>CM076271.1:14623333-17137500 GCA_038380795.1 Pyrocephalus nanus
CCCTGTGACTGGGGTGGGAGCAGATTGCTGGGCTGGGTTTGTTGAAAATCTGGGCATGTGATAAGACATACACTGTCTGATATACACCAGCATGGCTCAGGGCTGGCTTTCTCCTGGCTGTTGATATGGGATCCCAGTCTGGAGGATTTAGGGTTTGACTGCAGGAATTATATGGGGGATATATATATACACACATATATGTGTGTGTACATATGTATATACTGTGATCTGATGTGTGCTCTTCAGAGTTTAATGCTTTATTTAGACTGAATTAACTTGCTTCACAGGGCTTTGTTTATCCATTTTAATAAATCAGCTCTTTCAGCTAAATCTTGCCTTAAGAGTTGATCATAACCAGAGCCTCTAAGAGCGCAGCAGATATAAATATTTGCTTTTACAACGGGAAAACTCTCCTGAGAATGCTTTAGCAACTGACTGGGTTTGCCTAAAACAGGGAAGCTGGTAATTTGCTGAGTTGTTAATAAGTGAAGAAGCAGAGAGGCGGAGCTGCAGGTGAGGGATCTTTGGTCACTGGCCTAAGGGACAGTGTGCCGTAGGTGCTTTAAGCCTGCAAGCTGGCTTCCTCCACTCCTCCCAGGTGAGGATGGAGCCTGGAGGCAGTTGAAGCTGATGATGTAACATGGAGAGAGCAAAAAGCACGACACTGGAGTCCAGTGCAGATGGGCAGAGGCAACAAATACAAGTAATTTAAACTTTCTGATTTTTAACCCTACTCAGAGGTTCAGACAAGTATTCTTGGAAATAACTGTGTCTTGCTGTCCCCTTTCCCCTTTTCTTCTCCTTTCCTTTCTCTCCTAAAAATGCAGTGATACGTCACAATTTGTGGATGCTTTTGGAAAGGGGCTCCAGCTCTCCAGTGATTTGTTCCTGGCCCTGAGCATCCTTGGCCACTGACTGCCCTTTGTGCTCAAACAGGAGCTGAATTCCTAAATAGTTTTAAGGATCTAGGTTGAAAATGTGTCACATAAAAAAAAGGATAATCTTTAAAATAAAATATTCCAGAATTGCTCTTAGCTAATGAGCTTTCCTGGCCGTGGAGGATGGTCATCTAAAAGGTGGCAGATAATCTCCAGGAGAATGAGGACAGCCTAGATTTCAAGAATAGCATAATTGTATGCAAATGCAAGGAACGGGGAGCTTTTTTTAGCCTGGAAGAGTAAAGTTCATCAGATAACATGGCAGCTTGAAGCCCAGGAGCTCAGATTAGCTGGGGGCTGGGGAGGAGGCTGGGCAGCAGACACAGCAGAGCCTGGTGGGTGCTGCCAGCCCCATGCTACACAGGCATGGTTTTTGGGGGTATTAAATTGTGAGGGTAAATATGTGCCTGTTTCTCAGGAGCCCTCAGCCTTCGTCTAACAGCTCCCATTAAACCTCCCACTCAGTGCTGCTGTCTTTCAGGGAACTTTCATCAGCAAGTGGCTCTGCAAAGCCACTGAGCACTGTGGGCAATGCCAGAGCCACTTGGGCCTTTTGCAAATGTGGGAGTATCTGGGGATAATAATTTCCATATCAGGGTGCTGCTGATTATTTCTAACCTGAAACTTATTATCTGCAGCTTCCTGCAGAGGCTTTGCTGCTCTTACTATAATATATGTGCACCAGGTTCAAGGCTGGATGGCTTCTGCCTTCCTGAAAAACAAGCCTCAGTGTTCTGGAAGCTTCCCTGCACAGCTTCAGTGGCTTTTGGGCTGACATGCTGCCAACACTGGGGCATTTTAGGTGTTAACAGGGGCCTTACTGAGCCCTCCAGCCTACTGGGGAAGACGATGTGAAGGATTTTGTGCTCTCACTACCACCCGGGCTATGGCCAAGTGTGCGATGCAGATGCTGGCTTTGCAATGAAGGTTAACTTCAGTCCATCCCCTGGGTTCACACTGGGCAGGTCTTGCCAAGGACTTCTTGGGGAAAAAAGGGGAGAAAAAAGAGGTATTTTATGGAAGAAAACTGTGGAAGCAAAAGACCTGATCAGATTCTTTTTTTTTTAAAGCAACAGTAACAGCGTGCCAGGCCGACTCTGGCAGCACAGCTGTCTGGGGCAACCCAGCAAAAAAGCTACCCACTCTCTCAGCCAGTGAGCCCAGAGAAACTGGACCCACTGGCACTCACCCCGAGTTTCAGGTGGTGTCACCTTCACTCAGTTGCTGGAAGACACGAAAGCAAATGTCTGTGTGTGCCCCCTGCTCCCACGGGGCGCTGCCACCCGCACGCAGCGGGCACAGAGAGGGAAACCAGCAGGGCCAGATGGCGACAGAGCAAAATTTTACAGACCTGTAGCTCCATCCCTCAAGCTCAGTGGGTTTGTCAGAAATGGTTAATCATACTCCAAATGGGCTGAAGAAATGAAAAAGAGCACTCTTTTTTTCCCCCCCTTTTTTAACCACGTGTCTCAAAGCGTACGGGACTTCTGGAGCCCGTATGAAAAATGAAAAAGGTCTGAAGGATGCATCTGCACTTTTTTTGCTGAAATTTGTACCAACTCTGTCTTATAAAACGTAATCTGAGACCTTTCTGTTGTGCTGGTGAAGGGCCCAGGAGAGGGGAGCATCACCTGAGACACTCTTACCTCCCCAGTTTGTTGCCCACCTGTTCTGATTCCAGGGCTGCATTAAAGCTGTGGTGTACACCAGTCACGGCAGGGACAGAGATGCTCTGCAGTGAGAACCAAATTTTGAAGATCTGGATCCAGCAGCAAAACCATCCTGTGAATGGGGGCACTGTGCCCTGGATTTCAGTACAAAATTGCAGAGGAAAAGTGCAGCAATTCTGTTGCAAGGAGTTTCTACAGCTTGTTCCATTACCCCTGGGGAGAGGCAGCTAGGAGGAAAAGGGAAAGGGCTGGGAATTAGTGTTTTACCATTTGCTGAGCAATCCAGGCTCCTGCTGCACAAGAGTAGCTCAGCTGTACCACAGCTGACAGACAACATTCATTGTCCTTTTAATCACTGACAATGAATTAAATAATAAATATGAACCTACAGTTACAGTGTCATACTTGTTCCTGAAAGCAATATCCCTACCCGACTCACCAGGTCTAATTTGGAAAACATGGAAAGATCTGTGGTCTTTCTAAGAAAAAGGCTGCTGTTTGTAAATTCCATGTTGAAGTCTCTCCCAGATTATGCCAGAGGCCCACCAGGGATTTTGGCTCAGCAGTGCTGGCTTTTACCAGGTGAAGACTTCAAGACACCCTGGAAGTGTTCAAAAAGTGTGTGGCTGTGGCACTTGGGGATATGGGTTAGCAGTGAAGACAGTGTGTTGGGCTGATCTTTCTCGATAATCTTAGAGGTCTTTTCCTTCTTAGTGATTCTATGACTTGTTTTTTTTAACACCAAAAAATGAGTCCAGGTCTCCAAACCTGGGGAAGGTGCGTGGTGTGCAGGAGATGCTCTTCTTCCACTGAAACCACTTTTTTTTTTTTTGTCCACTGAAACCACATCAGAGGTGGGGCTGAGCTGGTTCTTGTGCTTTTATTGCAATACCAGCTTAATGAAAACCAAGTTTTCTACTCATGATTAACCAACACTCCTTGAGAGCAAAAAAACATACACATGAGACTCTTCCCTTTGGATGAATACTTCCATTTATTCCAACTGGAAAAAACATTTTTTTTTAAATATACTTAAGTGTCATTTCTTTTTTCTTTTTAAAGGAATAATAATTATCACATTGTCCTTTACAAACAACAAAAAAATTCCTAGCAATAGTCTGTGGTATGGAGACATCCATCTTCCAGATTTTTCTGCATCTGCTGCTTTGAGTAGGCATCAAGGTGTTCCTGTGTGTGCCCAGGGATTCTGGGACCCTCATTCCCGGGGTGCAGGGCAGGGGCTGGCTTGGAGGTGCAGTGGCATCCGGAGATGCCAGCAGCACATGGGAGGAGGGCGATTAAGCTAGTTAAGTTCTCAGCCCTCCTGTGGCTCAAAGCCCAGCCTTCTTTTAGCACCCTCAGGTGCTAACCTGCATCTTTGGGTGCCAAGAGCCCCTTCTGCAAACCTGCTCCTTTCTGGGAAGCACCGGGACAACCTTTCATTGGCTTGCAGCTGGGACATGCTGGGATGGCAGAGCCCCAATGGATTAAAGCACACAGAGAACAAACTCACATCCACCATAATACAACACAGCTGAGCCCTATTTATAGACCCTCTGCCACGGTGAGGGCTGTTCTGGCTCTGCAGCAGGGGCTGAGACCTCTGGGGGACAAACCCCCCGGCCCCACAGGGGTGGGGGCGTCTCGCCAGACAGGATGGGGCCCACGGGGAGCAGTTTGCAGGTGTTCTCATATGTGTTAGGCAGTAGGCAATACTGAGACTTCCACTTGGTAATGAACAGCAGTTAACATAACCCAGGAGACTAGAGCACCATAAGACAAGTCTATATTCAAAACAACGTCATGCTGACATCACACAATTGCACCATTTACACTTTATTTACTCCAAATAATAGTTCAATGTTTAGTAACTTCAGCGTTCTCTACAAAGGTGTGAAATTCCTTCTCCAGCTTTGGTCATTTACAATGTTGCAGACATTTGGTAGTTCTGTTCTTTCCTATTTATTAATAATAATTAAAAAAAAAAAAAAAAGCCCCTTTTGCAGCTGTCAGGGTTCCTGTATCTGACTGGTGGAGCGTACCTGTGAATTACAGGCATGAACAGACTTCAAAATGCCACCGAGGCCTCATCAGGACCTAATGAATCAGAAAATGCTCTCTTTATTGACCAGGATCAAAACAAATGAACAGAAAAAAAGAGTTAAAACAACAAAAAAAACAAAACTCAAAACCCAATGACAACTCAACTCTCACTGATATACTTAGAGAATTTGGTGATGAAATGGAAAGGGGGATCCAAGTACTGTTTGGTTAGCTCTGGCTGAAAACAATTCTGAATGTGCATGCATTTTCCCAGTGACTCCTAAGATATAGAAATTCCTCTGATATTACAAAATACAAAAATATTTTCTCCAAACTGTCATTTACATCGCATTTACAACAACCATGGAAATAACTTAGGTTCCCACACTGTCTGAGAGACAAATCACCTACCAACATGGTTAATGGAAAACAAAAATGTGGAGGAAAGCAAAAGCTACTGGCAAACCGATGCTGAGAGTCAACAGTGGCAACCAAAATGTACGGACAAACAGAGCTCAAAGGGGTGGCAGTATCTGGGAGAAGGAGGAGAAACTACTGGGTAAATATTACAGGCTAAAGTGAACTTTTTAAATTTTTTTCTCCAAAGTAAGATGTGCAAAATATATTCACCGTGCCCAGGATTATGACTATTTATAGAAGCCAGTCTACAACCTTCTTACAAATCCCCACTCTTCGGGCCTTTTTTTTTTTTTTTTTTTTTTTTTTTGTTACAATAAAAGCACTTACATGATCTAAAACAGTGCAAGATTGTGAGTTAATTTACATTCTTCCAAGGTGCCTGGCAAGGATGCCATTAGGATATGATACAGTTTTTGCTCTTCTGTCTTTTCCTGCTGTGCAACTGTCCCCTGGCACCCACCGTGGAAGACTTGGGCATGCTGTACGAGCCGTACTTGTGCAGGAGCTCCTCGCTGGTCACGTACCGGAGGCGGGTGGGCTGGGGAATGGGCTCCCCGAGGAAGTAGCCCTCGTTGTCGGACTCCGAAGAGGAGGAGCAGGTGGAGCACCAGTCGTACTCAGCGAAGTAGGGCCCCCACCTCTCGCCCAAGTGGTTCTGCAAGGCGAGATCCGACACCGTCCGGGGACAGTGGCCGTAGACGTCCCTGCGGGGACCCTGCTCCACGGTCTCTCTGCAGCTCCTCTGGTGCATGAACGGGTCGTAGTCGTCCCTGGCTCGGAGCGAGGGTCTCTCCTTCAGCCGGTAGCACTGCTCGCTGGCCAGGTGCAGGGCGTTATCCGACCGGGAGCGCCGAGACCGCCGGGGCCGGTGTGGGCGGTAGTGCCGGTCGTCGTCCCGCAGGGTAGTTCGCCGGCGCGTGCGCTCGCTCATGGGGGCGTGTCTGGGCACCTCCTGCACCCCCAGGTTGCCCCCGGGCACCCCACTGCCATAGTCAAAGCTCTGGTGCATCCGGCCCTGCAGTGGCCGCTCTCGGTAGCTGAGGGGGCTGGCGAGGTCGTGCAGGGTGGGCTCCATGTCCTGGTACTGCTGCGCCGACAGCAGGCTGCGGACGGACTCGGCGCTTCGGAACTGCATGGAGGAGTTCAGGGTCCCCATGTTGCTCATCTTCTCCGAGACGTTCATACCCGAGTCTTTGCTCAGGTCAGGCATGGAGAACCTGGAGAGATGCTCCTGGCGCTTGGCTCCACCATCTGCTGAGAGGCCTTTGCAGGGAAAGGGAAAAGGAAGGAAAAAAAAGAGAGTTAAGAAGGAGAATTTTCTATTGGTGGAGGGTGGAGGCTGGTTTTGGCCCAAGACTTTTGCTTTAAAAAATAACTCAGTGATTTCGATGCTGTCCTGAAGAGCCCTTTCAAGAGGAGGATTTTTATTTTTTTTTTTTAAAGAGCAGGCAGTTCCTCCTTTGGGGAAATCACACCAATTTAAGGTGTTTTGTGTTGGACTCCAAGTTGCTTTTCACGACTTCCTTTCCCATATGTCTACACTGTCTGCGACTTGATAGGAATAACCGGCGATGCCAGGGAGAAATCATGCGTCAGAGGTAACCTGAGGCCTCCTGCACGCCAAGATAACTGGGGTGCCATGATCCAGCACCCACACCTTGTGCTTGGAGGACTGAACAACATCGGGGTAAATGAAAACAGGGCCACAGACTAATTCAGGCTTGTCACCAGGCTGCACTGCACAGATCCCCTGAATGAAACCCGTGGGGGGACCGAAGGTACAGCCTTGGCCACGTGCACGCACTCGGGTTTCCCAGGAGGCACAGAAACAACCCAGGCCAAGAGAGCCTTCAACATCTCCCTGTAAGCAGCAGGACAGCAGAAGGGAGGGTCAGGCTATCCCTACAGATATCCAGGGAGCTATGCATGGGCAGGAGCCAGGAACATCAGCTCCAGCTTGATGAGCTGCCCTGCCTGGGAAGGTGACCCACTGGGTCTCTCTGATGTGACAACCAGCCCTGAGCTCCTACAAGGTGCTTTCCTCCAGCCCAGAAAGCCTTCAACAGGCAGCAGGGAAGTGGGGTGTCTCCTCAGCACCTGCCCATGAAGAAGAAACAATGCACCCCATGCTGCCTAGTCCTTGTCCTGTTTTATGGGTGTTTCCTGACTATTTTCTCTTTCCCCTTTGGCTTGATGAGTGGCAGCAGTCAGTGCTTGCATCGCAGGCTCGGGACAACGTGTTTCGCAAGTTATTTCAAAGGAAATCCATTTCATCCCAAATCAAATGCAGAGTGTTTGCTTTGGCTCTCTCCTCCCCGTCCCTCTCCGACAGCCTCCCGGTGCAGACCCAACACGCAGAGCTGTGCACCATCAGCAGGATTTCCAGCATGACGCACTGCCTTTATGCAATCACCCAGAATTTATGACTTTGTAAATTAATTAAAAAAAAAAAACAACCCAGCCCACAGTTCAAGAACAAGCCTCTTTTTCCCTTAACAAAAGCTGTTTGCATTCCATCAAGAGCTCGGCTCCTTCGGCATTAGCCGCTGCTGCCAAACCTGAACAAGAACACGGGCTGCTGTCACTAACCCCAGTCATGAGCTGCTTCGGGGTTTCTCTGGAATCATCCTTAATAAAGATCAACAGATCCTGCAAAGCTGGACAAAGTTTTCCAAACCCTCCCCTTGGTGGCACTAGGGAGAACTTTGACTGGCTCTCACATGGTTTGGCTTTGTTCCCCAAGTCCCAGTGCCGCAACCACTTCTCCCTGACCCTTTGCTTTTCTTGCTGTTAATGGGGATGTTTCTGGAGTTTATGATTACAGAAGAAGGTAAAGTGAAGGTGATCCCTGAATGCTGCAGGAAAAGGGAGAGGCTGGGTAAAAAAACAAAAAAGGAAAAGGCATGTTTTGTTTCAAAAAGCACACACTTTCCAAGCCAGGTTCATGTTTGTTTTGTTTTGTTTTTTTTTTCCTAACCCACACTGATCTTGAGCGAGCAAACCCAACCCTGCCCACCGCCCTTTAAAACCAGTTCTGGATGGGCTCCCTGTCCCCTTAAAGTCCTGCCCACCCACGCTCCCCACTCCCACTACAGGAGTGAATGATTCCCAGCATATTTCTCCCTGCTGGAGCCTCCATCTTCTGTCCCTCCTGTGTCACTGTGGAGGAGCCCAGCAACCCCCAGTGAGGGAAAAGTAATTTGGTAACACCCACAAGGACCTCCTGCAAAGCCAGAGCAACAGTGGGATTGCTGGCAGAGCTGATCCCAACGAGAATCACGGTGGCCTTACTCAGACCTGTCAGACAAAAGCTGAGGCTTAAGAAAATGACCCCTTGGTGACATTTATACAGCTCTTCATTAAGAGAACCGGCGCAACTCCGCAATAAGAACAAGCAATGGCAGTGCTGGGCAGGAATGCAAATCCAGCAGCACAGGATGCTTCTGTGGCACTAACAGGTTGATTTTGGTAGCGCTGTTTAAAAGGGATTGACCTCACCCCACTCATAGGGGCGTGAGGTGAGCTGGTGCTTAGCCCCCAGCACCAGCCGCATTGGTGGTACAGCTGCCCCTCACAGCCATCTCCTTCCCCCAGTGCTGCATCCAGCAAGAACAAAAATGAGCATCTGGGGAGAGGCTCTGGAGACACGGAGAGAGCAAAACAATGTTTTTAAATTAAACAGAACACATCTGCTTCTCCACATCACAGGCAGGAATGGTGTGGTCGAGATCAAGCAGGGCGACCAAGCAGTGAAACCTGTTTGTTTCTGCCAAGAGTATAGCAAGCTGTGGTAAGCAGGGTGCTCCAGCTTGGAGAAGGCAGAGCCAGCACTTCACCAGTTTAGTTTGTGCAGGAGAGGGGTTTCCAGCCCCTAAAACACACCTCCAGCAGACACCATGGGTGCTTTAGTCTTTTCCCCTTGGAACTGCTGGTCAGCACAGGACAGCGAGTTCAAATAAGGAGCCTTCAATACACACGTGGCTCAGGCTCAGAGCGTGAGGTTTTAATCAGGGGAGGTTTCTGGCTGTTCATCCAGACAGCCTGATTATAATTAGGCACACACGTTTTAAGACCTTGAATTGCTGGGAAAATGCTGATTGTGAGAGGAATCCAGCACAGAGCACGTCCATCACCATCATCGCCAGCACACAGAGGTTGGGGTGTGATGGAACCCATGCTTGGGAGGCTGCAGCAAAGCAAAGCCACCCTGACATCCAGTGACTTCATTTCTCCATAATACAGAGTGGGAAAGGCTCCTTGCTGAGGGCCAAGTGCATCTTCCCAGGCAGACTGGTCAGGTTGCACGTGCACATGCCTTTTTCTGGGAACCACAGTACAAAGTGACCCAGCAAGCACTGTGTCCAGGAGAGAGAAACTCTGTTCCTGAATGAGCAGAATGAATCCTTCACTGTCACCATGAGCAGATAAAACAAAGATGTGCTTTTCCAGCATTGCTGAAGGCACCAAGAGCTCTGCACAGCTCTTATGATGCTGAGCCCAGGGCAAGTACCAGGTTGAGGATGCAAGTTAAAATCCTCATGGAACATAAAGGTGCCTCCAGGCTGAACTTTACATTTAAGCCAGTGTAAAGCATCATGAGTGGGGTTAGGCCCAGATCAGTCTTTCTAAGCTCCCTAAATGATCCTGTCCCTCTCTGTGGAGCCACAAAGCCTGAGCAAAGCATAGTGGGAGCAAGCCAGGAGAGCTCCAGTCTGACTGCAGCGAGTTCAGGGGACAGCAATAACCATTTGTCTAAAAAAAATTTCATCTAGAAAATATAACCTGGGAATAAGTTTGAAAGAGCAGCGATTGTTTAGTCTAGAAGAGAGAAGGCTGAAGGGGATATAATAACAGCCTTCAAATATGGAAAAAAATGCTTGCAAAGAGGAGGGAATACATTAATTCTCCAGGTCTGCTGACTCCTGCAAGGAAAATTTCAGCTTGGAGAAGAAGAAAACTTTCCCTGTGTAATCACAGCAGAGGGCGGCTGGGGCAGGCTCCAGCACTGGAGCATTTCCCTGGCACCTAAAGGCCAGGGATGCCCAGGCACACACAGGGCAGCTTGGGGTCACCACTCCCACACTGCCCTGGAGAGCTCAAAGGTGTCTCCTGAGGTTATCTGGGTTATCTGCCATTCCAGAGCTACACTTGTGCATGGGGCCCCATCTTCTTGAGTTACCAATATTTATTTACAGCCGCTGCAGCTCCCTCTTAATGAAGTGTTTCATCTGGGAACACAGCTAATAACCCGAGCTAGCCCTAACCTGGAAGAAAGAGCACGCGAGGGGAGACCCCACCGCACAGCCCTGACTTTTTTCTAACAAGGAAACCTGAGAATCTGTTTCCCAAGGCCATCCAGGGCACCAGAAGCCCCGCTCTGGGCCTGTGGCACGGGATGGTTGCTATCACATCGCAAGACCATTACAAGGGCGCAAAACCAGGGGGCAACGTGCTGACCCCACCAAAACTTCCTGCTGCAAAACGACGCTCTGAGACACCGAGCGTGTCCATCACTGGCTGCCCCAGAGGCCCCTGCACTGTCGGAGGAGAGGTGGCCCCTGCTGCCACCAGCGCGGTGCACCGGCCGGTGGCCATCCCACAGCCAGATCGGTGCCGGCACCGCGGCGCACGTGGACACAGCGTGTTTTTTTTTGCTGCTGCTCTCTCCGCTGCGTGGGGCTGCTAGGCTCAATATTTCACCCCGGAGCCATGGAAACGCACGCCTTTCGGATGAGCGCAAGCGAGAGCTGCAGCTCGTCCGCGGGCGTTCGATACGGAACTCAGGCTGGGCTGCAGCGCCGGGAACACAAAGCAGGTTTCTGGTTAATGTTCAGGTTTGCTGAGAACACCCTGCACAATCCCCTCTGAAGTCCCTCCCCACCCCTATTAAGAACCATGTTTATCCCATAAACATTGCCAAGGGAAATAACACCCGAATAAGCCAAGTGACAGCACAAAGATATCCCTTGTGAGCATCACCTCTGCAACCTCGCCACAACAAAGCACTCAGAGGCGCTTAAACCCCACTGTGTGCTTTGCTAAACCGGGGCTGCAAGTTGCATTAATTATGAATTATTAAACCACTCAGTAAACGACAGCAGAGAGGCCGCAGAGAGTGCGTAGGCTGGGTGTGAGGCTGGGAACGGAGCCCCCCGTGAGGGGAAGCAGCTCCCAGCCCCCATTAAATCAAACTCCCCACGAAGCTGGGCTAACACAGGGTGAGCCAGCATCCCACTGCAGAGAGAGCATCAGCTGCTTCATCCCAGCAGGGGAATGCAAAATGCCCTGACTTAGGATATTGCAAACAAACAGGGCAGTGCTGACACTTGCTTCTTGCGTTTACATTTATCACAGTGTACACATATACCTGTGCATCACAGCCCTCGCCACCTGAGCCCCACAGAGGTGCCTGCCAGCACCAAAACCTGGCACCCAGCCCTTTAAATGCAGCTATAGAGGCACAGGAGGGGACAGCACGGCATCTCTTGTGTCCAGCCCCCCGTGTCAGAGCCTTCTCTCCCACAGCATCAGCCAGGCGCATCCTCAAAACGGGTTTATTTCAAGGTCAATCCCAAGAACTAAATAGGAACTTAAGGAGAAACAGCCTGCCCAGGGCTTTGTTTATAGCTCAGCCCCATCTCACTTCTGAGCGACCTCAGGGCGTGCAGAAATAAAGCAGAACCCTTATGTAACTAGGAATTGTGGAACCTAAACAATTTGGGGGGAAGGCAGAGCACTTGCCAAGTGGGTCACGGTCCCAACAGCCTCCCATGGTGTGCCCCCATTTGCCACCCATGGGTGTCAGGGTGTATTTCCCACCTGATCAGTCCTTCTCTCAGTGAGTGCTGCTTGGGAAAGGGGTTGGATTTTAACCCAAAAGCCTCCCTGTAACCTCCTCCTAGGCATCCCTAGCTCCTGAGATGAAGCAGGATGGCCAACATACCAGGTGGGGGATGATGTGCCATTGCTTACCCTGACAACATCTCCTTCTAGAAGCCCATTTTGGGTCTCCCTCTGGTTTGGTTGTTGCCCTACATGCTTTGCACTGTCCATATGTGGCACTGAAGGGGTGAAGCTGTCCATATAGCTGATCCTGCAGCAGGCACATCAAACCTCCCCTGGCTGAGAGGCAAGAGGCAAGGAAGGGGGAGAGGAAACATTTCTGACAGTTTTTATATCTTTTGGCATTGGGCCTTTGGGATGGAAAACCTCTATCTTCACACGGGTTTCATAATTACCCGGCTTGGATTGGGGAGTGTTATACCTGAGTCTCAAAACTGCACAAAATCCTCCCAGGGATCTCATCTTCCGACTTGGAAGCAGTTTTGTGCTGCCCGTGTCTGGGGGGAAAGAGAGTGATAAGAACATGCTGGAAAGCTGGGAACCTCCCTTTTTTCTTAGAAAAAGCCAGGAACAGTAAATGTGTCATTTTCTGGATTGTCTAACTCAGCTGGAGTGCCTGGAGCAGCCGCCCTCTCCAACCAACAGGAGAGAGGAGCCCCCATAAGATGCAGTGCTGCTGAGGACATGGGGATGGGGACCGGTCTCTGGACACCTCACTGCCATCCTTGAGGGTGTTCAGGAGCTGTGCCCAAGCCCTCAGTGCAGGAGAGGTTGGGCCAACGAATGTTTCTCCAGAAAATATAACCCTGGCCCTGAGGAACATGGCTTGTTCTCCCCCTCACCTGCCTCACAGCTTTCAGCTCCTCCTCAAGCAGAGGAAGAAGAGGGACTGGAGAAGATGATGCTGTCAGGTCACTCTACAACTCAGACATGCAGGGATCAGCCCTAACCTACATGCATATTCATATGTTCTTTCTCTCCATCTGCTGTATATATCACAATTGTTGTCTAGTCCTGGAAAACAAACTAATTGGGGCCTCTGGGTATCTTGTAACACTGATGACAGGAGCAGTATCTGCCACACAACTGAAATCACATTTCAACCCTGTAACAGCACTGCTGTTAACATCTTTTTAAATTGTATTTATGACTATGACAGATGAGGCTGTTCCCTTTAGCCAAACTCATCTTTCTCGAGGAATCCTTTAAAATCTATTTCTCCTTTGCACACAACAGTGTCACCATTCAATGACACTTCTACCTCCAAAGCGCTCCTGCTCTCTGCAAGGGGCACACAGAGACTGTTCTCAGAGAGTAACATTTAGCCTGCAGGTACTTTCTTAAGTGGACTATTTGACCAGCTGGCTTTTCCTGGAAATAACTGCTTGGAATCAGCAGAGATCAGTTCTTGATTTCTAATTCCGCTACCAGGCACATATAGCGCCTGCAAAACCTTTTGAGAGGGGAACACAAGCACAAGCACTGGGAGCAGAGCTGATGGAGTGAGTATCTTCTGGGAAGCGATTAACCTCTGGTAGGTTCAGGCTTCTCATCACGAGCAAAGCTTCCTGGACAAATTTCATCTTAGCATCACCCTGATGGCTTAATGCAGCTATGAGGTAAACATTGCTACAGGATCCACTGTTTTGTAGATGCCATTAAAAAAAGGAAAAGCAGCCAAAGGAAATAAAAAAATAAACGATAATATGAAATTATAACATCAGCAAAAATGAGCTCGCTCTTGGAAAACGGGCTGGGAAATATATTTTGCTCTTTGCCTCTTCATCTAATGGCCATGTTGGGCAAGAGGAGGACCCAGCCTCCAAGCTGCAGTGGACCAAAGTCTGTTGTAGCCTTCAGCTGATGGCAGAAAAGGGATTTTCAAACAGAAACGTGGAGGGGAAGGAGAGATGCCCTCCACCAACAGGAAATTCTGCCCTTTGCCAGTGGATGTGTTTAAATCACATCAGCACTTGTGGCAATTACACAAGCACAAACCAGAGCACAGCGGAGACACCCCCACTTAATTAAACCCCCAAAACAGAGCACAAACAGGGTCAAACAAACCCCACGCAGGGTCACAGCCACCTCTGCCATTACTGCGTCTGCTGGTGCACTACTGCCCACGGTGACAGCAGAGCACAACCCAGAACTGTGAGGGCACGTGCCCAGGACTAATACGGTGTCTCACCTCTTTACTAATCCATGAGGAATTGGTTTTAAAGCGATTAAATAGAGCCTTTTGGGTAAGGTAGAAACCTGGGGTCTTGAAGGAGACTGGGGTCACGTAGATCTTGACCTACACAATGACTGACCCCGAAATATTACAGGGAACAGCATCTGCTCACAGCAGGCAGCCTTCCGGCCAGAGGACAGGGATTACCGCTGCACACCCCATAAGTTATCTGCATTTACTGACATCTCCGGCTAATTAGTAGTTAAGTCATAATAGAAACATCACAGCAAAATCTGCTGCCAGGGAGGGACCAGCTTTTAACATGTGCTCTGCAGGTCAGGGACTGTTTGCCCTTCAGCTCCCTATAAAAACCAGAACATTTTCAGCGATGCCATAAAACCTTAGATGGATGCAGTGTTAATTATTTCACTTTATAAGGTGGAGCAACTGCGCAGCATCAGTAGCTCAAAGGGACCTCATATGTGGATGCCTCGGAGGTTCTGGCAAAGCAGAGCTGGGGAATGCAGGGTGGAAGGAACAGGGTGAGCCAGACCCCCAGGCTGTCTTGTGGGCAGCTTGCTTGGCCCCAGAGGGGATGACAGGGATGGGAGAAGCCAGGCAGCGGGGTGCTTTGCCCTGACACCACCTGCCCAAAAACCTGCTCTCCCACAGGTCACCAAATCTCCCTGTCCTCAAAATGCTGCCAATTAAATTGGATGGTAATTTTGTCCTCTGTAACTGCAGACATGGCCCTGGGGTAGCTGCCTGTTCCTGCTGCAGTGCCCCCAGCTCAGCTGAGCCAGCTCCCAGAGCAAGGAAAATTATTAGAATCTTACACATTAATAAAAATGTTATCACCTCACTCTGCAGAGAAACAGTGTACGCTTGCTGCAAGCCCCATCACGCTGAGCATCTGCTCCAGAAAGCAGGAAAGCAGTGAAATGTTATGGCAGGCACTGCCTAATAGGAAACTCATACTTAGGCTCTGCATGGAGGATGGGTGCTTTTGGGAGGTCTCCCTCTCAGCATTCTTAAAAGGGGTTTCTAAAATGAAAGACAGAATGATTTTCACTTCAATACATTGAAGCCTTGCCACATTTCCTGCCTCTTGACCTGTATCCCCAATAACTTGTTACACATCAGCTCCAAAGCATGCAACAACCCCTACACTGCTCAGGGACTACTCATCCGAGCTTGGTGTTGCTCAAGACTCTTTGTACAGATGGGGTTTACACAATATGAGTTTTCAGGAACACAAGAGGCTTTGGAAACGTGGAGCTTTGCTTAGGGAAATCTTGTTCGGAGAGCAATTCCCAACTCCCTCGCCATTTCACATCTATTTCTCCTCTGTGTATATCTGAGGCTGTTTGAGCAAAACCCTTCCAAGCTCATTAGCTTCTCTCCCCATTTTGCTGCTTGCTGGATAAAGGAGATCCTGGATGAACACAGAGATCATTTCATATCTTGGCATGGGGCTGGCAGCTTCCCTAAACAAACACACCGAATCCCGGGAGCGGGTGAGGAGGCAAGGGCGTAGCAGAGCAATCCTGTCCATCCAGGCAGGGCAGAGCCCAGAGCTCGGGTTCAGCAGGGCTCAGCTCTCCGTGGGCCAGGCAATCCTCACCGGCACATCCCCACCACCCAGTGCCAGCACCAAGGCAGAAGGACTCTGTTTTGCAAAGGTTCAGGTGCAGGACCTGACAAATCCAAGCACAGCTTGGCTGGAACAGAGAAAAGCCAGGGGAGCCACAAAGCAGCAAGGCAGGATCTCTGGCGAGCAAACCAGCTATTCTCTTTCCCAAGAAGTTTTCTCTGCTGAGGGACTCGGCAGCAAGGATAGCTGTCCCATGTGAGTGGAGTGAGCTGCAGGAAGGACTGGGACTGCCCAGCTCCAGCTGTGGACCAGAGCCCCACACAGACACGTCCGTGCACGCACACCCATCCCCACAGCCAGAAATGAAACCCAAACATGTTTGGGGTGAGAGGTTTGGGAAATATGACCCTGGGATGCGCTCGTGAGAAATGGGCTCAGCCTGATGGGACAAGTATCTTGCCTAGCTTTTCCCTGCAGTTTTTACTTAGGGACTGGGGAAGAGGAATTAAAGAGCTGTGCACAGAGGAGGAGGAATTTCTCTTAACTAGTCATGTGCTTGAGGATGGCGTAACACTCAAAAGGGGTTAACTGGGCCTATTTCAAAGCATTTAAAAATATTTTTTAGCCTGCAAGGCCAGCTGAAAGCAGTCCTTCAAGCGCTGAAGCCTGGAATCTGCCTCTGTGTTAGCAACTGGCCTTGATTTTCCTCCTCTCCTCACAAAAAGGAGGATTAAAGAGCTTGAAAACACTTGTTTTGAGCTGCACAGAAATACCATCCATCCATAAAGCTCTGCATTTGGTAAACAAGCAAGCAAAGGGAGAGGGGCTGCCAGGCACACTGGGGCCAGGCAGGCAAGCCCATGTCACCGAGCCGTGGTCCCCAAGCTGTCGGTCACCCTCGTAAGGAGAAGACTCCTGCCATGGCACTGACCCAGAGCACAAGGGACTCAATCACAAGGAGGGCATCCTGGGGTGGTCTATGGGTGGCAGGGGCAGGGGTGACATACCTGTTGCATTGGAGAGTGCAAGGGACTCCATGGAGCCTCGGGGAGTCTGCTCAGTGGGCGTCAGGTCCTCTGTGAACTTGAGGGCATTGATGGGGTGACGGGTGCGGCACTGCGGTGTCGGCATCCCACCTTCCTCCTCCTCCTCGTACTTGGGGACTTTGACACTTCCTCTGGCTTCAGGGAAGCTCTGGTTGGACATGTCACTGTAGCTCTCCTGCGAGCGAAGCCTCCCAGAGTAGTAGTCCTCTCTGCAGTCCTGGATGAAGCTGCCGCCGTGGCTCTTCATTGCCAGCGAGGAGCTCCTCTTTGGGTTGCTGAAATGTTTCGCCCACATATCCGGCTGCGAGGCTGGGACCTGGCTGGGGTTATAGGTGGTCCTTATGTTGCACTGGCTGAGAAGCTGCAAGGGCGTTTGGGACTGACTTTGCTCCATTTTGCCACCGTAGTGATAGAGCTCGTCCCGGCTCCTCCACAGGTGGTCCCTGTTGAGGCTTGGTGTCTGGCTGGCCAGGCTCAGCAGATCCATCTGCAGGGACAGCGGGTCCACATCGGTGGAGAGACGGTTGGAGGTGACCTGCAGCTGGTTGCAGGGGCTGCGTGCCCCCTCCTCGCCTTTGCCCTTGTTCTTGCCGATCTTGGCACTGCGGCGGGACTCCTTGGCTCGCGCGCTCTGGAAGGCCGAGTCGGAGGAGTCGGAGCCATTGGGGTCGTCGCCGATGCTGCAGGCCCTGGAGCAGAAGATCTGCCCCTGCTTGGGCAGGAAGGGCCGTCCCAGCAGGGACTTCTTGCACTGGGCGCAGCAGAAGCAGGTCTCGGTGGCGTGCCAGTGCTGGCCATCGTACGTCATCTGGCCCTGGTCGATACCTTGAGGGGGAGGATGCACAGTGTCAGGGTCGCTTAACGCTGCACTTAACACCTGCATCAAGGTCAGGCTGGACGGGGTTTTGAGCAACCTGGTCTAGTGGAAGGTGTCCCTGACCATGGTGGGGAGTTGGAATGAGATTGTCTTTAAGGTCCCTTCTAACCTTAAGCATTTCATGACTCTGTAATCCCCTGTGAGTGACACGCATTTGGCCTCAGTCTCAAAGATCTTTTTTCAGGGTTTCTCCAACGCATGAAACTAATCCCATTTATAATTCCTCCCAATTCTAATTCCAGGCCTTTGCTTGGGAGTTACTCAATGTTAGGAAAGGCAGCAGAACCATGCCTCAAGCTATTCTGTATTAAATGGGGATATTTCCGATCATAAAGCAAAGGAATGCAAGAAGTTCTCCATAAAGTCCTTGAAGTCAAAGCAATAATATGCTGCTATTTAAAAAAACAAAAAGCTTCTAACTGAATCATAATGAGGAATTTGTGCTGCCCTGGTTAAGCATGTAACAGAGCAGATGATATCCCTGTCCCTTGCTGCTACTGCGGCCCCGTCCCAATTTTATTTTGGCTTCTGGAACCCCTTCTCCAAAAAGGAATGGAAAGAGCTGGCCTCAGGGGTCAAACACACACCCTTGCCTTGCACCCAGCCACATTTCCTGGGTTGCTTCACCAGCCCGCCTTGGGCTCAGTAAGGGAATTGATGCAGACAGCCTGTCCCCCATCAGCAAAACCCCATGGGGCACACATCTGCACTCTGTCAGAGCCGTGAGCAAAGCTCCTGAGCTTTCAATTAAAACATTTATCCACTTGTTTAAACTGCTGTTCATGGCAAAAGCCCTCGTTACCTGAGAAACTGCCGTGCACAGCGTGGGCTGGCCAGCACGGCGGGTGCTGCACCCCCTGTGTGCACAGCGTGTGCTCACACACCCGCCGCGGCCAAGTCGCTGGGGGGCCGAGTGCTGCCAGATAACTTATAAATGAGCAGTGTGGTAATGGTCTGTTTTATTCCAGCCTAAATTAGGTTTACTGCAATCAGGTTTTTTCTCCCCTTCTAACGAGAAAAATGCTTTTATACAGACTGGAGTGCTACATTTGTGGGCAATTAAGAGACAAGACGGTGGGTGGGATTCTATCAGTTCCTTTTCCACTGCCCAAAGCCATCTTGCAGAGGAAGGAGTGCAGCCTCCTTTCTCCATCTTCACCTACCCAACCCAAGCCTTACAAGCACATGCTTAACTTCTGATTTACGTGGCCCTTAAGCACAACACTTAATGGCTTGCTATAAGCAACTTGCCGCAAAAGAGCTGCAGACCCTCCTTTGCTAGAAATGTGCAAATATGCACTAAAACAAGGATTTTACCCTGAAAAACTAACAGTCAGCAGGCTCCAGCCAGCTGGTCAGGCTGAAGATCAGCAGATGGGGAAGCACAAGAGAAGGGAGCGTGTGAGAAGCGTTAACAGCTGCTTCTTCACCGCACTGCAGCTGAGCTTTTGGGAAGGATGTGCTGCAGGTCACAGCAAACGCATCCTCCCAAGTGCTTCACTGAAGCCCTTTCATTTCCCCTCCCTGTGCCATCTGGCCACTGCACAAGAGCAAAATGGTTGGTTTTTCTTTCCCAGCAGCCCATGAAATATTTGAACACGTGAGCTCACCTCTATGGGCAAAGGAAGAGCTGCCTGTGTGCTCACAAGCAAGTGCTCAGCCAAGTGGCAAAGGGGATTGGGGAGAGCAGCAAGATGCTTCCCAGCCCACCCGGCTGGAGGACAGCATATCCCCCTGAATAAAGTGCATTTTAAATCACTGTTCTAGAAACACAGATGGACCCTGATTGCGTTATTTCTTTCTGTCTAAGAACATCTATCTGTGGGGCTGATTTAAAAAGGCAAACAGAAACAATAATGATGCCTAACGAACAAGCATCCTTTCTGACACTGATCCTTCGGCAAGCTTGGATGGGAAAAATCTGTGCTGAAAAGCCAGGCTGTTCACAGGAAAATGAGATTTAAAGGAAAAAAAGCGTGCATTATATTAGGCCAGGAAAGGCTTTCACTAGCTGCCACAGCTCCTGAGGTACCCTCTGACAATCCTCCCCTCTCTGACTACCGAAAGGGATAAACAGTGGTTTGACCAAACAAATCACTGTGCCACCTCCTTGGTGGGATGGGAGAGGGGCACAGGAGGCTGGAGCAGACCCCAGCCACAGGGAGTCCACGGTGTTGTAGAAGTCTCAAAACCAGAAAAAAACCCCCAAGCAGGGGCTTGCCCCGCTGCCCTCTGGCACTGCCGGCACGTACCGATGTGCTGGGCGCAGGTGTCGCAGTACTCGGCGTAGAGGGACTCAAAGCAGCCGCAGCAGTAGGGCCTGCCATCCTTCATGATGTACCGCTGCCCCCCCAGCACTGTCTCACACTCAAAGCAGCAGAAGTGCTTCATGTGCCAGTGCCGCCCTTCAGCCTCGGTGCACTCGTCAGCAAAAATGATCTGGGGAGGGAAACACAGACGGAGTAGAGTTGGTCAGAAAAGAGTCCTGAGACGCGGACACCAACCTTTGTGTCTCTGCCCCACAGTGCACAGCAGCTGTGCCCATTTGTTCATATAACTTCCAAGTTTTATAGCTAGCCACCCCAGTCCAGCGTGAGAAATTCCCATGGTTTGGCTTGTGGCAGGGGCATCCATCCTTTCTTAGGAAAATCCATTAAAATGCAAATACCTCAGGAGCGAGTTATTGCCCAGACTGCAAAGCGTTAAGGCAGAGCTGCAGTAACGTGCTCGAAGCTCATCCATCAGCTGACGGGGTCGATCAGGGTAATAAACACGCTTATACACAACCTATCGATCTGGTGGACTTCTGAAGAACAGAGCAGCCACTTACTGGAACACATTTAACCATCTCTGAAACAGGGACCCGAGCACAAAGGATGAGCAAAGGCACAAGGAGAAGTGGCAGCTCTATGGGGGTGAGAGAAGACAGAGCTCCCTGGCTCCTCACAGTCACCACTACCCCACCCTGTGTGCTTATAAAGGTGATTGCAGTCATTATACCAATGGGGAAACTGTTGAGGGTGAGCTGGTCAAGCAGCCATTTAAAATATTTTCAGCAGATGCTTTCTTGCTGTCTCTGTTTCCCATCCCCCTTCCATCTCAAGTCCCAAGACAAGCCAAGGGAGCAAGAAGCCCCGGTTCTGCTCCCTAGTTCTCTACCCTGGCACAAGGCACAATAAAAGCTTTTCACCTGCAGATCCTCTTAGCCCTGAATTACCCTTTCTCACAATTAGCACTGGATATTTCAGGGGAAGAAAAAAGTGTTAAAGAAGGAGCCGAATAAAAGACTTAAACAAGAATTTGCAGGGATAAAAAGTACATGAAAAAAAATTACCCAGCTTAAGCCGCAAAGAAATAGGGCCAATCGAATGGTTAGGGGTTGTTTTTTTACTGGTAATGCTACAAATTTAATTGGATACATACATCAATGCTCTTCAGATATGAAGTGCTTATAGCCTTGGATATTTACTATTACACGCTTGCAAAGATAGGACGTGGTATTTTATAGTACATATGGTTTTCCACACTATGGTTTTTGTAACTTTAAAAACCAGAACAATTTCCTTCACCAGCCTTTTAAACAGAGATTGACACTTGAGAAATGCTCAGAGACGACTCTGTATGGTTTTCTATGTCAGTTTTGTATTCTATTTGTTCAGCTTCCTATAGCCTGTTAATCGCCTCTCTTAAAGCCTATTTCAGCTTGCTGTGTACTCAAGACACGACTGACAGTAGGAAATACAGTACTCATCCCACCACAGGCTTCTTCAGGGAAAATAGAGTAGAAAGGAGGACCACCACACCCACCTGGGCTAAAATCACAACATGGGGGCTGTGCTCCTCCTGGAAACACAGAACCCCCCCAGCTCCCTGCAAGTAGACAAGGACCTACCTCTGAACAGTCCTAGGCAGACTGCAACAAAGAATATGTGAAACCTCAGGAAAAGCTTGGTTGAATCTCTGGCAAAGCCAAGCCATCCTATTTTGTGTGCATGCCTCCATGCAGAGGCCAGGGTGGATGGAGGGAAAATGGCACCCAGTGAGCAAAGGGGAACCCTCTTGTGCCACCCGCACAGGCAGCAGCATCAGTGGCAGATGCTGGGGTGAGCTGGCTCTTACCTCGTCGCACGCAGCACAGCGGGGCTTGAGGCACTCTGCATGGTGCCTGCCACAGTAGATCTTCCCATCTTGGTAGAAGTAGATCAGGTCAACCAGCAGCTCATTGCAGACGCTGCAGATGAAGCAGGGAGGGTGCCAGCAAACGCCGTGTCCCGCTCGCGAGGCGAAGACGGCCATGTCCCCTCCGTTGATTTGGCCGCCGCACTGTCAGAAAAGCTGGTGATTAACGGGGTGTGTGGGTGAACCCACTGCCACCCATCACCAACCAGTTGCTCTCACAACCACCCCCTGCATAGTGCCAGGAGCTTCTCTGGATGACTTGTGCCAGGGCCCCACCACCCTCACTGTAAAGAAGTTCTTTCTAATATTTAATCTAAACCTACTCTCTGTTAGTTTAAAGCCATTCCCTTTGTGACAGGGGAAGTCTCTCTCTAGCTCTCTTGTAGCCCCCTTAGGTACTGGAAAGGGCTCTAAGGTCTCCCTGGAGCCTGCTCTTCTCCAGACTGAACAAGCCCGGGTCTCTCAGCCTGTCTTCACAGGAGAGGTGCTTCACTTAACCTGAGTGATTCAAGAGCCAGTTCATCAGCTGCTACCCACCTGCTCGCAGATGGCTCCTGTCATAGTTACAGGGAATGGCCGAACATTGCCTCTCCCTAAATTTTCCCTCTTCCTTTGGTTGCTGAAGAGTTTGAGCTCCCTCTTCTCCTCCTCATCCAACGAATTGCAATAGCGGACCTAAAAAACACAAGTGATGCTCAGTGTTAGGAGTGTTCCTGGCTCCCCAGACAGGGAGGTGCAGTCCCACGGGCCCTGTAAACCTCTGCATGGGGGCTATGCAACCTCTGCCCTTGGCTCAGAAGAGGCTGGAGAAATGCAGGTGTCAGGCCTTCAGTCATCTGGGGTTTGTTCAGCATTTCAAGAGGCTGAGATGAGAAGAAAGGGCAGGAGGAAGGTTTCTCTTTGGCTGCTCAGTTTGTAGAGAAGTCTTAAAAGTTAGATTCTCAGAGTCCTACCCGGACCAGCAATCAGAATGATGGTTTTCCTGCTTTCTCTACCAGCCTCCTATGGCAGAGGTCATCAAAACATTTCACTGGCATTTCCAGAGCACAGCCCTTTTTCCCCGTGCGAATGACGGAGTTTCAGTGATTTGTGAACTCTTCTTCCAGCACAGGGTCAAGTCTGTACATTTCCAAAACCTCTGCACTGGAAGGTAATAAGGAAATAAGTAAAATAAAAGGATACAATGAATGATGCCATTTCCCCAAGGCTTATAAAACTCTGAGGTTTTCCTGGCTATTTTCATCCTGCAGGCTTAGCTCTTGGCTGGTTGCATCTCAATGGAGAGTACGAGTTGAGAGTCAAGGCAGCCACGTGCAGCACCAGTACCCAATCCAGTCTCCGTTACTTGGGAGAGCAGGCTCACGGAGCCAAGCAAGGTTATTCATGTGAGTAACCAACACACCTTGAATGTTCAGTGGAGCAAAACTGAGCACGAGGGGAACCTGGATGCAAAATCTGCCAATTTACAGAAAATATACGCAGACTTGCGTGTCCAACTTGCAGCAACATGGGCTGCAGTAGCAGCATTTGTGAGTATTTATTCTCACGTTTTTGGCTGTCAGAGGCTGTGGGTTTCGAGCAGATGCCAGGGAAGCAGGCAGGCAGGTTGGGGCCTAAAGGTTTATAGGAAGAAGCCCCTTCCTGGTGCCTGGAGCTCCCCCTGCGCTGGCAGCGCTGTGCTGTGCCCATGGCACCCAGCCACACACAGGCAAACCTTTTAAAATCTGACCTAGATCAAACAAGTTACCTGCATGTATTTTCCAGAGCGGCTTCTTCAGAAACAGCATGAAAATGATTCTTTTTGTTTACACAGGGAAATTTTGCGGGTTACCAAAAGCCAGTGTTCTCACTGGTGAGATCAGGACGTCAAAAGACCAGACCATTTTTGCTGCCTCACATCGTTCTTGCAAGACGTCAGAAGGTTTATTTGCTCTGACTGGTCTTGACTCAACCTCTGGCTTGCCAGGCTCTCCCAGCTCCTGAGGCTCAGCCCAAGTGAAGCCCCTCCTTGGCACACTCACTCCCACTCCAAAGGTGAGTTGGAAGCAGCACCTGGGAAAAGGCTTTTGCAATTTTGTATCTGTCTCTAGATGATCTCAACAGCATTACGAGCTACTTTTAATGGGGCTCTGGCCCCCAAGGGTTGATAAAATGCTCTTATTTCAGAGAACTGAAGAAAAAATTTTAACTTTAGAAACAAACAACTCCCCCCACCTCCACCACAACCAAAGCAGGGAGCAAACACAGCCACTTAAATAGCAACATCATCAAACTTCAAGTAAATCCTCCCAAGAAGCAGAAGGAATTGAGAAAGGATGAGCCACGCTTCCCCACGAGCAACCCCAGGAGGTGCATCCACTCTCCGCCCGTGGCCCTGCTGATGTCCAAGGACACTTTTCGGATACTGACCTCATTGTCGTGCGGTGGCAGCTGATGCAGGAGTTGCTTTATCCGAGACTTTTCTCCCGGGCTGTTGACATAGGGGACCTTGTCCTCGGGCAGGCAGCTGTAGTACTGGTGCACCTACGGAGCAAGAGAGGGGACTGCAGAGGGGTTCCCCAGCCGAGCCCGTGCCCCCATGCCCAGCCAGCAGCCACTCCCTGAGCCAGCGGGCGCCGGGTCTTCCCAAAGACTTTGAGCATGGAAAGGCAGGCAAGAGCTGCTCTGGGTTTCCTGCCTTTTCTCCCCCGAGGAAGAGGGGTGGCAGCCCCGGCAGGCGCGTTACCGTTTGCTCGGTCAGCCTCCATAGCGTGAGCATGGTGCGCCGGCTGCGGGGATGTGTCGGCACCTGCCTCGGCAGGGCAGGTTAAAAAGGCTGCGCCCCAGCAGCCTCCGAGTTGCCGGCTATCTCAGCCTCCACCTCCATCAAAACCCTCCGGGCTTTTTTCTGCAGCAATTTGTGGAAGTAAACAGCAGATAGAATCTGTTGGAAGGCTTAGGTTTTTCTCTTTTGTCTCAGAGCGTGTAATTAAAATCGGCTATTAAAAAGGCTGGAGAACGGCGTGCCTGGTGCTGGGAGTGCAGTGCAGCCCGGAGAGGAAGCACACCCTGAACCCCAGCGTCTCTCCTCCGACTGCCACACCTGGGACGTGCACTCAAGGGCCGGGCCAGCACCGGGAGGGGACTCACTGGCTGATCCCCGCTGAAATGGCCACAGTGAAGCTGAACGGCTTGGGAAGAACCAGGAGAAGGTAAAGGTAAGGGAGAGCTTGGCTGGGACTGGGATTCTCTGCAGACCCAGACGCCTCTGGATGCTTGAGCAGAGGGCTGGCTGGCTTCCTTAAATCTGCTCTTGGCTAGAGAGACGCAGGCTGTTTTGCCAGCACATACAGCTTTCTGCCTTTGCCGCGGTGGGATTAGACCCGAGATGCTCCCTCAGCTCTCAGCAATTCATTTTGGAGTGGCTGCACTGCCTGCAGCTTTCACAGGGCTTTTCCCAAATGACACTTCCTTCGCAGCAGCTTCTGATCAGCTTTTTCCCTCGCTGTATGTTTTGGACTTTGGCCTAGAAAGCACCACCTGGGCTGGCTCTCCCCAGAGAAGCCCTCTCTGCCCACACAGCCCCACAGCATCTGTGGATGACAGGCTGCAGTGAGTCGCTGGGAGGAGTGGGGACACAGAGTCAGGTCACACAGGGCTGGCTGGTAAGAGAGCTCGCCCGTGGGCTCACAGGCTGATGGGGGTGGCTCATAAACAGACTTACCTTCCACAGGAAGAAACACTCTTTTGTTCCAGAATAAATATTCAAACCTGTCTTTATTCAGGAATAATTGCTTTGCATTCATCTCACTCCTTGCTCTCATTTAGAGCTACCTGCAAGCAGAGCTGCTCCAGTGCTTTTCTCAATTTATGGTTCCTCCCCAAACCGATGTCACCATCCACCTTTCCCCATCATCATGTTTTCCAGAAAGGGAGATTTTTAGCAGATTTCCACCCGTAACTCTGCAGTGCTGATGACAAGGGAACTGCCTGTGTCATGAAGCTGAGGAACATGCTGAGCATATGCCACTGCAAAACCCTAAATTTGTTTTGCTAAGGCACAGCAGAAACAGACCCACCAGCTATGGAAACTGTCAAAGAAAGAATGGCTGCAAAGTATTTTGTTATGTTAAAAAGAAAACAAACGACGTACATTAGAATACTTACTTTGCATTTATAGAGCATCCTTCATCCAGGGACATCAAAGCGCATTGAAAACACTTAAATTCTTATGTGCTACACAAGGTGGCAAATATACACACTGGAAAGGACTAATTGCAGCATCACAATGTTAAATGAGCGCCCTGAGTTTATGCAGCAAGTCTGCAGCAGAGTTTGCAATTGAAAATCTCCAGTGATGCCCCAGATGCCATATCCTTTACTGGGCTGCCAGGCTTCCGTGCTGCCTGCCCGGCCAGCACACACTCCTGCTGGCTTCTCCTGCCAAATTCCCCACGTGCAAACAGGCTGCTTGCTCTGCACTGTGCTCACATGGGTTAGTTTGTGTTTTTATTTCTTGCAGTGAAGATTTTTCGCCCACTGAGTCCTTGAAGTTGAAGGAGACCATAAATTATTTTTTTTTTTTTTGAAGAGTTGCCAAATTCCTAAAGCAACGATCCCCTAAGACGCTCACCCTGGGCAAAAAGCAAGGATTGGGGGTTCTTCCTTCTTCCTTCAGCAGCCTGGGTGCTGCCTTCCCAGAGCCCAGTGCAGCGGGACGTACATGCCCAGCTCTGCTCCTGCTTCCGCTGGGAAGTTTTCCATTTAGTCTCAGCAGGTCCGCAGGAACTGGTTCCCATCAGACCAGCAACATAGCTCGGCAGGGATGGGCAATTTGGTTTGAGAAGCAAAACAAAATAAATATAACAGGCTGCAACCTGTGTTCTGTTGCCTGAAATAACCTGAAAGGGTTTGCTTTGGATCCGCGTCAGTCAGGGGGACCTTCCACAGGGGTGCCCATGGAGAGGATGGAATCCTTATGCCTGCCAATGGCTTCCTCCAGCCACCATCCTTCCTGGGGACAAACTTGAACCAGATCCTTTCACCTGGGGCATTGCTCCTATCCCAAGAGATCCATCCAGAGTGCAGATGAAGAGCAAAAGGACACCCCTTGCCCAAGCTGACGTTAAGCCACGCTTGTGCAAATAACAAGTCTCCCATCCATCACCCGTTCCCACAGCATGCACCCAGCTCCCTGGATGGGAGAGCCAAGGCTGGGAGGGACAGTGCCACAGGCTGCCAGCATCCCTTGCCTCTGTACTCAGCCGGCTGCATTTCCAACCCGCCAAGTGAGCGGTTGCTCAAGAATAAGGAAAATAAAAGAAGGAAAAGGGGATTCTCAGATCTGCCTGGCTTTTCAGGGAAAAGGCATACAGAAAATGTTAACTTGCTGAAAAATGAAAACTGCTCAGTCTGCACTTCGCTTTTGTACAAAAGGTCACTGTTTTGCGTTACAATAACTCCTCCTCCGTCCAGCTCTGGTTCAGATCACGCACAAGCCTTGTGGCTGGTGAGCCTTGCAGGACCAGGGCCAGACCCCCCACGCACCAGCAGACAGCCCCTCACTGCCCTTACACGCTCTGCAACATGAGCTGCACCCAGATAAGGACAACAGTGAGGGGCAGTGACCCCGGATGGATAACATTTCCTTTTTACATCGTGCAGTATCTGTAACTGTTTTATTATTAAATACTTCTGCCATACAACACCGCAGCTCTACACACTCCTACTGCCCCTCACAACAGATCTGCTCTGCCCAGGATTATCCCAACAAGCATCATTAACACACTGGAGCCACTCGTGGGGCCAGACTAGGGACATCCTCAGTTTCTCCACTTCCCCTACTTTGCTCTGACCTCCACTCACATCTGGATTAGAGAAACTGCAGAGGAATCTGGAATACAAGCCTGAAAGAGTTCAAGAAGCATTTGGACAATACTCTCACGCACATTGTGTGACTCTTGGGGATGGTCCTGTGCAGGGCTGAGAGTTGGACTCAATGATCCTTGTGGGTCCCTTCCAACTCAGCATATTCTGAGATTCCGTGAGTTAAAACAAGGCCTCAGACAACATCACGAGGCCGCAGATGCCAGGGGGATGGGCTGGACAGTGTGCTGGACACCAGGCCAGCTGTGGGTGCTGGGTGCCATGGCACACTGGCCAGCTGGGCAAGCCCCATCCTGCCCTGGGGAGATCTCCCAGGCACACGGACAGGCTCTGCGCCGCCAGAACCCAGCGCAGCAGATATCCATCTTCCCAGGGTGTTATTCTCGCCTTCAAAAGGAAAATGTCCAAACACCAAGCTTTGCTAACAAAAACTGATACAGACTTTGGAACTTAACAGCTGCTTGAAGCTAAAAGGGGAAAGGGGCAGGGAACAGGAGAGGGAGATAGAAATTAAAAAAGAAAGAAACCAGGAGAAAGGAAAGAACATAATGTAAAATGAGGGTTAGAAAAAGCCTTTAAAGTGGAGCCAACTTTATTCAAAGGCACTGAGGAAAGTAATTATGTTAGTTTACAAATGCCTTTATGTTCTGCAGTCTTCCTAGGTTTGGGGTGTGTTTCCAGTTTAACTTTGACTGTTTACAAACCTACCCTGACTCTGCTAAGTAAAGGCAGGACTGCAGCTTGTCCTGACAGTCTCAGAGTGACTGAAGACAAAACCCACATGAGCATGTCTGTGAGCAAACACCTCCTTGAAGAAAAAGTTTGCAAACATCCTGCAAATTTAAGCTATTGATGAAGGATCTCTTTGATCAATGAATTAAAGGGGGTGGAGGGGGAATATAATTTTTCTTATGCCACAAATTGCTGTTGGGAAGTAGCGTTTGGTTGTACTCACCCCGAGTACAACACCCCTTCCTAAAGCATCCACCAAACTGGGCTGTTTGGAATGACTGTGCTGCTGGGATGGACTACAAAGGAGCACGAGTTGTCCTGGCACGGGTGCCGACTTGCTCAGCCCTCACAGCTCTGGCACATCCACCTGGGCAATCCCGCCTGGCTTTCATGAAACCAAACAAAAACTGCAAAACCATCTGCAAACCATTTCACAAAGAGCCCTGCGACAACAGGACGTGCTGGCCTGTGTGCAGGACGGTGTCTGCACACAGATGTCCCCAAAAAGGGGACCTTGGTGGGTCAGCCACTGCTCAGGCACAGCGCAGTAAATCATCACACACAGTGGAGTCTGTTCAAAAAACAGGCACACAGCATTGCTGGACACGCCCAGGACAGTATCATTTCCCTTAGGACCTTACTGGGGTACCACAGCCCTGGCAATCCACCCCACACCACCCAGGGATGTGGCCCAGCAGCACGGGGAGCTGTCAGCACACTGATGTGCGTGCACTCAGTCGCAGCCCGTCCCTGGCTCGCTGCGTGCGAGCTCCCACAGGATTTGGCTGCAGTGGGGGAAGGCAGCCAGTGGCTCTGACAAGCCCGTGCTGGCCCAGGCGAGCAGGGCTGCTCCTGTGGCTTGCCTGCTCCTCCCCAGTGCCGGTTTCGGAACAGCACATATCAGGCACTAGTGATCTTTTACACTGAGCACTTAAAATTGACAGAGAAACAAATGTGACGCTTTGGTATTTCTCTCATTCCTGCTGGCCTTCTCTGGAAAAGCAACAGGGAAAAAATACCAAACAAGCCACATGCAAATAACCTTCCCAATGTGTCTGCAAAACACTGCAAGTGCTCCTACACGTCAGCTCACACATGAGCTCCCCAGATGACAGCACGTGAGAGCCTGGAAAACGGGTTCAGTGTGCTTTGGCCCGAATCTGGCACGTCCTCCTTTTCCAAGGCCACTAGGATACAAAGCACTTATTTACTTCTTGAAGCAAAACAATCCTTACAGCAAGGCCAGATGCATCGAAACAGAGAGGAGAGTGGGAACTGCTGCCTGGGTCTGCCAAGCGCGGGGATGCAGCCAGGCACGCACCCTGGAGGGACCTAGAGTGCCCCCCGAGACCCTGAAACCCCAGCTGGGAGAAGACCTGCATCCCCCCCAGATCCACGAGCATGCCCATGTGCCGGCACACGGCGGCAGGAGGCGGATGCAATCCCCGGCGCCGGGCAGTCCGGCATCCCGCAATGTTGGGCTTGCTCTTGGAAACCCGCTCCTAAGGCAGAGGGACAAAGGCAGGGAACAAAGGAAAAATAATTTTTCTAAGTGCTATTTTTTCTGGCACGCTCTGCAGCTCTCTGCACGCTCCTCTCCCAGGGCTAACGGCAGCCGAGGCGTCTGAGCGTTGCTGCTCCCCAGTCGAGAATGACATCCATTCCTGCCAAGCCTTTGGAGCAGCTTTTGGTCTGTAAGAGATCCCGCGGAAACATTGCTTCCTGCTGGCATCAAAGAGGAACATTTGAATGAAGGCCGTACATCCACACGTTTTAGACTTGTGAAAGTGTATGACATGATTTTTTTCTTTTTTAAGCAGAAAATGAATTTGGATTAAAAGGAGCCAGATCAGTCCTTTCAATAGCATCCAAGAGCGGTCTGTGCTGCGAGGTCCTGACCGGCAGAGCCGCTCTTCCAGGGCTCAGGGTCCCCTGGAGCATCAGGAGTGATAATGATCATCTGCCGCATTGATCATCGCTGATCATTCCCCCGTGTATCGCACTTAAAATGCTCTTGGATTTCTAAGGCGCAGGGTAGCGCACTACCATAATGCTGCAACATGGAAAAGCTGTAATTGCACACTGGAATAAAGCTCCAGGACAAGTTTATATTGTGTAGTCCAGGGTTTTTCAGTTTCCTTTTCCACTCCCTTCTCCTCCCCTGCCTCTCACCTCTGCTGACCACCACACAGCTGCTTCAAATTTCAGAACTGAGCAAACCATGTCAGGTAAGTGGTTCGACTTCTGTGGCCCACCCGAAAGCAGTTGACTCCCTCCCTTATAATAAGATTGTTCAAGGATTAAGTAATTTTAACAGTTTCCATGGGTTCACCGTGATCAGGCCAACACCCCACGATACAAAAATGGAGCAAAAGCCCAGACACCTGGCTTTGCCATGTTTTCTTTTGCAGCATGGATGTACTCACACTCCTCCATTCCCTCTGCTCCAGGGCAGAGGGAACAGCTCCAGGATCTCCTAACCCGCCCCAGCTGCCCCCAAGTCACGCAGCAACGGCATCAGACATGGAAAAAGCATTCCATGTGCGGGACTGCTGCTCCATCCAGCAGCTGGGAAGCATTCGGTACAGTCCTATGCCTGGAGGCTGGATTTAGACAGCTCCAGCCTTGAAATAAGAGCCGCTAACTGCAAGGCTATTTAGATACCGAGAGAGTTCACTGGGAAGGTGATGGACTTACCGCTACCTCAAAGTGAAACTGGAGAGCTTTTAAAAATGTGCTGAAATGCAGCTTTTGGCTTAAAATACTCCAGCATGCACGTGTGTTAGGGGGCAAAATGAGAGGCAGCTGCAGCTCCCGGGATTGGGGTTCATGAGTTACAGCTTCTCCTCAGTACACTCGGCTTCCCATCCACCCTGCCCTGCCAGGAAGGGAGAGCTCTTTGTGGGGCTTTTGTCCTTTCTCTACCAGATCATAAATTAGCTTCTCTGCTCCCCGTTACTACACATGTTTGGGTCACAGGACTGCTTTTGTCTGTCTTAATCCTTCCTTGCTGCATGCAAGACTTTAGTCTCTTGAGGAGTAAAACAGATTGCTGAACTGAGAAGTCTCAAGAAAGGATGAGAAGGTACAATGCACTTGACCATGACCCACAGGCACAAATAAGACACATTTCCCCCTAGAGATGCCTGGCCCAGATAATGTACTTTCTACCACACCAGGGCAGTGAAAATGGGTATCTTTAGGTAAGGTGTAAATGCATGTTCAGTGTAGGTTCACCTCCACTCTCCTTTCCTCACGTCATGACCTGAACAGCAACTGATGAAGCCTGGAGGTTTTATAACTCAAGCCCTTGTTGCAGGTCTTGCAAAAGACCCAGAAGAGGAACTAACATGTATGTCAGCCCCTGAATAAACTCTCTGTGACAGCTACAAGTTTCACACCACTGCAAAGCTTTGAGGTCCAAGCTCTAACGGCTGCCTTAGAGTAAAATGGTCCCCTGAACTAATTTCAGTTCAGATGAGATTTTTCTAATAAATTTTAAGGGACTCAGCCAGAACAACTGTACTGACAACATGAGGGATGTAAGTTCTTCTGGCATATGCAAGGGTCTCGAATGTTGGCATGCTGGAGCCATACAGAGAGCTGCACCGCAGCTGAAGTAGAGATCCATCTTTTGTTTAATTGGAAATCTCTGCCCATAACCAGCTGCTCCTATTACTGAGACACAATAAAGACAGAAATCCTCAAAAATCCCTTGTATTCTGAAATTCAAGCTGGCATGTTATAACCCCTTTGGATTTCTCCAAACCACAGGCCTAAGGAATTCAAGGCTGCACATTCACATGTATTTACACATGCCTTCCTTGCCTAAAAATGTGAAAAACACATCACAAAAGGACTTATTTTTAAGCATCTGCCCTCAAAACTTATGTCAGTCCAGGGAGAATCAGCTGTCAGACTGCCAGCCCCAGCAGACAAACTGGCTCCTGAAGTTGCCTCCCCTGGCTTTGCAGCCAGGCTCGGTCTGGGATCTTGATTTGCTGAGGACACGTTTCTATCAGTGCCTGCCCATTTCAAGACTCTCACAGTTATTTCTTTATCCAACCACTGAACTGCAGGCAGAGAAAAAGAGTATTTCTCAAAGCCTGAGTCCAGATCTTCTGTACAGCCACCTCTGCCACTCCTTATCTTCCACAAGAGGAGCCCCTCCTCTGCCATAAGACAACTTCTCACTGAGTTCCAATCCAAGGGAGATTAGACCCCACAGGAGCCTCCTGGCCATCCTGTGTAGCTGATTGCTAGTACAAGAAACCACATTTTCTAATCACTTTGTAATTTATGGAGCTCAGTCTCAGGTTTTTACCCATTGCTCTCCCTGTTGGCAGGTTGCCGCTGAGCCTTACACCTCTGATGGTTTGAAATCTCTTCCAATTTCCTGCCTGAATGCATTTGGAGCCCATTTATATCTATTTTCTTGTGCCAAAGTTGGAGCTTGAGTAACTGCTCTTCCTCCTTAAATGCATAGGGAGTGATCATAACCCTTCAATTTGTTAGGCTGGACAAACCAAGCTTGTCTAGTCTCCTCAATGAAATAGCATTTCCAGTGTCCTTCCAGTTTATACTCCTCTTCTTGAGCAGAGATGGCAGATAGTTGGTTTTCCGGATGAATTTTTATCCTACCTTATTATAATTTTTTATATTGTTATCTTAATCCTTGTGTTATAAACATATTTAGAAATATATGATATTTATGGCTTTTGAGTAAAGCACTTTGTAATCTTACACACTGATGAGTCATAATAAAAGGGACAACTTCCAGCTCCACTTCTCATTGCAATGTCTGGATCAATATCTGTGAACACTGGACCAATGCTTTTTTTTCTCTTCAGCAGTGGGCACTGAGTAACCAACAAAATTTTCACTAGTTAACAGGTACCACAGACCAGCTGATGCCTGAATTAGAATCCAGGAACCCAGTGAAACCTTACAGATTTGAGTCAATTCCCCTTTAGATGACACTTAATAATTTAACCTTTGGATTGAAGGGACTCTCCACATTCTGAAATGACCTGTGGATACTGCCAAAAACCGATGTCATGTTTGCAGGCCAACTCCTTCCCGCTGAAATCCTGTAAATTGCTGCGCTGAGTGAGACGTGAACGCTGTCTCCCAAGAATAGTGAGGTAGGAAGGCTGTCGTCCAAGCATAATAAGAAAACTGCATTAGTCTTTCAGGGGAACACTTACCTCCCCAGTTCATATGCTGCGCAGAGATTTTAATAAAGTAGAATATTGCAGAAAAAGTTGTTTCATTTCATCTGTTTCACGTCAAAAAAAAAAAAAAGAAGACAGCGAAACAGCAGAAGGGAGAATTCTCTGCCTGCAAATCTGTATTTTCAGCCCAGCCTGACAGCAGCGTCCTCAGCCAGAGTGGAGCCCACCAGCTGCTCCACAGCTCACACTGCCTTGCAGGGGCTCCACATCATGTGCACATACCTGACTTATTGACCGAAAAGTCACAGGTCTGTCTGCAGCCTTGCACAGCTCCAGAGAGTCACTGGAGGTACCTCCTACCCCTCAGCAGGCAAATGACCCTTCCTGCACGCTGGACACTCCTAGCCCTGTGATACCTCGCCCAGGAGATAACTCCTGGAGAAATTCTGCATCCCTGGAAGTGCTGAAGGCCAGGCTGGATGTGCCTTTGAGCAACCTGATGTAGTGAGTGGGTGGCAGGGAGGGTTGGAACCAGATGATCTTTAAAGGTGCCCTCCAATCTAAACCATTCTATGATTCTGTGAAATTAAGGGTGCTGCTCTTCACCAAGGGACAAACCCCAGCCCTTCATTTTGGCTCTTTCACAGCCCAGGGAAGTCACACCTGGCACTTGCACAGCCCAGGGAAGTCACACCTCGCTTTTGTCTCCTTAGTGGCTCATCTAACACATGAAAAGTCACAGAAGGGCTGGTGAATGAGCTCTGCTGGATGGATTTCAGTGCCTGTCTCTGGCTCTGCTTACGGCTGCTCTTCATCTCCATGGTGATTAGAGACAGGTCTGAAGTGGCAAATCTGCTAAAAGGCCCAGCGACACAGACTGAGGAGTGTAATGAGAAAAGGAGTGTTCGTATCAAGGAGCACTGAGACTTCTGTGAGAAACAGATGCTGGAAGAACCTAAAAGTACATTAACCTGGGTAATGCACGAGACATCAGTAGCTACTGATAGAGCTAATGGACTTCTATTTTCTCCTGAGCATCCCAAACTCCCTGATAGCACAGTATTTCTTAAAGAGCACCTGAGGTATCAAAGAAGAACATGGGCCTTCTGGAATATGTCATCACCATGCTCAAAGTGAGTTTCAATCAGTGTCCGTGCCATGCTGTAGTTATTAGAGACCATATCTACCTGGTCAGGTGCCACCTGTCACTAAATACCTGTATTTCCACTCAAAACAACAGGAACATGGGCCAGCTTGGGCTCCAGAAGCCACTGTCACGCCTGGACAGAAAACAGTGCAGAGAGCAGGTGGCACTAGCTTTGGTCTGATCCTTCAACAGGAGACTCCCCAAACCCAACTGGTTCAGGTCCCCACAGCATGAAGGACCAGCAGAGCTAGTTCAGGACCATCTGCATTTCTCCACACACCACGTCTTGTGCCTCCTGGGAGGCACAAAGGGAGCCTCTAACATAAGGAAGGTGACAGAAAACAAGGCTGCTGCCTGATTTGCACGGTTGGATGGCAGCAAATGAAACACACGGTGCTGTGGAGTTTCAAGCGAAGGCTGAGCAAGGCTTATAAAGACAAGAAAAAAAACCCCAAACCACCAAACAACTGGATTTTCTCTAATCAGACAGATAATATTTACAGCCTACGGGTGGTGCCAAAATATTTCAGGAAATGCCTAAGCCAGTCTGAATAAAAGCTCATGAAAACGCAGTATTTAAGGACAGCAACTACAACAGTAAGAATGAAAGCTTTCCACCCTCTCCCAGCCTCCTTACACAATTTAAAATGATTGCCATAGCAATTATCAAGGCTAAGCTCATTTTGCAATCTCCTCTGCAAATTAAGTTCTGAGTTGAACATGTAAAAGACCAGCATAAAAACCAAAGGAATCATGTACACTGGAAGGAGTAGAATCAATGCCTGCTCCGCACAGACAGCACGCTGAGGTCTAATCCATCCCGCTCAATTCCTGCATCGAGAGACTTGAGCTTTATTTGAGCTATTCCTTCCAGTAAGGCACAAACATCATGCTTGAAAAACCCAAACCACAAAGCCTTTGGACCATTTTTCAGAGTAATCTACCAGCTTTGACTGTCTGCCCTGGACTGACCGCAGAGCGGAGCGGGCCAGGAGGGCAGAACACAAGAACTGAGTCCCTGGGGAACACTGGAGTCCCATCGCTTTTTCCCCAATGAAACATAAGTAGATACGTCTGTATCTTTTCCCTTGCACAACCACAACAAATCCCATCCTGGAAGTATTTTGCTTCCCCTCTCTCAATTACCAATTACATCTACAGATGCAGAAAACCACAGGTCCTTGCACGGATCACATGTGCATTTTGCTCCATTTGTGCATTCAGACCAGACCTGTCTCTGCAAGTCTCTCTAGTGCCCCCAGAAACAGCCACATGCTTGCACCCCTGAAGAAAAATCAGGAAAACTATTTCCAAAGGACATATTAAACCAATTATTTTCTGGTAACTGGGTGGTGTCATCGTTACCTGCTCGGGCTTCAGGCCGGGCGGGACCCACGCGTACTCCTCCAGGGCGCAGCCCGAGTCGTCGTCAGAAGTGGAATTCCTCTGGAAGTCAAACATGAGCTTCGTGACCGTCTTCTCCATCTCCAGAGGCATAACTGTTACGATGTGCTCTTCCTGGGAGCACTTACAGTGAAGGCAAATCTTCCTGCAAGAGGGGGATAGAAAAAAACAGAGGAGATGCCCCAGTGAGTTGCACTTTAAATAAGAAAGCAAAGCGATTCCTGCCAGTTGCTGGCCTGCAGAGACTAAACTCAACCCTTTCTTACGCTCAGGCATTTCCAAACGCAGGATTTGTCTCTTACAGGGAGGAAATAAAAGTCCACACTTGCTGTAACAACACTTGGCAATCCAGCTGAGTCAGACTGCCCAATGTTTTGGGATATGCAATTGCTTATCCCTTTACTGCACCACGAGGAGTATTTCCAGGGGCCAGCACAGGCAAGGGCCATGCACCCGCCTGGTGCAGGTTGACATGCCAGCTGTAATTGCAGAGTTGTTACTGAATTTAGGACAGCTGAGCACTTCACTAATAGGGAAAATGGTTGATTGACTGGGAAGCTGTGAATGACAAGTCCCTTTAGCATGCTGATAGCATAAATTTGCTTATTAAAGTAGCATAAAAATTGATTATAGTCTGAACATATAAAGCTAAATTAAATTAAGGAAGGCTACAAAAACCACAGTCACACTACAATGGAATCTTAACCACCCTGCTCGGCAGCACTTGCTGCAGCTCAGCAAAATAGGGAGAAAAGCACAAGAAGAAATGAAAGAACAGCCCACAGGTTGCAATTTAAGAGCCATTAGATTACTTCAATGCAAATATCACTTATTCTTAACACTTCTTTTAAGAGGCTCTTCTTCCTGCAGCTTGTGGTCTGTGAGATTTTCTTCACAGGCTTGAATCCACAGTTACAGAATGGTTTGGGTTAGAAGGGACCTTAAAGATCATCTAGATCCAACATCCCCTGCCAAGGGCAGAGACACCTTCCACTAGACCAGGTTGCTCAGAGCTCCATCCAGTCTGACCTTGAACACTTCCAGGGATAGGGCATCCACAAATTCTATGGGCAACCTGTGCCAGGGCCTCACCACTCTCACAGTAAAGAATTTCTTCTTAATATCCAATCTAAACCTACTCTGTTTCAGTTTAATCCATTTCCCCTTGTCCTATCACCACATGCCCTTGAAAAAAAGTCCCTCTCCAGCCTTCCTGTAGGCCCCCTTCAAGTACTGAAAGGCTGATAAGGTACTAATAAGGTCACCCCAGAGCCTCCTCTTCTCAAGGCTGAACAATCCCAATTGTCTCAGCCTCTCCTCACAGGACAGGCGTTCCATCCCTCTAATCATCGCACCCCTTCACCAGGGTAACAGCGAAGGACAAACCTGGCTGAAAACATCCCCCAACAAAGAAAAAGAGGTTAAAGGGAATGCTGATAAATTGGCTTCTATTTCTGAAAACTCGGTGCTCTTCCACAGGCTGGGTCAATGGTGTCTATTTTAAAGCAACCACACAGGATTCTGAATTAATTTGCACTAATGAAGCTCCACTGACTTCTGAGGAATGAGATAAGATTTCACTTGGGTAGCAGAAGGGAGACATCTCAGAAATAATAAGGTACCACACAAAAAGCAAGGGAAAAGTTAACGCTGCCATTGCAGGTTTCTCTGCTCTAATGTAAAACAAAGGAATTCAGAGGGAAGCAACAGTTAAATCCAGGGGCTGGAATTTTCAAACACCTTTCCTTGTTTTTCACCACTGTGTACAAGCCAGCTAAGCATACCAGCACTCAGACCTAGCTTCAAGTCTGAATTTCCATTTGGCCATTACAGCACAAAAAATGCACTCCAGCAGAAGTCAAGAGGCTCCGTTAAGTCAAGCCAGGGAGATTTGCCAGATTTTCCCATTTCCTGCCTTTCATCAGATCTAAACCACACAGCGACCCCCACACACCCCAGCGTCTGGTTTGCGTCCAGTCGGAGAGTCTTGGCATCGCCTCTGGCTGTTTCCTTAAAAAATAATCAAGGTACCATTTCATGTGAATACTTTAATTAATCAGCTACCGTGGAAGGGCGCTCTGCCTCAGTAAAGCCACTGCTCTCATTGCTGTTTCCATCCCATTTCAGCCTATGATTAAGAAGCAGCTCAATAGGCAATAAAATGTTTAGAATAATTCATATCTCCAGAGCCCCAGATTCGGCAATAGAGATAGTTATTCTAATGGAGTTTAGGACTTCTTAGCCAAATGTTAACTTTCAGGACATAGATCACGAGCTCCAGAAGGGGACAAACCCAACAGTCCATGCTTGGATAGGAGCAATGCTGGGAGCATAAGCACTCCAAAGTGGAAAAAGCCAGCCTGCAGGTTTCTGCCTCCTTCCCGTCTAGACACATCCTGTCCAGGAGATGAGAGATGGCAGGAGAGCATCAGAGGTCTTGGCTTTTAATAAATGAGATAAATCAGGACTTGGAATAACAGTGTCAAAGAGTGAATAGGTGAGATGTATGATCAAGTAGACCCCAGAGGTCATTCATTCCCACCACCATCCCACAGCTCACCCCACCACATACAGCCAGGAGCTTAAGAACTGGGTCAGGAAGCTGATTTACCCCACCCTCCCTCCTGCCCCATCCCAGGCAAGGAGGTATTGCTGGTGAGTGGCTTCACTGGTCAGGATGAAAATGGCACAGGTAGCCTGTTTACTCAGCAGTGATGTCCCCAAGCCAGGATAACTTTACACCATTAAAACTCGATCGTCTCCAGACATGGGGTTTCTGCCACCTCCCTGGGCAAACTCTACAAAATTCAAGATCTTACCTTTGAGATATTCAGTTCCCTTCCTTTCCCCTCATTAAAAGCAGAAGATTAACAGCTTTAATTACAATTTTCTTTACATTATGATATGTCGTTTCATGGGAACAATACCCAGTGTCCTAGGAGTGTCTTTCCACTTCTATGATCAGGTTTCCATGACTTCTTCACATATGTCTCACTTACTCAACTTTATTTTATCCTCTTCCAGCTCACTATAATTAAAAATAATTCCCTGTAGTAAAAATTTAATATAAAAATGTACATTTCAAATGTGAGATGAAATTGGAAAAAAACCCTCAATATTCCCCCACTGCACGCCCAGCGGAGCGGCACAAAGTGAGACAATGCACGTGTCAGCGCCCAACTGTGCGTGCACTGACCAGACTGACAATGTGCTGGGGGTGCTGATGCCACAGAGGAGAGCTGGTGGGTGTTGGAGAGGAGCAGAGCCTTGGCTGGCAGCCTGCCTGGCTGCTCCCATCAGCAACGGCTCATTAGTTATTAACGCGGGATGAGCAGCAGAGCCTGGAGATGCTCAGTGTGCCGCACACAGGGCCCCGCAGCCCAGGTGGGGTGGCACCTCCTGCAAAGGGAAACCCATTAGCTTGGCTCTGGCCACACACAAGCCTCACCTCACCACCACCAAAGCTTCAGAAACAGCAACTTCTGCTGCCTGCGCAACCTCACACAACTCGAGAAGAACGTGGGCAGGTGTTTTTTAAGCACAGATAAATTAACGCCAATCACTGCCTGGAAATCCCAGCTTCATTCTTGTGCCTTTCCACCTTGCTCTCATCCCAGAGAAAGGTCTGCAAGCTTGTCTCAGGGAAGTGACTCAGAAAGATCTCCAACATCAGGGAGGACAAAAGGCTGGAGATCTGTCGGACATGTTACTAAAAGCTGGGGACATCCTGAAGCATCACTTCATTCCAGGAGCTGAGAGCGGGTGAGGAGAAACCAATTAAGTTGTGTTTCCCAATGAAGCAAAGAGAGCTGACAGCACGACTGGCTTTAGGCATGGAGGGTAAATAAAGGAGCTGTTAAGCAGGAAAGAAGGGAGGAAAGAGGAGCAGGAGCCAGCCAACAGCCAGGCTGCTGCGGGAGGCACGGGCTGGGGAGCATCGGCAGGACTGCTCGGCACGGAGCTGCACACAGAGCTGTCCTGTAGCGGGGCCAGGACGGCGGGAAGCAAATGGGGAGAAAAAGAACATTTCCTGGTGTCAGATTTAGTTGGAAAGGAGCCTGCCTTGAATTGACTTCACATGGTACAAAGCAGCAACGGCTCAAAAACAGACTGAAAAATTTCTTCTCCTCAAGGCCAGTGCTTCATGTCATGAAATTACAAGATGGATGTGCTTTATTTTGCACTGGCTGCCTTGACATGGTGCTCTTGGCACAGTGGCCAGTCCTCTCTCAGAGGAGGCTCTAACCCCCATCCCCAGTCACATCCCCACCCACATGTTGGTGCAGAGGGACAGTGCAAACAGATCCACCACCAGCCCTTTTCTCTATACGGATGAGAACAGGAAACCTGAAGCAAGCAGGACCCAACACACCAATCAGAGAACCTGGCTCCCAAGTCCCTCTCACTTGGAATGCAGAAGCACACTTCCAGCCCAGGTCTACCCACATACAGCTCTGTGTGAACCCAATTGACCCCTGAGGTCTCTGAGATGAAGCAGTCCCTTGTTGTGCGCCGTGGTTAGCAAAGCACAGCCTATGCCATCTCTGGAGTCTCCCACAGCCCTTTCATCACAGCAATGGCACCAACAATAAGCTAAACCACGCTGAAAACACTAGTGCTTTGCAAGAGGCTCTGGAGAGAGCTGTGAGCATGACCCCAGCTTTCTGAAGAAAGATGAGGTCTCCCTGCTATGAAAAACCTGCAGACTCCAAACTGGGAAAGCAGAAGCAGAGCTAAAAAGCCGGGGAACAGGGACGGGGGACAGCCTGAAAAGGGGATCCTTGCAAATAGTGAGTAGCTCCAGCAAAAGAGCCATGTAAGCTGACTTCTGCCAGTAAATAGCCTGTGTTTTTTGGGGTCTGGGCTGGCACAGGCAGGATGGAACTCCCTGGGGTTATGAGGGCTGCCTGTAGGAAAAGCTCCTCACTGCAGGGCTCTCCTCTTCCAGCTTGGTGAGTGGGCATACAGAACCTAGGGCAGCAAACAGCACCAAGGCAAAGTGTGCCCAGGCTGGGAGCCGCAGATATTCCGAGGAAGGGCAGTGCAAGAGCTCAACCCCTTCCTGACAACAGCAAGAACGAAGGCAGAGTTTAAAATTGTGGCAGAAATGTTAAATTCCTCTCGGACAAAGAAGGAACTCGGTAAACAGCCCTTATCACCCACCAGCCCTGCTTATCTCTGCTTCTCACTTGTTTCTTCTGGGATGGAAATAAATGGGCTGTATCAGGGAGCAGCTCAGTCTCCAGACAAAGCAAGAAGCAAGAATGCCATGGCCTTGCCGGGCCATGCAATGCTTCTGCTGTGCTCCCTAAGATAGGATTTGCATGCATTTGTGCACATATTAACATGCAAGACCTGGAATCCCTCAAAAAGCAATTGTCTGCTCGGCTAGGATGGGGTCTGTAAATGTAGACGGGCAATTCCCTTCACACTTGGCTTCAGACACACAGCAGTCTTATTTCTTTCCAGGCTTGTGCCATCATTCTGATTGCAATAAAGCTTTTGGGTCAGCCAGTCAGTAAATCAAAAATCACAAGATTTCTCAGAAAAGGGAGAGGCTGAGGATTCGGGGCAGGTCATGTGACCCCTGAGTCTCCTAACAAGGGAGTCTTAATATCCCTGCTTGTTACCTCCTCCCCTCATTTGAGAGCTAATGAGGCATCTTCCCATTCCCAGTGAGCTTCAGCTACACAGACCCATTTCTCCAGACCCCACAGGCAGGGCAAACATTTACCTAAAGGAAAAAATTAACATAGTCCTTCACTGCCATAGGCAGAGACAAGCAGCTCTTCTTCAATACAGGCACTACCTTCCAATTCCACAGACTGGGAAGCTGAGGTGTGGAGCAGCCACAGGCAGCACCCAGCCGTGGCTTCCCCCATCAAATCCCTGAACATCAATCCCATCAGAGGAGCCTTTGAGCTTTTGTGTTCAAAACAGTGTTTGGGCTGAAGTTCTGACTCCTTCTCCAACATCTGTAACACTGTATTTTGAACCAAATGCTCCCAGCAGCCCCCAGCATCCCATAGCCCATGGCCACAGGTCCCACGGACCTCAGTGACAAAGCAGAATTTCTCTGGATGAAAAATTTCTTCAACTTCCCAGCTCTTCCAGTCACTTCAGCTGAAAAATACCCCCAACGATCAGTGGGAATGAACTGCAAAGATTTTGCACTGCCTGGGCTGGAAAGGAAGCTTAGTGAAAGCTTTTACCTGCCCAGCTGGAGTTCAGGAGGAGGAGTGAATCAGACACAGGCACCTACAGTAGCAGCCATTCGAAGTCTGAGGACAAGGTGCCCTTGGTGGCCTGCAAGGACAGCCAAGGGAAGCCAACACTGACTTGACACAACATGCTGTGGGAACAGCTGGCTTGAAAGATCAACATCAGGTAGTAGCAAAAGAGCAGGCAGAACGGCAATGCCAGGAAACCAAGGAAGAGAGAAATAATCCAGCAATCAAAACGGTTGCATCCTACAGATGGAAGTCCCTCAGATACCTAGGGAGGCATGTGTAGCCACCCCTCTCTGTAAAGTTACACAGTAGCTGGGGAAACACTGAGAGGATGGAGGAGTTACAAGTCAGATTCTTCTCCATCTTCCCTATCCATCTTCTCTACCCACTTGATTTGCTCAAGGCAAGTAAATTTTCCAGTGTTGTTTTATTTTTAGTTCCCCCTTGACCTCTGCAGTGCCAACAGCAGCAGTTGGGAAGGTATCCCAGATGACATTGAAGCTTTTATGACAAACCCAATTTCCACTCATGGAAAAATTCTCCCTATGGATAACGTTGTCCATGCTTGGTCTCAGGCTGGAGACTAATTTTATTTTTAAAACTCATTCTTTACCATTGCAAAAGCTATTCTTGCTTAATTAAGAAAAAGAAAAGAACCATCTCCAGTATAGTCAATTGTGGCCAAATCTGAGCAAAAGCAGTCTCTGAGGATTTTCCAGTTGCTCTGCCTTCATGGTCAATCAGGACCATCCATTTGAGAAGCAGGTGGAACATCTGCCCGTGGGTCCCCACTGCCCTGTCCCCAAACCACTGCTTTCCCACGGCACAGCCCAGGGCAGCCTCCAGGCTTATTCCAGTTCTGCTGTCTGTGGTTTGAGGCACCACATGGCAGTCAACAACCATCAGCACACCAGAGGAGACCAAGAAATTAGGATAGAACACAACACAATGCACAAAGCCCCAAATTCCTCATCCTGCCTTGGTGCCCTCTGAGGCAAACAAGGAATCACAGAACCACAGCCCCAAACTGCGGCCAGATCTTGCAGCAACACCTCAGAATGAATTCAAACACAACCAACCTTTCCAACCTGTGGCTAATTCACAGGGAGGGATGTGGGGTGCATCACAGGGCATTTTGGGGAGCCCAGGTGCACCTCAGTGCTCTGCAGTGAACACTGGTCCCTGCTTGGGTTCTAGTTTCTCCTCATGAGCTGGGTAAGAGCCCCAGAGTGTTTAAACACCCTCCTGACCTGAACCACATTGCCAGGCTGCTCCCATGAGCTGCAACCCCTGACACGAACCGTGAAAATTCTGATGCATAAAGATGAGATGGTTAAATTAATGGAAATTAATAACTCAGCAGCTCTCAGAAGAACTCTCTACTTGGAGCTCTCAGGACATTTTGCAGAAGACTCAGTTGTTTTTTTTTCATAACAGAGGCAAGACAGACGTGGGCAAAGGGCTACACACCCATGTGAGCCGCAGATCAAGCAAGTAGGAGAAAGAGAAGAGGCAAAAGACGCTGCAGTGAGCCCCAGCCTGCTGCCCAGCCATGCTACCAGGAGAAAAGACATCCAACAGGCTGCTCTGTCACATCCAAGACGACGGAGGCAGCCTGCCAGCACACAGGCTTACCACTACTCTCAGCATATTTATATTAGGGGGGTTTCTTTCCCCCTTAAAGGTCCAGCTCTTAGCATACAGAAACAATAACAACCACATATTTTTCCCCAGTCACGGAGAAATGCAAACCACCAGTTTTCAAGCTGAAGAGAAGAGCAGGCTCAGTAACAGCGGTAGTAACCCTGAAGCTGGTGGGCAAACAATGCTGAAAACGACCTCGTGATTTGGAAAGGCAGAAGAAGGAAGAGAATGGGCAGATCCAGGAGAGGGGTTTGGTGTCCCCCATAGCAGGACAAACCCCAACTCCAAGGACCCCAGAGACCAATGGGGTCCCTGGCTGATGGGGATGGGGAAGGGGAGGTAGCAGGGGACCAGACACAGCAGGACTCTGCCAAACTCTCTCTCTGGGCTCCACATCCAAGAGCCAATGTGGGTCTGTGTGACAAAGCTCTGTCCTATCCTGAGTTATCTCGTCAGATTATACTTATACCATTGGGTGGCTTTTCTGCCTTACAAGATGAAGAGATGGGGTTTTTTTTCTGCTTTGTTCTTAACTGAACCAAGAAAATTCTCTCCAAGCCTGAGGTTCTAGCAAGATTTGGGCTCTCCCCCTGGATTTAAACCCATCTCTCTACTGAGAAGTCTGTTCAGCATGTGGATCTTCACTGTCTTCTCAAGTTTGCATAACCCTGGGCTCTCCACAGGCAGTATTTATCTTCCTGCCCCTCTCTTTCCCCCATCCCATTCCAGGCTTGTAGCCTGTCTATCCGAATGGGCTAAGCTAAGCGGGTTCCCAGCGACCTGCCCCGGGGCTGTATGTGCTATTTTAAGGGCCTTCATCAGTTTGTGTTTGCAGCATGACAAGCAGAAACCACGGGAAGCTGTAAACACGCTGCAATCCCAGCTTCTCCCAGGCACTATGTCCTAAAGGAAAAAAACTGGCTGGATAGGCAAAATGCTCAGAAGCAGGATGAGCCAGGCTAAAAACTGTCATTATTTCAAAAGTTAAGGTTTAGACAGCGTCCCTTGAGACAGGCAGTATCGACCTGCTTGTGAAAGCAAACACTGCCAGCCTGATCCGTGCCTGTGCCGGCTAAGCCCGAGCCAGGCTGCCAACAGCAAGTGCGCAAGGCTGGGTCATTCTGCTAAGCTGAGCCTGGCTGTTGGAAAACACACAACGGGAGGAGATTAAAACACGAATCAAAATATAATCTTGTTAGCTGCAGACAGTTTTACTTCACAAATCTTTATCACAGGCTCAAGCTGGCACACTCATAAACACAACGCAGTGATGCGAGACATGTAAGTGCTCCCGCAGTAGGCGAAATAATCACTGAATGAAAATAAGTCAGATAAGTTACAAGATAAGAGAGCTAAAACTGAAAGGATGACACTGCATCTGGTGCGAACAATTATTTTGGCATTTTTCTGTCCAGCGCTAATCCTCAACGGCTTGAAAAGATTCAGTCTGCGTTTCGCATCGCCAAGGAATCATGACTAGAAAACAAAGAGTAACGGGATTAAAATCTTTCTACGGTCACAGGTCACGTCTGTGTCACATCTGCTTAAAAATGTTCCTTCAAGGGACAAGGAAAAAAAGGAAATTGGACTTGAAACGACTGCGCTGCAAAACATAACCCCCAGGTTGCAGTTCTAGGTTGGTTTATAGATCGGCATCCTGGCATGAACACGGAAGGGCATAGAAAGATTATTACTTTAAAACTTTCTATCCTGTGGAAGGCAAAACCACCACAACAAACATCTGAACAGCAACAGCAACGTCCTTATTCACAGCCTGAGCCTGCATACAGTCTGCTCAAAAAATAGGCAGACAGCACAGGCTTCCAGGAACTGCATTTACCAGAGCAATACAATTAACAGCAAGAGAGGAGGATTTTTTATTTCCTATTAGAGGCAGCTGAGCCTTCCTGATGATTTTTAAAACACAAAGTCCATTACGGTGGCATCAGTGCTTCTCCCTGACGTCCTGCAGCTGCAGAAATGCAATTTAACAATTAACCTTTTACATCCATAAACACAGAGAACAGCAAAGGCTGGAGAAACAGCGCAGCCCCTCGCAGCTCACCACCACCAGCACACTGAGCAAAGTTAGCACGCAGCTGCGTGCATCCATGGAATGCTGCTTATTCCTCCTCCTCCTCCCTTCTACTTTCTATCCCTCCTAAAAATCCGCGACAACTTTGAAGTCGCTGGCAAAAGCCAGTCTTCCTTACCTGTTCCCACTGACAGTGACAGTGCAGGAGGAGAGAATCCGCTGGGTTTCCGAGCTGTCCTAGCTGTGCCCGTTGGCTCGGGCTGGTGGGCTGCTCCCAGGACCAGCGGGAGCACCGCAGTGCCATAAAGCATCCCGAGCTCCTCGGCACAGCCCACCGCCAGCGCCTGCCGCCAGACGGGGTTTTGTCGGAGCCTTTCAGAGGAGGCACGAACCGACCGCGGCACGTCTCCCGAGGAAACCTGCCGTGGAAAAACGTGCCATTCCTGCCCCGCGCGTCTTAAGCTCTCGCTTCAGTTGCCTCGCTCTGAAATCCAGCTCCAGAGGGTGCCCCCCTCTCTGCTCCCAATCCAAATGAATCCAGCAGCTCCCCCCTCCCCACTCCAGCCTGCCTTTCACTAAATGACCCTTGGAGGTGGCAAGAGGATGTCCAATTTGCTCGCCGAGCGCAAGGCATTAACGAGGAGCGATGCAGCCCGTGGAGAATAATTGGCGGCGCGGGAGCGGCGCGGGGCTCTGCTGTTGCATTGCTCTCCTCTCCTGCATGTTAATGAGCAATGATGTCAGCAAGCCAAAGTCACCGCATCCCATCCGGACCGCGCGCCGCGGCCCCGGCCACCCGCCCGTTTATTTACATGGAAATCAGCCCGCTCTTCCAAATCAATAAATCCTGTAGGCTGCTTAGGCAAAGGGACAGGGGAGGGGAAAAAAAAAAAAAAAAAATCCTCCTCGCTGGCTTGCGTGTACGCGTTTCACAGAGTTGGCTCCGTACCAGCAGCCCAAATTGAATGGTGTGAAGACACTAATTATCTTTCCCCCAACTATCATCTTATTTGATGTTGACCAAACCTCGACTTGCTGTCAAACTTCAGGCCCCGTTTCTTAGGTACGCGGGCTATTAACGCAATGATCCCCTGGCTCCGAGCAACGTATCATTTTTTTCCTGGCTTTCAATGCCCTCTTAATTATTTTCTGCAGTCATTTGCTATGATTCCCTACTGGTTTTTAGACGCAGCGTGTTTGTGCACCAGCAGAGCTAAATATTCTGGGAAATACGAGTTATTAGCGTGGCATTTTGGTCACTGCATATTTTAATACATTTTCTTTCATACGGCCACGGCAGATGAACGATTCACACCTTTTATGTGCGTCTCAGGTGAGTACTGCGAGCCCCAGGAATACACCATCTCAACGGGAATGCTGAGGCCTCTTTCCCCTGTGTTTCCCTCCCCTTAGAAAAGAAAACGCAGAGAAGGAGCTATGCTGCCAAATCTCTTCTGCTGCTCTTAAAGTCCGTTGCTTGGAAATTCAGTGGTCACAAATGACTCTCTAATTCAAGTCAACTGGAAGAGAGTGTACTTCTCAGCTTCTGCATTTGCAAAAAGAGAGTGATATTCATAAACCAGGTTTCTGTAGACTCAGAAAAACCACAGAAAGCAAATAAAACTTGCCCAACGCACAGTGCTTCTTATTGAGGAATCTATCTGGTCCAGATAGCTGGGCTTGCAAACTGCAGATTGAGATGGAGACTGAAATGCAGATTAAGCTCTGGGTGGCAGCCCCAGACAGGAGGCTGTGAACTGCCAACCTCGAGATAACAAAGGGCATGAAGATGTCAGCTGGGGCTGACAAGGGCTGGGGATGCCAGCCAGGTGAATGGACACTGAGAGACACAGGAGCCAGGAACTGCCAATCTTTTGGATAACTCCAGATTTCAGAGCCCTTGATTTTGGCAATATTAGCCATGGTTACAGAATATGGAAGGATGCAGAAGCTACAGCTGTGAGTCCTTCTGCAGCCTCAAATGACTTAATATTATTTCTAAGGCTCATAAATTAGGTTTCATTACATGGAATTACACTCAAAATCTCAAGGGCGAGATCTTCAGCTGGGACAAAAAGGCCCAGCTCCCACTCGGAGCCTCCCCAAATTACTCAGCCAACTGGGGCAAGCCAAGAATGTGCAGAGATCTGAACTGGTTCAGACAACTTCAGACAAAAGAAAATATTCAGGGGCATTGATTAAATATTTGAGCTCTTACAGTTCCTTTTATTATTATTAGTTCCCCCACCCCCCCTTTTTTTTTCCCCATTTAAATTAAATCTGCAGCTGCAAGTCCAAGAGCTGAGCACTGACCCTGTTACTGCATCCAGCCAGGTCAGACCTTCCTTTCATGGAGAAAGGGCTTCTGCTGGAGATGGCTGCAGTGCCAAGGATGGTCCCCTCCAACTCCTCCAACTACACAGAGCAATAGAACTTGTAGGAAAAATCCCCCCATATCCTTCAGCTTCCTAAACTGGCCCATTTTGCCCCTTCCAGCTTGAACAGGCACTGTGGGCAGGCTGTCAGCTTGCCTCTCTATGATTAACATGCCATGGCCCCAAGATGATTTATTTTTCCTCTTAAAACACATTAATTACAATACAAAAGAAATGAGACAAAACTGAATTGGGCAAAAGCAAATAAAGAAGCCTGCTTATAAAATGGTAATGCTGAGCAGAGAAGCTGTAGAGCAGAAATTACCCGTGTTCCCTGGAAATACATTGCTAACAGTGCACAGCAGTGACTAAGGACCTCAACTGGCACAAGGAATAAGAACTGCTCCCTACAGCAGGTCCTGTAGGCACTAATTTTCACTGAACACATGAGTAAGATGTCTTGATCTGCATTATCTCTCAAGGAGCAAAGGCCTTTTAGCTACAAACACTCTGGAGCAAAGTATCTCTTGGTGCTCCAAGTGTTATTGGAGCAGGACCACCACCCAGCCTAGCACTTGGGGGACAGGTCAGCAGGGCACGAGTCTGAATGTTCAACCCCATTTCTTGTACAGTGTGCTCTGTGTAACAATCTACAGCAGCTTCCATCACTCCACACTACTCTGACATGATCCCACCCCAGGGTATGTCACAGTGTCATCCCCCCACAGCCAAGCATCCTAACACTGAGTTCTGCTTGGCTTTCTTGGCCAACTGAACACCCCAAGAAAGGGATCACACCAGCAACTGCAAACTTTTAAGTTGATCCACAAAGATAAAATGGGAGTGAGAATCATGAGCTGAAGTAAAGCATTAGCAAGACCAGTGCTTGTAAAACCTCAGCTGCATGGATAGTTGTGAACAGAAGAGCTTTGTGTCTCCAAACAGCACGTATGATTGTCATTGCTCCTGGCAGACTTCTTGTTTCCAGTACTTGCAAATCTAAATATCCACAAAATCCAACAAACAGGCTCTTCTGACACAAGAAATCAGATTAGAAGCTGCCACGTTTGGCCACACAACTGTCTTAGGGAAATGGAAATAAGCCCTTCCTGCTTTGAAAGCTGCTGGTTCGTTGGCAATTGCTCCACATTACCATTACCTACTGCAAGGCTTGTGAAAAGGTCATGTGTTGGAAAAGCTCCAGAAGGCACACAAGATTTCTTGACGGATTCTGCACATTATGCAGGTGAAATGGGTGTTTCATTAAGCAACAAGGAGAATACCAAGCTGGTGGAGCACATTATCAAAGGTCACGTGAAGGACTTGCACCGTTACGAGGACGGATGCTGACAACTGCCAGCAACAAAGCGAACAACATGGAGTAAAAAGCTACTGAAAGAAAGAAAGATCAGGAGCAGGAAGCCCCTGCTTCAGTGCAGAGGTGTGAGATGGACAGCTCTGCTTGTAAATGTAGCACCATCTTTCTTCCCTTTGTTGCTAATTTTAATGAGAAAGAGCCAAACCCAGTCAACTTTAAACTTTCTGCCAGGTACACAACTCATCCCTACAGCTAATTTAACCAATTATTGTAAGAGCCCACATTTCATAAATGCTGCATTTTATCACCTTGGTGTATTGATTGTCTGTCAATCAATAGGGCTCCATGTGACAATGTTGACTCTCCTGATGACAATGGGCTGCACAGCACGGCCACACACAGCGACAGCAGACTGGTGCCCTCAAGGTCATTGGGCTACTAACCTGATGAATGTCAGAGCGAGTCGCCTTTCTGAATTATTTAGTGAGCATCCTCTGCTGCAGCGTGCCAGGGCACTGCACAGCACTGCTGCCTCAGGATGTCACAGAGGCTCCAGCCTCTGCTGCCCTAAAATGCTGCCCATGGGGATGAAGACTGTCCCCTGCACTGCACACACCACCAGCCTGTCTGGGATGAGAGGGATGGCAGGTCCCCCTCCCCACACTGAGCCTGGCTCACAGCAACAGGCACAATAACAGATTACTTTCCCATTGCTCTTTCTGACCACAGAAAGACAGAATTGGATACTCACAGTGTTTTTTTCCCCTCCGTTCCCACACTCACCCCTGTAATTTGCAGAGCAATCTCCGCTGGCCAAGCCAGCGCTCCCGCCCCAGTGCCAGGACAGGATGAGCCCAGTGTGGTCCCTGGGCACAAGGCAGTGATAAGCAGCAGAAGGAGAGGCTGGAGAAGGCACAGCTTTGCAAACACTGGGTGGGAAAAGGCAAGGGGACTGCAAAAAGCTCTTAGTAAGCAGGGAAGGGAGATGACCCTATGTGGCAGGGCACAGCCCCACTCCTCCCAGCCAAATGCCTCTCTCTTCAGGAGACACATAGGGATATGCCCAAGGTATGGGAAAAGCTCCTTGGAGAATCTGAGTTATGAAATACAGATCATGACTTTAAATGAGGTTGAGCTCTTTTTTTAATTTATTCTCTTTGAGCAAGGAAGCAGACCCTCCCCACACCTTTCAATGCCAGAAGCAGGGGCTGTCTTATCTCAAAGAAAAATGGGATGCAGGAAGGGGCAGAGAGACCAACATCACATGCAGATCATTAATCCCAAAACTTGGCCTCCTCCACTTTTCCTCAGGGCTGCCATTTGTACCTTCATGCGGCTGCTGCCTGAGACCGACCAAAACAGTCCCCGCTCCTCCTGCTGTCACTGCTGCTGCCTTCCACTCATTTTTGGCAGAGCCATGGGGAGAGATCTGTGCTGTCAGTTTGCAAGGAGGAATTTAGTTTTTAAAACACCATCGAGCCCAGCAGCAGCTGACGCACAAGGGGAAGTACAGCCCATACGCACTGCGGCTGATTTGAGAGGCAATTTTCTGTATTTCCTACCAATTCCCCCAGCAAGACAGGCCTGGCCCTGGCCGGCACCCTCCAGTGCACAGCCAGAGCTGGACAGTGAGGCTGTGGCTGTGAGCTTACCCTGTGCTGCCCATGTCCTCTGGCAGCCCTGAACCACACAGACACAGGGACGATGCCTCAGAGGACCCAGCGTACTGTGCTGATGCTCCTGAGCATCACTGCCCTGCATCCCCATCCCCTCCATGTCAAGGCACCCCAAAAGGATCCTCACCCACCCACTGTCTCTACCCAAGGGCTACATGCCCTGGTGTGACACAAGGAGATCGTCGACCTGAATGGCATTTCATCAATCACTTTATCTCTTTCTCTCCCATCTTTTTAATCACCTTAATGCAAGAAGCTTTATAGAGCTTTACACGGTAAGGCTTTCATAGCCTCCAGCTTTAACTCGGCACTATTACGTTTTTTACCTTTATATGTTGAAATCAAATTTGTAACCAAATGTGAACAACAACCCGGCTGCTCCTGTGGTTTTCTTTTCTTTGCTAGCCTGATAGGCTTCTCATCTGAAGACTTTTTAATAGTGTCCCTTAATGATGTCTACAAAAGCCTCATTAAAGCACTATCATAATTTAAGCTAAATAAACTCAACACAGTTATTTTTGTAATCACATATTTTTCTTGGGGCCTTTCCACAAACAATAAAGCGCTCACTGAAAATATGCTACAAAAGAAACACATAAATCTTCAGCTTATCTGGTGGTATGTTTTCCAAAGATCTAAACCTTTGATCAGCAACGAATTAATTTTCCATTTACACAAAATAGAAGATGTATTTCCAGGATAACCAACTAACCCTGCAAGTCTGCATTGACATGTGCCTTGGCAGCAGCTCAGGACTCCCTCGCTGCCGCCCTTCTTGCCGCCTGACACTGTCAGGGTTGCTGTCACATCAGATGATTTTTATTTTATTTTTTGGCTTCAAACCTGTCTAACAGGGTGTTTCGGGTCAGTGGTTATGTCCTAAGGATTTCTTGTCTTCAGTCACTGAGCTCTCCTCCTCACTAGCCATGCCCTGCCTGGTCCCACCACCAAAGATGTGCATCCCCCAAGACCAGGGGCCTCGACCATTTCTGTGCTCAGAGGCAAGTCTTGAGCCAGCACAGAGTCCTGGACAAGTAACATAAGTCTGTTTTTTACCTCCTTCAACCAGACTGTGCACATCTTTCCTGGCTGCCAGCAGGATTTTTCCTGCTTCCCTTGCCTTGGCTGGGACCATGTGAGACCCTGCACCCAGTTGAGTGCCGCAGGCAGGCCCTGGGGCTGCACAAACCCCCAGCCAAACTCCCCTTAGATCACCAAAGGTTTGGGGTGGCCTTGTTTCTACCCCCACCCGGGAGACACAGCTGCCTGCCCTTTGGCAGCTAAGGAAAAAGATCTGTTTGCTGCTTTCACCAAAACTGTGTTAAATTCTCAGGGGGGTGGTAAATCCAGCACATTTCTGGATCCAGCCAATTCTCTTGTAACATGTCAGGGAGGAAATCCTGCAATTTGGGTCACGAACAAAAAGGGGCTTTCATGATATCTTCAAGCCTTTTGCAAGTCTTAAGTTTCCCAGTTTATCTGCAGACACAGGGGGATCAGACATGGTCAGGAATGCACTTGGCTCTTCACCTCATAACTGCTCGGTGGGAAGAAAGATGCCCAAATGGGTTTTTGTATCAAGAAGTAGACCTGGATGACAGTAGATGAACTGGCATGTGCTGTTTTGGTCCACCCCAAACTCCATCCATTACAAGACTTCTACAATCAGGCTAAAAAGCCCCAAAACATAAAAACCACAATAAAATTATGAAAAGTGACAATTCAAGTTTAGGTGATCTCCCAGCCCCAGCTCTCTGAGGACCATGGCCCAGTGCTCATCCTGGAATGCACAGAGAGGGTCATCCTGTTGTAGGCAATGGCAAGGTTCCCAGCCTGGCTGTCCCACTGGTTGAAACTGGATGGAGCTCCAGTGTCCCCCAGACAGCCTGGCACTGCACACACATGACAAGAGATGTTTGCTATTCTTCCCTTTGTTTTAATTAGTAAGAACAACTTGTTTTCGTGGCTTGACATTTGTTCATACTTAGGAATAAATTGCTTCCTTGAATGATACGCTGAGATTACAATGGGCTTTCTGTGTTTGTGTTGGTTTTAGTAGCTCATAACAAACCATGAAATTCATTACTCTTGCCACAAGCACCCACGAGATGTGCCAACCAGGGTGTGATTTATACACAGCTCAACTCATGGAAATTAAAAGGTTTTAATGTTGCCTGCAAGAAGTCCAGGGTTTGAAATTTTATACAGAAAAAAAAGAATCCCAGATGCGAACTACTGCATTGTTTTATCTGCCTAAGGACTGAACATTAAAGTCAGGTTAAAATAATTCACTAAATATTAAGTGTATAATTTGGACAGCCTTTTTAGTGATAAGCCTTCTGGCCCGCAAGTTACTTCATTCTCATCTGTTTTTAACTGCTTGGAAGCTATTAAAAGGCAGATATTTAACAGCAAAACTTCTCTGCTATAATCGAATTCGTCAAAGCATTCTCACCAAAAGGAATCACTAGAGAACAGCCTGTGCCTCACCATCCTTAATGGGAACGGGCTGTCAGTCATACTCCAGTCCCATCTCTCCATGCCGTGTCAAGCCTTGTACATCAAACCCAATATACAAATCGCCAGCTCCATCAAGATCATTAGAGCCGCTCAGCCCGTCAGGGAAAGGTCAGCGCGTCGCTGGCTGATGGCTGCCTGCTCCAAACACAGCATCAATCACAGCCCTCATCAAAGGCGGCCGCGCCGGCGGGAACGTGCAGCTGGAAACCTGCATCCCTTTCTCCTGTAACCTGTCATCCTCTAAACCAGCTTCTCTTGTTGTAAAACACGGCCAGGCTTTTATCTTATCGTCATCTGTGGGGAGATGCAACTATACAGTGGGCTCTAGGAACAGGGGGGATCAGGACCTGCAGGGAGGGATTAAGATCATATCAGGAGAGGGCTGGCCCCTGACTCCAGCACTGGCTCCCTCCTCCCCAGGGTCCTAGACTGTCCCTTACTCCCTGGGACAGTTCCAATGCAGGCAGTACCACAGGAGCATCCCTCCTCACTGTGCCAGACCCAGACCCACACACCTGGTAACAGTCCTAGGGAAGGGTCAAAGCCATCCTGCAAGGAGATGCTGCTTGCCTTCATCATAGCCACACCAAGGCATGGCTTGCAGATGTCCCCAGCCAGGGGATTTTAGGGGTGCCCCACACTTGCAGAAAGACAAGAATCACCATGCCAGGCTACTGCTCCCTTCCACCAGCCAGAGCCTCAGCCATGGCACTCCCAGCTTGTACAACCCCACAGGGGCATTCTGCCCACAGCTCAAGCACCAGGACGTGTGGACAAACATAATTGGTGGCGAATAACAGGGGGACACCAGCATTATTGAACGCTATGGCTCCCACCAGCCACTGCTCATTAAACGTGCTGAAAACACAGGCCATTTCTTCCTGTTTTTTCCCTGCCATGCTGTGCTGCATGCAGCATTATCTTCAAAGGGCGAAGCAAACATGTTTGCTAAACATAAGCAGACTAAATACATCAGCCTTTTAGAAGCAATTATTGCTGCTAGAGACTTAGTGAGTCTCATTGTTTCGTGGCTCAGGAAGAATTTTGCCGGCTGCTTTGGAGTGGGCTGTTCTCCAAAGCAAGAGCCCTGTGACAGGGCGTAACCCCTCCCCAGGGAAATAAAAACCAGGTGGGCATCCAAAGGAGCCATGCTTTCTTTCTGCTGAGCATTTAACTCATAATGTTCTCCTTGCAACAAAAGAACAGCAGGCTGGGGGTCAGCTTGGCTGCTGCCAGTGGCCGCACCAAAGGCAGGTCAGCCAGGCTCCTGTGGCAGAGAGGTGAGGAAAACAGTGGATGGGGTTAAAGCTGGGAACCTTCCAGTGACATGCCCAGACTGGAGGGGATTGCTTTGACCAGTAGTTAGACTGGTTACACTGGTACAGAGGAAAAAACAAAATACAGAGGAGAAAAGGCAACAAAGCAAGTGCTGGGCATCGTCTTCTTCCCTCCATCCCAAACAAGTTGGGATGCTCCAGATCGGGGTGGCTCACCTGAACGAGATCTTTAGAAGTGTGGAATTGCAGAGCCAGGGCAACATCTCCGCTTTCCATGGCCTTAATTTAGGGCAAACAGCTCAACCCCCACAATTCCTTCTCTGTACAAGCTGAGATCATTCCCTTGAGGGAATGCAGAGGGGGAGCGCCATGGGGCTCCCTGGGGTACTAAGCACTTCAGACGTATCTCAAAAAGATGAGCAACCATGGATTGCCAACGCGACAGATGGGGGAAGGAGAAGGGAAGCTCACGGTACCAGCGAGACTATTGTAATTAGTGTAATAAGCAGCAATCGCAGCCCAACAGCTGCCTTCCCCTCCCTGAGCGCCTGCTGCACGCACCAGCACAAACCACGGCCAAGGATTTGACACTTGCTGTGCTCTGAACATCTCTGCCGTGACAAAAGTTTTGGCTTTGGTAGTTTTCATCCCACGAAAGACACAGAGCAGAGCACTAATCTGCTTTTGCAGCCTCCACTTCCACCCGAGCACACAGCACCCTTTGCTTACAGAAGGGACATAAATCTGGGTTTAGTTTTGATGTCAACTATGATTTTGCATGTGACTTTGAACAAAACCTTGTCTCCTCTACGCTGAGTCAAACCTGCCATACTCAACTTTCTGAAGCCTCAGAGATGAGCGGCTCTACAGAAAATGGCAAAACATGACAAAAATAATTTATGGGGGGCATATACAACCATTCCTCCTCGGATGGGTATGTGTCCAATGTTCTTCTCTGAAGCATTGCTAAGCTAACTTCCCTTGAAACACAACAACAAAGCTGGCAGTGAGCATTCAGCACAGAAAAATTGTGTGCAGCTTTAACTGTGTTCCTCTACCACCCTCAACCCTAGACACCAGTTTTATGGGCTGGATGATCGTACATAGTCAGCACAGGGGTTGCAAAGCTGCTGATGTGACAGGCTACAGGACCTAAATTGCAAAAATATGCTGTGGCTTAGACCCAGACTAATTCTGAATCATTTCTGGTGCTCACGCTCCAGGAGGGAATGCTCTTCTCGCTTCCTTTCCACTATCCCTTGGTCTCACAGAGGTGGTCAAGGGAAGCAGTCAGATCCTCAGGGGATCTGCATATTTTGGCAATAGTTAAGGATTCAGTTCCCAGTGGTTTTTAGTGGGTGTTAGACACTCAGAAAGTGTCTGCTGTTAAGATGTTTGGAGGTGTGACCTCCAAGCTCTTCAAGCAAGGGACTATTTCCTGCAGTGCTTAAGAAAATGAGAGTAGGAAGACAACAAATAAGGACAAGCTTGGAGAGCAGAAAATGTTTATGTCAAGGAAATTTAACTCCTCATGAAAGAAAGAAGCCCAGGCTGGGCGGAGAGCTCAGGAGTAACTGCAAACAGGAGGCTGAATGTTTCCTGAACCACCAGTTAGGCAGCCGAAAAGTAAGCGGCAAGTTAATCAAAGCAAATCTTCGTGGGGTGCTACAAGGCATCGCTTCATGCAAAGTGAAAAACAGGACAAACCAGAGGCTGAGGTGCAGTGAGAAGCCCTCTGTGCTGCACGCCTGGCACAAACCACGCCGATGTCGTGACTGCCATGGGGATCGGCTGCCTCCTTTCTCATGCAAAGGATGGGGGAAACATATCAGAGAGCAAAGAGCACGGTACAGTCAAACCTTTCACTTGCTGCTCTGCTGTGCAGTGCCAGTGGAAATTAATGGGGGTTTCAAGTACATAAATGGATTGCAGAGACATCCGCAGCGAGTCTATTAGCTAATTACTAAAGATTAGCATTTATTTTATCCAACAGGCACTCAGGTAAAGGAGGTAGTTTTCTCGCTGTACATGTCCTTTTTATACTTGTCAAGTAGGACAAAGCAGTCTCCTGGGTCTCCTGGAGACAGCAATACCAAGAGGAACTTTGTCTTCCCCGAGGGAGATGCCCATGGGCACAGCCTGAGCTGGGCATGTCCCTTGCTGTGGCTGGATGGGGCCAGCATCTCAGACCTTCAGCCCCAAAGCCCAAATATGGCAGACCTGTGCAACAAAGCTGCTTTTGATACGAGCCTGAAACCAGTCTTGGGCTTGCTTATGGCACTGGTCTGGAATGAGGTATCTTAAAATCTGATACATGATCCTGTGTCATCTCACAAGAATATTCAATCCATCAGGCTGCTACTGCTTCAGACCTCCCATTTATGCTGTGGGAAGTCTAGCACACCTTGCCACAATCCTTTATCTGAGGATGTAATGGTCAGCAAACAAACACATTTCAACCATTTATGTAGCTTCACTTTACAAATGTAAGAAACACTTTCAATTTGTATCACCAGAGTAATTTGATGTGTTCTATGTTGTTAATGAAAAAAGCATTAATATAATTTTATAATCAGTTCTAATCTTCCTGGCATCATTTCACGCCTGTGGATAACTCACTCCATAACTTGGTACCTACAGCTCATGTTGGAAGAGGCCCCCAGTCCCAGCCGGTTTCCACAGCCCTGAGAACTCAATCTCTGCTAATCCCAGCCCTTTACAGCAACTCAGACTGGAGCAATCTAAAAAGGAGACACATGAAGTCACTTAGGCTTATCTCTCTAATTGCCTGCCTGTGAACCAGGGGTTCGGTGTCAGCCACTTGCACTCACATCAGACACGGCAGCCGGAAAAATCAGACCTAAAATATTTACTGTGAGCATTCTGAGAACTGTAAGTGAAACTACTGAAATCCTGCTTACTGCTGCAACTCCAAATGCAATGCCAGCTATGAGGGACTCATCTGGTAACAAAGCCAACGTTCATGCCTTTCCCCTGCTGCAGCCCTTTCCAGGTCTGTGGCTGTGTAACACAGGCTCCAATTCTCTCGACAGCTTTCTTGCACTGCCCAGTGCCAACAGAGTGAAAATGTTAATGAATACCGTCCCATAAATATTTAATGCACATTTTCCTGCAAGTCCTGCTGTGATTAAATAGCCACCTCATTACTCAGGCCCATCTTTCTTTCTTTTTTATCTTTGCACAAAATACCAAGAGTTGGAACTACACCCATGCGATCGAGCTGCTGGAAACATCGCTGCATAAACCAACACCAACAGGGCAAAATCCAAACACAGATTTCCAAGGAATGTAAAGAGAGGTCGAACCCCGTCAGAGCAAGTATTTCCTCTCAGCTACCTCCTCTCCCAGGATCAGCAGAGAAAGAAAAGCAGAGGGGACAAGCCAATAATATTCTTTCTTCTTGAGCGCAGTTATTTGTCTGGTTTTATTGTCTTTTTCCATTGCATTTGGAGGTCCTGGCCACAACAAGGGTTCACTGCAGGTACTGTCCAGATATGGGCATCCCTGAGTACCACACGGGCTGGCTCTGCTCTGGCACCAACCCCTGAACAGCTGCAACAGGAACTCTGCTGCTTCCCTCCATCTGCAACTTGGAGGATGTCCATGATTTGTCTGAGGTTACACAAGCAATCCAGGACAGACGTGGAAGGAACACAGATCACCCAGAGGCATTGCTACACTGGTGACACTCCCCCCCGGTGTGCAAAGCACAGCTGACCACAAGATCCGCCACAGCTGCAGCTGTAACGTCACGACAATCGTTTAGGCATCGTGATACAGAAATACTAAGACATCGTTTTCTGGGCCGCTAGAATTGATGTATTTGAGTCCTTCCCACCAACCCTCAGCTATTTTGCAAACCAAACTGAGAGCTGCAATTCCCCTGGGACACCCCAGAGCACAAGAATAATGCTGAGTGCCGAGAGTCAGCCAGGGCTGGCAGCACCGGGTTTGGGGTTTGTGCAGGCTGCCAAACGTGACACGTGGGATTTCGAGTGCTGCCATCCAAGCACGTCCCAGCTAGAGCGAGTGCTGGTGCTGGAGACACGTTTGTGCTGCTGCCTGTGGTTCTGCGTCGCAGGGCGATGCTCTGGGCCATGGGAAACGTTTCCTCTGAGAGAGCAAAGCCGTACAGCCCAAATTCATGCCAAAGTGCTAAAAATGCAAGAGACTCAAAGCACTAAGGCTTGCGCACGTCAGAACTTTTGGTAATTCCTCCCAAATACATAATTTTTTGGCACGGGTGCTACAATGTAACTGGAGGGCAAGCACTTAGTTCCATTTTAGCTGGGAGAGCCCCAGCTTCTGTCTCTCCAATTTATATATGGAAGCAGGCTCATTACGCAATACGTGTTTCAGCGAGTTCTGTGCCGGGGAGGGTGTGAAGTCAAGGCTAAGGAGGGGAATATCATTAGGAGTAATAAAGTGTACAAAAGAAGGAACAAATAGGCTGGTCTGAAGCACGGGCTGCTGCCACATGTATCACAAGGATTCTCCACAGAGAAACATTTGGGCCTCTTTGAGAACCAGGAAAAAGGGCAGCAAATGATGGTGTGTGGGGAATACTGGTGAAGAACTGGTGCCAGCAGGAGAGGTTGCTTTTGAAGTGTTGTGGAGAGACACTGGGTGGTCAACACAGTGCCATATGCTAATACACGGGAAATTTAAAGGCCACTGAGGATTGAAAGATGCATTATCCCCTTTAGAACTGCTCCTGAGATACCTCCCCAGCCCCAGTCCAGTTGATACACACAAAGAGAGCTTTCAGAAGGCCACTTCAACTTACTTCGTTTGTTTGCATAACACTGATGCCAGGAAAAAACAAACATATATACTCTCTCATTTCAAATTCACTGCTGCCAGGAGAGCCAGCCCACGGGAAGCACCAACACCCATCTCTGGGAGTCAGAGCCACAGATGCCAGCACATTTCCACTGCCAGCCACCACCAGAACCCTGATGCAGCAGCAGCAGGGAAGCCAGCTCACCTGAGCTCCCTTACTGACTTAAGATGACAGCTGCCTTCTGGAGAGGAAAAACAAAAACCTTTTAAAAGAGAAAAAACAGGAACTTTTTTTCCCCCTCCTCGGGGTGAACAAACAGACTCATTTAAGGTGTAAGTAGATGAAGTAGCTAATTAAGGAAATAACCAATAACTTAATCAAGATCATTAGAGGAAGCAGCATGTTGCTGCCATTATTTAAATGGTAGCAGAGCAAAAACATTCTCGTGCAACTGGAGCCTTCAAAACCTATGGACAGCCCAATCCACGCAGGGGGAGCTTCCAGCAATGTCACCCCATTGCTGGTGCCAAAGCCACTGAAGAAAACACTCAAATCTCTTGGTAATTTCCCACAGACCGAACATTTAATCATCTCCAGCCGCTGCTGCAAAAATCCCAAGTGAATGATTTGCGTATTGAGAGAAATTTCCCGTAAGCAGCAGCAGGGTCTTTTGCCCTGGGATGCAGCCCCTGCCTGTTTTTGGCAGTGGGGAGAACAACCCTATTGCAGAAATAAAGTTTGGCCATATTAATTTTGCTTTAGGTTTCTTGTGCCAAATGTGCTCCTCAGCCAGCTGCCCCTGGGGATGGACTCCAGGATTTCTCTACACCCCCCCCCCAAGGGGGTGTTTGCACAGCACTGCCACGTCTCTCTCTCTAATTACTCCACCAGTTGCATAGATAAAACATCTGCTGAAAGAGGGAAGGAATCCTAAAGCACACAAATAATTTGCACTGCCTAAAGAAAGGCAAACAGAGGATGCTGTTAAACCCCCCTGCCCAGCAAACAGCCCCAGGAGTTCTGCCCAGAGCTGACATCCACAGACTGTGGGCTCCTCTGCCTCTCCAGCAGGAATAAATCCTTGTTTCCAACTATAACTGCGGTTTGTTACTAACACAGCCTTCTTCTGTTTAATTCCTAAATTATCCTAAAGCAATTGAATTCAGCAAGTTGATTAAGTACTTAAAAGACTTTGTTTCCTTCAAAAGAAGCCTTTGTTTTGCCTGAAAGAAAATTGGACTTTTCCCCCTGAATTCATGCTAACAAAGGCATAAGAAATCCAACATCCCAAAGTTAAAAATACCCCTTTATCCTGCATTAAACACAGCTGCCAAAGGTACAAAATTCGCATTTTGTCATTCCGCACAAATCTTTGCAACAGCTGAGAAGACACACAGCACGTTTGGAAACCCGGAGCTGAAGATAAGCTCCAGCCTCCCGCAGGGTTTTACTCTTCAGGGGTTTTTCAATAGAGTGAAAAAGCAAGAGCAGCTCAGGGACTGGTGACAGAAGTCATGTTTGCATCAAGGAAAAGTTTTCCTGTGTCCAGATATTAGTTCAGATATTAGCAGAAGATACAGCACATCCCTGCTCCTGGGGGGAATGGTGGGGCTGTGCCTGGCCCCCCGCAGCCCCTGCCTGTCCCTGGGCTCTGCCCGCACCGAGAACCAGCGCTTGCAAAGGGCAGGCAGCAATCAGGGGCTGAAAAAGAAAATCATTTCCTAATGCAAACATTTGTACAGCATTAAAGCGGCTTATACTTTCAGATGCTATAAATCGGGCGCAATTACTTACCCCAGCTAAACAGGCATTCACAAGCTGGAAAACCCCCACGGAACGGGCGAGGGCAGAGGGAAGGACAGGCAGGACACACCGTGGGGCATCCTCTGGGGGTGGCAGTGCCCGGGCTCAGGGGCTGCCTGCGCCCCAGCAGCGGCTGCGGTCATCTGGGGAGGGCAGGTCCCTGCTGGCTGCCCCGGCTGGCGGAGCGACGCCCACCGCAGTTTTAGCTTATTGGAGAAAATCTTAAGCCCTGATCCAATCCTGTCCCTTTACCCAAATGTAGCTCTTTGCGGAGCCAACATCCCTTCCAGTTTTGACTAGCGGTATGAAAGCAAAGTTACCTTGCCAGGATACAAATCACATGAAAAGAAGCAGTAACAAAAAAAAAAAACAAAACAAAACACAAACCTCTCGCAATTCGCTTCACTCATTCTCCCCAAAAAAGTTTCTTATCTACCTACTTGGAGGAGACCACAGCTGTGTGAGAGCACTGAAGAAAGCAGGCAACTCTCTGCCTGTATCACCGGATCAAAAGTCAGTAAGGTAAATATCAGGATGCCAATAAAACCAGTGTTTGTCAGAATGCCTGCTGGTACCGCTGTCACATCTGGGGTAGGACTGTAACACGTATGGAGGAGGTTTGCAGAAACAGTCAGCACATGGTTCCTAAAGTTATACTGAATTTCACAAAGGTACTCTACTGAATCATAAAGCGCTGCTGGCAAACAGCCTGGCTGGCCAAAACATATGGTTTGCCTTCTTTTTTTCAGCCTGGTGCAGACACTGACTGTAGGACACGTCTTTCTCCATACACACAAATCTAGATGTGTGGCCACGATGCTCACTTTTGGCACTCGGGCTACACTGGGTCTGCTGGCAGTGGGTCAGAAAGCAAAGGGCTACACCACGGGCAGCTGCCTGCTGCAGGCAGAGACCTGGAATCCTGCCTTCATCTGCAGACAACGGACAGTCGAGGATAAAAGCCTCTCGTGCAACAGCACATTCCTGCACTCGGTTACAGATGTGCAACCCTGGAGCAGCTCCAGGGCGTGGGCTGGCGCCTGGGTGAGCTCTGAATGCACACACACAGCCACCTCGAGCGAGGGGGGAGCCAGTGGTCTGCGCTCCAGGTGTCCCGGCGGACAGGCAGCAGGATCCAGATGTGGGCAAGCTGCCCCAGCCCTCGCACAGGCTTGCAATTCAATGAGGTCTATTCATGGAGGACGGAGCAGGGCTTCAAGGAACACAGAGGAAGTGCTTTTTAGGGGTATTCCCATTGTAAGCCCAATAACCTCCTTTGCATTCTAGTCCCCTCCACCGCTGCAAGCTTTAAATATAGAAATAATCAAAACATACATTAGAAGAAGAATTTAGAACTTGGCAGTGTTGATCTAAGAACCATCCCACTTGGGAGTGGGGCTCGAAGAGTGCGGGCAGCCTCGGGGAGGGCTGAGCCTGGCTCTCCAGGAACAAAAGCAGCTTACAAACCAGGTTTGCCACGTGAGAGCCTAATTAGAGACCGAAGCCCACACAGCAAACAGACAGACTACAGAGGAAATTGGAGTCTAATTTACATGGAGAACGATTACTTACTGCAACCAATTAGTGTCAAGCTGACTGACAGAATACCCAAAATATATTCTCCCTACCCTCCTCTGCAAGTCTGATCTTTCCGCGCTGCGTTATTTAACCTGGGTAGTTCAGTAGGTGAGCACCTCATCACTAGACATGGGACAGAAAACAGAGACTTTCTGAGCTTCTCCATAACAAACACAGAGCTAGAGCCACCCACATGCCACCCACTGCCAACCTCAGCCGAACCAGGGATAGCAACAGCAGAGAGCAGTGCAATGTACTTTGTTTCCTGGTCTTAAATCCTTAAATGACATCCTGAAAGTCCCAAAATTAATTATTTAGGAGAGGTGCTCCCCTATTCCTGAATATGTATTCTTTCACACCCTCATTTGCAATTGCGTGGTAGAACTTCAGGTAAAGGCTGTGTCCCTGTTTCCTTTACAACGTGCTCAGGCTGTGGGTTTTGGGTCCTAACCCACGTTGCTGGCCTCTGCCACAGGAAAGCACCATCACACAGCACTGCTGCTGCTGCTCAGGACACTCAGCTCCAGATACCTGCTCAGCTGCTCACAGAACAGCCCTTTCTTTGCAGACCAGTCCCTCCTCTCTGGTCACGCTGTTCCCCATTCACTGACATGACCATTGATGCTCAGTGGGGAAATGGGGAATCCCACTGCTACTGGAGAGAGCCAACGTGGACAGAAAAACTCCTCCTTGGCTGCCATAGCACAGTGGTGCCCAAGGTCCCACCAGTGCCTGTGCTGGGGAAGGACATCACCTTTGTTCAGGGCTTCTCTCTCCAGCTGCCCTGGAAGAAGACAACTTCATCATGTTTCCCGAAGTACAAGCCTGCTACTAGTTCTGCAAAAAACCTGCCCCTCCTCCCTATCAGTTACTCCATAAACTGGTAAAAAGACTTTTAAAAACTCCTGAAATGCACACATGGAATCGACCAAATGCCATTTACCTTCCTTTTACTGTTACAGAAGAAACCATTCTATCATCGTTTTTCCCTTCCCAGCAACATGCTCATTATTAACAGGACTGACTAATTGCTGTCCTTTCCTCCATACCCTTGATATGTGCATTTGGAATGCACAATGACAACAGCATTTCAGTGCAACTTGCTGTGTTGTTCTTCATAAATTCTTAAGGACAGTCTGTCTGGGCAGCCTCTCTGACTACTCATCAGACAGCTCTTGTGCACATATGCTCAGGCACGCAGCGACCACATTTTGGATATTTAAGACCAGGCAATCAACCCTTCCTTTGAAAAGCACCAGTATAAAGCATATTTAAAGACTTTATGGATCTTCTGTATGGATGAGATAAGCCATTCTTCTACTCTCTGCAGACTACATGGATATATAGCATTTTGAAAGAAACTTATTCTAAAAAGAAAACTCGAAGGAAATGCTTGGTGGAGTATCTGTTTGATAATATCTGGAGACAGCCAGGACCTCAGGAGGGGAAAAGCATCAGCAGGGATCCTTTGAATTTCAGCTCACTTCAAGTCATAAGTGCTAAAACAACTTACACCACAGGAGCACCATCAAGAGAGGTAATGCAGGACATCTCATCGGGGTCTTCTTTGGGTACAGACAAAACACCAGAAAGGCTGCAAATCCTGGTGGCTCTGGTCTCCCTCTTGGTTAAATTAAAAGTCTCCATTAATTACCAAGTGGATGCAATGAAAATGCATGTGTGCTCACACTCAGAATTAGGCTGTTAATCTGCTGTTTGTGCTCCTGGAGTTTATCTCCTCCACACCTCCCTTCTCCCCCGGGAGCTCACTCGCTGCCACTTTATCTGCAGCTCCAAGGACAACACACACCGCTTCATTTTTAAATTCCCCTCCAGTGCTACGCCCCGAACCAGCTCTTCAGAGAGGGGGCCTCCACCAGCTGTAATTCCCATTAATTCCTCTTACGATTAACAGGTCAGCTCACTCCACCCCGATGACAGTGGGCTTCGGAAGTCCAACTCTATCAAAATTATCTATGCATGAGAGACAATCATTATAGGAGCAAGCGCCTCGCTGAGACTTTTATCAGCTGTGCACTTGCTGCTCGCTGTTGTGCCGCTAATGGCTTTATAGAGAGTGGGGAAAGCTTCAGCCTCACTGCTCTGTGGTGGCTCCAGGCACAGGAACCTCTCTGCACTGGGAGAGATGTTGATTATAAAGCTGTGGAGGCAATCACTCCTGGAGAGGGGCAAGGGCAGGCAGGAGCACGGGGAAATTAGAGAAACCTTCTTCTGAGCGTATCCCATTAGGGCTGCTGGCAATTACGTGTGCTGATCAAGGAGGTGGGCTTCCCAGAACCCCCTCTGAAATTACCAGGAGGGGAGGGGAGGGGAGGTGAGAAAAAGAAGGAAAAAAGGAGATGAACAGAAGCAGCAAAATAACCCTCAACAACAGCAGCAGACATCCCTCAGGTAGCTGGGAGCGGGGGCACAGGAGAACAGCCTCCTCCCTGCAGGCATCCCTGTGCTGGTGGTCACTCAGAGGAGACCCACAGAGATAAAAGGCAGTAAGACCAGTTGAAAAATGCTTGTAAAAATGCTAATGGTCGCAGGTCCTTTTAAACCACACTCCAGCACTGCTAAATCACTTCTTTTATTTGCTTTCTGGTGGGATTTGCTTAGGTTTGAGCTCTCTCCATGTTTACGCTGATATGCTGCACGCCCTGGTGTGCAGGTCAATGCCAGCCTGGACCTGTGAGCCAACCCACGATGTGCCAACCTCTGCAGACCATTCTTCCCCTCACCTTTCCACTTTTTTCACTGGTTGCACTGGAAGAAATGAAGAAACCAACTTAACAACATCTTCCTTTCAATATGCACTGTTGGGAGCTACTGTAATAATAAAAACCAGAAGGAAAGGCAGGAACTTTCATTGCGTGCACTGCGCAGCCTTGCAGTCCTGACCCCAAAACTCCTGACAAGGTGACACATTATTAAGAAATATCCATATTAATCCCAACTGTAAAGCTCAATTAAACTGCCTGAGTGGCTGAGTGCTCCTGGAGACCTCTGTACTCCCCCCCCTTTTTTTTTTTTTTATAATGCCCTCTTAGGGAAAGGAATGTCTTCTGCAGAGACACCCAGCTCCTTCCAGCCTCGCCTTGTGTGTATAAAATGGTTTTTGGCTGCTTTCAAACACTGCACGTTAATCTGCGCGATGGAGCCTGTCTCCTTCAGCGTTCGATGATTTCTCTCCGAGGCGGGTAAGACAGAGCTGTTCCACTTGGCATCACATCGCCTCCCTGCCCCCTTCCCAGCCTTTTTTTTTTTTTTCTTTTGTATTGCCAGAATAGCTTACAAGCCACCACCCCGGCATGTGTGAACCTGGAGAAGAATATATTGCTGTAGGAGCCCACAGATATATGAGACAGCCAGGATGCTCCGAAACAGAACTGGAAGATTATAGTTTTAATGCTTCAAATTATGAAAAATACCGTCAACTCCCTTCCTGCAGCTTAGGACACATCACATCTTTCTCCCTCAGCCAGTTCTTTGCCTGTGACTGAACCTGGAGTGACAGAAACTGCTTCCTGAATTAAGGGCTGCTGGAAACAAACCCCAGAGAGGTCTTTGGGTGGTGATGACTGGGATTTGTTCTCGAGCAATGTGAGCTCCACTGTCCCACCTTGATGAGCTCCTGCACCAATAAATCAGAGCATCTCCCCCACGCAAAGGGCTGTCTCATACAAAGCCAAGTATTTTTACTAACACCACTCCCAGGACATGCATTTTCATGCCTGTCTGCCCAAAATTTACACAAGTGAGGATGCCTGTTGCTCAGGCTACTGCCAGCCGGGCACCTCGCTGGCTGCTTGCATGTGTGACCCCTGCCACGGCCAAAGCACATTCTGAACTACCCACAGGCCACCAAAGCCCAGACTGATGAGTCATGACGTTTCTTCAAGTCTTCATTAAATACTAAAATGTTCAGCAGTTGCAGTCAACAGGCTCCCCCACAGCAGACACTGAAGCTGCAGCCTTGTCTGCTGGGAAGCGTAACCCTGGCTGCACCCCACACAGAGGAGATACACAACTGCTTGATCACACCCAGGTTAACCACAAAAGCGATGAGCATCTCTTGCTTCCACCATGGATGGGGCTTCCCAGGAGGGAGGATGGATGTGAGGGATGAAAGCTGTCTCAGAATGTATGAGCATCCTAAACCCTGACCGTTGCTGGAAATCCAGCAACCTCAGCCTTCTGCAGCACAACTCGCATTTTGGAAGCTGCAATGGGGACGCCGTGCTCTTTCCCTTATTTCCAGGCATCCCTAAATCCCTGGCTCCTGGCAATTCTACAGTGATTAAACACACAGTTCTCAAGACTAAAATCCCATAAACCCAAAAATCCATATGGGGAGTGTCTCTATAAACCAGCCGATACCTGCCAGCAGCTGTAATCTCGGTGCCATCGGATCTGCACAATAAATGAGTTCATTTTACTGGGGCAAGATTTTTCTACAACTAAAATGGAAACAAAAATTGGCTTGCGAAGATGAACGATGCCTGTGAAAGTTTTTTGCTGCACTTGATTAAATACAGCACACAACAAACCCATTTTTTCCTCCTAGAACAGCAAACTCAATAGTCTAAAATTAAGCCCAGCAGGGTAAGCAAGATTTGTGTAGATTTTGAAAGATACTGTGATTTTTTTTTTTATTTTTTTTTTTTGAAAACCTGACTGCAATGTACATACACACTTTGCAAAATCACTGAATTACCTCTGGCACAGAACATAAACACAGGGAAAGCTAAAAATCATGTCATGTTTTTTATCTCTATAGAGCCTACACCACCAAGTACAGCCGTGCTTTGCTATTTCATGATAAACCAACTCTTTGCTTTTGATGATTTTAGTGTATAACCACAGACGTGAATGTACATGAGTATCATAAAAAGCAAACAGAAAGAAAAAGCCCAATCACAGAAGCACACCAACCTGAACCACACACTTCCCAAGCAAAAGGGTATTTGTAGATACCAGAATTACCATTTCTCTTCAAGACAACTGATCCTTTTCATGAAAATGTAAGAAGCTCTGAAGAAATTCTGGTTGATCATTATTAAATGAACAGACCTCATGCATTTTTTTCCCAGGAAAATGACTGAAGCTTGGCTTTAGCATAATCCTGAAGATTATTTACACCTTCTGTATTTTTTTCCACTGCTGCTGAATAATCACGGCTCCTTAGGAAACCACTGCCAGAGAAACATAAGTCTTTTTTTTCCCCTCCTTTCCTCTTTCTTTTACCAGTTTTTATACATTCTTTCTCACACAGGAACAGTGAGGAGAGAAGCAGGCACGACAGAAATCCTTGGAGAGCGGTTGAGAAGGGGCAGTGTGTACATTCTCAATCCTTCTCCTCAGTCCCCAGCTTCCAGACATATGATGAAGGGGAGCTTGGGTTGCCTTTCAAACATTTTTTTTTTTTTCAATAGAAAAGCCTAAGAGAGGAAAAAATTGTGACTCCTCGGAAGGCAAGGGGAGAAGCTGCCTCTCCTCTGTGGAGGAAAGGGCTCCAAAACACTGCAGTTTCCTTGAGTATTGGGATGCTTTGGGGAGGGATTCTTACAGGGATGCTTCCAGACAAGCGCTTTAATTTCTGCCTCAGCATCCTTATTGTTTCCAGTCACACAACCTCCCTTCCTCTCCTGCTTCTGCCCTGTGCACTAAAACGGCTGTGCTCAGGGAATGAAAACAATTAAATACTCTTAAACAGGCAGGGGCTGCAACTGGCATGGTAATGAGGTCATTATGCGCCTAAACGTGCTTTCTAAAAATAAATTACATCCAGGTATAGAGATCTCCTGGCTGCACTGTGCCCAGGGAATTGTCTTAATACAAAAATCTCCAACAGCCTGGTTTGGTTTTGCTGTTTCAAAGCAAACCTGTCCCCATCAGGATAACAACAAGGGCTTGGCCGACGTGCAGCATCCCAAATTTCAGCTTCTCTCAGGTCAAAGGGAAGCCAAGAGACCTGGTGCTCTGCACAGCCAAATGCTGCATTATTGCCAAGGGTCACTTCTCAATGCACCAGGGCACAGACAAGCTCAGGGACCTCTGCTCCACAACCAGCTGCCACCACAGGTCAGGACCAACATCTCATCCTGCTCATGTAACGTGCTCCCTGTCACCATCGTGGGGACAGACACTGCCAAGGTCTTGCCTGGGAGGGATCCCATCTGGCAAGCAGCCTTGGTTAGAATTACACAGCAGCCTGGGCTGCAGAAGGCTCATTTGCAGTAATTAGAAGCATGATGTGGGCACATGGGAGACTTCAAAGGACACCGGTAGCCTCAATGGCACAAGTCTCTTTTTTTAGTGGTCAAGCAGCAAAAACTCCCCTGTGCCCTTGAGCTTCTCTTAATAAACCAAGATTATACAGAATTCTTTTTTTTTTTTTTTTTGGAGGTAACCAGACAGGTCACTGCAAAACCCACTCCAGGGAAAGTTAAAAATTTTTATTTTAACATGTGCAATTCCCAGAATCATAGAATCATATAGGGTGGAAAAGTCCTTTAAGATTACCGAGCCCACCCCATTAACTAGCACTGCCAAGTCCACCACTAAAGCACGTCCCCAAGTGCCACAAAAGACATGTGCATGTGTGTTCACATAGACACACATGTTCCCTGCTCAAACTCACAGCCATATGGGCTGCTTCGCTTCCACCAGTCTCCCAAACTGAATACAAACAAGGCTTCATGTGTACTGGAATCTGTAGGAAGCTTAACATTTACTTGGCTTTTGTGTAAACACTTACGTGAATTACACAAGTTTCAGCCAAGAGTCTCGGCACCCTGCCGTGCCGAGCCAGATAATTCATTACAATTAAAAGCAGAAAGAGAGGCAATCAGGCTCATCCAACACTGGGCTGGTATGGATTTGCTCTTCCAAATGGTTTCCAATTTGTCTTTGCAGCAGCTCAGCCTCTCTGGAGGAAACCTCACTGGCTATTTGTGTGGTGCTGCATGGGGATGCTGCTCCTGCACCCAGGGCCAGGCTGTGCACAGCACGGACCCAGGACACTCAAGTGTCTCAGCCTCAGCTGCCCCACACCATCAGGGCAGGATGTTTTGGCCTCTGCCTTCGCACCATCAGAGTGAGGTCAGTTTAAACTGAAAATCACCATGCAGGCAGGTGAGAGCTGCCCTGGGTGCAGGTTTTATACATAGAGAGCACCACATTCCAACAAAAGTACTTTAATAATAATAATAATAACAATAATCAATAAAAAGGCATGTGGATGTGGCACTTTGGGGATATGGTTTAGTGCCAGACTTGGCAGTGCTGCCTTGATGGCTGGACTCTGTGATCCTAGAGGTCTACTCCAACCTTTATCATTCTATGATTTAAAAAAAAAAAAAAACCCATAGGCAAATGCATCACCCCAAACTGCAAGGCAGCATCTATTCCCCAAGCCTCTGCCTCTCTCACTCAGTATTCATAATATGCTAAGCTATTAAAACTATCCTATGGAAAGTGCCACAGCTTACAGTGCTGCAGAGAAGTGGTGTTATCATTTGGTATTTCTTCTTTTGTTATTACAGTGAATCTTCCTACATCTCTGAAAATAATCCAATTATTGCTTACCGCTGCTAAGGTCACTATTGCTTTGAACAGAGATTTGGGTAATACTCTGATTACTCTTAAGCAAATATTGCTGGGACTTGAGCAGAAATTTCAGAGAGACCGAAAATCCATTTAACTGGAAACCACAGATGGAAAAATATTCACACTCTAGAGGATATAAACAACAAAAAGAAGGTATCATTTCTCCGCCTTATTAGAAAAATATTGGTTTATCTGAAATCAACAGCATAGATATATTCAGCTTTTAAAACAATATATGATTTCTCATATCATATAACCTTCAAAACATGGCAATCATCGAGTCTTTATTAAATGTTCCCATACGGGTTTCCAAAGGTATTGAACTACTTAAGTGCAATATATGGAAAATAGCCAAAGGTTTGTATCACTTGTGGGAATAAAAGAGCTCCTGGAGAAAAGCAGATATCAAAGATCAATCTGTAATAAGGAAAAGGAAGTTAACATCCCTTACAGCAGCCTTGGAGATAATTTTTCTGCATCGAGCCAACGAGATAACAGCAAAATCATACAAAATTCAGATGGTGCCAAGAAAAGGTGTCTATTATATTTCTTTTGGTGCAATTAATCATGGGTTCTTTACTGTCAGACCATCTCTAGGTAATGGCAAAAAAAGGGGAAAAAAATACCCAACTCTTTTTTTTTTTATTTTTCCTTAAGAAGGAATTAATCATATTGTCACTGGAAGAGGGTTTTTTTCTCACATTGCTTTTCTTGTATTGGCCAACCAATATTAAAAACAAAACACTGCTAGGACTTGCTGTCCTTCTGCTGAAAGAGTGGAAAGATGCCCAGATTAACCCCTGAGTGTCCTGCCAGCTGGGAACAGCCCATCTCAGCAGTTTCCACCAGAAAACCCAAACCAGTGTCTCTGGACAAGGGGAAGGATGGAAAAACTCCAACAGCTCTGGGGTGGCTGGGGCTGCCTGACCCACGGATGGCTTCTCCTCCTCCTCTCCTCCCTGCTTGTTGGAGTTTCCTCCCAACACCCCCACAACACAAACATCTTTATCCCACAGCAGGGATCTGTAACCACCTTTTCAGAGCTGCATCTTTTCTTTTTTTCCCCCCACACACTCTCAGCCTCATGAGGTTTCCAGCACCGCGGGCGGATAACACCAGGGCGGGATGTCACGGTGTTGCGCCTGGAGCTGAGACAGCCAGTGACACGCCACTGGGGACACAGACGGCTGAGCAGGCACAGTGCTGCACTGTCTCTCTCCTAGGAAACCTGCTCTGCCTGCCTCAGACACGCCAAAATCCCAAGGGGATAGTGAAGAGTGGAAAACACATCAAGGAAACCTATTTAAAGTGATACCCTGCTGTCATGCAGCAAAGGGGAAATGTGAGCGTGCCTCAGCACTCCTGATGACTCTGCTCCCTCCAGGGAGCTGCCTGCCAGAGCAGGGCAAGCCATGGGGCCAGGGGAGATGCCCAGCACCAGCAACATGGCATCACCATCACAAAGCCTAACCCTGCCTTTGCCTTCCCCTTCTTTGCCTCCTGCCTTCCCATCTCAGACCAAAAATGGGACAAAAAAAGGCTTGGAGTGGAGAGGACCACTGCTGGGGCAGCCTCTGGCTAGAAAAGACGCCTAGGGGATGAGGATGCTCAGGGAACAAGGATGAGGAGGTCCCAGACAAGGCTCCTTTCCCACTGACAGCAAAGAGGAGTGCCCACTCACCTCCCAGCACAGGCCTCTCACCCCCCCTCTCCCCAGCCAGGAGGCAGCAAGTGGCTGTACAGGGATTCAGGCAGGTTTGGCATCATGAGGCAATGCTCTTATTCATACACTTCACACGTTTTTTGTTCTGAACCTCAGTCCCAGTGCCTTTCTCCTGTTTGCTTCTTAATGCTTTATTCATCAATGCCCACACCCACTCTGCAGCACAGACACCTGCAGGCTTTTCATTACCCCTGGACTGCCTTGATTAGACCGGGACCTTTGACTTCCCTCTCAAGAGGTGTCCGAGAGACAGGCCAGGCTCACAGTGCCAATCCAGAGCGCTGGGCTTGATTTCCTCTTCTACACACCAGACAGGCTCTGCTTTGACCATCCCTGGGCATCTACAGGGCTATGGAATCAGCATGAAAAGGGTACAAAATACTGTCTAACAGCAACTACACTTCCACTGGGCTAAGGACTCATGCCTCGTGGGCTTATTACTACAAAACCATAATATGCAGCCAACTAATCCTCTCTTTCCAAAGTAATAACTATATCTGGATTTTTTTCTTTTTTTTTTTTTGGCAGCATGAGACCTGCTTTTTAGAGGACTAGCAGCAGCCTAAAAAGCTGAAAATTGACTATTTAGGAAATAAATTGTATTGGTGCCTTAAGAAGAACATGGGATATTTTAAGCACATTAGACTGTTAGGTTAAGTATCAGCAAACAGAAAGGGAAACATACGATTTTGTGCTCCTCATTAATGGTACTAAAACCCAGCACACAGGAAAGCCTGCAGCACAGGATTTTTAAATCCGTTCTGTAAGCCACAGAATACCCTCCAGGTTAAAAGTGCATTAAGACAACTATAATCAAAACACCCCTGTCCAGAGTGGATCCCAAATCCCCATCCAGGGATGGATTTAACTCCTCAGCAAGTGAACACAACCAAACCACACCATTGTTTTGCTGCCAGTGGCAGGAATAAGTTATCCCAGCTGCCTCACTGGGACCAGTGCTGGCATGGGGACCTAAGATCCACTGCTGTGGGATGCAGGCACTGCTGGAGGGTCCTGGGGCACTGGGGAGACCCACATGTCAAAATACCCAGGCTCCTCACAGCATCCCCTTTCCAAAAACTAGCTGGGGTGAGACAGGCTGAGACCTAAGAAGTGATGGATGGGTCTGAGGTAAAAGAACAGATGCACCAGATGAGGAGAGGCAGAGCAAAATGCAGAGCCAGGTAGCAAGCGGTGCCTGTGATTATGCTGGTACAGCAAAGCCTTGATGCTGGTAGGGTTTTCAAAGAAGAAATAAAAACCAATAATAATAACCCCCCCCAAACTCAGCTGGCAGATCCCTTTCTAAAGACATGATTCTGGAGGAATATCCAAAATATAGTTGTGTTTAGTATTGTATGTTTACAAACAGCACCTGATAATGCTGACTGAGTACAACATTACCCAAATTAATTTTAGATTCAGCAGGACCAAGAGAGGACACACTCTCATCTGCTTTTAGCCAGGGCTGTTTAAATGTGAGGAGCCTGATAGCAGGAAGAGAAAACAGTATGGGTGGATTTAATGTAGAACCTGAGCTGGCTCATTAGCGTGGAAGCGAGTTGTCAAAGAGCTCAGGATTGCACCAGGTTGCACCTGGCAAACTGAGCACAGATATTTGATCCAGAGTGAATGAGACTTCACCACACATCAGCCTGATGCCGCTGGTACCGTGCCACCATGCAGACCTTACACAGCTCAAACAGCCAACAAACACCATGTATGGTGGTTTTCCACAAAAAACAGTCAAATAACCAGTTGCACAGAGCACATGCACACTGAAGTAATGCCACTCTCACTATCGAGGTTCTCATCAGGGACAAGCATGCCATGAATCACTGCCGAAGCCAAATTCAAAAGGATATTGATGGTAAGAATCCCAGGCATCCCATTTGGTGCTCAGATAACATATGGCACATGTGAATTTTATGGCTTTTGTATTAATCTGCCCAGAATGCCATCACTTTGCGAGATTTCATGAAATATTAAAATTAATGAGGATAATTTATTTTACAACTCCAGGCAAAGGCCCTGGGAATGATGAGAACCTCCCTATTAAATTCACGCAGGTCTGTGACTTGCAGCCCTAATATCTTGCATCTGTTTGCTGAGTGAAAGACGCAATGTCTTTCAACTTGGTTATTTGATGGATTGGCCTGAATTTGCTTATTAAGGTTTCTACAATCCATTATCACTGCAGGAAACAGAGAGGGAGGGATGATAGACTAAGTATGTTTATCAAACCATGTGAAATCCAGAGAGACACTCAAAACAAATCTCTACAGCCACTGCAGGAAAGCATCGGGCATCTTTATTGACAGCCAAAATGTGAATTGCACAGTTGGCTTTCAAAAACTCAACAGAAGGCTATGATGTATAAGAATAGTACAGGAAAAGACTGGATTTTCATGTCTTAAGATGCATACAGCAGTGCTAGAGGCATTTCTAAAGGACTTTGCTCACCTGTGTGCATATCAGTATTTGAGATATCAGCAGGTGGCAAAACGCACAAACCCAGGCTGTAACGAATGGCGCTGGAAAGCAGCCGGGGCCAAAATATTCCCTGCTGTAATGATTAGTGTAGAAGAGAGTGGTTTCTGCAATACATATCTGGAAGATTCAAAGCCAACAGCTGCTGGGAACTTTGAACAACCACGGAATTCAACAGTAAACCTCTGATGAATGGTTAACACCCTGCAAATCTTTTCAAGAGCGGGGAATGGTATAAAACTAGTAGCCTGTTGCAAAACTTAAGTGTACGCAAGATACAAAGTCAATGTTTTCACCAACTAATCACAAAAAAAAAAGAAGAAGGGTTCATGCAAGGTTCCTTAGTCCAGTCAAGTGCCCCAAGGGGCAGGGGCATTGATCGTGTGAGTAATCGTGTGCGTCTTGGACCTTGGCTACGTCTGCGCACGCAGGAAGAGGCAGCGGAAGGAATCGACTGCAGCACGACACAGTAGTGGTGTGGAACAGCCTTGGCTGTGCTCACGTCTGAAAAAGCAGTTAGCAATTCCCGTACCTTAAACACATCACGCACCAACTTCTGCAAAATTTATTATTCCCTTATTTCTTATTGCAAGTTGGGCTGACTGAAATCCTCCAAGCCTCGCGACTGAACAAACCATCCTATTAAACACGAACTGAAGGGAATGGGTGGAGATACATCTGCTTAAATGAGCACACAACTGGTAGTTACTGAACATGCAATTATGAAAACTTGACTCTGTATCTACAGAGATGTTTCCCATTAAGAAACATCTTGTTAATACCAAATGCTCTTGGACCGTTTCTCCACAATATAAAAAAAAAAAAAATCACATGCAAAACTACATTCCGCTTCCAAGATGCCATAAACATGAACAGCAGAAAAATAATGTTATGAAAAAGGAATTTCACAGTTGGTGTTCCTGTGCCAAAACGGCTGCACTGCAACCAAACGCACAAACAGCACCGTCCACAGAACAGCCATCATCTGCCCAGCAGCAGCCTGCCGTCAGAATCACAATTGATAAGGACAATGATGATGATAAATGAAGTTGGACCGACAACGGCTGGCTCTGAATTACACTTTGATTCTGTTATTTCCAGCTCCCCAGACACATATGCTCGATATATTGAAGACGGATCATGGTGACATGTGGATTTGCGCATCGATTTCAAAGGTACGTGGAGTCACATAAACAGAGTGGGAGTGCGTGCTCAGTCCAGCCAAGACACTCACTCATTCCTCATATGCATTCAGGGATGGGAATGGGTTCATCAGCATGGCTGCCTGCTTCATCCATATATTAACATCTGGATGCCAAAAGAGAACGAAAGCTGACACAAGATCCAAGTACACGGAACTCTGTGAGCTCTCTGGACCCTTGAAAACTAAAGATTGAATTAAATAAGGTACGTCTTGACCTGAGAAGGAGAATTTTCATTTCCAGTTTAAACATGTGCTAAATTGTAGAGACACATCGGTCTGGGGTGTTGACCCAGTGTCTCAGCTGATGAGGGATGACCTTGCAGATGGAGTGATCACACAGCACTGCCAAAACAAGGAGACATTTTCCTTTAACAACTCTTTTCTGGGAAATGATCAAGTGGAAACAGTCTCATTAAAGTAAGGGGGGACTAGAGAATAATAAAACAGAGGTGAAAAGAACCAAAAGAAGAAAGCTTTCATGCACCACCAAAACATGACAAGGATGCAGATGGTCATGCCTTGCTGCTGCAAGGACACCTGTTGGAGAAACATCCCTCGAGAGATAACTCCAGCCCCTGTTCATCACACCCCAGCCTGGAGCCCTGTTCTCTCCCCAGGGTGATCACAGCACTGAACTGGCTAGTATGCAAAAATTTAGCTGGAACCAAAGAATTCTGAACTGGCTTCACAATTTTGTTTCTGGAAACCTCAGAGCAGCCCTGTCCTTCCCTCTTAGACAGCCTCGTGCTGCTCGTGGATAGTTTCACTGAGCATCCTTGCTTTTACAGGTCTATTAGATGTAACCAAGGTCAGCAAATGGACAAACACAGCTGGGAAAAGTCATTAAGATACTTGCAATGTTCCCTTTAATGTTCATTGTTATGCTTTGCTGGAAGACACCACATGCCCTCTGCATGCTGTGGTCTCTGGCAAAGGAAGTAAACCCGGTTCTTCCATGCTTTAACCCAGAGCAAATCAATCCGGATCACCATGTTATACCTGAGGCATTTCTCCAGGGCACTACCTTCTCCTAAGCTCAACCCTTCTGGGAAGCCCCTCAACAAGCCCCTCAACTGACTTAACATCAAACCCTCAGTCATCACCTCTGCACTGCTAGGGCTTGCAAATCCATGCAACGCACCCTCAAGGTGTGATTATCTGCTGGTATAACCCACCCAGGAGCAGATGTGATCCCTGCTCACACCATGGGGAGATGAGAGGCTTAAGCTGGCGGACAGTTTGCTTTCGAGTAGCTGTTGGAGATGGAGGTGAAATCATCAGGAAGCGGAGGCAGGTGTGACCGGCAGTGCTGTGGTAACTGCGAGGTGAAAAAGAGGACATACACCTCCCTACGAGTCCTCAGCCACAATGTGATGCCAAGCAATTAGGGACAGACTCCACTCACCACAAACATGCTTTTTGTTTGCAAACTAAACTAATGCCACAGCAAAATCTGTTTACAGAATATCAGCACAAGTCTTTGAGACGCATTTTCTCCCCGTCCAAAGAGAAGATTAACCGTAATACTTCTGGCAACTTACATTTCAGTTAATAAGGCCACTACCCTATGAATAAAACCCAATTATCAACTATCAAAATCCAAAGTTTCCTACAAGGGGGGTTTCAGCAAATGAGGAAAACGAAGCCTCATCTGCTGTTGGCAGAAAGATGCTCCATCTTTATTGTCCCAGATGCTCTGGGCATTTGGCATCACAACCACAACACAGTAGGTCAATATACATATTATATATATGACATATTTTATCTACCAGAGTCCTACCAAAGGCACAGCACTATAGACCACTCATCAAGAGCAAAGCTTGTGTGCTATTTTCCACGTAGTTCATGCTTCCAGTCTGCCCAGCGTAACTGTCTTGGGTGATTTAAATACGAACTGAAAATCTTCCCACAAGACTGAAGCAGCACCATAGAATTTGTAAATACCTCGGGCTCCACGGAAGGCTGTTAATGTTAATACAGGGAATCTGTTTGATGCAAATGAAAAAAAAAAAAAAACCTCATTACTGAGTTTCTTGTAATGACAGTGCTCAAATATAACCACAACAGTCTGCTTTTGATTAGAGCAAGCCATTTAGTGCCACAGTTATTATTTGTTGTTTCTATGGTTCCGTGGGTGCACATCACTCTTCCCAGACAAACACCAAGAAAGGCTCAAACACTTCTTTGCTGAAGTAACAAATCCTGCTTAATTTCAGCAAGGCTGATCCTGTGCACACATTTGTCCCCCTCCCGGCTCCAATACTGCCTTCTGTACGGACTTGACTTCCCTTCTCTTCTCTATTCTCCTATTTGGAGGAAGAGTGGGGTTCCCTTACACATTCAGCTGTACCGGGAACTTTTCATGTTCTCCAATCCACTTTCAGCAGAAAATGGTCTCATTTTTATTATATCTGAAAAAAAGTCATTCCCAGTTTATGGAGAAATGTTTGAGGCTCATTTAAATCTGTGTGATGCCATGGATGCAAAAACAAAGGGCCCAGATTATGACCTCAAATTAAGCACATGATCCCCATCCAGCTGACTCCAGGGTACATCTTCTACATGACCAGCACCCAGCAACCCTGCAGGTTGACAAAGCCATCTTCAGCCACCACAAAAATACATTTTTCTTCAGACTTCTCAACCTGAGGCTTATTTTAAATTAGTTTCTTTTTTTTTTTTTTTTTTTTTAAGAAAAAACCCCAACAAAACAAAAACCTCCAGCAACCTGTTGGGTCGGAGGGTTAGAAAATGGGAGTCCAAGTTTAATTAGGCGGTGGTGGTTAACGGCCCCAAAAGCATGTTGTGTGCCCAGATTTGTGACCTTGGTTCCTTGGCACAAGCTTTCATTTGGCTGCAAGAGATGACACCAGACACACAAAAGCGGCTGCAGAGCTCCAGGGTCGGTTTGTGCAGTATTAATGAAGCAATATAGATGATAAGAAATACATCCAGTGCCTGGATATTCCAAACGCTCGGGGGAACCGGGCTCATATTAAACAACAAAATAGTGATCTATTGTGTAGGATGCATGTCTGAAAGAATGGTTTCCAGATGGGACCACACCACTCCTAAACAGAGATTGCAAAAACCTCTCTTTTTAAATAAAACAGGATAAAAAGAATAATATCTGCACATATAATACATCTATAGCACACATATATATTGCTCACACTTTTCCAAGGAGACTTTATGACAGCTTTCCTTTAATCTGTGCCTCTTTTGCACCTATATTTCTTTTTTGAGCATAAGGTATTTTATCATCACTGAATGGGGCTTTCTACCTTAAAAGAAGAGAATTTAAATGAGAATTGCCACACCTTGCTTTTGCCCCACTAGATTCTCCCAGCTCTGGATGACTGGGATGGATTGTGAGGCTGGAGCTCAGACAGCAAGGAAAACAAATGTAAAGTTGTTTTAATTTTTATAGTACTTCCATGTGCAGTACATAAACCCCTATTCAGGGTAAACAAACCCATTGTGGAGCTGGAGGGAGTGATAACCAGAGTACACAGATCTCAATAAATACGTCAAACTATCAAACTGCCAGACTTGGCTCTTTGCTTTGCTATTTGAAAGGGACCAAACAAACACTTGGAATTAATAAAAAATCATTTAGAAAGGCCATATAATAAGGAGGCTGGTAATAAATCACGTTAGCAAAGCATCCCAGTACAGACTTGTGTGTTAGAGCAACTGATCCTGGGAGAAAAATGCTGTTCTCCACTCCTATGTAAACGTTATTAAAAACTTGCTTTGTTGCCACTGACATGTTGTTCCCAAAGCTGCTGAAAAATTTCCCTCTCATCAGCGATGTTAAAGAAATGTTCACCATGGGTTGAAATTCCCACCAGAAGTTACTCAGGTTGCTATGGGGGCTGGTCACCACATCCCTGCTCCTCCTGTCCCTGGATGCTGGACCAGAGGCAGAGGGAAACCAGGACACTGAACAGCCTGACAACTATTTTACCTATTATTACAACTCCACAATTTGATTTCTACTCCTCACATCTGTTTGCCAAATCTAGCTATTTGATTATCCGTTTTCATTTAAACATTATTTTCCTCTTCGACATAAACAGTTTATCAGTGGAGAGCTACTCTACACCAAACGAGGGCTGTGAGCAATATTCCACCCTCTTACTTATGTAAATACTGTTTATTAATGACAGACACAAAGTGCAATGCCTGAACCGAGGCCTGCGAAGCTTCGCACCCACATTTTGGCAGAAAATCTGAGAAATGTGGGAAGGTTTGATGGGGTATAAATCAGAATGAACCCCAGCTTGCTACCAGGGAGCTGCTGGAGCTCCAAGCACTTTGCCATGCCAGGCAAGGCTCTCCATGCACCATGAGCCACCCTGAAATGCAAAGCCATTTTCTGCAAGTCCGAAATGGCTCTAAAAAGGCAAATTTTTCCAAGTGGAAGTGTCAGACTGTGGCAAGGGACAGCTTTTTGCTTTGTGTCACCATTTTACCTCACAGTCAGATTTAACCCCGCAAGAGGAGTTGAGTGAAATGACAGTTAAAATATTATGGCAACAGATTTGCAAGGCGGATCAGCAGCTGAGGTGATGAAAAACAATATTCCCCCATAAAACGCTGTTGTCTCAATGACTGACCAGGCAACTGATACAAGTTTGGTACCAAAAACAAAAAAATAAATTCCTGTAAGTCAAATTACTTCAAATCCTGTCTAATCCTTGTTTACTTCCCTAACGACTCCAAACTCTCTCACACTTCATCTGCATTACTTCAGCTGTTTATCAAACATTTCAAGAAAGAGCTTTTTTCGTCTTCTTGTTCCTGTTTATTTCGATTTCCTATTTACAGATTTCAGACCAGCTTTGAACAGGGGCTCCACTTTGCTGCTTTTCATCTTGCACCAGCAGACTTGCGGCCGACTGAAACAAGGTAACATCTCCTCTACCTGCCCCTGGGCAGAGCCCAGAGCAAGGTGCAACTCCCGGGATAAACACCCTGTGAGTCACTTCGGTACCCAGGCTTGGTGAAAGCTAATTAATTGACTGTATCTGTTCCTCTGTACTGTATTTATTCAATGCAGTCTCCCCAGAAAGGCTGGCTGCCTCACAGTTACAGCATTCAGATGTTATAAGTTCATGAGCCAGAATCAGTAAACATGATGCAATTATAAAAATAAGTTGATGTGGAAAATCAATTTAAAGGGTCCTCGAGAGAAAAAGCACTTCTAGATAAAATGCCTCATAAAAATGCACATAATAGCACCCTGGCTGCAGCACAACCAACAAACCAGGATCCCGTTTTATTTCGTACTGGGTGAATTGCACCCTGAGACATCTGATTCTGCCTTTCCCATACAGCCCTGTATCCAAGGTTTCCAGCCCCTGGATCTGCTCCCACTTCCCAAGCCACTTTGACTGGACCACACCAAGCACTCAGCCATTTGGAAGATGGACAGGATGGGTCCTCTCCTATTGTGCTTCTTACTGTTTCCCAGGGTTTCTTTTTGATTTTACTGTCATATTAATACTCCTGAAATCCTATGATAATCACCCTTAATCCAGCTGTCAGGATCCCAGCATTTGTTACCCTGCATTTACTCCAAGGAAGGTGCGAAGGTGTTTTATCCCACCAGAGTCACAGACAGATGAGCTTCTAATTGCAGAACCTTTCCCAGGTTCCTTGTTTCTACTTGCAAACCAATTTCCACATGGGAGACAAGCAAGCCTTTGCACAAACCCTGCACTTTCACATGGTCAGCACATTTTTTTGGCTCTCCTGGCAGCTCACAAAACCACTGACCACCAGCTTTACTGCCCACCTGCAGCACTGAACAAGAGAAGACAGGTCTGCTCACCAGTGGCTTCTTCCTGATTTGGAGATCTCAAGAAATTCAAGTGGGTAAATCTCTAGTCTCACCAGAGGACTCCTGTAAATCACAGCCTCTCACTCATAGTCTGAGGTCATCAAGATGTGTTTTTGGTTGCAAGACCATCTCTTCAGGATGCTCTGCTTTAAATCTCCAACAGCTGGTGCATGGGCTGAAGTGAGGACACGTAGATCTTAGGAGAAATCCCAGCTGCAAAGCAGGCACCATACAAACATGTGCCCAGGGTGATATCTCTGCCCTAAAGACCTTGTAATCCTCTTGAGGAGAGAACAAGCTTATACAATCCTAAAATTCTTTAGTCTGGAAAAGATCTCTAAGATATCAAGTCCAGCCATTAACCCAGCACTGCCAAGCCCACCACTAAACCATGTCCCTGAGTGCCACATCTACGTATATTTTAAATAACTCCAGGGATGGTGACTCAACCACTTCCCTGGGCAGCCTGTTCCAATGCTTGACAACTCTTTCAGAAAAAAATTACTTCCTAAAGAGCAATCTAAACCTCCCCTGGTGCATCTTGCGGCTGTTTCTTGTCCTATTGCTTGTTCCCTGGAAGAAGAGAGTGACCCACACCTGGCTACAACCTCCTTTCAGGTAGTTGTAGAGAGCAATAAGGTCCACCCTGAGTCTCCTTTTCTGCAGGCTAAGCTCCCTCAGCTATTCCTCATAGCCAGTTAAAACATTCCTCCCTTTCACTTCTACCAGCATTTTCTGAGAGTCCTGCAAGCACTGTGAGGAGCCTCACCTTGCTGGAGCCAGGATTACAGCTTCCTTGCCCACAACTCCCCTGCAGGAAGAGCTGTCAGGGTGTGTAGGGAGACACTGATACAATGACTATCAGAGCATGGGGACAACCATGTAGGTTGCTGCAGCAGAGCACAAGTTTTGGGATCTCCTGGAAGGGAACCACCCCTGTATCCCCTTCCCAGGCTCCTCACCTGCCTCAACTCCCAGCACTTCCCTCCTGCTCACGCTGAGGAGCCACAGGCTCTTTAGGGATCAGGACTGGAGTCATCTCCTTTCCCCGGCTCCAAGCGATGGAACAAACTGTCTGAGCATTTGGACAGAGTGTTATCCCAGCACTCATGCCAACGTGTGCCAAACACCATGGCAACTGTGCACTGAGATCATGATGTCCAGTAATGAGGCATTGCTTCATTTGAAAGCCTTTGCCTGGCTCTGTCCTCCTCTCCCTGTGCTGCCTGCAAGGGGCAGGGACTACTCCAGCAATCACACTTGAAGGGCCCTTCCACTGGCTCCTTCCAGCAAAAAAGGCTTTTTTTGGTGACAGAGGTCATGCAGCTGAGCCTGGCAAACTCTCCACTACTCTTCTAGGAAAAACTCTATGCCACAAGAAAAATAGAGACAGGTGAGCTGGAGAGGCGATGTTATCCCTTGTATTCAGCTCGGCCCCTTCCCTTTGCCTCTCCTCACCTCGAGCTTTGGGCAGCTCAGCAAAGCATCCCGGACTCGGTGCTGGTTCCCACCCACCGGTATCCACACAGGACCCTGCTTGGCCGGCCTGGCCAGCACCATTTCTGTGGTCTCTGTGTGTGGTCCCTGTTCAAGCACCATCTGTCTCGAGTTTAGCACAACAACGCCACAGCCCCACCAATTAAAACAGGCTGCAGAGTTAAATCCTGAATAAATGCAAAGTTAAGTAAATGATCAGCAGTGAAGATTAACACAGGGATGGGTCTAACACAGAGGTGGGAGCCAGAGGGGCTGGGACACCACAGGAGGCAAGGGCATGCACCCCAAACTGAACCCAGGTAGAGTCAGTCCTTTGGTGACAGCGATACCAGGACACCGCTCGCTGTCTTTAATGCAGACTTAGCTGTTCATTTACTGCTGCATTGCTCCTCGCTACACCAGTGTCAGGTGAAAATGCAGTTATTACCCAGCTTGCCTGGCATCCTCCCCATTCCAACTGTGGGCCATGTCACACTGGAGGAACAGGGTCAGATCCAGCCCCTGCATGTGACAGCCTGGCACCAAGCCCTGCAGGTCCTACCTGCTGTCCCAGTACCACATCCACCAAGGATTTTAGGAGATCCAGGAGCTCTATGAGGCACTCGGGAGTAGCTCTGCACCCCCTGGGCGAGACAGAACACATACCCTTGCAACAACACAGCCCACCAACCCCACTGAAGAGGTCCCACTGGCTCCAGTGGGAATGGGATCATGTCCTAATGCAGAGGATGCAGGTGGAAGCTACTCAATGAGGATAGTTTAGATAAGCATCATATAAAATAGCTGAATCCCAATTCCTGTGCAGAAATGTATCTGCTTGTATTTACCACCCACATGCTATTTTATTAAGGCATAATCTCAAACAAGAATTGTTGCCATTGCTGAAGTTTATTTTAACATATGGTCAACTGAGCCTAAGAAAAACATGTAAAATACATTTTAATGTGCTATTCTTGCCTAATGGTCTTTATAATTTTTTTAATGTGCTATATATATTTATACATTCCAAACATTTAGGGGGTGCACATTAAAAAATTATATCAGTCACAAGTTGACTGTTAAAGAAAAAAGTACTGTGGTCCCTTTGTATTAGTCTAAAACCATGAGTGTTGTATTAATTTTCAATAGGTAAGAGGTAATTTGTGGTTTCATAAATTCTGTTCAAAACACAGTAATTCCTACCTGGTCACAGCTGTCAGACATTGATAGGCTATACCGTGGTGATGGGTTTTTAAAACCAGAAACGGATGTCTTGTAAAAAACCTGAGGTATTTAAAAGGCTTAAAAATTCTTTCAGTCCAGAAAAAGACCAGCTGAAGTGCTGGCTGGGGTTAGATCCTTTCTTACAGTGCAGCTAGGTACTGAAACACACTCCCAGTATTGAGCATCAGAGTCAGCTCGGCTGTCTTTGATAAACCATCCGTGTACACAACTTTAAGCACACAATTTCCCACAGATTTAAGCACACAGATCTCAGGATCCCATTAACTGAAAACCATTTGCAGAACGAGCATCCCTGGGGTTTCCAGCTCCCTCATCCCATTTGCACACGCTATAAGGTGCGACCATCCTGCTTCTGCAAATGGGGAATGCTGTTTGCCTCCCCATTCCCAAATTATTCCCCCAGGCCTAAAAAAAGCGTCTGATGGTGGTGATCATCCCCACGAAAGTGAAGTGCAATAACACATCAGACCACCCTCGGGCTAGCACGGATAGAAAGCATTCCCTCTATCCAGGTTGTTCAGAGCTGATCCCTCCGATGGAGGAACATCCTGATGGGGGACTGGTGTGTCCCACCCAGCCAGAGGGATGCTGCTGTCCCAGCAGAGTGCAGCCCATGAAGAGAATCCACAGAGCAACCCAGGTTTCCCCAAGGAAGCAGCTGAGCTGCTGTGGCCCTCCAACCCTTCCCAGATTGGTTTCTCATCCATATGATGCAGATACTGACCCAAACAAGGCTGGCAATCATAGAATCACAAAATTATTTAGGTTGGAAAAGATCCTTAAGATCAAGTGCAACCATAAACTTGACACAATTAGTATTCCTTTCATGATGCCATACAACCAGAACATTCTAGCCCTTCCCAGGTGGAAGATGGGCTTCCAACTCATCAGCAACCGTACCCAATCTGGAAAAAGCCCTTGTCACAAGCATGGACAAGACAAGGTGACACCAAAACACCTCTTCAACTGTCCCTTTTTCTCATGCTTGAAGGGACATGGCCCTAAATGTATTTATCCCCACGTGAAAGCCCACTCTGCAGAATTTAATTGGATAAATTCTAAAATATCAGCTTTGTTTCTTCACCAGTAAACCAGAAAGCCGCTCTCTCACATGTTTATTTGAAATAGGGATTTAGCAAGTATTTAATGCTCTCCTCTTAGCTACGGTTTCAGGCCAGGATTTAAGTATCTGCGTTAAAAGACGAATTTGAGTTTTAAACCGCAGTAAGCACATTCTAAAAATGGAATAAAATAATCAATTCCATGTGCAAATCTCTGCCCTCCTGGTAACCCTCCTGACCCAAATACAACCAAAGCTCTGACCTGCCTGGGATGGTCCCTTCGCTGTCTGCTTAAAGAAAGAGAAGCCAAAGAGCCAAGACAGAAAACACTCCCTAATTTTTGCAGTTTTCAGCTATTTTCCTCAAAGGACAGATGGATGGGGAGGATGAACTCAGATCACTTGCAAAGGCCACACTGCACACACACAGCATTCTTTATTCAGCATTTACATATTGACTCGCATCCTGTTTTGCTGTAAACCATAATGTTACTTCACTGCTGTCTGCAAAATAAGCAGATCTGGCTAAACACTTCAGCCACTGCCTAACTCCCAGCCCAGCAGTTGCTCAATGGGGCTATTCATGAGCCCTGCACAGACTTTAATCCTTTGTGCACCGAGCGGTGCTGAGCTCTTTTCCTGGCTGCAATCCTGAGTTCCCGGCAGGAGACATTTTCACCTCTGCCCTCTGGCTTTATCTCCTCTCTTCGGGTTGCACATGATGCAACAGCAAAAAAATAAAGGAAAAAAAGAAGAAAAATGAAAACCATACAGAATGCAATGACTTTGATTTGTTTTCAGTGCTGGCCTGAAGGCAGCCATGGTTCAGCACAAGTAATGGGCAGCAAAGGATGGTATTGCTGATCCCAGCCTGGCTCTCCATTACAGACACAGCAGAACTACTATTTTCTATATTTCTAGGACACCACTCATGCAGAAAACACTCAAGATTAACCTTACATCAGGTACAGGGTTATCATTTTCTAATACACCTTTTTTTTTTTTTTTTTTTTTTTTTTTTGTAGAGAAAAAGAAGAATTATATAGCTTTTTACATCCAGTGAATCAAACTCCTCATAATTAGGGCTGCTCGTTTCCATGGTAACAAGGATCCAACTCTGTTTTACATGAAGTAAAAATAAAGAATAGCTCCATCCAGCTGCTGGTGTGGCCTGGGCACTTTTAAGCCAGTGATGGGATGGTGCTGCAGATGTGGTGGAGCTTGGAGCACCCAGGGCAAATCTGCTTTGCTCCCAGTGCCACCACACTGGAGGAGGGACACACACCGAAACACTTTGTCTCCATCTGCCCGAAATCATGGACATGTAGACGGGGAATTCTCCAGCCTTCCCGCTGGTGCCTGTGTCCCCTGCCCCAGGACTCCACCACCACCCCTCTTTCTGCAAGAGCAGCATCGCCCACACCCTTCCCCCAGGGTTACAGCCTCCCCTGTGATGACCTCACCTCTAATAATAACTTCCAGAATCCCATGGACCCCAGAGGAAAATAAACTCAAGTTATTTTTTCCTTCTTACAGTCCTCTTATTTTAGGAATTTGATGTGGGTGTAAAAGAAAGAAGACACACCTATCCTAGCTGGAATAAAGCGCTGTGGGTATGATGTGACTCTGGCAAGCACAAAAAAGTGAATCACAGGAGGATCTGCACTGACTTTCTAAAGCAGTAATTTGCCTGGGCCAGGCTTCCGTAACAGATGTTGCCGCTTATATATATGTAATTTTGTATTGCTTTTTCAAATATATGAGGGGAAGGAAAAAAAAAAAAAAGAACCTTCAGCAATGTAACAATCCTCCCTGGCACACACGTCTGTAGTGCTGGAGATGAACACATGCAAAAAATAAAATACACAACAAATGCCTGCTGGTGTGGAGTGGTGGGTGCCCTGCGGGCAGCTGCCCATCTGCCAGGGAGGCAGCTCCCCGGCATCGCTGCAGAACTCAGCTCGGGCAAAACAGGGAGGATCGTACCAAAAGCGGGTGCTAACTGACCATGCAGGTATGGTATCGGTGTCACACCACCTGCACTCTGCCTTGACCTCCATGAGAGCCACGTGCAACTGGAAATCCGTGACTTTCTCCATCAGCTTGCGGCGGATAACGACGACATCACCCAAGCCCGATTTGATTTCACTAATCAATAATGAGCGCTAAAGAAGGGAGTTCCACGGGGGAAAAAAGGAATTTTCTATTATAATTTCAATGCTGACATTTCGAACAAACAAGCCCTTTGCTTTTGCCCCCCCCTTCTTGGAGATGTCACGGCACACACACCTGGAGCAGGTCTCCAGGTTTGCCCAGGACAGGCACAGGGGAGGTAGCATCTCCCACAGAGCAGATTGATCCCTGGGGACCAAGTCCCTTACAGAGAAGCAGGGTAGAAGAAAAAGATTGAAAATAGAAGCTCATTACAGAAAGTCACCGAGACCTGGGCACCTGGAAAGCTGAGGTGTCCAAAGCCCAAAAGTAACTTCTACAAAATCTGAACCTGGTTATTTTTCTGGATGGCTTCCCGCTCTCCTCCTGCTTCTGGCAACCCAGCGCCAAAGTGTGTCTAGATAGCAGCTAAAGGGACGTGGCCAGTAGGACAGCCCCTCTCACCCACAGCTAGACTTTGTGCACCCTATATAATGTGGAGGAAGCTCCCAGCCTCCATCTGTCACCTAAGTCTGAGAGATCATTTCCAATCAAAGCACCACGAACTCCTGCAGCCCTTGATATGTCGTACTCCAGTGCCAGATGTCAGGTCAGAGTCGTTCATGCAGTCAAAAAACCTGGTTACATCCACAAACCATCCGAGCTAACAGGATGTCTCTTGAACAAAACAAACCCAATTATTTGCACAACATTGGACAGGGGGTTGTTCATTTCTGCAGAAGAATGCCTGTGATGTTTAAACACTTTCCAAGAAAAACCCTTTCCTTTTCTCACTTTACATTGAACCACAAAGCTTTTTCCTTATCAATTAGGAATCTTAATTACAGATAAACTGATGACAGAACCAGTTTGGCTGAGTAAATCTGCAACTGCTGCTATACTTTAAGCCAAAAGGAAAACAGAAATTACTTGTTTGAGCTTCCAAGTGCTGCTTTGAGAAGAAACGTGGCTATCAGTGCAGCCCTGGTACTGGCATGGACCTGTGGGCAGCCTGGGAAGGTCTTTCCTTCTCCCTCCTCTGTTTCCCCACATGGATGATGTGCCCTCAGCAAAGGAAACTAACTGGGTTCCAAGTAACCCAGCCAAGGTGGTCTCCCATGCGGGGGCACAAAGCCATGGCAAATGATGCTGTGGATGTCCAAAGTCCATGTGGGCTCAAAGGTAGAACAGATAACTCACAGGACAGAAAGGCACCTGGGGACACCGAATGTTCAGAAATCACACTGGCTTAGAAAGTCATGGAAATGAAAATCCTTTGGGTGTGGGAGAGCATTGGAGAGCTGGTCACACTGTTCTCTCCCCAGCTCCGTCACAAACCCTCCCATTTACCCAACTCCTCCTTTCCACTCTCAGGTTGTGTTCAGCTTCGCATTCCAAGAACCAGAGCATCCTGAAACCACCAAATTACTGTTTGCTTGTCTGTTTTTTCAGTTGAAAAAGTAGAAATGCTACATTTGAGGAGTCATTCCTTTTGCATCCAGACACTCTTCAGACCTGTTTCCCTCCCCCTCTGCCTCCCCTTCACTGCCCAAGGAAGTTTTACCAAGGAAGTTTTTTCAGCCCAAGCTTAATGTTAAATAAAGCTCAAATTCATGGGACACTTCACATAAACCCAGCAGGAACATAATGTGGCATGAGGCATTTTTGCAAAATCCACTTTGGAAATCCACAGAGGTGCTTACAAAGACTTCTACCCCGATCAAAGTGATTTATATTTTTCACGAGTGAGCAATTTGCTTACTAGGAAAGAGACAAATTTAATTTTTAATTTGATCTCCATCAAAACAATATTTTCTTGTTGCTATGACAGCTGAGAGGAAAACCTCTTCCCTCAGCAAGAGCCAGCTAACAGCACTGCCACACGTCCCCCCGCGGCAGCTCGGGGAGGGAGCACAGCCATGTGCATCATTTTTGGCTCTCAATGTCTCTGATTTGATGGGATTTTTTCAAAGGACATTCTGAAGCCAAGAAGTAGAAAGTGTCTTTGGAGAGACCAAGGGAAAAGACCTATGAAACATGGGAGCCTTGTAACGCCTGTGGGACCATGAACTCTCCGAAGCCCAGTGGATCATTCCAGGGACCCTCTGTGTTTCACACCAGCCTCTGATGACCAGCTGCCCTGCACCATAACCCGAGCTGCACCTCTAATCCAAGATGCACAATGCTGGGAGGGGAAAAAAAGACATCTGCTGACCATCAGTAGATATGGCAAGAGTCCAACAACAATAACAGAAAGGACTTAAATACATAACCGTTTCTTTTCCTTCCACTTCTCCTCCATGGCTACCAGCCTTGCAGTACTGAAGAAGTGCCCTGATGAATAAATATCTTCTTTCCCTTAGCAACAGTTAGCAACAGAGTCAAGGTTTTTTTGCCTTGCTCGAAAGAAACACATCTCAAACTAACACAGATGATTTAAACGGCAATAAATATAGGACGTGGGTGTAATCAAAAATCGCTGAAACGCAAATCGCACTTTTTAGCCTGGGTTATTTTAAAGCACAAGCAGAGCTGCCAGCGATCTGTAGAAAGAGCGTGGAGAGGGCTAGAGGGGAAAGGAAAAATGCAGCAAGATTTTGGAGGAGGACAGAGAGATACTGTCCATTCCTCCTGAGCAAAGCCCAGGCCAGGAAAGGCAATGATACTCCGACATTTGCTTTCAGCCTTTAGTACAATTTGAGTTTCTGCAGCAGATTTCTCTTTCTACAAACTGCAAAGGTCGCATATACTCAAAAATCTGTTAAATGCATAACCCCAGCTCACAGCAAATGTATTCTTTTCACGGCTCTATTCCTTTAACAGTTCATTTAAGACGTCTGCCTTGCATTTTTCCATTTGGTGTTGGGAAAATGTTTTCTTTCACCTGGCACAGAGCCCAATTCAACAGAAAAAGAAAGCCCTCCCCGTTTCCATGGGGCCCTGCAGTATAAGACATTGGACTGATTTTATCCTTAACTGGGTTACTTTCAGCTCTGCCACCAGGTATTTCAGCCCCTTCCCTTTTGCACAGGCTCTTTTACTCCTCTGTCATTAGCAGGATGAGTTAATCCTTTGCTGGTTCCTTGATGCTACCAGCAAGGGCAATCCCCTACCACCATCTCTGCTCCTCCCAGTGTTGTTGTCACCAGCACCATCATCGCAATCCATGACAGCCCTCTCCCTGCAGCCCTTCCCCATCTCACCTCCTCAAGCCTTGGTCCCAAAGAATGCAAACCTCTGCTGCCACCATCCCAGCAAAGCACTAAGAGACAGAGGTCTAGCTGGGCTTTTGGTGACGCCTCACTGTTTTTTCTCCACAGAGAGAAATATTCATGATTTCCATACAATTCACATGCCTTAAACATCAGTGAATCACGGCTAGACCACAGAACATAGCCTGGTTTTTACCAAGACCTGAACAAAGCCAAATACCACTAACTGCAAACCAAAACCATGGCATGGTCCTGCTGATATCGCTCTGCTGGAAGGTAGCTGGAATGTCCCGGGTTCCACAGGGAAAAGCAGCTCTTGGGAACGCCTGGCTCCTGGGGGACGGCAGAGAGATGGTGAGGGAGCCGGGCAGCTCCAACACATCCTGATTTTATTTCTCTAGAGACCCAGAGAGATAACAGCATTTGGTTCCTGCTGAGTTTTTCAGAATAAAAAAATTGATTTTTTTTTTTTTTATTTTAAACTGAAGCCGGAGATGGCAGAAGGCAATTCTGCAGCTGAGGAAGCCCAGCTCCCTGGCTGACACTGTGTAATGCCACATTTCCTTCTTCATCCTGTTCTACTCCAACAATTGGAAACCTATCAGGTGCTTTTCTCTAATTACATATCAACTTCAGAAAAGAAAAAGTCCCCTACTTGGTGGTGAACTGAGGAATGATTCTCATCGCATACACTGTCAGGACACTGTGCTGTAATGCACGTCATAAGGCCATGCCATATGGATTTGTAGCTAAAATGACTCAGTAGAATGAGTCGACTGAGAATTGGGCTGCTACGTCTTTTTCTGTTATACGTAGATGTCTAAATCCCTAAGCCTGAAGTGAAATAATTTAGAAGCTCCAGGTAAAAAAGATCTGCTCCCAAATCCTCATCACTTTTCAATCCCTGTCTCCAACACATTATACTCTTTCTGCATTTAATGTGCCCTTAAGGTGGGGATTAGGTAGGCATTTGATTACGTCTTTTATGTTTATAGCAATTCATTTCCAAACCTTTACAAACTTTAATTAAACGCTACATTTTTTACCACCTCGTCCTGAATTGAGTGAGAGCAGCTCAGAAAAATCTGTCCTCAAACAAAATTTACATTTCTAAAGCACCTTTTTCTGTGCAAGCACCTTGGGGCTACTGCATAAAATCATCCTGAGCTGCCTTAAGATGTATCAGCGCAGACATCAAAGCAGCTCTAATACCCAGCCTCACGCAGACCCGCAGACAGCAGAGATCACTCTGTTCGCAAGCACGAAATAAAACAGCTCCTGCCAAAACCAACCATCGATCCCCTCAAGAGGTGGCCGCGGGGAAAGCAAGAGCAGCAGCCAAGCTCCAGCAGTGAAAACCAACCTATGCCTTGGAGAAAGCCCACGGGAAGGGGCCTGGTAGCCAAAAGCATGGCAACTTCATCCAATCCCGCAGTGCTTTCGAGCATCACTGCCCATGAGAGGAGACACCGTAGCGTTCCCAAGAAGCTAAAGGGGAGCTGAGCGTTCCCAGTGAGGAGAAGAGCTCCTCACAGCCAGCTCCCCAAAGCTGGGAATGGCCAAACCATTTCCAAAAGTAACCACCCCCTCAAGTGTAAAGAATTCCAGTGACTGGGGAATGTAATGCCATTGCCTTAAAATCTGGACTCCTCTCTTAAGAGTTGGCTGCAGCTGGGGTCACCCCATCCCTATCTCAGTGAAAGGCCATGCACTGGGACACATTGTCTCTGTAGTCATTTTCCAGAGGTCTCACAACCCCAAATTTCTCTCTTTTCAGCATTTAGGACCTGAGAAATTGGTTTTGAAGACAACTTTTAACTGCAGGTTGGAAATTGGGAATCTGGTCCATTTTAAAGTCTGGGTGCAGCAGAAACCATTCTCAAGAGCTGTCAGATCAAAAAGACGTGGATCTCATAAGATTAGCTAGGCTCTGCAGCTTTGCCCTTTGGGACCAAGACAGAAGAATGATATCAAATCTTTATCAATCCTGAAACTCAAGTCTGGCTTGAACACCAGCACATCTCTGCAGCCCAGTGGAATAAATTCAGACTGCACAAGCAGAATACTAAAAAAGGTTCAGTTAAAAATCTCACAGGTCGGGTAGCATCAAGGTCAAAGCTGCAGACACTCCTGTGCACAGATACACAAAACACTGAAACAGTAGCAAAATCCTTGTTTTCTGCTTTCCTGCAACTCCCTGCCTGTCCTTCCAGCAACAGGAAGGGGTTCAGCATCCAAGGATGCTGTGCCCCATTTGCTGCCTCCCCATCCTACAGGCTCCGGGGTGCCGTGGGCAGAGGAGATCTGTCTCCCTGTGCCACAGCCAGCTTCAGACCTTTTAAACAGCTTGGAGGGGATTTAAATCATTGATCAGCCCTGCACTTGCCCTCTGTGCCCGGCTGAAATTTCACTCTCTGGGTTACCATGGTTGGAAGCACCGTGTGTGTTCGGAGTGTCCCGCTCGGCAAACTCACTCACTGCTCACATCCAAACAGCTCCACTTTTCCTGGATCACGCTGAGGCATTTCCCAGCAATAACTATGGTCAGGCCAAATTTTGGCCTTACTAGCTGCAGTTGTTGCCATCAAGAGCGTTGAGAAGATGTAAAGCTGTGTTTTACCTCGCCTGGAATGTCCTGCAAAGGCCAGACAGGTTTTATTCGAAGGTTGTTATCACAGGTCACTGAAGATCACTTTCCCAGCTGCTGGGAAATTCACGATATGACCTCCCCAGGTTAAGATTTCAGTCCAAACTTGAAAGGTTCAGACCAAAAGCAAAGTTTAGGCAGTTGCTGCATGTGCTTGAAGGAGAGGCTGGAGCAGGAAGCCAGCGTTTAGCAGCACAAGCAGCCCTGCAAAATTTTACAAGACACAACCCTCGCGTTAGAGGATCCATTTCTTTCTTCATAAAATATATTGGGCCTTTCCACAAACTCCTTTTATTGGTGCATTTGGCTACTCACTCCTTTTATGAACTACTCAAGCTCCTGGATCATCTGGAAAAGCTGAGGAAGACGGCAGAGTTGAACCACAATGACGTGCCAGCCATCCCTACTACCTCCTCTACTACCACAGCTCGGGCACTGTGCGTGGGAGCAAGGAAGGGAAAAGCCAGCAGACAGGGCAGCTGGATTTCATCACCTGAAAGGAAGCACACATCATCTTTTTAACCCATTTCTTCTCAATGCCTGCAAGGTTTTCGGAGTCCCAAAGTTGAGATAAATCCCGCAAGCCCAGGTGTCTTTGTGCCTTTCACCTCAGCCCAGAATCCACTTGGCAGCAAACAAGCAGTTAAGACTGGGATTTTCTTTTTAACCAGCCTCCTACATATCTTCCATGGGGGTCCTTTAACGGATCCAGTTAAAGAGCAAGCTCGCACGGAGGTCCACATGCTAACATAACAACATATTTTAACTGTGTATTTAAATAGTTTAATTTCTATTGACATTGGCTAAGGTGAGTCCTAAGGCTTGCCAGTCTCCAGCACAAGGCTGGACAGCTCACCAGTGCAGCCTTTCAAGCCCTACATTGCCAAATCTTCTAACAACAACAACCTCCTGCAAAACATTTCATAACCATCATTTCCCAAGGAGCTGGGTGCCTGAGGCACTCAGTGTGCTAAGTCCAGTCTTTGTGGCACAGGCAGTGCTGAAAAAAGACCACAAAAGCCTTACAAGAGAGGAAAAGCCAAGCAGCATGAGCAGATACATGCCTGGCTCTCCTTAGCTGCTCCTGCCCAAAAACCCAGAGCCAGTGGGGCAGAACCAAGGCTCCTGCGCTCCAGGCTGTGGTGCTGCATTTTGCTTTTGGTCCAAATCCCAGACCTACAACACTTCACTCCCAGCAGTGTTCTCCCAGTACTTCCCAGCCCATCAGCCCAGGTAGGAGCACCTAACTGGTGGTGGCAGCATCATGTTGCTCTCACAGCACCAAAACACACAATGCAGGAATCACCATAATGGGACAAAACGTCCCTTTCCCAGAGCTCAGCTCCAGCGAGACCCCCAGGAAAGCAATTATCCAGGCACATCAATATAACAGCATCTTTATCCAAGTGAGAGGTGCTTCTCAGCACACAGGCCAGCTTGTACCCTTGAAATTATTCACATATGTCATGTCTGAGCTGTACCAAGCCCTTGTGAAATAACCAGCAAAGGGTGAACGCTGCTTGCGACAATCCCACAGAGAGGCTGCTTTAAGCCCTATAATAAGGAGCTCTGCTGCCCTCCCAAATAGCAGGGGCTACTTTAGAAAAACCTTACTATTGTAATCTTGGATTACTCTCTACCACCCAAATCCATTTCATCATAATTAGTGCCCATTATTATAAAGCCCCTCAGACATTTCCATATTCCTCTGAACGTTAGACTCCGCAGATACTCTGTAGCAAAATCCACCCAGCTGTGTACTTTGCATAAACTGGTTATCTTGAACCACATGCCCTCTCACTCTTGTTACCAGCCCCATATTTTATACAACAGCATTGACACTTCCAGCCTCTTGCAGGAGCCTTGCTCTGAGAGATTTATATTAAGCCCAATCCAAGCAGCTCACTGAGGCAGACAGAGGAAATCTGAATTCTTCTTGAATTAATGACTAAAACCTGAACATTCAGCATGGCATCATATGGTCTTACCAGAAAACACATCACCTGAAGCATGGCACAAAATCCAGCTGCCCAGAATATTTTAACAGCACCCCATCACAGCCAAAAGCTGATCATGGACTTGGCTTTGGAGTTCTTTATTCCATCTTAAAAGAAAGACAAGGTGCACTAAGAAACACACCTTGGTAGTGTCTGTGCAATTAGCTACAGGGAAGATTAAAAAATAAAGTTCATTTCTGTTGGAAAAATTTTGTTACAGAAGATGCGGTCCCAATCTCCATGACCAATTAAGTACATGCCTCTATACCTGCAGGATGGGGTCTCTCACCAGCAAGCAGGTCCTTCATCATCCAACTAACAATGCTCCAGCCAGCATCCAAGCCCTGCCACCTCACCCTGCTTTCTGCTCCAGCCACTAACTCTGTACTTTAAGTTTCCTTACACAGATGATAACCTTTACAGTAGGGATAAGAACCATCTCAGTGACTTCCACAAGAGCCCTGCAACTCCACTCGCTTTGGTGGTGCTGAGAACAAGACCTCAGCACTGCAAACTCTAGCACAGAAACCCCCAAGTCCCCAGATGTGCTGCTTTTCTAGACACAAGGACTCATAATTCTGCATTCCCCAATATTACCCATCTTTCAAGACCTTTCCTTGATTTGGGTGGTTCCCAGCATCTCTAGACTTTGTGCCTTCAAGAGGAAGATGATGACTGCAACCCTTCACTAGCTGGGGCCTCCCCATTTTTTCCCTCTCAGCACACTTCAGTCCCCTCCAAAGCTCAGTGTAACACCAGGCTGAGTATTAATCAACACAACATGCGCTTCATCCAACTTCAGCGACCACTACGAATATTTAAGTTTTATATTATGTGCTGGGATTATTTTTATACATATGCCACCCTGTGTCTTTTTATATACACACACACCCCCCTATATAAGCAAACACACACACAAGGGTATTTCATTTCTGCAAAATATAACGTAAGCGCAGGAATTTTTTTTTCCCCCGTCAGGCAGCCGGATCAGCAGCTGCTCAGCACAGCAGCGATGCCGAGTGCCCTCTGCTGTACACGAGACAAATGCTTCTTTGTTTAAAAATGTTTTTTAAATGCTGACAAGTTTCCTTAGGACAAAATATTTATTAAAATTACACTTGATCATTTCAAGTGCAACGTGCAATACTGGTGCCACCAGATTTCTCCTGCCAGACTGAAAGATTTGTGTCTCTCACAAGTTGCATCAGCGGAAAGTAAATAAGTCTGGGCTGGAGCTGTACAGGGTACAATGTGAAAATGTTTTATTTATACATATGAAAATAGCAAAGGGAAATCAGAACAAACAATATAGCTTTATTATTCAGGCATTTATCAGATAGCCTTCACACTTCAGCAAATCGCACATCTATTAGAGGTACAAGCTGAAACTGTCACGTGGCAACGTGAAATCATTTTTCTATTGTAAAGCAGCATTGTTCCTGCTGCTGGAAGGAAAGATAATATTAAAACACATTCAAATATATGTATTTGAAACCGTTATACCTTGTAATAAATTATGCACTTGATATTAAAAATCCAAGCTACGCTGCACAAACCTGACTTTCAAATATTAACTTATATTATCTTCTCACGTCCCAGCTCTTCTCAAACCTGACATTAAAGGGGCTGCACTTTCAGCACGTGGCCTTTATGGCACCGAATGCAGATAATATGACAGGACCACAGCTCTGTCAAGACTATTACCACTGTTTGGCAGGTGAGAAGAAGAAAGGAATCAGCCTTGTCTCTGCCTCACTGTCTCTTCTTCAAATGTTGTGTAATTTAAAGCAAAAGTCTGACTCCTGTAGAGTTGGGTTGTTGCAAAAATAGGGATTAAACCATATGCAAAGAGTCAGGACAAGACACAGGACATGGAGTCCAGTAGCATCTCTGCTCTGGGGTCCACCTCCACCCAAGGCAGATGGGTCAAAGACCAGCCAGGTCTTCCTCCCCCTGAGCAAACCCTGCCACGACAAGCACCCGACGGCGTGGGGAGGTCGGAGCAGCACCGTCTGATACGCAAGCACCAAAATCCCACAGTGTATTTTTTCCTCTCTGTGTCACATTCCCACAGAGGGAGACATCTTTTTTTAACCTGTCTCTGTGCAACACCTCGGCTCTGCGAGCAGGGCCCATCTGCTCTGCAGAGCTCCATGGGCACACCTCCACAGTGCCCTGGGAGGGCGGGAGGGGGCCGGTGGGGTCAGAGCACCCATGGGTGCTGTCTCCAGATGCCCAGGCCCCCAGGTGCTCCCACACAGCCACCCTGTCCCCATCGGTCTGTGAGCTGGTTGCTCATGGGAACTGGCACAACTGGTTCCCGTCCCTTCCAGTGACTCACTGCAAAGCCTCTCCGTTTCCAGCATTTGTATTCACCTCACAGCTTGGATTTCCTAGAGGAGGCACTACCCAGGAAAACAAGCCTCCTCGTACGCCCTCCTGTAAATGTGTCCACATGAAGCTGACCAAAAATATTCCAGTTTATTTTTTTAAACAAAATCTTATACCAGCATTTTTTTCCCTCCCAACAAAGCGCTGTGGTTTTTTATAACTTTTCATCTTGCTCTTCTCAGTGATTCTTGTCCTAGATTCCCCGTCTTGGTTGAAGGCCAAGCATCACTAGCTGAGCCAGAGGGAATATAAAAGCATCTTTCTAAGACACTATAGAAAAGAAGAATTGGACCCTGGGAGCCAATTCACTTTTATGCCTTGGGTATTTAAGGATCAAACACGTATTTGTGAGCTGACACAAGGTAAAAAGGTGGCTTTGAGACTTTACAGCATATAAAGAAGCCTCTGAAAGCATCTTTTTACCAACTAAAGTGCAAGAGAAAACCAAGAGCAGCAACACATCCCTTGGGGACAGCTGGTCACTCGTGGTGGCACCAAGGACACTGAGCACTTGCAACCACTGCTCTGCTTGCAGAGCAAACAGCTGAAGGCAAGGAAACAGGAACCATCTAAGACACGCTAAGGAGGTTTCCTATGGTTACTGCTGCCATGGAAATACTTTTTTGTTGGCTTGATCTAAATAATCTCTGGCTCCTTGGCTGCAGTACACTTCCTGCAAGGTTGGGTTGGATCCTTAGACCTGCACCCCGTACTGGAGTGCGACCACATTGAGTACCAGCCGCCTGCAAGCTGGTCCAGGAGTATCTCAAACCCGAGCTGCTTGGGGCTTTCCTCCAGGCTCCCCGGAGCCCATGGCTTGGTTTCAAGCAGAAGAGGAGGAAAGAAAGTGGAGGGAGGGGAAAAGACATCCTTTACTAATTGCTCACAGCTGTGTCCGAGCAGCTCCCACTTCAGCTGCCAGGAGCTGCAGACTCCTGCTCTCCCCAACAGGCTCCGAGCAAAAGAAACCCCTCATGGGGAGAGGGACTCTCCATCCATCCACAGGCTCTGCATAGGGATTTCAATAATTATATTTATGCACTCCCCTTATCAGCAAGAGCAGCCATTATGTCTTTTATCACCGCGGCGGCAGCGTCCGCACGAGGGCAACTGATAGGGGATGAAATATCTGCTGGGATGGCTGAGTACAAAGTGCCTCCCTCTGCGGCGAGAATAGTAATTGTCACACTGAGCTCTCAAAGTGTTAAGCTCTGGTATCACGGACCTGTGAATGAGCAAAGAGCCACACATGGGAAGAAACAGCCTCTCCAGCAGCAGAGAGGAGCACCCTGAATCCTCTACGCACCTCTTGGCCCAAGCGCCACTGAACCCAAGACAGGCCCTGACCATCAGGGCTGCCACTGATGCGTGTCCAGAGCCCACGAGAAAAACGCCCTTCACAGCCACGCTTGCGAGGCTTACCCCGAAATTTTCCTCACATCTGACAATTCTGCTAATGTTACAAATTCCTCCAACATTAGATAGTGACCGCAGCGATGCTGCGCTCGGGAAGAGTCTGACTTCCCCCCACCCTCGCCGCCACGGCCGGGAGATTATTCATTGGAGGAAAAAAAGCAAATATCCAAATGAGCATCACAAATTGCAAAACCAGCTGCCAAAGGTCTCAGCTGATACTATCAGCCATCCTTAAGCTCAGTGATAGACTTACAAGCCAGACAATGAAAATGCAATTGATTATTTGAAGAGTGACTCACTGGTGTAATAAGGATGGATTACAGGGCGAGGGGGTGTGTGTGGGGGAAAACCGTCTTTTAAAAAACCTAAAAGACTGCAGATTGACTGTTTAAAGGCAAACAGAAAGGGAACAAAACCAAAGAAAAAACTCTTGAAAGCACTAAACAGACCTCCACAGCCGAGAGCAACAAAGGGGAGGGCAGCGCTCGGTGGGAGTCAGCTGAATAGCTGCGCCCAGGCCCCCTCCAGCTGGGGATCCCGGGCATCATCACATATCCAACCAAACCGGCTACTGGAAGCTTTCTCTTTCACGCCACACCACGCTGGTGACAAAGGCCTGTTGCAAACCTTCTATTAAGGGAGTTTTCCTTCCCACCGAACCCGTGCCACACACTCCGGCTGGGTGATCTCAGCCACCTGAGCACAGCAGCACCAGGGCTCCAGCAGGACACATCCTAGGAGAAGAGTGGACTCAGTGAATTCCTCGGGGAGACAGTGAGGAGGCCCAAGAGGGCTGAGGCTACAGCAAGGAAGGAAAATTCAGTAAGTGGATAGGGATGCCAGCCCAGCTTTGCCTGTCACGGGACCGACACGACTCTTCATCTCCCACCTCCTCCCTCTCATCAGTCCAGCAGAGGTTTCAACAAGTGATTTAATTCATTTCCCTGGGCTTGGGTGGATGCACAGGGGGCTCAGGAGCTGTTAAATCAGTTCACCACGTCCCACTAAATCACAGCCTACACGGCTCCCAAATCCATAACCGCAGTCTCCAGCACTGACAGCTGTCTGTTTGAAGGAGATCCCCACTGCAAGCCAATCCATCCTGCTCCTGAGGTTTTTTGGGTCTCTCTCAGGCAAATCCATCTTGAAAGGCTCTGTGAGTAAACTGTGCTTTGCCAGTGTCTGGCAGTGCAAGCCCATGGCTGAGGCACCAAGAAAGTGCTTCCTGGGCACCATTCTGCCTTTGGGATTGCAAAACCCACTCTCTCACACAAGGCAGGTAATAACACTCCTCTCTTTGCATACCAAGAAGCAGCTGTAGTCATTTTCCAAAAAAAAAAAAAACCTCAGTGTAAAAAAACCTCACCAACCGTTAAAATTATTTGTTTACAAGTAAAGCATCAGGTAAACACAGAACTCACTGTTAGTCTGCTCTGCCCCCTCCATCACCGGTGTCATTCACAATCACTCCAGAAACAGAATACCCCCCCCCAACCAGCTCAAATCCCTCAACAGCTTATTAGTGGTTTTTCACCCCATTCATAAAACTAGAATTGCACAAGGCCACTTCAAAACAGACAGAAAGTGTACCCACTCTGCCCATTCTCCAGGAGAAATTCTGCTTTTCTGGCTTTTGCCAGCAGCTCAGTGGCAACGGAGCAGGGAAGGGCAGCTCCAGTTAGAGCAGCTGCAGAGCAGGGCTCTGCGCTCAGCTGAAATTCAATCAACAAGTGTCTCAAACTCCTTTGAGTTCTTGCAATACAATCCTGAGTGGCTTGTAAAGGACTTCAAACAGGCTCCCCGGGTTTGCCCGGAAACAAGCACATACCTCACCTGCTCTTTTGTACATCGCATACAAAAAAATTAAAGAATTTATTTTAGGCTTTTTGCCAGGGACAATACTGCCCCCGATACTGTAATGCTCTGCTAATGTGGATATCGTGTCTCCCAGCCAACACAAACAGGATACCTTATCAGTCTCGGCTGTTTTAAGTGATGTTTCAGCAGCAGGGCATGAAGGAATGGAATGGACAAGCCAGAAAAAATGGTTGGGAGTTCCTTAAATGCAACTAAACACTCAGCATTAGGAAGAGACTGTCCCAGGGCAGGACGACACTGATCCCTACACCACACCCACCCAAACTTCCACCCCAATGGCCCAGCTGCCCCTTGGCAAAGATGCCCTGGGAACAGTGGGATCTGCACAAGCATCACTAGTTACCATGTTCTGTCCCTACTACCACGGGGGTGGAAAAGTCAAAGAAAAAGTAGACCTGGTTTTCCAAACACTTACACAAGTGTTTAACCTCGCAGGTGTGAGTAAATAGGACAGCTGAAGTCATTGATGCCAAGCTAAGTGCACACTCCAGCATCCCCCCCGAGCTGAGCCTCAGTGCACTCAGCAGCCACCCCCACCAAACCACCCCACCCAAACCAGCACAGGGGCTGAAGGACACGGACTCTGTCACTGAGTAACCTGGCAGGGAGCGGCTTCTCTTTTCTGAACTGCTTAAGATCAAATAAATACAACAAAAAATACTGTTAAAAACAAACTAACGATACCAACCCTTCTGTGAAAGGCTTTAAAATCAGCAGACACAACCAACCTTTGATTTTTTTTTTTTGCATCCCCTACACCATGATGGCAGTATCCTTGGGAGGTAGGTGAGTCCTGCCTACCCCTGGGGACAGGCACAGGTCCCCTAGGGACAGCAGCACACTTGGCCCCTCTGCAGTCCCCCAGGGACTCACCTCAGGAGTGCTGTGATGGATAAGCACCGGGATGCACCCGCACTGGCTGAATTATGCCTATTTCAGCAGGTTCTCCATTGCAAAATGACAAATTTGCTAAAACCCACCAGGCCAGCACAATTCACTGTGGCAGCCATAGCCCATTCAAGATAAGATATTGCTATTCTCACATCTCCAAAGCCTTTCAAATAAACATGCAAGGAAGTGTGGAATATCTGAATCCTAAAGGAGAGAGGCACAAAGACTGTTATTCATGAAAGGGAGCGTGTGTGTGTGAAAGACACATAACCTATGAAAAATGCTGAAAACATATGGAAGCAATAATCTGTACTTTTTTTTTTTTTTTTTTTTGGAAGTAGAAACAAATGCTTCAGAACTCAGCGTTATTCGTTCATGTGCCGCGTTACAAATATTATCGTTTCTGCTCTCTGGGTGAGGAATGAGGCATCAAACTGGAGACCCAAAGGCACCCAGGATGTGTATGGGAGCCCTCCCGAGCAGGGCCAGTGCTGGAGGAATGCAGAGCAGGCTGCAAACACACAGAGTTCCTTGGTGCTCTCCACGCACGAGCACCCGACCTCTGCAGTGCTGGGCACCGGACAAACACAAAGAGAAAACAAACATCCACTGCCAAGAGCAACTCCCTGCCTACAGTCAACAAGGCAGAGAAGGGAGTTGCAAAGTGATTTATCGTCACCATCACACAGCAACCTCAAACATGCCAGCAATCTCTCTGTGGGTCACCGTCTCACGACACGTGTCTCTTTCTCCTTGTCTGTAGGTTTTTGTGATCCAGTGGTCAATCACTACACACCTTGGGCTGATCACTTGGGATCTCCAGGTGGATCTCTCCTGAGAAGCTGAAAAGTTTATCCTTGCAGATGCTCTCTGATCTGACAAGGCTGGATGAGATGAGACTTCAGTGGGACTGACCGCAGTAGAATTTAGCGAGATGCCAAGTTATGGAAATAAATAAATACTCAAAACACTTGTATGCATCAAAACCTGTTAATATGAAATATTACTGAACATTAAGTCAAGTCACATAAATTTGCCTTGGAAGATAAGGGCCAGGCACGACGTTCTGTACAAACACACACCACTGATGTTAAGACCTCGACGTGTGACGGCAACACATGAAGAGAAGCAGATTTCTTCCCCGGCAAAACGTGATTCCAAGGGACAAAGATTACACAACACATGCAAGGAAAAAGATATTCCAAGAAAAGATGTAAAACATAATCTCACACTGAAACTAAAGGCAAAGACTGATTTGCCAGGGTTTTATGTCATGTTTATTACTGCTTTTTAAATGCTTCTGCAAACCAGAGGAATAACTATGGCAACAAAGACTTCTCCAAAGGTTTTCAGGCACTATTTTTAAATTTGTCTTCTCTGTCGCAGCATCTGAATGCTGTGACAGAAAACCTCAGAAAACCGGCCGTATGCCACTGCATCTGCAGGCTTAGCAAACCAGGTGGTACCTCCCCCCTCCTCAAACCAGAGCTCAAATAGCACCCTGAGATCTGGGTGTGCTGCATCTGTGCTTTTAGCTGGTCGTTCTGGGGAAGGCAGAGAGCAAGGAACCACAAGGTCTGCTGAATTGCAAGAGTGTGGCTTTTGCAAGGCTTTCTCAAGGAGCAAACCAACCATGGCTCCATGTGCTAAACACATGCCAATCTCCCAACACGAAGGATTCTTCGCTATTTTAACCACAGCATTAAGGCTGTAATTTTACTTCACCCAGAGTAAATCTGAAATTAGTTCTTCACAGTAAGCTTAACAGCAGCAAAAGCCAACCATTTGTCACCTTTAAGGTTTGCATATTCACACTAATTGCACCAGGACTAGGTTATAAATTCCCTTCCCTCCTCCTGGACCACCTCCCTGGAAGGCTTTTCTCTGCAAGACATTATGCAAAAGACACTCCTAATGGCTATTCATTCACCAAACTCCAGTGACAGCTTTATTTAATGCCAAAGCTTGTTAACAAGCTGAATGGCACACAGTTTAATGTAATGCAGATCTGATTAGAAAACAGCAACCGGGCTCCTAAGGAGTTCAATTTTTATTGAATTTGATTTCCTTTTTTTCCTCACAAAGCCATCGACCTGTATTAATGAGGATTTGGTTATGTACACCCCATTTCCATCCTCAAGACTGCAGCCCACACAGATGAACTCAGTCCTTATGCACTTTGCTGACAACCCACCACAGCAGAAGGCAATGAGAGGAGAGGAAGGAGCCGTTTTGCTGCTCAGGCCACCAGAGAAATTGGTGCTTTTACTGGTTCTAGTTTGATAGCAGCATCTTTGCAGACTTCACACCCAAGGAGGGTGGAATTCAATCTTCAGTCTTTTCAGACAAACCACTTACTTCCTCCTCTTTGGGGCTAAATGATTTAAAACCGAAAATTGAATTTCTGCCTTACAATAAGAGGCAGAGATCTGTGGCACTCAGGAGAAAGCTTTGAGGGCGTAAAACGCAGGGCTCCAGTTTAACTGAGGTGTTTTCAATTCCTCGCTTCCACCAAAATAGCATTAAATATGCTGACACTGCTACAGGATAATTCACCCACTACCTTGAATATGAGATTATAATTTCAGAGCAAAATTACTAAGATTCAAAAACAAACTTCAAAAACCAGGGACATTATTTAATTACTTAACAGTTCCCTTTCATCTTGTTTTTGCACATCACCTGCAGTACAGAGACCAGGTTTATTCTGAAAACAGTTCTGCAGAATACAATTTATTTTCAGGAGGTTTCCCTGGCTCAGGAGGCATGTCTGTGCTTCCAGGAATGATAAATTCAACCAATACTCAAAGCCATCTCTGAGAAAAATGGCTTTTAAGGGAACATACAAGCACAGAAATCTTCGTCTAACAAAGCAATTTGCCTGCTGAATGGAGTGGCTGCACAGATCACACCTAAAATCACAGGTAAGTAGAAAATACACAGTCCAGCATAATTAGGCATAAGACAATGCCTATCTCAGCAATGGTTTCAGTGCCTGCAAGCTTACAAATTCTGTCTCCCTAAAGCATATCATCAGTCGGCATCTTTGAAGCAAAAAAAGTCCCATTTACATTTATCAGCAAAACTCTGCTGTTAAAGGATTATAAAAAGCCTTACAAATCTCTACTGGTTAATTGATCTGGATTTATATCCCTAATCTGAGGATCTCCTTGCAAACCCTTGTTTCCTTCCAGTCTCATTCTGCACATTCAGGTGAGCAGCCCCAGCAGGCCCTGGCTACATCACCTCATGCACAGAGGGCACCGGCTCCTCAGCATGTTTTTGACCTGCAAAACTACGATGAATAATTTGCCTGCTTACCTATTCCTGCCATTAATAGACCACTGGCTAGTAAAAAATGAACATGCTTCCTCTCTATTGTGTTCTGGCAAATAGGTTGCCTTTATTTGGTTTAATTGCATAATTACTCTTATATCAAGGCAATTAAATGGGAATGTGTGCAGGAGGGCTGTCAGCTCATGAAGTCCCAGCATAAGGTAATTTGGTGTAAGGTCTAACCTGCTCAGCAGGATGCAAACCCAGAGCATACAAGCAGCAGTGCCTGTGGGGGCTGACCCCACCCATAGCCAAAGGGTGCCCATCTTCTCCTGCCCTGGGGGAGGTAGAGAAAAGGCAGCCAGAACAATCCACCCTGTTTTAGCCAAAATCTTTGCCCATGTCTGGGGTCTCTCAGGAAAAGAGATGGCTATGGATGGTCCTGACAGGCTGGAGCCTCCTGCACACAGAGCTTGGCAGGATTGGGCCATGTGGCACAATGTGCCAATGCAGAGGGCACAACCTGAAAAGAGCCACAACACCCCTCTCATCTACACTCCCCAAGTAGCTGGGTGTCCCTTCTGTTAGGTCGTTTGGCCTCCGATGGGGTGCTATCAAAACTCACTAAATTCTTCAAAAGCCACTGGATAGCTGCGTCCTGTGACATATCAAAACAGGAATCACAGCACCTCACAAAGTCCTTGGAGCAGGGTAGGAATACTGTTGGTGACCACAGCTTATCTTCTCATCCTGCATTTGAAATTTCCCCTTGACACTTTTAGCATTATAAAGCAATTCTGCAATGACACAAGGAAACCTGGGACAGTTCCGAAAAGCGTTCATAAGCCCTAAAAAGAAGACAACTCAGGGGTGACCTTATAAATCTATTCAGACACATGTGGCAAATTCAGACCACTGGGAGGGTGTCAGGAGACCACATCTCCTGCAGCCCAGGAGGAAGGGACACCTTCAGCTCCTAAAGGTCTGAGCACTTGGATGTGCCATCAGCACCTGCAGAGGGCCAGGCTGGAGGACCACGGGCAACCCCACCTGAGCCCCACCCACCACTGTGCATCCCTCAGGGCAGACTTCAGCCTATGGAACCCGTCCCACCACACCCTGGGGCAAATGCCACCAGGAAGGATGATTTGCAAGGCTGAACATTAAGATACAACCCAATGGGGATATATCAATCCCACCCCCCTTGCTCTGAACCTGAGCTTTAAGCAGCTGAGGCTCTGAGAAGTAGGGCAGGGGCCAGGAGGAAAGCCAAGCACAGCAGACACTGGAGAAAAGGGTATATCCTGAAAAATAAGGTTAAAAGGTCGCCACAGGCTCCCTGGCCTACTAAGTCTGTGCACAGTTCCCAGAGCCCACAGCCCAGATTTAATATTGCCAAGTCCCAGATCGCCCATCAGCAGGAACTCATTTCGAGGCAGAAGAACGAGGGGAGGGGAGAAGGGACTGACCCAGTATGAGGCCAGGGCTTGCTGTGCCTTGCAGGCACCGGCGCTGTCAAGTTTGTAAAGAGACACAGCAGAAGTAGCCAAAAATACTTGTTCATTCCTACACACCCCCATCCATTTCAAGAGCTAAATCTCTGCTTGGCATCACTGACAGGGGATAAATCCCGTCACGGGGGAGGCAGGAGTTTCACGCAGTGGTTTGGTGCAAACCATCAGAAGCCCTTCAGCCGCGTTTCCCTCTTCCCACCCCACCCAAACTGTCCCCGCCAGGTGAGGGCGGCTTCAGCTCCCCCGGCAGGACCCGGGGCAACAGGACGAGCCCCTGACCGCAGTGGGGAGGCTGCGAGTTGGTAATTACCAAACCAGTTACCCCAGTCCCGCGTCTGGATCCTGCTGCACCCCGCACCAGCGGCCGCCACGGGCACACCTGTGGGGCATACCTGCGTGGGGCTGGAAAACCCACCCGTGCCTCCAGAACCCCCACCCCGGGTGCGCAACACGCTTAGGGCTAACACAAGCGCTCCCCCCAAAAAAGCCACACCTGCAGCCCGGATGCGCACAGAACTGGGGAGGGAACCACGAAACCCTGGGAAGAGAGAGGCTGGATGGGACCCACCGGGGTCCCGCTGCCCGTGGCAGCCGGGCCGATGGGCCGGGGGGTTCACGGGGGTCTCGCCGGGCCTTACCTCCACTTGTGCAGGGCGAAGCCGGGGCACTGGTCCCCGCAGGTGTTGCAGGGCTGGCCCCTCTCCGGCTCCCCCGACGCCGTCAGCTGCAACGAACCGCAGAGTCAGCGCCGGCTGCGGGACGGGGGGAGGATGGGGGGACAGGGGACAGGCACCCGGGGGACAGGGGGCACACTCGGGGGAAAGGGGCACCCGCACGGCTGAGGAAGGGCAGGGGAAGGGCTGGAGAGGGGTACGCACCCAGGGAAACGGGCACATGCGGGCGGCGGGGGCGGGCGGGGACCCGCACGGCACGGGCGGCGGGACGGAGCCACAGGTTGGAGCGGGGCGGAGCGGGGGCGAAGAGGGGGAGAGAGAGAGAAAGAGAGGGACCCCCTCGACAACTCACCGAGCGGCTGGAGAGCCGCTTGCGGGAGCCGCGGCCGAACATGGCAGCGCTCCCCGCGCCGAGCCCAGCGCAGCCCAGCCCGAGTGCGCGGCAGCAGCGGCCGCCCCGGCCCGGCCCGGCCCGCCCCCCCCCGGCGGCCGCCCCTCCGCCGCTCCCGCCCCCTCACCCGCCCCTCGGCCCGCCAGGCACCGCCCCGGGAGGGCCCGGCTCCCCCCGCCCCGCATCGCCCCCGCTGTCATCGCCCCGCTCCCTTTGCTCTGCCCGGCGCTCTCGGGAGCACCGCGCCCGGCCGGACGGGGCTGTCTGTCGTGCACAGCCCAGCGTGCTCCTCACGCTCGGCTGTTGGCAAAGAGCATGAGCTCCCGAAGGGCAGAGGTGCGGTTTAGCAGGGCTGGAGGGGCAAACGCTGAGGGTACAGCTCTGAGCACGCTGCGCTGTGCAGGGGGATTTTACTGGCACATGCACGGAGCAAACATCCTGGGTTCCTGCTGGGCTGCTGATCCCCTCCTCAAGGACAACAGGTTTAGTCGACAAACACGAACAGGGTGAAGGAGAAACACAGTCACAGGAAATAATACATTTGCAGCCTGAGATGCTGGGCCAGGACACAAAGCACCTGTTACTGCCCCGGAGTTCACCGTCCCCCCGGAGCTACATATGGGCCAGCAGGGCTGGGATGTGTGAGACCGTGGGGTCGGGAGCCATGGGCCTGGGAGCTGTGGGCCTAGGAGCTGTGGGGCTGGGATCCATGGGGCTGGGAGAGCTTGGGCAGCTCACACATCACCCTGCTCATCCCCTGTACACAGTGCACTACAAAGGGATCCCCACAGCCTGTACCCCTGGGGTCTGCAATCAAACAGCACATCTGGTGCAAGGCAGAGCAAAACGAACCACGGCGAGAGGGGAAGGAGCAAACATGCTTCACAGAGCACAGGGCTCCTCGGAAACTTGTCCCCAATGGCGCTGGAGCAGCTTCGCTATTAGCATTTCACAGCTTCACCCGTGGTTGTGGTTGTTTGCAGATCCTGCCAGCTCTTCCCCTCCTTCCCTGCCTCTTTGTTCCTTTGCCTTGCTGCCTCACAGGTGGTCAAAACCATAATGCTTTGATAATTTTTTTTCCCATTTAATCAGTTCTCATTTTTGTCAATTCCTCACTTGTATCTTCCTGTCTAGGAGCCTGAAATGAGGCTGGGAGCTATGTAATTGTTATCTCTTAAAGAGTCTCAGGCAAAAAGTTTCAGGGAGATTTTTGCTCTTTCCTCCCATACTCGGCTTTCTTAAACAAAAAAACCAACCAACCAACCAACCAAAACACAAGAAAAACAAAACAAAACAAAAAACCAAAACCACAAACAAACAAAAACCCCAAACTACAACAAACAAGAAACCCCAAACAAACACACACACACACACACACACAAAACACAGCAAATTTTATCATGGAGAAAATTTTCTTTTTCACAGTCTTTTTTCATGTCAGTGGGAAAATATTGAGTGCTCCCTGCTCTGTTTTTCTGTGGTTGCTATTTTTACCTTTCCAAAACCCTCCATCTTCTCTCTATTGCTCCCTTCTGCTAAATTTCCTCGTCATTTTCCTTCTTGGTTTCTCTCCCAGTTTCCAACTCATACAGTGGTGCATGAATATATTATAAACTCCGGAGGGAGGAGGTGATCTCTTCGAGTACACACACATTTCATCCCACAGTGGGCAACTGGTTGCAAACTGGGGTTTGACCTCATATTGCAACACCTCTACCTATAACCTGTATCAAGCATGGAGTACATTAATATTGGGGTGCTGAGTTACTGTTATCTCTGCTGAAGGACAGTGGGATTTCAGCAAACAGACACCATGCAAGAGAGGGCCTGAAAATCTCCAGCACTTTGGGTGTCTTGCATAAGATTCAGAATATTTAAAACTCCAATTAAAACTGCTGAAATAAAAGCAGCATTGGATACAGGACTTATAACAAGATTCAACGTGCTGTGGGAAATGCTTTAAAGGTGACCTGCAAATCCTCTTTAATTGCTCTGCTGTTGCAAGAGATGGTGTGTGCCCTCAATAGCAGGGCTGGTGAGGACATCTGCTATAAGTTTAAAACAGCAAAAGTAAGTCAAAGTTGGAGGGTAAATTCCTTGGAGGTGTGGCTGTGCTGAATCACAGCTCCAGTCTTCTGATGAAGATGCAAGTCCTAAATTGCTACCTAAAACAAGGCAGGTTGGTCCCCTCCCTCCATCCTAAGCTGTCCATGGAGCTACCAAACTTTCCTGTCACCCTGTACGCTTGTATCCTTAGGCTCATTCCAGCAGATTCTGCAGGCACTGGTGGGTGAATCCTCAGTACACAGGCAAAAGGCAGGGGAGGCTCTGAGCATCAAGGCTTACATCAGTGTGTTCAAAAGAAGAGGGAAGATGAGGGCAGAAGGAACTGCAGAAGATGCAGATAAGAAGGGTGAGGGATGCTCACTGCCTCTGTCCTGATGTGCCTGGTGAAGGGTGTGGGGAAATCATGTATACCCAGAGCCATAAAAATATTCAGGTAGCACAGACCCCAGTGGAGTCAGGTCCTTAGGGACTCCTGGTCACATAAATCTCTCATGGGGACAGCAGTTTCTCTCTAGTCGAGGACATACAGGACAAATAAAAGGCCAGTCAGGAGGACTCAATCATATTTTAGGAATGCTCAGATGCTGCATCTACATAAGGAAACAGCCAGGCCAGAACATTATCTCTGGGATGCAGTTGGGAAAGGGAGGGGATACATTATCTCATTGGCCTGAATGCTCCTCTTTTCTTTCCTCCCCCAGAAAAGCTGCCAAGAGTAAAGATCTCTCAGGAAATAAACTCCCACTCCCTTGTTCTCACCATGTGCAAAGGGGATGATGCACCATCCTGGCATGGCTGGGTGGGCAGAGGACAGCAACACAGCTCCAGCCCTACCTGTGCTAGCACGAGAAGTACTTTCAAAAGGGGATTTTGTATTATTGTTTTTATAAACACGGAGATCTTCCTCTTGAGAGGAGGCAGACTCAGCTTGGAGGTGGGGGGGTGTCAGATACTGCTGTCAAATAGGCTCAGAAACAGACACACATGGATAATACATGCCAGACAGTTTGTCTGACAAATTATTGTTTCTGCTGTCACTTAAATTGTTCCATACGTCATCTTCCCCTCCCATTTCTGTTTCAACCAAACCTGCCTAGGGATGACACTTCTTCCAGCCCTTCTAATGACTAAACCACTTTAAAACCCAGTTTGCTCCATTCATGCACTATGAGATGGACCTATTTTCCTTTGAAGTTGTGGATGGCCAAGAAGAAGGAAATGACAGGGATGCTTTTCTTTTCCTGCTCCCTGTTGTACCTGATACTACAGAAATAACTATAATTAAAATCAAAGAGCTCAGGAAAAGGTGAAATGCAGCTCCTATGTTAGCTTTTGGCAACAGGGTAGGTGGAGCAGAGACTGGTGTGGGAGGAATCTGTGTAGGAGAGCAGTCTGGGATGTAGGGCAGTGGCCACAGGGTATCCAGGCTCTGTGAGCCCTCATGGCTCAGTGGGTCTGCTCACAAGCCCTGCAGAGCATCTTGATCCAACATGCTATTCCTTCTGGTCAGATGAATGCACTTCTAGAAGCAAATTCAGCCTCTGGCAGCGGAAGGTGAAAAGGAAAAACTCATGTTGTTGCAGAGCTGTTCTGCTTGCCTGGTCCCAGCCTATGTGCCCAACCTTGCACCTCTGCCAAGACTCCTCTTGTAGCGTGTCCGACCACTGCACATGGAGGAAAGGAGCTCTCATTGGGGCTCTGCTCTCCTGCTGACCTCCATTCCCTCTGGGACACCAGCTTGTGCAATAGCAGCAATGAAGTGACTTGTGTCCAAGCCCAGTGGGCAACCTTTACCAGCCAGGAAAAGGAGCTGCAGGTCCACAGCAGCAGCTGCAACAAGGGTATGGGAAATATGGAGACAACTTGTGCCACCAAAGCCCATGGAAAGTCTGCCTCCAGCTCTGGTCCAGCAATTCTGGATGGGAGTTAGCTGGCAGACTCAACACACTGGTGTATGAAGCCAGGAAAATTTGCTAGTCTTTCCAGGAAAGTGCCCCCAGCTCTTCTATCCTGCAAACCATGCCTCATGTCAGGAAATCACCGCTAAAATATTCACATGCAGAAAGCTCTCAGCATCCCTCCATCAACTCTGACACTCCCGGGCCTCCTGCAGTCCAGCCCTGACCATCAGCACTGAGGCAGCAGTACCACTAACAGAAAGCAGTGGAGTAAGGCAGAAAACAACTCTCATTTTGATGCTGGGCCCATCCATTTCTCCCCTCTGTGATGTCAGGGTGAATTTGGCTGTTACGGACCGAGTCAGTCCCCTTGTGTTTCCTCCTGCCAGCAGCCTGTGCAGGTGAATTACAGCTCAACACGAATCCTGTCTCCATCTAGTACCCTCAAGGTTATAAATGTCTGACTGTTATTAGGCAGTTATTGTCTGAAGACTTTCAAACAGCAAAAGGAGGGCTTAAAAATACCTCTAAGTGCCACAGCTGCTGAAGGAGTGTGCTAGGGAACAGGCATCTATTTTACTGCATCGTTCCTCCACCAAGCCTCCCTCTTCCTGGGTAAACGTGCTCCCATGAGGGTCTTTTAGGAGCAAAACAGTTCAGTGTTTCCGCTCATTCCGGCTCCAAGATTTGCAATTACTGCAGAGAGAAAAGGCTGTGCATAAACCCCAGTTTGAGGTGGGGATATGGAATTTCAATCTGTGCTGTGCATAACAGGAACCCAGGCCGGGATGAATCATGCTATGTTACTTCGGTTTTTAATTTTTTTTTTGCACTGCGTAGGTTTTTTTGGGGCATATTCCATCAGGCACATAATGGTCAAATTCACTCTGAACGTTTATTACATGGTTAGTCTGTGGTACACACACTTCAGATGTCAGAATCGGTAACAAAGTGGGCTTCGCACCTTACAAACCCTTCCATCAGTTCTGTAAATTGCCATACATTTTCCGAGTTCTCTTTATCACAGCATTTGACTACTATTTTTTGTTAAGCTTGTTGGTTCTGAGGTATTTTGATTAAAACCGTACTGAGTAATTTCACCTTTTTTCCTTAATAAATACACTCATTTGTAAATATCCTAGGAATTTTTTTTCTGTCCTCCCACCCAGGAATGCAAATGGCCATTATGTGCTCCCCAAGGTATCTCCAAATAACCCTTCTCCTTTTAACCTTAGGATTTTATTGTGTTAGTTGCTAGGTAACTGAGTAAGATTTATAGCCATCTATTGTTAATTTTGAAGGCGGTCTTCAATTTCCCTGTAAATAGCATTTGGGAGTTGGAGTCCACACCAATAAAAACTTGGAGCCGAGACCCATTCTGTGGAGAGGAGCACCTGCTATGAAATGCGAAGCCAAGTGGATACATTAAACTTACCCCCACAAAACGGGCCCTGCCCTCTCAAACCTGGTAGGTTGGGTTCTGCTGGGGTGCTGGAGGGACCCCGGGCACCCCAGCCTCTGATGCTGGCGTGACAAAGTATCAGCAGGCTGTGCATCCCACTTCCCTCCCTCCTGCTTCTCTTCCAACCCCCTCCTCCTCGTCCTTCAGGCTGTTACTCACTCCCTGAAATGAGATGACAGCACTGCAGCTTTTCCCAGAACTGGATTTCTTTGCTGTCGAGCTCAGAAGTCCCCCGGCACAGCTCTCCCTGTCTGTCTGACAAGGGGTGGGTGGTGGATGGCCCTGGTTCATGCAGTTCCTTAATGCTTCTCAATTTGAGGCTAAACAAAGCAATCAAGTGGGGCTCTGCCAATTTACACACAACATCCTTGTGCTATAGCAACAAGTAATTTTCTACTATCCCCCCTCACTCCCTCGAGCTCTCTTTTGGTCCGGCAGAATTATTTGCTTTAAGCTGTAAATTCACATTCCTGCCATGCTACTTTTATTTTTCAGGACCATTCCTGAAAATGAGAAAAAACAAACCAGTTTGGGGGAGGTGGTGCAGAAGCAGGTGTCAGTAGCCATGGCAGGAGGTGAGCTGGCAGGAGTGAACCATCCTGCCCTTCCCTTGCTACGGTGCTGGAAGTGTCACAGATGTCCTTCAGTCCCTCACATTAATCATTCATTTGCCATCCTGCAGGTGGAAATGTCCTTCTACTCATATTTTTAAAGCTGCTTTACTGTCTCTTCTTTTTGGGAGAAAAAGAGAACAGCCTTTTTCTTACAGTTTCACAGGACTGAAACCTGCTGATAAATAGGGGAGTGAAATACCTGGCAAAGCCAGGCTGCTGGTAGTAGCTCAGATCACCAGACACTAGGTAGCTGGTCAAAGGGTAAAGTTAGAAAACTTTGTCTATGGTCCCTGAGATGATAGAAATAGTTTCTTTTATGGCCACCAACGTTGTCAGGTTTTACATTGGTTTTACCTACTGGAGATGCCGGTTCTTTACCCAGGGCTAAGAGCCCAGGATCTACCTGCTGTCAAAATCTTCTGATTCTCACAAGTTAAATAAATGTTTCCATACATTTCAGCTCTTGAAAGGCTCAAGCCATTGGGAATGATCAAGTGGGGAAATGCCATTAGTGAACTCTGAATGCAGGTCATACCTGGAAAGCTTCACATACCACTTGCACAACGTGGAGGAAAGCCGACAAAGAGCAGGATATACTCAGGTTATCTTGGGGGTGTCAGCCTCTCCCAGAGCAGCTCCCAAGGGTTATTCCAGGTGAGCACCAGCACAAGGCACACCCACTGTGTTTTCCACATAGAGCGGGATGAAGCTGTCGGTGTTGACAAGAGCTGTTGAAAGGACTCGAGGACACCCCACTTTTTTATGCAATTCAGTCAGCAGAATTTAGAAATATCTCTGAAAAGTGGATCTGAAGGACATCACCTCTCCCTTTGCCCTACCTGAAAGGAGCAGCAGCTCAAGTGAGGATCGTCAGAGAGATCTGCTGGGGTTTCCTTAGATCACCTGTGCCACTGATCCAGGTGGACTGTCCCCTGAGACACATGGATTTGAAGAGACATGGCATGCTCAGGGATCCCCTGGGAAGAGAGCAGTGAAGGAGAGAGGAAGACAGCAAAGCATTTCAGCAGCTGAGCCCCAGCACAAATGAGAAGAGAGGCCAGAGCCTCCTGCTCCCTTAGACAAGGCTCAGACTCAGGGTGCTGCTCCCTGTGCTGCCAGGAATCAAACCTGCATGGCCACTGCTGCTCTGTGCCTCCTTCCAGCAGCTCAGCCCGCACCATACCTCGTTTGTTATTCAGTTGTTTGCCTGTTCAGCTATGCTGTGTTTCCTGAAGCAGGGCAGGAATGCACCAGTGGGTACCTGCTTGTTCTAAGCTCCAGCAGGGCACCAGCCTCGGGGGCAAGCGCAGAACTGCACACTCCTCACCACCACACACCTGGCCCTTGCTGCAGAGGGACAGTCAAACTTGGGACAGCAAGCTGAGACAACTTCATCCGGGGAGCCCAAGCCATGCATGAGACCAGAGCTCCAGCCCCTGGCAGCATCTGGTACCTGCTTGCATCCTCTGCTGCAGGCGGCTTTGCTCCCACCTGCCAGGGCAGGGGAGGGGGGGTTTAGAGACACCACTTATATTTGCCAGTCATAGCAACTAACCTGGACGTGTCTGCTCTTGCCAGTGAGTTTGCAGGGAGCCATTCCCACTTCCCTGCTATGGTGAGCGGGAGTAATGAAAGCGTTTCACAGCAAATGCTGCTTTCTGTTCTGCGTGGGGCTGGGGAAGGCAGGCAGCAAGCAGTGAATAGCTTCAAAGAGGAAGGTCAGCAAGCCAGAGAGGATGGATTAGAAAAGGACAATGCAGCAAAGAGCTGATTAATTTAATTGCTCATCTGAAATGTAGTTGCAGATTAAAAGAAGGATGAAGAAGTTATAAGCATATGAATGGAGCCAAGTAATGATTTTAAGGGAGAGAATAGGCAGAGCCCTGCCTCCCCCTGCACCCTCTGCCCCACATACAAAGGGGTTTGTATTCAGAGATTACTCCAGTCTTCTGGCTCTTCTCCTCATGCTGTCTCCTCAGAAATGGAGACACTGAATACCAACAAATGTTTAAGTAGCTGCAGCTTGGTATTGCTGCTGGCAGCTCAGATTGAGTGTTAGAGCCAGGCATGTGCTGAAGCCTGTGAGATGTAACATGGAAACCATTCTGCTTGCAATAGAACTGAGATTTTCTTGGTGCAAATGGATTGACGGGCATGGTCTCAGCCTCTGCACTTCATATGCAGCCACTGCCTTGGAGGACCTGGAGCAGCTTCCCTTGGCTTAAAATTGTACCTACAACAGATCTCCCTATGCTTACAGTCAACAAATCACATCTCCAAACACTTCAGAAGCAATATTTATAACTAGAGAGAGGCAGAAGTAATTTCATGGAAAATTTCACAGGTTTGTTGTTTGTTTTTCTTAAAGCGGAAGAAACAAACAAAACTTCCCAGAAAACAAAGTATAAAAAGCATCTGGGTTAGGTCAAAACACTGTTCTTTTCTCCTTTTGATTTTTTTTTTTTAACTGTGCCTTATGTTTGCTAATATAAAATAGCTGAAAAATTAAGCCAACTTTGAAGTGGAAACTCAGACTCTTCTGTGAAGGCCAAAAATAACTTCTTAGCGTTTCTCCATCTCGCTATTGCAAAGAGAGGTCAGAAACTTGTCAACTAAATCTGCTTCTGGAAGGCTACAATTCCGATTGCCTGGATCACTCCACAGGCAAAAATACTTGGAAAATATTGGAGTGAGACCGAGAGGCACCACTTTTGGCCATCAGCTCCTTCCTCCTGCTCAATACAAGCTGGAGAGCTGCCTCCAGGAATTTGTACCGAAAAGGGACTCATCCCCTCCCACTGCATGACCAACAGCTACAAAGGTTGGTGACTTCTGGATGAACTCAAATTGTGTCTCTTACAACGACCTGATTTGAAGAGTTCTCCATTTGAATAGTTCAGGCGATGGGAGAACTTACCACATGGGCTGAGCTGCTTCAGCTGTTAATGGCTCTTGGGTTGGGCTGAATTTCTGTGCCTTTCTTTGCCTGGTAACAAAAGAAGTGTCTCACCTCAATGCTCTTCCCCAGCAGAATGTTTTCTTCTAAGTCAGCCCTCAGTCGTCTGTTTGGGAAGAGGAGTTGTTTTGAAAAGACCCACTGGATCAGGTCTGGAAGAGCCTCAGTGGAAATTTTTTTTCCCCCCCACTTTTTGGTCTTTTCTGCCTCTCTGCACTTTTCAATACAGTAAGTGTGGCTATGTGGAGAAGAAGGTTTTTCAGCAAATGTCCTGATTTAACACTAGTTCCTTGAGATGTGTGTTTTCCAACAGCCTTCAACAAAATGCATTTTATTTTCCTGTAGTGGAAAAATGCCCATTATTGGGGCAGAAGGCTGAAGAGATGAAGCAATCACCTCTGTCTCTGAAGCTGTAAAAAAAGGTTGAAGAAGAGTGCTGCAATTTTCATAGAATAACAGGACCTAAAGCACTAAAAATGTTAAAATGACTCTGTCATTATACAGAGTTGGAAGGTTAAATATGATTCAGGGACTGTGCACACACCCTTGTTGGCTTAATCCCACAGCAGCCCATGTTTAAAATATTTGTAATCATTTATGAAGGACAAATGATAGAAAATAAAGACACCTTTAAAAGATTGGTGTTGAAACTAAGAATTGAGCTTTTGAAATAAAGCATGCTCTATTTTCTGCATCTGACAGTGTTTCAGACAGCAGGAGGAAGGAATCCTCTCTCCTTTGGGTTGAAAATTCAGAAACTGGAAAGGGCTAGAGTTCCACTAGTAACAGATCTGCAGCGTTTTCTGACACAAAGCCTGAGTAACATACAAGGGAGGACAGAAAATGTAACTTCTTCACTCTTACCTGCAGTGTTATGGTTGTCAGAGTGGCTGCAATTTATCATGTGGTTGTCCTCCTGGGAGCTAATCCCCACATTTGCTTCCTTTTAACCCAAATCTCTTCTACCTGGATTTTCTTGTATATTTGATGCTATTTTTCCCAGCTTAGAGAAGTTGGGGTTTTTTCCTACCTTTCTCTCAATAGCATTGCCAGTGGTGTGGACCAGGTCCAGTATCCCAGCTCACCCTTCAAAAATGTTTGCAAAATGAACTGTTTGTCTCCCTTATCATCCCATGGCAAAAGATGTCCCTGGTCAATGAAGGCAGCACCAGCTGGTCACCAGGCATTTCTAAACAGCTCCTGGGGCACCTCTGGGATGTGCTTGTGCATGTTTTCCACCTTGGGGCACTCCTATACTGGGCAGAAATTGGGGACCGTCAGTCTATCCAACCAGAAGGACATGAATGGACAGTCAGGGCCATTCTCCAAAACGGTCCCTGGTCCACAGACTCCACTGTGGGCTTGGGGCAGGGCTGTATATAAACAACATTCTTTCCCCTCCCTCATTCCTTTCACATGGGACAATCAAACAAGGAGCCCAAAGCCTGGAAATAAACACCAGCACAGAAAGGAATGTTTACCATTCAATGTATTATTCCCTTGTGTACAAAGTATTTTGCCTCTATAATAGCACATCCATTGAAATATGATGGCAAATGCAGCAAGACCATACAGACATGTCTTATGGGTCCTTTCATTTCCTTTTGAGTATAAGCAGAAAGAAAAGAAACACTGTACAGGAAAGTGCTTGCAAAAAATACCCCAGTTTGTAGAAAAATAATGGCATTGATATACAAAACCCAGAGTTGTTTCCTAAACAAGAAATGTCTATTGTCTCTGGTCCTCAAAATCTGCTCTATTTAATGATGCCCATTAACGAACCACAGGATCAGTGCTCTGTCTTTTTTTTTTCCCTTATAGTTTAATATTTTTTAGGCTTCTCTTGCTCTGTTAATAGCTGCTATGAAACTGTACGGTAGAAACGAATGTGTACAGGTCAAAATAATATTTCTTTTTATAAATAGCCATTCACTTCATTAGAGAAAATATAATAAGCCTGTACTTTCTAAGCACCACTGTTTCTTTCTAAAGTTCATAGTGCAATTTTCCCTTTTCCCCTACAGAAGTTAAACATAAGCAATTATCTTTAAAAAAAAAAAATCACTATTCCATTACTACTCCTTTCCCCTTTCCCTTTTTCCTCTTTCTCTTTCCCTTTTCCCCTTTCCCTTTTTCTCTTTCCTTTCAACCAGTTCTGTAGCTGCTCGCCTGTGAGATGTCTCCCAGCTGACAGGAACACGTCGATCCCTGACAGTCAGGCTGACAGGTTTCACTCCAAAGGCTGAACACAGCCCAGCACACACATGGGTTATGAATCCAGGGATCGGATTGCTTATCACCATTGATCCAACTTGTTTTTTTGCAGCAGACTGATTACACACCCTTTGGGGAGCTCTGCAAAAGACTCACACAAGATCCCGAGGTTGTGTTTGTTAACTCTTTGCATCCAAAATGGCAGGAGTTATCTGGAGCAGCAGATAAGCCTCTTTGGTTTTCCAAACTGCTGGCAATTTTGTGCTGAAAAGCTTCCTTTCCTTGTACTTTGTGCTCCTGGCTGCCCTGACATATAAGGTGAGAGGGCAGCATCTTCCTATCACTAAGTAAAATTGTGGAGAAAGAGATAAGGGACATAGTCATAGACTACAAAAATAATCTGGTCACATCACCCCCGTTCAACGTGCTACGAAGCTCTGCGAAAGCGTGGCGTGCCACAAGTGGAGGGCTATGTACAGGCAGGAGCCATGGCACCTATGGGAGATGGCTCCTCAATTTATATTAAAAAAAAAAGCCAGCACTAAAGGTCTGGTTGTACATGGGATGGCAGAGAAGCAAGGAGCACAGATGCCTTACCAGGAAGATCCGAGGCAACACAGAAGTAGGCGTAAAGCAGCTTGTTTTTGAAGGGGGAGCAGAGTCATCTGTAAGTACAGAGTGATCTTGTCGAAACAAGGCAGCGCCAGCGCTGAAGCCTCCCTTTGCAGATGGTCTGGGAGTGAGTAGGAAGCCGGGGAAATGCTGCAGGTGTCTGCAGTGGAGTCCCCTGGCCAAGAGAAGGGGCGGCTTGGCTGGGCGTGCTGTCCCCCATCCCCTGCCGTGGAGGGAACACGGCAGGGATGCTCTCGGCTTCACGCTAGGATTTTGTGACAAAGTCTGTAAGAAACTGCATCACTTCTGAGTGCACAGTCCAGGGAAACATATGGCCTGATCAGCCTGTCTGGGATGAGTTAATACCCCGCTTCCAGATGGAGCCAGGAAGCACAGTGGCACATGCAATTAGAAGACAAAGATGTTTTTTTTTTAAAAGTGAGTTCACCCTACGGAAAAGGGGCTTGAGCTGAAGATCCATCTGCAGGAATCTTCCTAAACCTGGGGTAGATCTTAAGGGATTTGAATCGCCTGACAATTTTTCTGCTTTATCCCCTTTTTCACTGATAAAGGCACTGGATTAACTAAAACTACAGAGCGTTAATAAATATCATGTTAGCACCAAACCAGTGCTTTTAGCACCGGCCACAGAGGTCATGTGAAATTCAAAACATACCTAAAAGATAAAGATTGCTAATGCAACTAGCACTGTATTCATTGTCATGTTTTCCTTGAGTGCTGTCAGCCTAATCCCTAAAAATAAAATTTAAGCACATCTCGTCTATTTTCCTTACATAAAGACAGATTGAAATGCCAAAAATACCCCTATGCAGATTGTGTAGCACCGTGGAGGGCCAAAGAAGCCCATAACTGAAGGAAAATTACTGATTGAAAGTAAACAACTGAATACAGTGACAATAAAGTATCACTTGTCATAATGCTACATATAATGTAGAGTATACAAAATGCAGTGGTTTGACTGCAGAATTTAACAATAAAAAATAAAAATAGTAAAAGCAGCCTTAATATAATGATTTTACGTACAAAAATATTAAATCAAAATAAATAATCCCAAACATAAATATTATACTGTACATTAAGAATATGCAATCTATATACATATAAACAGATACAAAAGTGGAAGGCAGAGGTATTGCATCGCTATCCTTCATCCGTCTCATCTCCGCTGGCTGCTCCCAGAGAACCTGGAAAACACAGACAAGGTGCATATCAGAGTCGGATCATCATTTTCACCCCTGGAACCTGTAACAGAAAGATCAACACAAGAGCAGAGCCAAAGTAGGTGTCAGTGAGGTGGGAAGTGTTTCCATTAACACCACTAGGGTTACTGGGGGAGCAGGGGATCCCACTGGGGTGCTGTGTGGAGTGCGTGGCTGTCCCCAGTGCACTCAGTGCACAAGTGTTTTTGCAAGCATGGCCCGATCTGTTCCTTCAGGATATTTTTGGGGAGATTTCCCTTCATGCAGAAGCTGCTGGGAACTCACCATCGCTATAACACCTGGACGTCGAGGCCTGTTCCAGATGATGGAGTGCATTTCCCACAGTAACCACCACATCTTCCTACTACTTTGGTACCATCCTGCAGGCAAAATCAGAAATAACATCTTAATAAGGGCTCAGGAATTCCACACTTTGGAAGGGCCTTATCCAGGTTATTCCAGCCAGGGTTTTTAAGAGAAAATGGCTTGGAAGGAAAACAAATGATGGCTAAATCAAACTACAAAATTACCACTGTATTCAAATACACAAAAATGTAATTCTCTTCAGTGCTACCAGGTCAGATGGTGGACACAAGTAAGAAAGGGTAGTTTTGATTTATTACATTGAAAGCTGCCCAAGGAGAAGGCTGTTTGGAGGGATATCTCAAGGGCATCTGCTTTCTCTGATTTGCTCCACACTGAATAATAGTAATGAGTGGAAAACTAGGCTCATGCAAGAGCTGAACCACACTGGGACAATAACAACTCCTCAGCTGTGCCTGAACATGGGAAGTGTAATAGAAGGGATATTTGCAGGCAGTACCAAGAAACATCCTTTCGGAAGGAAAAGGCCTGGAGTGGCTCCAGAGACAAGATGGGAGGGAAAGCGATGGAGTGAGGCAATGCCACTTGCTCAGGTGCCATCCCTCCTCCCCTTCCCACAGTCAGAAGAGGAAAATGTGGAGTGGTCCTGAGCTTGGCCTGGCCTCCAGGTGAGCCCTGCAAGCATAGTGAAACTCTGGGCTTGATTCAGGAGATCAATACCTCCATCTGGCCTTCCTTATCCCATTTCTTCACAGTCTTTCTCCTCTTGGTCATTGCAATGGACAGATAGTCCTTGAGGGGAATTCAACCCTCAATTACCAGAAAATTGGACTTAAGCACAGAACAAGCTTGCACAAAGCATTTATTTTTAAACAAGCTCCACCCTGCCCTTGACATTATTGATCTGGGACTGCAGCAGGCTGCTATCATCTCTTCTCACTATGCCATTCTTTCTTCTGCTCCTACGGGCAATTACGTCCTTGGAACAGCACTTGACAGATGCCACCGGGTGATGAAGGATCTTTAAACAACCCTGTCCCTTAAAGTTTGTTTTAATTCTACCAGCCATAATGTTCTCTGCAAGCCCAAAGTTGTCTGCTTGGGCTTCTCCTTTCTGAAAGGGAGAACCACAAAGCACCTGCCAGAACTGACATACGGGGGCTGTGCTGGTCCTCCTTGACCTTCTGCATGGTCAGACCAGCAGCATTTAATTCTCCCCTAAGAGCACCATCACAGATGAGGCTTAGGGGTTCACAGGGCTCCCCAGAGCCAGGGAGACTGAAAGCAGTACAGGGGAGAATATTTTGCAAATTTCTTTTTGTTAAATGATTACAGTGACCTCCTTTGGTGAGTTTTAACAGGGGCAATCAGGATGACTCACATGAAGTAACAGCCAAAAAAGCAGTCCTGGGTTTCTACCATTTCAGAACATGACACAGAAGCAACAGAGTGAAGGCACACAGTGAGGGAGGTGTCAATGGGCAGGCAAATTAAGCAGTACAAGTTCAAATTTGGCTGGGGAGTGATTTTGAAGGGCTGCCCAGCTTAGCCTGAGGCCTCCAGTCAGCAGAGCCACAGGCAGTGGCAGGGGATGGTGCCCCTGCCAGCACACCCCAGACCACTTGAACTCGAGTGACTTGAGACTCCCTGAAGAGGATGAGCCCAGCCCAGCAGGAAGGTCCACATCCTCCACACTTTATCAGCGATGTTTTGGGAGCAATTCCTACTCAGGGCAGTTGCCTGGCACCAGACCCTCTCCAGCAGGTCCAGCCCTGCTCTGCAGCCCTGACCCCACATGCCCTCGTCCTGCTGCCCGGCCCTGTAATGCACGCTCCATGATGGACATCTCAGACAACTAATTAAAGATATCTCTGCCCCACAGCACTCAATGTTTTCAGCTTCACAGTTAATCAGGCTCACTAATTAATTGCAATAACTCTGATCAAGTTAAACCCGCGAGGGCCTCTCCGCCCCCACCACTGTTACAGGCAACACTTTAATGTCAGATGTTCATTTTTTGTCAGTCTCTATTGGAAGATGTTGCCATGAATGACAATGTGGTGATTAAAATCTTCTGATGAGCAGGTATAGCCATAATTTAAGTTACAACTTACTGGGGATTTCTGAATTTCCGACACCGCGTAATTCCCTTGTGAGAGCCACTTGGCTGTTCCCATTAGGGACAGGCCTGTCCCGTAAAGGTCTATGCTGAAGCGACCCTGAAAAACAAGAAGAGCCTGGTTATCCCAAAACACTTTGCTTTGGCTCCTGACATGCCACGGTATCACTCTTTTAATAGGATTTTGCCAGCAATGTTTCCCGTGTTTTCCATCGCTGTGACCGTGATTAGCCCATTGTACAAATCACAGCACAGCTCACATTAGGAATTTCCTCCTGCTTGGTGGCTGCAGAGAAGGAGAGACTGCAGCTTGCTTTTGAACTGCCTTTTATTCCCAGGTTTTCACTGCCTTACCCAGGTTTTGCACTGTTTTTTCCTGGTTTTGCAGTGCTTTTTCTCTGCCAGCTGAGGGCATTCTTGGCTTTTCCAAGGCAAACTGCGGAGCCTGAGGTGTTCCAGCAGCTGATGGGAAGGGACTCCAGGGATGTGATGCAGCCGCTGTCACTGCTCCCTCCTCAACTGGAGAGGGCACACTTGTCCATATTTTCCTTATTTTTCACTGGGTTTTTCGTTGTTTGGGTTTTTTGTTTGTTTGTTTTTTCACAGACTTCAGTAAAATAAAAAACTGCTGATTTCTTTAAAACACTTCATTCCACCTTTACTCAAAATGGAAAATTTAGGGGTATGCTGGCATCCAGTGCTCGGCCCCCAGCCCTCCACTCGCCCCCCCAAGGCAGACTCCAGCCCAGCCCATTTCTGGTAGCATGAAAGAATCCTTTTGGACACATCCCCAGGCTGACCCACAGCCCATCACAGCCATGAGGTACCAGATGGCTGTTAGCTCTGCTCCTTGCACTTACTGCCTTGGGAATGCTGATTTTCCGAGAGGACCAAACTGTCTGGGTCAGGTGGATGGATATTAACATTCATGAGCATTCCTGAGGTAAGAAGTCAATCCCTAAGCCGCTGAGCTGTGCAGAAAAGTGTCAGCTCCAAAAGCAGGGAGCAAATGAGATGGAGAGGTTTGCCCTCTGCCGTCTGCTGGTGCAATTCCCTGCATAATGCCAGTTGCCAATATGGTCCATCCCATACTTTGGACTATCCAAACTTACCACTTATCATCCCCCAACCCCACAAAAGCTAGGCGTGCTGGGGACATGCAGCAAGCCATCTACAACACAATGTTGCCCCCTAAAGACTTTCAAAAAGTGTATTTTTTCCAAGCAGCTGAGCCAGATGTTCTACATTACCTTCTAGAGCTACTGAAGAGGCAACTTAGCCTGTGCCCTATCCCATACTTTCATGGCTGGGCAACTTGTGGTGCTGGGACAGGCTGGAATTGCCCTGATGCACAGGCACCACCTTCATTTTGTCAGTGTTTTCACAGCCCCAAAGTGGGGTCAGTGATGGTCCCATGAGGCTGCTGTCAAAATAAACAGCAGGATGTGGGGACACTGGGGCTGCAGCTGGCAGGTACCACTGTGGTCTCTGACAGACAGGCTCTGTCTTTCCAGTGGCAGAAATAGAACCTGTTCCTGCCCTACAAATGCCCTCTCCTTCTCAGGCATCTCCCCCAGAGCTGCCACTGCAGAGTCCTGCTGTCTGTCTGCTGCCTTCCCATCCAGAGGGGCTGTCTCACCCATCTTCTTGCACCCCTGCAAAATGGTTTCAGTGGGTACAAGATTGCAGAGCAGAGGCAGGTTCCCTGACTCCCTCCTGCTCTCCCTGCCCAGCATTTCCACAATCCCTGTCATGGACTAATCCCCCTGCCTTCAACTACTCACATAAAGCCCAATTCTTGTCTCACAGCCTATTTCTTCCTCCTTTTCTCCTTTACTGTTGATTGAGGCCATAGAGAATGTCCCTTAGCCAGGCACAGGCCTGATAATATGGAAAATGGAAAGTACTTTCTCCATCTCCACAAAGGGAACTTTCTCCATCTTCACAGAGGGAAAAGTTTGTGATCACTGAGATAAGACTGTGCCACTCACTGAAGCTGGGCTGATGTGATCAGCAGTAATTAACAGAGGGCCTGAACATAACAAATGGCACCAATTCCTATGAAATCCTCTTGTCAAATACCTGAGGGCATTTGGCAGCACTGTAGCAGTCCCCAGCAGTGGCATAAGGAACAGGTCGTCCATCATGTGTCCTCGCAAACTGTAAGTCAGTTGCTGTGGAGAAGAGTTGGTGAATAACATGGAAAGGAAGATGCAGGGAGAGAGACAAAAATAACTGTAAACGTGTTCTTTGCTAATGTTTAAATCCACTAAACCTGGTTTCACACATTAATCTTGAGAGTGAAGACTACTAGATCTTTAATATTTGATCTCCCAATTCATCGCACATGTGACAGCACATAAACACTGAATTTAACAGGAAACTTATACACTCGGTGTTTACAATTCAGTTTAAGTCCTCTGGTGATTTAAGAACAAGGTATAAATAACAACAAAATTCGAACCCATGACTTGGGATTTCTTTTTCTATCAGAAAATCCCCCACTTTCAAGAAGGCTACAGGACCTCCTAAATTTCCCTTTTAAACAAAGGCAAACAACCATCTCTGCTCTCCTGGCTGCCCCAGCCCAGGGGGCGGGTTTTCAAAGGGAATTGGGGTATTTTGCTCTGGAAGGATCTGAAGTAACCGAGACTCATTTAGATGGGGATGTGAGATAGCTCCTGCCCGACAGAGGTAGGTGCCCAGCTCCTTTTGAAATTCAAAGGGAGCTGGTATCAAATTCCCCGAGGGTGGTTGCTTTCAGATCTTTACCTAGAAGCTTTTACAGATTATTAGTAGCTTTTTACAGATTGATAGACTGGGAGGTCTTGAAAATTAAGTGATAAAAACCACTTATCAGATAAAGAGTCGTTTTACAAGGAAGGATTTTGATTTGTTAAAAAAACCTCGGCTATTTACTGAATGAACTCCCAACAATATGTTGTATTTTTAAAACATTTGCTGGAAACTGATACCATCTCTGGAGTCAGGGAGACTGAAACTGTAACCCTATGGGATGCTACAGGCTCTGTGATGGTGAGATGGCTCCCAGCTCCCAGGAATTACAGGAGACAGGGCATCCCTTACACTGCACAGCTACAGCCCTCCCCTGCTAATCCATGTCCCCACCTCCATCACTATCAACACAAATTATTTCCCCAGGGTCTGGCTCTGCCAAGAGCCTCCTCTGCCCTGACCATAGAGAGCAGCATCCCCACCCTGGTGGAATGCCCTGCACTGGGATCTCCTGACACCCCTCTGTGTAAAATGGGGGCCAGCTCCTCCCTGGTAAAGCTTTGTGTCTGAGTCCAGTCTGAAAATACAGATCAGACAAAATAAAATCCTTCAAAAAACACACTGGCCTGCTAGGTGCATGCATTCTGCAGAGCATATGCACCAGCAATTGTCTTAATATTTTCCTATTTATAGAGAAATAATATGAGCATCTCTGATGGAAAGTTGCAGTCTCCAGGAGTAAAGCAGCAAATAGGTGACCAAGTTTAAAAGAAACTTCTAACAGGAAAGCTCAGGAATATTGCTCACTAGAGTACTACTGCTTGCTTGTAGTTACAGCTATATTTGTGTCAAACAAACATTTTGTTTTTAATGGCAAGGCCCTGTTTTTACTCACTTATTATTTGCATAGTGTTCAGGTCCAGCCTTACTTTGCTGAAGGTGGAAAACCCAGCTGCTGTGTAATCTTTCCTACACTGGCAGTCTTCTCGTCTGCTCCCGTTATACGGACACTCGGTCGGGTTATGCAATCTAAATCAAAAGAAAACCCTTTCTACTCATGACCGGAAAATATTGCCATGGAAAACAAAAAACACCGTGAAGCTCACCATTACAGGATTTCTTACCTGTATCCATACACCTCTGAAAAATTCTCTGCGTCCCCATTTACAAGGGTCACATACTCCTTTGGGCTGTCAGTCTGCATCCCAGAGCAATACACCTGAGAAAGAGAGAAGCCAGAATTTTGTCACAGAGGCAAAGGCATGGCTGAGAAAAACAAAGGCAGAAAATCCAAGGGTGGAAGTGAAGAGCACATGCAGGGTCCTCTTGCACCTTTGGAAAATGCATTAACTATCATTCTGTTGCTGAAATGCACCTTTAACGTCTTTCCCTTGACTTGCAGGAAATATTCACCATCTTCAGTGACACCTTTGAGATTTTTAACGTCTTCGCAACTCCTTGGTAGTTCACCTGAAACAAAACAGAAATACTTGTAGTTACTGAGCAACTGTACATCAAAATTTCTTTTGGTACACTGTGAGGCATCCAAAACATCAAAACATCTTGTTTATTTTTCAGAGGTTTCCCTGGTGTGCCTTAGTGCTTAGCTGGATGGCTCCCAATGCTTGGAAATACTGAAGATCTCAAGGAGTTTGATGGGAAAAGATGCTGCAGCCATGAGAAAGGCAAAGGAAGGTGGAAATCCGCAGACTTACAGTCATGGACATTGTGGCATGTCCTCCTCTCCTCAGGTTTCAGATCCACATGGCACAAGCTGCTGACCTGGTCGTCGTTCGTCAAACACTGCACTGACCGGTGCATGACCCCAACTCCACAGGTGACAGAGCACTGCAGGGCACAAGACAGAGATCTGGGGTTTATCTCAAGGGTTTCTGTGTTCCAGAAGAATAGAGACAGGAGTTTTTCCCCTTGTATCAAGAGAAAGACTCCAATCCTTCAAAGGGTTCAAACATAAGTTTAATTTTAATCAAATGAGTAGTCCCTTTGATTATTAATCCCTTCATTATTATCATCATCATTGATTACTTCAAGAAGACTACCATACTTTGCTTAGCATTTGCACACTTTGCTGGATGAGGAAGTTGGTTAAGGTGAACCATGTGCTCAACTGAAATTGTTTATTTTTCACATTAGGAAGGTCATACAAGAGAGAAATGTTCACCAGAAGGCCTGCATGGTAGAAATCATCTCCTGGTGGCTGCAAGACATTGCTTGGGTCATTGCCATGGGCCTCTGAACAAACATGGCTGTTTTCTATTCAAATTGCACAAAAAAAACGGAGCCTCAATTTTCTTTCCTCTCACCCGCTGGAAAAAATGGATAAATCTGTATAAATAATGGCTCATCCTCAAAACAGCCCAAACCAAGGGCAATCTTAAGGCTGAAGTTGCACAAGTTACTGGAGCTGCCAAACAACAGCCCATCCTCTGCACTGACTCTCAGGGAGGATCTGAAGCTTTCTATGGGGCAGGAGGAACTTTGGTTTCAAACGGCTTTGCCAGTTACTGTGACAAGTTCCACTACATATTGCTTGGCTTGACCCTCGTTGCCTTGTAAAAGTTTAACAAATTCCTACAAATGCCTGAGCTAGCTTAATAAATCAAGTTTATGGCAGAAACATCACATTTCAAAGAATGTCAGAAGCCCAAAGAAGTGAAATGTTATCACCTTAACTAAAATTTGATCTTGTAGTTCAGGCCCCAGAAGAGGCTCAACACAAATAACTTAAACAGAAAGGCCAAGTTCTTTCCCCTCCCATCCCAGCATTTGTAAGAAGGAAGGGGGAGAAAAAAAAGAAAAAAAATCATTTTAAGGCTCAAATGACCAGTGTTTTGGCCTATTTGTGGCTCCAAAATCTTGTTCATACACATGGCCAAGTGGGATCAATTGCAGTTGCCAGAGATCCATCAATCCTTCCAGCATAAGACTTCCAAACTCTTGTTTTCTGCAACAACTCCCCTCTTTGACTGAGCACTCAGCACGACCATCAACACTGCCACAAATTTTGGCTATGTCCAAATTTTCATGGAGATTGTGACTCTAATTGTAGCTACTGGGACTCACCCATAAAATGGAGTTCAGTCTGGAGCACGGAGCCCTACACACAGTGGGGCTGCTGCTCTACCAGAGCATTCAGTGCATTAATTTATGCAGCTTTTAAACACCCCCGCTCCAAACCTTCAGTCTGTGTCCCTGATGTAAAAAAAATATTCAGTTTGTTCCAATCTTTTCCATTAAAAAAAGAAGTTTTCCAAACTTACGCTTCCCCAGTTGCCGACGCGCCAGGACGCCGAGACAGGGCATTCCCCGAGGTAGCAGGGCTGGATGTTGGGTGGCTGAGTGCCAGGACAGTTGACCATGTTCTGGTACCCGTACTCATAGTGGTCCTTTCCGGTGTAAATCTCACTGCAGGACACGAGGCGCTGCCTGTATCCCTTCCCACACGTGACGGAGCACTGCGAGCAGAGGAAACACCAGTGAGCACCACAGGTGTCAGTAAGGCCACCCAAAATGGGGAGGAAAAGCAGGCTTGTCAACTTGTAACACAGCAAGCTGCTCCAAGGGATCACTGGTATCTACTTAAATCGGTCATGAGTATCATGAGTGATTACTACAAGTGAGCTGGTGCCTGACACTGCCTTTGAGCACCCAGTTCCTCTCTGGGATGGATCTACAGCTGCTCCAGGACTCTCTAGCCAGGCTGGCTCCTGGGCACATGCTATTTCTTCCCAGGTGCAAAAAAAGGAGCAGAAGATCCTTTGGGACTCAGAAATGCCTCTATTATTTAGTTAGTTTGGTTTGTTGTTTGTTTGTTTGTTTTTCCATGGGATCCACAGAGATAGAAAATGGTTAAGACTGATCCTGAATTGCAGGTATTTGGCAGAAAATGGAAGAATGAGAAGTTTTTCCGTGTAATTAGAGGATAAACGGTGTTCTGCCTTCCTCATCAAAAGGCTGATGGGAGCTGGGGAGAGACAAGCTCTGGCAGCCCTCTCCCACCTCTCTGTCTTCATGGGCCTGAGTGCTCCCAGGGGTCAGAGATGTTGGGAGTTGGTAGAGGGTGTCTGGGCAAGGGGCAGCCAGGGCTTCAGCCTCACAGGCAGCTCAATATTTCTCTTAGGAAACCACTCAGAAGACCAGGCTGCTCTGAGATATTATCATCATGTTGCTGCATTTCCCCCTCCTGCTCTATCTTGGGTGGCTTGTCTCTCCTCCCCCTTAGTCCTGGCATGTTTTCTTTTTTCTCTTTTCTTGTTCTTCCTTTTTAATCAGTGCTGTGTCAGCAGCTGCCTTGTCATTTCCCTGTGCTGTTCCTCCAACTGAAAGTAATCCTTCACTGGCTGCAGGAGGAAACAGGCTGAGATTAGCCCAGGTCCTCCCGCATGCGGCGCCTGCCGCAAGGAAAACTCATCTATTTTCCTTGCCGAGCCCTCGCCCAGCTGTGAGGGTGAATCTCCTGCCTTTGCTCACTCTGGGTCCTTGCTCCTGCCACAGACAGCACTGAGGAAGGATGTGTCCCCATGGTCACATCCAGGCTCGCCTTTCCCCCACGATGCTCGCCTGGACCCTTGCACAGCCCATGGGGCCCTGGAGCCATCCAGGAGGGGGTGGCAATAAAACCACATAAATGAATGAATGAATGAAATAAACCAGCAAAAAAACAAAGAGGGTGCCTGCTGAACACGATGTGCCTTGGAAGAAAACTGCCTCCAGATATTAGCTAGGACCTTGAGCATGCTGCTTTTAGTCTTTAATATCCTGGTCATCTCCCATAGCCTTGTTCCTTTCTCTCCAGCAAGGAGATTGCACAGAGAAACAACCCCAAAAATAATGATTAAAGCATGCAGCACTGCCCTGCCAGTGTTGATTTGGGTTGCAATACCTCAGCAAGGGCAGTGCAGAGAGGAGTACAGCCTGGTGCTGAGCAACACAGTCCCTGTGCAGGGACAGGGATGGGGACTCACCTCTGACCACTCCCCCGTGATCCAGATGTACTCGCAGGGTGGCAGCCCACAGCTCTCCATTTCGGGGGGGCGTTTGCTGGCGTCGCAGTAGCCGCTGTTCTGCAGCTGCTTGTTGTTCTCATCCACACAGACCACCTTGCGGTACCGGGACGTCTCCCCGCACGTCTTCATGCACTGTGTGCAAGAAACAACGGCTCATGCAACCCATGAGGGACTTCAGAAAATGAACAGCCATCTGGAGGGATCCCTCCTCCCAGCAGCCTGCCTGAGTGGTGGCTTTGTGCCTCATGTTGACATGTGCCACTTGTATCACTTGGGGGCAAATTTTCTATCAGGGCCCTGCTGCGCCTGGTGCTGCAGGAACATCCAGTGACAAACTGGTCCTGACTTCTGGAGGTACTAACCCAAATCGAAGATGTAAGGAGAGAGAAGAAACTGAGGTAGCAGGTATTGGGAAAGGGGCAGATATGGGGTCCAGCTGCAATGGGACCAAGAGATGCAGTAATGGGCACACTGGGCCAGGAGAAGGGGCAAGGGGAAAAGAAAAAGGGCAACCCCCATAATTTCAGCCTCTAGTAAATACAAATATTTGAAGAATGACAACTAAACCATCCCCCTTCCAAAAAACACACTGCTACACCTTTGGCAGTGGCTGGTGTTGGGGGAGCCCCTTCCCCAGTCCCCATCAGCGGGCGAGCAGCAATGCCCTGCCCTGGCATGGAGTGGGGGCACAAAGAATCATCCTGGAATCTTTTGGGTTGGAAGATACCTTAAAGTTCCAACTCCCTGCCATGGGCAGGGATACCTTCCACTAGACCAGGTTGCTCAGAGCTTCACCCAGCCTGGCCTTGAACACAACTCTGCAGCCACTGCAGTGAAGGCAGGCCTGTGGGTTTATTCTTTTAAACACTGCCCTGCCTGATATTAAGAACAACCCATGCCAGCCAAGCACAACTGCTCCCCAGGGCCTTCTGGAGACTTTAAGGACTCAGTTCTTTCTCATCTTGGAAAAACCACCCCGGCTGTGAGTCTATGCTTGGAGAGCATCTTAAAAAAAATGCACATAAAACAAAATAAATCAGCATAGGAGCAGCTGTCTGGATCAAACCCTATTTTCTTAAAGTTATCGCCTGTAATGGACTTCTGACACTTTCAACTAACTGGATTAACAAGGAGAAAAACGCATGAAAATAATCATTTTATAGAACATGTAGGAAATGTCTTCCCCTAAGGAAAAGGATAAAACATTCAATCAGACCATCCCTATCTGTACAGAGGCCCTGTTTGAAGTCACCTAGGCTTGGAGGGCTGCGCCAATTTAATCTATTTAGAGTCTCACCCTCCGAACATCGTTTCCAGCCTCCCTGAAGCAGCTCCTGCTCTCCTGGCTGGCCCACAATTAGCGAGATCTTAGTGGGTTCTGCTAATTGCAAAACGCAGGCATTGTCGGGGCCCTGTTTCTGTAATTAGCTGTCAGAACCAAGATTGTAAATTATGTGAGAACTCTGAAAAATCAGATCAGTCCATGGCAGGAGCAGCAAACCAGGAGAGTCACGACATCATATTGAGTGTAAATATTTAGCACTGGGGCAAAGCGGAGGGCGATGGGGAAGGAAAGGCAGCCCCACAAAGCAGCATTTATTCCAAAAGAATAACTTAGGAGCTCTTAGGCAACAGTCAACATTGCAAAATCCGCAGTCTGCCAAAAGACCCCAAGGGCTCTGTGTGCTTTCAACCTTATTTACTCTCTTGCTTTGAGTCCTTGGAGTGGAAGCTCCTTTTAGGTCTTTGCTGAAACATGGCGATCCTACAGGGGGTGGAGGAATTTGCTGGAGTGTGATTTCCCCAGAAAGCAAACAAACTGTGCTATATTTGCCCATCTCTGATCATGTCTCTATTACATAACTAAAACCTGAAAGGGGGTCATTGCGTGTGGCATCACTCGCGCTCCATCTGGAAGGTGCAGCTTCCCTGAGCGCTCTCCAGGCACTTTTCGGAGCAGCCTGAACCCCGACCTTCCTGCTCCCCCCTAGTGAGGGACTCTAGCACAGTGGGAGTGGGGCCACAGGATTCTCAAAGCTCCCCTCGGCTTTGGTTTGCATTTGCCAGCCCAGCAAGGGGTCACCAGCACAGGGTGAATGGTTCCAGCCCTCGGCTGCTGATGGCCAAAGGAAGCACCTGGCAAAGAGTAGGAAAAAAGGCTGATTTCTTCTCCTCCCCTTAATGTATATTTTAAAGCTAAATTTGCAAAGTTCATTGGCTCAGGCTTAATTTTCAAGGAGTGAACAATCTCTATGCATCTTCTGACTTTGGCCCTGAAGAACTATCACATCAAAGCCCATCCTTGTTTACAGCACATCAAAAGCCCATCCTCTCCTCGTTTAAAGTCATTACTTGCTGATGAGAGGTTGACACTCTCAAGCACATGCCAGCCTGCTTTGGGTTTCTCTGCAAATAACAGTTGTGTGGCCAAACAAACCTGAGCCAGCTCTGTGCATTTTGTCATAATCAGTAAATTAAAGTATGATTATTTGTAATTTTTAGGGGTAACTGGCAATTAAAATAATCCCACTGAAATATTAAACGTGGCTCAAAGACAGTGAGGCTGTCATAAACTAAATCAAAGAGAAACACTGCAGAGGTTCCAATCAGCCACCCCAAGGTTATAAAACATTATTCATGTAGAAAGCAGACAGTCCAGTTAGCATGGAAGGGCTATTATTCCTTTCAATACAGTGATAGATTTTGTATGAAATCTCATGTTCAAGAGTGATTTAAATCTCACATAAAAACTGTGGGGCCAGGGTATAACAGCTATTGATAGCAAAAGCTAAAAAACAGGTCAGGCATTTGACAATATTTGTCTCTTGCGCCTCATTTCCCAAATTCTGAACTATTTTCCTGGCAGTTCAAATTAAGGACCATTTCAAGCACTTCTGCAACTGTTTTAGAAGAGTAATAACAATAATTAAAATAACCCCAGAGGCATTGCTTTGCAAAAGCATTCATTGTTTTCTTCTTTTTTTTTTAAATCACCATCTGACACAGAGAAGAAATGAAATCCCCATGCCATGAACACTTGGAACATGCCTTGGGTAACTCTGCAATTCAAATCAGGCAAGGATGGCATAATTTCACCCCAAATGGCAAATGTCAAAGACTCAAGAATTACATTGCAGCTTCGAGAACCATGCATTGTCCTTCCACAGAGGCTCATCTTGAAGAAAAAACCCTTCTCTCTTCCAGTTTTCTCTTTCCCTTTATGACTCTGGTCTGAGTTTCACTTTGACATTAGCAAGGCTCTTTCTATTGACTTTCTTCTCCCCAGTGTGGGCACTGAGAACAGGTAATTAATGGTGATATAGCAACAGATCCATAAAGGGTTTCCAATACGTTCCCTATTCCTTCACATTCACAAGACCAACTTTTTTCTAAATAACAACAAAAAGGAACAAAAAAACACAACATCACCAAAACCTCTTGACAGATTCTCTTTAAAGATAAGAAATCAAGAACAAGATAGCACTGGGATGTTATTTTACATCCTGGCTTTCATGTCAATTAGGGATTTCATTGCTGCTCCCTGCTCAGAGAGTACTAATGCAATCTGTGCCTCCTCACTGTAAATAACACACAGATAGTACTCATGGCTGGGAAGAAGGGGCTATTCCTTTTTTTCACTGGGTACATCAGAACGAAATAAGAAGAGCTCTAAAGAAGAATTGCCTGGAGTCAGCCAAAGGGGTGAGCTCACATTGGGCACCTCTGGTGTTTTCCTATTAATGGTTACTTATGGGTGAGGAAACTTTCCGCCCATCCCCCTAGTAAAGCTCTTCTGGGGAAAAAAGTATCTTCATAATATGTGAAAAATTTCCCCAGTGCAACTGGGAGAGCCCTGGAAAACTTAGCAAAACATCAACATTCACCTCTCACCAAGGGCTTGGCAGGGTGGAAGCAGAGAGGGGCCTCTAACCACTGGTTTGAAAAGGTGCAAAAATAAGGGAGAGAGGGCAAAATTTGGTTGAAAGCTGGACTTGATGATCCTGGAGGTCTTTTGAAACCTTAATGATTCTATGATCCTACGAAAGGATGGGGCAGGAGCCGTGGCTTTTCAGGGCTAATTGCACCACTAGGTAAGGACTAGCACTGCATGCTGTTTGGTGACCTACTTTGCTGCCTGTAAATTTATTAGCTGAAGAAATTCGTGGGCTCTGTAAAACCAAAAGTTCATTGCAAGGAATTTGCTGGAGCCCCCTCAGCCATTTCTACATTTCTTTTTCAGGCTGGGATGTTTCCATTGGGTACTACTGCGTGGCCAGCTCGGCTTTGCCTCCTGCTGCTTCCCATCACACCTTGGCTCCCTGGCAGCTGGGAAAGGGCACAGCCCCCTCTGGCCTCCTGTACTTGTGGCCAGGTTACACAGGATTATAAACCCAACTTCCTAGCACTGCTGAGACTGGGGAAATGAAGCTAAACTTTAAGCTTGTGGGGAAGGAGAGATGAGAGTAAAGCAAACACTTCCTTAGCCTGGAATTTTTCCTTGCTGTAGGGAAAAAGTTGCACAGCCTCTGCATGTGTGAGCTGCTTTTTCTCTCATCAAATTCGCTTTTTCTAAAGTCTTCCCTTTTTTCTTTCTTCTTTTTATTGACACCATAAAGGCTCTGGAAGTGTCTGCAAACACCAAAGCTCTGAGCAGGAAGCCGATGGCTCCTCTCCATCTCTTGTTACTGGAATAGGAGGCTCTGCTTTCCTTCACACCATGGCCTCTTTACACCATCCTGACGGCAAAGGGATCTGAACCAATTTTATCCCCCTTCAAGACCTCTCTGGCCCATGAAGGAGCACTATAAAAGCCTCCTGACTACCAAGGAATGCTGGGTTCCTGATTGATTAATACATCTCCTGCTCCCTGGAATTGTGCACTGCAGGATTCCAGGTGACCAGGACCTGACCATCCACCTTCAAAGTCAGTGAGACTTTTGCTGTTCCAAGGGTGAAGGGTCGAGCCCCCGCTGCTCCCCTGATCCAACCTAAAGGGTTGTTTTTCCTGGGGACTGATCCTGGTCACTCAGGAAAGCACTGTGTTCCTTGGGAGACCCCAACTCAGCATTGCTCATGGCTCGACAAAAGTGCATGGACTGGGAACTCAGTGAAAGGAGAGGGACATCAAAAAAAGATGGGGTGATGGGACAGGAAAATGGGAATTACCGCTGTTCCCTGATTCCTCCAAACCCACAGGCATGGAGCTCAAGCTGCAGCAGCACAGCAGGGCTCTGCCTCCGGGAACAGACCCAAATCCGCCCTACCCAAAACCTGCTCAATATTTGCATAGGTCCCAGCCAAACACAGGGCAGCACGAAGCAATAAATTAACCCTACCGAGGTATTTCTCCTCTCCCCCTTCCAGCCAGCACGCATGAGCGTTCCCCCTGCTCTTTTTTTTTTTTTTTTTTTGTTTTGGCAAGCCCAGCTTGCACCCCCCAACACCCCAACCCTCCAGCAGCAATCCCCGGCCTCCTTGACCCCATCTCCAGCATCACCCCGCGCTTGAGAGCACAAGTGCCGTGACCCCAGGGATGGGTGAAGGGGGGTCCCCGCTTACCGGCTGCCACTCGCCGGCTGCCCAGCGGTGCGTGGGGCACTCGGGGAGGTGACAGTCCCGCTGCGGAGGGGGACGGCTGGCCGGGTCACACTCGGCATCCTCGGCTGCCTTCGGGGTGCCGCTGTGGCAGAGCACGGCGCGGCGCTGGACACCCCGGCCACAGGACACGGAGCACTGGAGGGAAGGACAGGAGGTGAGTGTCGCTGCCCGTCACACCCGTCACGGTAAGTTTGTGGGGTTCACCCCTCTGCTCTGGGCTCGACAGCAGCGATGCTCTGTCATGCTTCCAGGTGAGGCTTTTTTCATTGCACGGGGGGGAAATTATTGCGGGCAGGCTGAAATCCCTGCTCCTCTGAAGCCAGCGGGAATTTTTCGCCGCTGGCTTCATTGGGGTCAGGACTTCCCCGGCCAGGATTTTTATTGCAAAATCCTCTGGGGACAGCGGCACTGCTAAACCATCACGACACGCCAGAGGCAGCTCAGGCGCTCGCTCAAAAAAGTAATAGGTCAAAATACATCAAATGCCACAAACAGAGTGGACTTTAATGGAAAACAAACTTGGATTGTATAGAAGAAAGTCTGTAGCAGTAGAGGGGGAAAGGTGTGATCCAGCTGGGATTTCTTCCAGCAAGCATCTAAACATGCACATGCACACAAGGCAGGGAATAATGTTAGTTTGTGAAAATAAATGTCTTCTTGAAATTAACTGCATTTCATATTTCCTCCATTACACTGTGGAGTTTTTCTCAACTCCCAGCTTCCAGGCACAGCAAGGAATGCCTGAATTACTCTGTTTCTCAGACATCTTCAAATTATTATCTATACTACAATCCTTTTTAACAGCTTATTTTTTCTTTCACGCAACATTTCTTAGTGTTGTGACTGCACACTAATATGTTTAGCAGTACTTAACATCCCTCTGACACAGATTCTTTCTGGCTAGAGCACTATACAATGTAAATTTGAAATAAAGAGAATTTGCATTTACAGAAGAAAGCATGTAAAAATCAAAGGTATGCATTTAAAACAGCTGAATTAACAACTAATATAAGCAGCCTTATTAATATATCAGGAACTAAGAAAACAAGTTCACAGCCTGTTATTGCAATACCAATAAAACCTCTTCTTAAGGCAGGGAATTAATCGGTGCCTAATGGGGAAGCAATTCCCTCTTCTGCAGAGTGTTCCTCCATAATGCTGTTTGCTTTACTATCCTAATGCCCCATAAAGCCAAGAGGACCAAAGAAAAGCTGACTGTGAATATTCCTCTGGCTTCTGACATTTCTGAGAAGGTGGGAGTATCCTTGTGTAGCTTTTTGAAAGCAGCAGTGGGATTTCTGTCACCGGTGATGCAAACGCTTCCCATATGCTGCGCTGGGATTAACAGCGCTGTTTGTCCCACGCATTCCATAGGGGACACTAAACTGAATAATGGCCATAAACTTGGAGAAACATATACAACCAGGATGCCTACCACGCTCCAAAATGCCTTTTGGCTTGCATTTATCATCAACCTGAAAAGCATGTGCCTGGGTGCGTTAGGATAGAGGAGCACAAGTGACACTGTGAGTCTTTTACTGTGGCCTGTGCTGTGTGTGACACCCAGGTTTGGAGAGAGGGAGAGGTTGGTCCCTGTGCTGTGCCAGAATCATTACCTGGTGTTCTATCTGTGTTTTTAGACAAGGCTGGATTTCAGCGTGTAACTGAAATACGTAAATACCAGAGAGCAGAATAAATATTGGTATTTTTGCTAAGTGAAAGGTAAATGGCCATAATTGATATCACTTAGGAGAAGCACACACATTAAATCTGACATTTCAGTGCAGACACACGCACATTTAAAACTTGGAGAAAAAGCCTTTTTCCTTCCCTTCTGATTATTATGGATATATTAAAAATCCTTTGCTGCAGGGAGGTGAGTTCATAACAATCTAGAAAAGAATTAACCACCCTCTGAATACAAAACATGCAAAGAGAAAAAACTCTGGGAGCGGAGTATCAGATAGCCAGTGTCTGACTGGGATTAATTTTTAGCCCTACCTGTATCTTTTAATGCTGATTTTCTGAATAATTCCTTTTCCCAAAAGGAAAAGGAAAAAAGATCCTAAAGGTACAATGCAACAGGTCCTGTGCATATATGGCAACAAAAATGCATTTTTATGGGAAAACCTTGGCTTAGTTCTCACACAGAATTTCACTGATATATCGAGGAGAAAAGGCAGCCAGCTCACAGCAGCTCAGCTTCGGGATTATCTTTCTGAGGCAATTAGACCTTCAGAAAGCTTTATATTTTTTGATAGTATCTAAGTGCAAACTCATCATGGCTCCTATTTGCAACAGTGGCACTGATGACAGGGAAGGTGACAGGGAGTTTCTTTGCCCATTTATACCCTGATCTCCTGGATATTCAGAGCATTGAACCCCTATCTGTTTTATGGTCTTAATGAGAAATTCAGCACCTAAATCCAGCTCAGGTCTCAGGCATTAAATCTTTGGCAAAGCCCTGCAATAGCCAGGGACCCACAGCCAGTGCTCCAAACCTCTGACAGCCCCAACTCTTCATCTGTCACATCCAAAGAAATGCTGCCAGCGCCAGTGAGGCTCAGAGATCCGTGTCACAGCATTTCCTGTGGCTTTTAAAAGCCCAGTTTGATACTGTAGAATAAGTATTTCTATCCCTTCATTTTTTTCCCCAAGAAAGATGCTGGCTGGCTGAGCACATCCAGCATCAGGGACCTGGGTTGAGGTGCTGCTCCTGAAAATGCCTATTCTTAGCCTTATCATTAGCATACAAATATTCCTTAATTGCCCAGTCAGGAGAGATTACCTCAGGCCATAAATCACCTTCTCCTATTAATTTAAGTTTCTTTCTCCACTTGCATAAAATTAACTACCATCATGCAGTGGAATGCTGGGAATTTTAAAACACTGTTATCAATTAATATTAGTGCATTTTAATGCAATCGACCGACCATCACGTTGTTATGTTTACAATTATTAGCTGTATAAAACTGCTTTCAGGAGCAGTCACTTTAAATAAGGTGCAAATCAGATATGACAAGACTATCTAATGTCCTTTCATTTCAGTCCAGCTCCTGTATAAAATTAAAGTTTCGGTCCTGCAGGTAATAACGGCAATAATATTGACTTAATTTCCAATATGGGAGAAGCACTGTGGATTTCACAGGCTGGATACTCCCAGTCATTCCTCAGGTAAAAAACCCAGACCTCAGTAACTAAACCTCCATTCTGAATGAACACTTACTTAGCACTTTATCCACTTAACAGCAAATAACTCTTATCCTACGAATTCAAAGGTAAGCATGAGAAAAAAAATAGGAGTTTGAAAAAAATCCAGATCTTCAATGGGTTTATTGTCTTTTTTAATAGTGTACATTAAATAACAGCACGCTGTCCCAGTCCTAACACTTGCATGTGTGTCTGCAGCAGTGTTAATGGTTTGTCTTTGAGGGAACTTGTATATAGCTAGAACTGGTGTTTTCTACCTTAATTTGGAAGACAGAGTGCAAGGGAACACGATGTTTTACAAGTTAACAGTTCATTTAGTCTGGGATTTTCAATAATTCCGCTGATTAGCACACTAATGAGGTAGAGGGAAAAGCAAGGTTCAGAGATAAAAATGTGATGCAGCAGATTCAAGGTGATGACAAAGACATTATTTTCAGGAAAACAAGGACTCAAGGTATGCTTGCAGCAAGCAAGATGCTTAATAACTCCAAGTACTTTCTCATTTCCAGCAGACTCTACTCTATACATCACTGTCTGACTTTTTAATGAGGAAAATCAAGTGATGAGTTTGTTAAGAAACAAAGGGAGTGAAAAGCAGTTTTAATGAACAGCTCTGATTATTCTTTAAGCTTTCTCAGGAAGCTGATAATAAACTAGTTTCAGATTTCTCAAAACTAAGGAAGATTTTGCTTGAGATGTGATATTTACATAATGATATTAAAAACATGAATAAATAGTAGGTTCTCTTTCATATTATATACTAATGATGTTTCTAGCAGAAACTTAAAATATACAATAAGGAATTTACTTTAAGGTAGACACCAAAAGCAAGTTTCCATGTTTTCAGCTGGTACCAATCAGAGCTACTCCACTGCTGTCCATGAAGCTACACTATTTTACACCAGGATCCAGCCCAAAACTTTTATCCTTTAATAGTTCAAGAGGACAGAAGTGATCAGAAGGCCAAATTCTAACCAATTTGAGGGAGGAAGGATATCAAAGGGTGCAAAAGGGTACACAATGTGTCTCACCTGTCCCCAATCTCCTGCTTTCCACTTCGGACATCTGCCCCCTCTGCATTTCTTTTGCACGTTGGGCTTAGCAAGGTGTTTGCAATACTCTTCTTCTACATGTCTCCCTTCCTTTGACAAACAGTACACACTGCGGTGCTTTTGGCCCCTTCCACAGGAGACAGAACACTGTAAATATAAAGTAACAACAGATCAGCTTTCTCACAGGGCTGTCTACACAGTCATACAGGGGCCATGGTTATCCAGGGCATTTTCTTTCAAATGGACCAAAAAGCACTTTCCCAGGTCCCAGGCAGCCTATACAAAGCTTGAGGTGGGGACAGAAGGGCAGCATTTATCCACTGGAAATGCTACCAATTACACTTAATATTCCACGGTATTCTTGGTCAGAGCCCCCAAAAATGCCAATATCAAAACAAGAGAAAGCAGCTGACATTTCAGCAGGGCTAACAGGCTGGATTCCTGGCATTGCTCCAGTGGTTTCAAAGGAGCAGAGTCATCTTACAGGGATCAAGGCAGGAGCCCTCAGTATCTACTTAGAGGAACTTAAAAGGAACCATTTCCATTTACCTTGGTACAAAGGGATGTCAAATGTTGGTAAATCGGGAGACTAAAGTGTGATACTGCACCTTCACAGAGGGAAATAACTGCACAAAAGACAAGGCAGAAGAGAAAAGCACAGCCTTTCCATGTCCTTGGTACTAAAGCTTGTATTTGTTTTACCATTGCAGATTGACTTTTTTTTTTTTTTTTTTAACTAAACAGACCGAAACCAGGACATGCTCATCCTTAAGATTTATGCATTTTGAAAACAACTCAGAAGGTGGCAAGAAGGCAGAGCCTGCAGAATCAAAGCAAAAAGCAAACCAGCAGGTATGTTAGCTGTAAGCTTTGTAGTGAAGCAACTAATTTCAACCTCCCTCTGCAGGTTCACTGAACTTTTTCAAATGTGACCACTTCTGGCATGCAAACCCCAAGCAACTTCACTTTGATTTCAGATTAGTCTCCTCCAAAAGATTTAGGAATCAAAGGGGTCTGGAATCACGACAAGAATTTAATATGACAGTTTCGTGTAGAACAAGCCTCTTACTCAGCATGATGCACCCAGAGACTCAGCTTCAATTTCTTCATTACATGCTATGTCATAAGCATACTGGTTTAATCCTCAAGTGCAAACACATTGTTTTAACCATCTCTCCACATAAAATGTTCTGTTTTCTTTTCAAAATGGAGGAAACACACAGAGCCACTCCATCAGCATATTTCCCAAGAAACATATTACAGCTCAAGCTCTTCCCAGCTTCAAGTACATTTGAAACCTAAAAAATTTATATGTGTAGCAGCTCTGGAAGATCCACTAGAATAGAAATTAGCACATACATTGACACCTGTGAATATTTTATATTACAACCCTACTTACCACTCATTCAGCCCACAAAAAACCAGCGAGAGCAGTAACTTGCTCCTAAATGGAAAAGGTCAGACCACCATAGAGAGAAATTGCTATAACTCCTAAAATCAGACATTGCTGCTTAAAAGCTTGTACAAACGATGCCCTGAAAAAGGTTGTTTTCCTGCTGCAAGAGTGTTACAGATTAAGGAAAGATCGCTGAGATCCCTTGTGATCAGTAGGGGTTAAGAGCCATGAACGGTGCTCCTCTGAGAGGCAGGGATGGCTTGGCTGAGTTCTCCCGAGCCCAGATCCAATTTCAAGATAGGCCAAAAAACCCAACGAGAAACATTCAATCTTGCACTGAGAAACAGAGGAAATGCTGTCCCTTGTAATAAAATAAAACTTCCACGAGTTACCCATATCCATAAACTTCCTTTTTTTTTCTTTAGTATCAACAGAAAAAAAAAGATCGAGCTGATGTTATCTTATTTTTATAAATCTTGAAATTTCATCCGAAGTTCATTTTTTCATTCTCTTCCCAGACAGTCAATGTCAGTAAGAAGGAAATGTCAAATCTTACCAAACCCAGTTGTAAACTTCTAATACTTTCATGCATTTACCGTCTTTGGTCTAAACACCAACACTGTAAGTGCTCTCCTTGCAGGTTGATGCCACTTTGCTGTGACAGCCAATGCTAAAGACTAAATTTACAGCCTTGATCAGGACTCTGTCTTGCCCCACATCCCGACCTGGTACAGTCCAGAGCATTCCTTAATTTAAAGAATACACTGGATCCACTACTTATCCTAAAGGAAGACTAACCACACTGTGCAGCAGTGCAAGCACATCTCTGGGGACCTGAAGCTGGCTGATAAATATTTGATATCACAAATAATATGGTGCTAGTCATTTCCAAAATCATTATTCCCCATCTACAAAATGCTCAACTGTGGCGTGGAGCCTGATTCTGACATTTATCTTGTGATCCCATGATCAAACAAGTCTGCACGAACACCTTGGTGCACTCAGAGGCTGAGGCATAATTTACCTAATTTTGTTAATACTTAAATGCAATTCCCAAGATGCTGGAATTAATCATTTCTATGTCTGCCTTTAATATAAATCAAAGTTAGGCAGCTGTGCATTTTCAGATCTAAACCACTCGTTTGCTTTCATGCACATTTGAGTTATGATCTCATTTGCACTGACAGAAAAGAAAGGTTGGATAATCTAATGTAACAAGTATCAGAGACTGGAAATTCCTTTGCAAAGAGTCTACCTCATAACTGCCATCTAATTCGTCTCAGGTATTTTCAACTTTTATCTGGCACGTAGATTTTAAGCATATGTGAGCCAAATGCAAAGAATAATTTAATAGTGGGCTTCATCTCAGTGTCATGTGAGTCAGAGAAGTGCTACACCTGAATACCACCATCAGCCTCATCTATTTGGGACCCTGGAGGAGCTTTTTGTTTCATTATCAGGACTTCATCACTGCAGATGCTGCTGCTGCTGCTTAAGGTATCCATCATTAGCAGTGCCATAGCAAGGTAAGCTTGGACCATAATTTCCCTAAAACATTTGACTAGAACAGACAAAATCACTGCCTTCATATTTCTCTTTCTTTTTCTTGATTCCTGGCGCTCACCCCCTATAGAAAATGCTTCCACATGCGGGGGACAGACAGGTGGAATACCAGACTCATCCAAGGCTCTCTGCAGTCAACAGGAAAACTTCTACTGGTTTGAAGCACCTCTGATGCAGCACTGAAGGTGTAGTCAGGTACTGTATTGATTTTTTTCACTAAGCAGCTTCCCAGAGTCAAGGATCACGTGCACTTGGGCATACCTGTGGGTCACCCACCTCTTCCTCCACCCCTGTGGGAAAACGTTGCTCTGAAAGGCTGTTTGCAGCCTGTGATTGAGGCACAACAGCAAACAGCACCCCTGGGTGAACCTGGGAGGGCAGCCAGGCATGGAGGAGGGTGTGAAAACAACACATTGTGGTGTTTCTATTAAAAAATCCACCAAAATGTTTGTGGCACATAAAATAACAGGGAAATACTATTTCAAAAAAATCAGCTATAGCCATCACACTAAAACTCTACCAAACCTTCCTCCTGTTATTACCTTTATTATCTCCTAAACCCACCACAGTCACACCTGGTACTTTCCGCGGAGAACAAAAACAAAAGGACTTTTCTAAGAGCTTTAGGATCAAAGCATTCAGCACAGATTTGAGGGGTTTATATTTATTGCATGATTAGTGTTGTTAACATGCCAAGAACTAGAGATTGGCATGCTGCTGATTTTTTCAAATAAGTATACTGCCTAGTTTAAATAAATGAAAGAAAATAGTTTAAATAAATACGACAAAAATATTTCCCTATCAGCTGTTTCCATGAAGGTCAGAGCACGATGCTAAATGTCTCCTGCAATGATTGCCTTGCTCTGCTCCAGCTCACAGAAAAGCTTGTGTTTTTGTTTCCACAAAAAATTTGTTTTCTGTTTCAGAGTTCAGGACTGACGATGCTTACTCTGTTTTACCAAGTACGTGCAAATTGCTTTAAAACAACCCTTGCTGCATTTCCTACTCTGATCGTTTGGAAGATGAGGGTACATCTTGGGAACATCTTGTTCATTAAGACCTCTCTAAGATAGAAAAGCTGCTATTTGATTCACCGGGCTGGTAGCAGGAAAAAGACAAGAGTATGTAGCCCAAAAGCTCTTAAAAATTTGTACAAAATTTCAGGCTGGCTGGGGCCACTTTCTGAGCCTTTTGCAGGAGACCATGACCTGCTCTTCTGCACTGGGAGCTCATGCTGTGGCCATGCTATTGCCAGACTGAGGGCTGGGAACAAGGTCAGTCCAGCACTGAAAGGACTCCACAGCCCTGGGCACAGATGAGCAAACCTTGGTGAGAAGAAAGAGGCAGCCCAGAGCAATCAAGAAGAAATGGAGCGACTCTGCTTCTTGTAAGCTGTGCACTGAAGGGACAGCTCAACAGAGGGCAGAAAGGCACATCCCCAGCAAGAACCAGGGAACACTCTCCCCCAGAAGTAAAAAGTTTCAGAAAATGCCGTCAGACCACTTTCCAGGCCCACCTTGCATCAGCCAACGATTTGGGAGGTATTTGAGATAATGAATGCAAGCTGTGGTGATCACCAAATGAATTCCCAAAGATAGGTATGCTCCGATAGCTCACCAACAGCAGGTCTGGGGGCTGGGAAGAATTAAGACTAAAAATGGCTTTATCAGATTCTGCCAGGAGCAACTTCTTGGAGGAAATTAAAATCAATCCTTGTAGATTTAGATTTCCCCACATTAAGGATTATATGGAAAGTAAGCACTCACAAGTAAGCCATGGTTCATCCTTTCCAACAATCTAAGACAAAACATGTGCTGGCTGAGATAAAGCAGAAAAGGAACAGCACCCTACGATGCTTTACACCCCCTTTCCATGAGGGCTGTGCTCCTGAATGTCAGCAAACTTCTCCAACTATGAGCAAGCCCAACTATGCACCCTCATAGTTACCTTTCATCATCATATTAGTCTTGTCAGCTCTTCCTACAACTTACACTGCTGCTGTCAGATGCTGAAACCACCGCCCCGTGACATCTGTAGCTCTGAAGTCTCTTGAGCACAAAGGACATCAGCAGACACACCACCAAGAAAAGCCTGGACCCTTCCTCACCAGCTGAACCTTTACTAGAAGTCTTAATATGCCTGAACCTTTCTAGCAACAGAGGCATTGTGGCATCCAAACCAAATTAGCTTCACAGCAGCACCATATTTTAGCAGGTGACTCCCTTGGCTTCAGTGAGAGAAGCAACAGGCTGACAGCAAAGGTGCAGCACCTGATGTTTAGGAAATATTTATTGCTACTTTGAAGCCCTGTTCCTTCCACTGATCTGTTTTAGTGTGGTCTCACGCCTGGCTGCATCAGCACAGTGAGAACTCTGTGTCCATGGGGTGGGAACAAGTGCCCAGGGCAGGAATCACCCAGCTTGGCTTTCCTGCCCTGACACACGGTGGAGCCTTAAAACACCCAAGAGCGTATGGTCATGATTTTAGCTGGTACATGGCCAGAAAATACATGTGATTTTTGTATATTTAAAAGGGAAGGGAGGGAGTCTCTACATTCAAAGAAGGGAAAATGGACCAGAGACCTGAGCAGAACACACTAAAGCACTGCATCTCAGTCTGAAGGAAGCTTTGGGAATGTTTAATCCATGCTGACTCCCCAGAGAAGTGGGATGACTAAAGGAAAAAAAAAAAAGACATGAACATTAGGGATTTTGGAATGTGTAGTCAGAGTATGTTTGTAAGCATCATCCAGAACCCCTGTGGAAGTGTCTTGAGGAGCTGCAGGACAGCCCTTGGTGAGCATAAGAGCAGGGTATGCCCCAGTTTCCCTGAGGATCACTCCTTGCCCCAGGCATGGGTGAGAGGGAACATCCAGGGTGGATGCCTATCCCTGCAGTGCACTCAGGGTCTCCATCCTCCACAGCTCTGTTCTTGGCTCTGAGCAGAGGCACAGAGCTTCCCAAGTGATTATTTGCAAAAGGGAGAAATGAAACAGTCCACTAAATCTTCACCTTCCTACTGCTAAACTCAGCTGCAGGGACTGGTGCATGACCGTGGATGATGCCTCTTAACATGTTAAAAAAAAAAAAAAAAGAAAAGAAAAATTTCTCAAAGAAAGGGGTCCAACTTGATGTGTTGCTGCAGCAGAGGGAAGAGGCTGGAGTGCTTGGAGCCCATTCCTCCAGCACAGATTGCCCAGCAGAAAGGATGCTCTTGGCCTCTTTAACTCCTGCAAGATTTAAAGCCCTGAGCACCAAAGTCAATACCGTAATTTCCCCGAGCTGGGAAACCTCATGAGATATATGGGGAAAAAAGAGGTAACTGCAGCAGGAGGAGCCATGCATCTCCTCTTCTGTAGATCCACCTAGTAAATAGCACCTTCTCCCCCTGCCCTGTTGCTACACCATACACAAAGACTTCATCACGTATAGAAATCATCAGGGCCGTGAGCACACAGAGCTGCCCTAAAAGCTGCATCCCTGCCCTGCTCCACACTATTTACCTTGGACAACAAAAAAACCAAAAGCTCCCTTACTGCCAACTGCAGGTCTCTCCAGGGAGGGAGGTGTTAGATGGCATTTCCTCAAATTAGGAGATGTGTGAGCTACCCAAGGACACCAGTATAATGGGATGTGGAAGGCACTGATGAAGCCTATTTTCCATGCTGTGGCGCTTTTAGGAATAGTACCAATTGAAGCAGCAAGGCGCCTCGGCTAACTGACACTTCATATTTTTAGTGAACAGTTGTGTTATAATGCCATTTAGGTGTTCCATTCAGGAATAGGATTTCTCCATGTCAGATGGAGTGAAACACAAAGCAAAGAGCTCTCCAAGGATCGTTATCCCTATTTCACAGGTGTGCATCACACTGGGGGGGTTGCAGGAGCACAGGGCTGCTGCTTGCTCCCCGGTTTTATAAAGAAAAAGCTTGGCTTAATGCACCAGGGATACTGTCAGCCTGCATACAGTCTTGGGCATCAGACAGATTTTCATCCATGCTGCTGGCTCACTCACCTCCCCTGTGAGCTAGTAAAATTAAAACATGAATAGAAAATTAGGTGCCTTTCGAACAGGACTGACTACATCATTTTTTCCCTTAATAACTGCACAAATCAGTCACAAGGAAAGTTAGAAACACAGTAAATCTCTTTGTGCTTGGTGTCCCCCGTCATTTCACATCCTTGTTTCTAAATCCCTAGCATCTGAGCAGCAACAATTACTGCAGTGAGGGGTATACAGCATGACTCTGGAAAATGGGCAGCACTGCACACAGATTTCTCAATGCCCAGCTCAGGGATCTGCCTGAAGACGCTCAGCTTCACAGCTCACCCTTGAAAAAGTGTTACTGCTCCAAAGTGTCCCCTGCAGTCTAACACACACTGCGATTCCTGCACTCAGAGCCAGGGCTTTGGGAGACAAATGTTCCCAGCAATTGCCATTTTACATATTGCTTTATTTCTCCTGTGTGTGAGCGTGTGCAGATGTGCAGGTAGAGGTCTGCAGGCTTTAAGGAGCCAGCAGCCACAGATGGGCCACCCTTGACATAGAGACTGAAGCCAGTCATTGCTGAACAGCAGCCCCACCACTTGTTTGAGTTCAGGCCAGCCATGCACAGCCTAGAAAATGACCATTTAGCTGAGAAAACATGTAAGAGGAGGTGTAAAAAGGCACAGAGGCACACCAAGTGCAGCAAAACAGCCACTGGACTTCTGTGGGAGGAAAGAAGCATTTTACAGTGTTAATACAGAAGCGTGGGTTGGACTATACATGGTAAGAAAGATCAGTGAATACTGATGGAGTTACCTGCTCTGAGTGGGAATGTGCACTGAGGAACTTAGGCAAAAGATGCACCATCTGGGGGTGGAGGGAAGAGAAGATTTTCAAGAAAATAACCTTCCTGAGTCTGACCACTGGCCCAGCTCATGTCTATCCTGGCAGTAGCAACAGGAGAGGCTAATGAAGGAGAGCAGATGAGATTCTCTGCAGCTCATTTCCCAGCATTTAGTCAGTTAGAGAGGACACTGCTGCCCAGTCCTTTTACTTCTCCATCAGACTAAAAGACCTTGGATTTTATCAACAGGTCAGATGACGAGGGGTACAAGGGCCAATAGGGGCTTTCAAGGGAGGAGTCTGGATTGCAACAGCTGAACTTGGAGTTGCAGGAAATCAGTCCCGTGAAGGATGGATCCAGAAAATCACCACAGGACTGGCTCAGTGTTAAGCACACAGTGCCCCAGGGTGGTCCCTCATCTGCAGGTTAGCAGATACGATTCCATGGTTGTTTTCCTGCTCATGGAGCATCAAACACTTGCAAACAGAAGACAGAGAACTGATAGCAAAAGTACACCTATACAGTTCTTTTTTAAGGAGATCAATGAAAGTATCAACGAAGGATGGTGAAGGCAAGCAAAAAATAAAAATGGAAAGGAAAATAAAAATGGGAGATTTTAGGCCAGCAAGAGAGGAATAAAGTGATGTTCCTCTACCAGGCAGCTGTGTGCCACTGGCTTCACCCACCTGTGACTGGGTTGGAGCCATGAGCTGTGGGTCTGAGCCTTAACAGGAATAGCAGGCACTGAGATGAGGAAAGAGATGCATGAGTCTCAGAGGAGCAACAGCCAAACGCTTCACACAAAAACCCCAACTGCATTTACCCTCTGGAACAAGCTCTGAGAAGGGCACAAGGCAGCAAATTGGTGAATTCCCAGTTATGGCCCAGGGATGTGCAGTTTTGGAGGTTGGCTGAAGCTGGGCACTGGTGGTGGGATGCTCTGGATGAGTGTCACACTGCAGGGAGTACAGGAAAGGGCCTGGTTTTCTTTTATAAACAAAACCAGAGAGGGCTGCACTGTCAAAAGCCTATTTTTGACCAGGGAACCAAAGCAGACAACTTCTTGCCTTTCATCAGCACAGCGAACCAGCAGTCCCTGGAGTCAGTCGGTCTGCAAGATCCTAGAGGGAGGCAGCCAGGAACCCAAGAGGGACAACAGCCTTGGTGGGCCAGCCTAAGCACACAGTAAACAGCTCTGAGACAGAGACAGCTTCAGACAGATGTCTGGGGATGTCCATGGGCTACCAACCTCTCATTTTGGTCAGGATCAGCTTTATTAAATCTGTTTCTACTTGCTTTCTGAAGGCATGCACGTCACCCACTGAATCCCTCTGCCTGGGTTATGGGTGCTGGGGCTATATGTGCAGCCTTCCTCTGCTGCAGCAACATTTGTCCTTCCCCCACAGGCTCCCAGGGTAGGACTGTTTTTATTAGTTTTCTGATAATACCTGGCACTACAGGGAAATACTGACTTGCTGTCGCATTCTTGGAGCCTGAACCTTCATCCTATGAATGAAGGACAGAAAAACCAATATGAATCACTGAGTGACTGGAGAGTTTAGTGTGCCTATCACTTCATTTTCAAGGATGGCTTTGTTATTGCAAAACATGTGTAAAGAATCACACAGCAGCTCAGTAGTGCTGCTGTCACAGCAAATTCATTTTCTGCAGAAGAGAGGAAGAGAACAGCAGAGTTATATACACTTGCAACCAAATCTGTCCCTGGTTATCACTTCTGTCTTAGCAAGAGCTGACATCCTGCCTGCTAAGAACATTATCAGAATAACGACACAGAGAGTATTGCTGTTGAACAGCCTATTTTCAGCCAGCTGCATGGGGAAGGCATTTTGTAAACAACGTGTTTGGGCGTTGACAGAATTAAACACAAATAACCTGAAGTTTCCACTGACACCAATGTTAAGATTAAAATTCCTGAGCGCCAGCTGCCTGACACAGATGTTGGCCAGGCAGTTCTCCTACTTCCCACCCAGCTCAGAGCCCCTTTGCTGCTACCATGTCTCTGAGTGCAGCCTAAGAGCCCTGCAAAGCCATCAATGCCACCAGCTTGCTGCCAAGGGGATACAGCAATGCTGTCCTAGCCCAAACCTGAACTGACATCCACAACAGAGGTTGGAGCTCAGCCAGCTAATATTCTAATTATTTTACACTAAGCTTCCAATTCTTCATTAGAGCAAAAGGCCCTCAAAGACTATGATACCAGCACCTCTGCCTATGGCAGAAGCTGGGAAGGACACACTGCTGTTCTGCATGCACAAAGAGCCACACAACTATTGCATCAGCAGCTCAAACTTTAGATACCCAAGAGTGACAAGTACTTGACAAATCAGACTACTTTTAAAATTATAATACTTTTAAGGAAAAAACCAATCTAAAACCCCACCCACCTGATTTACACAGTTCAAAGTCAAATGATCACTGTCCCAAATGAGTCACCCAACTGAACCAGGGTGCTGTGAGATATAATTGTTTTACCTTATCTGTGCCCATTTCCTAACTCAGAAAGAATGAGAAACCCACACCAAGTTAATTCAGCATTATTCAGAAATTGTATCAGGATATAGCTGGATATTAAGGTAAACTCAAAATTTCAGAGATTATTGCAAAGAGCAAATCTGCTCCAAGAGAAGTGTTTTAAGTGAGGTTATGGGTATATTTGACATATGTGAGAGATATATATATATATATATGGGTATATATATATAAAAAAACAGACTTGGGTTTTAAGTGAAGCAATGGTCAACTCCCTCTGTGAACATCTCCTTCATTCTGGAGAACATGGCAAGAAGTCCTCTCGATATTCGAGAGCATGTATGGAGGTCTGCATTCGTACCATAAGGCATTCAGAGGAGAAAACACACTCTCTGTTCTGGTGACAATCTGTGCATGTTTTCTAAAGCATGGTTTTAATAAAAAGGTCAGTTCTATCACATGGTGTAGCGTGTAAATACATGTTCTTAAATAAGCAAGGAAATAAAAGTGTCACGTCCTCTTAGTCCTCTTTGAACATACATTATAATGACATCTCACCAGTCTCCTGTTAGAAAATTATCATTTAAACACACAATCTATTTATCCATTTAATTATCTCTTCCAAACCTGGATTTAGCCAGCCAGATAAAAATTACTTGTTTACTGTATTAAATCCCAGTGGAATTCTGCCCAAGGACTGTGAGTCGGACTCTTCAGACTCTCTCTGCTTTAATTTGTATGTATTTTATAATACTAATTTCACTGAAACTTGAGTAAAGCTAAGCCAGTCAGATGCTTGTGAGAAATCAGTTATCCAAACTTCGTAATTCATACGCTTTTAACTGTGTTTAATTGTTGAAAATAACAATTTCTGTTGGAGAACAAAGCAAGTAAAAGAAAAGCCAGTAAAAAATGGAACGTTGCAGTACCATTTGAGAAAATTTAGCAAAAGTTACCAAAACTAAGTATATGATCTTAATTTAGCAAAAGACTCAAGAAATCATTATACAAATTCATTGTTCATTACATTCTACTTGTCTTTAATTTTCACTGTTCAACATTAACATTAGACATCGTAAAGGTATGCAACATTTATATAAAATTAAATAACAATATTGGAAAAATAAATACACTTTTACATAAATACATAAATCCATACTGCTGAAAAGTTTCAGCTAATACTATACTCTTGTTTCAAAAGTGACCAAGAAAATATGGTAGTGACACTCCATCTCAACAGATGAAGTATGTACAGCTACAGGATGATGTTTGCAACCAATGGCAGAGCTAAAGCAAATCCAGGTGATACCACACTAAAGGAAAAAAATTTGGCCGTTACTACCTACAGTAGTAGCACGAGGTAGACATACACATGGAGTGTTCTGCTGGAGGGACACGAAGCCCTGTGGACCCCATAGATGCTTCTCAGTCTTCAGACAGCTCTGGGGTCCCCTAGGTCAGAGCCCAAGGACACCTCGGTAAATAAGACTGGAAAATCAAGTCACTTTGTGGCAGCAATCAGGGCTCAGCCCTGCAGCCCCTTCCCCTGTGGAGGCCAAGGGCTGTGAGCCCTGTGGGTGGCTGGGAAGAGGTACCACAGGCAGGACAGCATGTCCCTGCCCTCCACCTGTCTGCCTGACACCCCACCCGCTCCCAGGAGAGCGAGCAAGGACAACCCACCGAGGTTAATACGACTGAGTCGAGTCAAGGGAAATTTTTCCTGGGTGAAAAGAAGACAACTCAAAACCAAACCAGAGGACTGCACCCTGCCTTTCCAACAGCGAGAAGCAGGCACAGACCTGGAGCCCGCTCCTGAAACAGCTGTGAAGAGGCTGAGCGACACCAGAATGCCACACAATTCTGTCCACACCTTTAGTTCTTGTAAATGGTCCAGCACAGGTGGCCAAGGCTGGCAGCACCTCCCAGCTGGTAAATCCTGCAGGGCAGCCAGTGCACAGGTAGCCAGCTCTGCTTACCTCCCCTCGCTCCTCGTTAGCACCAGCCAGATCGGCGGACAAGGGACACATTTTAGCACCTCAAATGAAATATTTCATAGCACGGTTGCTTGTACTGGTGAAGCACCGGGTAAACACCAGTTCAGCAGTTTTATGGCTATTGCAGAACTCACTGAGGTATGATAAAAATATAGAGGAGTGCTACTGTGGCATCCACATCACTGGAAAGCACCCGCAGAATGAGAGGTGGGTTTGGCAAGATGACTTTTCAAACTGTGACAATTAAGGAAGTCCAATACATTATAAACAGGCCTCTTTTTGATTTTCCTATAAAGTGCTTTTGAGTCAGATTATTTTTTTTTTAAACTTCTTCAAATGCTTTTGTAACAAAATACACAATAAAGATAGACACTTGTTTAAAGGCCACTCCAAAACAGACAGGTCTGTGGTTTCCAGCGCTCCAGAAGCACCCCAGATGGCACTTGCCTTGGTGCAGAGCTCAGAGCAGGGGGTGCTGCTCTGGGCAGGGAGAATTTCAAAGCTGTGGCACCCGAAATAGCACCTCAACCCTGCAGTTCAGGGCTGCTCTGCCCTCACAAGAGCATCTCTGTAGCAGAGTCCTCCAGCAGCAAAGGAGCAGTGTAAGACACCTCTGCTCCAAACACTATTTTGTTATTGGAAAACTCCAAGGGTTTTAAGCCTTCTAGCACCTTGCTGATCCTTTGTTGACTTAATGATAGAGCAGCAGCTGGAGATCAGGCTAGACAATCACTCTCCAGAACCAGAGAGATGCACAAGGATAGCTTAGAGGTGCCTTTGCACTGTACATCACACTCATATTATATACACAGGAACAGAAAATAGAGCATGGGTGTGAATGCACACATGTTTCTATATAGGTCTATGTGTGGGCAGGTTAGGGACATGCACACACATCTGTACACACTTGCACATGATTGGGAATTGATGCAATTTAGTACATTCTACCCAGTCATCTTGCTTTTGGCAGAGAGCACACGACTGGTAAACCAGTAGGTGCGCAGTGCAGTATTACCATTAAAGAGCAGAACAAGTTAACTTCAATGGCAATGTGCTGCTTGAAAGCCAGGTTTAAATTCATATGCAAAGAACTCAGTCAGAACCAAGATTCACAATGCACAGCGCTTGCACAGTGTAATAAAATGGACAAAGGTGGCTACTTAGCAGAAAGTGCCTTTTAAATTAAAAGACTTGAGCTCCTCTAATGTAAGCCCTTCCTGAACAGGTGTTATTCTGAATATATTGTCAATAATCCTCTTTAAGTGCAGTTTTAAGACATGAAGCATTAGCACCTTGGTTCGAAGCAAATTAAATCTGTTGTTACGGGATATCCACAAAAGGGTTCACAAAGAGAAAGAGTTTATGGTCGTACCGAGCTCCAAGGACCAGCGCTCCAGGCAGCATCTCTAGGACAGTCCTGCACATTGCACTGCTCTCTGTCCGGTGGCTTGTCAAGGATTTCACAGCTCAGATCCGTAAACCTTTCTCCGTTGGGGCGCTGGCACACCACCAGCCGCGTTCTTGTCCCTCCCCCGCATGGCTTCGTGCACTGGAAGTCAGCAGAGGACAGAGCAGTCACCGTCGGGGCAGCAAAAATACTGCTGACCGGCTGCCCGGAGCACTAGCACCTCAGAGGACCCAGTGGTTGTTTCTGTTCCCAACCAACCCACTCCAGCCAAATCCCCCCGCAAATGCTTTGTGAGACTCAGAAGGGGCATCAGCTGTTTCAGCTTCTCTCTTCCTGAGGCTGTTCTTGCTTCTCCACCATGATCCTGCCAGACCCAACGTGATACTGGAGGCTTAAATCTCCAATTGCTCACCTCAGATAAATTTTCAGAAGGGACCAGTGTTTTTATTAAAAAAAGAGGCCTTATGTTAAACTAGGCTTTTCTTAAAACGAAAAAAAGTGCTCCATTTTTGTAGAATTTGCTTTTGGTCAGGAAGAAAATTTTCCCATGACAAATGGAAAGGAGAACAACACCAAGCAGTTGCTAGGGCTTGCTCATTTATCAGAGGCTGCCTTTCAAGTTACACTCTTTCTAATAAATATCACCACAATATCCCTCTCTTCTCCCATTTTTCAGGCACCCGCTAATGAAAGTCATCCCCTGTGCTGGGAGCTCAGGATGGATGGAGCACTCACCTCTCCCCAGTTGCCATAAGCCCACTGAGGACAGGGGCCAGATTCGCACGATCTCTGCTCCATGGGTTTGCTTTTCTCATCGCAGTTATTTGCGGTATATCCGTTTTCATCCTGGCACACCACGACCCGCCGCTGGAACCCCCCCGCACACGTGCTAGAGCACTGGAAGACACAATTGCCCACAGCTTCGTTGAGTCCAGGAATAAGTTTGCATTCCCAGCTCCTTCCCAGTGCCTTTGCACCGTGGGAATGCACTGCTAGAAATTTAATACAGCTAACAGGCATAATTGAACTTCAAACCCCAGCTATTATTAATAGAAGCACAATGACTTAGGTGCTGACTAAGCAAAGAAAGTAAACACCAGCCTTAGTTTTAAGCAGGTGAGTAATCCCCACTGACTTTAATGCAGTGTTTGACATCCCATTTGTGCTTAATTCTCTTTAGGGACTTGCATGCTAAAGCACTGCATACTGGTTGGAGTGAGAGGAGCTGGCATTGAGGCTCCGCTGTGCTTTGGCAACAACTCTGCACAGCTGTAAACATCCCAGGAGACAGCCAAGAAGCGGAGCTTGGCCTTTGCCTCATGGAAAATGATGCTTTCGGTTTTCTGCCTAGAGAGCCTCGGAGATATGAGGTGTGAGAGGCTGAGAGGTGAAGCCTGAGCGCTACTGCAACACTTGCTTCTGTGAGCAGAGAACAGGGAGAAGGGTCCCTCTTTTCCCTGCACGGTGACTATAAGGAAAGACCGGACTAGTCCAGAAAGAAAACCAAAACCAAACAGCAAAACCCAGCAGTAAGAAAACCGGGGCACTTACAGCACCCCAGGGGCCAATCCTCCACTGATTGCCTCCTGGTATATGAGCTCGGTTTCGGTTCGGGCTGCCCCCGGGGTGCAGTTTCAGGCGATGATCCGGATAGAGGAAAGGGTGGATGGGCCTGCCGTAGTCATGGCTGTTTGGATGACAAGGAGACATGGAGCAGTCTTGCTCGGTGGCAGGGAGGTCGTCTGGGTCACACTCACTCCTATCCACCAGCTGGTCACTGTAATTGACGCAGATCACTTGTCGCGTTGCCTTACCTTGACCACAAGTCACCGAGCACTGCGTTACAGTGGGAAAAGGAGACAGTCACATTTCCAGCTTTGCAAACCAGAAAGACAGCTATTGCTAACAACAATCAGCAGAAAACCTTAATGTCCTCACTTATAAAAGGGCAAGTGTGACAGATTAACGAAGCACATTTCCAGCAGTGAGGTCTATAAGGCTGTCCTGCAAGAGACAGCGTGATGCTTACAGAGCTCCACTCCAAGGCTTTCCACTGCCCACATGGTGTCACGGTGCACATTTCTGTAGCTGATGGCTTTGGAAGGTGAAAACAAGCTGCCTCATCGGCCACGGAGCCCTGGTCATCCCGACAGCTGACGTATCTCATCCGGGTACCCTTCCCACACGTTGCAGAGCACTAGGGAAGAGCAACAAGCACTCTGCTAGGCTGTTTCCTGATATCCATTGCAAGGACTTTGGAATGAAAAGTTGCTTAAATACACTTCAAAAAAAAATATCATATTGTCTACTGTAAAATAATCCCGAACTTATTATAACACGTGCTTACCGGTGTCCAGGATCCAAATCTCCACTGTGTCCTGTGAATGCCTGATATGGATCTCTTGGCTTCAGGACTATTTGGATGGGGAGGACATACAGCTATTTCACAGTCCTGTGCAGGAAATACATGAGGGAAAAGTGGGAAATAAAGAATTTGCAGATGTTTTGCTTAAACTACCTCCTCTTCAATGTAATTACGAACAACACGCAACATCTTGAAACTCTGGGACCTGCATGCCTGTGTGGAGGGAGGCTTCCTTCTTTGCATCCTTTTGGTGAATCAGCAAAACTCGGTATCAACATCCCAAGGCCTTAATATGCAGAACCCTCCGTGGACTTTTGACTTATTAGGAATGCTACAACAGGGATCCCCATAACCATGTGCCATCTCCACGCATTAAAACCAGATGTTTTTGAGGCAAAAGATGAAAGTTCATTAAGAGTTCTGGTATGAACACACATCTGCAAATCAGCAACTTTATCTCCCTTCAAAGCTCCCTTCCTTCAGCACGAGACCTGCAGCCCACACAATAAAGGTTATGCTGCTGATTGCAGCCCTTTGATTCCCTGCAGCCCACCAGACCGCCTATATCCATGTGCTGATCTTCACCACACACCAAGCATGTGAGGCTTTGGGGACAGGCATGTCATTCCGCTCAGTCCTGGTCCAGCGCCTCACAGGAGGGCTCTGGTCCTGTCTGGACCTCCTGGGAGGTCTGGTGACAGAAATGATGAATAGCCATGACTTTACTCCATGAGTAGTCCTTGCCAAAAAGGAAATTAATACTGATTGTCCCCGCGAGAGAGAGCGCGGCTCCTGACAAACGGCACACATGATTTCTGTGATTTCACTGACACTGGAGACATGCATGCCAAATGATGGCTGATGACAAGTGGGTTTGTTACCCCTTGACTGTAGAGCAATTGGTCTCCATACATGGGAAACACAGCCCTTTCCCAAATATTGTGGCCTCAGTTAAACTCTGCGAGGTCATGCAGGACTGAAGCTGGGCAGGGCATCAGTACTACGACTCTCCCATGACAGATAGATGGTAATATTCTGTTTTATTCAACTTCTTAAGACACCTTGGACACATTCTCTGCTTAAAAGGGGAATTCATATGTTTGCTTCCAAGTACATATCATGGAAAGCCTCCTCAGCAAATCTGCAATTTGTACAACATTTCTCAATTTATCTAGCCAGGGAGGATGTCTCTGGAATTGTAGCTATACTACACTCTTATGTCACATGCAGCAGGCAAGAAATTATATCCCCTCACCATCATTTGTATCACACAGCAACAGTCCTAAAGCCATGTGAGCTCAGACTGCAGCCAGGCACCCTCAACTCCACGCAAGCCAAAGGAAGTGTCTGCTGTGTTTGAGACCACAGCCTCTGAGGCCAATGAATACTGTCTCAACCTTCTGGTCTCTTATTTGTTTTCCCATATTGATCCACTGTGGCTTCTTTAACTCATGAGTTCCTAGAGACCAGCTTTAGCTCTGCATCTGAATGGCCCCTCTCACATCCCATCCTATGGCTAGAGCTCCGTGGACTTAGGCAAAGGTAATTAAACATCAACCCTCAAAGTCCTGATGCCCTCACAACACGTTGTCCATTGCCTTTTTGGCAATTTGGTGCTTCAGAGTGTAAAGTCAACCACACATGGAGAGAGCCTGAATGGGAACTCCCCGATTACAGCTTCCCTGTCCCACTACTACCAAAGCAGGTAGTAGCACCTTTCCAACAGCCATGTAGCAGATCAAAGCACTGCTCTGCATGGAATGGTGTTCAGGACAAGGCTTTGCTGCAGAAAGGTGTCCCCCTGATGCTACAAGCCTGGATGCCTCCATAAGCATGCTGGCAAAAGATGGAGCCAGGGCAGCAGGACTTACCTGGGTATCTGTTGGCCTGGTTGCAGCGTTACACTCGTTGTCATCCACCACTGACACATAGGTGCCCACAACACACTTCACTGCTCTCATCTGATAGCCTTGGCCACAAGTCACTGTGCACTGGGAGAGGAGAGAAAGGGAGAAAAGAGTGCTGGGTCTGAGTAGCTGCTTCGGTTAGAAAGTATTAATCAGTCCAGACTGTTTAGGCAAGCAGCAAGAGCAGCAAAAATAAAACACAGCTTCCCTTCTGGTTTCTCTCCACTTCATGCATTTCAGCTTTAAATTAGGTCAAAGTTTTAACTCACTGCACCCACCAGTGCCTCACACGCTTCACTTGCTTCCTCGGGAATGAAGGTGTGAGCATTGAAATGATTTACTTTGTTGCACACATTAGAATCAGAGTCTGGTAGAACCTGCATGATATCCTTCTTTAAAACTGGTTGTTCAGCCCCATGGTAGCACGAGCAGCTAATGAATAATTTTGCTGATGGGAAATATGTCTGACTGGGGCAAACTGGTCTGGGTTTGTTGCTGTTTTTTTAAGTCAAGAGCTAACAGCTTTGTGGAAAAGCAGATGCCAGAACACTCTGGGAGAAATGAGCAACTTGTATTTTAACAGGAAAAAAACCCCTCACCAACCCAGAAACTGGAAAACATTAAAAGCAACAACAGTTATTCAATGGGGGCAGCTTTTCTGTGAAAATCAGGCCATGTATTTATATGCCTAAATATGGATTTAGGAGCGTAACCTTGGAAACCCCTTTTTTTTTTTTTTTGAAAATCATGGCCAATTTAGTATGACAGAGATTAAATTTAGCACAAAGGGCAGGTACTGTTATTGCTGCCTATCCGCTGAACCCAAGCGACCAGAGGGCTGCTTTGGTGTGCAAATCAATTAGCACAGTTATGCTGCTGAATTTGGATGAAAGGGCAGCGCCCAGCCCCAGCCACCCTCGCCCAGGTCCCACTGGCTCGGAGCCCCACGGGGCTCTGCAGTACCTGGCCCCACGGCCCCACTTGCCACGAAGCACACTCCTGCTGCTGGCACGTCTGCACCGACTCCGGCTTCGTCTCGGGATCGCAAAACCTGTCATTTAATCGATCTTCTCCAAACTGGCACCAGGTCTGGCGGTGCTTGTGCCCTTTTCCACAGGTGACCAAGCACTGAGAGGAGAAAAGAGCAAGCTCAGGCAGCGCAAGGGCTGCGCTGCCAGCTCAGCATCTGCCGTGGCACTGAAAAATAAACCTGGAGACCCACAGCAACCACTGCTTAAAAAAAAAAAAAAAAAAAGTGGTGCCACAAGGCAGTTCTTTAGCTAACAATAACGTGTCCTGGAAGACAGGCAAGTGCCTTGCAATGAGACAGGAATGCTCTCAGGAGCTGGTCCGGGGCAGAGGCTGGAGCATGGAGAGCACAGCCAGGCTGAGACCCTTCAGCACAGGCAGAGTGAGCCCACAAAGGCTCATGTCTTCCAGCAGCTGTAAGACATAGGGCAATGGCACAGCACTGTCCTGCAGGGTTTTAGCTGTGCACAATGGGGTGCCAAAGGTTTCTGAAAAACTTGCTCAGCTCTGGGTGTGCATGTTAAGGGTCTTGGCTTCTGTGGGCTGCAACTGCCCTGGAGTGGCTTGGCCTGGCAGCAGCTTGACTCAGAAGACAGATGTTTTGCAAAGAACAATCCCTGTTCCACTTAATCGGTTTCATTACATCCTAAAAGAATGCCATTCACAGAAAGGAGTGATTTGGCCACAAAGGTGATGAGCAGCCTTTGAAGACTGTTCTCCAGCATCCCCAGTCCTGCTGCAGGAAAAGGCCTATCAAGATACGGTTTTGTTGCATTGCAAAGGACACCAGCAGCAGCAGCAGAAGAGGTAATAAACAGCAGGGAGAGGCTGAGCAGGACATCAGTAGGGTGAAATCCTGCCCTCCAGTGACAGCCAGAGCTGCCAGGGCTTCTGAGGACAATCTCAAGGGAAAATGAGGGCAGAAGGTATTTTTCTTCTGAACATTACAGAGGAACTGCAGAAAAACTAGGGAGAAATTACTGCAGGATTGGAGAGGAATTAACCCCCTGGTGGCTTTGCAGAGAGGGAAGTGGCCACTTGGTCACTGGCGACAAGGCCAGCGACTCTGCTGCCTGTCTGAAGCCTCACTGTGCACAGGCTGGGAGAGACCTTCTGTAAGAGGCACAAACAAATCACAGGGGACGAGCAGGGACAGGGTGGAGGGCTGGCACCCACCTCGGACCAGTCTCCAGTTTTCCACTGGGGGCAGGAGAAGTCGCTGCACCGCTGCACTGTCAGCTTCTCCTGCTGGCTGCACTTGCTGTCGTCCAGGACGTCGTTGTAGGTGTTCACGCACATGGCTCGGCGCCGCCGCGTGCCCCCGCCGCAGCTCTTGGAGCACTGCCAAGGACACACAACAGGTAAGTGGTTTTTTGCCCCTCTACTGCTGTTGCCTTTCTCCCTCTTCACAGTCAGGACTGCGGAGTGACTGCAGAAAACCTCCGGAAGAACAACTTGTACTCTTAAGTAAAAGGCTTTTACTTTATGCATTCCTTTAAAAAGCCAATCTTGCTAAAGCTTAATAAAATGTCGCAGCAATGCATTTCACAAATTTATTTCAGGTTATAACCCCATTATTACTTTTACAAGGGTTGCCTTTCAGTTCTCCTAAATGGCTGCTGCTCGCTCTCATTTTAGGAGAGATTAACTCTCTGACCAGCCAGCCCCCCCTCGCCATGACCTCCCTGGAAAGCCCAAGGCTCGTCAATCTCTCGGTGCCAGGCCTGCATTCATGAATTTTCTTGTTCACACAAAAACTAAAATGTGTTAAGGAAACAAATTTCAGAAGTCCTCTGCTGATGGCACCCTGTCCTCCCCAGCTCCTGGCAGTGGTGATGGCTTTGACGGGAGAAGACAGCCAGCAGCGCTTAGTGTAATGAGGGCAGACCTTCGGATGCTTAAAAAGCATAAATTAATAGCAGGGGAAAATAAGGAGTACCAGGCTGATTTAGACTACAGCGTCCTCCAGAAAAAGGACTGGAAGAAGAATCATGGCCAACTTTTACATATGTGCTGTTTGCAACCTAAACATCCCGATGCACCCCTGTGCAAGGGGGAGGCAGTGTTCCCTATGCCAATGAGCTTCCCTCACCTCTGTCCAGGCCGAGTACCGCCACCCTCCCACGTTACAGTCTCCAGTGCACTTCTCCCTTGTGCTGGGCTTGGGCTGGCTGCTGCAGAAGCGGTCGTCCACCTTCTCTATCTTGCCCTCCAGCCTGCTGTACTTGGAGCAGTAGATCTCCAGGATGCGGTAGCCCAGCCCGCACTGCGCCGTGCATTCGCTCTTCCTCGCGATGTGCCACCTGCACCGAGGAGAGCAAACATCAGCTGTGGGGTTCCAGCACTCTGCAGGTAAGGTGCTTGAGGGTGTTTGACATAAATAGGGAATATACGCTCTTGAACCGGAAGTTTTGGCTCTTTGTAACACTTCCCAATGCTTTGTGACTTCCAAAAATCGGAGGCAATTAATCCTGGCATTGTTCCTTGAAGGGAAGGAGCTGTCGCCAGGTCCCTCTTGCAGACAGTGAAGTCACACTGTGACCCTGTGGGACCAGCCAAGGTGGTGAGGGGAATCTGTGGCCAAGCAAGGTGCAGAGCTTTGAATGCTTTCCACCCCACGTTCCCCTGCAGGAGTGCCACCTCAGCCTCTAAAACTAAAAGCTGGAAAATACAGCATCAGAAAATGACCTGCACAGACTTGAACTGTGTTCCACATGGCAGGACACCTGCAAAACAGTCTCAGCACAAAGGACAAACAAATGACTTGCTACAAGACACTTGAGTCCCAGTGGTGTCAGTGGGAATTAGAGGTGTTCCCTCTGGACAGACAGATTTCCACTCTGCTGCCTCCTTCCTGGGATGGACAGCAAGGGTTGGTGCTGGTGGCCCTCAAGGAACCACTTGGGGATACAGCCCTGCTTCATATCAGCCCAGCCCTGGCAAGAGATGCTGGACACGAGGCCTGATCCAGGGAGGTGCTGGAGACCCTGAAGCCAACAGGAGCCCATTGCCCCTCAGACCTGGCAGGGGTGTCCCCTTGGTGACCTGGAGACCCTCAGGCTGTTGCCAGTGCCTGTGTGGGAAGTGCAGAGCCCCACTCCCAAGCCAAGAGAGCAAACCCGAGCACAGCCCAGAGAAGAATAAGATCAAGGGGATTTGGAGTCAATAGCTCCTGACTGGTGGGAGCCTCACATCCCCTGCCTGCTTTTCAGACTCCTGCGTTTGCCCTTCTCAAGTTTCCAACCTGTTGCAATGGCAACAGCTGTTACCGCGACAACCCGACCCTGCACAGCCCCTGCACGGCCCCGGTTTAACAGAGCCAGAGAAACCCCTCGGGAAACTCGGCCATCTGAATTGCTTCACCAGCAGCCGCTTAATGCCACCATATTTAAGCCCCAGAAAGGAAAACAGATTGCTTTTTAAAGGAAAATGGGTTGTGATGATTTAGGCTGTGCTCCATCAATTCCTGCGCGCCAGAAATTGTCTGGGGACATCCACGAACCCACTCTACACTAAAGCCTATTCTTTGCTTTAAATAAACGATGATAAATTCAAGTATTAGTTACTTCTTTGCTTTAAGTATATGTTTTTCCATCTTTGCAGGCTGTTTGTAAGATGGTGCTGAGCATTTCTGACAGGGGCAGACACAGATTTCAGGCGCTGTATTGCACCGGGAGATTTTTCAACATTAGGAGCATTTTTGTTATAGTTAGTCCTAATTTAATACAACAAGAGAAATGTGAAAATGTACAACTGTGCCTCTCAAAACACAGCTGGTGGATGACAATCCCTCTTGGTTGACAAAGAGGCAATTACTAAACCTTTTCTTTCTTAAAATCTAATACAGGCTGGTGAGAAAGGGAATTGTGGTGAGAGGTGAAAGGAAAGAGTAAACAATAAATACACAACGTAATGTATATACACAGCTGAGCAGAGTGCACCTTAATTCACATTCTGTGTTACAAGGCTCGGTGGTGGGATCAGGCTGTGGAATTCGATCACATCGCTGGTCTGACACTGTGAGCTGATCTGACTCTCTCTTACACACAGGTTTCCTTTTTCTTTCTCCTGCACAGAGAAAACCATCACATTGTTTATCATGCAGGACAGTGATCAATTCAGTTATTTCCCTTACACCTTTTATAGTAGCATTTAAGAGATGTTCAGTTGTGCTTCTCCATCTCATTCAGAAAGAGGGAGGGGGTTACAATTAAGCAGAGCAGAAAGGGTTTATTGCTGAAGGGATGGACACAGGCAGAGAGCTGGCAGGTGGCAATGACTGGATATCAGACCCAAAACCAGACACTGATGACTTTTGCAGCCTTAGCAAATGTATGTAACCTTTCCCGTGCTTCAGCTTCCTCACTGCAAACCAGGTTGTGAGGCTCACCTTGCTCAGAGGGGCTGTAAAGTGCCCTGCTCTGAAACCCATAAGCATCTTGTAAAATGTTACCTACTACTGAAGCCCAGTGAAACGATCACACCCATAATATTGGAATTCAAAGAAATCAAACGGAGAGGGATCTCATAGACCTGCCCAAATCCCAAATGAATCCAGGACAAAACTTAGCCTTCCCAAACACCCACCTTGGCAGAGCTTACTGCAGGACTGCCACGGGCCATGCTCATTCCAGTAAAACTGCTGAGGTTTGTCCTCAATGGGGATATTAAATGTGTAACGAACGTCAGGATTGTACAAATTGCCAACTGATAAAACCTGAGAGGAAGAAAAATGATGCAGAGTAAACCAACAGAAATCACTGGCCGCTATTTTCAGTCCAATTATGCTGGGCAGACTTTTCCATACACACAACATATACTTCACCTGGAGGGTTATTTCTTGCTCAATCCGATCTGTAGAATTAATCCTTTCAACAGTATTATCCGATCCACTGTATTCGATCACAGCATTCCCAACTTTGATTTCCCTTTTAAACATACTGACGACAAAGTCTCCATTTAATATAAAGTCTCCTTGACTGTTAGATAAGGCTGCATAGGTGCAAAAAACAAGAACTAAAGAAGCAGAATTAACTCATACGTACATAATAACGAGGGTCATGCGCTCTCAGTGCTGCTTTCCTTTGGGGCTGGGAGGAAAAGCCCACTAGCACTCTCAAACAGAAAGGATGTAAAGAGAGCAGCAGAGCTCTTGCAGACATTGTTCCTTCCCTTTTTTCCACTGGAAAGCCTCATTAAAATGAAGGCTGAATGCCTGAAGTTGTTGCTGAACAGTTCACTCATAACTCAGGGCAGAGATATCCAAAAGGCTGCTGTACGGAGCACACACAGGCTGTATCCCCTCATATACCACAAAAATAATCCTGTCCAAACCTTTTCATAAGGTTTGTGTGGATAGGGTGGCTCCCTTGTTGTTTCCAGGTGTGTTCTTAAGGTAAATGTTTGTGCCCTAATTGCCTAAACATAATTTTCTAGTAGATAATTTCAGGGAGTTTGGTCAGTATCTCCCCCTCTCTCTCCATCTCCCTCCTCCCCCCACACATTTTATTATTTCAAATCTTAAGGTATGTGAAAGCACTGAAGGCTTAAAGCCTAAATGCTTTATAAAAGGAACAGTTTCCTGAAAACAGCAGTCTGCTGCACAACTTCACACTAATGCGATTATGTAGCTAATTTCCTAAGTTAGTTTCCCCACCATTTCACCCATCACAGCTACGTTACTACAAAGCCCCTGTACTGAAAAATCTAAACTTAACACCAAAACACCAAAGGCAAGGTTTTTCCATCGAATAAAGAGAGATAATGAAGCAAAACACTGCTCGACAGCAAACAGACATAGATGGAGAAAAACTCACAAAGCAAAGGCTAAACTGAACCAAATCCCACATTTTGGCTTTGATGTTATTAGGCAGTAGTAAAACTGTCTAAAGGATTCCTTCCTGTTTACTGTATCTCCTACAACAGTAGGTACATGTCTTGGACTTGATGACAACATCAAATTCCTCCTAAATTGTTAAGCAACTACAAGGTTCACAGTACCAAGGGCCCAAGATTTCACACTCAGTGAGCTGCAAAATAAGTGGACACATGCACACTTCTCATTTGCTTCTAGTCAGGCCTAATGTGAAGAGATGCTTTCCCAGCAATATTAAAGCAACATTAAAGAAGATTTGACTTCATTGCTTCCCAAGAAGATTAAAGGCCCTCCAAGAAGAGCTGGGAAGTTTGGGGCTCCTTCTGGGGTGAACCAGTTTTAATAGGCACAACATGGGGAGGATTGCTTTTCCCAGGAAAGAGGAATAACAAAACTCCCTTCCACAAGAGGGAAAACTATTACACCACAGTATGTTTTTTTTTTTTGGTGCTGATGTGCATTCATGCTGCACCATCTCATTGCACTGATGTGAATGTGCAAAAATGATGTGACGCAGCTGTAAATGCACAGAGAGCCCTGCATCGTGCCCACCTGGGAATGGGGACAGGGAACACCCACTTAGCTTTTTGTCTCAATAAACGGTCCAGAGGCAGGATGGTATTTCAGAGCAACAGCCAAAGCTGTCATGATTGTTTCCCTTTGGTGCACGGTAGTCTCCTCTACTTGCTTCTCAAGTGAGTCCTTTTACCTTTGATGGGGACCACCAGCCTAGTCATGTTTTCAACATACCCAGTTCCAGGAATTTTGCAATATAAAACAAGATGAAGTGCCCTGTTCAGAGATGTAAATATAGGACCAGGCACTACTGGAGCACAGCTGGTGGTGCCAGGCACAGGGCATGTAAAAGAGGAGGACTGGATACTCTGAGGGACCCCAAACAGGACTTAATGGCAAAACCAGCCTTCAGCTGGCAGGTGTAACATCAGCCGTAATGTGCACTTGTGTTATCTCTGCTATTGAGCCCAAACAGAACTGTGGGGTGAATTACTGATCAGCATGGTGGAAGAGAGACTCAAGGCTATGCTAAGGATATGGATGTGCAGTAGAGTGGTCTGACAGAGCACCACAGGCATGTTCATCTGCCTTTAGAGGCATACCCGTAGGTTAGAGAAAACAGTGACTATGAGACTTCAACAGCTAAAGGCCAAGTTATTGTTAGGTTTACATCAAAACTGGTATTTTTGGTGCCGGGTATTTCTTTATGGGTACATATCACTGTCAGGGACAAGAAGGGCTCAACCTAAGTGACATAAGAATTATTATTCTCAGAAGAATAGAAAATAATTTCTCTATGTGTTTGTACACACATCTTTCAGGGCATGGCATATTTTCTCTCCAGCCAAAGAATGGTGACAGCAGAGATCAGAAGTCTGTTTGGTTCCCAGTTTTGTGCCTCAGCTCCCATCTACAGCCCAGGCTCAACAGTCCTTCCCAGCCCTACACACACCCTAAGGGGGTATTTCTTACAATCTGTGAACCTCCCAAACTTTGCATCTAGAATGGCATGCACAAAAAGAAGGAAGGACATAAGGCTGAATGTTTGGCAGACGTAGATAAATTCTCGCCAAGAAAACATTTTCCTTAAATGAATTCTTCATCCTCCCAAGCAAAGAGCAGTCAGCAGATGTATCACCACAACCAGAAAACAAGGCAGATTTCTGGACTGAAATAAGGCCTACAACTCACCCAGGTAGTTGTCATCCTCTGGTTTCCCTGAGTAACTGTGCTGACGCACATCAATATTAGTTGCACCAGCTGGGATGCGAACCACAACATTATAGCCTAGGAAAGATTTAACAGAAAGTCAAGGCCATTACACAGACATTTCATTTGCTTTCTAAGGGGAAGGGAAATGAGCAAAATTACCTCACATTACACAAGCCGATACTTTTCATTTAGGGATAGCATAAATAGTTATAAAATGGAATACAGTATAGCTAGAAGGATTTTGTGTTTTACATCAATGTTTTTGTAGATCAAGTGTGGTAACGGCTTTTATAGACCCACATTTTTCACTATAAATTTTTTAGCAACAGATTCTTACCATAATGCACCGTGTTAAATGTGCCTGCAACAGTTTTACATGAAGAATTATCCCCACCACAAACGCCACATTTATCTCTTCTTGCTTTTGAATTCAGCACATGATCGCATCCAGCTTGCTTTAAGAGAAAAATTGAAAAAAACTAGATTGAGCAAATACAGACTAGAACAGCATTTACAAACCTCCTAATTAAGGCACACAAAAGCTGTGTATGCAAAAGGTTGCCATGAGACAAATTGTTTTGCTTCCCCACATTTTTCCACTGATTTACAGAGTGGCCATCCCACAAGGTTTTCCAACAAAAAGGCTTTTTCACAAAGCGAGGATCAGAACTGCTGTTTGCACCAAGCAATGCCTCCACTAGAGAAAAATTCTTGCATCAATTGTTCCCATAGAGAAAAGTGTGAAAAATAATTGTGAATGGAAATGTAAAGGGATCTGGAGCCTGAAGAACTGTGGTAGAGCACAGAAGGAAGCATCCTTTGGATTTAGGCTCAGACCCACACAGCCCTCATTAACTTAGGCAGATGTGTAAACAACCTCCTCTTGAGCGTGTCTCAGGAAGAGCCGGTGAGCGGTCTAGAGTACAAGTCTGATGAAGAGCAGCTGAGGGAGTTGGGGGAGCCCAGCCTGGAGAAAAGGAGGCTCAAGGGGAGACCTCATTGCTCTCTGCAACTCCCTGAAAGGAGGTTGTAGCCAGGTGGGGGTCAGCCTCTTCTCCCAGGTAACAAGTGACAGGACAAGAGGAAATAGCCTCATGTTGCACCAGGGGATGTTTAGACTGGATATTAGGAAATAATTCTTCACCAAAAGAGTTGTCAAACATTGGAACAGGCTGCCCAGAGCCATGGTGGAGTCACCATCCTTTGAGGTATTTAAAAGATGTGTGGATGTGGCATGTTGGGACATGTTTTAGAGGTGGACTTGGCAGTGCTGCATTAATGGTTGGACTTGATCACGACTTAGAGATCTTTTCCAACCTAAATGATCCTATAATTCCATGTGTGGCTCTTCAGTAAATCTGGTGGCTGGCACAAGTTTCAGACCAGTTGGGGTTGGCAGAGCCCGGAGATAACATTGGCAGCCCCTGGGCAAAGAGGGCCCGCCAACAACTGCGAGGAGCACAGCGCAGAAGTGCCATCCTGCCTTGCAAAACTGCAATCCCCCCTTGACAAAGAGGGTGGGAGACAATTACCCGGCAGAGACCCTGCACGCAGATGTCGTTGGTGTCGGGGCCACAGGGCGTCCCGTCGATGACGCGGTCCCGCAGCTGGTAATAGGCCGTGTTCCCCGCCACCCGGCAGAACAACTTGCACCGATCCTTCATCAGGACTGGGCATGGGAGGGAGGAAAACCAGAGGCATGTTATCTGAATGTCATCACCCCGAGGTGGCGATGCAGGAGGCAGGATCTGCATCCCCCCCTCCCCACCTTCCCTCCCTGGCACTTACTGCCGCTGTATTTGGGAACCCAGCGCACGTTCGTGGGCAGCCCGTTGATGTTGAAGTGCTTCCCATCGAAGTCAGCACACTGCTCGTCCCGGAAATCCTTCTTCAGCTTTGAGCACGGTTCGGTATTGCAGGATTTGAACTTCATGCGGCGACCCACACAGTACTTCCCACCATTTTTGGGCCTGCAGAGACAAGATCAGGCTAGACATGAGATGAAATTGCAGTTCTGCACCTGCTCAACACAGTCAGGACTTGCAACACCATTTTATGGGCTCTGTTCTTAATGCATACCTTTAATTAATAGCCTAGATTGACAAGCAGGAAAGGTTATGCAGGTGTCTAACAAAAAGAGGCCATATATGTGATGCTAAAAAGGGATGAAAAAGGGAATAATTGCTTTCTGCTGAATGACAAGGTAGTGAGAGAAGCCAGAGATGAAGAGCAACACCTTCCTCCTCATCTGAGGATTTATTGTCACACCAAAGGATTGATGTGGTCCAGGCCCATACTTCCACAACCCCTTCAGTCCTATAAATTTGGTGGCTCAGAGTTTGCATGTGATCTAGGGGATTGCAAATAACTAAACACCACACGAGAAAGAAGAAAGGGCTTCCGTCCCTGCAGAAGCTGAAAGGCCAGCCAGCACTTAGTCCTTCAGGATTTCCAGCCCCAGATGTTAGAAATGGTAATGTTGGACACTTCAAAACAATGTTATCTCCGTGTATTCTAGAAAGCACCAAACATGGCCAATAAATACTCTACCTCCATTTTATAGCAAGATGACAGTGGTATAAACTGGGGAGAGAGATACCATCCAAGCCACATAAAAGCCAGTGGATAAGCCTAGGAGAAACTGTCATTTTGAATTTCCTGACTCCCAGATTCAGGACTGTAGTCATAAAACTATTTTTGTCCTCATACGTAGATGGAGCCTTTGCCAGAAAACAGATCACTTTGGGGACTGAAAAAGCCTCTCCCATTCCAGCTGCTGTCAGCAGTGGTGCAGGAGCAAGCTGCACATCAAAATAACCACCAAACCTACATCTTCTACCCACCCCTCAAAAAACGAGTGCCAGTACTAGCAAGAAGTGCAGATTAGAAGAGCAACTCACTGGGCTTTGCTACCCTGACATCCACACCTCCTGCCTTCCAAGGCTGTTCTTCAGGATCAGCTCTGCCTTACCTTGGGACCAGACACCTATCAGTGCCCCAGGGATGCTGTCAGAGTGCATCTTCCCTTAGAGCCCCCTTAGGGAGGGAAGCTGGTTTGCACACTTGGAGACCCTTCAAGATGCAAATGAACGAGTGATAAATGGGAACTACCCCTGCCCCTAGCAGGGAGATCCAGCATCTCTAACAAAAGGGACAGCACCCCCCTGCACATGCAAGAGGGTCTCTACACACAGTGAAACAACAAGTTCTACAGCTGAACAGAAATTTTTAGAATCTCTACACATCCACCACCTAGGAAGCCCGGCAGTGCCTTTTCTCCCACAAATAACAATTCTTCACTCTTACACTTGAAAACTCTTTGTGACTCAAGCAGCAGAGTTCCTGTGAAACAAATGGAGAGAAAGGGGCACAGAATAGCTTGCTCTAGCTGAAAGATTGCCTGCGAAGCAGGGAGAGGCAGACAGGCAGACTTCCCACCTCTCCATCAGCACCACCCTAGGGATGCTCACAGGTTTGGCAGGAGTTGCCTCCTTAAGCAGCTCCAGATGAGATGCTGCGAACTACCAGCTACAAATGTGGGATTTTTCCTGCCAGCATCCTCTCCTTGCTGAGGTCCACACTGCTGTGGTGCAGACCCCTCTGGTCCTGTGCCAGATATCAAGGGGTATGATTTGTCTTCAGGCACAGCCTGGAGCAATAGCTGGTAACATCAGCTCTACCTGCTCTGAGGGCAGCTCTCATGTGCCCTCTGGAAATTAAATGTGTGCCACTTGCAAAGGTTTATGGTGCTTGCAATTAAAGCAAGTGCCAGTGATAAAAAGCCCATGCAGCCACACAGTGCCCAGTGCAGATTCCTAATTACAGACTGATTTTACACCAGGTCTTAGTGGAGCAAATCTAAGCCTGGTTTCTACTGAGTTAGTCTATTCTCCACCCCGTTGTGTCAAACAACTTGAAATTACTTGATTACACCTGGGATCACTCCAGAGATAACCCAGTGCAGCAGCCCCTGTAATTGCTGGCGTTTTCCCACCACTGGAGGTTATCCCGTGGACTATTCCCACAGCCCATCCTGTAGATTATTCCTATGCAGGCACATTAACTACCTCCAGCTACAAAGGGACATCTCAACAATCTCACTACACAGCACTAAGGGAAACTTAGCTGTGGCAGCAGCACACTCTAGACCTTGGTGAGTCCGTGGGGGATTCATTTTCACTTCCAAAGCATTTAAACCACAGCAGAACTGTTGCAGTTTGACAGAGGCTCTAAGTTACACAAACCTCTAAGAGGGCATTTTTTAAAAAAAATTTGCAGTTACAACATTTTTATGGTAACCACATTGCTTCCAATACAAATCAATTTAATTAAAATGAAACTTTTAAATATTAACTTAGCTACGAAGAACTTGGAGGAGCATTTTCTTTTTTAGAGGGGAATGTCTAACAAGATCCAAAGATCCCAAGCTTCTGTTTAGTTTCCTCTTCTGTAGACATGACCCCTGAGACTGAGATAACGTTGACACACCATGAACTGAAGGATGCTAAAACTTGCCATTGTGTTGCAAACTGTCAGCTTCGTAACTGTGGCATTAAATCTCCCCTCAGACAGAGCTGGGGGTCGAAGCACACTCACACTTCTGACATTTCAAAACAGCTCCAAACCACCCTGACAGTTTTAGGATGTTTTTAAACCAACATTGCTTTTCATAGTGTGTGACGAAAAAGAAAGAGCTGAACCTGAAAAATAAGTCAGCCTTATGTGACACTGATTTTCAGTGTCATGAAGAAATACGGCGTACTTCCCTCTGTGTAAGATTTTTATGGGTAATCAACAATGTACCACAGAGACAGAAGGGAAAGCAGTGCATGCCAACATGCATGACAACAGGGACATGGATGGTGGGAGCTCACACAAATTACAGGCACAAAACAACAGCCAGTGTAAAGTTGTGTGGATGGTGCTGGGACAGACACCTCCTTGTGGAAACCTTGGGAGGAGCTGGAGAAGAGAGGCCATGCCCAGCACATGGCTCATGAAAAGGGGCCTGGAAAGAACCACTATTGATGAGAAGCACAGAGGATTTCTCAGGCAAGTTGGTGCTGAGCGTATCTAGGTGCTTTTGCAAATCCCAGCCAAAGCAATACGCCTCCCAAAGCACCAACATACAAAACACAAGCTATGTGAGAAGATGGAACTTAAAATCCCTTGGCTAGCCTTCAGGATAAAGGAGATTTTCTACCACAAAAAGCTATCAGTCCAAACAGATGCCCCTTCATAAGATGGGAATACATCTCACTGACAGCATCCAAGTTTCGGCAGCAGAGCTATTTTTGCACAAGGAAAGATACTTTATTTTTGCCTCTCCGTGGCTATTGGAAGACCATATGGTGTGTGCTGACTCAACACAACCAAAGGAGAACCCCTTTGCACTTGTGTGTTTCTTAGCATCATTTTAATTAACGTGCTGGTGTCCTACTCCCTAAGCTTTGACCCTGCTCTCTTGACACTTGCCCAGCTGCACTGAGCAGGCTCTCCTGTCACTACACCACTGGTGTCACAGATACAATCTCTCCCTTCTCCCACTAGCAGTGATGAAACTGTCACTGGCACATCCCTAATGGCAACTTCCTTGGCAGCAAGCCATCCAACACCAACGATGAGAAAGAGGTGCTCAATCTTTTGAAGACCCCTCAGTGCAACCAGCCCTGCAGACTCCTCTCCTCTGTGCCTCAGTGCCAAATGGAAGCCCAGAAAGCCTCCTGCCCACCTACCTTCTTCTAAAAGAAGGTAGGTAAACAGAAACCAGCATAATTCATGTAAACAAACTGTTTTCATACCAGTTGCTCAAGCTATTACCAATATTTCGCCAGCCACATAGTTGTCTACTTGAAGCCCATGGCAAAATTCCCTGCCATTTCAAAGAGTTCAGGATTTTGCATTCCAGTCTGACAGCAAACATTTTTGAGGGCCACTTTTTAATGGGGCACAGATTTCTGCTGAGGTTTGGCTAGTCTGCACCAGCTGAAATGTAACTGTATAAAGGACCAGATGCAAAAGGAGCCAAAAGCTGCAAAACCAGCCAAAGCAGGAGTAAAATGGTAGAAAACTGCATAAAAGCCTGCAGGAACAGCTGCAAAAGCAGCCAAACCAGGGATACAATGGTGAAAAAGGATAAAAACATGTCTCCTTTCTTTCTCCCTCCTTTCTGAATCACGACTTTGGAGGAAGAAAAACACCTCTGGAAGTGGGATCCCAGTTGTGCCTCCACAGGAACACAGGAGGCAATAAACCCATGCAGTTATTAGATTTTTCCTTCGCTCATTGTTGAATGAGCACTTTACCCCTTTTAGAGCACTTTACCCACAAATCAAACCTGTGCCCGGCTCCTCCTTGGTTCCCATCTTAGCTCATCCATGCCAGGCAAAGCCACCCATTCCCAGGGCAGAGTCACTTGTCCTTGGGGCATACAAGGGTTGGGGACAGACAAAAAAGGGGATTTCAGCCCACTTGGGTAGCCCAGCTGCTTTTCCCCCACTGGCACTTACTCGGGCCTGTTGCACTCCCGTATCGCCGTCTTTATGCCGCCACCGCAGGTCCTCGAGCAGGTCCCAAAAGGGCTCCACGTCCCCCACGCTCCATCTATCACCGGTGCCTCTCGCTCTTTGGGCACACACATCCCAAACCTGCAGTGCTGTGGGCAGGGAAACATGGGAAAGGTGGGTTTGCATTGCTTTTGCATCATGAGCCGACCAACAGTGACCAGCCTGGGCGATGACTCAGGCTGCCTTATTTCTCAACCACACACAGTGATTTTGCAATCAAATAAAGCTGAACTTCTTTTTATCTTTTCTGTCACCCCCATTATTTTAGTTTCTCTGCACCCTTAAATGGCAAAGCGAAGGCAAGGTGCTGCGTCCATAGAATGATTTATGGGATGAAGACTGAGGACAACAGCAACCACTGAATATTCCCAGTTTACTGCTGCTGAACAGCACAGCAAAGCTCATGGCACTGGCTTTTCAAAAAGCTGCTTATCTGATTTCCTGGAGAGCTGCAGGAACTGTGCCGTGTCAGGGGAGGAGACAGGCAATGAGGAGAAACACCAGGGAAAACTCAAACCTCCTCACAGCTATCCAAAGCAGGAAAGGAAACTTCCAAATATAAAAGGCAATTAAAATAGAAAAATGAATTCCTTAATCCAAAGTATTTTTTTTTTACTCAGTCATAACATGGGACTTGCCAAGACCTGGTCTACACTTTTGTTTTCTAGCTATGACTCTTGTTTTCTTTTGTATGGAAAACTGGATAGTTATCATGGCAAGCCCCCATTCCCGTTCTCATGGTATAAATTGTGTCCTTTGGGGTATGTTTGCTAGACTGACAACACAGACTTCTGGAGAGGTGAGGTCTAGGGGAGAGTCACCTTCTGGCCCCACCAGAGTGGATGGAAAATTGTCCCCAAGACCCGTGAGAGCAGGACTTCCCTCTCACTGAACAGCGCTGGCTAAAGTGGATTTAAAGCCAGAGACATGCAGATACCTAAGTCTTTGCAATTATAGGAAACCCAAACATTGCTGATTGCTCACGGATTAGAAGAGGCTACAGACTTACAGAAGAATACAGGCAGAGAGTCATTAAAATATTCCCTTGCAATATTTCTCTGCATCATGTAGGAAAACACCTGATGGTTTATGCAGCACACTGAACACCTTCTGCCCACAATGGCTGACCTGTTGCACTGCTTTGCTGCTGAAGAAAACTGATCTTGGTGCATTTGCCCACAAGCATGGTTTGCAGGACAGCTGAAGAACTCATAGCTTGAGTCCTGCATCTGATGTTTGCTCAGAGACGAGCACGGTCTTTGGGCTGTAACACGCCCTGTATTTGCTTCCATCTGAAGATTTGATTCCCCAGACAAAAACTGGCTAAAAATCATCTGCTACAGTAAAGGACAGCAATAAAATCAGATGTAATGCCTCTTTCTTTGCTGCAGGACAAACCCTTATGATGAATGACTCCTCCTGGCACCAGGGGTTGAAAACCTGAAGGCTGGGGACCCCTAGGCCAGCCCTGTACAGGACAAAGAGGTCCCACAACTATCATCAAAGTACAAAAATGAATGACACCAATCCAACAGAGCCTGTCCCAGAGGAGAACTTCTCACAGCAACGTCGATGCTCACAGCTAAATATATAACCAGAGTCATGCTTGACACCACTGACCCAGAGAAGATGACTGAATAGCTAACTAGTGAATGAACAGCTAACAGACCATGACATGACCTATATGTTTCCCATCCCATGGTTGAGAATTAACCAGGAAATCACCTGCATTCATTGATTTTATTAAAAATTGGGGGGCTGGAGGTGATGGCAACTCAAGGGTGGAGAAAAGAGCAGCTGTTTTAAATAAACAGCAAGATTATCTTATGGAAACGCAATGGTGTTTCTTGGAACCACACTGTGAGCAGTCTGGCTGCGCAACCTCCGTGCCTTTCGCATTTTAAAAATAATTTCTGTGATGAGATACAACAGAAAAACTAAAAAGCTTGCCAGGATTCTCTTTCCTATGAGCTTACAGATCACAGAATGAAGAGAATAAAAGGGGTTTTGTCTGGAGCAAATCCAAAATGTCTTAAGGCACACAGTCGAGTAGGAGAGCACTGGCAGGGATGGGAGACACTACAACAGACTTTCCTTTCCTTTGTCTTGCCACTGGAGTCCCAGATAATTCACCAAATCCAGCTCCCATCCTTGGGCTGACCGGCTGAATAGAGTAGCAGGGGGCAGACAAGGGCTGTGAAGCTCCATGCATGCATAACAGATGCGCTACCTGCTGCCATGTGGCAGGAGACACAAACGATTACTATTCCTCTACTCTTCTGCTATCATTCCCTAAGCAGCCCTGAAAACCACAAGAGAGAGAGAGAGGCCCAAATTTACGACCCTCTTTATTTTCTTTCAGTGATTTATCTCCACCCAACAATGAGCTGGTGCTGTGAAATGGTAAAACCACCACGACGGTGCTCGCCCAGCAAAGTCAAACGCTGAGCTGGGCTTATGGCTTGGTTTAGAAAGATCAGATTCGGTGTTCTCACATGCAAAATATGTGTAAGTTAATACTCCCATGTTGTTTTAGTGTCCTTGATTTAAGAGTAAATTTAGAACCCGGTTAAATCTACATCCCAGTAGTTTTAGCTCGATTTTTTTTAGCTATTCAGGCTCCCTCATTTCCAAAGATATCTCCATAAAAAATGGCATGGTATTTTCTCCATCTGCCAACCCATACATCACAGGCTTTAAACATGCAGACTTGAGGCATTAGTCAGCAAGCACCAGTTTGATGGGGCTCCTGGCCACAGCAGAGTACCAAAATAGCAATTTATTCCTAGGAAAAGCACTCCAGACTTGCACCTCAGCACTTTACAAGCCCAAGTAAACACCAAAGAGGAGAGAGTTTATGATGATCCAAATTTTAACACTGAATTAGACCAACACACAGATACAAGAATTACTCTGCAAAGCCCTTTTGTGAGAACACATTCAAATGCCTGAACACAAGTAGGCTGCATTAGCTTTTCTTAAGAGCCCATCTGCTCTCAGCTGAGAAGTTCAGGTCACACTTGTCTAATTTGTCTAAACTTGTCAAATTGTCTAAATTTGTGGGCTGAAATGTTTTTGCTCACACGGTCTTTATTAAGAGCCATGCAGCTGGACACTGCCTGTTGCATGACATGGGGTAATTGAGGGAGTGCTAATCTGCTCAATTGCAGTTGTTTGCACATCACTCTGGTCACATCCAAGGGCAACTGCAGGTTTGCTGGAAGAAAACTGCAGCCCAGATTTTTGGAATTTCAAGAAAACAGTAATTTCTGACCTTCCAGCGGTGAGCAGACCCCAAGCTCACCAGCAGAGAAATTGAGGACACAAGGTCTTAAGTTACAGGGACTCCACAGATAACTGAGCTTTATCCTGTGTCTCAAAACACGGGGGATCTCACACAAAAACATTAAAGATTCCAACCACACCTCTAATGCACATTCTCAGCAATAAAACCAAACATGTTGACTGCACTTTTCCCTAAGAAAGGAAGGCAAATTGATACATGATGCTCATTGTCCTGAAGGAAATCAGCCAAGTGTCACTGAACAATCAAGTTCTCAGACACATGCAACAAAAGATTAATCACCAAAGAGTTCCACAGCCTGTATGGAAAATTATATCTAAAATAGCATCCAGATTTTTTATTAAAATACATTTGAAAGACTATGATTTAAAACTTTGACTCTTTCTAAAGAAAACTCATTAATATTATTATTATTGTTGATTTTAAGAGCCAGAAAAGCAAAATTTTAAGCTATACCATGTAGAATAACATCACACTATTTTTACTAGAACCAGATGGAGAATAGTTTTGTTCAGACACAAATGATGAGAAACAGCATTTTTATTCAAAAGCTTCAGCATTTCAATAAAAGAAAAATCCTCCAACTACTTTTCTCCAGATCTGAACAACTAAAAATTAAATACTTACTCTAAAAACCACAATGCTAGCTGGAAATTAACATTGCACATGGAAATCAAAAGTTTCTATGAATTACTGCCAAAATGTTCCATACAGAAAATGTCAACCAATTCTATATTTTACTCTGAAGTTCTCAAGATGAGAAGCCAGCTGACAAGTTTATGTTACACAAAATTACTAATTGCTCACATCACATAGCAGATTTCTAACAAAAGCTTAGGGAAGCTTTGCAAAAGTTTTTGCTCAAAAGTTCACTCAAGGGCATTAATTTAAAAAGATAAGCACTCCAGAAGGGATACCTGCTTTAAACAATGTCATGCCAAGCAGTCAATTTTAATCACATTATCTGGGCTAGAGATGACCCAGGCACACCAGGCTTAGAACACACGTTGCTGCTCTGGGCTTCCACCCTTGCAGTCAGGGCTGTGCCCCACACAACTGGCACTGGCATAGGATGATTTGGACTGATATGCTGAGCTGAGCCCTGGGAAACACAGCTACAAGGCACAAATCACACAGTACTACAGACCTTTCCAGGCTCACATTCTGTCCCATCAGCCCAAGGTGTGTGCTGGGTTCGACATCCCTTGTGAGCACCATCGACGTTGATACACCAAAGTCGTCGACACTGCATCTGCTTAAGTGATTGAAAAGATGAGAGTATTAAATATGAGCCACAGACCTTACCAGATAAATGATTCTTTACGAAACTATCCCCCCAGGATTTATCACTAACTCACAAGCTTGACAGTAAGTTGATGGACTGTGAGCCTGCCATTCATCCAACCCCAAGAGACCTTATTTTTGCTCTGGCAAAACCGGGAAAAGCAAGGTGTGAAATTTCACTTACCATATAGGGGCACACTTGAGATCCGGGTCCAAAAATTAACTCACATTGTTTGTTGACATCATAAATCAGCCCCGGGAGCTGCTGAGGCAACGTGTAAGTTCTCGATGAAGGTTCATCAAGCAAACACTCCCCATAACCAGTGCTACAACACAAATCAGAAAAATGGTGTTAAAACAGGAGGTGATGAGATTAAATCCCATTGGTGTTTGCCCAAATTAGCCTCAGGGCAGCTGCACACCACATTTGCCATATCTGACAAGTGCCACAAGAGCTACTGCAAACTCAAGCACAGGAGGGTATGTTACCCATCCACCACCACCCCCGTGCTGTGACAGCAACCATCCACCACAGCACAGTCAGCTACCCTGGCAAAAGCATTTCTGAATGTGCACAACCTGCATTTAGTGGCTGAGCAAGCACTGGTACATTTTTATACACAACTCAGAAAGAAAAATTATTGATTAGCAGAACTGCCCAAGGGACTGAGCTTCTGGATTTGCCAAAACACCATCGTGGCTCTTGTTCTCTTCCATATCAGCACACAAAGGAAGACATCACAGCAAAATGGGTGACCACTGTGCATCAAACTGACCCGTGGGCTCCTGGAACGGTGTTCCCACCATGGATTAGTGCCAGGGCTTTATCTTGACCTGTGGAGCAGAAAGGCAGATTCAATCTGCCTTCTAAAACACAGCTCTGTATCTGGGCCACGGGGCTTGGAAAAGTCACTCTTCAGGTTTGAGGAGCACATACATTCCTTAAAAGCAATATTCATGGGGGAAGACTTATTCTTCCCCATCGGGAGGTCGGTCCTTGCCAGCTTATCATGAGGCTGAACTGGCAGGGACTGGATGCCAGGGGTGCATTCCTGCTCTATGTAAAGGATGTGTGCACACACAAATCCCTGTGATTTCCTCTGAACGCTGCACACTAGGACTGCAGCATTACTGAAGAACTCCACGGGACACATGCACACGTAAAAACAGCCCAACACATGCATATGCAAGGCCCTTACTCCAGAAATTCAGTGATGTATTTCCTACTGCATTTTGACCACATCCAGGGATTGGTGTAGAAATTCAGTGTTGGCGCCATGACGTGCTGTTGATTTTTACCCCCATCTTCCTTGCACTTATGATTGTCATCGTGTGGCATGTTAAAACTAAGAGAAAAAGAGCAGCGAGAAGTACAGTCACTTAAGAGGCAAATGTCAAGTATTTAGCGTAGCAAGAGCAACACTGTAAACTAAATGCCAGCAAACCCAAGAATTTTTCCTACATATGCTGCTGACAGATATTACAGAATAAAAGTATTAATATGCACATATTCACAAGTGTCAACAAACACTGCTCAAACAGGGTTCCCAGCGCTCATCTGCAAAAAGCTGTGCAGCACCCTGCTAAGCTCTCCACACCGTGACTGCATATATTTAGCCAGACAAATCCTCAAGGGAGCCTGGAGCAAGACGCAATTCCAGCTGCAGTTTCCTGTTCAGCTGATGGTTGCTATCATGCAGACAGGCTGGAGTCTGGCTCCACCTTCATAAGAATGGCAAACACTCTGGAACAGAGCCACAGAGCCAGAAGTTGGTCTGAGGGAATAAGTTTTTGAAGGAGATGAATGACTTGAGCCCACCAACCACTGCTGGCTGAAGACTCTTGGGCACAGCAGCAATACCCCTGTGTGGGATGTGAAATGTTTTCCAATGCAGCTGAATGCCTTGGGCCATGCTGTTGCCTAAATAGCCTTGCACCAGGGATAGACTTGGCTCTTATATTTATGTGGCAGGTTTACAAAATGCCATCAAGCATCGATATCAGCAGAAACCCAAGCGAAGTCTGCAGCACATGACATCTTGAAGAACATGGTAAATACACGAACAGAGGCAGAACGGCTTAAAGCACTGTGCTGTTTGAAGTGGGGAAGGGGAAATGACCTGGTGTGATCCTGTATTCCAAGGCTGGGGAGTTTATATTCCATTAACATTACTTCCAACAAGCCACCTTTACTCTCTATAAAAGGGCACGGAGGCGTTTCCTGCTTTGGAGCACCGCTAACCCCTCCTGCAGCTGCCCTGCAGCTCTGGGGCAGCATTAGTGAAGGAATTAACCACAGGTTAGGTGTGGGGAATGCCAAACCTTTGGGGATTTTCTGTCAGGAAGTCTCATTTAAACAAATACTACTGTGGTTAAAAATAGAGCTTCTCAGCCAGCTCTCCATAAAGAAAAACAGAGTTTAAAACAATGAGTGATCTGTTCCCAAGTACTCATCTATCCCATACCTACAGACCCCCACTGCAAACCAGGCGTGAGATTGCTTGGGACTGAACCAGCTGCCTAAGGGTTGTAGCCACGGGGTAAAGGACTATGTTATCTAAGATGATTTTTCTTACTACCTGTCTCAGAAAAAGTCAAAAGTGGTTAAAAGAAATTTCCACTGGAAGAGGTGTATCTTGAATGACACCATCTCTGTTGGGGATGTCCAGCAGCACAAGAGTTTCCTTGGTGAAACAGTTCAGGAGGTGGGCCAGCACCATCACCTCCTTCCAAGATGCCCTGGGTAAATTCCTTCTCACACACAGCTGCTGTAGTGCCTTCAGTAGCACCACTCGTGGCTGTGGGATGAACTGTGGCAGGCTGAGGACCTGCCCTCAGTCTCAAAAGGTGGTCAAAATGTGCCTGTATCCCTCACTCTGGTCCTCCCCAAGGCATCCAGCACCTCCTAGCTCCACCCAAATCCTGGTTAGTCCCAGTTGATTGGCCAGGACACCATTTGTGCTGGGGCAGATTCTGCTGACATCCACACGTAGATGTGAGAAGACACAGTAATAAGGGACATTTTGTCAGCTCTCCTCCCTTGCTTAGGTGTTGCTTGGGGTACTCTGTCATTCATCCTCCCCAAAACATGGCCCTGTTGGTTTTGCTGCTCTCAGATAGGCTTCAGAGCACCCCCCAGTTTCATCTTCCTCGGTGGTGCACCTTCTACCCAGGTACATTTATCTCCTCTCAAATAATTAGGCTCAGCAGGTACCAATTCCCAGCCTGGCTGGCAAGACCTAGTTAGCACAAATCTTGGGCTATTTAAATGTAAATGTATTTACATAAAACATACACATGGCCAAGTTCATGTGCTATTGTGAAAGCAGTGCTCAGTCCGTTATCTTCACTAATTGAACAGCTCCTGTATGGGTCACAGACTGTGCCCAGCTCTGCCAGACCTAGGAGAGAACAAAGAGGATTACAATAGAAAAAGAAATGTCACCCATGGTTCAGCACAGGCAACTAACATTGTCACTACAGAAAAAGTTGCTAAAAGACAAAGAAAAGGTTTTTCTTACCCAGAGTATCACATTTGTTGTGCGCTCTACAAATATCCTGTCTGAAAGCAGAACAGACCTGACACATTAATTTTCAATGCAGCAGTGAGTTAAGGTACAATTACAATAACAACAGCAGCCAAAAACAGCTTTTGGTCCTTCAAGGGACCTTCTTATGTGGGTTTGCCACATCATCCAAACTAACTCCCTACCACAGTCAGAGTTTTTTCATCTTATGCTGAACCCATGGGCAAACCTTAGACAGTCCCGAACCTCTCAAAGTCATCTACTGCTATGGTGGACACATCATCCCAATTCTCCTCACAGTTACACCACTTCCACAACTGCAAATGTGCTTACACCCACATCAAAACCTGAACCTTTCCCATGGCTGGATGTATTACACACTCACAGTCTCTGACACACGACTGGCTACAGTTGTTATGAGAATATTCACCACACCTGGTAACAAGCACAGCTGTATCATGTCGAAGGTGACTTCCTTCTGGGTGGTTCTGGGATTGCTGCCACTGGCAGAAGTTTTTTAATGTAGTCTGGGCATTGTAAGATATTGCAGGACCATCCTGATAAGCAACACACAGAAAGCAGGTATTTTAATTATGCATCGCAATGCTCACTACAAATGCCATTGCCAAACAGAAGGTGAAGAAAATCACTTCCCTTACCTGCTCATTATGTATCACGACCAATTTCACAATAACAATATTAATTAAATTTCCAATGCTTGGATCTTTGTAGATAGAAGCCACCTGTTGCAAAAAGCAATATTCGTAATTATTGCTAACATTCAAGGAAACAAACAATTAAGAGAACACAAGCATGTTTTCCATTTTGCAACTGTTTTTCTCCTGAGCTTCTCTTCTGCCCCACTCAGTGCTCTGATGCTGCTTGGAGAGACCTCCTGCCAGAAGCACAATTTTAGAATGAAACAAACCTGCTGGTATCACAGAAACCCAGCATTTCTTTTTGCTTTATCACACATTTCACCAAATTACAGGATCATTCTGCTCTGACATTCAAAGACCACCAACCAAGACCGTCAAAAGTAACTCACTCTCTCGAGTGCCTGATTTTGACATGGACAGTTTTAGACCACATATTCACTGCACTTCTACCTTAAAACAGGATGAACATCGTGCCAGTGACACAACTGTGAAAAATACTCCCTTCCAGTCACTCTGCATCTACAGAGCTGCTTATCTGGGGACTGCACTACTGCATCCTAGTACCAACAGCTAAGAAAATGCTTGTCCTCAGCCTGGAAAGCCAGCTCTACTACTATGCCAAGGATCAAGGTGACCACAGGCTCTTTCTCCTTGCAAGAGCAAGGGAGATGAGGCAACTGCATAACCTATGGGCATCAGTCCCCTAGAAGGCACAGGGCCCAAAGAACCTTTTTAAATTCAGCTATTTCACATGAGCTGAAATAAAAAGAAAAGTACAGTGTGTAGACTAAAGGGCCAGTGATATTTCTCATGCTGCCTGGCATTCAGAAAAATGGGAGAGGTGTGGGAAAGGACTGGGAAACGTGATGGCTCTGGGAAAGAAGACTCCAAACCAATATTTCCCAGACAAGTTTTACCAATTTTTACTGTAATCCCAGCATTATCTCCATGCCTAGCCAAGGCAAACCAATGGTGTTGCACATGAATGCAGCAGAAATGGGCTCTGTGATCACTGGAGAAGAATTCGCGGGTGGATCTGCTCCCCCTGGTTGAATACTCACTATTGACATCAGTGTTAAGACGTAGTGCTGGAGGTTGGCCCCATGGTAGGCGACCATCCTGCTGTCAGCCACCACCATCACCTCCACAAACCGCGGGTAGGAGAGAAACCGTTTCGTTCGCTTGTGGCTCTTCTTGTCACCAACGGTCCCAGTCTTGTTGCCTTCGCCAGAAAAAGAATTCACTTCCAGGCTGTGTTTCAACATCTCCACGTCAGATAAAATGCTGCTTTCTGCCCACTGCCTTCTCCAGTGTTTCCGCTTGTTCTTTTTGTGACTGTGCTCATGATCTATGGTTAAAAAGCAGATAAAAACAAAGTACGTTCCCGAGTGAATAAAATTAATACCACGTGCATGCTATGTCAAAATACCTATTATTACTTCAACAAGGAGTTAGCAGCTGACTGAAACAGAAGCATTCCGTGGAAGCCCACCACGTAATCCAACATCCAAGGCTTAATTTTTAAAATCATCTTGGGGAAGCCAGTGGCACTCAAGAGGTGGACATTCCTGTCAAGGCTCCCCTGCAGCAGAGCCGTCTCCTTGCCCATGCAGGAGGCACGGAGCCTGGTGATGGTAATTAGCCACTGCAGCGGCAGCGTGAGGATTCTGGGCACGTCCAAGGTGGCCAGGAAACCACAGGAAACAAAGGTCCAAATCCTGTATTTCTAACTCAGGCATGAAGGACGGCAGGATTTGGCCTTCATAGCGAAGCAATTATATATGATTTATTTCTGTCTCTAACAATAACACGGCTGGGCTTCAGTTCCACCCCTCCCTTTATTATTCTGTGCTACAGGAATGGTAAAGGTCATCTAATAGCACAGCTGCCACTGGTGAAAGAATAGAATTCAGGAAGTTTCACATATACTGCTTTTGATATTCAATTAGGCCAAACATAAAAGCAGCCTGAAAATATACTCCATGCTGATACAAAGACGACAAAGTGAAGAGGGAGAACAGGCAAATAAAACATATGGAACATGTACAATTAAGATTTACCATCTGATTAGTATGTAATTATAGTATTATTTAAATGTAAGAGCAAAATCAGTCTTATTTGATGCCACTTAATTTTTAATCAGTTCATCATAGGAAGTAGCTAATTGAATGTGATTCATCCATGAGAGACTGTTCGTTTCTGCATTTAATATAAAGCCAGATCTGAACTACTTATCTACAACTCCAGGCTACAACCCTCACGCTCTTTGTAGCTTTAGTTTAATTTCTTCATGGTGGTGAAAAATATCACATTTCCTTATCTGACCCACTGAGTAGGTTAGAGGAAGCATAATATTAGGGAACAAAGGAATATTCAATGCTCAAACAAGATTGAAATGATAGGAAACTTCTTAGTTATTTTTCCTGGGTAGTTTCCTTTTAGGAACAGTTGTAATAATTTCCAAAAAGAAATACATTCTCTTAATATCACGGCAGGCAAAGCAGATCAACCAGCTTCTACCTATGTGAAAAACACTATCCTTCTGCCCTATGTGTAAACAGGCAGCAGAGTATTTAAGAATTAAATCCTGTTTACTGTGAACTACCAAAGTCCTATAAATTCCTCTTTCTTGATATGGTCCAGACCACCTTAATACAGCAGAGAGTCCGCAGTTATTTGAGTAAGAATTCGAGAAAGCCAATGGCATTTGTGGTTATAATTGGATTGCCCTAGTTCCTCTGCTCTAATCAATGCCCTTGTGTTGGCAAGGTTGTGCTCTCATGCTGGCACAGCTTCGTGGGCAACCATGACATTATCCTGACTCATTCCGTGCCAATCAGTGTGGGAAGCCAACTATGCATACAAATAACTTAAAGGTGAGAAGAGGACCAGACTGAGGAGAAAGCACTAACCCCAGTCCTTCAGCCAGTTCCCCTCCTCTCTGCACCCTCAGTCAGCCACTTAAATTTCCTTTTTAAATAGCTAACTTCCAAAAGGAGCAGGTGCTCAAGGAAAAACGTGTTAAGGATGAGGAGATGCTCAGCAGGGCTCTGAGAAGGACTATGGTGCGAAGCCAGAGCTCTGCACCATCCTCTACCATGGCTCCACAGAGCCCCAGATGGGACCATGAGACTCAGGCGCCTTCTTCTCCAGCCTGCCTAGCAGAGGGAGGTTAGATGGCTAAAGAAGAGGGAAATGCAAAGGATTCTTTGCAGACACCTATTACACAGGAGGTGTATAAAAAAAATTAATTGATATTCACTGGGCTTGCAATGAAATCCTGCAGCTGGTATTGCACACGAAAAAAAACCAACAAATCCACCCATAACCCAGAGAGGCCTACATGAAATGCCATGTCTGGTTCCAAGAGCCCTGACCTGTCCCACCATGCAGGAGAATCAGAACCCAACACAGCCAGGTATACCCAGCACAGAGAAAAAACTACCTTCCTTTTTGTTGCAGAGATCTGGCACCCTGTCACAGAGTCATTTAGGCTGGAAAAGACCCTTAAGATCATCAAGTCCAATCATTAACCTAATGCTGCCAAGTGTCAGTACAGTATCAGTGTTCTTCCCCCATCCAGCACACAAATCAGACAAATCATCCCTTCAAAAACATCGTATTTTTTTCCAGGCATGAAGCCACTCCAGCACTTGGAGCGTGCTATTTGGACAGGTCACGCATTGTGTGTTTGCCAGCCTGGTTACTGGAAAACCCGGCAGCAGTGATGGGGATGCATTGCACATAAAGCCACTCCCGGACTTTGATAGTAGTGAGATGTTATCTTCACCCACCTTTCTTGCACATAACTACACTCCCAGACGGTGCAATTCACCTGTAAAAAACTGAATGCTAATGGCTGTGCACTGCTCTCAGCCCATCCATAAAACCCCCACATTAATGGGAGCTGCACACAGGCACTGCCAGTACTCCCTGTGCCTGATGCTGGTGATATCCCACTCCATTATGATGGCCACAACACCAGTGCTCTCACTGAATGGTGCAATGTGCTGCCCTCTGATCAGGCAGAAGTGAAAATCTCTCACGTTACACAAGAAAACTGCAATTTTACAGCTACAGCTTCCTGCTGCAGCACACACCACCAAAAAAAAAAGGGTGTGATACTTTTAACAACTTGTTTTCCTTTTTTTTTCTATTGTGTTAATATATTAACAGAAATCAAGAAGAAAAATGGTTTGCTTGGCAGGCTCTCGATTCCTGTAATGACCTGAAAAACATCTACCTACACAAGGCAGTAATTGGATGAGTTTAAGCAACAAAACATTGTTTTTTTAATTTGCAGGAAAACCAAACACTTCAAACCATGCAAACTACAGATCAATAATTCAAGTATCAGATGAGCCCATGCACTGATTCAACAGTTCATATTCATTTGAGAGGTAGATAAAGGCTGCTGGCTTAATGTCCATTTTACTGCATGCTTTACTAAGACAATCTATGCTCTTTCCACTATCTTTAAATAGACCTAGAGGTGTATCTTAATTCTTTTTCTGCTTGGTTTCTTCTTTGTAATGAGGGACTTGCAATGAAGACCAAATTCTGTGACTGGGATATTCCCTCCTGATGGCATCTTCCCACTCCTGCCATTTATTTTTGCTTGCAGAGGAAGCCCCAGCCCAGAACTCATTCAGCTGATTTATGGATGATTCCTGCTGGTTAATGTACTTTGGATCTATCACAAGAACGAGGGCAGGGAAGACTCTGGCCCTATGTGAGTACTTCGCCTGCATGTAAGTGTGACAGGGCAGAGTCAGGAACTGCTGCTGAAATAGTAGCTATTGTTACATTAAAATCAAAGATTAAAAGAAGGAACAATAGCTTATCCCAACAGTTCTAATCCTTTCCATTTCTATGTTAACTTGTCCTTGGAATAGAAAGCAATTTGCCCAATTAAATAAGACATGTAACAATTCAAGCAATTCCAGTTCAGCTCCAACTTCATAAGAGCTGCACATAGCAGGGAAAAAAAAATATGAAAGAGAGAAAGAGAGTAAGCAAGAGAGGGGCAAAAAAGTCTGTTTCTTGAGCTAACAACATTAACATCATCTCCCTGCTAGAAAAGGAGCATGATTCTTTCAAACCCACTTATGATAAAGACTTTCCTGAATGTGTGACTTAGGATTTTTAACAAAGTTTGCTGCTCATTGGTTTGCCCACAACACTCCCAGACCTGTTCTGATCCAGCTGTGCATATGAGAAAACTATCATTTGGAAGTTAATTATTTATTGCACACCTCCATAAAGCAGATCAAAATTCAGCTGAGCTCCCTCAGGGCAATCAGTCAGCATGTGACCCATCTCCCTCGACTTGAGCGGGAGCCCCAGCAGCAAACTCTGCCCAAATGCATCGGTACAAGTTCCAGCTACAGTGGCTGGCTGGAATTTACTGCCTGTAGCTGGTACAACAGCAGCCGTCAAAGTGGCTGCCATCGCTTGGAAAACAGAGGGGAGAGGCAAAATGGATTTTCCTTCATGCAGAGATCAGACTGGCTGAAATCAAGCCAGATTTTTAGGCTCTTCTTGCCAGGAAACGGGATGGAAACTGGCTCCTCTTTAGGACAAAAACAGGTCCTAAGCTGGACCAAAGGATTTTTCTAGCCCTGGCTCTTTTTTTAGTTCTCTATCAGTATGTTTTATATCTCTATCTACCTTTCAATATATCTCCAGATTTATCTCAGATGGATTTGCACGAGGCCAAATTCTCACCTCTGTTTCTGTGGGGGTGCTGTTGTAGCAAGCATAACCCAGAGCTGAACACACCTTCTCTGACAGCAGCTTCTCAGAAAACAGCCAGGGATGGAAACATAACGGGGGACCAGCCACTGCCTTACTCTTTACCACACTGATACAACCAGTTCTATGAGCAGGACTAATCCTGCCTTCCCTCTGGATAGCTCCTTGACTGCAATCAGACCTGTTCCTATAGATGGAAAGGGAAAACGGATTTTATTGATAGAGGCGAGATAATGGCCTACTACATCAGAAGGGAAATGAAGGATCCAGGCCAGCCAGGATCCAAAGAGAAAGATATTCTGCACTAAGGGTGTAAATGAAAGTTTGTTCAATTTTTCTAATCTGCAAACCAGAAAGTGTTCAACTGCAAATTAATCTGAGCCCACTCAACAGAGATCAACTGGAGTTTCAACCTTCATCAGGAAGAACTGCAGAAAACTGCACAGATCAAGCTTTCATGGTTAGAATTATTTGCAATGCAGTAAAATATATGCTCTTTCACAAGTGCCACTCTTAGAGCAATACAAAGGAGGGAAGCTGTGACTTCTCCATTTTGTTCACACTTTCCTTTGAATTAGGAAGCAGTCTGGTCTCAGAAGAGTTCCCTCCTAAACTGTTACAGGAGGATCAAAATCTTGGGCTTCTACAAAGAACTCTTCTTTGCTACTAAGAGAAATACTTGCACGGATGGGTCATAAGCCCTCCTGAACCAGGCACTCCTGCTTGTTAGCTTTCTCGCCCTTCCTCCACTTTGAACTTCGCACATACACTTTAGGAAGTGGTTTCCTAAGTGTCCAGCTGCAGCAACGTTCAGATTCTCAGACAGGTCCATGTCTAGGAGCACTTGCTGCTGAAGTCAGTCCCACATGTCAAGCCTGGAAATTGTGTTTGCAATATATAAAAATGTTTAGACCAGAAAGCATGGCTACGTAGCTATGAGCAGTTCAGATTGGCATGAAGCATCACTGATGCAAAACTCAACAGTTCCACCCCTATTCATCCACTGCAACCTGGGGTGGCTTTGGCTATAGACACCTCAGCCTTGGAGGTGCCAAAGCTCAAGGTGATGCTGAACCCTGATGCCTCTCAGGGTGACCCTGCATTTCTTCTTACTTGAACCAGAACACTTGAGAACCACAAACTTGCAGTTTGCACCAGTCAGTTTCTCTCAGTGATAAAATATTCTCTGGTTTGTCCCATGCAAACACCAAAGGCCACACATACTCTAGACACTTCCTTTCCTGATGATGAATATCATAATGCATTCCAGCCTAAAAGACCTTTTTTCTACCTAGAGTAAAAAGTTGTATATGAAAGCTATAAATTTTGCACACTAGACAGAAACTAGATTAACGAACAAAACAATAAATTGTGTCTTTAAAAAAGGAAATACTAACAAAGGAGCTAAGCATGTGGCAGAAAACGGTTAAGGATCACCTTATAGGCAAGATAATCAAATAAGTGCACCTCACCACTCAATTGGTACAACACACAGTGCTGAAAATTACTGCAACCAATTCCGTAATCTACTGGTTTGGGAAAAAAACCCCAACAGCCCTGTAGAACAGCTAAAAAAACCACATGTCAAAATGCCCTTGAAATTCACCCTGACCCAGCAAGGGACTGTTTTCTGAAGTACATCCCAGTGTTTTCACCTGTGAGCAGACACATATCTGAGCCAGGCTGTGGGTCAACTTGGTACGAACACAGGCACACTGACCTACTCTGGTGGCTTTTCAGCACATCAGGAAAACAGCCAGAGCTGCTGCCTTTGGCACTGCCTGGGCTAATGGGACCTATTTGTCTGCAGATCTCTAAAGGTGACACTTGCTGAGCTCAATTTCTGCCTTGCTAGGCGCCTGAGCACCCAAACTCCCACACTTGCTTGCTCTTAAGGCAACTTTCAACACATAACAGTCACAAGTACACCAGCATGTTAACCACACTTGTGTCTAGAGATACCTATGAGGTACCATGCCAACAAGAACAACACTGAGATCACCAAAACGTTATATGGTCACTCAGTAAAAGGTAAGAAAAAACCACTCCATTAGAAGGACAGAAATTGCCCAGCAATTGGCCACAGGAATGCTGGCAATGACAATACAGGCACGTGGGAAAAGAAGGCAGAATAGTCAGACTGTTTATTTTCAGTAGTATATGCCAAAGGGAGCAGGCAGAAAGTATCAAAGTGATTCCTCCCTGCTTCTCCCACCTGCCCTTCTTCAGTGGATGTCCACACAGATGAGGTAAAAGCAGATGCAAAACTGCAAGTTTATCCATTTTGATTCCAGGAGAATAATATAAATCTGTTCACTTAAAATGTTTAAGTTGCAAAACAATAATCAATCAATAATAATTTCTTTAGTCACAATCTTAGCCTTACACCTTTAGGGTACCAGATGGATGCTTAATACATTTTCAATACTAAGAGTAACAACAAAATGCATGCACCTTACTTATAACTCACATTAAGGAATTTTAAACCAAAACCAGTTATGGGTATCCTTGACTGTGATCAATTTTTTTAACTAAAGTCAGTCTATTACCTTATTTCACTTGCCAACATCACAATATACCCCGAACATTACAGAGTGATCTCTTCCCCCAGCTCAGCATGGGAAAAGCTTGTGCTTGACATCCCAGGCACATTTGACCAAGTACTAGTTGGCTTTTATTGTGCTTTTACCTCAATAGGATGCCAGAAATAGAATTAATTACATTGGCATATGGGACTTGTGACATAACTCTCTCCTTTGCTGTTTTTGGGAGGGAAGGAAACCTGAAATAATTACTATCTGACTAAAAATTACAATTCACTTCCTTAAGATGAGAAACTCTTCTGAGGGAAAGAACGAAGTCAGTGTTTTACCCTGAGGCTAAAAGCAAAGCTGACAGCTTAAACAGACTTTTGAAAGAGCTCAAGGATTGCTCAACCTGGAAGCAAAGGCTTAGGAAAACCTCCCTGCAGATCTTCTGTAACCTTGGGGTTACGTGACACCCAGCAGTACAGACTTTGCCTGAAGACCTGCCTGGAAACCAGACACCTAGAATGTGAAATTCTGCTGGATGAAGGAGTTGAAAACAAAAAAAGGAACACAGTTGGAACCAAGACAAACAGTCCAAAAGAAACAGCAAAAATACAAAAGGGCTCTGGACCAACAGCCAGACTGCAAACGATCTGTGATTTCACCATGGACCACTCACAAGAGTACAAACACTGAATCCTGTGGAAAGCTAATTCAAAGTTTCTGCCTCAAAATTGCTATAAAACAAGAATGTAACACATATAAAGGGTCTGTAGAAGGAGTAGGAAATTTTCCACCCCTGGCCCCATTCTGCTCCATTGCCCCTTCTAACACTGGGTACACACCTTGAACCACAGCAAGAGCTCATCCCTTTCCTGAACCAGTGACAGACCATGCTACATGGAAAGGCTCTAACCATGGTGCCAGATCTCCAACACATCCTCCCCTGAGTCTCCTGATAACACTTTTAAAAAACCCACATCCTCGCAACCTCAACCCGGCCACCCCTTTCCAAGCACAAGGGAACAAACACAGTGACAGGACCATTTCTTCCTTGTGCCATGGGTTCACCAGTGACTTCCCATGCAGCTGGGTGGCATTAGGAGAGAGATGACAACCATCTGTATGAGCTGAGCGGGCTGGTGCTAATTATCAAGCAGAAACAGGATCACAGTCACTGAGCTGGCAGCACCAGGCATTTGGTTGCTCAAGAGACAGGACAGCACTTCTCTGCTCTGGTGGTTCCCCAGTGTCACGTTCAGTGGGAAAGTTGTTAAAGTTACTATGAAAGGGTAATCTATTACAAATTACTCATTAATTAAACTGAAAAATCAGTGACATATTACTGATTATACCAGTGTCACGCTAGCTCAATGGCAAGACTTGGTTCACGCTGCTGGTTTCTCTAGGGCCTTTTAGAGGAACCTTCTCAGCATGACTTAAGCTTCACTCCTACTCACCTGGATGGGTACGTGGGGTTTCCCTTTGTGGATCTTCTGTGCCTTTCCACATATGTACTGCCTCTCCAGGAGCTGAACTGCTTTAACACCGCAACTAAACGCCCAGCTGCAAATCTGAGACCCTTTTGCCTCTGTTTCTGGAAGGTACTGTGCTAAGCCTGGAGCCGGTGCCTTGCAGCCTTCTGTGCTGGTAGTACTTGGTGTTTTTTGGAGAGCAACCTCAGCAGGTGAGTCACTGGGCTTTCCCACCTCTGCCGGCAGCAGTGGGGGCACAGCCAGCGCAGTGCAGGTAAGACCTGCTCCGTCCTGCACTCAAATGAGCCCAATTCCAAAACCACACCACCTCAGCACAAATTGCTGCAAGGCCTCTTTGCTGGCTACAGCTCCTTGGCTCCCCTCCAGAAACAGAAACAGCTCTAATCATCTTCCTACTAGTTTGGCACCATCAGTGTTATTGCTGCTTCTGCCTGAGGAGTTTTGTCCATGGTGGATATTCCTGCTTTAAATGCTCTCATTAAGGAGCAAGGACTTTGTTCAAGATCCTCACATGCAGCCCCAGAGTCCACATCTAACTCCAGCCTCGGGGCAGACACAGCTGACCAGCAGCAAGTCATGGGAGCAGCAGGTACCCACTACGCATTCAGTCCTTGGTTTATTCATCTCAGCCTCGTGTGAGTCTTGAATATTAAAGAGTTATGAAAAATGAGGAAAGAACAGAGAGATATTTAACTAATGAAGCTGGGAAGGAAATGGGAAGCACAGATCAGGAAAACGAAGGCAGTGGAAACAAAGAAGGAGCTGCCCCATATAGTTCATTCAGGAGTTCTGCACCAGGGTCACAGTAAATGCTGCAAAGAATTTCCAAAGTTTGGAGCAATAGCTGTGCAGGCAGCAGAAGTGGGGCAACAAAAAAGCCCAGTTCTCACAATATACTCATGGACATGGGAGAATTGTGTCTCAGTGGAAGTGGAGGCCACACCTGTCTCAGAACAAGGGGTGGCCCACAGGCAGCATGATTGGGCAAGAGTCAGTAGAAGGCTAAAGCTACGATAAAACCAAACAAAACTGGAACAGAAGAGCTCCAGAGAAGCCAACAACCAAAACATACATACAAATACATCAATAACAGAAAACACAGAAAATATGAGAGAAAGGAGAAGCAGCAGAAAGACACAAGAGAATAGAGGAAGAGGTGGCCTGAAACGGTTTATTCAGATGACGACCAGAGGCAGTGTCCTGTTGGCGCCTGGAGCTGGACATCTCTCTGCAAGACCCAACCTTCAGGGTTTCACTGGTGGAAACCAGTGGGTAGGGCTCACTGGCCTGCTCCTGGCGAAGGGTCATACTGGATGGGGGGCTTGGGGAGCTGCTGCCAACCCCCTGAAGGCGGCCGGCACGCGGACACATCTCCCTCCGCACCACAGGATGCAGCTCCGCGCCTTTTATCACTGGAGTCAGGCTGTTCCTCTGCGGGGCGCAGGAAAGCTCCGCGCTCCAGCTTCGCAATGAGCCACTTCCTTTTTTTTCTTTTTATAGGATTGCAATTTCTTTTCCCTTCCTCCTCCACCTCAAAAAGGCGGATATTTAATAACTGGGATCGGAAGAGCCTGCTATCATGAAGCGATGGGTGGTAGCGGCGCTGCACCTAGTGACATCACGCTGTCAGCCCCGCCAAGCCTTCATCCCGTCAGGGCTATTCAGTGGAACACAAACTAATTACTCTGCCAGATCCTCGGCCAGATGACAAATTGATTCACGGCACTAACTAAAAGAAGGGAAGGAGAAGAAATTGCACCATTTCCTATGACTGAAACTACATTAACCTGTTACCCCAAGGAAAACTTCGTCAAAAGTTTTTATTGCGGTGGCTGAGCTATACGCCAGACGGCTGAAGTGCATTGCCAGAGACCTCAGTGCTGTGCTATGAAAGTTCATCTGCAGAGCACAGTTTGCATTCGATATCCATCAGCGTTCAGAGGAAAAGGATCTTTTTTTCAGAACATCTGCAGAGTATCTTGTATGTCAGAGGACCTAAAGCTGTTATCAGGAACTGCTAATTAAAACTTAACAAAAGCAAATACCTGTTTTTCTAAGCTGACCCGAGGACACTGAAAACTAAAAGTAAGACCAGAGAGACTGCTGGAAATGAAAGCTTTTACTCAATCTGTCAATGAATTCACAAGGGAAACTTTCCTGGAATACTACAAGAAGTCTAGAATTACATCATCATGGCAAGGGCACACCAGCATGTTGCTTATTAATCATTTCCAGGAAGCAGGAAGAAGACTATCAGAAAGTCACTTTTAATAGTACCACTGCCCGGCAACGTGGGCTCCCTTGCTCACTGCAGGGTGGGTACCTCACATTTCCCGATCATAAATTTCCTCTTTGAGTGAATTTCCACCCCTGCTAGAAACCTGCAGTGCAAACACACCGTTTCACACGTTCTTCTGACAAAAGACTGGATTCTTTTGTCATCCTATGGCTATGACTAATCCTAAACTCTCATAAAACCACTCTTCTCTGATAGGAGTGAGAGATGCACCCTGTCCAAAACAGCGAATGCTGCTAGATTTTGCACGTTCACCACTGCTCCAAAGACCTTAAGACACCTTTTTTCACCAGACATAACCCCAGGGAGGACACCGAGGTGCAGCATTGCCAAAGTTGCCCTGAACTTGCTCCTTAAATGAAATGACCAAGACTTGTTCACCATAGATGCCTGACCATAGCATCATTCCCTTTCAAACGCTTGGACAAAGGTAAAAAGGAGAGGCAGAGATGGAGTGAAAGAGGACAGGAGGACAAATAAGATCTCATGCCTATCAGGAGCATTTAAGCTTGTATTTGAGAGGTGAGACCTCCTCCCTCCACTGCATAAAGCAAGTGAGAAGAGCAAGAAAACAAATGCAAGTGAGAAGCAAAGCATGCTGGAAAAGGGGAGGAAGACATAAACACCGTGTAGGTAATACCACAGATGGAGTATTATTCTTATGCATCAGGATCCAGAAGAATAATACCCTAAATGGAAGCTACGACACAGTGGGGTGAAATACAGCACACTGTTACAGCAGCACAGTCAAGTCCACAAGCCAAAGTCAGAGCCCTCCCAGCTACCTTTGATTCAATGAGTCCTGTGATCTGCTGCTCCGTTCCTCCAAGGGCTACTGATGCAATGTGCCAGATTCCGTGTTTCTTTCCAACTGTTCTGAGTCTCCTGCATCTGATCTCAAAGAAGGGAGCAGAAACAGCTGGAAGAGAGAAACCAGAATGGCATAGTCCAGCAGCAACCCTTGGAAGAACAAACAATGACAGCCTTGTGAGAGGTACCATTGTACCCCTGCACATATGCTTGCATATGGACTTGTATCCACATGTTTCCTAGAAGAAACACGTGTTGCTAGTGCTCTGGCTGGTCACAGAGCATCAGAGCATCTTCTGACTTAGCATGATCAGTGCAAGCTGAATAGACCAACAGCTCAACAGCGCAGCCATGATGCACAGTCATGGGTGCCAAACAAGTCACATGTGGTAAATGCAGCCTAATTTTTGCACCACACTTCTCCTCCAGTGATACCTTCACTCCCTGAGCAACTCCACCTATTTTCAGAATATGAGCAGCTTGCAGCCCGTGCAAGGGGACCCAGTCAAGGTCTACTCTGTTTAGGCTTTAAAGCTCTTGTAGATCTAGCTGCAGGCCAAAAGAGGAGGGCAAAACAGCAGGTGAAACAGGAGACTGAAGAAATAAGCTTCTTCAGAGAAAATTTAGGTATTTGCTGCCAAAGGAGAGGATTAGTTGTGAACATCAGGAAGTCAACAAAGCAGAGAGCAGCAGGAGGCCACTGCAGATAACAGGGACAGTAGGAGCAAGGCTATTGCCCGTGAAGGCACGGGAAGGGGAGATAAAAAGGCCTGTGCTCTTTCATATGTGCAAGGACTAGAAAGAGGGAGTGAGGAGGTCATGGAGATGGTGCTGGTGGAGGAAGGGCAATAAGGGAAAAGAAAAAGGGATGAACTCTTAGGGTTGGTTTTAGGACCTTCTCATTTCCACTAGAAGGAAAAGACATGCAACAGCCAGATTTGGGGAGGTAAGACCAGGAGCACAGCAAGACCAAGACTGAAGGATGTCATTTAAAGGACAGGAACAGAACGTCAGACAGAGAGCAAATAAGATTAGGATGGTTAGGAATTACATGTAGAAGAAAACAGAAAACAAGTCTAGAGGCTCATAGGATATTTAAGGCAAGAGAGCCCAAAGGATCTCTTGCCAGCCTTACAGCAGGGATGAAAGGGAAACCGGAACATTTTTCCTGACCACAACTTCCTTATAACCAATTACTAGAAAGCACAGGCGCACCACATCTCTGCAGGACAGCATTACTATCACAAGCGCAATCCTAGCACACGCAACACCATTTTTGGAGGGGTCCCTCAACTCCACATCCCTTCTGTCCCACACAAACCTACTGCCTTTTAGCTGCAAACAGCACTTTTAAGTGCCAAATCATCAAGGGCAGTAACAAAACGAGTACCTGGAGTGTCGCAAGTCTGCCTGTCCCCTGAAGAGTTGGTTGGAGGTGTCCGGTGTCGGTAGACAAGGTGTGGTTTATTGTGTTCTTCTTCATACTCCTGTTCTTCAAGTGATAGCAGCGGCTCTACAAAATAGTCCCCATCGTCAGACTTGAATGTGCCTAGCTGAGAGGGACCAGAGAGAGGAGCAGGAGGTCAGCTTTGGGCGATAACAAGCCACCGAGCAGCACTACCCCACAAAGTGAGCAGTTAACGAGGGAGGTATGTGCCTGCCCAGTTCTACAGCGACCCCTGTGAAGGCACAGGCTGGAGCTCCAGCTTTGCTTGCACCCACACTGGGCTGCACTGCTCCCTGCAGTCATCCCACTGGAGCTCACAGAGAGCTCATTAGTAATCATAGGCAAGGAGCATGAGAGTGGCACATCTTCCAAACCCCATCACTATGTCAGTGATGTTTCCAAGCCACTCCTGCCTGAGGGGCAACGGTGCTGCAGTGTGCTGAAGGTCCCAGTACAACCCCATCAAGTGCTGATTTCATACAGCAGTTCTCTCTGACATAGGCTTTAAACCCACGTGTAAGGACCAGAGGGCAGCATCCAGCCAATGAAATCCCTGCTTGTGAGAAGACACCAACACTCCTAGTTTCACCTGACTATGAATGTAAGCATTTGGTGGGCAAATAAAAGATATCCAAGGGAAAAAAACATGCTACAACCGTCCTAGACTGGGATGCTGAACCAGTAACTGGGAGGGAGGCCTGCCCAGCCACACACACATTCACCCATGGGAACTGCTGGACCAGACAGAGGCAGCAGAAACTTCTTGGGACTCCTGGGAGTGGCAATCCGGGGGGCTGAAAGCTACCAGGGCAGACATAAGAGTCAGCCCTGCTGGGAGCTTCTGCTCATCTTGCCAACATCCCTGGACTGAAGAGTACCAGGCTGGGGTACCGGGCAGCGGGCCATGCTCCTGTCCCGGGTGGCTCCGGGGCCAGCGCTCCCCCTGGCACTGCGGGGACAGGCGGGTGTCCGTGCCCGGCTCTGTCCCGCGGATCGCCCCCCCGGGGTGCCGCTGGGTGGCAGTTTTTCCCCCAAAAAACGGCCGAGCAGGAGGGGCTCACCCCGGAACCCGACGGAATAATGAGCGGGGGTTAAGAGAAATCCCCGACCGGGGCGATCCAGAGCCGCCAGCGGCGGCCGAGGGCGGGGGAAGGGGCTGGTCCCAAAGCTCTGCCCACCCTCCATCGCCCTGCTCCTCCTCCTCCTCCTCCTCGCTTCCGCCCCGGCGCGCCGCCCCTGGGCGCCCGGCGGGGCCCGGCCGGGAGCGGGGAGCGGGGTGCGGGTCTCACCATCCCGGAGCAGAGGCTGATGACGGCGGTGAGCCGCGGGCGGGCATTGACGTGCCCCCGGTAGAAGCAGTGCTTCACGTCGGCGTCGGCCGCCTCGGCGTACAGGCGCCGCTGCTCGGCGGCGGGCTCTCCCAGGAGGCTGACGGTGAAGAGCGGGGCGATGAAGGCCGAGCTGGCCGTCAGGTTGAAGAGGAACTGCTGCCCGAAGGCGGACAGCCTGTAGTGCGCCTTGGGGGAGGCGGCGGCGGTCGCCGTCCAGGCGTCGGGGGCAGCGCTGGTGCTCCGCCGGCGCCGCCTGAAGTGGACATCGGTGGGGAAGGGCTCGCCGAACTCATTCACCCGGGTAGGAGTCACGATCTCGTACTCGCTGAGCTTCTCCAGCAGCTGGGCTGCGAGGGGACAGAGATGCACATGTCGCTGAGCGGGGTGGCCGAGCCCCGCGCCCCCCGGGGGGGCGGCAGCCCAGCACCCCCCCCCACACCCGCGCCCCGCCCCTCCCCGAGCACCCCCTTACCTTGCCTGGGGTGCAGCTTCTGCCTCCTCGCTCCCGTCCTCAAGCCGTCGATGAACAGCGTGGTGAGTGCCAGCGCCAGCGGCGCCAGCTGCATGGTGCTGCGTGCTGTCCTCGGAGGAGCAGCCTTCCCCGCGCTCCGCTTCTCCTCCTCCTCCTTCTTCCTCCCTTTCCCTCTTTTTTCTTCTTCTTCTTTTTTCTTTTCCCCTTCCTTTCGCCCCTCTCTCCCCCCTCCCCGCCCCCGGAGCGCTGCCGGGGGAAGGCGCCGGAGCCGGGCGGCGTTAGGGGCGGGCGGGCCGGCGGGGCGCGGGGCGCCGGGGGCCGCGCATGGTGCGCGGGGGCGGACGGGCCGGGGTCGGGACCGACGGGCCGGGACGGGGGAGCCGCCCGCCCGCCCGCCTGCCTGCCTTGCCTGCTCTCCCTCGCTTTCCGCTTCTCCCCCCGTCGGGCTGGTGGACGGGGCGCTCCCGGGAGTCAATTTAAGGGGGCGGGCTCCATAGATCAAGCAGGAGAAAAGATCCCGCCCTTGCAGGAGCAGGGACAGCCCTTCCTCCTCTCCCCCACTCCCCTCCTTCCAACATGTCACTTTCTTTCATTCCCGACGAACGCCGAAGTCGCGGGGTTTGGCCAAGACAAGCCATCGCTGTGGCTGGACGGGGCGGGCCGGGGGGAGCCGCTCCCCGCCGGCTCCTTCCAAGAGGCTTTAAAATCGCCAAGTGGCCCGGGCAGAGCGGCACCGGCAGCTGCCTGGTCTGCCAGGTCCTGCGGGGAAGAGCCACTTTGTCACTCACCGGGAGGAGAGCTGAGTTTTCTTGCATAATTGATGGTTTTCCTTTTTTTTTTTTTTTAAGGCAGCTCGAAGAAGTGGACCAGTAATCGAAGAATCCCCCGTGTGACACTTCTTTCAGCAGTTGTTTCTTCTGCATTTCTCAGATAAGAGGCAATTCAAGCAAGTTTTGCTTAGGGTCATATTTATGTTGTGCATTTTTCAGGCACCCTGAGGGAAAAGAAAAAATATTTCCTTATCTGAGTTTATTTTGTTTCAGTTTACAATTTGAAAGTTTTCTGTAAAAAGACATCCTTTAGAACTAAATGTAACTAAGCATTGTCTTCTACCCCTTCCCCAAACCTTGGTTTAAAAGGTTTTTAAACCTTCAAAGCCTGTAGGCAAGGCAAAAGAAAATAGATATCTGGAAGTTTGATTTGCACTTCCATAGAAAATTTCAAAGTTCTGTACTTTCTTCAGTCAATTTTGAGACAAAGAACAGAAATGCCAGTATTTGCTGCAGAAAGGGAAAGCTTTAAAATAAAAATAAAAATCAATTCAGAATCTAACTCTGGGCAAAAGACCACCTCCTGGCTCTTCAAAGCAACTGGTAAAGTCCTAGAAACCTCAACTGTTAGCAGAAAATTATTAATTTTGTATAATAAATATAAAAGAGTAAGCAAAGCACCACCTGTAAAACTGTGCATCTTCAAACCCTACAGTTGACTCTCTGGGGTCAGAGGACTGGAGGCAGACCCTCAGCAGTGCAGAATCTCCAGGATTGTGGAGACCCAAGTCAGGACACCCTCAGGGCAAGGCGTAATGGCACATAACCTTCCTCGTGTGGCATTGTGCCTGCACTTATAAAGCGTGGTTTAATTAAAGTCTCGGATGTTTACAATAAGATAACTCACCGTATTGGCTGAGGGGTGTTGACAAAGTTCAGGTGCTTCCAGAGTGGACTTGACTTGTGTGCAGACAACTCTGACAGCAGTGTTGGGTCTTTTTACCATCTCCAGCCTTAGGGCTGGTGTGAGCAGCCTGATGGTCCCCAAATTTTGGGGGACAGGGTTGTCTCCCTGCTTCTACTGTGAGTGTGTAGGAGCTGTGACATGCCCATTCTGGTATGTGTCATCTACTGCCAGGAGCAGTTTTCCCAAAACTAAACATGGTTGTGTCTCCATGCACTCACCTGTTTATGAGTGAACCTGGACCAGATTTGCTTTTCGTGCTGCAAAGGGCCTGCATAGTAACATTTTCCTGTCCTTGCAGCTGACTGCTCATCCACACACATAAGAAAGAAATCAATCCTCAGAAGAGGAGCAAGACCAAACTATTCTAAAATAACTTCAAACTGTAAAGCCTGCCACACACCTCTGGCTTGTGTAGCCTTTCCTGGCCCAGCATGAAAGCATGTGGAATTCCCATCTATCCCACACCATTTTGTGTCCCAACTGAGTCAGAAAAGCCACCGAGGTCTTTAGGCTGCTGGATGAACAAAAAAGGGGAATCTCATAACGCCATCGCATAGCAGCCCAGGCTTCCTTCCAGGTGTGTTTTTTCACCCTGATTCTTTTTTTCTTTCTTTCTTTATCTCATCAAATAAATGACTTGACTCATAGCTGGAGCAACATCTGCTCCCTGAGCTGCGGTGCTACTCCATGAGGCTTGCAGGAGCACCCTGAACCCTGACCCTCTTTCAGCACCTTCCTACAACTTCTACATGTGCCCCAAAGCTTTCAAACTTCACAGGAGTATAGGGTGCTTGGGATATGGCCCCAGAAATCGTGGCAGAGGAAGGGGAGGCTGTGTCCCATGCTCAGGTGGGTGCGGGGATGTATCCCGGCAGTGCTGGGGGGAGCCGGTGCTGCCAGTCGGGCGTGTTGAGCAGTGTCAAGCAGCCGGTCAGCAAAGGGGGAGTGAAGAACAACCAAGTTGCCTGAGGAAGGAGAGAGAATGAGAAGCTGAGCATAGCATTAGAGCTGAGTCAGAGGGGAGGGGAGGCCGCTTACGTGGAGCTAGTCCTGCCAGTGTCCTGGGGGAGAGGGGTGCAGCCTTCACTCATCTCCTCATCCTTGGATCAGGATAGTGTTGGGAAACAGGTCTGCTGCTGGTTTATCTGGGCTGCAGAGTGCTCCAGGGCATCCCCATTTCACAAACACCCCTCGTCCTACCACGGAGCCTCAGCATCCCCTTGTACAACGATGGGTGCTGGTGGGAGCTGCCTTGCTTCTGTCCTGCTCACTGTCACAGAAAAACCTATTAAAGCCTTGTTTTTTTTTTTCTCCTTAACTTTATGTAAGGTAACCAGTTAACTTGGCTCTGGGGAGAGGATCAGAGGAGCTCAGGAGGTGGCATGGGGTGAGAAGTGGCAGCACATACCTGTGACTTGGTTGGGTAGGACTCCTTTTGGCACTGAGCTGAACGGAGCAAGGTTGTCTTGTGCAGCATCCTCACGGGCTCACCCGCTGATCTGAAACTATCAACAGGAGGGAAGGCATGAAACAGAACAACTCCATCACTCAGAAGAGGGGAGCTGACCCATGGGACTGATTGGAAGTCAATTATGGGGCAGAGTTGGGAGCAGAGGGAAGGCTTCCAGGACCAAATCCTAGCTTTGCAATGTCACTAGACATTCTCTAGCAGCATGGTATGACTTCCAGAGCCATTTCCATCAATATACACAAGTTGTAGGCTGTGAAGCGTTTTGAATCTTTACAGCTGCAGATTAGGAAGTGCAGAAGGAAAGCTGTAGCGTAAGTAAATAGATTATGTGGAGTTTAGAGAAGCTAAGCTACAATCTTAAATTCAAATAACTTTCCTATTAGGAAGGATCTATTAATACTTGCGGTATGGTAATTGTGCAGACTCCAAGTCCTCACCCAGTCAAAAGTAAGCCCTAAGAGCCCGTACCTACCAATGGAAAAATCCCCTTAAAACACTGGGAATATTGCCTACATAAATACTGCAAAAGTTGAGCTGCAGATGATGCTTCTATAAACTACAAAATGAGAACTTGATCACAACAGCAAAACTTCAGTAAGAAATTTAAGGCAATGCACGCTGCTGCCAGAACACACTCGAGGAACTCAAATTTCTTGAAATTTTTGCACTGCTTTCCCCCCACGTTACCATTTCCTTTTCCCCATAGGTGAGGCCATCTCCAATACTAATCTTTGTTCTTTGCGGCTCAGCCTCTCTCGGTAAGCCTCATCTTCCTTTATCTGCAGCATCCTCTTGCTTGCTCAACGATTATCCCAGAAAGCAGACGGTTTCCCTTTGATGGTTGCTCCTCAGTACCACAAGATAACTGAAAACAGCCAAGGTTTTCTCCTCATGTCTAATCTGTGTGGTCAGAAAGTGAAAGATTTTATTCCCTTCAAACAGTCGACTGCCTCTCTCATCTGCTGATGCTGGTAACAAGGATACCACTCTGGGCTGCCTTTCCCTCTGTTGGGGAAGCTGTTCTGCTCACAGAGAGGCTTCTCTTTAAAGGACATTTTCAAAAGACACTGTGTTATGGCTTCATTTTAAAGATGTTTTTAGCCTTTCACATTTGCTTGGAGGGGCTGAGATTTGCAAGTTCTTGGTGTATACTTAATTTTCAGACTTGTTATCTGTGCCAAGCCAACTCTTTTTGATCCTTGTTAAAAGGATTCACATATACAGTTTAACACATCTACAGTAGCCATTTAAGCTCCTGCTTCCTCTGTGGGGTTCCGTCCTTTCCCCAGGTAGTGTGCTGCTGCCATCAAGGGCTGAATCACTGGGTTGTTTGAAGTCTCCCTCCTTCTTGGAGGCTGGAAAGTGTTAACAGGTCATTCCCAGCACTACCAGCACAGCACTGCTGTCACAGCTTGCCCTCTATGGGCCCATATTCTGGTCCCCACTTTAGGGCCAGTGGCTGAGGGAGACATGAAATGATGTGCCAGGATGCTGCTGTGCCATCAGTGCCATCCTGCTACCCTGAACACTGAGATGTGCACATTGAAGTGACTAATCCAAGGTCACAGGGGCAAATAAGACCCAAACTCCTTCAACTTGGTCCTATGTCAGACTGCAGCTCTGATGCCTTCCCAGCCAGGGCATTGCAGCAGGAGCTGTGTCCTGTGGGGAACCATCCACTGCTCTGCAAAAGAGGTGCAAGGTGGGGACACAGTGGAAATTCAAGTATAGCCCAGTTCTTGCAGACCTCGTCTCTGCTCCTTGCCTGGGTGGGAAACCACCATTTGGGAACAGAAGGTGAAGGAGACAAAGCAAATATGCAAGGAAACTGGCTCTCAGATTGCCTCAGAAACAACTCTGACCCTGGAAAACAGATACATGAGTAGGAACTAGGGACTGGGTGGGAGGAACAGCAAAGCCCACGTAGCCGCTGCAAATGTGTGGGATTTTCGCCGCTGCAAATGTGTGGGATTTTCGTCTTCAGGTCAGCACGGATGGACATAATGATCCCTTGAGGCACTCCACTTAAAGCTTCTGGCTCCAGCTTACCCCTCCCCTGCTCCCAGCATTACTGCTGACCGTTCACACACTGCTCCTTTTCCTTACACCTCTTATCTGCCACAGGAAAAATGCTCAGAGTAGCCCCGGTTCTGGGTCTCACTGCAGCCTGTCAGGTCCTTTGGCCTGACAGGCATTTATAGATCCCATCCCCCTTTTTACTACAGGTAGCAAATCTGAGACAGATCCTAAAGCAGCTGAGAAGCATTTATTTCTGGATCTTCCCATTCTTGTGCAAATTAAGCCATCAAGCTAAACATTATATCGGTTTATCTTTTGTGTTTGACACACTATAAATCAAACAGGACCTGAATACGCCCCTTTTGACTTTTGATACTACGTACATGTGCATCTATGCTGTGTTCCAGGTGCCTTTGCCAAAACATTAACAGTAATACTAGGAGGACTAAACAGAGCAGATGTTCTGTAATCCCACACCAAAAGGCAACCTGGGAATGTTGGAAGCTCTGCAGGTACAAAAAGCTTTACCCCTCGAGCCATGTACTCGTATTATATAAACTAATTATTGTAACAGCTCTGTGAGGGGTCACCATCACCTTATGAGGAGGAGACAGAGATGGCAAAGGACACGGGGTTGTGGAGCTCTGATCCTGTGATAGTTCCACCCTCCCTCTCAAGCTTCCATGCAGCCTAAGTGTACAATGTAATATTTCAGTGCAGGGATCATTAAACTGTAAAACTCTATTTTAGGAGGGTTGTTTTCATTCTTTCCCCAAATAGTAGATTGTCTCCAGAGATAATAAAATACAAATATCCATTAGAGTAGGGAAAAAGCTAAGCAACTTTACAGATATCAAGTTCTTTTTCCCTACACTGTTTGATTTCCCTTGGGGTGTCACAAGGTATGCAGCTAAAAGCAAAGACATCTCCCTGGGGGAAGTCTTTGCAATGTTGTTGTATTTGTATAGTGGTAGGAAGTCTCTACTGGTTATAAAACCATCAAAAAAATTGTCAATGGCTAAAAAGTGGGAATGTTTTGGGCCTAATCCAGCTCCTGTCAAAACTCATCATCAAAAACTTCCACTGACTTGGAGAAGTGCAGAATCTGTCAGTTCCAGAAGCTTTTACAGCATCACATCATGTTCATTAATATCCACCTGACAAGCATATATAACATATATATGTTACCAAGATGCAACAGCAAAAAACCCATTTCTTTCTGACTTTGAAAAATGCCTCTGCTCAATAAGTTGCAGTACCTGAAGCCATAGCATTTTAAAATGCTGCCCAGATAGCTGAGGGTTGCCAGAACAGATGGGCACAGGGAGGGAGAAGATAATCTAGTAGCCTCTCCATCACTTGGTACCGCTGCTGGCATCACATCGTTACCACAGCCAGAAGGTGCACCAGACCAGAGCAGCCATGTGGGATTGCTCCCTCCAGGCTAAAGGAGTGAGAGATGCTGCTTAAGTGTGATGGCTGCAGACTTGTCTGCAGTCTCCAACTTGTCCTGTGCAGGATGTGCTGAGGAGGCAGCTCTCCTCCTACATGTGCACTCAGCTTCCTCATATCCTCTGAGAGCAGCATTGATAAGGAGCAGACTAGGGATGCTTAGTGGTGAAGACTTGGGCTTGACAAAACTCTAAAAAGGGATTTGGTATCTCCCCAACTACGGTATGTTTGCCCTGGATGAGTGAGTGGTGAACAAGTTCTATTTTCGGCTGCATACTCTGCCACAACCTGCCTGTTTCTCCCGATGGCTGTCACCCGCCTGAGCACACCTAACGCAGGATCCCTCGCTCTGCTTTGTGCCCAGATTACTGCTTTGCTGTCAGGTGCCTGCAGTCTTGTCTTTGCTACTTAGCTACACTATCAAGCCCTGCTTTTGCAACCAAAATAGGGAACTTAACAGTAAGAATTCAGCATTTGTTAGATGGAGTGTAGATGAGATGTTAAGGAGCAGCCACAGAAGTAGTGGAATGCAACCGAGGGAGAGCAAACTGGATGATGCAAAGCTGAAACAGAGTTGTCCTTTCCCTCCCAGCTGTTTCCATCACCCACCTTTTGTTCTATGCCTTCCTGCCTTCTCACTCACTAAATACCCTTTTTTTGATGGCTGAGGCTGTGCAGGAGCAAACCTGGAATCCATACGTTCCCTCACAGGTGTGGAGAGAGCAGGAATGATGTGAATTGGCTGCAGCCTTCCTAACCACAGTCATGTCATGCCACTCAGGCTGGGATGCCGGAGAGAGAATTAATGGAGTGTAAATCCCTGTTTGGAAGTCTCCAGCTTCTCCCTGTAACTCCTTCACTCCCTTTTCAAACACATGAGGAAGGGACCTCCCCAAAGAACCACAGCTGGACATTTTGGGTCATTTTAGAAAGTAGAGGAGAATTCACACAGCCAGACCTGCCTGGCTGACGGGTTCAGAGTGAGCTGTGATACTTCCAAGGGAATCTCTAGTCCTGAGACTAAACCCTGCTAGCTAGCAACAATCCTCTTTTAAAGTTATTGTATGGCTTGGCTACAAAGATAAGGCACCAGATGGCTTGGGAAGAATTTTTAGGAGACAGTCGTGCTGGTATGCCTGGAAGGATCATGAGAGTTTACGTTTACAATAGACTATTTCTTTGGAGGCAAATGTTTGTCAGGAACATCAGTTTTAATTACTTAAAATGTAGGCTGTTTCCAAATGCAGACAGTGATAAGAGGAGGGTTTTTTCTGTCTTAGTTTTTTTCCTGAAGAGAGAATAGCCAGCAGAAATCCCTTCCTTTATAGGTAGCAGATTGGCTCGTTCAGACTAACCTTATGCAGTTTTCATCCCAAATACTATCCTGCAGCATATTCTTTCACTGATGAATTATTCATTGCACAAGTAGGTATTTCTTTTTATCTGTCTACATTCAGTGAAGCAAGCAGCTAATTTTGTCAGCTCAAAGAGCACAAAAACACGGGTCAGTCATCAAAATTCCCAAGACTTTTCAACCGAGCTTTGTCTTTTGGTTGCAAAGAGGGATGAGCTGGGACAGGATCCATCAGGATGCCAGTAGGAATAAGCAGCCTGCCAGTAATCTCGATGGTGCTTTCATACACCCAACCTACTTCTAAAACCAAGTGTGATCAGTAAGGACTATAGCACTACTACCTACAATATCAAGCTGAATTTGATGGCACTAGGAATTGAGCTCCCTTATACCCAGCCTGATGTTTCTTTCTCAGCCAGAAGTGTTACCCAAACTTATTTAGAAGATTTGGACCATTTGGGTCTTCCTGACAATCATGACCCTGCCAGAGCTCCTCATCACCTGCAGGTGCATGGTAGACCTGAGGAGATGTGCATGTTGGACAGCACATTTTGTAGGCCTGGAGATGTGGCAGCTCTGCTGAGGAGATGATTTCCTGCTCTACAACGCAGGGATGTTGGGATATACACGTCATATTTTTCAGATCTCTCTACTTTCTGTATATATTACAACATAAATAACATTACCAAATGCTGGTGATGGGAATCGGGCTCATGTTTGTGAGCCAGCTGTTTCCATGTTTTCTCCCCATGTTTTATCAGCCTAATTCTTAAATATCCCTAACACTTCCATCCTGAATTTTTAAAGGGAGGAAGCACGACTTGGAAATTACTGTAACATGAGGAGATTTGTTGACTTAACTGACATTGTTTTGACATGACAGGGCCTACCAAGGGACCAAGACCCCTTTGTGCTAACTGCAGAGCAAACACAGGACTGAGAACAGAGCTGGTATCAGAGTTCCCCTGCCTTATCACACTCAGTTAATGCATTACTCCACACCAGCCAGCCAGCTAAGAGTAGCATTTGTTCCAGGGAGAGGGAAAACTCATACACAGCAGCAGCATTCTTTCCCTCTACTGTTTTCATAGCAAGTTCCTGCCCATGGCTCTTTGTAAGTCAAGCCCACAGTCAAAACAGAATTGTCCAAATCGGAGCCATTTCATCTACCAACCAAATTGGATGTTTGCATCTGTACAACAGCAGGACAAGGAGATGCTGGCCCGTGGCTGAGACTCCTAGAGCTGTCATACCTTGTGAGCCACGCTGGCATCTCCCAGCACCCACAGGTCAACCAAGCACCGTAAGAGCCAAAAGAGAACCCCTCTCAAACAGATGTGTAGCACTGGGCTCATTTAAAAATACGTGTGTTATCCTGCTTCATTCAGTGAATTAATTAACCCCTCTGAACAGGGAGGATGTAACTTTGTGGCCCTGGCTATGTGTAGATGTAAAACCATCTGGTTTGGGACAGCAGAATCTAACTGACTGCATGAAATTATTTTGAACACCATTATGTATAGAAAATAGGCCTCTGGGCCAGGAACTGGCAGTTTTTGAGGATCTGACCTGCTTCTACTGAGAGCATCAGGAGGGATCCAGTGTCACCACCTCTCTACTGCTATGGCAGCATCATTAACATTTCTGACCAAGAACCATCCCCGTAGCCCTCTTGAAGACATCCCTGAGCTACTTTCCTGCAGCCCATTGTACAGCACAAGAAACAAAAGAGGAGATTCTGCATTGCTTAAACACATAAGAATTACTGCCCTGGCCCTGTTAGGGCCATTGCATTTTATCTCCAGGGCATGCCAATAGTGACTGTTCAGTGGTGGTGGGGTAAGAACAAGGAAAATCACAGCAGGGCCATACCTGAGCACCAGTCCATCTTTCAGGGATCTGCAGTTGGGTGACCTGCACCAGAGGGGATGTCCTTGTGCACCTCTGATGAGCTGCTCCAGGGAGAGAGGGACACAAGTCCTGCCTGGAGAGATGGAAACACCACTGTAACTCTCACTCTTGTGCAAATGCTGTGCAGGTGTTCAAAAGCTCAACCTTGCACCACCCTATGGTCTGACTTAATACCAAACAGGATGGTTTAACTTCCACTGATCACCTAGGACAGATAAGGCTGTGAAAATCCCAGATTTACAAATTCCAATTAAAAACACTCACCACAGTCTCAGTGGCATGTGTGTGTAGAACTGCCAGTGGCTGTGAGATCTCTCAGGGCATGGAGATACAATTACAGCTGTCAAGGACAGAAGTCCCTTTTTACTTCTCTGCCCCATTCCTTAAGATTTTTCTCATGCCCCAGCCCTCTCCTTGTGTCCTTCCCTCAGGCCATGTGCCATCTGTCCAGGTCACCAAGGGATTGGGTTCCCGTGCCTGGAACCAGCTCTTGTCTCATTGGCAGCTCTTCTTCTTTCTGCACCCATTGAAATCTATAAAAATAAGACAATACATGAGCAGCTTTTTAATCTAATTATACTTATGTTTACTTGGCAGAATCTTAGATATTTTGCAACCGATTTATTTGACCCAGCAAAGAGCTTCCAGGAGAAGACATGAGCGGGTGATACAGTGCCATGGATGTCTCCTGTCAGTCTGGAACATGGCAAAAATGTGCCCTTCTCCATCCAAGCCCTTCAGCAAAAGCGTATCTAGTTAATTTCCTGATTTCAGAAAATGGGTGCAAATGCACCCAAGGCTCACCCTGCAGCTGGAGGTGTCTGGAGCACCCTGCAAGTGCGGGCACAGCTACATCTGTCCCTCATGTCACAGGCATGAGCCCCCTGGCCCCAGGCGGTGTGTGAATAGCACAGCAGTGGGAAAAATTCACACAGAAGATTTTGCAAGCCCATTTGCTGGTTTAAACTTTGTCCTAGAGACTAGAGGCTCCTACAACTGTGAGAAAGGAGGCTCCTTGTCGTTTATAGCTGAGGTCAGCGGAGGGCCAGAGCAAGGAAGTTTGTATTGCAGCAATTTGTACCTTATCTTGTTTATAGATGTAAACAGAAGGTTTACACTTCCGTTACTGAACTCTCCTACACCAAAAATGTTCAGTGCAAAGAGGAGGAGAGGGATAGGCAAAGTGTGTGCACTGATTTCTTGAGCATATTTCAAAAAGTACAGTTGAAGAGTCCAGTGTTTCTGAAGTGCTGGGAAATTGGGACTCCCTTGTAGGGTTTAAAAACCCATCTCTCTGCAGACTGCAGGGGTCATTCCAGGATCTCCATAGGATCTGGATGCAACTTGTAAGTTTGATGGACTTGGGTCAACACCATTGAAGCCAAGAGTCCTTTCATGAGCTTGAGGTCACTCCCAATTTCTTCTGAAGTCATTGCCCAGGCTTTTCTCATTTTAGTCACAGTACCAGAGTTTTGTATCATCTGAAAAGCTCCAAGGCAAGGGACATATGGAGCCTACAAAGGCATAGTTATTGTGCTAGCTAGCTCCAGTCCCATGCCAAGCAAATTATTCATGCACACTCTGTGGATAGGAGGCACAAGCTTTCATGTGGTTATATGGATAAAGGGAGGAGAATTTGGGCCACTGACTCAGTCTGTCAGCAATGTTTCCCCCTAAATACAGCCATGGAGCTGCAAAGCAGATTTCTCACAGTGCTGATGGTGGGGCAGTACTCCCTTTGGAAAGTGTGACCCCTGATTTACATGCCGCTTGGAAACCAGTATCATATAAGGGATGCAAGCCAAATTCTTCCTAAAGTCTGGCCTTTTGATTATAACCTTTCAGGAAAGTAAGCAAATGAACAAAAGCAGCTTAGAGATAGCATTTCAAATGAGAATCAGACAGCTTGCCTGGAACAGGAGCAGTACAAACTGCCCAGACTGTTGAAGATGTGACCATGCCAGGTGATGCTGCTCTCTTGCATCCAAAAGGAAACCTGACATTCTACAGGTGTTCTGCTTTTTGGGTAGTCTCATGGAAGGAGAAGGAGTTTGAGGAGACACACTACAAAAAGGTCCTTATAAGGCTTCTACTTTGCCATTTCAGCTCCATAACCAAAGTGCTTTTTGTTGTTTTCTTTCTTTTTTTTTTTTTTTTTTTCTCTTAGTGGATTTTATTCAATTACCATTTCAGTGGCCACTGTGGAGTGCAGGGTACATTCCTGCTTCAGTCGTCTTTGTGTCCACTTGGCAGCATTTCTGAACACCCAGCAAAGCAGACAGTTGGTATTTTCCTCCATTTTCACTTTCCCCTTAGAAATATTTCCTGTATAGCCTTACTGAAAAAAAGGCAAAAAGAAATTCATATGATCCTTCCGTAAAGGAATTAAATTTGCTTTATTATTCTAGTTAGTGGGAACAGAAAAGCCAATCAGCTGACTATTATTGTACAATAAAGCCAAGAGCAGTTCATTTCAATCCTTGTTCCATAATACTTATATAATTCAGACCTGGAGACAAAAGCACTAAGGTCATGGATTAGCTGTGGCTTAAAGTTGAAAATAGCCTGAGGAAGTAAGGATGACAAAGTAATTACTAGTGGGCAAATCATATGTTAATGGGTATGGGAATTGCTTAGTGTATGCCATTTTATCAACGTAAATAGAAGAAATACAAAAGCAAATTCAACTATTAAGGTCTCCATTAAAATATATATATGTATATAATTGTGACTAGTCTCTATACTTAAAAAAAACTAAAAAAAAATTTGAAATGACAATATATTAAAGTAAATTATTTAGTAACAATTAAAACAGTTGTTGAAATATAGAGCTAGTTCTCATTAACAGGGCTTTATAAGTTTGCTTTTTTTTTCAGTGATATATAAAACTGAAACCTGTGTCATTAAATGAGGTGTCGAGCACTTAAAAAAAACACACTGTGAAGAAACTCATCCCTAACACCAGCCATGAACTGCACTTTTCTAGATAAAAGATCATGATCCAGAAGTAAATAATTATGGCCATTTGCTTGGCTATAGCATGTAACGTAAATCACATCAAAGCCGTCACGTGCATACCCAAACAAATTAGCAAACTCCATAATAAAAGCTCTGGTGGAGTCCATATTTACCAGTGCTGGAATTTCTCAAGACACCTACCAAGGTTTCATTAGGATCACCTATTGCAAGCCTTGCAGCTGGTACAATAATAATTGCTGTGCCAAAGATAATTGTGAGAGTGCAAAACACAGGAAAACTAGAAAAGGAAATGTGACAAGAATGCTACGCAATTTTTCACACAACAGCGAAGAAAATTAGATTTCTAAGCAGAGGATGAACACTTACTTGCCAGGGTAACAGCCACTGCCTGCACAGAAACCACCCCTCAGAGCCCATGGGAAATTCAGAACAAGCAGCAGCTGAACATATCCAAGAAGGACAGCAGTGCTTAATTATTTAGCACTTCTGTTCTAGAAGAAATTACACCTGCACACGTTACTGTGGGGTAAAAAAATACATACATCAGTAAAACTACATATGAAGTAGCTCTGTATAGATCAGACCACTTCTAACCTATTCACACAGAACACCTCCTTGAAGAGGAGAGCCTTGTCCCAGTGATTGGGACATACTGGGAGAAGTTTATCTTGGCCTTAATTTGTAGCTCAGTCAGAGCAGAGAGTTTATAGAAACCTCTTGAGTCTTTGTAACACTGTGCTAAGTAATAGCAGAAATAAAACCACTGTCTTGGGATAATGCACCTTTTTTTATACAAACATTTCATCTCGAACTCTTATATAGGCAATAAAACAACATTCAGTCTCCTAAGTCTTCTTGGGTTTAGGTTCATAAAGTACTAACCTACCAGTTAAATTCCTTGCATTCAGAACACCAAGAAACCTCTATTTGTTAGTAACTCAGCCCAAAATAAGTGTACTATTTGAGTAAAAGATAATCTATTCTGAAGAAGGCTGCTAGACAGGTCCTGGGGATATAGGACGGTAAGGTGCACATGATTATTTAAAACAAACAAACAAAGAAATCAACCAACCAAAAGAAAAATCAAGTGTTTTCCATCTCAGAAATGAATTTTTCCACACTTTTATTCAGATTCATGCTTTCTTCATTCAGATATAGGTTGTGACCTCAAACAAATATCCACTGAGACCTTTCTTACTCCCAGCGCTTTTGGATGCCAACATTTGGAAGATGAGGAGATATCGCATCCTGTGCCCCCCCCCAACACAGTATCTCAGGCTGTTTCAGTGTTTTACCTGTCCTTCAAGTGCCCCATGCAAAAGCAAAAGGGTTGGTACACATATGTAATACAACTTAAAGGCTGATTAACAGGCTGGTTCTCATTCTCTCTGCCTTATGAGCCCCATAATCCTATTTAGAGTTTTAGCTGTGTCATACATGAATTGGTGGCTCTGTGCAGTTCCTTGTCCAGTGATGGCAAAGAATATTGCCTTTGGCATGCAATACTCAGTGAGGCAAGCATAGAAAGTGTTAACTCACAGGCAGGATAATATCCTATTTGGTTGAAGTAAAAAGTAAACAAATACAGGATTTACTGCAATTTAAGGCTTAAGATGAGATCAGATGCCTGTCATCTCCAAAAGCCTCTCAATCAGCAAAAAATAATCCTTCATGAAATAGATTGTTGGGTTTTGGTGCAAATTTTTTGGAGAAAATGGAGCCATATGTTATTGTTCTGTAGAGTGGAGGGAGGTGAAGCATAAACTCAGCTGAAAACTTATCCAGGGCTTCTGGCAAGTGCGGGCCAGAAGCGTGTGATTTGTGCTGCTTACCAGATCTCTGCATTTCATGAATACCAGATGATGTGCAGGGGAAATCTCTTTAAAAGGGTGTGGGAAGTTAGAACTATCATCAGCTAATGAAGAGGGCAGGGAAATGAAAATGGAGCCAAAGGGAAAGGAGAGCACACTCATTTTCCTGGGAATTGCTGTGTTAGAGCCACCTGCTTACAGGGTTAACTTTCTTCCCCTCTTTATTTCAAATGAGGGGAGTCAACCCGACCTTTACTTTCAGATCTGAGAGAAGCCTTGAAAACGAGAACAGTGAAGCCGTCCAAACGCAAACACTGGCTGCAGCAGACCTATTTATAAATAGTTTAGAAGAACACCATGAACTGCAGAAGAAGGGGAATTTTCCCCCCCCCACCCAAGTTTGCTGCCTCAGTGAACACAGTGACATGCTTGAATTTGCTTTCTTACATACCAGGAGGCCTGTAGCAGAAAATGAGGTTAAATCCACAAACACAGAACCCAATGCAGTCAAGTGGCACCAGCTCCAGTTTTGCTGCAGTGCGTGAAGGAGCCGTTCTGCAGAGAATGTCCCTGGTCCAACATGGTCCCTCAGGCTTTAGAGTTGGTGGTCCAGCCTCAAGCAGCTCTGAGGACATCGACCTCTGAGAGGGGAGGAGCTGAGCACACCCTCCCAGGCTGCCTTCATCCTTCTCTTCCACTTCTCTCCAACCTAAAAATGTTTTCTTTCATAAAGAATAAACAGCAAAGCATTCAACTGTGATAGTAAGTAACATCAAAAATTCATAAAGTGAGAAACTAATCCAAAACAGCCAGCACCCAAGCCCTCATATATTCTCATAACAATTTAGATTTATCCTAGTCCCCAGCCTGCTATAAAACTCCAAGTCACATCTACTACTACACACTTCTGCTGGGTTGCAACTTTCAATTTTGAACCTTAGCCCTACAAGGAGTTCTCTGAGCAGAAGGTCAGCCTTTGTTTTGAAGGATGTCATAAGTGAAAACAAACTCCGGCCTTGCAAAACTTCCCTGTTTGTAGTTTTTCCCCCAAATTACTCAGAACAAGTAATCCAATAGATTAAATTTCCCTTTCTGAGAAGTGATATCTAATGGCAAACCAGTGGTGATGTCACTGGGCAAATGATACAGCCACTGAAGTGCAGCAGAGATGGCTCAGATGCTTGGAAACACATTGCAGAAAGAGCATTTAATCCTCTTTCTGTCTGCCCTCATACACAAACACTGAGGGATCAAGGCAGCTTTCTGGGGCCTAACAAAGTTAGAGCAGATGACAGAGACAGTTGGCCAGTCAAATATTTATTATTTCAGAATAATACCTAGCTACATGTAATTATTGCCCTGTTTTGGTTTCTCCTGTCTGCAGACATCACAGGCTCTCCCTTACCGCTCTCTGAATCACATCAGATGCCACTGGAGCATGCCAGGATTGGGAACAGAAGTCAGCTGAAGGTGAGATGAAGTGAAGAAGAATGAACACCTTTGACACATCTCTATAAACAAAAGTTAACCCACCATCCCCTCTTTTGCAAGCCACTCTAAAAGTGGGGTGAATTTTACTGACCCAGACTTTTCCAGCTACCTGTATCTTCTGTTTCCCATCTTGTTTCTCCTGAAGCCTCTCTAACAAACTTCATGGGTGATTTCTCGGGTCAAGGTGGTATCTTTCTATTTATGTATCATAGCTCTCAGTAGAAATGTTTTCCATAAACTAGTTTGGTTACTCCTGAACTCACAAAGTTCACAGAGAGCCAGCTGTAGAAAGAACTGAAGATGGAAATTTTTTTTTTTTTTTTTGCTATGGATAATAGTCACAGACAGGCTCCTCTCTCCAACCAGCTGCCTGAAAAATCCCACTCTATTTCACAGAAAATGATCTTGTATATGGGTTAGCTTGAAGGGTCATTGAGCAAGTTGCTGGCTACATCAATGGCACACTTGGTCTTCCAGGATAGCTGTGGCTAAGTTACTTTAATTGCTCACAGGTCCACTTTTGGATGGAAGGAGAATAAGAAAAAAATAAAGACGAGGTGGACTCACTGTATTGAGCAGTCCCCACCTTGGACAACCTGCTGGTGAAGAGGCAGAAGTTCAAGTCCCCAGAAGTTCAAGGATGTCTCAGGGCCTCTGGAAATCAACTCCAGCAGGACCCAGTAACACCTGAGGTGATGAAGGAAGGAGCCCTGACACTTCTTGTGCCTGCACTAAAGCCTCTGACAGTACTGGCAGAACACTGAATTTATTTGCTTTAGATTGATCTGATTAGAGCAACAGCTGGAAAGGTGAGTGTCTTTAATTAGATGGGCAATAATTTATGACTTATATTGGATGCCTCACAGTAAAAAATAAACTGTTTATTAATAATGGTTTTAAAGCTCAGTTCCTGTTTTAAGCAAAATAAATTTAAGTAAGCAGTCCCAGCTGAGCTTCTGGTGGGAGGGAATTTACTGGCAAAACTAAACAAGTTAAAAAAGAAAAGAGCTACTCAGAATTTACTAGTGTTCATTTACCATCCTTAAGTTTTGTGAGAAATGTAGTGCAACCTAGCACTTGCACTTCAGGGGTTTTCATGAGCCACTAAGCAACAGGCATAATTCTCCTCTGCATGAGAATTTACAATCTTGGAAGCTCTCTCTCATTTCTTATTTTCTTAGTACTCTAAATAGATTTTTTACAGACACATATGCATACACACACACTATGTATATATATATATACACACACATATATACTAATATACATATATATGTACTGATTTCTGATGCAAAGCAGTTTGAGAGTTTCCCTGCACAGATAATTTGGCAGCTGAAAGGTGTCCAGCTGGCAAACTCGCTAGAATGGAGCACACGAGATGGAAAGGGCAGCAACTGAACACCAGTTTTGCTGCTGGAGCAGGATGAGTTTCCTGTGATACTTCAAATTCCTTCTGTAACCATGGGCAGATGATTTAGTAACAGACATTCAGAGGGATTTAGGTTTGCAAAGATGTGAATAGAAAACTTACAGGAATTTCTTTAATGCTGGATGCCAAGGGAGCTGGACATCTCAGGAGACTTTTGAGGATTGCTCTGCATGTGTCTTTCTCTCCTAATTTGCTTCAACAGATGTAGTTTCCTCTGCCTTGGCTCTTCTCATTTAGAAAATGTCAAACCCAGTGATTTCCTCCCTCATCGGGAAGGATCAGGAGAGTGAAGCGCTCCAGCAAACAAGTCAGCTGAAAAAAAGGAGATAGATGAAGGAATCTGAAAAGTTTAATGTATTGCTGCTCACCTTTGCCAGACATGAATGACCTATGAAATATTTATCATCAGAACCACTGACCTCATGTGGGTAATGCTACCCAGGGCATGCATGGCTTCGCTGCTTTCTCATTTTTGTACTGAGCTTGTGCAGACTTGGAGGAGAAGGGAGCTTCACACCCGAAAGGGGGGTTCAGCTCCAGCACCTTTTCTCAGCAGTGATGGGCTGTGCCGTTGGTCATGAGGGAGATGAAACCCTCGGAGATGAAAACCAGCCCCACTCTGTTCCCCGCCACACAACAGGCCTGAGATCTGTCAGAAACTCACCATTATGGTCCAAATGTAAATGTCCCAGGCAGAGTTCTGGGATCATGGAGTCATTGCACCATGTCACATGAATCTGGCACATTTGGGGTTCGATCTTATACGAAGCCATGGTCCCACACAGGGTGGCAGCCTGAGAACATCCCTCTCTAATGCAATAAAACTTTCTGTGCCCCCTGCCCTCAGGTTCCGTTTCCCGATCACACTCAGGAATTATTACTAAAGTAAGTACTGGAATTGCACCTCCCAGCACAGTTACACAACACTTAATGGAAAAACCACCTTTGTGTACTTAAAAGCCCAAAAGCCGACACGCATCTCTAACGGTGAAGTTAGGAAACAGTTTAACAAGAAGCCAATCTGTGAGCAACAGAAGCTGCAAAGCCTTGTTTCCTTTGGCTCCCTGGCTCAGGGTTGGGCCAGTCTCTGGGTAGTAACACACAAAATCAAATCAGAACATCTATAGCAGGAATACTTTTCCTATGAGTAGCTTGTGGGATTTGGAGGTTTACTTGAGATTACAGAACAACTTTTGTTCCTGATTTGGGGAGCATGAATTTAATCTCTCCTCAGTTGCTTATCTTGCTATTGCTGACAGATCTAGCTGTCTGTCAAATTTGGATGAAACTTAACAACGTGTTCAGGTGTAGAGTCTGACTTACAGCACGATGGTGGAAATCTCTTTAGGAAACTGGGCTTAAAAATCCCCCAACAAAACTAAGTAATTGTACTTTGACTTGTCTACTTCAGCTGCGTCCACTCGACTGATGACTCATGGGAAGTTACTGAAGCAAGTTCACGAACCATCACTGATGCACAGCATGGGAACCCTGCTGATTGTAATTACTAGGAGGATTGGTTGGAGCATTAAATGACAGCCATTTATTGGACTAATAAACACAGAGCTTAGTGTTCCTATAGGAAACGCCAGCAACTTTTGATACAAGAAAAGGGAACATGAAAGATCTTTACTTGTGGATGTATTACCTGCAAAGAAGCAGCTGTATTTGTTCCATTGGAGCCATAACATCTTTGTGAGTAACATTTCCAAATGAAGGACCACTGAGAAATCCAGATATAGTCCATTTTCTTGCTAGGATACATCCTGCTGGGTTTTTGTATAGGCCTTTAGTGTGTTATCTGCTGGGCCATAAGACAACAAGCAAAGCCAGAGAAATGCAGTCTCATGAAATTTGACAAGAGTAGAGGATGCAAGGGTTTGCTACTTAAATAAATAAATGTTTAAATATTCAAACAAAAATTTTGGTTTGAAAGGAAAAGCTCTGTGCGAGGGAGAGTTCAGATGAAAGCTGATGTTTCCTGGACCGACAACAGATATAACTGCTGATCCAAAAAAACTTGAATACAGAGAGCACTGCCAGGTTCCATTTGGATAGCTAATGAATAGCTGGAGCAGTTAAATGAAAAGAGATGTTATGTGATGCTAATACATAAAGCTCCAAAAGGATGTAATTGGACTGCTTTGATCAAGTGAAAGAAATCCCCACCGTGGCTTTTCACAGCAAAGATGGTCACTTTGGCAAAGCTGAGAAGAAATGGCCAGGCTTGCCCTGAGTCAGTGTCAGGATGGCTCTCCATCTGACCTTGCTGTACAGGAAAGCCACAAGACAAAGGAGAACAGTATCCTGAGCAGGAGTAATTTGGTGACCTTGTCCAGGCAGTGTTATTCCCCTGCACCCATGGAGACAAGTTTCAGTGTTTTACATGACAATGGTAATGGGAGCCCCTATTCACCACACACAGTGGGGAGTCTGTCATACTGGCCCCAGGTATTCTCTCTGAAGTGAGCGTCAGTCAGGATCACTCTGTTTTGTAGAGTTTGGTAGGAAAGCTTCATCTGCTGGCAAAACTTTTAAAATTAGGATATAACTCTGCTCTGAATGTTAGCAACCAAATGACCAAAATATGCATTGTTTCCCAATCATCTCATAGGGAGGGTGATGCCTGGAGCTCCAGGAACACAGTGTCTTTCCTTCATATTCTCACCAGAAGAACCTCTCACCTACCTCAGTTTTACAGTGTTTTTACCTCCCACATCCCTTTCACTCCAGCTGTTTACCAGACTCCAGCCACTTTATTGGGCAGAGCTGGAAGAATAAGTGATAGTGAGAATATCTTGAGGGAAGCGTAATCAGTGACTGCAAATCCAAATAAAGTTATTCAGCTATTGTTCATTCAGCACCATGCCCAAGAGAAAATGAAGCTCTGACCTTCGGCTATTTCATAACCTAAAAACTCCTGCTAACATTGACAAACATTTTCTTGCATTCTTGTGAGAGATATCTGCTGAAATCAAAAGAAAGGTTCCCATTACTTTAAAGTTCAGAGTGTCAGAGCAACCAAAGTTTTCAGAGCTCCTTGCAGGTGTCCAGCACATCCCCATTAAAGGGTGTAGTACCATTTTATGGAGTTGCACTTACAGTGCTTGCCAAAAATCGGACATCTCTGGCTACATAGATTCTGAAAGCTGCTTAAACCCAGCTATGTTCCTTAACCAAGCACTTTACAGGTCTTTGTTCCTTTACAACCATATGTGCTTTCTTAAATAGCATAGGGCTCAGAATCACAGTATATTTTTGAAATTATAGAAAATGTTTCATGTGTCAAATTAGAAGTTATACGGAAAACTTCATGTGGACCATCTGTGTTTGGCCACTCAGATAATATTAATTTCTGGAGTTCTGGGTCACAAAATTCCATTCATTTCAAAAGCTGGCTAAAAGATCAGTTGGATTTTATCCTGTTGGCTTGAATCTTGTATATCTTGTACAACTTCCTGGCTGTGTAGTTGACATGTTGCAGCAGTAAGCACAGAACACTTAGAGGAATAAAACTGAGCACTATTTGGACACTGGGACAGTTTTCAAAGGGCATTGCAAATACACTCAATCCATCATTTGTTTTGCATTACTCTAAACCACATATATTCCCTGGGAGATATAAGTAAATTTTGATGGGGAAAGGAATAGAAGAGGGCAAGGGAGAGAAACTAAGAAAATGTAAATACTTGAAGTGGAAATTAATATCGAAGAAATAGTTATTTGTGCTAAATAAGTATTCCCAGGCCGAATATTAAACATTTTCTATTTAAATATAAACCAAACTATCTGTGTAACATAAGCATAGTTGAGAAACAGGAGTTTACTTCAAGTAAATATATATTTTTCAATTAAAATAATCACTCAAGCTAGTGACATATCTCAAGCAATTTTACAAATTAATCAAGGCTCTGTGTGACTGCTGAGGTTTTTTGTATATACCAAGGCTTTGGTACACATTGGAACATCAGAAGATAGAGACAGTTCCAGTGCCCAAGGCTGATCCTAGAAATTTTTGATTTCTGTAGTCCTGCACATGCTTTCTTCTCCAGCACCCCCCTTTTGCAATGCAGAGAAAAATAGGAGAAACAGAACTTTGCTTACTTATGCCTGTCCTCATGCTGTGAACTCCATCACATACTGCCTGTGACTCTATTCCACTGACACTGGGCAAGGAAACCAGAGCGTTCAGTTCACCTGCCTTGGCCTGGGAGAGCTCCCCACCTTCTTTTCTCTTCCCATTCCCCAGTCCACATGCATTGTAGTTTATTTTGTATAGTTGTCTTCTCCCTTTCCCTGTTGAGAAAGTTTGTAAGGTTTTGTCTGCCTCTAAAAATGAAATGGAACAGAAAGAGTAGGCAGGACCCACCTTTGGGAAATAGCCCAGACAAGAGGACAAGCGTGGCTGTTCTTACTGTTGTCTCACTGTTGCTGTTTCTGAAAATCTTGGTCTCAGTGTTGTGTCTGAGACATCATTCAAAAGCCATTCATGAGCCGCTGGCCATGGGTTTGAATAGTTCCTTTTGATCCCATTCATGCTTTGGCTTCCTCAGCTTCCAGCAGCAAGAAGCTCCATGACCAAATCGTGCTTAATCTGGACAAGAGCACAGCAAACCAAACAATGCCCGGGACAGATGGCGTTTTGGCTTTCCTCCCTGCTCGTGTCAGTCCACCCACAGCTGCAGGGACACAACTCTGACCTGTGCAAGCACAGACACACCAAGCTGAGCATGTGCACAGAAGATGTGCCAAGGCCCTTGATCCAACCAGCCACTCTCTGCTTGCCTGTTCTCAGCTCTTCCTCTTTTATTGCAAACATAAATCAGAGAATCAAGCGGGAAGGCTGTCCCATTCATGCCTGTGCTCTGCAGTGGAGCATGTTACTGCTGAGACCTTTTCAGCAGGTGCTTTACCTGCCCTCAGACCCTGCCAGTAATGGAGGTTTGTGCCCTACAGAGACAAATCATTTCCAGTTACAGAGTTTACCCCAATGCCAGCTCTGAGTCTCCCTCATCACTCTTTAACTCCAACCCTTCCTGCAACATTTCCTGTAGTGATTTCCTTTTTCCTTCCCTGCTTCTGGGACAGAAGAGGATAAAAGGAGACAATGCAACATGCAAGATGCTTAGGCAGGGGAGAAACTCTCCCTGTGGGCTTTCAGAGCAGGCTGGTTGTCCTTGGAACTATGGTTGCATTCAAGCCTCACTGTGGCTCTCCATACCCACAAACTCGTCACATCTCTATTAGTCTTTCAAGGTGGATGGGAAGCAGAGATAAGCTCACTCAGTGTCTCTGAGGTGGTGATCAGCAGCAGGAGGGTGTTTCTTAAAGCTGTTGCTAGTGGAGGTCCAAGGTTTCACTCCCTGATCTTTCTCTAACATGTAGTGTACATTCAGCTCACTTGTACTGCAAAATATCCCATGGATCTAGTGATGTCACACATGATGCAGTATCACATTTTTGCAAGACAAAACAGCAACAGGGGATGCAAAACAAGTGCTGGCAAGAACAAAATAATTTCCAGACTGGAAGCTCAGGGAAGGTTATCTTCAGAGAAGTGGGTTTCTGAGTTGCTTTGATCAAATGAGTTTCAAAGGTGATTACAGCCCCATAAGTGTTTTTCTAAGCAGTATCCTGTGGGATGGGGAAGGCCAGAATTCAGGCAGAAGCTTTCTCCTGTACAAAAGCCTTGCCACTGACATTGTCAAGGGATCTGTTGCACTCCATTGTGTCCATAATCTTCAAATTAAAGCTCCCTAAATCCACAATAGTCTAATAAACCACAAGCCTGTAACAGCCCCTTCAATTTTCCACGTTAATAATCCATGGATTAAGAGTCCCTCTGCTGCTACAATAGCCAGAACTGATCTTCTCTACTGTGTCAATGACCCATGAATTATAGGGCTGTGTCTCAGATGGTTAGATAATACTTCACTCAAGTCCCAGCGATAGATTTTTCTAACAGGGGAGATTCAGGACTGCGTTTTGAAGTAAAAGCACATCGTGGCATTCTCATTTTTGGGACTGCTCTTCCTATTCCTCTTGGCAGTATCCTCACACAAAAGCACAGCCCCCTTTTTATCATATCAATCCATTTGTTTTGCAACAAATGGCCTAGTCACCTTTCATTTACAACTGTACGTTTCATATGTCATATGAAAGTTTAATAAATGGCGCAGTTTCATAACTGGTTAATCAACTGATGCAAAATCCTTCCATTTTCTTGTAATAGGGTCTTATAATAGCCTGGAATATTTTATACTGATTTGTGGATAGCACTTCTTAACACACTTGTATCATTTAATAACCCTTTATTACACCATTAACTATGAAGTACACACTGCCTCTCCGGCAGTCAAATCAGAGGGCAAAAGGAAGCAGAGCAGAGTCACTTCAGAATTGCTGCCCGAACCCATCATCTGTAAAATGCTCATCGACTTTTCTGATCGGGAGCAAGCAAGCTTTTGTAACAGCTGCATGATTTCACCTTTGCAAATACCACCACAGCCAGCAGCCTGGATTTTGCGTATGGATGAAGTGCCCTGTCAGCCACTGGCATGGAAAGCGATGTGATGGGTAGGAGCAGACAGATTGTCTCTATGGCATTTCCACTGGGGAGCACAGTCCCAATGGCACGTTGACTGCCGGAACAGAATGCCAATGCAATTACTTCTTTTTGCCTTTACTTTTTAAAGCAAAAACCTTCATATTGAACTCAAAGCCACACAACTCACTGCACATTGCTGCACTGGTTGTTAAGCCAAGGGATCCCGGTTAGGTTAGCCAGCCATGTCTTCATCAAAGCCTGGCTGTTCCATACCATATCTTTTACAACGTTTGGTTTAGACTCCTATTACTTGGAACATTTAAAACCACACTGTCAGTTTAGCTAGACATGGGAAGACGTTCTGCACTGTAAGTAATCAGCTACTTTCATCTCTGCTGCCACATCTTAATGTGTATTGAACAAGAAGTTGGGTTTTATTCTGTCCTTCACAGGGCAATAAATCATCTACTCAAAAATTAGAGCAAAGATGCTTTGGGGCAGGTTAAGCTGTGGCCATGGCTTAGGTGCCATGGTGGTTCCCAGTAAGGAGGGATCCCATTACTTTCTGAAGAAACATTCCCTGATTTTCTCTTTTTTACACAGTCAGTGAAGGTCAATTTTGTAAATTACTCCTAGGAGCTATGAGAGTTTATTTAATAAAATAGTCCCAAATAAAGGCTTGTTAACATCGATTCTGGAGCTTAACTCCACTGTTAAATCTTTCAGTGTCAGAAAGATCAGTGCAGCATCTATAGACAATTAAAATTATAGTCAAAGTAACAGTGCCAGCAGTCATGGTGGCTGATAGAGAGTGAAGATAAATCTCTTCTGATGCAATGAAAAGAGAGTGACAGGAGCACTGAACAGCAGTAGATGATGAGGTTTTTACTGTTTGTATAGCAATTGTGACAAGTGTCAAGCCGAAGTGAAGTAAGTTTTGTACTGCTGGCTACCATTTGTGATGTGATCCTGCAGCAAAACCCTGCAGTGCCACAAATAATTGGATTCTCCTTAGCTGGCAGCCTGGTTTACAACAGAATCTCACCTCATACTTCACTCTGGTGGAGATTTTAACAATTTAATTTATTGTCTTTTAGAAGATGATAAAACAAGGGTCTGAATTGCCTGTATATATCTTGGGTTTCAGCTCAGATTTGTGAGACCAGATGTACTGCACTAAATGGCAAAAATAAAGAAACCTGACCCATTTGCCTCATGGAGAGGCTCTAAAATTCTGTCATCAGTTCATTTCCCTTCGCAAACAGGTGTAAGAACAATAACTATATTGTCATTAGCCAGCATATAGAATAAATGCAAGGAACAAGCCCATACTAGCTGACTCAAGTGTGATAGAAAGTGCTGCTTTATCTCCTACAATTGCCAGGACCTGAGCAGTGACTCTCCTCTGACTTTGACACAAAGTCAGCATTGTCTTCTGAACCCATCTCAGCCTGTAAGGTGACCTCTCAGTACTTTTCTTGGTTGTCATGCCGAGCGCAATGTTTATCTTGTTATACTATTTATACAGAGCAGACTATTTTTCCATAAGGAAAGTATCAAGGCAAGCATCTGAAAGTCCAGAGGACCATACACTTGGCCAGGCTCCCTGCTCTAGAAATGGGGTAACCAGTGGGAACACCGTGGCAGTGCTGAGCTCCCAGCACGATGGCCCTTGGACCTTCCCATGATACCAACAGCAGCACCATCCCATTCATTCACTCATTCAGCCCCACATTAAAAAAGCAATTGCTACTGTGAGACCTGTGGTTGCTTCTCAGGTAGGGCAGTGCTATGATTCCCATTTAATGATAAAACACTAAGCCCGGAGAAGTAAGAACAGGGCAGTGCATGCAATCACCACGCAGACAGCAGAGCCTGTCGCTCCTCTCATGCCCAAACAGCCGAGTTCCCAAGGTGAATGGGGTCAGGTGAAGCACCACTGGTGTGCTCCCCAGCCAGTCCTTTGGAGATGAGGGCAGGAGGGACACCTAAAGGACAGCTCAGGATAACCCCCAAGCCCACAGCACTGAAAGGCTCTGAGCAGGTTTTGGATTATGTGAGCTCGCTCACCCCTCTGTCCCCCCTGCCTCCAGCATATCCCTACGTGCTCTCAATATACACACAGCTTGTTAGCAGCTCTGCAGGGTTCCCGGGAGCAGTGAATGAACAGAAACCGGGATTGTATGATCATAACAACCAGCTCAGTTTCTTCTGTCTCCTAAGCCCCCCTCCTCAAGCACTGGAGGAGTGGCTCCAGGGGAAAGGCCATGAATTTTATATTTCCCTGACCAGGTCAAATTTTGCCTGGTCAAAGCTATATACATTGTTCCTCGTTACTAAGGCAACAGGTACCTTACAAATGCTGATAATACATAAACTAATACAACTCTGCAGTTTGCTCTTTCTTTCCAGTGCAGCTTAATAACCCGTGTGGATGCTGCGAGCTGCCTCTCTCCTGCTGGGATAAATGAGCACTTCAGGAAGTATTATCTCCCTCCAGCCCGGACTCCATGGTGCCCGCACAAAGAGGAGGCACTGAACTGGGGAGCTGGGCCACTATCAAAAGGCAGAGGGGTTTCAGAAAGCTCCAGGGAGGAGTGGGAACGGCTGTGGGAGCACCACACAAATCTGCCGCAGCACCGCTGCCTTCCTAAAACACCAAAAGCTCCTCAGTGCTCGCCATCCAGAGGGAACACGTCACGTAAAGGAAATCCTGGAGCAAACACTCCTTAGTTCCATGTTGTGGCCCCATCATCAGCATCAAGAGCTAACTGGATTAAGTGCTGTTTGTTAAACTCCACCTCGCTCCCCCTCTCAGGTAGCAGACTCTTTGATACACATGCCCGGTTGTTAAGCAAACATGCCAGGTCCCCACTGCTCTTGCGGTGAGAGCAGGGTTAAAATGCTTCACTGGTCTCCTTAATCCCTCTCACATGATTTAGTCAACACCAGTGGGGGAGAAGGACCTGCAGCTTTTGCCTCGGTGGCTCCCTGCTCTTCGGAAGTCAGGGAGAAGGGATGAATTCAGCATTGCACTTGGGCTGGATGCTGTGGAAGTTGTGGAAGTTGCAGAACACGGAGTGCACCCAAAGGTACCGGGGGTTGCATCTGCAGCACTCACGGGTTCAAGAGCTGCTCCTGCTCTAATCTTAAGCCTTGTGTTTTTCACTACTCAGCACCATTTAAATCTTGAAACAGAAAAGGTAAACAGAAATTTAAAATACAGATTTCTGCTCCTGTCCAGAGTTGCTGTAGCACTTGTTCAGTGATAGAGAGGTGGTCACTGTGCAGTAACAGAGGGAAAAGCCACTGGGAAACTGGAGTGATTGCACACTATTGTGCAGGAGCACTCCTCCTCAGGGGAACAATAAACCAGTCATCTATCTGCAGAACTTAATTTTCAAAGGCAACAGTTCTGTCAGAGAAATGGAATAAGTGGCCTTATTTCTGGGGACAAAATGTAGCCTGAGATGCAGTAGTCTAATAGGAGCTCAAAAGGAAAAATACAAAGCATAAACCAAAGCAACTCAAAATACACCAACTGATCCTCACTTTTCCCCCCACCTCCTTTCCTGTTTTGGGAGTTTGTTTTGTTTAGTTTTTCAGAAAAAGAATCATAGGGGCATATATTTCAACTATTTTATGCTTGCTACCAGTCAGCCCCCTTTGTCCCCCTGATCTAACAATAACACAAATAACTTAAATAATGTATGTTTAACTTCCTTCCAAAAGCAAAACACAGGATGGGTAGTGTGCTCTCTCTCAAAGAGCTTTACAAGCACAGAATAAGGACAGTTTTACAGACCCTATTCTTGTCCTGGATGACTTGCTGCTGCTGCAAGACAAGGGGCTTTTATTGAAATCCCAGCAGAGAAGTAAACATTTGAAATAAAGCTAAACAAGAGTTTAGTTGTTGAAGAAAGGACAGTCATCTGTCAGCATATGGCGAACAAGCGCTTCTTGAGAGTGGCCTGTGGTTCTGGACTGGGACTCCAGTGCTCGGGTTTAACCTCTGCAGTCTGAATCCCTTCCACCTAATGAGAGGGCTCCCTGCTGGATCAAATTTGCAGCACTGTTGGCTGCTGGAAGCATTATTCATTTGCCAAACAGATTTTAGGAAAACAAACCTGGGTTCCAAGTCTCAGAAACACTGAAATATGCTACTGGAGAATTCCCCCAGGGAAAACACTGAGCTCACCACCTCCCACTGAAAGCCATTAGCGAAAGTTGCCTGCCCTAGTTGTGAATTTACTACCTTCCCATTTTATCCTCCCAGAACTTCCCTGCACTGTCCTCTAACCCAAGCCAACCTTCCAGGTGACACGTGGAGATGCATGGAACAAACATGAGGGCTGCCACGCTTAGTAGCGGGGAGTGACCTGACACTCAACTGGTGGCTGATCTTCAGTGGGGCTCCTCTGAGTTTGGTACCGGGGCTGTCAGTGTTTGGCCACACGGAACCTGTCCAGTGGGATGGACTGCACCTTCATCAGCCTCACACAAGGGACTAAGTTAGTAGGAATGGCTGATATGCCAGAGGAGAGGGCTCTATTCACCTACATCTTGACTAGAAGAACTGACAGAAACCTCATGCAATTCCACAAAGCCCAACACAAACTCCAGCACCTGAATGAGTAATCCCCACGTGTGCTGCAGATTCTCTAAACAGAAAGCAGCTTTGCAGAGAAGTTGGGGATGAGGTGGACAAGAACCGAGTGTGAGCCAGTAGTACACCAAAGGTCAAACACCTACTGCTCTGAACTGGTGAGAACTTGGCCAGCAGTTCAGGGGCAGAGATTACTCTGTATTCCCATAGGAACGTGCCTCTGAAGTCCCTCACAGTCAAGAAGGGCACAGATATGGTCTGACCAAGGCAGACAAGGGCTGGAGGACAGGACAGACTGAGAATGGCATTTTTTCAGCCTGAAAAGGAGGATAGGTACACCTAATTGCTTTCTCCAGCTACCTCATGGGTGGCTGTGATGAAAACAAAGGCAGATGGTCCCGCTTTGTGCAGGGATTGGTCTAAATGACCTGAAAATTTTCTTTCCAGCCTCAATTGTTCCGTGATTCCATGAAACCATTCCAGTAAGAATTGTTTGCAGAACACGACATTTGAAGTAATTGACTCCTGGAGAATGTGCAAAGCTCAGTTTCACCATAAACTCAAAAAGGAAAAAAAAAGGAAAAAAAAAAAAGTCACAGGGCTGCTTCTCATCTACTAAGTCCTTCCTTTGTCTCTGGGTGACTTGCCAACCCAAACACCTGTTTCATATGGGTAGAATGCAACGAATAGCTGACCCATATCTGTAATTAATCTTGAGGGCGTTTTGATTTTTCAGAGGATTAATGCGCCCAACGTCTTTAATAAAAAACAAAAAGCCAAAACAATCCAACCCTTCTTGAAATGAAGCAAAACCTAAAGCAGATGGGTAGACAACAGTTGCAAAGCAAACAAACATTCCATGGTTCAGCTCAACTTCAAATAAGTTCAGCACTGAAAACCTGAGTAAGCAAAGATCGTGTGTTACCTTTGGCAATCAGCATGGCTTCAGATTTGCAATATCATTTCTGATCTGTGCAGACTGCTAATCAAAAATGACTATTCAGATTCTAATCAAAATAAACCTTCAAATTACTTCAGATGTAAACCGTGGTTGAGACTGAAATGTCAAGTATTTGAAAAAAGTTCTCTGCACACCCTTAGTTCAGTTAATCTCGTGACAACAGATTATGCCTCAGTTTTTGGTTACATGGAGCATGTGAAAACTAACAGGGGAGAAGTGGCCTACTAGCCCTATTTCCCACTCTGCTTTATCAGAACGACGCCATCTGACCTCAGCAAAAGCAAGGCACAGTCCAGCATGCCCAGGAAATAGCAAGACCAGGACATTCTTATGATTACATTTTTTCTTCATGACAAGGTTGGAACAGATGGTCTTTCAAGATCCCTTCCAACCTGAGCTGTGCTATGATTCTATGAAGCATTTCTCATGAACAACAAAAAAGTCTTAGAGCAGCCAAAACTTGCAACATGCAGTGTCCTACTGAACCTCCCTCCTCCTCAACATATACTTTTGACTCACTTGTTCTAAAAATTGTTAGTTTAGAAATGACTTATAATGAAATAATTATTTTCTTCCCCTTCAGATTTTCAGGTGTTACACACTTTTTTTTCTGGCAGGCAAATGAGTGACAGCATGTCTTATTACAAGGACAGAAGTGCTCTGGGAAATCCATTGCTGGAATATATGGAAGAAGGAGGAGGTGAGAGGAAGAGAGCATGATCACTTTATACCCTGGATGAGACTGGAATCACTGTACAGACCCTTTACACCATGAATCCTGCAGGTGTTGACAGGCACAGATGCTTTCACCTAGAATGGAGCATGTGGGAGGGAAGGAATAGTTATGGCCCATGTTAGTCCCTCTGACCTGCTTCAGATTGAAAAACCTGCTCTCTGGTCGCCATTGAGGTGGCTCTGGTGGAAATCCCTGTTGCCAGATATTCAAATTATCCTTTTTCTCATGCTTTTCAAAATCTACCAGCAACATAATATCTTGCCTGTACAGAAATATTCTCCTCCCTATGCCCCAGACAACGTGAGGCCATCTATAGCATTTCTCAAACATCTATCTTGTTAAACTTTTTTTTTTTTTTTGGTATTTTAGTACCAGTCTCTGGCAGACACAGCTTACATTTCAGCATATTAATCAAACTCCTCCACATCCCATCAGCACTGATCTTGGCACACAGCTACTTTTGTCTTAGGGACTCCCTGAACTGTGTGCCCTTAGTTTATAAAAAACTTCCCTTTCTCCCAAACCACAGAAGACAGACAGGGTTATATCCTGGTGGGGGGATGCTGACAGTATGTCCTCTGAGGAGGAGTGAGCAGTGAGAGCTCTTGATGCTTAGTAGTACTACACTAGAAAGTATGTTAGGACTAGAACAAAGCCTAAACCATGCAACATGAATAACACTGGAAAATGTAAGGATGAGACATGTCATAGCTAAGTATGATATTTTTTTCCTGGTTCTTGGCCATGTCTACAATGGAAAACGAGAAGCAGGGGGAGAAAGAACAGCTTTGTTTTCTCTCTAGAAGTCAGGATAGCTTCACATAACAAAACATGTCTGACAGTTTCACTGCTCCTCCTAGGTCTCTCCAGTTGTCTGAGAACTCAGTTTGGAAGAGGAACTGGAGGTGTGCTGGCTGCAACAACATATATTTTACTCCTAACAGTGGGTCAGAGTGCCCAAGGCCAGAGAAGGGAGTGCTACAGCCCCATCTTTCCATCCATCCATCCATCCATCCCAACCACTCCTGTTTCTTCACTGATTGTATTTGCTGCTGCAAGACACTATAGACCATTGCTCATAATCAGATGCATTGTACACATGAACAACAGTTCCTTTGATCTTCAAAAGGGTTTTACTTCTTTGATTATGAGTTTATCAGTAGCACATAATCAGGTTGCAGACACACACAATTTAGTCTTATCCCATTTTGATTACAGGTACACAGCCAGCAAGTGTTCCTTATGCTGTATCCAGGTATTTATTGAGATAAGCTGCCTCAGCTCTTTACAGAAGACAATCTTTTTCTGGCAGGTGTAACAGGGTGAGCTTCTCAAGATATCAAGAGCCATCACAACTAACAAACTAGCTGCACTGTGACTTTTCCCTCAAGATGAACTTTCAAATACACCATATGCCATGTCGATCCCAATCACAGTGTACTAAACATACAGCATCTTTGCACATGGTTTGACTCTCCAGCAATGTCTAAGAAAAGAGGTTTCAGGTAAAAAAAAAAAACAACAAAAAAAAACCAAACAAACAAAAAAACCACAACAACAAAACAAAACAAAAAACCACAACACACTAGTAACATTTAGAATTAGGGATAGGAAAGAATGTTCACTTTTCACTCACACCAGTGTAAACAGAAAGTCAGGGACACTAACCTGGAAACTGCCTCACAGGCAGGTACAGCCCAAAAATGAGAATAAATGCAATAATAGCAAAGAGAGAGAAGTACTCCAGCAGTAATTAATTACTTCATTTCAGTATTTGGTAGCTGATTGAGTTTCTGACCCATATGGAAAAACTGATAGGGCAGCCCAGAACACCTGCTGCCGTTTAGGCAAAAAAAACCATTAAAACAAGGGTAAAAAAAGCAGTCACTTATTTTGTGTTTGCCAGCTTACAGCTAATTCTATGAAATCTGTTTGATTTTAATAGCACTCTACTCAGCTCTTCATTTTAAAAAAAGATGAAATTCTGTTTGAGGTGAATGTGATGAAGTTGTGTCACCCAAGTGTGAAGAGAGAAAGAAGGACTTGCCAAGGAAGCTCTTCTGGCCGTGCCCTACAGTCTGCTCCCCTTCCTGCTCCCTGTTACATCACTGATTTCTCCAGCCTTCTGAGCTCTTTGCAACTCTTTCCTGTGGGCATCATCAAGCCAAATGCAAGGATCCCATCAGAAAATGGACTTCCCAAAAATATTCAGAATCAAAGAAAAACAGGCCAGATTTCTTCCTTTTTTTAAAAAAAGAAAAAAAAAAAAAAAGGGGGTTAAAATCCTTTTCAAGAGAGGACTAAATTTTTTCAGGAAAGCTTAACATGCTGTTTAACTTATCCAAATGTCTCAAAAAACCTGGTCTCCATTACAGCATTGAACACCTGGAACTGGACAGGCTTGCGTTTGGATGTCTGCTCCTAAAAGCAACAATAGCTTGTGCTGTTGTGGGTAATTCAGTTTTGGAAGCAGAAGCCTTGATTTATATCAACTCCATGCTAATGGAGAATTACTTCCAGTTTGTTACAGATTTCAGCACTGAAATTAGGTGGTTTTCTTGCCAAATTTGGGCCCAATGTGATTCCAATCGAATGAGTTTGAAGAGCTCCAGTCCTTTTTATAATACTGCAGCATGGCTTGCAAACCAGCTTTTACATGTTTGGGGTTACCCAGCGCTACAAATTGTTGTTTTATCAGATGCAGCTGACTGAAAAATGAAAAAAACACTCCCTCTTTCCTCCCACTCTAAAAGCATTTAAAATGCAGCATTTCCGGGAACCTGGCTGGGCGGAGGGAGTTGGCAGAGCAGTCTGTAATGTATAAAATACGGAGGGACAGATGTTCAGCTGATCGCTTTAACAGATACAACGGCAACACGAGGATGACAGCTCTATTAGATTTCAGGAGGTGATGTGTCACTTGTGCAGTAGGCTACTCCACATCTTCATAAAAAACACTTTTTATGGGGTGAGACAAGAAAGATCCAGATAAAAGAGACATAAGAATGCTAGTCAGCCATAATCATGAACTCCATTAAAAGATTTGCTGGAAATCACACTAAATAGGAGCTCAAAACTGCAGATGAGTTCTGTGGCATTCCCAGTTGGCAACAGAGCCTTTCTCCTTGCAGCCCACTGCTCCCTGGTGCATCCTTCACCTGGCACTTACACCCAGGTGAGGCTGGTACTCCTTTCAGAGTTAGAGAACTGCCCATTTCCCAGAGCATTGGTGCATGATTGACATTTAGAGGAGATCCAGTCTTGAACTAGTAATATCACAACAGCATGGTATCAACAGTGACAAACCCCTGAGATTAGCTCAGTTGGTTAGAGCATGGTGCTAATAACACCCAGGTTGTGGGTTTGATCCCTGTGTGGGCCCATTCACTGAAGAGTTGGACTCTTGTGAGTCCTTTCCAACTCAGAATAGTCTGTGATTCTGTGAAAACCCAGGCTGGAAACCTGTATGATCCATGAGGCAGGAACAGTCACTTCTAACAATGTCTCTTTCTCCATACTACTAGCTTTAGCTACCCCAGTCATTGCTCTTTGCCTGTGACCTTCTTCCACTTCATCTTGTATTTCCTTTTTAAATGTCTTTTTCAGCTCTTGGATCCCAGGTGTTTCTCTTTCTTCAGCTGACACTCAGGCTGTGCATCAGGCAGCCATCATGACTTGGCAAAGGTTTACTGGGTCAGTGAAGGAAGACCCTCGGATCCAGATTTTTGCTATTAGAGTTGTCAGTCATGCAAGTCCTTAGAGACCATGAGAGCATGAAAATTAAATCTACGGATTGAATTATCCTGCACTTTTGTTTTTCCTCCCTTAAGTGCACATGTGGTCTTGTCATCTTGTCATTTTTACCATTTTTTAGTGACAGTCCTCAACAAAATAGTGGACAAAACCATAGAATGTCTTATCCTTGCTGCAAGCTGAATACCAAATATGAACTCTCCAAATTACAGTGACTTATTCTGCTTTGTCTCTCACATTCTTATACAGAATATTTACATAGCATTTGCAATCAAAGCAGTTTGGGGTGATTTTGTTTGTTTCTTAATCTATAGATAGGATTTTACCCCTCTGCCCCCCAGGACAAAAAAAGGAAGGTTACTGATTTCAAACTCCAGTGATACTACACTGAGATTCCTAAAAAATTAAACCAGTAACTTGGAACACGCTTGGAGAATTTGCCACAGGCAATAACTACAAAGTGATGTTCTGATATCAACAAGTAGGGAAACCTGAAAACATCTGCATCCTGCCTGGCAATCAGTCAGAGGAGAAGGTAGAATTACTACGGTGATTCTGACCTGTAGATCTCATTCCTTGGCCAATCTCACTCTGTGACTGGGAATCAAAACACAAGAGCCCCTGTAGATCCAGGGCACAGAGTATACAGTCAACAGCTATAGGAAAAGTAATACTGTTTCTTTTAAAGGTAAAATTTATTTCTACCAAGCTTTCAGTCCAAGATGTCTAGCCAACTATGGTAAAACCCAAACCTATGAAAACTTTGGCTTCACATCCCTATTTTTCATCAACTTCCTTTTTGCTAACACTAATATAGTACCCTATTAAAACCAGCACAGAAACCTGTGCAGTTTTTGCTTAGGAAAGAGAGAAGGCAGATGAGAACCAGCTGCACTCAAGAGCTGTGCAAACACCACAGTGTGAGGATCCAGAAGGGACACCAAGAAGGACTATGCAGGAGTACAGAGTTTGTGTCCCTCTGCTGTAGCCATGCACAGCATTAACAGAAACAGGAAAGTCCCAAATTCCAGTGACTAAACAACACCCCAGAGTTTCAGGTGTTATGAGTAAGCTGCTTACATGATATTTGGTTATCAAGTTCAAGACTTCTTAAAAGTCCTAAGCAGCTGTAGCTCTCCACCTGTTCAAGCTGGGCAATCTTAAATGGTGTAAATAATTCACAGACTCCAACTGGGTCTGTTGCAAGGCTACATTTCCTGGGAAGTTCTAGTGGCAAAGGACAGGATTTTGGAGGATGAAGTTAGAAAAATCAGTGGGCTGAGGACTATTTTGTTCTTCCTTGGAACTCTGTGTTCTTCTCTGGAAAGTCAAAGCATGCTCAGTTTGTCTGATTTAAAAACAAAAAAATAATAATAATAATAAAAAAAAATCAGTATGACATGGATCCACAGCTCAGAGCAAGAGATTTGAGCACCCCGCATACAGACATCAGTGTCCAAGAAACACCTCATTAAAAATGCATCAGGTTTCATCTTATTCTCACTTGGCTGGCACTTTCACCTTCTCAAGAAGCAGGACAGACATCTTATGCTGATAAATCACTATATCAAGTCAAACCCAAGAGCAAATGCTGTTGTGTCTCTAACGCTAAGCAGTCAATCCAGCATCCTGTGTCAGGACAAGTGTTCATGAAAAACTGAAAGGGAAATGTTAGAAGAAATTTGGCTTGGGAAACAAGGTAAGCAGTTCCACAAAACATTTGATGTACAACCTCATCCAGTAGAAACCAACTTCTCCAACTCACAGCAGGTTTTAGGACTCATCCCTGCACTGAGACCACCCCTGACTGTGGATTTACCAAGGAAAATCTTGTATGTAGCTCCCCCAGATGCATCCCTGTAACCACCCTCTGAGCTGAATCACCTCTCAGCCTCTCCCACCCTTTCCAACATTTGTTCAACTGTGGTTACCATCTATTCTGAAAAAATTACAACTATAACCCATAATAAAATCTGGTGATAGATAAATCCTGGCAAGTAAGAGACATCCAGCTCTGCAGCCTGGTTAGATCTACTGGCTATTAAGGGCCTGGAATAAGCAGGCAGCTGGCAGAGGTCTTGGTTGAGTTTTCCAATTTTGACCCTCCATGAACAGAAATTTGTTTCCAAGCTTCTAAAGCTTGGACTAGCACACAGTATCAATGCTAATGAAGCAGGAAAGATTTCTGCATATCAACTAAGTTGTTAACCAGTTCTACTCTGTCTTCTGGCACACGTCCAACATTTATAGTTATTAATTTAAGTTGTGATTTTTATCCACGAGTTGTATAACTGTAAAGCTGCATCTTACTTGCAGTTTTGTACTCTGCCCCACTGGTGCTGGTTTCCTGAAAAACCCAAGAAGATGAGTACAGGGAGGATAGGAAGTGTTGTGCGTAGTGTCAAGGCCATTCCAGTGGTAAGTTTCTTTTCCAGGCTGGATTGCAGGAGAAAGGTAGTCTCAAGGGAAAGAAAATGAACATATGTACTCAGTAAATTCTTGATCCTTCATGAAAAAGCTTGGCTCAGATACAGCTATGGCTAATAGCCCAAAGTAAAGCTGGTGGGAAAAAATTTCTCATACACAAACTAAATAGTTTAGAAGTTGAACTTAAAGCCTTCTCCTGAATCGATGTCCAAACCACATGAATTATTTCATGCGTGAAGTAGCTAGACAAAGAGCTAAGAAACAACAGCTGAAAATCCTGAAAACAACAAAACCCCTCTGCATAGAAATGATAACATTATAAAGGTACCTCACCACTCACACTGAGATCCACAGAGCATGGGGCACCAGCAATGAGGTATGTAAAGGGATATGTACCTACTCTTCCTGCATGCCCCTGTGTCCATAAAAACCTTCTCCAACATGCAATAAATGACACTGGAGAAGCTTGGTGGAGGTGTTGTAGGAGATCATGGAAGTTGACCCATACACAGCCCTTTTCTCAAGGGCAAAATGACTACTGAGCAAAAGAGCCTGCTGTGAACTTTGATAAAAATTACATCAAAGCTAGAAATGTAAAAACCAAAATATTTTCTTCCTTAAAAAAACAAAAACAAAAAATCCCCACGAAAACCCAGCAACATAAAACTCCAACAACACCCTCAAAAGACCTCCCAGGCCCCAAATCTCTGTCATTTGAAACCAGCCAGAAGAAGAGTGTATGTTCCTCCCCATAATGGATGTCAGTTCAGCCAGGGAACGTGGCCCACAGAGAAGGTTCAGAGGATGAAGCTCTCACACTCCCAGCAAGAAACAGTGGCACCATTTTGAATGAAAAATGTTTAGGTTGCTAATGAAATGTTATTGTGCCCATAAGAGACAGAAGCTTGAGCAAAACAAAAGAACAACTTTTACTAGAACAGTCCAATTTCCTTTTCTATTAAGGAAAATATTTAAATTAGGCTTTTTACCAGACATGTGAGAACATCACTTCTGCATGTATTCTACTTGCAGTTTGACCTATGTCCATGAGGAGGAAAATCAAAAGCCACCAAAAGATGGACCCATCCAAAGTTTGTTCCTCACAAAAAAAAATAAAATTTAAAAAAATAAAAAAATAAAAAAAAATCTTTCCCACAGTTTGAGATCTCAAGCAAAAATTTCCATAACAAAAGAAAGGAGAACAGCTATACCCACTGAGAGCAACTGAGATTTGGCCTGCAAACATTCAGGAATCAAAAACACACAGCAGATGTAATTATGTCTCACAGCAGAAATAAATATTCAACTTACTGCAGGAATGTCCCAATGGGCAACTTTTCTAGAAATAAATTTCAACTAGAATTCATTTAGTTTTGCAACAGATGCTTTAAATTTGAGTCTGCTTGTTCTCAAAAGCATGAGACAACAGCTGACCATAAGCCATATCTTCCTATCACCCTCATTCGCATATCAATTCATAAACTGCTGGATGAAGTTAAGAGTAGAATCAACTTCGTGTTTAGGATTTACGAACCATTTGGAAGAGTTCAGCCCTCTCTGACTTTATTTAGTTCTCGTCACCAAGGCACATTCATTAACTACCGTTAAAGAATCCCTGAGCAGTTTCTAGGGATCGTTACACAGCTATAAAAAGCCTCTTGGATCCAAACAGTAGTTACCCAATGCCAATCTATCTTTCCAGCTCTTGACAGGCACCACATAGGCAGACATCAAAAAGAGCTGGGCATTTGATGAAAATTTTACCGAATAATCCAAGAGTGGCAGAAAGGTTACAAACTTCAGTGCTTGCACGGGGTTTGGCTTGTGGGGCACAAGCTGGAAGTGCCTCTGATGTACCACCACAAGATTAATGTTCAATATCTTTAATCATTCCCCACAGTATTTGAAATATGAATAAATCTAAAGCCTCTTAAATAAACATTGTTTATAATCTTGGACTGAAAACAATGTGGGAGTTACTGTGCAAGAAGAATACAAATTTAAAACTCCCTTCCTATTTTCCCGTTTCTTTGAAAGGGTCCAAATGAAAATAGCTCTGTTCTCTGCTCTCTGAGTTATCTGTCAAAGGGAAATGATTCTGTGAATGCCACCAGCTGTTTTATATTGTAATTAGGGGATTGGTTTGTTATTGGTACTTAGAGAAAAATATATTTTACTGATAACTACAGAATAAATATTTATGCCTATTAGCTACAGCTAAATAGAAGTAGTTCAGAAATAGCTTTAATCAGTTGTTGTTCTACCTGCTAGCAGTGTAACTACTGAAAGTATCATGGGTAGTAAACAGAAAAATAAATTATGAGAGCAAGGGAGTCTTCATAGTTGCTCTCTCTATGGAGACAGGGACAGACTCTAGCCCAGCTCTTACTGTGCTCTGTAATACTTTTTTTAATCACCAATGTGTTGAAACATAAATGCTGTCAGTGAAAACTGAATGGCTGCTGTCTGTAGTACCTTGTGTGCCTTTTTTTTCTACCCTGCAAATGAGTTTGCTTCAGTTTTGCTGCTCTCCAAGTATAATTTGTTTGCAAATCTTTCCGCTAGGAAATTCACGCGAATGTTTCTAAGCAAATCTTGGAGCATACTAATGAGAGGCAATATTTACATTTACAAAATACATTCTTGAAACCAAAGTCCAGATGCCACAACCACTTATCCAAGGTTAACTTTACATGCACTAGAGATTTCACAGACCTCAGGACCACTGTGGTGCTCAAATAAAGTGACTCACACACGACCCTTCAGAAAATAACAGCAGCATGAATTTACAGTCGTTTACATCTGAGAGAAGAACTTGCTTACACCCTTAGTTTTAAGCACCTATTTAGATCTTAGTAAAGTGGTTTTAAATTCTTAGCTGCACGAGGGTACAATCTAATTCAGAGACCCCAGGAGATCAGAAAAACGTGATGAGAAATTATTCACTTATAATTGGAAAGTTGTTTAAAACTAGAGATACACCAAACTGCTGAGTGAAAACAGGGCCTGTTGATCTTACCCTATTTTTTACTAACAAAGAGAAAGCAAAATTGAACCAAAATTTGGTGACATGTATGGATTATTCAAAGCTGGAGTGAAAACATACACTTGGAGGATTTCTGAAATTAGAAATTGCGTGTGGAAAGAAATAAGAAATCTTTAAAGCAACTGTGGAGATTTTTCATAATTATTTTCCCACCTCCACAGATTTTTGCACACCTAGGACATGTTCATCTTAGACCGAGTTTTTGATTGAGTAAAAATACAAAGAAATAAAGAAAAGGATTTGGAACAAGTTCTTTTTAAGGGTGATAAAATGCTCTTAGTTTGTTCCCCATCAACCACAGTACAGCTCTGCCTGATGAACCTGCAAACCAAAATGATCACAGGAGACAACATGCTTTTGAAACAATTCTCAAGTCAACACTTGCAGACCAAGATTACTTCAGTACCTATGTTCTGATAAAGCTTCTGCAATTATCTCATTCATTGGTACCCACATAGCTCACATGTTTAAGTACCCTACAGGATCAATACTGTTGGAAAACCAGCTAATGCTCCTCAGACATGCATTTCTGAGCATAAAAAAAAAAAAAAAAAATCAATGTAAGGATGAACTGTTCTGTACTGGAGATGATTCTGGTATGATGTTCTTGAAAACATCCCTTTGCCTTCCCCCAAAAAGATGGATGCTGTTTCGAGAGCTGCAGGCTTGGCTCCAATTTTGACAAACACCTGGAGGAGGATTTCCCACTGATGCCAGTGGAAATGGGATTTGAGAAGGAAATAGCAAAACTGAGTAGGAAGCTGGTCTCAAAATTCCTATCTAGGAAAAGCACCCTGGAAGCCAATTAACTTGAATTGCACCATGTGCTTGAACCAGAGGTAAATCTGGAGGTCAGAGCAGAGAGGTGATGGAGCTTGAGTAACTAATGAGAACAGATGTGATGTTCACAGCTGTAACCACAAGCCTGACTCAGAGAACAAAGAGAAGACCTGCTTGGAAGTCCCATACCTTCAAAACCAAACAACTGTTCTTAGCCAAAACAATTATACTGCCATCAGGAGCTTCCTTGTATGGAGTCTGATGGTTGTGGTGACCTCATCTGGGACAAGGCCCAGTGTTACCTTGTCCCATCAGCACTCTCAGCTGATCCAGCTGTTTTGGCAGTGCTGCTGTACCCACACCACGTCAGACAACTGCTGTGTGACAGAAACATCTGCATTCAGGTAGCACAGGCAGAAGCAGTGAATATGCATGCTCAGTGAAGCCAGCTGCTGGGAACTTGTCCCAGAGAGAACAGGACAGTGGGTACATTGAAGGCTGTGCTGGCTCCCAGGGTTACCAGCTGCTGGGGTGGTGAACACAAATCCTCTGAATGGGTTTTCATTTCCTTCCAGATACTACAGCTACATGAAATCCTACAATTCTTTTTTGCCCTCTCAGTCTCAAATTTTACATGTCACTAAAGAGCATGACACCAGTGACTGAAAAAGTGATTGCCTTGCACTGATGGAAAAAGCAACTAAGTTCAAAAGAGAACAAAAAAAAAAAAAGAAAGAAGGTGGGGAAAAAAAATGCAGCCTCCTGAACAATAATCACCACCCAAAACTTTTTCCAGGTATATTTCCATCCCCACAAGTCAAAATCAGGGCTTTCAAATAACGCCTCAGGACAAGCCTTTGTTTTTCTTGGAAGCTTTCATTTGGAAACTTAGACTAATAGATTTGGGCCATAAAACAGTCCAAACTTTTGAATTCTGAGAGGAAAGGATTTCCAACGAATTTTCAGTGAGCAGATATCTACTACCTGTCATCGCTTCCCTGCTCTGTGCAGCTATTGGAGAGGGTCACCCCTTTTATTCTCTCCAAGACCTGGTTGTGTCAGGTATCAGGACATATACAACAAGGCTGTGCCAGATATCTCCAGCCCGCCGTGTTCACAATCTCACCTTTTCCTTACAGATAAGGAGCCTGCTGTGCTCGAGGTTGTGGCACAAGCTCAAGATTAATTGCCTCTCCTCCAAGCTCCTCTCCACGCCTTCGCGCTCTCCCCTTCTACTGCTGCCTTCCCTTCCCTGCACGCTGAAAGGACAATGCTGAACACCAACACTGACCCCCCCCCCCCCCCCCAGTCTGGCTCCTGCAGAACCAAACCTCCAACTCAAGGTTTTCAGGTTTGGTTCCACAGAGTACTTTGGGGATGCTGAACATGGTAATCAGGGAGAGCTATGCGGTCACATAGTCCTGGTATTCTGCACTGAGCCATCTTTCCCAAGAAGAATTATTCATCTATCTACCCTATCCACGAGAAACACACATCCAATATTTCCTATCCTAATTTAAGTCAGTTTTCATTAAGCCCTTTGTTTCCACCATCTGAAGCAGCAAGCTTTGAATGGGGTATTATAAATGAAGATCATTTTACCTTCACCCCTCACAGAATAGACTCCAGACTTAATTTAAAAAAAAAAATAAATTGAGAGAATGAAATCAGACAATGATGCTATTAAAGAGTTCCATATCATTGTAACTTGAAGTAATTTTCTAAATGGATCAAGACAGCATAACAGACAAGTGGCTGAATAATACTGCAGATGACTGTCTTAACAAGAAATATTTTTCCTATTTTCATCTGTGATGTATCCACATTCAATAATAACGATAGCATGGAAATAATTTCTTTAATTACTGTGTGATAGAGTATAATAGAATAAAATGGCTATTGTTGGCTGGGATTAGGATCAGATGGATGCCTCCAAAGGAAATCCCCGAGATGTGGCTGGACAAACACCAGGCACAAATACATGCAGAAATTCCATGAAGCACTTTATTAGTGGGGGCATTCACTGAATGGCAGCTGATAAGGTTTTCAATAACATGGACACTGCTAGTTGTATAAGGCTCTGTAATCTAAACATAATTAAAAGTGTTAACAATTTTGTAGCCTTTATCTGAACGCATTTTTCCCACATGCTTTAGGTGACTGGGTCATAATCCAAAGACAAGCAACTCTCTTGTTTTACACTATTAGTTTAGTGAGTGGTGATTTTTTTCCTGCTCACAAAGGTCATTGTACCCCAGGCAACATCTCATGTCGGTATCTTCCACAAATCCAGGATGCACCAAAACAAACACAGATGGATTACATGTTGTCCATTAACTCAGCATTCCTCTTCCTTTCCTCAGATGCCAAAAAATAATTAAAGAGCACTTGTGTGCGAGTGGTGGTAATGCATTCATATAATTTGGCAATTATCTTGTCAGCTACCTTTATTAGATTCTCAGTACTGTAAATTGCTTTAAAGTATGTGCTATATGGCTCTGCTTTGCTTACAACATCAAATTCTGCAATTGCAAGCTCAGGGATAAGTTTAAATGGTAAATAAGTTTTGGTGAAGTTCAGAATGTATTTATATTAAACTTTTTTTTTTTTTTTTTCATTTAAATGCAAGGAACTAAATCTTTCCTAAGAGGTTAAATGGGAGTTTCATTTGCTCTGCTTTTTCAGGAGGAACTCAGTTCCCTTCCAGTCACACATGCAAATAAACCAATTTTGAAAGATTCAGTGTGTCCCAAAAGCTCTCTTTTAGGCATCATTAGGCACTCTAATGAATTTTAAAATCTAGCCACAAGAATATCACCCCAAGCCTGGGGAATGGGGAAGGAGGTACGTATGTCTGACTCTGTGGGAGCCCAGCTTAAGAGAAGACTTCACCCCAATCCAGTGGTAGAAGACCTGGGCCATTGGCAGGAGGGGTATGGGGCACAAAAGCTAGGATGTCCCCTTGGTAAAGTTACAACACTGGAGACGCTAAAGGAGTAAAGAGAGTGAGATTTTGTGAAGAACAAAATTACTTCATAGATCAGAACTAACTGATGGACAGAAACATAATCATGATCTTAACGTCCCCCAAAACACCTTCTCTTTTTTCCATCCTCTGATTCGCAGTAACTGCTTACAAACTGCTTGTCTGGCTCCATTTCTCTCATGCTGGCTATGTATTTTGACCAAAGATTTATGTGTCTCCAGTTTCCGATACTTATTGGCACTCCAAGACAGAATGCAACAAAAGCAAAGCCCAACTCTTGCTGTCGTGCCAAGAGGCACATGGGGCATATGAGGCATTAAATCCCATTTTTGTGCTGCTTGGAGCACTGGTGGATACTTGGAGTATTATTACTAGCTCACTTTAATTTGCAGCAATTTCGCACGAGCCAGGGTAATTCAATGCACAATAAAACAATCTGAATTATCTGAATATTGGGTTCACACTGTAGTGTGCACCTAACAAATGCAGGTGCTTTTTAGAGTGTATACTCCTCTGCTCTCTTCCTAAACATCTAGAAACATACAAAATTCTGCTGCTCTATAGAGGTTTTTGGGTTTATTTTTTTATAATTATAGGTAAGGCTGACTGTATTACCTCTCCCCATGGAAAACTTCCTTCCTCAATTACATACAACTACATTGACTGGATCTAAGACAAATACAGAGGTGTGAAGGTTACGAAAAGATTCTTCCTGGCTTTGTATGCATCACCCAATTTTAAATATATTGGCAAGTGCCTTTTCCATGAAAATACAAAGCGTGAATGTGGGCATATTATGCTTCATTTCACAATGAGGCACAATTACAGCACTCAGTTTGCAAGGCTTGATTCCACAATGCCAGCAAAATCATACACAGCAGAGACTCACATCCTCCTCACTCACCCATGTCTCCATCAGCTTTCTGCCTGCATGAAGCTACAGACACAGGGACCATTTCAGAGATGGACTGAGGCAACTTTGCACCTCAAATAACGCACCTGAGCACACAACTTTGAGTTCTGGGGCTTGGGTACCCAACATCAAACAGCAACAACAAGTGGCCAGACTGGATAGAGCACAGAGGCAAGTAATAAGGATCACCAAGTGTAGAGGGAAAATGTTGTATGATCCCTACCCAGAGATGAAAGTCCCTGAAGTTGGGCATATCTGATGGTGGCTCCTCAAGAAATACACCAGCTGTGAGTGTAATGGGGCTGAATCAGATGTCAGACCTCTGCAAAATTCAGCTAGTGGATTTAAATATCATCCCTTCTCTAAACACTATGGCCATCAGAGAAACTTCAGAAAATTCATGGCAGACAGACACTTTTATGATACTCTAACAATTGCAGATATTTCACAACTGGAACTGATCTCTGCCAGCTTGCTCCCAGACCTCAAGTTCAAACTTGAGTGATATTGTGTCTAAATCCTTGAAATGTCATTAGTAGTTATGAGTCTATTAATACACCACTTAAGCCACTGTATTTTGGCTATAACCTTGTAAATCCTCTCACAATGTCACTGTCACTTAGACTAGTTAACCAAACTGACTGAAATATCCTCCCCCAGGATAAATTGTACCCCAGCATGACTGTCCTCTGCCCTGATGAGGTAGTTCAGGTGGTAAACCTGGCCTTAGCAATACCACATCTTGGGAATGGGATTAAGAGGCAAGAAACAACAATTGTAGGCCCTCTGCTAGAGGTCAGCTCACATATGGCTTCCTTGGACATGTCTGGCAGCCTGAGAGAGGCAAATCCATAATCACAGCAGTATGCAATCCGAATGGTAAGTTCAGACCAGATACAATTGCACCATCAGGAAGCAAATAATCATCACTCATTTGCAAAAAGCTGCATTAGGAAGGGACAGCCCTATACCTCCCCCATGATTTATAAGCTACAATTGTAGTTGCCTCTTTGAAACAACACAGAGAATGGCCTCCCACCAAACTCACATACAATGCCCAGACAAGTACCCTCTTCTTGGAAAAAAAGAAAATGTAATTGATTACTTCATTCTAGCAACAAAGGTCTTGCACAGAGGGAAAATGATTCACTAAGTAATTTCCAAGTGGTGAGTAGCTCTGGAGGTAACAGCCCTGCCTTTGAACCCAAGGGGGAAGACCTAGGATCCTGGCCAGTAGACAGAAATGTCTACCATAGTGCCAAAGACATCTCAAAGCAAGCATGACCAGCAGTTCTTTGTCCAGATAGACAAAGTCTTTGAAGATGAAGGCATTAGCTGAGCTCTGACCTGGAATTGTACCATGCTCCAACTGTTCATTTCTGTTTGTACATGAAGAATAGATGAACAGTAGCCAGGAGACTGAAGAAGAAGAGGGATTAGAACCAACTAAAATGTACTTGGGAAAATGTCAAAGAGAACAAAACAAGCTCACGAAGTAGAGGGGGCAGAGGTGAAGGTTAGGGTGAGTTACACGGTGAGGTGAGGTCAGGAAGAGCTACATGGTGCAAAACTCATCAGGGAGAGGAAGCAAAGATGACTGCACACCACCTTCATGTTACAAAGCTTCCCAGGGCAGCAGGTGCAGAGGATCTGTATGGTGTGAGCTGATCCTGCCACATATGTGGCATCCCTCTAAAATTCCCTTCTCCTTTGAAGGGGAGGAGGGGACTGGAGCAAAGCCAGCTGCATGGAGGCCAGCCCAGCATCTTCTGGCCGTTGTGCTCCAGGTAGCAGCTCCACCTCTCCACAGAGCCAGAGGGCAGCTTGCCCTAGGGACAGCAACTGCCTTGTCAGAGCCATTTTACTCACCAGCTTACTCAAGATATTCCAGTGGAAAGTGCTTTGTTGTATAATCCCCAATAGAAACAGTGAAATACCAACAGTTTTCAAACCTCGGACTCAACAGCTGAGAGCACGTTGCAGGATATTCCTTGGTTGTCTTGTACATTTTCATTGGATTTGTGTTATTCACTTACACTCAAGAGAACAGCAAGGAAGGAAATCATACCTAGGATCTCTGATTTAAAACAGACATTTACTATCACTACTTCCCCCATCCCTGTCTGACTTGGGACCAAACAGGCTTCCCAAAGCCACCCACACCACGTGTTCCAGGAGCGTAACAAGAGCTTTTCTTTCAGGCAAAGAAACAATGTCTGAGCTGGAACTAGTTGAACAAAAAGCGAGGAGAGAAAAGGCTCAGCTACAAGTCACTTCGTATCCTCATCCTGAGGGTTCACTAGACTTCTGCATGTTTAAAGTCAGACCCACCTTCATTAAATAAAGATAAGAAATGATATCTCCCCTGCCTGAGGGACCAGCTTCCCTCTTCTACCCGCACCACCTCCCAGATCAGCCACTTAACAACAGCCAAAATCCCACATAGTCCTACATGCTACAAGAATCACCTGCATTCTGAAGTCTACAATGTCCCCAGAATTCATGTATTCTCAATCCATGAAAAAGGGTCTGCCATAAGGACACGAAAGAATGAGATGTATTTCCAAAACACACTGAAAAGAAGAATCCCCCCTCACAAATGCCAGACTGGGACTGTCAGCCCTGAGCTTACACCAAAAACCATAATTGAAGATTTCTTCCCTGAACCTTTCTTCAGGTCCAGAACCTCTCCCCTCAATCTCCACAGCAGAACTTTCCCCATTCCAGCTGTTCCAGCGTGGTTTCTCTTGGCAGGCTGAGCCATGCCCTGAGCAGAGGCTGCATTTCCAGTGAGCTTCACTGGAACCTGTGTTCCAACACCTCTTGCACAAGTGATGTGAAAAGACTCCTTACCCTCACTTTTGCAAACTACAAATCAGGGAGGAATACAGCATCCCTTGATTTTAATAAAAAACAAAAGTTCAGGCAAACCCCAGGATGATGTTGGGAAAAGCTCAAAGCAGCAAAGCTTGTTACTAATCCAGTTCTATTTGTTAATGTTTTCCCCAAAACAATAAGATTTTCCCACACAGTAAGACTTTTTTTTTAAAAAATTAAAACTACTTCAGTCATGTCATTCAAGCTGATTTAGAGTCTGTTCCCACTGTCAGTGACTTCAGCTAGTGGAGGGTTGGGGTGGACATTAATAGAAACTTCTATTCATAACTTGCCTGAAGTTAAGTAATTTCCTACAGACACCACCAAATCTGCTCATCCTGCTCACGAGCAGATTCATAGGTGGCTGTCTGGGAATAGTCCCAAAAAGAACCTCAACTCTGACAGCTTTCTTTGACAGAGCATTGTAGGAGGTAGATTCTTCCAAGGCTCTGAATCAGTGGCCTCCTCTCTGGTCACTGACTGTTCTCTGAGCAGCAGACCCCAAGTCAGCTGTGCCATCTCTGGTCCTTGAACCTCAGATATCACCCATACGCCAAAAAATACTTTTTTCTTTAACAGGACAAGAATGACCAATAAAAGCAGGATGACTGCTCTAGCTCTGGGGTCCTGCCTGCCCTTCTGTCCCAAGTAGCCTGGGGAACTAGCCTGAAGTAAGATATAAGAGTTAATAGTCCTCCACAGATATTTTGTCTTGCCTGTGTGCGTGTGCAAAGTCAGAGTTTGGAAGCAAGGCACTGTAAATATTACTCAGGGGTGCTATTGAATAAAGTCATATAAAAATGCACAGGGCTTACAGCTCACAGCTGGACTGCAGTGCATTTCTCCTAACCCTTGCAAATAAGAAACAAACTCTCTGCACAATCAGGGGAAGAAAAAAAAAAAAAAATAAAAGATTTATACTGGCACCCAGAGGCTTGTGGACATAGTTCAAGAATATGAAAAATTATGTGCAATATTCACACAGGCTTAAGGGACTGCAACTTCACCATAAAAAACATCCATGCAATTCCACAACCGCAGTGTATACAGGGTGAGCAGGATGAAGGGGACCTTCTGGGGCAGGGAAAAGGAAGAGGCCACCAGGACTGAGGCTGAAGGGTGGGTGGGGATTGGCTTGAGGAAACTTCTAAAATTAACGCAACTGATGAGAAAGGAATCTTAAGCACTTTCCTTTGTCTGCTTGTCCATCTTGCCTCCCCTACGCTACACAGGGACACTTGGCAAAAATCATTCCAAGTTCACAGTTGATGAGTTAAGACTGCACCAGGCCTCTGGGCAGACACCTTTATCCAGAATGGAAGCTGTCTTACTGTAACTACAAGGCAGTGCAGTCCTTTGAAATTCACACTTAAACTACCCTGGATTATGTCGCCTAGATGTCCTCATGCAGGCAGACCATTAAACTTCTAGACAGATCCACCAGACACAGTACCCATCACTCTCACAGGGCTTTGTGGCACAGGAAAGGCGTTTTTATCCCCCCTTTTTGTTCACAGAATATTCTGAGTTGGAAGGGACCCACAAGGATGGCCGAGTCCAACTCCTTCAAAGTGGTCACAGGCAAAAAAGAGGGGTATCTCGTTTCCAGCATCCAAAGAGGCGAGCCTTTTATCCACTATTCTCTGCGTTGCCGGGAAGTCACAGAAAGCCCCTGAACTCGTCCCTCCTCAGTGACCCGCTTGCCAGGAAGGCTGCTCTGCCTGTCTGGGAACCACTGAATTAAGTAATCAGGTCCCAAGGCAGCTGCCAGCCCGCCTTGAGCAAGGAATAAGTAAGACAAAATCAGCTCAAAGCAAGAATCCACGACCACACGACGTTTCCAGACTGACTGCTAATGTATGCGTCTCTGGAAAGGTGCAAATGAGGGAATGGCCCATTCGATGCTACAGTTTAAGTGCTCCTGCCTTTGAAGACAAGTACTAGCTGGAGACAATGCACCACATGATCTATCGCTTGTTTAAGATCGATGTTACAAAAGACTTTTGGAAATTATCTTCTTTCAAACAATAAAAATATGTTTTTGATATAAAACAAGCCTTCCAACCCAAAATTTTACCCTGGACAGAGCTAATTCAAGTGCTTTCCAACCATGAATTCACAGTGGGAGAGAAAAAACTGTTGAGTGTAAAACAGCAAGCACAGTTTAGCTGGGACCTCTTTGGATTGCTAAGAAGTGAGTCATAGAGACAACACCACTAAGCTGGTCATTCATCAAAACCAATCTGGCCACAGACACCACAAGTCCTGTTATCTTGCTGCCAGACACTACATTTTCCCATATCAGTCTGCCTTGCAGCCTGGTCTCCTGATGGTCTCACAGTCTTCATCATTTTGGTCTTCTATGAATTTATTTCTTTCTTACAAGCATTTTCACTTGATCCACAAGGTAACAGAGAGAGAATCCACGAGAATCAGACCAAATCCACATTTTTAAAAATTCCCTTGCTGGCTCCTGGGAAAACAAAATACTTTTCCTCTTGTACCTTCGGGGCTAAAGAAAGAAATAATCTGCTTAAAACAATGACAAATTTATTTTACTGACTTTCCTCCTTACCCACTGAAAAGAAGTTCTCTCAGAAAGAACTAACGCATTTTAAGCAGGTCTCTGCTGCAAGAGACAGAGCAACAAAAAAAAAAACAACCCTCAAACAAACAAACAACTCCCTAAAATCAAAACAGTAAAGAAAGATTTGCCCCGATGAGAAGCACACAGGGTCTGTATTAGCCATGTCCCTTAGCGCATGATTAGTGAGCTGTTAGGCATTACAGCAACAAGGCAACTGCAACAGCACATGCAGAGCAAACAAGAAGCAAGGTTTTTCTTAACACAAACCTAAATTATACGAGTGGTTCTAGAAAGAGATCTCTCACCACCATCTGAGATGGCTCAACTTTCACATCTCAGAAGCACCCATTGATGCAACAAGTTTTTCTTTGTAAGAGGCCCTTGGTAAACAACAGACAATGGGCTTTCAAGCCTCTCACTTGGGAGGACTTCCACCCAGAGAAGCTTTCAAACATCGCTTTTGCTGGCTGAAAGGGAAATAAAATAAACTCCTAAAACATTTGCACCAGTGTTCCTGCTTGGTTTTTCTCGAGTTCACGAGTAAGTGCTACACAAACACGCCATCTTCAGCTGGAGAAAGTGGATGTGGCTCCAGTGACCTGCCCTGTGCTTAAACCATCTTACACCCACTGATGCCTGGATCCAACGTATTTTCCATTATGTTACAGCAACTGATACAACTTCCATTCCCCTTTATAGTGTCTGTGCATATCTGATTAATTCTTCCTTCTCACAGGAAGTCCAGCAGCCATAGACTACCGTTTTATTAGGTAGAGTATAGCCAGATGATTTCAATAAAGCACTTAAAAAAAGAGACTAGTTTCCTGGTATTACAATAAAGAAACTACTTGAAGGGAATAATTTCAGATGATAAATCTGCTGCCATTCACCAACACTTGCATAGCTGATTAAAAACAGTGCATTGTCCCAAGCATGTCCCCTCTGACTCCCCACTGGGAACACTCCCAGCAGTACAGATATGAAATGTATTCCCCCACACAGAGATACTAATATTGATGATAATTTATCAGCTCTTGTGCTGCATTTCTCAACAGATTGCACACATCTTTTTATATACATTTTTGTAATATTTAGGTCCAAGTACATTGGGCACTCTCCTACCATCTTGAACTTTTTATATGAAGTCTGAAGAAATTAGAACAATCCACTGTCAACATCAAACCCATCAAAAGCCAAGGGAGTGTACTGAGGACACTGGCAGCAGCAATATGGATGTACTCAACAGAATCCTACTACATCCATCATACAGAACAGTCCATCTTTGCATGGGTGTAACACTAAATTTTCCTTATCCAGCATGCTGGCATCTCATTCCAGCAGTACACAGGGAAGCACACAGGCAGTGGAGAGAAGAGCACGAGAAAAATAAAAATCACCTGTGAGCATTATTACTGCATTTGAAATTACCTTGTTCCAGCCAGACTTTTCCACTGGTGTTTGCTGCTTCAGTGAGTGCAGTAAGAGTTTTAAGCTTGTAAGCTCAAGCATTGCCCCCAGAAGTCACTCAGAGGGCGGATCACTACTGCTAACATGGTACAAGGTACTGCTCTCAAAGCTGCTCAGGATTCAAAAGGGAAATTAAATGAACAACATGAAGGTGGAACACATATTTTCATGTGATGGCTGTGCAAACAAATGCAGTCATTTTGCAGCCAAGCTCTGCTGGCCCACAAAGGAATGGTGTTGGGTACTGTTGGTTTGCTGGCTCTTTTTGGTGCATTTTACTGAATATGGGCATTCACAGTTTCTCTTAGTTCTCATGCAACACTGCCCTTTAAATCCAGTTTCCTACTTTCAACCCTTTATAACCTTCCATAACACTGTACATTCAAATCTCAGACCTGAAATATGAATGTAACTTGTGAAAACTTTGATTTAAACTCCCTGGCAAGACTGAGCATATGTGTAGTCAGAAGTCTGCGATTAAGTCCAAATATCCTTTAAAATAATTTTTGTGAAAGTTTATTTGTTTGACAAGAGGAAGACATCCTCCCTGCTCTCTGATACTGCAAGAATAGAAGCATAATAAACTGGGAAATAGGAGCATCAGTCTAGCTAATAAAATATTGGTTTCATCCATAGGCAAACAACTGACATATGTTAACTCTTTTATTTTCCAAAAATCTCTAAGTCTTAAAAGAGCACCTAGATATCACAGGTGGGTGATACATGCAGGCAGACTGCAACAAATGCATGCCTCTTTGAGCAGGTGCCTCCAAGTTGACCTAGAATCTTATTTTAGCATCAATAATCACAACTGAAAAATCAGAGTCCTGAGTACGGCACCAATTTTCCATCGAACCTTGGAAAGCACGGCTTTAATTAACAATGGATTTAGGTTGTTGTGTTTGTGTAAGTTGCTGCTCCAGGCCATCCCTGTAGCGTTGGATGTTTGTGGTCTACTCAACTTCCTGCCATTCCGTCACTTCTCGCTCGGTGCCTGCCATGGGACATGTCGGCTACAACATCTGTGCATGTAACATCAAAGATTCACTTTAGTTTACATTCTGGTGAGATGATGTAAAAGCAAGTTGTTTGGGTATTTTTTAAATTTATTTTTCCTCCTCTCCTTTTTTTTGTCTTTAGAAAAAAAGGCATGCCGTTGATAGGCCTCAGTTCAGTGCTGCATTAGCATAATAAAGCGTGATGGCTGTCTACGAAGGTTGTTGCACGTTCCCTCAACGGGAGGAAGGAAAGAATATTAAAAAAACTTTCCCATCCTCGAGTGTAGAGGATCTTTCCAGAAGGAGTTTAGTCTATTCAAACTCAGAAGTTAAAATTAGCCTAGTAATAACACTTTTTCTTCCTTCCACTTTCATAACACCTTCAGGTGACATGAATTTACTTGGGGCAAAAAAAATATTTGCTTCAAAAAATGTCTGCACTGAGGAAGAGGAACCTCACTGCAACACCTACAAGTTAAAAAAATCACTTATGAAGTGTTTTAGAGAACGAAATTTGGTCTGACATACAGGACACTAGTCTCCTAATTAAACTGCTGTATTCATTGTCATAGAGGTTGCCCAGAAAGCGGTGGATGCCCCATCCCTGGAAATGTCCAAAGCCAGGCTGTACAGGGCTTTGAGTGGCCTGGTCTAGTGGAAGGTGCCCACTGCAAAGGAGTTGGATCTAGATGTTCTTTAAAGTCCCTTCCAACCCAAAACATTTATCATTGTTCTGTCCTTAAAATACATATGTTGATGAATCTGGATGCAGCTCCCACTGCTTTAATGCCATGCTGTTAAAATGAGGACAGGAACATTTCTCTACCTGCTGTATTAGGAGAAAAACTATATTGAAAGCACAGCTGCTCAGATATCTCAGTGACAGGAGAAATGATGGTACCAGACAGCTCTGCATGGCACAGTACCTGTCCTCTGTTCTTGCAAGCCTTAAAAGAAGCTCAGTGTTAAAGCTGCCTGTTTTCAGTCTCTCTCCAGAAGTTATTATAAGTACCAGGCTCTTTGGAATATTAATTATCAATAGAGAGGCAAGAAGAAAAATGAACAGAATTGAGTCATTTCTGGCTTTAAACACATGACCTACACACAGTGGTTCAGAGGAGCAGGAAAACTCCTGCTGCAAACAGAGCTGCTGCTGGTGGTCCCAGGCATCCCACAGAACAAGCAGTGTGAATTCTGCCAGCAGCAACTAACAGGTACAGATGCTCCCAAATACACCATTAACTTCTACCCTCTGGAAAACGTGCTTGGATTAAGAGAGTTCTGCATTTCTCCCTTCATCCATAGCCACATACACACAGCAAAAATGTTGGTGTCAGGTCAGGGGGCACGAGGGCAACTTCTGGCTATTTTCATCTTACCAGGTACTGTAAATAACAATTGCAATTGCTCAGCTGTGCAAGGCCCCCATCCATTTAGGCAAAGCCCTTGTGGCTTTTTTTGTGTGTTTGCGTGGTTTTATTTATTTTTTTTTTTAATGAAACAATCCCCCTAATGTCTAATTTTCTACTTTGAGCAAAATTTACATTTTTCAATGTAAATTGTGTATTTCTTCCTCATGCATATATATATACACACACACACATATACTGCATTCTTTTATTTCTATGGCCAATTATAAGCATTTTGTCTCTGAAACTCTCTTTTGAAACTTATAGCAGGAAAAAGCCACTGATTCAACAGAGAATATTGACTTTTTTCCTGCTGGCCTGGATATCTGCCCGAACAAAGAGCTGGTTAAAGACAAAATACAAAGAACCCTTTTGTATGGGGCTAAGTTCACCTGGGAGAAGTATTAATGAAGTCCCACGGGGGTGGGGACTCAAACTTCCCCGCTTTCAGCGATAAAAGAAGACAGGCTAAGAACACCAAGTTCCCTGTCTTCCTCACCCCTTTCTCTTTAAACCACAAGAAGGAGTGCCAACGTAACTGAGAATTAGGGATCTTTCTGCCCTTAATCCATAGGGTCTATGAAGAAAGCAGGTAGATTTTCAGATGGCACGCCAGCTGCTGCGTGGCAGCTGAGAATCTAAACCAAAGATTTAAGTAGGTCAATACATGAGGACTGTTAACTCTGACTAAAAGATCTTCAAAGAAATCAATAATTACATGTGACAGCAATACAAATGTCTAAACTTGAAATATGATTGTTTAGCATGTATTAAGCCATTTGATCAATTTTCTTTCTACTGCAGAAGACGAGGAACAAGACCATTCCTCTACCAGGAGATTAATGTCCATTCTAGTCAAATACTGTCTGTGGCATTACTGTGTAAATTATTACACTCCTAATCAATAATTATTCACCAGCTGCACTGGGGAACATTCTTCTCTCACCTCATATATTTGATCATTTGTTTATAGCCTGAAGTTGGAATATTCAAATATCTTTATTTGGTTTTGTTCATTTTTAACTTCTCTTTGACTCCTGCTGAGCCTGTTGCCTTAACTGTTACACCACAGCAAGCTCCTGACTTGGGTTGTGCACTGCAGAACCTGTATTTAAGTTCAGCACTTCTCACACATTGAAAAGTAACACAATAGATTGCTCCTCATTTGCACAGTCTCAGGAGAGCTTAAAAGGCTGGCAGTGCATGAGCAAGGGGCAGCTGACACGATCTAGGTGGCACCTCCAGGGCCAACCTTCTGCCTGGGCAGAGCAGGCAGCTGCAGGAGCAGAATAGACTAAGGAAGAGCAACCACCCAAAGGATGGGTCACACCTGTCCACCTTGCTGATGCCACAGCCTCAGTGAGCCAGGGGTTCAGCTGCTTGTCTATCCATAGGAGGAAGCAACCACTTCTAGAGAGAGGAAAGGTCTAAACCCCCCACCACCCCCAGCAACTTCAGGAGAGAAGAGCCCAAGGAGACTGGAGAATAATTTCTTCCTTAGAACCAAGGAGCTACGCAATGCCTGAACTACCTCCACCCATTTGTGGGACAGCTGTGCTGCTCCTTGCAGCACAAACACAGCCTCGCTTCCCCGTTCCCAAGGACTTTTTGTGTCCTGTCTTTTGCAGCACAAGTTCTGCTGCTTCTTTAGTGGGACCTTCAAAACATCCCCCTGCAGTGCTTTTCCTGTGCAAAGCACAAAAACATCCACACAGGGTATGGGGATTCGATTGCTTTTGCAACAGTCACAATTTTAATGAGAAGGGCATATTTCCAGATCATTTTGAAGTCCACCTCTTCCAACTGTCCCACAAAACCCGTTCTCCACCTCCAAGGCACACTCAACTTCCAGTAAAACACTGCATCAGCACAGCTTGCTCAGGAGGGCTGTGAAAAAGCCCTGGGTTTGTGAATCAGATACTATAACAGTTACGCACATGGACATCTCTGCTGAGCATGGGCTACTGACAAAACTGCACATCTCTCTTGTGAGGGCTAAAAAATCACAACTGAATATTATTAAGAGAACATATTTTGAAATAATAGCTCAAAGTTAGGAACAATTAAGACAGGTGCCAAAGCAGAAAGATTTATGACCTTCAGGAAACCACTATTTTGAAGGAATCATTCTTCAGACTTGCATTACAAAATAAAGTAAAATGGTTTTGATGAGCCAATTTCCTTTTCCCCTTTCACACTTCCCCAACATACACATACTGCCTAGGTTTTCTGTTACTTTATTTCCAAGAAAAAATTAGAAATGCTGAGAGCATACCAGCACTTGACATTGATACACTGTCATTTCAAATAATACTCATCATTCAAGAGAAATACTACAATAACCCTGTAATGTACTTCCAAGGAGGGGTCTCATAGAGCAAATGCAATAAAAGCATTTTAGGTTGGACTTTAAAAAGTAAAATTTTCATCACTGGTCAAATGCTTTTGCTCTGGGTAGCTCAGTTCTTTCTGATCATGTAACTAAATCAAAATGGATCTGGTTAGTGTTCTTAGATAAATTATTCTGTCATCTGAAAAACAAGTCTCTGTAGGCATAATTGAAGGTTACTACTTTATGAAACTTGATAGAGGGTGTAATGACTCCATTCTAGCTGCATTTAACAGGCAGTCTGTTATGGTAAGTCAATATAACATTAAACAGGATATATTATACTGCCTTTGTTATGAAAAGCCAATAGCGAAAAAAACAGAAACACACTTTGTCAGAGAGTACAACCCAAAACTTTCTGCAAAGTCTCCTTGGAAGAGCAAAACAGTATTCAAATTTCATCAACACTTTAGGTTAAAAGACACACACAGATTCACTACCTGGGACGAACACACGTATGCAGATCTTCTGTCTTTGTGCAAGAAAGGTCATGAGGTAGCTTAGGTGCTGAACTTTCTCCTGGGAACATAGAAATTCTCTTTAACCCCAGCCTCGTGTGCCACAGGTCACCCTCTAACCAAAAGGAGGCCCTAGGAGCATCAGATGGTTTCCTTAACGTCTCCTCTCAGAGGAAACAGCTGGACTCCTGTTAATCACAGAGTGAAAGCACCTTTATCTTCCTTTTAGTCTGAAAAGATCCCACTTGCTTGTTAGAGTTGGTTTGCAAAGGGCACTGAGTGGCTACAGGTGGGCAGCATTGCCTGCTGGCCAGGCTGCCCCCTCCCCACCCCACCTGCAAGCACGACCTGAAGAGACAACACTTCTTTTGTATGAGCAGGGGCAGTGCCAGTTTGACTTGTAGGTTTATTGGGTCAGCCTAAATACATATGAAAAACTACATGAAAAAGGTCTGAATCTGGAGTGACTGTAAACAACTGCTTCAGCCAGTGCAAGGTACAAAAGCACAGCAGTGAACTCAAACACAACTTGGAGTCACTTTGGCTGAAATGTGTAAGTGAACAACAATCCCCTTACCCCTCAGACACAAAGCTACTTTATGATTCTGACAAATCACACCTGTGTACATATGCATACAAAGGCAAAACATGTAAACTCACCCCCTCTGTGGCCAGATTGAAGATGTGTAGGTAAGAAGCTCTGTACATCACAAGCTAAACAGGAATCTTGCTTACAGTATGTAACAAGACTTGTCTCATGACCACTTTATTAAAACTTCAGTGCACAACTGTTAAAATGATTAAGTATCAGCACAAGCTTAGCTTTTTTGGTTTAACCTGAAGACTGACGGATATGCTCCCAACACTTGCTGAAAGATTTTATTTTATTAGGTCACATTACAGAACTGTCTTCCCGAAGAATGAAATAAATTCATCTCCCTGGTGATAGCATGCTTGACTGACACAATGCACTCACCAACATCTTGTAGACAGCTGTGAACATTTGCAGTGGTGCCAATTAATCTACGATAGCATCAATGGAGACAGAGAAACAAAGAAGCCAACACAAAAAGCGCTATTGAATAACATAATAAATGAGTGATGCAGGTGTTCTGTGACTGGGTTTAATTTTTTCAGCCTTGCAGAAAGGTAACACTTCAGTCAGCCTTGGTCTAGGTGTATCCCTGTCATTGCCCCTTGGCTGCCTCCTCTCAAATGGCAATGCACAGGCTACACTGGGAGTTTCACTCACAAGTATAAAGCTTGTACATACAAATACTGTAAATAAATTTTCATGGTACAGCTGGGTGTACTATTAAAATAGCCTTCAACTCTCTGACTTTGATGGCATTTTAAGGATTTTTTTCTGGCATGAGAAAAGCTTTCCTTTCAAATAACCCCTAGAAACAGTTGCGATGTCCAATGAACAGAATGGCAATGCACAGACTACACTGGGAGTTTCACTCACAAGTATAAAGCTTGTACATACAAATACTGTAAATAAATGGCAAAAGTCAAAATGATGAGCCTAAACTCACTGAATTTAATGGTATGTGGGCACGTTGTAGTTGCTTTGCTGAATGGGGGCCTTGCAGTCTTAGCTTAATGAGTTGCTTTGTAAGCTCTGAGCTAAATGGAGCTTGGAATCTTTAATGACCAATCTGTGTAAACAGCAGCTACTAAATAACACTTTAATGCCCTGATGATCTTTTAATTCAATAGACAAATGATGAAGCAATTTTAACTAGCATCATAGCTTTAATGCAGCAGGGAATGCACATTGGAAAGAGCAAATAGAATAAGTAAGCAAGGATACAAAGGATGAATAATATCTGGTACAACTCAGATGCTCAGATCTGCTTCCCAGAAGTGAGATCTTCAACACTGGTCCCAGTTCAGAATGTACCTATTTTAGCAGAATAGTAGAAAGGTGGTCTTTTAATCATGATATGTAATAGGCCAGGGTTTTAGAGCCATGTTTCCACTCATGCTAAAGGAGGAAACATGATTAAAGCACAGTATTGAAAAACCATCTTGGCTCGCTCAGAGTGAAAATTGAGATTGTGAGGTCCCAGCCTGGTAATATCACAGCTGTGGCAGGAAGGGTTGTGCAAATGAGGGGTAATGGAGCAAGGTCATTATGGTTGGTACAGCCATTTACAACCTGTACCCCTTCTGTCATAAGGATTGGGTTAGATGTCAGTCAAGTAGCGAAATAAACCCTTTATGAAAAAGATGTGGTTGAAGACATGATGAAAGCAGGGCTGAATACTTACAACACATTGCAATGTCTTTAAAGAAGTGCCGACCATTTGCCTGGAAGTGAACGAGCCAAGAGTACACCTAAGGTCTGCATTTAATCTGCTGATGTGCTTACAGGGGCAGCGTGTGTGATATAGCAGGCTGCAGGTGCAAGTGCTCTGTGAACCAACACTTCTGAAACTTGGCCACTGCTCCTTTCTCTTCAGACAGCATTACCATTGGATCCTACCAAAGATGCCAGCTGCCTTATGGGGTCACTCAGTCTGGATCAGGCATATGAAAACACTTCCAATATGTGTTTGGCTCTCCTCAAAGCTCTCCTGTTACCTGCTATGCACTGAAGCCTCTCAGTTTAACCTGCTCCTTTCCTTCCTACCAGACCTGTATATTCATTACTTGCCTACTTTTCCCCCTCACCAAACTCTTTGTTCCCTGGTGCTTGTCAGTGCTGTTCCATGGGGTTATGCCACACTCTCTGTGGGAGAGACCCAGATGCCAGAGGGAGGCCAGGAGACCCAGGAGTGGCCAGGGAGAGGGCAAGTGCATGGCTGAATCAGAGCAAAACTAATCTTTGGATTGTCTGTGCAGTAGTCCATGTTACACCCAGAAGTACCCTGCTTTGATCCATTTTGATTTCTTATTTTCTTAATACGCTAAAATATTTTATATATCTTCCAACCTCTCTTAACCTGTGGCTCATTTATGCATCCATCCCAACAATGAAAACAGGAAGCTGACAGAGGAATCTGAATCTGTGGAAAATTTTTGTTCAGGCTTTTGGGCACAGCTCTTCCCTGCTCATCTTTCAGAAAGCCAACTTCCCCCAGACTGGCTGGTGGTGTTGCTCCTGCCTGGCTGAGAGTTCCAGCAGCTGGTCTTGGTCTCCCAGCCACAGAATGCTTTGCTCCAGGCAGATGATCTGGCCTGCCCTGAAGCACTGATAGTGGTGAAAAGCTTTGGCTAAGTGGTTCCTCCACTTAGATAAGCTGCTCTTTACTTTTCCTAGAGGTTTTTCTTTCCTTTATGTGGCTGCTGATCCAGTCTATGTTGGCTTTTATGGGTGCACTAATGACTCTGCTTTGAAAGTTTGCCAGTTCATTATTTAATGGCTCCATCAAGACTAAACAAAATTCTCCCTCAATCCATCCCTCTCTGCAGAATAAGGCCTGGCAAAGCCTTGTGCCCCAGATAAGGTGCAGAGGGACATTGTCCTGTGCTCAAGCTGCTTGGACCATGGTGTTGTGTTGCAGCCACATCCATGGTTCCTCCTGCACTGCTGGAGCTGGCACTGCCCTGTGCCAGCAGCTCCCATACAGCCCAAATCGCCTGCTCTGGAGGTTTCTTATCACTAGGCTGAATTTCCCCATCGCCCTCAGAATGTTTTTTTTTTTTTTTATTTTTGCACCCTAATTTTTTTGTCCTCAGATGACAGTCCAGCTGGCAGGGAAGAGGTTGTTCATTCAATAACGTACATGCAAATGCAGACAAATGGTTGGCAGTCCTCTCCTGTCCCATGGATTTATTGAGTCTGGATCTGAACAAATTCACACTGCGAGCCTCTTCCTTTTCACTTCTTTTTTTTCTTCTTTTTTTTTAGTTCTTGAAGTCACTGAAGATTTGGAATGAGGTAAAGCTTCTCTCCCCACCCTTTGCCCAGTAGCTCAGAGATGGACCATTTTTGTATGGCTTCTCCACAGCACATACTGCAACCCAACATGCTCGTGCCCCCAGACAGCTTCTGTTTGCCTTTTGCTTCCTCTGTTTAACTCATGTTGTTCCTTTCTTGGAATCTCTCTCTGCTTATCTCCCAGGCTGCTGGCTCTCAGGAGGCATTTCTCTAGGATTAGAGCTGCTTGTCTCACCACTGGCTCCTGCAAGATGGAGCCCCACACTTCATAAATAACCTGATCTGTAATTAGCAAGATTTTCTGTCTCCAGACTTGCAGTTCTAGTCCTGCACACTCCAGTGAATCCTTGCTGGTTTCTTCTTCACCGAAGCTCAAAACACCACTCACCTCTGCTTTCAGATTGATGTGCTCATGTGACCCCTGGGCAGATGGGGAGATCCAGAAAACGGGGCTCTCCTCCTGAAAATAGCAGCTTGCTCACCTTGTCCCTTTCTTCTCACCACGAGATAGAAAAAAAAAACATTTAATCTTTATCTTCCCCTGACCCCACTGCCAGTTCTGAACATAGACTTGCCTCTGACTACAAAGTTTGTGTAAGGCTTTTTATCCAGTTGTCTTGGGAGGCTGCTCCTCTTTCCTTCCCATCCTTCCTTTTCCCCTTCCCAGCCCTGCAGATGCCGTTCTGTGTTTTCCACCATGTGCTGTGCGTGGAGGGTGTCAGGTCTGTTAACTTAAACCAGCCCTTCACCCAGTAAACATCCACAGACTTGCTTCAATCACCCTTCAGCCCCCAGCCAGGGTGAATCCTGCAGCCATGGTCTCCTCACCACCTTCTCTGTGGATTTGTTGACCCTTCATATTTTGTAAGCACAAGGTGAATGATACTATAGTTGTGCAAATGCTTTGGAGAGCTGAGCTGTTTGAAGCACTGGGCAAAATTGCATGGAAGGAGCATCAGTTCACCCAGAGTCTCCAGCTTTGATGAGCAATGTCATCAGCTTTCTCTGACTTTGCTTTTTTTTTATGTCTGCCATATTGATCCACATGTGTATAAATGTGCTATTACTTATATTCTTGCCTCTGGGAAGATTTGCTTCCTAAAGCTATTCAGTCTGCCAAAACTCCTTTGCAAGTTTAAGTGCTGCAGCTTAAATTGTTTTGTTATTTTTCAAAGGCTATTTATGAAAGTGTATGATAGAAGAAAATTATGTCCTATGTTCAAAATTCTTTTCTAAAACCCTCAGTAAAACATCACTTGCATGTTTTTAAAACTGCTGACAGATACCACAAGAACAGCTGTTTATAGACAAATTCCCCACCAGAAAAACAATGACTGGGGGCTACCACATCACATGTCCTTTGTGAACCCTGGTACTGTTGGGAAAGGTGACTTCAAACCTGAAATTTCAGATGAAAACAGCACAGAAATATTAGAAACATTCAAAATCCAAACAAAACCTGAAAATTTTGCAGTCTCCACAGATGAATGAGACATCTCTGGGTTTAGACAAATGTTTTCATCTGACCTCTCCAGCCTGTCTCAGAAGTCCATGACACCAAAATATCACCCCTGTAAGGGTGTCCCCGGGTCCACAATATGTGTCTGTACAAAATCCAGCAAAGCAGAAGAACTTTACCAGCCCATGGCAGAGTTATAAATACACTTATAAAGGTATTAAAAAACATGCTAAGAGGACTTAAGTGACTTTTACCTGGCCACAGGTACATATAACCAGTATGCACAGGCAGAGACAACTCCTGACAGTGGTGATAGGCAAATGCCACAATTCTATTTTGTCAGAGGCTGTCTAGTCTTCTCACTGCAAGACAGAGAGCTGGGTGCTTTCCAGGACTTTGCATGTAACAGAATTCTCAAAAAGCAGACAAGTACTGGAAGTGAAATACTCGAGGAGACTGGCCAAACCAAAGGCAGAATTAGCAGCCGTCTCTTTTGCTGCCATCAGTAGCTGGACTGAAGATTTAATTAGGGGATGTTTTAAATATTTTCAAACAAATGCAGCAGTACTTCATATATCTTTATTTCACAGATGTATACAAGATTTATAAAGTATGGCAATATTTTTATGGCTCCATAAATCATCTTTAGTCAGAAATCATAGGGTATAATGAGAAATGAGTATATGAGGTCAAACTGCACCAATAAGGATGGTAGAGAAGGGCAGATTCTTATAAAGGACTATAGATTTTTCATGCAAAACCCTCAGGTCTTTCCATTCCTACTGAAAACCTGTGGCAGGTAGGGATGTAGAACCTGGCCCTACATTTATATCATAGGGATACTGAGAACCACAGCTGCCACTGCAACATCTCACATGGTCCAAGGGTCTCCTGGGAAAAGCAGTAGGCTTCCCCACTCCTCACTCCACCAAAGTGGGTTTATCTCTGGTTTTACAGTAGCAAGTTAGAGGAAAAAGCACACTTTTATTTTCAATGGGTGTACATGGCCAGGGATTTTTTAGTTTGGAACTTGGCTCTCATTTTCCAGAAAGATATATGTTGGGTCTTTTTTTTTTTTTTTTTTTTTTTTTCCAATCTAAGCAGCTTTATTTAATATGGAAAGTAGAATATCTTTTAAAACAGAAACCAGCTGTGTAGTTTATGGGTATCATCATATGGCTCTGCTTTTTGTTTCCTTACTTAACCGGAGTTTGGGGTTTCCAAGTTGCCAAGCTGCTAACACTAGTAAATGGAGTTTATTAGAGACAGTGTTTGTTGAACAATAACATTTTATATAGTCTGTCACTGTCTAGTACCTTAGATGAGTTACACATTTCTGTTCTCTATTCTTGCCCCGATTTTTTTTTGGCACTTTAGATCCCATTTTCAGCTGTGGACACCACAGACCGAAAACTGAAGACATGATCTTGTGCTTGCTTATGCCTAAAATCTGCAAAGCCATTCCGGACCCAAGTCACGGAATCAGACCTCCAAGGGTTAATCCCACAGTGCCTTTTGACTGAGCTTAGCCAGCAGGAAGGGATTGGATGGCAGATGAAATACCTCCCCAGGAGATCCCTTCCAGGAGAGGGGCCCCTTTGCCCAGTTGTAAAAGATAATGTGTCCATTCAAAGGCTGTCCCACAGCAGGAACACAGACTGGGGTGGGTGTGAGGACTGGGAGAAGCATGGACCCTCCTGCAGTGATGCTCTACCCTCCCAAAGGGCCAGCTTCTTCCTGGAGCTTTGGAGGACAGTAGCATTAGGAACAAACAACATTTGCAATCTAAGATGTCTCTGGAAGTTGCTCTCAGAAGGCTGTTCGCTTTTGGCTCCTACAGGCATCAAATTCAAACCCAGCAGGGTGGGCAGAAGCGAGCACAGCTTCTGCTTGGCCCTTTAGTGGTTAAACTGCATGTGTGAAGCAGGGGCATCACCCAGTTGACATGTTAGGGGGCAGACGAAATGAGGGTTTTTCACAGCAGCATAGTTCCCCACTTCTTCTCTGTGCTCTGCAAATATTGTGAGCCAGTAGATATCTTCATTTTGTTATCTGTTGCTCTTTCTCTAATCAGAAAAGATTCATGCCCTGCCAACTTTAAACTGCAGGCTTGCTTTTAATAGCAGTAACTTCGGATGTCATTAGAGCTCCCTTTCACCAGGATTCCCCTGGGTATTGGTGGAATTGAGCTTTGAAACCAGCGCTCTGCGGGTGCAGCTCGTGGCCTGCACGAAGAACAGGGGTTACACAGAGTTCCTTCCCTGCTCAGGAATTATGGCTTCTTTGACTACTGCTAACTCAGCTCTGAAAAAGGTGATTTATCTTCATGGTTCATAAAAATGCTTCTTGAGAAATTTCCCTTTTCCTGTCCCCCTTTGGAATAACCAGATTGCAGCATGTCTCAGATTTAAAAACAAATATGGCCTGGAAAATAATATTGTTGGATTTCCCCCACTCATACCTTTTGCTATACACAATGGCTTCACTCCCAGCTTTAAATTAGATGAGTGCTATGTTAGCAATATACTTCACATATGGACTGAGAGCAAGGCATAAAGAGTTCCAGCAAATGGGCTCAGCAGACATTTGTTTGCCAAGTATTAGCTGCTGCTAGAAGGTAATTTTGATTCCTAGAGCTGAGAGGCCCTTGCCAACAGAAAAGGTTTTGGTGCTTTGTTTTCTTTAAATTACACTGAAAAAATGAAAAAAAAAAATTACTTGCACCATGAAGAACTTGTGAAATTTATTGATGTTTATCAAATTTTCCAGTGTATTCATTTCAGTGTAACAGTGATGCAAGACTCTGGTGCACTGAATAGTGTCACCTCTCTAAAGGAGCTTTTAATCTATATCTTTGTGCATGAGGATGGAGTGTGTCCCTGGGTGCTCCACTGCCTTGGCATACATCTATTTTGTAGTTGTTCCTTAAATATTTGCACTACACAGGTACAGGATTCATGGCTGAGGAATCTGCAACTAGGCACTGTAGGGACATAGAACAACAGAATTTTATCTGTCCCAAGGTTAACAGCTTACTTTCTTTTTTAAAAGAGAGGTCAGAATAGTATTCTGATCCTTCCAAAAAAACCTGTATGTCAATGCAATATTGTGAATAGTCCAATGAAGTCAATAACAACAGTAACCAAGCAAAAATTGGAACATATGAATGTACTTCTGCAAGTCTGAGGAATGAGGAAAAGCAAATGCATTCCCCTGGGTTTTAGCAATCAGATAGCATATGTATTAGTAATGTGCAATACCCAGTGCAGCGCATGGAAAAGCATAGAAACGTGAGCCATTGGAGACCGGCTCCTGCATACAGAATTCCCTTCCTCTCAGAGGTATAGCCATTGATATCTATACACAAATCAACTGTAACAATAAGAATTGGTTTGGCACAAGCTTCCAGCCACTAATGGATAACACAGACCAAAAATGCTTCTCTTGCCTTTTGTTAGCTCTGGAATGCTGTTCCTCACTGGAGACATCCACAGCAGAAACCTACCCTGGGGCTAAACTGGGAGGGTAGCTAGAACTAACTCATCTTTGTCTACAGAAACCTTCTAGCCACATAAATGTGTTTTACAGATGTCCACTGGTAATTTACTCAGCCCAGAAGAATACACTTAATAGCACAAAGAGGGGTGCTGGGTTTAATGCACAGCCAGGGAGCTGCTTGTCACCACCACCTGCAGATAGAGCAGACACTGGAGAGCATTTTGCAGCCAAGCAGTCTGATCCACTCCTGCTGGCATGAAACAGTGCCAGGCCCATCTCTCCTGTGGAGTCAATCATTGGCCAGCACTAAGAGCTGATCCTGCCTTTGGTCCTGGGGTGTGAGTGCTGCTGGCAGAGCTCTGTGTTCCACTTTTGGAGCAAATGGAGCCTGGACTATCATGCTCTAAATAGAGAAAAGGGCAAAATTGTAGATATAACTGCACCAGGGAAACAGAAATGTCCTGCCCTGTACGGCCCTCTCACAGTGCTGCTCTAGGTGACAGACAAGTTTGAGCCTTGCTCTTCTTCTAGCATAGGCATTTGTGTCCTGTCAGAATCTGGCACTCGGCTTGGAAAGGGAAATTACTAGTCCTTTCCTGAAAGTCAATTACTGCTGTTTCAATCCCAGATAAACTGGAGAAGGGCTGCCAAGAGGCCACGAGTACATTCAAGGCCAAGTTTCTACAGGTGTCCGTGCAGTTACAGTCAACGCTGAGTTGACACACCATATATAGAGTCGAGGAACACATGCACCAGCGAGAGGGAGTAAAAAAAAAAAAAAGTAGTATTAAGGAAGCTATTAAATTCATGTCCATTTCCTAAAAACATGGAATGCAATTTGTGAAAACATCCTTGATATCGGTTGGAGCAAAAGAGGTATTTCAGATACATGCTGAGCAGTTGGACGAGTGTCTTTACTTCCTTCCCCCCAGCTTCTGAAGTGATTTGCAACATCCTTCTAGCAAAAGACCCAGATTCATTTGGAGGGGGAAAAAAGACTTATTGGAAGATTAAAGAAATTTAAGCTTGCCAAACCTAACAAATGGACTCAAAGCTCAGCTACTCCTCGCTGGAAGGAGAGATCAGACTTTGGTTAGCAGGAGTGTTGGTACCAGTTTGTACAGGACCTCATGACAGCAGCAGCAAAGAGGCCCTCAGGTTCTGCTCAGTAAAGGAATTGGCTTACAAACCTACCCTTCGCCAGCTGAACCAAAGTCCAGGGGCCTCTGCAGGAAGGAGATACTAATGAACAATAATTTAGAAAGGAGAAAGGCAAAACTTGCTCTGCCAGGGCATGTCCGCACTCTCTCCCAGAGAGATCTGCCTTTGTCTCCAGCGGGGCAGGTCCCTTGCTCATGGTCCCAGGGTGACACAACAATGATGTGTGTCCCCTTAGTGGTTCCTATGAGTATTCCAGGATTGGCAATTCCTGTTTCCTCTGCCCATGCCTATTCAAAGCATCGCTGAGTGAGGTTTTCCATCCTTAGGTTCTCTTACATTGTCCCATTGTCCCTGAAAAATATGCTCAAAATTATTAACTGCTTTTTGTCTGGAGATTTTTTTTTTTTTTTTGCTTCTCATCTAATGCTCTGCACTTTCTATTATCAATCTGTGTAGCAATTCGACAGGAGACTTTTAATGTCAGGGATTTCTCCTGCTGAATTGTATTTGCAATAATGCTTCCCATTCTATTTTCCATGGTAATAATACAAAGTTTCATTTTAGACACTATGGCTTTTAATGTGTCTTTTTGATAAAAAGGTGATACAAACAATGCAACCTTGGGCACTATTAGTCTTTCACAACAGCCAGGCATTTAGGATCGACTGTTCTTCTTTAAGAAAAAAAAAATAAGAGAATGAACACAATGTATCAGGGATTTTTCTATTTAGCTTTTTGGATATTGAGCCTTGAAGGTCATGTTTAAACCCAGGAGGAACCCAACCATGAAGATTAAAACTGTATATTGAAAAAGAGATGCAGAGGTTTTTCAGGCAAGCATGCACGGTTTAAGAGGCTTGAAGTTACCGGCAGAACAGCAATAAGGTGGCATGTTAACAACACTGTTCCAACAACACTTCAGGAATCATTAGTTTATAATAGAGTTTATTCCAAACTTATTTTAAAAGGTTCAGTGACAGAGCATATATAGCTATGCATTTCTGAAGGAGCTGCAGGAGCTTCTCAAAGAAACTTATCTGCAAGCGAGTTTAGCTGAATAGCTGTTATCAGGCTAAATAAATGTATCTGATAAACTGTGCATGAAACAGGGATGGGAGGCCGAGGTGAATAAGGGTGTTTGAGCAATCAGGGGGTTTCTGTCCAAATGCAATCTCTTAATTAACTACAAAACTCAATGCTCCAGAGGGTAGCTGTAGGTGCTGGAAAGCTTGAGCAGCCTAACAGGAAACTGTTGTCTTGTCTTACACATGATGCCATGAAAGTACCATTAAAGTCTGAGAGACAATAGTAAATTATTTGCTTGAACATCATTCAAAGTTGGTGTTTATACTGCTGCTAAGCCTCTTGGAGTGTTGTATTTAGGAGAGGCTGGGACTCTGCCAGTGAAATATCTACACTGAAAGCTGTCAGCTCACCAAAGACTTTGGGAGAATGTGTGGATGCTGATGAGACTTTCTTCAGGAAGGGTTTCTCAGTTCCTGAACAGTATTCCTCAGCAAAAGCTGAGAGACACAGTGGAGTAAGGAATTGCCTACTTCTTGGGCAGCTCCTCAGGAATGTGGGAGAATCAAATTCAAGAGCCTGCACAGTGACTCAGAGCAAGCAGCACCTCCCAAAGCCCACGCAACTGGCCTTTCCCTCAGGCTCACTATTATTCCTGAATAGGCTCTTTCAATCTTTTTTCTACAGCAACTTTTGGGAGGCCTTGAGTTTCTGTTGATGCAGAACAGAAAAATCTCTTCAATATAGAACAATCTTTGGGAACAGGAAGCCTGTTTCTCTCCCAGCTTGCCATATTGGTTTCTTTTTCCTGAAGCCATTGAGCCAACAAGAATTAGAGATTTTGGAGGGAAAGACTGCAAAGAACATCATTGCTGAATCCTCTCCTTCACAATTCACTTGAGAACATCAATAAATGCTAATATTCCAACTAGATCAAAGCACCAGAGCTACTGCTCTGTTCTCAGCTGCATGGTTACCCACCATCAACATCAGGGTATTTTGTCTTCCACTTTAGTCTGTCTAAAGAGGGACTCAGAGTTGCTCAGAAAACGCTGTTTGTTGCCGCCAGCCCTCTCATTTAGCAAGGGACCCATCAGCCTGCACATTTGCAGCCCCTCACTCTGTGTGCTCTCAGTAGCTCATAGCTTGGCACAGGGACTTATGAGCCTCCTCCTGTATCTTGGCAACAACAGCTGTAAACAGTGCTGACATGCCTGGCTGCTTCTGTGTGGAGCAGGGCATGACCAGACCTTGCAGCCATAGAAAGAGACAGGCGTGGGGGGAGGCAGGAGAGGGCTTGTTGCACGTCAGGGGAGGGGAAAAGAAACTGCAATCCATTAAAAAACTCTTTGGAAGGCTATGTTCAGATTAAGATGATTTCCCTTGGCACAAAAGCAGCATCAGACTTTGCCACTTCTCACCAGTTGAAGCAATCACAGAAGGATAAAGTGTAACCCAGAAGTGGAATCAGATGCTTGCAGCATTGCCATCTTTGACTTGATTTTTCCACTTGAAGCTCAACAACACAATAGTAGTGTTCACAAGGAATATACTTTTCCAGCTGCAGTATTGCAGGGATGTGATGTCTAGAACTGTGGAGACATCTTGGACTTGTGTCTTGTAATGGGAGCTGAAGGTATAGATCATCCATGGCTTTGCCTTGGCTTTAATGAAAGGCCATGGCTGTTTTAGAATGTGCAACACTAGGACAAAGGATAGACCCACTTTGTTGATTTTTCCCTGGGCAGGATGCTTTTAAGTGGATTCTCATCTCTAGAAGGGTTTATCCATTTTCAGAGGGTGTTTCAGCTCCAGTCCTTGGCTATACTCCTGCTTCATCAGCACGTGCAATCACAGCACTTGCAGACATGATTGATTGATCTTTCCACTAGCTGACTCCCACATGGAGACCACATATATCAGAGCAGGATTTAGCTCAGACACTCAAATCTCATCCTCACCACCCAAATCTGGTGTTTTATTACCATCTGAGCAACTATTTCTGGATGATATTTTGGCTTCATGCTGCTGTACCTGGTCCAGCTCAACTCCCACCCCCAACTTTTAGATCTACGGAGATTTACTCCAGCTTGGATCTCAGGCCAGAGGGTCAGAAGCATCAGACCAGCCCTGGTGGTACACAGCCTCCTTCTGCTCCTTTCGCTCTGTGCCTGCTCCCAGCTCACTGTCCATCCCACTTCCACAGGATGGGGAGGGAATCACGTTTTATGTCTTCTGCAAGGAACGATTTATGCAGATGGATAAAAACCAGCCAGAGGTGAGACCAGGGCTGCCAGAGGTCTGACCAGAGCATGGGCAGAGCACCCACAGCTACATCCATTCATGGAGCATTTTAGAGCAAAGGCCAATCCAAGCAACTTCTGGCCACTGTGCTGATGGATATGACCCTGCCTTGCACAGTTCACCTTACATACAGTCACGAAAGCTCCCTTATTCTGCAAGTTTTTGTTTCTGGAAACACCACAAGAGTTATTTTTCCCCCCAGAATTCAAAGCTCAATGCTTCTCCTCTAGAAACCACAAAAAACTTCCTTGGTAACTCCCTGTGTCCCTACATCAGTTTTATTGCATTCCTCCTGGCATGGGGAAGGAATGAAAACGGGTGATGGTAAGATATCTGCATGTTTTCTCCTTGCTGCTTTTGCTGACTCAGAAATTTGAGAAGAAGAACAACAAGCACCAGCAGACAGCATAACCTAACCTTATCATGCTGGAATTCAATTGTGTGGCTTGCACAGAGCACTTCCAAGGCAGGCTATCACTCTTACTGTTTATGCTGCATCACAGAAAACAGCTGGAAAAACTGTAAACTCCTTAACTTTCCTAACTGTATAGAAAGTTAGTTATTCCGCTCACAAACATTACACAGAGGCACAGCCTTTCTTTTTTTTTTAAGGTTCCAAAAAAAGAAAGGGGAAAGAAACCCCTCCTTTTTGTTGAGGCTGCTACAAAGGTTCAGACTTGTTTAAAAAAAAAAAAAATGCTGATGACTGCTAACTTTAATTGCCAAAAATGTGCTTTCTGTTATTAAAGTCCTAATGAGGGAAGTAGGGGAAAGAACAGTTTCTTATTTCTTGCTCATGAAAGAAGAGAGAGGAAGAAAAGTAACAAAGAGCATAGCTGGTTCTGTTGGGTGCAGATAAAGGAATGACCTACTGGTCAAAGCTTTAGAGCCACCAGTACTACAGCACAAAACTTCCCAGTTTTTACTAAGGAAATAAATTTACTTGCTAATAATGGCAGTGAGGTATGACCCAGTCTCCAGAGAGAGCACAGCACATACACAAATGGTTTCCCGAGGCTGCCGAGTGCCTCCTGATGTGTTAGGAGAGACTGGAGCGTGGAGGGAGGAAAGCAATGAAAATGCAGGTGAGGGACAGGCACGTTTTCTCATTTCCTGGCCACTGTCTATTCCCAGCAGCTCCAATGAAATATGTTACCTTCTCTCCTGTGTGAATAACACAGCCACAACCGAAATCAAAAGGCACCTGGACTAGACAGCGAGTGCTAAATCTTTCTACAGCCAAGGAATTCCCATAGGCAAGTAGGATGGAGCCTTCCACTTAGCATTTACAGTACTTGTGTCACATCCCAGGACCAGGGGTGAGAAGCTCTGCTGAAGGTTTTTGTATGTAAATGGCTTTGAAGGCCCTGTTAATTTTTAAGAGCCCAAAAAGGGTAAGAGGTTTTAAAGATGTAGGGAGCAGAAGTAGCTTAAGGCAAGTGGAGACAAGAGAGCAGAAAACAGTAGGGCTACTTTGGTTTTGTTAGAAGTCACGCTAGGTGGAAAATGCAGCAAGAAACATCACATTGTGCTTTAACAGCATAGAGACTGCTCTGCAATCAGCCATTGCAGATTTGTACACTGCAAGTATGACCTTCTGTTTGCAGTGGTCATTTTTGCCCCTGAATGGCCCAACTCACACCTGCTGAGCCAGGGGGCAAGGAGAGCCCTCACTGCAGACCAACCCTGCTTTCACCAGCACTTGAGCACTTCAAGCAGCTTTTTAAGTGGCATATTGTTGTCTCTGGGTATGACTGGAGATAAAAAGAGCAACTTCTAGTCCTCTCAGCCCATCCAGTCTAACCATCCACGTTCCTTCCTCACCGAGGGGCCCTCTCTTTGTCTGTGCCCAGTAAATGGCAACTTAGTATTTGTTTCAAGGCCATTGCTAGAACTGGGAACTGAAACTAGCCCAGACTATTTAAACATCTTTTTACAATTACTGAAATAAATGCTTTTAAAACAGAATTTACTAGGGTGGATTCAGATTTCCTTCCTTATTCCTACTTTTGTTTTAGCATTCACCAGCATTTGTGGGAGTACGCGCATGCCTGAGCTCACATGCTGATCTCTGCTTGGGGATTTGCCCCCATAAAGCAGGGCAGAAGGGCTGATTTGCCATATGTTTTTGTAGCAGGCAAGGTGAAGAATTGCTAAAAACAGAGCAGACAACCTCCGGAGTCTGAGCCCAGCAGCTCCTGGAGGCAGACCCATAACGGGAGGAAGAGGAGACGGGCGGCAGGTTCGCCCCTGGAGCAGCCCTCTTGTGCTACTGCCCGCAGGGAATACGGCGGAAGGGCAGAGGAAATGCTGACAAGAGAATAAGCAGCTAGGTATAAATTAATCCTGGAACCATCTCAAGTCCCATACTGTTCATAATTACCTATCATTTTCCTGGGCCAAACATTCACTCCTCTAAAAGACCCTAATCCATTACCTGCCACGTACTGCCCTGCTGTAATTTCCTCATCTGCACTGAAACGTTCCGCCAAGCTTTGATGTTCTGGCAAGACCAGGGGAGGCTCTGAAATTTGGGATTAGCAAACATCCGCAGGCATGATGTAGGCTCTCCAGCATCAGCACATGTTTCAGCATCTGAATCTAATAATGCCATGCCAAAATTTGGGGAAGACGGGGAGGTGACTCCTTGCTCTTTCGGGTGGCAATGCCTGGGTCAGAAGAGCTGTTTGAAGCCAGGGCAGGCTGGAAACACTTGCCATGTCAGCTACAGCTGCTCTGCCAAAGGGAGGTCACATATCCTTCTGTCCAGGCACCCCTGTCCTAAGGACAGACATCTGCCCTAAGACAGAACACCACTCTGGGGAGAAAGCTGTTATCCCTGAGCAATGCTGCCCCAAAGAGGCATCATTCTGGGCTTGTGCCTGCATGCCTTTTGGGCCTTGGGATTTTTTTAAACACTGTACCTGAAATAAATAATGAAGTACACACAGTTTCCAAACCATGGTTTACATGCCCCAGTCAGGGGCTGAGGAGCAAGAGCTTGCAGCATGATGGTCTTTAAAATTCAGCTGCTCCCCCTGATGTGTCTGCAATCCTGTCTGTTGATGCCCAGGTACACATGCAGTAATTACAACAGGAGCAGCATCCTATTCGCATAAATTTGGTTTTAACAACAATATCCAAGAATCTGGTTTTAACAACACTATCCAAGACATGAAAAAAGACAAATCAAACAAATCCTTTACCTAGAGAGTTCAGCAACCCTTGCATTAAAAGAAAATCCTTGAGATACAGCCTACTATTCATAAGGGTGAGTATTTCTCTCTGAGCAGAGAAGGTGCCTTTGCTGAGCTCTGAGTTGACACTGAATATGTGTTGCCTCAGACCAGGGTAATGTCTGTTTATAAGGTTCAGATGGAGGGGAGGTAAGCAGCTCTCCAATTCTGGGATAAACAGCTGCAACTAAAACACAAGAAAAACCAGTTTTGTTTTGCTTTTCACTAATTTGTATTTGCTGAGAGCATGGGGTTTGTTCCTGTTGTTGCAGCTGGAAATTTCAAGGCGGCTGCAAGGTAAAAACTAAAATTGTACAAGCAATTAGACCATGGTAATGTCTAATCGCTGCTGGCATCTAAAAAAAAACCTGAAACAGCGGGGATGTTTAACTTTGAAAACCAACTACTGCACAGATGCAGGAACTATGTTTGTTGAGGAAGTTTTCCTTGGCATATCAACGTGAATTTTAAAAATTGGCTCAAAACACGCCAATATAAAGACCACAGAACTGTGGAAAGTGTTATTGTTCATCACATCAACATTTGAGTGTAATTCCTAGGAAACTTATTCACACAAATCCAACAGTTTTTAAGGGCTAGTCTCCACCAGATCAGTTAGAAATTAATTATTTTCAGCTGTCCTTAATATGCCTCAACTTCATGCTCTTTTTATCCATGAAGAGTGCAGGTGTGATCCTGCATCCTTTGCACAGGCTCTGTGTGTGAGAGCAGGGGCCACCCCACAAAAGAGGTCACAATCCAGCAATCTGTGCTGGACTGAGCAGCATGGAAGAGTCTTGAAGAGATATGTGTGCCAAAACCTACAGCAAGAAGATGAAATACAGTAAAAATAACCCTAAATGTCATGTCTGCAGTTGGGGTTCAGCTTGCTGGGAGGGCCCCAGCCAGGGAGCTGGAGGCTGTCCTGGCTGCCCTGCCCTGACCTGCTGGGTAGGGCAAAACACCCCTTTATTTCCACACATTTGGTGCTTCATAACCGAGGTGTCATCTCTGATCAAGCAGTGGGGCTGGTGCCAACCTCACCACGTGAAAGAGCTCTCCCTGATGCAAAAGTAGGGTGCTATTATCATTCCTTGCAAAGTTATGGCTGGGGTATGTTGCTGCCTCCAGAAGTGCACCTCTTGGAGACGTGTTCTGGGATTCAGAGGTGCAGCAGTTGACTCCTCCTTTCTCAAAATTAGCTACTAGCTTGACCAATACAAAATGTCAAAAGAAGTCAGGAATTTCTAATTGCAGACACAGAAAACCATGCAATAGTATTCAGGGGGTGCATAACACACAGGCAGAGCACAAGGGACATCTGTATCCCCATGATGGTGGCACATGAACCATCTTTAAGAAGAAGGGCCAGACAGTCCTTTCTACCCCTGATCCAACCCAATGCCATCACTGATGTATTTTACAGCATCTTACTTTCCACAGCTTGCTAAATCCATTTTTTTTTTTTTTTTTTTTTTTTTTTTTTTCCCTGAAGCCTCTCCTGTATTGATTTAAATCAGTGCAGGGTAATGAACTGATGGGGGTATAACAACGTGTGCCTGCATCAACTGCCAGCCCTATATTTTCAGATAAAGCAAGGAAAGAATAGCACGGAGACAGCTAAAATTGAATTAATAAATAGAGGAGCAGCTAAAGACACTCTGCAAACCTCCTACCTGTTTGCTCTTTGCAGTGAGTGCAGCCAGCCTTGGGCTGAGAGGGTGACAAACCATCCACACCAAAGAGAACCAACAAATGCCCACAGTGACAGTGGGGAAACAATCAGGACAGCTCACTCAAAGTTTATGTCCTTCCTCTACCTCCTCATGAGCGACCATGCTCGTGCCCAGAGGGTCCCCGCCTACCTGCTGGACTCCCTGAGGAACATCTACAAAGAGAGGATGATATCTCTGCAGCCCATGATACCTCTAAGGAGTCTCCTTGGCCAACAAACAGCAAAGGTTGAAGCATCAATGCTTTTAAGGAGCTTCTTGTGGTCAGCTCACACTCCTAATGCTCCACCCCTGGTAGGTGAGCTGTGGACTCCTCCCCTGCAATAATTTACATTGTTTGGGCAGGTGAAGCACCTCAGTAATTGGGTTCAGCTTGGATGGAAATCTGTAGGGAGCAGTCTAGCCCCAGCTGGTCTTTTCTAGTGAATGAACAAGGTGCCATCTCAGTGTCACTCTATGATCCTGAGGAGGAAGTGTTTCCAAATGTGCCTTTGGAGCCCTTCCAGCTCCATCAGGTGCAAGAGATGCACAGGATCAAGTAGCTGCCCTGGGGGGAGCAGGTTTAGCCACACACACACTTCCCAAGGTCTGCAGCAGATGCAGGTGGATATTGGTTTGCAAATCCACTAATTATACTCAATGCACACCCCAGGGGAGAAGGATGGACATGTGCAAAATATTCCCATGTGGGAACTGGCCAGAGGTTGGAACATGAGCCGCTCCCAGAGCCAACAGCAGTCAAGTAAGTGGGTGGGTGAGATCCATCCAGAGTCAGTAACAGTCCAGGGACAAAGAGAAGTGGTTGGGTTGTCATAGATTGCTTCCTCATGGTCAAACTGGGTCATTTCTTGGGCTTATTGCAAAATTTAATTAAAAAAGTTTTAAACCTTTTTTTTTTTTTTTTCATTTATAGCTCTCATTTATGCTTTCTGGGATTTTATTGGCTCAGCTCTTTTTTTTTATTATTTTCATTACATATTTCTGTTCTTCTTCATCAACTATCATATTTTTTTATGACACAGTAAAGCTGAAAGTGGGCTTTGACCCATGTATGTCATGCCTTTGTTAGCAAAATAAAACTGGAAAAGCATCTTTCAAAAAATTTTATAAAGGGCCACTACGTATATAGTATTAACTTTATTTAATCCACAGCTGGGCACTTTTTCAAAGCTGAGAAAAGGAGATGCAGACTTCAGTACTTTTAACATAATCCTCCAACATCACATAAATCACAGAAGAAAACGCCAGCTCCTGCAAACACCAACCTGAAAATGAACAGAGGCAAATCTGATGGTTAGGCAAATCTGATGGGGTTTTGCTGAGCAAGTCAAATATGCAGGTTCAAGGTTGGCTGAGCATCAGTATTATGTTCCAGTCTACCTCTACTGTCATATATTTAATCTCCAGTAATTAAACTTTTAAATGAATCCATTTCACAAAAGCCACAGTGCATAGAGTGAATCGGTGAGTAAATTTTCATAACCTCGGAACAAACTCCAGATTGGGGTGGGGCTGCTCCCTGTGCAGTAGCCTATGGAGCAGATAGAGATGTAACTGTCAAAATAAGGACAAGTCCAAGAGAAAAAAATATAAATAATTCCCTTGGCTCAAGGTTTTCAAGTTCTTTCCTGCTACTAAAAAAATATTCTTAGAACACACACTCACAAGAGCATATTTTTTTGCTGCAGCCTCTGGTTAAAAAAATTACAAAATTGGAAGGAAGCTGTTTAGAAACTTCTGATTAGAGGTAATAAGTATCACTGATAACATCTGGGTACAAAGTAAGAATTTACACCGTGGTAGGCAGGGAACATCTGGCACATGGATTGCTTGTTCTGGTAAGGTAAAATGACTTGCTATGGCCATACCCAACACAGAGAGTGACTGGGACTGGATGTCATGCACCTCCAGAAGGATGCTACAGCAGAAAAGGGCTGGCATGGTCTCAGGATGAACTGCCAGGAGGCCAGAACCTGTCCTGGGTATGCAGGAGCAGGAAGGACAGTGGTGCAACACCCTGGAGAGTGCTGGTGTCTGTAGAAAGCCTGGAGGTGTTCTACTGGAGAGGATGTGCTGTGACCCAAGCTCCAGGGAATTGCTTCCTTGGCACATATTCACAGAGCTTGCTATTTAGAAGATTTTCTAAATTAGAAGATTTAGAAATGGTTGGGCTTTAGAGAAGAAGAAACTCTGGGGAGAAAACACCAGGCAAGTAAAAACTATTTCATAATGACGAAAAACAGCAAAAAGGACTCTATAAGGACTTTTAAGCAGGACAGATTCAGATGAGAAATGAGGCATTGCATTTCCAGAGTGAGGAGGCTTAAGTTTAGAAATAAACTAGCCAATGAAATGATGGATCATTTGTCTCCTGGTGTCTTTAAATCCTGACTGGATGCCTGCATGGAAGACACGTGCAAGCCAAACACGGGTTTCTTGCTTCGTGCAGGGATGGATGGGTGAGGTTAAATAGCCTGAGGTATGCGAGGGCTGGTAGGGATAATCTAATGTTTCCCTCTAGTCTTTAAATTCTAAATGTGTGGCTCAATGAAACACAATGTAACATGGAAATGCCCCCTGGTCTCTGGATTAGTGCTTGTATGGGTTGTTTTGAATCACCCCACGCCCAAGAGGCACTCCCACTGACATCCGTGGCCTGCAGAAGAAGTTGCTGTGCCTCATGGACAGCCACAGCTCTGTCTGGGCATAAATTATCATAAAATGACTCAATTTGCTTCTCTGCAGAACAATGAGAGCTAATGCATCACATTGATCATCACAACTTGGAGCATGGGTCCTCACTTGCAATGCCAGCAAGGCTCAGAAGTACACAGAGCAGAACATTAATATACTTTTCAGTGTTTGAAATGCACCACTTTCTGTATCCTTTATAGAGCATGTCCTGAACCCACCAGACATCTGTGTCCCCCTGCAGACAGCCCTCCCTCCTACAGAAGTGTTAAGTCCCTTTAGCACTCCCTATTAAGATCAAAACTGGTAAGAACTGACAGTAAATTCAAGCTAAATTTAAATTTCATTATAAAAACAAGAGAAGAGACTAGGAAAAAAAAAATCCTAGAATTCCCACCAACTGGGTGGCTCCATTCATTCTCCAAAGGGTGGCCCATCTCCAGTGAGGCTGGCACTGTGCCCAAAGAGCCAGAGCTCTAGGCTGGCTCTGGAGAAGAAAGTGTAGGACTTCTGCCAGTGATGTGGAATGGCAAACCTGAAAACTTTCCCCCAAATGTCCAGAAAATGAGCAACACGTGACAAGCAAAGCCATGTAGTGCTGACCCCTTATGCTTCACTTCAATTTTTATCCATTCCATATGTTGCTTTCTCGCCATTTAGAAACTTAGTTCTCATTTATCAGGGTTTTCATATTTCCCTTCTGCACATGGCCATCCATGCATTATCCATCCTTTTTATCTTGCTGTTTGAACTGTGTTCTGAAGCTCTGGTTCAGTTTTACCATTCGTTCATCAGCATGAAGTTAAATAATTACTAAACAACTTGGGTAGCTGGCAAGCAGTGAGAAAGCAAGATCCATTTCTGCCTGGAGGGAAGAAACACTCCATACAATAGCATGGCCTTTGTTTTGCATCTCATGGGTGATGCTATTGATGTGAAGGTTTTATCACATTGTGTGCCAAACCACTTGAGCTAGTTTCAGGTTGCAGTTCCCCTCGGGGTATTTCCACTCAGTATATAAGATAACCAGATCTGCTCTCTGTCCACTCCCAGCCCGGACAGTGCTTAGTCAGCTCCCCAAATCTTGGCAAGCCTAAGCGAGAAAGCGGAGCTGCACTCCCCCCCTTAGTTATTATCATTTTATCAATGATCACTCCTCTTAATGCTATGGAGCACATGGCAAAACAATGAGCAAATTGCGTGTTTCCCTGTGGTGAGCAGAAAGCAGGGAAGTGACTGGAAACCCCAGAGCCCCGGACGTGTCAATACATTGTGCTTACATCTGCGGAATGGTGGGGCTTTAATTCATGACCACAGAACTGCTGAGTACCTTGCTGCAAGGAATAGGACTCTGGGTGCATGACAGATGCTGTTCTGTTTCCCACACATCAGGAACATCAGAATTCAGGGATCTGACCTGGGTCATGTTTTATTATTTTGTTTTTAGATTTATCTCAACATTTCCCACTACTAGGAAATACAGTACAAATAACAGTGATCTTAGCTTTGCTTTGTAGACATTTATGTTGCCCCCACCCCTTGCCTGGCTGACCTTTATTTTACATTGGAATTGTTATTTTGCACTATAATTTGTATTTCTGGCTTCCCAGCTTTCTTGCACTGTGCTAACATGAAATGTCAAAGAGGGTTGGCTTTTTTTTTTGCAGAGTTTGATACCTAGTGGAAGGAGTAGATACAAAGCATGAAGAGTTATGGTTGGACTCAATGATTTTAGAAGCCTTTTCCAACCTTAATGATTCTGTGACTCTATTCTATGACCACTGCTGGATGACTTGGACTGAGCCATAACACCAGAAACAGTGTGAAAGGGGCCAGACTGCTAAAAGCCACCCCACAGGCACATCTGAGGAGCCACAGATCAGAAAGCAGGATTTGTGATCTGGCCTGGGGATGCTGTCCAAACCTCGAGCTTCCAAGAAGATGGGAACGGGGTCTGCTGGGAAGAGTCTAGGATTTTGTTGATTTAACCCTCTCAAGCTGTTTAAAAATAACATTTCCTGTGCTTAAAACATATCTCTGCTATTCTGGTATCCCTTGGGTTTTTTATCACTTTTTTTTTCTTTTTTTGGGGCAAGGGGTGGGGGGGTGTGGTTAATGAGCTCTCACAAAATGCCTGAAAGCATGTAACTACTCTAGCTTGAAGTTTTGGGTTTAAGGAACTGGACTTTGGGGCCATTCTGCCCAGGAAAAATGCCAGATACATGATTTTGCCTTAAAGGATACCCAGGGGATCCAGAGATGGTTAGAGCATCAATAACCAGATTGGGTTTCTGCAGCAGAAGCTGCTGGAGAAGCTGAGCACTGCTGGAGGCAGCCAGCTTGTCAGATGGGAAACTGCTCTCAGGGTATTTATGTCAAACAAGTGTCACATGCACTAGGGCAACAGATCCTGCTAAGATTTTATCTAGCACCCTGAGTCTGGAAATTTAAGAGGTCATAAGGAAAATACCCTAAATTTCCAGGCCATTACTAAAGTGCTGTATCAAAATTCTCTGCAAAGAGCCTGAAAGCACTGAGAAATCCATCACCTGAACTCTTTGGGCTGGGTTTTAGTGATCAAAATCAAAGCAGTCTTTTTAATTTGAAAAATACACATGAGAGTACTCAGTGTAAGAGGCTCAGGTTCAAGTCCTTTTCCTGCTCATTACAGGCTTCTCGATTTTTATTTTATTTTTTTTTTTTTGTTTCCTCCTGCTGGAATTGCTTAATTTGTATAAGAAGTGGAGCATTCACCAGATTAGATACCCTGCCAGTGTAATCTGGTTGTTGGGATGGCAGCCAGGAGATGGAACCCCCCCGTGCAGGTCTCCAAACCAGGCTCGCTTTGGGGAGGTGTCACAGCTCTGGGTGTTTGTGTCCTGCATCACCCCTCTGCCACTCACTGCCTTTCTGAGCCAAAAATCTGTCCCCTCTTCCCAGCACAGCGCTGCTGAGTCCGGCACGTTCCTGTGGGTCAGTGTTGTGCAAGGAAGCGCCGCTGTTTCTCACCAGCTCTAATCTAAATCAGCAGAAAAGGGATGGTAATTTCATCCCATTTTATGTGCAAGCTCAAAGGCATCTTGAACTTAGGGCTAAAAGTAGATATGTCCAGTATTTATTAGCAGTTAGGCTGTATTGCTTATCAGAAAATGCAACAAAATAGGCTTATTGTGTTTTCTTGCCTGACCCAATATGTTTTTGTTGTTTATTTTGATTTTAGAAAAGAAACGATAGAGGAAAGTTCACCAAATTAAATGTTTGCCACTGTTTTCACAGAAATATTTGCCACTGGAGGTCAGCTCTACATTTCCAACAGTAATTTAATAACCCAAATCTATTATATCGAAAATCCCTCTGGACTCCCTACAAACTAGAGAAACATTCATAGGTCATTTTAAAAACATCAACATGTACTTTGAAGATGATTCCAGAATCCCCTCCATGCTATAAATTCTTGTTGGACAAATTGTCTCTGAATTTATTTATTTATACGTATTTTTTTGCAGCATTAGGAGAAAACATTGGTTTATCTAGCTAAAAGTGTCTCACTGTAGTCACACAACTGCACTGATGTTTGGCAGAGCATAGCAATACTGACTGAGAAAACAATGGAATAAATTGGAAGTTACCAAGGAAAGATTTCTTTATTCAAAATCATTTAGTGAAACTCTACGATTTAAAACCACTTAAATATCAAAATAGATGCTATAAATGATTTCACTCTGTTGCACTGCTCACCCTGCCTGAAATTATGATCTGTGTGCTTCCTGAATGTCTTTTGCATCTTTGAATGCACACATTTTTCTTTTCTTTCAAATGGAAAAAGGAAATTTCAGACGAGTATTCTCAAAAAAATTGACATAAACTTTAGACAAAACACTTGTTCAAATCAACGTAGGCTGGATTTACCAACCTTCAGGTTAAGCTGGCCAGCAGGCAGGCAGCAACTGAGCAGGAACATAAAACCCTCCCTGGAAACACTCAAGGCCAAGTAGTATTTTGGCCAGTTTGGGTTCTCCTGGCTCCTGGTGAAGCGAGGCTGGTGCTGGGGCTGGGCACAGCGTGGTCCCATTGCTGATGCCAACATCTGCACGGCTGCCATGGAGCAGCACTGGCACTCAGGGCAACTTCAACCCTACCATCTGCTACAGCAAACCCACACTCAACTCACCCAGCAACAGAGATTGGAGGTTTGAGGCCAGGCTGGAAGCTTGGCATCATTTGAGTGCCAGACAGAAGTGAGCATGCTGCATATGGAGCAAACCAGGGCTTTGGGCAGTCAGAGGTGCACCCTTTTTTCCAGGCATGCACTCAGACACATTTGTCTGAGGCAATAAAGAGAATAAATTTAAGCAAGCAGACGAATCATATCTTTTTAAGCAGGATTGGGGTTTGCCTCGTGATGAGGTTTTCAGCAAGCAGCCCTAAGCCATGGGACATTTCCTGTCCTGGTGCCCAGACAGACTATCCCCTGCTTGCTGAGCCTCACAATGCAGCAAAACCTCCACCTCCATCCTTGATTTTGCAGTGGACAGAGCAGGGCTGCAGGCCAGCACTGACTGAGTGACCCAAAAAGAGCACGAGTGAGGAAAACCCTGACCCAACCCACTTTGTTCAATCAGAGTATCCAGGCAGGAGCCAGCTGCTCTCCATCCTCCCTCATACCTGCAACATGAGTTAAGAGTCACAGTTCATTTTCTTGCCTGATCCTACAGCAACACATATGCTCATGCACATCTAAGAAATATTTCTCCTAGCCCAGAGAAGACTAACATTTATTCTTGCTTTAAGAAAGGAGTATAACCTTGAAAGAGCTGCTAGCATTACTCTGGCTGTATGCAGATAATGGGGAATGAGATGCCTGCAGATTCTGGCTGGAATAACACTAATAAAACATGAATCCAGGAATCTTTCAGTTGCATCAGGAAGTTCATCCTGCAGCCAGAGGAAAACCCAGCACCTCAGATGCCCCCTGACGGGTACAGAGGGGCTTGTTCCTCCCACGCCAATAGTGCTGGGTGAGCTTTACCATGTCTACCCCATCACGTGGGCAGAGTTGTCTTTGCTTCTGAGGTTGAGCTTCTTGGCAAGGCGAGGACGAGTTTCTCTGGGGGAAAACTGGAAAGTGTTTGTGTCCCTGGATAGTCTGTGGAAGTGCGTGGGTGTTACTGCATGCTTTGAGGGCCCAGCTCCACAGAATACTTAGGCACATGTGTAACCAGAAATGACATCCAACAGAGCCCTGTAGAGACAGACACTTCCAGCCTCCCAGCTCCAGTGGGATCCAAACAGTTTTCCACGAAATCTCAATTATTTTTCTTTTGTTCAAGCCACCAATATAGAGTTCATTCTGGCAAGTCTCTGCCCATGTAGCAGAGGAATTAAACTCACTTTGAAGTTTAGCAGGTCCTCCCCCTCAAAACAAAAAATAACCATAATACAAGGTAAGGGATCTTGCACTGCTGAGTATTACTTGGCTATTAATGCAAAAACCAGAATTAATTCAATGCCAAAAAGTTGTGAGAAAATTTGCACAAAAGCAACATCAATTATAGGGATCATCTCATACCACAGCTATTTTGCAGCAATTCCACTTTACATTCCTTGGGCAGCACAGCTTATTGAATAATTAAATGGCCAGATGACACACAATCAGATTAAAAAGCCTTGAATGTGAATGAATATCAGTTTCCCAATTCTGAAAGGAATTTAATCATGGAAACTTCCACCTACTGTCCAGTTTACCATATTCTGGAGAAAGCTGAAAAGCTGTGATATCCATGAGATCATCTTCATGGTGTTTTTTCCAGAAGAGAAGGAAACCTGAGCTATTGCCTTACAGGGGAACTTGGTCAGAGGGCATAGTTACTGAAGGTTTGGAAGGAAAAACTCCCTCTTCTCTACTCCATGTAAACTTTTTCTGACTGGGATTCACATGTCATTAAAACAGACACATCATTAAACCAGACACTTCACTGAAATTGGAAACACATTTAAAACTGAGAGTGTGGAATAACTTCCTAGAACTGCACAGAAACTAATTACAATTGTAACAAAAGACACATTTTTTCACCTAATATTATTCAATATGCATTGAATGTATAGTATTCAATATGCATTGTCAACAGTGCTTTGTGTTATATAAAGGCACTGTGTTTCTCAGCATATAAGCATCTAATTGCAATAATGACTCACATTTGAGCTGCAAAGCTAGACATGTATGTTTTCTGAATGTGCCAAATAGGCAAGACACCAACTAGCCTTGGTGTGTTTAGAAGAATGTGTTTAAACCACATGCCAAAGTAAACAGGAAAGCTAAACTATTGGTTGGGGGGTGGTTTTGTTTGTTCAGGGGTGTGTTTTTTGTTGTTGTTTTTGTTTTGGTTTTTTTTTTTAAGCATCCCAATGTTTTATTGGAGCCCCAATACATATTAAAATGAAATATAGGAAAAAAATGTTAATAATTTCTCTACAGAATGAGTTCACACATCCATCTGAAAAAACACTGGAAGTTTTGAAGGGTGACAAAGTGTCACTTTGCTCACATATATTTTCCTTCTCCTGTTTATAAATCCAGAATGTGTCTAAATAAGTGACAGATTTAGTTAGACAAATTTTAAAATGAAATTGCAGAAGAGCCCCCATTTTGCACTGAAAGCCATCACACAGAGGAGCTGGGCTGAGACAGCTTGAGACCTGCAGGAACTCAAACTTTGTGTCAAGTGGGGTCTGTTGAGATGAACAGTCAGCACAAAATATAGAGGAACTCTATTCTCAGCCAAGGCAACGATCTCTGTCTGCAAAACTGTTGAACCAGGTAAACTGAAACTTTCCTTGATAAATTTGCATTTTCTAGGAGTAGAGGACCATTCACGTTATTGACTCAGATATATCATGCCTGATAAACACAGTTTTCCATCATACCCTCTGGGACTTCTTTAAAGTAACCACAGAATTAATGCCCCGACCATTTGAATTGTAGAGCCAGTGTGAGGGAGATGGTGGGAAAAGGATCACCCCCTTGCAGCAGCCCAGGCTTGTGCCAGATTAGTGACTGCATTACCATGGCCTGATGTAAACAGAAAAGAAATTTCCTGTCTTGGATTACATGGCAGGGGATGGGGGATTTGACGTGTAAATGAGGGGAGGATAAAAGAGTAAAGCCCCTAAGTACACACAACAGCAAGTCTGTGAGTAATGAGCCCCAGTTTGAAACACTCCTGGAGACTCACGCTTCCAGTGAATTGCTTGATAGAAACTGGTTTGCACATTTGTCATAAGCACACCCTGGGATTGCCCTATGAAACAGAAATATCTTGTCTCCCAGCCATTCCAAGGAATAAACAGACTGGGCTTTAATTCAGGCGGGTGTTAGCTGGTGATGGATCTGCGTCCACCTACCAGCTGTGTCTGTTTACAGGGGATCTGCTCTGGTTAAACACGGCAGGGTGATGCTGCAGTTCCGTGCTGTGGGCCAGCAAGGCTGGTGGGAGGCTTTTCTGCCTGCCCATCGTCCATCCCTGGAAGAGAAGCCCATGTTAGAAGATCAATTAGCCCAGTTGGTGCCCATTAATCTGCTCCCTCAAATGCAGAGACAGGATAATCCTGGCAAGGAATCCTAACATGCTTTGGGTAAGGCTGTTATGATCAGCACCATCCAGAACACCTGGCAGGAGATAATATCCAGATTTTTGGCTGAGAGATGGGCTCAGAGAAAAGGACCAAGGAAGAGAAGGGTGGTCAGGACCTCTCCTCCAGCATTCCAGCACAAGGAGGCAGGAGCACAAGACAACTTGTTCTCATTAGGATAATGTTAGCTGCATTGGGATACCTGGAAATTGTTGCTACAGAGAAAACCAACATTCACTGGTTTGAACTGCGCAATACCGTGAGGATCTCCATTGTTGGGAGTGTCTGAAGCCTGCCCTTGGGCTTCTGGCTGTCAAATTCCACTTGAAAACTGAGTTTCTTTCTCACTTGTAGATGCAGCATCTGTCTCGCTTGTTGTATTGGGGTAGGGAGATACATAATTAAGTGCAAATAGTGTTCTCATGATGCAATACAGACTCATATAATACTTCACAGGTACCACCATCTCGAACAACTTGGCAGGAATTTCCCAGTTGTGAGGCTGGGATTTAGGAACAGCAGTAAACTTGTGTGGTCCTGCAGAAGTGCTCCTGACATACCGTGCTCCGATCCTGCCCTTGGGAACAGCTGTGCAAGTCCACATTTATGGCTGGGCTGGTATTTTGAAAGGAAGCTTGGTTTAGTTTTTGTGTTTTTCCTCCTCTTCCCTTAAGACAGCCTTCACTTTAAAAGCAAGAACTCCACATTTATCACAGGGTGATAGTGCTGTCAAGCCGCTGCAAGCGGCTGGTTTGTGTTGTGTTCAAGAGACTCAGCACAGGACTAAAAAAAAAAAACAAAAAAAAAAAAAAAAAAAAACAAAAAACACACAACCTTAAGTAATCCTTACAGAAAGTGTGGAGGAGTACAGTAAATGATGTTAAAATACAGGATGGCCATTTATGAGCAGCTGGTTTGCCAGCTGCAGTTGTGCTGGAATGAACAGAGAATGAACTGTCAGTAGAGCTGTGAGATGAGAGATGTGGCTCCTGAGTATGCAGAGATCAAGAATGGGCAATGCTGCAATTTCCATCTCTCCCAGCCCTGACATTTCTCCTCTTCCATGACCATGTTGGGTAGGATAGGCTCTCTTTTCTACCAAATGTTCAGTTGATGAATTTCAGGTGCTTATCACAATTTTTTTCTGCCCTTTGGCTGGACCACCAGAGCATTTTTGGCTCTTGGCAAATGGAATTGGGATAGGTACTCTTCTATTTATTTATTTATTTATTTAAATAAGTAAAAGTACAAGCCAGAAATTTCCCTCCAAAATGATTGCTCATTCCAGACTAAGTTCTTTCTACTGTTGCTCCTGGCTCAGTCTTGGCAGGTAGCTCAATAAATTGATAATATGCTGCACAATCCGACAAGGAGCTTTATCAATCAAAACAAGCCCTGCTGTTCAGCTCAACAGGAATGTTCAATCACTCTTCTCTAGTGGAATCAGCCTATGTGTAATGCTTTCATCCAAGATAATGTTAGACTGCAGATTTAGATCTGTTCTCACTGCTCCAGGGCTATTTATACCTTCATACCTTGAGGGTTTACTAATTAGCAGCCTTCTTCCACACCCTTTGATATCACTAAAGTAATCTCAGTGTAAGCGACTACTTTCTGATGATATCTCTGAGGGAGTGGAGAACAGCTGGAATCATTCAAAATATGAGGCTTTGAGCAGTTCTCCAAGAGCAGTAATTGAAAGATGGCAATAGGATTGCCTACGCAAGCAAAGCACCCTGACTGCTTCAGGATGGCTGTGGCTGACAGGATATGAAAGATATTTACCCTCAGCTCAGTCAAGAATCAGTAGAGAGCAGGGTGATAGTCTGGGCTTTTCCAAACCACTGCCAACATCACATTATCAGACAAGGACCTCTCAGTCATTTTTTGCTCCCCCCCTTGCCCACCTCCTCATTTGCCTCGTCTTGTTCAGCATGTGGGGTCTTGCATAGGCAAAAGACTCTCAGCATATTGGGGGCAAAATAACAACAAAACCAGGACTTGAATACAAAGGTTTCATGAGGACTCTGGGAAAGCAGCTGAGAGCTTGGTACTGCCTGCCTGGAATTGCTCAGTGATTCCCACACTTCACAAACCCTCTGGTTCACTGTTTCTCACATAGAAGAGCTGGGATAACTTGTTTGAAAGGTGGATTTTACACTGCTGAATTCTCTTTTCAGGTAGTTTCTAATAACACGGTGGGTGTTTATTTAAAACATAATTGCTTGCATCTTTTTTCCACATTACTCGCTTCACTGCTCCACAACGAGCTAATTTAGAGGCCTGTCATTAACTTAGCAACTCATTCTGCAAAGTTCAAAACTGGAGATGGGAAAAAGTTTTCTCCATGTTAAAAATGCACTTCAGACCAGAGTGACTCTGATGTGATCTGATGGCAGCTCCTACTCAAAAGATGAGGGAAACAGCCAGTTTCCAACAGCTCTTTTGATACCTGCCATTAATTGCCTGCTCTCGCTTGCCTGGTCTCATGGCAGCCTCCTGCCCTTTGCTCCTTTGTGTTCCTTTCCTGCTTGAGCACTTCCTTTTGTTGCCAGTCTTTTGCTCCCCTTTAGGATCACTTTAGAGAGGTAATAAAGCTCTTGTGCTGATAGAAAGAACCAGATACAAATATCTGTGTGAGTCTATTTATGTTTATAACGTGAAGCCAGAGAACAGGCTGTCCTGGGTTCTGGTTTCCAACTGCAGCATAAATCCATCAGCAAGTGTGTTACAAGCCCAGGGACGAAAGCAGAAAGGTACCAGCAGACACTGCAGGACATCCACCAGAGCCACGTCTCAGAGGATCCCTACCACTTAATTCTCCAGGAGTGCGAAAGATGGAGGCTTTCACCCTAAACTTAATGAGCTGTCATTTTGTTTTGTTGGTGGGGAGTGCAAAATAGGAAGCAGGGAGACAATATCAGATAAGGAGCATTAAATACCTGGTTTCATGCTTGAGGTCCTCCTCAGCTGAGGAAGCCTTGGGGCACCTTGGAGCAGAGTCCTGGGTCACATACCAAGCTTGCTGCCCCTCACCTGGCTGCACTGCTTGCATTACTGGGACTTCATCCTCTGGTCTCCCTTCCTTAAAGCAGTTATTAGTTGAATAATATCCTTTATAATAACACAAGGCCAGGTTGGATGAGGTTTTTGAGGTTAGTGGAAGGTGTCTCTGCCCATGGCAGGGGCGCTGGAACAAGATGATTTTTAGGTTCCTTCCAACCCAAACTGTTCTATGATCTTCTCTCAGGCACTCAGGGAGAAGCATTTAATTAATGAATACAGAACAAGCTTTCCTTTGCCATGCTTGATGCACATTGCATTTACCAAGCTCAACCCTATCTCAGGGTGATAGCAATTCCCTTCAGCAGATAGGAGTCTCCAAAGGGAAAGCTGGCACAGGTGGCTTCTCAGAACAAAGGAAAAGACATAGCAAGATTGTTTTTTTTTTCTGTAACTGTTTCATATGCAGGGCCATGTAAAGTAAAGCAGATGACAAGCTAAAAGGATTGTTTTGGCTGGCGCAGGAGTCCATCTCTGTTCTGGTGGAAAGAGATGACAGCAACATGTGCAAGAAAGCCTGGCTGAACTGAAGCCTTAATGTAAGATGTTCACATCTCAACAGACTTCAAGATAAATGACCTTTATCTTGTCTTCCATATGGTTTTGCTTTCCATGTAGTAACTGAATCATAACATTGGCTGAAGGAGAGGAGCTGACTGTGCCAAGCTGGGAGAGGAGGGAAGAAGAGAAAAAAATTTGGAGGGCAGAGAGAAACCCTCTCTGAAGAAGCCTGATGAAGGATGACAAGATGAAAATGATGTAGAAGGAATAGCTGCATGGGAGGCTGAAGAGAGCCTGCCCAACAGTTAAGGTGAAAGGCAGTTAATCTGGATTAGAAAGGATCATCTCCCCAGCATTGTTCACTCTCTTTACTGGGTTTGCCCCAACTCACTGGTCAGTTGTTTCAGGCCAAGCACAGGGAGCTGCTTCAGGGTCTTGGAGGAAGGTTCAAGGGGTGGTTCCCTCATCACCATTGACATCAGCAGGAGTTTTGCTGAGGATGTCACTGGGACTGTGCACTCAGTGTTGCTCTTGAGGAGAGGAAGGAACAAAATGGGAACAGGCTCCACTTCAGCATTATGGTTACATTACTGAGACTGCACTCACAGAGCAAGTTAGGAGCTGCAAACACAGTCCTTCAACCTAGCAATATTTTATACCTTAACATACTGGTTGTCAAGGTTAAAGAGAAATGAAATACATACTAAAAGCCAAAGCAAATGAACTCAATGAGAGGGCAGATCCACGCTTCAAGAAGTCTTTGGTTTTATAAGCCAATTTAGCCCAGGTCTATTAAGAGCTCTTCCCAGTGAAAGAGTGAGAGTATTTTCTCTGCTACAATCATATCAGCCTGTATTCTGGGTTAATGGAGATGAATACTACTGCCAGATTTTGTTCTTTCCCTGCATGTAATCTAATGCCAGATGGTTCTGAATGGGTATTAAATCCCCCATGTGCATGACCTCCCCAAGGTTTTTATCATTAGAACCTTAAAATAATTCAAGGAAAGCTTTCCCGAAGCTCGATTGTAAACCTTCTAATGAGGGACTAAAGTCACAAAGAAAATCCTCTTGTTAATTCCCATTTGGCTTTTTTTTTTTTCTCCTTTATGACAAATAAGCAAGAATTCACAGTAACAGAGATGCTTTAAAACTGTTTTAGCAGAAAACACATAAAAAATGAGAGTTCAGGTTAACAGTTCAGGTTCCCAGCATGGTTCAGAGATGTAGGAACAGATCAGCCATCTTCAGCCCCTAATACAAGGCCCAGTAACATCACCATCCCTCAGGGTATGCAGAAGTTACTCTGTCAGTAACTGACTATTTTATTCACAGTGCAACATAACACCTTATGTCAGAATAAATACGATCCAATGTCATAGGAGAAGTTGAAATGGGACTTAACCCATACAGAGCTACAAGGACTCACATGAACACCACCTTCACACTAACTGGAGCAAAGCAAGAGCAGCTGAATTCCCAAAGATTTTCCCAGGGATTTTCTGTCCCTCATTTGCACAGAGTGGAGGATACAATTTAATGATTTTAGGTTTGGTTTTCTACTTGCTGCTTGCTGCACTGCACCATGCCTTACTTGCTCCCTGTTATTTGAGCACATAAGAGAAAACTGTTGACATCCTCATGGGTTTTCTGTACTTCTCATCAGTGGATCATCCAAAAGCTACATAAGTATTCCTGCAGCTAAATCACATGCTGTGAAAATAGGGAGGGGTGAGAAAAAATAAAAATAAAATAAAAAAATGTACAAATTCTGGGATATCCAAACTGTCCAGAAAATTTGTTTCTCAGGAGCCTTTACACTGTTCATGTAAGACCCAGCTCTCATTAATATCTGTTTCAAGTGGGAATATGCAACATCTGCAAAGAAACCAATCCTTGGCCAAAACCACAGAAGTAATCATCCTGAAAGAGTTTAGTTAGGGTAACTGAGGAAACTGAACCCAGTTCATCAGGAGGGCATTCAAATACAGGAGACCTTAATCATGGGACCATTTTGCCTTGTCCTGAAGTCCCATACTCACTTCCCATCACCTAGGAAGAGGAATCAGAGGGATAACATTCTCCTTCCAGGATCTGGCACTAGAGCAGAGCTGCCCAGCATAGCAGGAGATGGGTAGAAATAAATAAAGAAAAAATATGAATACAAAACCTGCCTCAACGCCCAGCAGTACCTTGCTATGCCACCAAGGATTCTATCATTGTACTGCACATGATTTCTTCAAAACAGTCACTCTCTCACACTTCTAATCATACTAATCATACCTGCAGCCACACAGACAGTGTGTGTACAGGCACATACTCCATATTCCAGCAGAAATACAGGTGGCAACTGGAAAGGGAGAGACAGGGACCCTTTGCCAGAGCTCAGAGCTGAACCAGGAGCACTGAGCTCCAATCAGCCACTGAAGTAAACAACATCCTGATAAGTAACGTCAGTTCATTAAACTTTTGAACATGAGTCTGCCCCTTCTTACCTGCAACCCCAAATGTCCTGCCTTCCCCTAAGACAACTTTGTCTTCTTCACCATACTTCCAGTTCCATTTCATATCCACTGGTTCTTCTGGATCTCTATACCCAGTCTCCAACCATCTCTCCTGCTTAATTCTCACTGTATTTATCTCCACTCATTCCTTATCAGTCTTATTAGCAGCTCATTATCTCCAGCACCTCCCTGACTCCCTTGCTCCAACCACAACCCCTTTTACCTTCCTATGGTCCCTGTGCACCCACCCACTCCTCACTTTCCTTCTGCACACTGCCTTCCTTGGGCATTTCCACTGAGGGCAGCTTGACTATGATCTGGCCTGGAGGAGGTGTCTGGACAAGGAAATTGGTCATGTGGTGAAACGGTGACAAAGAGTTAGGGCCAAAGCCCTGCTTGAAATTGGAAGGCACCAGAACTGGGAATGGAGCACAGCCAAACTCAGGGACATGTTATTGTACTTGTCCCCATTGCCACTTCATGCAATTTTCCTCCCTGGCACCCTGGCCATGACCCAGCAGCACCAGCGTGGGCTGCGCAGGAGCAGCAAGGAAAAGGCAAAACCGGGTATGGAAGAAACTAATGACACTGTGCAGAGCTCTTCATCCTGCAGCCAGTGAAACCCTGCCCAAGTGCAGTGTTTTACAGCCGCATGCAAGCTATTTGTTATCCCAGGCCAAAACCCAAATGAGCTGTTGGTTTCTGTCCATTCCTTAGATGCCACATTTAGAGCGAACAAAGGAGCAATGCTGCCACCAGCCCTCGCCAGAGAGGGACCTGCGGGGGCAGCAGGACAGGCTGCTTGTCCTGGGGCAACCTGACGCTGGCCTGGGGTATGGGGTATGGGCTGCGGGGGCCCGGGATGCTCCGTCTCTGGGGATGAGGAGCATTCCTGGCACGTCAGTCTGGCACCTCCAGCGGGCCGAGAGCGAGGAGAGGAGGGGGGGGGGACAGCGGGGTGAGCAGGCTTCGCTCCACGGCACTTTCGAGACAAAGCGATTTTACTAAAAAAGGAACTTAGAGCACTTCAGTCCGTCGAGGCCGTGCCAGCTCTGTCTGCATCCCGCCGCGGTCCCCCGTGAACGAGAAGGAGGAGAAGGAGGAGGAAAACGGGAACAGGCGCCCTGCTATGCCTTGGCGGCTCGGCAGCCCCCGAGGGCTCAGGGCTGGCCGCAAGAGACCCCGGGGCTCTCGGGCAGCCCCCGCAGGGTCGGGAGAAGCAAACGCGACGCTGAGCTGGGGTTTGGTGGCGGCGACTGCGAGGAATCGCCATCCTCCCCCCTTCCCCCCCCCCCCCCCCCCCGCTTTGTTCCCCCTCCCGCTGCCCACTGAGACTCTCGTATTCTTTGGGGCACGGACCGACTCCTGCTGTGCGTCTGCGTCCCACCCGAGCCCTGGGATCTCAGCCTTGACAGGGACCCCCCTCCCCGTGGGTAACAGCACTCTCCATAATAAAGATCTGGGTGCATGGATAATATCAACATATTATAGCGTTTCCCTTTATAGCTGTGCTGCAGATGGAGTTTCCAGATCGGCGTAAAGCATGCTCGCTTTTTCTTTCCATCCCTCAGTGCAACTTGACAAGTTCCGTGGTCCTTTTCCTAATATGCGGGTTTATTTTATGTCACTGAGCACTGGCGAGGACAGAGAGACTTTTAAGTCACAGTAATCTGAATTCTAGAAATAACAAGCTGCAAAGATCTGTGATTAAATGTGGAGGGCGCGAGAGCGGCAAAAACAAGTACTCTGTGTTCTTTAAAAGATCGTTTGGATAACAGTGACATAACCTAAGTACCCGGTCGTGGTCCAATTTAATCAGTAAATATGCCTCTGGAGCAGAACCATCTAACTTGGGATAAGAAACAGAAGTACAGTCACCACCAGTAGGAGAAATTAATGCATTCCACTTAGACAAAGATTAATTATTATGAATCACTCCAAAAATACGTTTGCCCCAAGTGGGAGTACATGATCTTCTATTCATCAAGTTTCTTTTAAATAATCATTAAACATCTCAAGGCGGAAGACAATTTAGTTTGCCCAAAATAAGCACTACAAAATGAAGACTACCTTTTTTAATGTCTGGAGCACTTTGATCAAGAGGAGTTGCTCCAAAGTGGGACAGGCAGAACATCTGCTAGAAGAAAAGTGTGTAGGTGCAGAGGACTCTGCCTAAGAACAGCATAAGTTTTCATGTAAAGTTTTTCTATCAGTGTTGATTTTTCCATATCATTTTTATCCTAAGTTCATCATTATACTTAAATTTATATTTGCTACTAATTTTGTCAGCTGTAACCTCAATGGCATCTCAAAGGGTCATAAATCAGATTTAAAGCCAAAAGTCACCTCAGTAGCATGTTTTGGAGAAAAATAGACATGGTGGTTTTGGGAAGGGCATGGGTAAATGTTTTAGTAGGGTCTCCCTTTGCAAAGGGGTTCTCCTCTTAAAAATACCTCTGAAGGATGATGATTTTCTTTGCTTTGGTGGGAGAAGGATGTCTGAAACAGACTGGGTTACCAACAGCAGGGCTGGCTCTGCTTCATCACTTGCATTTAACTTTCCATTTATCTCTGGGCAGTCTCTGGTAGACACCTTCAGGTGATGATGCTCTAGTAGAGCATTGCTCTGGGTAAAGAAACGTGCAACAACAAGAATGCAGTCAAAATAAAATTATTTTGCCATTTACAAGGGGAAAGAAAAAGTGCAAAATTAAAGGGCTGCAGGAAGCAACTATGTTACCAATTGGAGAATATTAATTTTTTTATTAAATTCATGTATACGAAAAGTTTTTTCTGTAAAGCATTACCCGAACCATCACTTCATATTCATGGCTCAGCATTCCTGGTGGGATAGGAATGAGAAACTTGCTTTCATTTACTTTGCAGGGCCAGGGTGAGGCACAAAGCAGGCAATTAGCAGCTATAATTTTATTCCCAGAACTCCAGATGTTGTTGACTTGACTTCACAGACACCTTTATCTGAGAGAACAAGAGGTGGCCTTCTAGGTACAACATTTTTAGCAGTCTTCCTTTTCTCCAGCTTTAGAGACTTACAGTTTAAGGCTCAGTCCTCACCCAGCCCAAGCAGTGTTGATAGGCAGTGCTTCCACTGACACTTTTTCCATTACAAAATAATGTTCTACCCAAACATACTTTGTTTGACACCAATAAATCAGGGCAGCTCTTTTAATCATACTCGAGACTGAACTAGGCCTATTTTAAAGCTTATAAAATTTGGTGACTTTTTTTTTTTAGTGGCACAGTCCAGCACTCCCTGTTCCTGGCAGCAGCTCAGAAGTGCTCTGAGAAGTGCATCTTTTTGAGGCAGTTCTGACCCAAATGAAATTAAGAAACCTTGGAAATCTCACAGGAGATGGATTTTTGTGAGCTTTCCAATTTAAACAGGTGGAGTTAAACCAAGATAACTGTCTGAGACAGATCTGCAACATGTGGAAGGTTCATCTGTAACTAGATATGTCTGCCTCTGTTTTTATGGCCTTACCCTTTTCTAGAGATATGCCTACAGGCATTTGATTAACACTGGAGTAGTTATGTAAATGAATGAATGGGAGGATGGATGTAGTAGAGAGAAGCCTTCATTCTTAACTCTGACAAACTCCCTTTCCAAAGGAGAGATTGCTTTAATTGGCCAGCCAGTGCCTCAGGATGGGTTTGAAATGACAGAGCATCCTCAGAAGACCAACAATTCTGAGGCTTCTCCCAGGCGGCAGCAATGATAAAAACCCCATAATGTAGCGTTGTTTCTGTTACTTAGATATTTCATGTATGTTGCTTCAAATCAGCTCTTAAGTTCTTCTACCCTATCCACATGGCAAGAAGAGAAATGGACAACATCATTATCTTCAGAACAGCTTGCTCACATCACACCACAGTTTATTTTATGATTCAAATACTCTCTGTATTTCTTTTCCTCCATTTCTTCGTTACCACCTCACCATTAGCAAGTGTTGCTAAGTAACGTTCCGCAGGCCCCTATAATTTCACTTCATGACTGCACTACAACCACGCGTTAATACTTCACAAAGGCAGTAACTATCAGCATTAACCACTATATTACTTTAAGGGAAACCACGGTACTTTCTCATTATGGCTGTGTATGCTTCCAAATTACACCAGTCATTAGTAATTCACTGTTGCTGGAGGCTGGGATGAATAAATTCCCATGCTGGATTTACAGAAATTGTGGTGCTTCTCCCACATAATGGATGTGTGCAATGAGTTTAGCTGAGACTCATTTTGCTTAGAATCATAGAATATGCTGTGTTGGAGGGGACCCATCAGGATCAAAACACAGGACACCCCAATAATCTCAGGCCCCATGTGCCTAAGATCATTGTCCAAACAATTCTTGAACTCAGATAGGCTTGGTGCTGTGCCCATTTCCCTGGGGAGCCTGTTCCAGTGCTCAACCACCTTCTGTGTGAAAAACTTTTTCCTGATATCCAAGATGTCACCACACAAAGTGGGAAGAGGATGATATTGGGAGGTTTGGCCCCTCAGGGGTCAGTCATGGGTCAGACCCTTGTGTGTAGATTAAAAAAGTGGTTGGAAAGGGCAAGAAGTCCTGAAGAAGGTCACATTCAGAAACTAGGTATCCTAAAAGGTTCAACACCAGTAGGAACATGAAAAGATATACCGAAAAATATTTTACCTTAACTTCTGCCTGAAATGATCCACTGGTCATATGCAGCAAGTGCAGAATGAAAGTCCACATCTCAAACAAGAGGCGATGGTGATGCTGAAGTGGGATAGAGCTGGGTCCCAACACACACAGAGTTCAGAGGAAGTTTTTTGCCTGCATAAAATTTGAGAAGTCAGACATATAATTACCATGAAAAAAAGAATCATTTTTCATCCTTTTCATTCTGTGGTAAAAGAAATTAAAGGAAAAACAAATACCTTTAATAATTTCAAAATGTTGCACTTTGTCATCAATCTCAATTTGCCATAATGAGCCTTACAGGAAGTTCAAAAGTTGCAGTGGGACGAAAATGGGATTGAGGGATGTTGGGCATCTCAGAAATGTGGCTCCAATTGCACCAGATAATGTCTGTGTCAGCCTCATGATATGTCTGTTCTAAAGTGGAGGTTGTATGCATGTATAAGCATTTGTGTATTTATACATACACATTTATGTAGAGAGAGTACCCATGTTTAAATGAACGTTCATACACATAAATGTATCTGATGTCAAAGGGAAGAGTCCTTTAATAGCTATATAAAGGTTTAATTTCTTGTCTAGTGTTTTCCCTGTTTTGCATGGTTGAAGGCCCAGTATTTAGAGGTTTCATTATCTAAGGTTTCCTCTCTCCCAGGGAACACACTGGTTTGCCATGTTCACTGAAGTAATGAAATGTAGAATAAATCATTCTAGTGGCATAACTGCATGATACTAAACCCATGTTTTATCTTATCCTCACCATGTACTTCGGTTCCTTTAAATGTATCTTTGTAACAACCAAACTTGCCATAAATTAGTAACGATGATATTACAGCTGAATTTAATTTCAGAGTCTCTCAGCAAGTCGTTAAGGGTTTCTTGCCTAGGTCACTGCTGAGGAAATTTGAAAACTCTGATATGATTTATGAATATTGCTATATTTGTAGCGTATAAAAGACTATGGGGAATATGAGAAAACAAACCTTTGCCTAATTCCATTCCAGTAAAAATTTCATTTCTTATAGCAAAATAAACAAGTAAATCAATGTTGAATGATTCTGTCGCTTTATTACATAACTTACAATTTGGCTTTAAATATCCAAGCCAAGTAAAATCTCAGATCCTGCTCACTTTTGTTGAAACATAATTAGTTAACAATTAGAACTATTCTTCAGAGGTTACTTCCTTGAATGGCATTCATAATGTGATGCATGAGAAGAAAATCCAAGAATAAAAGGCCTGGCTTCTTTCCCCCAAATACAAGTGCATTAGCCCTGTTATTAGAGAATTTTTATTAGTGAATTTTTTGATGTAAACCTCTTTTCTCCTGAAATTTATTTAACTGTTTAAGGGATAACTAGTTTCCTAAAATTTCTGCAACATCCCTGTTCATTTTCAGAGATGCTGTTACCTCAAGACTTGTTACTGTACAAGTTGCATGAACATACAACTTCTGTTCCTCATCAGGTAGCTTATCCCCATAGCAGAGAAACAGTCCCATCAGTGTAAATCCCTTTCAGCTCATGGAACTGCAAATGCTCAGTAGTGAGGAGACAAGGCTAAAAGAGTGAAAACTTGGGCCATTTTTGCCAAATCACAAGCTCATCACAATTATAATAATCACCTGCTGAAGATTTCAGCTCTCCTTTAAGATACTGAAGTCCAGGGGACTTGCACATGTAGAAACCTGACACTCTTTTTCAGGATCTGTTTGTTTCTGTCTAAATCACCACGTCCTGCTGGCTTTTGCAACACCATGCAGTGAAAATGTCTCTCAGACTGGTGAATGAGTAACCTAAGACAGCATAATTTCTAATTTATCATAGGTCCATATACATTAGGTTCTCAGTGCAACCAGACAGTGGAAGGCAGTAATCCCCAAGCTTAACTAGGTTTTCTCTTGGACATACTGCTTGACCTTAGGTGGGTCACTTAATCTTTCTTTCTCTCTTTGTTTTGTTGTCCATAAAAATATGATAATATAGGCTCACATCACCTCCTGAATAAACCAATATTCAACAGAAATAGCTGATGTGAGATTAATATTTTCAAAATGCCCTGCTGCTGAGAAAAGCTGTCAGTCCAAAGTGTACTATAATTATGGTATACAATAGAGATCAGGCACCTCGGTGGATATTCTTGTGCCAGCCTCTATATCTGCTCCCTGACTTCACATGTACGTGCCCAGTGGAAAAGAGATTTGAAAATTCAAGTGTCCTTGAAACTAGATAAGAAACTTTCAGCCAATGGGGAACGTCCATCAACACCTGTCTGGGGCTACTACTGTTTTTTTCCAGCTGGTTCTGTCTGATTTTGTTGCTTCACGTACCCAAATCCACCATTCTGGCAGGTAAAGGAGGAAGGGATAGCTTTGAGAAAAGGATTGTGGTAGGTCAGGGTGCAGCAGGGTTTGAAAAGACCCTTCAGGGTTTTGGTTCACGATATCTGCCAAAGCCACACACACCTGATGATGGCAGAGCAAGAGGTGACAACAATCCTGCCATCCTCACTCACCTGTCATCCCATGCCTATCTTTTTTCCATCCTGAGAGAAAGCATTATCTTGATTTTCAGAGGTGAGCATTACATATCTCATGTCGAAACCTTGTACAAATCTTAATGCAGCATCTTTTGCCACAGAGTAGGAGGAGCAAGGAGGTTTTCAGTATGCCTGAGAGAGCACAAAAGTTTTTTTTTAATTTTAAACTAGAAAGTCATCACAAAGGGATGAAATTTTAGAATGAATGAGATTGCACTAATACTAAACAATGTCTGCCTCGAATCTTCTCCCTCTCTCTTCTGCATGTCTTTAGCTCTAACTTTCTTCCACCTGGAAAATGCCCTGAACATTTTGGGCACTATCAGGAGCAAGAAATAGCCTGTGTACCATTCAGTCATAGATGGCCCAAGGAATTTCTGAAAAATAAGCCACTTTGTTCTCACTGTTGGGCACAAAGTGGAACAGTGGATGGAGCAGGCTTCCCCCCACCCCCAACTTCACATTTCCCCAGGGAATTCCTCCAGATTTCTCAGCATCCACCCGAGCAATGTCACGGTGCAGCTGCACTGTGTTGTACCAACTGAACATGTGTCCCCACTGCCCTCCAGGTTTGTACACCTTTGAGGGGATGACAGCATTACACAGCTGCTTTGGCTAAAGCGTAGGTTGATTTGTTTGCATGCTGGTTTATTATGTCAAAGAAAAACCATGAGCTGTTAGCTTCCTGTAAAATGAAATTAAAAAAAAAAAAAGAAAACAAAAAGAAAAGAACAGCCTGGAGATAAAAAGGTCCTAAGGTTCTAGAAAATGTCAACTCCAAGAAATGTGGTGGGTGTAAAAACCACAAATTAAGCTTTACATTCATATACAGTGTCTACGTTTGTTCTGAACAATGCTGAATGGTGAGAGCCGGGAGCCCCGTGAGCGCTGCCTCCCACTGAGGACATGCTTCCCATTCCTAGGCCGGGCAGCAGCCACTCCTTCCCACGGATGCCCCTTCCCACGGACATCCATGCAAAGCCGCTGTCTGTTCTGTGCAGCAATGGGCAGGAGTTTTGCTTCCTCTTTGCAAAGCCCCCTCCAGCAGGATGGAAATGGGCTGTGCTCCAGGAGCGGGGGATACATACCTAGGCAGTGTGTGAACAGATACCAGGCCAAGTCATTGGTGGGGAGATGTAGAAGCCACTGCCTCACTCCAGATTCAGTCAAGGACTGGGGCTGGTTCATTAGTCTCAGCCCAAACTACATAGAATTCACCCAGAGCAAGGGGAGAGATAATAATTCATCCTCGATATTCTACAATAAGTCAGAGAGGACAGAAAATGTGAGCTATGTTGCTCATATTTGCATAATGGCATTCATTAAAAACCCACTGAAATTTGACTCAGTTTCAAGATTAAAGAAGAAACTAAATGAGAGATTTTTTTCAACCAACCCTTCTCCAAAATTTGAACTACATAGATTTTTTGTTTGTTTGCTTTGAGCAAAAATCTTTTGGCAAATTTAAGGAACAAAATACCAGATCTATTTAGCATGAACATCCTCAGCTGTGTGAGGTCTCTGTAGCAACTGAAGGTATTACAGTGACTATAATGCACAGACTGCTTTAGGGAGAGAAAGTGCTTTTGAATGGATTTTAATTCTTTTAAAACACTTGAAATGTGTTTTAATGCATACAGTCAAAGCATTAGAAACTATTTTAAAAGAAAAGTTTTATAAATATAGGTTTATTCAACTGGTATAAGACCTCACTAATTCAGTGAGTGGAAAGGAAAATTACTATAGAAAACTACATTTTATATATATTATCCTGTTTTGGAAGTTAATCAGAACGCTATTACATCTTGAAGGGATTACAACTATACGTTAGGACTTAAAATCCTCAGTTCTTCCAGAAGACATTTTACAGCTCACCTGTACCACAGTGTTTGTGAAAACTAAATGCTTGCCCACTTTCACGACTTTCTCAGAGAGGCTGCATGGCAAGTGCACATAAATCTTTCAACCAAGATTCAAGCAGTGAGAAGGAGCTACTGAATTGCTGGCAACGTGAGCTAATGTTGAACTAATATGAACTTCATGCAAAATTTTGCTTTGTCCAGGACTGCTGGTTGGGGCGAACTTGTAGTAACAGGCTTGCCGGAGACCTGTCAGGGGAGTCTCTCTGGCAGGCTGTGAGCTGCAGCTGGAGCTGCCTTCCCTTCAGTTTGCTCTGAATTTAGGACATGCTTGCGCAGCTCAGCTATAAACTTTCAGCTGGAGAGGAGACAGAGAGGAACCCAACAGCCCTGAAGCAAATGAATGTCAGAATAATCCCAGTGCAAAGTCAGACTTTCGGTGAAACTGCAGAAGTGAAAAGTTTATTGAGGCTCAGACTGGGTCTAAGGCCATCTCGTCTGGGCTGAGGAAGCTGTGGACTCGGGAGAGATAAAAGCATGCAGTTTGCTTGTTTTAATGACTGTCTGGGCTGCCTGCCTGTAGCCAGAAAGGCATCTCCACCTCTAGATGAGAAGACCCACAACCCCCACAGAGCCACACAGAGCCTCCCAGCCACTGGGAGCTCAGTTCCCACCAGACAGCAACATCAGTCCTTCCTTTCATCACTGCCTACTTGACCACTGCCACAGCAGTGAGGCACATTTCTCAGGGAGAAATTGCACCTTAAACCTTTTAAAATTAAAATCCCGACAGGACAAGCTTCAACAGCTGCACAGCTGAGTCCAATAAAGCGCATCGCTGTCCTCACAAACTTTGTCTCAGCAATGACAATATTTGGGCTTGTCTTGTTTTCGGCTCTCCCAAGTAAAGAAACTGTTGTTGTTCCCTTAAAAAAACTCTTCCCAGTTCATGGTCAGGAAGACTTCCCTGGTATTTCGCCAAGAGTTGTATAACAAATGGCTGATGAAAAAAAAATAGCAAGAACAGGCCAGAAAGAAGAGAGGAAATATCTAAAAGGAGGAAAAGGACAAATGAGTCTTCAGAGAATATGAGCTACAGAGGATGCGCTGAGTTTATGTCTGGTACATTTTGCTTCATTTCCAGTAATTCATGCCCAGTATGTTTCTAGAAACAGATAGATGAAGTATTTATGAAAACCACACCAGTGGAGCCATTTCAGCCAATGAAAAAGTGGATCCAAGATGTGTTAGGAGAAAGTTTTTAAGTTCTGACAGTCAAAATGGATTTGTCACTAGGCCAACACATAGAATTTTCCCCTTCTAACTTGGACTGAAGAAAAGCAAATAGGATCATTGTTTTTGTGCCTGATCTCTCTGTCCAGAGGATTTGCTCCACCCAACACTGGATGGTCTATGGACCTCAGACTGCACCTTTGGGTTAAGGTCTTTATTTCCTTTCAGGAGTTAGTGCTTGGACAGGACTATCTAAATCTCCAAACGCAAAGTCGCACAGTAGAAGCTCTGAAGGCAGCAAGCATTTTGGTCAGGGGTCTCCCAGCAAGTTGCCATCACTGCTGTCAGGCATTCTGAAAGAGACAGGAAGTGCATTGCTGCACAGACCAGAGAGTCCAGACCTGACACTGGACAAAACTTTGGAGGAATTCAGGAACAGAAAATTTAGGAGGATAGAGGGGGAAAAAAACGAAGAGGAGACAAAGAGAAAATTATGAAGAAGAGAGAATGACCAAAAAAAACCCCACCAAAACTATGCTGTCCAAAATTTGAATATAAAAATTAAAATAATGCTCATTTATAGAAACATTATGAACAAGCAGTACCTGCTTATTAGCAGCATCTTCCTAGGACCATTTCCCATTAAGACTGAATAACAACCTCTGGAGCACACCATGTTCCATGTGCATCTATCTGTGACTGCAAACACCAAAACTGCCTGACAAATATTGGGAAATAATTCCCTAGATAAGCTGTGCATGTATTCACAAGTAAAATATGCAGCCATACCAGTCTGAACACAGGAAACACTCAATTTGTATGTGCAAAAGAGGAGCTCCAGGCAGGTCAGTACTTCAGAGACCAAGCTCTGAACCGGCAACACCAATCCTTTGGGACTGTCACCGCCAAAAGACAGGGTAACAACCTTCCCAGAAAAGCCACATCTTAATTTTTGTTTGAGCTGGTTTCACCAACCTTCCTCAGGTCCCTCATCCATGAATCCAGAATATAACTTGGACAAGCATATTCCTATTCTGATCAACTAATGCATTGTTCAGAGGAGCTCAGGTGTAATTAAGCCCTATGGCACATTTCTACCCCCTTCTGAAAAGAGTCATCTCGAATGCTTAAAGCAGTATCAGCAACACAGTTATTTTCCTAATAAAGTTTTCAGGTGATAGACATTTTGGCTGCAAATTCAGTACAAAGGGAAAGACTCAAACACACATACAAATGGAAACTTCAGGTGACAAATGTCAGCTGATCACTAGGGGTGTGCTTCTACAGCACAGACTGATGGTAAAGGATGGCAAAATTCCTAGTTTTTGCAAACAGACATTATAGCTTATTAAAGCAGTTCACTGTTAACTCAGCAATTCTCTGTTTCTGTACAGTGATTTTTCCCCTTGGATTAACAATATCCGTAGCAATTTTATGGGTGTGGTTCGGATCAGGAACATGCGCTGCTAGCTGGAAAATTGCATTTGACCTCTGCTTTTCCTTATCTCTTTTCAGGTTTTGTTTTCTCTTAAGTTTAAAGACACTTTCATTAAAGAAGTTATTTCCTTTCTTTTGGAGGCCGAATCAAAAGGCGCTAAAAATCGGTGAAAGTCTTTCCATTAATTTAGTAGGGCTTTACATTAGACTTTCAATTAGAAACAGTAAGTGCAGAAGTAAAAAGAAACTGAAGATAAAGGAGAGGGGAGCAGGAGGTGGAAATGTTTCATGAACATTTACAAACCTCTAAGGTTTCATTTGGCCTTATGTTAAGTTTAGGTCAAAGGTTTGGGTCAGCTTTTGTTCCCCTCAGCCCCCATTTGCTCTGATCTTCTTTTCCAGAGTGGGATCTTGACAGATGCACTGTGAAAAGGGAAAAATCGGTTTGAAAAGCTGGACTCAAGACCTGCTAGAGGCAGAATGATGAGGCAACTGCTTTGCAGTTTGTTTCATGTCACAGGGAATGCAATTCCCTCAGATGAAGTAGCGCAGCGTTGGAGTGAACCCTGCAGATTATTTTAGGGTAATGTAATGAGAGCGACACATCACAATTAATGTTCTCGCTTGGCATCTCCTGCAACTCACCTCAAACCATAGAGTTTGAGGGCGGTGTCATGCCCCAAGGCAGAAGCATTTGCTGCTTGTAAAACTATTTACTTGGGGACAGTATTTTGTTGACCGGTGGCAAAATGCCGAGACTCCCACAGGGAGATGGATGGCTTGTCCTCCAGAGGTCACAAGTCTCCAGGGTGGCAAAGCCATCATCCCCACCAGCCTTTGCCTGGCATTGACAAGAGAGGGGTGAGGCAGCAAGAAGATTTTGGCCCTCTTGACACAGAGATACGAATAAGGCAAGAAAGTACCTTCAGGCCAATTTATTATGTTTTCTTTTATAATTTCTAGATAATATTGCAGGAAAATCAGAGCAGCTTCCTGATACACCTCCTGGCTAACTTCAAAGTTGAAAACAATTACTGAATTTAAGTTAATTATGTTAATCAATTGGACAATTTGAGAGGATGGGGGAGGAGTGAAAAGGGTAGCTTGTACCTGGAGCGGAAAGAAGAATGTTACAAGTGGAGATGATAAAATCACTAGCCCTGGGGGACAGCAGGAGAAGCAGGCAGCTCTCAGCCCTGGAGCACTAAAGGTTCAGTCCAACTCCTTCTCCTTCATCCCCAGCTTCCTTCTTCTGCCTGTTCATCCCCACCTCAGCCAAACCAGCACAATTGTTTGCAAGGCCCCTGTAGCCCAGACCACTGAGAGCTGAGTTAACACCAAAACCTCCTGCACTGCTTGGGTCCCAGCTCACTGGATGGGGCTGGCACCTTACATGTGCTTTGGCTCAGATTCATCCTGCTAAGTTTAGTTATTTAACCACAGACTGAGTCTCAAATTCCTTTAAAAATCTTTCTCCAGCAAGCAGAGAGAGATGGGCACCCCCAGGGGCAATCTCTGCTGTTGGAGATATCATTATTCTCCCTTGCCACCAAGCCCAGAGGGAGCTGGAGCCCAGGACACCCTGCTCAGCCCACAGTGTGCAGGACAAGTCTGTTCAGACTTTCCCTTCTCCTCACCAGTGTAGGGACCACGATGTGGCCACAGAGGAATAGAGACAAAAATAGGTTTCTGACCTACTTCTTGGCATCAGGCAGCAGTGAGAGCGACTGCTGGAGCCGAGGGGGAATAGTTCATAACCACACAAACCTCACAGATGGGTTGGTGAGCTGGGAATGACATTGCCTCTCTAAGCTGGCTTTTCCAGCTTTCCTGTTGAAGCCTTTTCTCTCTCTTTTTGACCATCCTTGACACACAGACCTGGACAATTCTCCCCTCTTTCATTTCTGTTGATATCACATTTTCTTCTGTGTTTATGTGAAACAACATTATTTGCCATGGTTTTGAAATCAGCTCAGGACACAGTTGCTGTCTTGCAACATCTATTTTGGAAACAGCATTTAGGAAACATTTTCAGCCATGAATATTTGAAGATTATTAAATTCAAATCACTTCCAAATATGAGATTTTTTGCTTCTCAAGGGAATTGTAGTGTAATACTGAAATCCGTTATATTAATTTTTTCCCTTTCTGATTTAAATTCAGACATACTGTGGATTTATATTATTACTTTTCATCAATAGCATGTACTTTCCATGCTAGCAGGCTCTCAGGTGGTGTCTGCACTGAACAACAGAAAATACCTATTCCTTAGAGGAGTTTTCTATAGATAATTTTATATTTCTAGTCTATGTTTTTAATTATCAATATTCTCTAGTGTTTCATCTTCCACAAAAACTTCAAATATTTTTAGGATATCTTCTTTTCAGACACCAAAATTGTTTCCTCATGGAGGCTAAGCTGGCTCCATGGGATGGTCAGCCCTAAATACCTGACACCTTTTACTCTTGTTTTCTCCCAGGGGATGGTTTATACCAGCTTGACTGAAGCCCTGCTCTGACAGAGGGATTGGATGCTGCACACTGCACACATCCAAGCAGTCTCATTGTAATCAATTAGTAAGACTGGATAATTTAAAAGAAAATGTTTCCTTTGTTCCATGCAAATAACATTTTCATTACTCATTTCAACTGGCTGTTTAGCAAAACCAAGTATTTTTTTCTTAATAAAAAGTGAATGGTCTTAAAGCAAACACCAGTAAAAGCAAAGATGCTGGAAATTTCCTTGCTGGAAAGGCATGGAACAGAAGTTTTACCCTTGGGTAACAGATACTTAGGGCCAACCGAGGAAATCTCTTAGAAAAAATTAAAACTCCTCTGAGAAAAATAGCACGTTATCCCTGCTGACTGACTCCAAAGAAGAAAAAAACTGCACTTTTACCCAACACATCCCGTTTGGTTCCTTTCACGCCTGGGAAGGTGAATTTCCCTCAGAGTGAGCCTGTTGCTGCCACATCCTCCCATGAGCTGAACACAAGAGGTTTCTCTCTTTTGTGCTGCCAGGATGCTCCTTACGCCCCTTCTGTAAACACACAGGACAGGTCTCAGCAAACTCAGCAAGATACTTTAAGTTCCATTTGCACAGAGAACTCTTTTTCCATGACAGGAAATCAGGGAAAGAGGAGTTAGCCCTCCCTTTGGTTGAGAATCACAATTCTTGGGCATCCTGTACATGTGGCTGTTTAAGGTACACTCAGAAGATCCCTCTTTGTATCTGCAAAACAGTTCCTGAGCTTGCTTAGCCTTAAAAAACACATAAATATTGTCACTGTTGTTGATGCCATTTGTGCTCAGATTTATGTAAAAAAAATATTTTTTTATTAAATAAACTCATACCTGTATATATACTCACACTTCAGAGGTTTGGGGGAATTAGATGAAAGTGGTTGTTGATGAAACTCAAACACCATGCGCTGGTGCTGGAATTCAGAGCCAGCTTTCCGGGATTAGGTGTCCCCGGCTAACCTCAGCTGTTAGAAATTATTTTGGAGCTTGGCCCTGGCAGGTGAGGGGTAACCATGAGGCAGAGAACAAAAGGGTTTCTCTCTCTTCTGCCCCAGCCTCCCCCCTTTGCAGAATTGGGCAAATGTGGTTTTAATTCAGAAACACAAATGTCATCTTCAAAGTCACTCTGTGAAAGAAGGGTGGAGAAAAGGAAAGCAAAAAAAAAAAAAAAAAAAAAAAGAGAATTGGATTGCAATTTGTCAAGATGTTTTTAACTGTGAAATTGAACTGGAAAGTCTTAACAGCTGAGTGATGAGCAAGTGGGGGAGGAGGAGGGACTGGGAGTGCTGGAGCTAGTCTGCAGTGCACTTGAAATGCATCAGACTCCCTTGCTGTCCCAAACAGCATCTAATATTTTTCTTTCTTCAAGGCCAGCCCTTTTCTGATGTAAATAATCCTGTGATCCCATACCACCAGGAGTCTAGGGAAAACAGCTCCACCTTACGTGCTGTTCTTGGAATGCTGAGAGTGAGGCAAAAGTGTCACTGAAAGCTGTTTGGGACCATTAAGTAGTAAAGAAACAATTTTTACCTCATGTTATCCCCCACCTCGTGCTTTTGGAAGTCTCCAGGCCGGGAGGTATTTTTGCTTCCTCCAGGTTAGAAGAGCAGTGGCTGGGTACGTGCTGCGGCTCCGGCAGCAGACGTGAATAATGCAAAAGGGCTACGAACACGAGAAGTCACTCTGAGCTCTTGCTGTACTTTCTTAATGTATGTGACATTGACATAATACGCCCCAGGGCATTTTGGATCAGATGGCGTTCGCCTGTTCCACGTGCTGGTTTTATGAACAGCAAATCAAGTTGTGAAACACATGTAGGCAGCGTGTGTGGCGAGTGGCTTTCCGTCCTGTGCTTGGGTGGGAAGCACACAGCCGTGGTGGTGAGGGCAGCACTCCCAACAGAAATACCCTCTCTGCCATCTGAGGAGAGGATTCCTGCTCCCTGGCAGGGCTCGTGGTGGGATGCTGGATGGTGGTGGTGGTGTTGTATCATCGTTCTGTCTGACCGTATCACGCACACAGCACTCAGAAACAGCTTTCATGGCGCACAGAAGCTCAACCAGATACACATCACGGGAGCTGACATGTGAGCTGGATACTCTCCTCACCAACATAGGGAATTTAAGCCTTCCCAAGCACACAGGTTGGATAGGAGGGTCACAGCTCAGTAGAGGGTCAGTCCAAACCCCTTTTCCTCACATGGAGAGGCAGCAGCCCACCAATCAGATACACATTTCAGCAGCACTGAGAAGCACGTCTTCCCCTCCCACATCCCTGTCCTTCAGACGGAAAAGTCCATTTCTGTAGGGACAGAAAGCAGGATTAATCCCTCTCTGATTTCCTCCTCTAACTCCTTCTCCCTGACACCCCATTCCAGCTTTCATCCTATCTGGGCTATTTAGTCTAGAGCAGGGAGGACCGAGAGGAGACATGATAACAGTCTTCAATTATGTAAAAGGCTTATGCAAAGAGGAAGGCAATAAATTGTTATCCACATCCGTGGGGAAAGCACAAAAAAGGGTAATGGGTTTAACTGTGGCAAGGGAGACCTAAGTTCAGCACTAGAATAACTTTCCTGCTGCAAGGGTCACTGGGCACTGGAGGAGATTGCCCGGGGGGCCGGGGGATCTCCACGGCTGACGGGGTTAAAGAAACACTTTGGACAAATGTGTCAGCAGTGTTTTGTGTGGGGGTGGTTGAGGTGACCTGCTCAGGTCCCTTCTGGCTCTGTTTTCTTCTGCACCATGGAGATAACTATCCCAGGCTCATTCCTTGGCAGACAACCATGAGAGAACTCCCCTTCACCTGTGTTTTTTTGGTATAAGATGACAGTCCTGTGGCAGCAACACACTTGGACCGAGGAATAGATGAAGCCAGAAGACAGGATGATCTCCTATCACACAGAAAACATAGCTGTCAGGTTCTGCAGGACCCAGACTATTACTGTGCCCACTCCTAAATAATTTAATTCTCTCTTAAACAACAAAAGAAACTCAAGCATCCTACAAGTTCACTGACTGCAGAGGACAAGGGCTCACACTCACAACCCACACTCTGACTTCAAAGCAGCCTCCTCACAAGCAATACAAAGAGAGTTACTTTGCCCTGTGCAAGAATTCAAGAAACCTTGAACTGTGCTCACTTTTGTGACTGGTACAGCCTCATCTTACACAGCTCTTGCACAGAAGCAGCATCCCTGGAAATGTTCTATTCTGAAATGCACTTCTCACCAAGTCACACTGAAAATGGGACTGATCATATGTTTACATAAGGATATCCCTAAGTGCTTTGCTGGACTGGGGCCTTGCCCAGCTATGTTTCAGGCTCCTGGAGGTCAGTAGGGATTGATTAGCCTCTCTGCATGACCTGAGCACTGAAAGCCTCCATGTGTCAGGATGAGGATATTTTGCTGAATATATTTTTTACCTCTGAGTTTTACACATTGACATAAAAGATGGTCAATAACAACAAAATCAGAAAAAAGAGTCCGTCTTTCTGAAGGAGAGGTGTGACTGAACCCTAACAAACGTAATTTGTATCATTACTGCTGATGAAGTTACTAACCTGTAGCAAGGAGACGTGGATCAATAGCTGCTTGAGAAGAGGCAGCTGCAGATATCCAAACGGACATGAAAAAGGAACTGAGGTGTAAGAGGCAATAGCTGAATATTTAAACCAGATGAAAGTTGTAAGGTAGGTTAGTGACCTTGAAAGAACCAGATAAGTAAAAAAAAACTAGAAAAAGGCTACAGTGATTTATATACTTGCCCTGCACAAATATTGCAATGCTCATTGAAGGGTGTAGTAAATTATGAACAAAGTAGAGCTTTATTAGATTAATGACAGAGAAGTTTATACAGAAAGGTTGGCAACATTGGAAAGGTAAGAGAAATTAGTTTGATTTTAACTCTTTTTTTTGTTTTTTTTTTCCCCCAGGCTTGAACATTTCTTTTTCTGACATGCAGTCTTACACTTGACAGTCTGGTTCCAGGTCCTTTGTGACAACAATAGAACTCAATGTATGGAAAGCAGTGGAACACTAGGAAGTGTGAGGAGACATTGAGAAGGAGATACTAAGTGCTAAAAGCTGGCAGTTCACCAAGGTTCTGTTTCTGTCCCTGTGGAAAGCGGTGGGAATTTTGGAACTGACCAAGAGGCTCTCAAACATTTATCATGATTGCTGTGGTGATATCCAGAACCCCTTGTCTTGGATCATGCCATGGTGGTGTCCATAAACAAGATAAAAGACAACCACCTCCCACATGCTTTAAATCAGGCAAAGTGAGGCAAAGTTTGGTAGGATAATAAGAGGCTGCAGCACAAAATGGTTCACACGTGGTTGCACAGAAAGGTGGGCCAGGACCTCCAAACCCCATTTCCCATCCAAGTGCCTAATTTAGACTAAAGGGAAGGACATTTCTGTCTTCAAGAACAGACATTTTAAACTAGCTTAAAGGATTTTGTTAAGGAAAAAAAACCCAAAGAAAGAAACAAACAAAAACAAACAAAAAGGAGAATAAAAAAAGAAAGTCCACCTTAAACAGTTTTCAGTATATGTAGGTTGGTTTGCAAAATACAGGTATTAATCCTAACTTGTTTATATCAGTGGAAGGGACAAGTCAGTCATCAGAATACTCATAATTACACGTGGAAATACATTTGTAATCATATCAAGTCCCAACAGTGACTCTAACAACTTCTTGGACCACTGCCATCAACAAAAGAGCCAACTCCGCAGAGAAAACATTCGGGAGCACAATTTACTCCAGTTAATCAGGGCATGGTCAACTGCACTGCTGGGACACACCAGCCTGCTGATCATTAAGGTCTGTGACTGCCTTCTGCTGCAAAGGAGGTGAGTGGCTGTGCTCTCCCCCAGCCCTGAGACTGCACTTGGTGAGATCAGTGCCCGAATTCTCTCCTCCATCAGCAGGGTAATGCCCAAGGAACTGGCACTGTACAGTGTGCTGCTCATTATTCACCACTTGCCACGTACAGGTGACCTGAAAACCTGACCCACAGCCCAGTGAGTCCCCTTTGGATTTCTCTGTGCTCTGGATCAAGCCTCAAGAGAACAATTAGAATGAATGAGCTCAAATAAAAATGAACTTTTGTGAGCGTGTTTCTGATCACTTCTGCAAGCTGCCCTTTGCCCCCTGCAAGAGCCCTTGCCCAGGTGTAACGTGGCCAAAGAAAGTTCTAGCTAAGAGAGGATTGCAGGTTAATAACCATACTCAAAAGAGCTGCTTACAGGGTAAAAAAATGGCTGAGAAATAAAATATATTCAACAGCATCATCACCTACAGCGAATAAATTTCACAGGTAGGATAGTGCAGCTACAGCTATTATGGAAACATGAATCTTCAGCTCCTTTACATTATTATGTTTTTCCTTCCTTGTAAGATTTGTTGAAAAAGTAGAATATGCTAATAAACCTCTCTGATTTGTCTCCCTTGAAGTTTTGTGTGAGCAGAGTAACACATTCTATTTGAACTCCATAATTCATATGTAATTATTTTTAGTTATGTTCTCTTCAACCCTCCACGGGCAGCTAATGAATTTAGGAAAATGTATAGTCTCCTTGAATTACCCACTGTAATTTCTCACCAGCATTAGTTTGAGCTTCGTTGGCAGCTACACTCTTAAATATCATCATTAAAACTTATCCCAGTCCATGTGTAATCTGGACAGAGTTTTCCCTCATGACCTCCTGCCTCTGTGTTAGTCAACATCCCATCCTATGCCATTCAAGGCTCTAGTACCTGAACACTGGAGTATTTCAGCTTTTCCACCTGTGAGAATCAAGGGATAAATTTGTATTTTTTGATCCACAACAGCAGCCATCCTGTGATGAGCTAACTGTGCACACGAAGGTATTCCCATGGGAGTTGGTGTGAGCAACTTGAATTAGGCTGGAAAGGCAAAGGCTGGGATGGGATCTGCTGCTTCAGCACAGCAGTGGCACCATCTGCAAACACTCTGTTTTGCCACAAGAAAGTGACAAAAGGATCCAGGAGAAAAATTCACCCCAATCTCCATCCCTCCTCCACTTAGGAGCAGTGGAAACTGATGGCTGCCCGGCTTCACCCTCACACCTGCAAACCCTTCCATGGCCTCATTTCCTCTCTCCTCCGCATCCTCCCACAGAAACTGCACTATTTGTTAAACAGAAAGACTGACTTCTTCTGCTGAAATATTTTAAGATAGTCTGTGCCTGTATATGAAAATAGAGGATTTATTTTCTCAAAGAATCTGCATTTTCTGAAAACTTCAGGAAATTATTTTTTAAAGGAAATTCATAATTATTTGGGGATTTTTTTTTGCCCTTAGTCTACTTTTCCTTGCAGGCAGGGCTCATCCAGATTTCTTCAAGGGACATTAAATATGTGCCTTCATTTTCTGATTTAAATAAGAAAAAAATCCAAATGCCATAGATGTTCATAGAAACAAGGCTTTGTGTCCTGATGGTGCAATAAACTTTCACAACAGTGAAACACAGAGCTAAAAAACACCAATATGAAAAAAATGTTGTTATTTGAATCCATCATAGTCAAATAAACTAGTCAATACTACCTTAACACAAAACATTACAAACACCAAAGTAACACCTGCCTGTGATTTTTATGAAACTGTTCCTTGAGAAAATGGTCCCATAGAACTTTTTAACTCTACTTAATCAGCACAAAACAAATCAAAGAAGATGATTCTCATTTCCTTTTCTAAATGAAAAATGTCCATTTCATGAGGGAAAGGTCAGCTGTTAGGCAGAGTGCTGGTGCACTTTAGAGAACTTAAAATCTGCACCTGGACTTCCTCACATCCTTAGTATTCTCTCCCTCAGCCTGGCTGAGAATTGCTGATTAAAACCACTTTTTTGCTCCTAGTCCCTTCATTACTCTGATGATCGTGTCTTTCTCTCTTAGAATTTACTCTTCCTGTAACATTTTCTGGAGAATATGCAATAAATTCTGGTTTATGTCATATTCCCAGCTAGACAGCTATAGAAGTGTTAAATAGCTACTGTGACATGTCTAATAAATAGCCATCTAACCACATTATAAATAACCTCAAATTCAGCCCAATAAATACTGCAATAAATTTGGTTTTGCCAGTACATCTGTATAAATATCAGTAATAAGGTGGACCAGAAAGGCTAACCATACTAAAGAGCTTTGATTTTGGAAAAAGGCCACGTGCAATACTTCATTCCTCTTAGGAGAAAAAAAAAAAAAAAAGAAAAGAAAAAAATTGTTCAGCAAATAATAAAGCATGGGGAAAGGGAGAGATTCTTGGACAACCTGCGGTTTATTTAGATGAGAAAAAATGAGATGCGAAGCAGGGCACGTTTAACTAAATGTCTATGGGAGTTGCACAATTTTTGCATACCTTAAAAAGCAATAACTTTCCAGTTATTAATTAACTCCTATTGCCAATACCATTACCAGCAGCTGGAAATGTCTACTGAACAAGACAGACAGGTATCTTTTTCTTCTAGACTGCAATCCTGTGTTGTCTGCCAAAAGTTTTGAAAAATATTCCAACTATTTGGCTGACTGTTCAGTAGCCTCATCAATATCCCCCTCCTTGACATTTTTTCACCTACCACCCACATTTTTCCATTCTTTGGATGACAAAAGCCAGGAGCATCTCAGCTGGAGGAGGCTGGCATGGCCCTGGCAGGAAGGAGAGCTCTGTTCCCCACCTCCCATGCCTGATGCCACCCTGTTCCACTGGATCAGGAGCTAAGCTTTTCAGCTGTGCTCTACTGTATAGAAAAACATTTTGCATTTCCATTGCTCGAGTTTGGACATCTTTAAGGTTCCTCCTTCCTAGCTTTGCTTTCTCATCAACCAAAAGACCTTTCACTCGTGTGAGCAGTGATGACAATACCTGCCACAGTTCTGTGTTTATTCCGGTCTGTTTAGTTAAGCTTGTTTAAGTTTTATTTCTATTTATAAACTTAAGGAAAAAAAAAATTCTGTTCAGAGGAAGCTTTTAATACCACTGTCCATTCCCTATTTATATCCTCCTGGAGCTCTGTGATCAGAAGATAATACTACCAGCTTCCCCTGTGTCAGTTTGCTCACAGAAAAAAAAGACAAGTTACACAATAGCTCTACTATTACACTAAGGATGTGCATAAACATCTGTATAATCTAATATTTTCCACAGGGTCAGACTAATGGGTCACGTACTCCACACTGGTTTCTAACTTACCAGTTCTAGCACTGTGGAGGCACACAGTTAAATTACGAGAAAAAGGGAATATTTCTTCAGCATTCAGCTTCAGTCATCAGTGATGGATCAGGTACAAAAGGTTGCCCATGGAAACTTAAATTTTGAGCAAAGCACTACAGATGTGAAAACAGCAATTTCTAGGAGCCTGTGGACCATGTCAGAAACACATAACACATGCTTACACTGGAGTGTAGTTACCTTGTCTCCTGTTCCTTGGGACACTACCACGCAGTAAGCTTGGAGTTCTTGCATCAGCTATGTTGATTGACATGAACTTTCCAGGAGCTGATGTACCTGCAGGAGAGGAGACAATGCTGTTTGCTCTCATAAGTGATACCATCGCTTTTTCCATTCCCTCCATGGTTGTCCAGCCTTAGACTGTCCCACTCTTTCCCTGGACATCCCTCCACAGGAATCTATGTCTCCCTTATGTCTGAGCATGGAAGGAACAGTCTTGGACCCCCTCAGATTCTACATGGTGCCATCAAAATCCACTCCATCTTCTCCATTTATGACTGCTTTTCTGCCTGAAGAGAAACACAGCAAATACTCAGATGCTGTGGATCACATAGGGTAGTTTTCTCCAGATGGGATCTAAGCTCTTAATTTTATAAATAAATACAGCACAGACCATACTGACACGCTGCCCTGGGCTCTTGATATGGTATTTCAAAGAGGGGCAAAGCCTAAGCTACCTCTTGATGGAGCAGTGAAAAGCTCTGAGCAAAAAGGATGGGAAGACTGAAGCAGAAAAGTGTGTGGGTACAGAAGGTCCCTTTTCCCTCAACTGCTTTAAATCACAGTCTCATTAAACGTGGAGGGTAGATGTAGGGAACAATGAGACTCAATTAATAGGTCATAGACTGCACATACCTAATTATAAATCCATTTGGCCCTAGCCTAAACATCCTAATCTTAGTCCCAAAATATACAAGTCTGCCTGGAGAGACGCAAAGCAGCGATAGCCCATGCAGGGACTTGCCAGCCTCAAACTGTCCATGTTGTTCTTTCAGTTATCACAGTTTATTTTTTGGACACTGAAACCCCAGGGGCTGCAGAGCAGTAAGGCACCACAAAGGATACAGTGATTTGTGACAAATCACTTCAAGGATGAGGGGAACCTTCTCAGTGATATCACTGTCTGTCTGTCTCCGCATGATGTACTGCAAAGGTTAATTTGTTTTGAAATCCCCGGTTTTAATTTGCATTACTGATCAACCTAGCAATTATAAATGTTAATCTATTCTTCAGTGGCCTTAAATTCAGAGATCGAGACTGCTGAACTAAATAAAAATTCCATCCCTTGCTGTGATTTATTAAAACTTGAGTGATATAGAGAACCCACTGAGTCAGAGGGCTGATAGAAGCATTCTTTCAAGGCATATCCTTAATTAGTTTTAAAGCAGGACAGACCAATTTATACCAATATATACTTTGATTTGAATCAGTTTTGTTAATTGTGATTTAAATAACAACTTAAATAATTTGATTTGCAGTTGTGCTTTCTAACAGATATTCCTGAGAAAGGGTTATTTCCAGAGACTGACAACTAATATAAATGTTTAATTGCAAAGAAAAGTAGCTTTGAGGTTGTATTTAATATTTGTTTTTGTTAACTAAGAGAACACACTAAAGCCACACTTACGTCACTATATACCTAAGCATTTATTTTGTTTTTTGATTTTACATTTGATTTGTGAGAAAACAGGACATGGTGTTTTTAATCACCTGATTCACTTTTAAATGCGTGCTTTGTGTCATGCTGCTTCTGAACAAAAGTATCCAGAAGAACATGATTGTTTAAATGGAACTACATTGTGTCCTGCATATTTTAGGAAATATTATCAAAATATTCCTTGCATTTCAAGGCAGCTGATGTACTGAACAGTGCAAATATCATCGGCAATAAACCAGCTGAGCTATTTTTTCCTTACTTCCATGTTCTTCTAGATCATAATTGGCTGATCTTAACCCCCCCCCCCCGCCCCTTTTACTAATAAGATGGAAAAGGATAAGCAAATTTTCCTGTTCTTTCACCTCCCAGTTACTTTCCCAACTTGGAATACTCTAGTCATTAAATGATGTAAAGCAGATAAAATAAAAAGAAGAAAATGTTCTTTTTGCACCTGCAAAAAAGGCTGCAGCTGTCAAAAGCTAGTTTATGACTCAAGAAACTCCAGTTCCAGGTGTCTAGTTAGTAATTTCCCCCCTTTAGTAAGCTAACATTCTTCAGAATGTTGGCAGTGAATATATACTCAACTGTTATTTTTTTATAAGAGTTTATTAATAAGAATATAAAATCTTATTTTAGGCATTCATGACAAATTTAGGCTGCCATCATTCCAGAATACCTGACTTCAAGTTTAATTTTAAGAGGAGAAAAATATTAATTCAAAAATTCAAAGATGCATGGATATGTGTTGTAAAAACACACACGGAGTTCTTGGCACTAAGGAATCACAGACAAAGGTCAAATTGTGGATGGATTAATTGCCATCTATTTTGAAAGGAAACACAACAAAAACACTCTGGGTTTTTTTTGTCCAGAGGATTTTCCTCCCACCCTCAGCTGTCAACTAAGCCTGTCCTGGTCTGAGACATCATCTACATCACATAAATGCTCTGTTCGTATATGTAATACCTTCTACCACTATCTGAATTTTGCAGGGGAAGCTATGCACAGAGCACCATTGTCTTGCCAATAGAAAGGAGAATTGGTGAAGCTCGTGTTTCTTTTGTGTTATAAAGTATGATTTTTATCCCTTGCACCTGGACGAGGACCTTTCACTTCCCCACAAGGAAAATGCCTGGCAATGAACTATTTTCTCTACACACCATCATTCTCAGACAGCATAAGAGAAAAGGCACAGCTCTAAGCCAAAGTGTCCTTTCTTAGTCCAAATATTTATTCTAAATTCCATCTAAACCTCTACCTGATTAGAAATTAGTTAACTAAGTTAATATGTCTGCTGGGTAAGTAAGAGAGCTTTTCCACTCAATTACTTGACGCAAGTCTGACAGCACAGTTTCTTAGGGCAATAACTTGTCCTGGTGGACTCAATCTAAAGGTTGGATTCTATGATCTTAGAGGTCTTTTCCAACCTTAATGATTCCATGATTCCCATCCCTGTCAGCAGGGCTGACACTGACTGCTCAGGGAGGCTGGCAGGAGGGCAGGACTAGGGTCTGCACACTTCCACCTCTGAACAATGGGACCATAACACCTCAAAATCCACTTTGGAGCTCGGTAATAATTCTTCCCCAGGCTATTCTCAATATTTGGAGGGAATTCCAATATTCTCAATGTTCTCTAGGAAATTCCTATTCTGTGAGCCAAAAACTCTGTGGTGTAACAGAGGTCAGGCAAGGGAGGTCCAGTTTGCAGTCTGCAATGAGGGTTTACACTATGTCCTTCATGTCCTAGTCAGCCCCCCAGAGTATGAACCCTTACACTCATTTTCAATCACTTTTCTGAAATAAGAGACATTTGTTTTAATTTGTCTGTGAAATGTTGCAGATGCCACCTGGTACTTAGTTACCAGTGTTAACCAATACCAGGAAAAATTGGATGTTGATCCTTAGCTCATAGAAAAGGATTAATTCCCCAGTATGGTAAGAATTTGAAACTCAAATAAGTAAGCAAGTTAGCTTTTCACCGGTTCTGAGTTTGCAGCACAGGAATATGCACATCCAGGATGTGTGGGAATGCTGGGACCAGGCAGACACTCACCTGGGAGGGAGCACGACAAAACACCCAGGCAACATTTCCATAAGGCCCTTCAGAAGTACTTCCCAAGCAGACAAAAACTTACATGAAAAAAACCCCAACAAAAAACCCTCAAAATTTGATAAGTAAACAGAAGTTTTACAAAAGGTGAAAAGTGTTTCTGCGGAATGAAATTTTTGCTTACTCTAAACTTCAAAGCAGGCGAAGACTAAAAAGAAGTGCCAAAAGCAGTAACTTGAAGAGCTGTCACTGTGCTGCAGCTAAGGACATACACCCACGAGTTCCCCTTAGAAACGTCTCCTTTTCTGCTGAAAACCACTCTAGTTCACAATTCCTCCATGCAAGCATCATCCTACCTGGAAATGGCCACTTAAATGTGCAGAACAGACAAAAGGGATCAGTAAATACCTCAGTCCCATATTTGGAAAGTTGCACTATACATTCAAGACCATTTAAATACTTGAAAACCTCAGTGAGTACCTGAAAGAGCTGTGTCTGCTAAGCCCATCAAGTCTGCAGAACTTGCACTGGAGAATAGTAGACAAATTTTGCAAGGGGAGGCTCAAAACACACTGATGTAATTTTTAATGTTTTGGAAAACATAGGAAATTCCAGCAGTCATTGAATTAAGTCTGAATTTCTTTCTTGAAGATGTGCATTAGGCAAATATAAACCATTCAGTAAATACATGGAAAAAGTGATACCCTGGAAGAAATAAACAAAAGATATATAACATCAGACTAAACAAGCTCGTGCAAGGCCAAGAAGTAACAGCTATCTTTGAAATCACTAGGAAGTAATAAAAAATAAACATTTGAAATATTAAATAAAATAGAAGAAATAATTCTTTTCCCCTATCACTCATGTCTAAAGCAGTGTAGACGTGCAGCTCAAATGTCACTGAATATGGTAGGTTTCATCCCAGCCTGATCTCAATTTCAGGTTGGCTCTCCTGACAACAGCAGCTCATCAAGATGTCTGTGCTAGCCAGATACTTCACCTCCTGTGTGGGTAGGGAAAATAGAACAAGTAAAACTAGCTGACATCAGGAAAATTGAGAAGCTGTAATTCATACAGAATTGGCCCAGAAATAATCAGATTCCTAACTCCTTTATTTGTTCCTGGATCAGATCCATTCTGACCAGATAAACTCCTCCTCAGTGCACTACAGAGCTCTGGTGTAATGAAGTGATGGGTCATGCTGGTGCTATCGTATCCAGGATTTATGAGGAGACATTATCGCCTCAAATCGGGAATTGGAAGGGGCAGAGGTATTTTGGTTCAGCTCTGCAAACAAGTCTTTAAGGCATGTTTAAGTGGGTGGGATGTAATCAATCAAATTAAGGTGCTGTGCATGGGTGTATCTCCCCTGACCTCAGAGGGAATTCCAGCGTACATTGGTACAGGATCTGACTGGTTAGGAATTAATTAACCGTGCACGTCTATTAGCAAAAGCATGCACACCTCCTACAGGTAATTCAGCATATTTCCTCTCCTTCCCTGAAAGGAAAATGCTCTGTGCAGATACCAAAGCTGCCTTCCCCGTCGATCCCCTCTTGTCTCTGTTTGGCATGTTACTTGCATTCTCCATTCAGCAGCAGCTGTGCATAGTTGGTCAAACATTCCAAGTTGTTTGTCAAAGTTTTGTTGAGGCTTTTCATCTCCCTGCTTTCCCGTGGGGCGCCCAAACATAAGTCATCTCTGTTGGCTTTTGGAGCAGATTAATTCAGAGCACAGCTTCAGAACTGGCAGGTGATCAGTTAGCTGGAGGTTAAAGTGGAGCATTTTTCCCTAACAAGTGCAACAAAAAGGTGGGGAGGTATTTCTCATTTAGCACATTTTAATTCAGGTAATATATTTCCTAGAGGCACACCTCCAATGCCAGCTCATGGGCAATTCTTTCACTAGATGCAATCTGAAGAACCACTGGAGGTGGAGGAAAGCTAATCAAAGCAGAAGGCCTGATTTATCACTTCTGAAATCCACGGTGGGGATAACAAACTGTAGCCTCAAGGTTTTGGGCCCTGAAGCACACTGTACCAACCCTGGATCCATGACAACAATGAGAAAACCTCCTGCTGACATCACTCACACCTATGCCCAGCCTGCTGGAGATGTTGCTGTAAGGGGTCGGCACAAGGAGGAACCAGGGTCCTCCAAAGGGGAGGGCAGGAGCGCAGGGGCTCTCTGCAGCACTCAGATAATTGGCAGTGCGACAGAGGAAAAAGGATTTTGGGGATCTGACCACACAGGTTTTGTCACACAGTGAAGAGGGAAATAGATCACATCTGCCACATCTTGGAGCCTTGATCCATAGCCAGGTAATTGGTAACAGGAGTTTTCTGTAAAGATGAACTCCGTGGAATTTTTTAACATTTATATCTCTCAAATAATTTATTTTATTTTGAGTTATCTCCTAGGAAACAGTCAATTCGTGTCAGCACTAAGGAGTAGGATGCCATGCATAGTTAGGAATGTCTGTTAACTTCCACTCTCAAAATGCTCATCCCTACAAGACAGGAGGAAAGAGGATAGCATGGGACCTGATCTCAGTGGACCCTCAGTGGGATCCCAGGTCCTATTTGTGCTTCAAGAGTTCTCACTCCAAATTTATGCTCAAGTTGTGTCATGTGGTGTCAGTCCAAGTGGATGCACAGGTAGCTGAGTGAGGTCAATAATTAATTTGACACATCATGGCTCCAAATCCCACAGTGATTTATGGATGTGAAAAACTTTCTTACCTTAATCAACGGGAATATTCATGTGCATGAAATTAGATAGGTAAGATCAGGATCAGTCTCCAGAGAAACAAAACGATGTAAAGGCTGTTACTTATCATGACTGTGTTGTTTTTCTAAAAGGGGGAAAAAAAAAGGAAATATTTGAATTATAGCTATTTGATGGGTAACATTGCAGTAGGCAGCTTAGTTCTTGTAATCTGCTGGCACCATTGGTAGAGAACTAAATCAAATGTGTTTTTATTCATCTTGTGTATCTATTTATGCAATCCATTGCGATGGTTATTCAATATTTATGTTGTCTGCGTGAATTACTGCATATTTCATTCTCTTTTGAAAACTAGGATAGTTGAAATAGTACAGCATTGCTTTTTATCTGACAGAGCTTTAATCTTTTGCTTATCGTGGTTTTACCTGAACTGTTGTTCAAAAAAACTAAATAAATGAGCTTTTGGCAAGATAAGGAGTTCCCATATTAGACCCTGGTACCATTGGTCATGGTATCATGATACACCTGACATCCCTCATAAATAATAAGTGTGTGAAGATCTGTTTTTTCCCTGCCTGTATTATTCTGAAGATACAGCACTCACCACACTGATTAAAGTAAAACTGCTCATACTGTAGCCTAAGTAGTCAAATTCCATCCTTTAGGAAGTAAAGATAATCACTTGCAGAGGTCAGGAAAGACTTTATGCTCTACTTACAGGAGTAAACATAGCATGTGGCTCTTCTCAGCTAGTCGTATCCATCGTGGCACTCTTATTTTGACACAAAATATCCCAGAGAAAAATAGATCAGATTTTTCTAAATCATTAGAATATGCCTGCTGCTGCACTCCAGCACCGAGACTGCAACTCAGCATCTTGTTCCACTTAGCAGTGAAGAACCAGCTAAAAGATAGATTGGAAGAGAAAATCTGCAAACATAGACTTTGAGTGAAAGTCACCTGCCACTTTCCAGGTGCCCACCATCTCCAGGGTGCAGGTGACAGAAGCTTTGCAACTTCTGTGACTAAAAAGCCTTGCTCCTTGACCTTGCTCCTGAAGAAGCCTTGTCATATACTTTTTAAGACATCAAGAGGAATCAACAAGGCATCAGGAAGGTCCAGGAAGACATCAGCGTGGATCCACAATTCAGATTTTGGAATAAGTGGACATTTTTCATTGCTCACTCCATACAGGAGCATTGAAAGGAAGAGCTTAGAATGACCTTAAAAACCTGAAAACAGAAACAGGAGACAATTCTTGATGCTGCTGTTCCATAATCCATGCTACCCCAAACCATTCTCCAAGGAAAGAAACTGAAAAACCCCATCAAGGAAACAGTGGCATAAAACAAAAAAATAAAGTATAAACAGAAAAATAAAACCAGACACCACTGTGGTACCCAAAGGAACTATTACAAGGAAAATGTTTGTCAGTATAGGACGCTCCACTGCACACATCTGGTGTTCTCAGCAATACAGAACATTTCTTTAATTGCTACACCTGAGACTGAGAGCAAGAAATAAATCTAGGCACTGATCTCAATGTATTTTGAGGCAGGTGGAGATGAGTAGCAGCATGAGGATTTCATTGACAATAACCAAGCAGTTATACATTACTGCGTTGAACAGACATGCTCACGATATGGCTATGCCTTTGTAATTTGATGTCTGTTTTTTAAATCCTTCTGGTGCCAGACACTGTAGAGATAACTGTGATAAGCCTCCCATTTGGTATATATCATCCAATGCTTTTTTGCACAATCCAAGATGTCAGTGCAGCAATATCCAGTGGAAAAGGCAATGGACTGGATGTCAGAGCAGCTGGACTGGTTCCAGTTTGTTGCTTCTTCTCATGGTTTGTTGCATGTCACTGAACTTCTCTGTTCCTGTTTTATTTACTCAGACTGTAAGTACGAGCTACATGTTTAGACATCACCTTGCATAATGGGTCCTCACTCTCTCTCAGGCCCTTAAAAACGTGCAAGTTAGTATTATCCACTCAAATTAATGACTTAGACTTTTTCATACAACAAACACAGTGAAGCTGATGCATCTGTAGAGAGAAAAGTATTTTAAGACAGGCACAATGCAAGAAAGGAGATAAAACCACCACTCTGAGAAGCTATTTGGTATTTCTAAACTGGAAAATGAGCTACTGGTCCTCTTGCTCAGCATCTCTATTGCCTTCATCTCTCAATAGGATGGTGGGAAGTTTCTCATCATATTTGTAAATGGTGTGAGTCCATAAAAGAGTATGCTAAATACTGATGTTCACATGCTTAATAGAAGTAAATGTGTTTTATTCTAAACTCAACCTGAATATTCTAAAATTCATTTTAATACTTTCTTTCAATTTGCTATAGCTTGTCCTTTTTGAACAAGGGCACATCATTGGCAGCTGTTATTATTACCTATACATTTTTTCAGCTGTATTTCATGTAGACCTGGTGACTTGATATTCCATTTACACAAAATTTTCAGTTTTCAACCTTGTCATTTCCCAAATCAAGAATGACATCTCTTGAACTACGATAACTGCGTTAGAGTGTTCTCATCCTTCGCAAAATGAAAGTTTAGGCATTTATCGCCTTACAGCACATTTGAGGTCTGGAAAAATTATTAGGTTTCCAAGTCTCATTCTTTAGGTTGAAGCTCAGGTAGGTGCTCAAAGATAATAATGTTCTTGGGACCCACCAATACTAAGTACAGGATTCAGAGGTGTCCTTAAAAGTCACTAGGTTTGAGCAAATCTGAGTCTGTTCAAATGTCTTTTCTACCCAATTTGCCCTGCTTTGGCACAATTTATTTAAAAGAGGAAATAATTGAACTAAAAAGCAAAACGGACAATTTTTTTTTTTATGACAGAAAATTTCCTGGGTATGATGGCCCATAGCTCTGATGAACAGCAGTGCAGCCCGAGGAGAGGACTGTGTGAAGAGTTCAGCAATCAAAGCCATCAGTCCTGCCTGCCATGATCAGCCTGCAATTTTTGGCGAGTGTGGGCATCAGTTTCCTGATTTCATCCTTTTATAGAGCACAAGCAGAATAGGACATCAATAATTCCTTTCCTGAAGACCAGGGGCTCATTTTATCTGCATCTACTGGATGCTGACTTTGGAGCAACACACGGCAGACCTTTCCAGTTTTCTGTAGACAACATCAAAAAATGTTACCTTAATATTGTTAAACCAGGATCAAGCCAGAGACTCGCTCATTCTTCCTCCTTTTGATATCCAGAGGAGCTGAATATATTTTGAATATCTGATTTTGTTTGCAAGAAATACAATGCTTTTTTAACAAAGCTTGAATTTTCACACTGGAAAAAAACCCCAAGCACATTAAGCATCTTGAAATGATGCTGCTGAATCAGAACAGAAAAACTGAAATCAAGACAATATCCAAATTCAGAAAAAAACAAACCAAACTAAATAAAAATACCCTCAACAGCAAAAATCCCAGCTATATTGGTCCTGAAAAACTTTCTTGTGATGCAATTGTTACAGAGCAATATATTTTCATAGATACATAAATAAAATATTAAGCATAACATATACTATGCAATTAAAGTTAGTAAGGAATGCATAAAAATTGATGCTACCTATCCATATCTAAATGAAACATTTACTCTTTTCCCTGTCTTTCAGAAACTCCTGAATCAGTGGACTTCCAGACTACATTTCTTTTTCTCGCTAATGAGATTCCCCTGTACAAAGATTTGTGACTAGTTCAATGACATGGCAATTATTCCTTTCCTGTTTAGAAATATCCTGAATAGCATGAAGCTGAATTTTAAACTGCAAGTACCTCTTCATTGTGCAACTGCCTTTTCCTCAAAATTACGTTAAACTTATTTAAGGCTTTTATTTAATTTAAAAATAGATTTTCTGAAGCTGCAAAACCTTTGGGTTTTCTTTTGGCCTTCCCCTCGTTACTACTTCCCATGTAATGATGCCATAATGATTCACTATTTGATGCTCTCTGGCTTCAGACTTATACTCTAATTGCCTAATTTCTTATGAGAAAGGCAGATAAGGAAATATTTCAAGAGGCTTGTAAATAACTGACAAGGACCACGAGACTGCAGTTATTTTTAATTTATATCTGAAATGTTTTGCTGTGCTAGCTGAAATAATGTGTTTGTATAGTTTTTTAGTGCAGTCTGTATCATTTATCACTCAATAACCAGCATGAACTCCATCCTGCTTTAAAACCTCAAGGTATTTTCCTGGTTATCATTACAGCAATGTATTGTATTCTTCTAGAGAACATACAGTAGAGCAATAAACTGCATGACTTTGAGTAAAAGACTCTCCTCTTTTAACTGGACTCTACCTAGTCTTACCAACAAGATGGTTTCAGTCCTGCATGGTGACACAGCTGCTTGCCTTATGCAAGATGAACCACAGTTCAGTCTTCTCCATAATTCAGCCTCTTAAGAGGTGTTTTCTTGGTTATTTTTTATTGTACTCCTGCAAAATAATTGAATAAAAAACCCCAAACTCTGTCCTGAAAGCTGAACTTGCAATATCTTTCCGTCCTGGCATTTAGTTCTAAGAGGAAATATGGATTATCTAACATACCCAGCTCCCAGCATCATACTGATGCTCACATGATGAATGTTACAGGTGGTGGTGCTTTGGGTAATAAGAAAGTTAATGAGAAAAGCCAGGCTGGTTCATGTTTTGTAAGAAAGAGATTGGAACCCTACTTTTGTCAGCTGGGACAAGACAAACATTAGAAAGGAAAGAAAGGGTTAAACAGAAAAAGAATATATTGAAGACAGGAGAAATAAACTATCATAGCTAGAAACATCAAAGAATATTGTCAGACATGGCTCTTGTGTAATGCTCCCTTGTTTACATGGTTTACACTAATACTGTTAGTTGCTTCCTGAACAAAGGCTGAAGTAAGGATTTACAAGGATATTTAAAAATAGGGTGTAGAGATGGAGGGAGGAGAGATTAGAAGTACAGAATAAAATCTGCTGAGTTTAGATGGGTATCACAGACCTCTGGCTCATTCATTGGAGAAAAATTCAGGCCTTGTGACAGGATTTCAACATCTAAAAGACCAGCAAGATTTTAGTACAGCAGAGAGATAATTCTTTACTGTGAGGGTGGTGAGGCACTGGAACAAGTTGCCAAGAAAACCCAAGAACTTGTGGATGGCCCCATCCCTGGAAGTGTTCAAGGCCAGGCTGGATGCAGCTTTGAACAACTCGGTGTCATGAGAGGTGTCCCTGCCCGTGTCAGTGGGGTTGGAACTAGATGATCTTAAGGTCCCTTTCAACCCAAACCATTCTGTGGTGCTGTGATCACAGAAGTGACAGGACTTGGTATTTTAGATTCAGTTCCATCTATCTTTACTTCTGCATCTGCAAAGCTTTGCTTTGCAAACAATGATAACCATGTAAAAATGAATGACAGGCAAGACCGTTCTCTCCAATTACCTACATGCACACCTATGTAGAGGTGAAATGAAGAGGTGTGCATCTTTTCTAGCTTTAGGAGAGTCTCCTTACCCTCTCCTTCCCCACAGAAAGAGGTATAATGTACACATCCTTCAAGTGGAGCTATGGTTAAAATCCACGCAAACATCACACAGACAGGCTTTGTTCTGACACATGTGGTGGTGTGCTGTTTTTTCTGTCTCTGACTAAAACTAATTGTTGTTAAGCACTCGACATTCCTCTCTGAGAGTACTACTGGTTTGGCAAAAGTTCAGTGAGAGTTAAAGAACCACCTCCCAGAAGCTATTCTAACCTGAAAAAAAAGAGGATGGCCAAGCAAGTTGAAACACATGGATTAATTGATGCTTAATTAGCTAAACTGGTGCTTCAAATTAGTGTATATAGAGACAATAGTAGAATAAAAGGGGGGGGGGCTGTAAGCATGGATAGACCTTGAACTGCTCTGAGAAAGGATCTTACATGCATTCCCCTTTTTCCTACTTAATCATTAATGACTGCTGGTGCTTTGCAAAGACAGGCATGCCTACACCATGTAATGCAGAGATGTGCTGGAGATACCAGAGACAGACATATGAGGAAACCAGCACATCTACACAGAGAAGCCAGTTCAGGTCCCAGAAACAGCATCACCTCATAGAGGCATCTCACTTGGGATCCAGATCGAGACCTGCAGGACCCAGGCAAGGACTTAGATCATCTATCTTCCCACAGGCAAATAAAGTGCAGGATGGAGACTGAGAAATTGCCAAACAGAAGAGCACAAACACAGCACATTCCTTCAAAATACGGAAAAGAAGCATCCACTACATTAGACTGCTTTGATCCAGAGTTGACTTACGGAGGAATACTCCTGGAAATCAGATTTGCAGTATCTGAGATGGACTATTTTGTGCTGGTTCACAGTCAGGAAGCACCTCAAATCCTGCTCATGAGAGGAGTGACCCCATGGAGGAAGTGCCACTGGTCCATAGACAGACCTTAGTTTCAGAGTTTTCTCACACCAAATGTGCAGTAGATGGAGTGTCAGGGTGCATGGTCAGAGATGGACAGTAAGGCAGGCTTACAGCCTAAAAAGCTGTAGATCTCAGCAAAATTCCAGATCAAACTAACTGCAGTGGTGCTGCCTCCCAGCCCGAGAGCCTCATCAGGACCACAGTACCGGTCACCAGATGCAGGTGTGGACAACACAGGCTCAGCAGAGCCAGGACTTGGGTTTTTTTTATTATTTAGTAACAGTTTCCACTGTTCTCTTTGGGAACACAGTGGAAGGAAGCTCAGATAGCATCAGGAGACCCTGCCAAGTTGCCCAGCGGTTTGGTTCACGTATATCCCATGAATAACCTCAGCTTTGGTGCCTGGTGCTGAGTGAAGACACCAGGACGTGGCCCCCAAAGGGGGGGTCCGTGAGGTGCTCGTACCCGCACCTCAGCCTTAAGGGATCTCCAAAGGACACAAAGTCCCTGAGAAAAAGGAACAAAGCTCATAGCCTTTTTCACTTAAAAATAAACCCGTTAAATGAGAGGAAGCGGGGCAGGTGGCTCGTTTCCGAGCGCTGTGGAGCTGATTGCAGGGCGAGTCCAAGCTCTGATTCACCGGCCAGGTCGGGGCCATTGTCCCGGTCCACCCGCGCACAGGAAGGAGAGCCTGGTCCTGCAGCCACCGCCCCGGCACAGCACCGCACCCTGGCACGGAGAGAGGCACCCCAAACCCCCCTGGCGCTTACAGATGCGTAGACAAAGCAAAGTAGCTTTTCCCTGCCTTGCTTTCCTCCCCTGACATTCGACCACCTGCATGATGCACTAGCAGAACACCGTGGTGCTGCTTCAAATGGACCCCAAATACTCACAGGAAAAAAAAAGATATATGTATATAAATAATCACAGCGTGTGCATTTAGCACACGTATGAGAAATTGTTGATATTTTCCTCTTCCTCGGTTCTGGTTAAAAGAGCAAACATCAAATCACTTCCCATCTTGGATACTGTATTTAGGGATGTGTTCATCTAGAAAGCCATGCCAGGGACACTGTGAACAGGAAAGCACTGACTGACAAGTAAGCCCCTCCTCCCGATTTAAGTGACATTTTATGACCTCCTGGGTGTTTCTTTAAAGGGGCCTTCCCCGTCCATTAGTCTGGCTCCCTGTTCTCTGTGGCAGCCACTGATAAATTAAGATGGCAATATGGGTTGATGAGGCTGAATATCCTTTGAGCCTGGCTCGCCTTTCTCCTTGATACTGCTATGAAGCCACTGTCCCACTTCTGGCACCCCAGAATGAATCTAAGTTGTCATAAATCCAGGCTTTCCCAGCAAGATCAAGAAGGAGGAGGGCTGTGAGAGGCCTCCGCAGAGACAGGGTAAGCTGTAAAAAACATGTGAAAATCAACTGAATTCATGTTCACATTTGATATATCTACACATATGGGCAGAGGCAGCCGTGCACTCGCTTGGGTCTCACCAGATGTGAAGTGATTGCAGCTGGGAAGTCCCTTTTTGTTTGCGTCACCGAGCCCCAGTCACGCCGCCTCAGCACAGAAGGCACGGCTGCCTCACATCCAGATGGGGATGACAAACCAAATGTTTGCACCTGTTGGTGCAGACATGGAGAGCCAGAGATTGTGCTGACCACGGCGAAAACAAAGCCTCTAACACACGGACTCAATAAAAACAGGGTGGGCAAAACTCTGCCCCCACATGCTTGTAGGGCTCAGTAAGAATGAGATGTGTTCATCCTGTCGGCGTAGGATGTCACGCATCACTTTCTAGTAGCTGGTCCAAACATGAGATGAACATTTCTTGCTCCTGACTAATAGCATTACCTCCTCTGCCTGCTGGGAGAGGCTTATCCCTTCTCTGCTGAGCACCGTACACTATGGAAAACACCAGGGAAAGGCTGGCTGCAGATGCACCATTGTTCCTTCTTCAGAGGGAAGGCACCAGCAGCACTTTAACTCCTTTCTTACCACTGCCAGAAAGCACAGTTTCATCAGAATGAGTCTGCCACTGGAAAAGTTACGTTTGTCAAATTAGCTTTACATTTGTCAAGTCGGTAATTAGCTCATAAACCGAGGCCAAGGATTGTGATTCCTCTGAGCTTTCTGATTCTCACTGTGACTCTGCCAATTTAAGGCCCCAGCAGAACAGGGCTCCTTTCCACTGCTTTTTGGCTGAGGATTGAGACTAGATTAATTAAAGCAACTACTTTAATCTTGGAGCTTATGAGTGAAAATTGAGCACACTAAAATGTAGAAACGAGTTCTTTCCCCTTAATATTTTCCATAATATTTTCCAGTAAAATGTCTAAACTGATGACAGCACAATATTTCTTTTTTAGTTCTGGCCTTACTTTTACTGTTTTCTGTAAATGAAAAAGGGGACAGAAGGGATCAGGTTTGATATTCTTCAAAATTAAATATGCTACCATGTAGCCAATATGCAGTAACAGTCACAAGCTTTCATCAGTTTCTCTCTTCTGGAGGATTAATAATCTGTCATATAAGAGTTACTGTCTTTTTAGCACCATCTTATTAGGAAAAAACCCAACCATTAAACTTCTGCTCTGGGTGCTAATTCTTTCACAGTTTGGGCTTTTGTTTTTAAATAGTGAATATTCACCTTACATTCAGGGGAAAAAAATCTTTACCTGGAAATCACCTTCTGTGCAATTACCTGTTAAGACTTCAAATGAAGCAAGGCTTCATTACTTCTTTGGAGAAGATTTTCATGTGGAAATAACTCTCCTCGCAGGGGATTGCCAACTTTGTTATTAATGGCTATTCCCTTACATTCTTTTCTTTTGACTATTGCACAAGTGCTACTCCAGTGGAGCAGGTTTGCCCAAGGGAGAAGAGCTGGTGAATTCAAGGGGGAGGCTGGGTATCGGTGGTGAGGAGTCAGGTCATTCATTACCCACCAAGTCTACCCAAAAACAATAACTGCAGAACTCACAGAATGCCATCAAGTGCATTCTTCTCCAGGGTGATTAGACAAATATTCAATTTGATGCAACTGAGGTACAAAAGCTCTCTTTATCCTTCTTCTGCCAAGCACAAAAGAATGCCTTGTTTTAAATGGTTTACAAAATTTCCCATATGCCAAAGACGTATCATTTACATGGAATCCAGGCAGGTTCATGCAATCACTGCTTATACATAATTGTCCCAAAAGTAAGGGGAAAGGGGGAATATAAATGGAGTAAGTCAGCTTATCAGTGCTCAAGGTTTATTTCATTTCTCCCCAAGGGAACCTATGGAGGTTTGCTAGAAATCCTTTTTTCTCTACTAATGGGACAAATCTGAAATGAAGTATAAAATAAAAAATAAAAATTCCTAATTCTGATTTTGTAACTGCACCCAGTTTAAAATCTACAAATAATATAAACTTGATTTAAAGTCAGTTCTAATTAAACAAAGTTGAAGTGGCAATGGGTGAAAAGTTCAAGCAAACTGTAAGATTGTTTTTCTTTTCTTGTTTCTCCTAGAGTTCTGCTCCCCAAAATCTCTAGCAATGGTATGAGTCCAGGTTTCTTCAAAGCATTGCTAAATGTCCAACAGGAGAAAATGACACTGTGAATTACTTTACAGCAGTTGTGCCCTAACATATTAAAAATCAATTATGTTTCACATCATGCAGCCTCAACTTTAGCAGTTATTTGTGGTGCTAATTTCAATTGTCCAGGATAATTAGAGGATCTATATCTCCATCATTATAAAAAAATTACTTTTGCTAAGATTTGCACAGAGGTACTAATGGCATTATAGTCATGATGATTTTAATAGAAGGCAGATTGTGCCTATCTCTAATACTCCAAATCTGTAATGAATTTATCCCACAATATCCACAGAAGATAATTAAGCACCTTTATCCCCATTTTAGATCAGTGGGGAACTGAAGCTCAGCGGTAACAGGGTTTAGATGCTCAGAGACATAAGCACCCTGCTTACCTCCACTTCTAATACACACACTGGGAAGAAAACCAACACAACCACGTGGATGGTGACAGGGAAAAGAGACCAGACTTTTCCTGGAGAGGTCCTGAGCTTCTAAAACCAGTAATACCCATGAGCTGGTCTGAGTCTTCATGCACTGCCATGTTTCTAGGCCCAGAGTGGGAGGATCACAGACACAAGCCCTAAGTAAGCTATAGGACATGGTGATGGGGAAAAATAAGAAAACTACTGGAGATTCCCCTGCAGGAGAGGAAGGAACTTGCCTGAGGGGGTTTATTGTTTCAGAATTGTTTGATGAAATAATAAACAAAGTACTGCACTGCTAATAATTTCTCTAGACCCATGCTGCTTTGCAATGCAGAGGAGTACGTGTACTCCCTGCTCAGAGAGGGCTTCCTGCATAGTTTCAGTGTGAAGAAACACACACTCATTTGTCAATGACAGAGAGCTAGAAGGCAATTTCTTAGCCTTAGTGCTTTCTCTTAACCAGAAATAGTCCCATCAACATTTAAGGTGCGTAAGGAGATTCAAACGGTTTTAATGCTCAGCCTTCTTTTCTAAATTGAATTAAAACTGCTCTGAACCAATATTGCAAAGGACAAAGGTCAAGGCTTTATTTATATAATACAAGGATGTAATGCAATAACCGGCTGTTTGAGACACGTAAGTAAAAGATCAGGGACAAAGCTGTGGACAGGATGTCAGCAGTGCACAGGGAATTAGCCATGCAACTCCCTCTCATTAATTACAGATACGCACATCCGAATCCCCATACATCATTATGAAAGCGGACCAAGCGATAACTGTGATTCATACTTTACCATTAACAGTGCAATAAAAGGTGAAAGGATTGTGCTCTTCTGGCACCATTAGGCAACCATGGTTGTGGGTTCTTCCTATGCCCAATCTGAAATGAAACAGCAGCCGTGGAAAAACGTGGTAGAAAGTGGTTTTCAAAACCTCCTGAGGTGCCATTTTTAATAACGTAACTGTGCAAGGAATAACTATTCCCACACAAATTATCAAGCACCAATATAATGTTTTTCTACAAAACCCTAACAAAAAGTAAATATTGCTACATCTTGCAAGATCTTCAAAACCACATTCTGCATCATCACACCTGCCAGAGACAAAAAGAAGTTTAGGAGCTCAGAAGGACCTTGAAAAGTTCCATTGCTAAATAATGCCTTTGTCCTAAATAACTAACCTACTTAACATGGGGCATACCCTGCAACTTTATTCCCAGCCAAATACGTCTACAACTTATTGGAGCACATCATTTACGTTTTGGGTACAAGACTATCTTAGTTTTGTGCCAAACATTCTCTTGCTATGTTTTTGTCCAAAAAAATAAAGACACAGTTTCAGCAACAATAATGCAGGAAGAGAAAGGTATTTCCCTACACCTACATATCAGCAATACATACAAAAGTCAAGTTACTCTACTTATCCAGGACCAACTGCACTTTTAAATATTCTTGTGTAACAGTTGCTGACATCAGCAGAAGAGGTGTCCACACAAAAGGATGAACTTGACCACTGAAAACCCGAGGGATTGGATTCCATCAGAGAGCAAGCAACTATTCCCAAGAGTTGACACCTCTTGCAACGAAGCTCCTAGTGAGTATGAAGTCTGCATAATAGTGGTTGCCATAAGAAAAGTGAGATGTTCATGGGATAAGAAGAAATTACTCAAAGCATGGAAAAAGAGGACAATACCATATTTAAAATTACACATATTTAATTGAAATGCCTCTGACAACATAGAAATTCAATTGGTATGGTTGAATCTGCTGTAGATGCTGGTTTCTTTCATATTATTTTTTTAATATCCTATTCAAAAGCTGACTTTCCGGTTTATGCAAGAGCACCACAAAGACAAAAATCCATCTTATGGTAACAAAATGTACCTAAGGCTTTACTGACTTACTCTAAGAACATTTTGACATTTGGTTTTGTCCTCCTGACATCTGTAACTAATGCAACGTTGGAGCTCTTATCAAGGGCTTTAAAATAGAGTTTACCAGCATTAACTGCCAGGTAGCCTTTTTCAAAAGTTTTCCATACACTTTCTGCCCCAGATTTGGAAAATGCAGCTCCTCATGTAGTCTCTAATTGATGGAAAAGATCCATCAAAGGCTCCTGGTAACCAGGTGCACCTTATTTCCCAGGCACTCAGCTGGCAGAGAACAATGACTGATGTTCTTTACCTCGAGTGAACTGGACCCTGTAGGCTAGGAGAGGGCCAAGCCAAGAATCTGTTCTTCAGCTGAGCTGTTTTACGGGTGAAATCACCAATTATGGCTCCTGTTCACCCGTGGAGTCTTGAATGAGGCTGTGCTTGGAATGGGAACACTGACTACTCCTTGTCATCACTGATCTCCAGAAGGACACAGGTCAAATATACACTCTTTGTAGGTTTTGCCCTACTTTCAGGGTAAGAAGGTCCCTCTATCACACAAGAAAGCACTGGGGATCAGTGTCTGGAAGAGCTATGGTGCCTATAGTCACCTACTTTAATGTAAAGACTCACTTTTCTTTGGTTAGTGGTTGTTTGTTTGGTTTTTTTTGTTTGTTTGTTTTTTTAAACACAAAACTAGTCTCTTCAGGAAAGGAAGAAAAGCTTTTAACTTCTATGATTTATCAATTTTTGCTAAGCTGACAACACATCTTCAAATCACCCAATGAACTATAAAGTTTCCCTGCACTTCTACTGCTTCATTATGGTCACCCCAATACAGCTGTGAAATGCAAAGGCCTTATAACACAGAAAATGATTAATAGAATACTTGCAAAATTTCTCTGTTGAGGATAGTGATTTTTTTACATTATATTTCAGTTCCTCAAGATGGGAACACTCTCACCATCCTGAGTTTTTGGTAGCTGAAGATTCTCAGTGTGCAGTGGATGCTGACCAGAACCCCTTCAGAGCCTTCCTCAGATTTCTATGGTCTCCTGTCCCAGCCTGCTTAGGACAGTCTCTCAAAGACTGAAGCTACCCTTAATCTTTCATTCTCTGCTCCTGTGGACTAAGTTCTGCAGTATGAAATATTTCTGATTTGAGTTTCTGCTGAGCATTAAGCAGCTTTTTGTAGAGGTTAAACTCATGGCTGACTTTTCCAGACCCCAAGAGCTTCAGGCTGCCCCAAGTCTTGCAGTGCATTAACCCACTATCAAGAAAAGTACCCCACAGCCTAGATCAATGTAAAAAGCAAAACATTTCTGAAGGAAGAGGACACACTGCTCTAAGCCTGGTTCCTCTAAACAAAGTAGGGAGGTAAAGCACGGGTTTCCAATGATGTTTTGAAAGGAGTTTCAAGTCACTTTTCCATCTGGTGATGTAAATATGAGCAATCACAGATTTCTAAACAAGCATTTTTTGTTGAGCTTGGTGATGGTGCTACACACATAAATGATACTCAAGAGTCAAAAAAAGGTGTGATGGCTGGTTTGGGCATAATGGACTTGCTGTAAGCCTGTGCTTTAACAAAAGAAAAGGAGGTGAGGAGAAAGTGAATGTACAGAAACACACAATCTCAGAGAAAAGGGGACATCAAAAGAAAGAGTAAAATGAAAGGCTGTTTACAGTTGCTCAACACCAAAATAGACAAACTTTTCACATATAACAAAGATTTAAAAACTACATGGACAGAGGAAATGATTATTTCAGCTCTATAGAGAGAATACCAGTCCCAAAATACAACTGCTTAAGAAGTGGGAAACTCCCAGTGACTGGACATTCCCTAACTCAATGCCTGTCCTGTACATTTTGATGTTTCATGGTGGAGGGCTTCTGTTTGCACAATGGCAAGCACAAAGGCCCTTGTGTTTGCTTTGGGCCTCCAGCTGCTATTGTAATACACAATAACATAAATATTGCTCACATTCTTTCAGCAGTACACAGCAATCCCAGAAAATGAACTGTAACAATCTGGACTGAGGGTCCAGCCTGTCGTAACCAGCAGTGGCCCCATCATCCTTGAACAGCCATTACAAAAGAAGAAGAAACAGAAGAGAGAGCAGAAGGCAATGACAGAAGGGAGAAGGGAACAGACAGAATGTCACACGGACTCGTCTCCTCAGGAAACCTTCTGCTACCCCCCGGCACCAAACTGCTGGAATAGAAGGAAGGTCATAAAAACCAACCAGCCATCAACCCAAATTGAACCGCACCAAGAAGCACATTCCTGGGGAACAAGGATGGATGCAGCACCAAGGAGGAGAAAAAAAATAAAAGTGACACCAACATCTTGCTTAAATGAGCACACCAGCTGAATTTTTTTTTTTTAATCACAATAAAAGAAAATCTAATTAAATGCAATGCACAAATAATTTAAGGATTTATTGGTAGCGTTAAGAAAAAGCTTCTACATTCTAGGAGTGTTTTATTACTGTCTGCTTTTGCATTGCAAACTAGCAAGCTCAATTGTATTTAGAGCAAGACCATTTCAAGGGGTTGTTTGTGTTACTGGATGCCTTAGAAGAAGAAGGAAGACTCCTGAAACATCTCTGTGACTACATCTTTGGAAGCTGCTGCAAGCAGTGGCTTGGAAGCTATTGGAAATGGAATTAACATCTCCCTACCAAGGCACACAGAGCTCATAGCCAGGTACCCCAAAGCTGCATTTGCATTCTACAACTTCTAATTGGCAAAGACATGAAAGTAAAACTTGTCCTGCAAGTACAAGGTGTGCAATTATGCTCTTCCTGAGTAACTATTTCAGGAGTGAATAGTCTTCTCTTAGGGAGTGCAAAATCCTGTCCCTTCTAAAATCAGATGCATAAATCGCATTGACTTTTGGACATCTCAAACTTCAGAGAGAAACACATAATCCTACAGCACAAAACCCATCCTGGTGTAGTTATGCTGCACGAAAGGAAAGGAGCGGTTCTCAATGCTCCCATTCTCTGTATGACATGCTAATCTTTCTAGAACCAGAGATTTTTGAAACAATGTTGATTTACACTTTTCTGGCTCCTTCTCCCAGCTCCTCTGAGACCTATTTAGCCATGATTTTGGTTGCAGTAATTGTAGGTACTAAGGAACTGTTCTTTCTCTTGGGGGTGGGAGATCACCCCAGCTCTCCTACACAGAACATGATTTTACTACTTCCCTTCCAGCTTCCCACCTTCCCACAAGCCTTGTTTGCTTGCATATATATCCATTCCTCAGAGAATCCATCAGACTCCAAATTTCTTCTAACCTGAACAAGCAAGCTGTACTACAGCATCCACAGGCCTTTTGTGCAGGTACAGCATAAAAATGAAAAAGGCATTGCTTCTTCACCCTGCAGTCACATCAGAGATTAACACTTAACCTGGCTTGGACCTGTCCAAGGACTGGGTCTGTCCTTGGATCAGAATTTTATACAGCACTTGTAAAGATACACCTCAGGATGGAGAAGCACATGGGTACCAGTAGGGCCACCCAAAGGTTTTTGACCATCTCTCTGGACAGCAGCAGAGGCATGGCTATGCAGCAGTGAGCCAGGTTTGCTGTGACAGAGCAGCCACCACTGACAGGCAGCTTGGTGGCCTAATGAGGCGTCCGGCTCGTTGCTGCCGCAGCAGACGGGCGTCTGATCCCACGCAGAACCGTCACTGCAATTGGAGGTAATTAGAGGTTCTTTCACCCAGCTCAGCAGGGAGAGCAAGGAGCCAAAGGGCATGAAAGGGTGAACAACTGCCACAGTCCCCTCTGGCCAGGGCAGCTGGTGGCAGGGTGTGCGTGTTCCCTGTGCCACTGCCCATTCCGGGCTGCCTCTCCAAGGCAGGGTGTGAGCCCCACCGCTGCCAATCAGTGGTAACTGATTAAGAGCCATTAAAATAAACCCCAGTAAAAGTATTGCTGACACCCCAGGTTATATAAAGGACCAGTTTCAGACAGCAGCCTTGCCCCTGTGTTGTTATAGACTCCCTTCCACCCTTCTTACTCCATTTCTCACCAGTGGCGGTGGCTCAGGTCTCATAATAGCAAGTCCCATGCTTGTCCCGGTCTCCTCACCACACACAGAGCAGGAATTTGGAGCAGCATTATTGTTCAGGGTACTTCAGGACACAGTGTTCTCCTGAAGTGGCTTTTGTTTCTTTTAAAATCATTATTATTTAACAGTTTGATTAAAAATAACTCTGCTGTGTGAGAAGGGGCACTCATAACACGCCAACCTGACCTACTAATTTAAATTCCCAAATGCTCTATCACAGACCCTCTGAAACAGAGGGCATTAATAAATGAACTTGCTAAGGACATGTGGAGGGGCATTCTTCTTGGATCAAATCCTTTTTTTTTTTTTTTTTTTTGACACACTGGAGACTCTTCAGGACATCTTCTCATCCCCAAGATGCTGCATGGCTAAGGCACAAACCTCATCAGCTCCCAAAACCCAGACTGGTGTCCCAGAACAAGGCATGTCACCCAGGGCACTGGCAAGTCTCTTGGGCATGTTGCCACTTCCCCTGCCAGCCAGGAAGGGCAGAGAGGCCTGAGCTGAGCCAGGACACTCATGCTGGCGAGGGGATGACTGGAGCTTTTGGATGGGGATATTGCCTGCAAGGGAATGATGAAGCCACCATTCCATGCATTTGCCCAGGCTGAAGAACCCAGCACTCTCCAGAATCAGCAGTGCAATTGCTCTGAGCACACAGCATGTTTGCCTGCTGAGGATATCTAGCACTCCACAATATTAAAACAAATGAAAAAAGTCCTTCCTGACTCTTCTGTAACTGGAGATTTCTTAACAACTAATACTCTGCCAAACAATGGTGCACAGTCACTTTCTAGACTGTTTATGTATTTCACCTTTTCACTGGGGGACAGTATGACCTCATCATTGACACTGTGGGTCAGAAATCATCACAATGAGAGGGGAAGCCACTATCTCCCATTCAGTATTTAAGTTTTCTGTGTCAGTTTGCTCCCTAACTCAGAATTTTCTCTTAACCATGAGATTTTACTGTATTTTGGGATCTCTCTAGGGTGGAGGGAGCAGTTGGACAAGCAAAGAAAAACAGAGACTGTGGTCTGGAGAAAGGACATGGAACAGAAAAACTGATTATTCTAGAGGGTAGAATAGCTGAAATTTAGTTCATGGGAAGTTTGGAATAAAATTATCATCACTCTGTTTTGGAGAGAATACCAGAAATTAGGGCATTCTTTACAGACAGGAAATGAGAAAAAACCATCAAAACAATATTAAGTTTTTCCAAATTAGACAACAGCTGAGATTCCCGTTTTTTGGTCCCTTGAGGTGCCAGGCACTCATCTTTCCTTCACAGTAACAAGAGAGGGAGCCAGGTGTCCCCAAACCCATTCCCAGGCCGTCAGGAGGGCGCAGCAGAGGCTGCCAAACTGTTGGCTTCTCCAAAAGGAAACTATGGAGCTGGGTACCCCCAACCCAGGCAGTTGCTGGGACACATCTATGCTAAACCTGTGGATACCAGAGCCAGGAGCAGCCTGAATGGCTGGAGGCACTGAGCCAGCAGACCCTATAAACCCAGACTCCCTGAGAGCTCGCCAAGGAGCTTGCCAGCAACCAGGCAAAGGGCCAGAGCTTCAGCACAAGTCAGTGGGAGCCTCTTCTCTGCTTTGGTATCAGCTAGTCAGACTTCTCCTGAAAATAATGCTTAACATTCCTGCTGTGAAGCTGCATGTGTGGCCACAGAGGTGGTCCTACACCCCACTTCCTACCAGCCCTGGCGTCTGGACACAGCAGTGTGTGGATTTGACCCTAGCAGAGCCAACACATGTCCTTGTGTCACACTTGTTCACACTTGACACTTATTTCCTCTTCCCCTCCAAAGCCGGGTTTAACACAATCCATTCTTCCTGCCCTATGTTCTTTGATTGAGGCTGCTTTGCCTTCATCCTTAGACAATATATAATTTTATTAAGGACATTTTATAACAGATAGCTTTCCAGTTCCTCTGTGACAATTTACTGCTGCAGGATGCAGTTGCTTCATGCCCACAGCACATCCTCAGGCAAATCTCTCCAGTAAAACTAAGCATTCTAGAAGGCTTTTATAGGATCTATGATCCCAAGTGGGTCTTTAAATATGTTTTATTGATTAGTTTTGGCTACGTGTGAGCAAGGAATTGAGGATCTATCCTGCAGCTTTAACTTAGGCTGTTAGCATATCACAGAAAGGGGAACTTTTGCCCCTGTCAGAATTGGGCCTTCAGTCCTAAGCCAAAAACAACAACAGACTCAAATGTGACCTTTACATGACAGAGTTGTATGAAGAATGAGCTACGCTAAAACCAACCTTGCATCTCCGCTTACCAGACACACACTCCCACTCACTTTCAGGAGCTCTGCTCCTACCTGCTTCCTGGAAACTCAGAAAAGAAAGGACAACGTGACAGCTTTCTTTATTTTTTCATGAGATACCCCAATTGTCTTCTTTTTTCTCTTCCTATTTTTTAAATTTCAGTGAGTTTTGTTTCTCTCAGATTTCTCTAATCTTTTCCCTGTGGTGTGTCCATTTTAGCCAGTCTCCCCTCTTCCCTCTAGTACCCAACACTACTCTCTTTGTCAGGGAAGTCGCTGGGAGTTCAGGTTATCCCCTCTCCATTTCTCTTTGGACCTGACACTGCTCCTGACCCCTGCTCAGCCTTTGCTTTGAAGTGCTTTTTCTGCTCTCTGCTTTCCCACCGGATTGTGTTAACCCTCCTCCTTTCCCCACTCCATCAGTTGGCTTCAATAAGCGAGAGGAGCTCACTGGAACCTCCTCTTTTGTGTTATCAGCGTGCTTTCACTTCTCATAAAATCCTACCCACCTTCCACATAAAACAGTTTGGCAAAAGACAGCCGCAGCCAAGGCCTGGAAACACTGTGCAATTCCACACGGGAACACCGCTGGTTGCCTTGGACAAGCCTGACGAACAGGTCTTGTGTTTGACCCAAGCAACTTCACAGCAATGTCTGAAAACAAGAAGCCACCTGCTTCCCACTCCCCAGGATGGTGGCACTGAAGTGTCTTTTTTTGCCATGTGCTGTGAACAGCGTTTGCCTTGCGGGGCTCTGCACCTTTGTTCCTGCTCTACTGCAATTTTAATAGAGAACACCCACAAATTTGGCTTAAATACAGATGGCTGATTTGATTCAGCCTCCTTGGTGCTACAGCTCCCAGCTGATGGATGTTCAGGTCAAAGCAAGAAATGGCATCAGCACAAAGGGAATGGCTTGGCTCTTACTTATTACAGACTCCTGAAAGCTTTCCAGATCTATAAATTTTCACATTATTCCCACAGAGGGGCAGAAAGAGGATTATTTGTATCCTTCTAGCTTGTTCTGTTAACACATTGCCATTTTCCAGTTGGATAAATACCCTGACAAACAGGACACCCCTGCAAGAGAAAATACATTTTAAAGCAAATTGCAGCAGTGTGTAGTTTATAAATATTTGCAATGGAATGGGGAAAATATCTCTATTGATCACCTTAATGTATGCTGAAAACAGAGATGACCAGTCTTTTTTCTTTTTTTTTTTTTCAAAAAAGATACAAATCGAATTTCCACTACAGCAAAAAAACCTGCAGATTTGCATATGCTATATAAACACATAGACAAAAGCATTTTAAAGTAGAAAATGCTGTTTTAATTACAATAGTAAAGCTTGATTTATTTTCTATGCCTCTTTTGCCAGAAAGTTAAACATCTCACAAAAATCTGAGTCATATCGCCTGAGGATCAAAGCCAGAGAAAACTCAAAGCTTGCTAAACATTATAACGTCTTAAGCACTCCATTAGTGAGAACTGATGATAACATTTAAATAAGAATGCACAAACATTATTTTGCTCAAAAATTACCTTACAAAGATAAACAATAAGAGCTTGGGAATAATACCCTGGTTAATGCAGCAGGCTGAAGGACACGTACAGATCTCTCCTTGACTCTCCTAAGTATTTTCCATTATTGCTTACTAGATTATTAATTATTTTTGAAAGGATTATCATAGTTACAAATTCCAGCTCGGGCTGCTTCACTCACCACTTGAGAATACTGCAGATGAGCACATTTCCACACGTGTACGTGATCTCCATGCACATGTGGCTTTGCAGAACATGGGAGCAGTGCTCAGGCACTGAGCCACAGCATCCCAACACACCTCCATGGCTGAGGCTGGGTTTGAGTGATCCCCTCCCTAACATCTCAGGACAGGTTAATTCCTCTGTGCCAGACTGATGCAGCTGTACCAGCAACAACAACCTTTCCCTGCTCCCAACTTTTTAACTCTCTTGAGCGTTTTAAGGCAAGCACTACCTGTGAGCCTACAAGCACCTTTCGCCAAACACAACGGTGCTTCTCGCAGTTGCTCATTTTCCAGCTTCCATCAGCATCGTGCAATTAAAGGATATCTGACATGGGTCATTAAAAGCCCTCCCCATGAAGCTGTCCAAGACATAAACCAGCCAAGAAAAGACTCTAGGAATAGCAGATGTGGAGTGCACAGCCCCTCACTTCGCAACTACCAGCCTTCTTACGTGCTGTGACTTCTCACCTTTAAAATTAAAATAATAATAATACACACACTGAGTGACCATTCAGATGTTTTGCCAGAAAATAGCTCAACCACCAAATGGAAAAGAGGTTGAGAATGACCTACTTTGATGTCCCCATAGTCCCTGTGAAAATCAAGGTGGCCAAGGTCACCGGTGTGGCTTTCGATGCGTTGCCAGTGCTGATGCTCTGCTTTTGGGCAGCAGGAGCCCTGGGCAGCCCTCAGCAGGGGCTGCTCCTTCTAGCTACCTCAAGGATTTTAGCAAGGTGAATGCTCATGGCTATGGAGCTGGCTAACAGCCATCACACATTTTACACTGGCCATTAAACAGCCTGGAGGCAACCAGCATGGATCTAAAGCACATGCTTACCTTGCCTGGGGGAAAACAAGGCAGAGGAAGGAAACGGTGGCAGAACCCATATCCTGACTCTGTACACAAATAGCATCTTCCTCCCTCCCATTCTGGCTTCTTTTGTTCATTGCATTGCAACCCTGAGGTCTCAGCCATGCTGAGCTGGACAGTGTAGAAGACATCAGCATCTCTCCCCACCAGCCTGCAGGGCAGGATCAGCCGTGTCCTTACTGGTAAGTTCAGGGCACCAGAGGAAGGCAGAAAACCTGCAGCCCCGCCAAGCCTGAAGGGAGCTGTGACAGGCCGTGCTCTGAGCCCTTCCACCACAGCATGAGAGAAATGGCTTTCAAGAACAACAAAGAGTATGTACATTTTGTACCATGTTAAAGAGGGAAAATAGCAACAGGGACAAGAAAAGCTTGGGTTGTGAAGGATGTTCCAGCAGAGGTGATTAATGGTGTTGAAAGAAACCCCCACTGTTGTTTCAAATTTCTTTCCAATTAGCCACAAAGTTACTCCTCCTTTTTCCTTTTGTTTTATTTTTTTTCCTCCTTTCTTTCTTTTACCTGTGTTTGATTTAGAATCAAGGTTTATGATTTGTGTTATGACAGCAGAAATAAAGGATCTGTGTATATTGTATGCATGGGGATTTAAAGCATTGCCTTTGATGGCTCATTAGCTGCATGTGGCTACATGCAACACTGCTCGACTGAGATATATTGCCCAGGATTTAATTCCAGAATAATTTCAAAGGCATTAAATTGAATGCTTGCCCTTTTCACCATGGTATTTAAATGGTACTTTGTATGCCAAGCTTAAAAAAAGAGCAGAGGAAATACAGATGCAGTGCTGCTGGAGCGTGTACTGAACTTTGTTAAAGTGTTAAACATTTATTAGAATTTTTTTTTTTTAAACAAGATAGTGTTAAACTAGTTGTTACTTCAATTAACTTTCTTTGCTACAAGAGAAAAGGGAGTGTTTTTTAAACTAACAAACAGCTCTCAGAACTAGTGAACAATATCTCATTTGTTCAGCAAAACTTCAAGACAAGAACAGTCTCAGGCTGGAAAAAGAGATGTGCACATTTCTGTGCTGACTGAGTAAAACAAACCACACAAAGCTTCTCCCACAGCAGAGAGGAGATCAAACCCCAGAGCTGAGCTGAAGGTCATGAGTCTCACAGCTCTCCAGGCACAGCCCCAGCACAGCCACTCCTGCTGGAAGTCTGCTCTGGTATCCACAGGAGAAGCAGTTGTGAGCTCTCAGCATACACCCAGGGATGGGAGCTTGCCTCTGGTGCACAAAAGCAACCCTCCAAAACAGGCTGCACTTATTTACTGCTGATCAAACTCTGTTAAACCTTGTATATTCTCATTTCTTCCCCATTTGTCTTGTCCCTGCAGATTCAGGGATGCCTACAGGTAAAACACTTTATCCAGTTTACAATCAAACTTTCGTTTTGAAACAAAACAAACCCCAAAGCATAGCTCCCTTGAATTCAGAGTGAGGACATCCCTCTGGCAGCTCCCTTTGCCTACAGTGGGTCCCACTTCAGGTCAGTCAGTCATGCTTCTCAACACTGTGCCCACCTGCATCATCCCTTTTCCTTCCTACCAACCTGTATGGGCATCCCTGCATCACAGGCACATCCAGCTTTCAACATTTCATACAAGACTTGACAAATAGCCCACTATTTTTGCCATTTTATGTGTGGCCACAATTAGCTGGAGCTGGTGGCGGTGTTAGAGCCTGAAGGACAGTGGGCATTACCAGAATTTGCATCTGGATTTGAAATTTAACACCATTTGGGAAATGCGTGCAGTTACCTAGAACTGTATTTCTGTGCAGCACAGAAGTCTGCAGGAGTCTGCAGTAGAAATACACCACAACTCAGCTTCAGCTGGAAGACACGTTTTACTGCCTCAAACATGGGACTTCTGAGCAACCACTATCAGAAAAAGATGCAAGAGGCAAAAGAATTTGCTTGAGTTTTTGGGCCCATTTCAGAGCTCATCATCTAAAGTCCTCTCATAAAGCAGCATTAAGAGAGGCACCGAATTCCTTCATGTGCCTGAAAATACACATGTGCATACACAGAGATCCTTCTCCACTTCTGCCCTGCCTACCAAAGAAATTGCAAAGGAGCAAATCTGTCCAAACACATGGGCTGCATCTGGCCTGGGCTCTCCGGGGGGTTTCACAGTGAGGGCAGCACAGGGAGGCAGAGGAAAGGTTGCCCAAAGTGCTCTTTCTGGCTCACTTCCAGTATATATATATAATTTAATTGGGAATGCTGCATTAGCCATAGCATAGTATAGCAATAGTTACCTTGGTTATTTAGTAACAAATGAAAGCTTTTTACAATTAAACCATTTAATCACATTATGGGGGTCTGGAAAGAGACCTTACATTGCACAGAAAGGTCCCAGCTTGCCACAAAGGTACAGAACTGAGGCTGGTCCCCAGATAAATAAGCTTGGAGTGGTTTTCTGTGGCTATTCAAGATAATGTGTCCAACTTTCTGTCTGTCCAAATACCATAAGCATAGGTTTTTTCCTGCTTTCACCTTAACCATGGAATGTTTTGACTGGACCACCATGTTCAGGTACACCATGTGGTACACAATAGCCCTGCTAGAGTTTTCCCAAAATCTGCTCTTTTCTGCACTTAAGGAAGGCTTCAGCTTCAAATATGCAGGGTGTGAAGTCCTGCTTTTACACGATTTCATGGCATGTTGAGGAATGAGGTCCTGGTGTTTGAGGCAAGTGATTTACTGACATGGGGTTATCCAGAGGTTTAATTTGTCATGCATCTCACACACATGCTTTGTTTCCCCCTTCACTCTTTCTCAGAGGCAGCAGGCTGCACACCGCTGGCAGTGAAAGGGCCTCCCTTCACACAGCAGCAATTAATTTTTCACAGCTTCTCTCCAGCTAGATATCAATGATTCCTCAGGATATGCAAAGCCTCTTTAAGACCCTGTTTGGGGGTCCTCCTTTTTCCTACTGCTCAGTTAAACACAGCCTCTGCATTTGGATTATCCAGACTGATCAATCTCATTCCTTCCCTCTTGATAAAATATTGAGTGTCAGAGTGCTTTAATCCAACAGTCTGCCAGCCACGGTCCCATTCATCTGCTAGGATGGAGGCAGCTCCCAATGAGTAGGCTTGAAGTGATGTCTGATCCATCAATTCTTTCACTTTTGGAAGTTAGATTATTCCAGTGCTTAAAGACTAAGTCCTGACCTGTACCCCACACCAGATATCCCAGCTGGGAGCGGAAGAGGAGACACCCAACAGATTTGCAGTTGAAGCAAGACCTTCAAAGGGTTTTGTTTTTTACAACAAACCAATCAACTTTAAAGCATTTTGTCCACCCCTGGAGTCTTCTAGGGCTGTGCAAACAGTTGGATTTTATTATAGCAACATCCAGTCAGTTCTGACATTTCTGTGTTCACTCTCACTTGCATCATGATGTCTCCATCCATGGTAAGAGCCATCACACATCCCCTGCCCCAATACATGTACAAAGCTTTCACTAATTCTCTCACAAACCCTGGACATAAGAAAAGGCGTGATTTTAAAGAGTTAAAATTCCCAAACCCAAGTCTTTTGCTCAGGGATATTATTGGATCACATCCTTCAAATAGCCAGCAGCTCCAGTTATCGCTCTTAAAAGCTATTTCTCATCATGCAGACGTTATCATCTCCCACTACAGCTACTCTGCATTTCAAGGAAGTCATTGAAAGGTTGGAAATCCACAGAGAACAACTGCAGGCAGAAAGGACTGCTTATTTATTTTACAAGGATATGCTAGCAGTTAGGACAAGCTATCACACTGGAAATATGCAGTTGCATGCAGTAATGTGAACCATAAAAGAGATTAATTAGTGATGCAAACCTAAAATAGATTAATTAATGTACACTAAACCAGGCATCATTTCCTCCATAGCCTGCTTGATTTTAATCTGACTTGCTCTATAAAGGTGTCTTTGTTTGGGTTTATGGTTTGCCCTTTTGTGTCCTCCTCCAAAAGATACCTTCACACAACTGCCCAAGAAGCACTGTCTGTACCAGCAAGGACTGGGCTCTTTGTGGCAATATTTATTTAAAAGGGGAAAATAACTTTGTACTTATTGATTCTGAGATGAGCTTTCAAAACACACAGAGGGGATTATCACTCAGCTCATCCCAACACCTGAACTCATGTAGCTTCTTCAATTAACCTGCCGAAGTAATTTAATGATGTGTTTGATGAATCCCAAAAGTAAACGGTGGGCACTTGCAATGTGCTCAGGCAAGATTATGGCAACAGAACACGTGCAGGCAGACACCAGTGGCCAGACCCAAGAGAAAACATCTACTGAGCCCAGAATCCTTTGCCTATTTTCCTGTGATGATTATGATAATATCACAGTAACTCCCAGCTGAGATGCAGAGCAGTACCATACAGGTACAGAAAAGCCAAGCCTGCCAGGCTGCCAGAGTGCCTGCTGCATTCTAGGGAGAGGGGACCAGTGGGAAACACCCACCCTTTCCTTTCAACCCCAGGGGCCAATGGCTGGGGAAGTAAAGGATAAAACCTGCCCTGTGGCCTTCAGCCAGGACATTGCTCTCAACTTCAGCACAAGCTGGAACAGGGTCCAAGGTAAAGAGGGAATCTGAACACAATGGAGAAATAAAAATTGCTGTCTGGAGCTGTGGTCTGCTAATCTGGGGGTGTGCTGTGTCTCCCAGATGTGGGGCATCTCTCACTTTGGGTGCTCTTTTCACCTCTGTCAATTACCTTGGGATGTCCTTTGTTGTCTTGTATGGCCACTGGCCATTCTATGGACAAAGAGGCAGTGAAATTGGTTCCATACTTTTTATTAGAGAGACTTTCTCTGAATTCATCTGCTCTTTATAACCTATGGCTCTCTGCCACAGATTTGTGATAAGCATAGAAGCAGCTCTTCCTTATAGTTTGGCTTCTTTAATGTGAAATAGGGATACAACAGTCCAGTTCAAAATCCAGCCAGAACATTTTTCTTTCAAAAGCAGTAAAGCAATTTTAAGCTATTTCCTTGGGGCAGTGGAAATATGAAATACAGCAGGGTCTCCAACTTTAAAGCAGACTTTTTTTTTTTTTTTTTTTTTAACTGTGAGTGGTGTGACATACACCAGCCACCATTATAGACTAATAAAAGGGAAACTCAATTTTCTGTCACAATGAAGATGACCAATAAAATTTTAAACATGGACAACACCCATACAGCTCTATAAAACCTGAGCAGATTCATAAAGCTCCCTTTAAAAGCATGCAGACTCTTTTAGAGGAGGTTCTATAGGGATATAAATTATCCATCTTTACCATAGAAGGGTTATGCTGCACATCATGACACGCTCTTCAGCACTGCTTGAACTACCCCTCTTAAAAGGTTAGGGGCTGCTCTTCAGTACCACTGGGTTGTTTGGCAATAGCAACCCGCCTAGCAACACCAAATCTTCAGAGCAGAAGGCAACACACCAAGAGAGTACCAATAGTTACCTAAACTAGAGTAAATATTGCTCTGTATTACACAGAAGCCTGTATGGCTCACCCAAAACCATGACCACCTTTGAAAAGACAGAGAGCACCTCTGCCTCACAGGCTCAGTAGAGAAGACAGAGACAGAGGTGAGGGAAACATTGCTTAGTGCCAGAGTAATAAAAAAGGAGGTGTTGCAGAACAGGAAAGAGGTTGCTATTTGCTGGTATAGTCATGGGAGGATGGTGGGAACCAAACTTTGGGTGGCAAAACAGCAAATCAAGTTTCTGAAGCAGCTTTGAAGTGGCATGAAAACAACAGCAAATACTCAGAAAGCATCCAAGTCCTTTCCCTTGGAAGAGGATGAAAGGTGGTTGCATGACCACATGTAAGGTGCTGCCAGTTCATAGTAGGCAGGAGGACATGGAGAGCCCTGGGGAGCACCCCAGCAGTGAGGGTGGGCAGTGGGACACAGTGGCATTGCCAGTGATCACCCTGGAGCATTCTCAGCTGTGTGAGCAGCAGCCCCTGAACCCTATGGAAGGGTCTGTTCTGACTGTGCCTACATGTCAGGCCAGCTTTTTGCCAGCATACTTAGAGAAAAAGAGCCAAAATGCTTTCAAGCACTGATAAGTGGGTTTTATGTGTCACGCCAAGGAGGCAAAAATTTTACCATGTTTTGCTTCTGTCTGGAATTGTGGAAACATGGTCCAAAACAGGCAAAAAAGGCCTCTGGGAGTGTTTGAATTAGAACCCAAGGATCTGATTAAGGAAAACCATTTAACGTGCTTAAAAAGCTTTGCTGCATTAAGACTGAAATCAAGCAAGGTACAGATGTAAAGTAATTAGAGAAAGAGGATTAAAGGTTCAGATTCTTTTATAATTTAAGATGAAGGATGCAGAGTTTACCATTTGTAGGGCACGCAGAAGACAGAGGCCATTAGTGTGGGCAAACCAAGGATTTCTCTTGCCAGTGTTCCACCTCCCTGCTGTGTGGGGCTATTGGGGCTCTCCTATGCTGGATACTTGGAAGTCCACTCTGGAGTATGAGACACATTTGCCTCATAGCAACAGCACCATTTACTCCAGGGGAAATTTTAAGGTATTATGCCATGATTCTACTGTAATCATCAGAAAACAAGTGCCTTTTTTTTTTTTTTTCTTTTTTAACCCACAGGCCAATGCATCTGGAATTATAGGAAATAAAACTGCAACAAACAGCCAAATTACTTCAGGTAACAAGCCCATTCTCAGACTTGTGGTCTTTCCAAGAGGTAACACAATTCTGGTGGCGACAAAAATCTGATAGAAATCAGTATTTTCACCATTTTTTAGAGCCCTTCTTAGTTTTTTTTTTGTTTAGCTGGTTTGTTTATATGTTTTTTTAGCATTGGATGTATCAAACAAAGTTCTTTTTAAAAGCCTATAAGACTACAGGGCATAAACATCGTTCCCCTTCAACACCAGGGTTCAGGCTGCCTGCTGTGCCTCTGCCCATGTCCTTCAAACTCAGCAGAGTCCTGTGGCCACAGGGACAAGCAGGGGGACAGCAGTGCCACCCCAAAAGCTTCAAGCAGCAGCATGGCTGGTATTGGAGTGCTGTCTGAAGTGAGCATTTTTTTTTTTATTACAGAACAGGACTGGCATTAGCAGTATTTCCAGGACCCACAAAAAGGGCCGGTCTGGTTCTCAGGACAGCAAGAGATGGGAACAGGCAGCATTTGCTGTTTTCCTCTGCTGACATGACTGAAGTGATGCTATATGCACAGCACCATTCTTTAACTCCATTGACTCATGGTATTCTTGCAATAATGAAGCAAAACTGCATTACTGACAGGATGTTGATTCATTTAAAATGACAAATGATAGACTGGACAATAATGAAATCTGGGAAGATCTGAAATTCTTGTCTTCCACACATCAAGCAATCCAGAACCATAACTCCTTAATTCTAGTCCTACCTACTCTTCTCCTTTAATGTCATCTTTTCTTGTCAGGGAAGACAAAACAAATGTGAATTCAAGGATTCATGCTTTAAGTCACTGTTGAAACCTTCATGTTCACCTACTTTACATCTCTAGGCCTTGAATTTTCAGCAATGGTATTGGATAAAACTGAAAGTTAATGATGGAAAATATTCAAGAGCACTTGCAAGGGGGTAGCACTTGCATCATAAATAGGTTTTCAAGAGGGAGATTTAATCAGAGAAGCAGAGTAGAACACAACAAGCATATCCAGAAACTACTTCCCCAAATATGCAAGGATGAAGTCGACGTGGTTTGCTGAACCTGGCTCCCCCCTGGCACTGCTACAAGTGTTCACAGATGTGAGGTGACAGGAAGATATGAAAGTTGCCCAATTTAAGGAGTCCCCAGGAACTCATACGTGTCATTACTGAGACAGATTGTGGTTACAGCTCCAGCTCTGTCAGTACCAGAGGGATGCCACCATCCAGGTCATTCAAACCAATACCCCGGTACAAAACAGTCTCACATAAGATGAAACAACTGGTCAAAAGCTGTAGCAACCATTGGTGAAAGATTATGAAAAGAGAAAAATCATGAGAAGCCGTTTCTGTAGATAACTAGGACAAAGGGGAAAATAAGGTACCAAAGATTGCTGATAACTTCAAAACTGAAGATTAAACATTTACTTTATCTGTGGCTGTAACATAAGAGTACCATACAGAAAAATTCTGCTGAGAATTCAAAATATGCCTTCTAAGCAGAACAAAAAACCAAAAATGCAAGACTGATGTAAAGTCTTTGCAAGCAAAAAACAAAATGCAAACCTCCCAAATCGAAAACAACACAGAACCCCCTCCACCCCCGCCGGAATCTCCTCCTGAGAAGCTTGATTGGTTATAGCTCTCATGAAGTCCTTACAATTTCCCACTGTATGTATGAATGCAAATAGGTCCAGAGGGTGCATTAACAAAGGACATCATCCCAGCCCGAGTGATGCCGTTGCCTTCCAGAGCGCGGATGACGTGCATGTGCCATTCCGACTGCCTTCCTTAGGAAGGCTGGCATTGTGTGAAGACAAGGATTCTCAGCATGGGCTTCATCAGCCAGCATCGAGGAGCTGCGCCTTTCCTTTACTGCTCGGGACAAAGTGCTCTTGGTAAAGAAATGGGAGGAAGTTTCAATCAAAGCATGGGAAAGAAGAGCTTTGCTGTGCTGGGAGGCTTTGAATGGAAAAAGCAGGGGGAATAACGAACAACTAGACCAGCAGAAAGAAGGGGATGAATTCAGCTCCTGCTGACAGTGTTTCACCAGGGTGATAAGGCAAAATGACTGGGGTTTATTTTAACTTATTTGGTCTCCAACCAGAGAACTGTAATTCTAAAGCCCTGGCCAACATGAAATAAGTTGGCGTTTCTGAGTTTATTGAGCCTCTCACTAAAATAAAAACCCCAAAAACCACACCAGGAGAGACTCAGGCACTCGAGCAGAACTTCTCATGATAATGAATCCAGTGATCAGCACAGAGGGTAAGTTGCCAAAGGAGGTTATCAAAGCCAATGGATACAGACAATTTTAAAGACACATCTGGACACTTATGACAGGAGCAGTTTGCAGCAAGCAGGGATAAAGTTTTAATGAAATACTTTTAACAAGAGAAACTCGCTATGCCTAGCCAGTAAAGGCCACAATTCCTTATCTTTGCAAGCAATGCATCACTGAAGCCAAAAGCTCCCCTCTAGGAAACCCTGGACTAAGGAGGTGCTGGCAGAGGATCAGGCAGGGAGAGCCTGCTGCTGTTGCAAGAACAGCCCTTTGGCATCAGGGAGAGTAACATATTTTTTCCCTTTATTAAAGAGGTATTTACTCACCCCGAGGGGTCAGTTTCTCTCAGACAAGACATTAGCACTGACTGAGCGGACAGGAAGGAGACAAAATAAAGGGCACCTATAGGTTTTTATTCTGACACCAACTCACACACCAAGGGAAGGGGATTAAGCAAAAAGAGAAAGAGATCTTATCAGAAACGCAAGATGAAGGGAACTACTGAGCAACACCAACAAGACATCACTGTGCAACAGTTCTTCCCAGCCTCTAACAGTGTCCAGAAGCCTCAAACCATTTAATCTGGAAGTCAGAAGCAAAGTTATCCCAAGACCACTCATGGAACTAAGAAAATATATGGCTTTATCCAAATGCAGGAGAAGATACATTCTGAAGTCACAATACATAATGCATTCAGAGTGCTCAAGTGTTATGGCCCAGCTCCTCCACTGAGGAGAAGAACTGAACAAGAACTGCAGCTTCCACAGGCCGACGCTGGATCAAACCCAATGCTCAGACCACAGTTGCTGTGATCCAGGTCTGAATTTCATAGGCACTCCCCACAGTTAGGGAAGGCAAGGTTGGGAGAAGCCCAACAGCCTGCCCTGTGCTTTCAGGAGGGTGCCTAAAGGGTTGCAGCTTTTCCTGAGGGTTCTTGGACTGCCTATGGGGTGCCTCTGTCAAATTTTGCAGAAAAAAGTCCCATCTCTCTTCCACATCTTCCCACCAGTACCCACAGTTTATTATTTTGGGCATGGGGTAGACAGTTTCAAACCTATCAGGCAGTTTCAGCATCCCTCTGCACTTCTAAGGTTTTTTTTTTCGCTCAAATGAGCACTTGGAAAATCATTGTTCTGTGCCGAATACAATACATGTATAAATCATGTATTACAATTTCTCACAGAGAACCACTATGAATCACAAACCCCTCTTCCAGAGGCAAAGAGCAGAGCAGCAGTCCAAACCACACAAAATGGCCACAGATCCCAACATACCTAAGAACTTAAGAAAAAAATTTATGTTCGCTCAGGGCAGTGAGAAACCCGTATGCCCTATCTGTGGGTGTCCCATGTGAATACAGCAGCTGGACTGTTCCTTGAGGGAAATTCTAAAGGACATTTCTCATTACAGAGACATTCCTGTAAATAAAGCAGACTACTGTATAGCATCTCCATCCAAGGCAGACGCTTTAATGCAAGCCCGAGAGCAGAACTGCTCAGGATCAGAATGTGAGTTAAGTCCTCGGAAGGGATCTGGAAAATGCCACCTCTGACAGCAGAGAGGAGGGAGGGGAGGCGAAGGAAGCTGATTTTAAATCACAGAAACAGCAGACTACATGTAGACTACATCATGCTGTGACAGAAGAAAGTGAGGGGCACTGGTGTTCAATCTTCATCATTGTTAAGTCCTGGTTTACCGCTCAAATGTGTGCCTGCCCTGAGCAGACCTGAGCTCGGCTTCTACTGTCTGCTGCACACATGAAAGTCTGTAGTGTGTTGCAAGGCACTCGTAGTCCTACTTGTTGTACATTTATTCAAGGTAACAATCTTTTCCCTCCACTTCAGGGCACCCTTCCCCTTCCACAGACAAATCTTCTAGCTGGAAGGTGACCTCCATAGGCTCAGCTGAAGTTAGCCGGTCTTAAAAGGGGAACATTACCTTATTAAAATCACCAGAAGTTTATCTCTCTGGCTCTAAATAATCAGTCCAGAAGATACTTTAGGCCCTAATGCTACCCTTCTTAATCCTGTTGAGCAGCATTCTTCCTTTGCAGTTGAAATCCTTCTTCCATGCAGGAACAGCAGAGACACAGAGGAATCTCCCCATCTCCAGCCAACTAAATGCAAGTCATTTAGTGTCAAACATCAGTATGTGCCCCTGCTACAATCAGGCACTGCAGAGAGAGAGAAATTTTCAGCACATGGGTTTATAAAAGACCATGAATCCCACTGTGAAAACACCTCTTTCTTGCATTGCTTATGGAAGATGAGAGCAGCTTCCCATTGCAGTACTGTAACACACAGTAAAACATACAAAAACTGTTTCCACATCTACCCAAGTTCAGCACATACTAAATTGCTTTGTTAATCTGAAGCCCTACAAAAAAAAATGCAAATAATTTTCCCAGCATAAATCACCGAAGGCCAAGTGACTCCAGTTTATTCCAGAAGAACAGTTTGTACAAATCTAATTGGATAATTTACAAGTTTTACAGCAAAGCCCTGAGTCATCTGTAAAGCAAATTCAGAGCAGTGTCATCAAGTAAGTTGCAAAAGCTTTTGAATAAGGAGAACCTAATCGTAGCATCAGGGAACAAATTCTTTGTTTGACTTACAACAGAGACTCTTTTTCACCAACTCCCGTAAAGTGACCAGTAGAATTGGTTTGACCTCAAAAATGGAATTTTGCCATGCAGATGTAACTTAATGGAAAAAAAAAAGTCATCAAAAGAAGCACTGAAAACAGTCATCCACAAAGCATTAGCAGCAGCATAAAAACCACATGGTGCCAAGCAAAAATAGGATATACGAGTGACACAAAAGCAGTGCACACAGAAAGAGAAAGCCTGGAGAATCCTGACACTGTATTTCAAACTGATACTACTCTAAGCATGTCAGAAGGTCTGTGCAGTGAGAGATGACCATTTTAAAGCAAGTGATGCTCTCCACTTTCCCAATACTTCCTCTAGGAACTCCACAGACAGGGTTACTCAACCTCCTTCACTCACAGGAGCCTAGAAAATACTATTCCAGTAAGGGTTCACTTTCTGTCTGCAGCTGGGACAGGATGAAGGAAACTTCATTCTTAGATACTTCAGCTGCCCAAAGATTTAATAGCTTCCATTTCTAACATGTTGATTGTTTAAATTAAAATGAAAGAAAAAAAAAAAATTGAGTGGTATCCAAGGTTTCAGATTGGGAATTAGAATGCATGGTTACTGTGGGTGTTCCCTTTCCTAAGAGGAACATTTACATAGCTAAGTTTGGCATGTCTCTAAAGTGTTTGCTTCTCTAAGAACACAGGATTACTAGAACAGCCTGTGGTGTGCCCCTACAGCAGTTAAGCATTCCTCTGGAGCAGGGAATTAGGCTCAGCCTAGCTTCTGCCTGGACAGCTTAGGTCAAAAATATGGTTTAAAGTTGTGCCCTACAAACCTTGTTCTAAGTAAGCTGATGGGTTTTTCCTCCCTGCTTGGCCCCAGAGTGTTTCACCTACTCTGCCTTCAACATCTGAACCAGCAACCCCTTTTTCCCCTGCTGCTTTCTATTTATTTTGTCATACCTATGTAATCCCTCTAAAATTAAACATGCACCATTTATTTTCTGCAGTACCTACCATATTACTTAGGAGTTATTATTAGCAGCAAAGAAAAAAATTATACCCAAGATAACCTATGTAAAAAGATTGGATATGGCCTTCTATTTATTCACTCTCACTAGGAACTAACTAAAAATAAAAGCGCAGTGAAGCTGCAATAAAGCAAATTTAAAATGCTCAACAGAAGAGTAAATTTAGGTAATGCACTGCCATCAAGTATTTTTGGAAGATTGTATTTATAAGTTTAAGGCAACATCAAGCATGGATTAATATTAAAGTATTTCCAGAATAATAGTATGAGATAAAGTTTAACTGAAATGTGTAAGGAATAAATACTAAATTTTTATTTACTTGCTCAACACAACAGTGTCTTTCTTAGCTGCCTGTAGGCACTCCCAATCAGCACCAGTCCACAACTCCAAATACTGAGGTATCAGGACTCATTCAGACTCAGTTCTTCCCCCAGTTTGGATCCCATTTGTGGGCACTGCTCCCTTTCCAAGGCATGTGTACCCCCACAAGCCATCAGCCCCACTGGGCTGGAAACTCCTTTCCCTCAGTTGGGCTTCCACACTGCTCTACAGGACAAATTCCGAATTTGCTTCTGCTTAATGCTATGCTTATGTCAATATTTCTTTTCTACTTCTATTGACTGACAGTTGGGCTTTTTCCCTTCGTGGTCAGGAATCAGAGTTTTTAGATACAGCTTCAATTATTAAGATTTCTGTGGGTGGATTTGCAGTTAACCTGTGGTGTTGTGTTCAAGGGATTCGGCTGTTAAGATGGTACTTCATTGGAGTAGCCCCATTCTATTCATAATCCAACCACTCTTCCACAATTAGAAATTTTTAGTGAATGAAAAGGAAGAAAAGACTATATCCCTTCTCTTTAAAAGCACTAAGAGTGCACAGGCATTAAAATAACTATATAACACAACAATTTCCAGCAGAAATAGTTCTCTTTCAGTAGTAGCAGATGAATAGCCGACAGCAAAGAAATCATATTTTCAAAACTGCGAATTAATTGCATTTTTCCCACTGTAAGTGTGTGATTACCAGCTTTTACAGACCTTGCAGCACCCACCCAGTTACACTGAAACACAAGCACACATGACTGCTACAGAACAATGAGGAGTGTAGGCTGGGTACAATTACAGGGTATTTCCTAAGAGCACAGTTCACCTCAGGATAGAGTGGTTCAACCCAGCCTACTTTGTGCTTAAGCCTTTTGAGACAGACAAGGGAAAATTTAATCTCAGAAGAGCAGAGACTCTGCAGTCTTAATAAAAGGTGACACAGAGATAACCACACACTGCAGATATCCCTCAGTGACTCAGTACCATGGCAAGGACCCCCAGTCCATCCCAACTGTGAATATTTTTGAGTTTTGTACCATCAGACAGATCACAAATACCTGCCCTGAAGTTTTTTTTTTTTTTCTGATCAGTGGAAAAGGCTAGACTTGTTTTCAGCTGCATTTCCTACCCTGCCACAGCACTCTGCCTGTGTTCCTTATCCTTGGTGTATTTAGCACTAACAAAGCCACTGAGACACTCTCCTGTTCAGCAGATAAAACAAGTTTTCCATCTGACTTCAGTGGTTATTGCCTTGCCTTCCGGGGATGTCATGTCATCTGCATTCCCCAAGGAACAGAGGGCACATTAGGTACCTAATCCACACTTGCAGAAAGAAGAATTGCAAATACCCTTCACTCAGTGCAAAAACTTCTTATGTAGCAGCTAATTGAACACACAGCATAGTAACTGCTTAGGAACAGTTCCCCAGACCCACTTCTGCTGGTAGGAGCACTCCAAATAAACAGAAGCCCTACTCCTGACAGAACTGGAACAGGAGTCAAGGGTCAATAAACCTCAGTCAGGGATTTCATAGGAGATAATTGACATTGAACAAGGTGGTTCTGGCTGATAAGACCTTGCTACAAAGTCATACAGCAGAAAAAGTGTGATAGATTCTAATCACAGTAGAGCAGATAGGTTTTTTTTCTGTGGGACATTGTGACTTGTGGCCATGAACAAAGCATATCAGCCTGGCCATGTTTTTAGAATAGCATCCACCACATAATAATTGAGATTTTACTTCAAAACCACTGTTTTAAAGCAAATATGGCAAAAAGTTCCCACTTTTGAGTGAGAAACAAATGAATGAGAAGTAAAATATTTGTGTTGAAAGCTTTGGGTACAATATTCCAAAAGAAACAAAACATTTAAATGAAACAGAAACAAAATATTCAAATTCTATATTGCAAAAATACTAATTCTGGGGACAAAAGGGAGACAAGATAATTTTCAAAGAACACCACAACTAATGTCTGAAGCCTCCAGTGCAAATAGTCATAAAACTCCAACATGCACTTGGCCACAAGTGTCCAGCCATGTTCATTTCCATTTGTCAAATATAATCTGGGTTTTACTGTGATACTCAAGTTTCTGCCAAGTTTTATACAAAACCCAAGCCTCAAATGTAATGAAAGAAGGCTGAAAGAAGAGATCTGGCAACAACTTTTCAGGTTTTGTTCAAGAAGGGCTTTAATTATGGAGGAAAGTGGACCTGGACATCTGTCAGCACTTTAATATAGTGTCTTCAAGTGTGACCATATTGTTTAACTCCTTCAAATCAAACTGAAATGTTTATTTTGTAGTATCACTCAAAATATTTAAATACTTTTTTTTTTTCTGGGCATCGTGGAACAAATTAATCAGAAATAAAATCTAACCCAAAACAATTCAAGATCATTTCCCTCTTGAAATAAACAGAGAAATTGAGATCTTACTTTAATAACTCTTCTCTTTTCTTAAATGTCTTTCTCTCTTCTATCCCTACAGAGCTTTCCCAGGTCCAACTATTTAGAAATTTGCCCTTTTAAACACTTTGAAGTTAGCCTCTTACAGATATTTGGAACCAATAATAGTGGGATGTTTCTACTTGAGCTGGAGTCATTGGATTAATGTTGAAAAGCCTAAAATGCCTTACATAAGACAAGCTCTTTAATTATACAGAGAGGCCCAGTGACTCTATGTACATTAGGAGAAAGCATTCCATAGCCTTCCCTCTCTGAATCCAGCAGAAAATGTGTGCATGGATGACTGGCAGGGGAGAAAATAGAGCCTGTAACCAATACCATTGTTTTTCCCATCTTCAAAGGCAAAAATGATTAGCTACTGTGACCTGGAAAACAAGGAACTGTAACTAAATTTCACTAAGTTTGCTGCTTAGAGAAGAGCTCAGGTGAACAGCCCAACTGTTCCTCTTGGCTAGATATTTCATACCACAGTGGTGGCATCTTGAGGTACCTCAGTAGTGCCTGCTCTTGGTGTCTTGTCTAAAATCTGAATGGTTCTCTAATAAATCTGATCTAGGCTTTCTTTTTCTGAGTTATATACCTTCCTGAAGACATTTCCATGCACCTTTGGTGTCCACCATCCAAAGTGTCCTCCAGTTCTTCAGCCCTGCCAATGGCTTCTTGACTGGAATGCCTTCATTCCTGTATATTTAATTCCCATCTCTCATGGAATTGGAGATATCCTACAATATCTGAGAGGAGTTATACCTTAATTATTTAATTTTTGATTGTTTCCTTTCTATAAAACTACTACCTTTTTCTCCAGCCCATTCTCCTTCAGAGGAAAGAAGAAAATTTGAAGGTGAATCCCCAGCGAAACTAATTTCCAACCCCCTTGGCACTTCTATAATTGATTGCAGCTTTCACTCTGTTGCTCTAATGAGATGAATGAGAGCTCTTTTGCCAGAGAATGGGTTAGGAGATCCTCAGGTTTCCTGGTAACACACTTTATTAAGAGGACCATGCAAAGGAGCAATAAATTCCCTTCTTACTCATTTAATAATGCCCAGGACATTCAAATTGGTTTCTTTTCCCCTCTATTGCTTGCATCCTCACAGGTTGGATAGTACTGAGCATCACACTGTGCAATCACACTACGATTGCTGCTGGAAAAATGGCCATGATCCTCAGGGCATGGCCCACACCACAGCCTGGATGCAGAAGGAACAGCAGTACCATGGGGCACTTCCTTTGCTTCACAGAATTGAGCTTCTTCACACCCTACATTTCTCCTGCCTGGTCCCCCACTTTCTACCCACCACATAGGAGCTGTGATAATGGAAAATGGGGGAGAAGGGCCCGTTTTCATCACCTGACAGGCTGAAATGACACAGTTTCCATGGTTATTTGTCACCATAGTTTTCTGTATGAAATATGCTGTGCTGTCTCTTATTGACACCTCAGGGGGATGCTCCAGCCAGTGATGTTCCCTCCAATATCCAATTATCCAAGGCAGTCACACAAAGACTCACCTGATTTTTATTTGTAAAACAAGCCTTATGCTTGCTTAGACCAGCAAATGCAAGGGATGCTGCAGCTCCTCATTCAGCTCAGATTCAGCCCATTATTATGAACCAATAAGTAAAGTCAGAGAGATGTTCCTGGCATTGCATTGCTGGTGCCATCAGGCTCTGAACTAGACCTTCAGATGAGACAAACTGTCCTCATGATACTCAAAACTAGACCCACCATTTATTTTATTGTCATTCTGTGCTAAATTTTCCAAACTGTCAGCATTTTGTTCATTAAAAATGCTCCAACATAGGCAAACAAGGCACAAAGAGCTTGTTCAGCCATAGGAGAACCAGTCTGGGACAGGGGTGATTTCAGAAGAGTCGATTAGGATTGTGGGCACTTCATATTTATTGGGAAGATGCAACTGCCCAAAAGGTTTCCTCATGCCAAACTCCAGACGATAGCTCCTGGTCACAACCTCCATCTAGAGCACATCAACACAGGGCAGCTGCTGCTTTGAAGAGGAGCAGGAGAGCACACCATGAGAGAATCCACAGCTGATTCGTCTCAAAAACAAAATCAGAGCAATTGAGTACAGACTTTTCTTCTTTTATGCTGTCATTTCTAACCATGACAATGTTTTTTGTCACACATTTTACTTTAAGCAGATTGTATTTGTAACCTGGTCAGGTCAGTGCTTTCCTGGAGCAACGCAGACTGACCTCCAAGTGTCATTCTGGGGGACGTGCGAAGTTGTGTGATTGATGACACTTCAGTACAGTTTATTGTCTGAAAAGTCCTATCCGCTGCATGTGTTTCAAATATACAACATATACATACTTGTACCTGACTCTTGTCTTCTGTAGAACCTTTGTTCCTTAATTAACTCTACTGACTACCACTAAGTGCTCTTTACACACTGGTGTCAGGGAAGAAAGTGACCCCTGGAGTCAATAACACAATGGAAAATTTAAAAGATTTATTCCAAGCAAAAAGAGAATAAGCTCCCATCCTGGAATTAAAAAAACCCAAGGGTCCTGCCCTCTAATGGATGTTATGCATCTGCATGTGGTTTATTGGAAATATTTAATAAGTTATTATAGAATGTCATGTTACTTTCAGATGTATGCGCTTCATTATTCATGTTTCAGTCTGACAAATAGTTTTAGTTTCCATTGCACAAAGTCTACAAATACAGGGGTTGTTATAACCAGAAAAATATACCCTTTTCTACATGCTTCATGCTTACTTCCTTGCTACTTCTTCAAAGAAAAAAAGTGGTTCTGCTGTTTAGCACTATCTGCAGCCTGATCTGCACTGTAACCATCAAACCTGCAAACTGACTGTGGCACTACACTGCACTGCTCAGTACTTTATTTTTAATGTACCAGTATGTCACACTTGAAACATTTTTTCAGGCAGTTCAAGAGATTACTTTTAATGGAGATGTTAATCACAGGCAGCATTTTACACTGATTGATGAAATAGCAAGACAATTTTGTGTTCTTCACTTAATTATCTGAAAGTCTCCAAAAGCGTATCTTGCATCATGAAACACACTCGGAATCACTACCTTATCTGTACAAATCACCAGGAAAACTATTACTGAATCTACTCTCAGAGGAAGAAAAAAACCCAGACTTAAAATTCACTCTGCACTAAATAATGAAGTGTAACCAGCAGAACTGAGAGACTGGCAGGGCAGATGTTTCTCAGCACTGTTAGTGCAGCCAATGGGCTGCAGATTTCCCAGCTATCCTGGTCCTTCAGCTGCTTTCAGCAGCTTCACATTCCATTAACGGAGGGCAGTTAATTCTGCAAACTGCTCTGAACATCTCAGAAAACAACAACAACAAAAAAAAACAAACGAAAAACACAAACAGTTTCTAATTGAATGCGTTTCCCTGCATGAATATAACAACTTCTACTAGTGACAGAAATTCTGCTGTGAGTAATGGCAAGCTTTGCTCTGCTGAAACCTCCTGCAAAACCACGCAGCAAAGCCAAAGCTGATGTTTGTCATATCTCTGCAGAAATCACTAGAGCTGAATAGGAGTATAAAACAAGGTGAAATTTGATTAGATACACACACATTTTCTTTTTACACAGACAAATCCTGCTTAAATTTATATCAGCACAACCCAGCAACTGCAGTCACTGAAGTGTATGGCTCTGCTGGCACATGTACTGAGATTTATGCATAATGCTACCCATAACTGAGCAGGCTTGTCACCAGAGGCACAAACCCAATGTACTCAAGTTCTACAGTATATGTAACGTTATACCCCGATTTGTTTTCTAAGCAGAGACATATTCTCTATGGGATAATCCAGTCCTGCAATTTAATTCTTTTAAAAACATATGCAGGGCACGTTTAGGAGGACCTCAACTCCTTGTGCAATAATAAGGATCATATCACTCTCTCAGCCAGAGTATTGCATGCACACACGCCACTAAAATTTTACCATTAAATTACTTGCACCACATCTAATGACTCCACCTAAAAGCCATTCCTAGAGGCTACCAAAAAAAAAAAAAAAATCTCCATAGTACTCACAGGCCAGAAAGTACCCCAGATGAATGGTTATTCTGCTGCAGCAATGTTACAGCTGTTAACTACTGTGCACCACGCTCTCCCGGGATGAATCCTGCTTAGGAAAGGCATGCCCTTGTCACCAATCCTGTTGGCTTTACTTCATTACTCTGAAAAACAGGTTCTCTGGTAGCACACAGTCCTTATCTGTGCAGACTGTTAAGGGTAAAGTGCCATTTGCTCCTTGCAACATAGCTGGATATATCTGTCTAGAAGTGTAAACCAACTTCAGGGACCCAGTAAGAGCTTGTAGGAGGACCCAGAGTCTCTCAGAGCTTGCTGGAGTGACAGCAGATTTCCCTCTTCCCCAGTGGCTGGCTGCTCTGAGTCTACATTTCTATTGCAACACACTGGAAAGAACCAGAGCAGACCCCAGCTTCAGACCCCTCACTGAAGCCAAGAATTCTACAATTTCTTTTAAACTGAAGAACTTCTCTAACCCTTCAATCCCATTGGCACAAAGAGCCACAGATAGTTTTTATTATTTGAGAAGTGAGGTCTTCTCTAAAGCTCATGCTTAAATGAAATAGGATAAGAACAAAGATACCAACTCATTATGATATATAAACATTGAATTCCTAGATAATATCCCATTAAGTACAGTCCTGGGTAGAGTTACTTACATTGTGTTTATGAAATTATCATGGCACAATTAAAAGTAGCCATTACAAGTTCATTGCCATTTGTCAACCCAAAGGCAGAATGGTAGCTAGAACTATTGCACCAGCAAATCTGGGGCAGCCAGAACCTCAGCCTGGTTGGGAAGATTGTAATTTTTTTCCCTCTGGCTGAAGAGCCTTTATTCAGCATATCTGCCCTGCCTCAAAGAGCAGTCCCTCAACAATCTAACCCATACTTTAGAAAGATAGAAGGGACACATTATGTGGAACAATCACAACAAGATGCCCTTCTCTCACAGCTTAACCAAGGCTCTTCTAAGGCAGCAAGGAGAGTACCAGAATGAGTGTCCTGAACGAGTTTTCCCTGAAGTCCCCCAAGCCCTCTTCTCCAACAGGTGTAGGTGAATAGGAGAGCAGTAGCATTTAGAGTCAGGGTTTGAGCAATGTGCTTCCTTCTTTCCGTGCAACTTAATCTGATACCCCAAGGAGGGAGGACACAAGATCCTGGAAAGGAGACTGACTTGCAGAACCACCTCCTTACAACATCTGCCCTTTGTCAGTCCTCCAGCCAATTTAATTACAACCCTCAGTGCAAGTCTCAGGAGAGAAGCCACAAACTAGAGGGGGAATGAACTAGCAGCATTTTATAGTCAAGATTGTGCTTAAAAGACGCCCACAAAAAAGTAAAAATGGTAACAGAAAAAGGAGTTTGGGTCAATGTGCCCCTTTTGCAAGCAATCTGTGCTCCAGAGTGTCCTGTAATATTGTTTGGATTCCTAGATGTGACTGCAACCAGAAACAGCCATGAACAATCCTCCCTGCGGTCATGATGTATCTCCTGATGTTCCAGAGATATCGGTTAGAACCAAAGACATAAAAATAGAATTATTACCAAAATCCATTCCCCTAGATCATTTGTTTTTCCACAAGTATGTTAAGTACAAGAAATAGGAAATTATTCAAAAAATTAAACCTTGTCTTTCTGTGCTGAAAGCAAAAAACCCCACAAAATTAGTTTCTGCTGAAAAAAAGAGACATCCTGTCACTCATCCATACTTTCATTTGATTTAAATTAGATGCATTAAAGTAGCATGGCTATTTAGTTCCAGGAAGCATGTTTCAATCTTGGGATGTTTTCTTCCATGGACTATCACGGCTTCTTACATCTTGAGAAATAAATATAAAATTACTGTGATGTTGGGAAATAAATTTAGAGAATATTTCTCAGAAGGTCTCAGCCTGTACAGGTGCTGAAAAGTTGACAATTTACAACAGCTTGGAAAATAACCTTTGGAATTTGGTCAGTAGAAACCACAACACAGAAATGGCATTGGAAAAGAGTTGTTAATTACTAAAAATAATGTAAATCTAACCTGGACAAAGTCTGCCTGCTCCTCTAAGGGAACTGGTTGAAGATAACAGACTTCTAGGCAAAAAAGCATCCACTGTAACTGAAAGAGAACTGTCAGTTCCTTTCTTTACTCAATCACAGCTCCTTTTCACTAAGACAGTGCCTTGACAGAAGGCAGTCATTTCTGGCATCAGCTATGAATGAACTAACTCGTTATCAGCAATTTTACAACTTCCTGTGCATAGGAACAAAGTGTCCCAAAAAAAGAATTGCTGTGCTTGTTCTCCCTCCTCAAAACTGCCACGTGGGCTCAGCCAGCACAATGAAGATTGATGTTAGCAGCTTCATTTTGGAGAGAAATAGTTCAGGTGGCAGTAGGGGTGAAGAACAACAACAGCAGAGGTGAAAACAGATCCCAGCCCAAAAAGGGGGATGGGGAGCACCCTTCTCACCTCCTGAGTGAATTGTCAGCAGAGCCAGAGGGGCATGATGTTGATCCAGTCCCATAGCAACCAAACCGTGGGGGCTCCCTAGAACTGTTAAGATTGGAAAAGACCTTAAAAGTCATCAAGTTCCACCACCAAACACAGGTTCTACTTCAACACAAGTAGGAAATCAAGGTAACAGCAGATAGTCACACCCCTTTTCAGCTTAGGCAGCGTCATTTCTAGGGAGCTACTGCATCAACTGTGTATAAACCAAGACATCTGAGGGCAACCTCGCCTTGGTCTTGGGAGCAGGGCAGGAGACCACAGGAGAGGTGCACTCTTGGTGCACATCTCTTAGCATGGCTCAATCAGGTATGTCACCCTTGAAAGCAATGAACCCACTTCACCTGTACCTTAAAACAGTTTCATCTTTGTCTTGGTATGCAAGATACAGGTACTAAACTTCTTTTTACAGTCCTCAGTATGGGTTCAGGGTATAAGTTATTTTTATAAGATGTCCATCACAATATCAGGAGGAGAGTGCCAAAACAGAAGAGACTTCTCCAAGGATATGGTGCTGCAGGAGCCCCACATTAAAGTGCACTATCTAAACTCAGATCTGGCTGGTAGAGACCAACCAATCTCAAACTGCTCACAGATCATTGCTTTACCAAGGTTCTTTTTTACAGCCAGAGGCCCTGACAACAGATGGCTCAAGTGCAATGCTGCAGACCTGCAGCTGAGCAAGACACAGTAGCTTTTGGTCCTGGTGTGATCCTTGCACATGGAAAAAAAAAATCAACCCTTGTTCTAGCACACTTTCCCGATGAGATGAGAGTCATCTCAAAGCAAATCAGCCATTTTTGTCTAAAGTCAGGAATCCTCTAAAAACACAAATCCATGTTTTCTTCATATAACATATCAGATTCAGCAACAGCCCATACAAAGAACTCACAGAAGTCAGCCCAAAAACAGGGGGAAGGGAGCAGAAATTACATTTACAGAGCAGGAAGCAGACACTGAGCAAGGGTTCTGCTCAGCCACCAGAGTGCCTTGGGGAGGATTACACAAGAAATAAACTCTCTGCTCAAAGTATGTAAACTGATAAAACAGCCTTGCTTTGATGCTTGCTCTGCAAGAAGCATTTCAGCTGAATCAGTAACACCGCTTGTTCTTCACTGCAGTGACACTGCAGCGTCTGCAGAAATATTTTCACATTTCAACTGTGGTGTTTATTCCAGAAAGCAAGGCTTTTGGTGCTTGTATTCTGGAGATTCAATCTGTGAGGGTATATTGCTGCAACCACTCAAACTTTGTCATGGGGTGGATGATACGGGATCCAGCCTTCTGTAATGAACGGCATGCTGGATTTATGTGCCTATTTAATTTCCACAGTAAGAACGCCTGACTTTTTATGGAAGCCACAGAAAGATCCAGGTGGAGAAGTATTCAGGATATGACAACCTTCTATTGCAGATTAGATCAGAAAGGGAAGCAGCAGCTGAGCTTAATATATGGAGAAAGAGTCAAGTTTAGTTTATGGTCTTTTCAGAGCATCCAAAAAAATAACCATCTATTTTAGAGTCCTAGTGCATCACTGGTAGTTTTGCCAAGGTTTTCATACTTGGCAAAAAGAAACCAACAGGGAACATGGAGCTGTGGATAAGTATCAAAACAGGGAGGATAGGCAAGCAGAGGAGTTTTTGAGTGCTCTGGGTTTCAAGTAGACATAGATTCTGTTAAGTTCATCTCCTATTTGGAACTTTTTTCATGAAATCCAAATCTTTTACTGTGTCCCAGGTTCAGTATATCAGCAGTTATCCCAGAGGCAGGGCAAGCAAAGGTCTGGTTTTATAATACAGGGTTTTGTTTTAAAAGAAAACCAATCAATGGTTTTATTTTAAGACAAGAGAGATCTCTAAACCACTATCACGCTCAGTATTTGGATTTATTAATTCTCAAAAGGGCTGTTGCCAATTACCACAGCACATATCCAGACAGAAAATACCTCACTTGCTTTTCCCGTGAGCATTCTGTGTTTTTCCCTTTCTGCCTCACTGCTCCATCACTTTTCAGTCCTCGTGCTTCAGGCTGCAAGACTCCTCTTTTCACTGATATTTCTACACCATGGTGACATCACCCTGTGATGAACCAGCCCCCCTGCACCAGTAGCTTTGTTGGGGCAGCACAGCCAGACCCCACTGCCATGCCCTCAGTGATTCCAGTCCTGACAACTTCTCTTTTAGGCAGATCCCTGTGAAGCACTGCCACATTTTCCATTGCATCACAGCAAAGACACTTATTTGTTAAAGCCTTAAGAAGTGCAAATATTTGGATGGCTCCTAAAACTAAGCCAGGCTACTGGATGAGAGGTAGCTAACCTCCTCATGTGCTCTGAGCCTACCACATTATCCATTTCCTTCTCCATATTTGAAATACTCTTGCCATGGTTTCTGTGCCAATGGAGCTGATGGGATTCATTAAGCAGCAGCAACAGATGTCAGCTGAAGGGAAACTTGCTTCAAGGACTGAGGGCAGCAGCAGAGTTCTCTTAGTATAAGCCCCTATTTCCTTGTGTGTAAACAAAGCCATGACAGGATGCACAGCATTCCTGTTTAAACTTTTGTGGAGATTTTCCACACTATATATGCTTAAAAAGGTAGTTAGAAAGAAGAAGATGGAAGCGTGGCCCTTTGACATTGTGCAGTTCTATTTGGGGAGAACGCGGGAAAGAAGTTTTAGTTACATCATATTTCAGTTTTCATTTAAAGCTCTTCATAACTTCCAGCTGAGAAAAAAATACAAAGAAAATTTTAAACGTTCTGATTTCTCTGCTAATATGCAGAGTCAAATTTCAGCTCTTTTATTTCCCCTCTCCTCATTCCATTATTTTCCCAACACACTGAGGTAGCAACACAACAATGCAGAAATGAGATGTGGGGAAGAGAGAGAGGCTGACAACAGTATAGGCAAGAAATTTTCCAGTCTCTCTGTCCTAGAGAACATTGAAAGCTTTTCTTCTTAAACAACAGAATCCCAATTTCCCACTTCATTCATTACCTTAATTTCCAAACACCTTGTTTTTAATTTTGATCTGAGCATCTAGTGGGAAAAGGAACATCACTCTTCAAAATGTTTTTAATTTCTTTTTTGTTTGATCATGCTCTTCACTATTCTCCTTTGTCTTCTTCCCTAAGCTCTATTTTGTTCCTTTCTGCAACTTTATTTCTGGTTAATTCTCTTTCTGTATCTTCATTATTTGACTTATTCCCTCTCCCTATAGTTTTGATCTTTATATTTTGTGAGCCAACAGCTATAAACTCCACTTTCACCAGCCAAACCCTTACTAGTGCTGACACACGCTTCAAGAACACGTGTTCTCTTCCTTTGTGTTGGTAGGAAAGAACTGCTGTCGATGCTGACTCAATTTATTTACTCTACAATGTGACCTTTCTAATCCCAGATGAATTGTTTAGGATGGCTTTTCATGGGGAGAGGTAGCACCTTCTGCCTGTTCCATTTTGACCTCTCTGCCTTACATCTCTCTTTGCTCCAGCATATGGAAACAAGCCACAGCATCGTGTGAGCTGTCAAAACACGAGGCACTGCTCAGCAGTCTGGTGCTGCTCAGTAAGTGCAGAGTCATGGGCTCTCTCCAGAGAAGTTTGCCAGTTTTTGTTACGCAGGAATTGGGTAAGTCAAGGCATATGACCTCAGCAAGTCATTAGAAAGTACATGATCAAACTGGAACAGGGTTGTTGAATCCTGAGAGGGACTTTTCTTCTCCCTCTCAGTGAAGCAAGGGTCAGCTCCCTCGGGGTAAGATGTAACTCAAGCACTGCCAAAACATCCATGGGAATTGCATCAGTCGAGCGAGTGTACAGCACTTGTACCAGATTATGACAAAAGCACTTGGGAACAGACTCTGAACATCAATTCTGCATTTCCCTTTTGTGTTTAAATAATAGTTACTGCTTATATTTTGTGTAGTTTTTTTCCAAAGGTTTTTCAGTGCATTTGTTGCTGCTATTAAATAATATTTGGAGGTCAGCTAAGTAACGCATTTTCTGATGTTACTCCTATTCACTTTACCTCTCTGATTCAGTTAGAGATTAAGGGTCCACTCCACTGACTGCTGCATTCAAACCAATAAAAAGCCCATCCCAGCTGTAAAGGGTTTGCATCCTACATAGAGGTGATGGGGAACACGAGGTGGTTTTGCATCTTTTGATGCACTGCCTTCCTACGGGACACACCAGTGACTCTCCTCCAAGGATCCACAACAGTCAGCTTCCCAAAAAGCATCCCTCGCTGTACTCTATGTAGTATATACACAGGGTACCCACATCAACTGCACTAGTTCCTTACAGGTCACCTTTGAATTGTATTGCAGGTCAGCTCCAGAACTCACATTTAAGATGAAAAATAGGGAACCTAAACCACCACAGCCCCTCGCCCAAATACACCCCCTCCTCCATCAGGAAAACTACAAGCAGCAGTGAAGTATCTCAAAGGAAGTGGGTTCTGAGCTGTTTTCATGTTAAACAAGAGGTACGTGTGCTTAGAAAACAGGACAACTTACATACTAGAACACTCTGTACAATAAAATCACTCCCTCTGTTACTATGACAAGATTTTCACACCATCAGTCCTGCATACACAATTTGAATGCAGCAGCCTTGTAGGAGAGAGGATGAGTCCATGCACTTGGAAGTTCCCCTCATCTCCACACAGCCACAATGGGACAGAGGAAGAAGTGTCATCCTGCCTTGCACAGCTCCTGACTTTTGCAGGAGTTTCCTCTGCTATGGCTGCATTCCTGCAAGTAGCAGAAGAAATACATTAACCCTGTCCTGAAGGGGTTCTCCAGCAACGTGCTCCTATTTTGAATGGCACAGATCTCAGGAGTACTCTGGGAACTTGGAAGCTCAAGAGAATTTTCTTTTTACACATTTCTGGCACAGACAACACAGCCTTCCAAGTCCCGTAACAACCCCTCCTTCCCAGATAATGTTTTCCCAAACATTTAGCCATCTCAAGGCCCTGCTTGGATCTCTGTGAATATTTATCACCCTGCTACGTCATTCCTCCGTGGTGCTGCCCGAGTGCTTGCCTAATGTCTGACTCCTGAAAAAACATGGCTGTTTATAAAAGCTTTAAATGATGCACATAGTGATGGAACACATCAGATTCAGCACACTGTGTCCAAAGCTTTACTATTAAAAATAGCCTGGACTGCTTCACTGCATTTGTTCTGATCTAGAGAATTCATGTGCTCTCTCTGGTGCCACTGGTAAATAATTAACTGTTTAATATAATGAGTGTCAGAATAATTTAATGTTTAATCTGTCTAGAGTTCTTGTAGTAGTTTTTAACTCTTTAGTGCCTCAGACCAGCCTCTTCTTTATAACAGGCTACTAACAGAAGAGTTGAAGGAGAATATTGACTTCTGGTCAGCTTTCTGAGTCTCTGTATGTTCACTACTGACTTGTTCCCACTATGATTTAAGGACATACAACAGCTTCAATGAACCTTCAGACCAGCACATCCATATTTTTTCCCACCCTCAAGGATCCTCAGGGAGCCCCAGTTGGTGACAACCCACCATTTCCTGCTTCTCTTACCAGGCACTGCTCTGTCTTCATACTGCAAGAAGCAAAGACAAAACACACTCCTTCTTTTAAGTAACACTGTGTGGCATTTGTTTGTTTTTCCCGACCATATGGAATTCCTTTCCTCATTTATGCATTTTGGATGCACCTCTTAGCAATAGCTATTCAATAGTTGCACTCCTAAGACAGCAGCCACATAATTTCATTTCCAGGTTCATAGGAAACCAGCACAGATGCAGAAAGAGAACATTTTGGTATTTATGAAGTGCTGCCTTTCCATAAAGGGTGAGAACCTGGTTATCATCATAACTGTTCATTAAACTCAAAATACAGCTATAGGTGAACAACAATTAATCCAGAACAGTATGGTATTTAAAAACTGACATCTCTGGATCCAGGCCTATGTCCTTGCACACTAATCTTAAGCACACCAGAGTCACTGAAAGTGCTGGAAGATTCAAGAGATTTTGGATTACACGTGAACAGTGCAGTGAGTGCAAGTCCTTGGGAGCTGCTGGAAATAGAGGTCGTTAATAACAGGCAGCACATTGGCACAGTGAGCCATCAATCTGCAACTCATCACAGCATATGCCACACAAAAAGTTATTCCTGTATCCCTCAAAGAGGTTCAGACAACTGGTGTAAAACAGAGCTGTCACACCTCCGTTGTTATTAGCCCTAATAATTCTTCAGGGAGAAAGGAACATTTATCCCTTTGGTACTTCTATATGAAAACATATATTTAAACCAACTTGCAACAGACTTCAATTCATTGTCAATATTTTGGACAGATGAGAGAAAGATGTGAGTTTGTGATTAGCTAGTCTACAATACACATCACAGGTTGTTTATTTCCTAACTCTCTCTGAGGCATCTTCCATCTTTTTCTGACACCTTCACCATTACCTCTGGTATTGATATCCCACAGTCAAATGAAGTTAGACCTTGGACTGACCTGGTTGAGGCACTGCTTACCCTTACTGTTCTTATTCCCTTTCTAAACCTGAGTTTTCCTCTCCAGCAGCCCTCCTACAGCCTTTCCATGAAAAATTCTTCAGAAAAAGCAAACAGAAGTTTTTTGACCTTCAGTTCCTGTCAGGACTGCATTTAGTGCAGGAGGTGAGGTGACATGTGAGTGATGTTCTCAAGAACAGCTTTAGGCTCCATGGGACTGGAAGAATAACCCTTATAATGTTCAAACCCACAACAGCAGGCAATGCCTGCAAAGTACCAGCCTTCTTTCTGGCTCAGGAGCCTGAGGTAGGTCAGATGAAACCACGATTTACAGAAATATTCTCCAGCTAACCTCGAATTCTAGACATTGAAGCATAGCCAGCTACAAGCATTACAGGTTATAAGGCACCCCTTAAGTTTTGAGGCAAGGAAAGAAAATCCACAGTGAGACCAAGGTGGCTCTGCCAGTCCAGGAGAGCAACCAGATTTCTTGTTCCAGGAAATTTCCTGTTTCCTGTAGAGTCTTTCTTATGATTTGGGATTCCTGGATCAATTTTGTGATGCACTATTCCATCTCCCACACGCTACACATTTTGTTTCTGAACTGAATGAGGACCACCAGTGCAAATAAACCCACAGTATTTGCACATCCTATTCTCCCACCTACTTCCTCTGTAGCTTTGCCAGTAGGATCAGTTTTATGTGTCCTCCAGAAAGCCCAATCATCCTGCCCTGTCTCAGTGGCCAAAGAGCACTCACACACCTTTTTGCATTGTGGTAGATAAAGCATTATGGTATGGGTATAGGAGGGAAAAGGGATCCAGATGGGGTCATTAGCAGAGCTGCAATGCCACACTCAGCACTCTCAGACAGGATTTCTAGCCCAGGTTTTGCCGATATTTTTGGGAATCTGATCCACTTTCACAAGACAAAAGGAACATAAAAATCTTAGAGCAGTGGAAATAGCACAACACCTAGAGATGCAATGAGCTGAGCCCAGTCCCTCATGTGAAACATACTCTAGTTCCAGTTGACAGACTCTGCACTTTGTGTCACCATGTGTGCAGACACAGAGACAAAAGCCATATTTACAGACATTTTAATTTTCTAAAAATGCTGCTTTGCAGCCAACTACTTCAGTACAGTAATTAGCTGGAGATTTTCAGAAAAGCCAAGCTCTCATGAGTATTTGTCCAATGGCTACTTCATATCTCTCCTCAGTGTCTGTAAAGCACCATTTTGTATTAGAGTCCTAAATAGGAGCAATTACCCTTGCTCTGGCAGTAATACAGCTCTTAGAGAAAGCCAGGGCTGCTTTGTCTCCTCACTCCAGTTTCCTTCCATGGAGCTATTTCTTTAATACTAGTCTCTGTGCAATGCTTCCAGAACTTGTGCTGCTATAAAAACCTTACTTCAAACCAGCTGACTCTTATTTCCCTCTCCCTAAATCTAAAAAAATTACTTCATGATATCTGGGGCTTATAATAGATGGGATGCATGCCAGAGTGAACAATTGGAGGAAATGAAAGATGAAATTATTAGCCAGGAGTTAAACAGGAGACGAAATAACTCCAAAGTGTTTTGGATATAAGACAACCTTTATTTTTGGAAAATGCAGGAAGATTCTCAAGATTGATTCTGGGTGGGGAAAAAACTCCTATAGATAAAGAGACAATTGCTATCTTCATCTAATCCTTGTTTCACCCCAACACATTTTAAGGTTCATTTCTTTTCTGGCACGCCCACTACATTGTTTCTCCCCCCACCCCCTTCATTGCCTATAATTCATCAGGGTCTATAATAAAAATTCTAGTTGATGGCAGGACATGCAAAACCATACTTGATAAGAGAAGAAAAGGCATGGCTTGTGAAACACAACCCAAAACTGGCAGCCACAAACTTCCCTGATTTAATCACACTCCAGGCTTCACACAATTCAAGCTGATCCAGTAGTGGGGTACAAAGCAAGGGCTGTACAACCAGCAGCCTTTACTCACCATCCTGCTGAGGTGATGATGCTGGCAGTGCTGAGCATGTCCTCACCTCCTCCATAAACCAGCTTCTTAATACTAAGGGAGCTACATACAACTCCTTTCTTTCTTCTTCTATTTAAAACCTTCTGATCAGGCTGGAGAGCCCATGTGGTCACCAGGCACTCATGAGAATCTCCTGTGGCCCCTTTTCTTATCAGCACCTTGTGCAACTGATGGGTTTGGCAGAGGAATCAACTCAAGCAGATTGTCTTCAGCTGAGGAGCCTGGTTAACTCAGAATGCAAATACATGTTTTCAAAACAAACTAAGAAAACACAGGAGTCTGCCCATCAGTTTGAATGCACAGGCAAGTGGTGGAGTCACCACCCCTGGAGTAATTTAAAAAATATGTAGATGTGGCACTTAGGAACATGGTTTAGTGATGGCTTGGCAGTGCTGGGTTAACAGTTGAACTCAATGATCTTAGTGGTCTTTTCCAACCCAAATACAGGGGGAAGGAAAATTACCCCAGAATTTTTCACAGGTGTTTAGTGTGAGCAATGGCCTCAAAAGCTTTCACAGGTGTTTAGTGTGAGCAACTGCCCCAAAAGCTTTCACAGGTGTTACTGTAAGCATTCACAACAGAGTTGTGTTTAAAAGAACGTGAACTTTCTTACAGCAGCAAAATGCTCTCTGAGGTACAGTGAGTTGCTGTGTCAGGGTGAATGACCCCAGACATCACAGCAGAAATACCCTAGATCTTACTTGGTCCATGATGTTCACCAGTGATGCTATCCTCACCTGCTCCATCTTTTCTTCTATAGCAGTGGGAACACACTTATCCTGCAATCCAGAGCAGACAGACCTCAAGTCCTGAAAAAAACCCCAAAAGTAGTAAACCCCAAAACCTCAAATTCCCTAAAAGAAGATTATCTGCACTGTGCTGTGGCCCATGATGTTCTCCCCATCCCACCATGATCTAGCACCACAAAGTCTCTTCCTCCAAGTGCAGTGCACTGGGGTGTTTGCATTCCCAGAGCACCTGAACAAAACCAGTCAGGGAGGAGAGAGACGAAACACAACCAGGAGGAAGAATTAAGTGGCTTGGACCTTTTAGGGTTAGGTTTGACTTCGTTAAAAACATGAACACAAGTTTAGGTGCAAAACTTTCTTTTACTTGAAACTTCAGGTCAGGATGCAGTATTTCTGAAAGAGCCAGCAGATCAGCTATTTTACTTCCTATGCCATTTTTCAAGCTGTGCTATTGATTTTATCTGAGCATTGCAGATTTTTTTGTACACTGAATTTTAAGGTTGTTTTTTTCCCCTTCCTCAGTAATGATGTTACCTAAAGTTGGAGTATAGAACCAGTTGCACTGAAGTTTCCCTAGAACAGGTGGTGGTCAGAGTGATCTTCATTTGACACAGAAGCTAACAATCATTTCCCTACAACCTGCTATAAAAATAATAAAATATGGCTATTACTATTAATCTTCTTGGCACGATTGCTGAATGATGAAGGCTATTAAAAAAGTTGAAGTTATTGGTCTTTTTCTGAAAGGCAGAATTGCAGGAAAATATGTATTATTCACTACTTTAAAGTTAAAATTTATCCCAAGTAGAAATTTTTATCCATGCTGAGAGATGGGACTTGTGGATAGCAAGGTGTGCTCTGTTAATGAGAGTAGGTGTACAGCCACTAAATTAGAGGTGGCTCTGTTGTTCTGAGACAATTATTATATTATAGTATTAACTATTCAGTGCTTTCATGTTTTCTGCTGGACACTGTTGGTATCAAGCAGACCCTCTGGGTATTGTCTGGCTTTTGGTGCCTTTGTAAAGCTGCTCTCCAAGCCCAGTTCCCCTTCACAGCCAGAGGATGAGTCTGTTTTACAAAATTTCCATGTAGTATATCCTCAGTGGGCTTTTGACCTAATGTTATGCAAATCTTTGCTCCCCTGGAGAAGAGCTTGAGAAAATAAGCTGGAAAATATTCCAGACAGGAATATTACGTGTAAAAAATATTTTAGGCTAGTTTAAGAGAGGATATTAAGGATGAATTTGAAACAGAGCATTATTTTGCATTAGGCACATAGGCCATGTCTGATACATATTTAATTTACCTGTTGATGTTGGCAAGAGTATATTCCTGTATTTCTGAGAATCGCTCCTGGTTGTTTCACAGACACAGCTTAGTGACTCAATCAGTGTCTGCAAGGAATAAGTCCTGATTCATTAATGGTCAATAAATACAAGAGAAAAACTGGATAAATCCTCGATGATTGGGCCAATCCTCAGTGCAGTAGCTATCAGAACACTGTCACTTCCAATCTGCTTGAGAATATGCACAGGGCTTAGTTCAGTCAGACACCACAAGGGAAAATGTCAGCTAAAATGGAGTAAAACTAGTAAGGCTTATTTTCCTAGATTTTACATGTCCTTCATCTACTGATTAAAATTACCAGTGGTGTCTGATCTTGCCAGGTTTCTTTCTGGTTTTTGTGATCCTCCCTGCATTTCTTCTACTGTAAATCAGACACTGCTCTGCCACATGTTGTTGTAGGAAGGGTGTGAGAGTGGTCCTTCAGCCCAGCATCATCACCGACTGCATTTGGGAGATGAAGACACAAGGTACATGTGGCCTGAAATCTGACACTTTCTGCAGGAGCAGAAAGACTTAATCATATGCAATATCTATGCACAATAAAACCTGAAAATCCATACCAGTCACATTTCCTCACATCAAGCTAAGCCACGTCCCAGATTTATAAGCCACTTCTGAGTGATTTCGTTCCTAGGAAAGCACATCCTGGCTAACACTGCCTTCACGTGCAGCATTCTGCTTTTGATTTAATCTTGATTAATATTTTTGTCCAGCCATTCAAATATCTCTCATGAGGGGCACTGATTTATGGCACAGGGCATGAAATATCCAGATTCTATTAGAAGGATTTGCAGTTACAAGATCGAAGTGTTATTTATTGGGGTTTCATGAGTAATTGGGAACATTTCCACCAGCACCTCTGAGTTGGCAAGAGGATTCTCTAATGCATTTTTTGTGATGGTTACTTGTTTATTTACTTGTCTGTTCTCAACAGCCATGTGAAAATAACAATATTTATAGATTTAAACTACATGCATTTAAATAAGACTTAAACACTCTCAACAGTAAATGGAGGGGATATAAGATATAAGACAGAGGGGATGTAAGACAGGTGTTTCTAGCACTGACCACACTTAATACCTGGATCTTTAGGCAAAAAGATGCAGGACTTACTGACTTTTAATGTAATCAGTTAAATGTCCAGAAATAGAAGTGTTGAATACTGACTTTTGCATCTCACAAATCAGCTGAAAGCTTTCCAGATACACTCTGGCTTTTGTGCCGAGTTAAAAAATGCTGCTCCCAGAGTTTCACGGCTGGTATTTTTGTGGGAGTTAAAAATATACACATATTTGAAAAAATATCGCCTCTCCTCCTCCTCTGCAGATGCGATGCTGCCTGTTTGCCTGCAGTGAGAGGGGAGGCAGGGACAGTCCTGGGACAAGATGCTGCAAAGCAGCCACATCTCTGCCCCTCAACCCCTGCCTGGGCCAGGCTTTACTGCTCTGCTCCCCCCTGCGCCTCTCTCCTTTAAAATCCAGCTTACAGCAGCTAATTTTTCTCTGGGGTGTAAATGCACCAAGAGAAAGGGCTTTGGTTATTTGTAATGAAGTTATTAAACAACGGGAAGGGACTGCATGTTTACAGTTGAAAGGTAGCAGAGGGTCCAATGGGAACTGGGCTCAGGAGGTCAAGGAACTATCCAACACCCAAATAGTTCAGCAAAGTTCCTAACATGCACCACACAGAGGAGGTTTAAGTCTTTTTTTTCTGTGCTGTGGTGCTGCTCTGTGCTGCTCATCAGGATGCTAGAGACACTGTCCTTGGTTTATGGCCTCCATTGAAATATGGGATTTCTGATCCAAATTAAGAAGTATTTACATATTTACATATTTAAACGAATTCAGCCTAACTTGGTCAGGAAATGCTCTATTTCTGGCTTAAAGTACTGATGACCAAATTTAGGCTGTGAAGCCACACTGCTCTTTTAGGAGCCCATTGCTTGCATCATAGACCAGTAGCTGCCCTGGTTTGGTGGCTCTGGATGGAGTCACACACTCAAGAGCCCTTCATTTCTCTCTCCAGCACAAAGCCCTTTGCATCATGTGCAAAGAGAAACCTCTGGTCAGTGAGAAATATTAGTTTTTCCTCTGCACCTTGCCCTTACATCCCATCACTTTTCACAATCCAAACAGGACTGGCCTCTTTCAGTGTGTACTCAGGAGCCCAGTGAGTAACACGTAGGAAATGAGGGGAAGGATGCTAGCAGTTCTGTGGCATCTTTTGTAATAGATAGGGTCTTAACCCCAGTGTCCTGGATAAACTCCAGTTCTGGTAATTGCATTCTGCATAGTTAAAATCCCCCTGCAGTTTCAAATGAATCCATTATTCCTCACTTCCTTCCCCAAATTGCTGTGCAGCTTTGCTTTGTGCTGCTGAAGAGTTGCTTTGTTTCACCTGAGGGATGATGGCATTTCATGGCTGTATGAAATGGGCCTGAGTGCACAGTTTGTACAACAGTCAGTGAAACACTTTGGGATTATTCATAATTAAGTATCCGCTCCCTGTAAATGAATGGGTTTTTAATGTGGGGTGAAGTAGTGCAGCACAAAGCACTGTTCTCTCTGTACTTGAAAGCTGGTAATATAAAACTTAAAAGAGCAGTAAAAGACAGAAGTTTTCTAAAATTCCCCTTATGCAGCTAAGCATGCAAGCTCTAAGTGTCTCAGTCTTTACTTTCCCATATTGCTATTGATTAATTGCTCTACTTCAATTTCCTTGTCCTAAATGGAAACATTACAGTCGTAACTCCAATCTCTGGCCTCTGTACAAACTGATTCTAAATCTTTAAATTGTGTCAGTGGGAGGAGGTGACGGGGGGTGGAAGGAAAGCTTTTTATTTTTATTATTAATTTTCATGTGTTCCAGGACTTAGTAATTTCACACAGATGTAGAGAAACCACAAGGTATTTCTGCTGCAGTCAAACCCAGGAGATGAGCATCACAAACTTGCTCTGGCATCATCTTGTCACAGCAGTGTGTCCTGGTAAGAAACATGAAGATATTCCACAAACATCAAAACATACCAGTCTTTCTGGAGCTGAGCCAGTGGCCTTTCTCAGCTCCAGCTGGTTGAGTTATAACTTTGTTGCCTTTCAAGATTTGGGCTTGTCCTTACTGTACTCATTGCTTGTGGTCTTGCAAGAATGTCACAGGCATCTTCTGTATTTCCAGCCTGTCCTGAAAGGAGATGGTACCACCTAGAAGCCCTGTGTCCCAAGGGAGAGAGATGCTTTCTAGGAGCCTTAGCAGGGTGGAAAACAGCCAGGACTCCTACCCTTGGGAGTGGTTTTCTTTATCTAATATTCCTCTGCTCCAGGGCTATTGCCTACAAAGCAGAAGGTCAATATAATGGTGTGAGTAGATTCCTCTTTCCCTTTCCTTCTCTGCAAGGTAGGTCACAATCTGCTCCTCGATTGCTCCAACACCGTTTTGATGAGGGCTAAGAATGAAATCAATAGAAAAGATTAGAGAAAATTATGTATGATGTGGCAACTTGGGGGAAAAAAATGCGCCTAATCTGAAACAGAAGAATGCTGGCTTGGGAGCCACATGTGCATCTCATTTGGGAAAAAATCTATACTGTTATTAAAGTAGCCACAATGAGAGTATTAGCTACAAATTAGGTATGTGTACTGGGAAGTAAGCTTTGTCTGCTATATGGGAGAGGGGCAGCAGCGTCTTACACTGTGAGACACATCAAATGAGAAGCTGAAGGATCAGAGGGCTGGGCAGAGGTCAACTCAGGACCCAACAGGGCCTCAATGCTATTTTATACACAAACAATATTTTGCACATAAACCACAGTATTTTAAGAACAGTCCTCTGACAAATAAATTGTCGGAGAGTAAATACCAGTTCTTTCCTTGAAGATTTGGAGGGGCAGGGAACCCAGCACGACTAACAAACCACAGCTGACAGTGTGCCACACTCCAAATGCCAAGGAGCACGTTCATGGCACTGCTTCCCAGAGGACATCAGCATCTCCACACAGCAGCCTCGTGCAGTCAGAGAGGACCCCCAGAGTCCAGCTGTGGCAGACTGACTTCTCTCCCTGCCCAACCCCTTGCCTTTTTCTGCAGCATCTGGGGAAAGCATCCCCTCCTTTTTTCCCCATTCCCAACCCCATGTTGCAGGGCAGGTCCTCTGGAAGAGAAAATTAGCAGTGATTTGCTTCCCACATGCTCCTTTGCCATGTCATCCAAGCTTGCTCCCCTGCATCTTTCAGGAAGGAGGTGCTATTCCATTATTCCATCCTCAGCTTGAATATTAATGGCCTTTAAAATTGTATGAGAACTGGCTGGATTGGGCTGGAGGACTTCTCCCCAGGCCCTGATACTGCCCTGATTTTGAAACTGGGAAATTTTCACAAGCAGTGCTTCAGAGATTTTGAAAGTTTTCCAATTTTTTTTAAAAACAAAAGTGGGAAATGAGTATTTTTTCCCTAGTGTTCCTCCCTGCCCTTTTTCCTTTTTCTTCAATGAGAAAAGTAAAAAAAAAAAAAAAAAAAAAAAAAAAAAAAAAAAAAAAAAAAAAGATAGAAAGGGAAGCAGGAAGCATAAAAGAGAAATTATTCTAAAATGGATCGTTTTGATTAAAAGTCCTGCCAGAGCTTTGATAAAAGAATGTCCTTCTACCGACAACGTGGCGGGAAAAGGGCCGTGGAGGATGAATTAGAGGAATATTGCCTCTGCCTCCCAGGCTAGTTATTCTGTTAGTGAACTATCGTGAGAGCGGTATTTACATAACCACCCTCGGTGGGAATCGCGCACACGGCTCTGCTCCAGCTTCCCAGACAAAAAAAAAAAAAAACGGGCAGTGACAGCTCCCAAGGCCTTTGAGCAGTAATTAAATTCACAGGCGTAAGAGCCCGCGCTCAGGACCTGACCACAGGACACTACAGGGCCGGGTCAGCCAGCGTGCTCCTCCTGGGACAAACTCCTTGGGAGTGCTGAACCTAGGCTGTCCCACCATGGTGAGCTCAGAGCACCCTCTGCTGTAACCCAGCCCATGTGGAGCTGGGCTGGATGTACCCCTGGACACGGCACATGGACACACAGACAGCTCAGCTCGGAGGTTGCATGGGGCACTGTCCCTGTGGTGGGAGACCCACGTCTGGTCGCTCCACTGGGGAAGGACTGGCTGTCAGTGTCCATTTTAATACTTTCAAGGTGCTCATTACCATGATTTTAAGCATCAAAATAGACTATCTGCTCTCTCTTTTGACTTTCCTTTGCTTTTCTTGGTGGCTAACCATGCCACTAGTGAAAATGTTTGTGCTATTTAAAACACAGATTCGTTCTTAATTTAGCTGTCAGACATCGGTTCTTGCTGTACCTACAGGCATTGGATGGAACAGTACCTATAGAATATTTATTCCTCATGAAAATATGTAAGCCCTGTAATCAAATCAAGGCTGAAATCTTCCTGATAAACTCTGTAAATCTCACTTTCCTGCCCCCAGATCTTTACTATGGCTCTTTGCATCCTCTTTTCCAGTTTTGCAACACCCATTCTGAGACGTGAGAGGCAGAATTGCATTTGCTGTTCCAGTCTCACTATAACAATGGAGTAGGAGGAGGTTAAACCATTCATTCCCCATTCTCCCATGTTCCTGGTCTCAGCAGATGTACAGATCAGCAGCACTAGTGATGTTTTATTTAATTTGTTGCCCTCTTAGAAGAGAATACAGTTTCCATTCAGAATATTACTAAAAAAAATATTTCATCTAATGCTTTTAAGACCTGCACCTTTTATTCTGTGTCAGTGAAATAATAATCCCTGATCCTGTAAGTAAAATTGCTTTGAACCCAGAAGAATTAACATGACCTTGGTTAGCAAGTATGTTTAAGAAGACATCTGGCATATGATGTTCACCTCTCATTTTTTTTAGAGAAAATCCTGTCTAAGCATATGCCTCAGGAAAGAGCACAGTAGTATTTCTTACTACATGAGACACTTCCTGCACATTTAAAATTTTCCCTGGTGACAAGTATGAATTCTTCCTCCTTAAATAAAGAAACTTGCCTTGCAGTCATGGCAGCTGAAAAGAGGTCACTTTTGCCTTCAAAAGAAGGTGCTTCAGGAATCTGTGTTTTGCCATCTTCTCATTCCTGGGAAAAAATGAAGATACAGTCATGTAAAGAGATGTATTTACAACCACCATTGGTTTCACTTCAAACTGTTAGCTCCTCAACACTAAGCTGTAAAAGAGCTGTAAAAGCAACTGCTTGTGAGAAGCCCTTTCACTGTTCATAGCTACTAATTTATGATGGACATCATGGAAGAAGAGCAGAGAAAATTGCACTTACTCAGGTTCCTTGAAGTGATTTCTTCTCCATAGGAACTGAGCATTAATTTATTGTGTAAATACAATTTAGGGTCACTCTTTAAAGCAGAGGTGGTTACCCAGGGATGGAAGTATAAGCTATTATATGCATCGAACAGACAAAACGATGTGTTCGCAGAACCAGATACAATCTGTGCTTTAATACCCAAGCCAGGCACGGGGATCTCAGCAAGTGCAGTTTAAAAGGAATTGAAATATCAATATTTATCTTCAACTGATCTGGCCAAGAGATCTTACGTGAGTGCCTTGTACAATCCATGCTGTCAAAAGGTTCAAACTGCACATGAACAGCTCATGCCATGGCTAAAATGGCTCTCAAGTGGTGTCTCCAGTAATGCCTGGAATTATTACAGAAAATGCATCCCCCAAAACCCATATAAGCAAACTTAAGTGGAGTTACAGAAATAAAATGAGGCAGTGATTAGAGGATGCATTGTTTAGGATGGTTCCAGTTTACAGAATTCTTTCCAAAACCATGATGCTTTGGTTATCATGGGTACTCTACAGGCAGCAGACTGGGGAGGTGGTGCCTGAAGCCTGAGACTCACAGCTCACTCTGCCCCATCTTGCACAGCAGCTCGAGGATATTGTGCTTCACATCACAATGTAGATGGTTGGGAACAAAGCCCAGACAGGGCTTTTGTCTACTGAGGGAAATGTATGTTGTCTCTTGTTAAAACTTGTGTACAATCAGACTAAAGAACGATGCTTTGAAGAAAAACTTAACTTACTGACATCTTGTAGCTGACTCATTCCTTCACATACACACACGTACGTGCCCTGATACAAACCACTCGAGCTGTGTGGTGTCCAAACCACTTCAGTGATAAAGCACAGTAAACAGCTGAGCAAGTAGCTAAGAAAAGCCATGTGTAACCCTGAGATTGCTTCTGTTGCTCCATGGTAGATTTACCCCAGGATTTTCTCCCAGAGCAGGCACGAGTTGCAGTGTCCAGCTCCCATGCCTTGGTCGACTGTCACCCTCAGATGAAATGGCCTCAGCAGATCCCTTAGTGCTTGTCAGTCCAACCAACTCCATAGCCATCAGGACCATGAGGGATGCCAAGGCACCTTTCTGTGACAGATTTGGACACCAGTGTGTAGTTAGATTTACCTGGACTTTCACTATAAACTGATCAGAACATACAGCAATTTGGCATGGGAAGCAGGAGACCTTGGATTTGGTTTTCTGGGCACCACTGCAGTACAAATACTAAACAGTACTAAATAAGGGGCATCTCTAATGTGAGTACCTGTTGTGGGTTTTTTTGTTTGTTTGTTTTTTTGGTTTGGTTTTTTTTTTTTTTTTTTTTTTTTTTTTTTTTTTTTTTGAAGGGTAGTTTGTTGATGAAAACTTCATGACAGGAGAAATATAAGAGTCACTTATAAATATTTATCATCAGTTATTCTTTCTATTCTCAAGAAAGAGAATATTCTATTTACTGAGAAAATGGAGTCTCATTAGACTCTGCAGAAACCAATTATATGATGCTCATCATCTTTCAACTTTCATAGGTTCTTAATTGCTGTGGGAGAAACAGTTGTTGTTAAATAGCTATTTTTATATGATCCAGATATTATGACTGTTGAACCAGTAGAATGCACTGTATATTTATGCCATTCCTCCTAAACTTTTTATCTTCCTGGATTATCGATGTGGTCCTTGCAAACTGTTCAGTTAGTAAGATAGAGTTTTTACTTTTTTTACTTTACAATTAAAGTAAAGTGGATGGGATAATATCTAGATATGCAGTGTACAAAAACCCACATGCATATGCTGATCTCTAGTGCATCCTCATCCCTCTCAACAAAACTAGAGAAGATTCCAAAGGTGTGTTGCAGCTTGAAACTGTAATTCCTCCCAAATGAATTGCTCCAGGCTCTAAAAATTCAGGAGATTGTTAAAAGCATCTTGACATATAAAAATAATAACTGAATGATAGTTTTGAAGGTGGTAGAGACTTTAATCGCTTCCTGAATTTTGGCCCTGCAGCTTTACATGTTCAGGTAATCATCTTTTTGGAATTGTTTAGTGCACTAAATATTTACTTCTTTCCTGTTCCTTAATGAAAGCTGAGATTCTCATGAAACACCACAGCTAAATAACCTTGAATCACTTCACCAATACTATGAGCAAAAAGTCCTTCAGATCTTAAATTAGTAGCTAACAAACACAGAAGAGTCACTGGCAACTTTCAAATAGGATGTGCCAGAATGGAGGTTACTTATCCAAACCCTGTGAGATGTCTGTTACTGTGAGCTCCTCAAGGAAGAGCTAGGGAAGTCAGGCTGAGCCATAAATGCCCATTGGAAACATCCTGCTGATGGAGCTGCATGAGCATGGCTGGTTCTCCAGCCCCCCTGGAGTAACACACAGCTTTCCTCCTAAACACATGAAGATGAAAGATCTTGATTTTCCCCAAAGAGACCCACAACTGATGCAATTCAGCTGATCAAGAACTGAATTTACGGAATGGACATGCAAAAACAGGAGGAAAGGAAGCAGAAGGAAGCCAAAATAACCCAAAGACTTGACTCAGCTGAGAGTATTTCCCAGGTCCTTACCGAAAAATCACTGCTCCCAGCAGGCAAGCTTCACCTTGTCCTACCTGAACGAGTGACATTCACCATCAGGGTATATTAGTGAGGATGAGCTGGCAGGGAGTGTGATTAATTGCTGCAATTAAAGGAAGAAAAAGGCACTAAATTACCTGTCAAAGAGCAGGACTGCAAAACTGCACCTGGGATGAGACAGTGCACAACGTGCAGCTCCAGCAGAGAACTTGGGATACTCCAGGCAGTAAAACCACAGGAGATGCCCAAACATCCTCTGGTTACTTCTGTCGCTCCTGGGGTATTAATCTAACCTGTAGCACTCCCCGTCCTCCTACTACAGCATCTGCAGGACAGAACTTCCCTTTGCTTTTCAGAGTGTTGTATAACACTGTGTCTAAATGACACCCACAGCAAGTGGAGTGAGTTGACACTACTGAGGGCTTTGTAAAGCTCTGCGGGAGCCACTGGGATGCCAGTTGTGGCACACAACTGAGAGCTTAATACTGCTGTACCCCTGCCTGCAAACGGTGGTTGCTAGGAGGCAAATAGCATATTGAGAAATCTGAAAGGAAGCAACAATTTTAGGTCCAGTTTGGGGCTCATCGAAGCCTTTCTGTTGATTTTAAATAGGATGTGATCCAGCCTTTAGCAAAGGTAGTGGAATTTTTTAAGAAGTTAAAATGGATGTCACCCAAATGACTTCAGGTAATAACAATGGACAACAACAGGACATGGGAAAGGAAGAATTACTGGTGAAAATGAAAGGCAGCAACAAAGAGCTTCAGTGAACAAAACCCCATCAGAATCTTTCTGGAAAGAGCTAACAATGAATACTTGTATAAAACATGCATTATTCCTAGGCTTCTCTCATGTCAGGGTTAAATTTGGCAGAGCCATTGGGATTTGCCCACATGACCATTCTCACCTAACAAGTTCCCTCTACCTGTAAAGTAGTACAAAACTGTTTCTGCCCTTTGTCCTTCCTGCTCTCCTACTGTGACATCTTGCAGTGATTTTAGGTGTTGATCTGAGCTACAAGAGGTTTAAAGTTCACTGGATGATGCTGGGGGAAGCTTTCTGGCATGTGATGTGAACCCCTTGCAACCCTGGTTGGACCCCTCTCCACTGTGTGCACAAAAACACCCCAGGAGCCCTGAAATGCTGCAGCTGTTCTGTGGAAACACAAAAGAGAATAAAAGAACTTCCAAAGTGGAAAAAAACCCCATCAGACCTGGATGAAACACAGTCAAATAAACCCAGTCTCTCCCTGCCTACTGTACTGTTGCAGGACAAGTCCTTTTGTTCAGCAGTCCCTAACAGCTCCCTATTAACGGGGCCCCAGGAGGGCTCTCTCTCCTCAGCTGAGATTTGGCAGGTTTTTGGTTCCTTTCTGGCAATTCCAGTGCTGCTCGTGCCCAGCAAGGCACCTCCCTTATTTTGAGGAAGGACAGAGCTCCATCCATCTTGGGGGGGTGTCTCTGAACAAGAGCCAGCGGCCAGGACACAACAGCCAGACAAACCTCCACCAAACACCTGTAATTAGTAGAGCCATGTTCCCCAGGTCTCCTACCATTCCAGCTAACCCAGATCTCAGGTGGGGCTGACCTGTCAGCCATATCCATTTGGTTACCTCCATTCCTTTCTCCATTCCTTTACCTGACTTGTCCTTCAGTGAGTGATCAGGGCTGGGGACAGTGGACACACTCTGCACAACAAGCAAAACACTCCAACCACCCCAAGCAGTGCAGGGTTTAGCAATCTCCATTGGCATCATAACCAGGGTGTTTTTTTTGTGTTATTATTTTATCTATTTTCACTAAGAAGACAACACAGAGAAATAAGATCAGTCTGCAGCAAGATGTAGGGGGGTTGTGTGACTATTTTCATAGGAGCTTCATAGGGATAAAAGCATATTGCAAAACTGTGGAAAACAGTATTTTCATCACCTTCAAGAACTCCCTGGTGGGGTCTAAGAGTATTTGCTCACTGCTGAGATATTCACACCTACTCTGGTCCTTTAGGGAGAAATAATTTCTTCAGGTTTTGACTGTGCTCAGTAAAAATGTCACCTTGCTTTTGCTAGTGAAAAAAACCACAGCTCCCCAGAAGAGAACTGCATGACTTTTACCCCCACCCCTGACTGCTAATGCGGCTTTAGCAAAGTCACAGAGAGTGTCCACCAGCTGAGGAATGGTCCTCTCATCTTTAGAAACAATAAGGTCTTCAATCCCCACACAAATGAGCAAGGGACGATTAAGGTTGACAGTCTGAAAAAACATAAAAATGCAATTCCTTCTCCTGATAAAATCTGATAACTGACTTTTAGCAGGCATGATGTGTGGTTCCTGACTCACCCACATTCAAATATTCATCCCAAACAGGTAAATTAGAAGCTTCAGGGTACTGAAAATTATAATCTTCACATCATGAGTGGGAGATTAAATCTCAGAACTCACCTGCCCAGGACTGACAGGATCCAAACTTTGCAGTGCAAACTCAGCTTGAAATTCCCGGTTCCCTGCAGTCATCTCACCAGTTCATCAGCAGAGACTGCTGTGAGCTTCCTCATATGCCTATTACCTGAAATGTGATCAGGTGTGACAATAAGCCAGGAGAACATTTACCTCATCAAATCTATGAAGTGACCAACAACTTTAAATCAAGCTATCATAAATACTAGCAAACAATTTTGAATTTTGTGGATGGAAAAATGAAAGTTAATTTTTAACAATCTCAGATTCAAGGAAACTTATTAACTGCTGGAAACATCCAATAATTCACACAAGCAACAGAAGACCTCAACCTCTGTCCCACAGTTCCACTATCATGATCTGAGTTTCCCTGTACCTGATGGACTGGGAAGCTGCGAGGGAGAAGACCGTTGCCTGTTCTCCCACTTCGCCCTTCTGGGGCTCCAAATCCCAAGCAAACTCTGTGAATCACCAAACCCAAGTGCTGCTTTCCTAAGAAAAAATGTAAGTGGTAAAGCAGAGGCTCCTAAATAGGAATTAGATTTAGATTGATTAAGATAGCTATTGCGTGTCAATTTATTTAAATATAAATGGATTATTTGGAATGTGTTCATTGAAGACTAACAGCTCCTGAATGCAATACAGATATGTGGATAATTATAAAGTCAAGCAGCCATTATTAATGTTTCTAATGATCAATTTGTATTCCAACAACATAAAATCATCAACTTTAAAGCTCCAACAGTCACAGTAATTGGGAGAAGAGACTGTGCTCTATGCAGAAAGCAATCAGCCAACTAGTGCCTGCCCTGAATAAGAGGTAAAAAGCTGGGTTTTCTGGGCCCCACAGAAAGACTTGAGAGCTGAGAGTTTGCTGGAGGCTGGAAAGGTTTTTTTTTTTTGTAGGCACAGCCAGGAGGAGGTTGACTGAAAAGATCACAGAAATTTTGCTGGAAGTGGGGGATATGTGTATGGGTCTGTAAGGTTGCAGATGCTGGGCCTGATGAGAGACCTTAATGCAATCCCAGATAGAGAGGCAATAGGACAAACAGTCCCCGTGTACAAATAAGATTGACTCAATTAGATATACTTAAATATAATAGATTTCCATGGAAAAACAGATCAGTTGTAACTTCCACTCTGCATGTCAGTCGAAGGCGCAGCGATAATTTAATACGCTGCACTTGCAATTCTGTGCAGCCGGAGCGTTGTGTTGCTGGGTCACTGCCAGGAGGAAAGTAAACAACACTTTCCTGAAGAGATGGAGCCTTGCAGTAAATTTGGGCCAAATTAGATTTATTGAGCACTGGCACACTTCAAGGCCTGTGGAGGGGAGAGCTTCTCCTGCCAGACTGAGGGGTGTCTCCTGAAGGTATCGTGCTGAGGCTGCCAGGACCAAGGCTCACAGGGGCGTGTTGGGATAGTACATCCTGAAAAAAGACTATTCCCAGGGCAGATGTACATTTTGGTTTTAGTCTTGGAGCTAATTCCAAGTGCTGTTCTCACCTTGGGGTACAAAACAAGTGCTTCTGTAATTCACTGCAAAAGCAAAGGTATGATGCAGTGCAGGATGATGCCAGGCAATCAATGGAAGGAAAGGCAACAGGGAAAGGAGATGTCCCTGTCACTCCTGGCCCATGCTGTCACCACTCCAATGGTCCAAGCTTCATGAGCAAGGCCACCACAGCAAGATCAGCCCAGAACGGCTCCTCAGCAGAAGGACTCCTGGCCAGGAAGGGCCCTGGGTTGAAGTTCTGGGCTGTCTCTCCCAGTTATAACAAAAAACTTTTCAAGAAGAAAGAGATGTACCAGTTGCTTTTTCCTGGCAGAGGCACTCACCATTCCCAATGTCACAGAAAAAAAAAAAGAAAATCACACTAGGGTTAATATATTTCTTTTTCCAGTGCAAAACAAATGTTGTACTAAATCACCTGCTTATCACTCACTAGGCATTTGCAAATAAATCCAGCCCTAGGTTTCAAGTGAATCAGAAGTTTTCCACCAGAAAACACTGATTAGATGCAATATGCTCTGTGGGAACATATTGATTCTGTCTGGTCTTTGGGCATAAACCATGTCTGGCTTTTTACCTGTCTATCTTCCTACCTTCCAAAGTGCACAGGGATGTGGCTTCTGGGATATGCCCAAAGCTCCCAACATCCACAGCACCCCTCTGCCTACAGTGCCTTTCCCTGGGGTAGAGGAGCTCAAAGCAAAGCTCAGTATAGCAGTGCTGTCACTGGGAGATGAAAACGTGGACAGGGTTGAGCCTGGTAACATCCCTGCAAAAGAGTTTGAGGTCTTGAAGAACATGGCTTCTAAGTTGATTTAGGACCAGTCCCATCCCAAAAGAGGGAGGATGTTGTGGTTAGAGAGTCACAGGGGCAGGAAAGCTGGGAATGACCTCAGCTGAGCACTTTTGGGCTCTAGCACACCCTTGTCACAAGAATCGGCTACATGCATGCATGCTAATCCTACACGTCCTAAAAGCTTTCCAAAGACTGTATGGTCCTTCTCAGCAAGTTCTCAGGACACTTTGTCAGCCTTTCCACCAGGATTCCTCTGGCACCTGGCATGATACAGCTCAGTTCCCTCTGGGCTCTCCTTCTCCTGTGCACTGCAGCCAGGGAGGATGGGCTCAGCACGGCCCCATAGGCGAGAGCAGCCCAGCCCAGCATCCCCCAGCCCGCCTGTCTTGAGCCCCAAAACTGCTCCCTGACCCAGCACACAGGGGGGATGTCACATTTGCCTATGCTTTGTTTTTCCAGAGGGTGGAAGGAAACCACAGCCAGACCCACAGTCTCCCTCTACCCTTTGATCTTCAGCCAATAGAGACTGTGTCAAATAGCCACCCAAATCTAGAAGGACAAGAGCATTACTCAGAGAAAAGTTTTATGGCAATTGCTTGATGCTTCACCCATTCAGCAACTAAATCTCAACAAAAATATATATCTGCCTCCTATTCTGGGACACTTGCCCATCCTTCAGCAGGACTGGACACTGCAATGACAACACAGCACTCTAAGTGTATTTTAGCCCTTAAGAAAATACACTCAGAGCTCAGAAAAGCTCCATGACTGGTTAAACCCCTCAGTGTTAATATCTGTCCAGTTGGTGTCTGACCTCTTGACAGCATGAAGAGGTGAAATTGCCATTGTCATCTGCCTGTAAACCTCTCCTGCTTTGTTGTTTGGGATTGCAGGCAGCCCCCCCAGCTCTGCCTGTGTATAGTCTAGCACTGCATGTGTTAGTAATGAGCTGCCATGGCCCGTTCTCAGAATATGAGCTCACTGCAAAAAACAAATCTCCTTCCTTCCTTGGCAAGGCAGGAGGTTCTTCCTGCAGCTGTGCTGGAGCACCAGCCACTGGCTCAGGGCTGGCTTCCTGCTCGGGGATCTTCAGAGGTGGCGGGGGGAGAGGGTCTTAAGAGCCAGTGCTGGGAGGAGCCACTGTATTATGGAAGCCACACTGATTCTCCCGTTTAGGAAATGTCAGAACAAATAGCCACAAACACAGCCCTACAGGGGACAGCCTCACTTTGGGCTGGACAGCAGGAGCAGCATCCGACGTCTGTGGTGCGTGACAGCCGCCCTGAGCCCCCTGCACAGCGCGATTCCACATGCAGAGCTCCTGGTACAGGCGGAGCCTTCTGCAAGCGGATGTGCTATGAATTGATAAAGTGTCAAACAGTTCTGACGCTGTCTCCAGAGATAATATCAAGACTTATATTTATGCTTCATCCCACTGGGAGGCTGCAAATCCCCAGCCAGCTGACACCCCATGCAGGCACACTCAACTCAGAGCGGCTGCAGGTACAAGGAAGGTGCTGACATATCACCTTGCTCCACGTACTCCTGGCTTAGATTAGTCACAGAAAACACCAAAAGTGCCTTCATCCTGCCATGGCCACCTCTCCAGCTCTCAGAACTGGTTGGCTTTCATTACATGAGAAATGTTCAAGCTGCTCCCCTTCTGCTGTCCATATGATCACTTCACCCAAGATTCTTGATTACCTGCATCTGCACTAGGGCCAAGATTTTCCAGGCTGCAGCAGTGCAGTTATGAAGGGTAAATTCATATCACTTTTCCTTTTCTTGAACTTTCTATCAGTATTCCAAAGAAAAGAGTGGAAGATTTCACTACCATATTTATTTAAAGAAAAGTAATTAACCTCATAGCAGGACTGTGAATCTCAGATGAGCCAGCACCTCATTTAAATGATAGGCACAGCATTCCTTACCTACCTGGCTATCCAGCAGGGTGATGGCAATCACTGTGTGGTGACATTCATGCAGCATGTGCTGAGGTTCTGGGTGGAAGAAGACAATGACCTGGAACTGCACCAGGGCTCAGTTCTCACCACCAGCGCCTCAGAGCCATGGTTCTGAATGCTGATGATGCAAAGAGGGAGCTGAGGCTCAGCTCTCATAGTCATGCAGCTCAAAGCAGTTGGAATGCCTACAGAAAGAGCATACTTTAAAAAATCAGACACATTCATACTGGTGTCACTTTGTAAAGGATAAGCAGATACAGAGCATTTTTAGAGCAGAAGAGCAGTGGCTCGTCAGGTGTCAGAACAGCTTCCCAGCATCCGCGTGATTTGCACAAACTCTTGAATGGCATTTCTTTGAATCCCTGTGTTGAACTGCACCAAAGGCTGTTCTGCCTGGCAGCACTAAAAGCACAGCATGCACCTATGTCTGGGGCAAGTTCAGCCCCAGCCAATGCTCTCCACCTTTATCTTCCCCAGAGGCTGCCCAGGCATTCAGACAAGCACCTTCTGTGATTCAAGTGGTTGGGGAGCTGATCAGCTTCCAGACTCAGAGTAGTTTAGGTTGGAAGGCATCACTGGAGGTCACTGATGCAATCCCTGCTCCAAGCAGAATTCACTTCAAAGGGGTGCCCTTGCTCAGGGCCTTGTGCAGAGTATCTGAATATCTCCAGGATCCCACAATCTCTCTTCCTAGCATTTGACCACATCCATTAGGAAGAAGTTTTCCCATATATCTACTTGCAATTTCTTTTGCTGCTACTCATGCCTTTTGTCTTCCTGGATACACTCAACCTCCTCAATATACTCTGCTATTGAAAGATGAAGTGCTCTATCAGAAGATATTTTTTAAATGATAGGAACTAGTCACATTTTTCAAAAAGGGGGAAATGTAGAACAGTGACAGACAACTCACAGGATTTTTTTTGTGATTGCCCCCTCCTGCTACGTGTGCCAAAGCAGCTTCTAGCAAAGCATCCCACTCTGCAGCAGGTACAGCACAGGAGAGCACAGGAACATACCATGCAGAACACATGACAATGGAGAGCCAGCCCACATGGCAAGAACTGATTTCTGCTGATGGGATAACTGATAAGCATTACTCAACTTTTTAATTGCTTCTACTATGTGGCCACCTTGATCCTTTGGCATTTGCCACTAGGCAAGGAAAACTGAGTGGGATTTCTCTCTTATGAGGGTCTCCCAAACTGCCAGGAGCAAGGCCACAGTTCAGCCAAGATTCATCTCTCACCAGATTCTGCCCCCAACTATATGGTCATCCCATGGGAAGAGGAATTACCTCTATGCAAAATGTCTCCAAAATTCAAACTCCTAAAGAGAATGTGATGCTGCAGTGCCATTCTGTAGAAATCCATACTCAATCCTCACCCTCGTTGTAATGCAGACTGCTTCCCTCAGAAGACAGCTTGGGCAGACAGGACTCCTGGCAGCACACTCACAGCTGCATTAGCTGCCTGTTTATTCAAGATACAAACTTCCCAGAAATAGGTTAATTACTTTCCTTTAATTACACATTCTCTTATTAAATGCCAATAATAAAAGGGAATGTCTGCCCTAGAGATAAGATTATGCCACATTCATAATTTGCCTTTTTGGGACAGCAGATAAATGTCTCAGCCATTTTAAAATACAAATTTGTCATTCATGAAAGCAATAAATAATGCAAACAGGATGTGTGGTCACACTGACATTATCACCTCGTCGTTGCACCCCGGGCATGAATATGTGACACTATAACCTCAGGCTCTTTGATAAATTATTGCCCATCACCATCCTGTCTAACACAGGGGAACAGATGAGCACTGGAAAGAATTTATGGTTGCAGTTGCAGTACTTTGGGGCTGTAGTGCAATTACTGGAGTTACTGCCGAAGCAGCAAGGGATGCAGGAAACTAAGGGAAAGTCTACATCCTCCTGGGAGGTAATGTGTAAAGAAACCTTAACGAGTACACCCCATGGGGGATTTCCTACCCTGAAAGTATTTAAACTGCTAATTAATTCCTATTAAAACAAGGTCTTTTGTGTACGTCAAAAAATGGTGCCTGAGGCTTTGAGCCTGCAGTGGGATCTCCAAGGACTTTGCACCAGCTGAGTCTGATAGCCTTGGGCTGAGAGGATGAAGCACTTCTGAGTCCTTTAGTGGCCTCCATTTTGGGGTTGGAGCACCATGCTCATGTCCGTGGCTTAAGTTTATTCCCAAGCATGATATAACCACCAGAAAACCACAAAAGCAAGCAGCCTCCAGGCACAAATAAATTATGTATGCCTATGCTCAACCCATTCTTTGTGCGTGCAGCCATATATGTTTCAGGATGAGCCACCACAGGACACATAAAACTTTTGCTTTTAACATCATGCTTCCCTGAAAACAGGGGAAAAGTTAGGGATAATCCACACTCTCAGATCATTAATAGAAAACCAGAGGCTGACAAAGGAGACTCACAGGCCAGAGCGCTCGGGGTAAAAGAGATCACGCTGGTATCCTGCTGGGGATGAGATGCTTTTTTTGTGGTGAGGTTCCTCTTCCCATCCCTCTTCTCCCTGGGAGGACACCTTTAGTTTTATATACTCACAGATGCTTCCATGCATAATATTTCTCTTTTTTAAAGTTCTTCTCATTTATTGACCCATAAAAGGCACTGACTGACAACGATCTTGTCTTTCACTAGCACGGTTCAGGGCTGGCCAGACCCTGTGTTGGACCAGTTGGTTTGTTCCTGCCGATGCTGGGTGATATTACATGGCACAAACGCTCCAGCAGCTCCACCAGGGGCATTAGAGCTGGGACATCTCACCCCAGCCACGCCAGGGAAGGGCCTTGGTAAATGATTGCCATTCCTGCCCTGCTGAACACAGATGGAGATAACAAGCAGCTGCTCTGCTGAGCACTGTGGCAAGTGCCATCAGTGTGACATTGTGCCCAAGGTAGGATGGAAAAATCCTAGTGGGCAGAGACAGAGAGATGGTGTAAGTCACAGCAGGCCCCCACGAGGATCAGGGTGGCTCTGGGTACCTTGGAGCTAGAGCAGTGCCCCAAAAGGCCACCCCCAGCAGTGTCACTTGGCAGCTGATACTGATCCAGGTGAAGAAGGTGGTTCCTGAGCTCAGCCACCTCTTCCACGGCCCCGCCCCGAGTGGGCACTGCCCCCACCCCACGGCTCCCGCTGCAGACACCTCTTCACCAGTAGGCAAAATTAATCAGCCATGAAACCTTCCCATGCTAATCACACCCTTGTGCGACTCAATCCAACCTAACACTGCCCTCTCGTGCTGCAACAAATAAGGGGCCTTTGCTGTTAGGTGACTTTTCATTTTTTAATTGGAGGGAGGGGCAATCTACCAAACCAGTTTTTTCCCAGTGGTTTGTAGTACCCATTCTGTCCCAGGAGGCCAAATTGTCTCCATCTCTCACCATTCTCAAAGCTTGGTTGTCCTGCACAGTCTAGGCTACCCATCCACTCCAGGCAGGGAGGTCAAAATGATGGGTAAAGGTAATAAAATAAAGAAGAAAATAACAATATAGCCAGAAGTCAAGGTGGAGGAAAAATGGAAAAGAGAAAAAAAAAAGAGAGAACTGCACAATTTTGAACACACTTTGCCTCACACAGACTGTGTAAAAATTCTTAAAGCACTAGTTAATGGCAAGAATCAGCATTTAATTAATACTCTGTGAAAATTTAGTTCTGTAGAGTCATACATCCCGAGCATAAAAAAAATCCTTCGTGATTAATGTTTTACCAAGAAATAACTACAACCTGCTTGGTAATCACGGGCAATAGCATGTCTGGAGCTAGAGGCTTTCCCTCCACACAGTCTCCAGAAGAGTAGACTTTAGGGAGGGAATTTTCAAGATACACATTTAGTAGTTTATGAGGCCTGATGGGTAACACAGTATTTCTTCTGGGGACAAAGATCTTAGTAATACTGTCACAGCTTTGAGACGACATCCCATCCCTGAAGTCATCAATGGCCTCACCCATCTGAAGGATGGTGGCATCCCATGCCATCCACTGTCCTTCTTCCTGGTTTCCTGGAACAGCCCATGGAGAGTGGCTGGAGAAATGCAAAGGCACAGGGTTGTGCACCATCCTGTAGTCTGCACTGCAGGATTTCTCCCTGTGCTTTTACAGCACCATTCAAATGGCTGCAAATATCACCTGTGCCTTCTGCAGAAGGGACATAAATAAGGTATAATTTTATTTCACTATTTATCTGACCTGCCTTGGACAGCACTTAATACCTGACGGAAATGGGCATTTAAAAAACTTATTTTTAGAAATCTGTGCATGCCATGCAGTAACCATAGCACTCAAGCAGAAAGACATTAGAAGCTCACTGGGGGAGGAAGGAATGATGCTCACAGAGGAGAAAGAAAACCTGATAATGGTACAAGTAAAAAGGAGCCTTTCTGACACAGCACTAATGCTTTCTTGGGTATTGCTTTTTAATGGATAACTTGCATAAGCAGAAGAGAAAAAAAATGGAAAGAAAATAAAACAGGAGCCAAGATACAGGCATGGATATCCTACATCATTTTCTCATTGATTTTAGAACAGTCTGTCCCTCTCCAGCTGCACACTCAGGTGTGTGTGTGACTGTGCTGTCACGCCATAAGCTCTAACGTGCTGAAGTACATGTTTACCTGCCGTGCAGAGCAAGGATGCCTATGTGGACCTTCACAAACCTTTTCTTAAGTTGAAACCTTTGTCCCTGGGTCCTTTGAAGAAGGGGGATAAACATTCATTCTCAAGGGAAAAGGACTGTAAGAGCACTTCAATCAATGGCCTATGAAATATGTAATCACTGAAGCTACACCAGCTTATGCTGGCTGGAACAGGATGAAGCTCATTTGCTGCAGTAGAAAGCCAGAGGGGGGAAAAAAACCCTACCTTCTAAAGTGGATTTAAAATCCAGCTCTTTGCTCCCCTCTCGCTGTGGTAGCCGAGCTGACAGTGGATGATCACAACAGCCGTCCTCCCCCGCCACCGAGGCAGGTCATTACTGCTTTTTGCCCCCGCGCCTGTGAGACCTGCTCACAGTTTTTTGGCTGGCAGGAAGAGGACAGCAATCTTCCTTGGATCTCCCAAATTAAATATTCAACATGTTTATGTTAGGGAGAGACGTGCATGAGGATTTGGGGAGCTCTTCAGACGTTATTAAAATGCACTAAGTGGTTTGCTGGCAATTATCTACTATTGTCAGAGACTCAGGCAGGATCTGGTATGTCAGAAACTCCTGCGTGCATTTTTCTAAATAAAACCTAGAGAAGAAAAGATGACACAAGTTTTTTGACCAGGAAAGCTGACATTTCAGAGTTGGCGTCTCCTACTAAGTATTCATAATAAAACTTCCTGAGAAAGACCGACAAATTATGTTGTGAAGTTTTTACTGGGCAGAGTCTAAGGTGTCCTTGTGTGAACTGATTTAAAACTTCTGCATTCTTCTTTTTCTACCAGACAGCAGCAGAAATTTCTTCTAGAGTTACCAGAACCCTTATTATACCAGCAAGATTGATTCTTTGATAAACCAGTTAAAGCAAAACACAGCGTTGGATGAGAATACAGCAGAGTGACCTGCCCACCTGAGATTTAGTCCCAATAAAAGTGATGACATATTGAAGGGCTGTTGAAGCCCTGACTAATATTGTATTTTCTTTTCCAGTGGTGGGTGTGTTGACGTCACAAGCTGTATTGTGGGGCTATGTGGATCCTCAGCTGCTAGAAAGGGTTTTTCAGCAGCAGTGTCCTACAATGCTTTCCATTATCTGTTGCTGACTCCAGCTAGTGATAACTCTTAAGAATTTGTTCATAAGAGTAGCATTCATCAGGTCAGGACTGGAGTCTGTAATGTATTTTTCCTGAGGCTACACCTTAAGGCACTCTAGAAATGGAAGGGAGTGAGAATACATACTTATTAAATATGGTGGGATTTTTTTTACTCAATAAAATTTAAAAAAAAATCTGCCCAAAACCCAACTTGTGCTTCACCAAGTGCTTATATTTCTTCCAAGTGCACGTGGATCTTGGCCAACAGCAGAAAGTGTGAGAAAACACTGAGAAGCCAGTACAAAAGGCAAAAATTGTTATTATTGCACAGAGTGAATTCACACTGGATATGAGAAATATGCTTATAAGCACCCTTGGCTGGACCCATATCTGATTCAGCTTTGCAGACAGGTTTCTTTATGTTAAAAGACTGTCCCATTTACACAGGGTTTATGGTGTGCTTACCTATGGCAGCAGGGGATGGGACTCACGGACCCCTCAGGGCCCTTGTTGATACAGTGGTCTAAACGTTCCACACTCCTAACACTTCCATGTTCACTTGATGGTGAAGAAACACACACAAATCACCAGTCTTTGGAAGGATCTTGCAGCTTCACTTTCTAAGGTCTCGGACCTATTGTCAGAACCAGATTGGTTTTGTGTTCAGGTGCCTGGGAAAGTGTTCCTGATCAAACATGTTGGCAGAGAGTGTGGGATCCCTGCAGCTTTGCAGGAGCTGGGGGTGCTGAGATGGAGCTGCAGCTCCAGGGTGGAACAGCCCCTCACTGCACTGCAGGATGGTGTCCACCACATCACTCCGGGAACTGCAGCATCCAACAGTGTGGATCAGCCCCGAGAGGATACAGCACTTCTTTCCCTGGGCACATAAATAACAACAAAGCAGACAAATAATATGGTAGAAAGTCTTTTCTAAACTGAATTGCTCTTCTCTGGAAAAAAAAAAAAAAAAAAAAAAAAGAAAGAGAAAGGAGGTCTCTTCCTACATCCAGGCTTCACTAAGCTCTGTGAGGAATAACTAGCAGGAGAAATCCATCTGTAAAGCCTTGATGGCCAAGAAGAAAGATTTTCACACATGCCAACTCCATCGTGGACACATTTATAGGAATTTAAAGTGTTACTATGTGACAACAGAAATAGCTATTTGTTGGCAGACCTTTTTTAATGTGTTAAAGGGTCATTAATCATTTCCTAGTGTTCCAACAGTCAGATGTACTTGATATCTTCATTTACTCACAACATTCATACCAGCTCCTCTGCTGTCTTCATTTCCTTGGAAACAGATGTTTTGCCTGCTAAGGAAAACAGAGTAATATTTAAAAAAATAAAAGAGAAAGTGGAAATATGATAAAGGCAAACACAAAAACTTCAAGGTTCTTAGTAAATACAGACCTCTATTACATATGTGCAATCAATAAGGTCACTTGTGTAGTAACTCATAACAAAGTACAGTTGACAATGTGTTATTTTTCTGCTGGAGAATATAATGTGAGGCTGAGCATGCTAATGACTTTTGGAAACAGGCAATGACAAAGATTGATTAATATCAGTTGACAGCCTGTTCCACAGCTCCGAAGCAGGAATAGCAATGATTGATTTGCCAAAATGTGGGGCACAGGCTTTAGATAATAGAAAGGCTACATCTGAACTCAATCTGGTTTCAGAAACACAGCTAAAGGGCCAAATGTTTAACAGTAATTAAAAGCTTAAGGGAAAAGACAGAAGTGTAGCAATATTTTCAAAAGACAGCTAATTTCACTGATTTTTTTCAATGTCTAATTACATTTACAAACTTGAACTTATGGACTTTTGAGTTTAGGGCCAGAAAGACTACATAAAATGCAGAAACAAAGAAAAGGGAGGGGGAAGGAAGGAAACCAGAATAGTAGCATGGTTATTTTCTGAAAATCAGAGACACATCATCAACATCTTAGAGCAGCAGGTTTTGATGATGAAACCCTCATCTAAAGTCAACTAGTGAAGAGTCATTTTCTGTGAAGATGATGGACAAGGTGAACAAGCAGCCATGACAATTTGTAGAGCTTCAAGCTCACTACACATGCTGCTAGGGCAATACCAGAGGAATGTTGCACCCCAGGCCAACAGGGACCCCCACATTTTTAGTCAGTGTCACATCTGACAGAACATGCTCCCCCTGGGAATAACTGGGCAGGAGAAGTAATCCCATCCTCACTAGATGTGGAGTCCTGTTCAAAGCTTAACCCATCCTTCCCATTTCCCCTCACACTAGTGAGTTCAGCTCTTTACCAAGCACAGCCCAAGAGCCCTGAGCCTTGAAAAAGCCAGACCAGTGAGTGAATATCTATAGTCATGCTTCATTTATAATGATTTTGTCCACTGTAGCATGTAAGAGAGAGCAGGAGAGAAGGATGGAGCGCTTCCTGACAGATGTCCACCAAAGGACCGGTCTTCATTAGGGACGTGGTCATGTGTGAAGAGCTGAGTTAATTGACACCATGCTGGCTGCTCTGCTTAGACCAGGTCAAAATACAGCAGGCACTGTGCCAGCTAATTGCAATTAAAACCTCACTGCTAATCCAAGGAAAGCCTCTAAAGCAATTCCATCACCCGCCTCAGCCCGCTCCAGCCACCCCCTGTGCAGGGTAAGGCACCTCACAACGTGACGCAGTGCAGCCCGCATTAGAAAAGGAAGGTGTTAAGATAAACAACAACAGAATTGCAGGCATTTTCACAGAGCACAGGATCTGTGAAAAAGTGGACAAGCATTTGACTAGGGGAGCATGGGGATTTCCTGGGCTTCATTCCAAAATGCATCTCTTAAACACAAATGGTGTGATGTTATTTTTCATCGCGAAGCTCGTGGAGAATCCAGCAGGCTCACGAGAAACTGGGCATGGGAAAATCCCTTTCCAATCAGACCTTTCAGGAAGGGTTTGAGTTTGGGGATTTATTACCTTTTGAGTTACACTGCATTTATCAAGATGCTTCCAAAAATAAATATAAGATCCTCCTCTTCTGAGATCAGTTCATTTATAAATCAGTGGTATCTACAACTGAGAGATTTTTTGTAATAAAACAAAGTGTTCATGTTGTGCAATAAGCCAATTTCTTAAAACAACCAGACACCCTTAACCAGTTAAGTCTGCAAGGAAATCCCCATCCTGGGCAAGTTGTCCCTTAGGTAGGGCTGTGTTGATCATGCACTAAAGAACTGATGTGCCCATTCTAGGGGACAGGTCACTCATGTAAAGAACTCCTTTGCAGCCAGAGATGAGGGTGGAGAGCAGACTGGCTGCAGTACAACATTTGTATTGGTTGGTAGACACTGATCTCACCTTCCTTTGAGCATCTCAGAGTCAGGCATGGAAGGCCTAAATAAGTTATCAAAAGGCTCCTTCTGCCACCTGCAGATAAAGGCAGTTGTCCTCAAAGGGGCTTTTTTTCTCCCACCCTGGAAACCTCTTTTAGTCGTGCTAGAGCATTTACAAAAGGAATAATTTGAGAAAGGCTCTACAGTGCATTATAAGCTGTAACACTTATGGCAACATGAAGTCCTTGTATAGAGCATAGTTTGTAAAACAAAATGTGGTTACCTGCTCCAAACACTCAAGTCAGTTCAACCAAGAGATGAGGAGTATGACCCACAGAGGATTCTGCTGGGGATGGGTCTTTTCTCCCAGAGCCCATCCTGAGTTCTCCTTGGCTCCAGTGCATGTGCTTGCAGGTGCATTTGGGTACAGAGCCTTCCCTCGTGTGTGTCAGCATCCAGCTCTGCTAGTTCCGCACCTGCAGGGGAAAATGTGTGATGGCATTGGCTGCCTTCCTTGGGTTTTCATATCTTTCCACAGTGTCAGAGGCCATGGTGATTGAGCAGGCAGCATGATGGGCAGATACTGAAACAGAATCCACTGATACTGCTTGTACTGCTGACCTGAGTAATTAGTCACAATTCAGAGCCTTGGAAGTCTTATCGTTCAAGGGGAAGCTGATGAGTCAGGTAGTTCCATTGCATTGACCACTGTATGAATTCCACTTCTTTTAGAAAATTACTAGAGTCAAACCACTGAAAATGACTCCCTCTTCATGGCTCCAAACGCTTTCTAAGATCCCTTTCACACACACAACTTCCAGGTTAAGTGCCTCTCTCTCTCTTCTGCAAATCCAGTCACACAATACTTTGCAAAAGAGCATCCACCCAATTTTGGGGCTTTGAAAAGCCCAAATAAGACTAATTTTATCTTTTTAAATTTTTTCGGGGGGGAGGAGGGGAAGGCAGGGGCAGGGGGAGAGAGCAGGTGTTTACTGTTGTCTCTTACAGCTGCCATATGAAAGCAATTTGTTAAACCCATTAGTCTTGAAGAGATTCAGCTCAAATGAGAGTAACAAAATATAAGTGCATTGTTGAAAAAAGAGCCCTGACTGTAGAAATATTTAACACTGAAATCACGCTTTTTAGGGCTTTGTGAGCCGTCCCTCAAGTGAACTTTCCCTTAAAAATCAATAAAATTGATTTTGTTTATGCTGGACATTTTTCGTGTGGCTGCATTGTGGTAGCTAATTGATAGGTCAAAATCTGTACATGGAGTTTGGTAGAGAATACCTTAAAAGTTTATATTTAAGGGTCAAATTTAAGTGATTATAGATGTCACTCTAACATTTAATACCAGTTTTTAATATTGGAGTTCACAATGAATAGCTACAGCACAAAGAACACTAGCACCCCACTGCCAGAAAGCTTTTCAAGGCTCAGTTTCCCTGCTCTGAAATGAAAAGATGAGAAAGGTCAGGGAGAACATCAATTATGTTGTTTTTGCAGACTAACTACAAGTTTTAAGGGTTTAGGAGAACTTTTGCTTTTATTCCCACTTTCCACTGCGAGGAGTATTAGTAAGTTTTTGCTTGAAGTGGGGCTAAATCCAAATGTTTATCTTTACCACTAGTATCTAATCGAAGTCCACATACAGAAACCAGAGAGGCTTTTTGATGTCTAATCAAAAACTTTGCTAGTTCCTACAAAGATATATGAGAACAGTTTGTATGGTAGAAGCCAGTTAAAATTTCATCTGAGAGTTACGCTGTGATTTGCTTTCGTGCACAAAAGGGCATAAAGTTCCTGTTAATGAAGAAATAAGGACAATTATATTTGGAGTGAATAAAATTTGAAGTGCCTCTGAACTACACAAAAAATGATGTTTTAGCACCTTGTCTCCTTGTTAGACATTAGTGAACTCAGACTCTGCTTTTCAAGATAGCACGAAAGAGCTGACCTTTGACAGCCTCTGGTGATAGAGTCCCATATGAATGATTTAACAGTAAGTTTAACCAATGTAGTCAAGTGGTTTAACTATCATTTAAGGTATACTTACTATGATATATGCTATGCTTGTCAAATGCTTATGTGAATAGCATCAATCTGTTCCTCATGTAACTGACAACTCTTGTGCTGCCCTATTGACCGAGAGGAAAAACCCAGGGAGCTCTTGAGGACAAAAGAAATTGTGCTTTTACCTCTGAGAGGCTGAGGAAGATCCAGCGGCCACTGCACACAGTTGAAAGCAGAAGACCCACAGGGAACCTCAGCGGTTTCAGAACGAACAAACTTGATTGTTAATTTACTTTGTGGTCAAGATACTCAACCTGTTTCTTTCAGCCAACACACCAGGCTTCACGGTAAGGGAATGTTACAAACAGCACAAAAAAAAAAGGTATAATGCTGTAAAAGTTAAGCATGATAGTTGTCACCAGCACATCTGTGTGGTACTGTATGGATGGGGCAACCTTATACACAGATCAGCCATTTAGCAAACCAGCATTTTTCTGTACTCTTACATAAACTCCTGGGCCAGAGGAGTAAAACCAAACTAAAGATGACTTGAGTCACTAAATAAAAACTTCAATGACGTGCACTAAAGACTGGTGGGTACTCCAGTGCTCCCATGAAGGCTGCTTGGAGGGACTCCTCCAGGAGAGATCTTGCCCTGCTGGGCAGGGGGAGCAGAGCTCTGATGGGGAGAGAAGTTTTCCTGAGGGAGGAGTAAATAAGACAAGTCCTTTTAAAAAATAAATAGATTTCTGTAGAACAGCTTGGTACACACAGTCACATATTTATATGTAATAATAGCCACTGCCTGAGCTTGTTTTGGGCTCTGCTGTCTCCTATACATTTTTATGAAGCAATTCCCAAGCTGGGAAGATATGAAAGGTGAGGGGGATGGGAGGGCATTTCCTGGGAACTGCTAGAAGCACAGTTGAGAGTATGCCTGAATAAAGTCCAGGAGGTGAAGAGGGTAACCAGTGTAGTGCTAGGGTTGGAAACATCTGGTCAAGAGGAAGGATGGGATAGACTGGACAGAAACCATGGCTGCTGGGAGCTTTCTCAGCCATGATGCCCAGCACCCTGCTGAGCAGTGGCTGATCCTCTCTAACTCCTCTCTTACAACTCCACATCCTGTTGTTACTCCAGTCCTCCTTTCTGCTTCTTTGCTTGGTCTCCAGGGGCTCCTCCAGGGTACAGGGGCTTTCCAGGAACATCCCACAGAGATGCTCACAACAGGCACACACACGTGAAAGGAGGGAAGCTCAAAGCAAAAACTTCATGAGGTGCCTTAACATGGGACCCATGGCCTCCAAACCAGGGACCACTGTAGTGAGCCACAGTGCCCAAAGCAGGAAGGATGCCACTGAACAGACACGGGATGCTGTGAGGTGACAGGTTCTAGCAAATATTCTATGATGAACCACAAGTTATTTGGGGTTCTTGCAATTTTCAGTTCAGATGATCACATCTTCAAAAAAAAATAAAATTCCTCCTTTTTAGGGTATCAGAAGAAGCTTTAAATTTGTATCTAGGAGTAGAAAATGCCTCAGAAAATGCCCTCCAAAGAAAACCAAAGCTATCTGAATTTTATCTCATGAAGTCACAGCTTTTTATGATTTCCTGCAATTGTGCTCATCATTTTTTGCAGCTGAGGACTAGAGGTTTATTTTCTCTCATTTTCTGGCTTCAGGGAATTGTTTAAAGAAACTGTGATGGCATTTCTACAGCAGGGAACAGTCGGGAGCTGGTCAGGCTAAGCAGCTGTGCTTTCCCCGTTCCCTGCTATCTTCCACCTGCCTGAGTAATTACCATCCTTCACTGCCTCTCCTTCGGAGGATGACGTTATTCCCTCACTGGATAACAAGGTAAAATCAACTTTCCTCACAAATCCCATTATCTCCTGGAAGATCCTCTCAGAATGCAAATCAACAAGTTCAGCAGAGATAGGAGCCCAACAGCAACTGGCAGCTCAGTTCAAATCCCCTCCACGCTGCCAGATGAGACAATCTGGATTACTCAGAGTTACCTGGACAGAGCAGTGACTCTGCATCTTATGAGCTTCTGTTGCTCAGATCAAAGAGGTTTGATGGGCATTTAATTAAAAGATAAAGTAGCCAGCCATAAAACACCAACCTAGCCTTTTGAGCATACAACTCGAGCTACAATTAAAGAATGACTGTAATTGTCAGATTTTTGGTCTTCACCAGCAATACTCTCCATCATCAAGGGATAAACTGACTGCTGAAAGCAGTGCCCACCTTGCTTTTTAGTGCTGTCACTGGGCAAGCCAGTTCATGAGCAAGCTTATGTGCAACATTAGGAGTCTCTTATTCCCTCGGATCCAGGGATATTCCCAGATGAAATCATTGCTGCTCTTTTCTTCTTCCAGGACTACATCAGACATGTACTAGTCCCAACAAAAGCAATCCTCACTCTTACCATACAGATAATTTCTTGATAGAGTGTTATACTCCTCCTATGACCAGGGGAGGAGGAGCCAAGGAGAAAAGCTCCTTTGGGAGGTGTGTGTATGAACCCTGGGGGTGCTGCTTAGAGTGTGCTATGAAATGTGACAAAGAAAATAACTGCAATATTATCTGCGCTGGGTTTTCTTTTTCCCAGAGCAGAGATGTAACTATTCCCTCACTGGCTGAGACCAGGTGTTAGTAGTTTTTAAAGACAGTTAGCATGATTAGCTTCTATGTCTCCTTCACCACGCACACACTGCTGATATTCACTGGTTTATCTCACAGGAAAAACACAGTGCCTTTTCAGAGCTACACAACAGGACAGCAAACTCTTGCAAGTTAACACCCAGCAGAAATGGGATTTTTTAAAAGAGAGGCACAAGTTGCACAAGGAAAGGAAGCAGATCCTATCAGAACAGCTGATGCAGCAGGAAAAATCCAGATTGACTCTCAGGTGCAGAAGCCCCTGAGATCTGCTTCAGCAAAGAGGTCTTACCTGAAACAGCACAGAAACCAAAGGCAGACATCTCCCAGACCTGCACACCCACTGCTTCAGAGCCCAAGAAACTGGGGTACAACATTCATCTAACCCAGCACAAAGCTGAACACCTCCTTAGGCAGTGCCAGAGGAGGACACCAGTGGTCCCGGTGCCCCCAGCTCTATGTCCTTGCTCCAGCATTTTGCTTATTACCTCAATTGCGTTTTTCACATATTTGTTGTTTAACTCTATTTTTCTCCAAAGCATCCTCTTATGCCATCCCTGTGTATATTTATGGTCTGCTCTGAGGATGACTTACATTTGAACCTCAGTGTTACCACAGTGAAGCCTTTTGCATTGAAAAGTCCAGAGACGTAAACCATTTACAGCATAACAGCAGCAGTTTCTTAAAATCTCTGGCTTACTGAAAGGTGGAGAAAAGGCTATTATTTTCACTTTTCTTCTGGATCTGGTTTTTGCTCCTTTTTTCTGGCTGCATAGCATTGTAATTTTAGAGGAGTAAGTCATTATCTAGCCTTGATAAGAAGGGCAGAACCACTCCTGAGCACATAGAATTAAAGTCCTGGTTGATATAGGAGTTGTGATAGTCTTTGTACATTTGTTTCACTAATGAAATGTTTCAAAAATATTAAAGGATCTAAAGGTGTTAAAATGTCTGGACTCTGGCAAGTTCTTTGATAAGTTAATGTTGCATTCAAAACCAATAAAGCATTGGTCAAAGTGACAGAGGGTTTGGATTTAAGCTGGATAATTCCTTTGCCTTAAGACATTTCAATTCAATCAAAATCTGTCTGTGCTTAGTCTTTGGGATGTCAGGGCTAACACACCTTGTTAATTGAAGCAACACTGAGGAGTATTTTGTCTTTAACTTAGCAAAAGGTGTTTTAGCTTATCTGTGACCAACAGGCAATGGATTCACACTGCAAAAGTGAATTTAAGGGCTCATTCTGAAAAGTTGTGCTAGCTAACAAGAGGCTACAAGTCAAAACAGCCATGGGGGGAAAGGGACCAGGAATATGTGGGGAGGGAGAGAAAGAGCAATAGGAAAAAGGTGTTTTCAGAGCCCCAGGGATGCACAGGGGTATCTTGCTGGTCTCAGAGCTGAGGTGCTTCTGCCCTACTGGGGTAGTCACAGTATGAGCCCCTCTGGAGATGAGATTTCCTGTGGTGAGTAACCATCTTGCAGGATGATATCTGAGCTACAAAGGGAAATATTCTACATTTAGAGGAGAAAGAGATTAGATATCCTATATAGGCTAGTGTGCTGTGAAGATATATCTGCTTTGAGCAGGCACTCGAAATTAAACTTAATGGAAGTTGAGAGATTTACTTTATGTTTGTCTTGAATCCAGTTGTGTCATTTTAGGTACAGGAAACTATTTAAAAAGCAAGTAATCTTATTGTTCAGGAAGATACATGCAGTCCTGTAAAGCTGCTTTATCTCCATATTGCTATTGCCAGACAGAGCAAGTATAGATACATTAGAACTGTTAGAAAAGTTGCCAACAAATTGACAAATAGAACAAAATTAATGTATTTTGTCTCCCTTGAAAACTTCACGTTTTCTTCTCGCTGAAAGAAACCGAGCACATTCCCTTCTCTTGCAGTTCAGTACATCACCATTCTACAATTCCACAAGATGGCCAGGGAAGAAAGAAATTGAGAAGGCTGTGTTCTCAGACCTTCAAGGAAAATCTTCCAGAGATGTTCCTTCCTCCCAAACATTTCCCCTGAACTGTGCAAAGTGCTTCCAGTGAGACCACGCAATGCATAAACCTGGCACAAACCATCAGAGAGCACAGACTGTGGTTTCACAGTGTCATTAACATCTCCTTCCCCAGTTACACAAACATAAATCTGCTCTTTCCCTTCCTCGTAGCACTGGACAGATTTGGGACAGACACAGAAGGCAGAAGCAGCAGAATATTTGCAGAGGATCATGAAAACAGCATCAGGAGCTCCCCTTTGCACTCAGCAAGTCGCTCACCAGAGAGCTTATGGATTGCACTAAAGCAGGTTGATTTTATGAGCATCCTGGTACCAAAAAACTCATTTATTTTTAACTTTCTGAGTAGGATGAAAGGTGACTGGATCCAAATAGCAACTATGAATTTTTAGTCCATTTACAGCCCTGGGGCCTGTTGGTGCTGCAATCGTTAGCAGAGCTGGGAGTAATCAATGTCTGGCTCTCCGTGTTTGCGCAAGGGAGCTGATTGATTACTGACTGCCAACATGATTGCCCGTGCTGCAAACATTTTTCTCTGGACAGTTCTCCAAAGCAGCCAGGGTCTGAGGCTAACAAGCACTCAGCTGCAGGAAGGGCACAGAAGCAGAGCAGCAATTTTTAGGTTGTTCAGTTTAACATCGTAACTGCAATATTCAAGTGGTCTGAGACTCTGGGAGGCCCCAGAGCCTTTGTGTGCTGTAAGGCTCAGTTGAGGTCTCACGGCCAATGGACCACCCCCTCAGTGGAGAGAAATGAATTGTCCCTTTCCTCCACATGACATTTTCAGGGACATCCTGCCCATATGTTTTGTGAGGAGGGAGATAGGATTTGCTGTCTTATTCTCACCCTACCCAAGGGTGCAGGAGGCATTTCTTCCTTCCCTCTTGGTTTGAACCTTCCCATTAAAAGCACTCTTCAGGACATTGCTTATAGTGCAAATTTTACAAGTCCTACAGAAACCCAGGACCTCTGTATTCTCCATCTCCTATTATAATAGAGTAATAGAATGATTTGGGTTGGAAGAGACCTTAAAGCTCATCTCATTCCATCCCTCCTGTGGGCAAGGATACCTTCCACTAGGCCAGGATGCTCAGGGCCCTGTCCAACATGGCCTTGAATATTTCCAGGGATAGGGCAGCCACAGCTTCTCTGGACAACTTGTGCCAGGGCCTCATTACCCTCACAGTAAAGAATTTCTTCCTAAATTGTTCTTATTATTTAATTTGTGTATAAAAGAATGCATCTCTTTCATTAACCTCTCTTGTAAAATCTGCACTTATTTACAAAGAGAGACAAATTCCCCTCTGGGACTTATGAAGGTTTGTATGAGCTGACATTCTTTGTGACTATTTCAAGCCTTAGACTGAATGATACAGAGGGAGGGGCAGACCACATCTCCCTTCCAGTCAGAGGTGCTTTAAAGGCAGAGGTGAAGCCCAGGGGCCAGAGCATGCTTATTATTAAATCAATAAAATGAACATTTGTTCCCAAAATGCTCCTTTTGGGAATTAAAACATAATTTTCCCCTGACTAAATGCGTCAAATGAATAAAAAAACTCCTTTATGCCATTTTTGTGTTTCATGTTGCTTGCAATCCAAAACACTAGCAAACAACTGAAAGGACCCAGGGAATTCATGGAAAATGGAACAGACAAGACAGCTAAACTACTCCCAAGTGCCACAAGCCTTCCACAAGGGACTTTTACAGGACATCATTGATTGAGGTTGCAGGGGAAAAAAAGTCTTGGCAGTTACTGGCGATCAGAAAACACAACCAGCTTGATTTATATGGATTCTTCTGCTCCTTCAAGACAAACTCCAGCTCTAAAATTAAATCTCTATTTGCCTCTGCTGTCCTTTTTAGCACCTGACACAGCAAAAACAATGCCAGCAACCAAAGCAGTGAGATACTGAACAAGGGTGTTGATTAAATGTGCACAAACCAGACTGTTCACAACTAACAACATCAACTGTTTCTCGAGCCAGTTTGTTGTGCCAGCTGCAGGCACAGCAGCTTTAGTAGCTGCTGCCCAAATGTATTCAAAGGGAAACTGCATTACTGCAATCAAACTGCATGTTTCAAGGAAAGAGCCCAAACACCTTGCAAAAGCCAAAAGGATCCAGAAGGCTGTGGATGAGCTCCCACCACTTCCATTGGCTTTCCCTCACAGCTTGGACCTGTGGTGTTGTTACACCCACACTATATAACAGTGAAAAGATAGGTCCTTTTTGCTACTTTTGGGCTTTTTTCCTTTTATATTTAGAGTAAGGCTTTGCAAGCAATAACCATCTTTCTATTATAAGCATTCACAAAAATAATTGTACCCTTTATACATCACAATGTCTGGAACTGTAAGGTGAAATTGTAGTGGCTTTGAGCTGCAACAGATGGCAATGCATTAGGAAAGGTGATGGGAGACTGTGGATGTTCAAACAACTACTCATAGACATCTACAACATTTCCCAAGAGGGTGGACATCACTATTTTTTTCTTTCTTCCCATCTTTTTTTTTTTTTTTTAAGTTTGACCTTTCTTGCTCCTGCTCTCTCAAAAAGTGGCCACATTGACTTCAAGTGACATTTCAATCACAGAGGTAGGCCTCCAGCACAATCCATTATTAAAAAACCCCACTAAATCAGAGAATGCCATAAAACTTCAAACGCTGCAGTTCTGATGCCATTGATCAGGAAAATAAAGTCCCTGCTACAGACAGATGCACTGGCTAGGGATATCTTGCTGAAGGATGCATAGGGAAGTAAGAGGGAAAGGGTTTTTCAAAGATGAAAGGAATAAAACAGAAAATTCAGCAAGTCAAGAGTTCAGATGAAATATATTTCCATTCCTACAAAAAGAAAAAAAAAAAAAAAAGAAAAAAAAAGAATCTTTTCTTTCTGAACTGACACCTTCATGGGGCATTTCAGACACTTGTATTTGCATACATAGCCAGTATGTAAATACAGTCAATGTAAATGTGCACATGTCATTCCAAGGTATCACAAGTGTGAGCTCATTTACCACCTAGGGACACAGTGATGGGGCAGATCTCTTGCAGCTCCTCCCCTTCTACCAGTACAACTGAAGACTCCCTGTGTGAGTGGGCTATTCTGGATATTCATCATGTTGGCTGGTTAGCAACAACATTCTCAATAACAATTTAATTTAATGATCAAAAATTTTTTAATGAATACTTTAATTACACTTAGTTGCTGGAGGGCCTGCCAACATTCAGCTGGTCTGAGCTTTAAAAAAGCAGATGAAAGAGTACTGGATACCAGAGGAGCCTTAGCAACTTATGTCACCAAGTGGATTACTCCAAAATCAGTGATACAGGATAGTCAGAGAGGCACTGAAGTTCCTGTCTCAGATTTTAGCAAAGCCCTCAGCCCACCAGAGGAAGGCTCTGCAGAACTGACATCAAATAAGATGTAAAGCTCTGAAAGAAAATGGTAATGCTGGTGCCTTTATTCTTCTATATTACAGCAGCTTCTTGAACAGTGCCCAAGGCATCTCACAAATATCCTCTTGACTCCATATGCACCCTCCCTGGATCTGAGCAGCATGGCCACAGAGTTTCCCAGCCCACTGGGTCCCCACCTCAGGGGGGATATGTTGAAGGAAACCCTGGTGCATGGGTCATAGGGTCAGTAGGTAGGTCAGCCCCAGAGCATCCTCCTTGGCAGGCGAGAGGAAAGCAGCACCTTCCTCACCCTGGCCAGCTCACTTGGGGCTGAGGCAGAAGGGGGTTCAGGCCAAACATGCAGTTGTGATGGAACTACCCCAGAAAACCAACTCTGCAGCAACATCTCTTCCATGGCAGAGCAACCTTAACTAAATGCAGCTCTGCAGCCAAAGCCAGCAGTGATGCCTGGGGACAGCAGTGAGCCCCAGCACTCATCTCCACCCCTGCAGCCCACATCACAGGGATGGCCCAGGCACAATTTCAAAGCTCCATGAAGTTGGGAGCACCAGTCCTAATGTCCTCCATAGGACTGGCTTTCACCCTCAGGACCGATTCCAATTCCATCTACATTTCAGTAAAACACTACTGATTTCAATGGAGACCATCCTGACAAATGCCAGCATATACAGATGCAGAAGCAAATCTTCCCTGCAATCACCCAGGGCATCTGCAACCAAGAGGCATCTTGGCAGGATGCATGAATGGCCTGATTGTGTCCATTTTCAAGAAGGAATACATATGTATAGTGCTGTGATCCAGCTCAGCCTGCGTGAGGCTTTGCTCTGCTTGATGAGCAATCAGTCTGCTGAGGGAACAAACACGTAATGACTGCTTTCAGCTGCTAATGCCACTGCTTTTTCTGGAACAATATAGAGGCCTGAACTGCAAATTCACATCTGGCCTTGTTGGAAATTAACTGGGAATAAAAAGGGGTTTGCAATTAGCCTTTGGAAAAATCTTCACTAATTCACAAGCGGGGAACAGGACACTAGAGCCTGCAATGACATTTCAGAGGGATTTGGTGGTGTGTCTGCAATAGGGGGTTCATGGATTTATTTTAGGGAAAGAGACTGCTCTCTTTTGGCTTTGCTCTATGAAAGAATTCAGGAACAGTGATTTTCCAAACATATGGTGAGATTCATTTTCACAGCAAAATGCAATTTGACTACAGCTTCTCACTGTGTGCATTCAATTTCCGTGAATGTTACTGGGATCAAGATTTTTCATGGCTCTCTTCTTTGCCTCTTTCAATGAAAACTGGCATTAGTATTTGTACACTTGTTCTGTTATTGAAGTCTTGCAATATTTTATTCTGCTAAACCCCCTGAACCTGTTTAAGGTTTACAAAATTCATGCCAAAAGATTGACTGCCAACATTTACCTTGCTAGAATTCCTTAAAGGGATCTTTATTTTTAGCTGTTAAAATCACCAGTAAAATGAATTATTTTCTGCCCAGTTTAACTACACTTCAGTCCCATTTTCACACATCTGAGAGGATTAGCCAAATCAGCTCCACTCAAGCAAGAATAAAATATGGCATCTCCCATCTCTTCCATCAAGCAAAACAGTCAATAGGAGGAAAGGAGGAAAATAGCCTAAATTTCTAGCACATTGTTCTTAAATACAAGCTGAAAATCACTGTTCTTGGACAAAAAAAGGCAGTGATGCCTCCTGCTCTTCCAGGGGGTCAGCACACACCATCCACTGCTCCTGCCCCAAGGCTGCACTCTGTGTCATAGCATAGCTCCTAAAAGCCACTGGGAATTATCTCCAAAACCTCTGTGGCTGCTCCTGACTGTGTCACTGGAGGGGCTCAGGGGAAGGGGAATGCAAAGAAAACCCCTCTCATTCATATTTCTCCTAACTATTTGGGATGGTTTGCTGAGTCACTTTGCAGTTTAGCTTGCAGCAAACTCAAAATTAAGTTACTAGAGAATAATGACCATTAAGTGACTGAGATTGCTGTATTTCTCTGAGCCTTAGCAACAGTGATTTCACTTGCCTGTTGCCATAACAACTCCAGCATGCACATCAAGGTCACTAAGCCCACTTTGCTTCTTGCCTGTAGCTATGTCTCTGATGGCTTATACGCCTCATTTTTATTGTACTTGGTGACTAGGAAGAAAAGGTACTTTTTCATCTTAAGAGTAAACAAGCCCATGAAGATGAGCATTTCTCAAGGTAAGAGAAAATGGACAAAAGACAAAGCATTTGTGAGAAACGTTCAGTCTTAATGGAAAAGTAATTCTGAGAAAGAAAAAAAAAGTGTATCTGTATGAGGTCCAAAACACCTAACATGCAAGGGGTCAAACTGGCAGTCAACTCGAGCTTATAAAGATGAAGAAAATTTCCTGAAGAGTAGATATGAGTTCCTTGATTTCCAAGAGGACCTACCAGCCTGCCTGAGGACATGAGCATCGGCACATCAAGGTCCCTGAAGTGCCACTGAAGAATTCTGACCTTGGTGCTTAAATAAGTACAGCTTCAATGGAAACACCCTGTTTAGTGCTAATCTGAGAATCCACAGTGCACAGCCATTCACTGAGGCACATTGGCCTGAAATAAGGTGGAGCTGGAAAGGAGAGGACCACTAAGCAGGCTGATGAACTGCAAAGCCCCAGGTCAGGCCTTGAAATCACTTGCAACATCATTTTCCTTTGTTATTTCTTTCACAAATGTTAATGGATGCAATTTTTACCCCAGATTATTTACATGTCATACATCATTTTCATTGGATAGAAAGGTTATAAACATTTTTTTAATGCAAGTGAACCATATTCATTTGTCTTGTAAGTCGACTAGAGGCACTTTCAAAGGAAAATCTAAGCTTCTACATTACCAAGGCATTTTTTCTGCCACGTGGAAGGAGAGAAAAGAATTACTCTCTGAAAAAAAATATAAATAACTTGGCCATCTCATCTTATAGCTAGTTGATTACAGCAGCAAGTAAATGAAAGATTTCACTGTTTATTTGTCAGATTTACACCAAAAGTACCAGGAAAAAAGATGAAATGTCCAGAATTGCAGAGGGATTTATGAGGCACTAAATACTTCTGTGAATCGGGACTGAAATGTAATTTCATATATATCTGTACAGTAGTTGGCTACAGGACAAGATAGATAGAAAGACAGACAAACCCACACATGCACATCCATAGACAGATAGACAGCCAGCCATCTGTACTGGGGCTGGACCACAAAATGCCAATTTTCAATTTTACCCGATCATTTACAGTAGGCCCAGCTGGCTCCAGCAGAGGTTCTGACCCAGATCACCCAGCATTTTGCTAGAAAAGGCAGAGCAGTAATCTCATTTTCCAGACAGGAAACAGAAGAAAAGGAATAACCACAGATCCTGCCAGCCCACTTGGGGAAATATGAAGAACTTCCCATGTTTGAGGAGTCCCAAACGTGCAGCTGTGACACAGACCTCCATCGTGTTTTCAAGTTCCTGGCTAGACAGCAAGGCAGTGCCTTGGAGTTTACACCAAAGAAAGGCTGAAAAAGAATTGTTTGGCTTTTTGGTTGCTGTTCTACCCTAGTATTTATACAGAGTATAAAGGTAGAAGGCAGAGGTGCTCTTGGCAACAACTACTGTCACAAGCAAGTTCAACACACAGAGGAAAATTCAGATTACTGACCAGTTAAATAGTAACTGCCAAATTTAGGACACTCCAGAATAATCTCACTGCTTTCTAAGGGATCCATGCCCTCTCAAAAAGATCTGTGATAGCTGTCACACCCCTGGTGATGGCTGGGGAGAAGGCGTGTGCTGCCTGCCAGGCATCCAGCCTGCACACAGCCTGGGTGGAGGGGTTGGATATGGCAAGCTGGATTGGGGCAGCCCTGGAAGCAGTGGGGAGCTGATGCCAGCCCCCTTCATAGGTCATGGTGGGAAGGACAGTGCATCAGGGACCCAGAAGTATCTGCATGGAGCTGTCTGGAGTCCACAGGAAGGTGGCAGGTAAAGGCTAACACAAGGGCAACGTCTGTCCTATTGAAGAGAAACTGGTTTCCGAACCCTTTTATTTATTCATCAGACCTAAATTCATCCTTTTCAAAAGTTTTCTTATTTAGTGCATGTTCTAGACACCCAAAGTTAGGCCAGTTTAATAATTCAAAGCCCCTTTGATGTCCTTAGTGCACTCAGTTTACAGGAAAGTCCCAGCACGTCCACCCTGGAGCCCTGGCAGACTCCAGGTCCCACCAGAGACAAAACACTAAACAGCTAAAACAGAGCCAGAGTCTGCCTTGAAACCAGGAGAGCTCACCCTGCTCACCTTTAGTGAGCTGCAGCCCATAAAGCTCCGTCTGCCTACAGGTATTAAAAGCGCGGTGCTCAATGCCTTTTGCCAGAAAACAATCAAAGACGTATCTCAGGGAAACAGCACATTCAATTGTCACAAGTTCTGTTGCTTTCCACAGAGCATCTCTTGTTATTAATTTAATAACTGAAGAGGAAATCCTGTTAATCATAAGTCTCAAGGTTGCATGAGCTGACAGCTGTGATATCACAGCTGTTGATAGCTCTGCACAGGCACGATGAGATGGCAGATAACGCACGTCGTGACTGTCAAGAGGGAATTCAACTGGTTGCCTAATTTTTACCGTGCACACACCTCCCCTCCCAAAAATGTCACACATCTTTCTTCTCCTACTTATTACAACAAATACCTCGCTCCTACAATCAGATGCCAAACTACAATTATGAACACGCAGGTGTCAAGCACTGATTAGCACTGCTTGGGTCAGCAAGGGGTTAAAGAGGAAGAAAATTGAGCCAGCCCAGAAAGAAAGTAAAACAAATAACTGAATTAAATCCATCTCTGCTGGTGTGAACTCCGGTAGCCTGGTTTTTGCCATTGAAGAAAACCCCACCATCCAGCAGCCTCAGCTTGCCTGAAACATCAATAAACTTTTCTTTAGACCATTGTTTAAAGCTGACAGTTCATGTGCCAATGAAAGTGCCAGTGTGGCAAAATGAGTCTGGGCTTGAGATTCCTTTGTGGAATGAACTTCCTAAAATGGTGGTTATTAGGAAGCTTTTACATTCAAGCACACGTCCATTATACCACACATAAAAGTAAGAAGTCATCCTGTGCAAACTGACTGAACCCTGGCAAATATTTTAAACCCTTTATGATTTTAGATGACACACAGTGATCTTCTGTTTTCACATCACTTATTGCCTCTGACACACACAATTTGTTAGCGTGCCTGGGGTCACAAGTCAACGGAGCAATGGTGAATTACAGCAGCCAGGAGGGTTTGCCTCCTCCTTGCTTACACATTCTCTGCAGCCTTTACACAGTGCATGGTCTGCAGCTCCTGTATGTGTTATAGAAATAGAGGTGACTGTTGCCCCAGGAGGATGATGGATAATGGACATGGACATTGCCTCATCCTTCTTCCTCTGAGCCCTGAAGGAGGCTGCCAAAGGCTCCCACGGACAATTAAAAGTCTTTGTGCAGCACAGGGAAACACCTCTGAGGAAAGGGAAAACCAAAATGTGAGACACCAAATCTTAACCAATGTGCCCAACATGAGAACTTTCCTAGGAAAACAGGGGAAAGGAAAAACACAAAAATATGGCCCCAAAAGACAGAGAAAGCTAATGAAATGTCTACTTCTGGGGGGAGACTGTGGGGCTAGCAATCCAGACCTGGATAACACAAGAGAAGCCTCCACTGCTGCTAAGTCAAATATCTCAGCAAAACAGTGGGACCCATCCCTGCAGCTGCTGGGCAATTCAGCCTTGATGTTCCAGACACCTCAGGTGCTCACCTTGAACAACAACTTCAAATTTCACCTTAGAGGACCAGTGTCAATGCAAAAGGTTTGCTTAAACTAATGCTTTTTACCTTCTATTTCAGAAGCAGAGCCTGCTGGGGGCTTTACAGGGTTTTCAGGGGGAGCTGCTTGCATCCTCCCCCAGGGAGGGACCACAAGCCCCCACCACAACATACACATGGCAGCCAGGGTGGTGAGAAGTCTCCTTGGGAGGATCCCATGAGATGTCCCTGTGCTGCCCAGACCGACATGGAGTCTCCGGAGAGGAAAGGTTTCTTTTTAATTAACTCAGATCTGACTTCGCAGAAGTTTTTCACAGCCCCAAACTTTATGTAATACTTCAAGATTAACGGTGAAATAAGAAGAGACTTGACCTGGAAAAAGTTCCAGCTCAGGCAAAATTTATCTTTTTTTTTCCTCCTCATTTTTTGCAAATACAGTGACGACTGGGTATTGTAGGTACAGCTCTGCCCAGAAGCATAGGTATTAGTCACCTCACAATAATTAGTCATCTAAGATACCATTTTTTAAAGACCTTAAATAGCTCCATCTGGATGTTACACTTGAAGGGGGCTCAGTGCAAGAGAACGGGCTCCTGTGCTGCAGAGAACCCAGGAGAAAAGGCAGGGGGAAAGACCAGGGCAGAGTTGGAAGCTGAACAACTGTTTTGGCTGCCCACCTCAGTTCTCCCTTCTTAACGAGGGAGAAAAGACACCAGAGCCTTTTGCTAGTGCTTCAAGCCCCAGGCAGTTAAAAGTACAATGCAGGGAATATTGTTTTATACTCCTGTCATGCTGCTGCAGACTCAATGTCCCTGTACTGAGTGGGGTTCATGGACCTCCTGTAGCATCACTACAGGCTGTCATGGTTCCTCACCTCAGGTCTGCTTGTCAGAAGGATGTTTTCTGCTGAGGAGTCCCACAGCTCCCCATCGTTCCCCCATCCATGAGCCACGTGGATTCAGACCTCTCCTGGTATGCTCTCCTCTACAAGGAGGAAGGAAGGAAAGCAGTGTTAGAGATTTTTGCCCCCCTCCTCCTCCAATCAAGCTTTCATGATTAATTCAAAGAGAAAATGAGTCTCTTGGGAAGGAAAGACATTATTCTTATCAATTATTTGAATGGAGCGGAATGCAGTGACATCAGCAGCTAATGAAATAAATCTAAATTAAACCACATTATTTTATTTTATACTTTTTTACAAAAGGAAGAACATCTGGTGTTTGACAGCGAGACCAATCGAGTTGCCAATTAATCTCTGCAAAGTGCCAAACCTCCTCATTATTCTGTGTGCAACCATTTCTTCAGTCCTTACCACCGGTACAGAAAATAGAAAATAGCTTGTTGAATGAGCCTCTGCAGAAATCTTCTTGTCATGAAGAACTCATTAGGTCAGCAATGAAGTGATTTATCAAAGACTTGGATTTCAGCGATCAGCTTTGCTTGTCCAACAGACTTGGTGGCAGCACTTCGAGCAAAGGCTTACAAATTACCATTATAATCTTGCAAGCATGGCTCATCTACACCAGACAGTTCCTGACCAGTGGAGTGGAGACCAAGAAATACAATCCTTCCTGACCTCTATTACATGCTGTCAGCCATCCAGATGTGATGCAATGAGTGGATCAGATATTAATAGTTATGAGAGGGAGTTCACATTCTGCAAGAGATGCTGAAAGCAACATGAGATTGTTTTATTTAATCTTAAATCCTCCTGAGCCACCTCTGCCTGATCCCACCAGCCCTTGATGGTCCCTCAGCATGTGGCAATGATCAGCTCAGTCTTAGGCAGCACCTGACCTTATATAATCCAACATGTGTCTTATGATATTTTTTAGTTCCCTCAGGTTGAAAACTGCCTTTTCCATGTCTGTCAGAATTGTGTGCCTGTGCTAATCCTGTTCTCCCATCTGCCTGAGCTGGGAGAGGAGAGGGGAAAAGGTGGAAAGGGAGTACATGATTTCTTTGAAAAGTCAAACCCCTAGGTTTCCATGGTCTGGAACATATGATCATAGTCTTTTTCAGCCCACTGCATGTACAACAGGTATTTTTTCTCACTAAACAGATTTCACCTTTTTAACTAAATCACTTTTCAGACAAGAAGAAAATCCACTGCTAAGTATGGCTTCAGGAACAAGCCAAAAAGGTAGCCCCCCACCCCATACTGTTTCTAATTTTCTATTCTCAGCTCTGCCTCTGATCCTCTCCCCCCAACAGCTGGGTCTTGATGTCTCTCCTCACTACCTTTCTCTCTCTTCCAACAGTTTTTCCCCATTGGAATTCCTTCCCCTTCTGCCAGCATCCTCCTCTCCCTCAGGACATGAACTCAGTTACATCAGCATTGAACTTTCAAACCTGTAATGTTCAAGTGGATTCGAAATTAGTCAAAACAAGCTCATCCATCAATAGCTTTTAATGTCAAGAGCTCTGAGGGCAGGGGTGGGGGTGGAAGGCAGGGCCACGGTGCATTTTCAGGCAACAATGAAAATGTTGTCAAAGAGCAAATGTGTGCTCCTGTGACAGGTTGGCACTGCACTTTTGCTAAGGTGAGAGAAGCCATAAAACATTTACAGTTTACCCAGCACAAGCTGCCTCAAGTTTCTTTTACATCCAGCCCCCATCTCCTTGGCAATCATAGGAGACCCGAACCTGCCTTGTGCCAAATGGTAATTGCATTTTTAGATAACATTAATCACTTTTTATCAAGACTTTTTGGTTTGCTGAGTCAAATGTCATATTCTCTATTGCTGGGCAGCCCTCCTTACTGCCCTGTGAGCGTTAATTAAAAGGACAGATGGAATTTCTTATCCTATATTTGAGCCACAAAGCATAAATAAAGGAACTTCTTTCTTTACTAATATTAGTCTAAAATAATTTGTTTATCCAAATATTCATAAGCAATATGATAATACCACTATCTTCAAGAGTTTAATCAGAGTCAAACCCCCATTCTATGCAGAGGAATCCGTACTTCCCTCATACTCAGGGCTATTAAAGTTATTTCCATGTACATCGGATACAGTACTTCAACATGTGAATCTGGCAGGATTTGGCTGCTGCAATCCTACCTGGCATGAAAGTCAGGGGCTGAATTCTAAGAAGAGATGAACTGAAAGAAAGCAGCTGGAGAGGCTGCTTGGCAAACAGCACATATTTCCACTAAGACCTGAGCACACCAGGTAGGATTTCCATAAGGTGAAAAATATGGCTGTAAGCCAGATATAAAAATGGAAAGAAAAAACAGCATGAAGAACTGAGTACCTGAAGACTAAAGAGAGAGCTGATGCTCCCTGTGTGGCTGAAGGGCTCAGTATGCTATCGACTGAGATGACAGAGTTTTTGGACAGTATGGGAAATCAAAGAGATACCAGGGAGCTGGAGATCCAATGTTGCTCTGCTCCCTTCCTTTCCAAATGAAAGAAGTGAAGTAGAAATTGAATAATGCGAAAAAAAACACCTGTGCATTCAGTACTGGGAAAAATCCTTGTGTGGAAAGAAAGGGCTGTGGACAAAACACATGGAATGAAGGACTAAGAGCCAGTTCCTTAATGCAGTGCCTACTTATGTGGGAGCAGTTCCTCTTATTCCCTGATTAGGTTGCTCAACCTACAGAAGAGAGACCAGCTACAACCACAGTACTCCTCACCACCCTCTACACCTGGAGGCAGAGGCCAAGGATGCAGTAGTTGGTCTTTTATGTCAAACAGTGCAAGACAGACTAAGCAATCGGCATTTTTCTCCCATGGTGGAAGAGGGTATCAATTCAAACATGCTGAGCTCTTGATTTGGTCCGTAATCAGCCCAGGAGAGACCAAAAGGGAGTTCAGCAGCACTCAACACCCACAGATACCCAACGGAGAACATTTCTTATGAATGACTTTCCACTGCAGGAGGCAAGGGAGTAATTTTGGTCTCACCTTATGATGACAAAAGAAACAACCATCTCTGGCACAGTGAGGACTGGAAGCCACAGCTCCTGGGCCTTTCTTTAGCAGCACAGCAGAAGTGCTGGCCCCAGCCTGAGCCCAAGCCCTGAGCTTTTGTCAGTGCACCAAAGCAAGGGAGAGGCCCTCACATTTTACTTCCCTCCTTTATCTCTTCTCTAGCAATTCTGCAAATATCGATTAAGACTGTGCTGTTTGCTTGCTACAGGACATTTCAGATTGCTTTATTAAACCATCTCCTATGTATTTACCTACCAGCAACCCCATAATGGTATGAAATTAAAAACACATTACCTTTATCTCCAATTATCCCATTATAGAAGCAGGTGAGGAGTGCAGAGGCAGTCATCACATTTTTACAGCATAACTACTTTGGATAAAAATTACAGAGAGGCAGGTTTCTTTTCTGTGAGGAGATAAAGTAGATCCTTTCAGACCTTTGGCCGACTTGTGACAGGAGGTCAAATGAAGATATTCAAGACTAAAGCTGGTGTGTCCAGGTGACCTGCATTTTGCCTCCAGGAAGCTTCTCTTTCCCTTATCACTGCAGCCTTTGTCACCTGTAGAATATTATTCAATAAGTGTTTTGTGGTTTTGTCTCTCAACCAAGATCCATCTTTCTCTAGAACCAGCAGACAACCACCGAAAACGAAAGAGCACCTGCTGGTCTCACCTTTTTTGGAGGGTTTGTCCACCTTTACTCTCCTCTCCAAATGGCAGAAATAATAGCACAGCTTTTACTCTCTAATACAGATGAGAAATGTACCCACACCATATTTCTTGTGTCAAGGTGATAGATCAAACTGGGAATGGGGGAGGCACATGGAGGCAATGTGGACAGAATAGAAGAGCATTAGCTAGACAGATGAGTACAGTGAGAATTCAAGTAAGAACTATCCAGTCTGTTTCCCCAGAGCCCCAGGGCAAACATGAAACCATTCAATCCAAAAATCACTTCTAAATCTTATTTTGTGTGCCTACTACAAGCTGTCCATTCCCCATACAACAATGGGCATTTTTAGGCACCAAGCTGTAGGGAAAAGAGACTGAAAAATTGGCCTTTCATGAGGAGTTTGGGGCTTCCTCACTGTTTTGCATAACTGGGAGTGCCATGCTCAACAGCTGCAGTGTTTTTACTAATTCTCACTGAGAGAGATGAGATCCCAGGCCCTTTAGAGCACCCAGATTTACTCTTTTTGTTTCTGATATTCAGAGCATTTGGGTGGTTTCTAATGAACACGTCAAAGCTCTTGGCTCTTCCCACCCATGTAAACTTCAATTTTATTGTGTAAAAATAGGACAAAATGTTTATTTCAGCCTTTCTCATGGAATGGAAGTCCAGCTCCCAATCCTCTCTCCCAACAGAGCCTCCATCCAAAGGGAAGATGTCCTTGATTACCCTCTTTTCCATGAGGAATGCAGAGCTTTCCCCATCTGGTATCTGAGCATAGACACAAGCCCAAGCCTTGTGTCAACATGTTCCCAGCCTCCTTTCGTAATATGGAAATGACAGCAGTTGCTGTATGTGAAGATGAAATCAAATGAATAAATGAATGTCAACAGACTGTGGGTAGAGGCACAGAGGTTGCATAACAGAGAGACTACAAGTGCACAGATGCAGTGAAGTCAAATTGGGTGCTGAGTGGATTGTCAGGGCTTGTTTCGGAGGGATGCACCTCGTCATGTCACCAGCACAGCTGTCAGCCAATGAATTATTCCCAGTGAATTAAGAAACGAAAAATAACGTCCTCTATCCATCCAGTACTCATGGAGGCCATTTAGAGGGAATATTATGTGACATCTCTAGGTAAATCAGATGGTGAATTATTACGGAATGGTTCCTCTTCCCTGCAGGAACAAAGTCTGGAGATCTCCTACAAAATCCTTACTATGCCAGTGTCAAAGTCAATAATTCTCCCCCCCAAAATTATTACCAGCTGCACTTGTGGCGTTAATGTCACACTAAGGGCATGGCTGCATGGATGAGGACTGACAGACTTATGCTCCATGCCCCACTCTCTGAGCTGGCCAGATGCAAAGCAATTCTATTCCAGAAGCATAGAGCCATGTTAGCAGGGTGACAGCTTGCTCGAGAAGAAAGGCCACTGTATGGTTTTCTGTTTGAAGCTATTTGTCTCCCTTTCAGGTGTCTATCTTGCCTGTTAGTCCTTTAACCTGAACTGGAATGCTTTCTTTTTGTCCTCCTCTCTTACAGCAGGAGACCTATACAAAACCAAGGCTGGTTTCACAAACCGCTTCTTAAATAAACAGCACACTTCTGCACTTCGTTCCTCTCAAACAGAAACGCTACTTCAGCTTCTTTGTGCCACTTCCTCTCCAAAACTGCAGCAGCAGCAAAGCAGTCAAGAGAGCGTGAGGTAATATCCCATACAGCAGACCTGCTTCATTCCGAACAAACACACAAATAACCTCCAGCCTGAGAAGGAGGAATGCACAAACACTTAGAAGCTAATTCCCCGACCCAGCAAGACAAAGGCAGAGTTAAAAGACTCAAAACACCTGAGCAAGCAAAACAGTCTCTTATCCCTTGCTAAAGCAAACACAAAGACGAATCGCATTCACTTGCCAGCCTGGAGAGCTAGCCATAATATATTGCCTGCCACAGCAATGATGATTGTTCTTGTGCTCTCCACCCCAGATACACACTCAGCAGATTCATAACTCTTTCAAGTTCTCCAAGATAAACATGCGGCTGCTGGATAAAGAATTTCAATTATAATGTTCCTGGGAACATCTCACTGCCTCCCACCCCCAGCACACCAGTGGATTCAGCCCCCCCCACACCCCAGGGACTTGGTCTGCAGGTCAGGTCCAACAGGACTGGAGGTTCCTTGAGCTTCTGGAAGCCTTTGTTGTGGGTGGATGGGTCTCTGTCATTCACAACTCTCTAGCATCCTCCAGTGCTCCCATCCCCGGGCCCAGAGGGACTGCAGTGGGGTTGTGTTGTGTTGGTTATCAGTGCAAGTGACAGGGACATCCAAAGGTCTTGCTGCACGCTGATCTCACCAGGGGGCTTAGCAGCCCATCTGTCTTCCCCCCTTCTATGCCCAGTGGATGAAGAGCTCCTGCTCAACTTGACTCCTACTTTCCATGGCCAAACCCCAGCCTGAGCAACCCTCAGCAAAGGCTGAACTGCCAAAAATGACACAGGAAAACCACCCTCACCCAAAGGAGACAAGAAAAGGCATCTCCCCCTTCAACCTCTGACAACCAGCCTTTATCAGAAGAGACTGCTAGAGTGGGAAGGGCACCCCAGGGTTCAGAGGTGCTGCCTGCAGCTCCAGCTAAGGCCTGCTAAGAGCCAGGAGCACACAACAGAGTACACTTAGGTAAGGGTGGGTGATCTTGATTGAAGGAACTCACTAGATTCACTTATTTGGTGGTGGAAAAAGCCCTGACAGTCTTTGGCCATGTTTAGTGTGCAGGAAACCCAGAGAGGACACTGGGGACCACCTCTGTGTGTGCATCCATAGAGAATGAACTGCAGGTGTCTAGTTTCTGAGACAGCAACCAGCACATTCAAAGGGAGGATCTGCTCAGGACTGTCACAGCTATTGCTGCCAGATACATCTGCCTTCGTACAAAACACAGCAAACAAGCAGCTATTCTCTCCTCCAGCCCCTGTGCCAGCCATCTCATTAGTCCTGAGCTGCACCACACACTTGCAGCTGGCTGGGGGGGCACTGACCTTTGCATCCTCAGTTTTTGGATGGCCACTGCTTGGCTCCCAGCTGGAAGGTCTCAGAGTGCTCCTCTTCAGCTCAGCCCTGGCCTGGATTGGGAGAGATGAGACAGCTTCACTGTCATTTTCCCAGTCAGTGCCACTGCCAGCAGCACCCTCACCCTGTCTCGATTGCCCCAGTGAACATAAGAGCCCAGGCCTGGAGACAGTGAATTCTCCCCAGCACGGTGTGTGTTACTCTGCAGAGTCAGTCCCTGCAGTCCTCAGGGGCTCACAGGCATCAGATACTAAGCCTAAGAGCCCATTTCAACAACATCCAGCAGAACTGGGATGGTTCAAATATTCCCAGTGAAATATTCTGCCTTTCACAAAGGATAATAGCTTCTGCAGCCTGTGAAGCACGACAGATGCATCCTGCATCCTTTACACAATAGCACTGGCTGATATACTGCCTTCATTTCACTGCTCAACTCAGCCAAAGCCAAGGGAGACACTTGGATTCCTCTCTTTTCGTGTTTCACATTTCTTGCCTCCTCCTCCCCCCAACATCCTACTATTGTCACAATATTCCAGAATTCCACCATTTTGTCCTGGGTGATAGATATAAAAACAAACTGGAGGCTTCACACCATTTAATTTTAGGTCCTTGAGAGCACTACTTAACACAACAAATGTGGAGAAGGAAATTCTCCAGACAGTGAATACAGCAACCTCATTTAGGTGCCCCTTGTCCCAGCCCACCAACCTCCTGATCCACATGCCTGGAATGAGGTATCGTGGTTATCCTTCCTTCTGAAAACACAATCACAATTTATCAATCACTAGAGAAAGGGCAAAATGAAACAGAACATCCTAGCAAAATCGAAACAAAAAAAACCCCTCAAACACGTACAGTCTCACTGTCCTGGGGCCTGAAGTCTGTGTGCCCTCCAAGCTTTTCTTTTTGGGAGTTTCTCAGGGGCACATTGGGGAATGACCTCCCTTCCCACTGACTTATTTTGGGTTTCTGAATAATAATAAAAAAGAAAGAAACCTCTTACCTTGTCAATATTGACCCTGATTTATAAAAGTCAAGTCTAACACATTTCTGCAGTCACAGCATATTAGGATTTGTGCTTCCCTGTAAAGATGGGTTCATTTCAGAAACCCAAGGAACTAATGTTATTGGTCTTTGGTCTGTCCTTTAAATTCTACAGGAGTATAAAAAAAAGCTGTATTTGGGTGCAGGGAGTAACATGCCACAAAATGGTGACACAGAGCAGTTTTCCATGAGAGGATGCTGGTACTCAGACCAGTAAGACGACACGATCACAAACTGAGGAGCAGCAAAAACACAGCAACTGCTCCCAGAAGCCAGACTGGTCCTCTCTGCAGAACCTCCCCTGAGACCCTCTGGTCCACAGGTTCCACTGAAACTGTGCTGCCTCCAGTGGTGGCAACAGCCCTTCCCTGACTGCTGGAGCCAGACGTGACTGAGGTACTGCTGCCTCTTTAGCACTAAGAGTTTCATCTCCTCTGATGTTAACACACTGGCACCAAGCACTCAGCTCAGTGCTCTGTCCTTTGCCAGCAACACTCTTGCTCAAACAGAAAAGGCACCAAGTGGTGGCAAGCTGCTGTGTGCTGATGTGCTCATTATTTCACACGGGGAAGAATATCTGCTCCATTTTCTCTTCAGCAAGGGTAGATGAGGCTGTTGACAAGCAGATTGTACTTTACCCAGCACAAGTGTCCCTGCTCACACATCCTGTCCCTCACTCCATCCACGTCAATGACAAAGCCTTTGGCTGCTCTCCAGCAGAGTGAAACCCTCCCTCGTCCAAAACCATGAGCCCTGCTGCAATCCAGGCTTCCTTCCCTGAGGGTGAACATGGTTCCTGCAACAGAGATTGTAGGACTCTGGTCCTTCACTGCTGTGCCTTCAAGATTCAGACTTCGTTCAGACAACCTTCAGACTTCCCCTGGTTCTCACGGCATCTGCAGGTACTTGGCCTGTGCTTTCTCCACCCCTTGCCACGTCTTACTGCTGCCTCTGCACAGTCACTATAATTTATGCCACAGACTGCAAGAGGAAGATCAGGCTCGCCAACTCCACCAGAAATCTCCTACCAGCCCCGAAAACTGACAGCAGCCAGAGGCAGCTCCAGGCTAATGTCACAGCCGCAGCTTCAGCACATGGCGGGGAGAGTCTGACCTAGTTTTAACCCTGCTAAATATGCAAAGAAAGAACACGAGAGTGTGTGGGGGAAAGCATTCCAGGGTTTTCTCTGTTTCCTCAGTATTCTCTGCTGCTTTGTCTTTAATACTCACACTACACTGGAACATTTCCAGTGCCAGATCTTCTTATGGGTGTACCAAGAGAGGAAAAACATGACAACCTATGAAGGGTGGGATGCTTGGGGTGGATTTTTTTGTATAAGCTTACAGGAAGATGGGAATTTTTGAAGATTAACATTTTGACAAAATATTTTATAAAAAAGAAAAAAGGAAAATCTTTTTACTCTCTTTTGAGTGGAAATCTCTCTTCAGCTGCTTACCTTTCCTTTTTGCTTGTTTTTTCAGTCTTTTTTGTTCTTATCTTAGTCATTGAGAGCTAAATGCTACCCTGACTATCATTCTGACAGGCCTTTTTTGTTGTTGTTTTATTTTTAAGAAAATGGATTTTTATGCACTTGCTTTAATCTTTGTATCAACATCTGCCTTTCCCTTAGTGTTTATGGTTCACTTCCACCATAGAAAATACTCAAAATTCAGCTTCTCTTGATTCTTTATTAACTCTAGATCATTTGTGCAGTATGTAACTACTTCTTTGCTATGGAAACACTATTTTATTTGGATCACCCATACGCCTCTGTACACCTGTTTTTCAGTACCTTAATTTCAAAACAAAACTGCTGACAGTGCAGAGGGCTTTACTGAGGGTATGGAAGGCACTAAATCCTGGTCTGTGTCCTTCAGATAGTATTGAGCTATGGTGATTTCCAAGACATAAATGTTTCCTCTGAGACTGAGAACACACCTGAAGCTATGAAATACCGTCACGGCAAGAATGGGAGTATCGCCTGGCATAGGGATCATAAGAACCTGTGGCAAAAAAGAAACAGAAACCCTCTAAATATTTGCTACCAGTGGTCATGAGAGAGAAGAGATGCTCTTCTCATCCAACACAACTAGATGAAATGGATATCCTCAGTGTAGAGCCATTTTCTGCCCTGGAGAATACGAACACCACAGAGCAGAACAAGTAGAGAAATGCGAGGAGAGCTTCATGGAGAGGAATTTCCTGGGGAGGGAGAGGAGAGTAACAGGACACAAAGCTTCAGCTGTGTTTTGAAAGTGCTCATACTGCAGGAAGGGCACTGCCACTTGACAGCACATGTGGAATAAGTCTCAGAGATGGAGATCCTTGTCAGAGTGCTAAAGAAAAAAGCCAAGGACAGGAAGCCATGAAAACCACTAATCAGTAGATTGCAAGTGGTGTTATTTCTGGCATGAGTTGAGACAATGCTGATCATTACAACTCCTATGAACATTCCTGACCTTGCTTATGAACGCTCTTAATTAAATGATTATGTCCCTTGACTTCTCCAGATCTCAGGCGTATGCCTGTATGCTTTCCTCAGCAAGGCTTTTTTCTGAATCAAGATCTCCATGATTACAGTCAACTAATTATTTGAAAAGCATTTTCATCTGGACTCCAAGCAATCAAATTAAATACAGTTAATGTGGGTTTGGCAGGACTCCATACAAACAAAAGTTGCTTTGGTTTTGTGCAAAATTGGAAAATCAGTTTTTGCTAATAGCCTGATGTATGAAATCTGCTGCTGTAGCTTTTCACTGTTCTCCCATATTCTCCATTTTGCTGAGAAACTGTTGGTGCAATTCACCTGTGACAAATGAAGCCCCAAATCTCACAACATCCTACCTTTAGCACAAGATCTTGTAGGAACCAGAGACTGAGAAAGAATGAATTGCTAAGGTTTGCAGCAAAAGTTGATAAAAAGACAAAGAGCATGCTGAAAATAAAGGAATCAACTGTATGCCACTTTATCAAGAGATACAACAGACAATGATATAAATCATGAGGTTTTAGCAGCTATAGGAGATTTTGGGTAGGAAGGCAAAATGAATAACACAAAGCAGAAAAAGCATACGTATAAAAAATACTGAAAACCAAACCTCATTTTGGACAGAACTGCAAACAAGCAGACATACATTTTCTAATGAGCTTGCAACAGTCTACTTATCTCATTACTTAATACTTTACTATGAAATTCACTGGACTTTTCCCTCCAAGCATCTATCTTTATGGATCATTTTTTTACAATGAACAGGGAGTAAAGCACATCTAAACCTGAAGGCAGCATGTCTATTTTTGGCTCAATGAATTAGAGTGCACCCTTTTTATGAAGAAATTCTGATGCAAAAAATCATGAGACTTCATTGCTCTAAAACACGTGTCAGTCATAGGAAGGATAAATAATTTGGAACTGCCATGAAATTGCATTAGAAGGCTCTATCTTTATTAAGTCGTAATTGGAATAAGAAGAGTCAGGCTGATGAATGAAATCTTTAGTAAGCAGAGGGATATGGATTTTTGCAATATTCTGAAGAAGTGCAATAACAGAAGCGATGATTGTAAATATTAATATTAGTTACAAATCATGATTAATCTCTAGGATAGGCAGAATTTCAGGGTAAAATATTTGAGTTGATGCAATGTCACGGGTGATGAGAGTGTTCAATAACTCTGCTTCAGCAAAAGGAAGCAGTCCTCCTTACTTGGAGGTCTTTGGGGAGCAAAACTCCCTTCTGGCTCTGGGGTTCACCCAGAGTTGCACACAGGCACTCAGGACTAAAGCAGAGCTGTGTGCCCACCAGTTCAAGCCACTGAGTGTTGGAATAAATGCAGGTCTCTGAGACCCAGATGCTCCAGCTCCACGGGCAGCTGGAAGGCACCAGGTGATGGGACAGTGATGCACCCAGCAGGTATGGGGTCCCTTGCACAGGCTTTGCCAGACTCTCAACATCAAAATTTTGTGTGCATTGTTGCATTAAGCACCTAAGAGCTGTTTATAGCTTGCATATTTTTGCATTGTTATTGCACAGTTAAGCTGAAGACGTCCAGACTAATTTGTCCCAAGAGAACAAGGAAACCCAGCAACAGTCAACTTTCAATCTGGTTAATTGGTCAGAGGACAAAAAACAACCTGTTTGGGCTCACGTGTGCCATGCATGTTAGGAAGGCAAGGGTAGTAGTTTCTTTTATATAGAAGTAAACCTTTTTCAGGTTAGTAAATGTTTATTAAGAGACATCAACTATCACTTGTATAAAATAATACTTTCAAAGGACCACCGGAGAACTTCTTTAGACTTTTTCTCTGAGGTTCCAGCAAAAAAATTTCATTTTGACAACCTCAGCATTTTGTCTAAAAACACCTGTCTCATCAAGTTATCATTTCAAACAGAGAAGGGACTGGAGAAGGAAAACAGATGTCTGATGCATCCTCAACAAGAAACAAGAAAACATATGCCATGAATATTTTTATGGTCTTTTCTTTCTGTTACTGTTATTATTACCATGCAAATAATGTGCATGGGAATCTTTAAACATCTTCTAACCATTCAGTAAATCATTTTGCAGAATAATGAATTCAGTACTATAAATCAGCCCCAAAAATTTAATGACTTCTTTTAGTTTTTATGCTGCATCTGGAAACCAACAGAACGTGGTACTTTGGTGCAATTTCTTTGCTTTTCCTGAGATGCCCTCTCCTCAGCTTTCCGTGCCTGTGGTCAGGACCTCTGTTTCCACTGAGGAGTAGGAGGCAGGACATACTGACCATGTCCAGTGCTGTCCTGTACAGCAGAGAAACTGCCTTGTGTTCTTGGAACTCAGCCGTGTTACACAACTGCAGTTCAAAGGTTACAAAGGCAAAGGCTTTGCCAGCAGACTCCACACTTCAAAGCCATGGCAACAATTGTTGGATCAAACAGAGAGGAAAAGAAGCTGCCTGTGGGTCCCCAAAGCAAACTGGAGTCTCAGAAGAAAAAACAGGATCCAGAAGGATCTTACTGAGAAACAATGAGAAAAAAAAAATAAAATAAAAAAATGCTCATTTATGCAGAACAAAAAGCTGAGTCCTCAAGAAACTCTCCAAGTTGCTTCGACATCCAATCAATATTTTCTCTAGCCCATATGGAATAAGGCTCAGCCAACTTCCTCCTCCAGACATTCCTGTTTCTGACTATCCTTAGAAAGAAGCAAGGCAGCTAATTCAAAATCTCATTCATATGTACAGGAGCCACCAGATTTGTAGGGACAGTCTCAGCATCCCATTTTCCTGACTCAACAAATTAGTGCAGACAAGCTCAGCCATACATCCATATATATCCATCCATATATATCTTAGCTCACAGCAGATGTGAGGTGATGTCACACAGACTCAATTCCCTAATGACAGACAGAAAATCTGAAACTTTTGACACATGCAATTGAAAGAAAGGAAATTTTAGACTGGTCATAGATATCGCTTGGGTGAAGACAAAGCCTGATCTACAAAATCTACAGAAGCAAGCTGGAATTCCCAGTCCATACAAGCCTGACTCTTATAGTCAGCACCAAAGTCACATCAGCTTAGGAATGGATCACATAACCTTGTCTGAGGCTCAATGCCAGCAATTTGGATTTGCTTGAGTATGACCTCTCCCCCCTTCTGCAGCAAAATCTCCTAAAAAACTCCCTTTCAAGAAACTTTTTGCTGCAAAATTAACTCTAATGGGACTCCTTGAAGAGATGGAACCACCTCCACTCAACTTCAGCATCTTGAGGCTCAGACTTTTCTTTGAAAGCGAGGATATTCAATGCACATGCTGCCAAAGAAGATTTGCTGAGGACAACAGCCTCCTCATCTGCCCAGTCAGCAGCTTGGATGGTGGGTGTTCATCTCTGCTGTTTCAGTGAAGAGCACATCACTGCAGCTCACATTATCACTGAAATGGGTTCATGCAGAGATGTTTGACATTGATGTGGAAGGGCTGGGGCACACATTATTTTCTGCTGACTTGCCAGAGCTCATCTCCTGGTGCCTCTAGGCCCAGACATGCAAAGACTAAACTGCTGAAATATGGGGGTAGATACTGCCAGAGCTTCAACTCATGCATAAGCATCACTTGATTCTAATGGTATTTATACCCTAGTTTGTAGGATTATAGAATCAAAGAATGGTTTGGGTTGGAAGGGACCTTAAAGATCTTCTAATTCCAACCCCCTGCCATCGGCAGGGACACCTTTCCCTAGACCAGGTTCCACTCAGAGCTCCATCCAGCCTGGTCTTGTGCACTCAGGATGTGCTCAGGTCCTTAGGCACATATCAGTATTTAACTGAGAATTCAGATACAATTCTGCAGACACTTCCTCCATTTTGATACAATTTGTTATTTTAGAAAAAATCCTTCAGTTAGCATAATTCTACCTGGGAAGGAGCATGTGTACTCTCTTCTCTCTTAGACCCTGAAAATATCGAGAAACAATATTTTTAAGAATTTTAGAAACTCTCAGTGTCTGCATTTTAAAACTTTGATAACCACTTATTACTTACAAGAGCATTTAAAAGGGTAAATTTCATATCACAATAACCTGTATGTTAATTGCTAAGAGTTCATTTGAAGATGTGGTTTGAGGATTTTCAATATGAATTTGGAAGAGAATGCCCTAAAAACATAAAGGCAAGTTTCTCCCAGTCTGTTGTAAAAGTACAACACTACTATGCTGTGAGTTCATGCCAATAAAGGCAGTAAGGAATATGAAATAAGTATGCCTTAAATTCTGAAAATAATCTCTGACTCAAAGCTCACGTTTGAGTGGCAGACTGTCATATAATGGTCAGTCCCAACCCATGAATTCCTACATGCTTGTGGCAGCACATATTTTATGCTTCTCTCTGCCCTGACACCCCACAATTTTCCGTTTGCGTGACATTTTACTGCCTCTTCATTTTATACCAGGAAGAAATGCTGATGGATTGGCATCACATCCAGAACAGAAACTGGCATCGTTCTCAGACTCACGCGATTTACAGCAACTGCTAAGTAAATTCGGATACTTTTTTTTAGTTCCCACTCCTCCTTTTTTTAAAAATAAATCTTAAGAAAATACAATCCCAAAGGCCTAACAGGCACACTTTTACAGATGGCAGCAGTGGGTCATAAATGACAGATTTTCTTGATACTATTTATGAGAGCCAAATACACTGAACATATTATGAGCCATTTGTAACGTTCTTCAGCAGAACAGTCGGCCAAGAGACAGAGCTGAAAACCTGTTGCAACAAAAGGTATCAAAGTGAGGAGGAGAACAGTATCTATAATTACTACTCCAGTGATAAAACAAACATAGTACAGCAGATGGGTTTAACACAAGATCACCATTAAATAAAACACTGGCTCCAATACCAAGGAATGAATATTCAAGAGGGAGTGAATTAAGTAAAAGCATATAAAGGCAGCAAACAGCTCAGTTAACCTAGAAGTAATGTGTAACTCTAACCAAAGAAATCAAACCCCACACAATTCTTCATGCTGGTTGAACAGCCCTTCTGCCTACAATTAGGTATTAATCAAAACAAATGACAGGACTGGACATACTAATGGCATAGGAACCTGGCCATGTGACACTCTTAAAAAAGGGTGTAAAACTCAAATCCAAAACAAACCCAAACCCTAACAATATCAATTGACAGAGCTTTTTCACTTACCGCTTAGAAACTTCTCAGTTCATCATCAGAAACACACTCTAATTCATCTTTTTGGCAGCTTCATAGTTGTAGAACGTTGTTTGACAAAACAGGAGCCAAGTTACAATCTAAAAAAGGGCTTCTTTTCACTTTTAGAAGTTTTGAAAAATATTTTATGGTCAAAAGTAAGGCTGGAATTAATTAAAGTGACTAAGGTTGTACCACAGAGTATGGAGCTGCAATGTTCATGCTTCAGAGCAGGGCTCCAGCTCTCAGTGGGTTTGGATGCAGCAGAAAGGATGGCACCATTAACAACACGTTTTGAATATTTTTTTTTTTTTTTTGCCAACTTGCAGTGTTTTTTAAATTAAATGTTTCTGTAATTTTGGTATTATCTATGTAATATCTTCTTTAGCTGAGACTCAGCACTTCAAAGACACATTTCAAAATCTTGAGACTCACCTACTCAGCTTTGTGAGATTATTTAAACTATGCTATAACAAAAAAGGAGAGGAAAAACAGTAGTAACAGCAGAAGGCACAAATGCAGAACCAATTTATACCATTACAATATAATTTCAGGGTAGAAAGGCACTGAATATCATAAAAGATTCAAACCTAAAATACCCAAGCACTTTCTCGGTGATATTTTCTCACTAAAAATATCCAAACACTATGACCCATCCATACCTCCCTGGACTGAGGCTGCACCAGACAAATCCCTTTGAGAATGCTGTGACTGGAAACACAAATCATTCCCCTGTGACTCTCCTCAGTTGCCTGGACTCCCATCGGGTTGGCTGAAGTATCAGGAAAACAGATGAGTGGAGCCTGATAAACTACGCAAGATTTAAAAGTTATTTTTAAAATCTACAGAAAAATTAACAGGTTTTCAACCTTAAAAGTCATTCTACATTTAAAGAACTAAGAGATGGGAGACACAATCTTGGTGATGTGTATTTATATGTATGTATGTGTATGTATACAAAAAGACACACCTATAAACACATACACACACATATATATATGGCACCAATAATTTCAAAACCAGCAACTGAACAGTTGCTCCTTGTCTTGATTTTATGTGGCCACACATGCCAATGTGTTATGAAGAATCAATGATATTAACCTCAGACATAGTTAACAAGCCCTGCTTCACCTAAAACTTTAGTTTCTGACTATTTTGAGGAAGGAAACTTTATACTGGAAAACTGGGAACCTTTGCTTTTAAGGCTTTTCACATGATTAATACATACTTAATGGGTGATTAATACATATTTAATGGATGGCCCTTGGTAACTGTAACCTACAGTTTACTAATTTAGACAGGGATGAGCAAGTAGAATTAAGGTGTAGTTCCTCCTTTATCACTACACTCGCATGCATGCTTTGTATGGAAAACTTTATTTGATAATAAAAATAGCATTCACAGACTTTCTCCTTCTTTGTTGCTACATCATATACATAGTGTCTGTTCCAAGGAATGAAGCTCGTACTGGGTAAGTCCACATCTACTCATACTAGTGTTATGTATAAACCCAATTAAGTCAAATAAAGCTATGAACAATGTAGTATTTATATATGCATAGTGTTTTATAAAAAAGATTGGCCCACATACTGCTTTTCATCAACACAGGAAGAGCATTATGTCTATAGCACGTTGCAGGAAATGATGACTGGAGAATATAGACTGCATACAAGTGCTTAATAATACATAAGCAGGCCCACCATGAAGAAAGAAATGATATTCAAACCAACAAAAGCTTTAGAATTACTTATACAGTCTCCCATTTTAAAACCGCTTTACATACCTGATTCAGTTTACATTAAAATATATCCCCTGAATCAATTTGTTCCATTTTCAGAAATATAAACACTTAATCACATTCCTCACAGCTAAATTTTGTCATAAATCCTCTTTTATACAAGAAAAAGGCAACAGTTTTGTGTTTTTTTCCAACAGGCTCTATTAATTACAATTTAAACTGTACACACAATGATCGGCCATCTTCTTTCTTGGTTTTGTTTTTACAGTACCATGGCAACAACAGTGATAGACTTGCAATGGTTTTGTGTTCATATGGAGGATGTGAGTCAGTATACATGTACACAGCAATGCACTGTAAAAAGCAGCAGTTTACTTTAGTGGTCCAACAGTAACGGCAAACATTTTGGCTCAGCTAGGCAGTAATCCATTACATCTTATACCAATGCTACAGCAGACTTACCACACAACTTGCAAATTTAAAAATACAACTTAGAAACTTGCAGGTTTCCCTTTCGCTGCTGTTCTTAGACTCAAATTTACAGCATACAACCAGTACAGATAGGCCTCTACAACCAGGTTGTCCCACTGATTGCCTCTTTTTGCCTGTGTTTTTTTCCTTGGATTTTTTCTTTCTTTTTTTTTTTTTTTTTTTTTTTCCTTTTCAGCAAGTGCACTCCTTTTGTCTCAGTAAGGATGACCCAGTAAAACAACAACAAAAAAACCCCCCTTTAAATACAGAGCGATAAGAAGAGAGAGCTTTTGGAATTTGGCAAAATCAAGAAAAGCCCACTGGTTTTTGCCTGAGCAGAAGGAATACACCTACTCCAAGAGGGAGGACTGAGCTCCCACCTCATTGTGCCTTGTCCCAGAATCCCGATCCCTTCCCTTGCTTCCAAGCAGACACACAATACCATGCATGCTGGGGTTGCTGTCCATTTACAGCTAGAAGATGAGCAGGGCTGCGGCGGCTGCCTTAATGACATATCGTTACATGTTGCCGAGGCTAATGAGAGATCAACAGTCTACAGCAGCGTGTGACACAGGCATGGTGGTGACCAGTCCTTCTGCCTCTGTGCATTCTGTCGAGGGGGCCTGAAAGTATAAACTGTTCACGGAACAAACTAGAAATTCCTCATCGTAATTCATCTTGTGCTGTGTGGGTTTGTGTTTATTTATTTATTTTCTATTATTTATTATTATTATAAATATCCTTCATTGAAACAGTAGTCTCTTCAAACAGTTCTTGCAATTTTAGGAACATTTGTCTCTTTCTGTTTTAATTCCTTCAGCAGGAGTGCTCCATTCCTACTGAGATGAACAATTTTCTTCCTTCCCCACCCCCAACCCTTAAAAAATTTTCTACATACAGTGTAGCAGTGAGTCACTAGAGAACAGTCTGGATCAAATTATTCAAACTTGGTCATAAAATTCTTTGCCTATATTATATTACCGGCTACCCCCACTTACTATAATGGGGAGGGGGGGAAAGTAGCCCAATTAAGGAATTCATTTTTAAGAAATCTACAAAGAATGTAGAAACAAAATTTTATAATCCTTTAGGACCAACATTTGGCAAGTAATTAAAAAAAAAAAGAATACACTGAAAAATACTTTCTTTAATATTATACATCAGGCACAACACTTTTTTTTTTTTTTGTCATAAGATTTCATCTGCATAAAAGGTTTGTAGGATCAGCAGGTGCCGGATGTCTCCTCGCCTGCGAAAGCCAGATGGTCTCAGCTCCCGCACTCTCTCCTCTGCTCCCATGGTGTGGGGAAGGCGACGGGGACCCCGGGGAGCCCCTCAGATGCTGAGGTCGGTGCTGCACTCCTTGTAGGGCCGCCTGCGCTGCTCGGGCGGGTGCCTGCGGCTCGGCTCGTGCTTCCAGCTGGGCTCTTCCCTCTCCCGGTGGCCGAATCGTTCCTCCCTGAGCCGTCTGTCGGGCGACCTCTCCCTCCGCCGGTCGGAGGACTTGGCCCGTCGGTCCAGGGAGTTCTCTCTTCTCCGCTCGGGTGACCTTCTCGGCTCCGTGAGTCTCTCCAGCGACCGCCGCCGCCGGCCAGGCGACCGCTCTCTGCGCCTCTCAGGGGAGAGGTCCCTCCTCCTCTCGTGTCGCTCCCGCCTCTCCAAAGTGTTGTCGGCACTCCTTGTCCCTTCCCTCCGCTTTTCGGGAGACCTCCTCTTCTGCCCGTTCACCACCGCCCTCTCCGGCTGCCTCTCGTGCCTCCTCTCCGGCGACCTCTCCGTCCTCCTGCCTGGCACGTGGTCGTTGGTTTTAGAAGTCCCATTCCAAGTGTGGTGTTCATTGGGATGTCTGCTAAACTCTCTGCTGCCTTTTAGGTCTCTAACGTAAGTCCGCTTGTCCCCATGTTGTGATGATTTGTGAAGGTCTGGTGGATAACTGGACTCCGATGATGGGTGCTGCCGTCGGTCGGATGGCACGGGTTTCATTTCCGATACATTTTGTGAACCTGTGGCGGGACTGTTCCTGTCACTGCTGGGGTCTGAAAGAAAATAACAGCAAAGCGTTTGGTACCGATGCCTTCCGGGGCGCCGTGACACCACTTAGCACTCTTCAGACTTCATTAGTGACAAAAACAAACAACTGTTAAAGCAGTCAGCGAAGGCTAACCCAAGCTTTTGTTAATTTAACTGTGAACAAGGAGAGTTACAGGTTAGTACTGGTGCTGCTCTGATTGTTAGCCATGTTTTGGTCCAAGCTGATATCATCTTTATGCTCTTCTGGGCACGGGGCATTTTACATTTTCCCCAAGCCCAATTTGTAATGTTTCAGTTACACTACTTTCTTTCCAGTGGAAAAAAAAATATTATAGTTCAGGTTGTTGGTTGGTTTTTTAAATAGTTTCCAATAAAGACGGCCTTTAGGAAACAATTTGTGCTTTTTAAGTCATTGTTAAGAACTGCCTTCCAGGTGTGGGAGGCCGTGGTTCAAATAGCAGAAAACACACAGAAAATAGAATTGACTATTAAGTTTTCACCTTGTAAAATAACATTTTGAAGGTGTGAGAATTAGACTGCAATAATACAATTTCCATTTCATTTAAAACATCACTTAATCTCACTTAGTTCTACCATGTTATGAGAAGTCCTAGGGTAGATTTTGGTTTTGCCACAATGATTCAAACAATGATGACAGAAGTTATGATTTTTTCATATCAAAGCAATGGAAAGATATTGTAACATGTACGATGGCTTTGATTCAAATCTAATCTCCAGTTCATTATTTTTTATGTAGTATTTGAGGTAAAATAGAGCCGAGCTACTTCTGCGAGACAAACTGCAAAGCAGAAGTAGAAAAACAACCCTCAAACTAAACCCCAGCCCTGTGCTGCAGCTAAGCTACAATTACTCCTGTCATTTGTAACGGATGTTTATGAATGATTCATTACAAACATGAAAAACATTAAAGTAGCTGCGCTGCCTTAATGCAAGTGCTGCTTTTATTTGCTTATTTTTTTTTTCTTTTTTAGAAGTAACTCCTGCTCGGCAGCTCGGCTGCCTTAAGCCAATTCCTGCTGCTCACCCCCAGACACCCACCTTGAGGTGGACTGCCCTGACGGCAATGACTGAACACCCTCACAAACACTTGTGGAGACAAATTTTTTTCCCCTCTTTTTCTCCTTTTTGTCTTCCCTCCCCCAAGGCAAACTCTCTACACGCTCATTCCTCCTGCCACCAGGCCAAGCATCTCCCATTCGATGGCATTTTCCATTCCTGACCTTGGGAGGGTCGGTGCGTGCGTGTGAACTTTGTGATTTCCACAGGTGAACCCTCCGTTGCGACTCAACGTGTGGGTATTTATGAGGCTTTTCAGGCTTTTCCTTGGCTGTAAGCACGTGGCTTGCAGCAACCTGGCTATCACACAAGGTACAAGCAAGGCTTAACCGTGTCCTGTGGTGTGTGTACTTACAATTCGGGGGACGCAGGGTGTTCGGGATGAATTGCTGTACATATAGAATATAGCGAAGCGGAAAGCAATGTGAGGGAATTAGGCCACAGCACAAAAACACCTAATATTGATTTTAGCTACAAACCGTAGTTTGATTATGGCCCATAAGGTAGAAGCAAGACTCCCCGAGCTTGTCATTTCTCATACATGCAGCGATATTAGGAGGTATCATCGCTGAGGAAGGAAGAGCCCAGCACCAAGAAAAGTGAGAGAAAGAGAAAGAGAAAAGTAGAAAATTTAGATTCCCTATAACAAAGATGAAAGAAAGAAAAATCTTCATATTTTATCTTAGAATAAAGAAAGTTTATTTTTCCAGTCAGATTGTCTAGGCTTCACCCAAATATAAGGCTGCAAAGACAGCAGTTGTTATTATTGTGACATAAAGAGACATCTAAGAGGTGATTCAATAACCCAGACAACAAGAGCATCCATTCTAAAAGACAGCTGGAACAGTGACACAGAATGTCATAGAAAAAACATTAACAATCAAACAACAACGAAAAATAAAGTCCACCAAAGACCACAACATTAAAAATAAGTACAAAACTCATTACAAAAATATACAGCCTCATAGAGAAGCACGTTCCAATTGAGTCAGAAAAATATTGGAACTTAACATTATTAGAGGAACCATTTGCGACTGCAGCGAACAGAACAAAGAGAGGAAGGAGTCCCAAATGTTACAAGGATATTCTTTACAGTAGTGCAACCCCTGTATATTAAATCCTTGCTTGGAGAACAAACTTTTAGTGGTTAGCATTAGCCAAAAGAAAATTGGTGGTGGATTTCCATCCTCAGTGCAACAGACATATGCTTTGAGAAGTGAAGCACTTAATTTACAGGGTATTTATGCAGTCTAGCATATGATACAGTACTGTACATCCAAAGGAGCATAGGAAAAGACAAAAGTAGAAAGAACATTACAGAATTGCAGTGCCATCATTGAACTTTCTGGTGTGCTATTTATATTACAGAAGTGTAAACCCACAACTTCCATATCGTTAAACACTTCAATTGTTTGTTGGTTATACTCTGAATTGGTCATTTTAAGTTAGGTAATGAGCAGACTGAGCAGAAACCCTCAAACATGGTACAGTAAATGAAAAGAAAATTTAGTTCATAAATTGTGCAGAAGGGTTTTGTTTCTGGTGTTAGGACATGGAGAGAATGATAAACACAGAACTTACTGACACAGAAATAACCCAAAGAAGGGGAGGAATGTATAAAGGACATCCCTTCAATCATCAGTTTCTATAGAAACCTCAAAGACCTTTGGTTGGGAGTAGCCCTCCATCGAGGGCACAATATTTGACAATTATCTCAAATAAATAAGACATAATTATAATATTAAATAGTGTGCTAAGTTAAGCCACCCAGCAATCCAACCTCCAGGGGAAGAAAAGGAAATCTAATGCAATTCTTAGTAAGAAACAAGGACTGACTGTTTCCCCCAAGACACACACGAGAGCACCTTTTCATAACCTCCTCACCTTTTCAGACCTTACAAATTAACTAGTTGAAACCAGCAGACAGTTTAAGGGGGGAGAAAAGGGCTCAGGAGGCCAAATCAATATATTTTTGCAGTAAAGCTTTTTTTTTTCCTTCTTTTTCTTAAATAACTTTATAAATATTTACATAAATATTAAGGAAAGGCAAAAATCTCATAAGCCATCTCTGCATTCATGTCTATGGATACAGACAGGAACTAAGAGAAAAACCTAACAAAAAAAAATAAAAAAAATCACTGCTTCAGAATAGTAACTCGGGATCCCAGTTTTTGCATTGATTAGAAGTAGAGACCTATTTGAAACAACAATTCAGCCGCTGAGAAACAGTTTGGCACAGTTCAATGACATTCCTTGTTTGGCTGGACAAGACAATAAGGTTTTTTGTTTTGTTTTGTTTTCCTCTCTGATCACCAAAAAATACTGCTATGATGATCTTGCCTTACACTGTGCCCCAAGTCCATGGAAGCAAGCAAAGGATGAAATGTGTAGAAAATTCAGCATAAGCGAGGCAATTATATGTTGCAAAGGTTGGTAAGACACTGGTGAGAAAGGAAAATAAAAAAGAATTCCCGCTTCAGATCTTGAGACAAATCATTCATGGAGTGATGCCAGGGAAGAAAGGAATGTTTTCATAGTTTGACCCACCATATTCTGGGACAGAGCCATCTCCACGTTTCAGAAACAGGCGGACCTTGCGGCCACCATTTTTAATCAGTTCGATGGCCCGAGCGTGCTTCATGTTCTTGGTGGTTTCTCCATTGATCTCTAAGATTTCATCACCAATCTGTCAATGTAATAAAAGAGCCTAAGATTAGAAGTGAGTCCCCACAAGGGTCCCCCCTCCAGCATATCACAAGACAATGGCCACATCAAAGGTGGAACAACTATGCACCACGTGAAGCTAAATAAGCCCAACTCCTTCCAGTGACAGTCGACAAAAACCAGTGTGCAGGGGCCAGGGAGACATGAAGGTGATGGGGAAAGCTTGAGGTATCAAAATATTTCACTGTTGTTCTGCAAAACCACACTGCAAAACTGTATGGCTCAATAGTAAGAGCAGTGTTAGAACTGCTGCTGTTCTACTTAGTTTTGATCATTTGTAAAGTCTTCAAAGTGGTTGTTTGTTTCACGACTGGGATGTTCACAGAGCTTTTTCAGGGCTGTTTCTCACTTGGATATTGATACTACTATGAACTAGCAAAGCTGCTTTTTTAAATATAATCATTTATCAGGAAAGAAAAGAGGGCTTGGAAGAGGTTGTCAAAGCATTGACGACTTCCACAGGGCAGCACTGGTTTTTCATCATATTTTCATATTTTTCAGCAAAATTTTTGAATCCACAGACCCACCCCTAGCAAAAGAATTTTGCAAATGCCCTTCACATGACTTATCTGGAGAAGAAAAAGATGTATGCTGGAAAGTTATAATGCATTCTCTAACAGAGGAGCAAGGAATACATAAAACGTGGCAATTTAATTTTTTAGTAGGCATTTTGTAACATATGCCCTTGTTATAACATTTGTAATTCAGCTGATATGTGAAGTTCACAGTTAATGCTAATCAAAAACTGCATTATAATTTTGTAACCCATGGGCCATATACATTCTCTGTCCCTACTCTGCCCAGTAGCAGACAAAGACTGTGGCTATTACATTTTCACTGCCACGTGTATCCATGTTAGGCTTTAAAAGACAGATCATGTATTAGAATCTGAAAAGCAGGATTGGAAGACGGGGGCAAAGTCTTCCAATGAGCACAACACTGCTACAGACTGCACACAAAGAGTGACAGATGCCATTGACAGAAGTAAATGGGAACCACTTTCAGTTAACATTTAATTTCCCTTTTAGCTGGCACAGGAGAAGGGAGAAGTGAGGAAGTCAGCTAATTCCAAAGCAATGTGGTTTTAAAATCAGTCTGTGCATACCCTCATTTTCCCACATCTCTCAGCTGGACCATCCTCAGCGAGCCTCAACACGTACAGATCCATATTATATTCCCGGCCACCTCGCAGGCTGAAGCCAAAACCTTTGGCTCCTCTTTCCAGCTCAACAGTGTAGAAGTCTTGGTCCTGCTGGAGAGAAGACAACACTCAATTGAACAGAAAGTCAAATACTGCTCTCCTCTCATTTTGAAATTATTCAACCAACGAATGTTATTATTTTTGTTACTATTGTTACACAACACCTCCTGTGCCCAGGGCAGAAAGGCCTTTTTCTGGAGGGTGGTTAGAGTTCTACCAACTGCACAGAAGGTAACCCCCCAGAGGGCAACCCCACTTCCAGTGCCAGGCTTCAGTGAAATGAATAATGGTACCTGGGGTGAGTGTGTGCCGTGGTGCTGGCTTTTCCTTTCTGTTATCACATCATCTATTCCTTTGCAAGAAGCTCAGAAGCCTGGGCATTGTTTTCCACAAATGCTATTATGGGGCTGTTTTGAAGCCCCTAATAGAAGAGCTTACTTCTGGGATGGCCAGTGGCAAGGAAAGTTAACGGTGAGATAGATAATCTCTCTAATAAGATGCCATCTGTGCGAGTTGGAACACTCCAGCCATCGCCCCTTATTAAGTTTTCCTCTTTTTTGTCCTCTGAATTTATCATTTGCACACAACAATACTTTCTGGAGAGGCTCCTCACAATATACAATTCAATAAACAAACACATAAATTATTACTGCCCTAAAAATGTCAGCCTTTTTCCTTTATTTTTTTCTTCCTCAAAGTCTTGATGAGAATGTGTTGGAAATGTTTCTCAGCTGAAACAACAGCAACACATATTAAGAAACTAATCAGCAAATTCCTCCTCTTTTTTTTTTTTTTTTTGAGCAAACAGGCTGAGGGAGAACAGCTTCTCAGTAGGAATTTTCAAGGGAAATATTTGAACACAGCCAGCCCTCAAGCAGATTGGAAACAACAGTGTGTGGTAAACAAAATAATTAAAGAGGTGCTCCTTACCTGTGCTGCTTGGGGTGGTTTGAAATCAAACTGGGATTCCTGCTTTGGTTTGGTGTTGTTCCTGCTGTAATGAATGAGAAAAAGGGAGAGAAGAAAAATACAGCTCATGGGATGTGAAGGTGATCAAGGAGTAATTAAAGAGAGAGCATGTAAACGTGCTCTCCTCAAGGAAAACAATCTGACCTGGTCTCCTGTGGTATTTGCTGAGGAGTATGTGTGGTAGTGATTGTAGCAATTTTTTCTGCATTGGTCAATAAAGTAGCATTGGAGGATTCTGCAAAATAGATTTTGGTTTTCATTATGAGGGAAGACCATTGGCTATTCACTGAAAGAAAAAAGTTATGCAAAGGTATTTCACTGGAAATCATCATTAAGTTGTTTTTAAAGAACTTGAGATGGGCTCAAATTTCTCAGTTCCCCAAATTAACAGAGTAATTATGTGTATGAAACTGTACTCTCATTTGGAAAACGAAAAAAAAAAAATTTAAAAATCAGGAAATCTGGATTGGAAACCCCTCTGACCCTTAGACTCACTCAGAATGATGACTGACTTATGGAGGAAAGGTTGAACAATGTTTTGTCTGTTATCTAGTGACATGAATTCCAATCATTAAAGTCTCTAAATATGGTAGGTTGGCTGGATGAATTTTACAGTAGCTATAACTATTCCAGGGATTACAAGCTTATCAGTCCCTTCCTCCATCAGAAACTGCAATCTTCAGTAGAATTGAGATGTGGCTTTTATCTAATACCTCACAAGGTGATACTGAATGTGGCTAAAACCCAAACTTACTGAAACCTCTCTCTGAAATACAACCCACTACTGCCTGAGCACTGAAAGCTGCACACAGGGACGTGGGAACCACCCGTACCAAAGCCATCAGCAGCTCTGGGTACCACTTACAAAAGGATGCATGGAGAGAATACAGAGGGCAGGACTAACTCCTAAACTCAATTTCTGCCACAACAAAAGGTTCTCAGCTCAACATCAGCCTGTGAAAATGCCATATTTCTCTATGCACAGCAGGTGGTGCTTCAAGGGGAGGTCCTCTCTCCTGATTCCCACAACTGGGATGGAGTTGCTGTAGACACAGCTGAAGAGTGGTTACCCAGGTGTCCCTCATCGCATGGCAGGACAAAATGCTCCCCCTGTCATTCTGGAGCTGTATCACAGACTTCAGTAACACCAGAGTTAACCCCAAACTCATTCAAAAGTCTGCCTGAAATTAGGGTCATGTAAATGCCAATAGCCAGAACTACATATTGTATCAATCCTGAACTGAAATTAGTACTGAAGAGTTTCAAATGCTGAATTGCTCCAGAGGTCAGCAGTTCCTGAAAACACCCTTTCCCTTCCATGGGAGTTTGAATTCAGAGGACGTCTCGGTGGTAGGTACGTGCTTAACCACAAAAATGTTGAACAGCTGGTTGCATACAGAGAATGACGGACACAGTCAACACCCACTCATCAGGCACAGCGTTCCCAGCTAAAGCCACTGCAGTGACAGACCCTTGTTCCTCTGAGGAACAGCTCTGCACACAGGAGATCCCCCCACTTTGTGCCTCTACCCTTTGTAACCAAGAGAGAACCACAGGTGACAAGTAACTACAAAATATTGACCATGATCCACTTCTCACACTCAAAATCTAAACTGAACGCACAATCACTAGGACAACAGTGACAAAAACTGGATGGAAACATCTGGCTCCCCAACAGAAAATTACAAGGTCTTCTACCCTGCCCTTGTTTGCCTTTTAAGCTCCAGGCATCCAGTAATTCACTGTACTAACTGTGGAGAAATCTGCCATATTAAACAGAGTCCAGCTGCAATACAAAACTGCAGCAATGGGAGGGGTTTTGCCCGAATTAAGGAGAGGTGGTGGTCATGGTCTTACTTGGTCCTGGGAGCTTAGTTTATTTCTAAAATTGATTTATTTTAATTATGGAGAAATCTAGATAAGGGGAAGGTTTGTCCTTTCTGTAGCTACTTGCATGCCAAGGGAAACTCAGGAAAGGGGAAAGAGAAAAAGAACCATTTAAACAGATGGGTGCAACAAGAACACAGCTCCTTTGCCTGCAGTAGTGTGCTCAAGTTAACATGCCCAAACCCTCAGCATATGGAGCTGTAACATCTTCCAGACCAGAGCTGGCTTGTGTCCAGTAGTTCAGAGAGCAAGAGAGGCTCCTGGGTCTGCCTGCACCTCTCAGGTTAGGCATGAGCAAAACATACCCTTGTGATGCTGTGCCACTGACAGCTGGCTTGTGTGAGGAAGAGGCATCCCTATGGGTGGTTACACTGTTGAATTTTAAGAAATACTTCTGTTTATTTTGTAAAGATGCCTTGATGTCAAAATCTGACTCCAACAGAAGGCAGCCCCAAAACACAGTTAAGTGTTCTCTATTCATCCAGAACAAAAGCCTCTGGAATCATCCACAAATATTTGGAGATCAGATGAAGATGGGCTTCAAAGAGAATGCAAGATTCCTAGCCCTTAGTAGGTCACACTAATAATACCAAGCAGAGCAACAACACATATCTGGTACAGATGTATCTTCACACCACTGCACTGCATCTATCTTTAGCCCCCCCCATCCCATGAGTCAGGAGTTGTGCATAATTTTGCTAGTTTTTTAGACACTGGTTCAGGATGCATTCCAACCACCATGCAAAAGTGGAGCACAACATAGCAAAAATGATCTTTAGCGGAATTACAACTACATGTTCTAAAATCTACATATTTCATTGATTCCTTGCCCTGCTCTGGCCTAAAACAGTCACCAATTACATGCCCAATCTAAGCTTGTTCTTTCCCAGCATTCTGCATCCTTGCATCAGCTGGAAGCGTGTTAAAGCATCATAATTTCATGACAAATATAATCCTGCAGTGGTCTGTGGCAATTAATTTGTTCAAAACTTATTTCCAAAGCAAAGATTCGTGGTGTTTTTAATAATGTTAGAAGAGATTAGCAGTGTGAGTTTATTGTGAGTCTTGTGATGTGCCTTAGTTTCATGTTTATCTGACAAGTGGCTTCTGATTTATGCTCCCCCCTCCTTGAAGCACACAGACCATTTATATTTGCCGAAAAAAGCACTCAAAAGTCAACAAAAAGAAAACAACAAATCAAGAAAAGCACACTAAGACATCAAAAAGAAAAGAACACTGAGACCAATTTCTTGTATCTCATGGGGGTTTAGAGCAAACCTCTCAGCAGTTTTCAGTGTCGGGTCTTCCTGGCTTTCGAAAATTAAAGGCAGGCAATACTATGCAAAGGTGGCAATCTGATTTGAAATTTCAAAGTGACAGTAAATAAAAAGACTTAAAGATTGCATTGCTATGAGAGTATAGTTGACTCCTTCCCTAGGGAACACCTTTCCACCTTCTCTAGGAACATGTGATGTCAGTCCTAGGTACGTGTTTCCCTAACCTGAACGTGATATCTGGGACCCGTAATTGCATGAACAAGACTAGCTGAGCATTCATATCAGGAAGCTTTATTCTTCTCAAAAAATTTTTAAACCATTCAGAAGTTGTTTATTTCTCAGGTGGTTTTGCCTTTAAAAAGACTAAGCTCTTCATTTATTTGAAGAGCCACCTTCCTTGATTTTTATGAGATACTAAAATACAGGTAATGAACAATTCTTCTCTCACTTTATCTCCCCAAACAGGCATGCACAGGCCAGCTCTGATGTTAGCCTGATTCACAGCCATTTTATTATTCATGAACACCTAATTTGCTGCAAGCAGCAGAGGTTTATATACCATTTCACCTGGTACCTACTAGACAGTAGGAAAATAAAGCCTTTGTGCAAAACAGATCATCCTAAACAGAAACAATTTACAACCAGATCATTTCTCATCCCAGTCTATTTTTATCCTACAGCAAAACACAGCATAATCATGCTCTGTGGGGTAACTAAATCCATGTTTCAGATCAGAAAGTTTAAGAGTTAGCAACTACCCAGTGCTTCTCACTGGAAATCACATCATCAAACGTCTTCATTCTTTTTTACAGGTACTAGGTTCATTTCAGCTATACTTCCTCTGCGTTTCTTTCAAACTTAATCACACTTTCTCCACATTTAAATGCAAATAATGTCCTGTACCACTCTAAGGAATGCTCGTTAGCACTGTATCTGAATCATCAAATCTTATACCTATGGATTTAACTTAAAAGGAGAGCAATGTTAAAAGGTTTCTGCCTAACGAGCTCTCACTATGAACCCCTCCATGGCAGAGCAGGATAATAAATAAATAAATACTCACAATTTCGAAGCACAGAAATTTTAGTTCTGCTGCAGATATTTTACAAGGTTTCTGCTCTGTTCCTATTTGGGGGTCAAGGTAGTCATCAATGTAATGAAACTGATATATAACACAGATCCTTATTTTTATTAAATACTTCAGTGACCTGAAACCAGTACTAAGTGTCTGCTTCTTATTAGGGATCCTGCACATTCCCTCTGATCTGAAACAGTGGGATCCTATCTAGGGTAACTCTTACAATGATCAGCTGCAGGCTCACAGCAGCTCCAGAGCCACCACCATTTAAACAGTCATTTAAAAATGTACTGAGCTCACTCCCAAAGCAACTTACTGAGAATAAAAACAAATCTGCTTTTCAAACAGCTTAAAACATGTCAAAGTGTTTATCCCTTCCTGCTATCTCTTTAGTCTATAGCCTGCTTGTGTCTATACAAAGCTTCAGGAATCCCACATGCTAACAAAGTGATTCCCAAATATTCTAAAGCTGCATTATTAACCTAAGAATCAAAACAAAATGTACCGAGTTATGCATCAAACTCATGGCAGATCGTTTTAAGGAGATACATAGAATTGAATATATATATTTTTAATGTCGAATCAGCACCTCCTTGTTTAAAACCATCTACTCCTATAAAAAGGAACAAAAAATAAAGCTATGGAAGACTCACAACCTCCCTCACCTCTACCTCCCAAAGCGGGAGCAGGAACTGAGTCCTCCATGACTTTGCAGCTCCAGCTGACACAAAAAGCCCAGGAACAAAACCAGCAAGAGGGTCAGATAAGACAGCAGGAAACATATACTTTACCATCTCCTGGAATGATGCGCAGGGTGACGGTGTTTCCCGCTTCCTTAATGAGGTTGACGATGTCTGAATGCGACTTGTTGGTGATGGAGCACCCATTGACGGCCAAGATCCGGTCGCCTACTTTCAGCTTCCCACAGCGGTCGGCAGGACTCCCTTCAATTATCCGACCTATTTTGTGAGGCATGGCCACACATGCATTTCCCGCTTTTGTATTGGTTTGGGGGTTGTTTTTTTTTGTTTGTGTTTTTGGTTTGGTTTTTAATTGTTTACATACGTGGGAATATGGTGAAGGGGAAAAGGAGAAAAAGGGTTGAAAAGGGAAAGAGAAGGTTAAGGGTTAATTAATTAATGCATCAAGCAAAAGTTATTATAGGATAGCTTTGCTGCCAGTGTTCAAAACATTGGCAATCAACTAGTATGAGTGCACAACGCTTTACTTCTTCCACAAAAAGGTGTTTTGTTAATCACTCGAAACTCCCCCCACCTGGACTTCTGTTAATAAATCGTGAGATTTTTGTTGGGATTTTTACTGACTATAACTGCACTTAGCAGCCCCATCATAACCCAAATCCGATTTTATTTTTGAAGAAAAGGATTGAAACTGTTTGTAGAAAACTCAGCCTTCCTTCTCCAGGATTACATTGGTGTCATCCTCTATGGTCCTTCTCTGAGCCAACTGCTGTTCAAGCTTCTGCCAATGTTTTGTTCTTTCTCAGTGTAGAAAGATAAAATCGATCTAGACCTAGGAGGGAGCACGGCTCCCTTTCTACCACACAGACCCACTCTATCAGCGCTGCACAGGGAAGCAACATGAAACATTTTTCTTCCATCGTGAATAAAGGTACTACCAGGGAAGGCACAGGACCACTACAGATGGGCCAAGACTGACAAAGGCAACCTGTTTGGTGCAGGCATTCACCTCAGCCTCTGTTAACCCTTCCCCTTTTATGACCTTAGATGGCACCAGGGTGGGAACAGGTAAGGAATAAGGACCTCCTCATTTAAATACCTCTAAAACCACACACAAAACCACTGAGATGTCTGTCTGACACACAGAGCAAGAGCACTTTAGGATGAATGTGTTTTGGAGACAAAATTCTCCTCCTGTTCCTCACAACTGTTTGCTCCAAAAACACAGGGTTGTCCATAATATGCAGAATTGGGACAAAGAGGATACACAACATCACTCAGATAAATCCATTGGGCTTTTGTATGGCTCCTTTGTGTGGGCAAGAGGCCCTCAAGCACACAGCATGTGATTAAAACCATGAGGTACAGAGCAGTCACCTCATACTTTGCATCCACAATACATTCACCCTCAAGATGCACTTTCCTATCTCTGCTACAGTCTTTACTTGATTAGTAGTTTTAGAGATATCCGATGCTGCACACATGACAACACTAGAAAGACCATAAAGAAGAAAAGGCTAAGACATGGATATGTGAGGTTGGGAGATGCGATGAGAACTGGCAGAAAGTATTAATATAAGTTACAAACATCAGGGAGGTTTTTTTTTTTCTTCTTTTACTATGATGTTAGAAAGTTTCTTTTTCTGGTAATACAAAGCCCCACCCAGTTTAAAGGCTGTTTTGAGGGTATGACTCTATCCAATCCACTGAACACAGATGAGAGAGCCCACACCAAAGTGACCAAGGTGGGTTTTAGAACCAGTTTGGCCCATCTCTAAATACTACATATGAAAGAAAAAAACTACAAAGTGGGTCCAGAGCAAGCACCAGACAGCAGAGGGAACACATCTCATGCGGAGTATTAGGAAAAAGCTGAATATACTTGAAAAAAATTAAAGGAAAAACAGTCACAGATCAACAGATCTCCATGAGGAGCCCCTGCACAGAAAACTTCCAGTTAGTGAGTATCTTGGGCTAAAGCAAGCACAACTCTTTACAATCTCAGGTCAAGGCTTCTCTGCAGAAAAGAGTTAGAGCATAGTCTTCATACAGTAAAAGTTATTTAGACACGTTTGCAAATACATTCAGAAGATAAAAGCACTCCCTCTGGTTTAGACTAAGTTCAGTTTAAGCTGTATTATATTGCACCACTGTGTTCTGGAACCTAAACTCCTATTTTCAAGAGCAGTTTCCAGCAGCAAGGACAGTGTGAAGCAGCCTGGTACCTGAGAACTGACAGAACTCGATGCACTGGCTTTCTACAAAGTATTTCCTCCTTGAAATCTCTCCTGCAATAACTGCTCAGAACAGTGTTAGAAATGGCCTGTTCTACATCAATACCAGCAAAGGAGGTGATACTCCCTTGATGTAAGTAAGGGTGTTAGTGATGGGCAAGAAATTTCAGGAAAAAAGCCTAGAATAAAGAGGGAAAGGCCACTTCTTTCACCTGCATGACCCAGGAAAGCTCAAGCTGTACAGGGAGACTCCAGTACATTTTGTCTGCAAACCACAACCCTGCTCTGAGAGGTAGTGTGAAGATGGCCAAGGCACGTGCTCTGCCCTTCCTCTCCCCCTCCATCCCTAACATCTGCCACAGACTAACAGAGAGGGAATACCTTTTTCCACTATAAAGTCCAAGTGGATGCTGCCTCTGACCCTTTTGGAGGAGATGGAAAGGGAAGAAAATAGCATCTCTGATTGCTTTCCTCCTCGCAATGACACTTCTGCTCAACAGGCAGTTATGGGCATACCTGCAAAACCAGCTTACACTCATCTCCTTTGCAGCAACATCTGGAAATGGGTGTCTGCTTGGGAGAAAGACTGTTTTCAAAGAGAAACCATGACCACCCTCTATTAGGGCAGGACATTGTGTGTGACCCTGCATATACTTCATTTCCCCCTACTCTGAAGAAATGGATTTGGGAAGGGGTGAAATGGGTCAAAAAAAAATCCTGTTTTTTTTAACAGTATTCTGCACTTTGTCTCACCAGCTAGCACTATTAATTAAAACTTTCCATCTATCAGCATGTTCACTCCATAATGAGGATCAGAATAACCCTGACTGCCAAAGAGAAGTTAATCAGTTTAAGCATTACTGCTTTTAAATCAACTGGCTCAATTCCACCATCAGGAGACATATTTCATTCCACCTGCTCCATTTCTGCACTAGGAAACAGCATCACTGCGAGGATCCCCAGTTGCTCTTCTAAGAGCAAACCCCAGAAAGGCTCTCCCAGAGAGTGAGCATCAGCAACTGCCACTGGTGGCAATTTTTGCTCTTCAGGTTGGGCTTTCTCATTTTGCTTCTCTCGACTCAGTGCTGAACAAAACCCAGGAGGCAAACACCTACCAAGTCTTTGCCTCCGATTTAAGCTATTAATTACATAAATTGGGGCACGATCGCGACTTTTAATTAAACAGATCCCCACTCGCCTCCCTTGTGCTGCAAGTGCTCCAACCTGCGTCTCATTCGAGGCGTGTTTAAAAAACTCCCCGACTCACCGAACGTTGTCCCCGCCTCAGGCCTGCTCACGGACGAGACGATGACGAAGCCGAACCCCTCGTTCTCGCCGCGGCGGATTTCCACATCGTAGGGCTGGACCACAGTGCTGACAACACCACTGCCCCCGCCACCACCGCTGCCGATGCCGCTGGTGCTGCCGCTGCCCGAGCTGACGGTGTTGAGGGAGTTCTGGCTGCCCTGCGGCGTTCGCTTCTCCTCCGTCAGCGAGGCCGGCTGGTTGCTGCTGTGGTGGGAAGAGGCCGGGGATGGGACTTCATTCTCTGCCTTGGGAACTGGGGAGGAGGGGAAAAAAAAATGGTTTGAGCAGGCTGTGCCATTTAGTGCTTGAAAAGAGACCTCTACTGAGGGAAAAGGTAAGGAGAAAATCACCTGCTTTAGTTTACAGATCACGGCCATAACGAGCAAGGGCTCTGTATCCTTTCGGATGTCACCACCAATAGCTCTGTTCAGTGATGGCACTGACCACACATGCTCACCCTCTCCTGTGTATGGTCACGCAGCCAAAGCCTTTCACTGCCAAACTGCAGCAGCAGGATGGGGAAACCAGTGGAGTGCTGCGTGCTTGGTGCTCAGTGGCATTTTAAACCTACAGTACATTAGTTGAAAGGTGCCTCCTTGAGCTATCACCCCCCCACTTCAGTTATAAATCTACGACTGTATGTACGTGCACAAGCCATGAGGAGACACAGCAATATCACACATCCATCACAACACCTGCGTATTTTTAAACTCAGTGCTATCAGTTAAGTAGCACTGACTGCCTTTGATTAATGGGATCTTAAGTAATAACAATCCCCCACACTAGCAAAACAACCTGTGAACCAAGCTTTTCTGGACAGAAGAACCAGCAACTATCAGCAACTGGCTCAGATGGGGAAACCACTAAACACTGTTAACATTAACACTAAACAAGTGTTTAACAGGAACTGAAATTGGAAGGGGTATTAGTTTAAAATGTAATCAGCTACCGCAAGGCTTGAAGAAGTCTCAAAAAAATCGCTTAGTCCAGACTCTGTTTGTGTGGGGGCCTATACTTAGTGTCTGTCCTGACAGATGTTTCTCTAATCAGCTGTTAAATATCTCCCCAGGCAATCTATTGGTTGCAATATCGGACTTAAATCTTCCCTGCTGCAACATAAGGCTATTATTTCTAGTGCTATCTAACAGGCATATGGAGTACATATTATTCCCTTCCTCTTTGCAGCAGCCTCTTATAGTCTTGGGGAGTTCAATACTCCCTCCCCCTTCTCTGCTTTAAGCTAAAGAATCCAAATTTGTTCAATGTTTCCTTACAGACCATGTTTTCTAGAGCTCTCCCTGGTCCTCTGGACTCCCTCCAGTTGGGCTCTCTCCAACTCAAACATGTCTTTCTTGAAGAGCTGGACCATATTGCACTAAGCCATCATCTGCTGGGAAATCAGGAGAGTTCCCCCCTGCCTACATCCCAGCAGAGTGTTTTCCTTCACCTGAGCCAACCTCAGTGTAAAGCTCATGGCCCAGCATAGCTTCCACTTCTTGTTGCTCAGCCTGTTCTCTGCAGCCCATTTGTGCAGCTCAGAGCAGCATATTGCACTTGTCCCTGCTGAATGGCTGCCTCCACTAATCAGGTCACTTCTCCAATTCGGTGACTCAAAATTAGGTTGAAGATCTTAAAAGCAACAGCAAGAAAATGCATGGCAAACAAAATCTAATCCTCTAAAATCATGATCCAAAGAAAACAGACTTTAAAATATCCTTGAATAGAAGTCCTGCCTGCACTTAAAGTATATACTAAATATATAGTATTCTAATATTAAGAATACAGGAGCATAAAATTCCCCCTAAATGAATCTCAAGACAGAGAGTACCCATTTAGGTGAACAATCTTTTTTCTACTGGCATAGGATGACAGGAGGAACAAGGGACCAAAATTCAGCAACAGCCCTCTCTACAAAGTTATACCAGAATTTAAAAGCCTGCAAATATAAGGTGAAAGAAGGGATTCTGAATAATTTATCCTTGAGTAAGTGTCCACACTTGAAATGATTCAGAAATAGCTCGGTCTGGAGTAACATGCCTCTGAATGAAATATCAAGAGAGATCTCATGCATCTAAATCTTTCATGGTAATTTCCAGCCTGGAGGCTGTAAAACTGCATAGAAAATCTATGCACAAAAACAATACCAAAATTCAGCTGCCCTTCCCCTTTCTCCCAAAGCTCTTCTCCTAAAGCTTCTCTCACATTGGCAGCCCTTGGTCAGGAATTAAAGAGAGGCTGTCAGAAGAGAAATATTACCTGGTGTTTAATCCAGAACATGAAGGAGAAAAGAAATGAGAAGTGAGCATTTAATATTGTGCAGAAGGAGCTCAGTCTTAGATAAGAATACAGAGCTATTTTAGAGGTACTTTTCTAACTTCCTAACTTCCACTGAGGGCCTCATTTCCAAAATAAATGTTATTTTGATGGTCTTTAAGATCAAAGTACATGGCTGCCTATTTATCCAATGATGCCTAAACTTGAAAGGCTACGCAATATCCTTTCTTTCTGAATAAGTGAGCTACACCAAATCCACAACTGAGTCCCTAAAGGGATTCACACAGAAAGAGGCAACACCCCAAAGTAACTCTCCAATATTCAGCATGAGGTCACATGTCATTTAGAAATCTCATGCTCAGGTCTTCCATTTTCTTTCCTATCAGGACATTTTTCAGTCACTCGTCTGGGTGCCACCAGGCAGTGTCACTTCTCTCTGCATCTCTGTCTTTCCGCCAGCTTCCTTTTTTTCCCATTTAGACCCTACACTTGTGCAGTGTGTGCACAATGCCCAGCATAACTCAGCATACAGAAACCTCTCTAGACCTGAGCAATCTGGTCTAGTGGAGGGTGCCCATGGCAGATGGGTTGGAACTGGATGATCCTTGAGGTCCTTTCCAATCCAAGCATTCTATGACTCTGATAAGAAATGTGCACACCTGCACCACCAGAACCAACAGTGTTTACAGTTTTCCATCCCGCAGTTAGTTGACTACATGTTGAAGTTTCTCCTGATCCTGGGACAGCAGCCACCACACACCACTGCCCTCCCTTCCTCTCCTGTGGACTCTACAGCTTTTTTCCCTCAGTCCCAGTTTAAAGGTGACTATCAGGCAGCACATTTATTTCAGGAAGTAAACAGAAAACACAGGCAGTCAGCCACAGTGCTGTTGCTGTATAAGTCAAACTAAAAACGATATGTTGCAACCAAACAGTTCCCCATTTTATCCAAAACCTTCACAGAGATCAGGAAATCCAACTGAGATTGAGAGAGTCTTGACTGCAAAAAAAAAAAAAAAATACCTGAAGCTTATTTGATCAAGAACAAAAAAGACTAAAGACAGGCAAAAGAGTAAGAACAACAACATATCCCCTGAGTTTTCCCAGTACTACAAGGAGAAGCTTTTTTTCCCTTTAAACCATTTGCTGAGCAGATGGGAGCCTGGCAAGAAAACCTAGCCCTGCAGAGCGACACTGCAGCCTACCTGTGTAAACCACTTTGCGCCTGACGGTCAGATTGACATGACCTTGTTTGGCTGCCTGTTGCATAAGCTGCACGACAAGCTGGTGTGATTTCCCGACAACGGGCGTCCCATCCACACAGATCAGTTCATCACCCGATCTCAGGCGGCCGTCAGCATCAGCAGCACCCAGCGGTACAATGTGACCGATGTAAATCTGATGAATTAGCAGAGGAAGAGAGATAAATGAGAACCAGCCCAACAGCCAGCTGGAAGCAAGGGGCACTCGTAGTTAGACCCAATTTAGTAAGGACATGAAATTGTTGACAATTGTCTGCTGGTCAGGAAAGTTGCTCCTGTGAAAGCAGCTCTGTGTGAATGCAGCCACATCATGGAATTGTAATAAATTGACATCTTGTTTCTTTAGGCAGTCCATTCACTCTAATGACAGACAGCCTTGGGAAACTCGCTCAACCAGACAGTGACCAGACAGGAAGATGGTTAAAAGCACTGAGGATCTTGTCAGGGAAGTTGAGATTGAGTTACTCCTTCAGTTGCCTCCAGGGTTTACAAGCTTGGCACTGCTCGCCTGTCCACCAACTCAGTCTTGGTTTATCTTCAGTGAGTTCTGTGGAGTTACTTTAACATGAGATGAATTCATGATCTCTCTTCCCATAAATGAGCAAAATAATTTTGGCAGGGAAAAAACGTGGAAATTCATGCTGCCACTACCTAGCTGTGACTTGGGCAGCAAGTGAAAGGACAACACCTCCCACAGGCACTGGATTTATGGTAAAGAAGTTGAGTGAATTTGAGAGGAGGATGGAGCAAGTAGAGAATCTGGCATTCTAAGATCAAAATACTTGCAAACCTGACCAGGACATCCTTTTCTCAGTATCCAGGCAATTTTAGACCTTTGTGTTTTTATCTGGTTTACAACAAAAGTAGAAGGAGAAAATAAACCCATTTCTGTTATGGAATTCTGGAGGTTGTTTTGAAGGGAGGGTGGGAAGGAGTTGCAGGATATATATAGTCCACTAGTTACTTTAACAGTAATGCTACAGCTCAGTTCTGCACATCCATACATGCTACTGCCATGATTCTGCAAGATGTTGTGGGTTAAAACATGATACTCACAGGTTCTCCAGGCTCATTTCCACCTAGAATCCTAAACCCAAAACCGGTTTCCTTTCTCCATAGAAAGATATCCTGCTCTTGGTAATCTGGAACTGAAGGGAGAGAAGAAAAAATTGTAATTTTTTAATAAAAAACCCTACACCTTTATACCCAAATCAGGACTACTAGGATGTATGTGTAGGGGGATCTGCTACTCAATTTTAACCTTCAAATAAGGTGGTCTTGAATTTTCAGACAATATCGCAAACACAGTTTTATATACTAAAGGATTATTATTTCAGTCACTACTAAAAATTATGCAGTGGTTTCTACTTTCTAGGTGTCTAACTGTGACTTGCCATTTGTTTATCACTATAATATCTCCTTCTGTCAATATTAGCATCATTACCCAGAGCAAGAGCTTCTTCCAAATCATCAATAAATAAATGTGTACAACAGAGAATTACTCTGCCAGAAACAATACAGCTGTCTCCTCTTTCACAAGAGACAAAAGAGCCACTTGTTATGACTTCTGCTGTTTAATTAACTTTCCCAAGCATAGTTTTCTGTCTTTCTACTAACACTGCTTTAAATAACAATGGGACAGATCCCCAGTTGTTGTAAATCAGAAGAGCTCCACTCAAAACAATGCAGCTCTCCTGACTCTCACTTGCTTGACAACAGGCTCTGCAGAACCACTGAAGAGATAAAACAAGTTGGAAATACAAAAAAGCCCAACCTCACCTACTCATTAGTATGGAACACCAGCAAGGTTTTTACAATGAATATTACATACAGTGAAGTACTAACCTTGAAGCGCGGTTGAACGGTAATGTTTTATATTAACTTACTCATGCTTGCTTTCATCCCTTTTTAAAAAATGCAAAACTAATTGCTAACATTAAATCATATCAGAAGACAACTTCAGGTTCATTTAATATTTATTGGATAGTATCTGTAACATTGACTAATTTTGCAATGATCCCCTCCCAAAATTTATAATTAATGATAATAAAAAGCTGTTCCATTACCAGTCAGCTGCCTATATTTTCAGCAAAGAAACCAAAGTATATCGTTCAGGAATCTGATTTAAGTAAGTGCCTACTCAGACACAGGATGCAGCATATTTAATGAAACATCATCTAGTTTTCTGTATCTATGAGCAGGTTCTTTTTCACTGACATCAGTGAGTGTCAGATTGGGCCCTAATTGCCTTTTACACTGCCTGTGCCTATTGTGCAAAGATTTGGGTCTAGTCTTGTGCTTTTCAGTGTTAAGACTTCTGGTTAGCTCTGATGGTCTCTCTTCAATGATTCAAGAGGATTAAAATATAATATGAATTGAAGATCCGGGAATACTAAAAATTAAATGAATAGGTGGGTGGTAAGGTACAGATGTCTGCTTTGATATTTTCATTTAAACTGGCTTTATATATAATCTTTTCACACTTTAATTACCTGCAGTTATAAACTAAGCTTAAGACCCATGCCCTTACTGAAATAACTGGAGAATAATTTTTGTCCAGACACAATTACAGAGCAGTCGGGTGATGAACACACTGGGTGCCTGCGTGGCTCATCTGTTCTGGCTGAAGGCAGCTCTCCACCCTACAGACGTGTGGCATAACAGCAGAATTCAGACCATGAATTAATTGGTGTTTGTCACTGCCTTCAGCGAGGGGAGCGTGACGGGCAGACACACTCAAAGTGTCTCTCCAGCCCCTCGCAGGCTATTTTGGCAAAGGCTGGCCCCAGCCAATTAATAGTGCGTGTTGGATCTGTCAGAGGTAAAGTGGCTTCTGCAGAGAGCTTCAGCAGAGCCCATTTCCTCAGCATCTCTCACCACCTTCCCATTTGTCAGCTCTCCAGTCTCACTGAACGATGCCGTATGTCCCTGGTTTGGGTACCAGCAAGACAATTAATGCTGCTGGAGGGAACAGCAAGCCCGGCCGGACCGGTGATGTCAAACCAAAGCAACAACAAAAGACAAGTCTATCCCCCAAAGAAGTCAGTTCATTCATGTAACGCTCCTTCCACTGGAAGGATTACAGAGAGGTGGAACACAGATACGACAGACATACAGACAAAACACATTTACACATACAGACCAAGCAAAACTCCTTTTACCACCTTTTGCTCCGGCTCTGCAGTACAGTGATTGACTGGCACAGCCCAGAATATCCATCCACCTCTGTGCTTCAGTGCAGATGAGATGGGACCCCCCCAAGGTTCTGTACTGGAAAATTATTTTAGGTTCTCCCATTATTCATTAGCACTTCAGAGGAGCCACCATCTCTACTTAAAAGGAAAAATGGTGGTGCTCAAACTCTGCTGAAAATGAATGAAAAATGGCCTCTAGGAGTCATTCATTGCAATCCCTAACCTCGACTGATCTCAAGCATATCTGACTCTGATAAAACATGTGCATGGCCCAAATGGCTAAAATTTGCCAGTCTGCTCATCTGAAATGAAACCAGAGCATTTGGAGACCATTGCAAAAGCGGTAAGAAGAGCTCTGCTGGGGCCGTGAGGAGGAATGGAAGGAGAGGTGAGGGACGCAGCCCCGACGATGAGCCACGTGGGCAAAGTCATGAAGGAAACAGGGCCATGATACGCCCACCCCACCACTGCCCACGAGATCTGCCGCCAGCCAGGACACAGTAAAGCGAGGACTTTGCACCTTGGTGGCTAACCTTGGCGTGTGGCCCTGCCAGACTCCCTTGGTGATGAAGAGCCCCCCGCCACAGAGCAGCAATGACACCAGAACAAGACATCACAAGACACAGATACATTCCCGGCACAGTCTTACATTCTCCAAAACTCGTGGAATTGATTTCTCTCTCTCTCTCACCCTTGCTCAGTCCAGTTGCAGGCGAAGGTGACATAGCTGTAATATTAATTTTACAATTTTGCAAAGCTTAATGTATCTTCTTTCTTGTTAGTTCATTTAAGTAATTGTGACTTTATGGATCATGTTAGGCTTTCATGCATAATTTGTTAAGGTTATAGCTGCTATGGATTATGACAAACTAAATTTCACATCTACCTGCACACACTTGTGCACATGTGGATATATAATAAACACACACATGAATTTATATGTTTATGGACATGCATGTAGGTATATTTGGACAACCTCTTTTTTCTCCTCAGAGGAAAAATTTCTTTAAGAACACCTTAAATAGGTGTTGCTACAAAAAAAAATTTAACTTTCATGACACAGTTAGTTTTCCAAATGTAAATATCTTTTCCTAATGTTAAAAGAAATTCTAATTATGTGGTGATGAACAATGAACACAGTGCTTAATTAGAGGTAATTTTAATCAAACTTTCCTATACAAACTTTAACAATTATCTTACATGTTATATAAAAGAAAAATCTGCCCAGTGTGACATCAGTTTCAACACAAGATGGATTCAAGAATGATCAGTATGAGTTTGCTTTAGTCACTGGCTCATTTGAGGCAGCAGCACTTTCAGTGACTCATAGCTTGGCAAAGTATAAAAGGTTTAAGGCCCACATTCAGCAAAGTGTATAAGGACAAGTCTGAAATTAAGAGTGAACAGTCTCACTGAAGCTGTTGGAGAGTTTCAGAGTTGAGAAGTCCTGTGATTTAGCCATAAAATCTCAGGAGGTTCCATATTTGCAAGAAACCCCATTTCCTAAACTACCCCACTGCAGGAGAATTTCAGGGGTTTTTTGCCTTCTCCTTTTAACCAACCCTTCTGGTGACATGGGAAGCTTTTGAAAGATGGCTTCAGCACGTTCTTGACAAGATGACCAAGCTCTGCCAGTGAGGTTTGGGGAGGGTGTGATGCCTTGAGTGAGCCATGGAGCCTGCCCATGACCCCGCTCCCTCTCTCCCTCCGCTGCTCACGCGACGTGCTGTGAGCACTAGGAGTACTACGGTCCTTTTTAGCAAGACTTTCCCTAAGGGCATGGACACATCTGTGTGCCCAAGAGTATGACTGTAACTGTTTGTCTACTATTAATATAATAAAAGGACATAACCCTACCAAAGGGCTTTTATTAACCATCATCTTGAAAGTCAGCCTGATCAGAAGGCGGCTGCAATTTCTGGAGAGTGTTTTTCTTTTCTATTTTAGGGAGAAAGTACCTAATGTTTGTATCATTGTGCAAATATTTTTAATTCTATGTAATTGCTGGTGAGTGAACACTATACACTGGGGTCAAGACTTGTTTGTATTATTTTAATTAGATTTGAGGAGAGAAAAATCCTACCAAACAAATTATGTGCCTGAAAATAAAATTCAAATATTAATGATAACTTAGAATATTTTAAAAGCTTTAAAAATTATCTATCATGTTCTGCTTTACTTTTAATTAAATGCTTAAGCCCTTCAAAGGGATTCATTAACACATCTGCAATTCAGATTAATTCATTTTGTCACTGCTGTTTTGACAGATGGCCATATGTAGGATACGGTATTTTGCAAAGCAATCAGGCCACATGAGAAAAATTTGACAACAGATTGCGTTAATCTTTAAGGAAGTTTAATAATACATTGAAAAATAAAAAGCATATTATAAAAATATATTTCAATAAAACAGTGCGAGGCTTTTAGAATTGCGGCTCTCTGCTCAGCCATTCAATTGCTGTTCCTCTCACTGAGTGCTCTTCGTGTATGTCATTCCTGGATCCTGGAACAGCTTCAGTTTTTAAACCTTAAGGGTTTGTCCTTCTCTCTGATTCATGTACACAACTCCCACGAGCAGCAATGAGTTACCCATAACGAGGAGCTCAGGCAGCTAAAACTTAGCACCAGCAAAGAGTGCATTTGTTATCGCCACCAAATGATCTGTTTTCACATTCGCTCAGCACAAAGCTGGCTATTCTCAAATGTCCTAATCCAGCAAAGACTGGCAACTCTGGGCCAGATTGCAGCAGAGCATTTGAGCTCAGCCTTAGCCTTAAAGCATCCCCAGTCCCTATTGGGTTTACAGCTTGAAAATAAGCTTCCTTGGACCGGAGCCAAAGCACTCAGCACCTCGCAGGGCTGATCCCCTCACCCTGGGGGGCTGCACGTGAAGGAACTTTAACCCATATTTGTGGAATAAAGTTGCAGTTCTTATCTGCTGCCACTCAGCCAGAGTCCAGACACAGTGATGGAGCCATTGCTCAGCTCTGTTATAATTCTGGTTTAATTTTTCTTATTTTTATTTTTTGTCTCCTAAACAGGTAACATCTGTGGCTCTCCCCTGAAGAATTAGAGTGCTTCCTGATATTAAGATGGATAAATAAAAAAACACATGCTTTTAACACAATTCTGGGTTAGCTGGTGCTTTTGAACCTAATTCTGCTCTACCAGTGGCTTCAGTGAGATAGGTCACATAAGGCAAACACAGTCCTTTTTAATGAAATACTGATCCAAAGACAACTCAAATAGAGAAAGAATGCGTTTTACCAATTCTGAAAAATTGTTGCTTGTGCTTCCCATGTCTACATTCTTATTATTAATGTTAGTAACAGTGGGATGCACTCCCAGCGAAAAAGGCAGTAGGTGTTCATTATAGATTCAGTACTTCTTAGAAATATCCTGGAGACGACAAATTCCTATATTGAATAAAACCTCCTTATATTATTATTTTTAGATGAAAAAAATCTGTCTGGGCTGGGGCTAATGAATTCATCTTCTTGTGTCAGCTGCACTTGAAAAATTGCACTATGTTCTCTTTATGCTCAACAATTTCACAAATGGGAAAAAATAAAGCACTTAAGATGATCCAATGCTCTAAAATTCTGTGCTTTTAAAATTCATCATATACTTCAGCACAAAGGGTTGTTGCTGTTTTTCAGTCCACTTGTTGGGGGTTCAAAACCCTGCCTCTCAAAAGAACATTTCATAATCCTTTTCTGGCTTTTTAAAATTTAAGGCCAGCAATCAAGAGAGAGCAAGCCCTGACCTGGGTAGCTGGGAGAGCTGAGCTGGGCCTTCTTGAGGAGTGGGAGATTTTAGCACCCACAAAATGCCTGGTTACTGGATGTATCAGCCACCCTCAGCACTGGCACTAGGGTGGCATCCTCCTGCTGTACATTAGGCATTCATTCAGTTCTGCTCACACTTTCATCAGAAGATTGCAGAGAGAGTCTCATCTAGAACCCAGAGCAACAGATGTCACGGGAGATGCTAACCTCAGACACAAAGCCAAAGGGAATGAGTGCTCAAGTAAAGAAGGAAGCAATGATATCACTGTATCTCCACCAGCCAAAGGTGGCACGGGGGTTAAACTGAACTGCAGCTGGGTACAAACACAAAGAACAGCACCGATGGAGCAGACAGAGAGTGAAACTGGAGGGCCCAGGGAATGGTTTCTCCCACCACACACTCTGGTGCTCTGTGTCAGCAGAGCTCTCCGTGAGTGATCAGAGAGCCACAGAGTTGGTGCTTGGGCAACACTGGGAACTGAGTCTCAAAGGGATGACTCAGGTTCATAACGAAGGGAAAGAAACACGGTGCCCCCCCTGCAAGCTCCCAGGGCAGCAGACCCAGGTTTCAGCTGAGAACCACAGCCTCCATTTATGAGACTGGTGAGAACTGAGGGCTTGGTGAGGGAAGGAGAAGGAGCTGACCATGGATCTCTAAATAAAACCACCAGTCACACTATGGGATCAGACCATGCCAGGAGACAGAGCGTGTCCAACTCCATTTTTCACTTATCTTTCCTGTTTTTCTTCACATTTCATTAGGTGCAGCAAAGCCATGTCACTAGCTAACAATACAGGTTAATCCCCAGGGAATGTGCTTCACTCCAGCTTAGGGCTGGAAATTCATTGGCTCTTGGACACTTCAAGCGGCACAACTTTACAAGGAGACATGACCATATCACTTTGGCCACTCTTCCAAAACCTTCTATCTATGAAATCAAGAAACCTCAGAAAACACCTTCCTGGAAAGGAAGAGCAAGGAGATGAGAAGGTGGTAGAGAAGCACCAATGTTCAAACTGGTAAGTCTCATCTGATAGAAGAGGCAGGAGACAAATACTGAAGCAGTAGAAGAGGATCAACACCACTACAGAGATGCTGGACCATGGAAAGGTGAGACAGGGAAGCTGAAGGGGTATAGCAGATCCCAGTCTAGCTACAGGCTCAGCAGTGAGGATTGCGGCACAGGGAAAGATGGGGTGTGGAAAACCAGCTGGCCAAGAGACAGTGAAACGGCCTCTTGAAGGGCTCTATTCACATACAAGGATAAAACTTCTACAAGATAACTGCAGCCATCGAGGAAAGAGGGAGGATTTACTACGTGGTGTTAGAAGTGGACACAGAAGGGCAACTGCCTGCCTGCGCACTTCAGGATTTCTCCAGCTCAGTCTTGGGTTTTATCAGGAAAGACAGACAGGAGTTAAGGCTGCTAAGCTGATACTAATGACTAATTAGAAGGAGTTAAACAGTTAATTAGAAATTAGCTAAGTAGCTGCAGGGGGTCAGAGGCAATGCCAGCACGGTGCCAATGGGAACCACGCGAGATGAGCAGTGGCAATGCCAGTGCCATGGAACAGCCTCGGCCTTGTCCACCAGCTCAGGAGAAGGAGAAGCTCTGCCCACAGCTCTGCAGAGCTGAATAGTCACCATCCCTCAGCTCTTGCCCTTTTTTCCTGTTTCAATAAGCTGTTCGTACAAGTTCTGTCACTGCACTCACAGATCAGCACAACCTGGCCCAAGAGCCTGCAGGGTCGGCACACCTAAACCCTGGGAAGGGATGGGAAGGGATGAGAAGGGATGCAGTGCACAGAAGCTGAGACACCTACAAACTGCATTGCTGAGACATTCAAACCAAAGAGATGAATCTTCAGCCAAGAAACTGTGACTCATGATTTAATTTTTCCAGGATATAAGACTTCAAAGTGATTCGTTTGGTCAGAAAAAAACAGTCTTACCATTTTTCATTCTGAGGTAACGTTCATTTCAAACTGGTTTTACCAATTTCCAGTTAGCACATTAAAGTCAAACTGCAGGTGATACTCTCACAGAAATGAAGACTTTGAAACTCCCTTTTCTGTAACTAAAGTTACTATTGCCTTTCAAGATGAACCTAATACTGTAACTCTCAAAGAAGCTTTTACAAATTTGATCATCTTCAGCAGTGCAATTAAAGCAAAGCCAGTGTGTTTATTCTGTTTGCAGAGAAGCTGACTGAAACCATATTTATAGTCTTGGAACAGAGTCAAAACCCTGCTGAACTATTAGCCAAGTGCGCAGATTATTAATTGCCATAAAAGCCACTTACAATATGCATTTGATATCTGTATTGCTAAAGTGTCCACTCTGGTCAAAGTAAAATGGCTCATCTGGATTTTCTCCTCCCCAGGGTGAGGCTGAAAAGCGTCTGATATGAATTTCAGCAAACTAATTACTTCCCTTCCTCACTGAAATTCCTATGCAGATTAGACAATGAGTTTTAACATCAAAAAAGAGTTTAGGATCTAGATAACAAACTTGGAAATTTTCCTTCAGCCTAATCCAAAAGCAAAATAAAAACATAGGGGAAAAGACGGTCTTTAAAATTAAAGGGATTTTTCGTATCAAGCTTTATGTGCCCTTTCCTAGGGATGATCTAAATTCAGTCCTCACCAGACAGGAGACCGCAGCTCTACCAAGTAGACACCACTGACAGCCGCCGAGCTAACCAACCGAAGCCTTACATTTCCAACAGAAATCTGAAAGATTTCCTTGCAAAGAAAATACACAGGCAGCAGCTGCCAGAGCCGTAGCCTTAGCAACCACACCTGCTTCATATACTCACGTCGGCTTTCATACATGCTCCTGGACTGGGCCCAGATTTTGAACGGATCTGGCTTCTTCTGCCCAGAGGTGTCCGGCTGGTCGGCAGGCGGTGCCTCCGCGGTGCTGTAGTCTGGCAGCACCTGCGTGCTGTGCACGGGGGACGCGGTGTGCCCGCTGCGGTGGCTGGAGACGCTGTGCTGGGAACTGTTTTGGCTGTCTTTCCTTTCAAGTGGTTGCTGTAAGGAAGGAAAGCGAGTGGATAGAGAGAGTGAGAGAGAGAGAGAGAGAGATAGAGAGAGAACAGACGGTTATTGGTCTTTGAGTGGGTGTTTGCCATCAATTTTTCTCCCTTCTTTGATTCGGGGTTTCTGCACGCACATAAGTAAATATATAAATTATGGTTTTGCTGCTAGTTAATGCTGGGTACAGTTTAATTCCCCGATGACAGATTTTGATAGGCATTTTTTCCTTGTTGCTTGCATCAAAATACTCCACAAGGGGGCAAAGATTCCCATTTCCAGCTCAGTTTACTTCACTACCAGGACCAGTTTCTCCAAAATGCTTTAGAGCACAAGATCTGCAGCTAGATCATCAGAAGACAAGATCACTGCAGGGGGCAGAAAGTGCTAAGCTCTTCCAAAAAATCTAATTTTTTTCTTTTGGATTTAAATAAATACATTGTCAGCATAGCTGAATTGCGGCCAAAAATGCAATTCCTCTGCACAGCCAGCCCCTGACAGGAGATGGAGAACCCATCTTTTCATTGGCATTATGCTCATCTCTCTTGGGAAAGCTCCACTTGCACCAGGACATGAACTTCTTTACCTGAGAAGTCCCCAAGGGAGGGGCGTTGCAGTGACCAGGATGGTCAGACCCCTGTAATTCCTCATAAGGGGATGATGTGCTGAAGCTGCTACAGCATGTGGAAAGAATTTTGGCCCCAAACCTTTTTGGCCTTATCTGGTGATGTGACAGTCAATAAATATTGTCTTGAATTAATTTAATTACATATACACATTATTACTGTGGTTGAGTTGCCCTTTTTCTGGTCCCCTCTTAAACTCCTAAACAGAGATGTTTCAGGCTTTTTAAAGGAGTTATTTTTTGGGAAGACAACTTTCCCTCTGAAGAATTTTTCCCTTATTTCTTGAAAAATGTCTGTGTATTTGCAATTGAAACTGTAGTTTAATTAGAGATGGTTTTGCTTGAGATGTGCTGACACTTCCATTTGCAGCCCAAATACAAACCGGAATTCATAGTTTGTTTAAAATTTAAACTTTTCATATCACAAAGTGAGAGCACTTTTTGCAGTTGAAACTTTGTTTCTTTTTAAATCAGAAAGTTTTCAGAGAGTTCTCACTATTTCTCCAGAGGCTAAATAAAGCTTCACACTTTAGTCCCTGTACTCCACGTTCTGTAACCCAGCTATTTCCAGTGAGATTGGCCTGAAGTTTCACAGGATGCTTGTAGTTATTTTAGTAGTTTGGCCAAACAAACAAACCAATCCAGATGGCTGGACTGAGAGATGTAAAATGTTTTTGTATTTTTTTTCCAAGTTACAAAGGAGTGATTATCCCCAGCATAGCTGTTTTAAAATGGCTTAATTTAAAAACTGAAAGGCTGTGTGTGAATTAGCTTCATTTACCACTTAAAAAGCTTAAAATGTTGGAAATTGTTTCAGATTGTATTTGAAAGTCTGGAGATGAGTAATCACAGCAGGTATGCTTTGTTCAAAATTGCTTTAAAGGACAAAGGCAATTTCATATTCTAGTTGATCTTTTGAAAGAGCTAGTCTGTCCTTTAAAAGATGCTGGTAGTGGATCAACAACTTGAATGCAAGACTGAGAGGTCAAAGTCATTTGGGCTGTTGGACCTGTTTGTTTTTTTTTTTTTCCAGTGTAAACCTGAACTATGTGCAATTTAACAATAATATAATCTGTTGGGATTTTTTTAAGACTCATCAAGGGGGCACTTTGTATGGTGACTTTCTCCTCTGTAATTAATTCAGCCCTTCTATGGTGGAGCATTGGCTGCCAGGGGTTTCCTGTTCAGAGTGAAGCAAGGGGTCCCCAGACCTGTGGGCACATCAGCCCTCTGTGCTGCTCTGCTCTGTGTTAGATTTTTTGGAAGAGCTTAGCACTTTCTGCCCCCTGCAGTGATCTTGTCTTCTGATGATCTAGCTGCAGATCTTGTGCTCTAAAGCATTTTGGAGAAACTGGTCCTGGTAGTGAAGTAAACTGAGCTGGAAATGGGAATCTTTGCCCCCTTGTGGAGTATTTTGATGCAAGCAACAAGGAAAAAAAAAAAAAAAGGAAAAAAAGTTTGGGTTTATCCATGTTATAAAACAGTAATTCCAGGGGAAATTTATATACTAGACAACTTGCACACTGAAAAAGTTATTTCCTTGGCTGTTCAATGCAAAAATATTATCCATTTCCATCTAAAAAAGAATCAGTGGGAAACTGAAAACAAGTGAGCAGGCAGAGAGAGCTGCTGGGAGCATATCTTCGGTGGGGGAATAGAGAATAAAGAACTTGGAAATGTCCAGTCCTATGCATGGCTGCAAAGGGTTTCTTTTACTAATTTGGGTCTTTCCCCAAGGTTGAAAAGTTCTCCTTAAAATTTGAGAAGCGCAAAGCTCATCAGAAGATACACACAGACTGAAAAATACAGCCCAAGAAAACTGAGCAGGAAAAAAATATTCCGGGGCTGCGTCACAGCCCCAGCAAACCTCTCCAAGGGGCTAAAACACCTCCCCACAGCCAGGCAGTACCAAAACCTGAAGCTGGTCTTTTGGGAATTGGGGCTGGCAGCTAAAAATAGGACTTGCTTGAGAGAGAGCAGCTGCTGGCAGAAAGTTGGGAAGGTGTCTGAACTTTGAGAAAGGACGGGAGGTAACAAGAGAGGGCTCATCTCTTGAGCAAAGCAGAAGAGGACAGACACCTGAGTCATGACTTCCCTGATGCAGCAGAAGAAATGAAGAATAAGGACAAGTTAAGATCAAGCCCACTGCTTCCTGCCAGGATGTACATTGTCCTCGGGCTGCAGCTCATTTATTAAACAAGTAATGCTGGAAAACCATTCCCATTGCAGGAGAAACGGGAGCATGATCTCCCCCAGCCCCACAGGCAGCTGTGCAGTGCTGGGGACAGCCCATGGCACAAGCTCCACCAGCAGCACCCACATTCACCCCATCTCTGCCAGTGCAGCAGCAAACTGGGAATCCCTGGCATTCAGTGCATCCATGGGAAACAATGGCACAGAGTTCAGTGAGATGGCATCCCAGCCTGGGACCGTGCCAGCGGGGCAGGCCTGGCTCTCACCTGCCATGAGGGGATCTTCATGGCCAAGAGGGTCAGGTTGGGCTCCCCTCACCCTTCAGGTGAGCAGCACCCCTTCAATAAACTGAGGAAGGACAGTGTTTGCTACATCACCACTGCTCCGCTTTTGACCATCGCCTTGGCCACGCGAGCTCTGGAGTTCGTGTAAATCCACCCCAGAGAGCCTCGGGGACAATTTCCTCCTCTGCACACGGATGCCCCGATGCACTTTGCTCCAGGTTTCCATGCTCAACCCTTGCATGTCACCAACGCCTGGGGATGAAGAAGCGGCTTCACTGGCTCAGCTGAGCTCTCGGCTCTGCCCTCCGAGGAGCGGTCGGTCATTAAAGCTGCCGCACAATGCGGCAGACCACAACATCGCTGCTAATTGCCGCTGCCAACGATCCCCTGTGAAGGCAGGGGTAACAGGAGGCTCTGCTCTTTGTGAATCCTGTGCTTTAGAGGCAACAGCACCGCCCAGGACCATAGGAAAAATTACTGAAGGGACCCTAGAGCAAAGTGCGAGGGCTCAGGAGAAGCACACGAGGGAATGGAACTGCTTTCCCAAGGCTGACAGGCTCCTCAAAGCAAGTAGTAAGGAGAAATCTGCTGTTGCACAGCTACACCTGTTTGTAAGCAGCCTCTTTGTTCACCAAGGCAGGATTAGCCTGACATGGATTTAGATGCTGCTCAGATTTTTACGGTGCACAGCTGTCAACCAGAGAGGTGTCTGACACAGCACGATCCCGCTTCACCCGATGCCAAATGTGCGTGTGGCAGAGCGGGAGCCTCCAGGCTGTGGAAAGACCAAGACTCATTGATTAGGGCTGGTTTAATGACAGAAGTCGGGAGTCCGGATCGCGTGCAGCCAATCCTGCTCTGACCAGGGCAAGAAGTGGAGGCAGAGAACAGAAATGTGCCAGACACGTATGTGTTTTACACACTCGCTTCTGTTTTTCCGAAGGCTGAAATAATCCCCGGGTGTGACAGCAGCGAGCGCGCAGGGTCTGACAGGGCTGTGATTTGCGAGGGAGCACACCCCGCACTTCTGCCTCCCAACATTAATGCGAGCTGACAATGGTAGAGGCCTGGGCTCACATGACTTTAATCAGCGCTGCCCTAAGCCATCAGAATCACATTAATTATTTCAGGGCTTTCTTTTTGGATGAACAGGGAGCTCGTATTAAAAGCAAGAGCCTTCTGCTCAGCCTCTTCGTGAACCTCTTGCCCAGGTTTGTGAGGTGGGCTGTGCCCAGCTGCAGGTTTTGGCACCCACTGGGGACTGTCGGTGAAGTTTCACACCATCTTACAACACAGCAAACACCTCACTTGCTCTGCTTCCCCAAAGCTCCTGGGAGAGAATTCTGTCTTTCCCTCACTCCCAACAGATAACTGCAAACTTTCAGGCTTTAGGTATTTAATTTCCTTTAAAAATAAAACATTTCTTTTTGTTGCATACAAATAGCACATTAATTTCTTCCATAATATCATGCATGGAGCTTTAGAGATACTTTAGATCACAGCTTCCGTGCCGCTAGCTAACATGCCATCCAGGTAACAGCTTTACATGGAAATAAGATCAGAGGGGACAAGAAAATACTGTTCTATTGTTGCTTTTTTAAAAAAATAAGGAATCTTACACCTGCAGCTCAGTACGAAAATGCCTCCAGAGCAAGCACCCAGACAGCTGACTGTATTCCCTGGGAACTGTAATCATGCTCCGTTCATGCTTTGTCTCTCTCGACAAGGTGCATGCTTTCCCATTCCGTTAATAATTCAGCCAAGGGTACTCAAGAAAACTCAGGGAGTTAATGGAAAAGGTTGGTGCCTATGAGCACTAGACAGGAATTGCTTTCTGGCAAGAAGGTGGAGCCTCCCATCTTTCCAAAAGGAAACAATAGCTGTTTTTTTTTGGTAAGTTAAACGACAGAGAAGCTCATCTGTCAGGGAAGCGGATCTGTAAACCTAAGGCTTTATTTGCAAACAAGTCCCCCTTCCGTACTGCATTTCTCTCTCATCTCCCCGTGCAGCAGGAGCCGTGCAAGGTAATCATGGTTGCAACAGAAAGACAACTTAAAACAATCAAGACCCACAAAGCAAAGAAGCCAAACTCGTGCCTTTCCCCTTCAGAGCAGACAAACAGACAAAAAACAGTAGCTGAAAAGTGCTTACCGACTTTGGGCTCTTCTTTGGGACCGGCAGTCCTGAAAAATGGCAACAAGGGAAAAATAAACATTAGCATTAAACGTTACCTTCCCTTAAAGAAAAATCCCTAGGTGTATCATCCGAACGTAGCCATCTGCAGAGTTATGTCAGCTTTCGCTCTCGCATCGGAGTTACCAGTCTGTTCATATCGAATCAAAGCACAGGGAGAGGGAGAGCGAGCGAGAGACGGGAGCGGGGGGAGAGCTCTATCTGCATTAGCTATGCTGACTTGTGCTGCAGCAGCCGGGAGGCTGGGAGAGAAACCCACAGCCCTCAGCGGCTGCCGAAACCCTGCGCTCGGGCAGAATCTCAAATGCTCCCCTGGATTACGGGAGACTTAGCTCACAATTAAGCCGAGGCTCTTTCCCCCTGACGCGATCGGCTCGGCGATTTTATCGGACCAATCGCGGAGGCGCAGGGCAAACAGGTTGATTTTTTAAAAAAGTATTTCTCCAGAAATCGATTTTTGAACAGGAAAACGGGCACGGGCTTGAGCCAAGAGGTGCGGGCTGGGCAAAGGAAAACAAAAGCATGAGGAAGAATAAGCTTTTATCCCTAAAAATGTGAATATTACTGAGAAAGCACGTTTTCCTTCCTGTCTATCCTCAGTGTAAATCTTTGACACCAGAGGTTTTATCTGTTAGCAACAATTTCAGAGAGCTGTGGCATGAGAATAAGCACTACCAGTGCCTTGACCCCTGGGAGGGGGGAAGCTCGGGAGCTTGGAGAAGGGGAGTTTACACAGGTTGCAGTTGATGTAAAGGAAGAAACAACTGGGAGGGCACCAGGGAAGGTTTTTTCAAGGACAATTTTGCATTTTGAAGCAGCCTCTTACTTGCTCTGTGATGAGCAAGAGAACTCAAGAGAGATTTCAATCAACTACTTATGCATATAGCCCAGTTGCCAGCAGCAAGGCAACACTTGTCCAGGGGTTTACCTATAAATGCAGGAAAAGCTCTTTCTTGTGCCTTTTGCAAGAATGCCCAAGACTTCCCTTTTCTCTAACTGTTGGAAGAGAGGAAAACTCCCCATATTTTGCTCTGTGTGACACTCCAGAAACAAACATAAACCTAAACACAGATTACATTGCACATTAAGTGCTCAGTAATTCAGATGTTTGAAATCTGCTTTTGTCTTTAGTATGTGATTTATGTGGCATTTATGCTGCATTACATTTTCGACTTTATGCATTGTTTATTCTAAAACCCATGCCCTCATCTAACTTTTACACAGAGAATAAAATAAGTGAAGCAAGTAAATTACAGATCTGTCTAGGAAGATGCCTATTTTAAGGTAATTTGGGAGATGATAGTTCTGAATAGGGAAGATCCACAATTAAAAATGATAAACAGAGTTCACTTTGCTGTTGCTCTCAGATTGGAATGCATACTGCAACAAGGATTTAAAATGAAACAGTTTCAAGCTTTTGAGGAATATCTGTGCTCTGCATGTCACTGATGCATTCCCAGCCAATAGCTGATATCCCTCCAGGCACTGATTGATCGAGGGACAATGAAACATCAAAACTGTTTGAACGAAACAATCAAGACTGCAGCTTCATTTTTGCTGATGGGGACTGTGTTTATGTAATACACTTAAAGAGGAAAGCACTAATAATGTTCGTGGCAAGTCCCATTTTTAACAGGCATCATTTATCACAGAGATAAACACAGAGATAGAGATTCTCCTCTCTCTCTCCCTCCTTCCACATGCATGCACACACGTTTACTCTCCCTTTCCAAGAGATGCTCTTTCCTATTAAATCAATAGGTAGAGCAGATCCCCGTGTACACATGCACCCCTAACACACCAGCATGAGACAGAAAATATATTACAGCAATTTAAATGCTCCCTCCAAAATAAAAAGTGGAAATGCAGCAGGTCTGTTGGTTCATATTGTATCAGAATTCAGTTTATTGCATCACAAACATTAAATGCTAAAATTTAATAAGTATGAACTACTGAACAAACCTTTCCTTTAAATTTGTCAATAATTTCGTCTGTTCTGACCCCAAAGAGATGAAAAATAGTTGAAAAATAATGAAAAACACATCAAGACCATTGTTTGGCGAGTGTATCTTACAGTGTCAGTGCTCTGTGCCAGACTTTGCTGCAGAACAAGCAATAAATGACTTTTTACCTAAATAAGTGACTGCAGAACACGTTAACAAATGTCTGTAGTTTTTCATGGGACAAGCTTATAGTCAGGGGAATAACCTGCCTGCACATTTCCCTGTGAAAATGTTATTTATTCATCTAATTAGGGTCTCATTTCAGAACTCCAGCTCTTGACGCAGCAGGCCAAATGAGCAAATGATAGGTATAATGGGTAGTTTTCATGCTCAGATGATGGAATGGATACAGCATTTAACAGCGATGAACACGAAGAGCTTGAATAACCCCCAAATCCTGGGAGCACCACTAGTGAGAAAACGCCAGGCTTTTCCAAAAAGCTTCTGGGAAAGAAATTGCCCAAGCCTATGAATCTGGAATATTGACAGCTATGAATTACAATATCCATCTTTTGGTTCCATTAACGTGTCTCATCACTGCTCGCGCTATGCCTTGCTTGGAAGCTCATCCTCCCAAGGCTGCCCGTTCTCCCCTGAAGCCTCACTGCAAATTTTTCAGAGGTAAATGGGCCAAGCACGGATTCAACACCCAGTTTGCATCTTTCTGGCATTGTCCAGCTTTTTAGTGGTTGGAGTAATAGCTTCACATCCCTGGCTAAGAGAAGCCAAAAGGCTTGTCCCTGCTCTGATACTAGAATAGTAATAGTTTATACTGACACTGTTTGCAGGATAATTCCTCTGTGATTTGGTGCCTATGGACACCTCTTGCTACTACCTGAAATGTGGAGTTTTGGAGATGCAGATGAGAGAAGGTGGAAGGGTCAAGCAATTGAATGGGGCTGTTGTCATCACAGAGTTAACTGTGTTTGAAAACAAACAAGCACATCTGGCAAACAATGTCAATATGACCTAAAACCCCCTGAATGGGCTCATTGTAGCTACTTACTAAATGTGCCTGGAATTTAATTAATTAGAAAACACAAATTACTCCCCTCTAAATAACAACGTAATAAAGCAACTGCTTAATGAAAAATATCAGTGATCAGTGAGCAATCCACAAGAACAAAAAAAGGGATTGTAATCAAACTAAATTCACAGACTCGTCAGCAAGACAAGAAAGGCTTCATACAAGGTTAGTCAAAAATGAGTCAGATGCAGGGATCTAAATTAAACTAATTATCACAGAGATTATTACATTTATCTTAACAAAACCCTCTCTCTTTTCTCGCCAGTACTCCCTAAAGCTCTGTGTACAGCTGGCTGCATCCATCTGCTCAACTACATTTTGTAACATAGGGTAAAAAAATGTAAATCATTAAGTGAGTTTTGTAGCATGACTTAGGCACTCTTAATGCCATTACCCATCAGGAGCTGCATTTCTGTTGTGTGACACTGTGTTAGGTTGTGAGCAAAGTGGTCCATGAATTAAGGCCTCCACTCAGCTTCCTTCACACACAGCATGTGTTAATTGTTCAATCTTACGTGGTACAACTTTTGGAGCTGGGAAGCTGTAAGGTCACTAACCCTACCTACAATGAGCTCAGGGAAGAACACATGGGACAAAACTATGACCCCAAGTGCTGCTGTTTCTAACATGCAATGCTCCTCTGTTCTTAAAGGAACACTTTATCTCATCTCCTTTGTCTTTGTGCAACCCAATTAACATGGGAAGGGAACACATCACATGGTAAATTCTGCTTTGCTGAGCATATACAAATGCAGTGTGTGACCACAAACCCACACCACAGCCTGGGCCTGATTCTAGTGAAAGCTCAGAAGGCCATAAATCCTCAAAAATTATCTAAATGGACACCAGACACAACATGCTCTGCTCTACAATCCCACGTTTTAGAGATGGTAGACCAGAATTATCTCAAGTAGAATTCTAAGGAAGACCTATCTCCAGGCTCCATAGGAGTTGTCCAGTCAACTCATCCGAACAGCTTGGACATGTGGAGGCCAGCTGGTGTGAACACTTGTCTCTTTACAACACACACGTGAAAGTATAGGTTTCAATGGGATTTCAATTGAAGTTGGAACAATTCAATATCAGTTTGCACAATCCACCCACAGGACAAAGGTTCCTGGAATTGCTAACAGCCAGTCTGGAAGCCAGACTAGCATCTTATTTATGGCTTACAACATCTGTGGCTACTACTCAAGATTTTTCATTTTTGGGGTGATTTTGCACCAGCTGCGTCCAGATCTTCACTTCTCACAATTCCTTAACACTTCCAAACTGGACACCTTGTGGACCATCTATATCCAACAGCAAACTAAGGCATTTGTGAGTCTAAGTGGAAAGGTCACCCACTGGGTTTTGCCATTATGTTGTCTGCAGCCCACAATGTACAACTGCTGAAAATTAGTTGGAGATGAATAAAAACACAAGAAAAAGATTTCAGGCTGTGTCATAAGGTTAACATTTACAGAGAAAATGTCCCTGCCTGGAAAAAAACCAACAACCCTCAAGCTTTCTAAATAGCGCTTGCACCGTGCTGAATAAAAACCAAAGGCTGTATCAAAGAAAACAGACACTCTGAAAGATGAGGTTTAGGTAAAGTGCCAGAGTCTGGGGGTACACAACCATGTACCTGGCACTGAACATTGATTACTGCTTTCTGTGTGCAAAACAAGGAACTTTAAATAATTAATGCTAACGGCCATTAGTGCTGCCAGGGGGGCAGGGAATGGGAGGTTGGTGGTGACAAAGCAATCCCCTTGATTCTGTATAATCCATTGCCAAAGAATTTCTAATAAAGGACAAATACTATCTAAAAAAGTAGATGAAAGTTGGTCTTTTTCAGACTGGAGAAAGAACAAGAATAACCTGCAGCAAGAGAGGCAAACCTATGCAGGCATAAGGAGCACCATCATGAAGAAATCCCCTACCTGCCCCTGCCCAACTTTTCTGCTTGTCATTGTGATTTGCATAACAAGAGTGTCACTGCACTAGCAAAAAATTAGCTATGCAATACAAGCTTTAAGTAAGAGAATAATTTACACTGCAGGAATATATCCCTGCTATAAATCAAGTTTGGTAACTTCCAAATGCAGTGAAAAATGCCACATTTCTGACGCTAATGTTCAATGCTAATGCTAAGAAAGCAATGTTTTGAAGAGATCATCTTGGGCATTATTAACCCACTGTCACTGACAGAAAGCATAATGAGGCATAGAACATTATTGCCATTAACATGAATTTCAGTTCTAGATGTCTAAAGATGTTAAATTGTATTAGCCTCAAATACTCATTTTTGGTCGGGATGCTAAACAATTCCTCCTCGTTAAAGTCTCAGTCATATTTTCAGCATCTCAAACGAGAATTGATTTTATAAGCAATGAAAAAGATATAGGCTAATAAAATGCTATTTAATTACTATGAAAATATAAATTTAACTATGCAGTAATATATGTAAGGTAATGCCAAGACAATAAGGTAATAAAGAGCTTGAGAATTAGTGTGACAATTACCGTCTAGCCTATGGTTGAAAGCATGTCAGCAGTTCTCGCATTTTTATTTTGAAGCTCATTAAATGAAGAGCTTACCATAAAGCTCGAGCTGTTGGAGTCATACGCCTAAATGAAACTCTTTGTTAATATTTAAACAAATATGTACATGGACATTAAATTTCTGAAATCTCACAAATTTCAGAAGCCATGTAGGTACCAAGAGGCAGCAGCACCTCAAGGCCAACCCCACATCCCACTCTAAGCTCCTTATAGAGGACACTGGAGAGGAGAAACCATATTTTGCTACTGTCACATCTCTATTTATGCTGCTCAGTGAGAGCATTTGTCTTCAGACTTACCACAGCGTTGCTGCAAGGTGTAAATCCACACGCCCAAACTTGGTGGCTTATGGCACATTCTCATATTTCATATTTGGAGAGCAGCCTGCACAGAGGGGATGCCTCAAATAGGGCCCTCTTGGCATTGGTTTGATTTTGCTATTAATAAATAACATCCCTTAATAGTAAGATAATATTTACAGAATGCTTAGCCAGATTCAGACCTGGAGAGTGCAAAGGCTCATGTGGCACACTAAGACAGAAAAACTTTACTAGGGGACAATGGTTTTACAGATGTTTTTGCAGAACATAAACATATTAGTTTTAAAATAGTTTTCTATTAAAATAGATCAGTAACTCAATATAATTTCAAGTATGTAGTTGTACATCTCAGAAACTATCCCTGAAGGATGGAGACAAACCCTCTGATAAGTACCTGCACATCCCTACCAACATCACCTTCATGCACCCCCAGCCACAGTGTCCTGACCTGCCCCAGCATCCTCAGCCAGCTGTGTCACCTCCCTGAAGCTCAGCCTCCTCTACCAAGACTTTCTGGTCTACCAGTCCTGCCAACTTCTTGAGTCCATCTCATGGTACTCTGCAGATCTTCTGGCACAAAAGACATAGGTTAACAGGTTCTTAAAGATGGTATACTCCTAATTACTATCACCATCAAAAAATATGCCTGACACAGAAAAAATAAACTTTAAAATTAATAAACATAGCATCCCAATGCAGAATGGGAAAATATTTAAATTCAGAATGGAGAGAGTTTCAGACAGGTGGATAGATATTTAAAAACAAGCTATTTCAGAACAAAACCAATGACTAGTCCATTACAAAGCCATCCTTCTTACTCAGTTTTGCCCACCTGCTATGCTTTTAATGACTCTCCAAATCTATTTATTTATAGTGATAAAGATCTTTCTTAGATTACAGATATTTCATTAGTTTAGTTATGACTAGTTACTACAATGTCAAATCAGGGCAGCAGTTATTGCACCTACCTGCAATGTGGCAGATAAAACCTCATTATTTACAAGTATATGCACACCAAAATGCCATCCAGGTGGGTATGTAATGGTAGCAGGAAAAACTGAGTGGAATGAAACCCTTCATCCTGCACACCTCCAGGTCTGCTCCATTTCCTGCTTTGCAAATCCTGATGATGATGTGGGAGGCACATCTCCAGCTAAAGCTGCCTTATCTAATGCACAGTGTTAGGTTCTGCTGTGCCACCTTGTGTTACATCACATCACAATTGATATAAAACAGCACTGTGTGGGTTTGAGTTGCTCCACTTATACCACTTCAGCATTTAATACCAAAACCAAATCAAAACCTAAGGGGGGGGGGGGGGGGGGGGAAGCGCCAACTTCCAGACCCTGAAGCTAGGGAGGAGGAAAAAAAGCCTTTAGGAAGGGTTTCAGAGCTCTCATCTTTCAACTGCTAAGCAAGCCCCTGTTTTTTTCTCATCTCAGAGACTACTGCTTTCTGCAAGATAAGGTGGTTTGGGCAATAAAACATCCTGATGAGAAGATTTCAGCCATGTTTTTCTTTTCTCCCAGCATTCAGAAAATGCTTTGGTTTTCTTACTGATGCTAAAGCAGATCTAGATTCCCTGCCACAGAAAGGCAGCCATGCGTGTAACGTGCACACCACCACTACTGTGCTGTCAGCACACAGGACTGCACAAAACTGACATTATTTTGTTATTCCGAACATGTTAATTGTTCACCTCCTTAATAATTAAAGTACAGGTTTTCTCCTGGCCTTAAAGCACCCCTTGTGAAATAGCTCAAAACTTTAGGGAATTATATCAGCCCTTGAAATTAATCAAAATGTGTAACAAAATGCCAAACAATGAATCAGCAACTGTTCTATCCTATTTTACACTTCCAAACAACTCTGGAGCTCAGATGACACGATATATCTGGGGGACACAAGCTATAGCATAGATAGGCCATGCTGCCACAAAAATCATGTAGAGCTGATGCTGACCCAAAAAGCAGATTTCGCAGGCATCTCTTCATTTGCTTACTCATTTCTAGGAGAGAATCAGTGTAAATGGAGTTAATGAAGGGTAGATGAGGGGAAAACACTTGTGCCTCGAATGACTAACAGATTAGTGTCAGCACTTCACATGTATCACACCAGCAGTAGCTGGAAATTCTGCAGGCAATTAAAATGTTCATATACCAGAGATGCCAAGCCCCCTTCATTATCAGAACTGTAATATTATAAAGCTGCTCTTTTTGGAATCAGGTGTTCATAGGATAATGTGCTTTGCTTGGAGTTCCTTAGCCTCCCAGAGTTTAGGGAAGGCAATCAGATATGAATAGTAGAGGCTTGAAATAAAAAGACAGAAAGAACTCTCGTGTGGTATCTTTACATCTGGAATTTTGGGAGCTTAAAGTAAGATTTTGCACACTTTGCCTTTTTGATATTTGAATTTGTCACTTACTGTTTCAACTGGATGCCTCGTACCGAGAAAGTCCAGCACGATGTGGTAATGCTAATTAATTAGTTCCCGCAAATGCACTATTTGTATGGACATTAGTAACACATATCAAACTATTTCGTGTCTGAACAAGCTACCAACAATTAACCTTTGTGGCTGTAGGCATTTGCAGGCATCCAAACCCTTGGTGAAACCCTGCTGCCTCCTGGAGTCTAATGGGAGCCTTGCCATGGACTTCAGCAGCACCAAAACTTCTCCCTTCGTGTTTTTGGTAAGCAGAGTCATCCCAAACCTTGCAAATTCACATCATCAAAAACAAACGGCTAATGTCACTGAGATTAACACCTGTAAAGCACTTTGAAGGGGAAAAACACCACGCAATCCAAAATATTACATTATTTATAAGACGACCTGATTTTAAATGTTAAATTCGGCTTATTTTTATCACAAAGAGAAAACAAGTTTCTGCTCGCTTGCTTTACAAAACCAATTACCACTGATCAGTGTATGGTGCTGCATAACAATACAGAGCATTGTCCCAAAAAGGCGTATCTAACACTCCGGAGCTGCTACAGGAAAATTAACTTGCACAGTGGATTGAAATACATGCACATAAACAATTCTAATCAGGGGTACGAACTTCAAACTTCTTATTAAAAATACCCAAACCTGTAACATTTCCTTTATTTCATCTTTTTCTGACTTCAACTGATTTTTGTATCTGCTCCTTGATATACAAGTCCCTCATCAGAATAAGGCTGTAAGAGAATAGTAAATGTGAAAACAAACTTGCTTTAAACTTGCTTTAAAATCTCATCAGCTTTTTTTGGTCTTGTTAGAATATAATTCCACTCAACAGAGAGAAAAGAATAATGAAGAGTGACTTGGTGGTTTAGAAAAAAAAAAAGATGCAGCTACTCTCAACTAAAGGTTCCCTCAGTCCTTCTCCTTCTCTGCACATGAGTTTTAACAATATATTTTTACTAGGATAGTCTGGTTTCAGAAAATGCAAAGGGCATGCAGCAAAACATTTTAAAAACATTTCATTTCTAACACAGTTTGTAGAGCAACTTACAAACTTTACTAATCTGATTCCCTTCTTCCCAGGCAAATCTCCTTAAAGGAAATAGTACAAAAATAAACAATAGGAAACAATTGAAGACAGAGTTTTAAATGCCAAATAAGATTCCAAGTTTAATCAGGAAATCCATAACTCTGGAATTACAAAGTAAGAACCCTGGAATAAAAAGTAATGCACTTGAAAAATAAATCTTGGCATTACATAAGCATACTATGATTCTGATTTTCTAAATATGACTTACTAACCAGTGAGGGCTGCCTATGAGCTATCAAAAATATTCCCCCACCTGTTATTTCTGTATGGTATTACTCGGAATACAATATCGGGTATTTTTCAGCTGAAAATAATCTCTACTGAGTGACAAATTGCTGAGAGATTCAACAAACAGGTTTGATGGAAGATACCTGAGTAGAAAGTACCGAGAGCTTTGGTGGTGGTTGTCAGAAGAAAGGCAAGGAAAAAAGGAGGTGACTTGAAATGAGACTTTCAAAAAATGTAGAAGTGAGTTGAGCACAGCAGGGGGCAGAAAGGAATTAGATCTATTCCTGCTCTGGAGGTTGAGGGGAGGAGCTGCCATAACATGGTGGGCTGGGGTGTAGAGAAGGAAAACCAACCATAAAGGTGGCACACACGATGACTGATACCAGCAGCTCTGTCTGTGCTCAGCAAGACGGGGCTCACAGGGGTTCCTACGGATCCAAACACAGGACAAAGACCTCAGTATAAAGCTCTGCTCTCTCTGTACTAGAACTGAAAATACTGCTGGAAATGGTGAACTACTCCTCCCATTCCACAAGCTTTGGCACTGGCAAACACGCTCTGTGGTAACCATCAGATGATTCCCAGGTTCTGATTTTTGTCCTAAATGCAGTTTGGACTCACTTTCTCTCTAATTCAGCAGCTGCTAAGACAGTTTGAAATTTTCTGGCAGCGCGATGCTTAAGTGGCATGACTTTCAAACTCACTCTTCACTGCAAGCCTAAAGGGCAAACAGAAGTGAGTGGCTTGTTCAAAAGAGTTCAAGTCTGCACTGAATAGCTGATTGCAGCTCTAATTACCATAGTTTTACATCATTAGGGATAGCAACTGAAAAGGAGCTCTAATTCCAACACTTTTTTTTTTTTTTTGGCTCTTACCACTCAATGATCCAGTTCCAACACTTCTGCTAAGGACAGGAAGAGGAAACTTTCCATGAGGAGAGAGGTTCTTGATGAACAAGTACAAAGGCAACATTTTTGCTTACAGAATTCAGGCTGACAGGCATTTGTAGTGGGGGAGAAAGGATGGAGTAGTGACAGAACGTCCTCTGAAACCTGCAGCAGTAGCAGATTTCACTCAGCTCAGGTATTTAATGCTCAGTGCCACTGCTCATCTGTGCCTGAGAGTTGTATTTTGACATTTTAGAGCTCGAAGAGCAATTTGATTTCAATTATCCTATTATAATGTGCAATTACAAGTTTTTATGATACACGGTTTGTAAAGTTTTCCCACTGTGTCTGAGGGATCCTGTAACTCTCTCTATCCTGGGTGGGGGGAGCCCGAGCTGCAGCAAACAGCACAAAAGAAAAGCACATGTATTTTTATATTACTATGTGATGTTTCAAAGGCATGAACACAGAGACAGAAAAAATATGTCCTTCCATTTAAGCCTCCACAAAGAGCCTTCAAGTCCAGGGCAGTTGACTCTAGCATTCACTTCCAGCACAGGAAGGACAAGTAAAACTCTTCTCCATGGGAAGTGTGGAGGTTAATTACTCTCACATGCCAAGAGCATCACTGGAACAGCAAAGGAAGGCCCATGTAGCTAAGCAGACCTGATAGGTTTATTGCTTTAGAGCTTTGTAATTTTGTTCCATTGCTGAAAATTCTTGTTGTAGTTACGAGTCACAAAGACCTTCTTAAGCCCACTGAGTCAAGGACCAACTGAGCAGGACAATGGGCACAGATCCCTCCCCACTTCCATGCACCTCATTATTCCTCACAAACACCTTCCATTCCTCTGAATCATAAACAAGGAATTTACTATAGACTTTTACATGAAGGCAAGACTCAGGTACCCACTGATAAGCATTTAGACAGGTTGATATTGCATTGATTATTCTTCCCATAAAATAAATTTAGTTATGAAACTCTAGTATGTTTTCTTTTTCATACAGTGTATTTCCATTCCCCAGTCTAATGTGAATTTGGCACTAGGCAAAGCTATCAGAAATGCCACTGATTTGCACATGGCATGTGAGTGACATTTCACCTGGGTGCCTTTACTTTGATCTAGAGCAAAATTGGAACACATCTTCCAGGGGGTTATGTAGATCAGGCTCAAGGTTTATGCTATTTTTGACCTTCAAGTGAATAAAGATGCAACAAATGTTTTCACTGAAACAAATGTTAGATCTCAGTGACTCAAAGAAATACAGCTCAGTAGTTTTGCTGAATAACTTGTACTGAAGCAGCCCCCCACCTGTCCCAAAATAGACACAACTTCCAGAATAAAAGTCCCTCAGGGAGCAGGGAAATTATTCTGATGACATTTTACTTTTATTATGACTAGAATCCATGCAGAATGGAGAGATATTTGAGAGTTGCTTATTTCAGTTGATTACTGTGCATAGACAAGGATTCAATAACAAATGGATTTCAAGTGGCAAATAATATTACCTTCCTTCTCTGCTTTTATTTTTTTTCTTATGAAAAGTACTTTATGTACTTTGTAATTATAAGTTTAAAAGAACCTTTTCAGCTACAAACATTAAAAATAAAGTTGTGCCTTTTGTGGCCTTATTAACAGTAGTTCTTTAAAATAACCCAAACGTGTAATCACATTTTCCAGAGCAAGGACAAAAACATATGCTTAATTCTGCATTTTGTAGCCAGTAGCACTGGTTCACTTTGAGGTCCACAGCCCTTGAAGGGTCCTGCTGGGTTATCAAGGATCTCCTCTGCTGTTGCAGGCACCATGTCCTATGCCCTTCAAACATGCTGAGCTTCACCTTCAGGCTTTAGCAAAGCTTTTGTGCCTCCTCCACTTTGACTTACAGGCCCTAATGGCCTGGCACTTTCTTCTCATTTCCAGTTTAAATTACTCATGGCCAAACAACACACAGCTGTTTTTCAGCCAACTCTTGTGTTTAAGTATCTTCTATCTCTCCCTCCTAATAGAAACAATAATTATTCTGTCCCCTCTGTCACTTTATTTGGCTAAGCAAAAGCAGCTTTGCTGACCTGCTCTTGCATCCAGCCCAATTAACCCTCTGCACCGTGACTCTACTCAGTGCTCCCCCTTCCTGAAACCCTCAGGATACACTCAGTGAGTTTTATCCTGCACCATGTGCAGGTGAAACAGGAAAACAACAGCAATAATAAAATCAACCCTACAGAGGAGAGGAGGGATGAGAAAATAAAAAATCAAACCAGAACATAGACAAGGTAAGTTTTCCATGGGGCCTCTGGAAAGCAAAATCTCAGTGGCCTGACTTTGTATTAAAGTATTTGTCCCTTTGACCCAACCCTGCATGAGTCCTGCAAACGATTTCAGATGACATGTGAGCAGCCGAGCACACAGAGGGAGCATTTCAGCTTCATCCCTCCTGAAATCATCCTTCTGTTCTTCACTTTGAGGCAGTGTCAGGATTCTCCCACTCCCATAAGACAGCTCTTCAGATGAACACACTTCACAGTAAATATTTTACACACTGCTCTCAGCAGCTCTGGGTTTGCATTTTAACAATTGCACCTCCTTGTTGGGAGTGCACCAGCAGCTTGGAGCAGGCAGAGCTTTTCCTGTATATTATACATCTTTTTCTGGTATTTTTCTGCCTGATTAGTAATCACTTCTGAAAATCATTTCAACAGCTCTGAACACCAGCCTTAGTGTTGCAGGGATGCTTCCTGCACAGCGGGACTGAATGCAAATGCTGGGCTGAAGTCAGGATGCTGACAGCAGCTGAGCACTTTCCTCACTGGACACCAGAGGGAGGAGGAGGAAAGGACAAGTGACAGGGAAGCTAAAGAACTGTTTCGAAAACCCTGAAGGAGCTCATCAGACACTCGAGCCAAGCACATTTCTGCCATGGGACCAAAATAAATAGCGGCACCTTGTCTGGGGATGGTACTGCTGATAAAGGACTTGGCAGGGGTAACACGAGGTCAAGTTACGGGAGAAAGGACCCAAGAGCAGCAGCACTGAGTGACAGATGATTTTAGCCAGTCTCATCTTTTTTTTTTTTTTGGAAGGGAACTTAGAGACCATCTAGTTCCAATGTCCCTGCTGTGGGCACAGACAACCTTCCACTAGACCAGATTGCTCAAAGCTGCATCCAATGTGGCCCTGAACAGATTCAGGGATGGGGAAGCCACAGCTTCTCTGGGCAACCTGTGCCAGGGCCTCACCACTATCACAGTCGAGGATTTATTCCTAATATCTAATCTAAACTTATTCACTTTCAGTTTAAAGCCAATTGCCCTTGTTCTATCACCACATGCCCTTGTAAAAAGTCCCTCTCCAGCCATTTTGTAGCCCCTTCAGGTACTAGAAGGTGCTCCAAGGTCTCCCTGAAGCCTTCTCTTCTCCGTGTTGAACAATCCCAACTCTGTCTTTACTATAGGAGAGGTGCTCCATCCCTCTAACCATCTTTGTGGCCTCCTCTGGACTTGCTCAAACAGGTCCATGTTTTTCCAGTGCTGGGGCTTCCAGAGCTGGATGCAGCACTGCAGGTGGGGTCTCTGAAGGGCAGAATCCCCTCCCTCAGCTGCTGCTTTGGAGCACTCCAGGACACGGGTGGTTTCTGGGCTGCCAGCACACACAGCCAGGGCACGTCCAGCCTCCCATCCACCAGCATCGTCTTACAAGCTTTAAACAAACCTGCCTGCTTTCAGTTCTGGGGCTACCACTGTCCTTACTCTGCTTGGCTTCTCTGCCACAGCTTGAGTGCCTTTTGGTCCAGCTTTCCCCTGGATGTGAAGAGAAACCTGTTTCAGTGATTAACTGTGGGTCCAGGCCCATCACAGTCTCTGAGTCCTGTACCGTGAGAGCGTGAAATTTGAAACTGCAGGTGCTCTGTGCTGAGATGGAAATGTCAGGACCTTGAAGCAGCGAGGGAGGCAGTTCAAGGAGACTGATATGGTACCTTGTCTAAGGAAGGTGATTGCACATGCTCAGTATGTGGTTAGTACCTCAATTAATTTTTTTTTTAAAAAAGGAGATTCAACAAGATTACCAGGGAGCTATTTACTATTTTATTAAAACTATGCTTTTATTTCCTCATCAAATCTTTTCATTATGCCTTCAAGGCAAAAGGAGGATTATTAAATGTCAGGCACAATTCAAATAATTAATGTATGGTGTTACCAGATATATATGCACTCTCCAGGAGGATTAATAATAGCTGCTATTTTTCTTCCAACCATATTTTCTCCATAATGCATATATTAATCATGAGAATACAGAGCATTTTTTAAATCTCTCCAGGACTGAAAGTCTTTAAGGAACTCACACTTTGAAAAGTGGAGAATTCTTAATATATTCTGGTCTCTACTTTTTAATTTACTATCAAAATACAAAAACAAAGTAAGCACTTGGAAATGAAGGAATATAGGAAAGGCAGTGCATTCTCCACAGCTATAAATTGCAGAATCAGTGTCTTCAATGCCTTGAAACAGGTCTTTGAAAACAGCAAACCTGACTTGTAAATTCAGGAAGCAACTTGTCTCCCGTTAAAATGGGCTGGCTCTTGTTTCTTACTTACTACAGTCAAAATACTTCAGACTAAAGTCATCAGAAAAGTACTTTTATTGCACACACTCCTCCCAGAGCTGGCTGGAGGCTGTGTCCAGCACTTACTCGTCAGCTTAACTTTGCTCATCCCTGTGAAGAAATGGGTACATCTTCCATAAAAACCACTGCATGGGACAGTGGAGCCAGAGTTTGTCCATTTGATATCCCCACTGACAATGCCAGAGCAGAGGGAGGGAGGGTTGGCCCCTGTGCTCTTGACTTTGCACTCAACAGCTGATCTGGAGTTTCCCTGGGAGCTTGACCCTATTCCAGGAATCTTAACCCACAGGATAAAAATGTGCTATGAGAGGTTGGGGGGATGCTTCCTCTGGTTACTTTACACTTACTATGTGTAGGGAAAGAAAGAGTTCCTGTGGATGGACTGATCACTGACAGGCTACCTGCCTTCCATGCTCCACAAGGGCTGCAGACACACTGCCTGGGGGGTGGGTTTTGTACTTGCTGATGGCCTCAGCAATGCAACAAAAAATGAGCAGAGGTCCCAAGTGCACAGCAAAGAAATGTGTCCAAAAGCAACACTGCAATTGCTTACAACCTGGAGAAGTTTAAATTCTCTCCTACACTCCCAGCTGTATCCCAGGTGTAACCCTTTCCCAGTGAAGAGTGATTGAGTATCTGATTTTGAATGCTGCAGATTACAGATATACAGGACCAGCCTTTTCCATCACCCAGAACAGCTCAAGAAATGTCCATGTTCTATTTAAAACACTCAAGTTTTACAAGCATGAGACCAGGGTTTGTTATGTAAGTAAAGGTGTAGGAACATGTGTGTAACCACAGCACCCTTCAGCCCATTCCCAGAGGATGTGTGAAGTGCCTGTGCCCATGGGAACCTGAGCATCCCCCTCAGTGCAGCATCACACAACAAATAATTTTAACCACCTATGTGACCTGACAACTGCCAGCTTGGGGCAGTTCCTACACCTCAGGTCAAAAACCATCTCCCCAGAGAGGCTTAGGAGAGCAGAACACATCTTTCATGACATGCCTTTTTTTTTTTTTTTTTTTAAATTTCAGGAAGCAATTTTTTTAAAGCAGTTTCGAAGACTTACCTCCTCGCTGCACCAGCAACGTGACTTCGCTTCCCTTAGGACATTCAATCAGCATATCCACCACCTGGTTGTGAGTGAGGCTCTGCACATTCTTCTTGTTGACTTCGACTATGAGGTCGCCCTCCTTCAAGCCGCGGCACCTCGGGCTGTCCACGATTTGTTTCACTCTTTGGCCGCCCCCACCGGGACTGTCTGCTATAGTGAACCCAAAGCCCATGGGCCCTTTCACTATATGCACAGTTATGAGTTCAGGCTGTGTCGCTATCGAAGACGCCAAAGAGACCGTGTCATTGGGGTACCCGTGGGGTCCATTGGAGGAGACCTCAGCCGGGCTGCTGGGTCTCGCCTCCTTTGTGCCATTTACTTTCCCTGTTTTACTGCTGTGGCTCGCTGGGGAGTCGTAATTTTCCTGCCCGTTCACAATGATTGGTTCTTTGTCCAAAATCGCCACGGACGTGACCAGGCTCGTGTTGGGATCGTCGGGGTCGAAGGGCAGGGGGTACCCTCGGCACAGTTCGAGGTCCACGCTGGCACCGATGGGGATGGACTGGAAGATTTTCACCACTTGGGCGTGAGTGTGCCCCAGCACACAGGTGTCGTTCACGCTGACTATGACGTCCCCTGCAGAGGACACAAACAGATACACAAACACATATATTTTGTGCGCCCTGGGGAAGGTGAGGACTAGAGCCTGAGAGCAGATCTGCAGCATCCACAGGTGCCCCTCACAGGCAGCAGCAGCAGCATTTCAGCATGAAGAAAAAGAGTGGCAACACTTGGGCGAGCAAAAACTCCCTGTACACAGCAGATTCACTGCATAAAGCCTTTATGTACATAAACATTTCTGAAAGTGAAAATGGAATTGGCTCACCTAAAAAATTAATGAATTCAGATGATAGTCTATGGCCCGTTTAACAGCTATTTTGAAGTCCGGCTCTCAGTGTTTCGCACTGTGGTACACTGACATATGATAGAAACAAAACTGAGAGCACATGAGAGCTGTAACAGAAGGCTCTCAAATACCAACTGCTCAAATGCAGTGCCACATGTCATGTCTCATAATCCAGCCTGAAATCTAGGTATCGATTAAGTTATGAGTCATTTTATTAACACTGGGGCTACAAAACAGGGATGTTTAATGCTGGGATGCTTGACCTGCAAGTGAGGAGTTGTGACCTCAGATGAATCCTAAGAAGATTTCACAGAGTCAAGATTGAAGAGACCTCCGAGATCAAGTCAAACCATTAACCCAGCACCACCGTGTTCACCACTAAACCATATTTCATATTTCACCACTAAACCATCATCCTGGGCCTGATCTCTCACAAAATAAACTGGCCTTCGCTGCATCCACACAGGGAAATGCAAACCAGCCCACTAGTCTGCCCATTCCTTGGGATTAACTTTGCAAAGGGGAAAGCAGCACGGCAGAGACCCAAACACATAGTGGTGCAGCCCTACAAACATCCATCATCCACTGCCACACTGGGGAGCAGTAACCCACAGCCTGACGTGGGACCCCATAACTACTGGCTTCTCTCCTCAGGGGAGAGCAGCAGCTGGCAGAGCCCCAGCTGGATACTGTGATACCTGAAATTCCAACACCTTAAGTTCCCTAAGATGTTGAACATATCCCTCTCAGGGTATCTCACTTCCCGGCTTGCTGATGGGAAAGCTGAATGCCTTTCCCCAGTAAGGGGAAGAGGGCTTTTATGAAAGGCACATAAACCCAGCTGTATAAAGATAAACCAAAATGGTGGGGATGATTTTTATATAAAGCTTCAGTACCTGTTTCCATTTTGCCATCCAATGCTGCAGGGCCGTCAAGCACCAAACTTTTGATTTGGAGAAACTCATCTGGCTCATCCCCTCCAACGACGGTGAAGCCAAAACCCCTGCTGCTTTTCCTTAGCTTGGTGTGGATGAACTTCCCTTTCAACTCAGAAGGGTTTCGTGTAAAAAAAGGTTTTCCTGCATAGGAAGTTTGGAAAAAAAAAATCTATAAACAGGCAGACAAGAGTGTTTGATCTCTTTTTCCTCTGTCCCTCCCCGTTCTAACATGTACACAGATAAGCACAGCGGTGTGCAGGGCCAGGACTGCACTTCACTCCTGCATCCTCTCATCTCATGGCACTCCACCCATCTCCTTGGATCCAGTCATGCAGTAAAAGGTGTGAACAAAAACCCCAGTACCTGGCACTTTGTTAGCTGTGGTCGTGCACACCAAAGCCCCAAGGCTACAAAGGGGAAAACATGCTGCTTTAAAGAATGGAATATGTTAAAGCTGGGAATGCTGGGTTAGATATGTGTCTTATCTCTGTCCTGAGGTGGTTATATCCATCCTGGAAAGGATGGGGCGGGGGCAGCACAAATGCCTCCTACAGAAGGAGTCTGCAGCGAGAGTTTCTGCAGAAAGGAACATCATTATGCTTTTCACCACTTGACCTTCTCCAACCCACTCAGGAAAAAGCAACTTCTGAGCTCCGGCAAGACAGTGATATTCTTTAGTACAACCCCCCAGCCCCACCATCCCTACCACCCTGTGACCTCCCCTGGTGAAAAAGGGGAGGGCACTGATGTTGTTCTTCAGACACTGTTTGAAGCCTTTTCTCTCTCCTTTCTGCTCCTCGCCTGTTGTGAATGAAACACTGCCAGTGTGAAGTACGGATCAAAGAGTGGCCCAGGACCAGAGCAGCTGTGCTGGAGGGCTGGTAATGCTCTCTGGGAGCACAGTTCAGAGGGAAAGAGGTGCTCCACAGACAAAAGTGCACCCTTGCAAAGCATGTTGCACAGGCTCCGAAAAGGGATCATGGCTGCTGTACTTCACAGTGCCAACACTAAACACCTTTGCACTTTTAATTGTTTTTAACGCTTAGACTGTGCCACTAAGCCCTCTGGTGACAGCTCCAGGATCAGCAGTGGGTATCACAGCCAGGAGAGCTGGCGCACTTTCAAACACCTCGGCAGCATTGCCATGGGCCTCTGTTCAGAACGGAGACCTCGAGGGAGAGCGAGGGGATTTGAGACTCATAAGCCTTTGACTGAGGGAAAAAAAATGTATATTTGAAGATTATTCATGAGGGGGCAGAGTGAGGACTTGTAGTCTTCTGCCTTTGAAGGGTAGCAGAGGAACACAGTAATCCTGCAGATCGTGGGCAGATGCTCTGCTCAGACCCCAACCTGCAAAAAGCCCTGACTATCAAAGTGCAACCCAATGTTTCAGGTAACAAACATAGCTGAGAACAGCCTGCAGCAGGGCTTGGTCCTGGGCTCATTTCTGGTTCAAAAGAGAAGCAGAACAAGCACAGCTTCCTGGTGTCTGCCTACAGATACAGGTTGAGCTTTCCCTGCAGTAACAGGGCAGCAGCACCACAGGCTATGTCCCACCTACAGGATTTGGGAGGGGATCACATTTTAAATTAGTGTTATCTACAAAGCCCAGGCTGGGAGAGTGTTGCCAGGGGCACAAGGAAGGGTCCTTGTGCCCACATCCCTGCCAGCAGTGCCATCAAGGGGAGAGATGGAAACCTCTGGGCATAGGGCTGGGGAATATGGAAGCTGGAAATAGCTGCCGCAAATGGGGAGCAAGAGAAGAGGGAGCAGCGCTGAGAAAGGAAGAGGAGGGAATGAAAGAGAGGAGGAATCATCAGCAGGTACCAGGACACATCACTCAGAGTGGTGCTGAGACAGGTTAATGCTCTCCTGTAACACTGCTGCACATTTCAGTGGCTGGCAGTCAGGAGTGAGAAGAGACCTGAGTGATGGGCCCTTTCCATCATTGTGTGCGGATGCTTGGGCAGCAATTGCATCAGCCTGACAGTGGAAAAGGCAGAGGTGGCTTTCACAGATGTCTCCCTGAGAAAAATCAGTATGTTTGGGGCACTCTGACGACATGCCTAAACCCAGGTGCCTGGTGGTCAGGGTACCATCCTCAGACCTCCCATGCTTTTCCTTGCTGACAGACTGGATTACTCTAATATACTCCAGTACCCCATAGGAATGTGCTGGGGGCTTTGGATACTGCTAAATTCCTCATGTCTGTTTTGTAAGGGCTGATCTGCTGCCACCTGCTGCAGAAGAGCATTCCCTGGCTCTTCCTGGCAGGAAAAGTTGCCTGGGACAGCAGCATTCCTGCCAGGTCCACCTTTGGAGACCACAGCTGACCTGCCGAGCATGGGAGCATTTCCCAGCTCCCAGTTGCTCCCAATTCTGCCAGGAAGATGTGTTCCAGCCAGATGTCCCCTCTCTCACCTACCCCAGGCTCTGGTTCCTTCAGACCTGGACAATGCTATTCACTAATGCAACTTAGATGTAGTCAAAGAGAAGCCTGCTTACAACCACTTGTAACCAGAAAACACTTTATTGCAGCAGGTACAAGTGGAAATCCCTGCCCTTGCTGGCAACCTGACCTGGCAGTGCTTCAGCTCATCCTGCAAATTCAGGAATGATTCATGTCCGGTCTCGTTAGTTACTTAAGCAACTGGTCTGTGAGCAACCGGCTACACAGACCACTAATAAATAAGGCTGTAATAGCCTAAAGTACCACAAATATGGACTTGAAACTAGTCTCAAAATCTGTGGCAATGCAGGTAAACGGGCCCATGCCCTGGTATGTCACACTAGTTATGGAAATATTGCCTTCGCTGGTGGCCAAGGATTTCATTCTCAGAAAAAAAACACTTGTTGCTCTTTTACAACCCGTTTAACGAGGTTGTTACCTTGCACTGGTGCTTCCCGAACTGCCTCTTGGTTGTTTGAAACATGGTTTGGAGCAGCGGGTGGTGGGAGAGATGGACACTCCTCTGTCCATTCTGGAGAGGGCAGAGAGGGAAATGTTACTTGTTTCACAACAGCACTGGGAGCTGCTGCAGGAGCACACGCTGCGAGTGTGGGGTGCAAGCAGAGGGGACGTGAGAACCATGGCAAGAGAGGAAACAGAGTCACAGACAGAGGGAATGAAATGAATGGCATGTCCAAACACCAGTTCTGGAGGACCTCTATGTCCAGGTCAACTGATCCATCTGCTGGGACATCCTACCTCAAGCTCAAACTTGGGACTTGATTTGCATCTATGTGGACTTGATATTTAAATGAAATCTATTCCCCGTGGCACTCAGGGCATCTAAGCAGAAGAACAAGCCCAAATGCCACATGCCACTCACTGCAGTTGGGCTGCATTTGAAGAAAATAATGAAGAAAAAAAAAAGTAAGAAAGAAAAAAAAGGAGGGGGAATGGAAGAAAAAAAAAATTGTTTCAAAATAATAAAATTACTTCACATGTTAGAGCCTGACAACTTCCAAAGGTCTTAGGTTAAGAAATCTCTCACTCAGAGGGGTTTCCAGTGCGTGTAAATGTTCACTCCTCATCCCCTTTGACAGCCTGAGTCCCAGGGAAGACTGGAACACCACCATCTACAGTGAACTACTTGATGGAGCAGATTAAACAGGAAAACATCTGTTTTACTTGGTTTCAGGAAGTCTATAAACTCTCCAGAAATAAAGGGCATCTAAAGAAAAATCTTTCCTCTCTTACAAGGCTGAAAGCTTCTGTGTTTAAGTGCTTATGATATGGTCTAGATTTTCTCCTTTGCTGCACCTTATGTGAAGGGCAAACACAACATTTCCCATGCACGTCACTTTGCCTCTGAACAGTAAGGCCACAGAAGGAAGGACAAACACTTGGGCATGGTGCTGCCATGGCCAGGGAGGGCACATTCCCTCATGAACACCCCAACCACGATGCCCTCAGGGGTTGCCAACCTTCTGGAGGCTGTTGCTGTTGCTCGAGCTGTTTCTTCCTCTTTGCTTCAAGAACTGGGTTTTCATACTGTGTCTTCCGGTTGATGTGGCTGGAGACAAAAGAGAGCAATAAATTAGGAAACCCCTTATGCAAACAGAAGGAATGAGGGCCAGGCATGAAACTCCTCTTTCTGAGGAAAGGAGTAAAATACCAAACAAACCCAAGAGCAGTGAGTGTGGAGCAAGGCTCACCTAGTAGTGCCAAAAAGAGTGTTTAGAAAAACAAGTGGATTCCAGTATTGATATGATGTCTTGAGTAGGAATGGCTAATTCCTCCAAATACATTAAAGTAGTGATCTCGCTGTGAAGAATGAGACTAAAATAGAAAAGGTGCTCTGTCTGATAGCATTTCAAAAGGCAGGCCTGTAGCACTCCTGCTTTAATCAGATTCCCAGAGGTGCAGTCATTCCCTGGCTCACCAAAGTTAAAAACAAACAAAACAAACAAACCCCAACAACTGGTAATAATATCTGTCAGTGGCCTGATCAATGCACATCAGGTGTCTTAAAAATACCTGCAGGGATGCAGGCTATGAGCTGGGCTCCAAATGAATCAAAATCTATCCAGAATCAGCCACCAGTAAATGCTCCCAGTGGAAACCAGCATTTGGTGAACCTTCAGCTGTACTCATTAGGCAGCTTTTGACCAGTATGAGATGCTGAGAGCCAATACTTCTTACCAATCCCAGGAAAATGAAAAAAAAAAAAAAAAAGTAGCCCAGCCCCAGCACAGCAGACAAGCCATGCACTCCACAAGAGGATAAACCGTCTCAGGAAACCAAGTGATGAACACCAGCCACAGATGCTGGGGTGGTGGAGGTATGTCTGGGACTCCCTGCAGCTTATGGTTCATCAACTGTTCAGGAGCCATTTTCAGTAGTCATTTTCTGCAGCAGAGGAGCAGGTAGACCTTAGAAAATTATATCAGCTTCAAGCCCATCTTTGTATCCAAAGTTAAGTTTACTATTAAGAACTTGCTATTATATTGTCTCCTATCCCATGTGTCTTTATAAAAAACCCTAAAAACCCCCACATGAACAACCAACCAATTTTTCAGGTAATCATGATAGAAGCACTCCAGAGGGTTACACTCAGAATTTTTTTTCTGCTAAAGATCAATATCAAATCGCTGGAAAAATATTTAACTAGTCAAATAAAAACAAGTTAATGTGGTCTGTAAAAGATTTCTCATTTCAAGGTATTTTTCAGAAAGTTAAGAAAATTGATAACTATTTTAAAAATGATATAAACTTTTTCATGATACAATTGTGTCTCAGTAAAAACTATTATGCAATAACAGTGTCTGAATTGAACGGACAAAGACAAATGCTAAAGTTATAACCATCTTGCTAGCTTAGAGACAGTAAGTAAAATAAAATTATGTCTTATTGCTGTTACTTTTAGATTTAATTCAATGAGTAAGGAGTGCCACAAAACTAATGGGCATGTATATATAAAGTGACAGGGAAAAATGCTGTAAAGACCTCTTGGCATGGCATTTAATAGCTGAAAAATATTCTTGATGTCTTTGGTAAATAAATGTCAAGCCTTAATTACACAGTTTGCTAACCCTGTTTCCCTAGGCACAGATGGTAGGGTCAACAATGAGCCAAAGCAGACAGAAACTGTATTCCATATCTATTCTGAGGACTATCATAAGCCATCCTACTAGACAGGAGTATACACATAATTAAAAATTCATTTTATGGGGTCAGTGATGAAACAGAACTCAGATCTCTGGTTTCCCAAAGGAGCGATTGGACATCTAGATAAAGGAGAAGCTGTTCTAATTCCACAGAGAGTCACATTAAACCTGTAATTCTATGCCCAACAACACAGCCTGATGCGAGAACCTCTGCTGTGGTCGCTTGGTCACACCAGCTTCTCCATTCCTCCTGACACAACTGAACTGGTGTCTGCTTTGCACACTCATATTTTGATCATGGCACTGTACGAAGGGGATCAAGCTCAGTTAATTGCACACTTGTTAATGTTCTCTGGATAGAAGTATTTTGTGAGATGTAGGGACTCCTGCACGCCCCAACCCTGGGTTTTTCCCATCTTCCTTGAGCTCACCTCCTTCCTAGGGCACTCCTGTCTTCCCTGAGCCCACTCCCACTCCAGGATGGATGGAGAGGCAGGACTGCCCTCTCCCCACCCCTATTGCATCCCCCAGCCTGTAAGGGGCCAGAGTCTCCTCCTGCTTGATATGAGGTGCTCCCAGCAAAGCACAGAGCCCACTGTGAGGAAAGTCTTCCTCCACCCAACAGCCACACCAGAACCAGGGAGCAGCACTTACTCTACATAGTAGACACCGTATACGGGATCCTCAATTTTCTCCCAGCCAGCAGGCAACTCTGGAAATAGAAAAAGCATTACTGAAGCCTCCAATGCAGTTTTTCTTTGACAGGCAGTTGTAAGACTCATTAGTAGCTCAGGCTTTGCTTCAGACACTTTCCAGAATGATCACAGCTTCCTTTGAAAGGCTGACAGAGCGCAGCACCAACATCCCAGCCTGTGCTCCTTGGGCTGGGTCAACACCAAACTGGGAAGAAGCCCATTCTGGTTCATTTTTTTATTTGCTTTTTGCATGAAATGAGCAAATGCTCAAAGTTCTGGGCATGTTTCAAGTACCCTCCTGGTTTCACCCCTAAGGGCAGTGGCTCTGGGTGGAGCACTGCAGGGGCAACAAGCCAGAGGCATTTCAACACCGACCTCAGAAGGTGTGTGAGACTATGGCAAGCAACTGTAGCCCACTGACAGGGACAGCTTTCATCTCCTATACCAGGGCCAAGCCACTTATGCTCACCACTGCTGAAAACTCCTTTCTTAGGGATTTGCATTGCTCAGCCATGAGCCCAACACAAAACACATCCTGAAACAGGACAAGGTGAATTTAACACAAATAGCATACAGAACCCAGGCAAGTGGCTGGCACACACAGATGTGTTTCACTGCATAGCACTTAACTCAGGAACATATATTGCCACAGTCACACGTAACGGAGATTTCCTTTTTTTAGTTAGCATAATTAACAAAAAGACAGTTCTGGAGATGAAATTAACATTTGGAAATGTATCCGCTTTTGTTCCTGTTGATTTTCTAGACTGCATGTAGTACTTTAACTATAACTACTGAATGTATATAAAATCACTTCAGCATCCAACTGAGAGTTATTAAAGCTGTATGTATTACTTAAGAGCCTGATCCTTTTGCCACTCATTTAAACACAATGTTCCCATTGCCTGTGGGTAATGAAATAATCATCCTATTAACAATACAGAGTAGTATGTTCGTGTAATACTGAGAAACAACTCAGAAAAAGGCTCTACCACACCATGGACTGTGCTCATGTAGTCCCACAGACTCTGCACATTCATTTAAATTTTAAAGAAAGCAACACTGTTGGATAATACAAGGTAAAATACCCCATGCAAATTAATTCCTCAAAATTCCTCATGAAATAGTCAAGACTGATAGCAATCTATGCTTGTTTATTATCAAATGCAAAGATTTATTTTCATTAATGACACCAATTGCTGAGCCAATACAATCAACAATGGCCCATTAATTAGAATAATGTTGCCATAAGGATAGAAATATCTCCAGACTGGAGAGGAACAGAATCTATACAAACACACATGGACTAATTACTCAAAGTTTATGTTCGTGTTCAGAATTGGCTGGAGATCAGATGAAATCAATTTTCATGGGTTTTGCTCCACATATTCCTTATTTGCAGACAAAAGGTAGGTTTTCCATTCTTATTGTTGTTTTATCCTTATTGGGTTGAACATCTTTGGATTCCTTGAGACATAAGCCATTAAATGCAAGCCAGTGCTAACTTTTGGGCATGAAAAAACTCTATAATTCTATCAGCAGATCAAGCGCTTCAGAAATAGATATTCCTTTATACCCTGCCAGTGTAGGTGAGAAAAAGTCAGAAAGCTAGAGGCCAATCTTGAAAGTCTTTTTGCAAAGGGAACTCTCAGGTTTGCAAAGGAGTCCCATAAGGTGAATACACTGTGGGAATGGCTTCCAGATTTTCAGTGCAATTCAATTAAGACCTAGCATGAGACTGGGAAAATCACAGGTTGTGGCAGTCATTTTTAGCTTGTTGCACTATGGTGAAAGTAGAATGGTAAAGAGATCAAGCTGGGGTGGAAGAAAAATAAAAAGTCAATGAGGGAAGGGGGAAGTAATGCACAAATGCCTTCAAATGAGTTTTCCACCAGCTTTCCCGATAATGTTTTGTCTATTTTGGATTATTAAGTGATTTTTATTTTAAAAGTTTAAGCTATTTTTTTTTCTGTTCACAAAAGATTTTGATATTAAATTTTATTTTTTCTCTTTTAAAGCATTTTCACAGAAGATCAGAAAAACAGCACTTTCCTAACCTGAAAAGTGGCATTACGCCAAAATCTTTACAGTTTACTATCTCTGCAGCTTTCTATTTAAGGAACATATCTCTATGTTTTAAGATCTAACAATATACAAAACTGCAGCTTTTAACACATTTCTTATTGATTACGTAGATGCACTTTATGACTTCTACAATCTTCTGGAAGTTCTATAAAGCAAAAAGCAATATTCTCCATAGCCATCTGGCACAGAAGAAGCCAGTCTAGCTTCTTAGCTGCTTTAAATTATTCATCTACCTTCTCTATCTCTCCTGCCAAACTGAAGATGACCCAAAGCATTAGATTTTATCACAAATACGAGACTTCCAAAAACATTTCGGATCATTAGGAGCCTGAGAGAGCCATATAGTTTTTATTTTGGTACAGCCATGCAGCACCCTGCAGTCCCAGAGCATTGGTCAGCAGGTAAATTCAATGGACAAGTATTTAATTTCACAATTTTAAGCTTGGGATAAATACATGGATTCCTACTGAGATGCTCTAGTATCCTGCTCTACACACAGAGAGGCTGGATGAATTCCTAAAACATTACTTCTCCAACCACCAGGTGTTTTAGTTGCATCCATGCATCACTTTAAAGGAGCTGGAGAGAACCTCAGCCCACTCAACTCTTGCTTCTCTTTGTGAGGCCAGGAGAGTTTGCCCATGCACATGTTAAATTCTACACCAAGGATAAATTTCAGGCTTATCAATTAATGAGTTTCCCTGCATCTGTTTTTTCAGCTCTTCTCTTCCACTAGATCCTGACAGCAGACTGAAAGAAGGGGTCATTTTTATTTCATTACTGCCTCTAAATTTTTTTCATCCTCTCTCTCATTTTAAGTCACCGTTTGTATAGAGGTTCATGAGAACCTTTTGCAGATTGTTGGTGTGCATCCACCTACTTCTTATGTTATTTGGTCTGCTTCTGATTAGTTGTATGAGCTGCACATAACACTCATGTACCAATAAAGAGAATGCATTCTTCTTTAATTTGTCGTTTCTTTCAAATCCTTGCTCTAAAAGAAATTAGGCCTCCAGCATTATTCCAGGCACATTATTCAGAAGAACCACTCCTGGAGTAGTGTTAAAAGTCTGCTGCTGATGCTGTATCCATCATGCAGAAGCAGGGAGCTGAACACACTTACTTGCAAGTCATTACAGAAACCAGAGGTTAATTCCCCAGTAATACAATTCCTCCAGTACGCAGAACTATGAACTGTAAGTACAGTCCTTTCTAAAAGCAATAATAGTCCTAGTGCAAATAAAATCCTCTGCAACCTCTTATCCTTTCAGCTTTCCGAGTGCACTAGAGCATAGCTGAACAGAAATAACAACTACCTCCACCATCAGTATAAACACAATGAGCACCGCTGAGATTAGATATCAAGACAGCATCCTTCACAAAAAGATGCAGCAAATAAAAGTGTACCACATCACTGAAAATAATCTGTTTACAAAATCACCGACTGAGGCAAAATTTTGAGCTGCTTCATTCACAAGCTCAGCAGAAGCCTCTGATATAAAACTTTCTAAACCACACTCAGGTTCTATTGTCTGGGAAATGTCTTTGTCCCCGGTGAAAAAGCATCATTAGCTACTTGATTCCAACTTCAGTATCTGTAAGCTTTTTCCTGGAGCCAGCGATGCCAAAGGAAAAGCCCCTGACTTCTGCAGGGTCCAGGAGGAAGCGGCTTAGAACCAACTTTGCAAGATTAAGGCCCTCTAGCTTTCTTCAAACTCTCAATCAGTAAGAAAAGCACTGCAGATCTGAAGCTAGGGAAAGATTAATGCTAGGGAAGTCTTGCTGATAAATTACGCTTGTTGAAATAAAAAAACTGAAAGATGCAAAATGATACAAAGGAGAAAGTAAGTAATTAAAGGCTTAAAACAGTGCACTTGAAGTCAAACATCAAAACGAGAGATGGATGATTTACCTAGTTCACTGTCCAGTTCCTCCGTGTGTACCCCTTCTTCTCCAAGGGAAGAGCAGTAAATGAGACAGAAAAAATTAAAAGAAAATTTCAGATACCAGCACCAAGCAAGAAATTCCCTACAGCAAACAGCAGAACCGGCACTAATTTTCTACAGACCAAGCCCAAGCTTTCCATTTATCACCCTTCAGTGATCAGAATATTGATGGATCTGATGAAGATAATGAAAAAACTGATTCTTGCACTCTCAAAACATCTGTATCAATGGACTACTTCCACATCACGGTTTGATTTGGCAAAATCATGCATTTGGGTTGTTCTCACTGTAGTGAGGCTTCTCCCTCAGATCTGCACAGTCCGACCTTCGCAATCCGTTCTGTAGACACATGGATCTGTCAGAAGGCCAGACCTGAATACTAATGAAGAAATCTGAGAGGAAAACCTTGCATCTAAATAAGGACTAAGTAGCAAGGTTTTCAAGAAAGTACCAAAATTTATGTGCATGCAAGGTCCAAATGACTTCGATGTTCTATCAGATGATTTAAGATAGGCAGGAAGTGCCTGGTTTAACTGGAGGCACAGACCCACACTTCAGTCCAGATGCACTGGTGAGGCATATATAGGAATGCACCAGTTTTTGCAGGGCACCTGGGACAAAGATCACATAATTTTTCAAAGACACAAAGCCATCAATATTCGCTGTTGCTCCATTTATCATTATCTGCTCCATATTCATAAGTTAACAGTGACACAGATGATTAAAGTATTGCTTAGCCTATAAATAATAATAATAATGCAGTTTGAAAATGAAAGATGGTGACAAAACAAGAACAAAGATGGTAAAAACAATCTTGGACCTAACACAGGAAAGTTTAAGCCACATAAATGAATGACAGAAGCAACCAGAAAACGTAGAGTCACAATACTGCTTAGGAAAACCTGAACACCTAAAAAACCACTTTCACAACCTGTTTGCAAAATATTCTACCAACAGTTGTTTGGGACCATTAGAGTGAAATACAAATTGCAATTTCCTTTGACACCCTAAACAACTGGAAACAAGCAGAAACTTGTTAGGGACACATATCCTGGTGAAGCAAAAACACAAAGCAACTGCAACCAAACAAATCTGAAACGACATCTAACATTTATAAAATCCACAAACAGGATGGGATCGACCTGACAACTCACATGCACACACACCAAACAAAACAGAGAAGTCATCCCACTGACTTCAGTGGAATGACACCCAAAAGTGACCCTTGCTAAAAACTGTTCAGCTTCTGTGATGCAGCAAAACTAACCTCACCTCTTTGTTTTTTTGAAATACAATTATTCTTATGTGCTAAGCAAGATCAGAGCAGACAAGCAAAGCAGTACAGTGCACTGCTGTAACTATGAAGCAACTGCTTTAACTACTAAATGTTAAAAATATCCATTAATGAGCAACTCGATGAATGAAGTGAAGGGGTGTGTGGGAAGATGAAATTAGCTGATTTTAAGGAGTTGATAAACAAAAATGCCACTGCTCTTCAAAATGATGAACTCAATGAAATACAATAAATAATACCAGCTGTATGTTTCTAATTCCAACAAAATAAATTATTCCAATGTTCACTTTGTAATTGCTAAGAGGACAAGAGAATGACTTTCCCTTCTGTGAGGAGACCTAAAACTGTTTAGCAGAGGAGCCTGACAACCTGTTGTAGCCTCATCCTACCAGCTGCTCCTCGCCCTGGCTCAGAGCACAGCATGGGACACACTGACCCCACAGTGGCATGTGACACTTGTTGGCATCCCCAGGGACATGCCAGGAAAGCAGGAGGGAGCTTTGCCTGCATACATATTATTTAATTTTGCTCCAGTTTTGTTGACCCACTGACTTATCCACTTGTAGAGGCAGAGCAAGGCCTTCCCTAACCCAGCTCCCTCTGCCTGTTCCCTGACAAATGATGCCACAGTTGCCAAGGACATGAAACAGGGGCCAGCTCGGTTTTTGCCTGGGCTTTTGTACATCCCTGTGGTTTGAGGGTAGCTGCTCTGTGCACTAGGAAGTGGGTGACCTGCTTCATCACAGCAGCCAAGGCTGCACAGGTAAATCTCATATCATGCAAAATCTCCCATGTGAAAGGAAGCAGAGGTTGAAAAACCGCATGTGCAAAAATAGTAACAGCAGTTCTGAAGGCCAGAGTTGAACCTACCACTGTAAAGGGATTGAGTTGATTCTTTCCTGAAATAAAATCGTAATTTGTGTTGAGGTGATGGACACTAGTAGGTGGTTAATCATATTACGAAAATTAATTTTACAAGGACAGCACCAACACCTCTATTTTTAAGACACGTCTACTATGATAGCATTGTGTTAGCCAAAATTAAGCAGTTGAATACCATCACCTTTCCTGGTCAGTAGAGCAACATTTCCACACAGGTTTTCCTAAACATTTAAGTTATTTTCATAATTCCTTTTTTCTTTCAGTATGTCCAAAAGGATGCAAGGAATGAACCTGCTATAACAGTCCTGCCTGTGTCTGCTCTACATAGGACAGTGGCTTGCATTTCCAACATCTCAAGGAATACAAAATCTTATCAGTGTAAATTTTCAGTGTCAAAACCCCACACTTTCCAATGGAATTTGTTTTCAGCAATCATAACACTACATGGACTGTCAGAATTTAACAGTAGAAATGAAGCAATTGAATTATTTCTGCTCGAACAAAGAAACAACAACATAACTCTTTCAACCCATGTACAGCAGGTGGTTGAAGCGCAACACAAATGGATCAAGCACAGACCCAGTCGCTCCCTCCTACACAGCGATCCAAGGAGAAAATATGTTGGACAGCTTTGAGTCTTGTTCAGCATCAGTGACTTTTCAAATGCCTTTGCAAAAACAGAGGCCTCTTACTTGTAGCACCTCCTTGATTTTCATTACATGATCTGCCATCTCAATGGTTATTTTACATCCACAACAAATAACGGATATTGTCTCTATGCACTTGCTAATAAACCTTCTTAAAAAAAAAAAAAAAAGTCTTTCTGAACACACACGTTATTAGAAAGAAGAGAAAGGAAGAAAGTTACCTAGAAAGGGACCAAATACATTATTATTTCACCGTTTTTAGTCTCTTACCATCATCTTCACATTCTTCTAGAGGCTTCTGCTGTTTGTTCAGGCACCGTGGATCTAGCCAAGATGTTGTTTTTGTGTTATGGCTGGAAACCAAAAATGGAAATATGACCTTTGTTAATAAACCAGAACTGAAGTATCCGTGACATAAAAGTATATATCCTCTTTATTATTCAACAGACCTGAAGGCATACTTCTGATCCAGAGAAACAGCTCTACAATTTGATGTTTTGCAAACTAGTGTACCAAATCACAAGAACTTTGGCATTGAAAACACAGAGGTAAAAAGTGAAAACATACAAATCAGCATTCCTGACCAGAAGGACACACATGGAAGCTGCAATATGATAAATTTCCAAATTTCTGGGTTTAGTGGCTTGGTTTTTTAATTCCAAGAGCTGTCTTTAAGACCAAGACACAAGTTTCCCTTTCTTCCTAAACTATGAAGTGACCTTTGCTCCTACAAAAGGCCTTTGACATGTCTAGAGTTGACCTAAGCATTAGTCAAAAACAGTTTCCAGTGAAAACTTTATAATTACAGAAATAAAAACGTTCTGCCAAAGCCTTTGATGGCAGTTGAACAGCTTTACTTTCAACTCTTCCTTTCTACAGGTCCCCTGACAGTATCATGATGCCAGTCCCAGCAGTGAAGGCTGCATAGTAAACAGGCTTAAAATACATTTCTCTAGAAGTTATTTTCTCCCATTAATTTCATTTGCATAAGCAGACAATCTGGTAATATAATGCCTCTTCTACAACCTGGTGTCATCTCAGACATAACCTGCAAAGACACCCCTCCAGTCCCTGAGGTATCACTTATCTAGCTTAGCCTTTAACACTGCTTAACCATTTTAAGTTTCAATACCGTAGTAATGCTATTTACTCCTCCTTCAAGGTCTCAAAGAGGTTTACAAACTGAACTTTAGCCTCACAACAGTCTCGTGAGGGCTCTGTAACGAGGGCCGTGATCCCTGAGGAACCAACAACCAACCAGCAAAGTCGTATTGTACTGCAAGAAAAAAAAGGGGACTGCCCTGCTCCTGGGAACGGAGTGAGTAAATAAAAGGTCCTTGTTTTACACATCCCACTACCCAGCCCTCCCAAGGCAAGATGAGCAAATGTGTTTAATCCTTATGTATGCTTCAGAGCAATTAATCGCCAACCAGAAAACTGAATGGCAGAAATTCAGCAAGTCGGGCACATTAACAGCAATAAAGCAGAGGGGGTCTGCCAGCTTATAAATAAGCAAGTCTGCAGTCTAGCTGAGAAAGAGGGCGGTGGGAGGAGAGCAACAGAATATTTGCATATTTCTTGGAATTTTGTCTCGCTCCAACCAAAGGCTCACAACAGTGCCGTTTGCTGAGGCACAGAAAATTTAGCTAAACACCTTTCAGATCATACACTGGGAGGGACAGGATTGTTGTTACACCTGCAACATGCACGGATCTACACGCAGGGTAACGAGGGATTGGGGTACGCTGGGTAATGAAAATCCCAATTAAAGCACCAGAGAAACGTATCTCAAAAACCAAATTGCTTCAGCTACAAGACATCAGGATTGGTTATCTGACACACATCTCTGGCCCCACTGCACCTGCACTAGTTCTGTGCAAGCAGCTCAGGTGCCCTCCTGCTGCTCCCTTCAGTACCATGGCTTGATACCCAAAATGCCATAGACATTGGTGCAGACATCTGAGCCAGCTTGGGTCCACACAGCTCATTAGCTCGCTCTCTTAATTTGATACAAATCAAACTAAATGGTTTCCAGGCTCAGGGTGTCCTTAGAATTAATAGAACTGCAGCCATTCAGTGCTGCATCCATGCTAACACTTCTGTGCGCAAAATCAGTCCCAAGTGTAGGTTTCCCCAAACTGGTCAATCTGCACTGCAGGGAGGGAGCAGCTGGTGCTGCCAGAGCCTCACATCAGATAGGCAGTTGTGTATGCAGGCTACGTTTTCCCCCTAGATATGTAATTCTCCTGCAAAAGGTCTGACAAGTTACTTAAGGTGTTACAGTCCTGCATTGCTAAGAGAACAGCGAGAATACAGCAGCCATGGAGATAGGGTTGGGGAAATCAGTGGCAGAACCTCTGACTGAAGCACCTGTAAGGAAGGACAGCAGGGGCCCATGTGGGGTCAAAAAAGGGGAGCAACCGAACTGCTTGGGCAGCATTTAGTGCTCATCATCTGTCCTCCTCCAGGGAGGAAAATGGCAGGCTGGATGGGCTATTACTCAGGCTGTGTTCTATATATAAAGGCCAGAAAGTACGTCAAAGAAGAAGGCACCCTGAGGACACAGTGAGGGGCAGAATGCCCTGTTTGGGCTAATGTACACATTTCAGTTTCATCTGATGAGAATTAGCACTGTGCCTTCTCGACTTTGGCTTACACTAGGGGGGTTGGTGGAGCCTCTCCAGGTAATTGAGAACACCCTGGAAAGTGGCCTTTTTTACATCAGCCCTCTCCCAGCTAGGGAAGAGTTGCTGCAGTGCTCTCTGTCATCCCAGCTCCTCAGGATTTCTGGCACTCTTCTCTAATGTGCTCCCCTGCCACTGCAGCCAAGGGAAAACCTGCTCTGATGAAGGCCTTTTTCATGGCCCTGTCCAAAAGTCCCCTGTCCTGATGACAAGGCAGGACTGCTGGCCCTTACTGCCCTGATCCAGTGTAACTCTCCAGAGCACCAGAGGGGCAATTAGTAGAGAAGGTTCTTCTGCACTAACCAGTCACTGGTTTCTGGTACACAGAGGATCTTGGGTTCCACAATTGCATTAAACAGACCATCAAATCCAAAATCAATTCCTCGCCCCCTCCTCTACTTTGGCAGCTCAGGGCTCGAGTTTCAAAGGCTAATTGAATGTTAACGTCTACCTAAGCATTATGCAAGAACTCTCTTCCACTAATAGGCCCTATTTTATAAGTTACTCCTATCTCAATAAATTTAGACAAGTATAATTAGAGACTATTATTTATGGCATGAAAAAAATCAATATAATCATAAAACTGCTGACAGCACTGAGCTCTTAGGCAAAGACTGCAGAGCACAAGGTACTTGTGTTTAAAACTTTACTGTGCCTACTCTGCACTGAGCTATTCCTTCTGGAAACCACTGGAGCACATGAACATGTTTGGCCCACTTGCTCTGAGGAGGGGACAACACACAAAGTCCATCCCTGGCTCTGCTGCTGCCTGCACACAGGAATTGGAGGAATCCCCTTCCGCTGCATTATGCACAGAGGCAGGCGCCAGAAATGAAGTCTCAGCCCTTTCAATTAGGAGCTTTCATTCCACCCATGAAAACAACTGGCCCGTATTTTATAAGTGTCTGTTGCTTTTGTAACTACCCTCATAAAGCAAGCAATTCCCACTGCCTTTGAACTCAGGAGTAATTCGGATGTTAATCCAATCAGGAAATGCAAACTCCCTTCCGAAGCAGTAAAGAATAACAGCTCTGCACCATAACTGTATACACTAAATATTTAATACACACGCATACACACACAAAATGCATCCATGGAGGCTTACTTATGCGCAGGGAGAGGGAGAGAGATGGAATTAGAACAACAAAAATGTGCTTTACTCTATAAAATAGACTTCTCCATTCTCGGTGTAGGCCATCTCCCAGTTTTCCGGCAGAGGACCTAGGTTATCCTCGGCAGAAGGAGGTAGGTATTGAGGGAGGTTCTGAGATGGTTCCGTGGTGGGAACGTTGGTGTGGCTATCAATCAGAGACGGTGGGGCTGTCTCTCTCACGATATGCACGTTATGCTCGTCTTGGTCACCAGACTCTGCTGTAGAATAAACAAGAACAGATAAAAGTGAAAAATCAGTCTTTTTCTCCTCCTGTTTGCTCTTCTGGGTTTATCCTAGCAGTCTTCCTCTCCTTGCTTTTTTAATTCACAAGACACAGCAGCAGATAAACTGAGGGCAGAGCTTCAGCAGTCTTCTTGCCAGCAGGGACGAGCTTGCTATGCCCACACAAACTCTGCCAGTCAGACCCCGGCCAAACAAATCAGGAGCTCTGATCAGTTCCTATGTTCACTCTCACAGGCCCTGCTGAGGTACCAAATTCTTCCAAGCAGTCTGAGGCCAGGGCTCACTGATGTAGATGAGTTCAATGGGCTTTTGAGAAGCTTACTGGTTCACTCCTGTGGTGCCTATTGTGGGACAGGGATTAGGAGAATAAAATTTCCTGTTTGAAGAATGATCAAAAGGGGAGATTTTTACAAATGCAAAGGGTTGCCAGAAGCTCAAAGTCAACAAGCTAATGGTGAATGTCTTCACTGCAGTGCATTATTTTAAATTAAAAATTAAAATGAATGTCAGCACTGCATGACGTGTCCACATGTTGCTGCTCACCAGTGCCTGTTCTTGCTATCTGAGGAGGTTTACTCCACGGCTCAACACTATATCCTTCCAGTCAAAGTCAGTCAGGTGTATTTTAAGATGCATCTGGCCCTTCCCCTCTAAGGAAATATTTCTTATGCTTGTTTCTATGCAGCTTTGAGCTGTATCCATGAAACACTGCTGCTCATACCCTCCATCCCTAATCACAGTAAATGCTCCTCAGTAAACAGGTCTGTGCCCCTAAATCCTTCATAGAGAGGTTTTGGCAAGAATAGACAGATTCTAAAATCAACCCTGTGTCTCCCAAAGGGATTTTCTCTGGTTCTTGCAGGTATGGAAAATTTACGGCAGTACATCCCCTGAGAATATCAGTACAAGCAGCAGTCAACACACTGAGAAAAAGATAAAGATAAGTGTCACCCTCTGCCAGCTCCCCATGGAGTGAGGCTCCACAAACAGGACCTCAACCCTGCTCTCCAGACCAGAGACCAAGGACATACTCCACCCACATCCCACATCCTCGGAAATAGCTCCTGCATTATTCTGGTCTGTGTGCTGCCATTACCAAAAGACAAGATACAGAACAGAATAAACTGGGAGAAACAGGAAGAAAAATATCTATACCAGTACTCTCAATGCCTGCCTTCCAGCCTTCCTGGCATTTGATATTTTTAGGTAGAAGATGACAAGATAAAGAAGCATGAATGAATCATCGCCAGCTTAAAACTGAGAGTATAAACATGCCAAAAATCTGGAAAACACAAGTCACCGAGAGGTCTTCTAGGGAAGCAGGAGCATTTTAATACGGCTATCACACTTACACGTGAAGTAAGCATAAGGAATCACTTTGGTATATGAGAAATAACTCTTTTCTTGATTCTGTGCCCATTTAATGAAGGCAAGGGGCCAGGGTGTGATAACGTTGTGACAAATGAGCTGCATCTTCCAGTATTTCATCTTGTGAAGGAAAACAAGGAAGAGAAATGATGCTCAAGTTACTTCAGGGGCACCAAAATGAGATGGGCAGCAAAGAAATCAAACAGCATCTCCCACCAGCTGCCTCCCAAAATCAGACTCTTATGACAAAGGCTGAGGCTGCTGCCATGTCACAACAATTCAATTCTAGAAATGGGGCTGAGGAAGCAATGCTCTAAGTGCTAACAAAAACTAGAACTGAGGACATGGGGAAAAGCTCTTGTCCTTCAGAGCTTCACAAACTTTCAGTTGATTTCTGTGGAAATTCAATGGATCTCCAACAGTGTTTTGCTCTGAATCTGCCCGCACAGCACTTGACTTTAGATTGCAATAGTTTCCAGTGATCTTTAAATTGATGCTTGATGGCAGTCATGGTGGCACTGAGATCTGTGTTCAGCAGGACACAAGGCCTCCAGAAAACACACAGCTTGCACCCAAGCTTCAGATCTCATTCCTGCAGCAAGCAGCCCTTGATTTGCTGAAAGGTGCCTTGGAGAAGAGGACCTTGTAACTGTATGTGATGGGCAGCTCCAGATGCAAGGAAGGGGATGAACAGCAACATATTTAGTAAGCAGCAATAATTAATTTCAAATGTAATCCTGGTTGAGTCATTCCATACTGTTTATAACTGTCAACTATAGCTCAACTCTTCCTTGACCTTTCTGCAACTAATGGATTTGAACTTGCACATTTCTTTCTCATTTAGCTCAATCCCACAAGGCATTTTTGAAAAGGCAAACTGTGCATGTCGTTGTTCACACCTGGACATCTTCCATTCAGGTGCTGGCCAGCTCTGTTTGAGATTTGACAGCTTTGCAGAAAACACATTAAGAACAACACCCCCCCCCCCATCAAAACACCCTCCAAAAACCTTCCTCACGTATCCTAATTGACGGACCGCGATATTTTTGCTTTACCTGTGAAGCTACTGCTCATTTCAGGTACATCATCCTCTTCCTCATTCTCTGTATGCACTATGCCAGCATTTTGCATATCATTGTAAGACTTGGTTCGCTTTGGAGTCGACTGCTTGGAGCCAGACTGCAGGTTTTGCAAAGCATCGGTGGAAGTCACTTTCCCACTGAGGGGCTGGCTGGGAGGCTTGGGCGTTCCATAATAGTTACCTAGGCAATAGAGACACATTTGCATCTTCACAAGAGAACAGTTTATAGCAGCAAGATTTCTATTTTCTTTTCTTTTCTTTAGGGTTCCATTAGAATTTCTGCCCCTCTCCGCAAATAAGTAAACAAATAAGCTAACACACGCCATTCCCATTTCTGGGGGTGCGTATTTTATCTCTACAGCAGACGCAGAAATATTTCCTCCCCTTTTAGTTATTCTTGTCAAATCTAAAAGGAGAAGCAATGGTTGCATTGTTTAGGTGCACTGAGCGTACATGGGCTAAAACAAAAGGCAGTCATGGTGAATAGCAAAACTTCATCTCGTTACATCTGAATTTCAATTAGTAGCCTTTTTACATGTGTGCACCCACACAACGCTGTGGCAGATTTGGAGTGAGCCCTGCAGAAAATAAAAAATTCATGACTGCTATCACCAAGAGAAGTGATGAAAGGCTCGATGGCCTGCTTTAATACACAGGTTCTTTTAGGGGGGATGTTGCATTCAGAAAGCAAAAACTACTCTCTCTTTCTCTCTCTAAAAGAAAACTTTGTCAGAGGAGAGAAAAGACAAGATACCACGTGGCACTGCTTTCTTCAAACAGGAAATTCAGCAGTTGGGTCAACTTGGGTAGAAGTGAACCACCAGACCTAAAGTTAAACTTGAAGGAACAAGGATGCACCAACAGTTACACAAACACACAGCTCTCAGCCTGTCCCTGTATCACTTCACCTCCACACCACAGCAGCGCTTCATTTGCCCTGAAACACGCCACAGGAACCTCAGGTGTGGAATCTATTCCTGCAGCACTTAGTATTACAGGAATTCAGACCTATTGCAAGGTGCATCTTTACTTTTTACACAATGTTCCACTATATATAACCCTTTTACATAAAACTCCTCAAAATTTTCCCTTTCAGGAATTATTGAGAGTTTTTTGTTTGCCACCTTTGGATTCCAAGGTAGACTTAAAACTTATCCCTGTACCCTCTGGTGTGATAAAACATAAGAGATGCCCTTCCCTATTGCTTCAGCTGTGGGAACAGTGCAAAACTCTTCTCTAAAAAAATACATGTACATTTATTTACATTCTTCACCGTTTTTCCATAGGCCATGTATAACCTGAGAGAATTATTTTTCAATTTTTCAGTGCATCTTTTCTCAGCCAGTGTGGGAAATGATGGTGCTTGAGACCATTTAAGGAACCTGAAGGTGCACAAGTCCATAGGACCTGATGAGATGTACCCACAGGTCCTGAGGGTACCTGGATGAAGTTGCTACGTCACTTTCCATCCTATTTGAGAAGTTGTGGCAGTCCAGTAAAGTTCCCACTGACTGGAAAAGGAGGAACACAACCCCCTTTTTTAATATAGGAGGATCCAGGGAACCACAAGCCAAACAGTCTCACCTCTATGCCTGGCAAGATCTTGCAGCAGATCCTCCTGGAAGGAAGATCATCGGGACCCACCAGGAGGGGGAATCACCCTGGCTTAGGCTGGGAAGACCACTTAGGACACATCACACATTGCTATCTTTCCCCCTCACTGTCTCCCACGAGGTGAGGAAGTATCTCTCACAGAGCTGAAGCCAGACAAGTCAGAGCAGCTCCTCCCTCTGTGCTTTTACAGCCAGAGTACTAGGACAGCAACACGTGCAGGTTTGCCTTGGCAAGGTGTGTCCCAGCCCGTACACAACGTCGTGGATTCAGCTCCACAGGAGCAGCAGCGCTCCGCAGTGCTTTCATCTTCTGTTCATCATTTCAGAATCTTAAATGTACATTGATGCATAATTTATGGGGGGAAGGAAATTACTTCTTCTGCAAAGAGCCTCTAATGGGTACAGAGGCTCCGCAAGCAGGTTGCAGTCTCTGTTAGAGAAATAATTCTTATGCTCTACATACTGCAGGAGTATTTTATACAAAACGAGGAGGAATGGGGGAGAGAGAGTGCAAAGGGAAAATACAAAGGTAGGTGGGCAAACAAAAAAGATAATTAACCCTGCTCCCACCTCTCCTCTTTGGCATTTCTCATGAACAGTGACGCTATTCTGGGATTTTGGGGTCTTTTTTTTAGGCTGTTTCTTTGTTTTTCCAGAGGAAAAAAAAAAAGGTGTTTTTTAGGATATAAACTGCTAAGCAGAGAGAGCCACGTGTGTGCCATACACCTGAAAACAGCTTTTATTTATGGCAGTGCACATCACTATTTTGTGGTCTGCTGTAAATGGTTAAATCATTTAGGACAGATGCAAGAAAGTGAATGAAGGGGATATATAGATGTTAATAATATGGGGTTTATTTCCCCTGGACAAGAACATAGCATAGATGTTACCAGTCCTCTTCCAATTACAGAGAAATATATGATTATATCTTTGAATTTTGTTCCTCTTCAGTTCCTCTAGCAACTGCAAGGCTGGAGTTCCTAACAGTCCACAGAGAGCTGTTCCTCAGCAGAAAAACAGGCTTTTCTAAAGTATTTCAGATTTTCTTACACAGAAATCACTAGTCATTTTTCAACCAGCCATGGCTGTTGACACTATGATTAGTGAACTATTATTTTCTATGAAGACAGTGTTCTACTTTAGAGGATCCCTATAAGTATACATGAGCACATAAAAAGAGCAAATATGAATTTGAAACTGAGCATGGCTCTGCATGTGTGGGTTTTATGGGAAATGCAGCCATTGGGGCTGAACTTTTCTTTTTTCTCCACAGGAGGCAGATTAAGCCTGAGTCAATATTCTAAAAAAAAAAATCACAGCTCTTCCTTCAGATTCACACAAGGACAATCAGGCTGGGGAAATAACCCAGCTCATGATGAAAATCTTCGAAAGAATGTTCCAACCCAGCTTCCAGGTGACATGGAAAATGAGAGAAAATGGAAATACGTCTTTTTCCCTCATAAATGCTGGATGCAGTCAGACCTATTTCTATTCTCTAAGAAGTTATTTTTGAAAACGTGGCACATGGGCCTGGGTGTGGGGGCAGACACACTATTAGGGGTGGCTGGTACCTAAAATTATCATCAAAACTCATGTTTCATCCTAGAAATTGGTAAGAGAAAATATTTACCCTGTGACTCAGAAATCCAAACGTGCCCCATTAACAACAGTGAACAGCCCAGCAAGAGTTTTACAACACTCAGACTTGACATTATTCATTCAAATTAAATCTGCCAATGTTTACGAAAAAACATACATTTAAAAATATGCTTTAACTGTGTTTTGTGAGCCACTTGTAAGCCTAAAGAAGGGGCTAACTCCACAGCCAGTGTAATTTGTACTGAATATCCAATCAGCTCTAATTATTAACAGCATGTTACATGTGCATACACAAGCATCTGTCATCCCAGAGGATCCCAAAACATTTTCTGAAGTCAGCACAGTAGTTAAGGCAGGACTCCCCGGGGTGCTGAGCTCAGGTGAAGCTCTGCAAAACTTCTGAGGACCGTGACCCCAACAGGATGTCTCAAAGCTGGAAAGGAACAGCCTGTCTCCCAGACAAAGGAGATTTCTTGAACAAGGCGGCAGGAAACCCTCCACTTTTCTGTGGAAATGCCAGTTCTGAAGCAGCCAGCATGGCATAAATGGCACTTTCCCATGTCTAATTCCTATGGGAACGGGGCTTCTAAGTTTACCCTCCTCTCAATCCCATTTGAATCTTGCCTACAGCAACCGAATTAATAGCTAATAACAATGCACTCACTCAGCAGATGCACATACCATTAACTGAATCCCTTGTCATCACCTTTCACTAACCCTTATTTTATTCAGTCCCTTGGTGCTTAATACTTATTTAACCACAACCGAAGTTTGATGGCAGCTTTTGCAGCCAAATCCATGACTTAATATATGCACTCTTAAAGCACCACTCAGGAGAGAGGACAAAATTAAAAATAACAATGAAAAAAAAAAAGCCAACCAAGAGAGCTATTTGGAACGAGTTGGTTTCTCTTCATCTCCTTATCTCCAAGTGTCAGCAGCTTACACATTTTAGCATCATGCACAGTAATTAGACTTTGGTAACAGCTTATCACAACAATAAGACAAGTTCTCATCATCATAACACTTCTTCCTCTGCCAATTCAAGCAGTGATCACAATCAATGAAAGTAATCTACAGCAGCTTCCACCCTGTCCTGCAGTTTCTGAATTACAGCAATGCTGTCAGCCAAGAGAACTTTCTAAGTTTTAGAGACCAAGCGGTAATGGAGAATTTGCTTATATGTCAAGATAACAAAACATTAAATATACTCCTGGTGGGAAATAAATTCACAAACAACCCTAAGTTGTTTATGTCACTTGTAATTTGAAATGCAGTTCATAAAAATATGCCAACTAGCTATCCCAAAGAAAAATAACTACGAATCTATTCCGTAAAAACTTTTGCCATTCACTGTTCAAATCAGTTTGGGTTGAAAGGACTCCAAGACACTGTTTCTGGAATGGACAGAAATGCACAAGAACAGAGACACAATCTAACAGGTTCAAAAGTGGTTCCCTTGTGGAGAAGGAAGAGGACACCCTGGAGACTGCTGGGGTGGGGACAGGGTGGCAGAGCTGACAGGGAGAGGTGGAAGAAGGCCGAGGGAGCTGACTGCAAGGTCAGGCACAAGCTTGACCACTAATCCTAAGGGTACAACATCAACTGAACAATGTGGACCCACACCATAGATTTGAGTTACTTTAATCTGCAGCTCTTCTCTTTCCTGGTGTGAGGAGATTTACGCCTAAGATTGGGAGTGTATTTGTGTCTCAGAAAATGACCAAGAAGAGTTCATGCAGTTCCGAGTTTACTGACGCTTCCTTGTGAAGCCTAATTTTGCAATTATAAAATTCCCATGAAACTCAAAATCCTCTGCGTGGCACAGAGGACCCTGTGTCCATGAGAAGTGCATCTGATCTTCAAAGTGACCACTCTGTGTTAACAAGGACTCCATTAATATCTTATGTTTTAAAAAGCAATTCATAGCTTATTGTCTTGCCACAAATGGGTACTTTGGGAAAGAAACTTGGAGATAAGCAGCAAAATTAGGCAAGGCCTTGACACGAAGACTTGAAATGCAATTATTAATGTAATTGTTTTCTTTTCTGAGACACAGCTCTTCTCTGCACTGTACAAGAACCAAAACAATTGACCCTTAATTTTAGCAGAAGAGCTTCTGCTCATCTAATCCACAGAGTGCTTGTGTCTGATTAACACAGGATGAATTGGTTCCTGGGAGCAGAGCTCCTGCCACAGTGTTTTGTCTGTTCTCTTCCCAGATCACATTCTGCTACAGATTTCCACATTTAGATGACAGATCTGGCTGCTGTCTGTGGGATTCACCTAGCTGCAACTGCACATTGATTAGCAATTGCCTTGAGGAAATTCAGAGTATCCAGGCAACCGGGAGGAGGCCACGGATACAGCATCTGGATCGGAAGCAAAACAGGCAGTGAAGGAGATCTCAAAGAAATTAACCTACAACATACACATTTGCTTTAAATAGCAGATTCTCTGTCGATTTTTGCAGTTATTAACGGTGAGATTAACTGAAAGATCAGTTTGGGTTTCCAGTTAAATATGTCAAACTCTTACACTCTGCACATTTCAATTTCTCTCTGAAATTTAACATACACTCCAATTAGTGTCCTAAAGGCAATGGCAGCATGGGAGAAAGTCACCTACAGAACAAATCGCTCTTACTTATTCTGATTTTTCCTGTGTTGAGGTACCATTAGGTATTGCCACATGCTACTATTAACAGTCACATACAACTGCATCCAAGCACATTTAATGCATGAAGAATTCCTAAAACAAAGCAATAATACTTAAATAAATAAGCAGTAAGGATTTGGCAGCATGGGTCATGATGTGGCTATGGAAGCTCAGAGTGTTTCATCAGACCAGCTGTATTATACCAACTGCTATATCCACATGCAAATAAATTTTAAAAAATTCATAGGGAACATAAATGAGCATGTGCTTGAGGATGGTATATACAGAAAACAGGGGAAGCAGCTGGAAACACCCTACCTAGCACAAGGATGTGGGAATAAAGAAAATACCATGTCAAGCCATTGCAATATGCAACCCTTCTTCTTGCAAATACTTAAACATTCATATATATATATATAAATATATATATATATATATATTCCCACCACGAGGATGTGTCCCATTAACACCTTCCCTCTGCAGAAGGTGGTGGTGGTGTGTGCATGGCAGCTCCCATCAAGCTCTGCAGTGGCTGGGAAATGCCACAGCCTGTGGAGGCTGGGCTGCCTCTCCAAAGAAGGAGCTGGATAGCACCAGTGAAGAGCAGCTAATTCTAGAGTCCCAAGAACACCCACTACCAAAAAAACAATCCCAAAATATGCCTGGCTGCCATCTATCAGTGGACTACCAGGAACAGCCTTCAACACATCAGACTCTGCTTAAGAGAGCAAATGATACCTTAAAATAACCTAAGCTCTAATTTAGGAAAACAGCAACTAATTCACCGTATCTCTTTTTGCCAGAGGTGTTTGGGAACCACCTTTTCCCCAAGGTTTATGTTTTAAAATGCATGACTGCTAATGAGCAATTTCTGACAGAGCTCACATTGGAAAACTTCCTATTGAAGGTGCAGAGAGAGAAGGCGGTGAGGAATGCCACAGGAGCCACTCTAAACCCGATCAGATATTTGAATATTTGCTCTTAGGGAACAAGAGTTACTCAGGTACCACTTTAGCTGTTTGTAAAATGAGGCATTGTTATCAGATGACACTTCAGTACAGCAGCACTCATGCTCAACACTGATAATCATGCACATACACAACAACATGTTGCCTTTTATTCTGTACTAGTGGTTTAAAAAATAACAAGGAAAAAAACCCCCAACACCCAAAGTATAAAAGCTAAGGACAGAAGAGGAATCTGCAGTGCACAGATGTTAATATGTGGATATTGGACATGATACATTAAAATGGTGCTAGAGGAGGCATTATGATTTATTGAGTCAGTCTGTAGCAGGGAGACAATAATAAGCGGATCTTATCTTATTAAGTGGAACATGTAGTTCCTCTGCATGGGCATCCCCTGCATCTGCCACCCTTACTGGCCCAATCTTGCTGTCATGTTTTTCCTGCCACAGACACAGCTCACATTTCAAGGCTGGACCAAGTTGCTGAGACCCACAGGCCGTGAAGGCACCAGAATCCCAGCAAAGCAAATCCAGCCATTTCGCTAAAGCAGCTGAGGGGAGTGGGGCTGCTGCAGAGAAACCCAAGGAGAGCCAGCACATCAGATAAATTAGGCTAAAGGCATCTTGATTTGAAGCATGTTGCTGAATACACCTCTCTACTTCAGCTGAAATTTTAACTGCACTATTAACGTAATTTATTACACTCATTAAGTACCACAATCGGAGCCCCTGTCTACAATAGCTAGTTTTATACACTTTTAAAATGTTAGCAAGTCACCCCATTACATCTTAGTCATGAGACTAATGCAGATTACTTATTACTTCTCCTGGCAATCACATAACACTTGTCCTGAGAATGAAAGATGATGCCTTGACAATAATATGCTATAATGTAATAACCCTTCACATGTTATAAAGTGCAGCACTTTTTCTTTTGAGGATCACTAAGTGCTGGGCAGGCATTCATTAATACAGACATGCCAGACCCCAGTCATACAGCCATCCCCATTCAAAATTCAGCCACCATGCCAATGTCCCCATGTGCCTCTGCACAGGTCCCATCCCCACTGCTGCCTTCAGCACAGCCCTCCAAAATACTGTTGCTTCCACTCTCTCCCTCCCCTTTGCGGGAGCAGATAGCTGCAGGCACAGGGTATCTGCTGAAATATTAATGAAGGGAGAAGTAAGTGTTGTTTTAATATTCTCCAGGCCAGTAACCTGAAGTACAGAGCAGTTACCTGATATGCCCAGGGCCACTCAGCAGATGGGGAAGAAAAGGGAATAAAATCTGGAAGCGGTGGCTCTGCTCAAAACAGCCCTCCCTTGGGGTCACTGTGAGAGACCACAATTCAAACACAGAAGTAATTGCTAAATAATTAGTAACCTACACAATTACTTCCATGCATCCATCAGTATTTTCTGCCCTGAAGGAGCAGTCAATAAAAGCCTGAGATTACAATTATGGTGATTTCCTATCCACCAGAAGGTCTAGACAGTGTGCAGCCTAGAAAGACTTTTCCTTCCTGATGAGTATTGTCAATGGGAATTTTTAACTGGCTTGAATGTGTTATGTGCAGATTTACCAGCACCCACGTGGGGCAAAATCACCAATACTGGTGGCAGCATCACAGCTTTGGGCGGGTCTTCCAGGGCTTCAGCTCCCACTGCTGGATTCACTTGATCCACATGTAGCTTTCATTAGGGGAAGAAACAAGATGTTTCTGGGCTTCATGGTTAAAAATCAGCATGCTAAAACTGGAACTGAAAATCTCAGGAATTAAGGCTTGCCAACGTCCCCTCCCACCTGAACACAATTTTTGGAGCCTTTTGGGTGCAGAACACACCAGGGAGGTGACAGGTGACTGGAACAGCAGCTGCCCTGCCTGCTCTGCATTCACCAGGATGTGAATCAGAAGCTGCCCAGAGGAACCTATTTGCACTGCACCAAAAGAAATAATAATGACATTTCACAGCCCTGTAGGTCCTCAGCACCTTTTTTGTCCTGTTCAGCTTGCACTTTCTCTTTTTGAAATTTGAGCCAGGTTTAAAATCCAGGTTGTTCTTTCAAAACTCGATACACACACCTACTCTTTTATGGTTTCCAAATGTTCTCTTCTGCTTGTTATTTATTCTCTCCAAATCAACATTATTTGTATCAGCATCAAAGCCCTGTGTATTACCCCTCTTCTGATGGCTCCCTGTATTCGAGTCTTTCTCCCCAGAAGTTTTCTTCAGTAACTGTTACTAAACAAATGCTTGTGCTATGTTTTCTCCTTCAAGGTTTTTTTTCTGTCTCTGCAATTGTTTGATTCTGACTCAGCACAATGAGTAAAATTATTAATAATAAAAGTCATTCATTAAAGGTATTATTTTATTGTTCTTCAGGGAGAAACAGAAGATTACTTCCTTATGTTGGGTTCCATCTCTCTTGTTTAGAATAAGCCATTACTGGTCAAAAATACAGCCAACTTCATCATGGTGGTACATTAAAAAAAAAAAGACAAAAAACACACACACAAAAAAACCCCCAGCAAAATGCAATATAAAACACATTATAATTAATCTAAGACTGTAAAGCTGGACAATAACTCAATAACTGAGACTTGGACATTAAAATTCTAACTTATTTTGTGGTCTGTTTTTTTTGGCAGATTGGTCGGGTTTTTAATAGATAAAATTGCTGGTGATTGCAGCATTGAGTCTGAATCAGACCATCTTCCAAGATCTAATCAAGATCAACACTGTCTTGATCGATACAGATGTAAAATAAGATTTCCAAAAAAAGTACAACAAAGCCATTAAAAAAATCTCAGAAGGCAGCAAAATAATTTCTTGAAGCCGTAAGTGAAAAATGAACTCTATTTATTTCACATTACAATCAAATAGTAATGTGTCTTGATGCATATGTGCACACATGCATCATCATTATTTGCTTTATTCTTATTGATTTTTCCTTCCATGGGCCAGCACTCCAGAACCACAATGCACCAGCCAACAGGGAAAGAGGCTTCTCAGCACTTCTGACAAATTATTCCTTTAAAGTTCAGACACTTCTATCACCCACAGAAATGAAATACACATTAGACTTATGAGAAATCAACCTCATCTTCAGCAACTCAAAAGAGCAGCCCATGAAACCTAAACAGTTTAGCTGCTGCTGCATATAATCACATAAGCAATGAAATGACCATGTTATAACTGTCCCAGATGGATATAGCATTTCCTGAAAACTAATTCCCAGCATATCCCAGGAGCCAGCTTACAGACAGTTACCCATTTTGTCTTTCCAAGTGGAAAGGTCACCAGAACAAATGCGATCAGGAAGCAATGGCGAAGCCGTTCAGCTGATCTATTTCTAGCACCATGACAAAGAAAACTAATTTAGTGTTATAATTAGAAACATGGAGAGGAAAAAGCTCATTTTGGAGAAGAGCTGCTGCTGGAACGTTAGCATTGGTGCTGATGGAGCTAATCAGCTCAGAGAGGTGGAAGAGTGAAACCAAATTATACATTTAGCATCTTCATGCAAACCAGGTTTGACACTGCAATTGTCTGCAGTTGGGAATGAGCACAAGGTTTAAAGGTGCCCTTACAAGGGAGTTTTTAAAGAAGTAGACAAGCAAACAGTGTTTCAGAACTTTTTTTTTAAACCTTTAAAAAACAAAACCACGTCACAATCTTTCCTGTTCATGTTTGATGACTGCTTTTCAAAACTACTGGCTATTTGTGTGTAGCTCATATTTTTAAATGTATTCCATATTTCTTATTATAAAGAATAATAAGTCTGCAAGAATGAGCCTTTTTCAATCTCTCATAATAACAGAAAGTCACATTAAACTTCTTGCAAATGGAAATATGACATGAATGAGCTGAAGTACACTGGAAGGACTTTCAAACCTCTAAAGTATTTCTTTTGTCTTCTCAAGAGGTACATTTGAATGTTCTCCAGTGGAAAAAAAAAACCAAAAAACAACACACTCCAAAAGGAGTTTTCAATTTAAAGGAGTTATAGATTGCAGGTTCAGTTACACAAATCCTATTGTGTACCTAAATACGGTCAATTTGCCTGGCATTTCTCTGGGAGTCAAAGGTATCTTTTTCCTGCTCTCACCCTGGTTACATTTCAGTGCCCCTTGGCTGCATCGGTGCTGTTGTTTGCAAAGCACTGCTTTGCAAAAAGTAATAAAGATCAACACAGTGACACAAGTTAGAAGCAATTATCCAAGAAAAATGGAGAAAAAAAATGTCCAAAACCAGTGCATCATGTAGCTGCACAGGGAACACAACTGGGTGATGAAGGATGTGTATTTGGGGAGCATGAAGGACAAGAAAAAGAGCAGGAGGGAAGAAGTGCACAAGGAGATGAACCACAATGGATACAAAGAATAGATGCAGACTGCCTCAATATTTCCTTACTGGAGTACATACTAGATTTTCCTGGCATACTGATGGTAATTTTTAGAGGCAGTTAACTTGGAGGTAAAAGACAAAAGCACAACAATATGGGAATTCCCTCTCTCAGGGTACAGAGAAGAGGAAAGCAGAGCACTAGGAGGGAAAGCAAGGTCCTAACTTGAGCAAGGGTGGTGCAAGTGTGGTGTCCTACCACGCCTATTTGAAATGCTTTTTCACTGCCCATGGCTCCATACCTTCATAAGTTCCTACTTCCAAAAGGGTCCCACTTCGCTCCAACTCCAGAAATTCCTCCACAGTCAGAAAGTTATAGTCCACACCAGGCACTTCTCCTTCTCTTGGAGGGCGGGTTGTGCCTGAAAGGGAAAATTAGCACATTAATACTAATTGAAGTTGTTTTCTTACCAAAGGTAAAAAGGACAGTGAAAAACTTTTCATAAAGATACAGCAATACCTGTAGGATACAATTCTGTGAGCTACACAGTGTCAGAAGAGTTCAGTTCCAAGTTAGGAGCCCGTGTAAAAACAAGACAAGACACAGACCTCTGGTTGAGCTGGCAGTACCAATTGGAACAAAACAACCTAAGGACAATGTTTGTTTGTGTTTTCAGAAAGACTCTCTGGCAAAGAGATCTCTCATACCACATGCAGAAACACCGCTGGAGAAGTTTTGTACCTGGGAATATGCCAGCAATTACCTTCCTGCTATTAGCACTGTCTCTCATACTTCACTAAAATTGCAATCTGTATTCTCAGATAAGACAACTTCTTTCTAGGTTCCATTATTTCTGTATCACTATCTCACCAAATGTTCTTTCAAATCATAAAGATAATTTCTCCCTTGTTTTTTCTTATTATTTTATCTCTATTTATATTATTCTTTTTATTCAGTGTTAAAAACTACCAGGAGACAGTTTTGATGCACCACTCACACATGCTCACTAAAGAGACAACCTGCCACCTGTTTGCACAGAAGTTCACCTTAAGTTCATTCCGGTTCAAGAAATATTTTTGAGTAATAAGTTGCACTGAATCTCTCTCCAGCACTTGACAATTTAAATAGCACCCATGGAGAACGAGGCTCTGATCACTGCTACTCTGCCAGCTCTGAAACTCTTCTCCCTTCTGACCAATTTACAGCCCTCTGAAGCACAGTGTAAGATGAGTCATTTCATGACTTTTTGCTAAGATGGCTTGGGCCACTGCATTTTAGGTCACTGAGCACAGCTTCATTGATTAGGATCAATTTCTGTTCAATAGCCTTTATTTTCCATGACTCTGGAGGCTGGGAGGTGGCTGGACTCTGTACATCTGTGATTAAACATAATTGCCAGATTTACAGAGAGTACAGGAAACTGAATTTTGGAAGAAGGAGCAGAGTTAGAGAGCTGGATGTGTCTGAGTGCTGTGGTTGCAACCAGTCTGCTGGCTTGGGAATAACTTCAGAGGTGTGGAAACCATACCTAACCTTTAATGAAGCATGATTTCTCCCTTCTGAGGGACTTTTCCAGCCCCTGGGCAGCATCTTCTCAGTGCATACAATTTCTTAAACTCTCTATAAAAGGACATAAGAAAGAATAAAGAAGCTGAGCTTCTGGAAACTAATTGGGAAGATTCCAGCTCTCAGAAGTTGAAAGAGCATAAATTTACCATGCCTGCATCTGGCAAATGTTTTCCTCAAGTGCCAGGGAAGCGGAAAGTCTGCTTATCCCCTATTCAGCTGAGAGACTGTTCAAGAGGTCAGTCTTGATAGAGTGACACCCTTGAAAGATTATCACTAGATTAATTTCCTTGATAGACATCCACTTTCTCTAACATCTTCCATTTCTTGTTTCAAAACAGAAACTCTCTCTTTTTTAATTTTTTATTTACCGTCACTCTTCAGATAGCCTACAAATTCCCATGGTTTTTCTATCAGTCCTTCTCTTGGAGCTGTGTGAATGGGTGAAGGTGGGAGAAAAAGTAAGGAAGGGGATGGAAATAGTGATGGATATCTTCACCTTACAAACAGAATTACTCTTTCCCATTGAAAGGATTAAATTTTGCATTATTTTTATTTTTGAATCCTTACAGTAAGACTACAACAAGTTTTACCCGGTGGACTGTAACAGGAGACAAATATCTTCCACAGATCTAGTCCAGAGAAATACTGGAGCTGCTCCATGTTCCCCCCACTGCCCCAGTGCCTGTTTCCATCCAAAGGCAGGCAGCAAAGCTTAGCAGGCAATGACCACACAGGTCCCTCCCTGGCACACAGGGAGCATGGAGCACTGGCCCAGCAGCTGGGAGGAGGGGTAAAGCCCAGATGCAACATCTCCTCCCTGAGCACCAACACCTTTGTAAACACTCAGGCTGTGAGGGACCCTCACCAGTCAGTTGGCCACTGCCACATGCCCCTAAATGTGGCCCACGTGAGGGAAGGAAGAATAATGAAAAGCCTCCACAATAATTATGTCCAGTGATGTGCTGTAGCTGTCCCATGCCCGGAGCACAATGGAAGTGAGAATTAGACTCTGCAGTGCTCCTCATCCATCAGTCAAATGTCACCCCGAGCCATGTGGCACACGAGCCGAATGACAAAGATCAGGACTTACATTTTCCCAGTAACTAATAACACATATTGATGAGACACAAAGACCAGCGAACTTCAGGACTGCTTCTACTTTATCTTTTAAAGCCTTTTCTTTCCTTTATCTATATCTTCCAACAGAGAGTACATTTATTAATCATTTTTTTTTCCTTCTGAATTTTTATGGCGGTGAAATTGCAGTCAGCAGTTTACTAGTGCTGGCTGCCTATTTGACAATTATATCTGCCATAATTCCTCTGAGCCATTTTAATGGATCTATTTGTTTCATCTCGGTGTTCTTAATTTCCTGAATATGTTCAAGTCGAAAAATCGCAGATGTGCTTGCTATCAGCACGACTGCCTGCAACACACACTGAATGCATCAGGAACACCGAGTCACCCCGTAAAAGAAAAACATTACATCACAGAGATAACATTTGTCACCTCACTCGGTCCTCAGCAGCAAATCCAGGGAAAATAAAAACTACACTGGTTAGGATTTCTTATCTGGGCGAAGGCGAAAAACCCAACAACTTTCCATGTTGCTGTCTGGAGCAAAGATTGCTTGCAGATGCTCCGGCTGTTATCCCGCTTCACATCTGAACAAGTGTTACTGAATGCAATTCAGGAAGGCAGGGGGAAGGGAAAACCCGCCTCCGTTTTTCTTGTAGCAGAATGACAGGCTGCCGGCTGGACACACGCCTGGCAGATGGCATTTCAAAGAGTTTTCATGAACCATCTGGGATGTGTACAATGATTACAAACCACACTTACAACAAAGCCAGAAGGGCTGCTTCACAGGGAGGGTGGGGGGAGAGGGCGGGCAGGAAGAAAGGGGGGAAGAAAAGAAAGCAAAGAGGCTCATAAGCAAACTCCATGACTTTTCCCAGGCACAGAGCACCAAGAATAATCAGCACCTTCCACCCAGAGGCCGAAACAACTGCTCCACAACTGTGCAGCATGTGTGTGCACGGGCCAACCCCATCACAGGCTGCAAGCTACCACTGGAGCTCTCTGCTGATAAACTCCAAATGTAATTAGGCCTCCCATCATTATAGTGACAATTACGTACAAAGCATAGTGTGTGTGTCCTCCTTCCCCCTTTAAATTGCATTTCAGCATCCTTACCACAAGGATGGTCATCAGCAAAGGAGATGACTGTACTTTTATCAGAGCTAATAGCAAGTTAGATCACTGCTAATGGCAGAATTAATTGAGCACAATAAGAGCTGTGGAGAGCGCAAACAAGAGATAACATATTCCATAAGAAAAGACGAGCCAATCATATTTAAATACTTTACCTTTCCTGCCACGTTTGCACTGAATTATTAAGTGGCATGAAATTGCCATTAGGTTGCAATTCAGCTAATTAATTTGAGCTACATCCATTGTGTGACTACCTCAGAATTGGTAACTAAGTGGCTACCAAGTCCTTCTGTGCATTTAATTGTAAGTTTTCAGTCTTATTTGGCTAGAACGTCCCACAACATATAAAACTAGTTAGATACATTAAACTCACAGGGGAATTGCTCAAATCTCCTATAGCCACAGAAGACTCACGAAAATAAATTTAAAAAAAGGCTGCTGGTTAGTATTACCTTCTTTAATGGTCTGCAGAGGTGAAAATACATAAAGTAGAGTGGCTTGATGAAATGTTTGACCAGTTGTTGATTATCACATTCAAGCTATCTCTACCCCCATTTATTCATGCATCCCTAATGCCTGGGCCACAGAAGAGGGATCTCACCACGGGCTGGAGACCCCTCCTGAGAAACTGCTTCTAGACACAGGTGAGTTTGCCCAAGCAGAGCCCAGTGCTGTACTTGAACTAATTTAGAGCTTGTCACCCATGCCTAGAATAACTGGACTGTGGCTCAGATATATTGATGACTATCAACTATTATTCTGAGTAATTTAAGCACCCATTTAAAACACAAATAGCAGCTGCTGTTGTGATGCCTATCAACCATGCTGACACCTGACATGAGCCTCAATTATAGCATGGCCAGGCTGTTAATGTATGATTTGAGGACTGTTTAGCTCCTTATCAATCTACCAGGGCCTCAAGTTAAGCTGTTAATAGCCACTGATGCCCTGCTGCTAAATTAATCAGAGTCTTGCTTATTGTAATCTAAAAATAAGACTTCAAAGGGGCTGTAGTCACTTCAATTGCTTTCTTGGCAAAACAAAACCAATTTGGGAGCAGTAACACTATTACCATGCACCAAAATATCCCCTAGCAAGTTATTTAGATGCCTTTTCAAGTGTAAAATACCTACATTTCCCATCTGCAAAAAAAACCCAAAAAAACCCCCCAAAACAAACAAATAAAAAAATTATTTCTGCAAACCCTTTCTCCAGTTCCATTGGCAGGCACTGACAATCTCATGAGCCACCAAAATACAGCTGATTAAACCACAAGTCATTTAGTTCTCATTTCCACTGAGCAGCTTCTCTTAAAATGACAGACAGTGGGGGAGTTGTACACTCGAAGTAACAATGTAGTTACTACAACCATATTTTATATAAGTCACTGGTGGTTACCAGCAGTGAGTGGAACTGTGGTAAATAATGTTTTAATATGAAGTGTGCAGGGATGCTCCTGACTCAGGGAGCTGCAAGGCCAAGAGCTGCTGTGGGGGGTTGCTGAGTGGTTGGCTGCAGGTGGGGTGGGAGGAAGGAAGGATTCTGCTCTTGCCATTGCTCTAAGACTGGTATTTTTGTTCATTCAGCAAGCAGAGACTGCTCTCATCACTACACGAAAAAAGCCCTTCAGCTGCCAAGGAAGAAACATGAGGAAAAGAGCCCCTTTTCTCCATGCACGGTGTTTAGAGGTCACCTTCTTCCCTCACATCACAGGGTAATTTGGAGAGCCTGCTTTAGCTCTCCTGCATCTGTCAGCTACGGTGCCAGATAACTGGAGTGCAGGACAAACTTCACAGATCTGCTAATGGCAAGTGGAGAAGGGAAAAGACAGAGAAAACCTGGTCTTGTCTCCAGAAGAGGCAGTCTGATCAGCAGCCAAGCTTAAGGCAGAACTTATCAGCAGCACAGTATTAGAAACAGTCTTATCTACATTAGGAAAAATAAAGTGTAACCTGCCTGTGAAAAGACACTGTATACAGAACCTTATCTTATTGACTTCTAGGGTTATTCCAAGTAAGAATACTTTTCTTTTTCAACAGAAGTAAAAGGAATTGTATTTGAACACTGTTGTGCTATCCATTATACATGTGACCCCAGTACCTGTGGAAAGGGATAAGGAGTCATTTGTATTTGTAACTACATAAAATACAGACATTTCAGAGAGGCACAGTCTGTTACAAACCAAACATGCTCAACTTACAAATACAATTTTCTCCTGAAACTCGAAACACAGGAAGCTCATTTTGGTATTTTAAATGCTGTCTGTCCCTTCTCTACCAGTGACTTGATACCTATAAACCACAAGAATGTGACAAGCATTCGAAGTGTCTTGGTGGCAGAGTAGAAATTCAGTCCAAAGGAGAATGTGATCTGTCGCTAGAAATTAACTCACAGCTCTGTTAATGATGCATGTGCAGGAACAGATGCTGATTGACTCTTCCTGGCCACACAGATAACTGCAGTACTAAAAGCAAATTTCTGTCACCATGGTCAGCAGGAATGACTGATTAAACCCAGAAAACAGCTGACCAAGACAAAACTGTCTTTCTACAGACACATTTCAGAGAGTAATGCATCGCGTGGCTGAGGTCTGAAGTAATTTTTCTTCTCTAGGTGGGGATGGAAGGGATTTGAACCCAGTACCTCCTTCACCCACCAGCCTTTCCAGCAAGTGGCCAAAGCAGGATCTCACAGCAGCAGCTTGTGAGGACGCCCTCTTGCTAAAAGGACTGTGCCAGCCATGCACACAAGTGATGGCAGGTCCACCCTCAGTGCACAGAGAAGCTTTTCTTGTGTCCAATTGCATCTCCCTGGTTCTCTCCCCCTCAAAGAAGTACTGACTGCCCAGAGCCTCCCTGGAGAAGTGATTCAGCCAAGCCACACAGCACAGCTTAGATTGTGTAAACCCTCCAGGCGGCAAGTTATTTTTGTCCTTCTAAACTCTATTTTTGGTATTTTGGTGGCCTTCCCTGCCACCAAATAAGAACACTGATAATCTTCAACACAGTTATCCTTAGAGTGTTTTGAGGTAGAGAAAGTGGGTTTGTTTCCGGTTAATAGCACAAGATCAGCCAAACTCAGGCTCTCAAAGGACTCCAGGAACCTAATTCTAGAGAAATCAATGGGATTTAGGAAACCCTTACAGATCAGGATCAGGGCCTAACAGATTAAAAGGGACAAAAATAACTTGCTGCTACGTTGGGGCTTTGCAAGCTTGACTGTATGTGTTGCTAAACACTATGCCAAGGCTGCACAAAGCCAATTCAGTGTGAGGGGGTTCACTCTTCACTGTAATATCAGTTGAAAAGAAACTGTTAGTTACCTGATGACTAGAAGTAAGGGTACAAAACCTGCCCCACTCCCTAAGAAAGCCACTTAAAAAAGACCTGTTCAAGGATCTATGCCAAACAATCAAACAGAGCATCACGTCTCTGACCTAGGAAAAGTACCACTAATGGTTCTACTGCTGGGTAGCACTTGATAATGCAGTTACAACCTCTTCATACATCCTTCAGAACACTCATTTCCTTTGTCCTAAACAACAACAGCAAAAAAGAGTATTCTGGCATCAAATAAAACACAAATAATAAACATTCTTGGGTTTGCAATAGCAGCAGCTCGCCTTCTGGATCCCTTTCTTTAAGTGATTGCTGTTACCTCACCAGACACCTGCAGCCAAATCGCTCTCATTTCCCACGAGGTGGGACACCCACCAAGAAGATTAAACTTCATGAACTAATGAATTTGCCATTAATCCTGTGTTCCTGGAGCCCAACAGCATGACATCCACTAATTTAAATTGTGAACTACTGATGAAAAAGCAAACTATGTACCTCCTTGGCAAGAATACTTTAGCTGTAACTGTGCACAATTTTATTCCTTCTAATATATGGATTAGTGTAATAAAGTGTAATTTTATAAATCAATAAAGCTGTAGTAACGAGATTGCCCTGTAATGTTCTACTTTTAAATATTGGCACAGAAATGAATGAAAATTGCCGTTTGTGTAAGTGTGGATGTGACTTATGGAAAGTAAAATTAGCTGCAAGTAAATTAACAAGGTGATTATATACTTGCTTTTATATTCAGTTTCTCTCATACACATTTTTAGAAGCCTAGATAATTCTACAACCATGACACACACCTTTATTTCAAAAGGACCACCTTTCTTCTGTGTAAAAATTGTCATAGTTACTTTCAGTAGAAATGTATATCTTGGGAAAGGCTACAGCTGAGGATGGTAAATTAAATATATACACTGGGTAATTACAGAGCACCCTGATTAGCTGGTTATTTTTAATCCTGTAGATCATTTACTCTGGACTATGTCAACCCAAGCCCAACCTGATCCCTGCAGGGCTACCCCACGTCAGTCACCGTGCTGAGGCACAGCAGTGCTCTGCTCTGCGTGCCCAGCACAGCTATGGAAAAGCACAATATGGATTAAGATGACTATTCCATATGAATGTGCACATCTGTGTTAAATACAGCAAGCCAAAGGTGTGGGTGAGGGGGGTAAGAGCTTAAAATCTACTCAATAACTCACAGGAGACCTCGGATGTAGGGTCGCTCCCACGCAAACATCACTTTTAAACAAACACCTCATTGTCCTATTTATACTTTCACAGCATAGGCAGTAGTTTATCAGGAGGAACAACCTATCGTGCTTTATATCTGCTTTTTTCATGGCTGCCTGCAAAGCTATCTGATTTCCCCAAATTGCCAAAGGGAAGGTGTAGCCCAGTCTGAGAGCTTCATAACTCTTGGGCTAGCGTTAAACCAAGCCAAAAACTGGTCAGTAGGAGCATTCAGCTGATGAAAAACAAAATGCCTGTCGGCTCCCTGTGATGTTTGGCTGAGTGGCAGAATTAACAGTGTAGTATTAAACATTGCTTTTCATCAGCTATCAGATCTTCTTGTGGCTTCGTTCAAGTTTTGAGTAAGTCACAGAGGAGCAGAATCATAGAACAGGTAAGAAATAAACCCTCTCAAACCTTTTGCCTGATGCTACAGACTGAAGACTGGGAGGAGAGGGCTTTGGGAAAGATGAGGGGCCACAACAGCAGTTGGGACTGGGTATCCTGTAAACTCTTGTAAGATGAGTTGCCAAGTCACAGAGCAAAGACAGACACAAAACTGTGAAGGAAGTCAGGCAACCCAGGTTCACTGATTTTCCAGGAAACCTTAAGGGTTTTATAAGCTGTATGCAATCCTTTACACCTGCCACGAGGTAGTAGATGAATTTCCAATTTAGGGGAAGACAGGGGAAGAGTCTTGAAGTAGAAACACACTGAACAAGAACACAATGACCAGTTTTATAAAAAAAATAATGAAAAATTGTTTGGGCAATATGTGTGACTCTTGAAACCAAAGGAAGAACAAAAAACCTCACATCAGGAACTCTTGTTAGTCGTGGATGTGAAAATCTGTCTCATAGTGAGATTAGCAGTAGATCATCCCAGGAGCAAAAGCACTTCTACTACAACTATGGGAGAAAGAAGCTGTATTTCTTTTCTTTAAAACTTGGATACCGACAAATTTTCAACTCCACAAAACTAGATATCAATTTTTTGTTCTACTTCAAGGCTTCAGATGTGTCCTATAAACAGATATTGTAATTAAGCTCATAATAAATGGCATATCCAACACAAACCAAACACCTACAACATTTTAATTCAGCTTTTATCCAACAACATTGTTTGCTTTTAACATCTGCATGTTCACATGCACATATACCCATGAAAAGATATTCTGCACTTAAAAGCCAAAGTAATAAATTTCAAATTATTTGATGTCCTACAGCTCAGCTGCTTCAACAAAGATTCTTTACCTCCCTTTGCTGTTTGTACTGCTGAGATAAGTACAATACAATGTGGGTCATCCCTGGTTGGGTGTGATATAAAACTCCTTCTGTTGACTTTAATTGCCCTTCTAGCAGACCTCTAATTTGCAGTTAAAAGTCTTGATAAAACACCTCACCTAACAGCATGCATCTAAAACTAGATCAATTCATTAGTTTAATCTCTGAAAAATTCCACCATAGAAAGAAAGAGTCATAGAAAACATACAGATTTATGTCTGAGGCATTGCCTGAAGTTTGTTTCAGTGATCACTTCCAGTCTACTGATATGAAAGACTCAAAAGAGAAGGGGTTTCCCCTCTTTTAAAATAACAAAACAAATAAACAAACAACTCCCCCACCAATAACACCACCATTCCACCACACTTCTACAACACATCATTGCAGTTTTTAAAACCAGTCTTCTTCCCTGAACAGTGTACACTGGAGACACTGTCTCCATGGTACACTTTCTCCCCTAGCCCAGAGCCATGAAATGCTATAAACCTAATGGACTTCCAACTGTGATAACCTCATCACACTCTAAGAAAGCCACGAGTCTCCTGTGGCTCTTCAGTGCTTGGCTGTGCCCACTCACCAACCCTTGGTTCAGATGGGTCTTTTTCCTGACAAATCCTCCTTGACCTTGGCTTAGTAGCTTTCCAGCTTCAAATTCAATACCAACCAACAAATGCAAATGTCTCAGCTATAGCAAGAAGGATGCAGACTACAAAAACATGCAGCCATGTAGCCATATGGATGCACTTACTGTAAAACTCAAGGGAAGGACTACAACAGACAGCAAATCCCCCCAGCAATATGTGCATTTAGGCACTATTCCCTACAGATCCTGTCCCTTAATTTTACCTGTTCTTAACTGCTAGCAATTTCTGCATTTTTTTTTTTTTCAGCAGCCTTGTATGCACAGCATGCTTTAGTTCTTCATGACTGCTATCGCTTCAGCTGGTTGAAAACATTCTCCTGGTTCACTTTCTGTGATGCTGATTAGGTAGCAGCTCAGGATGCTGAAAAAATGCCAAACACTGAGAAGCTGATTGGTGTTTGAGTTTCAGATTCATCCCTACTGATAACTGGAAGTGTTAAAATGTAAGAGAAAACAAATAAATAAATTTAAATTCTTTTCTTACCCCACTGAAATAAAAACTATTACAATATTTTGTTATTTACTGCTCCTTTGCTGCAAATTCCACATCCCCCAGCTCTAACACAGAAAGATCTTATTAATCCTTGTAGTTTTGTAAATGCAATAAAACACTAAAAGTGCAAGGTACAATACATTTTCCCCACTTTTAATTAAAACATTCCCTGGTACAGTAAAAGCCTGCTGGTTAGGTAGTGCATAACTCTGCATCTTTGCAGTCCAAAGCAAACTGTCATGTTATTGATAATGTATACAGGCTTCTCCATTGATTTTATTGCTTTTTCAGTTGTACACAAATAATAAAAACCATGCCTACAAATCTTACCATCTATGAGTTCCGTAGGATATACATTCACAGGGTGTTTTACTCTGCCTTTCAGTAGCCAAGCAACACTCCTATAAAATACTCCAGTGCTTAAACTGGGGACAATGACACAGTGTTTGGCTTAAATGGTCTTTGCTTCATTTCATCTGATTACTTCTAGTTATACTTTCTCTCTGCTAAATGTCCCTGCATAGCCATTTACAGCTCTGCGATCACACAAAACAATCACATTACACACTCCATCATTTTATTAGCTTCTTGCAAATCATTTTCTCCAAGTGCCCCAATTTTAAATGCCATTTTAAATTCATTTGCTGGTTTACCAATGCCCTGCTGCTGTTGACTGGGCAACAAACATGAGATGCCACACGGAGCTGTAATACCAGCAGCTCCCACTTTCACTGCGGTGAGTAATTCCAGAGTATCTCCAGGTCCCCACCATTGCTGGTTTGAATCCAGCATAAATAAACAGCACACAATAATTATCCTCATGCAACTGTCTGGCAGCCCAAACAAATGAGCTGTTCCTTGTCTTGCCTCCAATTCCCAGCAAAGAGAAACACCACCAGGTTTTAGCTTGTGGTTGTTCCAGCATCACCCACAGGATAAGGAAGCAATCCTCAATACCGCAATTACCTCCTCGGCTTAGACATGGTTGGTGGAGGATGTTGTTATTTGGGGTGTTGAAAAGACAGTTTCCCCAGAAATCTGCTTTCTCATGCTACCAGATCAGTACGCTACTGCAAAATGAGTGCCTGGAAGCACACAATCAGATCCAGGCTTTAGAAAAACCCTGAGATGAGATTCTCTCCAAAGTATCTGCATGATATTTGACTTAGAGGACAGTTGAGTGATTATCAGAGAGACAATTGCTTTTCTCCAAGACAAGGATATCACATAGCAGATAAGACCTTACTAAAAAAACAAAGTTTAAACCTAAACTCCAGCACTTATTTTCGAAGTGTGAAGCATTTATCCCCTGACAGCTGTGTTGAGTCCTTCAGACAAGTGATGCAGGTGAAACCACTTTGCCAGACAGATGCTGGTAAAGAACTGGTAATGGTACTCACTGCAAATCACCTGCTCTGTTCAAAGCATACAAGTATCCCAATTGCTTCGAGACCAATTTTCATGATTAGTGCTAAACACCTGCTCAAGTTATTGCAGGGTAACAGCCTCGAGGCAATAAATGTTTCTGAATAAAAAAAAAAAAGAAATTGTCTTTGGTCTTAGCTGGGGTTCTGACTCAGGATACTGTTGATTAAAGGTGGTCCCCACAGCCCAACATGATGATTTTATCTCCTGGCACAACATGTCCCAGCACAGGATGGACAGACTTCACTGCAGGCCAACACTGAAACACTGGGATGAAAAGAGCAACACAGGTTTTCTTCACATCTGCTCTCAGGAAAATGACAACCAGGGGCAGAGGAGCATGGCAGTCAAAAATCTGGTTTACCTGATTTCAATTAAAACTATGAGACACTGCAAATCAGAGCCTTGATTATCAGACTAGCCATTCATTAATATGTTAGGAGTCTAAATTGCCAGTACAATGACATACAGATGTGTACTTAGATGAATTCATAAATGAAATATAGCAGTAAAGCTGAAACATTCAAGTAATGACAGGTGATGTATCGTTTTGTGACATTGGAATAATTTTTTCAAGGAAACATTCTCTCACCCTGCCAAGGACATGTTGCAGAAAGGCAGAAGAAAATCAGACAGAAATCCTTGCTACCTCTGCCACTACAGAATGAGGGTGACCAAAGTCCAGTGAATGAGACAATTTACAGGAGGCATTTTAAATATTTAAAATAAAAATAAAACCAACACCCATCAAAAACTCTGAGCGGCTCCCATTTGTCAGTACATTTGCCTCCAAAATGCCTCCAGCAGGGTGGGAAGTGGAAACTGCACCCATTTTTCAGATGGGTTATGGAGGCACAGAGCAGCCAAGCTGGCAGCCCAAGCTCAGAGCCGATTAGGATGCAAAAGAGCAGAAGGTCACTCGTGTCCCACAAGTCTGTGGTTAGCAGACAACGTTTTGGAGCTAATAGCATTACGTGCTCTGTGATGCTGATCTGCTGAGATAAACGTGACAGTCCTTGGTGATGGCTTCATCAGAGGGAACTGCTGACTCAATATTTAGGCATAGCGGTGAGAGCTGTTTATGTGCATACACTGAAAAACAACAGATGACTTCTGGAGCGAAACACATGGGGAGGTTTCTTTCTCGAGGTGATACAAAAGAGCCAAAATACCTAAAGCACTTTCCCACAGTGACTGTGCAGTAAAGTAAATTAGAGCTCTGTGCAGCAACCATCCATTATCCTATATATTTTTAGCAATTCTGAGATTAATAACTGAAAAGAGCAAATAAAACAGTATTGCAAGGAAATAAATACACATCTTTTTGATGAACTGCCACTCAGTCCTTTCAGATCACTTCATACCTCAACAGAAAATTTGAAGTTTGATATATTCACTATAGCATTTTTCCTACCACTATTGTCATTTGTTTAAGTTATGCTTTACACTTTCTAGATGAATGAATCGCATTAATTATTTCTTTTTTCCTCTCTGACTGTTAAGCCAAATCAGGCTACTTCCAGAGTTGAAGGGGAAAATACAATTATTAACGCTTCCAAACATCCATTTGGCAGAAAAATATGGGGAGGGGAAGACATTCCTGTGAGCTGTGAGAAAGTATTTTGTCTGTTGCACAAATAACATCCTCTTCTTTATTGCTGTAGCTGTCTTTCACCTATAAGACTTTTACTTGTCATAAGACTGCAAACAAGTGTATTTATAAATCACAGCTCTGAGACAATCTTCAAAAATATATAAAATGTTACTAACACTTGTGTTTGGAGCCAACTCTACCAGGTTGAAATTGCAAAACCTTCAGCTTGGAGAGATTCATCCCTCCTCCAACTGGGGGTTCTTCCCAGCCTTCCAATCAGGGGCCACAAAAACTGTTATTCTGAGAGCTGAAGCTGATTTCCTGGATCATTTTACTCAATGGGATTCTCATTTATTATTGAAAATAACAGAAACTTGACCTTCCCTGGAGACTTTTACAGAAGTTCAGACTGGAGGTGAATTTGTCCAACCTGCATAACGCAAGTCAATTCCTCACAGGGTAAAAAGCAGCATTCAAAGGGAACAACACTGGCAGAATTGAACCTTTTGTGCATAATTAATGCAACCATCGATCAGCATCAGCTTGGATTCAGAATTTTTATGAAAGATAAATGCACAAGGATGAACTGATGCACTTTTTAAAAGTCAAACTTTGAGAAACCTGTTTAGCCATACAGTGCTTGCTGTCCTTCTCCCAGACCTAATAGTAGTCCAGAGGAAAATGAGTATTTTATTTTGCATGCTCTGTGTTACAGACACAGGCCAGTAACTTCATGGACTGCTGATGGGACCTGTTTACTTAATGACATCCTGTTTTCCCATAGACTGTTCCCATGGAAAGGACTTCAGATTCCTTGGGTAATATTTAAATATCTAGGTAAAAACTAGATTTTTTCAAAGTGCTACCTTATTATGAGACACTTACAGGTAGATTTTAAGAGAGTTCAACATCAAAAGCTCAAGTCTGGAGGAGGACTGGCTCTGCCATTCTCGCCTTCAGGTATAGGAATGGACTAAACGACCTCCTTCAAGGTCTCCTTCGAAGTCTGCAAATCACAAGAGCTGGCAACACTGTAATCATGCAGTAGAATTTTCAGGAGGACAGACTTGTTCTAAATTATGTCAGAGTCCTAGTGAAGTGTGCTAGTAGAATAGATTTTTTTTTTTTTTTTTTAAGTATCCAAGCCAACTCATTCATCTGTTCAGAGCAGGCCTCTTTCAAATGAGTTTTTACAAAGTGCACATCTACAGTGCAGTCACTTGAGGACAGAGCTCAGCAGCCAAGTATTTATGGATCCATCAGGGCAGGTGTTGCAGCTTGCCAAGGTCAAGAGATTGTGCAACTGGATTATGAGCAACACTCAACTCCAAATCCAGCCAAGGGCCTCTACACACCTGTGACCAACACTTACCAGCACAGACAGAGCCACACATTCACCCTCCACATGCAGTCTTATGTAAATTCACGTTGCAGATTAAAGGTTTAAAAGTTTGTGAGGTGTTGAGTTTCCACACAGATAAGCACGATGCCATGTGCTCAGCTCACCTCCAAGTGCCCTTTGCCCTCCCAGTCCTGCTTTGCACATCCCCACCTCCCACTGCTGGCTCATCCTCACACATCCCTTCGGGCAGCACAGCCTGGCAGCCCTCAGTAGCTGCATTTGGACTTCAACAATACCAACTAATTTTAAATTATATCCTGTATAACCTTGGAAACAGCTGTGTATGATGATCGTGGTCCAGGCAGATAAAAGCTGGTAACACACCACTGAAAGAACATGTTTAGAGAAACAAAAAGAGATGGATGAACCAAAAGGCCCATATTCTTCAGCTCTCAGCTTTGTACAGAGCTGCAATTTTTCAGCTTAGCACATCAGGAGACTGTGGTGATTTTTTGGTTGTTTGGGGGTTTTTTGTTTGTTTTTTTTCTTCTTCATACCAGTTCAAGGAATTCCCCCTCCCTCACAAACACAGGACTCCTGTCCCTCTCTGGAACAGAAATATGTGAGATCAGAAGGAAAAAATGCCTGCTTTTTGTATAACTTCAGTCATGTCAGATTTGCCCCCCAACATATATTGAAATTTCTGGAGAATGTTAGCAGTTCAAGCTCCACTAAGTTAGATTTCTCCCTTCCTCAGCTTCTTCTACCCCAGAGCAAAGGGCAGGGGACAACCTCTGTGAGTTTTTCCTGGAGACTGAAACTGCATCATTACAGGTGTTCCTGGTAGAAACATACCCTTGGCCCACATGAGACAGATCCATAAGAGTCAAGCAACTCTATCTTTCAAAACAGTAACCTGGATAGGCTCTCAACCTTCTCACCAAAGAGGGATAAGAACTCCAGGTGGGGACACCCCTCCCACACTGGATTATAATGCCACTTCTACCTACTTGGTCCACTGAGTAGAGGGTAGATGCCACTTTCTGTACCCTCAGAATCTACTTCAAGACACCTCTTGTGACCAGCAAGGCAAATGGAAGGTCAAATCTGTCACACAGACTGCACTGATTTAGCTGCAATAAGAAGCAGGACTAACTTGTCAGGTCATCCAGACATGAAGGTGTTCCGAATGATTAAAGCCTATAAGGTTATTTTTTCTCTCCCTGAAGAAAGGGCAAAGTTGGTCACCTCCCTCTCTGAGAGATAGCTTGGTTCCCGTGCTAAGATTAAAGAGCAAAATGTGTGAAGGTTTGCCTGATGGCTTCCAACTTCAATTAGGAAAGCCAGGGTTGTGCTCATCACTTCTGGGGGAAAAAAAAGAGCCTTCATCACTCACCAAGAGCCTCCTCGGGCAAGTGTCTAACTCATCTTCAACACAAACTCTGCACAACTCCACATCCTGAATTTCTGCTATATGGATCAGCCTGTTTTACAGGGGTCACTCATTTCCTACAGCCCAAGCTCAGAAGTGGAAAGAGTTTGTCACCAGACATCAAAGCAATAAAGACCTGTCAACACCTTCTAGGCAACAAGTTTATGAAAGTCTTGTATGAACAGCTTCCTGTCCTTGCCTCTCTCTCCTTGTGCATCTCCAGAAGGGAAGACAAATAGCTAATACTAAATTACCCTGATAAAATTACACATCTCCCCTGCTCTGCATGTTTCACCTCTTGGCACAGCGAAAATAAGCAAGGTATGATTGCACCAGTCTAGCTGCCCACAAACACACAAACAAGGACCAGTAGAGCAGAACAGGAATGCATTACCCTTCCAAGGCTCTGCTGACACATGGGTCTGGGCTTCATTATCACCTCTGGAGCTTTCACCACTGTATACTATAATTAGAGGTGTGTTAGAACTCAGAACACTGCAATCATCACTGGCTTCTGCTGGCATGAATACGATAAGCAGCAGAGCATGAGGCAGAACTCTTATCTGAGTTCTTAAACAGAGATTAAGTCTCACCCTCTTCTCCTGTTTGAAAAAGACCATATTGAATGAACATTTTAAAGAACAGGAGGTTGGCTCATACTGTCTCAGAGGCTCAAGGGGCCTCAGTTAACACCAGCCTCCTGCCCTAAATTCATGATGCAGCAAATGGGGCTGGTGGTAACAGGAGGAAAGAGGGCAGACTGCAGTGAGAAAAAGGGTTAAAAATGCCACTAAAAACTTGAAGAGAAACAACTGTGAAAAGCTGACCTCTCACATGTCAAGTACCATTTTCATAACTGATTTTATATATATATATATAAAAGTTTTTATACAGCTGTATTATTAGATTGTTACATATACACATACTCATGTACATATACATATACTCAAATGTTTCCTGGAGTAGAACAGCTCTGCAGGAGTCATTCCTCCCCCTTAGTAAATATTCACGACATTTTGGCAGACTTGCTAAAACTGGAACCCATTTTTTTTAATTTGTTGCACCAACCTGCAAATCATTCTGTGTTTGTGCATTATTCATATTTTCACAGCCATTCACCAACTTCAGGTCCTTAGTAGTTTTGCAAAACTGCATTAAACCCCAGTTAGTAACAAGCTTTTACACAACTGACATCCCAAAGAGGAATTTTTTTATGGGTTTCTTTAACTGCTTAAAGGCTGATTGCACACACTTATCTCTCACCACTGGAAGGACTATAAAGCTAAAGTGAGATTTTATATCCCCATTTCAGGATACTAAAAGTATGGGGCTGTAATAGAAATGCTGACATTATCCAGTTATGGTGGTGCAACCTCTCCACCATAATTATGTACAGTTGGAGATAATAAGTGCTGCTGATTCAGGAGGAATCTCTGATTGGACTGGAAGATGGAGAAGTGCTGGATAATCTGTTTCCTGAGTGGCAACAGCAGGCCTAAAGAGCATAAATGGAAGAGCAGAGTTTGTAAGGAAACAACAACAAAGTCCAATCATGAATCCTTAGAGATGCTCTTATTCCTTTCATTGTTCATGTGATTGCAAGAGACCTAAAGGACTCATTCAGGACTTGTGTGAAGAGGACATCCTGGAGGAATGAGCAGCACCGATGTCCAGGAAAGGTTTGATTACTTGACTGAGATCCAGTCAAGAGAGCACAGAACCCTGATTTTCCAAAGAACTGTGCTCTTTTCTGACCTTTGAAAAATCAAAACCCTTTGAAGTATCTCAAGGTCAGCACTAAAAATGAAGGCACGTAGAAAAAAATCTCAACATGTATGTGATACTACAATAAAGCTGTCTGAATAACCTGTAAAATTTGCCTTGAAGTCTCTGATATTATATGAAAAAAAGCCTAAATAAAACTGTTTCAATGAGTAACTTCTTTTTTAAAGATTAAATTTTTTTTCCCCTCTTTCCTCCTGTTTTTACTTTGCTTTGGGAGGTGGGGCAGGAGGGGAGGATGAGATAAGACGAAGTTTGGTCAAAACTACTCATTAGGTCCAGTGTTTTCCTGCACCTTTTCTCCTTACCACATCTCATTTTTTTACATATTTACATACTAAATTTCCTATTAAATTATCATCTTCTCAAAAAACACTTGTTTGACTGATACAAAAAATTACAAATGCAACACTGTGACTGGCTCTAAAATTACTATTAATAAATACATAATGAACGTTGATAAGACTAACAAACCATTCCAAAAATTCGTTACTACACTCACTTCACAGCACAAACTCCAAATTAGCAGTAATGCCAGCAGGCTATTAATACTCCCAGATTAACAAAATGCAAGCAAGATCATACAAGGATGAGCTTGAATTCTGCAAATCAAAATGCCTGGGTAAATATTTAGCATAAAAGAAAAAAAAAGGTGTAAGTTAATATTTGTTTAGCGTGGGGTATTATGGAAACAGATACACGGGGTTTGCAGCAATTACTTCGAAAGAGGGAATGCGTGAAGGCAGTGGAGCATAACGTCCTGTCCTTACCCATTGCTCAGCAGTCCCTCGATGTTGACAGCTGCTTTCTAGGAGCAGGGCTCCACATCCAGCCCCATCCCAGGGCTGGCAGCAGGCAAGGATATGGGATCAAGGGGCCCTCCTGCCACAACAGCCAGGTTCAGGGTAAAACCTCCCGGGAGGTGAGCGAAGCAGGTTGTCGCAGGACCTGCTCAAGCATCACCCGGCCCCTTGTTGCTGTGTCACCAACAGGGCGGGGAAAGGGTGCTCCCCTTGGCCATTCCCAGCAAGATCCCAGCCAGAAATTGCAGTGCCCTCACACACCAGCTGTGCAGCCTCTTCCCTTTCTGACAGCAGAGAGCCCCTGGTGGTCGCGGTCCCTGGGTATAAACCAGCCCCCATCTTCTTCCCTCTATCCATCCAGCTACCTGGCATCACCTACTGCCCCACAGGGGGGAATACACACTTTCTGGTTGGCTTCCCCGTTTGCCTGATGCCCTAAGGCCCTTCCAATTTGATATGTATTTCTTTTTAAAGTAAGTGGAATTGAAATAAATCCATACTGCTTGCCAGTTTCCAGCTTATGTAATCAAAGTCAACTGTGCATTCACAAATTCCTCCCTTCTCTGCAAGCTAATCTGACAGTAGCGGGGGGCAAATATTCTCCTGTGGCACTGTCTTGATTTCCCCGGGAAAATAAAATGCCGTCAGTTTATAATGGCCTAGTAATGAATTTAACATTCTTAAATCCATAAAGGAACCTCAGTAATAAGTTCTTTAAAAACTGCAGACACAGTCAAAGCAAAGGCAAAAAAGGACACAGAAATATGCTTGAAATTAGGTGCAGGCAAATCACAAAGACACGGATATGATGAAGCAAGGCGATAGGCACACCAGGGAGAGGGAGGAGAATTCATTCACCAGTCTGAGTGCACCCATTCAGCATCCACATTCATCAGATACTAGACAAAAGTTACTGCTATAGTTTTGTTCACTTGTCCAAAAGACCTAACTGGAGTTTTAATATATAGAAATATCAGAGCTTTCAAACCTTTTATTTGAAAGCTGATATAGGCTCCATGGCTAAATCAAAATCTATGACTCCACTACACTGGGAGGTGCTGAGATCCAGGCATTTGCATGGCTTAAAATGGCTGCAGCAGTTCAAGGTTTCTGTAACTTATTGTACACAACACCACAGAGCACAGGAGAAGAGGGGTCTCTTTCCTGGCTATACACTATTTTAAATTTAACAAAGCCAACATAATTAGTCCCATGAGCACCCCTCCAGTAACAGCTTCAGCTCCCAGCACTAGTGAGCTGTGTGCTATGCAGTAATTATGCTACCAAGCTGTCAGAGCCTCCTTATCTGCATGCAAATTAGTTCATATGCTATACATCTGCTGTAATGACAGTATTAAACCAAGAATTTTATAATGAAGCCATCCTCTTTATAGCAACATAGCACAATTACTTTATTAACATATTGCACATCTATGTCTGTAACTGCTCCCAGTCAAATAGCCGAGTTTTCCATTCCCCCATACAGCAAGATCTTCTCTTCTCTCCCTGTATCTGTAAATAAACACAAAGAACGAGAACGGGAATATCTAAACTACCTCTGTACAACACCACTCCTTCATTGTTCCCGGGGAAGTACTGCACCAAATGCCATTAAAGCGTGACTAGGTGAATAAATAATTCCCATGATGCTCCCAAAGGTTAGGAGATGAAACAGTAATAATCAAATCAGCAGCTGTTTGCTCCCCAGCCTTGACATCAATCATCAGCTTCTGTCACCCCGCGGCTGCCGGCACCGAAGGGCGGCGGGAGGGGAACCGCGGCCCCTCCGCACGGGGAGGTGACAACCAGTGAAGTGCGAGAAAAACCTTGGTGCCTGGGAGGACTTCTGCCTGGAAAAGGATTTGGGAGGCGGTGGGGGACGTGAAGGCGAGGCCGCAAAGCCCGCCCTCTCTCTAACACTGGTGTTTAGGAAAGTTTGGTGGCTTCTGCGCCCAAGATAATTTTTTTTCCCAGTTTGGTTTTTGGAAGAGGTTTGCAGTTCTCTGCAAAGGTAATTTACACTAACTGACCTCAAATGTATAAAATCGATAGAGGGCTTGACTAAATTTCCTTGTAGGTACTAGTTCTTCTCTTCGTTACTTTGTGAGCAACTGCTCAGTTGTTTAACAGTTAGAAAGAAAAAAAAATACACCAAAAACCCACACAGAAAAAATATGTGATCAACTCTAAACCTTCAACAGCTCTTTATACCTGTTTCTCAATTTAGGTGTGTTTTTAAACATCCAGCTTTATTAGCCAGGGACCTGCACTCCAACCTTCTTGCAAGGCTGTACCCTTGAAGCCAGCTAGCTGCCTCTCCAGGGTAATAGGGAAAGGCTGTTTATAATAATGGGGAGTATCAGTTCTGGGACCTTATTTCACTCACCTAATCTGATACAGGTTATTTATATTTTTGACCAATTGATTACTTTTCAAAAATCTTCTAGGGAAAAGAGTAATTGTGCTTTACAGGCATCCTCCATGGGCAGGAACAAAGGCAAATGCAAGAGGAGGAAAAAACCCAACAAAAAACTCTTTCCCCTTTTCATGTTATATTTCCCCATGCACCAAAAGGTGTGGATAGGTCTCAGCCAAAGTTTCAGCACTACTTTGTTCTCCATGCAAATGACCTCTTTCATCAATTATCTTAAAGCCACTTATAAACACTGCCGTTTCAAAGCCAGGAGGAGATAGGTGAGAATTACCACGGACAGCACAAAGATGTTCAAATACTAAACAAATCCAAATATTTTCTTAAAACCTATATTTACAACTTTAGTATAGCCCTGGGTTTTATGCACCGTAGTGCATAAAACAACAAACAAAAGAGCTAGGGAAAGGCACAGAGCTATGCTTCTTTCTCCCCTACAAAAGCTTGTTTTATTTTTGTCAGCATAACCTCTAGTTTGCTGGGTTTCTGTGAGATCAAATATTTGATCAGTTTATGAAAGGGATGATATTATGTGTTTGCCTGAGGTAACAGGGTCACCGGATTTCATGACCCTGGAGCATATTCCAGCGCTTGGTTCCCATGAGAAAAGTACTAAATGACCGTTTTCCTTTGGGAGAAGGAAAAACAAAATCAGAATATATCATAGTCCTCCTGCAGCTACTAACAAGATCTTCTGTAGCCTTTGACACCACCTCATGAAATGATGCAACACAAGCCATCTTATTAGCACTCAGTGGGCACCCAACCAATGGACTGTGCTTTCAGAGCAGCCAGTCGTGCGAGGAGCAGCTCAGCCTTATCTGCTGGAAACCTCTACTGCTGTGCTGCCATTTAAATCTCTTCCCTGCTGCTGCTGGTAAAGGTGAAGTCTGCTGTCCCTTAATGCCCACCAAAACACCCTGTCATTAGCTGCAGGGAGGCTTGGGTCACGTCCTGGAGGTGGCATTGATCTCACCCAGCTTTTGGGGCTGGCAAGGCAGACATCTCAAACTGAGCCAGTGCTTCAGACTCCCCATGGTCTCCACGGCCAGACACAAACACGGGCCAAGCAGGGCTCTGCTCAGGCCAACAGCTGCCTTATGATGAGCTGAGCTGCACTCCAGGAGTATCAGTTTATTTGCACTGGCTTTAAGGGGCTTCTAAAGCATTAGCTCAGATGCAGATATTTGCAGTCAGGTGAGATAAAGGCTACCTCAGAAGCATAACAGCCACTGTCACCAGCCTGGCTGTCTCAGCAACACTGAACTGTGGTGTCAATCCCTCCTTGCTGCTCTTATCACTGTGAGACCTTCTACTTAACCTGAGTGCCTCAGTTTCTTCATCCTATCCCTGGGACTGCCCATCTACCCCTCCTCTCCCTCTTCCATCTCTTCTATGTCTCTGCACACTCCTTCAAAACCAGACAGGTTTTTTCGGACTCACTGATACATTCCCCACCACCTCCCTGACCGTGTCAGGTTCTCCCCTGTTAGGTTTTCATGATACACCACAGGACAGTTCTCTCTCCACCTAAGACAGATGTAACACCTTCTGCCATCTCTTCTAATCTCAAGGTGTCTCCCATCACCTGAATCAACCATGAGTCTCTGGCCCTGGCCTGGCAGCTGAGTTACCAGTGCTTGCATACATTTTTGTTGCATTATTAAAGAAGAAATTCTGCCCTCAGCACAATAATCTGCTTGGAAATAAAACCACATGGAAATCACCTGCAAGGTGTGCTATTTTAGGTGGGACTGCAAATGTAGGTCAAATTTTATTAAAAAAAAAAAAAATCCTAGTGGCACAATTTGGAAGGAGAAAAGTTCTCTGGGTTGCATCTGTTTATTAAGAAGTTCCTTATGAATTCTAAATTTTGAACCTATCCAACATTATTTTTTAATGGAAAAATCACGTAAGCGTACACAATTCTTGTTCCCTGATTTCAGGAAGCCAATTCTCTGCTCGCAGCTCGTACATTTTGAGTGATATTCATGAAAATGGAAATTGTTGTTTCACACTTAGAAAAAAAAAAAAAGTCCAATTTGACAGTGAAAAAACACCCAAAGCGCTTGAGAATCAGCTCAGGATCTCTTCTTGTTAAACCTGTTAAAATTCTCTCTGCCCAATTCATTGAGATAAGTATCATGCAGATTTCTCTTATAAGCAAATCTTCCCAAAGCCCTTTCTACTGTGGCAGCCAGTCCCAGTTTTCCATGCAGCTTTGGCATCTTCTCTGCCTCATGGTAGCAACACTGGCCCACTGCAGTAGCACACCAGACTGCAGAAATCTGCAGAACCACCTTAAAATATTGAAATACCGAAGTGACCTTGTTTTTAACATACTGTAATACACTTAGTGTGTACATGACCCACATTAAAATTTAGTGTATGAGCTTTTTTCTTTTTTTTTTTTTTTTGTTAAACATTTGAGATTGCTATTGCTCCTGAGCAAAGTTTAATCATTATAGTATTTTAATTTTGTAATTAAAAAATACGGAAGCCAATCCCAAGCTGGGAGTACAATGACTGCACTTCATAAAGAAGAGCTATGACAAGGGATAAAGTAATTTATTCACTCCTTCTTCCTTCACCTAGAAATTAAATACTTCACAAAAGATCATCAACAAGATACTCAATTTGTAGATACTAACAACCTTGGCAGTGTCCTTTGCAGAGCAGAACAGCTGTTTAGTTGATGGGCACTGTGTCCCAGCAGGGAAAGCTACAGCCTTCTCCACTGTAAATGTTGCAGGTTTCTGCTTTCCAGGCACTCCTGCTTTGTGCCTGGCTTGCAAGAGAGCCCTGAACAGAAATATTGCCACCAACATCACAAACTGCTGCCATGAAAAGTTGCTCTGTTCTGGCGTTTGTTTTGTCTTAAGTGTACTTAAATTCCAGCAAGCGACCCTTGTTGCTTTCAAAAATTAAAGGAAACAACAAAATGTGAGTTTTTTCCTGAGATTTTAAAGTGCTTAAATCCAGCTACCATCATTTAGCACTGACTGTAGTGTAGCCCAGCTGTGCTGCAGCATCTCACTGCAGAGTCCTCCTTAGACCAAATATGCAATTAAATGTGGTGAAATAAAGGAGCAGAACTCATTTCACCTTGCCTTCACACTGGGCTGGATACATTCAAATGCTCCCTTTCTGCAGCTCACCTGACTGTTTGCTTCTAATTGTAACATCCTCCTGACAAAGATTTTACATGGGGCTCCCATCCCTCAGTAGAAAGAGGAAAAAAAGAATGCAACACCTTCCCCAGCACACTGGGGAACACACCAGCCTTTACATGGGGCCTCTGAAATCCTTCTTCCTGCTGTGCTTTCCAAGACTGTTGTTTACAAGTGTGGGTAGGGAAAGTAAAGTAGTGTCAATCTCAAAAGATCAAAACCCCTGACTTTGAAAAACTGGTTTGGGTCTCTGATTTCTAAAATTCCCTTTATCTGCTGTGGTGTGTGCACGATGCTTTGTACTGTTAGCAAAATAAGCAACGTTGAGAAGAGGAATTTTGAAGGGTTTCTCACATCCTATCTCTAACCATCCCCAAAGGGTAATCCTGGCTTGGTTTTCCTTTTAATCTTGCTGGAGAAGAAAGGTAGCTTGCATCTAAGCAACATCTCAAAAAAAGCCATATGGCCCAGGATGCAAGCACAGAAAAGTGACTGTTCTTTTCTCCACACCTAAATGATACTTTACCAGGTACATGAGACACAAAGTTTGTTTACAATCCTGCTTCCAAGTAAGACCACATTCTAGGAATTACATTGCAAAAGAAATTTCTCAAATGGTGCAAGGTCAGCCAGAAAATAGTAGGAAAGACACAGACTTAAATCCAGTTTCAGGATCCCACTTTTAAGGCCTTCAGGAAGTTGTGCTATTTTAGAAGAAACCTCAGCGGTAAAAGCAAGAGTTCTGCTATTGCTTATTATCTTGTGTGAATAATACAGCAGTTTATTGCCTCAGTTGCACAAAAGAATTATGTGCCAACTCTTCCAGCTGAGGAAAAAGCACCATGTTGCTTTGCAATTAAAAACAACATGCAAGAGTGCCAAGGGTGAAAGGTGGAAGAAATCCTGATCTCTCTCAAACAGAAGGAACAAAAAAGTAGAGCTGTGGCACAAAATCTCTTTCTACCTTTGCTTTTGTTTCTTCTGAGTCTATAAAACAGTTGTGGCCACTGACTGGAAGCCCAAGTGGGTGCTACACATTCCTTTCCCAGTCTTCTTTGATCCTCCTGTCAGCCACTGGCTTGCCAGGGTGCCAGGACCACCAGCTACAGTCCAACTGGTTGTTTCAGGGATTCCCTTCCTATATAGATCAGTTTGCATCATATCTTGTTTGTAATCTTGTATATTGATTTCATGCTGAGCCTACACACCCTGCACAGCTCTGGGCCATGATTAAGGTGCCCTTCTCAGGCTACTCCACACTATACCAAGACTGAAAAACAGTGTGAGAGCTTTAAATCTGCTGTCCAATATGCACAAGCTGTCTTCTTTAGCTTTAAGTTTAAGCCATACTAGAACCAACATGGATGGAACTCATCAGCTGTTACAAACACAAATAATCCTTATTCACCACAGCCCATCTGGAGACACAGAGGCCATTTTTAGCAGTGGTCTACTGAAGCCCTCTGCAGATTTTCTTTCCCCTATAATGGTGCACAGAAAAATTAGAAAGATCTGGTTTAACAAAAATACATGAACTGCACCAGAACATGATTTTGCAGTGATATAGGAACTCAGCAGGAAATAGTAAAACACTAAAAAAAGGAAGAGAAAAAAAAAAAAAGAGCTTTTAAGTGTGACAGCTTTCAAGTCTGATTGCACAGCTCTCTCTCAAGTCTAGAGGTGGGCCTCTCATAGGGTAGGTAAAAATTTCCATGTTTCAGTAATGGACAGTTCTTGTTCCTCAAGCTCTTTAAAAAAACTTTTAAATATCCTCCATCTTTGCACCTAGAAAAGCTGTGCTTGGTGCAGCATAAATCCACTCCCATCCCATCCTCAGCTCTGACATATTGAATTTTATAAGGAAGGAGGAGGATTTCCCAGCTACCTGTGTGACATTAGAAATATGTCACATGGAAGATTAATTTCTGAGTAGAAGGCAGAAAAGAAGAATTTGCTTTTGCCAGAGACAGATTTTTTTTTTTCTTTCTTAAGCAGAAGATGTCACAAGTTCAAACTCCATCTGAGATGGTAAATTCAAATATACACAGTAAGTATATCTCAGTTGTCACAACCACACATAGGCTATACAAATCACACACAAACACATATTTTACTCTACAAAAGCACATTTAACACAGAGAGATCACTCTTCTCTGAACCCTGGGACTGATTTACATAATGTACCTTTAAAGTCCCTTTTTTATGTGTTAATTTCTGTTAACAAAGAGATGTCGCCAGCACAGGTTTAAGTTAGGTACGTGCTGTGCTCCCCAAAAAAGTCTGCAGCAGAACCCTCATAAAATAGCTATTTAGGATCTGCATGGTTCTTCTTTCTAATCAGCAGTCATTATGGAAAGATAACCTATGGATCAAGCGAAATTCACCGTTCATTTGCCCCTGTAAAGACCAGGAAGAAAACAGAAGGGCAGCAAAGGCAGTTGCAGAGCAGGGCTTTGGAAGCCATTTCAAAGGATGCTCAAAGGTGCTCACCTCCCACTGCACCCAGCTGCTCCTGAAATTCAGTGGCAGTCGGGCACTGCAGCAGAAACCTTGGCACCTTGTCCTCTGCTCTTACTTCTTCCACATATGTTCTCTTCAAAAGGCATTTAATAACCAAAGCATGAGCCAAAAACCTGGGGGGGAACTTTTGATCCTTCCCAGCATGGAAGGTCTTACGTGGCATTCCCAGTTTCTGCAATAGCAGGAAATACAGCAGTGGTGTTGCCATTGTATCTCTGCTATAACTAAAGAAACATATGCTCAGAACTCAAATGAGAGAATTTCCACTATACTTAGGCTGGATTTTTTTCGCTGTTTCACTTCCTCCTGTCCTCTCTTCTTGGGGTTTAAAGGAAGCCCTTCTCGAAGAGGTCTTGTATAGGACACAACTCTAGTCTGAACTCCATTATGCATCAAAATCTGATACAATAAAGTGGCTAAAACTCTGGAAAAGTTATAAAGGAAACTGGTGCTGATGTCAATCAAGGCTCTAACCTACATTCACTAGACAATAATTTACGGACTACAAAAGCTACTCAATCCTCCATGTTTCTTAATTACTCCCAACACACAGTCCACACAACAAGATTAACATAAAAACCAGGCAACATCAGAAAGCTTTAACTGTTCACAGTAAATCAGCCACTTCCCCTTCATTAGGCTTTGCAGAGTTTATATTATTTCCTTTCTGGAGAAAATCTTGACTAGTTACTATCTGCCTTCAGAAACAAAACTATCAGTAACATTTCCACAGGGATCATCTGAAATGGATTTCTAATAACATGCAGGTTAAAAGGTTTTCTTGTTCTCCTCATTTCTGCATCCAGCATTTAAACTTTACGGTCCCGATGACACTGTGAAAAGCACATGTGCTTAATAACAAAACTTGTAAAGAAGCATGCCTTAAAACATATAACTGCATGTTTAAATATAGAACAGACATGAACCCAGGCACTCACTTAATACAGAGGAACAGGTTCTATTTATTCCTCCAGCATCCAATCTTAGAATAGGAATAACTGACACAGCAGATAAAGGCTCTTATCCTGGGCTGATTGTATGTAGCACTTCATCAGGTCATTTAAAGGCACTTTACTAAAGCAGGGATGTATTGTTATCCCTATTTTACAGAGAAAGGAAAGCTTCCCAAGGTTACAGAAGGTCAGAAACATGTATCTGCAACCACCACCTACATACCTTAACTCCTGTGTTTTGTCCATTAAGCCACACTCTAAGATCTTCACAGACTGAGTTTTTACATAAACACTTAACTCATTTCTCAACAAACCTAAGAGCATATTTTATCTCCTAAATTGAATTAAATTAGGCCAACCTCTAATGTGCCCAAGTGCACAACACTGATGGCCCATTTCTCTATCTGTGGAAATGCAGGGAGTGGAAGCATTATTCCTGCTTAAATTTGGAGGAAATACAGACGGCCCTTATGGTTCTCACTTAAATAGGAAGATCGAGAAACATTTCAAGTCTTGCCAATCCAAATTTAGGTAATGCTTTCTAAATCTCAAGGTGGAAGACACATGAGGAGATTCCTGAGTTAATATATTCACATCATCTTAAATTGACCCTTCTCCTGGAGGAATAGCACAAAACATCATGACACAAGTTACAGCAAACCAGTGCGTGCAGCTGAGACATCCTGTATTTCCCTGTGAGGGAGGTAACACCCAAAAGATACCATCCTGTCTGGACCATAACTTCCCCCATATCTCCATGCACCACAAAACACGGTTTGCAAGTCACATTGCCCTCCGTCACATTACTTTTGGCCAGACAAGCTGCAGATGGGAGCCCCTTCTGACCTACAAAGGCAAAGAGAAGCCTCTGACTAGAAGAGTCTAGATTAAATATTCTATTTAGTGACTGTTTTCTTTGGTTTCCACTGGTAGCCACAGTGTTCTTACCTTTACTGTCCTCCCTGCTTCTCTAGCAGGGCATCATCCTGACAGAGCAAGCTCAGTCCGGACACAGGAAGTCTTCAGAGTTTTGCAGCTGCCTCTCTGCTTGGCTTTCCCTCCTCTGCCTCAGTTTGGTGTCTTGTTTTATATGGGAAAGACTAAAGACTTCGTTTTTATAAAGTGCTTGAACAGGCTATTTGATATAAGCCTCATTTTTCAGAGGTGTCAAATACCTTGGCTCCCACTGAGCACAAGTGCATCATCACTGCTGAGAGCCAGTGAAGGCGGGCTCTGAGCAGTCACGGATCCGGGCTGTCCCGAGGAACGGGGCTGCTGGCAGGCAGTGCACACTGCCTGCCCCACAAAGTCTCGGTGCATTTCTGGGAGGCACGTAAAAACTAGCAATATAATTTTTTAGATCAGGCAACTCAGACTGATACAATCAGTGTCTTGCCACAAGTGACAGACGGAGTGAAAACAATGAAACATTCATTACGGACTGCAGTCCAAGGGAAACCACAGCCCTTATTTACAGCCCTCTGTTTCACAGTTCAGTCGCTGAGGGCAGCCTCAAAACTTCACACAATTATCACTCGGAGGTCTGTATTTCCTACGTGTTTTATTCTGAAATACAGCAGAGAAACAAATGAAATGAATAAGCTTCATGGAGGAAGCCACTGAGAGCCACTTGTGCCAGACGTTTCTGCCCAGGCTGCCCTGCCCGGTTTGGTTGTGACAACGTGGAAACAAAACACATAACTGCATTTTGTACAAACTCCCATCTCCACATGCAAAAGCTCACGCTGACACCACCGCGGCACTCAGAGGAAGTGGCTGCAATGTTAGCATTCACCAGGAATAATTCCAGAAATAATGGAGCTACTGTTCCCATTTCCAGTCGAGAGAAGCACGTGGCCCACGAGGCACCTACGCCGAAAGGGGCTGCACTAACAAAGTCAGATCCAGCACATACAGCTTTTTAAGAGTGCTGTACTGGGAAGTAGTGGGGAAATAGGACACTCTGGAGTCTCCAGAGATCAGATTCTATTTTCATGGCTAATTTTTTTGACTACAGAAAGGTATTTAAGTTACCACACCCAAGCAGTAACTAACGTTTACATGGCTTACTAAGGCCAGAGAGGACTGTCCCACTAATTTTTACAGCCTGCAAACAACTCCACTGTTCTAAAAATACCTGTGTAACTGTCATAGCAGTCAATCAAGCACCAATATTTTTTCCTATACAAAATAATTTCTGACATACTCCATTTTGTTCAAGGGCCAGAATGCTTTTTCAAAAGCAAAATCACTATATATCGACGACATGGGAGAATGAGAGCAAACACCTTGTGCAATCACCCTCAGCTGATGGGGAACTGGGAGAGGTGGAACAACCCCTTCCCATCACACAAAAGGAATTTCAGGTTGAAATCCACGCTTTGGAGGAGGCTGGGAAAGAGTAGAAAGTCAGAGCCCCCTTGCAGTAGAAAATCAGTTTGTAATCTTAATTGCAAAGTTGCTGTTAGCAGCTCATTACCAATTTATTAAACATTAGGGCTTCTTTGAGGCTGTTGGAGATTATTGTTTAAAGTGCTATTTAAAAGTGTTCAGAGTCACAGCATGGATAATTCATTCTTATGCCAATACAGATAAACATATGGGGGAAATGTTGAGTTATATTACAGGGTCTTTTTAAAAAAGTGATTTTGCATGCAAATTAAATCTGTTTTTTTCACATCTGGACCATGAACTAAATAAAATAATTTCCAAATATCAACCTGTAACTTATTGGAGCACTAAATGGTACTCCTAAATAAACATAAATATTATTTTGACACTTGGATACCTTATACAGCAATAAACAAAGCCATTAATAAAGACAGATAGACATGTCTGCATGTTCCAGGAGATGCCAGACCATCACCTTTTTGAAAGGGTCGTGTGGCTTTAGACAGAGGTAACAACCTCATTAAAGCCTTTAGTCTGTCTGGAGATTTTCTCATTTGTTCAGGCTGAGACGACTTGACTTTTTTTTTTTTTTTTTAAGGATTAACAAACATAAGAGGAGCAGTACTTCCTTGTTCAAGTCCTTATTTTTAATAAGAAGAATAAATATTAATTAGAATACAAACCAAGAGCAGTCCTGATGAAGTGGAAATGTTTTTTTTCCAGAGATGGGATAACCACACAGTAGAAGGTTGCATTTAATTGACTGATACACCAGGAAACTTTGACAAAGAGTGGTCAGTTTGAACTTTGGGCTCAGTAATGAGCTCTCCAGTTCCCTCCTTGACAGAATGAACCACAGCAGTGCTGCATGACTTCAGTTTAGCTTCATTTTATAATTACAAGCCTGTTCTTTACTATTTTTCCCCAGCTTAAATACCACTTTTTTCAAAGTGATGCTAGGGGAAAAAAGAAATGAAACCAATTTTAATGAACTCATGCAAATATAAGCCTGGTGAAACGAAATCACAGACCTAAGCAGAATACTGCATTGAACACATTTGTATGTTTTATGCAAAGCTCATCTAAATTTGAGTAATTGGACCTAATTTGGCAATCTGCACAATCCGTTTGCAAACTTCCACCACTGAATTTTAAGTATGAGCCTGGAAAATCATTAACATTTTTATTTATCATGGTGGCCCCGATCCAGCACAGTACAAAAATTTATGTTCAAGCGTTTTGAATGAGGTCTTAGTGTATGCACAGCATCCAAGAGAGTTATCAGGAGCTCTAATTTCAGAGAAAAGTCACTGATCTGTTCAGATCACACAATTTTAATCTCAAGTCTCTGAAGCTTGAGGCTGGGAGCCTTCCTCCAAAAAGCCCACTGTCTTTATTCCTTGTCCATGCCACACTATCTGAAATACATTCCCCAGATCATAATTATTGCCCTACTGGTTTTCATCTCCACCCTCTCCTCTTCTCCAAGAATCCCTGTTGCCTGCTCTCTCCTTCCTCATGCAGATGTTAACCCAGTCCTTTTCCTTTCTGCATGCACCTGGTCTTTACTGAGCAGTGCAGGAACTGGATGAGCTTTCCATGCTCCAGGAGCATGTTGAGAGTACCAACCCAGTTTATTAAAGGCCAGTTCTCCCACGTTCTCCCAAACATGTGTTTTAGCAGCAATGAGGGTTATTTTTCATTTCTGTCTCATCTTTTTTCAACAAAAAAATGCAATAGGTCCTTAAGGTATCGCTCCAGATACCTTAAAATACTTTGTAGTAAAGAAAACTGTTTCTCATTCAACTGTATTTACTACCTCTTTTTTTTTTTTTTCCTGAAGGCATCTCCTTAAAGAGAAGGCAAAGCACATTTTTCAAGGTGTAAACTACCAGTCTGAATTTGAAAGAAAGTCTGAATCCATTGCAAGGATAAGATTCACAGTATCCAGAAAGTTACTCAAATCAGGGGAGCAAGCAGCCTGCACTGGCATCATGAACCCTCTCCACACAACCAGCACACCACCAGAGTTTAACTACAGTTGTGTGTCAGTAAAACAATTTTAAATCATAGGCACAGCCAAGATCTATTAAGGCAGAACTGTGTTAGATCACATGCAAGTTCAGTTTCTCTCCATGTGTCCTCAGGAAATGTGTTAATTGCTCACAGCTCTAACACAGATTTTCAATACATCTGCAAGACAATATCACACACACTTGCTGAAGGGAAGATCTGATTCTTTTCAGGGCACAGTCTAGGGATATTCAGCACATTTCACCGTCATGGCTTTACCCCTTCTCAAGTCCTCCTTCTACTGTGCACCATTCTTCCCCCACTGGCTGGAATGGACCCTGGGTACCCACCCATCATTACTGTGGCAGGATGCAGTTTGCTCACAGACTTGGCCACAAAGCTCAGCTGCACTCCAGACTCCTCCTGGGGAATTCTGCACCAGGGCAGGGGGATGGAGGACAGGTGGAACTTTGTGCAGCGATGAGCAAAGTCTGCAGCTCAGCATTTTGAGTTCCACCCAGTGCTGCCTCCTCTATTTACATCTCCAGTCAGGTCCTTACACACCGGCTCACAAACTGCTGCCACAAATCAGATTCCATATTTTTGCAGGCCATCTTAAGAACTGTGACTTGAAGCAACATGATTTAGGCAACAATTCAGAGGAGCAGTTCCCCAAATCAGAACTGCTTTGCACAGGATTTGTGTTGCTCCAGGACTTCCACAGTAGAACCAGTCACAAATACCTGCTTTCTCTTTTACCATTGCCATGATATTGCTGTTGTCAAATTCTGCCTAATTAATGTGAGAAGTAGAAGTCAGACTTTCTATTTTGCATCAAGAGAAGAATTTCAAACTTATGCAGCTCTAACACATTTCATATAGATCGCTACTTGGGTGAAGTCTCTGGTGGAGAAGAGCTCAGGCCAGCTCCAGCTGTAAGCACACAGGTCATGCACATCAGCATCCCACAGACATAAGTGTCTCTTTATATGGAATAAATTTACCAGCCAAACCATACTGCGTGTTGAGGACATGCTGCTCTTTCAACCAGGAACTAGCAGGCTCTCACTAGATGGGCAAAGAAGAAATTACCAGCTGGCTCAGACAACACCAAAACTAAGAGCAGAAAGCCTTCTTTTAGAAGCCTTTCCCTGTGATTGCATGACAAACAAAGTTCCTACATCTTAGCAACTCATTCACCATAGCATGTCAGCTTGGGGAGAAGGAGCTGTGGTGGTATTAAATTGGCTTGAACTGGTAGATGTCACCAGAACTGAAGTTTCAAAACGCACCTGAGGAACACTGCTCTTTTCACCGCTGAAAAGAGTGAACTGAGAAGAACTAATGGGGTTTAGAGGAAATAGAAACTGCTAAAAGACAATTTTTTACATGACACTTTTTAAGTCATGACACAACGCTGTCACATCCCAGGGAACAGAATTTCATCAGTTGGCATAAGCTTAAACCGAGCATGCTGTACTCCCTCCAGTATAGGCTTGTGCTTATCAAGCTCCAAAGTCTGATCATTAAATCTGATCCAAAATGCTGAGAGACTATTCCCGTCAACAAGGGCTCAGTCAGGTGTCTTTATTAATCACAGCTAACAAATATTTTAATTCTGGGACCTTTGGGAGGAAGGGGTGGAGTGGGGCTCTGTGCCTCATTCCATATGAAGAGATGACAACTGAGATCTGCAGTGCCTGATTAATATTTTATGTTGTGATCCACTGGGTATGCGGTGTAATTCTGGTGGCTTGTTTTGCTCTACGTTCGCTGCATCTCCAATGTTATTTGCAACAGCTTCGTGGAACAACAAACAAAAAGAGGTTTCATTCCCGCAGGACAGCATTGGCTGACCTCTCTCACTGCTTCATGTAATTCAGAGGGAGCAACCGCTAAACAGGAACTGAAAGTGCTTCGCAACTTTAAAAGCGGAATAAATGGCACCACAGATTTACATATAGATAGCATTTCAGAGAAGAATGATGTTGATTTCTCCTGCCTTGCATTTATTTACCAAGTCATCCCAACAGGGTGGTCAGAAGACAGGCCTGTAACAGGGCACTACTAAATACACATCTCTGTGTCATCGCCAGCAGTTCAGTGCGCTGGCATTAAAATAATCTTAAAACACGGCATGGTCAATGAAAAGAGACAATGAAAGCAAAATGCGTAACTTCAAGAACAAATCTACAACTGTGGACCTTCCTAGGACTTTGCAGAGGTCCCTGATCTAAATTTTTAGTGAAAAGAGGACCATAACTTAAAATCCTGCAGTCCCTGAGGACGGGCACAGCGGGGCCTGCCCCATGCCCAGGCAATCCCAGAGCAGCCCAGATACCACCAACACTGGCAGACAGCAGCCCTACTGCCTGCAGGGTATGCAATAGTAAAGACAGCTGTTCTGAATCAACGTCATCTTAACACATCTCAGAAAGCTTTCTGCTTTCATTGCAATGTATGGATGGGGTGATTTTGTATTTTATTTCCCTGCTATTCAAAGGCCTTTAATAGCACATAATTCAAAACCTCCCATTCTCTCTTAGGGATACGAGTGATGCTTGTAATGAACTCTGTTGTAAGAAGGTATGTGTCAGGGAAAGACTGGGATATTTCTAGATCTGCAGTCTCTTTATGCAGCTTAATGCTAATGAAAGGAAACCATTTTTTGCACACAGTGAAAGGGAACAGATGGTGTCACAGTTCTGCTGTGGAATTTAAGCAGAGTGACAACCTATACAGCAGATCATCATCATGGGTGAAACTCTTTTAGGCAGTCGCATGGAGGGTTTGTTTGTTTTTTATTTTCTTATTACTATCCAAAAATCTTGAAAAGCTTTTTCTTTCCTTTTTACAATGAAACCTAAGGAAATGGTAGGATAATATCACCGCCCTACAAAACCTCAGAAGACACTTGAAGACTGGTATTTTAAATACACTGTGAAGGGACAGCTGAAAAACAGCACCTCATATTGCAAACTGTGGCTTTCAAATCATGTATCCATCCAGACACCAGTCGCTGGTGAGCAAACCAATGAGGGCTTAAAAGGGACACTGTCAAGTTGAAAATCACTGCTCTGTCTGAAATCTGGTCCCTAGCCCTAATTATGCCTGCAAGGCAGATGACGGGGGAAAAAAAGAGATGTTTTAAAATTTTTAATAATTTTGTATTTTACACATTAGGTTGGCAACATTCTATGCACAGTTTACCTCTCATTGTTTAATTTCCAGGTTCACCTGCTTTCATCCCACAGAAAAACAAAGGTAAACAAAAAGCAGATAAAAAAATCATGGTTGTGAAAATTTACTAAGAAATTAGGAAATTAAAAGGAACTTTCTATCTAATAAATTGTTGCTGCTGTTGTTTATTAAATTATTAGCTGAAATTTTTTGACCCTATGGGTAACTGCATCAGACATACATTCTCATGTGCTGAACCCACAAGAGGCATCTGAATCCCCACAAAGCATACCCCTCTGGTGAGACAGTCCATAAGCAACTTGAAGTTTCACAGTTTTTACTGTTTTCATTCCTTCAGTCGTGTTTCAGCTCATTTCAACTGCCTGTATGAGTATTTTATAGGGCATACCACTAAAAGCAACAGATGACATGCTCATCCACTCCATAATTCACATTGACAATCTCTGCTCAGCCCATATCCCACAAGAAAAGGGATTAATCAGGCAGCGACATCCTGGGAGAACAACAAAGCTCAGGCTGCTGGGTTAGGGTTCAGATCCCTCCAGGAATGGTCTGGAACCACTCCACTCTCTCTGAAACTTTGGAAAACATTTGCACAATGACACCCCCATTTTGGCACAGGGATGACTGATGCGTGTCCAAAGCTACCCAGTTGCAAGTCTTACTACAGTCTTTACAATGAGATGGAGAAAATCAGGTCTTAGATGCAGCTGTAAACTCCAACAGTCCCACTGGCACATTGCAATTTGCAACATGCTCAGTTCTGACAGGGGGGACAACAGCCAGAAGAGGAGCTCCACTCTTCAGTGGTGGGGGGCAAGGACCAGCTTAAAATCCCCCACTATTTAGCCAGGATACCTGTCCATCTACATGAATCTCTGGGGATAAAACAGCACTTCCTCATGCAAAAGGGAATGCCAGAGACCTAGCACCTCCCTTAACAGAGATCACAGGAATCATTAATCCCAACACAGCAAGCCATCCTTGACCCCAAAAGTGGCAATACTTACGGGAAGGATTGTGAAAAGATACATTTGGGATGGGAGCATTCAAAGTGGCAAAATATTCGCAGTGAGTAAATTCTAAATTCACTTGCAGGAGTTCACAAGGTATAACCTGCTGATTAACACGTTTTGCAGGGAGGGACACCACCACCTTCTAAAGCTTCCTTCAAGGAGAAGTGAAACACTCGGGTTTTAAGGCATTTACAGGGCATTTCTTTAATGTGTCAGGTAAAATCACTACTGTGCTCCAAAGCACCCAGTCTCTTGCTGCAGAAACTCAGCAGCTATTACACAGCAAGTGTGAAGTGAAGAAGCAGAAAGAGAAGAGATTGTCAGTAAATAGGGTTAATCCCTGCAGGTAATACCCTTTCCGTTAAATTGTGCAGCATTTTCCAGTCTGCAGATTCTCAATCCCATTTAACATCTCTCTCACGCTGCAAGCAGACACATCCGAGCTCCCGTCCCCCCACCCCCTCCCCAAATTCTGCAAGGCTGTTTTTGCAGGCAGCAGCCAGTTAAACTAAAGGCTGCTGGTACTACCCCGGGAAGCTGTAGGGGGGTGGGTGAGCCGCACAAAAGATCTCCACACAAAAGGCCATCCTTTTCATCCTTTTTTCTTCTTCATTTTCTCCAGCTGAGCCATAGCTTTATCCAATCAACACTTAAAAATAGAGCAAAATGTGGGAGAGGGTAGGGACTGGGGGGAGGGATAATATGGAGCAACACCTAATTTAATACAAACAATCAAATTTGGTGGATGAGGGGATGTGGGGAGCCTTCAGCTCTCATCTTCTCCCTGCTTCCAAACGAGCCCTCTAGCCCGCGTCCCCAGCGCTCACAAAAATCCATGCAGCATGCTACAGATATTTTCCGATTTTTTTTTTCCCCCAGGAGAAGATGTAAAGGGCTTGACACCAAAAGGACAGTGAACATCTTTGCATTCCCAGCAAGACCCGCACAGCACATAATCATATGAAAAACATGGCTGGCTGGTGCATCGACAGATGCAAACGAGAAATACCAGACTTAGCCTTATTTAGATCACAGCAAAATTAAATGGGGAGGAGAGGGGGAGGAAGGGAAATAATTGTGGCTGTGTAACATGGCTGCACAATTTTCAAAGCCTCACGACTGCCAGCTTGCAGGGAGCAGCGAAAATGTGTGTCTGTTCTAAAGGGAGCTGTTCCTGCCACCCCTGCAGCACAGCCCGTTCATTCCGCTCTCCATCCCGCGGGCTGGCACGCTGGCCAGCGAGCACGAAAGGCAGGGAAGAACTAAAATAGTTTACCTGATCAATGCAACTTCACGGGAGCCAGAGGTAGGGATTCCTGAAGAAACGCAGCAAGGAAGGAAAAAAATCTGCTTGGATCCTTCTGGCAGTCCACAGCCTCATCTACATGCATCTGAGCGAGCCCTTACCAGCAGCTGCTTCTTTTATCAAGCCCACAGGCACAGCAAATTAGTCCGGTTAGACAGTTCAGTCAATGTGGGCTATTCACAGCGTGGCTGTTGTGCGAGCCCAGCTTCTCCTGTCCCCCTGTCCCCGGGTAGGCACCCGCCCACCTCCACATGGCCCTGGATAAACACGGCTCTCACAGCACCCACGGAACGCACCACATGATCCTGACAATCATCGGCGCGGGCACACGCTGAGTGGACCTCTCCCTTCGTCCAAGCAGGGCGCCGGGATCTGGGTAAAAAGGCTAAGCCTAAGAATGGGGTTTACTTTAAAGGGAAAAGCTGCCTTTTTTTTTTTTTTTTTTCCCTCCTCCTTCCCCTCTCCTTCCTTTTTTTATCTCCCTCCCCGACCCCAGAGGAAAAAAAAAAAAAATAATAAACCAAATGCAAAGATCTGAAGATGGGTAACATCTTCCTAATCAACTCAGTCCTGAAAATGAAGTGTCACTCTGAAATGAAGTGTCATTCAGACTTCTAATAAGCACAAAGCATCAGGCAGAGATCCTGGATAAAGCCTGATACAGTCCTGGACAGAGATGCTGACCACAGTCAGTGCATCCTTGATCTGAACAAAGCCCTTGATTTTCCACTTTGTTTTTTAAAGAGGAAAACGTGACGAGCCCTTTGTTTCTCCTCTTTTCCCCATCATGAACCATTTTAAAATATGCATATAGAAATAACCACACATGCACACACCGACATAAAGCTCTAATGAGGTAGCAGACAGCACACACTGTGAGAGCCTTGGAAGTGGGGAGCAAAGCTGGCGGACACAGCACACTGGAGGCACGTTCCTCTTAAATGCACTCATGAGTGGGACCCACGGGATCAAACATGAAGAATAAACATTTATGAAAGCCATTCAATTTTTCTATCACTGCCCAAAGGAGAGAAGGACCAAGCCCTCCTCTCTCCCCCCCTGCACTCCGATATATCTTTAGGACTAACAGTGTCCTTCTTTGTACCCCCCAACATAAGAAGCAATATGCATATGGAGGAGTGCTATAAATAACCATACACATATATATCCTATAAAACACAGTTTCTGTTGGTTATCTAAGCTCTCTCTTTACAAAGTAACACAGTTAATTGGAAGAGTTCTCCAAACAATCTGGCTGATCAGTGAGGTCTGCCTACTTTACTTAAGTCAGCATTTGTACTTAACTAAGAGTTAGGCATCCATATAAACCAAAGGTAAACACTGATAGGCTATTTGATACTTAAATAAAAGCAGGTTTATCCAAAAAATGGGTTAATAGAAACACACTGTGGTATCACATCACCTACTTGTGTAGCTGGCTTAAGATCCTGTCTCCTGGAGTCATCACACACAAACCACAAAACTCTATAAAACCTTCTTCCTTTTCTAAAACGGAAAAGGAGCTTTATGGCTCCAAAAGCAAAGTTTGAACTTACTCCCGAAATTCCTCAGAGGCTTAAGAAGAGAATAAAAGGCGAGAGGGGGTGGGGGGGAATAATAAAGAAAAGAAACAAACCTCATGCTTCCTATGCCATTCCCACCTTCCTAATGTTGCAAGGCTGGCAGTACCCAAAAGCAAATGAAGCTTTAATCAAGACCACCCTCCAAATTTGTCTGTAGAAAGTAAGAAACTTCTCAACAAAGGTAAGACTGAAGTGTGGAAAGCTCTTGGAACGGGTTATAAATTAATTTCAAACATGGGGGAAGAAATGAAACACAAAACCCATGCATGAACTGGATGGGCAGGGAGTGAGCAGTGACTTGGGCAACACGGAAAGGTAAAGCTGTTCCTCCGCCTGCCGGCAATTTCCAGCCTCAGCAATACATTGTTATCTTTAATTTGCTCCTGTCTGAATAGAGAGGTTTGGTACTGCCCCTTCACTCATCTCTGCTCGCTCATTACCTCTCTTGCCTGAAAGGTGAGAGGAAGCAGGAGGCAGGATTGAGGTCACTTCAGGATTGCATTTACAGGGTATTTAATAAGCTCGGCACATCACTGTCCCTCATCCCATATGGAAGTATGATCCACGAACCAGGGTAAGCACAGTCTATGCTGCCATCAAACCTGCAGCTGCTGCTCACACACAAATGCAAGCAGCCAGGGCAGCAAACTGAGGGCAGTACATGGTCTGGGAAGGGTGAGGCACATCTACCCAAGGGGCCTGGGGGACAGATTTAGTCCTGAGGAGCGGGCAGGAAGCACTTTTGATGTGACTGCGGGAGAGGTGAAGGATGCTGCACCCCCGGTGATCAGCTGGCACCTCTTCAGGGTGTGAGCATCCTCACCCTCCCCCACCTTTTCAGCAAGATCCACTGCTCAGCAATCTCAGAGAGATTCTGGGTGCCTAGAATTTGGGTGAAAATTCCAGCAGAAACAGGAGTCTGCACAATGCAAAGATATGCCGGCCAGGGCAAAATACAGTTGGCTGAAGACCTATTTTTCAGGCTTAATTAGAATTTAGCCCTGATAAAAAGCCAAACCATTGCCCATTATAGTCAATGGGAGTTTGTCAATATCTTGATGGCAGCAGGATATGGGACATCAGGAAAAAAAGGCCAGTTCATTACCTTGACTAGGTGAAAATGAAAGTCCATTCTTTGCTGTCCCATTTGATTCCTGAAAGTCAGCTTCGTGTATTGCTAGCATTTAACTTAAAATTTCTTTAAAATAATTTTAAGCTGTATAAAGTGACTTGTAAGACATTTTTCCCCCTGCATATCTGATTACTTGATAAGGGAATGCAATTTAGTTCTCAAAAAAAAAAATCCCCAGATCTTTCTCTCCAGGAATCTCAGCCCCCTGATGCTCAGCATCCCTGAAGCACCCCCGCAGACCAGCCATGGCTGCAGTGCCACCGTGGTACAGGTGACACACATGCCTCTCCACTCACTGTCTCCTGCTGAAACACTAATGCTCACCATGGAGTCCTGGAGTTGGCCAAGACTCTGTAGATAGGAGTGAAGGGAGGAGAAAAACACACAGGCAATCTTAAAGCAGCCTGAAAACGTGACTTCAGAGAAAAACAGTTGGAGCCTGTATCCACGAGATTCTGTGCTGCACAAGGAGGAAAAAAACAACCTCACCCTTTGAAGTTGGCTGGCAGCACATCTGGTTGGTTCCCAACTTCTCTCAGACTCTAATTTGACACTTACTTCACTATATTTATTTATTTCAGGCAGGACAGGAGAGGAAGGAAGAAGGTAAAAAAAGCCTGATCAATGTAGTCTAGACAAATATCTCAAAGAGAGGAAGATTTCGGTCCATTGCTTCATCTGTAAGCTGGTCCTTCACATCCCTACTCTTGCTAAGCAAGGAACACACATGTGTGTCCTTGGAGTGGAAATTCTGATGTTTTTTTAAGGATACTACATGAAGGTATGTGAAGGTGGCACAATTCTGAAAAGCAATATTTGCTGTCACGTGGAAACGGTAATCAATTATATGCATTGTTATGCACTGCATTTTCTTAATAGTCATTGATTTTAGGAACAGATATTCAATCTGCACTGTATAAACCAGGCCTAAAATTGCAGTGAGTTCCTCTGGTACTGAGCCCAGGCAGATAAGAACTATTATCAGCTTAAAAAAAAACCAAAACAACAAACAAACAAAATAAAACAAGATACAACCCAACCCAAAGTGTTTTGATATTCCTTCTTGCTTTTACACAGAAAAGCAGGTATTGTAGTTACTTTCTCTGAACAGCATTTCTTTTACAGATAAATGGAAGTATACTGAATATAGATCTTGAAAATGTCTAGTTTTGAAAAAGCCCAATATGAAACTTTGACTTGGACTCTGTTACACTTGTGCATTTCAATGTGAATTTTTGTTTGTTTTGCAAGAGCAGAAGCATGAAAGTTTTAACAGTGTTACAATAATAAACTTCTAATTTTTAAAATTCTCCATGAATCTGTATAATAAAAATAATCTTTAAAAGATATCCCCATACCATAAACTATCAGAGTTAAGCAGATTTTAGTTGATACATAGTAGCTGACACTTTCACAGAACAGCAAGACAAACTTCATAATGAATTAAACTTGAATCACAGAATTGTTTCACCCAAGTAAGTGGTCAATGACTAATATCTTACCAATATACAACCCACAGGCAAATTATAAGATGCTGTTTGTGCCTATACCTGAAAATCCCTTTCTCACCCTTACAAGACACGAAACCCCCTGAAGAGGAAGAGCACTCCCCCAGAGAACCACACAGACACATTTAGCTTTGATGTTTATAGATGTAAGTAGAATCAATGATGCTTAAAGGATCCTTTACACATTCATCACGGTGTTTATCGCTGTATTCCAGCCTCACTCAGACTAAGAGATGCAAAGCATCATTTCAGGTTGTTTCCCTGCCATGGAGTGTCTCCTATTCTCGCATTAGGAATGAGAAAAAAAAAAACAACGGCCTGATCAGTTTTCCAGTGCTTAATAGATTCTGGCACAACCTGGCCCCTGCTATAAACAAATAGCCTCAGCACATGAAACCCCTGAAGACTGATTAAAAGTAAGCCTGATTTCATCTGCACTGGTTTTGTGCAGCCATTAATATTGTTAACACACAACCTTTTGTTCTGCGTAGCTGGAGGGCAGCTCACATTGCACTCGGCTGGGGCACCTCTGAAGGTACGTTCACTGCCAGTGACATGTATGATTATGTTAATGGTGTTTAACATTTCTTTAACATAAGGAAAACTGACACTAGTAATATAGAAATTGATACTTGCGTGTAAAGTGATGCCATTAAGTTCAGGGGTGGAAGTGGCCTTGCTGCCAGTGCAACCACAGATCTATAAATATGTGAGGGGGGAAAAGGCATCTGGGCTGAGATGGCCACAGGTGATGGACCATAACCAACCAGGTTTCCCTTGAAAAAGCTGAGTCTTGAACACAGCAATGCTGATTTTGGACAGAGGAAGATGGAAACACTGGAAAAGACAGCATGAGAGCAAAGAAGCACTGAGCCAAGAAACATTCCCTGGAGTCCTGAGACCCTGGGGGAATACCTACAAATGCCTGCAGTGGGAGGGAGGTTTGTACTTTGCTGTGCCTTACATCATTTCCTAGCATCGATTCAGTGTTCTAGGATTGGAATATTATGGCTGTCTTTATGGTCTGGCAGGACACAGATGCATGTGCACCATTCACACTGAGAGCCCAGCTTGGCTGCTCCCTGCTGAGGGAGCTGTACAGATATTATCCCAGCTGTAATTCTGGTCCTTGCTGTTTCTGTACTGGCCTAAGAAAAGGATAATTTTAAAGCAAAATTAGGTGATGCAAATTCTAGGGGGAAACCCTACAGACAAGGTGATCAGGATAAATTTTTTTCTGCAATATCGAAACATTAAAATTTAAGTCTGACATTTTCACGAAGACATGAGCTGACAAATATAGGAGTAATACAAAGCTGTCCTCACTTCTCCGCCATCTTCATGTCGTCTTTAAAAATAAACAATCAGAAGAATAAAACAAGTATTTACAAAGTGACAGCCACAGCCACAACTCACTTTATCACGCACTAGAAGCTCCTCCATCCATAGACCCAGGGGAACGCCACCTCCAAGTCTGCTTCTCCTGACATACTGCTAATGTGAGCCAGGCTCAGAAATGCAGCTGACTGACATCAAAGGACCCACTTGATGCAATTTATTCCATTTTCAACGATTTCATTTTAACGAGTCCTGCAAAGCTGTAGGAGACCAGACTTAAACCTAAACCAGCGCAATTCAAATCACAGATTTCAGTCTGCCAAGATGAGCTGTCCAGTCAGACCAGATCTACAATCCCATTTCAATTTTAGACTAGCATGATGCTTTTCATAAGTAAAGGACACCTGGCAGCAATCTACTCATCTGCACAGACCTCAATAAAAACAACAAAAAATCATCATCATAATAAAAAGCTTTAATTCCTCATGATCCAGTTGCAACATATTCTGCCCTTTTTGACCTGCATGATGGCAAGCAGTGGGAGCTTGGTTCATTCCTTCCAGGTGAGAGACAGCCCCCTTCCCCTTTAACACTGTGTCCTCTGCAGACAGCCCCTCTGCTAACCCCCCTCTCCTTGCTGGGGATTTGGATGACTCCCATGCCCACCCAACCCAACCAGCCATGGGGCACCTGAACTGCTCAGGAGCTGCCCCATGTTACCACAGACAGACCAATGACCCACCTGCAACTGTTTCTTTTAATTCTGTCTTGAAATAATATCCTGTGATAGAAGATATTCTTATTAATTGGAACACAGGAGAGATCAGGCTGAGGTTTTATTACATAGGAGCTCGCAATACACATTTATTCTTTCTTTTATTCTGTCAACCTAAATGTAATTTTCTCCAGTTCTGCTACAAAACATCAAGGACTAAATAGAGCTCATTCTTTTTGTTTGCACTTTGGTGAAATAACAAGTAATAGCAAGCCCTTAAACAGAGCACGGAGTGTGGAATTCAGTACACTTCATACAAGAACCAAACAACAGCATTCCTACTTGTTAAAATAAGACCAGCACAAAGAGACACAGAGGAGGGGAGATTATTTTCCTAAAATCAAGCAGCCAAGCAAGTGCAGTGCTGAGATTTGGACCTGTAGCTCCCAAATGCTGTCAGCAGGGACCGTGTCTCTGCTGGGGAGCCGTGGTCATGTTCTCTAGCCCAGTGACCCCTGGAGCTGAGGGGAATGCAGAAGTGGGATGTGGATGGAGACATGCACACGTGGCCTGCTGCTTATAATGCGTCTGGAATCAGCCTCAAATCTCCTCCTGCACCTACAAACCCTCCACCTGAATACAAATGCATCCCAGCTTCACTGCAGGAATCTGCAACGATTAATGCCACACACCAGCACACTACAGCCCTCCCACCAGGCTGTACCCAAAGACAGAAATGGATTGATTTTGGATTTTATTTAAATGGTAAACAAACAGCTGTGCACTTTTCAAGAAAATCATCTCCCTGTCAGTCACTAGACACTCCCTAACCCTTGCTCCAAAAAACCCAAGAAATTACAGTGCTTTGTATCAGAAACTATACCCAGGATGGTTATTAGAAGTGAGAACAAGGGAAGGCTGGTAGCTGCTAGGCATGTCCAGCCAGATTAGATCACCAGCAAGTGTCCCAGGAAAGGCAGGGGACAATAACGACACCCATTTCTAAGTGGAACGTGTGACTGGTTCAAATAAGTGCAAAGTTTCAAGAGATGCAAAGGAGGACAATTTCTGGCACCAAAGCCAGACTCTTTGCAGAAGGACAGCCTGGCTGTGCCTCTGTCCCTCCTCTGGTGCAGCTGCAGCCCTGTAGCCCATTGCATGTACCACTCAAGGAAGTGAGTCCAGAGCAGCAAGAACTTCCAGCAGGATTTGTTTCACAGGCAAACTACAGACCAGGTCCACTTTCTTGGAAGTTACTGTAGTAACAAAGAATAATGAGACTGATTCCTGCTTCAAGGCACCTACAGTTAAGTAATAAGGATCCTTCCCCCATGACTCATTCTGATATGCTGTTGTCAGTCACTGGAGGGGGGGAAACACGTATTTGATGTATGGCACTACTCACCCAACCCCTGGGAATTACAAGGCAAGGTTTGTCTCACTGAGAACGGACCAGCAAAGTGCCAAGGGCTTCTCAGCAGGGGGAAGAGAGCTCACACTTATGCAACAGGAGCAAAATAAACCTCCTGCCACTTCTCCAGTGTGATTAAATTAGACCAGATCTACGCCCATTGTATAGAAGTCTGTGTCAGATTTATAAACAGTTACGTAGCATTTGCATTTAAAAACAAAGCTCTTAACAGGCCAATGCCAGAGATCCAGCAGTGAACCCAGAGAAGTTCACACAACGTTTTAAAGCCAAATGCTGTGATCTTTCAATGTACAGTAACTGGGAAGTAAAATATATATCAAAGCAAGAAACTAGGAAGCCTGGCATCTGAACTGAGAAAAAGCAGCACAGTGACATAAATTACAATCATAAATCCCCTGAAACACAGGAAAAAATAGTATTTAGAATTTTAAGTGTTATCAGTGCAAATAAAGGTAAATTATTTATCTCAGCATGATTTTTAAGCTGACTCAACATCCTTCTGTAACTATGTGCCTGCTTAAAATTGAAATGTCTTCATGCTTGAGAGGAAAGCCACATGAAACACAGCATGAGCACCTCTGTGTGTGATGGCTCTGGTGTGGCAGCTCTGTCCCTGGCCTGCTGCGGGTTTGGGGGACTGTGCATCAGCTTCCTTGTGCCCCAGTTTCCTTTTCAGACAACCACCTTAAAAAATTAATTTGGTATTGAGCTCATTTGGAAAGCTGAAATCTTCTGGTGCAAAATACCAACCCAGTTTCTTATTCATTTTTTCCTTTTTCCTCCAAGTATCCCATTGATAATTACAAGGCAAAAAGAGATGTTTCACACCTGTAAAAGTAGCTGTCTCACAGCACTTGTCTTATCAGAGCTAAGATGAAACCACACACAAACAATCCAAAGAGACCCTGGAATGAGGAAGGGAGGGAAAACAGTTGCCCCACTTCCATCCCTGTGGCCACCCCAAGGGACAGGCAACCCGATCTGACCTCACTCCACAGCTAATCCTGACATTTTCGGAGGCCTCAGGGACAGTTGGTACCCAGCTATTAGTACATGAACCCTCATTCCCATGGGCTTTACTGACAATCTCAGACTTAGTTAACTGCATCTTTTTGAAATGTGAAAATGTGTGGGAAGGAACAGTGAGAACTTTTAAAAATTGCAGTACTTTGATCCTAATTAACAGAGTTGACTGAAAGCAAAATATGTAGAGCTAATTTTCACAATATTTTTCCACAATCCCTAGACAGAGGCTTTTTCCTGGCACTGTTTAAAATTAATGAAGTAAATATGTTTGCATATTTATCTTTTCATTACACGGAAACAACAACAAGGAAAACAGATTGGACTGATAGCAGAATTCTTCCACTCCAAAGCAGTCTGGATGTGGTTTTGGTTTCAGTTCATACAGAGCAACCCAAATCAAACAAGCAATGCAAGTTCACTGGCCATGTAAGTAATCGGTTTTATCCAACAGAGCTACGACAAAATAACTGCCGTAGGAATTGACCCCTTCAAATTATTTTTGTCTCTATGGAGAGATACTGAAATGGCTTTCAAGGAGAACAACATCCTTCCTGAAGTCTAAAAAACAAATTGTTTGCAGGTTGCCCCACATGAGTAACAAAAAACACACAGTAAGTCAAATACTACCATATGGCCAATAGACTAGGGCAATGGGAAAATGGGAAAGGACGTCAGATATGGGTTCATCAGGACTCTTGTATTAATGCCCGAAGAGATATTTTCATTTTTTGGACCGTGTAGCCCAGAATCTACAAACAGAAATGCCTGAGAGGTCCCTAGGCCACATTATCTGGATTTTACATGTGTGGGATGGGAGGAACAGAAGAGCCAATCTGCAGGACTGAGCTGTAGCATCAGCAAGCTCCACGGAGAGAAGACAGCCAGCTTTCACAAGTCCTGCTCAAAGATGCAGGGAGAGTGGGATGTATGTGATTAATATGTGTGCAGATAAAGCAAGAGCAGAAGCTCAGCCTAGCAAGGATGATAAGCACAGGCAGAAGGTAAGAGACATTCCTTTGAGTTTAAAAACTGCCAGCTTGCCCCCAAGTCTGACTGGGTTCCATATCCCCCACTCATTCCCATGGCACACTACATAGAGGGTGGAAACCCTTCCTCCTATCAAGTCCCTTCAGTTTACACGTACCCCATAAAATACCCATTTTATGGGGTACAATCCTGAGCAGGCATCCTCTGTCCTGAGAGGCAGAACAGGAGGTGACTGCACCTCGTGTCAAAAGTCACATCCTCTTATACGGTTTTACCTTAACTATAACGGATACAATAATTCATTAAATACCAGGTGTTTTTTTTTTTCTCAGAGGGTCACAAAGGCTAAATAAATGTGATGGATTTTGTGCTACTCAATGATCTCTAGTTATGCTTTGATGACTGTATCAATTGCCGTTGCAAATGCTGAGCACCCGTGATTGAAGCGATAATTAAAAAGGCAAATCGTACTCGGCAGTCGTTCCTCTGTTATCACAGAGCTTGGATAAGGCTGTTTGCAGCATTGATTACATGTGCACATACACACCATTCCACAAAAACTCAGATTTCAGAAGCTACAGAAAAAAAAAAATGAGAAAAGACCTATTACTACCCCCTCTGCATCAGCACATATTACAGAAGTCTCCAGCATGCAGAATTATCAGCTTTTTGTCTACATGGAGGAAAAGAACAGACGACACTTTCAACCCTGAAATTTTGCTCTGTTTTTGAGCCTGTGATGGTCTAAAAGAGATCTTGCTTTTGTGAAGATCTTGCTTCACCTGCTGTACAGCTTTCACTACAGCTGTGGCATTTGGAGAAGCAACTACAGATAAATCAATTCTCTCTTCACTCCTAAATGGTCCCATGCAGATGTCAGATATACCATCATGCACAGAAGACAGAAAAAACCCCAACCCTTCCATGCTTCTCAGTTTGTTTCTGGCCCATCAGTTCATATGTTGTGCCTTTTTCTTTTTTTTTTTTTTTTTTTTTTTTTTTCTTTATGACAAAATTTTCTTTTTCAGAATGTGAATAAGCAAGATCATTTAAGTGACACTGTGGTAAATGGCATGGTAACTATAAAATCCCTTGCTAATTTTTTTTTTTTTTTATTGACACAGAAGTCTAGGAAATAGCAATGGATCTCAAAAGTAAATATTTTCTACGTGCATAAAAGGGTTTGCTCTTTGAACTTCACTGAGATGACACAGTCATTACTATATGAAAGCGTGAGCATTTTCTTCTATTTTGCAACAATTGTCAAGCAAGTGAAAGCTTTATTTGATTTTCATTCACATTGAAGACAAGATTTAGTACTCTAGTAGAACAGGCAGTGTCAGAAGGGTTTTAAATTGTAATAGTATCACTTTAACATCTTAAAGGCACTTTTCAGAAGATAAACTCATCTGCCTATGATGACTAAATGACACAGTAATGGAAAAGAGGTAAAGATTTTCTTATGGTAATAAAAGGGAATACTTCACTCAGAGAAAGAAAAGCAGAGAGCTGTGAACCTCCTAGAAACACTTTCAAGAACCTTTCAAAATAACAGAAAAATAAATACATATATTATACTAAACCAGGACTGGTGTAGGTCTAGATTTCTGACAGCAACTATCACTTCAGAGAGGCAACATTGAAAAAAAAAAAAAGGCAACACTCAGCAGAGTACCTGATGCAGGAACACAATTCCAGGGAGGAATTGGCAGGTGATGGCCCTGGGATTTTTGAGAGCTGTTGACCACTGCTACCACTCCATCAATTTCTAAAAATACTTAAGTACCATAGCATAAATATCACATACATGATGCACAGAATAATCTGTCTCAGCTGAAAGCCCTTGAAGAGTAACATGGAATAAAACTTCATTGTTTTCACTAATCCACTGTGTAGCATGCCTGGCTCTATACAATCTACTCAGCCTACATATTTTATTCTCTCCTAAATGTCTATAAGGAGAAAGTATTAAACAAGGTTGCTCCACCCTTTCACAAACATTAATGGCAAAATGAACCAGAAGATTTTGTGGGTGCATAACCCCAGTGATCTACACATTTCCCTGGCTGCTGAATTTGTGAAACTATTGTCATTAGAAAAATTTCTTATCATAGTTCTATGTGGTACAACAAACAGAATAAGATGTACTTCAAGGCATGATTTTCAACTGAAAGCCAATAAAAAAGAAATGAATACACTCTAGCAGAGCTACATGAACTGGCAGGGCTCTGGCAGCCAGGGCATGAACCAGAAGATCATATTGTAGATCTAGTGGTAGGTAAAACTGTGCTCAGTGAACTACAATGCCCAAAGCACTTTGCAGAATATTGATACCAGGTAAGTCAGACAGTAACTACAGCTGGACCACTAGGAGAACATCAAAGAAAAAGAAAATGTTTTTAGTAGACACAGGATAGCATTTTCTTTGTCCTTTAATTAGATTCTTAATTTGTTTGCATTATTCTATCCAAATTCACTGCAATAGCCAATCACTTAGCAGACACTTTCCAAAAGCAGAACTCTGTTCTGCATATGCAGCAATGCCAAACAAGTTTTTTCATTTTAAAATACCACTTTTAATCCTTCCTTCTCAGCTGAGTGGTAGAACATAAATATAACCCATTTAATGAGAACACAGGACCATGGATGTTTGCTAAAACCACACAAGACATCAAAATGACAGCAGAAGTCAAAATATACATTATGATTTTGGTCTTGGTGTCAATCCTTGCTTGTGTAAAGTATGAGAATTCATACTTTCCATCATTCCCACCCAAAAATTGTCATGATCCTGGTTTTCAGTTTGAAAATAATCATATATAAAATAAAATTAATTGTTTGTAGAAAATATATTACATGAAGGGCAATTCCTTTGAAATTGTCCTGTCAGGTCATGTTTAGCAACACTTACAGAAAAACACCATCCCCTGAACCAAACAAGAAATCAGGGGGATAAAACCCCACCCACACATCTTGCAAAACATCTTCAGCTTTGAGAGACTAGAAGATGTGCTCTTAAATTCCTGCCTATCTTAGGAAGCCAGTCACTACTGTTGTTCCCTTGCATGGTAAACACGGTTGCTGCCTCTGCCCTGGGATGTTGCCTACTCTACAATGACAATATTTTCTGGCTTTTCCATTCTTCACTGGGGACACTTCAGAAGGTCCTGCCAAGGAAAAGCCAGGGTACAGCCACTTGGTGTTACTCATAGTGAGCTGTAGTCAGTCACTGGTTGTCACACTGGTATCTTTATTTACACATCTACCTAAAAAAAGATGACAAGATGACAAAATTTGTGTATTTTTCATCCCTGGCTCTGCGGCAGTATCTTGGTTTAGAGGCAAATAAAAACCTGTACGTGTTTGAGTTTTCTGGGGGAGAGGCAAGAAGTGAAGAGTGGTGCTTTTTTTTCCTGAATTTCTTAAAAATGATCCAGTGCTGTTAAATGTTACTGGTACATCAACACTGGTGGGTGGCTACCTTTTATAAAACAAAGCAGATGCACTGAATTAATGACAGGAACAGACAAGATAAATTTATCCTGTTCAGACAGCTGATAAAGCCTGCAAATATTAGGTTTGGGAGGTAGACTTTGCTGATAAAAGACTTCAAGAACAGGAACCAAGATTCTCTCTGGATTCACTGCAAATTGGGATGTTCAGACCCAGTGGAAGTTGGTCTGTCTATTCATCCTGAAACTAATGCTAAAAGTCTTCTTCCCATTGACTGGAAAGAGAAGCAGCCCTAAGGATTGTAACTCTTGAGCTCATGTTGAATATAATACAATGGTCTTTATTAAATACTAAATTAACAACCACTGCAAGGGCATAAGTTGCAGCAAGTGCAGCTGCAGGACATAAGTTCTCGAATTTGACCATTCAGGAGGTCACAGACACTGCGAAAATGCTACTTCCACATTCTTCTTCAAGAAAATTAAGGTCAAAATGAACAGTTAGGATGCAGTAAAGAATGTATTTCAATGTATGTCACTCCTCTCTTGTGCCTTCATGCTCCCCAAACCCAGTTCTGAACAGACCTGGTTCCACGCAGATACAACCCATTATATCATTGCAATGAAACTTCACAGCATCATAAAGCCAGTGAGCACCTGGAAATATTGATAAGTTTTCAGTTTACAGACACTTTGGTGGGGAAATTGCTGTTCTATTTTACACAGTGATGCAGCCATTATGGATTTGGGGAGGTTGGGCTTGGGGTCTTTTTTCCCTGCTTTCAGTATAACTATTTTCTATACCTTTAGTCAAACCTACATGTGGGATCACTGGTACTGAATTTCTCCCAGTTTTAATCTTGAAATATGGTATATAAAGAAGGTTTCTCGTCGGTTCAACAGCTTGTCTTATCCCGATGCATTGGAATAAAGAGAAAGCTCACTTGGGCCATATGTTTCAGTTGTTCCTCTCACTCCCCCGCTGTCTTTCCACACATACCATGACCGTGGACAACCTCTCCTTAAGTGGGCAAACACATGGTTTAACTCAGATCTGCACAGTGTTTGCTGACTTGTGTGGGCTCCAGAATCCAACTCAGCCTTATCATTTCAGGCAAACATATTTCTGACTGACACTGTGGTAATTAGAGCAGCTCGATTTTATTAGATTGACGATAGATTAAAGGCCAGGATCTCAACCAGCAGAAATCAGTGCTGCTCCCCTGAAATCCATGGTGCTATGCTGATCTATGCCAGCTGCAAGCACGGCCCCAAGTCTTTTACTTTGTTTAGTGCCTCTTTACATAACAAGATTTAAAAAATTATTTCAAGACTGCATGTGTGGTCCCTAATCTACTTGCCCAGTGAAGGACTCAGTGAAATACTTGCACTACAAATTACCTGACCCACCAAATGGTTCATATTCATTAAGAACAACATAACTGAATAAACAAGGAACCTTTTCAACCCTATACAGTGGGAAAAAAAAAGTAACATCTTAATTTTCTAAAACCTCTGTAGGTGGCAGTGGACCAGGACTGTCTGTCCCTTATACTCCGCAGAAACTGTTCAGTATGTGTCTCCTTTCTATCTGGCACCCTAAACACGTGAGCTACCTACAGGTCAAATTGGTGCTGACTTCTATGAAGGAAAAACACAGAACTAACAGGCTCAGATACAAGATCCATTAGCACAAGCCTTATTTAAGCAGCATCCTAACAGAGGTACCAAAATCTCAAGGACCAAAAGCCCACTGATATGGATTCCCAAAACAACATTATCTCAGGAGACAAATGGCATCCTTAATCCCAGAGAAGATCCTTAGTTAAAGGAAAGCCTCATCTAAAAAGCCATTCTATACTGGATCTTGTGGCTCATCCCTTGGTATTTATTAAAAGTTTTTCAACAGGCAACAGTTACCCACATACCCAACTTCATTCTTTATATATAGCTGATACTAAGATGCCAAGTTATGTGTGAGAGAGCCCAGAGACTGCACCAGCCTGTCCCCACAGGAGGGAGTGACCTGGATGTGCAGGGATAAGTGCAAAGGAGGCCCTTTATGTCAGGTGGGTCCATGCCTGTTATTATGACCATGGGCATCAGCAAATCTCATCAACCGCACATCTGACCTCATCCCAGAGGTGAGCAGCACTTGGTTTGATCAGGGAAAGAAAAGAGGATAAAAATCCATTAAAATGAACCAACTGTAAGAGGCAATCGAAACTATTACATTTATTTGAAGTAGACATTATATCACAAAATATTTCAAGAGCTTTCTGATGTTTGGTCTATTTTTAAAGACTTTCAGTTAGTCATAGATAAACCTCAAAACATTCAGTGGCTTGATATGAATAAATATGCTTATCCAAGCCTATGACCTGACATTAAAAAAAGCTGCATGATTTATGCCAGCTGAGGAGGTTAAACTAGGAGACGGCCTCTCTTGAGATGCAGGAGGATTTTTTTTGCTGTTAGGACTCAAGTTTAGTACAATCCAAAAGAAAGAATCCTTTCCACAAGAAAACACCTCTGTTGTAATCTAATCTGATCTCTCTAGACAAGCAAGGAATGTTTCACCCAGTAATTCCTCCACCATGGCTGTAACTTCAACTTTAACAACACAGTACCTTTTAAGGTGATATTTAAAGACATTTGCATGTCTCAAAGACTGGAAGAATCCAACCCACTCCTTCAGAAGTTTGTCAGGACCTAGCTTGTATGTAGTAATGCTATAAAACAAAGCCAAGATACTTAATCGGTTCAAGAGAGGCAAGACGAGTCTTTCTTTGTTCTTTTAAATCTCTCACTAGTGTAATGCAAAGTCCTTATTTACAAGGCTGAAGTTTTTCCAGAGTGAAGAGTGCTGACCTGAGGGGTCAGTGCACCAGTTCTTTATACAGATAACCACATGTATACCTTAAAGAGATATTTCCCAGCAAATTAGTAGCACAACAAATAAACAAATTAAAGCCCGAGTGCTGAGCACACATTACAAATTAACTTCTTGATTATCCCCAAAGCCAGAGGATGCTCATCTCCTGGAAGAACTCAGGAAATTTGGTAGCAAACCAAACTATAAGGCTGGTGAGTGTCCACCACACAGCAGCACCAGAGCTGAAAGTGTTCCTCTTCCAAAAGCTTCCTCTTTAGCCACACCACAGCAACAAAGCCCCGATTCAAAGCTCACCTGAAGTCAATGGGACCAGCTCAAAAGCAAGTGCTATGTTTCTGTCATACCCAGAGAACACAACTGGTCTCTCTGAAACTCCAAAAACACATAACAGAAGTAAATTAAGACAATTTATAGTTGGAAAACTCATACCTGGAATGCATCAGGACTGTAAAGGCAACATTTTCCCCTCAGTTCTCCACATAAAGCCGTTTGTAAGCACACCAGAAAAATACTACGGGCTAAAATTGCAATTCTGTTCATTCCAAAACAAGTTTCCACAAGCTCTCCCTAGCTATTTCATTTTTCAGTATCTCTTGTGCAATGAAAGACAGGTTTTAAAACATCAAAATGATACCTGTCTGCATTAAAAATTATCTACCTGTAAACTTTTATTTTTTTAAATTAAGCATTTTTTTTGGTAGAAGCAGGACTTCTATTTTTGGCCACAGTTCTGTAACTTCCAAATGTTTTAACTGATTGGGGTCACATTCAGTTGAACATTTTCATTTGGGCTTACAAATAAATAACACAAATTTCACAGGAACTCCTAAAGATTTCCACAGCAGAAGAATTCTGAAAAGTCTGGCAGCAAGTAAGCCTGCTAAGTAATTTCTTTTTTCTTTTTTCTCCATTCTGTATTATAAAAATAACACCTTTATGATCACTGACATCATTATCATGTGGGCTGACCATATGAATTCTAGCTGAGCTGTATATTGCAGTGCATTAGTTTCTTCCAGCTGGGTGATGGACAGAGCAGTTTGCTGTTTGATCTGTCCACATCTGATATCACCAAGAAAAAAATTAATGGCGAGCATGAACACCTTGGCCTAATGCATTAGAAAGCACACTTTTCCCCTGAAATACCCTGTTTTTATTGATTTTGAGAGTGAAAGAATTGACTTTCACAGCTTTTTCTTTCCATGATTTGGATGATCACATTGTGGTGACAGTGTCACAAGTTTATCCTTCTTATTTTCTGCATGCAGGTGGGCTTTCACTGGAATTAAGGTCTGAGTGTTGATAACACACTGTGGTGCTCTCAGCAAGAATTTCACCTTGCAGTTTGGATACCGTCACCAAAAAAATTACATTATTTGCTGGTTTTCATTACAGTTTTTGAGATTTTCAGTGAATTAGTGAAATCCATCAAACATTCTAGCATTCTGTTGATCAAAAAATCCATGTATTCAGCAAGGCTTTGTGCACATGGACAGACAAATGGGGCATTATTTTCTGTCTTCTTTTTAACATCAGTATTATAGTCTTGACTCACTGTAGTATCATTTCTGCTTCCCATTTTCCAAATAACCCATTAGACTATCTAATATGGCTTGTTATTTAGAAAAGTCAATTTAGGTGATGATTAGCTACTGAATCTATTGTAAAAACATAAAAAGCACATAGGCATGATTTAAATGTGAAGTCCCATTTTGGTATTAAACCACTCAGCTTCCATTTGACAGTACAGAATTCAGTGACACAAATTAGCCTTTATATATAATTACACACACGCATTTACCAAAAAAATAAATATTTTGAAAGATATTTTCTGGGAAAACAATCTTGAGGCAAAACAATGAGGCATTCATATCAGCCTCTGCCTTGTTCAAAGTAGGTAAAAGTGGTATTTTGAGGTATAATTTCCAGGCAAATTGCATGCAGAACAGCTGCTTCAGAATTTGCAGGCTGCTTTTTTTTCAGAGAGCTCTCTTTTCTTTCATCTCAGGAAATAGACAGGCATTTGAACTTAATGGCCTTGAAAATGATGTGGCCAGAAGCATCTACACCACTAAGAACTCGATGTTACATTGCCTAAGCATCTCTGAGTCCCAAAGATAGACAAGTGGCACTCACAGGCTTTACTTCACTTTTTTTTTGAGCAGGCCTTCTTTTGTTTCAGTGATCTCTTCTCTTTTTTTATCCATTTCCAGTGGCTCAGAAAGCTTCTCTGCAGCCTCCACACAGGCCTGGTTTTGGTATGACACTACAGAGCAGAACAGTCCTTTTTAATTTTAGCTTTAACAATGAAAGTCAGATTTCCAGAGCTGTATCTACAACACAGTGTTTTGCCAAGTGAATATTTTTTTTCCCTTCCTTCTAAAGGCAGCACCATAAAAGCTACACTTCAATAATTACATAGTGCTTTTCATCCACCGATCCCAAAGAGCTTTAAAAAAAGGAGCGTATCATTAGCCTCAGCTTACAATGGGAGAAAATAAGGCAGAGAGGGATAAATCCGCACCATTATTTGCATTTGGGGGGAGCAGGAGGAACTCTAATTAGATATTAAGTTCCTCACTGAAAGGGTGACATTGGTACAGGCTGCTCAGGGCAGTGGTGGAGTCACCATACCTGGAAATATGGTGGATGTGGCACATGGGGACAGAGTTTAGTGGTGGACTTGGAAGTGCAGGGTTAGTGGTCGGCCTTGATGATGCTGGAAGTCTTTTGCAACTTTAATGATTGTAATACACCTACAGTACAATGTCGTCTACAGAATGCAAAATAATGGAGGGTTTGCCCCAAAGAGGGCAGCTCTTCAGCAGCTCAAGCAAATCCAAGCCCTAGAACCTTGCCCAACTGCTGGTGGGAACTCTTGCTCCCTTCCTTGCAGCAGCTGGCCCATTCCAGCACAGAAGCTGTCCAAAAAGCCAGTAGGTGTTGCTGCAGCCCATTTAGCCACATACTGAGTGTCCTGTGGGGAACAAGACTGACCTGCCACCCTGTGCCCTTTCCCACTGCCCAGGGACATGGCTGCCTTGCAGGTTCATCACAGCCTGACACACTGGAGAGTTAAAAAGTCTCCAGAGAATGGACTGAAGGGAGCTGGGCAAAAAAACTGCTTTAAGTGTAGTGCTGCCTTTCTTCTCCTGCACTCCCATCTCTTTGAAGATAACAGATCAGCAATTAAAGCAACCAAGCAGTGCAGGTGCAGCAGGCACCATCTACGCGTAACTTTCCGTGGCCATTGTTACTGTGGGTCAGCTGCAGAATGCCAAAAAGTCTGATAAATTTAATATCAGGTGGCATTTAAGCTGCTGACAGCCTATTAAACCCACTGTGCTGTAGGATGCAGGCACTTAATTACTGAGATGGTATCAGACCTCACAGCCAGCGTGGTGTGGGGATGTACAGGCTTGCAAGCAGAGCCAAACAGACATTTTTTAACAAAACTTTAAGCTGGAGAAGCTTTGAATACAGGAGCTGGTTTAGTCCTACTGCTGCACATAGTTTGGGCAATTTGTAGCTGTGTCAAACAGCAGCAGAGACCAAAGGAGCAGCTACAACAGCTTCAGCATTTTTCCAAAAAGTGGGATTATTCTTCACTGTTGCTTCATGTAATATTTTGAAATTTATCTTTTTTGTTTTCCTCTTTTTTTCTTGAAACACAGCCAACACCTAACAAAATAGCTCTCCAGAGGGCAAAAATAATTCCCAAGAAGGAGACAGACTGTGGAAAGATATGCAAAAGATCAATCACTGCACTCAGCCATAAAACACTCCTGTTAGCAGAGCTTGCAGTAACTTAGGTCATTTTCCCAATCCCCTTTTTTTTTTTTTTTCCATAGATGAGCCTGCAGCATGCAGAGATGAAGGTGGCCAGTAACAAAGGCAGGAAGTTCCCAGAAAATACACAGCTAAGAGAGATCCAGCAGCTTAGACAGACACTGTTGGCCCATTGCAAAGCTGTGGCTCCCACTGCTCACTGCCAGCTCCCTCTGCCTGGTACCAGTCTCAGTGCATAAAATGTGGTTTAGCAAACCTGATTGGTACAAATCACAGAACCAGAACTGGAAGTCTCTCAGCACTTCTGCTTCTTTTTGCCCAGGTGCATCCAAATAAAACCAAACCTAGTCCAACTGGGAGAAGGCACATGAGTCAAGGGAGAAAAAGCAGAATGTTTTAACCCATCCACACTTTCACTGAGAAACTAAGACCACAGATTCTTGAAGTACAATTACTACTGCCTCTAGGAAGAAGTTGAAGTACCAAGGGGATGGTCAGCAATATAAAATAACCAGACTACAAAAATTAATAGTGTCAGGCTTATTTGAGCGTGTATTTGTAAAATACATTTAAAAGAAGGAACTCCTGGGGGAAAGCTATCAAAAAATAATGTAATTAGATATGAGGTCAGGAAAGACATCAGAGGAGTTTAAGATTTCTTCCACTCCACCCAAGAAAATCCAAGGAATATAGCTGCAAAGCTCAAGGCACAAATGTAATTGTTCAGGTGCTGGTCACATCCCCATTATTTCTGTTGATGTAACAGTACTACAAACCTCAAGTAGCACCAGCAAGGTAAACCACCATCTGGCAAATAGAAATATTTGCTTTTAAAACTCAGGTTGTAGACAGACGACTCAAAGAACTCAAGTTACTATTTGCTATGCAACACGGCATCAGAACCCCCCAGTGCTCAAGGAAAGTACAAGCTTTGAAACAGTGAAAGTTTTAAGAATTTTAAGCAATTCCTTTCATTTTGCCTTTGCTCAGGGCAAGGAGTGCAGATATGGCTCCAGTGGCTCATTAAGCCTTTGCAGCCCAAGCAATTGTGCTGTGCAAAGATACCCTTATTTTATACCACTGTTTGTTTTGATAAACTCATTCTGTATCAGAAGTGTTGATGTTTGGAACATCAGAAGAGTTCGAAGAGCAAATTTGTTAAGCTCCATGAATATGGAGAGGAATTGAGTAAGTTTGATACACTGACAAAAGGAGAAAAGGGATCAGAGAATGGCCACCATAAAACCTCATTATGAAAGCACCCACGAGAGCCATAGGCTTGCACTATTACTATATAAAGATTTTTTGTTATAATGGGGATATCTGAAATAGTGCTTAGTGCAGTGGGACACGCTTTAACTTCACAAAGAGTGTTACAACAGGCAACTATTTAATAAGGCTGCTAGAGGATCAGGTCAGCAGGTAATTCACCAGGAGTGAGCCACTTTTCAATATTTTACTAAAAGAACACACTGAGATAATAATATCTCATTTAGCAGCTTGCCCTTCAAGATGCTATAACACTAGTATCTCCTTTACAGTGAAGCAGACCTTTTATTAGACAAAGGTCCTTCAATTTAAAGATCTCTCCATGGTGACAACGTGCCATTTTGCAGCCAGAGATGCAAAGAGTTCTACATATAAAAGCAACTTTTGGGTGGCATTCAAATCTCCCCTTGCTTAAAAGTGTAAGCTTTGTGTGTGTCAGATGCAGCCAGCAGCAACACCTGAAAAGCTGTTTCACACACTTCATTTTCAGCTTCTGCTTTCAGTGACTCCCATTTCATTTCTCTAAGCTTTAAATACTGTGGATGAAATTTCCCACAGTTGTTCTCTGGCCCTGCTTAACAGCTGGAAGGAAGGTAGGGCTTTGGGAGGGAGGCAGGGCTTTGAAATTTCGGGGTGTTGCTTTGCTCTCCCCTGCCTTTTAAAAAAGCCTACAATGTTAAATTTAGAAAAAAAATGCCTGCTAAACGACAGTCTCCCAAATACAGCACTTCTGAGCTACCAAGGGCCACAGTTCAAGTTGCTGGAATAGTTTTTGTTTCTCTTTTTTCATGTAGGTATTTCTCAAGAATTTTTCCACCCTGATGTTGGGACATTCTTATCTAACTCATAAAACCCATTTTTCACTTCACTTACTGAGCAGCAGAAAGTAACAAATGAGGCAGAGGGTTACCAAAAGGAGAGAGCGAGACTGAGCAAGAGGAAAGCTCTGATGTTACACATCTATTTGACTTGTCCAGATAATGTCAGAATACGATGTGTAAAATGTTCAAATTATGGCAGCATGAATCTCAACAATCCCTAACCTTGGAACCCCCAATTCTCCACATATCCATGTCTATTCATCTCTGACCAAAAGGCAGAGTCTGAGCTAGGGAAATGCCTCATAGATGAGGCCCTAGAAAGAATGCCCCAAAACATAAGCCTACCAACACAAAGCTGAATTTTCCAAAAAAACTTCCGTTAGTATAACAAGCTCCCTAATGCAGTTAATGCTAACTCTTCCCTGGTCTCTTATATAACTTGGAAATTCAAGTCAATCACGCTTAGCTTGTTAGACTTCCCTAGAACTGTCATGAACCCAACAGTATTCTTTCCATTGTGTAATGGTACATTTCTTTATTTTACTCAGGCTGGCGAGCTCCACAGGCTAGTTTCTCTCCATCTCTTTTCCAGGCATCCCATTACCCAAACACTGAAGCAGAAACTGCAGCTCAGTGTAGTGAATGGGCACCTTCATCTGCGGAGAAGAAATGGGTTTTGATTCACCATGCGATGAACTGGCTGATACTGTAACACAGCGCAGCTCAAAATCAAACTGCTCGGCCCTGGAGAAGCACAAGGAAGATGAATAGAGGTCACTAATATTTAGTCACCAAGACCTTTATAAAAGTCAGAATACTTAGACTGCAGTGACCCAAAAAGGCCACTGAACTAATAAAACAATGGAATCCATGAAGTATGAGAAAGAGAAGAACTGGAAAAAAAATTGAAAAGGATCCGTCCAATCAAACGTTGACTAAAGGAGCTGATAAGGGGAATTAAATGCTCTGTGTTGTACCCTAATAACCCAAAGAAAATCTGAAACTTCAAATAATGAGAACAGCAGGGCTCAGCCTTCAAGTCCCCCAAATCACACATGACTAAAGATGAGATCTCTCTAATGGGTAAGCAGCTGCCTAACACAGTGATGATAAAACTAGTTCAAGTACTTATATTGCAGCCTCGCTGTGGCTTTCTAAAGCCTTTCCAGTTTCCCAGTGGTTTGGCACTGTGAGAATACTTTCTGGGACATTCATCTCCTTCACAAAACATCATCTCATCAGCAGGTAATGTGTGACATCCTGGCTGGCACTCCCAGGAGTGAAGGGAAGGATTTAATGAGCACAGACTCTGAATCACTTCCTGATTAGGACTCAAAATGAGTTGACTTCATCTTCACCAAGGAAAAAATATAAAATTAAAGTCTTTGTGTAGAAAAGGCAAAGGACAGTTTTAGCTCATGCATCTGAATGTACTAAACCCTTGATTTCCCTGAAGAGTTTAGGATGACAGATTATCACACGTTAAAATATTGCCTTGTCAACACCAGGACACTTGTCAACTAAACTGCATTTAAAACACACCTTTAACCAGCCATTCCTGCAGCACTGTGCAAGTAGCTTACACTGCTACAGCCCCTTCCCAGCTTCTGCTGATGAAAAGAACTCCTCAGTCAAAGCCTCAGGGGATGTCTCAAGCCTCAGGCTCTTGCTGTGGTCCAGGTAAAAAACAAAGGAAGAGAAGACTTTTTTCCCCCCAGTCGCTTCCCTACCTTTACCAAGGTTTGCATTCTGGTGCCAGACTGTCAGCACACCATCACTGAAATGACACACTATTAATCACCAGGCAGTGCTGACAGAGCATTCATTTCCAACAGCACCTTCTACATGACTATTATTCAGCTGCTCCCCATTCATTTAAATTAATGTAAAAAAAAAAATCAACACCAGAGTGTTCTCAGTGTGAGCAACAAACCTACCAAAGGCTTCTGGTAAAACCTGTACCCAGAGAACTGCAGACAGGGGCAGGGGGGTAGGAGGAAGAGCAAATTTACTTTTTTCCCCAGTATGTCACGATCTTAGTAATGGAGGTCTTTCACAGATTTTTTTTGTGTGCCCAACTCTCACCTTATCTTCAAATACATTACAAGGCAGTGTTGTACCCTAATGAATAAAAAAAAAAAAAACAGAAAAAAATCCCACACAAACAAAATTTCCAATCTACTATGGATGGAGAGTTTGCTCAAGCAAACAAAGAAGGCAGTAACATGGCAAATTCCAGGTGGGACACTATCACTGTTTGGGAAGGCAAAGCAATAAGCTACTTTTCTATACAGTAAGTGATATCCACAGGTATGTTCCAGTTGCTGACAGAATTACATTATTCATTTAGCAAGTTTTTTTCCCCCTATTTCAATACTGAAAATTTTCAGAAAACATATATAACAAAATCATTCAAGCACAGCTCACTTAGGACTGACTTGACACAATTTTGTTGGGTATTTGCCTCATTGGCCTCAAACTGCTGGGTCAACTATTTTTCTTCTTGGATTTCATTTTCCTAATGAATCCTTTGAAAGTCTATTTAGAAGGGGAAAAAAAAAATCAATCTCTTCCACAAAAAGAAATGTGTGTTTTTAACATTTTACATCAACTAAATATTACACAGTTTTTAAAGAAAAAGTTTGACTTAGGTTATCATGGACTCTCCAGTTCATGACATTTTGATGCTTGCAGTTAAATGCACACACCAGATATATACATCCCATGCAACCATGTCAATATAGGGCATATGGATATTAACATATTTATGCAAATATGCTAATCTTACTATAAGGAGATACAATGTCTGTCCAGGGGGGTGGGGAGAATCAACCCAAGGTTAAACTATCACCCTTCCCTACATAAGCTACTAAATCTGAAACAAGGTCAAGTAATAATTTTGAGATGACACTAATTGTCCCAAAGGAAAAAAGGTGTTTTTTTGGCTAGAAAGGGATTTTTCAAAAGCATATCTCCCACAGGTACGTCTAGCAATCAAAAATAAAACAAACAAACAAACAAAACTAGGAAAAAGCTAGTAAAATCCAGTAACTTTAGGGGAACAATATTTACCAAAGCCATCACTGACAGCTTCAACTCTAATGAATGAGAAGTTGCAATAGAAAATCTGTCAAATCTATGTTAGTTTGGAAACTTGCTATGTCTTTGCTTCCACAGTTGTCTACAGCTGAAATTCCTGAGAACATCCTGCAGAGTCAGACCCAGTGCATGCCTGCAGGTAGAGCTCAACAGATCAAGAATGTTTTTCCTACTTCTCTAGGTTTTGTTTTTCAAGAAGAAACTCAACTCTCGTACTAAAGGATGAGATAAAGGAAGAGAAGGATATTTGAACTGTTATCTTCTAGCAGTCAGCTGGAACTCTATTGGACATCATCAAGAGGAGGGGGGAAAGAATCTTACTCATGTATGCAGAACAGCAACAGCAGCTCGGGATTAGCTGCAGACAGAAAGACCATATAGGATTAGCACAGTGAACCAGTCATCATGCTTACCAGAATATTCAAGAGCAAAACACTCAGAGGATTTCAGGACAGGATTTAGCAGAATTTGACTGAAAACAGCACCACATTTTGAATAAGCTTTATCAAATACCACAGCATCCAGCATCTCTTGACCAAAACGGCTTGATGTGCATTCATTTCAGAAGCACTTTTTGTATAACCATGTAAAGACTCAGTGCACTGGAAAGGATGGAAAGCTGGCAGAAAGGTGTCTGTACACAGGCTCCAAAGTGCAGGCAAGAGCCTCACCTGCACCATAGGAACTTTTAAATGACTGAAATGCAGGGTAAGTATTGTTATTGTCAGATGCAGAGTCAGGAACCCAACACCACTTAATCAGCTTCTGCTGCTGAATTAGAGGCTTTCATTGGTGCTTTTTTTCTTTCTGCAACACTTTGACAGCTATGCCAGCCTCACTTGTGCTAGGGATTGTCAATAATGACAAAAGGGATACTCTCAGCTTCATATTTCAGGTTGGATTACCTGCATTAGAAGACTGTATTAAAAAAAAAAAAAAAAGGTTATTAAACTGAAAAAGGCTTATTGCTGTTATGGAAAAACCTGGCTCTACAACACTTCAACAGGAGGGAGCTGAAGTGCTCCTGGAACAGCTGCTTGTGCTCTTTCTTACCAGCTCTGGAGCAGTTTCCCAGAAGGAAGTGAAGCATCGATCTTGGATCTACATGGATCCATCACTGCTTCCATCTGACAGGACTTAGCAGTAGAGAGGGACAAGTGGAAACAAACTGGCAAGGGAGAAAACAGTCCCTGCACTTCTGCACCACTGAGTGCATCCTTGCTCTCTCCAGACCAAAGTTACTCCTTGACATAGTTTCCACATTGTCATCAACAAGCAACAGGTTCACAGTCTGGCCCTTTTCTGAGCCAGCCCCTCTAACAGAGAAGCCCTTCACAACAGACGTGGCCCCCTGGGACTGAGCTCACCTTTTCATTTTGCCCATTTTAACTTAGGCACTGCAGAGTGGAAAATAAGCATAATTAACAACATAAAGCTCAACTTGCTGAAGCTGGTGGTTCACTTTAAAAACCAGCTCCATACATTCACGCCATGTAGCTGTGCTAGAAGAAGTCTCACTGCCTTAAATCTTTTTTGGCTGCTGATTCCAGCCACTACACTTGTAAAGCATTCCCACTGACAGGCACACAGACTGATACCCAAGTAGCCAAAGCATGGAAAGGACAGCAAATAGATGGCAAATGGTAACACTGTTGATGTTACATGATACCGTAACCTAATCCTGCACACACTCCTCACCAGTGCCTGGAAAGCACTCTCCAAGTGCCACTGGCGTCCCCAAATAGTCACTCTCCCAGCTGGCTGATCACTAACTGCCTTTATTAATCTGCAGTCCTGGCCAACCTTCGAATAGGCACATGAGCTTGTCCATCTTACACGCTCTTGGTTTATTTTCCTACACTCTTGCTGGCAGTTTACACAGCAGTAAACGATCAAAGGTGCACAAGGACAAAATCCCAGTCCATGGTCAACTTGGCCATTCATCCACAGACAAGGGATACACAGAAAGGCAGCTGCAATATGTGAAGCTGCTGCAGCCATTGGCCGTGCTTTACCTGCCCTGTGGGCAAATTAAGCTGATCACTCTTCATCACTATTAGGTAGGTAAGAATAAATAAGTAAAATAATTCAAGCCTTGCCAGGAAATTCCTCTGAAATTTCTGGCAAAGAAACCTCAAACCCTTCCCAGTGTAACAGCGGGCACGGATCACCAGCTAAGTTAGCTCTAAAGGCAAATATTCCATTTTCACAGAGAGATGCAGTGTGCCATATTATGAATAAGGAACAAAGACCCCTTTCATTCTGCTGACAAATACAGTATAGCATGTCACAAATCACAAGGGGAGCAGACAACACAATGGCAGCAATTAAATGGGTGTCTTTTTATTAAGAAATACATATAATGACTGACTATGTACACTCCCCTCCTCCCCAAGCCCTCGAGAATTGAACTGGCTAACATGGCTGGAAGTATTTAGGGATGTTACTTCTGTTACATAGAAAACTGTCTTAAAGGAGGGTTGAGCCAGTGTAGCAGGATGCCCACAAATGCAGAAATAGATGTTTGGTTTTATCCATGTTATACACCTTGTTTATTGCAATTCACACACAGCTTCTGCAACTCATTCACAATTGATGTATTTCTGGTGAATCTGAAAAACATATACCCCCCTTTTAACTCTCTCACTGCTGAATTCCAACTGAGACACCATCTCTGCCTCCTCTATCCTTGCCCTCTGCCCTGGAGACCTATCCTGCTCCTGGGAGATTCACTTCCCAGCTCTCACACCTGCTTAGTTTCAGGGATATTTGCAGGTAAAAAAAAAAAAAAAAAAAAAAAAAAAAAAAAAAAAAAAAGACCTTCCTGGCCCTGCTGTGCCTTTAAGCTGTAACCAGCCTCTCTGAGCGTGTCCCTCGCTTGCTCCAGAGCCAGCACAGGGCACCGCTGTCCAGCTCAGCTCCCGGGTCCAGCACCTTGTCCCGCGCAGTGACCCCAGAGAGGAATCGCGCCGATTGTCGCCTCCCGCTTTCCCTCCAGCATGTGCGGCCGCCTCGGGAGCCGCTCCATTTCTACTCCCGATGAGAGCATCCCTCGCGGGTCTCCTTCCTGCCCCCTCCCCGGCTGAGCCTCGGCAGAACAATGCGGGGACAGACATTTAGCAACACCTGCTGTATCGCATTAATATGCGCAGGGATGTATTGATGGTTTTTCCCATCCAGCACTAAGACCGCATTGTTCGGGGCGATCCATCAGTGGATCGCTCCCCCCGCCAGCGCCGGCCCCACAAGCCCCCTTCTGACATGTCCCCTTGTCTCCCAGCCCGGGCTGACGACCACGTTTAGGAATGCACTTCATTAAATCGGAGCTGCCCCATTCCAACCTGCAATGCGGAGGCAGTACAAAGCCAGCGCCACGCTTCCTCCCGCATTTCTTTCAAAAGCCCCATTGTTCGGCAGGCATCTGGTCCTGATCTCAGCCTATTCGTGCCCATTGACCCCGCTTTTCGCAGCACACCCGCTCGCCAACGGGCCTCACGTAAAGCCTGCTTGATGAATTAAAAAGCAGCACTAGCCATCTGTCCTCCCAGGCTGGGCTAAGGCTGTCAGCCCCGCTCCGAAGCTCCCTTCCCAACCCCACAGCCTCCCCTCGCATCCCGCTCGCTCCTCACGCACAACCTGCAGCTGAGGAACCGCTGGGTTCGCTCAGTAAACACGGACCCAGCTCATCACATTCGCTGCTTTTCATTTCTTACGCTCGCATCTAGGAAAGAGGGGGGAAGAAAAAAGGAGAATACAACAGAACGTTCTCACTTGCCTGAGTCCTTCGAAATTCAAGCACAAATACAAGATTAATCCTTCCTTTGTGAGGTCTTGTCTTTAAGTCGTGGTATGTAATGATCCTCAGCACTGCAGCAGAGGGGAATAAAAAATGCAGGGATCATAAGCAGGGGGAGGACAGGGCTTACTTACATCAGGGTTTCTGCCACATGACAATAGGTTTGAGAGGGAAGAATAAGCTGGCAGCAGCAGCTGACAGTGCAAAAGGGAGAATGCAGAAGCCTGCCTTTTATATTATTGGTGACATTTCTAACACATGACAACAATTTCCATCTGTATTTAAGCTGGGAGTGTGAGGAAAAGAGCATTACATCACGACTCCTCTATTCCTAGGGGCTGTGGAATATGTAGGCCAGAGGGATTAAAAAGCACCTGTGTATGCTGGAGATCTGAAATACCACGAGGCAGATTTTCCCCCCTTCTCTTCTTTCTCCCTCACCCTTTTTCTTTCTGTATCACCTTCACTGAGCTGCTGTTTGAGAATATGCCCAGGGAAGTGCAAAATGGTATTGTCCTACTTTGCAAGGCACGAGCATGGGGGAATGATGCGAATATGTATTTCTAGGTCTGTCTCTCTCTCCGTAGGAGACAGAGCACTCATTTTTGCAAGCAATCAGACAGAATTCAGAGCATCTTCCTGTTTTCTGTCGTGCTTCTCCCAAGGGCTTGGAGTTTCTCTTAAAGTACCAACTTTCATCTTCCTTTTAAGTCTGCAGGGAATTTCAGTGACAGTAGCAATGATGATTTTTTTTTTTTTCTCCCTTTCTTCTACAGCCAACACATGCCTGTATCTTTTTAAAAGTAAACATGCCGAGCAGGGGCCAAAGATATTTTGGAAAAAGCACTTGACTGCTTCAGGAGCCAGCAGGTGTCCGTCTTGGATGCTTTCCACATATCTCACAGGAGAGGATTGCTTGGATGCAGCACTGAAATCCCAGAGGAACTCCAGCCTTGCAAGGAAACTGGGGCTTCTGCAGCTCCACTGAGACAGGCACGGACATGGGGATCCCAAGGATCACATGGGAGGTGCTGGTGGGGTGGGGACAGTACCTGTCACCACAGCTCCAACAAGATGTCTTGAGCCACACCAGCAAAACAGCTCCATACAGGTGTGGACACAGGTGACAGCTCATGAATTTACAGCACGTGTGTGCAAAGGCCAGGCAATATAAGGGGAAAAAACATCATCCTCTCCCACTACCCAACCTGGCAGCAAATACAGACACTGCCCTTGCTGAAGTACCCAGACCCCAAAAGTGTTTGAACTGGGTAGGGGCAAAACACCACTGAGAGCCAGCAAGCCTTGGATTACCTTTATAAGAGAAGTGGCCACACACGAGCAGGAGACTGGCCTGATTGTAAACATATAAAACAGCCTTAACTTTATGGGACATAAATATTTTCATGAAAACACCAGCTGGCCCAAGTTGCTGGCCCATTATACGCCTCTTGTTTAAAAAGAAAAGATAAAAATTCTTTGCTCAAGATTACCTTCCTGATCTTTCAACAATGGCCTCATTGAGCCATAGGCTGTTTTCTGAGTATATGTCTGGCCAGCTCACAGCTGCCATGGGAAGTCCAAAGCCTTTGATAATGTTGGGTTTAGAATACAGGATATAGTAAATTTGAAGACTGCAATACGAAAATAAATAACTCTGAATTCCTTGCCCCTCCTCTTCATGTCCACAAAATAAAAAAATCTGCACGAGCCACACAAACTCTCTCAACCAGATGATATTTCAATGAGGCAGCACCTAAATGGAACATTCCAGAAAAAAGCCTTTTTCTTAAAAAAAGAAATAGAGCATTTTACTTTACATTTATTCAGAGATGCAGCTCCCCAATCATTTATGAAAACTCTTTCATAAGATTTAGAAGAAGGGAAAAAGGAAACAATGAAATGACTGATTTTTAATCTGGGGTTTAAAGGCTTTCTCTCTTTCCCAAAAAAAAAAAAAAAAAAAAAAAGAAAAAAAAAAGTCCCACACACAAAGAAAGAAATTCAATGCAAACCTCTGTTTCTGTATCATGAAAGCCCCTTCTAGCACCAGAGTAATCAATTTCTCAGAGCTTGTGTGGTCTACAGCAAAAGCCAAAGAAGGTATTTAAGTTTATACAGCCTTCAGCATTTTGAAGGCTTGCTTTTGAAATACAACATGTTTAAATTTTATATCTTTTTTTACATTTAGTTATGTCTTAAGAAAATGGTTGCTGCCAGTAGAAAAAATAGAAGGGAGAATAAATGAAATTCAACCTGTTTTTGAACCGTTTGCCCATTCTAAAATCAGAGTAACTCAAAGTTGCACCATGAAAATTATTACAATTGTAACTACAGCTCTCATCATTATGTTATACCCAATCTTAATTTAGCATCAAACACTTCGGCCCATATGAACAAATTAAAATGCTAAATAAGAGTGGTGCTCCAAATCCAAGCACCACCACAAGTATCCACACAAATTTACAGAAACAGTAAAGGAAATACTTGGTTAGATGTATGAACTCTACCTTTTCTAGAGCTGAAAGTCAAAGGCAAACCATAAATCACTTCAGGATGGGGAAGGGACTCTTTGTCCTTACCATAACCCCAACTTCCCACCATGAAAGAAGACCATCTTGAGACAAGATTTTACAGCTGGGATTTAACTCACAGGGTGGAAAAAAGTGTGAGATAGAGCACTCTTGTAGGTAGGAACAAACTTCTCCAACAGACTTCTCATTCTTTCATCAGTACATTTTGGATCCAATTCACTTACCATGTGGGAACAGCAAATGGGGAACAAACTGTGAATTCAAATAACTGTAAACTCAGCAAGATGTGGAAATAAAACACAGATGGTGCACTTCAGATTAAGGGTCAGCGTTTCAGCGTCACTTTCCACTTTTACATTGTGATAGGTGATGTATAACAACCACCTCCTCCTCGAGACAGCGCTCTAATTAAACCATGACTCACTTAGGAAAACAAGGAGACAAGTGATACCTCTGCAGAAGCCTCCTGCCAGTCCAGAGGAGCTAAGGTTACTTGGTTAAGCTGCGGCTCATGGCTTTGTTGCTTGAGTGATTAGGAGTGGAAGTTGTCTCTGGACAACACAGCACAAAAAAAAAAAGGTTTCTTTAGTGTTTCCAACTCCCAGGCACGCTGCAGCAGGGCTGCTCTGCCTAGCAGGGCTGTGCCCCAGCACCCATCACAGCCCCTGCCACAGAATCCCCTTGGTCCCCTCTTCACCACCTACAACTCCAGCAAGATTTCGTAGAGGCTGCTCTGACACCTGTTTGCAAAAGCCAAGAACACAACAACTGCTGCCAACGTTTCCCTGTGCCAACCCTTAGGGAGTGCCCAGTCCTACAGCACCTCTTCAGGTCTGCGTCGTCCTTGTCTCAACAATGGGTTAATTTTATTCTTTAAAGCCCATTTTGTCCAAAATCTCAGGAATGGAATTTAGGATGACTTTATTCTGGCTGTTAAGTGTTAATTGCGTGCCCAGGGCCCTCTAGTAAAGGGTGTGCTTGTAAGGACAAGTTCAAAGAAGAAATAAAGGAGTAAGTACAGATAGATGACAGAAGAACCATAAATCTATAGGAGCTTCAGATGGCAGATAGGAGCAGTAGTGATCGTAAGGTGATTATTACCTTCAAAATATGCCGGAGGTTGTTTATCAGATCAGAGTTAATGAGGGAGAAATCTAATAGTACCGTAATATTAAATTTACCACTTTAATGGTATCATCAATGTTCTATAATGTGGGCAATTTACAGAATGTCTGTCAGTGTGATTCTCCAGTGTGGTTAGTTACACAAGAGCAGAACTATTGCATCTCATCAGCTGTTCCCTTCCAGAGAACAAGGTGTTTTGCAGAGGACTGCAAAAGTCTGAGATAGCAAAATATGTCTTTAAAATGATGAGAGTGCAAAAATGGGAAAGATATTTATGAACACAATGGGTTATTTACTTTCCTGAAAGAACTGGGTCCAGCTCTGGCCCACTGCTGAGTTCAGCCTTCCTACTTCTGCATTGCCATGCAGCATCCGCCTGGGTTTTCCCTGACTCTCTTGCACATCTTGCAACCCCGTCTCAAAACATTACACACCCTGATTTAGGAGAACTGCTAAAAACCTCACTATTCAAGCACATTTTCAGCTCTGGTGTGCTATTCCCCTCTGAACAGAACAAAATACCAAAAAATTTGCCCAAGAAAAACCATGAACAAAGATGGCAGTAAGGACTCAGAAACTAATAGGTAAATGAAAACAGTCAAAAGACCCAGTTTCAAGGTTTTGATTGCTAACTCAAGACCTATGAACACCAGGAGATGGTAATGCTGTGTTTATTAATAGCTGTCTCCTCATGTATTCAAGGAAGAGTTTGCTAAAAGCAGCAGCTTCTTAATTTGGAGTTCCTCCTTCCCACAGCACCTGCTCCAGCTCCTCAGTTCTGAGGTTTGCCAGTGCAAATCCCAAATACAGCAAAGATTACCTGCACATTTTTAGCATGAGACAAATATCCCATTGCGTAGCTTTAAATTTTGGTATTTGAGTTGCCATGATGGTCTGAGATAAAAATGAAGTATCAGCAATGTCTATAATAAGCTCTACTGCTTCTTCCTACAGGCCTCCTTCTACAAACATCAACATTTGTTTACTGCTTTTTCCGCTGGTAAATGAAGTGTTAAAACCAAAGTTCAAAGAAAAGTGCAGGTAGTGAATGAATGATGAAGTATGAAATGTAATTCAATAGCAGATGATGCTTCCAAAGGTCTTTGATGGTTTTCTCCATCTTCAGCTCCAAAAAGACCCTGCAAGTAGAACAGCACTAGAACTATCCACCTGATTACCCCATGATACACATCTCATTTTGAAGATACATGAGCCTTTCAAAGAGCCATTTATTAAACGCTTCCATTTAAATAATAATTTTCACAATCCTCAGTCAAACAGATGTATTTCCTCTTAAATCACTAATTAAGAGCAGTCTGGGACATTACAAAGCCTTTTAAAAGGAATTCAGAGGACTAGTGTCCCCCTTAAACAAATCTGTTCTGGCAGTGACCCAGGAATCTTGACTTCATAACTCAAAGCACTGATTATTCAAGAAGACATTATAAAAAAAGGATACATCTAGACTGTTAGGACTAATAAGAAAGATTTATTTTTCCTTCAATAGAGGCAGAACTAGAATTATTTGTTCTATTTTTTTTTACCTTCTTATTCACTTGTCATGGGGGGAAGGAAATCAATGAAGATTAATTTACAGAGTTATTCCCAGTAAAGGTACTGCATATGACTCTCCCCAAAGAAAACCAGCTAGCAGAATCTAAACAGCTTTATAAATGATTACACGGCTAATCGCCTCTCTGCTGAAATAAAGACAAAAAGGATTTAGAGGAAAAATACAGCATGCTTTATGTGAAGAAGCGTGGTACTGTTTAAAAAAAAAAAAAAAAGAAAAAGGATAATTGTTTGAAGATGAAATGTGACAACTCTGCACCCCCATCAAAGCATCAGGAGCTTGCATCTGCCACTGCCCCCCTGGGCTCTGAGACAGTCACGGCAGCAGTGTGTGCGAGTGGGAATCACACAGGCATTTCCTCCTCTGCAGTCCCATTGGTTTTACCCACTCTACACTGCAGGTATCACACTGGACCAGAATAATATGATATCGATGGGATTTACAGGTGTTCCTTTTTAAATACCGACATCTCCGATGAAAGAAACGCAAGACTCGTAACTGCGGAACCACCAACACACCCAGGCACAAACACACCTATACAGTGATGGGCCCTTTCTAGAGGGAGTTAGTCATGAAATACCAAATGTGAAACCCAAATGTAAATGTGAGTGGAAAAGCAGCTTATAAAGAACAGCTACACATTTAATTTTTCCTCATTTTAAACCATTCCTTTGGCTGGGAACACACGCTCTCTTGCCTTGTAGCATAATCAATACCCTGTAAGCCTTGAGCAGATGCATAGTGGTAGTTGAAAAGAAATCAAACTGCCTAGAAATCAAAAGCTGTGGCACTGCAGCCATCACAATTGATCTAATCAGGAGCCTGGGACACCATATGAAAAATTATGGCAGGACAGAGCTCATTTTAAAGTAAATAATTTGGGGTAATTCATCTCCACTCTTCAACCTCCAAACAGCAGTACCTGCTCCCAGCTCTGATTTATTCTCTGCTTTCTCAGGGACTCTCACCTTAGAAAACTTTGTTTTAAAACATATGCACATTGTCTGAGCTACCTAAATATCCACTCACAGATGCTTTGCCATAGTACAAAGCAACTGCAGTGAAAAAAAAAAAAATGCAAAATTAAGTACACTAGGGACTAACAAAGCAAACAAAGAAAACTAGCCCTGTAATCTCTTCCCACACTTCTTACCCAAATCTCCTTTGGCAAGTGGAATGGGAGAGCCTACAAGGCTGAGCTCCTCTGCTTTGTACTGTTCTCTGGTGCCTCATGCAATTTCAACTGGGTGCACAGTGAAATGCAAAAAAGCTATTCCTCACAAATGGATAAGCAGATGAAGCAATATTTGCTATCATAAGTGCTTTTATTTCCAAATTAAAAAAAAAAAAAAAAAAGCAAACCCATCCCCAAACAATAGTTCCACTGGCACAAAACGTGCTATTGATCTGAAAGGACAGACCAGATGGAAAAAAGGTCTGAAGTCTCCTAGATTAAACAAAAATGATTGTCTATAGAAAGGAACTAAACTGCAGACACGTTGGACCTGTTGCTCAAAACAGGGTGTTCTTCTCTCTTTTAAAAGTGAAAATACATCTGGTTCACTAATATATGGAAGAATTATAACCTTGAGAACTGCAGGAGACAGTGCTGTAATTCGGCACTCCCTGGAACACAGCTACAAGGGTTTTCTAAAGCCACTGGTTGTACTCAGGACACAGTCCCTGCTGAAAATACAGGAAAAGGTAAATGTGTGTACATAGCTGGCATGGAAAATATGCCTCTTATTCTACAGAGTTAGATTAACTCACAAGCAAATGTTCTTGAGAAGAAGTAATATCTTTACATACTGCTGGTACCCATATGTTGTGCACCAGCGATAAGGCTACTATTTGAAAAATATTTAAAATTTTTTCCTAACATAAATCTTGCAAAACAATTAATTATTTTTTGTGTTAGAAAAGAGTCTGCTGTTCCTCACCTTATCAGTGCAGCCTTTCAAATGAATATTTCATGGACACTGCAACTATTTCTCATTACAAAAGCAGAATTACAACTCTAGGAAGGGAAATGCAACAAAAGGTACTTGGATAATAAATACGACTGCAGATCTGGAAAGCTTTTGAGAATTCAAAGAACATTTGTGTACATAAACTGATGATTTATTGCCTGGGAAGAAAACTAATGTGCACTGTCAGGGATTCTGTTTATCCTTAATAAAAATTAGTAACTAAAAATACCTTTGAAATTGTGACTCAAATATCCTTACATGTAAAACCACATTCATTTGTAACACAGAGGTCTTTATGTTTCACTTCAGCATATATATATACTTTTTCCCAGTATATTGATATACTTTTATACCCAATATTCTAAAGAAAAGAACCTTCTGTAAGCTGGTTTGCATATCCCTTCTATCAATTGTTACTGAAGTTCAGAAATACTTAGGGGGAACCCAGAGCTACAGGACTTTAAAAACTATCCTGGGAAATCACCTAAGTCTGCATGTTTGGCAGCAGTTTCATCACACTCCAGCCCATTTAGTCTTCCTAGTCCTCCATTACCTGCAGATGATGGTGGTTACATGTGCAGCAGCTAATTGGGCTCCAGGAGCAACCAAACTACCTTTTGAAAGTTCAGTTATCCCACGAAAACCACTAATTCAGATCACAATGTGCTCTTCTACACCCACTTACTGAAGTTTGCCCTATCAATACTGTGAAGTTTCCTTGTTCAATATTATTTGTTTTCCTTAGAAAGGAGACCTTCCCTTTGCACCAGCAGATCACTTGGAATAAAGGAACTTGCTCTCAAATTTCCCACTGAAATGTGAGAGAGCTCAGGCCAGTCAGGTGCCTGGGTGTCGCTGGCTTTTTCTAAGCCTCCTCACAGATCACTTGACACTTACACTATTGATTTTTACCCATTTCTTTCCATTTCCCTCCACACTCCCCTGTAAGACTAACCACAACAGTTGGAGCTACTGTTCTGTAATTGAAGACAGAGGAACAGATCAAACTCTGGGAAGGTGAGAGAACAGACAGCAGAAATGAAAGCGGTAAATCTCTAATGTTCACATCTCCAGTCAATTAATCCCAGGGCACATACTTGTTTTGGGAAAGTGAATCAACTGTTGAATGATGACCTCCTGAAGGTTTAAAAGCCAATTTTGTGAAGAAGAGGGGAAAAATAAGAAAGGAATCCCATATAGTGTCTAGGGTGACATCTAAGACTTAACTCTGTGCAAGCCACGGCACTGTCCCCATTTCATCTGCCATCAAAAAGACCTTGCACCTTCCAGAGTTTTGCTTCTGAAGGCCTGGCAAAGAAAGGAATAGCACACTACTCAAATAAGATAAATGCAGAATGCACATGAATTGGGAGGGGACCAATGAGCTGCAATTTTAGTCACGTCTGCACCAGGTATAATGCTTTGGCAAGTAAAGGCACAGATACAAGACCCATCACAGCTGCCTCATGTCACACAGGACTGAAACAAGTGGAGAATCAAGTAAATGGAAAAAAAAAAACACCCAACATGCTGAGATAAGCTTTTATGGAAATCATATCATCTCTCTGATTCTTCCTGATGCACTTTGAAAAGAAAACTGCTGTCAGCTTGTTGAGAATAAGCAACGAGGACAAATAGCCAATACTGCTTGTTTATGTTAAACAGATGCCCTCTACCATCATTTCAAAAAGATAAAGATAATCCTGTCTCTACAGCCTCCTGTGAACAGTGGTTTATAAACACTGCTGCATAAGTACCTTGAAGTGAGTTGCTATCACATATCTTCCTCAATTACCACTATTGCACAGATATCCCAAGGTAAGGCTACATGGAAACACCTATTAAACAGATATAACTCTTACATGTACTTCCAACTAATCAGTCACGTTTTCCACTAGGCAAATCTTCATCTACAACAATTCTGTTTGGGGAAGCTCTGCTCCTAGAAACACTCCCTGAAACCCAAAGCCAGGATGCCAACATGCTCCTCGTCACCAACTCTCAGCCTCCCCCAAATCAAGTGTAACGCAAGTCACACCAACTTCTGTCAGCTCAGGTGGACCCAGAAGTGCCCCAGCAAGATGCCTCACACAGTTGATAAACCTGCCCTTTTGTTCTTCAGTGTTTGGGCTGGCAAAGTTGAGCTGGAATAAGTGAAATCCACACCAGAAATAAGGTGTGGACCAAGTCTTTGCATCAGTCAAAGCACTTCTAGTACAGTCATGGCCAAGGGGTAATCATGGAATCGTTGCCAAGTCACAGTATACTCCAAGCTCAATGGAGCCATTAACTATCCCACAAACAGAGCATTATTTTCATCATTTTCATCAGGCACATCAAAACACAAGAAAAATGTGGTGCTTCAACAAAACAAGGCAAAGGAGGTTGGATCAACAACTTGCTAATCTGGATGATGTATTTAAGGTTTTTTTCTAGTTTTGACAATGGATCCTACATGTTACAAATGCAAACAATAATTCATCTAAATATATATGAGAGTAACTTTGCTCAAGTTTTAAAATCCTGATTTTTCTTAAGCAAAAGACACAAACACTCCAAAATAAAGTCTCTGTGAATTTTATAGTGAAATGAGAGTCTGAGGAAGAAAGTCAAGGAAATAACATACAGCTGTGGTTCAGCTGAAATAAAAGCTAGTTCAGTGGCTAAACTACACTAACTCCTCCAAAGATTTGTCCACTGTAGCATGGCTTTATAACCACTTGTGCACCATCCAAGTACATAAATGAGGTGTCCTGCCTTTTCCTTACTCTGTCTTGGTCCTAGCTTTTGATGCTCAAGTTGTGAATTCAGAGGAGAATGCTTTGGGTCTGTAAATAAACCCGTGGGTTTGGTGTGATAGTAACAGCAGAGCCACTTGCAACTCACAACAACCAAACTTGGAGGCCACCTGGAATCTTGTCACAGCTGTTGTTTACTACAGAACGTGGCAGAAAAGAATCAACTCAGTGGGGAGCTGGGAGCTGAGGACTCAGAGGAAGTGCCAGAGGGGCAGATGGCACTGAGGAGCAGGGAAGGACTTTGGTTTGCAAAAATGTGTGTGGTTCACCTATTTACTTCAGTAATATGTCACCTCTGGGTCTATTTGAATGTCTCATTTCTTTATGACAGTTACCACATTTAGAGATCAAATCCTCTGGTCTCTCAGAAAACCATCCCCTGTCACCCCTATAGGCAATGCTCACATGGCCTTTGGGGGTTGACATCATCCCTCAGTGGTTCACCAGAAAATAAATCGAACTCTTAAAACCATCTCTCCTAAAAAAAAAAATCGAAATGATGCTCAAGAGTCTGCCATTGTCATATGAAATAACAAGGTTGAGTCAAACTTGCTGGATCTTTCCTCCCCTCTGCTTGACCTCTGTCTTCTCCAGAAGCTACAGCCATGCCTTCATTCTGTCTCCCCGAGTCAGCCAAGCACACAACCAGTGTCTGTGTGAGAAACAGAAGTCCTCTGGGTTTTCTCACCATCTGTACCAAACCAGTCAGAGCTGAACCACATGGTATTCATACCAGAATTTCTGGGGGAAGAACTGGTAAATATCACCTTTTTCCATTTTGCATTTACTAATTATCACTTCGTTTAGCCCTTATATCAGTGCAATAAAAAGCAGCTGTCGGGCCAAGCATGCTCAGTCCAAGTGACCTTGTGTTCTTGTTTGTGTTTACCACATAATCAGCAGGGAATTCCATTTTCAAAATACAAGGCTTCATAATCCATTAGCACTGGAGATTGGTCCAGGGCTCTGGATTTACTGGTCACATGTACCAAGGAATAAAAATATGAGCGTACAGCCAGATTAATCTCCAGACTTGTAAAGCATCCCCGCCCACCATCCGTGGGTCAGTCTCATTCAAAGTCACATATGAATTATTAGCACAATTCTTAAACACCACTAATGCCCTTCCCACAGTACATGAAGAACAAATTAAATGCTACCTGCCTGACAACTCAAAGTATGAAGACACACAATAACTAGCACCATTCTCAGATTTTCCACTTGTTTCATAAGTGGAACATAAATACTGATGTTCCTATTAATACACCAACAACCCATATCTCCCCCAGCTGTTTCTAAAAGGCAGGAATCACTTTCACTGCTCTTAATTTTAAATCAAAAGTCTTTAGCAAGTCTAAGCAGTTTAACTCACCATCAAGTTCAATAAATCAAATAAAAGAATCAATGGAAAGCATTTTAAAATGTAACCTTGGCAACGTGTAAAATGCTCCCCCAGAACTTTACACTCATTTGCTTTATTTGCTGCTTTAGGAAATGAAATATAACACATAGGCAGAAGGACATTGGTATCAAAACATTGCATCTCCCAAGCCTAACACTGCACGTGCTCTCCTGAAAGGCACTTTTTGCACTGTGCTTTAAAAATCTGCAGCCTGGCAAGTTAGGTGATTGAAAAATAATCATATTTCACGTTGACAAAATGGGAAATGGAAGTGTTCAATAGGAAATTATAATTCATATTTATTCTTTATGTCCACGCACAGCACTTTAAACCTAATTTGTTTCACGCTTTCCACTGATAAAATGAGAATAAACTCGATGGTGTTATAACAGCATCTGCCAGTTGAAGAATCAACATTTATCAGTGTTACCACCCAATTTTAACTGTGGTCTTACACAGCTCTTCTGTATGCAGCGCTCAGACTGAAAATGGCAATTACTCTGTGCACCATTATGTGATATTTGTTGGCAAATACTCATTTTTGAGTTGCAACATAATTATTCAATATTTATGCAAGTCTACCAGGATAAACAATCTCCGATTCACACAGAGAGAAAACTTCAAAATATTTTGCTGCTCATCTCAGTGTCCTATAACTAAGATGTTTACTAGTTCTTATCCCATCCCAATCTGAAAGGCATGCCATTATTCCCACAGCTCATCCAAGTTCAGCAGAAAAACCTTTTCTTTACAATGGTGTCCCCTGGCAGCTGGAGAATGTCAAACAGAGAGGAAACAAAGTAGGATCACTCTCCACACTTTGTATGTCTTCCCAAAATGCCAAGGACAGTCTCATTTTGAGTAACGATTCTGACCTTCTAAAGATTACCACGCTCCAGACTTCTCAGGTTTTCTCCTGCTTGGGTTTTTTGAGTGAAAGTGAGCATTTTTTTTCTCAGCTTTATTAACTTTTGCTGCTTATCTCCTATGTGAATCGAGGACAACCTTCCAACAGTGGCAGTTGTCTGCTACAATGGCACCCAGCCATAAAACACTGTTCAATTCTACTAGTTAAATAAGCATCAGAAATAAAGTTCTGCTAAGGAAACAAAAATAGGAGCATTTTTTTTATTCATAGGTTTTAAACCAATAAGGAACATTCACCATCATGATATTAATATAGACTACTTCTATGGCAAGCACTCACTTCATGGCAGCTTTTTTAAGGTTTTTCTCCAAAGTAGGCATCAAGGGCTTGGATCAAACCATCAGCTGTTCCAAAAGGGCAATCAAAAAAGCAGAATTCAGGGATGAGGCATTTTCCTTTTCAACTCTACCTGAACCCTATCTGCTGCCACACATGGAAGTCTGCCCAAGCTGAAAACAGTCTCCCCCAGAGCCGTGCACACCACCACAGAAAGGCTCCTCAAAAATAAAGATGGAATTCAACTCCCTGTAGTCCACCAGGCCGAAGTTTTGTTACTTACAAGGCACAGCATGGCGATAAAGGTTGTCTCTAATAGTCTGCTGCAAGTCGTGATCCGGCGATCCTTTCTGAAACCTCTGGTTGAGATAATGTCGCAGATCTTTGTTCAGTCTGCTTCCTGCAAAGAAAAAACAGCCACTTATTTATTTCTAAATGCACACAATTAACATTTCCAATTGAGGCAAATGTTAGATTTCCATTCAGAGTCCCCTAAATTATGGCATGCTGACTTTACGAGCGGAGGCTCATCTTCCTCTACAAATGGCTAATTACCAAAAATAACTCGCTGTAAACAAGAGGTCTCTCTTGTCTCATAATGCATCTTTCTTCCTGTGGTGTTAAACAGATCATCATTCCCTTTTATTACTTATTTGTCTGAGCAAATGGAAAAAGACAGATGATGGGGAAAAAAGAAAAATAAAAAAGGTAGAGTACTGCTTTTGCAACTCACTGGAGGGTAAGCTGGGCAGATAGACAGAAGGCAAAAGCTGCTCCTACTGGAGGTACAAATAAAGCTGAACATGGCACAAAATCAAACAAGTGCTATCCTTTGTATTGGTATCTACTACAGCCCACAGCAGGAGTTAGAAATGAATTGACAGAAGGATTTAAGAGCACCCAAAGTCCTTAAAAACAACAAAAGAGTATCCAGTGCTTTTCACTTTAATGTCTTTATTCCCCCATTCAGTTTTGAACACTTTCAGAAGTGTGCCAGAATAAGATAAATGAGTTAAAAACAAAACAACAACAACAAAAAAAATGTAGCTGGTAATGATCATTGCCAGTTGCTGAACACCAAATCCTTCCTTGTAACAGCACATACAAGCTGAAGAAACTTAATGAAGTCTTTCCCCCTAAAATATTTTCAAGATGGGAATAGGGAATAACACTGACATTAATTTGACTGAAGAGCAAAAACAGGGATAGAAACTCTTCTGTTCTAAAAGGAAAAGAAAAAAAACCACTGGAAAATCTGAGAAATGCAACCAGGATGATCAAAGCCAGGAGCAGTTGCAACACAAGGACCAAGCGAGGTCCTGGGATGCTCCAGCCTTTTGTGGACATCGACTTCCAACACATCCTGAGGTCAGCTGGGGACTGGGCACTCCCTGCCTCTCCCAGCACAAGGACTGGGAGACAGCAAGCAAAGCTAATGGGAGCCTGGTTCAAAATCAGGCAGCAGGGGCAGTAGTTCACACAGGCTGAGCAGATCTCACTGGAGAGCACTTTTGTGCAACAAGATTATTGAGGAGACTCAAGGGGAAATGGAAAAGACAGACCCATGAGGGGGTTGCAAAATCTTAGAATGGTTTGGAATGGATTTAGAATGAGTTGGAAGGGACCTGAAAGATCATCTTGTTCTCATCCCCTGCCACGGGCAGGGACAGCTTTCACTAGACCAGGTTGCTCAGTGCCCCATCCAACCTGGCCTTGAAAAGAAGAGGGCATAGGAAATCCCTTGAGCTGAAAATAATTGCTGGTGGCTGAGGAACCTGGGAAAGAAGTGGGGGAATATCAAATATCTTGCTCTTTTCCTTTCCTTTGCCAGGCATCTTAATTATGGCCTCAGCTGCAGCCAAAATGCTGGACTACATGGACCTTGGGCTGAACCACTGCAGCTGTTTCTATGGGTTTTTATCATCTGCATTATGATTTTTTTGGATTATTGAATATGTAATACAGAGATCATCTCAATACTTATGGACACTGAACACAGCAGCACAGTTGTAGATTCCTGGCTGGAGCCTCCAGGAATCACTGCAGAGCAAATCAAGAATGATAATACTGCAATGGAGTGCAGTTGGATGGTGGGTCTGGGAGCTGGCAGCAGCACCAGGCAAATAGGTGACATGAGTGAGTGTGAACTGCTACATGCCCACAGACAGGATCAGCCTACCTGCCCACTGCAGCCCTGCAACATTTCAGCATAAATGTTGGTTTAAAAACAAAACTAGACACAAAAAAAACCCCTCCATAGTCTGCAGTACTAAGTCAAATTTTAAAAATAACTACGTGATTTGTATTTAGGTTCTCCTGACAGCTTTTCCTTTTAATTAAATCTCTTATTGAAGAAAGGAAGGCTCAGGCAGCTATTAATAGAAGGCAAATTTTTAAAGACCAAGATGCTCATTACAGAAATGGCTCAAACAACAAAACTGAAATTAAAGGAGATCTAATTGGCTCAACACACTTTCCTGAGTGACCCCAGCAATATCCCTGACTCCAAGAGCAGATTATCAACTCATTTTCTAACAAAAGGTCTCCAGTTATTACACCATAAAACTAGTTTCCTACATAGAAGGCACCTAGAGGGGTTCATAGTCCTGTGGGCTACAGTTTTTCAACATCAGAGCTGACTTTCCAAACCCCAGATGTTTCATACCACATAGTTTTACTCCAGAGGGAGATTGGGCACAACAAAAAGAGCATCTGCTGAAATAATAAAGCAGTTCTTTATCTTTTAACTAAACAGTCCATATTTTAATTTGCACAAGGAAGAGTAAGACAAGGTGGTTTTTCATAGCAAAAAAAGGACAAATATGATGATTTCAGTGGAGAAATTAATGCACTGAACTACATATATCATATAACAAACTTTCTCCCAAAATACTGTGTGATCCCTGATTCAATGATTTATGTCACAATAATATCTTGAGGTGAAAGAGCTCTGCTGAGCTAGGGCTTGTTTGATCACAGAAAATATGCAATTTACTGATGATATCTGCTTTTAGCTTCCCTCTGTGCCCATTCCATCTAGCATCTCAGTCTATTATGGCCCCACTGGAAAGTTTGGTTATTTGGTTTATGCAGTAGCTGGGATTTCCCAGCTGAGTCACTGAAGCACTCGTTTAGAAGGCAGTTGCAAAAACAGGGGCTCTAGAAATACTTACACTCACATGAGTGTCCCATCAGGGAGCTCACAGTGATGCTTATTTCTATTACATTTATTTAAGTAGGAAGAAAAAAAAGAAAAAAAAAAAAAGGAGGAAAGAAAAAACACAACCCCAAAAAAGCTTGCTAAGCCACATTCCTGTTGTTAAATTCCAGAAAAGTCTTGACAGGAATAAAGGCTTCTTGCAGCCCTGACTATCTCTGTTCTGCAGTGGCTGAAACCACAGCTGTGGGCACAAGCAGGTTCACCCCACTCAGCTCACTCCACTGCATGGCAGAAGAAAGTGAGCTGACACAGAAACTAACTCTATGTAGAAAGCTGCCACAGGGATCCACCCTGGAACACGTTGGATTCTTTACCATTTCAAATGTTTCACTCCACTCTGATCTTTCCCAAAAATCTCCTCGAAGCTGAGAGGGCATTTGCTTGGTATTGGCATTATTTAGTAGGTTCTAGTGGTAGATGGAAGTTTATGAACAGAGCCTGAAATGTATGCACCCATAATCCCTGAGAACCTGAGAAATATGCCAGTGACATTTCAGCAACCTCCTCTGTGCAAATCATAGCAGCAAAATTCACTCTGATCCTCAGGGGCCCCGCTGGCTTCTGCAAACTCACCCTGAGAACAAGTCTCACCCTCTGATGGCTTCTGTCCATACACCAGCCACCACCAGGCTGGGTGGATGGGCACATACCCAGAACCACCTGCCTTTATGCAATTTGTAAAATCTAAATCCACGTGTAAGTTGTGCTCAAGAAAACACCTGGTACCAGTTTCCTTAGAGATGAGATACATTAAGCAGAAGTACACACTGCCCTTCAAAATACTCCTCTGTTCTCATGGAGACTGGGTTTTACATTTACTCTTTTGAGATCCTTTCTTTTCTTCTCTACTAAAAGCATGTGAAGAGGTCCAACAGGGATAATAATGAAGGAACAAGAGATACAACCCAAAACCAGCAGTTTTCCAAAGCAGAGGATACAGGTCTGAAGACCCATTGCTCAGCTCTCCCTGCTGGCCAGGACATGCTGGAAATCACTTTGTTCTTTCTGCAATCAAAATTAGGCTGATACATATAGCTTTAGAAAATGAGACATACAGAAAAGAAAAAAAAAAAAGCAAAACTCATCAAAATTTACAAACTTTCATAAGTGAAACATGTGCGAAGGTTTTTGTTGCTGTTGCAACAGTTTCTTTCCCCTTTTTTCCCCCATTGAACAAAACCAATGCCCTTTTTTCATGTAAAGGCACAGTCAGAGAACCAGCTTTCCACTGCTTCTCTCCCCATAGCACTACTGCAAATTTGAGGTGTTTCCATCTTACTATCTGAATCCTTCCCTACCTTTGAATGAAACAAAGAGCACCTCACTAAATGGCTGGTTTTCTCAGCTATTCTTAATTATTATACTGTATTTTAGAGAATGACAATCATCCTCCCTCACCACTACATTGCAACAACAATATTTTAGCAGTAAAAAGAAACTCAAGGAGGAAACATCTGTCATAGAAAAAAAAATATTTACTGACATATGGTTTTCTGAGAAACAATAAACCCTGCTTGTCAGTTTTGTGTAGCTCAAAAGGTACCTTAGATGGTTTTGTGATTAATGAAATATATCAACTCCTTCTAAGCACATTCTTTTCAAACCTGCAATTCTGTCACACATTTGTCCTCCAACAGTTACCTGATATAAAGTCACTGGAGAAAGCTGTGCACTGACACTTACTGAAGAAAGCTGCACGTGGGATCATCTAGCACTGCCTTTGCCCAGTGAGAAGATCCTCTCTTTGAGACCAATCCCACCACTGAGCAGCAGCACAGACCTGGGGGCCAAAAGCCTCTTGCCTTATTGATATCTAGGCTTCCAATAAGGAAAGCAGAATGCATAAGTGACCAAGCAAAACCTGAATTTCTTTTTTTTTTCCAAGAAAAAGCTGAGTGTGAACATCGCAAGGCTGCCAGCACCTTCCTGCCAGCTGGTGGATTGACTATGCCAGAACTGTGCAATATGTGTATTCTGAAGATATATTTTTAACTCATGTTTTGTGCCTTTGGAAAGTATCATTTTATAGTTTATATTAATTACTGCAGCTGTTTTATCCCATTTTTTGTTTAGAGATGGCCATAGATAATCCTGATAAAGAGCCATACTCTGACAGAGCCTATAGATGCTCGTGCGAAGATGGGTCAGGGTCAAGCCCGGGACACACTGGTCCCTGACCTATATTACACTCCTGTAAGCAGATTACACCAGTATATATTTTTTTGCTTTACCCTTCTTTGGGAAGGCTATCAATTGCTACATTCACAGGGGCTGATAGCATCTGAACTGGAAAAATCCATTTCCCATTCCTGAATTGCAGCAGAATCCCCCTTCTCTTGTCGGGATCTCTGTTTAAAGGCATCTTTAGCAGAGGGATTCTCTGTTGGCAGACAAAGACCATTTCAAAACAACAGGGCCAGGAAGCAATGAAAGGTTAAAGGCCTCACTAAAGGGATAAAAGTGCAATAGAGTCATCTGGATTAAGGCTCTCTCTCACCGCCCTGATGTCTACATCGAGAGGGAAGGATTCAATTTTTTTTTAAAGACACATGTTGGATTTGCAGTATAAACCCCTGATTGTAATATACTGTCTTTCATCTGAAGATCTCTATCTGAAGGTATTTAACAAACACTAATAAGTTATCATAGCTAGCAGGGTTTTATTTCTGTGCTACCAAATGCAGAAATGCAGATAAGGGGGAGAAAACCCTACAAAAACCAAACTAAAACCCCCAAACCTTGCTTGTTTAGAGGCATGAGCAGAGAACCTGCAGCTCACATTTTTTAAAGCAGCAAGTGGACTTGAAATCTCAGTTGACTGGCTTTCCTGGTTGGGTGACTTCTCTCATGCTTCCAGGGCTGCTGCTCCCAACTGAAGGCACTCAACACAAACCCATTTATAATTAGAGCTTAAATAGCTCCCCTTAACTATAAACTACATTAAGTAATCTGGTTATGAATCTATCAACTCCCTTAAAAAAACTCCACATTTTAAAAGAAATATTAAAATATTAATAATATAACTCAAGACAACTTCTCAATCTGTTGTTAAATCCTTACTAAAAAGTGGAGTGTAGACAGGGCTCCTGGGAAGCAGAAGACAGTTCTTAAAACTTTTCCACACAGCACTTAGCACAACAGTAGTGCCAGGACACCACACCACTGTGGATTTTCATCAAGTCCTTGTGTAAGGTGGCCCTGAGACTCACACATATATCTTGTTAATGCCTGCAGAGATTCATATTCTACTTCTGGATCAATTATTAGGATAATTTTTATGGCAAGGTCCTGGAGGCAGCAGCCCATCTTAGAAGACAAAATGAAGGCTGAGTAGATTTTTATCATGTAACAAGACTGCACTGGTAACCCCACCATCAGAAAATATTCCTAATCCCAGCAGTTGTTATAGAAATGATAATAGTTTGTGCTACATCGTTTCATTCTGTCCCATCCTTGTCTTCCAGCTGCTGTCCAAAAGTGATTATAAATAATGGGGCTATAAAAGCCATTCAATAATTAGAAGATTCATTGGCCATATGCCAGCAGTGACAAAAGAGAGTGATTTATGTAAGATGAGTCTGTCACATCTGCCAGATCACAGTTTCATTACGCCTGTGGCTTTAAGGTCACAGTTTAGCGCTGTTCCAACAGCCATTTGTCAAGGGGGTGCCGGGGAGAAGAGGTGAAATACATCATGGGTTTGTTTGCTTTCTTGTTTTAACTACTAAGTAAATAAGTAAATAAAGTCCAGTACCTACACATTTGTTATTTCATGTCCCTTGTGAGGTCAAAGATTCAAGAAAACATTCATCATGGTTGGCCAGAGTTCAAATAAGATCACAAAGCACAAACATCCAGTTTAAGAGCCTTAAGCATTCATGTGGCTTCTTAAATTCAATATAATCTAAGCATGTTCTGTTTTCCAGCCACCCATGAAATGAAGGCACCTTGTAAACCTGTAACATGTTGGCAAATTAATTGCTATGACATTTTCCTAACACAAGTAAACTTAAAAACCTTTTTATGGCTCAGTGTTCTAAACTGATATTTAAACACTGCAATGGGAGTTTCAGCTTAACAATTAACATGGCTCAGCAAACACCTAATTTGATCCCAATTCCATTTTCTCCTCTTTTTTTCTTCTAAACAAACAAACCAAAACCACCAGTGAACTTTTATTTCTGGGTACTAATACCAGTACTATAAAGTCCAGATGTTTGGATGTTCCCCATAAAAGCTTCAAATAACCTCATCTGTTATTGTCAATGATTGCTTCCATTCCACTGTGGACAGTCTCTGGTGACAAAAACTGCTGGTCTGAGGGTACAAACTGGATCCTTGTTGGAAATGCTACACACCCAGTCAAAGCCAATGTATTACTTTAATTTGTACCAGCCTCCTAGAGCCAGACTGCACACAGAAGAACTGCTCAGATCAGAGCCGGGATGCTGCCATTATTCTAACAAACCCATACCACAACCAAAGCAAAATGACTGCTCATCCTTTACCTACCTCTTGAAGCAAAACATAAAACACTTCCCAATTTTTATGCTTTAAAACCTTCCTAGAACAACAAAACCTCATCCATTGCAAAAGCCTTCCAGTGGAAGGAAATTATGATAAGCTGGAGGGTTCTGTCATAAAGAACTGCACAAAGTTACAGGATGAACTACCTACACAGCAATAAAACTCCACTTTGATGGAGCATGGTTAAGGCTTCAGCAGCAGCCTGGCTGCTGAATCAGCAGCGAGCACTTCAGTGCAGCTAGTAATTCCTGTCTGGAGAATGAATAACACTTGTTACTTTATTACTAACAGAACTTCTTAAAATATTATTTTAGGTGTAAGCTGTGAATCTGAAGGAGACGTATTCACTCAGAACTTTCGGGTCGTGTTCAGAATCAGGAGCAGGCAAGAGCTTTCTTGGCACGGCACCTTTGGTATCACTCTCAACCTGCATGGGTGAATGAACCAGCACTGAAGTGGTAATTCAGCATTTGCTGCTACAGAAATGCACTTAACAGATCATAAATCCCTGGTGAAACCGTTCTACAAGCACCTCACCTAATCTACTGCATTCACAGGGTGCTCCACCTTATTTTTTGTGCATTAATAGGGATTCACAATTCTACTGCAAATTTAAACAAATAGCCTTTCAGCTGAGAAGTGCCAGAAAAACCCACAGAGCTCAGGCTTGGAGGTTGAAAAGAAAAAAAAAAATTGTTATTTATACCCTAGCCCTGAAAATTTTGAACACTCCTGACAAACAAACTTCTGTTGCCCCCATCAGAAATCAGGCCATCAATATCAGCAAATACAGCAGTAAGCCCAGCCTTTCTTACCCTTTGGCCTCTTCAAGATTCTGTTGTCCTAAAAGTTTCTGCCCTGAATTCTTGAAGCTCTTGGAGAAGAAACTTTCCCCCCAACATCTTTGCAGCCAAGGATAACCCTGACCAGGGAGAGAGGGAGGCAACACAGCCACGATGGCACCCCATCGTGCACCCATATGGGTGCTGGCACGTGTAGAGCCAGTCAGGGTGCTTCACAGGCACAATTAATTATGAACCCAACTAACTATTAAGAGCTGGAGATTAACCACTCCTACACTGCTACAGACTCATAGGAGAACTCTTTTCTCCCCCCCATGCCATTTTCAAAAAATGCTGCAAGATCCTCGCTCTTGCCTCAGCTTTTTCCCGTGTTCACTTTGAGGAATCCATAGACACACAACAAGGAGAGAGTCCAGACTGTCAGGTGGTCTCTGGGAATGACAGGAGAGAGCAAGGTGAGCCAAGGTGAGAGAGGGGACCTGCTGGAATGACAAATGCGGAATATTTTCCTCAATAAAATGAAAAATCTCCAAGATAAAACTATAATACTGATTAACAGCCATTAATATTAACATTAGAACTGATCAGTGTTTTCACAGGAAAGCTCAGGGAGGTAGGCATGAAAAGAACAAAGTAATGCAACATTCTCTAGACTTGTTTTCAATGAAATTTGGATTAGCATCATGCTAAATATTTTAGACAGTTCTGTGGCCAGATCAATGTTGAACCAGAGTTAACTGACTGACAATCAAGCTGTAACATTAAAGCTATGTCCATAAATGCTTCCTCTTGGCAGTGACCTTAAACCAAGTGCCCTGAGCAAAGCCTCAGCTCTGCAAAACTTTACAGAAAGCCAGACCCAGAGGTGAACTTACAGAAGCAGAGACATTTCTCTAAGGAAGGCTTTCTGTCTTGCACACAAAGACACTGCTGTGTTGGGGCATTTTGCACTGAGTGTTCCAGCAAGGAAGAGCAATGGGGAGTACGGAGCGGTCAATAGTGGCAAGAATCGTTGATGTTGCCACGTAGGCTTTTGAAAAAAAAAAAAAAAAAAAAAGAAAGAAAGAAAATAAATAAAAAAAGAAAACCTCCTACACAACTGAAGTGAATGCAGAATGAAGTCATTGTAAGAGAGTGCCATGGGATGCAGCCTCTTTCCAGGAGCGGCTCTGAAGGATTGAGGCTGAGCAGCTCCCACCCCATCTGCGCTGAGCCTTTCCATCAATGAACACAGCCTGGGCTATGCGAGCAACCCAACCTTCCGGTCATACCTCATCAGCAAAGCACAGCCTGCCTGGGAGCCACACAACAGCGTTTGTCACTGACACCTACTCTGCACAACCGTGCTGTGTGAAGCAACCTGGATAAGGGAGCGTTGTTTCTTTTCCTTTACTCTGAGTCTTAAGCTGCCAGCGAGCCCTGCCTTTTCTGGGATGAGGGGAGGGCTTATGGGAGGCAGCAGAAGTAGGGCACGGGGTGAGGAAGAAAGTCTGGCTGCAACAGTAAGGAAAGGAAAATCGAGATGAAAGGCACTTGCAGTCTTTCACTCCAAGGGAACGACCCGTTTCTGGAAATGAGATGCATATCTCTGTACGTCTCCTGAAAGGAGTTACCATATGTTCTAAAAGTAGGATATAATATTTGAGCTGCAAAAGCCAAATCAGCTTGAGAAACAGACGGCATTACAATGCTTTAGCAGAACAAGCCCCACATAACAATATGCCAACAAACTCATTTTCTAGAATGGCACTAGGAAAATATTTGCAAAGTCTGAAACCCATTCCCTAAATACAGCATTTGGTTCTTCCAGAAAAATGGGAAAAAAGTGACATGTATGCCAGAATTGGGGAATTTTAACTAGCTATTCGTATTCTTTGAGTTTTTGCTTGCTTCTCTTCATAATTTAAACATGGATAGTAGGTTTTGCTGCTCCTTTTTAAACCTCAAACTCCTTCAGCAGTCAAATCATTCTTGTTCCTTCTTGATTGCTGGAGGGACAAGCTCCCATTGCCCAGCCAGGTCACCTCTGAATACTAATCACAGCATTACAGTTTTTTGCTCTGACCTCTCGGGCTCTGGGGCACATGTCAATATTAACAGCCTCATTTCCAGAGTTACTGAATACATAAAATCTTATGCTGAGAAACTGTGATTGTCAGGCCATAAACACACATTAAATGCAGACACTGTCAGAGCACTGGAATTTTGATGCTGTTTTTTTTAATTCCCCTCCCCACACACAAGTGCCTCTATCACATACACAGTGTTGGCCTTCTTGGAAGAAATCAGCTAAAAATCATAATGTGCCCATCTGAAGATCTGTCGAAAGCAGGTGCCAACTGCTTTGGCCCGTTCTCCGGCGTGGCTGGATGATGCATGATCAGGTGCACCAGTGTCTCACCAAAGAAAAGTTTTCCTCTGCAATACACCCATTTACAGGGGGCTACAGGTTAATTTTCCAACTTGCTCCAGCAATTTCCCAGAAACAAGATTTTCGAAGAAACAAATAAAATCAGAAACAAGACTTGCTGTGGTCTCACCGTAGCAAGTAAAGGTCCTGCTCCTACTACACTATTTTCAAAGAGCACAACTAAGCTTAACCTCAGATGGACATGCTTTTTTCTTTTTTCCTATTTTAAAGGTAATTACACATTTGTGTACATATAGAATAGACACCAAACTACAAGCATACAGTGCAGAAAAGAAGCACACAGGCAACAATGCTTTGTGATTCAGAAAGTCAAGCTCTCAAAGCTGAAAATAATTATGAGCTCAATCTTTTGGGAAAAACCATTTAAATGGAAAAACGTGTATAACAGTTGGGAGCTGTTGAAGCACACTTTACAAGAGGCATAAGAAGCCACAAAAATGGAATAAGAAGGTCACGCTGGTTTAAAAAACAACCTGGCTTATAGGGAAAGTGACTTTAGCTTTTTTTAATTTCGTCCTGTAGACAAAGGGAAAGCAAGATCTAAGAAACAAGACTAGTTCTATTTAATTATTCTAACTGCAAATACTTTTGTTTTATTTTTATTTTACCATTAGAAGTGTCTTCTGAGGGTTGGAGGATATTCTCCATCCCTGGAAAATGTTACATCAAGATTGGATGTTTTTCTTGAAAAGACATGTTCAAGTTGAAAGAGAAATTGATTCAAACTAATTCTATAACGTCCTGAGCTATTACTTGGAAATGTAATTTAGGAAGATAGTGTTGAATAGTCAGGTAAAGTATCTGGAAAAATGGGGAAATTAAAAGAGTTCAGAGCAAAATAATGTCATGAGCTGAATCTTTTCAATTGCTCAACTGACCAAGAACCTACACAAGTTGAGAAAACCTCAGTGGTAAAAGGAAAGCATTAACATGACTATTCTGTTGTAAAAGCAATTCAATACAAAGCATTGTGGGCCTCCCTTTTGTGCAGGAAATGGGACTGAAATTCTAAAATAAGATTTTACAGCACTGACAGAATAAATGAGTTGGCTGAAGCAAGCAAGAACTACGGCAGTCCAGTTTGTTATGGGTTTTAATAAAGTACTGCTATACCTTACTGGCAAAACTCAAAAACTAAGAGTGAATGAGAGCAACTTTACTGTTCACTGTTCCACATACAGTCATGCACTCTTCCACTCTTCTCTTCCACAACCTCCACACTAAAGGCTACTCAATGACAACATCTAAAATATCAAAAAACTCACATTCAAAACAAAAAAAAAACCCAAGTTACTTCAATAGCTTTGGTCTCCAACATAAATTTAATACCTCATATAAAGCAAGTTTGGCAATAAAAAAAAAAAGTACATGAAAAAACTTACTAGACTCTGCAACAAATATATTTTTTGCCTCGGTCACAAAGTCTTGTTTTCTTAATAAGTTTAAGAGTGCCTGTATTGTGTTTCTGTCACCCCAACTTTCCCCCCCAAGAAACAAATATGAATATTACAGATGGTAAAAACCTCATTTTCTCGAACAGGAAATAAATGCTTATACGTGGCATATAGCAAAACATACATTTCCAGAGACAATAGCTACAAGATTTAGACTTATTAGTGCAGGAATTTTTAATGGAAAACACATTTTTGGGCATAAAAATTTTAATTACAAATAAACAGCATACAAGTTGCTCCTTTAGATTTAAAGCAGAGCAGTTCTGCAGCAGAATCAAAAAGGCACGGTCTGTTTTGGTGAAAAACAGAGTATTGGAATAAAGAGAGAAATGCTTAACTCGGGCATGTGGCAGGTTAGACATTTTCCATGAAATGCTTTTGATCACAAAATGTCATTTGTCAAAATGAAGATATTTCTCATGAACTTGACATTTCTGCAGAAATCAGACATAGCTCTGATGGAGCCTTTTCCAATCATGCCTTAGCTTGCCAGGCTACTCCTGCACTCTGGTTCATATGTTTCCAAGCTCAGTTAGTCAAGCCCTTCTTCCTATCTCTCACCTTCTTACAATCTTTAGACAATGCATACAGCAGGAATAAGAATTAGCACACCAATCTGAAGGAGGTGTGTTATGAAAGGCTACCGATACCCAGGCTTGATCTTCACACTGCCAACAAAGAGAACCAAAGCACCAGTTCAGTTTTGAAAACACAAAAAATTGGTACCTCCAGAACAAAGTTTCACAGATTCTGGTTTGGTAGAAAAGGAAATACAGGCCTTTTTGGCAAGTGAACCCTCCTTTATGCAAGCACCTCTACTTCTCTGCAGGCATCCCACCCTAAAAACAATTAACTGGAAAATACAAGACCAGAAGCGGTCCAAATAATTTCCCAGAAATCAAAGTGGAAGAAAAGACTGGTTTCATTCCCACAGCATTGCTCTTTCCAGCAACAGAGTTGGTGGCTTTCTTGCATATCTGCAATGAGGGGCTTTTGTAAAAGATTAACAGGAAAAGCAGAGATATGAAATGTTTAATCAGGCTTTCCTGATGGCTTCAGCATCATGGGATTTTTTTCCCATTTTACAGGACACAAGTAGACCTGACCATGCTTTATGCCCATTTTTGCCAGTAAGTGTTGGCTCTCCAGACTCATGTGGTTCTAAGCAATTTGCAATTCTGCCAGGGAATCTTCATGCTCAAGCATCAGCTTTACTGTCATTGCCATTAAAACCAACAGCCACTTTATTTTTTAAATTATTTTCATAAGCCTTCCAATGATCCAGCTAAAGACGACAAGAGAGGCAATAGAAAGCAATAAAAATCAGTGTTAATTGTCTAAATACTAATTCTTCCTAAAGTTTTTATTCCTTAATTTTTGAGAGCTCTCCTTGTACTTTCTCGATTGGTTTGCTAACAAACATTTTTCAGCTCCATTTAATCAAATGCATTTGGATGGAGGTCTCTGAAATGGAAAGCTCTAATCAGCTTATCCTCAAATTCATTTTATGCTTCTCTCACTTTTGGGAGTGCATAGTCAAAGCCCTGGAATTTCTGCAAAGCTGAAAGATTTTTTAAGCAACACAGGCACACTGAAGCCTCTTGTACTCCATCTACAACTGGAGGAGAAAAACAAGTTGTAGAGGTCTAAAATGATCTAGCAAGAGATGCAAGGAAGCACAGTATGGGCCTCACATTTCTGCTGAGTGAATGTCACTGTGGTTTCTGCTTTTATCTTACTTTGGGACTTGCTAAAGCTTTACCTCCACTCATTAGGTCATCAGGAGCTTTTCTGCTGACTTAAAAGGACTCTGGGTCAGAAACTCCCAGTTTGGCAAGAAAAGATGTCAGACCTTATGGCATGCAAAAGGAATAGCTATTTATCAAAGGAGCAATCCAGAATAATGCACTGTTCCTGCCTGAACACAGTCCCACTGTCCCACTTTTAGAGCCTGAACCAGGGCAGATGAACAAAGGAGGAACTTGGGAAGACAGGTGGGTTTTTAAATAGAGTAGAGCCTAATGCACAACAGGCATCCTGGGGCCACAGATGAACAGTTCACAGAGAGGACTCAAAATCCCAAGTCTCCTCCAGACAGGAGCTCTGCACTGTTGTCCCCAGCTTTATGCACTCACACTCCCCAGCTAGCAAGCCCCATGGGAGACCCTCAGGTTCCTAGAAATAAACTCTGTTGCTGTTTCTTAGTGAGTCCAGCCAGGCTGGCATGGTAAATCCACCACCTTTGACATGTGTTTTCTCATACTTCTATCCTGGGAGTTTTAAATTCGTATGCCTAACTGTTAATTAGTTGGTCTAATTTTACATTTATTTGGTTTTGGGTATTTTTACATTTATTTGGTTTATTTCCTTTCAGACACAGCCTGTTTGACAATCATGCTTTTAAAAGGAGCTTAGGAGAGTGGCCCTTCTGTGGTACAGTGCTCCCCTGGTTCTGCCTTTCCACCTGTGCTCAGACCCAGAAATTCCACTCAAACAAGGTACATCCACAGCTGCTGCATAAACACCATATACACACAAGCCCACACTGCCAGGAAATAAATGGCAGATGCATCTACACAGGCTGACAATTGATTTACTCATAATTTGCAACCCTTTGCAAAGGAACTAGACTTCCCAGCAATCAATGAGAAAATAACCTTGTTAGCAAATAAGCCAAGGTTCTTTTAAATTAATCAGTTCTTTTTCATCCAAACAGTATAGATAATGAAAGAGAGGGAGACATTTTACATGACCTATAAAAAGTAGTGTTTCTATTTTAGGGTCTCCTTCGTATGGGTGCCAGGATGATTATGTTTTGTTTACTGGACAAAATAATCTCTTATTTGTTAAGGTTTGAATGCAATTTCATACAGTACAAAATCTTATCTTCTATTGTCTTAATTATCATCTGGAGGGTTGAAACATGAGACGATAGCACAGAGCAAAATGAATATTAATGTGTTCTCTCTGCAATTTAAAGAGAAAGGACTTGGAGTTTTCTTTTGCCCATGTGCTTAACATACTGCAGAAGACTAGTGAATTATATCCCATTTAGCTGTTATTCTTTCTCCAAGCAGCAGGAAGAAAACAGGCATCAACCTTATGCAGACTCCCTGCATTCCCAGTCTTCAAACACACAACCTTTTCCTCTAATTTCCTTTTACATAATTTGCTCAAAAGTTTTAAAATGTTTCCTACTTAGAATGGTGTGCCAGGCTATGCTACTGTTTTTCAAGTTCTTTTTATGACACCTTTGTCACCTACAACATGTTCTCATGTCAGTGTGAAAGTAGAGGCAGCAGGAGCCTTTTCTCTCATTTACCTCATTTGCATCCTAATAGCCAGAGAATTCAGCAAAAGGTGCATATATCCCAGGAGGAGATGGGAAGAAAGAGAAAGTGTTGAATGGTGATCAGTGCACAGTGACTCCTTCCGAGGTAAAAATCAAAGGGAGCTTAGTGTGCTGATTTTAAATTAAAGCAATCATAATGCATGGCCTGATGGGTTCAGAGTGATTCCAAAAGTATCAATAGGGAGTGAAGGAGACAGCACTTAGATGCAATGCTACATGGTTTAAGTCTTTTGCAGTTTCATCCTGCTGTATCAGCGCTGACCTTTCCAGGTTTGGGAGAAAAAAAAAAAAAAAAAAAAGAACAAAAAGGTTTATTCTCCCTTTTTTTGAACAAGAAGAGGAACTGAGCTGGACTTTTTTGGGAGGCTTCATACACACTGTTAGAAATTTAAAAGAATAAGCAAAAATCAAGAAAGAGAAATATCAATTAGAAGAAGATTGGTTTTCAAATTTGTGCTGATATGATAGTCAAGCTACACTGACAAAAAAAAAAAACAAACCGTATTTCAGGAAGAGAAATTTAAGTTACCTGAAAACACAGAAACAAATAGTTTGTGCAGCTAATCAGGATAACTCCTTTTTAATTTACTTTTAATGCAAAACAAAAATGCATTAAGGCATGTGTGTCTCTATGGCATCTTGCTCCCATTAGGAAAGTGAAGCAAATATTTGAGGTTTGACTCTGCCCTTGTGGACTCCAGGGTCAAACACAAACACAGTAATGATGATAACAAACAAACAAACAAAAAAATCCATGCTGTTTTATGCCATGATTATTTTAAGGCCGTTTTACATCTAAACAACTGCAGCATAGTTTTTTCTCTTTGGGGCTCTTTTAGTTTGTTTTAACTACTTTGCAAAATCCCCAGATGCATAATTCTGCTTTAGCATCTGCAAATTCAATCAAGTGGATTAACTTCATGCCCACCTAAGCGGTGTTCAGAATACGAAAACATTCATCATTCCACTGTTTCTGTTGCAGCCCAGATTCACTGAAGGACGAGACAAAGGGAAGACAGCCCTGTGCACACACTGTGTCACCATTAGGATAATCCCACCTGGGGCAGGAATGCTCTGTGTTAGCACATCCCCTACAGCCAAGGAGCCACAGCCTCCTCTGACCAATGGAATCCTCTCCAATATATTCACCGCATAGAATTAGAGATTAAAAATAAGGAGTGGGTTTTAAAGGTATTAAAATTTGAGGAAACTGCTCCAATTAACGACAAAAGAGTGTGAATTAGGTGCTAATCACCCCCACCAGCCCACTCCACTCAAACCCAATAGGAGGTGAGTGGATGGGATCTGGGGCTCCTCACAGCTCCAGTTTATGGTTGTGGGAGGAGGGAAGGTACTTGGAGTTGGAAATGATCTGACCAGAACCGGCCTTCCCCCATGGCACCAGCCCTGCACTCCTGGGGAGCAGAGCCCTGAGCCTTTCCTTCCACAGCCAGCAGCTCTTCTGGAAAACTCCACACTGTCCTTCTGCCCATCTCACACAAGCTTAAAAAACTCCAAGTCACCATCACCTGTGCAAGAGCTCGTACACAGAAGTCCTCCTGCTATATTTCCAACACCCAACAGCATCTGCAGAAACACAAATGTCTTGTGTGTTTATTGGATGACACAGGACATTCCTATCTGAGCACTCCAAACAGCAATCAATACCTGTATACGTACAACGCTACTTGCTACAATCAAAGAATAAGGCCACGCAAAAATAAATTAAAAAATAAAGATAAAGATAAAAAAAAAAAAAAAAGTGGAATTAACAGCCAAACACAAAACACAAACAACTGAGAATGTTGTCAAGCTGACTGAGGTAAACTGAGAGCAAAACCTATCTGATAAATGATCAAATCATACAGTCTAGCAGATTAGTGTCTACTGAACAGAAGGGCTGAAGAACACAGACACTCCAGTGTGATAGCTATAAAGCAGAGTTTAATGAAATGATAAGCTATTTATGTAAAGCATTCACAGCTATGACAATTCATTTGCACGAAGCAAAAATAGAGTAGAAATTTGTCAAAATGCAAATACAACAGTAACCTACTGACACGGTCAAAATGTGAAGGGGAGAATCAAGTTCAGGACACCAGGGCTACAATTACTGCAGTGTTCTTGTAACAACATTTCTCTCTTTACACTGCCATTTTCCATCAAAAGGTAGATCTAAGGAACTCATTAACACGAAGAAAACCAAATCAGACGTTACTGAAAAGGAAGCGAGAAATATGCATCTTATAATTTGAATTAAGATTTCCTGCCGGAGATTGCCTTTATCTTTCCAGGCAAAGTAGCAAAGAGATTTTGTAGAATTTAACTGAGAAATAAGGCACATAAAAGGGCTGCTTACATGCATATCTCAGTGGAAGACAGAGAGTAGAAATAAGTCCTCTGCACAAAAATGAGCATTGCATATCAAACAATGCTGCCATTTCTTACCTATGAAATATTATATTTATGTCACTACTTCCCTGTGAAATATCATATTTAAATTTGTTTCTAAAGAAACTCACATTGCACCTTCCAAAAAAATGCAGTTATTTTTAGGTTCCTACAGTTATGATACACTAAGCATAAATATATCTATGCCAAAGCAAAAGGAAGTGCTTCTATTTAATTTTGAAAGTCATTGATCTGGTTAAGACATTGGTATTTTGACCACCAGGTTTAATTTTGAAAGGATTTGAGCAGCTTTAATGTCCAGCAGCCATGAATAATTCTGTGCTTGAGTACTTTTTATAGAAGTACATGAAGCAGAGCACCACTGCAACCCACAAAGCACGGGTCATTTCTCTCACTAGCTTTATTACATGGGCAAATTAATGCAGGCTAAACAAACTATACACTTCTCTCAACCCATCTGACTTCTTTTGCGCTCTCTCTCTATATATATACACACATATAAATTTTTCTTTGAAACATTTCAGTTTTCCTAAGCAACACAACAAATTGTTTTCATCTTCTTATGAACAGAAAACAAATGGATTAGGGATTCTCCTGGTGCCCAACAGCATACATTCAATAGAAGCTTTTGAACACTTCTGCATCCCTTCAACAACCTGTTTCAACAAGAATTCACCTTTTGCTTCAGCCAGATTGCTTAAAGAAAAATCTGTTCCACACTGCAAGCATTACAAGCTCATACAACAGCAAGAACTGCAAATATCAGGAGAAGGTTGACTTGATTTGCCTGATAAGAAGAACTAACCTGGAAGTGTTAAAGGCCCACATGCAAAAAATACATGAAACTATTAACTCATTTATTTGGGATCATGTTTGGTTCCCTTGGTAAAGAGAATAAAATGTGAGAGAGGACTGCAGGTGTTCAAGGGGAAGCCAGAAAGAGATGCCTGACAGGTTTCACTTCAGTTCTTCCATCAGCTATTCCAGGAACTTATTAATGTCAAAGGAGTTACGTCTGCATAAGCTAGAGGAGAGTTAAAGCACCAGTGTAAGCTGCCTGCAATAAAGACAGCAGCCTGCTGTGGTTGTCAGCACCAGGAAATCATACGTCTCTGGATGGTGTCTTCTACAACTTTTTCCTTGTAATTCCTCACAAAGGATTTTCTCCTCTTTTGCATTTTACAGCTTAAAACTGCATAAAGCTTGCCAACTCCACCTTGGTTTTTCCCTCCTGGTAAATCATTAGAAATGACTGAAATAGTTCCGTGCAAATAAACTCACCACCAACCCTTCAGCTCCTGTTAAATGCCATTCTGAGGATTATGTGCCCTGAAAATGGAAATTGTACCCAACGCCTTCCTCTACCAAGTCCTCCACCTAACCAAAGCAGCAGGCTTGATATTAAGCAAATTCCTGATTTCACAATGGATTTGCAATTAAATATCACAGGGAACATTTTTTTTTTTTTTTTTTCAGTTTGACTTCAAATATGGTATGTGTCACAGTGTTGTGGGGGAACTGAAAAGAGAAAAGATGAAAACAGCATGGCTTGTCATCACTTCCATAATTTCATTGAGAAAATATTTCAGAAACATAAAACTGAATGGATGGGGGTTTAGGAAGACAAGGTTCTTTTTATTCAGTTTAGACAGATCAGAGCAGCAAGAAAAACTAATGGATAAACTTCTTAACTACACTGAGGCTCATCAGGGTTTAAAGTGCGCCCTTCAGCCTGCTGCTTTCTGGAAAGCTCCAGGCTGCCAAGTGAGTGATTTCCATTCTTATGGACCCTTCTGGGACCACAGAGTCTCCTTCTACCTGTAGGGTCCAAATGTCGTGTTTCCCTTGCCAATACAGGATATAATGGTCCACAACTCAGGAAAAAAAAAGAATTCTTGCTGTTTAAGTCCACAGTGACCATAGAAGTATATGACAAAGTGTGAGAGAGGTGCAACTACATGATGGTGAGGACAGAATTTTTAAATAGAAAGGGCACTTTTTTCCTAACTACTTTTTCCTTCTTTATTTCTCTTTTTTTTTTTTTTTTTTAATTTGGGAGGGTGGAGTAAAAGAGACGGGATATTTTTCAAATACCGCACAAATAGGTTATCCCAATTTTTTACTTTATTTTGCCTTTCTTTTCTTTACCCAATGCTCCTGCCTGCTCAGATGAGAAGTTCAATGAACCACCAGCTATCTTCCAACATCATTCCTGCAGTACCAAGCACCCTGAGCCTGATATGATACCAGTAGCAATACCCACAATACAAATACACAGATTTGTGCATGCTACATGCACACAGTTACATCCTTTTCTTCATAAGGATAGAAACTTATTTTGGGCACAGATTTGCATCTGTTCTAACTTCTCAAAAAAAAAAAAAAAAGAAATCAGACATTTCAGAAACAAGAAGGATCTTGGGAAACCCAAATAAACACTGCAGTACATCCTCCTGTTACTGTGCACAAGCAGTTTAATGGTTCCATTAGAGGCCAGTACCAGACCCCGCAGCCTGTTTGCTTTGCTGAACAGAACCTAAAATAACCACAAAGAGCAAATGCCAAGAGTTACTGCTATTACCATATGTAAAGTGCAGAACAAAATTGTTTCCCATCAGTTTTGCTATGAAGAGAGCACGATTCTGGGATTACAGCTTTCGTGCCGAATAGCATCTCCGAAATTAAAAGCAATTCAAAGTAGAACCATCTAATAAAACAACGACAAGAAAGCAAAGAAGCAACACAAAACAGCAGACCATCCAAACTGGCTGAGGCATAAAGGCAGAATGTATCCCAGCCAATGTTAGAGAAGATGGTTAAAATGGCTGAAAAGCCTATATCTTCTTCATTGTTACTTATCTGAGATCTGAGAACATCTTGAGTTCCTTATTAGCTGCAGTAAAAATGCCTTCATTAAAAAGACACAGAAAATTACTAGCATGAGTTTGAAACTTTTTTCCTAATTGCAGGATTCAATTCACATCTATTACTTCAATGATCACAAAAAACCTCATGACATCACTATTTAAAGTGATGAAGCTGTAACCTGTTAGGAAATCATGTCTGTATTGTGGACATTAATGCAATGTATTCTTACATGCAAGGCAGGGAAGCACTCATCATTCTATATATATGAAAATTTTTGATTCAGGACACGTGGAATGCATGCAGACAGAAGAGGAGGAGAAAACAGACCACTGGAGGCCACTTGATTGCTCAATCCAAATGTTTTTACACTCTTGGCCTTGGGAGAGCCATTCCAGTGAGCAGCAGGGCCAGCAGTGGTCACAGAGAGCACTCAGTGCCTGCTGAGAGTACAGATCAGTTCTAAAGCATTTTGTGAACACGTTCTTCTATTTAGATCCCATTCGCTCAGTGTGGTTTTTATCACACAGCACTATAGTGATTCATTATGCTAAAAATTATTTCAAGACCAAAGACTAGAACTGTGCATTGAAATGCACAGGGCAATCATGAAAATCTCAAAATCTGTCAACAAATGAAGCTCATTTGGAAGAAATTGAATTCAAAGGGCAGCTATGAAACCACTCAGCATAGAGCAGCAGGGAATTGGTGCTGTGGCATGAACTTGAAAGTAACTGTCAGTTTGGGATTTCACATGTGTTCACTGTGTCCTGGGAGGCATCAGGCAAAGCATCACCAGCTGGTAAAGGGAGGGGATTGTTCAGCTCTGCTCTGCACCAGTGCGGCCTCACCTTTAGCTCTGGGGGCAGTTTTGGGCACCACACCATAAAAAAAGACATTAAGCTATTAGAGAGCATCCAAAGCAGGGCCATGAGGATGATGAAGGGTCTGTAGGGGCTGTATGAGGAGCGGCTGAGGTCACTTGGTCTGCTCAACCTGGAAAAGAGGAGACTGAGGGAAGAGCTCACTATGGTCTTCAACATCCTCCCAAGGGGAATTGAAGGAGCAAGAACTGATTATTCTCGTGATCAGTGACAGGGCCCATGGAAATGGCATGAAGCTGAGTCAGGGAAAGTTTAGGTTGCATATCAGGAAAAGGTTTTTCCCCCAGAGAGTGGCTGAGCACTGGAACAGGCTCCTCAGAGCACCAAGCCAAGGTTCAAGAAGCATTTTGACAATGCTCTCAGGCACATAGTGGGATTATTAAAGTGCCCTGTGCAGGGCCAGGAGCTGGACTTGATGATCTTGATGGGGCCCTTTCACTTCAGCATATTCTATAACTGAAAGATAAGGAAACCTGGGGGTCTCAAGGCCAAACAGAGCTGTCTCCCTGGGAGAGGAATCAAACCTCAACACACTTACCAGGTTTAGCCTGCAGCTAACTAAGAAAGTGTTCAGAGAGGCACAAGGCACACTGTGTCTGGTAAGGGCAGGGAATTAATTCAGGTACAGGTTATGGTTTTGTTTTTTTTTTCACATAACCCCAGGTTTTGCTTGGCTGGATGGGTAACTAAATAAAAGCAACCAGTGGCAAAGCAAAAAAAATAGGAAATTCATGTAAATAGAGCACAGTAAAATACTCCACAAAACAGCATCAAAATTGTCATTTCCCCCCTCTACATGACTAGGCAGGCATTACTTTCCATCTGCCTCAATGGTAAGAGGGAATATGGCACCATCTAGAAAATACAGCCCGAGACAATAATTTCTATTGCAAAATCAGTATTTCTGTCCATTTATCTTTCTTACTACACAGATGAGAAGTTCTAGGTGGTTCAACTGCCTGCTTTGGTCACCCAGAATCTTGTAACAGTTACCAAGAAGTTATATTTAATACACTGGCATTGCTACACTGTTATTAACCCAAGTGCTTGTACAACTCCATGTTATCTGAACACAAGCGAGAAGAAACGCATGGCATTTTTAAAGAAAAGCCATCCATCCCCTCTCCTTTACTAAAACAAATTTGGCCACTTCTCAAAGTATCAACAGGCCAAGACAGATCCAAACTCTTTGAAGATATTGATTCACAGTTCAGCTGCCTCAAGGACTTTTTTACTTGTAACAACCTTCAACAAAACGAGCACCAATTTTTTTCTGTAATGCAAACTGTCAACTTCTGGAGGGCAAATGCTCAGTTTCCCACATTTGTTTCACTTTATTGTAGGCAAGGGGCTTTGTCCTACTGAAGCACGACTGGGAATGATTTGGTTGTCAGTCCAATTCACTACCAGTTGCAAGAGAAGAACCACTGTTTTTTCCAAAACCTTTTTTACCTTTTCCAAAAGCCAAGAGGTAAAAACTGCTTTATATTTTCTAGGTAAGCAGGTTAAAGTCAGAGTGTACAAGTTCTACTGCAGTGGCATCCATTTACACAAGCAAAACCACCACAGTTTGAATCTGGACTGCCATTGCACATGCACCGCTATTTTACTTAATATTCTTTTCATGGCACTGCTAAGTACATTTGATCTCTTTGACAGCTTCTTGGCAATACTTTTTCATTAGAGTCATTATCTAAAAATCTTTTAATTTTCATTTTAATACACATAAACTCATTGCAAAGCTGACTTAAATACTGCTAAAGCCACTTGGAATAAGGAACTCAAACGTGCTAACTTCTGCAAATTCTACCTGCTGAATACAACTTTTTGAACTGCAGATTGGATGAAATAAAGATGATGAGGAGCACATCAGTATTCTTGGTCAATAATAGAAAGTTATTTTTTCCCTTCCCTAGAAAAGATTTCACCTTAAACAAGTCATCAGGGATCTTCAGTCTGCATTTAATAATTAGTCTTGCTTAGATATTCATTACACAAAAGAATCACAGGCTGTGAATAAACAGAATAATCTTCTATTCTGAATTTATTGGCAATATTTTGTTCAATGGTGACTTTTCATTGCATACCCATCACATGTTGAAAATTTATAAAAGAAAAAAAAATCAAGGTATAACCTAGAAAATGCAAAGGCTTTAATGTGACAGATACATTATCCAGAAGATCTACTTCTGAAAGATTTGCTCTTCTGCAACCTGAAAAAAGGCAAAGAAACCAAGTTCCTGGGAAACTAAGATTAGAGTCACATCTAAGTCATTGGACTAACCGTGATATGACTCATTTGAAATTGTTTCCACTTATCTACACCCTTAGGTTTTGCTACGAGACACACATTTTTTTTGATATTTGGTACCGATTGTCAATTCAAATTAGACTAAACCATAACAGCAAAGTCTGTGAGACCCTGGTTACGAAGACTTTGAAAAAAACTATTACTTGATATACTTGAAAAGTAAATAATATTCTGCTGCTTTGGAGAAGCCTGGGATGGGAAGAGCAAAGCTGTCATCTGCTAGAACAGAGATAAATTAACACGGCTCTGTCAGAGAGCCCAATATAGGACATTGTATTATGTACAGTTTCAGGATGTCTTAATAGCTTCTTGCTTTCCTAGAAGCTTATAGCTCAGCCCAAATTCCACACACATAATTCTTCATCCTACATAACGAGGTGATTGTTGCATCATTGACAAACGCAGAATAAAAAATTCAGGCTTTGGCTATGAGATATGCTAACCAAGAATCAAAACTGATTAAACCCAAGCAACATGAGAGAACTGATTTACTTTGCATTCATGAAATGTTAGGTCATTTACATAGCAAGTGCAGGAACATCTCCAACAACTACACTGAGGTCTTTTGCCTTAAAAAGTTTTCCTACCCAGATGCTCTCACGTGAAAAGAATCAAGGCTGGAGTCTAAGCCCTGGTCGAGGGGAAAAGGTGAAGTGCATGGAGGAGAAAATAAGACCAGACATAACACAACATTTAGTTGTAGTTTAACTGACAAAAACCATTGTTGTTGCCTAGTGATCTATGGGTAATTTCTGTTTACCAAATAAACTCAAGACTTACAGAAACTTCCCTGTCAATTTAATGATTTTTGCAGTTGTGAAGAACTAGAGCTTAATGTTAGAGGATACTCAATTCAACTCTGCTGCTGGTAGATTTTTAAAGTTACACAGAAAAAAAAATAACACTAATATTCTTCAAAGTGTGACATGAAATCTTCCTTTCAGCAAAAGCTGCTATGTCATTCTGGGACACTCTCTGCAACAAAGCAACCCTACTTATACACTGCCTGAAAAGCACCAAAAAGTTAATTTAGCAGCTGTACCTGTGACTCCAGCTGTGCCCAAACTTACAGCACAGCAGTGCCCAGGGATGTCCTGTGCCCTAGGACATGACTGTCTAAACTATTAAGCTGTTACAAGGGTGCCCAGCACAATTTTGGCCTGTGCCAACAATAATTTTCCCATGCAATCCCAGGCACAGTTTGAGAGTTGGCACCGTTTTGAGTCCTATGGGAATGTTTTGTAGGTTAAGAGACTTTTAATGGTATGGATGTGGGTCATTCTGTGCCAGCTGGCCTCAGTGCCCAAAACCTTCACAGGCACAGTTACAAGCACAGAGGCAACCTCTAATAAAATATTAATTGCAAGGCAAACATTGTTAAGGGTTGGAGGGGGGCCCCCTTTTTTCCCCCCCACAGAAGTTCTTGAGATATTTCACAACATTGAAAGTTAATAAATTCTCTTTTTTTAAAATAAATTCAGAGTTTGTTCAATGACAGCAATTTCCAGTATTTATCTCTTAGAATGTCCTAGAAACTCAAGCTAAATAAACAAAAGCTTGTATCACTGCAAGTGCTCTGATAAATAGCTGCTGAAAATTTCAATGCTCATGATTCGGAGAGCTTACAGCAGCAAAGGCGTTTATATTCTGAAGCTACATTTGTAAATTGTTCGAGCATCATACCGTGACAACAATCTTATAGGATAAAATAATCTTTAATAACAGGGAGAGTAAGTCTATATTCATGCTTCTTGCTTCTAACAAGCATCAAAGCTGACTGCCCGTGTGACTCAATAGCAGTCTCTAAGTACTAGATTTGGAGCCATAATGTTGCAAACCCTCACATGTGTGAGCGACTTGGCACAGACAAGCTGCCTCACTTAACTACTTCTTATTCTCCTCCTGTACCCCAGTCCTTCATGATACACTTTATGGACATATCTTACATCTTAATAGACCTTATTATAGTCAGTAGCACTCCCTGCAGAAATCTGCCCAGGAGCAATTTTTGCAGGATCACAGCACATTCGGCCACATTAAACAGAGTAAAACTGCTCTAGACGGAAAGAATTTCCAGATCCTGTGTCCTCCACAGGGACTGCACTACAGCTCAGGAGAATAACTAAGGAGTACCTCAGAGCATGCAGATACAACAGACTGTGTGTATGCAGACAGACAAACACCTCAAGGATGGTAAAAGTCATCAGGTTCACTTCAGATTGGTAAGTGAGTGTAGAGGAGGGACATGATGTGCACTAATTCACTTGGTGGCGAATTGGAGGAACCCAAATCCCTTGCAAATACCCAGTCCTCTTGGCATCGTGCCTCCTCCAGGACACAGCCCAAACACAAAACTGGGTTTAACCTTGCCTGAAACAGGTTCTAAAGTTGCTTTCCCTCTCAGCTCAGTTTCCGAACCTGGAATCTGAGCTGCTGCAGAGCTTTCAGTAGCGTTGTTGTTGCTGGAGAACAGAAACATCTCCTTACAATAGAAGCAGCTACAGAAAAATCAAATGGTTTTTTTTTCAGCCTACCATGAAAAGAATTGAACCACAGCAACAAAGAGAAGAACTTATTACCATGGTTATTGCTGCTATTTCTAGACAACGTGAATGGGCTTTTTAGGCTTTCATGAGAGGATTTACAGACTCTGGGGCAAGCACACTGTTAGTAATTGCAGTTGCATTCTGCCACTTGAGTATTTTTGGCAATTGAACTGTCAGAAACCATTTGATAGAAAAATGTCTCCACATCATTAGTGCCAGCAAGGAGGATATTATGTGCCAAAGTATGAAGTGAAAAGTACTTCTGCTTTTACAAGTGAATCTTCTGCAGCTCACGGATTTCAAACCCCAACCCCCTTTCTGGCCCTTTACAGCACTGAACTTTGAGGTTGTCACATGTGCTACCAGCGCCTTCAAAGGGCTTTTTGGTTTTATACAGCAAAATACGAGTGTTATTCAAATCCAATTGCCTGCCTCTCACCAAAGAAGTACAATGGTTCTTATATACCACAGCCTTTCTCAGCAGATCACTGCAGTCTCTGTTCCCTCTTGTTTAGATCTCTTCTATCTCTAACAAAATATTTTAGTTTTCAGAGCTGTGGCTCTCAGCGAAGCCAATAAGAGCTGCAGGATGTTCAACATGTTTGAAAATTGGATTACTAAAAAAAGAGGCTCTGGAAACAGACTGGAAAATTCTGGGCTGCAAAATTAGAAACTAAGTAAAATCAGATGAATTTTATAGTCTTCCAGGATTCTCTTCAGATCTCAGTGTTTGCCCTTTTTCTTATGATCCTTATTAAAACCAATTACTTACTATTTCTTTTTTAATTTAAAACACAGTGATTCCAACTGTCTGAAGTTTCCTCAGCTTGAACATTTAAGATGTTCCTAGGCATTTAGGTACCAGCTCTTTTCAATTTAGAAGCTTCTAATTACACTGGAACCATAAGCACATTTGTCAAGATTTATGAATCAACTGATCTCCACTCTGAGTAGCAGGTTCTAACCACAAAGAAACTGCCCATCTTCATTTGATGTACGGTTTGTTCAGTCCTTTCACCTCAGTTTTGTTTTGTTTCTCATCTGCTGTACAGCTTGTGGACCAACAGCAATTTCCTTTTAATGAGTGTGTGCATTCAGCAGTGAATTGTAGGAGTTGTAATCAACCAGAAAAGCATCCATTTCTATGTTTATTCCTGTAAGGCTGCAGATGGAGAAAATAGGTGTTTCAGTGGGTTGTTTCTGTTACCAACTACTTATAATTTGTCTACTGAAAAATCAATAAAATTACATTAGTAATACATCAAAATAAAATAAACAAAACCTTTTAATAAGACAGAGAATACAATGGTTGGGTTTGCATCTGCACACCCTCGGAACTTGGGAGAGCAAGGGACACTGATGTAAAATGAAAAGATACACAAGATTTAAATACTTCCAAGAAAAGAGATTTTGGCACCGGTGATTGGACCTGCCACTGAATTGCACATTACAACTTCCATCCATTTTCTGCTGTCAGTGATTGAACACAAGGTCTGTGGCACTAACTCTCTAAGCCAAGGACCTTCAGCGGTTTATTTAAGTTTATTTTAAATCTGAAAAATTTTAAACTGTCTTTACTGATTGCTGAGGATAATACACAGTTCTCCCAAAGGAAAGATGCTGTCTTGTTGCCAGTGGGATGAACTTTTCTACTGTTTTGCCTTACCAGAGGGTAATTTTTGGCTACAGGAACTACATAAATGAACCAGGACATCTAGAATTGATAGTCAGTTCTGCCTCAGACTTCTCGTATACACTTAATCTCCTTCAGCTTTAGTAAAATGGAGATAATACTATTTCCTTCTGATCCTGCCTGTCTGAGCTGGTCAGTTCTCAGAGGCAGATGCACTCACTGCTCATGCCCTCCTGTCTGAAATGAAGGCCCATTTGCTCGAGAGCTCTGCCCCACTCTTGCAGATGCTTTCAACATAAACAACTTCACTTGCAAACTCCAAGGTCAGGAATGCTGCTGATTTCCCTGACTGACACCCAAGCATTGGTTGTGCATTTGGAGGGGATTATGGCACCTCACTGAAAATATAAAGCCTCCTGAGAAATTTAAGTGATATTAAATATATAAATAAGCTACAAAGTTGGTTAAACATTTAAGGGTGTACACCGAAACATGCAACACTGAGACATAAAATTCACATGTACATGGATGCAATTAAGTTTTGGTTCTGGAAAACCAAAGAGACAAAATTCAAATGCACAGTGCTAACCGCAAACTGTACCAAGATTATATTTTAAGCAGCAGTGGATTGAATCAAAATACATAATTCACAGTTTCTTCCTAATCCATTTCAAAGTGAAATATTAATCAACAGAAATATTTCATTCCACCATTTATTTCTGTTTCTCAGGAAAAAAAAAAAAAAACGCCTTATACCTCTCTCCTTTATTACTTTGCAGAGCTGTAGGGCTCAGCAGCACTCATTGCCAGCTTACAGACTTTGCTTAGGCCTGTGCTAAGCACCTTCAAAACCAGACTGTAAATCACCCTGAGTCTGAATCTGGAATAGAAATGAATTTGCTTATAAAAGCAGAATATCTGCTGTACATTTCAGACCTTAAATTGCAAGTTAGGATGTAGCACTGGAACTTTTCAAACTCAGATTAGTTATGCCTTTGTTAACGAAATTTGATCCTTTCCTGACTTGAATTTGTTAACTCAAAGGCCAACATATGCAAACATTAGCAGTTCAGGCTAAATTTTAGGCTTCTTCCCCATTCTTAAAAAACTCTCTTATTTCATTTGCAAACAGCAGAGTCCAGCATCATCCCTAGGGTTTTGAGTTAGTTACCTTGGAAAAAGTATGGCCGAAGAGTGCAATGACTTAAAAATCAGGATTATCATGCTAGGAGCTTCTACTGAAATTCTCTTCTCTCAGGACTACAGTTTGTACCTGATCATTTCTAAACATTTTTTAAAGCACTCCCAACTTTTTAAGAACTTTGAAGAAGTTCACTATAAACCAAATGACAATTAAGCCCTATTAAAATCCCTCCCAACTCTCCTTCATTGTGTGTTCATCCTAAAATACAGAGCAATCATCAGGTTATGTTTCATACAGTCCTGAGAGAAGACAAGATTGCCAGATATTTTCAATGATTTTATTATGAGATTTATTAAAATATGTGTTCTTATTAAGGGTTCTGATACAGAGGTTCTTTCCTTGGTCAAAATAAGATGTGCTATTTGCAGTTACCAACCACCACAAAATGATGGGTGAGACAGAACTGCTCCTGTTCTACCCTTGTGGATTGCACACAGGGCTGATGTTGTGCAGCCCCAGGCATGCTCGAAAGATAAACTGCAATTTTTAATGTACTGCCATCGGGTTTTCACTGAATACCTTCCTCAGACCCTGGAAACAAATGATGCCTTGTTTGGGAGCCTTGTGATCAATCGGGATGGCTGTTCTGTGGCTATTTCAGCTACGCTGCCTGTGTGCTTTGCTGAGTACATGGCTTTGAAGAAAAGACATCTCTAACTAAGGAGAAATAGCTGATTGAGTGCCCTCTCCCAAACTAGCATGTCATTATTTATCTTGACAAACAGCCTCTCCACGGAGGGAAAAACAAGCCAGCTGCACTCTCACTGCCCAGCTCCTGCTGGGCTGGGCTCAGCATCGTGCTGGCACCTCTGGACCCTGCTCCTGGATGCCCTCTCCTACTGCTCCTCACCCACTGTCACTGACAAGCCAGGTCGACTCAGCCTGTTGTGTCTTGCCACCATAGCTTGGTGTGACAAGACAAGATACAAACTGCCCAAACTACATCAGTTTGTTTACACAATTAAGGCAAAGTCTGGTGAAGAACATGCACAGCTTCTGTGGAAGTATAATTTCTGCATCTCAACTGGAAAGTCTTCTCCAAGGGGCAAGCAGTTGCCACCAGTGGGACTGACTAACATTTCTGGAAGCACTGGTGGGAAAGAAAACAAACCACAGGCAATAATAAAGAAACCTCTGCCAGCATCCCCTTCCTCACCAGTCTTGTGCTGGTGCCTTCCCCAACCCTGGTGCAAGACACAACCAAGCTCACGTTAAGAGGAACAGGCCAGCAGTGCTGCCTCAGGCTCACAGCACCTCTATTGCTCCATGATCAGAAATGCTGTTAAAACAGAAGAAAACCTCAAAGATGGCTCAAGAGATATTGGACCTGCCTTTCTTGTGCTTTCCAGGTCTCCATTTCTGCCTCTTTCTGGCTCAGGTATCTTTGGAGCAATCCTTTGTGCTGCCTACAGGCATTAGGGAGGGTCTCGGCAATGCAGAGGGATAATTTGCACAAGCCTGGCCAGAGCACAGCCCTCCCAGGTGTGGCATGAGGGACAGCAATAACTGGGGAGGTCCCTTCCATTCCCAGTCATGCACCAAGAGGCTCCTGGATGGGGCCTAAACAGTATCTTTTGCCATTACCAGCCATCAGTGAGGATGTGCTACCCCCCGTGCTCTGCTGAGGGACAGAGTCCAACACAGCAAAAGACTGAACGATGCTTCTTTAATGACATCTTCTTCCTCTGAGTAATTTATCTTGTCAGACTTAGGGCCACTTACCAACAAAATCTTTGACATGACAAATGTGCCATAGACTGTCACTGCTTCAAGTAGAGCTAAAAAGTGGCAAACCAGCACGCGAGCAGAGGGCATTCGTCAGGAAACGCTGCCCCTGCTCTCAGCTCTTTGCTGACAAGAACAGCAGCCAGAGCCCACTTGCTTTGCAAAAATCACATTACAACAGTTTCCAGACAGCCCACTAAAGCTAACTCGAGCTAATAGAGAAATTAACTCTATAATGACTAATTAACTTCTCAGCTGAACAGCTCAGCAAAGAGGTCTGATTTGGTGCATATGAAACCACCAGAAAGACAGTAACATATTCCAGTACCTCAAGTATAAACTGTGATGTTATGCCTTGAAGTCACAGAATAAGGTGTGAAGAGACAACTGTTAACAGAAGGAACTGGGTTTAACTTCCCAGCCTGTCCACCTCAAGTGACAGTAAATGAAATTATCAAAAGCTGCCTCCCCAGACAGCTACCACAGCTCAGCTGCTGAGTCACACTCACAAATTTAAGACTAGCATCAGGTCAACCAGGTGATACAATTAAATGTTTCCCCTGGTATAGGAGAAAGCAAGTCAGAGTGGTTTTTTTTCAAAATTGATATAGTGTTATACCCCACAGAAGGAGCATGGGGACAAAGGTGAGTGCTTTAGAGAAATCCCACACTTGTGGAAAACTATTTGCAAAACAAGTTTATTCTTCCCTCCTTGCATTCAGCATAAGTGAAGATGGCAAGACATGGCTTCACACAACAGTGCAGTTGAACCGGGAGTGGGAGGTTCAGGTCTTGCTTTCCACCCCTCTCTGTTGTGACAGAATTCAGCACTAGCTCAAAGTTTTCAGTCCATACTCCACATAGTCCCACAGTATGGAACAAAACAGCTCACTGCTACTGGAGCTCCTCTACTGTGCAGGATTTATATTTCCACTCAAAAACTTCTAGGTATCCATAAATCAAGAGAGACTGGAAGAAAAAAATTCCCTGAACTAGACCAATCCTCTAGTGTTTGTTAATTTAACTTCCAGTTTCTCAGCCACTAGCCTAATTCAGAGACTACCATCAAAACCACTATTTCATCTATTTGTGTCTTGCTTCAGATTTTCTTAATGTACTTAACTACAATCTCTCACACACAGAGTGTGGTTTGGATAAATCCAGTAATCTAATCAATCAGCTAATTCCACTGCAAGCCAAAAGGGGGGTGAGGGAAAGCAAATCCTAAAACTTTTCATTACATATTTCTCTCAAAAATAAATCACCACCTAATGGATTGCTAAATTCATGCACAAGTAAATTACCAGCAGATAATTAAGAATTAATAGCCTTCTGTGATCAGAAGTTGCTATTCATAATGAGCTGACTGAGAGATTATGAAAGGCTTTTTCTATAAAATAAATTGAAATACAAATGTTTCTACACAACACTATGTATGAAAAACTAATAAAGACTATCAGAAATGAAATCGCATTTACTCATTCTCTCCATGGCATATGAGAATTTTAAGTAAACTAAAGCCTTATTTCCATATTTGTTTGCACTGCAACACTAGAACCTCGTTGCTGTTGTCCTCAGCCATGAACCCTGAATGAATCTATAACACCAAAGAATGGCTTCAGTGTTTCCTCATTATAAACCTGTTATCTCAGATATCCAACACGAGTTTGAAAGTGGAAAAAAAAGGCACAAGGCTTGCCCAGACACACCATGCAAAATCCTGTCTAATAGGTTTAAAGATAAACACATAGATACACAGAGAACATACAGCAGAGCTGGCACCATTTTGCATGAAAACAATGACAGAGCAGCTCACAGATGCACCTTTAAAGTCAGTGGTGTCTGGGTACCTCGGCAGCACAGGATCACACCCCCACACCAGACAGCAATGCTGGTTAAGGCCTCTGCTACCCAAGCAGCTGTTCTGCATCAGCAAATACTGGCAACACTGCCAACACCTCTAGGAACTGCTTTTGCTTATATAGGTTGAAGTCCGTTCAGCAAGGTATTGCATCTTGGGAAGTTGCAGCCTCTTGAAAAATGCCAAATAAATCAGCTCAGCTTAAGTAACGTCTCCTTTGTGTCAGTCTGGGCACTGCCCCACACAGTAAGTTACAGGGGCTCACCTGAAGATCAGTAACTCCTTGAGAAGCACCACTTTCATCCTCTGTATACATGTAAACACAGCTTAAGGGCAGAAACCTCAACCAGCCTAACCTGATCTGGACAGCAGGGCTGCCAAGGGCCCCAATCCCTTTCCTTGCACCTTCCTGTGGTCCTGTGTTTCCTCGGCACTTGCAGCTGCATGGGGATGCCAAAGCAGTGGTGCAAGAGACAACAGCAATAAACCAAAGAGACTAATTCTCAGTCAGCTCAGGAAACCAAACCCTTTTTCTCTGTGGCCAAATGAAGCAGGACTACTGCTTTTAAAGCCACATTCCAGCACAGCAGCACAGTCATGGCTTTTGGGTGCCAACATTCTCTAAGACAAGACTGATCTAAAGCAGCCTTGAATATACCTACAGACACTATAGTATTATACTGATTTACAGTACAGAGCAATGCTCTCAGAAACAGGCTCATTCTTTTTTCCATAAGGCTGCAAGTTACATACAACATTAAGTAGCATTTACAGAAGACAAAGCACAGTTCTTTAAAGCTTCAGTTTATCCTGCTGTAGCTTCAACACTTGTGACCTTTCAGACCAAAATCAGGTAATAAGAAGAGAAATTAAAACTATGAGCTTTAAAAAATAGGAATTTTTTTCTTTCCTCATGATTTTACTGGAAGACCATCAATATTGGATGAACTCCTTTAGATGTACTGTGCCCAGAGCCACTGAATACCAAATGTTAGAGTAGCTATGCTTCAAAGAGAATATTCTGTCATAAGCTGAGTTTTAGCAAGGCCAGTTCCCTATCAGACTGCTGCCAAGAATCTTACAAAAAAAAAAAAAATCAAAACCAAAAACAAACCTTGTCCATGAAGGCTGTGCTTCATTATTTTGTGACAAATACTGCTACTCCACAAATCAGTGTTCATAAGGCAAAAGTACACAGCAGCGTTTAATGCCACAGGACAGTAACCATCAGAAAAAAAATAGCAAATTGGTGTTACCAGTGGTAAGGCATGTTTTTTTACCTATAATTTTTCGTTCCTCTCAGAATTTGAATGCATGTGGTTGTGGACAGCCCAGAAGCATAGCTTAGAAAGAAAAAAAAAAAAAAATGGAATACTCGCTTCAGCTCTGTGTTGGCATCCACTGGACCATAAGCTTGTGGAGAAGTAGGAGACTGCATGTAGCACAGACAACAATGCTGTCTCAGTTTGGTAATTAGATCCAGAACCAGAACTAGAAAGACACATCGTATTAATAGTCCACTACACAACTTCCTAGTCTACAAAATTTAGGGGGGGCAGAAGCAGAAGGAATTTCAAAATTTTCCCCTTTTTCTGTGTAATCCCAGATTTTTAGTTCTACTCTTATTTGATAAGCTTATGTGTGCATCAATGCACTGCTGCTCTGGTAAATCAGCCTTCTGTCTCCAAACAAAGAGCAGCAAAGAGCAAACACAACCCAGTCTCAGTAAGCACAAAGCATGCTCAGTCTGCCTGGGCCCACCAAGATGTTAAGGGCACTGAGAAAGGGATGTGTGCTTCCCTGGGTGGTTTTGTTCATCTCTACCTGAAGCAGATTACTTAACTGATCCACTTTCAGAACAGTCCTTTAAACCACTATTTAAACCACAGAAGTGAAGATTTCCTCTGTCTCTGCAATTTATCTCCAGTCCAGAGAATGGCTGAGTTACTGCAGCCCACCACACTGACAGCCCAGGTGAGCACACTGTGGCATTAAAAACCTTCTACAGCAAATGGCCAGAGATGTTCTTTACATGGAAATCCTCAGGTTGTTTTCTAAAAAACATTCAGTTGGCCCAAACAGCTTCACTATTCTTCCCATAAATTCATGCCTCGTCAGATGAAACAATCAATTGTACCCCCTCCTTCCGATCCATCTCCCACTACAGTACAACAAAACTGTCAAGTAAGATTTATTTCCATAAAATTAAAAGAGCAATTCTGATCAATCTCACACTATGAAAGTGTTAGAAGTGCAATTCCACTTTTCCCTTCTCTTTTGCAGGGTGGTCCAGTAAACAGCATGTAAGAGCAGACCTCTGCAGAGCAGGTCTTTGCTTCAAGCTCAGCTCTGGCCACCTGAGTGACCCCCAGAAAGTGACTGTGTTTCCACATCCTTCAATACCCGAAATATTGACACAGTCTTGAGCGCACTCAGATTTTCTGATTATTTGTTGGGCTTGTTTTCCCTTTTCATTCTAGTATTTCACTGATGCCCATGATAAACCAAAGACAAAAAGCATGCAGAATGAATAGGAGAAACCCTTCTTCCTCATCTCCTTCATGCCTCCAAATCTCTAAACAGATACCAGAAAGGATTTTTGTGGTGGGTGCTTGTTGGAGGGTTTTTTGTGCAAATGGAAGCTTGACACATCTGCACAAAAAGTTTATGATCAACTCATGAACAGACATGTCAGTAGTGCTAAAAGCTGATTTCAGCTGGCCTTTCTGCTATGCAACTGAATTACCTAGAAGACATCTGTAAATTAATTGTGTATGAGATATCCTGTGGTATCCATCTATGCACATACTTCTAACTTGGAACAGCTTCCTGATGTGCCATAAATCTGGGCAAGGATTTCAGGGATGAAGTCAAAGTATCACTGAAGACATCCTGAAACCTTTCAAAAAAACCTATTGTGTGAATTTAAGTCCTTGAGTTTTCCAGAGTCTAAAGTAAATGACCAGCTGTACTTCCCAGCTATGCCAGTATGTTCCCCAGGAGTTCACCATAGGAGATAGCCAGGATAAAACACTTTCATGTCCTGAAGTCCCTTGTAAGCTGTTTCTATGAATTCATCTCCAGAACAAAAAGTCAATATGCAGTTGGTTTTCTGCCCACCGCACCCCTCATCACTCATTTGATATTTACTTTATTTTTAATTAAAAAGATGTATAGCCCCTTCAAGGGCACTAAAACAGAGCGACTGTTTAGAAAAATCAATATAGGCAGGGTTGTGGCTCCCTAAAGGTAGTTTAATTGTTGACAGCAGATCTGCAGCAAGACAGACAAGAGTATGAAGAGATTCTCAGTGCTTCAGCACAACCCATTCGAGGCACCCCAGCAAAACTGCACGGAGCTGCACTGTGAGCCAGCAACCTCTGTAAGCTCTTCCAATGAAAAGCCCAGACTAAACAAAGTGAAGAGAATTTAGTGGTCACTACATAGTAATAAAGAGGCTAAAACACCACTCTAAGAAGCTGGAAACGTGGAGAACTGTGTTGATTAGAAACCTGCTTGGCCAGAACCTCCAGCTGGCAATGGAGAAAGTAAGTAGAGGGAAGAGGGAAGCAAACCCCACTGAGCTGAACTTATGCCTTGAAAAATGACTGGTTAGCAAACAAATAAATGGTGCATGCCATGAATACAATAGATAAAGCCTTACAGTTACTCTCTACAGTCAAGCACCACCTTCTCAGTACTAAAGATGAGTCTCTGAGATAATGCATTTATTCAAAAGCACAAAAATATGCATGATGGGGCTGCATCATAATAGGTATTCTGACTCTACTGAACTATTTTAAATGACATAGCAAAATTAAATTTCATTGCAACTCACTTGATCAATCAAGTGGAAACAGCAATACTTTTAATGTTTGTAAAAGCCATCAGCAGACTGCAAGCAAAATGTCTTAGCATTTGTCTTGCCTACACAAGGAGATTTTTTTTTTAAAACTGCAAATACAGGAAGCCTTTATATGAAATATCCAAAATGTTCATTCCTAAGACAGGATAAAATGTGTATCTAGCAACTGCTGACCCCAAAAGGAAAGGCCTTCAAAGAAAGTTAACTCCTCAAACAGTCTACTGGAATACTGAAGAAACCAAGGCATTTTTACAAAACACATAAAATGAAATAAACTGCCTCACTGAGAAGTGTTCCCATAGAAAACAGTACTAAGATAGAGCAGTAGATCCTGCTGCAATCATATGGGTCACAAGTGAGAAAGGATGGCTACCAGCACAGAGCAAGTTCAGCAGCCTTAGAATCACAGTCATAAAATCCTAAAATTGCTTAGGTTAGAAAAGGCCTCTAAGATCATCAAGTCCAACCACTAACTCAGGACTTCCATGTTCACCACTAAACCATGTCCCTAACTGCCACATCCACACATTTTCTGAGCACTTCCAGAGAAGGTAATTTCAGCACTTATCTGGCCAGCCTGTTCCAAAGCCTGACCACCCCTTTCAGTGAAGAATTTTTTCCTTATATCCAATCTAAACTTTCCCATGTGCAACTTGAGGCTGTTTTCTCTTGTCCTGCTACCTGGGAGAAGAGACAGACCCCACACCTGGCAACAACCTCCTTTCAGGCAGTTGTAGAGAGCAATAGGGCTCCCCCTGAGCCTCCTTTTCTCCAGGTCGAACACCCCCAGCTCCTTCAGCTGCTCCTCATCAGGCTTATGCTCCAGACCCTTCCCCAGTTCTGCTGCCCTTCTCTGGACATGCTCCAGCACCTTAATGTCTTTCTTGGTAGCGAGGGGCCCAAAACTGAAGACAGGATTTGAGATGCAGCCTCACCCGTGCTGAATACAGCAGGAAAGACTATGAGCAATGGCCAAGGCAAATCCTTACAGCATGACTCAATCTCATCGCTGAGCTGTGACACAAAAACATTGTGCTGGACCTCACAATAGACTATGAAGGCCAGCACAAGTGCTGGTACACACTCTCCACTCAACTGCCACCCCTCATCCCTAAGAAGAGCATCTCTTCTTCACAAGGCATAAGACATTAGAGAGTGGTGTGAACACTGGATGGATAACTGCATTGACATTAAATATACAGGAGAGTAAAGCTGTGGGTTTGTTCTGCTACTTCTGAACCCTGTATGGTGAGTATGGAGCTGTCTGTGCTGGGTACCACCATAAGCCTAGCAGGGCAAAGTGAGGAAAGCCTCAAGGACACCATTCCTCTGACACCATTGGGTGGATGCATGACAGAAATTAAGGCTCATGGAACTAAGTAACGCTTGTACAGTGCCATATCCATATGCTTCATATATTAATACAAGATGAAAGTAGTAAAAATAAAGTATAATTAAAATAGGAGAGAGTCCAGTAAAAGTTTTTACAGCAAAATGAACTTGCACTGTTTTGTGCCAAACCAAACCCTTGAGGTTCATCTATTTTTTTTTTTCCCTTCAAGCTGCCCTTCCTTTCACCTTGCCTTTTATGAGGCCCCATTTAGAAAGTGATCCCTGAACTCACAGACTTGGTCTTTCACAAAGCCCAGAGACAGAGCAGTTCACTCGAGTACAGGCCATCAATTCTGGAAAGAGACCTCTGCGTCTGGATTCAAAAGGGAAGTTGCTGAACATCTTTCCAAAAACAACACACTTTAAAATGTGTGCTTAATGTGTGGATTAAAGAGAGCTGGCCTGTGCTGCCAGCTCAAGGGGAAAATAAGAGCTCTGACTTAGCAGTTTAGAGCACGTTAATGTAAAAGCCACGAGGAAATCTTTTGCTTGCATGCGTAGCCAGTACATCAGCATAGGCACGGTTTGTGCTTTTTCACTTGCGGTTAGCAGGCTTGGGGGACTGAAATAGCCAGCTAAGATGTTACTTTACACAGCTGGTCTCCAGTACTGCTGCCAATCCATTGTTTGGGTGGCTTCAGGCTGATGCCACACCAAGAAAAAAAAAAAAAATCAAGACCAGTACTTGGTAAATAATTTAAACACTCAGCCATCAAAGTGGCTCTATGCCTCCACAGGGAAAATGACTACAAGTGGAGAAAATCCTTACCAACCAAGAGCTATGTCAAATTTCTTGCAGACTTTAATCTGGTCAGCAAACTGGGAAACCTGCTCTGATGCACATTCCGTTTACATCTGCACATGTTTTTATTGCAGAAAATCAAGTAGGTTCAATGTTGACATTTGGAGATAACACAGAAGATTTGCCCTTTTGAATTTTCTAAAAGTCATGGATAGGTCATTTTGGCTAAGCAGTCTGTGCCTAGGAGTTGTGCTTAAATTGCAAGTGTCTGGGATGTGTTATATCCAAAACGTGGAAGAACCTTGGAGTGACATTCAGAGATCTGAATCAGAGACCATGTGAATTAGCTGAACCCCTTAAACTGGCATCTCCTGAAATACTAGACCACATACTCCAATCAATTCCATTCCCTCTCAACGACTGACTTGAGTGGCAGTACACCTAATTTACTCACGTTTGAGTGAGAGGCAAACAGAGTAGTTTTATAAGGAAATCTTAACTTGACTTCCAAGTTTCAGCCATTTGCTCCTAGGATACAGTGCAGTCATTTTTCTAAAGTCATTCTAGGATAATCACTAGAGTGGAACAGCTCATAAAAGAACCCAAACCACAAGTCAAGAAGAGAGAAGCTACTCCAAATGTGTGTGTTTGGTTTTTTTTTTTTTTTAATATTTTATTTCAGACTGAAGACAGAGAATATACATAAGCAATTACAGAACTTGTGATCCCACACCATAAGACTGGAAGTCAAGATAGTCACATCTCAACCTAATCACTTGAGGAACATAACGTTGAAGGCTACCATCTATGTCAAATCCAGTCTCCTGAAATTACAGGTACCCAGGAATTAAGGCATTTTATCTGCAAAGGCTCACAAACCTCCACTGTTACCAAAGCAAAAGCTCTAACAAATGTCACACGTTTAGTAGCACAGGGCTGGCCACAAACTGTTTAATGTGCCAGATGAAGAACATGGAAAGGTCAAAGGCAGTGTCAGGATTGGCTTCCTACAATTTCAGGGAAGCTGAATTGATTAAACAAAAAAATTGATTTTAAAGCTCCTAGAAAAGGCAGGTTCTCACCACCTGCTACAGCAACATGCACAGTCTTAATTCAGAAAGAAAAATCAAGAATTAAGACAGGTTCTCCTTAAACCTTAAAATATGCAAACTTAAGCTTATTCGTAATTCATTGCAGCCTTTTGAAAATCAAGTGTTTTCTATCATTTAATGCACACTCTTTTTCATGCATTTGACTTACCAAAAAATCTTACAGAAATCTTTTCAAGACTCCCTTTGCACAGGATGTACATGTTATACAAAGCCCTGGTTTAGTTATAAGGCAGGTGAACCCTACCTCAGAGTGCCAAAAGCTGCACCAAACACCAACTGCTGTAGCATCTTCTGTTACATAAATATATAACAAATGAGATAGGCCAGATAATCATAATATAACAAAAACTTCTGGCTTCTTGTCCCCAGTTTGGAAACCTGATCATAACCCTAGACATCTGAGCTCTCTTTTCTTTACTACCAAATGCCTGAACTTGTTAGACTCCTTTGGTATTTTTAATTTTAAATTTTTATTGACTTCAGTGTTCCTTGCCAAGACTGAAAGAGTTTTTGCTAAAGCTTAGCATTTGAGTTGGTATGCATTGCTTAGGATTATTTGACAGGCTACAGCCAAACTGATATCAGTCTTCAGCCTTTTGGGAAACATAGACCTTTGGGGAGGATGAATGCTGCTAATCCAAAAGACTTTGTTCAACTATTAATACTGCATTCTGAGAGTCAAGAGAATGAACATCATTAACTTGGCACAACTCTAAATGCATTGTACTAACCTGAAAACGGGATCACAGCACTAATAAAATAGTGAGAATGATTTTGATCTGCAAACACACACGAGGCAACAATTCTGAAAAGAAAGCCATGTTTAAGTTTCTAAGTGATGATCCCTTTAAAGTAAAAGGCCGTCATTTAAAATTAAGGCTCAAATATAGTTCAGTAACCAGAGGGTCAGGATTTTGATTCTTCAGGGACAACACTGATGATGTTTTAACTAAGCCCTCTACTAATCCATAAGTCTTGAGTCTCAGACTGCCTAACTTGAATGGAGAAGGGTGATGCATTTCAACAAGGAAAGTCATACACCAATTTTAGATACTAGTAGGGTTAATTTTTGTTGAAAGCAGGTTATATTTTTGCTGACTTATACTCAGTTATTTTAGTACTGTTTGTTACCACACCCCACAAAACAGAAAAATAGATTTTGCCAAGTTAACAGTATTTTTTGTTTCTGAAAAAGCAATGAAATTATGAAGTTGCTATTAGAAATTTGGCAGCTCCGATCCTTGTCAGCTTTTCTTGGCTGCAATATATTTAGCATCACTCAAACAGCTTGCAAGAACCTGCATAAGTCCTGAAAACAACTTCTCTGAGTAAGCTGATTTTCCAGAATGACAATGAAGGTTTCATGCCCGTGAAGTCAATTTGACCAAGTCACCTCCCTGAAATGTGACTTAACTCTACAGAGGAAAAAAAATATCCTCAGATATTCTCTATTAAACACAGTGGGAAATTCTATTTAATCTTGTCTGGTCACCCTTTGATCACTTGTTGAAGAGCCATAGTCAGCAGAGCCCAAACACCCCCCACACAGAGGAGCGGCTTTGAGGACTGGGGAGTGTATGACTAATGCAGCTGATCATCTTCCATTAAAGAAATGTGCACACGGAGAATGAGAGAGAAAGGTACATCCAGAGCACAGCAACCACAGAAAAGAAAAAGAAGACCCAGCAATCTCTTTGGCTACTTTCTTTTCATCCCTTGTTCAAACCTTTAGAAAACCAAACACCGAGAAGCATTAACACACACAGCAATTCCTGTGAACAAGGTTTTTCATCCCTGGAGCCCCTCTAGCAGTCAAGAGGCAACTATCTGTCTTTCCAACAAGTTTTCCAAATCCTACTACGTGTATCTCTCCTTCAAAACCAAATAACCAACATCAGACACGAAGCTTTAAATCCAACTCCCCCTGAAGTGAGGCACATTCCAGCCTTCCTGCTGTACCACCTGAGGCTGCACACTGAGTGTGATTTGGAGGAAAGAGACAAACTGCAGATGTGCTGTGGAAGGCAAGAGGCTGAAGGTGAGCTTAGCAATATCAGGGAAGAATCACTTCAGGGGCTGGTGAGATCCTTAGTGAGGCAGTCTCTCAAACAAGGATAACTGTGCAGGTGTCTGGTCGCTGATCAAGGAGCCTGAGGGCAAAGGTGATGAGAGTATGGAGAGAGGTAGAAAAATCGGGAAAAGGACATCACTAATGATGAACTGGGGATGCAGTTTTACTGGAAGCCTAGGGAAGTTTGGATAAGGACCACCATGACCCACAAGGTCTCTCCCACAAGCTGCACTGGTAAAGCATCCCTCTAAACATCCCTTTTCTTATTTAAAAAAAACCAAACAAACAAACCAACAAAAACTTTGATAAACAGTTAAATTTCAAGCAAGTAGCGTGGCTTCAGAGCTCCAGATGGTGCAGTGCCTGTTAGGACTTTGCCCCTTCACAAGGGCTGGCAGAACCCCCCTCCCCATCTGACAGACTCTGCTCAAGCTAAGTGGAACAAGTTGATTGAATTGAAGCAGCAAGGAAGAGGCAGGTCTGAGAAACAGACCTGTTGCACTCCTTGATCAGCAGCTTCTACACAAAGCAGACCTGGATCAATCTATGCTGATAAGCTGTAGATTGTGGGCATTAAATTCAGCCACGTCTCATAGCAGTCACAAAAGATTATGGTGCAAAGTCAACAGTATTGACAATTACTGCAGTGCCTGAATACCAAGACCTCTGCTGTGTAATTTGGAGGTTACTGCTGCAGAGGAGACGCAGTATGTGCAAAAGGGAATGTTGGGTATAGTTTTAATAAATCCAAATTTCCAGCCTGACAACTATTTCATGTACCAGAAAATAAAATTGAATCAATACAAAACTTAAGTCAGTTCATAAAAAACAATGCTTCTCTGACCTGGCATTTAAATCCACTATGTTATTTAGATAAATCACTTTAAACTACTGTCATGAGAATCCACATTCAATTTTACTATGTATTATGATTTTTATCACAGCTTTACCCATGTAATGCAAAAATTCTCTAAAAACTCCAGCAGTGAGTCTTGTTGTTTAATACACGACATTTGCCTTGTCTTCCCCCTCTCTACATCTTTCAGGATTATTGCTGCCTTTACACCACCCCATCAGAACAGCTTTCTGGAAGCTGCTCTTCAGGCATCCATGATTTTTGAGTTTACTACTGCCTTATTGGCAGAACTTGCTCTTTGCTGTGACCACTGTGACTTTCATGGGTTGCCGAAGTCTTAGTTTAATGCAATATCGCCCTCTTATTTCTCTTTCCCTCTCCACTTTTGCACAGGCATCAAAGCTGCAGTCATCACCATGGAAACTAGCTGGAGAATTAAAAAAAAAAAAAAAAAAAAAAAGCACATAGAATCATGCAAAGCTAGTGCACTGCCACCCACTGGGTACTGGCGTTAGGGAGCCTTGAAGTACAAAGCAACCCTGCTCAGTGTTAGCAAAGAACCCCTCACTGCAGCTGCCTGCATTCAGACCCAAATATATAGATTTTTGGCGTCAATTATTCTCTCATCACATGGCAGGATTTGCTCATGGTGCTCAGATCACCCTGATGAAATTCAAGGTTAATAGACTCAGACTCCTTGCTGCCTCAAGAACATAGGAATCTCTTGTTTTCATGCAAGTTTAATCAGCAATGTGCTCATGCATGATACATTGCTTCATCCTCTGCAATGGCTTACTAATTCCCAGAGTGCAGGCACGGGCATCCTGGGAAAACCCACCCATGCAATTCCAGAGGGAGCTGCAGGGCTGGGTTTTATCAAGGATCAGGCCATGAACTTGCAGCTTCTTCTACGAGGTATGAAATACCCAAGAGGATTTGGGATTTCACGGAGCTGGCTTTTGTTGATCCATAATGCTTTGTGTTACTGGCCAATAGTAACTAATAGCAGATTTTACTTTAGGAAGATCTCCATGGTGATCTGAGCCTGCTGATATCAGCTGGTTTTTTGGTGTGGATACAAGAACAAAAAAAGATACTCTAATTAAAGGGAAAAAGATCTCAAAAAATTGGACAAAGGATGAAGAACTCTCGACAATGCTGTAGTGCAGTTCAATCCTTCAGACAGAAGCAAAACACTCTGAATCAATCTTTCTAATGTAGTTTATGTAATTAAAATAATTAGGAAAAACATTGACTTCATGGTATGTCCTGTCATTTACTGAAAAAATAAAGAAAAAAGGCAAAAAAAAAAAAAATCCTTAAGGGGATCACAGTACTTTAAGACAGAATTTTCAGTCCTGCAGCAGTATTACATATCAGCTCTCTAGCACAAATCTTTAAAACAAGAAAAGGGGAAAAAAAGAGAAAGGTATTCAGACCCAATTTGTTCTCTTTCTATACTTTTCTACATCCTACATTTCAAGATACCTTTTAATCAAGTGAGCTGCTGAGATTTTCACAAATTTGGAAGGGTATTTTTTGATTTCATCTCACGTTTCTGAAAACAACTGGATGTTTGTTTCCTGAATGACTATTTTTTCTCCCTTTCTCCTAAATGGGTTTTACAAATACATCCACGCACTTTTTTCAAAACTGACACTCCAGAAAAGAATTAGATTTTGTATTTTTATCAGGCACAAGCCATGCAAGAAAATAACTTAAAGTAGCAGGTAATTACACCAATGAAATATTTATGGAAAATGATTAGACCAAAACACTTTTATCTCAGGATATATTTCTATTTTACATAATTATGCAAGAGAAAAAAAAAAAGAAAAAAGGGCAAGTTTAAGAGTTACACAAATTTACAGTTCTCTCTTTTTACAATTGAGAACACAGGCAGTGATTTCCAGAAGGCTGATCAAGTGCAAGCCACTGTTTGCAGTTATACTTATTTTGGGGAGGTATAGCCATGACAGAGCTGTCTTCACCCAACAGTCCTGGAGAAGCAGTAGAAGTCATCCCTTCTCCAGTGTCAGCACTGAGTCCACATTGAGATGGATGATGCATTAACAGAGGCTGGGCTGGTGCTGGCACTGCTGGGTGATGTGATCGCTCACTTTTCCCTGCTGGCCTGAGAACAGTCTTGTATTTGTTGGCCATCTCTTACCCTGAGACTACAGTGCACAGGACACATATGGCTTTTTCATTGCCTGCTCCTACTGCACAGGTCCTGGAGAGCTCCCAGGCACTTCAACAATGCAAAAATTAATGCTGAGTTCAGAGCCCAGAACGATTTGATTTGGCTCCCCTGGCCAACTTGTGAGCAGCCTTTCTGAATAGAAGAGAGGAAAAAAAGGACTGCTACAGATAGCCCAGGAACAGCAGTGGAGAACCTTCCCATAACACAGATCTGCTCTCAACACTACCAGATAAAATTAAGCCATGATTTTGTCTGTGAACATTAAGGTCAGAGTGAGCAACACAGACAAATGCTCCTGTACTGACACTTCTGTAATGGCTGGCATCTGCCTTCCCATTTCTTCCAATCATGAGGCAGTTACCTAAATTGCCAGGTCATTCCAGACCTTCCCAAAGTATTCAAAAACATATTGGTAAAGTAGAAAATTGGCCTGTGTGAGAACGACTGCACTTTGTGTCAGAAGGCAAGTCTTCAGGATGCTGAATATTGGATTGTTTTGGTTGCAGTACCCTGGAACCTCTGTAAATGTGTCAGCACTGTGGGAGTTGGTTTCAGGTCTTTATAAAGCCTACGTATTTATACATAGGGTGCATTTTTATACATATGCTAGAAATGGAAAGCAACTCCCATATGGATCAACAAATATATATCTATAAACACAATATAACAGAGGCTGGAGCAGGGTCCTATTTAATCCATTCTAGACCTAAGGCACCATTTATGTCACAAGCTGCTGTGCAGAAAAGCAGTTTTCATGCCAAATACAGTCCCTGTGTTGGTGCCAAGGCCAAAAGAGCAAGAGCAAATGCAGAACTTGAGATTCTTCCCTTGGGGGCCTCCCACAACAGCCTGCAGAGAGCAGATGGGAAAACACCACTGCGTCCAGGCACAGTTCCTGTGCCCTCCAGCAACCTGAACAAAAATTCAGGTGCTGCTGGTTGTACTACCAGGCTAATCCCATCCTTCCTATACACATCTGGTGGGAGGAAACATGTCTGTCCCCTGCTGTGCTTCTGCTCTGGCCCCCAGCAAGGGTTGCCTTGGACCACAAAGAAATTTGCCCAGACGCTGCCTCAGGATTCCTGAACTGTCTAAAAGACCACATACTTGACAGCATCTACAGGGTTTCCTCTGAGAGCAAGATGTAAAACAGCTCATTGGAGTGGACAGGCACAGAATATAGATTTGGAGGATGGGACAGATTAACAAGAAGAGAGAGAGCTTTAAAGATACCAAATGCCTTTACATGGAATCATCAACATGTAGGCTCTGATTTCCGCCACCTTGATATAGAGAAAAGAGATTGTCTTCTAAAGATCCCTGGGGAGAAAACTTCAGGTAGAAGAAAAAATGATTAGTTCATGTATTTGCAAGCCTTCCACTAAACAACAGCTGATGACAACATTAGACATAGGAAGGAGCAAGGAATTAAGGGATAAGAAGCACAGCAGAAGTCACAGGATAAACTCTGCACAGAAGACAGAAAACTTGAAGTCAAAGTATATAAAGCAGTTTATCTTAGATGCAGAGGCGAGAAGGCCAGCTCTCCATCTCACGTTGTAATGGTCAGCTCTCCAAAGGAACATCCAAAGTGTGGTTTTTTTCTCAGTGTTTCCTTAGGCAACATGGTGAACAAAGGTTAATCATGCTCTTCACTGCTGAGTCATTACAGTTCCTCTCTTTAAACTATTATGTAGATGTATTAAGATGAAAATAAATGTAAAAGATAGTCATTTTGAAAAAGTACATGCAGTTAAAATTACACACAGGAATTAGACCAGTCCCTCAATTCTATAGACTGCTGTGTATGGTATTACTTCCCAGAAATATTGCTGAAACCAGTAACATGTCCAAAAGCTGAAATTAACTTTACATACTACTGCCACATAGAAGGTATGTTTCTAATTCAAATAAAATGAAAAGTGCGTTCCAAAATAGGGCAAAATGAATGATGAGGATGTGGAAATCAAAGGGTCTGAAAAAGGATTTATATGTTACAAGTTTCTAGGAAGGACAGATGCCAGTACACACATTAAAGACAGTGACACTTCCCTAGAGAATTTCAATAATACTTCACCCTTAAATAACACACTCAAAACACTTCACAGACATTAACTAATTAATCTTCAATCCTCATGTGGCTGTAAAAATTACACAGTAGGGAAATAAGGTCAGATCTTCGGAGGAGATCAAGTTGAGATTAAACAGATTGCCCCAAGGCTACAGACTGACTTGACAGCAGAGACAGGGTACAGCTCCCAGGTCCAACAGCCACCCTACCACTGGGAGAGAATGCCTTTGGAGGGAGACTGACAGCCCCAAACAACTCCAGCAGATGCCCAAACTTAGCAAAAGGCTTAGGCAAGATCAGATGCCTCTCAGTGCTCAAAAGACAAACCTATAAACAGATCTTCAGGGATGAGATGTTAACTATGAACCCACAGACCTTTCTATCCCACTGGGGTATTGGTAGGAGAGGAGGTTTCCTCAGCAGGACACACCCCTGTGCTGCACCTCCCCAGGACATCTTCATCCTAGATCCAGATTTGCTGCATGCCAGGCAGCCATCACCACTTTAGCTTATGGGAGGCTTCAAACACCAGGGGCACATTTTAGGAATACTGTACAGAACATGGTGAAAATTACAGCTGGTCAAGTCCTACCTACCTACCTGCTTCCAGAGTATTTGGATGGATGGAGAAAAGGTGACTTTCAGGAGTGTTGGAGGGAGGCAGGCAGGCCACAGAGCTGATAGTTTTGCCTACAGCCACAATGCCAAGCAGGATTGACTCTCAGCTTCAGAATGCTTTGAAAATAGTTAAACACTATTTAAAAGGTTCATTTCTCACTGCATCACTGTCAGAAGTTTAATAAATTAAAAGCTCAGCTACTGCAAGCAGCAATATGTCCACCAATCCTGGGCTGCCTCTGGGTGAAGATCTGGGGTTGGTTTTGAGAAGTAAAACTGTGTCTAAACTTCTCATTATATTAAGAAAAAGTTAAGTGCTAGAAAATAGCTGGACCTCTAGCAGAAAGTTATTTAAAAAGCCAAGGGTTTGAATGACAGTTTCTTTTTTTCCACTGTGCCTGATGGGATAGAGAAATGGTGCCCGGGGTCCAAGGTCTGTCTTGGCAAGAAAGGCTGTGCAGATTGGGAGCAGGAGAGGACAGAGGAAAGGGTCCCACCAACGTCAGCAGTGGAAAATTTAGTATTAACTGAGAAAGGTGACTTGGATGAAGATAAATATAGTCCACAAGTGAAGACAAGTGACTTGCTAGACAAAGACAGCAATGAGCTGTGAGGAAGGGATAGAGGCAGTGTGTTCTGTAAAAAAAGGAAAAAGCACGCACACAAAGACGTAAACAAGATTTCAGCTTGAAGGAACTGGCAGTTCCTCTCTGTCACTAGCATTTACATTGCATTTCCTACAGCCTTTATAAAACCTGGCTCCTCTAATTCATTCTAATTCACTCTCTAATGTCTCCACACGGCTCTTTCAGTGCGTGTGGGCAGTCTAGAAAGCAGTAGTTGGACAGCTTTTGACTGAAAGGAAATGTTTTAGGCACAGCTCAAAGCCTGTGGGGAGTCAAGAGAAAGGGCTGAATTTGGCCTTTAAAAGAAACAAAATGCCAGCAGAGTCACATGAATGCTTAAAACAACTTCTCTGCTTAAACAGAAGATGCATATGCCTGAGTTTGGTCTTAGCCACTAGCTGTAGCAGGCTGGTTTTAATTAATAGCAGGTGGTGGCTCACTCTTTTGGCAAGAGAGCAGATGTGAGTCAAAGTTTTAAGATATTAATGCAGTGTTTACCTTGCTTAGTAAAAAACATTGTTCTGCAAACAGTTGTCCAGGACCACATCTGTACAAACACTGCACAAGGATGTGGGATCTGGGTGGACAGTTGGGAATATGTGACACCTCACAGCAGTGAAGGCTACCAGGATCCAATGTTGTAGCAACAAGGGCACAATCCCCTTGATCAAGGGAAATTATTAATCCCCTTACTCAGCACTCATTCCACCACAGCTGGAATACTGCCTCCAATTTGGAGGTCCCCTGAAAACACGAAAGATGTTGATCAGCTTGACTGAGTCCATCCGAGGCCACCAGGCTGAGTCAGTCTAACTTGGAACAGAGAAGGCTTCAGGGGACCTACAGAAGCCACCAAGTGCCTAGGCAGGGCTTACAAAGAACACAGACATGCTCTTCACTGAGCTACATGGGGGGCAAGGAGATACAGCAGTCTGGACTGGATGTACTGAACACGCTCACCCTGAGTAATTAAGGATTGGTACAGAAGCCCTGAGGAGCTGAAGAATCTCTGTCCCTAAAGATTTTCAAGACCTGACTAGACAAAACCCTGAGCAAGCTGGTCTGAATTCAGTGCTGTCCCTGCTCCGACCAAGAGGTTGAACCACATAATCTCCCAAGAATCTTTCCAACCCAAACAATCTGATGATCCCCACACCACAGGCACACGTAGGACACAGTACGTGTGTTTATAAAGACAATATGTTCCCAAAACACTGAATTACAATGCAATTGTTATAAACCCAACAAAATAAAACAAAACCAAACAAAAAACCAACCAAACAAAAAAAGCCTCCAAAGCCAACACAGTAACCCACAGCACACAGACCATAGCTCACACAAAAGCTCAAATCTTTTCTCATAAACCTTTGCAAAACAGCCATCACCTCAGCAAATACAACAGGCAGAAAATGTGTGAACCAGTACCATCTCTTGAGTTTAAAAGACTTCATGGCCAGCTGAGCATTCATCCAATGGATTTACAGCTGTACAAAAGTGCCATAAATGAATAAAATCAGGTGCCTTGTGCAAGCCAACTCAGACGCCATGACTTGCTCTGCAGAAGAGCACAAATCAATGAAAGCAAAGCCACTTTTAAAGTAAGACTGGTCTGAAAACAAATGAGATTAAGTTATTGACTGCAAAGTGTCTCATTTTAAACAGAGATTACTGGCTCCACACTAGTATTCCACTTGATTTAGATTTCCACGTGCATCTGATTTAGGTTTTATCACTGCAAGAATAATAGCACTCTGCCTTTCACATTAAGTAAGTTCTTTTTCGTATATAATGTTTCTCAACTAGATATCCCACAGTTTAATTAAATTAAAATTGAAATCGCATCGTAAGAATATAGACCATTTAGTACCTGAGACACCAAGCATTCATTCTGTTTCATGAAGAAATTAATTATGTGAGAGTCATTAACAACAACTGTAATTCCTTATGGATTTAAATTATGTTTTGAATTGGAAAACTAAAGTTTCTAGCTGATTGAAATTCTTCACGGTGGCAAAAATGAATTAATGATGTTAATATTCCATATGTCTAAAACTTGGCATGGGAATGAAATTCTGCGTTAAATCTAAAGGTAGCAGCATAGACAGTGAAAGAAGAGTAACCTATTCCTATCCTACTGATTTAGTCCTACAGTAGTCTGGAGTATGTCTGGATGAGCTACAGTCTGTGGGTTCAAACTGAGTACTGATAAAATCAACAGCAGCCTTGGAGTTGACTTCAAGAACGAGAGGACTGGGCTCTGGGTTTTCCAGATTATGTACCTTCTCTCTTCTTCTACAAGTAAACCTCTGAGCATTTTTTTCCTCAGCCATGATCTAAGAGAAATTTTTCCCTGCCTAACGGAAAGGGAGAATGATAAAAAAAGACCTATAGAGAATGATAAATACAGTATTTCAAAATTGGGCACCCTGCTGTTAATTATCATCATTTCCTCAACAGTTTATGCATATTCAAATTATGCTGGCACTTTTCCTTCTGAGGAAACAGTTTGAAAGGGGATAGGCAGGAGGAATCTCTACAGCACAGCATGCAGTTTGAAAATTCACACACTGCATCAGCAGAGCCAATTTCCCATATATATAAAACCTGGGTTTAACTTCTGCAAGAAAAACACTCACATTCATCCCCTTTATCGTCCTTTAGGGACACTTCTGTTGGTTGACAGCATCATGCAGAGAAACAAAATGAATATGCAGGGCAAATTCCAAACCAGTGTAACCCCCACATAACCTTCTTTTCCCAGGTCCAGGGCTCTATTTTGGAACTGGAAGGTAAACTGTGAGCTCTGCTGAGGACACTTGCTCTCCACTGTCAAAGCCAACCAAACGCTCAGGGTTCAATTTGTTTCCAGGAAAAAGGCACTGATTAATTAAAATGCAAAAGCATCTTCCTGCCAAATATTTTCCCAACCTTATGTTCAGCTAAGAATTATTAAGGCTTGCCCACATCCTCCAAAAGGCTGGTAGCCACTCTCAACACGCCATCAGCTATCACCCAACAAGAGTCCATGTTTGCTGGGGAACAGATTGCAACCAAACAGACAGGCAGCACATTGGCTGAGGGTTTTCCCTGAGCCTCACTCGCAGCTTCTTTGGTCTAAAGGCCAATAGCTGCTCTCTTTACTACAGCCATGCCTGGTTAGCCTATAAAATCCGACCCCTTTAAATAGCTGTTACTTCTTGGCCATGGCTGCTGTTCATTGCAGCCTCCCATGCTGCTCTGGGGTAGAGAGGGAAGGGGTGTTTTTCAGGACAGGGGGTGAAGTGAGCCCCAAGTGCTGCCCAAGGCTCCACATGCTCCCAGGTCATGCCAAGCCATGGGAGCTTCTGCCACAGCAGCTTAAATCCCCTTTGACTTCCACGAGACTGGCCATGCTTTAAATCAGGCATATTGTTAAAAGTGTTTTGTTGATGAAAATACTCACAATTTAAAAAGTAGAATTAAAAGAGCTCCTTACTGAAGCTCATACAGCCCCCACTGCAATCGCAGGGCAAGTTTCTCCATCTACTTCCAGAATTTAAATGGTGACCTCCTTCAAACAACCCTCGTTGCACTGAAAGGCCAGGAAATGGAGTCATATTAGGATTAATGACTTGAATTAGCTCTCTTGCACCTGTGCCTCACTGTATCCATGGCAAAGACAAACAGTAGCTTTGCCCTTATGAAGCAATGCTTGAGGGTTTCTCTGGTATCTACGCAAAATCTTTTCTCTCTTTGTCTTACCAGATAAACTACTTCAGAAGGAAAGATGTCTCCCACTGTAAAAGTTTCTGGATATGAAAAATGCAAATCTCAAGCAGCAATAATGAAGAAAATCAATTTTAGACTCCTGGTGGCTACTTTCCTGCAAAGCTGTATTATTTTTCATCAAGCACCTACAAGAACCAGATCACGTTTTCCAGCTTTCTGTTCCTCTCCTGTGTAATGAGGGCGAGTCATGTATATTGCTTTCATTTAATTTACCCTAGAAATTCAGAGTTATTGATTGTAGTTGGTAGACTTCCTAGCTATAAGAGACTGGAAGCAACACTTTTATGCCTTTTGTATTGCTTACTGCAGAAAGGGACCCAAAAAGAAGAAGGGGGGGAAAAAAAAAAAAGTGGGTAGGCAAAATTAAGCTTCGAGGCTGGGGGAAAATATATCGTGGAGATGAAATACTGGTTGGCAAAACATAAATACGTAACACAACTAGAGCTGTAGGCTGCCTTTTATAACGTTTATTTAAAGAAGTATCTGTAGAACTGATTATCTGAGAGATGTCAGAAAGGTCTAAAGTAATCAGGTATAATTTGTATACAAAAATTCACTGAAAAACATGGAGGTTTGTGGAAGGACCAGAAACTATTTTTTAATTTGGATAGTGTTTAAGTGAACAGTTTTGCAAAGGAAAGGAAAAGAACAACAGAATTCTGAGGAAATATTTTGCTTGGATATTTTAAAAGCAATAATTTAATTCAGAAAGCTGCCAAAATATCAAACAGGATTAATGATAGAATATTTTGCATGATTTGGTAGCTTACAAATGAATGCACAGAGCCAGCATCTGTCAACTCCCTCAGGCAGCCTTGCTTAACGGAATGCAATTTCTTACCTGGAAAACATAAATAAGAAACATACATTTACATTTCACTCTGCATAACTTAATATGTTATTTAGTACCCTAAATCACACATGAAACCAGTTCTTCCCTATTAAGCATGCAAAGACGCTGCATCACTTGTGTAGAATGTTTTTAAAATCAACAGTAGTTTCCAATTAAAACAGTTCAGATGTAAATATTTATACCAAATACAGAGACGTGATTAACATTCCTACCAGAGACAAGCTCGCTGGGATACAACACTTCCCATAATTACCCCCTGCTTAAGGACTAGAGTCCTTTGATCCCCCCAGGCAGCAGGAGCAAGGAGGGCTGCTCTGAGCAGCCCAGGTGGCTACCCCAAACCACAACCATCACAGACCTCCTAAGGGTCCTCCTTCCCACAGGGAAAGCGCTCTGGGATATGAGCCACAGCATGGCACACGTTCCTGGAGCACCATCCCTGCTCTGGGGTTTCACACAGGGATCACAGCTGGGAGGTGCAGCCCTGGCAGGAGGGGACAGGTAGGAGAGGTGCACAGGCAAGTCTCAAGCAGTGCATGAAGCTTGGCTCTGGTTCAAATCCCTGACCAGGATTCCGGGGAAACTTCAGAGAGCATTTTAATTTCTCCCTCATGTTGCACTCGCATCAAATCTGCAGTTCCTTTCCACCTGGATCAATTGGTATTGAATGTGAACAGACCCCTGAGGCTGTGCTCAGGTATTAAATGTTTTTGGGGCAAGTCTCTGCAGTCAATAGGAAGAAACCTATAAGCCTAGAATGATCCAAAATCCACAGGGGTCTAGGCAGAATCCATACAACTGCCATGAAGTCCTTGGCTGCAGTCATAGATTGATTACACATTTTAAAAAGAAAAGTATTAATGTATAAAGCTTCTACAATGGACAAAATCTGCAACACTAAAGAAAACATCAGTAAAACACTGCAGCTCTTCACTGACATCTTCAAGCAACAATGTGAAGCCAAGTCAAACAGCCAAATGCAAATGCCCAGGAAATGAGAACGAAGTGGCCATGTGGTGCCTCATTTCACGTGGGTCCACCAAACTGTGTTGGCTTTTTTCCCCTCTTCTTCCCTCAAAATACCTTCCAATTCTGCTACTCGAGGCAATAGAAGAAAATTTCAGCAAGCCTGGAGTTGGGCTCTTGATGCACATCATAAGAAATCCTCAAAAAGACTAGGAAAAATATCTGGTAGCTCCAAAGAAGCCATCCTGGCTCCCTGGATTACTCAGGTGGAGCTGTGAAAAAGATTTCTAAACCTCCCTCACCCCACATCAACTTTATGAAGTTTCTTCTCCAGAAAGTTTTTAATTGCATTTTAATTATACAAACATGCCATAGGCTTGTGGGTTAGAACACTGGCTTAAGTTGAAAGGAATAGGTATCCATCAATCTCATCAACAGTATCTGCAAAATACTCATTTCTGCAGTATTTATGCTTCTCTTTCTGTGAGGAAACTATTCCATATTTATTAATTAAACTAACAAAAGTTCAACTTCACTACACAGGAAATCTGTGAGAGCTCTCTGCACCCCATATCTATGAACGTCATTTTCTTAAAGCACCTGTATCTGCAAGCAAGGCACTTCAAAGACAAATTTCCTTGCTATGTTTAAGAATGCAAGAAGAAATGCAGCCCATGATATATCAACACATTTTCTGAGAAAATTGCATTTGCAGGGCTCTCCAGAGTTTCTCCAAGTTCAAGGGATACTCTTAAATATTGTTAGGTCAGAGCTGATGCACTTTATTTTCCCACAGGCTTGCAGCATAATTTAATATCTAAACACACCAGTCCAAATGACCCAGCAGTCTTTGGGGCTGCCTGAAATCACATCACCCAGGCCATGAAGGAATGCTTTCCGAGGTTACTGCAAAGAATTGCTGATGGAGTACACCAAGGATGAGAGAAAGCAGCCCTGCTCCCTGGTGGGCAGTGAGGGCAGCAGTAGGTAGAGAAAGGAATGATGCTGACAGTTCAGCTCATATTCATTCTGGCCCTGGTCAAGGGGGGCAGGACCAACAGAGAAGGATGCTCCTCCCTACAGCTGAACTAATTTGATGTGCAACTTTTTTGATGCAAAGCACGTGGGGCACCTGTAACAGAGGGCTGACCAGCTCTCAAAGCTGCCCTTGTATCTATCAAACCCAATTGTTTGTGGAAAGACTGAACAGGCAACATGCTCCAGAACTGTGTTTCAGGAGCCAGAATACCTCAAGGATTGGTGGAGGTAAGAGGGAGGATTGCTACAGCAGGCAGGGATTTAAAGCATGAATCAGAGGAGTCTGACCACAGAGGCCTGCTCCCTGTCCCTTGGAGACATGAACCATGACAGCAGCACACACAGACCAGAGACCAACTGCGTTAGGGTTTCCTGAATGCACATGGCTTCTTCCCTCACCCACTAATCTCGTAATTCACAATCACTGTATTTAATATAGACAAACAGCGGGTGCTCCCCGGGAACTATCACAGACCCACTGTAGAAGAGCAGGGCTATGCCAGGCAGCCACTGCTCATGTCATTGCATCAAGAGTTGTTGATGTTCTTAATGCTAAGCAGTGGAAAACAGATATGAGCTCCCAAGCACTTGCAGGCTGCCCCCAAATGCCTCCACACTGGCCACCCTCTCCCAAAGATCAGGGCATCAGGCAGCCCCACAACAATGAGCAAAGAATTTATCAGATATGGATTCAGCACTGCCACAGAGCATGAGAAGCACAAACTGTCTCCTTCATCCAGTACATTTAAGTATAATGACAGATCACGCTGCTCACATGGCTCAGTTGGGCTCAAATGCCGGTTTCTGCTACAGATGTGTGATGTAGGAGGGCTCAAAACTGACAGGTTTTAAACCATATTTGAAGGAAATTTGACACAGATGTTGTTGCCTCAGCAAAATGTTACATGGAAAGAAAAGCAAGATTTATAAACTTCCCAAGCCTACTTGTTAATTCTCAGCATCACCTCTTGGTTCCCCCTGCAGAGGGGAGATTTTGCCTCGTTCTCCCCTTAAATACAGGGGATCGTTCCTCCCTGCAGAGCATTGCTAAATGACACACTGAGCTCTGTGTCTGAAGTCATCACACTCAGTGAGAGGTGTCATTAACGCATGACAGTGACACGAGGCTCTGTTTGCACAGCACCACTTCAATGTCACAGGAAACCTGAGAGAGTTGGGGGATTTGGATCTGAAGTGTGACGTCCCCATTTAAAATGCAAACATCTGGGACAAGGAACAGAAGGGCTTACATGCTTGCTGTTGGGCTGGCAGAGCTGCTCACAGCCATAAATGAATTATCTAAATGTTTTCCAAAGAAAGATTCAAGTAACCCTTGCAGCTTCCTTCATATTTGCCACCGCTTTTGCAAGGATTCTTTCCGAGAGGTTTTTTAAAGGTTGTATTTCCTCCTACCTTGCTACTGCCATGGGAGCATGAGGAGACCTCCAGGGGCCCATCCCTGAGAGGTCCCCAGGAGCTTGGGGCAGACATGCCAGTCCTGGTGACATCAGCCCCACAAACTATGCTCCATGGACACTGTGCTGCACCCAACATGCAACACTCACCCCTCCTCACCAATTTCTGTCTCTGCTGATGTGCTAACTCCTGACTTTGCTGCTGAGCTGACAGGTAGTCCAGGGCAACTCACTCCACACATCAGCCCTCCCTCTGTACCCTCTGTCTGTCCCAGAGAGACTCAGTCTGTGAGGTCAGGACTTGCACGGCACAGCAGCAGGCTCCTGATCCCACCTGAGGCACTTCCAGCATAAAAAGAAGTAATAACAAAGCTGGCTTTGACTGTTAAATGGTAGGTCTTTAAAAGAGACTTCCCTCTCCTGCTCATTTCAGAGTCAAACAAATGTTTGGACGTTGAATACATGCAACTCTGGCCTGGGTTATACTGCAAAATATAAACTGTAAAGTAATTGAAAGGGACAGGTCAGAATATTTAGCTGATCTTTCCCAGATGCTTTTAATTTCTTGAGTTGGCGTATGAGAATATTCTGGTGATGAATGAACTGTTTATACCAGAAACCCAGTAATAAAAACAATGCCCTTAAAACTGAAAATATTCTGATGTGCCTTTATGAATATGACACAAGGGCTTGGGGAAACAAACATCAGCAATTGAAGTGGGATAGAAGACTAAAATATCAAACAATTAGGCTTGCTTGCATGAAATAATTTATAGCAGCAGAGCTGCTGCAGGTTTTACATTGCAGCTTTATTATCTTAACAATTAGCTTGAAGACTATGGCCACAGCCCAACAAGCCCATACGTCTCTATGGTTTCATGGTATGCAAGCAGTGAGAGGTGAAAAAGAATCTTTACATTATTTCATAACTTTAAAGAACACCATATTGTGCATAACAGGATGAAGCACTTTTTTAAAAATTCAGTGTTATTTTAGCAGCAATAGCTTTCACTAGCAGCTTTCTGAACACAGCTGTGTAGGGAGGAAATTATTTTCCTAACATTTACTTCTTTCAAAGGCTAAAAAAATGTCATGGCTAAAAGAGTCATGACTGCAGCCTTAGGTACAGACTAACACTCATCTAAGTATTAAGACTTAGCTAAGGGTGCCAAAACCTTATCCAAGTTAGGGGTTTATTGGTAGCAAACAAAGAAATGCCAAAGGGAAACAGCAAAAGTGAACATATCTGCAGTAAAATTAATATTCTAGCAGCCTGGAGAACAAGTAGTTTCTCAGCTGTTTGAGTAAATATTGACAGCAAATGAGGTCAGTTACCTGAATTTCAGATGAAATCTGGAAATGTTTGATATCAAATCGTTCCCAACACTACCAAACATTTTGTGAAACCATATCTTTGTGGATCTTTTTCCCCCCACCACTGGTTGACAAATTCCTGCCCCGAGGGGATGAACGTCCAGCCCTGCATATTGCAGAGGACCAGGTGGATGGACAGGGAGAAAGCACAGCAGGTAGCAACAAATACAGTTTATCAGCACTGAAAGTAATGAGATGAATCAGATTCAGACCAAAGATTCATCTCTGTGTTGCTACATTGAAACTCGAGAGAGAAGGCAGAGAAAGGCACTTCAGGCATTAATTATTACCCAACGCAGTGCAGACTCCGTTACTTGCAGGCGGCTGCTCACACAGCAATTGCTCTGCTGCCAAGGACCCTTCTGCCCCCGACCTTCCTGCAGTCAAATGGGGCTGACAAAGGTCAGCTAACCCAAATAACTTATAATAGACACACCCTTTCCTGACAGGGAAAGTAAGTACCTTGCCACATATCTTTTAGCACAGGAGGGGAAGGAGATAAGAAGCACTGCCCCGGTGTATGACTGGGTAAGTCATTCAGAGCTGCAGGGGAAGAGCAGCTGCGGTGGCAGGATGGGGTGATTCTGCAGAATGACTAAAACCTGTTGAAAAAAAACATACAGGTGACCAGTCAGAAACCTTAAGCACCAAAAATCACAGCCTTAAAGCTTCAGGCTGACTCAGCATCTCCAGCTACTAGTGCCACCTGCGGCAACAAACTCCCAGCTGTGGGCAAAAGACACCAAGTTATTTAGTGAATGAAACCTTCAGTCCTTCTAAACTGATCTGAATTTTCACTACCAACTCCAAGTGCTTACGTTTCCAACATCCTAAACCCACAGGGCTGCCCTCCCTACATCTCAACACTGTCAATAAATTGCTTAAGTTTCAGGGCAACAGAACAAAACACGGACAAGCCAATGCCCAGAGATCCGTTGCTAAAGAAACAAGTTTCCCTTCACTGCATAAAATTCTAGGAATGTGCTGCTGAAGTGATCAAAAGCTTATCATTGGTGCTATTAAATCTCTGAGGGTTGCCATTTTGGGTGCCTATTAAGGGTTTATATTTATGTCATAAATCATCTTGTTGCATTCCACAGAGAGCGATTTTAACACGAGGATCATACCCCTTAACTAGCTTTTTATAGGAAATTTAAAGGCTGAGGAGCAGTAATGGCACTATTAAAGACACCTACTTTTTGCTTCCTGAAAATAATAGCATGCTACAGAGCCATGAAAAGAGAAAATGATAGCAGCGCTAACCTGCAATAATTACACTAATAAAAAGAAAACAGCACTGAAGAAATTATGGGCAGAAAGACACTAAAATCTCTGTGTCTAGCATAACCTTTCAGAGAATATATTTGCAAAGTATATAAAAAGTTCCAGTTATTTCAAAGGTTATGCTAATGTTCTTCCCTTATTTAAATTGACACCAGTTATTACTACACTTTCTTGGTCCAGAGTCAAAAAAATAGAAGAAACGTAAATTGTAGATATAAAATTATAGTGTTATTTGTTATTACACTGTTATTAAAGTGATATTTACTAAGTTCAGGCTGCTCTTTCTCCTCCCTAGTGTAAGATTTGGCAAGGAACAGGAAAAGCCTGACTTTACAACAGAATCACTTAATGGATTTTTAACATCCCACATTTTCAGCAAAATGAAGGGAATAGAAAAAGAACAACATGAGGGCAGACACAGACACCAAGCTTTGGTGCAGAGACCATGGACATCAGTCTTCCTGCCACCCTGGGAAGGCTTTGGGTTCTCCTGCCCCAGAAGCCCCTCAACCTCTCAGCTTCCTGCTGTACCCACTTCCCCTGGGCTTCTCCTCCCAACACAAGCCCCTCTCTGCAATGTGTATCTGTGCAGAGATCCCCACCTTCAGGTGGAGACCAACTGTATTAAATTTGCTCTGAGCCAGAAGCTCCTCCTAGGTGATGTGGAGGGTTGAAGAGACATCTCCAAGCAGAGAGCTGCAGGCAGAAAAGAACAAAACATGGCTATGGGCAGGGAAAGGTCTGAGTCCTCTTCCCAGACATCCCTCTGATGCACACATCACCCTTGGGAAATTTCATGGCATCAGCATGGAGGAAGATCAGCCAAATTCACTTTCTTCCCAATCTTAGACAGCTGTGGCTACAGAAGAGGGACCCTGGGGTAGATTCCCAGCACACTATCACACATCCAGCATGCCCACAGGGCATTTCAACACCAGGGAAATGTTTGGGGTTATAACCATGGGTAACGTGCATTAAATTATGGCAATGTTATTACTTCTAATGACTGCATCTTATAATGTAATACCGGAAAATATTTTTCTTTCACATTGTCAAAAAACTAGAGTTGTTGATGGTTCACAGTTGTAATCGACTATTTCATGTCAATAACAGACCAAGTTGCTTTATAAAAAGCTTCAACCATTTGAATGATTTGATAAAATCTCAAAATAAAGGAAGAAAAACATTATTTGTACTCAAATAAATAGCATTGCCTTTCATGCTATATAAGTTGTAAAGATATGCAGTGTTTGCACCTTCACTTCCTACTGACATCATCTTTTCCAAGAGCTCTCAGCAAAATGCAAAAACATAGAGGGGGAATAACACATAATTTGATGAGTGCAACCAAATATGAAGAGCTTACACCATTGCCTTCAGCTAAAAACCACCCATCATTATTCACACTGAGAGGCAGCAGTGGACACATTAGCAGAACTCAGTTCCTCAAGACACAGCTGCACATGTAGCAGATGAAAAGGCAAAGTTTTTCTGCACTTGCTTCAACTTCAGTTCATTTCTTTAAAAAATTATAGGAAGAGAATCTGAGCCTAACCATCCATATGATCCATACTCCACCCTCAAGCAACAGCAAGCACAATTCAGAAGAAACCCAGCACAAAAATATGTAATTTAATGCAAAAGAAAGGACTTATGGGTAAAATGGAACATGAATTCAAACCACAAATCTGAACAATCCATAAACAGGCACAATAAGAAGAATATGGAGTGTGCATCCAGAATTACATGGGAGAGCCAGACCTATATCTAAGGAAAACCAGTTTTGAGAGGTCAGTGCAACAAGTGTCTGAAACACATTACTGCCTGACAAGCACTACCTGTTCCCTCTTGCAGTGTGCTAGAAAATGTCCTGCCCATTGAAAGTGTCACTAAAATTAACCTTAATCACCAGAGGAAAACCTGCAATCCTGAGCCATCACATCTCCTGGAAGACAGTGCCCATCGCTTGTCTCTGCAACAGAATCTGTTGTCAAGAGCAACTGGCAGTGTCTGAGAAAAGAGACAAAAAACATGGTTCTTTGCAGCAGTGGAAGAATCCACCAGATCCACCACAGAGAAGATGCTATTTCAAGAGAACTGCTGTGGCTCTGCTGTCTCCAAAACTTAACTCACCAAACCATGAAGGGCTCATGACTCACTATCTTTGCTGAGACTCTAATTTCTTGTGATCTCTCAGGTGCAAACTGAGGTTGCATATTAAAACTGAGTTCATATTAAACAGAGCAAATGTTCCTTCAACAAGGAGGAAAAAAATAATTACCTCATCAGTCAAGGGGTCCTCGTTGGTAGGTCATTATCCAGGGACTGAAATTACTACAGAGCTACACTTCCTTCTGACTGAAATATTAACAAATTAGGTTTTAATCTTATGCTACAAGTTAAATTCAACTAAAACAAAGTACTGTAGGCTGAGTGAGGTTACTGAGCTTTTCCAGATCTCAAAGGTCTTATGCTACCCAGGGTCTTCTGGAAGAAAAAAAAAAAAAAGGTACCTTCACACTAACTGGGAATATAAACAAACCAACCAACCTAAGACACCAGCAACAGATAAATGTACAATTTCCTTTTACTGTTCTATTTTGGTGGGGGAGAGTATAATCTGTATTACTATAAAGACATAGTAGTCCACAACAGAGCAGGCAAAACCACCAACCCTTGGTTGAGCCAGGCTAACAGCACTGGGCAAATCCAGCTCAAGGATCAGGCAGGTGTTCCAGGCCTGCAGCCTCTCCACATAGTTTTGGGTTTTGTTTTTTTTTACTTCTTCCTCTTCTTTGAATTTGAAGTTCATAATAGCTGCTAGAGAAATCTGAAGTCAAAACTATTCACCCACTCACAAATGACCCCTGTAACACTTACTTCATTCCCTGCTAATCAGCCTTACTCATAAATCTCATTAGGGCTCCGATGAGTGGAAAGGCTGAACAAAAGACAGGTGGAAATGAGAATAAGGGAGATAAAAGAAAAGTGCTGAAACCTTGGGATGAAACTGTCATTAAAAAACAAATTTTAATATCTAAATGTAGGGTAAAAAACTATTTGAAACAAGACTTGAAGCATTCCAGTTTATTTTGTTTGCTCTTTATGCCTCAGGGATTGAGTTAATGAGGATTGCAATGGCCCATTGGTAATGCCAAACTCAACAGCAAATCTAGCAGATGGTTTCAGCCTCCAAAGTGAGAAGCCTCTTGACCTAAAGGGAGACATCCATTAAGTACAGGGTGCACACTAAGGCTGACTTCAAAAGTAAGCTCGTTCCCGTAGAGGTGTCCCAGCAGGGATGAGGGGCCCTGGAGAGGCAAAACATCTGGAACCAGCTTTTGGCAGGGGCAGCCCCAGCCCCTCCTCACAGAGGCCAACCCAGAAGACCCAAGAAATGCAATACAAAAATGTGAATGAGAGCAAAATCTCTGTTTCTCCCCATTGCTGTCTTTCTGGGAATTCAGAATCACCTCACAAGACTATGGTGTCCTGACAGGCCATAAGCTGCCAATTTTCCAATTTCCAGACAGGGAAACCTCCCTGCTTCACCTGCAGTCACTTAAACAGTGCCTGGGAAAAAAAAAAAAAAAAGTCTCACACCTGGAGTTATGAACAATGAATCCACCAGAAAAGGCTTTATTTTCACCCCATAAAACACTACTGAGAAGTACAGCTCCAAATTCAGCAAGGAATAGCCCTAATCCTACATTTGCAAGCAGAATGCTGCAGAGGGGAATCACTGCAGCATTGTTCATGGGCTGGCCTGATTTACAGCTGAAGAAGAAACTGAAATCCTCATGTTGTTGTTCTGTTGTTTGGTTTTTGGGTTTTTGTTTGTTTGTTTTGGGGGTATTTGTTTATTTGGAGTTTCGTTTGTTTTTCTTATCTTTAAGAGTTTCCAATTCTACTATTGAAATTCTCTGTGTGCTGCAACCATTATGTGATTTGCCGAGTGCATTTATAAAATGCAAACTCTCAAAAGCTAGAGGGGGGTTATCAGAAGCAAACTTATACTGCTAATAACCCATTCCTCATCTCCCCTGGCAGCAGCCAGACTGCTGTAGTGCCAGGGTATCACACTGCAGCTCCTCCCATCCTGGGGCACAGTATGGCTGTGTTTATAATAACTGTATAATAATAACATCTATAATAACTATACCATTAACTTGGATGGAGCCAAAGCAATGCTCTAGTTTTTTAGCTCCTTATCAAGGCAGCAAACCAGTGTTAGGAAAACCCCGGGTGTCACCGCAGCTCCGGGCTGAGGTCCAGGGTAACAGGGTGGTGCCAGCTGAAGGCAGCAGCACTGCTGGTCTGGCTCCACTCCTGCTACAGGATAGTATTTCAGCAAGGCCACAGCATAAGGGATTAAAAAAAAACAAAAACAAAGAACAACAACAACAACAAAAAAAAAACCACAAAGAACCTAAAACAAACACCAAAAACTAACACACAAAATAAACCACCCAACTGAACAGCTGTTTTGGCGGGACCTGGAATGCTCCAAGAGCAGAGAGCACAGCACAGGCATTTGGCAAGGGGCTGCTTTTACACCTGGCTTCTCACATCACACTTGCATGCCCGAAATGGAAAACACAGATGGGCCTCAGAGCCTCCATTCAGCGACCCTTCCCTGCTCAGCAGGGCATTTCAACATGTTTAACTTAAAGCTTGTACTTAAATTCCACCAATTTAGATAGGACTTAATTACATGCCTGAATGCTCTCCTCAGCTGGGAGAAGTGTAAATACCTACTTAATATAGTTTGATGAACTGTCACCCAAGGCAAACAAGACCTATTTTGCTAAGATAATGCTGGGACTTGATCATGTAAAGTAACACATTTTACAGAAAGATCCCTCTCATCACGTGCAAAGGTCCCTTTCTTCAGCAGGTCTCTGCCTCTTTCTAGAGGGACTTGCAATTGTGGTCACCTTGTACTTTGTGTTGTGAGTAAAAAAATTGCAGAAAAGTGAAAAAGGCTTTCCCAGGTGTCCCACAAGAAATGAGGGAAGATACTCATAAGGCTGACTGTGTAGCCAGGAACACACTTCACAGTACACTAATGGGTGTCTGCAACACTTGGATCGTCACTGGGCCTCAGCTACACCTCCTGATTCAAGAAACAACCAAAGATTTCAGCATCTAATCTGACTGAGTATTCCATAGGATTATGTTGTCCATTAAAGTCAGCTGCTCCCATCATTTGGTTGCAAACAGTACTGCCAAACCATGAAGTCTGAGAACAAAAATACAGGACAAGCTTTTACAGATGAAGTTAGATGACTAGGACAAGGAAAGGAAATCAAAATATTATTTAGGTTTGTCATTTTATTCATGGGAGATCAAAATGAAAAGACAAAAAAATCCCAATACCATATGACAGAAATACACATTATTGCATAGTTCATATGATAGCAATAAAAGTAATAAATATAAAAGATCTGCAGAATAGTTTTAAATATCACTGAGATTACCCATTTTATTGGCCAATATCATCTTCACTTAGAACTAATAAATATACCCCACAAGGAACTGCAAACAAAGCAGAGTCACAGAACTAAAATTTATCTTTTTTTTTTTTTTTCCCCAAAGGTTTAAATTGAGCTCTTTTAAAAAATAACCAATAAATAACACCCCCCCCCCCCCCCCATCTGTTGTAATTATATCAGTTTGCAAGGAGATTTAATTTTGTTGGCAGGGACATCAGAACTTTGGGCATGCATACCACAAAAATAATGAAATCCAGTTTCACCCACCAGACTGGAAAGAAAAAAAAAAAAAAAGAAAAAAAGAGAGAAAAGAATTAGGATGATAACAGTGAAAGCTGGTGCCCCTCAGTGTAACCGCAGGTTTAATAGAAACCATGTTTCTATGTTGCCTTCAGCCAGGAGCAGATGAAAGACACTTGTGCGATTAGTTAACAAGTGGTCATTTAATCCCCCCGACAAACCCTCCTTTTCAATTTCAGGTTCTCCTGTTACCACTCCATGTTTGAATGCCTTGTTCAGATGTGGACACAGCTCTGTACAGATCACACATGTCTGCATTCCTAGAGAGAATTCAGATCCCTTCACTTTTGCCAGTAAAATTAGTAGCTATTTTACCAACTCACAACAGTATTTTCTTCTATTCTTCATGAATTTAGGACAAGCATGATCTTAGACTGATGCTTTAGCAAAAAGTCCTTAATACATGAGGCTTCCAGTACATGGGAGGTATGTGATTCACCTCACCTAAATCCTTGACCTGAGTAGCCCCAGGATACAGACCCTGGAAAATGCTGCTCTAAGACAGAAATTCACCACAAATCTCCATGTTACTTGTTCCATGCCCTTACACATCAGGCAGATCATCTTTTTTCAAAGATCAGGAAGTTACTTTGATTTATCTCCTATTTCCTTGAAGTAATAGTTTAAACATGGGTGGCTTTTCAAGAGAGCACAGCACACAGGAGGTAAGCACGTGCTTAAAATACATACAGGCAGGACCATGTCCATAAGGTTACATGCTATGCAACATTCCCTTCAGTATTTATGGTTGGTATTAACCCTGAGTTTGCAATACAAGTTTCACCTTGCCAAGCATCCTTTCTAATTACAGCCTTATCAGAATTACAGTAGGCAGTGTGTGATCTCTAATTTGAGCCTGAAAAGCGGTTTGGCTCTTTGCTCTCACACTGTTCTTAACTTCTGAGAGAAGCCCTCATTATAACAATGTGTAATTTGTAATACTCACATTAAAAGACATCCACTCAAAAGGGAACTTCTGGTTGTATTACGCCTTGCAAGTACAATTCATGAGATAAAGCAGAAAATCATCTCTTGCTCACCCCCCTTCCTTTATCTAATCACTTCATGAAAAATTACTCAGAGGCGCCTTTAAGGCCAAGGAGTCATTTGGTTTCCAGTCATTGACTTTTAAATGGATAGCTGGAAGCAGTGCAAATTTCTTGAATTCCACAACAGTAGCAAGTTAGTGAGCCTCCCTTTCACCCCAACTACTCAATTTATGCTCCAGCACACATTACTGCAGATATGACCTCTTCTATCACCAACCAGGCACGTAGCCACTATTAATGCAAACAGCCTTGCTCTACAGCTACGTGTGAACAAATTAATTCAACCCATCTTGAATTGACATTACAGGGTCCCAATTAGGCTCTAAAAAGGTTTAGAGGAAGCTCTGATTTTTAGCTGTCCCAGACTGAAATAATCAATATTTCTTCTATCTAGCATTTGTGTTTCAAGTTTGATAGTTCAAATAATGGTGATTCATTGTTCAGCTGAAACAGAAAGAATCATATTTTAGATGGGCATCTTCTCTGATTAGTCAAGTTACAGATACAGGTTTTTGGCACAAGTTAGCAAGACATTGGAGCAGAAGTTTGAGAAGTTCAAACCCCTCTTCAGCCTAGCACTGAATAAATTGTCTGCACTGCATGGGTTACTCACATGTTTCAGTTAACAGGAGCTTATAACAACAATTACTTTATGATTCACGGTATCGGTTTTGTTTGGATCCTTTTTCATTTGTGTATTACTCAAAAATCACAAATATAAGTCATACTGTTGTTCCTCTACCCCAAAAACCCTATTTGTATTCATATCTTTAACTGAATGCAATAGAGACTATGAAAGACAAGTTGCATTTTCATAAAAGAAAAATGCCCACATTTCCTAAAAGCTGGGGTCCAAACCATATGGAGCACTTATCAGTCACAGGTTCAGAGGTGATAAAGTCACACAGCCTACAGCATGCAAATTTCACATCGCAGGTTGCTCTTTTCAATGTAAATTAATGCTTCTTTGCAATCCAACTAATAGATTAATAGATACCTGATGTGAACAATCAAAAGTCAGTGATACAGTCTTTGCATTACCTGCATTTAAATACAATGCATCCCACAAAACCAAGGTGAAAGACCAAAGATGCTGGCATCTGTCACCTCAACACCCCAGATTCCTAAGGATTTCCCACCATCCCTGGGGGACTAAGGGGCACATCATTCAGCCTTGGCAAAACCATCCCTGTAATGACACAAGAGTCAAAGAGGAATATGTACCTGTATGAACATCAGATATTTACCTGCAGGACTAAGACACAACCATGACATTGTGTTTTGTAGCAGGATTTTCACAAATAAATTAATAAATAAACTCAGTTGTGCAGAAGCTGCCACTCACCACGAGAGGGCACTTTTTAAAAACCTAAAGCAGAAAACTCCTGCTTAAGAGCAGATGCTATTCCAGTGAGGGGAAAAAAAGGTTTGGGGGATAAGGGGGTGTAAGAGCTCAGGGAAAATCCAGCATAACAATTAAAAATGTCAAGTGTCAATAAGGGCACTCAAGCCTGAGACAGGACAAACATTCATGAGACAGACTGAGCATTTCTTCGCTGGCACCAGTGCTACGTGGACACCAAAGGTACTTCACATGTCTGCTGTCACCTAGAAACATCAGCTGCAATTTCAAAATGTTCCCAAAGTCATTTCTACCTTTCTCTTCTAGTAAGTGAATGATTTACACAGTGAAACTGCACATCAGAAGTATTGATATTAAAATATTCTTTGAAAGGAAGCACTCAGCTTTCCCTTAAACTCCAGAATAACATAAGCTACGCTGCCAGCTTTATTTCTGGGCTGCATTTGTCAAAAAGTGCTGGAAACCTGCTGCAGACAGAGCAGCAGTGCAGTTCTGTTCCAAATGCTGCACATTAGCTGAGAATGCAGATCTGCAGGAAGGTCATTATTTCGTATTACAGGTCTGTAGAACTATCCTGTACAGATTCAGATCTCTTTTGCTACAATTATTTTAAACATAGAAGACAGCCCATTACCTGCTTTAGTTTATATTGGATTATAATGCAGCTGCCATAAGGAGATATTTTCTCCTTTATTCACAATACTATATATCTCACAAATACAAGTAGTAGCATTTTCCTAGAAGTTTATGAAAAACATTACAAATAGAACACATCCCTTTGCAACACAAGATAACACTACATGTAAACAACTTGCTGAGGAATGCATCAAGTACATTTAAGTTCAATAATTTTAAAGGCACACAATTCAATCACAGGTCTAGTTATTATCCCTTTCTGATTAGTAAAAAAAAACAATTATACTTTTCCCTGGCAAACACTATTGTTCGAAAAGGGAGCAGCCAATACTGGCTCCAATTCCTTATTCCATGTCATCCCATTCAGGGCTTTCCACATCAATTTCCCTGCTAATAAACCTTTTCAAAACATTTCAAAGGAAACTTGCTCTCCTCAGTCGCTCTCAGATTTCTACAAGCCTGACATTAGGGCTGCGTATAATGAAACAATCAACAATGACTCTTTTCTACTCCTCGCCGCCACAAAGCCTGTTGATAATAAAAACTCAGCATTTGTGTCAAAACTTTCTTTATATTGAAATATTGCCATGCACAACGCTAAGGAGACCAGCCATTATAATTCAGCTTGCAGGAAAATCTGATGAATTCGGTGGGACTTCCCACACCAGAGCAGTCATTCAAATACATATTGGCAGAGCAATCAACGAAAGCCAAAACATACAGCAGCTCAATTAATGCTGAAATCTTCTAGCAGCAAAGGGCTATGAGAAGCAACATCTGGCTGGCAAAGGCAGAAGGCTGATGCTCGGTTATTTCTTAAAATAAGGCTGCCAAAGGACACTTGTTTTCACACTAGACCCACAATGAAAACTGTCACAAGCAAGCCCAGGGGACTCAGTTACTGTGCCACAACCTGCGCTTCTCTGTGGGTCATTCTTATACCAAGAGACACCTCTGAAAAGCACTTAGCAGCTAAGACAGGCTCTTCAGGAGTTAGAATGCATCAAGATTAATTGATCGTATGCCTCAAAAGGAAGGATGAGTGTTTTCCTTAGTTTTATGAGATCAGAAACTACATGAATGGAGATATTAAATAATTTTGCTTCTAAGAGAAAATAAAGAGAACAATTAAGCAAAACTCCACCATCATGACTACAGAGCTTATTCACCATCTCCAGAAGATGGTGCCCTAATTTAGAGGTTACCATCTGCCCTCTCTTACGGAGCTCACCATCTAGGAATGTGCTAGATGTGCTAGGAAGCACGCAGCAGCACATGGGTAACATCTGAGGTGACACTTTAGATACTAGTTCATTAGAAGGAAAAGAACATGACCAGGTATAGGACTGTCCATAGCAGACCCAGTGCACCTTCACCCCATCTGCTTCAGGAACCTCTCGGGCAGAAGAATATCCACCAGGATGACCACAGCTCCTCCCAGCACAGGCTACAAACTTGTGACCTGGCTGGTACACAGCAAGCCCAGATGTGAATCTTAACCTACCCATTCCCTCGGACACATTTCCCTTTTCCCAGCCACCAGCCTTCTTTCTAATTCCTTGTCAGTGTTTCCCCTTTCAGACTTAACCAGCCACAAAATATTTCACCGTCAAGCCTGAGGACTCGAGGACTGTAGCAGACCAGGCAGAAACACTGTTTCACTGCACCTATAAAAATCAGAGCTTTCAAACCAGCCTTGTTTCAGCCCTAGATTGGCAGTGGCTGATGTCAGGAAGAGAGCTGACAAGCGATCCAAGGAAGCCTGACACCTCTCAGCCAGCTCCAGCCTGACACATTGGCCCCATTTGCAGCAGGAGCAGCAAGCCCAGATCCAATAGACTTCCATCAGGTCCATCACAGTCAGACAACACCCAGTCCATCTCCTTTGGTGGGCATCCTCTAAGCCAGCTTCTGCTCACAGGCTGAGCTCATGTGGCCACAAGTGTTTAAGCTGTCCAAGGCAGGATTGTCACCTACTCACAGGTCTGTAAAACAACCCTGATATCAGAAGCCCAGTCAAGGACCCCACACAGTACAGCAACACCCAGCCAGCTATGCTGAATTAAGGAGTAGAGCCCCATATACCTGTTCACCCTTCTTTCCTGGAGGAGTTAAAGGAATTAATTGCAAACAATTGCTACTTTAAATAACAATAATAATAATAAAAGAATGGTGCAAATTGCATTCACCATTTAGGACTATTTCAAGTCAGGCACATACACAGTAACAACAAGCACTGCTCTCACTGCATAATAGCTGCTGCACTGGTCTATCCTGACAAGGGATACTTCCACTTACAGACAGGCAAACTCAGTGAAAAATCTGTAGAAATACTGCATCGATATTGTTGCAAATATATGATGTTATGTGAATCTTTATAGAAACGTCCGGGATGAAAGGTGATACATATGTAGAAGTCTAAAAAAATATAATTATAGAGCAACAAGCCCATTCCCTGTTTGTACAACTTCTATTTGAACTTTTGAGCTAATAACTGTTTTCTGAGAACGCCACAGGCAGGAAACAGGCCTCCTTAATGGTAAAACAAAAGGCTGCTTGGGTTGAAATATTTAGCTGCAAATCGTGACGGATTCAGCAAGAGACAGTCCCTGGAGTCACAGTGGTGCTGGCTCCAGAGGGAGCCACTGTCTCGCTTTTGCAGTGCCAGCAAGAGGCCAAGCACACAGAAAAGCAGCTACAGCTTAACCACCACAAAGGCTTTCCGATGGAAAAGCAGAGAGAATACGAAGGGAGTCTCTTCTGCATTAAGTATTGAATTGTGTAATGATAACTACTTTCCCAACAAAGAGCCACAGCAATCCTGAGTGTATACTATTGTATTAAAACAAACCAGCTTGCTTTATAAACACAAATAGTCCAGTGTTGCCAGAAAGAGGGAGAATGGATATGTGTATGTAGTGAGAGTAAAGTAGAAGTTTATATTCAAAAAACATGCTTCAAAAACCAAGCCCTGTTGCTGAAAGAGCCCGCACAAGAACAAACCAAACACACACCACAAAAAGGTAATAGAGAAGAAAAGCAAAAAGCAGTCCATTGGAAAGACATAAGAGCAAATATCTGCTACTCAACTCCTCCCCAACACCTGTAATGTTGGTTTTGCCTTGTTAAACAACAGAACAAGGCCCCCTTTTGTAATTGCCTGAACTGTGCTGAACTTGGACTGCGCTCAGCTGGACGGCTTCTGATCATTCTGGTCGTACAAAGCAGATGAGAGATGAGCAGATGGGGAGGGTCAGAGAGGCAAGTCAACACACCTCGACATGGACAGAGCACACGGCCAAGAGTGAAGACAGGAGTTCATTGTTTCCCAGGGGAACAAGTCCTGGAGGAGCACGTACACCTCTCCACAGCAGTGAGGAATGTAATTGATTCTTGTCAGATATATCCAAGGTAGCTGCAAACCAGCTTGCCCAAGGGGCCACCAAGATCCCTGGGAGGTGCTAATGCCAGCACTAAGGTCTAACAGCAGGTGTTGATCAGCTAAAATTTTAAGACAACCAATTTCATCTCTGCAACTGGCAGTAACAACTTGGCCCCACTGGAGACACATTCAGGTTTGTACGCCATTCCAAACCTTCCCTAGATTCATTGCCCCTTCTCTGTGGGTGGAATGGTCCATCTCAAAGCTGTATCAGCTCTAATCTGGAGCAGAGCATTAGCCTTGATCTCTGCTTGGAAGTCAAAGTGCGGAGGGGTGGGTGAGTTATGGGCAGACACAGTCCAAATACGTTTTCTCTTTTACAGTGGTCCAAGTATGACTGCCAACTAAAATCAAAGTTTTGTGGTTTTCTGTCTGCATAGCAGCAGTCAGCCTTTGTGAGTGGAAACCAAATCCCAGAGACGCTCAAGAGCCAGGCTGGCAAATGCTCCGGCTTCCAGCAAAGCAAGAGCGCGTTCTGCAGATAACGAAGTAACATGACGCAAGTTAGAGAGACTGGTTTAACTCTACCTGCTGCCTGCCATTAAAAAACTTCAGAGGTGCATCTCTGCTATATCCATGGGAAGACTAATGGACTTGAGTTTAATGTATCACTAACGAGGATTTAGCAGACAAACTGATTTTCTCAGAGAAGTCTGCCGAAGGAATGCTGCAGTTCTGTGCTGTGCAATGTACCAAGGCTGCACAGAGCAGCAGGAGAGAGGCACCCTGGTGTTCACTTCCAGCAAACGTGGTACGTGCCAAAACTCAGCCTCCTCCACTCCTGTTTATACCAGTCCCTCAAACGCTGCCTGGTAGCAGGACATCCATCAGGAGCTGGTTATAGTCTGTGACCGTTCAGGTGAGACCGGCCAAGCAAAACAGGAATCTAATAAACCACACAGGCATCATAAAGTGGGAGGTGGTGGCTGACAGCCCTGTTCTGCCCTTTGAGTTCAGAGCTTTGCTCTCCACCATCTACTCTATACCCCAAAGGGGAACATGACAGGAGCACGTGCCAGCTTACCAACCAAGGGGATGCTCACGCTCTCCCATGGAAACCCCTGTAGGGCAAACACAGCTCACCAGCAGCTTCACAAGTTCTTTGATGTCTGTCTGTCTCTCACCACTGGCTTTGGTAGGCAAATTGGGAGTAGAACAAAACTGGACCACTTCGCATCCTGACATACCACCAACCACTCCCTGAAAGAGGCTTTGCCATCTTTACCAGCTCTCCTCCCACCACATCAGCAGCCCTTCTCATGCAAGAAGAACTCACCAGCACATCTGCTCTATAGAGGTGGCGTGGCTGACCTCTGTCACCCCTCCTCAAGTGCATCAGCCCAGTTTTGTGTTGTGTAATTAAAAAGCTTCCACAAGGTACCCAGTAGCTGCTTCAGTATTGCTAATGCTTTGCTTACAAGTAAAAATCTACTTGAAAAGGAGAGATCAGGAAAAAGCACCCTGTGACCTACGGCTCCTTTCACTGCAGCCTTCTGAGGTCCATCCTGCAAAATGAGGTGGGGCACCACAGCCCCAAACATATGTTCTTTTGCTCTGGAACAGATCAATAGCTTTATCTTCCCTCATATCAGAATGTCGCTGTGATACAACACTTATCACTAGGAATCTACTAACACTCGTTACACCATGAGGAACATTTTGGGCAGAAATTCCATAGAAGAAGAATTATAATACTGGCTGAATGCATTTACTATATCAAGCAGAATAAAAATCAAAGAAATGCAAGTACATGTGTTTAAATAAAAAAGCTTTGCTTTGCTCAAGTAAAGAAGATAAAGACATTACAACATATAAACAGGAAAAACTAATTATAAAAATCAAAATCCTTTTCAACAGTCTGGATGGTCATTTGGAACTAAATCTCTATTCTTAATGCCTCAAAACTCCTGCTATGTCAAGCTTATTGCCAGAAGAAAGGGTGCTTACAAAGATAATTTTCTTTCATTAATGTACAACAAAGTATTTAGATGAAGAAATTCCAGACAGAGAGCAAGACTCTTTTCCTCCCTCTGCCACCAACATACTGTTGAGTCAACCTTCCTTAAAATACATGTTCTGCTGAATTAAGGGAAAATTGAGTAGCTCACAGGAAAAAAAAAAAAAAAAAAAAGAGGACAAATGAAAATCTTGGCTTGACATGTTAATCTCTGTTGCTTTAATTATTGTGTTTAATGTCATTTGGAGAGAGAAAGAAGACTACAACAAAGCTGTGTGTCCTGGATGCAGTGGGCTCAGCAGGACTTCTGCCAAACCCACAATGTTTTTATCAAAACAGCTTCTGATTAAGCTTTCTCTCTCCCTCTGACAGTCCTGTATGTTTTCATCTCTTGATTTAGAGCCCAATTAGCTACCCATTCCAAGGGTTAATGATCTCAAAAGTCTTACTATGGCAACTATCTGCTCAGAGCTGCTATGTGTAAACCTAAACATTCAACAAACCCTGGTACATGATGCCAATACTACAAAAAAAGAGATAAGATAGTATTTCTTTGACTGTGCAAGTCACTGCAGATGACTTTGTCATGTGGCAGACCTAAGACTTGCTCATACTCTGATGAGCTTGGCTTGGAGGTAAGCAGGGTAAGTCCCCCACTGCCAGGATGGAGTCTCAAGTCTGGCTACTGACACTGCAAAAATGACAGGCTGCTACAGGGAATTCATCCTGAACCTTCCCATCAATAATCTGGGACAGAGAAATGCTAGCTACAGCTGAACACCATTTTGATTTATAGCCTTAGGCTAAAAAAAAAAAAAAAAAAAAAAAAAGGTAAAGGTAGGAGAGGAGAAAAAAAAAAATACCTCCTCTCACTTTTGTACTGTTTGATCCATTTTTGTTTCTTGTTAATGATCCCATTACAGCAGCAGGTACCTGACTGGTACTCTGTGCCAGAGGGAATTACATTGCTCACTGTCTCATCTGTGTCCATCTTAGAGGCATCAAGAGTTACAGCAGTCCTGGTGATTAAACACTTCAACAAATAACAAACCTGGTACCATCACTCTTGCATAAACAAAGGAGAAAACAGCAAACAAAACAGAGGCAAGTGAACTGGACTGCAAGCTTTGGCACTGGCTCCAACAGGATGGCTCCAAGGGTTTCCATTCTCTCCTTTGCCCATAACTGCCCATGCTGGAGGACTGACTGCAGCCTGCTCACTGCACTTCTCTGCGAGCCCTGAATCACAATCCACTGATCTGCAGCTTGTCCTGATCATCAGGCCTACCAGAGGCTCCTAACCAGCATTTCCTTTCCTCATGAGGTTCCCATGCACTTCAAACCTTGGAGAACAAGATAGCACGACAAGAATGTGTGCTTGCAGCAGACAGGAGGCAACTTCATGAGAATTCATTTAGAGAAGCCATAGAATGACCACTCAGTCCTCACCTCTCCCTCAGCTACCACTACATTTTTGTGAAGAAAGATAGCAATGCTTCCACCCCACCTGGTGTAAGCCAGCAAAATATTTCAGGAAAGGGTGTACAAGGCACTCTTGGCAGCATCCTTCTTGTTTGCTAACAAGGTTGTCCTAATTTGGTTTTACAATCAAAAAAAAAATGAGCCAGAGAGGCCACATTTCACTTGCGTGAGATCGGGCTCTTTGTGGGCTGTCAGACTCAAACCTCTTCCCTGCCCCACAGCCTGCTGCCATCAGCTCATGCTACCTCCCTGTCAAGCTGATTCATTAGTGCTGCAACAGCTTTCTTTATCTGGCTGGTTTTTTCTGCAGCGCATCTCTGAGGCATAAACTAAGCCTGGAAAAAACCCTAATTACTGTAGACAGCACAGCAACACAACATTCACAGCGTTAACAGCCGCTAAGTTTTCAGGAGAGCACAGAAAGCGATAAATGCTGGTAACTCTGAGAACTAATGAAACCTCTGAAAATCACTGTAGCAGAGAGACCCCATTGTATAAGGATTTAGATTTGAAAGACCATAAGGAAATGCCTTTTAATTACAATAATACATGTAAAGACAACAGTTACTTTGCTACAGTGCTTGTTTAAGGCTTTATTGTTAATTAGTTTACATGATGAAGCAGAAGAGAGCTGAGGAAAAACAAAAAGGTTATTTGCTCTAAATATTAACATTTGTCTGTTAATTCTGATGGAAGCTCATTCATTACTGTACCACAATTCAAAACTAAAAATGAGGAATCTTTTCTCTTTGGCCTTGCTACACTGTGGAATTTGCAAAATGCAGATTATGCCATGTAGAGCAGACACAAATATTGCAACTATTTCCTTAATATTTCCTTAAATGTTTTTCATTAAAGCACTGGCATAGGATAGAAAAGCAGCAACATATCACTGAGCTTCAGCCAGAACTCAACCAAAGGTCAACCAGCCCCATATAACAGCAATGCAATTCCCACTGTTCTGCTGGGTCAGCTTCCCAGGAACTGGGAGGTACCCAGGCTCCTGACATCCTCATTTAGTCTTCCCACCCAGCCTCATCAGTGTACAGATGCTTGGCTAGATCCTTTGGGAACCAGGACAGTAGATTCTAAGAGGGTTTATGGGGCAAACTGCATCTCTTTTCTTTTTAGAAGTCAGTGATGACACCTCATCATACAATGGAACTGTAAAGCTGAGACCCCATTTGAAGAAAAATCAAACAAATATCCAAGGGTTAGAACAGATAGACCTTCATTTCATGGTCTTCCTTCTAGCTATATGGCAGGAATATACCAATGTCCTTTACAAGTGTCCCCTCTTCCCAAGACAGATATTGAGGCAACAGTAGGAACAAATCCCATGAAGATCAGGAAGATTACTAAAATGATGTTTACAGCTAGTCCTGGAAGATATTTTATTATGTGGAAAAACACCATTTTAAAGTCCTAATAAAGATTATTTTCAGAGTCATTGAGACTTTCATGATACTCAGTGGTCTAATGAAAGAACTTCTAGCTTTTTTTTTTTTTTTAAGTTCATTAAAACCCTACAACAATGTCCCTGAGAGTTTAATAGTTTAACCTCACTCAGGATTAGGTTCTACTTGGAGGTCTAACAGTGTAGAAGGAAAAAGAAAAAAAGGCTCTGAGGACTAAAATCAGTATTTTTTGATGCCCCTCTAATGTCCTCTCAACAAATAAAACCATGTCCTGTCCTCCTGGCAAACACATACAGTGGACTACATGCAAGCTGAGTCCCATTAGATAAATCTATTAATCAACTATTCAGACAACATTTCTGTCCTCCTGAATGCACTTTCTTCATTTGTAAGATGAATTTACTTCCTCACAGCACATCAGAATTCAGGCTGCTGCTTCACCCAGCATCTCCCTTCACCTTCACACAATGAATGACCTCACTGAGCCCATCACAGAGTTATGAGTAACTCCAGAAGAAAGACAAGGACAGTTTTGTTTTGCTTTGCAGCCTAGACAGCTGATGCTGGTGGTACACAGCAGCTTTGGACAGGGTAAAGGACTACAGCGGCTCTGAGTAATCCCTAAGAGAAGCCTTTGGATATTTCCTTTTAGCTATTTCCATTTGATACCCCAGATTTTTCATTGACACTTGATGCAACACTCTCACAACACCATATTGCCTCTCCCAGGAACCTCAGGGCTCCAGCACAAGCTGGAATATCCTTCTGACAGAAAAAACACACTGCAGGAGAAGGCAGAAACACTGCTGAGGACAACAGGTATGTCTTCATTGCTTTGGCCTTTTCATTTGACTACTAAAGAATCCAGAAAAGCCCAGGATCAGAGACAGGCTGACAAAGAGCATCTCCTTTAGAAAACTGTTCACCATCAGTCAACTGAAGAACATACACAGGAGAAAATTCACATTTCTGTTTGACTGCTTAGCCTGTAAAAACTGAGTCCTACGACTCAGACATATAAAGTTGCTGGCTCTGACTGATGGTAAAATATAGAGGCTTCCACTTCAAAGTAAGAAAATAGGGTTTGCATCTGCTGCGAGGCAATATCAAATAGCTGCCTTGACAGCCCTCCAATGGTATTTTAATTCTTTGACCTGTATTTCTGACAGGCAAATCAAACATAACAGGATTTTATTATTAATTTCTACTTACTTTCATTAGCTATAACTTTAGTTTTCAATGGTGTCTAAGCACCAGTATCATCAAATCCCACAGCAATAAGTTACCTGAATAAAATATAAGTGTAAACAACTTATATAAGATATACTTTTGCCTTATTAACACAGGTCACTCCAAACACCTATTAATAAAGTTTTTCTAAGCTTTCTAACCACGTTACGTAATTTATTGCTGCTAGAGAAACCAATAGCTTACCTACACGTTAGTCTTTTCCATCAAAAACATTTTGTGTGAATAAGCTAAAAGTTCTTTATTATATTTGTTTTCTTGTTAAATGTCTGTTTAAGCACTCCCTGAATTTAGCATACATCATCTCCTACACAGACATATTTGTTAACTGTGTCCTTTTTTCCCTTTCTTTGCACAGCTGACAGCCTGAAGATCCATGAAACCAAATTTGTACCTCTTGCACTTGTATGCCCGTGAGATGTCTGAAACCTGGATTTTGGGTTGAACTGTTCAGGCAATAAAGTAGAAAGAAGTACTTATTTCACAAATACTTTGATATAATACATGTCCAATGAATAAACACTACATAAAAGAAACAGCAAACCCCATACATTCTCTACTTCTGACCGTTCAGTTTGTACTTCTAAGCTGCCCTGCTGTGACAAGGCCTATGGGCAGAGCTTGGTTTGTGAATGATCTCAGATGTGTCCCTGAAGCTGGTGGGGGCAGGTACTTGACTCCTACACAGCTCAGGGCTGGAGGAAGAGTTGGAAGAAGGCATGAATTCTAGTCCATTTAGAAAAGCCCTTTGCATGGAGGTCCATAAGAAAAGAGATGGGGAAGAACCCCAAATCCCCACATTAAAAAAAATTACCCAATTGTAAGCTAGGGAGTAAAGGAGAAGCCCTGGGCAGAAACCCACAGGAGCCCATTTCCACCGTTAAAAATATAACATAAGAGGATAAAAAAAAAATAAACAAACTGCCAGCCTGGCTTATCCCAGTATGAGCTCCAGTTCACTAAATATTTGTTCCGTCACAGAGGCAAAACAAGGAAACTGGAAAACACTCACAGAACTCTGCATCCATATGCTTGGAGTTATCAAACCAACAATGAGAGTAACAAGCATGAACAAAGCTACCCACCCCTGTGCTTCACCCTCTCCAAAGAGGTAAAAGGTCTTAGGACTGTAAATCACACCTTTTTCCTGGCCTTTATGAAGCATCATGATGTTTAACTGCTGCTCTAATCCTGTCTCTGCAGCAAAGAAGCTTCCTCATTAATTGCCATTTTTCTCAGATGATAAAAATCAGACTGAAGGTCATGCTGAGCACCTCCAACACCACACAACCCCCTGCCTTTGCCTTTCACCCTCCTGCTGCCATGAATGACACCTCTTCACTTTTCTCACCATTGCTGCTGTTGAACCTTTGGCAGAACTGACAGAGAGGGACCTGACTCGAATCTCTTTGGACACAAGACAGAAATGAGATTTGGCTGAGCAGCTCACGCACAGGTGGAGATAAGCACTTCACATGAAAGAAGGGATGTGTTTTCACCCCTCTTCCATCTCTTTTCTCCTCAAGGAAAAAAACCAAAAACAAATCACCAACAAAAACCTAGAAAAATATTATACAAGAAACAGATGGAGGAGACAGGGAGGTAAAACAAAAACAAACGGGTTATTATTTGGTATAAATCTACTCTGGTTCCTAAAGGAATGAAAAAAGTAAAAAGAGAAGACATTCAATACACATAGCTTTCTCCTTCCACAATATTGGGCTGGTGCCCAGAACTGAGGGAGTGATGAGAGTTTGTTCATATGAGCCAAAAGAAATGGCTCTCACTTGTTGATAGTATCCTTTACAAGATAACAATTACAGTGTTTTCCACAGATCACATCTAATTCTTGCAACATCTCAGACTAGAAAGAGTTTCTACTTTTATTAGTTTTGAATAAGCTCAACTTCCCTTTCATTCATTTTCCTTGAATGCTCCTTTTCTACCTGGCATTAAATCTCTCTTTGGACATTTACTCAATTAATTTGCCTTAATTAAATTGAGATTACTCCACTTAGGAAGCGGAGTGAACTGAAATCAAATTAAAGCAACTTTAATTTCGAAAAGTGTGCAAACACAGAGGTTTAATGAGGTTTAAATAATCCTTTTTAAATTCACACCTCTAGTTAATTTAATTCAACTTTCCTGATGATCCCTGCATGGACATGTCCTATGTCAAGACACATTTTAGAAAAGACAGTGAAGGGAAGAACAACACCCACAGAAGGGGAAAAAAAGAAAAAGGCCATTCTGGCTACAAATCTCTGCAACCGGATGAGATCACTTATTTTTCTGCTTTCAAGAACCCTGCTAGCAACAAAAGTACAAGGGACAAGGGGGTGGATCTGTACACAGCCTCAGCACATCTTTTTCATCACTTACACAAGAGGGCACAGCAATGAAAGCACAGAGCTGGTATCTCTTTGTCAGTTGAAGGGGTGAAAAATTATAGGATAAAAGGACACCAACAGCAACCAAGAAACAGACAAGATAAGCTAAATCCTATCCTAAGGTGAGACTGACTATGATCACAGGCGTTTATAGGGTTGCTGAAAGAAGATGTCCAGGATCCACAGAAAGGAGCAACAAGGTCTAACACTGCTGTGATGACCATGCCATTGTGCATCGTCTCATCAGGGTCACTGAGAAACCTCTGTCCTCCTTCCAGGGAGAAACATGGGTTGTCACTGCCTACAGGGCGAAACCAAGGAGAAGGCTGGATGCTTTATTGGACTCTCCCCCAAACTACCACGCAAGGCTGTTGACAGGACAAGGCAAGCATAGTTCAATGTCGCCAGCTCTTTGGTTTTGATCTCCGTTTCTGGGATCAAACCATCTGTCATTAATAGTTGGTTGCAGCTCCAAATCTTTGGTTGACTGACTTGAGCATTGCTCCAAACCCTTACCCACAGTTTGGCTTTTTTACTTGTCTTGAGCAGCCTCTTGGCACTGAAAGCTGCTCTCAGTGCTTGAGGGCATGTTCTCTGAAATCTTTCCTGGCTGATTTCTGAACTCCTCTGGCTATCATTTCTTCTTCCCCTGTGCACCCTCTATCTGCCTTCAGACTATAAGAAGTGTTTTCCCTCTCTCCAGTGATATCTGCTCGATCTGAATGTGTCTGAAGACACCCCACACACACACACACACAAACCCAGGATACTTTGAGCACTTGCTCACAGGCTGGTGCCCATGAGCTGTTTCCACGTCAGTGAGGTCTGTCTGCAATTCATCCTGCCCAGGAAGAACAACAACCAACAGCCTCCAGCAACCCCCTGCACATCTGCACCAAGTGACACATCCAGGGCTTGCCAGTTCAGACAGCACTTGCCAGCAGTATCTAATGTCACTGTATTCCCACACCTCTGCACCTAAAAAAAAAATAAAATTGAGACCCTGATGGGAGTCTCAACACCCCTGGTGTTGAAGCAAGACCCCAGCAGGATGTTCATAGACAGATGTATGTCCATGGTGACACACTTGCATACAGACCCATCGTTCTCTGCTGGGATTTTATCCTCTTTCTCACCACTTCCAGGAGCCTTGGCAGAGCCATGCACTGCAGAAATTGGTGAGACTGCTTACACATTCTGCTGCTCAGAGTCAAGGCTTTAAAGGAAATGTGTGCCAGAGTATGAAATAATCTATTTATGGCACTGGAAGCTATGCAAGCTATACACATTTGCTACCTCCTCTCCAACTCAAACTCCATTACACACTGATTAGGCCCTGACAGCAAAATAAAACTCGAGAGTTTTCATATAAAGACTGTCTCAGACTAATTCAAAGACAATTTCAAATTAGGCAAATAAATCCCTGTCCAAACCTTCCTTCAAATATAATGAATTACTGGTTTAGTTCAGGCATTCACATTTTCACTCCATGCCCCAAATTTAACAAGCCAGTGAAACACCAGGTTTATCACTAAGTCACTTCCATCTGTATGTTCATCACCAATTTCAGCTGTAATTTAGATTCTAGGAAAAAATAAAGACTGGAGGGGTGGCTAGAGGGGAATGAAATACCATTCAGGACAACACAAAAATGCTCAGCCCTTAAATAATCCCAGAGCATCCCTTTGATTCAGACACCCTGGCAAGAAAAGATTTCCAGGGAGCCGAGGGCACTGGGAATTCATTTTCCCTCTCTTCCCAACACAAAAGGCAGAGGCACAATCAATTTGTACCAACAGCAGAACTTACACTGGGAAGCCACAGGGAGTAGGTTAATTGAGAGATTGTGGAGAAAAATAACACTTGCTACAAAGCAATTAAAAGCTGCTCTCACGAGTGTTCACAGTCCTATGCAATTTACTCAAAACAAACATGTTCCTCTAAGAAGGAAAAAAAAAAAATAAAATCAACCTCCAACACAAGCTCATTACTCCCTCCGAGTTCTCCCAAAAACAAGCACTCACAGTGTGTTTTGCAGATCTGTAAAACTTGTGCTTTTACGTTCACATGAAGAGCCCTCCCTTACAATGACTAGGGAAATACAACCAAAATATTCTGCTGTATTTTCCACAGAGAGTCTCAAATACTTTGCTAAGGTTCAGTGGGGCAGGGAAGGGTCAACCCTGTGCTTACACAGAACTAGGGACGTGAAGATGTACCAGGTCATTGGTGCCTCCCAGGGAACACACAGTGGGGTGGAAAAGCATCACACCTGGTTTCATGGGTGGGAAAACAATCAGATTTGCTCAGCCTTTGCCAGACAGAGCAAGAATAGGGGCATGTGTCAGAAAGGGCACAGAGCTCTCTGCAAAGACCAACCAATATCACAGAACTCATTCAAGATGCTTTTCTGAGCTAAAAGCACCATTGTGCAGCAAAATCATCCTTCATGCTGGCACCAACAGCAGGCTGGGTTTCACTTGCTGCACCAGAGCCCACGGAATCCCACCCACAGCCACCTCCCTCCCCAGCAGAGCCCCCCTTTAGCAGGATGAAGGTACAATTTGGTGGGAAATGCAGCACTGCAAGGAGAACAGCCAGGCTTCCCAACTGCCAGAGATCTTCCAGGGCTTGCTGCCAACACCAGCCAACAATAAGGCAAAGCCCAGCCTCTTGAGATGGGAGAGGGCTCCCAGGCAGGGTTGGTTTGGGCACAAAAGAAAGAAATGCTCAGTGCCTTCTCCTGGCTAACACATTGATGCCATAGCACTCTCCATTTCCTAGAAGAAAAATTCCCTACAGAAGTGAAGGAATAGGTCTGTATCAGAGTAAAAGACACCTGAGCAAGTGCCATGTCACCAGAATCCAACTCTTTTCATAAGAAAATGAAAGGGGGCAAGCCAAAGAGGGGATAATAAAAGTAATTTAACAGTCAGTAGATAGGGAATAAAAATCAGCAGGTTCTGCAAATTGCAGAGAGGAAGCTGGGAGCAGCTCGGGGCAGTGCCTTCATCTTCCAGCAAACACCTCTTTGCCTTTCAGACAGCCCCAAACAGCTCTCAGCCACCCAGCAGTGACTTCATGGGGGAGAAAACCATACCAGGGCCTTGAGCATTAGGAGGAGGCTTTTGTAAAGGATATTAAAAAGCTCATGCTTTGGGGATTAAGTCAGTCTTTATCTGTTAGAGATCAGGATGTGGCTAACAGTAGGGGACAGATTATCTGCATCTGCCGACTGGGGAGGATTTACACCTTCTGAAGCATCTGTGCCGGCTATTGTCAAAGCCATCCTTCAGCCTAAGCCATCAGCTTCTACAGGCAAGGACTAAAAAGCTTTCTAGGTTGTGTTCAAAGATCTTCGAGTGGCAGCATTTAAGACTTTTCAAAAGACTTGGAAGAAAAGAGATGCAATCTTGATTGTACCAGACCATGCAGAAATTAATTTTTAACAGCAAAAACACGGACTGGCCCTGGCTTATTAAATTTACCCAAGCAAACATCCATCCCTAAAACTGTTGTTTAATATCAGCCAGAAAATCCACATGATGGGCAGAGTCCCCTGAAAACATCCTGCATTTCTATGTTTCCTTTAGGGGGAAAACAGGTGTACACAAGGTCTTGGCCTATGAATGAGAAAGAGTTCAGATCTTCACTCAGTCCATCCTTCCACTAATTAGCTGCTATAAATATGGAAAACAGCTGCTCCTCCAGACAGGGCCGAGGTGTGGCCATCTCAGAGGTGCCCATGTGTGCAGCAGATGAGAGTGCACACTCTGCACAAGGTTACAGCAGTCACACAATATATTTATAAACCCTTTAAATGAATTTACTCCAAGTTCTTTAACTGTGTCCACACCAACTGAACAACTTCCATCCATTTAGCATTACAGCACATTAAACCTCCAGAAAGCTATTTCAGAGAAATATATCAGTTGAAATATTCACAAAATTTATCTTCCAGAAAAGCTGACAATCACATGCTCATAAGAAACAAATGTTCAACTGGAGTCAGTTTTGTAATATATTAATTAAGATAATTTTCATCAGTGGTGACAACATGCCATCTGCTACTCTGGCATCACAAGAGACTCTGTTTCAGGGCACTTTAAGCTGTTTCTTGTTGTGCATGGCTGATTTTCAGCTGAAAACTAAGCAAGAGTTTCTCATTTCTTTTTGGATAAGCGCTTCTCAGCAGGCAGCAAAGAAACTTTTTAGATTGGTAACCCAGTCCCCTGTATCAGCTCCTATCAGTTCAGGCACCCAGCAGCCAGTATAAGGCATGTTATTCAAGTATCCATGCCAGGATCCTGTCTCAAAGTCAGAGCATATCCCAACAGGAAAAGCCATCTAGAGGAACAGTCAGCAGGACTTCCTCTGCAATAAATTAAGCCCAACCTTCAATGGCAGAAGCTGTTATCTGGATTATCAATAACACTGGCCGAGGGGCATAACTGTCTCCAACACCAACTCGCTGAGCTATGGCCAACTGGTGACCTCAGTAATTTCACTTTTATTTCAGAGGTAGTGAAAATGCCAACAGAAAACCATCTCTGTTTGTCCCAATTGCCTCTACCTTCCAGCTTCACAGTAAATACAGAAGAACACAAAAATGGGAGAGGTTTTCCTGTTATTGTCACTCACAGGCTCACATAACTCAAAGTTATCATTTACACTACTCCCTAATAGCACTTGACTCTGCAGAACCCCAAGATGAGCAGCCACTATTTTATCACAGACAACAGTTTAGGAAAATAGGTCACATATTGGGCAATAAGTCTCTTAAACTTCAAGAAGAAATAACCTCATAGTTAAAAAGCAGGTTCATCTACTCTGCTATTTATAGCTTAATTATGTAGATGAGCAAGCTATTTCCAAGTCAGACCTGATAAGCTGCAATAATTTTATAAACAGAAAATCCCTTGGTAGATCAAGTACAATCCCCAGCTTTAAATCCGAGCTGGGAAATGAGGACCACCATCCAGCTTTGCAAGCCAGAATGGTTTCTTAAATATCTGCACCTCACTCAAACCCACACCCAGACTTCAAAAAATCACAAAGTTGATGTTCCTAGAAGTTGTTGGCCTGTAGCTTTGATACCTGCTGACCCCCCTTCAGCTTGGTGTTTGCCACCAAGTCCCAACTAGCCCCCCAAGTCACCAAAGCCCCTAAATTTTTGAGGAAGAGAATGCTCTATCCTTCACAGGTCTGTAAGACGCTGAGCAAATTGGCTATTAACAAATGGAACCAGGTCACCAGTGAACATTTCCAGGCTTTGACACAAAACATTTTCCAAATAAAATCTTATGACACTGATAAAGGTCATTTACCAGAAGTCAATATTTGGAAACAGACTCCTGAGTGCAGCAGATTAACACTGGTGACGATGGAATTTACTTCCATTAAAAGTACTATTTGCAATAACAGGGCATTGGTTTATGCTATGCATGACACACGCAAGGAAACCTAAACTATTTAAATGTAAATGAGAACATTTACGTTTGACACCAAGACTTTGCCCCTTGTTATTTGCCAGAAGTATTAAAGGATTTCTATTTACCAATTCCAGCACGAAGTGAACTGTGCGTGCTCTTCACTGGGCACCCGATCAGGGCCCTGTGCTGGCTCTCGCCTGACCCTTTCCAGCCTCCTGTCCCCATCCCATAGATTACATTAATCCTCTTGTTTGTTCTTTAATTAAATGATACAATCTTTCAGGCAGTCTGCACACAGATATCAGCCGATAAAACTTTAAAAAAAAACCCAAAAACGAGTGTACTCACAGGAACAATCTTTACCATGTTAATTAGCCCCCAGAATCACAAGGAAATGAACCCAAGATTATTAAGGGAGAAGCACATGGAAAGAAATCATAAGTACAGCAAGGCCAAATTTCCCAGGTTCCAGATTCTGGCTGTTGCCCCTCACTCCAATAAGCACAGAAATAAGTGACCTGACAGGGCTGAGAGGATATCTATTTCAGAAAGGTTTTTAATGGGCACAATAAATAAATATCTGCTCAGGCTGGTTGAAGTAAATTTGATCCTCTCTGGTAACAAAAGATTTGAAGAATTCCCAAGATCCCTTCAGAAGACATATTATAATACTTTACAGTGACATTTAACATAGGGACCAATTCCCTGTCTCAGGCACCAAACTACAGGAAAGCAACTCATCTGGAAACAGCACACTTGCTAGGGAGAGACAGACTCATAGCCTGGAAAAGAGTTGATAAGCACCTAAAAGGCTTTGATGGATTTTGATGGATGATGCAAAGAAGTTAGTTATTTAGCTTCCATTTCCCTTTTCTCTCCTTCAATAACATGATTAATTACACAATAATCTGAGAAACTGGTCACTGCAACAACACAGCCACCAGCTTTTAGCTGTTATCCCAAGGAAATGATAAAGGTTTTTTTTATTCACTAATGATATTTCGAGTGAGAACATTTCTGTCTATTAAAAAAAAAATTTACAGAAATTCTTTGAAGTGCTGCCTCTAGAGCAATTAAAAAGTGACAGCCTGTAGAGAACAGGAGGATACCTGCTATTTTTGTATAGTGCTAAATAGGTAATGCCATGCCAAGACAAATCAGGGTTGAGGCCAGACTAGCAGATTTCCACAAGAAATGAACGAGCCCACATCTGCCCCAAGACTCCTGTCAGCAGACCAGGCAAAGCCTCCCCAGGTCCCACACCAACCCTCCCTAGTGCAGGGTGGTGAACAATTGGGCTGGGAGTGGCCAAAAACATGTATGCTGGAAAGCCACCTTCATAAAAAGAAAAGATGCAAAGCATGATGTGATCTCTGGCCTTTTCCTGAGCACTCTCTCTAAAGCCACTCTCCCTGGACAGTTGGGTGCTTTGGACACTGCCATACCTACCTGCCAGAGCTGGCACAGGGACCTGCACAGGTTAAGGATTCTTTTGCAGGCTTTTAACCACCAAGGCTGTGAGGTTTGGAGCACTTGAGGGAAGAAAGGGAAAATTATGTCATTAAATTCCATGACAGTATTTTATAGGACATGACCCTCCTGGTATATAGGGGTCTGACAAATGACCCAAAGGTCTCTTCCAGTTTTGTGCCTCAAATGTGTGAAAGGTTCCACGCAGTGGCTAATGAAGCACCAACAGGATCTATCTTTATCCTTCACCAAGGGCAACAGCTCAACCAGATAACATTTGTACTGCAGTCCAGACAGCTTTTAAACAAATAAAAGATTTGAAAATATAATGGTTTTGATTGATAAAGTTTTGAGCTTCAAGTGGTTTGTATAAAAGAACAGGTTTGTGTTTCGTTACCTAATGCTGATGGTGAGATACGTCTAGCCACCTTCTTAATTCAAGACAGTACCTATTTCTGCTGTTAAGAACATTGTTAATTTGAAACCTAATCATTTGGAGAGAAGTCATAAGTGCTTTCAAGTGTTTTCACAGTCACATTTCCATAGTCTTACAAAACATTCAGAAGCCTCTCCTCCTGAAGACTCACACGAACAACAGGAGAATGCTATGAATAGATGTGACCAGAACGTACCACACCATGGTGGCACTTCTATACACAAATGAAGCTGGTAAGAGATGACAAAACAACATTATGTCTATCAGACATAATTACTTACTACCCGTAACAATGCCAAATACCATTCTTAATAAGTGATCTGAATACTTGAGTGCACCACATGACCCCAACCACAGTCACTGAACACCAGGGTGTCCAACAAAGATGTGCAAAGGATTACAGCTTCCCTATGCCCAGCTCCTCCTCTCCCCCCAGCCAAACATGTCTAATAGCCAGTTACTGATTACTCACCCGGGGGTGCCCATCAGCATGTGTCCCCCACCCCAAACACTCAAGCTCACAGCCAGATTGGTGGTGACACACTTTTGCCACTCTAACGCTGTGCCACATAGCTAAGTGGCTGCAAAGGAAGAAATAGCTTCATGCTGTGTGATATTTCTGCTGATGACAAGCCTCTAAAAATTTAAAGCACGTGAATAAAAGCTTTTGTGGTCAGACAAATGGCCCATATGCTGGCAATTAAATTATATACAGGCAATATGGTTGATTGTCAGCTACCAGAACACAAAAGGTCTTTCTGACTTTCAGAAACTCAGATGGAACTTCACGTACTCAAATCAGAATCCACAGCACCACAACAGGTCCCTGAGCAAAGGGATTCCTCAAGGGGCCATGGGGCAGAAGAAGGGCTGGAATTGCATGTTATCCTGCAGGGAAAGCCCTACTGTGCAAAACCTCCATGGCACAGCCCTGAGCTATGTCTCTGGGCTTTCCCATCCTTCACACCCTCTCACTGAGAAGCCTCCACATCCTTTAGTCTAGAGTTTCAAAGCACACAGTCCCAGCCCAGAGCTTGGTTTTAACTCCTGTCCAGCTGGCTCCGTGCTCCACTCCCTAGTGTAGAGAGTCAAGACACGAGCCAATTGCAAACACAAACCAAATCCCTTCCAAGCTCCTACTGGCTTTAATCTGTTGCTTATTGCTGTAACCCTGAGTTTACAGATGTTACTTGCCCAGAAAGAAAAGTTGGTATGGTTTCTATGGTTTACATGTATTTCACAAAGTCAACCCCCAGTGTTTCCTACACATAACTAACTGCCATTTCTGCCCCCCTTTCAGACCATGCTGCCTCACTAAAACATATCATTAACAAATGCATTATTTGACTAAAATGCCACTAATCCTCAGGAAAATAAAAAAATCTGGTAATAAAACTACATCTATTAACAGGTCACTAAAGACTAAGCTAAATTCATGGGTGAGCCTTACCCTGCATACACACACCATCATTTCACACACAGACATAGTGGTGTCACCTAGATGTTGCTCTGTTTGTGGCACTTGTTAAGACAATAGTGACATCTGAAATACAGGCACTAAATCTTCCCATCCATAAACACAGACAAAATCCCAGGCACTGGCTCAGCCCACGTTTTGATTCCTAGCATATATCTGTTTTAACTTAACTTTGTGTTTCACGTTGCAGTTGATAAATAAGAGGGCACAGCATGACTAAAAGCTTAATCCTCCCTCCATAGCACACACCATCTCCCTATGATTGAGACAGGTCCCATACAAGAAGAACTTCAGAGTCATGGCCAAGAGGGGTCTAATGGGGAAAGGCACCATTTTCCACACCAAAGCCTTGAGCTAGGAATATTGAATCCCACCAGAAAGCTTTCCCATTACATCACAAAATTCATATTTGAATTCCCGTATACAAAAGTGAAATAATTTCCTTTTCATTTCCTGAAGGCAAGAAAAAAAAAAAAAGTCTCTCTGAAGGAAGGAAGTATTCCTCTTATAATTAAAGTTTGGATTTAGAGTTTTACAGCAAGGTACAGCCCTGGGTTTGCAGACATGTCATTAGTCACGATTACTTGGAAGATCCTGTGAAACTGAAAAATGAGATGGTCAAACTCCTGGGTACAGAAATAATTGCTTTTATGTTGGATTGCTTTGCCTAATTCCAGAGAAAGGTAGTCTCTGATAAACCCTACTCCTTATCACATTTCCAAATGTGTGATGTTACAGTTCATTTAAGTTTCCCTTCCTTATCTAAGCCTTTCCTCAACACCACTCAAACTTCAAAACTCATTTCACTTCCCTTCTTATAGCAAATAGTCATTGCTATTGTTGCTGCTCTAAAGAAACTTGAGTCTGTACATACAGAATAAAAACATGAAAAAAATGTAGAAAACCTTGGCCTTGAATTCCTTCAACTCTTCTGCACTTTTTTTGAACTTGAAATACCTCCCCAGCAGAACTCCACAGATGTGAACTGGTATGTGGCTTGCATCTAAAGTTAAATCATCCCTTCCTGTCTGAGCAAAGAACAGCCATACTACCACAACTGTAAACAGAAGACACTTTGCCATCTACCATACAGGTAAAATAGTCTGGCAAGAGTTTCATTTTTTTAACAAACAGAGTAATCACTGAAAGTTTCCCTTGGCAGCAAGGAGACAGCAATTAGAGACAGCCCAGAGGGCTGACCAACACTTCAGAGTTCCCAATGACTTGCGAAAACTTTCTGACCCAACTCTGGTGGTTTTTATTTTTCCCTAGAAATCAGAGTAATCTGTCTCCTGAAAACACAAAACAAACATAACAGCAAAAAAATAATAAAGGGATAAGAGAGAGAGATGAAATTGCTGATGAATGTTGCTGGCAAAACTTCTGTGCAAGCCTACCTTCTGCTCTCTTCAAATGGTCTTTGCCACACTGGGACCATTTGTTAGACCACAGCCTCTGCCAAACTGCAAGATGATCCCCCTGACAGTAACACAACTCATTACACTCTGATTTATGGAACAAGAGCTCAGCAGAGGCCAGCACACAATCTGTGGGGGGAGGGAAAAACCAAACCACCAAATCCATCCACCGAGGTGACATTTAACAGCTTCATGCATTTTATTGTAGTCTTAAGTGTGCTCCTAAAAGAGGCAGCAAAAAATGTGCTTGTTCAGAAAGAAAATTCACCACTTGTACCTCCCAGGTGACTTTATCATACAGCAGCCCATGGCAAATGCTCCATTTAGAGACTGGCAGCACTCTCCAAGAGAGCAACATCTGGGCACAGATGCCTCCAGAGAGAGTCACCAACGTGTTTGGAGAACACCTTGCAGAGAGAGACAAAGCACTCAGCTTTAAGCTTTGAAGATATTACACTTGAGAAAATATTCAGGTCACAACAGAAACACTCCTTTTATCTTCTCCCCTTCTCACAGACCTGACCACCAACCCTGCAGCCGGAGCTGTTCCCCACACAAGCTCATCTCACCTTTCAGTATAAACACTGGGAACAGCCTGGGATGTACAGGGAGCCAAGAAGAAGCACGGAATTAAGGATGCCTCCTGGCCTTTCTTTTTCTACCTTCTCATTTCAGGTTGAGATCTGCAAGGTGTTTCACCCTAGAAGCCTGGAGCAGTATGGCATCTTGCAATCCCCAACAGGAACCTCTAACTCCCAGCCAAGCACATGGAACATGCACTGCAGCAGAGCTCTGCATCTCTGCCTGTCATGGCCCTCAGACCCCTTCTCCCACGGGAAGGACTCTGCTGTCTTGGCTACTGCTCAAAAATTCCTCAAGCAACTGCCACAAGAAATAACAAGTTAGTTCTGACACCCTCAGCACTGCCCACAGACAAAGAACTCATTTAATCTTCCAGAAAGGCCAAAGAGAACTCATTTAGTCTTCCAGGGAGTCGAGATGAGAGGGGCCAAAATACCTGCACAGAGCTGCACAGCAGGCACCCAAGCACCCCTCGCTGCCAAAACAGTCAGTCCTTTCCCTGTTAAATTTCCAAAGACGAACTTACTGTCCATAAAGGGTTTGGTGTGTCCCTAAGCCTGCTCCCCACCCAAACTACCCCAAGGCTTCCAGGAGCCCTGTGGTAAGCGATATTTCACACCACTTCATTGAAGCGAGTTGGTACAGATCAGACAAGAATGCTAAATGAGGTAACACCCAACACGCCAATCCATCCTTCAAAAACACCCCCATGCATGTTCCAGGTGATAGTTACTCATGTAAAGCACTGGATTTACCTGACACTTTGCCCAGGAGTTCAAACTGAACTGCAACCCGGTGAAAATTGTCAGCCTGGAGGTGGCAGTGAGGAAACAAAGCGAGGTGACAACTTTGGGTTTTAAAAAGCACACTCTCAGTTTGGGAGGAGAAAATTCGTGTTTCATTTTGTCCAAACCAACGGAGCAAGGAGCAGAAAACACTATTTATTTTTGTACGTCGCACACTGAGTGCGCGCAACCCTGCCCAAGATCCTCCCCACTCCCCTGCTCCAACTGCTTGGGAAACATTACCAAGAGAAGTTTTAACAAGAATTAAATCTTTAAACAGCTTGTGTTTGCAGGAAAGAATGGTGTCAATGAAAACAAGTGCAATTAGTCGATCATACTGAATTGATAATAAAACAACATATGAAAGCACTATTTTAATGTTCTTTAGGGTGACAATATTTAAACATCTTATTACAGAACTAATAAAATCTTGTCATATTATTACACATTACTAGAACAGTGACAATCAATGAATTCACACACACTAATTACAACACTCAACTACAGCACTTTGATTAGTAAGAGAGGGAAAAAAACAAAACAATGATCCAATCCCAGTAAGAAGCAATGGGAAGGATTTACAGCTTTCCAACAGCAGCGTTAGGAACAGCACATTAAATCTCAGACAGATGTTTCCCTATGCAAACAAAGAGCTCAGTGACAAGACCTCTAAGACTTTTTTTTTTTTTAACACCACGGAGCAGCACTGTTGCAGTTTGCAACACCAGGCAGTCAGCCAGGCACATAGGAAACCACACGCACACACTTGAAAAGCATGAAACACTTTCTCCTCAGCCATGCCACAGCCATCAACGCTTGGTTCAGAGCGGTGCATTACAAAGAAAACCACCAACTTCAGATTTTGAACCACAAAAAGGTAACTTATTTTTATTTGCACATAGTAAGAGATGATTAACCAAGCCATTTCCAGCAGGCAGATATTTTATACCTTTCCATGTGGTCACCAGGGTCAAAAACTATTAAAATCCTGAGATTTTAAGGATGACCTTTATGTTAACTCCAAAGGAGTGGACAAGGAAAAGGACATGGGGAAAACAGAGTGTGCAAAGCCTCTAGAATATCTGGAGTGTACTGTCACTGCAACAGCCTGTGTGGTATTAAAATGTTTCAGGTAACCTACTGCAGATTGCAAAACTCATTTAGCACCAAAATGTATCTGGTGTTCTCTCCAGGTACCTCAGGTACCTAGTACTGTCCTGCTTATGATAACACAAAACTCGAAAAAGGCTAACAGACACCCTTTAATTAAAAGGGATTGCACATGTACTTAAGGCAGCATAGTTGGCCACAGGAAAAAAATAAAAATAGTAGTGATTTCCCTCATAAATTTGGAGCACTTCTGTATAAAGGATATGGATATTCTCTTACCCTGCTCTAACTGAAATGAAGCTACTTCATTTTGGTTTGCCAGGAGCTGCTCAGAACTCAGTCCTACCACACTGTGACCCTTCCCACATCAACTCCTCAGCCAGAAAGGAAAAAAAAAAATAGAGAAAAATCAACTTTCTTCTCTTTAAACATTGCCAGCAGTCTTCATTTTACAAACTTCTGCCTTTTTTGGCATTACACTTGGAAGTTGCATCATCCTTTCAACTGCACAGTTAAAAGGCATCACCACACTCAACACTGATGCTTTGGAAACCTGACCTCATCACTGACGAGAAATAAATACTGCTTTGGACTGCCTTTCCCTCCCTTCCCCACGGTGATGATGATGAAGTCTTGTGCCTGCCAATTCAGGAGATTCACTGCAAAGCTAAAGTTCAAATTTATGACAGAGGTATTACAATTACCATTGTACATAAATGGTGAATCAGTGCACTGAGCTGATGCGCTTGGATGTGTAATCTCACATCAAATGGAAATCCAGCTGCCTGACATGGCTTTTTTAATAGTGAAACCTGATTTTACACTCCCTGTGTGCAAGTCCTACAAGGTCACCCAGAGAGGCTGATCAATGCAAGGTGGCAGCCCAGGCTGTGTCCTCCCTCCTCATCATGCCGGTGTTTTACACGAGAGCAGCGACACAACGCTTTGCGCAACTAAGTAGCAGTCCTACGGCTTTCTGGAGCAGACTCAGAAAACACAAGCCAGATCTCAAAAAGAAAGGGGAAGAAAAGGAGAAAGAAAAAAAAAAAAAAAAAAAAAAAGTAAGTGCTGCAGGAATTGCCAGGAACTGCTGGGTGGGATCCAATGGCTTGAGTTACACAGGCCAAGCTTCATGATCCAGCAGTCCTGCTGACTTGAAGTGGATAAACCACATTAACTAAAGAAGATTTTATAAATTAAACATATGCATAGAGCAGTGAGAGAGGATCTTCTGAACCTTGACTTTAGAGTTCTTTCCTAAAGGAAATAGTAAATATTTTTAGAACTACACTTGAGAAAGACAGATGTGATCCAGAATTGTTATTAAGCCTTAAGACTAAGTATCTCACTGTTGGAGGGATGAGCTACAGAAGAGAAGGAAAAAAAGAGTAATTTCTTACACAGACAGTGCAGTTACACCTCTGGCCATTTTTGCATTAAGGTCTGGAGATCACTCCAGTTGAGTTTGGCTAGTAGGTAACAGATGTGGTTTAACAAAGTAACTGATTTCTGGTATCTGCATAGGCATAATCCCTGTATTTAGTACTTAGTATAGCTACTATGTTTTAAATATATATATAGTGTATATAGAGGGATATACTAGATATGCACACTACATACAATAGTATATGTGATTTATATATCTTATAATCTATTGTGTTTACTTCTAAGCAGTGGTGACAGAGAAAGTCTGCTATTTCAGTAATGCTTTGGGTACAAGTGGAATATTCACCACAGGGAAAACGTAATGAAAAATACATGCTTTTGAACCATTTGAAAAATCATCCCTTTATCTTGCTGACACCAGTGATAGGTGACAATGTCATTTATAAAGTCAAACAGTCTGATTTGGAGAAGGTCTCATGCTTCACTTCTGCAGCACGAGCTATTTGTTAGGGAGATAAAGCAGCAACTTTTCTTTGAGAAAAAAAACCCACTACATTAAGTTAATTTTAAATCCAACAGCTTTGTTACTTCACTTGAATCCTTAATCACAGTGGCTTTCAAACAAATGGTCTTGGGTCTTCATTTCTCCTTTCGCTTGGTATTTTGATAATGAAAGTTTTTCTAAGAGGTTTCTGCACCAGCAGGAAACATGCTTTACTGCTGTGGAAAGGAAAGATATTTGCAAAAGGGAAGATAAACCCTCTCACACACTGCACAACAGACCTAGAACTAATGACAGTCAATTCTCAAGTGATAGTTGATGCACAGGACTAATAATAATAATGAAAAAAGATGGTATAAACCCTGTATATCAAAGCTTCACCACCTGTAGTGGGATGGAGCTTTGTATTGTTAATGAGTATCACAATCCCAGTTTCCATAGTCCAGACTACACCCTCCAGTTCTCCAGCAGCTGACAGCAACTTCATAAGTCAGGTTTCCCCAAGTCCCAGGCAGGGACATGCTTCTCTCTCCCTCCCTTGTGCTTTCAGGCCTTTTTTTGCATACCACCATCTGGCAAGCTGAGCACACATCAAAACTGCCCTTTTGAAATAAAGGGAGCAGAAACTAAAAGTCAAGCTGTGCATTTTCCAGCCAGAGGGAAGGAAGAACAGCCTTTGCAGCTCCCTCCTCCTCTCCAAACCCATTCCCTTGCTGTGGCTGGGAGCCCACCCCTCATGTCCCTGCCCCAGTGCAGGTGGGAGGCGAAATTCCTGGCTCAGCACCTCTCCCAGTGAGGATGGTTCTCCCAGGTGCCGCCGACACAAACCAGGCTGGCTCCCGACTCCGGGTCACACTTCCCTTCCCAGCCTCACAGGCTGCTGCCAGCAACTAGTTGCTTGGCTTCTTTTTCTTAATTTAAATGCACCTGCCAAGGCATCTGCCAGAAGAATGGAGGTGCCCAACCCAGCTTGCTCCAGGGCACCCCTAGGGACATCCCTCCACAGCCCACGACACCTTGCTATACACCATTTACAACCATTCTGTAAAAGTCACTGATCTTGCTCCTTTTACAGCTTGTGCTGTTCATTCTTCATTAAATACACCTCTCCTTGGAAAAACCATTTGCTCTAACAGGAACACCACGCATTTATTACTGGCAGACAGCAGCCCATAATGTTGACAAATGATATAATGATTGGTAAAACACTTACTGGTACAGCAGGCTTTGGGCTTAATTTCTAACACGCTGACAGCACACGGTGATAAATATCATATTTATTCGTACTTGAGCAGCAACAGCACACACAAGTGGCCCCTCTGTGCCCAGGTAATGTCAGCTGTAGCTCAAGGATCACATGCCACCTTCCAATTTCTTACATCTTTTGCCTGGGCCAAGCTTCAGAGGCAATGGTGGAAATTCACAGGACGGCTTTCCCACACGCTACGTGCGTCAAGCCCCAGGAGCACAGACGGTGGGGAATGCGAGCGAGTCACAACACATTTTTTTTCTATGAACACAATGATTCACCCAAGCCAGGACTGCTCAGGGGAGTGTGCTGCTTTTGAGGAGGAAAGCAACTTATTTTAAGGGAAGAATTTCTGGCAAAACCAGCAGGATAGAGGGAAGCATGCTCACTCCTCTGGCATGCAAGGGGAAAGAATCCAACTCCGCAGTACCCGTCTGAAATCAGGAACTCAAGCCCGGGTGTCTGACTGTGCTGATGAACCCCTCAGCAGGGATCACCCACTGCTCTGCACAGAGCTGCTGTCATGCCCTTTTCCCCTCTCAGTCCAAACATTTCAGGCTTGGCATAATCCTGACATGGAACAGGGGCTTTCCGGAGGTCTGGAAAAGACTTCTCTAAACAACAACAAAAAAAAGTAATTTGATATTTTGCTGTTGCCTGTAGTCTAATCACCACAACAATACATTCAAACTCACCCTCCTGGCTTTATCAAGGCCACAGCCTACATATGCCTGGTGAAATTATCCCTTCTCAGCAGCAAATAATACACTCTCCCTCCAGCAAGGCATGGGAAGGGCCACGCTGTGAGAGGTCCATCCCTGAAAACAACTCAGCTGCTTGTTCTTGTCATAGGACACAAGTTACTGCTCAGCAGGGCACGGGGAAAACCCACTTGGATTCATATTCTATGGATGCCCACAGAGGTAGTTACACAAAAAGCTATTTTAGATGAAGGTCCACAACTGGGTAAACCCAGAACATTGCTGCACACTAAAGAAAAACAGATTTCCTCCTGTAATGCTGGCTCTCAACAGAGAGCTATCTTTGCTTGGGTAATTCATAACAGGTCTGCATTTCAACAGCAACCAGCAAACAAATGATTCTGCCATTCTTCCCACAACATTTTAGTAGTATGATAAATAAGTTCAAAGTATTTTCTAGGCTTTCTCAAGCTGCTTTCCACTATTTCTGAGTGCGCACCCCAGGAAGCAACCATGCATATATAGTTAGCACTTGTCTGTCTTCATATTTTCAGCTAACTCAGATGGAACAGCATCTATGGCAAGCCACGGCAAGACTGAGAACCCGAGCCTGGGAGCCCAGGAATTTGGCTACAGTCTTGAACATCTCTGCCAAAAAGGACCAGGATATTGCTAGGGGTGGTGAGAACAGGATGTGCAGGGGCGAAGGAGGCAGGCAGCCTCTTCTTCATCTCTTCTCTGCTTTTTCCCAGGTCAGTCTTGAAGTTCAGAGGAGCAGAAGATAACAGCAGTTACCAAACAGTATGAAAAGCCAGAGCTCAAGGGAAACAGAGCTGTGTTTCCCTGAAACTAGCGATTATTAGTTTTCTGACAGTTTAAATATTGTATTCTGCTTACTGACTGTCAGTAAATTTACAAATAGTTGGCAGCTTGGCTTATGACCAGGACCCAAAGGAATGTTGACTGTAGCAATTTAATGACCTGTTTCTATCAGCAACAGCAGCAACGTTTAAAATACTTCTCATTGCTAGAGAATTTATCTTAAAAAAAAACCCAACAGTAGAAGAGATGCTAGTTTTACATTTTTCACCCTGCTGAGGCCTCATATTGGATCATTATTCATTCCACACACCCCCAACCACTTCTCCAAAGCTTTGAATTTTGCTTCATTCCAACTGCTAGGATTGCAAACTCAGTGACGAAAATAGACAGCTCCTGGCTTTTTAACAAAAAGCAAAAATTCCTCACTCCCTAACAAAGGCTTTATCCAGTATTTAAGTGAGGATGAGTCAGCGATGCTTCTACACCAGACTCTAAGACTGGACATTCTTCTTAAAGTTTCCAAATTTGTTGAAGCCAAAACAGAAGACACACAGAAAGATAAAAGCCTTAAGAGATGGGTGGTTTGAACACTTACAGAGCTTATAATACTCCAGCCTCTCATTTACCAGCCTTGTAATGCACGTCATGTTTTTCCGGGAAAAAAAAAAAAAAAAGCTCTCATCCAAGAGGTGGTTGCTTTGTGCCTTCTGTGTTCACACCGTCCCCTTTTCCCCATCCCCTCACAAGTGCAGCAGCACAAGGATGAGTCTGAGCCCACAGAGCTGTGCTGAAACCTCCCCAGTGCCCACAGCCAGAGATGTGCTGGCACAGTCGGGCGCTCAGGGCTCTTCCATCAGCAGCCACACAGACAGAAGATCAGCCTCTCTGCCTGGATGAGCTCCATCCTGATAATTTTCACCAGTAACACTGATGAAGTGGATAATTTTTAAGTGACATCTCCATGCTGTCCAAGTGCTGTCAGCCATCAAAGAGCTTTGGTCCAGCACTGTGATGCACCTTCAGCTGCAAAGCGCTCCAAGCACCAGCTGCACCTCTGCAAGGAGAGCATCCCAATGACACAAAACACTTCAGCCACATGAAACATAACCTGGTGAAATATTTCCTTTACCATAGTTTCTCCTCCATCTCAACCTGCTTCCTGTGAATTTCTGAAAAACTTAGCCCTGAAGGCTGCACTGGACAGGTTAAGATATGCAGTTCATTGCGAAGAAATAAATCCATGTAGAGGGAAACAGTTAATATGATCAAGAAATTGTACAGGGTGAACTGAGTGTGGGAAAGGCATTAAAATGGTACCAAAATAAATTCAGGATGCCCGTCTAGGAATGTGAACTGTTGCTTTCTATGCAATTATATAGGAGACAAATCATAGCTCTGGCTGAAAATGTAAACATCTCTATAAGCAAAGGGGGAGGAAAAGCAGGGTATCCAAACTAAAAGGCTCTCACACCATTAAATGTAATCACTAAGCAACTATTAGCCAGTCTGAAAAGAAGATGAAAGGATAATGGAGGGAGATATGGGCTGGCAATTACACTGGAAGGGAAGAGGAATAGTCCATATTTATTTTTGTTTTTATTAAACTTCCAGAAATACTAAAAGTCAGACTGTACTGCAGGGAAGGAATGGAGGAGGGAAAAGTAACAACAAAAGGGGCTGGAATTAGTCTCAGGTTGCCTAGAGTCCTTCCCTACAGCCTCAAAACCATCTCATGGCCACTCCAGCTGAGTGGCCACTCAACTGAGTTGGAGACTTTTGCCTGAACTAATATGATCCTTTTGGACAACTCAAAAAAGGAGCAACAGCATCAGAAGAGATTCATAGCAATGGCAACAATAAAACCAAAACTTGCTTTTTGTAGGCCTAGGTTTTAAAGATAAAGCCATCTCCCCAAGTAAAGCTCAAAGAAATTGGCTGCTATGGTTACCATCCCTTCAGAGGAACAACTTGTTGAGATAATCTTGAAGACCAATGCCCGGACTCTCCCTCCCACCAGACCACCTTATTTTCCTCACAGCTTCTCCCCTCTGAGGACTGAACTGAAGGATTCCTCAGGATTTTATACAACTACTTCCCAGCCTCAAACAGTTAAAAAAGCCACGTCAACAGTCCATTGACCTAAAGAAAAAGATGCAAGATGCCCTATCTATTTCACTGCCTGCAAGAAAATGGAAATAATGCTCATTTTTAAAGAACCATCTCACTGTATTTAAGAATTAGCATTACACGGCTGCATCCGTGGGAAGATGTGCAGACAGTTACGTGCTACAAATTCTCACAGCAGAATGGGGAGCACCCATTGATGTTACAGCACTCCCTTTAAATCTGCTTATCAGAAAACCCAGTAGTATATCTGAATCAACACCAGTACTCATTCCACCAACAAGAACATGTCCAGAATTCACAGATAAAGTTCCAGATAACATCATTCTAGCAGAGAAGCACAGTAGGGTTAGTTTTCAAAGTGCTGCAAGAGAACCTGCTCAGGGAGCAAGATGACTACTTGTGAAATATGCATTTTGGAACCTATCCTTACAAAGAATCTATACTATTTTTCAAAAGATGTTTGAGGCATTTGGTGAAGGATCCAGAAAAGATGTTTCCAGAAATGCTTCCTTAAGGCCACGCTAGAGAACTGCTTGGACTGATGCCTCAGAATTCAAGAGCAACTTGTGTCTGTGCCTCTGGACCAGCTGAAGGTGGGTTCAACAGACGCTCCCCTCCATCCCTGCCATGCTGCAAATCCCAGTACAAAGCAGGATTAATCCTAGGGTAAAAATGCACATCAAAAGGCAAAGAGGGAACTCTGCAGGACAAGGCTTGTCATCTTTGCTACCTGCTGGCTCCTGCCTAGGATGACAAAACCACAAATCCTTGCCTGCCCTCATGAAATCATATCACTGTTCCCTGCATTTCCCCTTTCAAATAGTTACACAGAGGAGCCATCAAACAAATAAACCACAGAAAATGCCGGTGCTGTTTGTAACTCTTTTCTGACGTTTGCTTTTCTGAGCTGAATAGCAAGTGACAGCTATAAAAATAACAAAGCAATATTTGGATAAGCAAATGTATACCAGATAAAATGCTGGGAAGACAGGTTACACTGCCAGCATGGCATACACTCCAATGGTGCTGTCAGCCCAGGACTCAGGAATTACATGCATCTTTTCTGCAGCAGTATTAGCAAAAGCACAGTCATTCTACTATATTACCTTGTAAATGATATTGCTTTCCCACAAAAATCTCTGTTCCTTGTCCGGGGCACAACAAGCAAACACAGATAATGAAGATCTTCCCAAATAATGTTTGAAAGACATGGCTAGAACTTGGAGGAAGAGTAAAATTGGATTTTTATCACTTAGCAACCTGAACTCTTTTACAGACCTTTTATTAATGGCACTGAAATGCATTTTACTTGAATGCATCATATTCTTAGAACACGTTAAAGCTTTAAGCAGAAACAAAATTACCTGGTAATGTCATGACTGCATTGCCTCATCTCACAGTGACCCAGCACCCACAGACACACATCACTTCAGTCATCTCCAAATGGATCCTGAGATTTTCTCTCTCTCTCTCTCTGCCCTCCCAGCAGCCTAATGCCCCTTCTAAAGGAAAGTAAATACAAAACAGAACCAAAAAAAAATAAATAAAAAGGTAGATCCCCAGTGAAACACTCAAAAAAAAATTAACCTAGATATTTTGTTACATTTGGTAGTTATTAAAATTCACACAGCACATATAACAATAAGTACATCTACTTTGAAAGCAGACAGAAAGGGGTTTAAGTAATAAGGCCCAACTCAGAAGTCACAAGTCATTTGCAAGCAAAAGGACCAGACCCCAATTCTTGCACACTGCAACCTTCAGATTCCACCAGATGTCAAAACTTTAGAAGTAATTTCAGAAGGGAACTTGCTACTGTTTTGTTAGGGCAGGAAACAGAGTAGGAGTTTAATAAGTGATTCTTTGCAACAATTAGAAATGAAATTAAGCCTTTCTGGAATCCCACTGCAGTCCTGGCAGCACACCCTAGGCTCCACTGCCAGCAGAACTGCAGACAGCAAGCCAGACTTACCAGAATAAAACCTGATCTGATACTGAATCAGGAGCATATTCCAAATAACTGAGAGCTTTTTTCAGCCTTCATATGAACAGTCAAGTCATATGTATTTTGCAGTCATCAGTTTTGGCACAACTAATTCCATTTTCTTTTAATGACTTATTGGAGGGGGATTTTTTCTTGGAGCAGCAGTCAGTAGAAATAAAGAATGACCTCCTTTCACAAGATCAGAGACTTATTTGCACATAAACAGCTGAAGAAAACTGGACTCAACAGTCTGCAGATGCCCATGATATAATAAGAACAAATAAAAAGCTTATGACACTGTAACTCTGCACCAGCAAAATCATAAATCCTGCTGGAAGCATTGGAGTCAGATGGCCTTTGAAATCACTCACAGGTTCTAAATTTCCTGGCAATGGGCAGCAGGGCTGGTATTACACACAAAAACCTTCTGCCAAACAAATACTAGGCAATAAATAACAATAGTAAAGCAGAGACAGATAGACCTTTGAATCCATTGGTCAAGAAAATTGGTATCTCAAAGACAGGGCACAGATCTGTTTTATGGGACCTGATCAAGAGACTGCAGCAGACACCCAGCACTGGAAGCACCCAGCAGCACCCCCTTCCCCACATCCCTGCTTTCTCCAACAGGCAGCATTGATCTGCCTGGGAATGGGGAAGAGGTGGCAGCAGAAACCATGGGAAGTGGACTCCGAGTCAGTGCACAGGGACATGACCATAAAAATGCCAAAAAAAATGGGGGGTGGGTTCATCACTGACAACATTCAAGTTAAGGACAACTCTGCTGACCAGGCTTCACGGAAACAGAGCTGGGTTCCCTTGGGCTTTGGCAGCATTTGCCACATGCCAAGCACTGGTAAGTGCCCAGGGGGCAGCAAGACAGGCCCTGGGGGGCAGAGGGGACAGGGAGGGCAGGCAGGGATGGGCAGACACCAGCCCCACTGCCAGTCCAGTCAGCCACCCCCGCACAAGCAAACACCTCCCTGCAGAACCTTTATCCAAGCCTCTACATCCAGCGGAGAGGATTAAGATGTGCTGAGTCCCATCAACACTGAGCCAGAGGAAGAAAAGGGGAAAAACAAAACACTCACAATAAATCCCCATGTAAACAACAAACTCTGGGCATTTTTTTTTTAATCTGTTATTACATCTAAGCACCTTGACTCTGAAATGCATGACTAAGTTCTTGCTCCCTCATCCAACTATATGCACCCTCTCAACACTTAATAGCAAAGTGATATAGATTGGATCAAACACAGCCTTCCCATTAAGCCATTAAGCCACAATATACCAAGAACCACTCCACGAGCCTTTAGTATTCATGGGCAGGCGCTTCCCTCACGAACTACAGCTACACCATCATTCAGCCAGCAATTACTTTCAAAACAGGCTGCAGCACAAATAAATCTGTGATTACAGAAACGCTAATACAAAGAAAAGATAACCATTAGTGTGACTCCGATGACTAACACAGAAGCACAAATAGAAAAACATTTTCTTAAGCACACTCCCAGTAATCCTACAAAACATGTGGAGTATATCCTGACGTTGAAAGGGCTAATCGGGTCGCAGGTTTCTAACACCTCCCTAAGTTACTCAGCTGTAAAATGGGGGATTCATTTTACAACCAGAACTGGATGGAATTCAAAGCAAGGGGTTATTAAAAACTGAACGCATCCAAGTTATTCTCCTCCTCAGAAAGGTGAGCAAGCAAATACATTCAACAAAAAAGAAAGCACATAGCAAAAACCAAAATCCATTTAGTCTTTCTTTTGGCTCTTTGTTTATTTTTATATATATATATATATATACATACACACACACACAATATTGCTCAACACTGACACTTTTCCTTAGGAAAAAAAAAACATAAAACAAACAGGCCTTTGTCATTTCAGTTTGGAGGGCAGTTCATGCTGTGAAATCTTTTCTGGGGAGACATCACAGTCTCTGGAGCACCTGATCTTCTCCCCTCTCCCCAGCTTAGCCAAGTTCACTTTGGTGAATACACACACAGGCAGCCACCCAGAAGTGCTCATTAAATCACCCCACTAATTCACAAGGTGACACCACACTGGGACTAGAACAATGACTCAATATGGCACCACTGTCACTCAGAGAAATTAAAGACATTTTACACACCCAGATCTAATCTTCTATCAGTATTTATAGGTAACAGATTCAGAGGGATTTATAGCCTCGGGTGATCCCCAGATAATCTATTCCCATCTCCCCACATAACACAGGCCACATCATATCAATCAATTCCTCCCTGGCTTCTGCTTTAACTAGAGCATTTCCCTATACATCAATCCTTGATTTACCACCTTCCACGACAGGGAACCCACTGGGTAACGTTTGATAAATTGCTTTGGTGGTTAATTATCTGCTCTGGTAAAAAAAGCGTATTCTATTTCCTGACAATGTATTACTAGCAAAATTACAACAGAGCTTTAATAAAACAGCCTTTTTTAATCTCTAGCTATTGAAAAGTGGACTAATAAGAACATAATCTCCCAATTCCTTGAACAAAAAGGACACAAAAGAAGGTACCACTGTATAGAAAAGATGAGGAAGATTTTTTAAAAATACTTTCCACAAGAGGTAGCAACAAGTCCCAGATCACTCACCCAGCAGTACCAGTTGGCTGTGAAAGAAGACAATTTTAATAACAGTTTTAAAATCAGCTTCATTCAGCAAATAGTTAACAAAGATGCTAAATCCCTGGACAGTGAACCCTGTGCACAAGAATTAGGACCCCTGTGATGCTCTTGGCTCTTAAAACAGCCTCCTGGTCAGGATAACAAGATCATACTATATAGGAAAAAACCCTTCTATGCAGACCTTCTTCAAAGGCCATTTAAGTAGTTCTCCTTTGCCATGAATTGCCCAGGTCCATCCTGCACAGGTGAAACTCCTCAGGAGGTTGAGATGAGCCTGCAGGAGATGTTGAGATGTTACCACATGCTGCCTTGCAGTGCTTCAGTGCTGGTTGCACATGCAGTTCACCTGTTCCCTGTTGTGGGCCACAAGGCAACCCAAGTCCTGGCCAAGAAGCCTCAACATCCAAGACACAGCATGACCCCAGTGCTTCCAGGACCACAGGGTTCACTTCTAGCAATGGGCCAACCCAGGACTTGGAGACCATGTGAGAAACAAAGCCACTCCTGATTCCTGGGGCACAATTTGGGAGTTCACAGCATTCATTTGAGCCATCTGGTTTCAAAGCCTTCAGCTGACTAGTGAAAGCAGAGTCCACTCAGAGCCACCTTTCCTACCCAGCTTCACAGCATTTCACAAAATGGACAATCTCTCTCTCTGATGACAAAAAATAAACATTATTTTTTTAAAGTATGACTTATAAGTTAGAAAAATCCTAATGAAGCAATAGGAGTTACTGTTCAAGGTTGGCTCAGAGCTTCCCTACAGGTTTATAGATAAGAGTATCCAGTTGGTTATTAAAACTCCCTCTAAAAAAAAAAAAAAAAAAAAAATCAAACCTACCTCTCAAAAAACCTTAATCTTCAAAACTTGATATTATTCTTAAGCCCTAAGAAAGAATCCAGACATGATAAATGCTCTCTCAACCCAGAATCCCTCTTATTATCAAAAGAATTGCTTAATGCAAAGTCATTGGAACTGTGAAATGCCAAGTGTGCAGTTAATATGCTGATACCAAACCCTGAGTAATATAGCTGGTGAACATCCCAGACCTTCTGCCAACTTACTCATAGTGAGAATAGGGGGGAAAAAAAAAAAAAAAAAAAAAAAGAAAAAAGTACTACACAGCTTTAAAGCTATCAACAGATTTTATCCTAAACAGTTTTTAAACCAAAGCAAACAAAACACACGGGCAGCTGTGCCTGACTCAGGTTTATCGGCAGCCAATTAACACTTTACTAATTCCAGAAAGAACGAACGCCTTCCGGACTGCTGTTGGGTTAGCAGGCTGTAAAGCAGTCTGCATTGCTTTAAAGCAGGCAAGGAGGAAGATGCTGAGGAGCTCAGCTCTTCCACCAGCACCGCATCCATTGGAAAAGGTCGAGTGTATTGATTGTGTGCACAGGGGTGCAGAGGGAGCCAGAAACCCCAAGCTCACTCGTGTGCCTGTCGGAAATTAGTCTGCAGTAAGCAAGCAGGGTAAAAGGTTAATGAAATACAAGCTGAGGAAGTAAAACAAGGACACAGATGACTTGCCACGAGGCCCCAGGGCTGGCTGCACTGGCTGAAGCCCTGTTCCCAGATAAAGGGGATGTTACTGGAGTTATGAAAGCAGAGTGACATAAGGCTGTTTCCACCTCCCATGGCGGGGGTTAACATGCCCTTGAAGGCACCATCACCTAATTCCCAGGCGGGAACAGAGTCCCCACTGTGCTCCCTTCTGTGCTCCTCACAGGAAGGAGCTGGAGGGCTTGCAAGGAAGGAAACAGATATGGAAATTGGGCAACAAAAGCTTTCATGACATAAGGTCACACACTGGGTACAGATTCGGGTTTTACTTGAAAGTAGCAGTGAAGCCACTGGTGACAGCAGAGACCTCAGCGAGGGGAGTCACGAGCACCGCAGTACCCCCAGCCGGGCTGCCCTCACACACCAGCTCGAAACTCAGCCCTGGAAATCTTAATCCAATGTCTCCACTTCAAAATAGACTAAACATGGCAATACAGAACAAATCCTAAACTGACGGGATACTCCAAATTAGCACCTTTGTTTGGTACCTCCGGCACAGGAACGTCTATAGTCAGATCCATCAACATGCCTTACTTTTTGGTGCACAATACACTGTTCAGGCTTGAAATAAAAATTAACAGCAGAAGGTTTTGCACAGGGGCTGTGATTTTTCTTTTTTTCCTTAAAAGGACAACTACTTTTCCTCATGCATAAACTTTCCCATGCCACATTTATGCCATCACCATGGATTTCTGTAAAGGAAAGGGACTGACATCCTCTGGGCTTCAGTTACAATTATTAGAACTGTGAAATTATTTTTTCTAATCCAGGGGTTCAGATAAGGTCCTTGCATGATTCCATTGAATACTGATTCCAGATCAAAACACAACTTCTTTTATTGTTAACTAATCAGGTAAAATACATAAAAGAATTAAAAAAACAAACAACAAAAAAGCCCACAAAACAAACAAACAAAAGCAAACACACAAAAAAAACCAAAAAAAAACCCCCCAAAACAAAACAAAAAACCACAAAAAACACACACAAAACAAACAAACAAAAATGAAACAAAACCAAACCAACCAACCAACAAACAAAAACCAAAAAAACACACACCACCTCAACACACAAATCAACCAAACACCAAAACCATGCACTGGAGAATTTCACTCTCTCACCTATTCACAAAGTGTAAGAAACACATAAATAATCAAGGACCTTTCCACCATGGTGTGAGAGCCATTTAAGGACATAAATTCAAGAGTATCTATACAGTATAGAAGCTGCAATTGGACCAGTCACATGTGGTGGGTAGAAAAGCGATCTGATATTTAGAATCACTTTTACAACCAGCACACTAAGGCAACAGACTTAGGAAAATATGAATGCAATGCAAGACTAAAACAAACAAAATGCCTCACACAATTCACAGCTAAGACTCTGCCAACACTTTACCAGGTGAACAAAATTAGCAACCTGCAAATTAGCAAAAGGAATAAAACCCCATAAAAAGCAAGCAGAAAGGAATTTTCAAGTTCAGAAATACAAATTCTTGGCTTCATATATTTACTGCTGTTACCAATGCAATATGTTTGCCCATTTCTATACAGCATGTGAAACTCCATTTAATATGAAAACAAATCACTGAAAGTCTTGGCAGATTAGTAAACGTCAGATCAAATTAGACCTTCTCCTACACTATGCAGGGGCTGTACAAATTTATCAGAGTCTCACAGATTCTTTGCTCTCTTGACATGAATAGGTCAGAACAGCTCAGAGACAAAAGGCTGTGAGATCAGGAGACTGAAAAAGCACATTTTGGAGGGCCCCTTATTATCAGGCTTTGTTTTACCATTTATCATTAAACTCGTTCACAGAGAATTAGTTCTGGAGACAGATAATGCCCCAGGAGATGGGAAACAGCCAGAGGAAAAGCAGCTCTCTTTTCTCCAAGCTCTCCCTGAAAGTCAGGAGCCAGGCAGCCCACCTTCCAGGCTTGAAACCTCTGCTGTGGCATGCAAACGTAGCAGGGAGGTTTCAGATCACTCACAGAAACTGGAGTTGAATCAAGTGTTATACAGTAGAGACATATCCCTCAGGTTTAGCTGTCTGAAGATTCTACAGAGAGAAGGTAAAGCCTCTGGGCTCCAGCAGTTTTGCTTCAAGGGAAAAAGGGAGAAAGAAAGGAAAATAAGAAAGCAAGACTCTGCTTTGCAAAGGACATAATTAGGATGAGAGAACAAGAAAACACAAAGTTTTCCCCAAACTGTCCTGGCTTTCCCATCATCAGACAAGCACAGGGAGGAACTCAGGAATGCTGCCAGGGATGCTAAAGCAGGGAACGGCAGAGCACCCCGACCACAGCCCAGGGACCCTCAAAGGGAAACCAGTCCATATCCATTTCAGGTGCCTTTGTCACCTACAGATTAGGGCAAAAATGCAGCTAAAAAGTGTGCAGGACACACCAGCAAACTACAGCAGTCACTTTCTCTAGGCTGGGGTAAAGTCTTTCAGACTCAGCAGCCCAGCTGGCAGAAAGCTTTGGACATGAAAATACATCAGCTCCCTCTGTCTGATGAAGAAAAACAACTTTCCTGCCACATTCCTGCCCTGGGCAAGGGGCAGGCATGGCAGTAACACTAAAACCACTCAGCACCCACCACCCACCCTGTTCCCAGCACCCTCACATCATGCTTAGACTGCCACAGCTCAAGCGTCTACAGCAAAGTCTCAAGCATCTGTCAATGTTCCAGAAGGATTTACAGCTCTTGCTCACCTCAAGACAGCTACTGGGCACATCTCCTCCTCTCCCTAGAGTGGGGTCCTTTCACCGACTTTGCCTCTAATGCCTCAGAGCCTTAGAGGACACTGCCCCAACAAGCTCCTTTCACAAACTCTTTTCCTTGTATTTAGGAGAACTCCCCTGCACCTCAGTCAGAGCTATAAATGCCGACCTTTCCCATCAGTCACCTGGAAATCATTTGCACTGCCCAACAAGATGATTGGGGGTGGGGGATCACCAGCCCTTCAAAGCAAAGAACAAAATCTGCCCAACCACCAGGGCCCCTTGACGATCTCCATCACATGCAGGTGCAAGGCAGAACAAGTTAAGGCTGAGTTCAATAAGGCATTTGAGCCCATGCTCAGGCCTGTGAACCACAGGTTTTCCCAATTTCATGAGCCCTACGCAATGTCCATGGACAGGCTGGTACATACCTCTGCTCCAGCACCAAGCCACGAGCAGCAGGAGGTTCTGAATTTAGGAATTCACTGAAGGCACGTGCAGAGCGATCCTTGCTGGGGCTGTCTGCACCAGGAGAGCCCTTCAGATACGGACTTCCTCTATTTACATCACATTGTATCAGAAGTTAATGACTCCCAATTACATTAAGTGTTTTTTAAACTCACAGTACAACTAGTTCCAAAAAACAAGGAAGTATCCACCAACTTGATTTCTCATTAAGAAAATACAATTATAAACAAGAAACTAGTTACTTACTACAGATACCAGAGCACGCACTGTTTACAAAAACAATTGTTGTGTTTCTGTATGGCAGGATCATCTTGTGCTTTTTATTTAAGGAACACAATGGTAAAGAATACAGAACCATTACTGCACGGAAAGCAACTGTGCTTGGAGGGTTACTTTGCCTTTTCAAAGGGAAATCAGGAGCACAATAATGTTTTATTGTTATTCTTTCAAAATACACAAGTGAACAATATATTGCCTGAAAACAATTTCTTGTAAACAACTTTAATAGTAAAAGCAAACAATACTTCAAGTAATAAAAGGAATTTATATCCTGAAAGATCAATTATTATTTTGGCTTGTTGATACAAAACAGAACAAACTATTTATTAGAGCTCAAAACATTTAGGAACTATAACCACAATGATCTATAAGTAAAGGTCATGGCAAGAAACCAGAACTGTAACATAAATATTTAGGATTTCAATGCAGCAAAGAACACACACAACTTCTTCGCTACACAGGGGGAGTGTTAGAGCACCGCCCTCTCTGGCAGCCACCTAACAACAGCCAGGGCAAGAATTTTACTATTTCACAGAAACAAAAAATTGAAAAGGATTGATAATTTTTTTTTTTTAAGAAAACAAAAATACCCAACAGATTTTCTTGATAAAACTTGCAGCTTATAAATGTAATTTCCAAAAACATAAGCTGGAGCCAAAGCTGACAACGGCACTGTGCATGCAGAGAAGCACTGCAAGGTGGGCTGACTGATGGGCAGCCCTGTCCTGCCAGCAGGAACTTCATTAGAGACAAACCCAATCCCCCCAAGCTCTCAAGATGGCTCCGAAGGATGGGGAGAGGGAGCGAACAAAGAGCTCCGGCAGCCACTCGGGGGGGATGCACCTTCGGAAACTCCTTCCAGACTCACTCCTGCTCAAGCCTCTTGCCTGTGTCCTAGGGAGAAGAGACAAAACCTGCCCTGGGATTCAGTTATGTCATGCAAGCTGGCGCTCAGCACTCCTTACCTGCCGCCTGCTCTTGCTCCCTCCCTGTTTTGGGATCCCCAGGCAGAGACAGAGGAGCTGCTGGCACAAGGTGTGACCGCAGGCGCTCCTCTGCTTCATACCTGGGCGTGGGACACTGAGCATGCTCCTGCTTCCTCCCAGGCCAGGTTTCAGGGGGAAAAAACCCAGCTTCCTTGAAAGTAGATTAGAGATGTCCCAGCAGCGGATGAGCTTTATCCTGGATCCGTTTCAAAGCATTTCCACTCAAAAGGGGATAAAGCAGTGAGCAAAGCACACGCAGCCATAGCCTGTTTTAGCAAATGACTCTGAATCAACCCACATGAACAAAAAGTCTTTTAGAACAAAACACAAGAGATCTGGGTCCCATTTTGGGACAAAACACACCTGCATGTTTGGTTGTGCCTCAGCTTCACATATACAGGGAGCAGCTGTGAGGGCCTGGTTTATTCATTCTTTTGCTTGCCTTCCCTGTAGCCCATTTGGACAATGTACAGCATTTTACAAGGCATTTTTACAATACCTAGGACAACGGGACCTTGACCTCTATTATAGCTGCTAAATAGTATCACGTTGCTTGCATCACTGTAAACCCAGAACTTAAGCAAATAAAGAACAGTTCCCAAGTGACTGTCAAAAAAAGTCTCCTCTAGTATCCAAACAGTGCCAGCAACATAACCAAAGCTGCTGGAGCAGAGATGTGAAATGTTATAGATCAGAAAGGGAAATGGGCAGAAGGATGAAAAAGGCAGCCTGCTTTCCTGCAGCTGCAAGTGCACATTTGGTTCAGGGACTACTGCTTCCCTGGAGTCGAAGGTTGCCAGAAATCTTGCATCAGAATCCAATCCAATTTCCATACAGCTTCCTTATGTCACCCTCACTCCAGCACAAAACCCCACACTTGGCCCAACAGCTGCTGCTCCCCCAGCCAGAAGACTCACTCTGCCCATTTCCCAGCAGGATCCCCACGACACGTCCATGTTGCACCTCAGGTGAAAATCCTAAATAAGCCAACATTTTATAAATGTACTATCTATGGCAGACACTGGTGCCAATCTGGCCAGACGGCCGGGATGGGGACCAAGGTTCCCGTGAGTGCCCATGTGGTGGCTGGCATCCCTGCCGGCCGGCTGGGGCAGAGCTGGCACGCTGATGTGCATGTCCAGCACAGAAATATCCAATTTTAACATATTTGCCTTGTAAATTACGCCATTTCCCCAGGTTTTCCCAATCTGCAAATATGCCCTTTTAATTGAGCTGGCTCTTGGCAGGAGTAGAAGCCGCTTGGTCACACTGAAAGCAGACAACTGCAGTCCAGTGTTACCAGTACCCCAGCCCCACTGGGAACCCAGGCAGAGGCTGTCAGCATGAGCACAGGTAACACAGGTGTGATCCTGCCCTCTTCTTCCTTCAGGTCTCTCCTGGTGCTCACAGGAGCTGCTTCACTTTACTTTGAAATTTATCACAGGTTAAACTACCTGAAAAGGCAACAGGAGGTTGGCCTGGAGGATAGAGAGCTGGAGGTGATGGTTAGCCCTGAGCAGGAGTCACACACCTTTCCCAGGGGTCAGGATTTCTGTTACCACAGGGCACTGCTGGGCAGTGATGCTGAGGATGGAGGATCTGGTGGTACCAGGCAGCCACCATGGAGCAGGGAGGGGTCAGTGTCCAGCTCACAAAAAAAAAACCAAAATTCAAGGACATTCAGGTGAAATTTCAGGGTCTTTCCTAGCAAAGGCCCAGTAAAGTAGCCCAAGAGGCCATGCCAGTCTCCACCAGAATGGCTTTGTTCTCCTGTTGCATAAGAACTTGCTTTCAGGACCACAGCACAGTTCAAGACACCCAATGGGACTGTCATGTGTCACCTGAGACAGGAAAATGAGGAACCTCCAAGCATCCTAAACAACTAAGGTGTTCAGTGCATCTCTAGGTACCAGCCTTTACAACCTCAACATCAACAGCTTGCCAAGAGCAAAATCCATGTTTCCCCGAAGAAGCTATTTGCACTTCTACAGGATTTCGCCTTTAAAAGTCAAACAGTGCAGTGAATAAAGTTTTATCAAGTGCAGCAGAAAATAAACTTCAAAATATAATCATATGCACTTGTACTAGGAGATTTCAAACAGCCAGGCTGTTCAGCACAGCAGAGTGCTGCAACCTCCCTGTTCCCAATACGCTCAGCTCTGAGCAAATACAGCACTGAACTTCTCCTTAACGACTTCAATGCTGCCAACACTGATGATTTTCACACATATCTGATGGTTTTCTTAAAAAAAAAAAACTCAGCTCCTGGAGTCATGCAATAAAGTAGAAACATGCACTTTTATTAAGTAAAAGGCTTTTAGATCATCATTTTTGCCCAGGGAACAAGAGAAACGAACCTTTACATTACAAAACTGGGAGAGTCCCGAGCAAAGGACCCTTCCACAGTTACCTCTGCTTTAAATCTCAGCGGGGAGCGGGCACTAAATAAACTTAAATGCTTTGTTGTTTGCTTGGGGTTTTATTTTTTCCCCCCAGAAATTTATACCGTGAGTAATTCTGAGCAGTGAATAAATTCAAGGAAATGATGTGCTCTCTACCACTATTTCAACAATATGAAACAGGGTGACACACACAGAATGAATTCCCAATTATACCTTTAGTTCTTCCTGTCACTACAGAGTGCTCCGTCTTTAAAATAATAAATTAAAAAATTAAACACGACCCAGAGAGCTGCAAATGCACAGACAAAAGGCTCTGCGTTCCACTGTAAGATCTTCTCCCCCACCTATGCCCTAATTTTTGAGGTGAAACTCCCTCCGAAAGCTAACACAGCATTGCCTGGTGGTGCCTGCCAACTCTGAGCCACTCCAGGAACAGAAGCTCTTCCAAAATTAAGGAACCCCAGGGACAATTCCCATGGTCTCCTGTCCCCAGCCAGGATAGCTCTGGTGCAGGGAGGGGGAGAGGTGGCATGGCAGTGCTGCCAGGAGAGAGTCCCAATGCAGGTAAGCCCCAGGCCAGCTCACACCACACTGGTGCTGAGCCTTTGTGTTTCTAAGAGGTTTTTGTGGAAGCCAGAGGCCAGTTCTGCCTGAGCAAAGCCACCATGGCTCCCATGGGAGCAGCCTCAAGGCTGCCCTAAGCTGTGCTGGACTCAGACAGCCACCGCCTGACACCCATTTGCTGTTCTCCCACCATTTATTGGGCCGTCACGTGGGAGCAAAACCCTTCCCACAGCTCAGGCTGAACTTGCCACCCTCCTGCCCTGCTTGACCTGCGACTCTTGAGGCCCAGGGAGGCAAAGTCAACAGCGGCTCTTCTCTCCTGTGTGGCTCATTCACTTGGTGGCTGCGGGCAGGAAAGGACCGAAGCTCCTCCATCATCTCATGATCCACATCTGAACTGCCTCCAACGCTGCAGGAGAGTCTGGGAGAGGCGGTTGGGAAACCTCCTCCTCCTCCTCCCGGCGACAGGAGCGCCCAGCCGCCCGCTACCCGCGTGTGCCGCTCCTCCAGCGACAGCCGGGTTCTTCCCACAGCAGAAGGTGGCTCCGAGCGCTCCGTGTCCTCATGTCCTCCGAGTGCTCCGTGTCCTTGCGTCAACTCTTCACCCTCTCTCATTAAGATGTTCCTCCCCGCTGCCCCCTCCTCGCCGTTAACCTCCGCAAGCACTAATGGGCTCCTTCGCAAATCCGGTGCACATCCCGTAGAGCTCGGCGGCCTCGAGACGCTCATATTTTCATACACACGCAGAAAAGCAAGTTTTATTCTAAATAGAAGTGGCAGCTTCTAATTTAAGACTGTATCATTTGACTGCCAGGCACAACAAAAGCCACCTATTGCCCACGTAGGCAGTCAGTCTGCTCTAATGCTGACCCCACGTGCAATTGCAAATAAAGGCAACTGATTCTGCACTCAGAGCTCCCTTTGCTCCTAACCCCTTTTGTGGGGTTCACTCCCCAGCAGCCCAGATGTATTCTTTTATGGATGAAATTCCACTCACTCCTTTAATGCCATCAACCAGTCACCAAGAGCAAGAACTGCATTAAATTATTTCATCCACAGCCAGACTGCCTGTGGGGGCAGGGGTGAGGGAGCAGGCGGAGGGGAGGCAGCCGGGGATCACAATCCCACATGATCCCAGACACATAAAAAGCTTCTCAGATGCTTTTTAAAAATGCTTGCAGTCTTCTCTATATATGCATACATGTACTTGCATGTGCATATGCAGGTTTAAATCATGCACATTGTCACTGAAGTGAATATCAAGTGTCTTGTGTGCATGTCACCAATAGCCCGAGGAAAGCTGCAAAAGCCCCTCACACACGATCACAACTGCTCCCCAGGCAGGACTGGGACCTGCTGCACCCCACATGGCTCCAGTTCCTTGCTGAAATGAAGGAAATCAAAGCTTCCCACTTCCAGGCACTGGACCCCAGACTGAAGTGGGCACAACTTCACTCCACTAGGAAACATCCCCACCGCACAGATCCCGACTATGATGCACACAGCTTGATCCGCTTTATTTTTCAACCTGCTGAATTGCTAGAATATGTTTAGCTGTTATACACAGACCCCAGATCCATAATCCCACCCTCAACAGCTGTTACATTTGCCGTGGTATTTACAGCAGATGTTATGGCTCCGTAAAAAGGTAAAACAATGGAGACTTCCAAAACTGGGGGGTAGGGGAGCACAGCAGAGCCCAGGCCCTGTACCCAGCTGCAGCCAGGCTCAGAAAACCAGCCATGGATGCACCAATACGTGCAGTAAAGAGCCACATCAGAGCCTACAGCAGCTTAAGGAAGTTTCAAGCGTTACCATCGTGGCATTAAAAAGCTGTCAGCTTCCTGCGATACAAGCAGCAGAAGCTGGAATTCAGTGTTTAAAGGATGATTAAATGTAAGTGAGTTAAATTATACGTTCCAGTTTCTGGAACTGACACCATTTAAAACACACCATCTATTCCCCATTTCCTCTGACACTGATTACTACCCACTAAAAGATGAGCATTTTCTTACAGGCTCTCAAGTACCAAACTAGGGATTTATGAATTGGAGATAATTAAACGGTTTTGCATTACAAATAGAGTAAAACATTTACATTCCATGGGCCACCTGAGAACACTCAAAGAGTCAAAATGGACATTTTATACCTGAAAACCTGCCTGCTCTCTATCAAGGCTGCTAATTGAGGCACAAGAAGCTTGGAGCTATTTTATAGTGGATTCACAGTCAAACATTTGCTGAGTTTCTGGACAACCTGAGACAGACTCGGGACCCATCGTTAATTCTCTCACATGGAGCTCTGTAAGCTGAGGCTCCATTAAGCTGACACAAATAAATTGCCTGTTTCTCCTTGATAAGTATACAGAGGGACTTGCAAGCTGTTACCTTTCAGATTTCAAAGACAAGGAGCTGTAGGATTTTCTTGGCTGGTAACAAAATGCACCAGGAGCAGGAAGAAGCACAAGGCCATGAGAACTGGGAGACCCTCTTCCCCATCCACCCAGAGCACCCACAGCCCCTCTCAGAGGTCAGTTTGGTCAGCCCCTATCAGTACAAACTTATGATCTTGTGCAGGATGCCAGACTCTCTGCCCCAGTGACAATTCATATGAAGGGATTAACACCTGCCAGTATGACAGCAGGTCCTGGAATTGCACATGGGCATCTCAGTAACTTCAAAGAAGGTCTTTTTAACGTAATTTTTCCTCCTTGCCTGAAATTTTCAAGCCAGAAAAAGCAGTATCGATCTCACTGCCTGGTAGAAATGAGATAGGGACTAATTGAGCACAGAGATGTAGGGGAAGGAGTCTCCAAGGTATCTTTTGATTTGAACAAGGACCCTTGCAAAATGTCAGAAGAAAGAGAAAAACAAGGGGAAAAAAGGAAAAAAAAAAAAAAAGGCTCATCCTGAATCTTCCCTGTCAGCTTGCTTTTCCCTGCACTCACAGGAGTGCTGAGCATTGTAGGCTTTAAATAGAAGGGGCTCCAAGATACTGGGAGGAAAACTGTGGCTGCAAGTGTTAAGACAGAGGAATAGGAGAGGAAACAGGAATGGCAGCAAATACAAACAGTGACTCATGAAACAGCAAACAAACAACACCGTAATAGTTTTTGCAATTGTAATTCAAACCAAAATAAACAAGAATGACAGTTCAGCACAAGGAAAGGGAAGATGACAGTGATGGGAGGGGGGTGTGGGGACTCCACTGCCTTCACATCTGTTGCTCTCATCGCATCCCAAATGAGCAGCTCCAGAAAGAAAGAGAGAGAGGAAAGGAAAGATGTATGGGAGAGCAGCAACTTCTTGTGATCTACATCTGTGTTTGAAGTTTTCATGACTGCACTGAGAGCAGAATTTATATCCCAAAGCCATGGAATAGCCTACAACACTGCTACTGGTTTTGACCCCTGGCCCTTGAAAGCAACAGAAATAAAAAGTCCAACTTGGAGGGTTAATGAGTGAAATAGACCTTGTGTGATGGGTGGATGGACAGAAGGCAACAGAGTGGGGGAGAAATCACACCACTGGCAAGGGGCACTGATTTAACTGCTCTGAAAATCCTCCAGTCAAGCATATTCACAATTTCTTTTGCTCTTGCTTCATCACCTCTTAGTGAGAAGCTCTTTCCCAATCTGCACCTTGAATATTTTTTTCAGGCAAACCAAGGTAATTTTCCCCAGTGGGAACTGAAAGCTGGTGATCATCCTTTTCACAGAAATCTTTTATGCATCAGAAAATGTATTGCCTGCACTCAGGCTTATATTTCCAAATACAAGTCCTTCAGCTATTCCTCTCCGGCCTCATTTGCTGAGCTTCCCATTTGTGCGGTTCATCTCCAGACTTGCAAGCGTGACTGTTCTCCTCCTGCCCTGCACCGCTCAGTGCAGCAGGAAGCAATTACCAGCCCTGTCTTACACACAGAGCTTCTGTAATGATGACTCAGAGAGAGATTTCACTCCTTTCCTCAAACCTCGGGACGCTGTTGGTTTGTTTGAGCTGCACATCCACAACAGCTCCCACCACCACGTACTGCCCTGCCCACTGCACTGGGTCATTCCTGCTCCCTCAGAGCCATCTCTGCACACTCCTCTTCCCTACACCTCATCATCTTGGTGCCTCGTTGGTTTTGTTGTTCCAAGATGATCTGAACTCTGCTCCCAAGCCTCAGCAGCCCCCATCACATGCTAACGAGTTATCCCATTAAAGAGGGAAGCTGGACAGATTTGCCTATTTGTTTTTCTTTTTAAGTCAGCTTTTTTCTTTTGGACCCCATCCTCCTCTCTGCTGTGTACAAAGTGCTCTGGGAATTTTTTTGAAGAATCAGGGTCAGATTCTCTGATCCTTCATTTTTTGTGTCTTCCCTTCTCCTCCTTATGAAGGTCTAGAATGGGCTTTGCTGTGCTCCTCTTCCTTCCCCACCACATCCAGTGATTGCCCAGTGTTCAGAGCTTGCTCAGAGTAGGTATTCCTTGTAATTATATCTGGAATAATTTCACCAAGTCCAGCAGATGTGAGTATTGGATAATCTCTTCTCTACTGACATTTCCTTTCCTCCCCTATTTGACCAAGCCCCCTGTCTGTGTATGTCATCAGCACCAGTTTTGTGGGGACCGAAGCAGAGGAAGCACAGAGCACGTCCACCTATTGCAACCCCTTCATCTCTCCTGCCTTGTTTTGCTCCTCTATGCCTTTGCTCACACATTCCACCTTTTTTTGCAAGAACTTCCCCCAATTTGGAAGCCTTCAAGTAAATATTTTTTCCACTAGAGGGCACAAAGACAATTTTTCCTAAGTAGAAACTGATGTTAGGATTAATAAAATAATTACTATCATCTCACCAAAGGCATCTCAAACTTCAATAAATGAGCATTCAATAAATTAAGATGTAGTTCCAGCTCCCCAGGTACTACACCACCACCACCAAACATGTAGAGACTGAAAACCTAAAAATCCCAAAGTGACGCTACTCTAACAAGGTTTCCTCTGCAACACTGAGCACTTTATCCTGCAACTTCTCCGCTTCCCACAATTTCTCATTAGACACAGACCACAATACTAACACAGCAATGGAGACAGAAAATCCATCCTAGTATTTTCTAAGATGAACTTACCTAAATTTAGCTTCAAGTCAATGAACTTGTTTAGGCTTTTGTTTCCTAAATCAAAAGAAGTTTTATACCAGCAAAGATCTTCTGTTTGCAGATACTTTTAGATCATGCTAAGTCACCTCCTGACCTGTCTTGGGTAAACTAAAAGAGATTTTTTTGCCTTTAAGGCTCTTCTATTCAAGCAAGCTCTTCCAGCTTTTAACCTTCTCTTGTAAATTTGTTACACGTTGCATCTGTAACAATGACACACTTACAAGGAATGGTGCCCGTCCATAAAAACATATAAACTCAATGGGAAAGCAACCAAGTCCAACATTTGGTTACACAAAACCCCCGAATGGGATGACAGTGATAATTTCAGAGCGTTATGTGTGCTGAGAGCTCGGCGGCCCTCAGGGTTCATCAGCCTCCCCAGCCCCACCAACAGCTGCAGGCACAGCCCTACCTTGCCGAGTCCTGCACTCCTGGCAGCCCGCTCTGCCAGGGCTGAGGCTGAGGCGATGTGCCAGCGCCCGGCACCCCACCCGTGTGCGGGTGCCCATGCCCTCCATCCCCTCGACGCGCTCTCACTGCTCCAGCCCGAGGGCAGCCAGCTTTGCCTTCTGCCTGACACCAGTGCCTGTGGGTTCCCGCTGACTGGAACGTCTGGCTTGGACGGAGTCAGCCCCGAGACTTTTGCTAATGGAAGAAGAGAGACAATAGCGACACGCAGGTGCTTCCTCCCATTTAAAGTGTTTACTTGTGCGGCTCAGCGCGGTGACGCTGTTGTGAATTAGATCTGCATGTTGGTTTGCAGAGTTCAAAAGGTAGCACGTAACAAAAGGAACCCCAAAATGCTGCTTATTAAATCAGAGTATTTTTTTTCTTCCCTTTTAAAGTCTGCTTCCTCTGCCAATGCCAAGTAAGAGGGTTTTTCCAACCATACAATAACAGCAGCTTCAAATGGGAAATGATACATACTGTATCAAAACAAAACACCAATTCTAGCACAAAAGCAAGGATTTTATCAGTGTATCTCCACTGCCTATGCAGTAGGCTCCTGAGGCATGGAAAGGAGAACTCCATCAGCCAGTAGTGAAGGCTTGAGGCCAGTGCACATGCCCTGAGAAAAATCAAGAAGATCAAGAGGGAAAGGAGGGCATAGCTAAGCCACAACACAGAACTAAGGAAAGCATCAATCCAAAAGAGAAACAAAGGCATATTTGTTTTATGAGAAAAATCAAGCAATTCAACTGTATTCCACAGTAAATCGTTTGGCTTAGGACTGAAACAGGGAAGGAAAAAAAAAAGGGAGCATCTGATTCTAATTTTGTTGTTCTAAGCTTACTTTACATGAATCAAGATGTTTACTAGAGGTACCAGGCACTCAAATCCATGCTTGGATCTTGTACATACGAAGTATCAGATGTGCTGAGTGTCTTACAGTTCCTTCCACAGTCAGACAAGGCCCAAAGGGACTCAGCACTTAACAGTAAAATAATAATAAAAACAATAACAACAATACAAAATGTGAAGACACTTGAGTGTTTTTGTCTGAGAGCCATATTATTTTGTCCTCTCCTCATGACTGCAGCTATTTTAGATGTGCTTCCACATTGATTTTCCTTCTTGGTGGGAACAGACTGAGTGGGATTTGCACTTTGCTACTGTCTTCTGAGATCTGGTAGGATGACTGCTCAGAGAATGTCAGATCCAGACTCATTCTCTATCATCAGTGAAGCTAGAAATGGCAATTCAAATCCTTCTCTCTGTTGCTCCATCACAGGCATCTGCTAGAAGGCAAATGGCAAGTGCTGCTTTCGTTGATGCCAGTGGCAGAGTAAATGCGATGCCTTAACATTAGCAGGCCAGCAATTTTACAGTTGCTTTTGTGCAGCTCAGCAACCCTGTGTCCAGCTTATCAGACTTCTTGAAGCAACATAAAGAGCATGGGCAGATGTGTGCTAAGAACAGCTGCAGCAACACATGAACTCAGCTGTTGATTAACAGTTTGGACCAAACCCTTTCTACCTGTGCTGAAACAGTCTGTCAGCATTCCCATCCCCCCCCACACAATCCTCATTTGAAACAGCAGTGGCAAACAGCAAGTGGGCTTCACAACCTCAAACCACCTTGTCTGTTGTGCAGGCAAACCTCTGCCAAGCAAAGGCTAAATGAGCATCTATAGTTGGCTCTAAGCTATGCCCAAAAAACAAAGGCAAGGCACTGTGTGCAGTGTGGTCTCGGGTATGAACTCAACTCCAGGGTATCTGCTAGGCAGTCCCTGCCCCAGATCACTCACCATCACCACGAGCAACCCATCCTGCTCCAACACACCCCCCAGCAGCCCTGCAGAGGGGACCAGGGACCTTGTGAGGTGGCCAACAGAAAGACAGCACCCCTGTGTCTCTTTCATTGTCAGATTTAGTCTTGCTGCACACAAGCAACCCATGTATTTTATTTTTATGGCTTTCATTCTACTGCTGCACGCAGTTCCTGAAGGGACACACGATGCCATTTATTTAGAGGAGATCCAACTGAAAAACAATTTAATGCACATTCACTGAGGGAACACCAGAATGTAAACAGGTGAAAGTAACTTCATTTACCAGCAGTGGCTTATGGATGCTCAGAGACACTGAGATTTATTACATACTGCCTTGGGCAGGTGGAAGGACAGCGAGAGAAGAGATGAATTTCTGGCTGTAAAGCATCATAAATGCCAAAACCCAAATGAGTCTTTACATGATCTATTACTTGTACTCACTCTGAAGCTGCAAGAAGGTGGTGGCCAGGGGTCCAAGCCACTGCTGAGGACCCCCAACAACCTCCAGGACAACAATGCAAGTACAGGGCTTGGTCCTACCAGGGCAGGAGGAGGCTGCAGGAAAGCTGCCCTCTCCCAGTGCCACTGCTGGGCACCATGTGCCAGTGCACCAAGCCCTGCACAGTTCAGAGGGAGAATGGGATTAGGTGGGATAAATTGGGAAGAACATTAGCAAAGCTTTCACAAACCTCTTAGTATGTCAGAAGAGGAAAAATAACACAAATTACAAATAAAAACTACAGGAAAACACTTCTGGGGGGAAACGCTTTTGCAAAATCCTGAGCTTTTGCTTTTTTTTTTTTTTTTTTAATTAACTAAAACCAGAAGAAACAATTCTTCCCTGAAGTACTGCAGCCTGAAAAAGCTGAATCCTGCAAGCAGCAATGCACAGAAGTTGGAAACGATTACAGCTGGAATTGGCAAGAAGAACAAATGAAAGGTTTTCATTGTGTCAAACGAGGCTTTTGAGCGGACCAGCAGTAACACAATGTTCAAAACTTTGTTGCATGACTTTTATGATGCCTCCCAGCAGCATGCAACAAAACATATCTGAGCTGTAATCAATTTCTTACAGCCTTATATAAACATTATAGGAATTTTGTCCTCTGTAATACTTCTTGCTCTCAAGGCTGCAATAAATAAGTCAGTTACAACCCCACTGCCACTCTCTCTCCTATCTCGCTGTCTCAAGTCACTGCTTTTATTTCTTTTAAGCTAGCAGTGTAACCACTTTCAGCTTCCACAAACACTTTAAATGTAACCTGTGGCTAAACTCCAGGCAGAATGAAGCACTTTACATTCAAAGGGAAGGAGTGGAAAAAGGTATTTTCCCCTTTTAATCCTACTTTCCTTTCATCTACAGTCTCTCTTCAGTATCAGGGAAGGGAATCATGGTAGCAAATCTCTCAACCAGCAGCTCAGAGAGAAATGGGTCTGGAAATCAGCCACAGAGGATGAGTACATTGGTTCTTGAATATACTTGTCAAGCCACCTTCTCCAGTGTCACCTCACTGCTCAAGGACAGTATTTTGGCTGGAACTTACGGAGGCAGGAGAGGACCAGGATGGGCAGGAAGGGCACATGCAAATGAATATCCATGTTCTGAAGGTAGAGATCTTCTAGGAGATGAGTCCCCCACTTCAGCCTGTCCTCAGGCCCTTCCCAAAGCACCTTGCACAGCAGATCCAAGCATAACTCCCATGCTGGGTCCTGAGTTGTAGGGACATTTGAGAGGAAAATTGCCTGGGAACACTTCAGGGTCAGGACTCAAGGGGAAACCTGATGGTTTCATAGGCATTCAGAGAGCTCTAATAGAGCTCTGTATCACTCAGGCACTGCTGTCTTGCTTCAAGGCACTTGCTTCATTTTCTCTATGAAGAATGGCCATAGGTTGTCAGACCCCATGTCCACCCGTTCCACAGTTCCATCTCAAGGAACAGCAGCTGGAACTGCTTCAGGAGGAATCCCAGAGGAGGACAAGGGCATGGCAGTACTTCCCCAAAGAGTACTCCATCTGCCTCAAGGACCACCCGAGCCAGAAACATTATATCTGTATAGCCCTGGTTTGGTTTCTCCAGATCATTCTCTCCCTCTGTTTCATCCAGTGAATTACAAATTCACCCCACTACTATGATAAACCATCAGGGAGTTAGGGGGTGGAGGGAGAAGAGACACCTGAGCCAATTTCAAAGGTTTTGCATCCTTTGAACACTCCACTCATACATAATTGAATGGGCTGTATGTTTGCACTACAAGAAAGCAGATTTTTTTTTTCCTGCTACCAGACCCATCACGTGAGGGATGCTGTCATACGATAGCCTCGGGGGAGGTTTGCAAACTTGGACAATTTACTGAGAAGCAAAGTAAACTACTGCTGACAGCAAGTGGACCAGAGCCCGGATCCCTGAGAGGTTCTGACAATGGGAGGACCCAGAAAAAATAAGCCAGCCTTGACCCGGCATCGGGGGAGGCCGAGAGGAGCACATGCATGTATTTTATTTCACAGTAACCTCTGTTTGACCAGTTATGCAAATAAATCTCTGCTTGTCCCAAGTACACTTCTAGAGACTGAGGAAGAATTTGGAAGACTTCACAGTAGAGCCAGACTTGCCGATCACTGCATTGTGACTGAACTTCTCAAGAAATGAAATATTAAGCAGGCAGGAATGGCATATACAGCCCATAAAACAAGGGAAGTTGCATCCAAAAGAAAAGAATCCAAGCTTTGAAGAGAAAAAAAAAAAGTACTTAGGAATTTGATTCAGGATCACTTCAGCTCCTTGCAGGCAGAGAAGCAGTATTTGGTCCCTGGAGACTACATCCCAAGGCATGAGAGACATGGGACCAATGTGCCACCACAGTCCCAGCACTGACCCATAGGAATCAGATATACTTGCTGCTGCAGGGAGTATGGCAGGGACCTGGGGCCTTTATGGGTAGGGAAAGCTCCGTGTACACAGGGCATTTTGCTGATAAAAAGAACAAACCAAAACGTGTATGTGACACCCAGGCTGCCCTCAGTGCAGGAGGGACCTGGAACCTCTTATTTTCCACCAGCACACGTGCTGCAGTGCTGGCCATATCCCCGTACTGCTCCCCTTGGGCAGAGGGTCCCCAGGGCAGGGACCACACCATCACCAAGGGATTTACACTGTCCCTCATGCTCCATTCTCCCAAGGCTCCACTGCTGAGGCTGTTCAGAGACTGTTGCCACAGCCGGCACACTTAAATCTGACTTCAGCTTCCCCTTGCTTGAGTCAGTGTCACTCAGACATTCACTTGCCACCAAACCTTGCAGCACCAGCTCAGCTTAACTGTGCCAATACTCCAGTGAGCTTGATGTGAACCCTCCCATTTTCTAATTGTTCTGGTTACACAGCTGCTTTCTTCCAGCATGGCAACACTTCAGAACATCAGCATGAAGCCTCCTGAGATTAATACAGTAACTGCATACGGGCTTGTGAAGGGGCATAACTCAGCTGAGGGCAGGAGTGGGAGCCAAACCCCTGAACTCTTACACACACCAACTTCACCAAGCCATCCTCTGCAGATGGGAACAGCAACTGTCCTACATCCTCTGCAACACCGAGGCAGACTGTGCACAGCTGACCCTGAACAGCACAGATGATCCAGCCCAAGGCACGCTGCTCCTTGGAGCTGGTCAGGAGAAACACAGCACAAGTCAAGTGAAAAATAAGCAAACTTTCGTTCTGCTTAACACATTCCCACTTGGAGGCTCACCCACCCCTACCACCTCTCCTGCATGCCCTGCCCGTGGCAGATGCTGCCCACTGAGATGGCCAAGGCTTGACCCGAGCTTCCCATGAGGAAGGTTCAGCTCAGGCCTCTGCAGCACGAGAAGCTGCAGACCAGCAATGCAGAGGAGAGGGAGTCACCGCTTCAATGCACTGATCCATACAGACAGCAAGAGGCAGGGGAAGGGGGGGGAAAAAAAATGCACTAAAAATTCTTTTGACAGGGTGAAAAATGAAAGCAAAGTGAAACACAGCTCAATCTGTCAAAACAAAATCACAGCAAGCCCACTGAAAAGAAAAAAACCACACAGCTCAACTCGCATTTTCTAGTAGGCAATAACTGGTACATTTGTTTTCCTGAAGATAAGCGGGTGAGTTAAGTTTGCCAGACAACACTGAACAGATTTGAAAGGTAATCACAGCAGAAGCACAAGTGATCAAATTTGCCAGATACACTGAGGACTTGCTCACTTCCACCTTGCCATTCAACAGACTCTCAAAGAAGCTTTTACAGTTGTGCTGCTGAGCCGAGGGATGGACTCCGAAGTGCCTGATCAAGACAAGATTTGCCTTGTTCCTCTGAGCTCATCATTCAAGGAGGAGGAAAGATGATGCTCTTAGTAGCAAACAAGTCACAAATTTGCATAGCAAAAGGTCCCATACAGAGAATTTTTGATCAGGGTGGCAAAGGCCAACATAATATTTAGGCTACAGACAGAAGCCGTTAACCTGGCAAGAGAGTCCTAACAATGTTACCCAGAGGGTATTTTGAATGGTGAGACAGTCTGTAATTAGCTTAGGTGGGCCAACCTAATTATTCATGGCCTGAGGAAGCATCTCCCAATGCAAGAGATGCACAAGATATATATTTATAGTTCTTTCCTGATAAGCTCATTAAAGGTTTCAGAGATGAATGACCACAGCATTTGACTGCTTTCTTATAACCTGGAGATGCAAAGAGTAATGACGGAGAGAGAGCCAGGAGAACAAAGGCAGGGGCTTCACAGGGCTCTAACTGAGGGGAAAAAAACACACACTAAACGAAAACACACAAAAAACCCCCCCAAACACAGATTTCTGTTACACTACATTGCAAACCTGCCATTTTTATCTTCATTTTGAAACGGACAATTATATGCATTTCTAAAAATGTGTGAACAAGCATTTCCATAAAACCCATTTTAACAAGGCCCCGAGCATTACAAATAGGAAATAATATGGTAGAAACAGTTAATATAGATGTGTAGCACCCCATATATATTCAGAACTGCATTTGCACATTAAAAACTTAAAACCAGTCTTCCAAATAAATCAGCATTATATAAAAATTCTAATTTCCCAATGTTTCCATTCCAGCAGACCTTTGCCTACTCAGATCTTTATTAGCCAGAACCGGGTTGCAGGTGCACACAGAAATCAAACTGGGATCTGGCACAAGATAGATGGGAAAGAAAACATTTCTTTTTTAAGTTTCCTTTCTCTGCTTCTCATTTACTTTTTTTTTTCAGGGCATCTTCTAACATATCTAAAAGTCTCCCCAGCAAACACAGCTTTTCCAGTTGCAGCTGAAATGTTTTAACCTCTCATGTTTACCCCCTATGGGTGTCTATTTTTGCAAGAGCTGAAATTCTACTACTTCTGTTACAGAAATTCTCCAACTTCTCCCTCGAGGTTTCCCCTCTTATTAGACGTTAACTCTTCCCTCTTCTACATCAACCTTCTCATAGGCAAGTGCTTGGCATCAGGCACCATATTCCCATAACACCCTTGCACAAAGCCAAGAGCATTAAGCCACCCCACATCTGAATTTTGGTGTCACATTATTTGTGCTTTTCAAGGTATTAAAAACCCAAATTATTCTTCCACAGAAACTTAATCCTTCAAAAACAGTACTCAAAACTGAGAAAGAAAAACTGAAAATAAAACTCCTCGATAAATACTCCAAAAATTTCCTCATCTTTTTTTTGTATAACATAACTGGAAATTATGTGCTGTTTAGCAGGGTAACATCTGGGAACTGCCAGCAGTAAATGCCATGACAAACCCTGTTTCCTGCCTTAGCTGTGGCCAGCAGAAGACAAAATGTCCTAGAAATTAGTCACCTCCAATCTTCACAATCACTAAGAACCTTAACAAATACGGACACCCCCTCCCCCGAAAAGCATTTAGAGAAACATATGTTTTGTTAATTAAAAAGCAGAACAATATTACTCAGACCTATCTCCTTGTCAACCCAAGCTCTCCTCTATTTCATGCCTTGGCTTCAAAAGCTTTTGTTTCCTCTCCTGACCACCTTCCTCCTGCCAGTTTGCTCATGCCTGGTCTCAGCTCTATTTCTCCATTAACTCCCTCTTTTACTGGAGATATTCCATGTCCTGTTCATCCCCACCTCTTCATCCAGGAGCACAGGCAGCCCCTCTTTTACTCCTCCACTTTCAAGAGAGCTGCCTGTTACACAGGGCTTGGGAGCAAAAATGTAATTATAGAAAATGTATTTAGGAAGAGCAGATTACCAAAAGAGGAACAGTGGGAGAGATGAAAGTGGGTTTGTGCTGCCAACAGTGTGCAGCAATGGCTGAGTGTCCAGAGGCCAAGCAGGGAGGGCACTCTCGCCTGAGCAAGAGCTATCTGCTTTCTTTTGGATGGTTGAGATCATCCACCACAAACTGCATTTTGGATGTAGAACTCCCCTCTGCATGTGGCCAGCCAGTGGCACACCCACCACCTCAAACCAGCTGAGGCAGTTCCAGCTGTAACTCCGCTGAACCCTCAAAGCCCATCTCCAGCATCCAAAGTGGCATTTTCCCGTTCCTTTAATGGCCCAAGCAGTGACCATCTCTGCTCCTGAGGCTGGACTCATCCCTGCTCTGGGAGGCAGGGCTGGGCAGAGAGCTGCTCATCCAAGATGGATCCAACCTGATCCTGCCTGTCCACGTGGCAGCAGACACTAAACTGGCACCTCGGTGGCCCTTTCTGAGATACCAGAAAGTGGATTGTCCCAAATGCTCAGCAGGGGGTTTCAGGCCACCCAGGCCGAGCAGCTGGGACGAAGCGTGGGGATGAAGCACATTAGCAGAGGCAAAACATGGAGCATTCCAGCTTCCAAGGCTGCAGCTTTATCATCTCACACAGAACTCAAGCACTTACTAACACAACACAGGGTGATGGATAGCAAATTGCAACAAGAGTAATGGGGCAGCAAGGGGAAAAAAAAAAGGCAAATTAACAACATAAAGCTGATTCTGACGGCATGAAATTCTTGTCACTCCTAGATTAGCCTGTACTCCATTTATCATCCACACTGGGTTTTGGGTTTGTTTCCCTGAATTCTAGGGAGGTCTTTTCAGAAACGTGGCATTTCTTCACTCTCTAGGAAAAACACCCCTCATCTGCACTGCATATTTTTAAGATTAACAATACAAGGCCAATCTCTTGAAAGGAGTTGTAGCGGTGAAATATTTTTCCAAACCGTATTTCAGTGAAGGAGGAATTTCATGTTGACTTGGGATACTTGGGTTTAACTTTGGTAGGTTCTGGACCTTTTTTTGGCTTCTTAAACAACATCAACCAATTAGGACTCCAAGGCCTGATTCAATCAATGACCTTCAGGTTAATGCTGATCACCAAAAAAACAAAGATCAAGCACTACAGAAAAAAATAATGATCTCAGGATGGACAGAAAAGGTGTATAAATACTGTTCTATTCTTGTTCTGGCAAAAAGAAAAAAGAAAGCCAAAGCCAGCAGTGCCTAACAACAGTTCACAGTACCTGAGTGGAGCTATTGAGAGAGGACTGAATTAGTGACAGGGGCCTTTGCTTGGCCAAGATGCCCCTTCACTGGGGCAGAAAGAGCACCTTGTCACAGGAGGCAATTAAGGATGGCTGGAATAACCTCTCCTGGCTCCATCAGCATGTGTAGATGAGGACAATTACACAAGCAGAGATGATTTTGCAAATGAGAGGATTAAAGGAACCCTCAGCCTGCCTGTGTGTGCTCCCACCACTCCAAGTGGCTTTGATGGAAGAGATTATGGTCCAGCTTACATCAGCCCATTTGCTGGAAGGAAGGCAGGGTCTAGCAAAGGTAGGCACATGAGGAAAAGAAGAAGGGAGAGGAGGAAAAAAAAAAAAGGAAAACCAATATCTTTCAACTGGCAAAAATTTCCTGGGATATGCAGAGAAACCTGTCCTTCATAATGCCAGCAAATAGGTCAGAACCAGACCCTTGAGACCTTAAAATCCAGAAATCCATCTCAAGCCCACGGCTTTTATTTACACTTTGTAAAGAAACCTGGCAGAACAAATTCCCGCTGAAACTGCTGATCTCTGCAAGCTCCAAGGACGTGTAAAGGAACTTTTACACGACGAGTTTTAAAGTGTAAGAGCCACAGGAGAGGGCTGTTTGTTTTTAAAACCCCTTCCCGGGCTGAAACCCTTGATTCCAGAGTGAGACTAATGTATACAGAGGTGTTTACAAGCCTCTCCAATGAGGATTTTATAAACGGAAGAGCCGAGACAAGCTGAACTGCAGCCTTGAGAGTTATGAGTGTGATACCCCACTCTTCCTGTCTCCAGAGGTGACCCATCTCTTACATGTCATTTCAGCCTCGCACACAAGTGTTAATTTGGGACTGATGACTCACGATTCCTGTTTTCCAGAACATTCAAACCAATACTGCAAGGAAACCTGTTGTGGTTTTTTTTCTCCCCCCATAGGCTGAGTGGCTGTGTAAGTACAGGAAAGGCAGGAAGAAGTAAAAAATTGAGCAAAAATTGGATAAACAGTTCTGTTAACCTTTCCTGAGCCTTCACAAGTGATATGCTGCAGAAGGTGCCCCCTGCCCAGGTCACAGGGTGTGCAGAGGCTTTGCATCAAAAGGCCAAGGGCTGGTTGAAAATGCTGATGACACCTGGTTAATCTGGAGCAAATTGAGGACAAACAGACCCAAACACTCCAACATCCCAGATGCACCATCACACACTCAGCTCCTTCCAAGAGTTGCACCGTGCTGCCTGGCTGCCATGGGCTCAGGGGAAGAACACTCTTAACTTTTCATTAGTTCCAAAAACCAAGTACATAAAACCCCCTTGCTCCACTGACACTGAAACTTTACATATGGGGAGGAAAAAAGGAGAAAACAACAACAACAAAAGGAGGCTGATCACTTAAATAGACTGGGGGCACACTGGCATGGCTATCTCCAGCAGAACAAAAGCCCTCCCCAGTGAGCCCCAGCCTCCAGAACGGTCCCAAGGAGCACATTGCCGCAGCAGAAGCAAGGACGTGCTGCAGATACCAAAAACTCCTGACAGCTCCCAAAGCTGCCATTTGCAGGAGGCCTGTCTTTGGCTTCAGTGCTGCCTGCACACTGCTGCCAAGGCTGAAAGGTCTTTAAACACTCTCACTACCTAAACAGCACAGAAGCAACGGGGCTCTGCAGGTGGAAACCCATCCACCAGGTCCATGCAGGTGCCTGGATATGCAGCCATGGTCCATCACTGCCAGGATCAGGATCCTCTTAAAAAATACTATAAAAATACAGATTATGCAAGATCTGTAGTGGAGACAGGCTGAAGGCTCCCAGATAAGGTGGAACCACATCACACCGCAGTTTGTACGGACACCAAGGGCCACCTTCCCCACGCCCCAGGGATCTCACAGCCCTGAGTCCTGCAGGTGCAACCTTGGTGAATTAATCCCAGAGGATGTATTTGCCTCCAGTAAACAAACAAAGGTTGTTAAGTAATAAAATTACCCACTGCCAACTCATATCAAGCTGCAGCCAGCCTGCGCTGCTGGCAGAGAAGAAATCATGCAAACATTCAAGGCACCTTCAAGACCCCTCATCAGCTGCTTTTCCTTTCTGAGGAGCGTCACCTTAGGAGCCTGTAATTCCAACCAAAAGTGACATTACTTCATTTCCTCTGGAAAACAACAGCTCCACCAGCCCCTCCTTCCCCCGTCGTGCACTCTCATGAGCAAAGCGCTCGGATCTCCAGGAAGGGGGTAAGGTCAGGAGCGAATGCCTGAATTGCTCCCAGATTAGCAGGCCAGAGGGAGCCATTCCAATAGAAAGCATTTACAATATTCTTGGTATTAAATGCTTTTGGCCAAGACGAAATTTGTTAAAGTTGCGCTTTTGTTTTTTTCAAAGCTCTGAAGTAATTTCTTTCCCCAAAGCTGCCTCCACAGGCTGAATTTGCGGGAAAAGGAAGATTTCACACACACAGAAACCAGCACAGCTAAATAATAAACTCAAGCAATTGCTCAGATGTTGAAGCCTGATCTATTATTTTCCACAGAAGCAAAGCACCCACATTAGAAAGGCAAATTGTTGCACCTAAACTGATGGTTGTGTCACCCTAATTTCCTGATATTAATCCTGTTTCAGTCAAACTCTTCTCTAAATACAAATAGGAAAACTAAACATACAATCAAGGAAACATCTAAAAAACCCTGGACAATTTGGCTGGACAAGAGCTTTATGAGGAGCAGCTGGTTTATCCCCAACATTTCTGAATTATTTTATTAGGATCAAAGAGCTCTTAGACAAGGCTGACAAGACCCCTTTAAAACACTGAATATTTAACAGTCCCATTTATTATATTCTGCCCTTCCCCCTCTTTCCAACACAAATAATTTTTTTTAAATTTTTTTTTCCCAACATCCCTGTTTCTCCACACAATGAATTTCTAGAACAATAGTGGATGGGGAGCACCTCATCTATTAAAATGCCATCAGTATCAGCTCTGTAGGTGATGACTTCAGAGAGGAAATAACACTGCTGTTCTTTCTCTCCCTCCCTCTACAGCTTCACATTTTCTTGCAAGGAAAAGGACACTGTGCTCTCAGACTGGAACTGATAAAAACCACTATCGAGCAAAGAAAGGCCTAAAAGCTGAATGAACCAGTTTTAACTCCTGCAGAAAAATACTGTTTTCTAAAACCAAGTCTGAAGTAAATGGTACCTGGGGAAGATACTGGATGAAGGAAAAAAATATCACAGTTTTGGGGATTTTTATCAGTGCCAGCTGGAATCCAACCCGCTTTTATCCACCAAGTTTTATAATCTAATGAATCAAAATACTCCAAAGAAAACATAGTCAAAAAGCATGTTTAAACCACAGGAAAGCTTGGCTTGACAACGTTTCCAATCTTTTTAAATGAAGTTATAGCCATCAAGTCTTGGACAACTGCTGAGAGGGAAGTGTGGGAGAATTCAGGACATCCACAGGCTGCCTGATAGTCCTTGGCTGAAAACACCCAGAAATATTCCCAGTGCAGTGATTTCACGCAGAAGCACAGCAGTATGATGACTGATGGCCACACAAACCCCATAAAGACAAAGGTATTTTAAATATTTCAGACTATTATTCTTTAAACAGTTCAGCAGAGTTTCCCACCCATCAGTACCCGGGACAGATATTCCCCTGCACTCCTGCAGTCCCTATTTATGTCTTTTTGGTAAGGTGGAAGCCATGGACCTGGAAAGAATGAACAAAGATGGGTAACAACCATAGAATCATTAAAAGACTTGGGTGGGAGGGACCTTAAAGATCATCTAGTTCCAACAAGTGACCAAACACTGAGCCTTGGGATTTAAACAGCCCCCAGAACAGAGCTGCACATGGATACCAGAAATGGTGGAGAATGGAAGGAGGAATCCCTCTTTTATAGATCCCTTCTCTTTTACAAACCTTTGATGCTTTGATGCTCCATGCTAATCACTGCTGGCAGTGAGAGCATCCCGGCTGGACCAGACCAGGCACAGGACACTGGGTGGAGCAGCGACAGCAACGTCTTCTGATGTGCTCCAGAGAAGCCTTCTTATTCCCAAATCCAAGCTTAATATTGATTTATACCCTGAAGCATAAAGCCATACCCTGTCCAATATTCTTAATTTCAAAGGGCTGTGTTTTGTTTTCAGTGGCTTTTTGCCTTAATCTCAGTTGCTCCAACAGTTCTTGTATATTTAATTACTGGCATCGTCTCAGACACTGAATTTTGGCCCTCGGTAATACCCTGTGGCAAGGAGCTCTGTGAATTAACAAGGGGGAAACCATTCCCTGTTTCCTTTGGAGTGCAGTGCTAAAGCTGCATAGCTGAATTCCCAGAGGCCAGGAAATGAAAACATTAAATATTCTAATAACATCACTAAAGAAGTCATGTTTTACATATATGTCATTCCAATGAAATATTTTTCCTGTTTAATCATTTAGTGTTAATGCAACTCATGCTGGTGTCAAAGGTTCACGCACAAAAACAGAGAAAGGAAGGATCTCACATGGGAATCCCACACAGGATATAACACAACCAGGCAACCACTGCTGCAGACACTCGAATTTCACATTTTCTAAATATGTTGATTCTAGCTAGACACACTTAATGGCAGAGTAATTATATAAATTACCTGGAATACATAACACTGCATTTATACATAATAAATGAACTGTTGCAGAGGAAACGCCAAGGAAATATCATTAAAATTTTTATTAATTTTTGTTCTTTAAAATAAAAAAATCAAAGGCCATGTAACTGCAGCAAAATTATGAGTAAAATCATATTCTGTAAGAAGTTTCTTCCCACAGACCTTTGCTTTAATCTCTGTAATTAATTTCCAGGAGGTTGAGGATTGCAAACTGACAGGTCCATCCCTCCCAGAACCGTCACACAAAAAATTCAACTTCCCTGTTCCGAGACGCAGCAAAGTCCTGGGCAGCCTCAGTTGAAGCTGCCAGATGAGCAGGGCCATAAGTATGCAATGTTACAAAAAATGAAGGGGAAAAGGAAATTTCCCATTTAAGAGCTGTCACACAAGATGAAACAACCCCCTTGAATTTAATTTAATTCGCTCTCCCGACACAAGCCAAGGACAGATGCAGCACGGCTGAGACGGTCTGGCAGGAGCAGACAGTTAGTCCAAAGCTGTGAGAGTTTATACAAACATGTTAGAATAAGATTTCACAACCATGACACAGATGCACAGGCAGTATTCAAGCAGATGCTGGTGTGCCAGTCTTGCATTTCTCTGTCTTTTTAGGAGAGGGATGGAGTAAAGGGCAATGAATGTGGACAGGAATTGCAGCATCTTGGAAAAAGGGGAGAGCTACTCTCACCTTCACAGCATTTTTGCCCAGACCACCAGACAGACACATCCCATCTTCCTCTGTACCATCTTGCTGCAGACACCTCATACAAGTTCCATTTTTCACATCTTTGCATGATTCCTATAGAAAAACTGCTTCAATTTTCCGACAGGCACTTTGCAGCTGCTCCCAAGGCACCCACAGCAGACTCCTGCCTCGATCTGTTTGGGAACAGGCTTCGTGACAAAGAGGTTTGGAGTGGCTGGCACTACTGGGGCCCCCTTGCACAAAAGCTGCTTATATTTTATATTTACTTGACAGTAAAATACCGAGTATTGTTGAGTTTCTGCCAGAACACTGGAAGAGAGCACTTTGCTGGAGCAAAAGCTGACCATGCAACTGAGATGAGGTCCCCATGTCATGGAGCACCACAGCTCTCCTTCAACCCATTCCTGCCAGGGAGATTTCGAAAGCTACTGGAATCAAAAAGATGCTTCCAACTATTTTTTTTTTTTAAACGAAATAATAATAATAATAAAAATCCTATAAGGCCAGCAAACCACTTATGGAAAAGCACAGACTTGAAATACATATATATATTCAAGAAAAATCAAACTATGGGCTTCGACGGCAGCCAGAACAAAGTACCTGAGCTCAATCTTCAGAGACAAGGAAATTCAGAAATAATTACTCATCCCTACCACACTGGATTGCTACAATCCATGCAGGCCACCCAAAATTAGAGACCCCCAGAAAAATATTCAACTCAGAGGGACATGTTAAAAACCAGCCCAAGGCAGGTTATGTGGTTGAAATGAAATGCACGGCATCCATCAACAGTGTTGTGCATGCCATTGTTGAATTGTAATGGTCACATTCATCTGCTTATAATTTACAAATTAGCACTGGCTAAAATAAGAATTTCCTCACACCTTGGAATCTGAAATACCAGGTATTTTTCCCACAGTTAACTTCATCCTCCTTTACCTTTCAACAGCCCATACATTTTTTCCGTGGTGATAGCTTATCTTTGGCCAATATTTAAGCTCATAGCTCTGTTTCCCTCCCCTTAGGTGGCAGTCTGACGTGCATCACAACCAAAATTGTCACTGGGGGGTTGGAAGCAGTAATCCTGCAGTCTGACCCATTCCTGTCACTGTTGGTGGCATGTCAAATGTTGGTGCAAACCACACACAGAACAAGGGCACGAAGCTGGCAGGAAAAACAGCTCGGGAGAAGGGAGTGTGTTACACCAGGTCTGTCCAGGACAGCAAGCATTGGTGCTGGGAGAGCACAAGGGACAGCATGTCAGAAGACCATGCTGCTGTAGGAAAGCACATAAACCTCTCTTTCACAAAGAACAGAACTTTGGCCCTATTTTGACAGGTGCATCACCCCCTTTGCATGGCGAGGACCAGCTAAATCAGCTGAGATCTAACAAACTCATTGCCTCATGGCAATGCCTCCTGGTCCCCTTCACTGCTCAGAGTGGTGCTCCAGTGAGGGCTTGACATAGGCCTGCTAAAAGCCAAGGCACAAAACCAGATGCACACAGCTTCCCACAGGACTGAGTGTGATATAAACCTCACCACCTTGGTGGGACAGCAGGAAGATAAAACATCTCCCAGTCAACCAGCCCCCATGTGGCCTGATCCATCCATGTGGTCAAACTGCCACCCCAGGCAGCAGGACACTCTCCCTCTATCTTAACTGTAGGCCTGTTCACCCAGGAAGGGACATCTCCAGCCACCACAGACCTGTGCCCTAATACATGCAGGTCCAGTCCCCAAAAGATGGCTTTTCACATTGTAAAATCCTGTCTGTGCCTGGAGACCCTACAGCTTTGTCATCTTCATTTGCTTTCCGCTGCACGAGGTCCTCAACTGAAAGGTAATATTTTAGTATTTAAGCACTTTTGCAGCTCGATTTCTGCACATCACTCAGGCTGTCTGCTGACAGTTACAAGTGGAATCTCTTAAGTGCTGCTGGAACTTGCACTAATTTGTAATGAAATGGCTTTGAACCAATATTTTCATCAAAGGTGCTTCTGCCTCACCCTTTTGCTAAATACAAAGTGGTTTCCCTGTTGGGAAAGATAATGAATACTAGAAATAAGAACTGTTTTGAACAGAAGTTCCCAGCAAAGCAGAAAACTTGGAAAACACCTGAGGAAATCAACTATCCCTATCAGATTTGAATGGTTAGATAAAGCAATCTTTATCCAGCAAATCAAGGCTAATTTCTCATGCCCATCACAAGGATGACCACACTGTGCTCAGCTATTTCATGATGAACATGGCCCTTAGGAGCTACTGGTGATCCCTCAGCAGCTCTTGGCACCAGATGCCTCAGCTCTGCAGAGCTGGAGACAAAACACACAGATATATACATACTCACACATACTTTACTCCATCAATAGTCCTTCCTGCACACAACAGAGCCCTGCAGCAGAAAAAATGCTGCTTCACAACCCTACAAGAACACGATTTTCCCCTGGAAAGGAGGCAAAGAAACACCTGAAAACATTAAAAAAAAATTTCACACTAAATTTATACTGAGCTCTCCAGATACGACAAATGATTTTTCAAGTAAGTGGTGTTTACAAGGCTAGCCAACAACTTCTGAGTAAACCTTGTAAGTCAATTAACTACTACTCTGACATGGAGTCATGCATCATCCAGTGCCCAAAAAGTGGAACTGTTGGTTTTAGTAAAAGGCAGCAATCTGGTAGTAAATACATTATTGTGTCCTGGCCAACAACTGACTGGTGTCATTAGAAAGTACATGTTCCACCAATTACAAAATTAATTATAAAGTCATGTAAGGCCACTCAGTTGGAAAATAACTATTTCAGTTCAAATTAAATGAGAGACAGTGCCCCACCTTCATCAGTGTGGAAATTGCAATGGATTGCTTGAGACTAACCCAGCTGTCTCCAACACTGGCAGGTGCCCAACACCTAACCCAATATGCTCCTCAGGGGTGAGATGGATGAACATAACCTTGTAAGAATAGGTTTGGCAACAAGGAAAATGCAGCAGGCGAAGATGGATGGCAAAGGAAAAAAACTGCAGCCCCAGTGAACAGCTTCTGTAGCAAAATTTTTTATTTACCTACAGTCAAATACAATTTCAAATATAACAGACATGATGCTGTGAGAGTCCCCGAGCTGGGGAAGGACTGATAATACCAACACCTGCTCTGAGCTAGGACCATGTGTGCTGATAGCATACCTGTTCAAATAAAACCTTTGGAGCCTGCTGCACATGGAAACTCTGCCAGAAGACCGTCACTTACATATTTGGGAATAGGCTGGTTGACTGCTTTTCTTTTCTAAGGAGTTTCAGTAAATGCACAACAAAAAACCTTTGGTAAACTGTTGTGGTGTCATGATGTTACAACTTCAGAAAATCAGCACTACATATTTCTGGGGTAAGATACCCAAATGTCTCTATACAAAAAGGATTTTGCTCCTTCTCTGGTCACCCAAGAGCTGAAATACCAGAGTACCCTCAGGCCAACAAGCCATTTGTATAGGGTTCAGTTGTACTGACACACCAGAAAATTAGGAAGACAACAGAGATTTCAGTGGGTAAACTTATACACATCCCATCCTATCTTCCAAACAGTAATTTGCACTCTCCAAACAAAACCCTGTTGCCATTTACAAGTAGGCAACCTGTCTTCTCCTCCAGATTTACCAGGAATGCAGTTGATGAGCTGCCCAACTCCCACCTGATTACCTAGTTTTCACTAAGTGATGGGTGCTGTCCTTGAGGCAGCCCTCCACACCTTCTAAATTGCCTCTGCAACATGAAAGGACAAACCTCCATCTTCCTTCTACAGCGTGTGCTTACAAAAAATATTGCACATTGACAAGCAGGCACATTAGTTTTAAAGACTGTAATGAAGAAACTGTATAAAACAAAAAATTCCAAATCCAAACCTCAGATAGTCATCCCCCCCTCCTTCCCCATGAAACACCTGCAGCCCTGACACACAGTTTATTACACTCAGAGCAAACCTGCACATTAAACCTCCTTTTATTGCTTTAGGGACTTGCATCACAGTTCCTTTCAGTTTGACAAATATTTTCTCATACAGCACGACAAAACAAAGTTGGCCCCCAAGGAACAGGATAGAGATCTCATCTATACGTTTGTGTGTGTGTGTGTGTGTGTGTTTGTGTATAAAAACAAATAATACCCACACATTTCCATAGGATACATGCCGACATTCCCTTATCAACGCAAACAGCCCTGCCCTGCCGCTCCCTGAGGCTGTGTGATGTTAGGAACACTGTGAGATGTGGATGTGAGGAGTCTCACACCCAGACCACCCTGTCACACAGGTATATATCTTTCACTGCTGCAAATCCCAGGCATTTTCCATGTTAATCCTTGAGTCTCTGCTTTCACCTGGCTCTGGTATGCCAGGGCCATATAACTGCCAGATACACCATCTGCTGCTGGAGTGCCCATCAGGCCCATTTCAGAGAAGAGTCATCGTCTTGCAGATAGGGGGGATCACTTTGCACCTCACAGCACAACAGGTTCAAATCTTCTGCCATAAAAACCATAAAAACAAAGAATTCTTATGCACCCCACCCCCTATCTAAAAGCTAAAAGAGATGATAAAACATTTCCCTTCTAGCACAAGGGGAAATGGCCTCAGGGCAGGTTCAGGTTGGATATTATGAAAAATTTCTTCACTGGTGGTGAAGTGGTCAAGAATTGTAACAGGCTACCCAGGGAAGTGGTGGAGTCACCATCACTGGAAATGTTCAAAAAATGAGGAGAACATGGCACTCCATGATATCACTTAGCGAGCACGGCAGTATTCATCCAAAGGTTGGCCTTGATGATCTTGGAGAAGTTTTCCAACCCTAATGATTCTGTGATTCTAAAACAATTTTGCTTGCTTTACAATGGTTAATACACACACCCCCCTCCTGCACACTTACACAACTATACTAGTTAAATCAAACAAGTCAGAGGTGCTTCTCCAAGCCATGACAAAGCCCAAAGGCCCCCAGGCCCCAAGCAGCCTTAGAGGCAGCTTTATCATTTTCGCACAGTTGCAGGGAGCTCTATTTATATAAACCCTCTCATTGTTCTGCTGCAAAGTGCATGGAAGGGAGTTATCTCTGGTATCTGGCTCTGTCCTTGAGACACAGCGAGACCACCCGCCCCACTCCACATCACAGCACAGCTTTCCCACTCCAGGCAAGACCGGGGATGGCTCAACTTAACCAGAGGCCCTGGAAGCAGCGTTCTAACTCAGATTTTAACTCAGTGCATGCTTCTGAATTGCTGACACTGCAGGGAAAAGGCAGAAATCAAACTATCCTTCTGTGCAGCACAGCTGGACCATGCTCTGGAAGGGCTGCTCCCCACTTTGGGCACCCAGTGGATCCACACCAAAGGGCGAGGCAGGGACCAGAGCCAGTGGGTTGGACTGCTAAGGGAGATGATGCTTTAACAGTACTTATTATTGTATCTGTACTTTTCAGTCAAAGGGTACATTCCGTTTTTTTTGCAGCCCTGAATTCCCAACCCAACCCCCATCTAGCAGGAGTCAGAGACTTAGGGATGACAGCTGCTCTCACATTACCTGGGGTCATGCACATCCCCACGCTCCAGAGCTCAGAGACACAGGTGACCAGAAGCAGCAGCGGACTTAACTTTCAAAATCTCACATGAACATGGGCCACTGCACCCACAGTCACAAGCCACCTCATATCAGCTAAAAGCAATTTGCCTTTTCTTCATTGCTTTTAACGGGTTTGAGGGTTTTGTTTATTTGTTTTTAAGCAAGTAACTTGCTATCTATTTTCCATTCTCATTTGTCTTTCACAGGTTTGCCTTTGCTTATGGAAATGACATTTTATTTGTCCTTTTTTTATGAAGTTTTAAATTTAAAGCTTTCACATCTTTAATCAACTGTCTGTATTAATTTACTCTTCAATTTAGATAAAGTTTACTTGCACCAGTTTCTCAAGCTATATTCCCTCCCATTGAATAAGGCTCAAACATACTCATTTCCTCATGATGGATTATTTTCATTAGATTCAACTCCTTTTGAAGTGTAATGTCTTCTCTGGATGCTTTCCATCTCTTTTGGAGTTTCACCTTTTGCATTGGCTTGCTCTGCATTCCTCACTGGCCCAGCTCTCTGCAAGAGCACACAGGAGTGCTTGGACTATCTTACTATCAACCAATGTTCAGTTTAGCCAAACCTACTGGTTTGTCTGGTTTTGCTGCTGAATCTCTAGCTGCAATCTAAACTGGTTTAGATGGTTAATAAAACATTAAAGACCAAATAAACGAAAGTATTTAAATCCAGAGTTATGTGAAGACATTCTTTACTTTCAAGACTGCCTACCACAAACCGTGGGCTTTTCAAACCTCTGATGAGAGCCTGCCTAAAAAGAGGCTTTAAACACAGGCAGCTCCAGTGCTTGGCAGGCTCATGAGCAGTTTTCAATCCCAACAATTTTCAGCCTTTGGAACAGCCACCCAGCAATGGCCATGGAAATAGCCATGGGGTGCCCAGCAGTTTTTGAAAAAGATGTGCATTTAGTCCCTTATTTGTTCCTAATCTCCAAAGGCATTCTGAAACACATAAGAGCACAGCTTTCCCTGGACGACTTTCTAGCAAAGTTCTGATGTTAGAAAGCACTTTACAAGTAAGTCCAAGAGTTTGCTCACAAACTTCCTAGGGAAAAAAACAAGCAAACCACAGCCACCACTCCAAGGAACTGCCTTTGTGAGGAGAGATGGAAATAAAGTGGGGTGGGGGGAGCCAGATCCTCGCACTGCCTGACATTTTGTGGTCATGATGTAGCCAGCCAGACAATTCCCATGAGAAAAGTCTACAAAGAAATAGAGGCTGGCCAACCCTATATTTAAAAATTTCCTAATGTATGGTTGCTACATTTAGCCTAGACAGTACTTGAACACCACAGTGATTTGTAAGATTAAAACCAACCAAGATATCCCAGTGTGGTGCTGCTTAAATCATCAAGCTTCCAGCGGGTAGATATTTGAACACTTTTTGGAAACCTTTGTCTTTTCTTCTGACTAACAACCACAGATCCAAGATCCCTTATTCTTCAATCATTTTTTTTAAATTCCTAACTGTCTGCACCTCCTAAACCCCTAAGTAAATGTTGTCTTTTGATGAGTCCATCTGCATGAAACAGCAACGTGTTTTGCTGGGGTGTGATGTACTTGGTCAACACAAGGGCAGGGAAAGAATGGGCCAAAGCAATTTCCGAACCTTCAGGTAAGAAGTAGAAGTAATTTCAGCTGGCAAACATTAATATACTAAACTTCACCATTTCCTGTTCAATTAAATTAATCAAAACCACTATCATTTTGCACACCTTGAAGCACTGGATACAATTCTGGGTACTTCTGGTATGACAGATCAAGGTACCAGAAATAAATAAAAAAAAAAAACGCTCAAATTAAATTAAATTTGAGGGTGCAGGCTCTGCTCCCATGGTTTTTCCATACTGCATTTTCCTCACTTACAACTCAGCTTGGGTTTTAGCCATTATCATATTGCTACAATGAAAACATTAACTTTCCCACTAACCACAAGTAAATACATTTTACCAGTTCAAAACAATGAATCTGAGACACAAATCACTTCAGCCCTGCCAGCCTGGTAGAGTCATTCAGTCTCAGCAACAAAAGGTTTCAATCAGATAGCCAAAACTTTTGTCCATCAGATTTAGATTTGTCCTGAAATGCAAGACAGATTTTCCTCCCTCCCCCCTTTGCAGAGCCAAAAAGCACAGAAACCGAGAAAATTAAAACCTGCTGCATTATTCTGCAAAATGCTACAAAATGTAATAAAAAGCCAAACGTCTCTTTGCTCTCCCCTCCTCATCAAGTTGAATTATTTTCTTAAACAGTCATGTAGTTGCAACTCTGCCTGAATCTCCAAAAGCTAAACAATTATGCCACAATAGGGGTATTTTGTTCGCTCAGAAAAAAAAAATCATCTAATGAAAAACTATGTTGGTGGTTGAATCCGTTTCCTTTAGGAGGAGTTGGCTGTAATCTCAGTGGGACTTGTGGTTTTGGCTATTCATACTGCTCATAGCAGTTTCTGTTTTTTCTCAAAGCAATGTAACCCAGCAACACAGAGAAAAGCTGTGATTAACTTCTTCTGAGATACAAGATGTCATGGCAATGCAAGTCACCTCTCCACTGAAGAGAATCATAAATCTCTCTCGCCCTGTCCGTCTTGCACAGCCATCTCACATCTCAGGCTGAGTCTAAAGGGAAAGTCAGAAATTACTGAAATTTTCTCTTTTACCCAAGAACAACTTGATTGTGGAGTTGTGACTCTCAGACCAAAGATCATCCTTCAGAGCTGCAAGGAACTGCATCTCTCAGACTCTGATCGATACCTTCGGTTCCTTGCCAACCACAGGAGAGCTTTAAAATTAACAAGCATTATATTAGCTGACTTTACCTAATGAATAGCTATCAATTATCTACCCACACAGAGGACATTTCCTTTTATTTGTATGCAAATGTCCATATGTGGTGGAATGAAACTGGAAGGGAACATCTGGGCACCAAAATCTTACATAAATTACGCACTGTTTTTTTGTTTTTAAATGCATTAAAAAGCTCGTGTCAATCCCAATAAATAAATTAAAACAAAACAAAACAAACAAACCCCACCACAAGCAACCAAAAAAAGCTAAAGGGAACAGTAAGAATGATGTTAAGAAAAAAATTAAACTACTTCCCTTATCTCTCATACGAGGCGCCCCAGCCTCACCCTTATCTCTGACAGTAAGACATCCAGGCTCTGTTACCCGAGATACAGAATAACTCATAATTAATACGTTTAAAATAAAATAAGACCCATCTGGCTGCCCCACCAAAACAGAGCCACAAATTCAGTTCACACTGGCCAGCACACCTCTGCTGTCCAAACCTTTTGGAATCTGGTGTGACACACAGCTGGGCTGCAGAGACCTTACCTGCTGGACATCCAGCAGCTCCAGACTCCAGCAGGTTTCAGAGCTAAGTCTCCCAAGTGGAAAAACCACTGGAGCTGCCACCAGAGCAGCAGGGAAGCAAAATTCCCACCCTGGCACAGCTGCTCCATCACTCTCCTCCAGCCCCGGCAGCCACGATCCTCTCACTGTTTCAGGATGAGCATCAGCCTCCCTCTGTCCAAGCACTTAACAAATGAATACACTGATGCAGCCACTTCTTTGTGCTCTGGGAGATATTTTTTTTTTTTTTTTTAATGACAGGTTCTATTATCTCCTGTGTATATTAAAACTGGCCTTTCAGCTCTTCCATTAATACCAGATCCCTAAGTCAGAGGTGAACTCTGAGTGACACTCACACTTTCAGATCAGGGCATATCTCCGACAAGGCATCTGACATGGCCTCTTTTCATGTCTCAGGACTGCAGTGAGAGGGGAAAAAGTTGCCCAGAGCTCAGGGTTTCCAAACTGCTCTCCAGCAGCAGTTATTTATTACTGCTCTGCCCTACAATGTCATTTCCCAAGCACCCAGGTGCTGCAGAAGAAAGAAAGAGGCCTTTCCCTGCTATCAAGAGTTGCAAAACATCTTGAGAAAAAACTGGTGAGGGATAAGCAGATGGGCACAAGATGAAAGCAAAGCAATCCTAAGGCTGAAAGCATGACTTTTATGTTTTGTAAAGTTTGTTATGTTTTGCAAAGTTGACCAGGTGTTGTTTTATTTTTGTTTGGTTTGTTTTGGTTTTTGTTTTTTTTTTTTTTTAAAGAAAGGAGAAAATTCAGATCAGAAGATAACTGAATAAACTTATCAGTCAAAGTAGCATTGAAGAAAATTCACTACTGCCAAGAATAAATTGTTCTGCTTGCCTGTTGCACCCAAGTAAAAAAAACCAAACTCCAACCAGGCACCTCCAAAGCCATAAGGGAACAGGGCAGGTTTATCCCCCAGAGCTTCTCTCTGGGAAGAAATCCTTCAGGAACCAGCTATCAGCTCTTAATGACTAGTTTTGTTACTCACAGGCCCCACAATGAAACAGGGGGTGGCTTAGGTTACCACGCTGTGGTAATAATCAAATTTAAGGGGATTATAATCATTATAAGCTAATCAGGGTAGAATTATATATTTTTAATTAGCAGCTGCTGTGCGGTTAAGGCAGCAGAATCCCCAGCTGTTTGCTGGTAAGTGCAACCAACAGTATCTTATTTGAAGTGCAAAATACATACTTTTACATGGAAAATATATTAAGGAAATAAAAAAAATTGCCCTTAAAAATACTATATACTGTAAAGCCTCATTATAGATCATGCTTTTTGCTTTCAGCATTGGAAAGATATTTTTTGAAGGCCATAAATTCTTGTGTTTAATCTTATACTGAACATAGACCAAATATAAAAATACACAATACATTGTGTATATTGTTACTTCAAACCACACAGTAGTTACCCGTAAATCCTACAGCATTTGGTATAAACACATAGTGTTTGTCTACTCATTGTAAGTCTAGAAAAGGACATATTTCTGGGGAGTCTTAAGAGGTATTATTCACTGTATGAATAATGGAGCCAGAACAAAACTTGTCATTTGGATTTTCTTGCAACAACAGATTTTAATCCAAGATTCCCAAGTAAAGAAACAGATCTCTTCGGTTTCTGTAACCACCCCTGTGCACACTGTTGCATTTTTAAATTATTTTTCAGCCGCGTTTTAACTCAGAACCTTTCTGTGTTATCACAGAGAGACTCCAACAGGCACCAATCCCCAGAGATCTCACTTTGTTTAAAAATAAAGCAAACCCAACAGCCAGTTCAACTGAAATGGCAGGGAAAAAATTGGAAAAAAAAAATAAAAAAAGGTTTTTATAAGACTGCTCAGGTATAAATAGGCTGATCAGAGACTGCAGATGCTTGGCAGAAGTCTACAGCAAAAACCCCAAACAGCAAAGCAGTTGGTCTTGTCTTCAAACACGTTCTTCAGGCTCCTGGTGTTAGACCAGGCTCCTTCTCCACAATCCAGGAGATCTGTGACATTTTGGTCAAACACAGGGTAGCAGCAGAACCACATCCGAGCACAGCCAGGCCCCTCATTCCCACCACGTCCCACCACTGTTAACTGGTCCCTTCCAACAGTAAAAATACCAAATAGTATGTGCTGGTTTGGACCTCCTGCAAACCCTTCCCACTCACCCTAAAGTCACATTACCAGAAGTAAAATCAACTCTGAAAACTCACAAGGATCATTAACAATGACCAAGACACAGGTAAGATACTGCTGAGTATCCACAAGGGGTTTTGCCCTCTGCCTTATTTTGCCCCACCTTATTTTGAGCAGATCACATCTGCTGAGCAGGCATGGGCTGTCTCCTGGACATGGTCCCTGGGACACAGCAATTTTCTCCCATTTGGAACAGCCTCCCCACTCATGGCTCATGAAAACTAGTCTTAGGGGATGCTAAAATACAGAATTAGGCTTCTCAGTAACTATTTGAAGATATGCCTTAAGGTACATCCATAAAGTGCTGGAAAGGGCTAAGCAGCCACTGCAAATTCACAGCCCTCACAGAGCACAGTGCTCAGCCCAGGGGAGCAGACAACCCGCCTGGCCAGGTCCTGAGCACCTCTGCAAGCCAAGGGCAGCCCAGCTCTGGATGGTCTGGACCCAGCACTCTACCCCTCCCTGTGGTGGCCAGACCCTGTCAGTGATGCTCTGCCTGCCACAGGCTGCCCAAGCCTTGTCCTGCCCAAATAACAGGGACACTCTCCAGCCTCCACAAGTGATGAGTGCTTGTATCTGTTCCAACGCCTCTCTCACTGCAGAACAGGTACAGATTCTATTGCTGCAGAGCATAAACATCTCCAGATTCAGCTATTTCTGACAGAACTGTTTCCTAGGTGCAATACAACCCAGACTAAATACCAGCCCTTAACAGAAACTGCTATTTCTAGGGAGTTTTCAAGCATTAGGCAGTCCTAAATAATGTCCTCTGCCATCTCTAGGGACTTTGACTAACGGTTGGCAAACGAAGACTCAGAAAACCCAAAAACCATTACGTGACTTAAATACCCTTCTGTTGACTCAGGCTAACACAGCCAGCCCTGGTAATAAAAGGGCCTCCCTGAAATGCCAAGAGCCCTTGGGTAAATCATCCAGTCTTGCAGATGGGTGCTGCTGTCAAGTCTGTCTTCTCCAACACCGCCCAAAACTCTGTGATACTGATTGTTTCAGACCAAGGTTATCAGTGATGGGAGCTGTACAAGACTTGTACAAGACTCTTGTCTTCCCACTCCAAAACACAACACACCCTCAGAGCAAGTGCAAAATATATTTGAGGGGAAAAGGGGCCTAAAAAGACAGCTGTTACACCCAAAATATTAGCACCACAAATAGAGCACTTTCAAGTCACAGGGACAGAGTCATCACTGAAAACATTGCCTCTGACAAGAGGTGCACAAGGAAATCAAAGACTTTCACTGAGCTGTGCCCAGGCAGGCTGGGCTAAATTAATTGCCTGTAGCATGACACTGCTGCAAAATCCTGGAGGTTCTGACTCCTTTGCAGCACCGTTTTTTCAACTCTACCCCATGCTGGGACTTTAATCTGCAGGGCTGTAATGGTACTATCAGCAATGTTAGAGGCGAGACTAAAAATAAACACAGGACAAGAAAAATGCAAAGCTCCTCCTCCCTGCAAGGTCTGGAGGGAATTTCCTGAGTCAGTCAGACTTGCTGGATCACTTGTTTACTTGTTACTAAGTATGAATTTTCACAGCAGCGTGTGTGGTTTTCACTGAAGTTTCCAAGTTAAAAATCAACAGGGCAATAATGTCGTCAGAAAACTAAACATCACTAACCCTCTCTTGAGAGACGGGATCCTTGCTGCTTCCCTGCCTGTGCTGCACATCGCATTTCCAAGGCAAATACTGCATTTCTAGGTCAAATATGAAAGTACTGGGGGTAAAGACAGTCCCTTGGGTCATGGATGAAGGACACCAGCTCCCAGAGTAACCTGCAATGAGCACAGCATCTTACTTGATCCATTAGATCTCTTTACCCCGGGGGATAAAGCAGCTGTCACGCAACATTCAGAAGAGCTGGAGGGTTTAAGCCCTCTGCAAAGCACCTCTCCAAAGGTCCTCCCAAGTGCCAAGAGGCATCTGGGGAAGGAAAGGTCAGCTGTTCTCCCTGTAGCACCCATGGAATGGAGGACACAGCCATGGAGATGCAGACACAACTGATTCCAGAGCTACAGAAGAAGCTGGCACAGAGATTTGTTTATGAAAAGCTAAAAATTAAGTTTGACTTTAAAATAGCACAGCCACCAGTAACAGCTCAGAGGGTCACATTCTTTTTTCCATCTCTGCCTCCTCCCTCTCTTTGCCCAGAGCTTTCCCAAACCAGTCTGCAAGCATGGCAGGATTCCCCCACAAGGGAGGGCAGGCAGAAATCTGTGGCAGGGGAGCTGAAGGAATATGCTTATGAACGGATGCTCAGCGCTTCCTACAGCACTAGACATTTTTTTTCCAAGACCAACACTTCAATAGAGACCATTCCTATCTGCTGCAACTTAGTATATCAGATACTAAAGTATTTCATGAAAATTTTAGGAGGTGGCTGCAGGTTCAGGGTGCTCTAAGACAGAGGCACACCTTCCCAACGCTCCATGTAGCTCTCCTTGTTCACCTCCTCTACCCCTGGAGCACACCCGAGAGGAAAATATAAGATTTCAAGCTTTGCAAACCTCCAGCCTAAACCAACATCCTGTAAAACTACAAGTTAAAGGCAGGAACACTTCACGTCCAAACCACAAAGGCTGTAATGAATGTGGGTTTAATTGGCTGGTACAAGAGCTGCACAGCCAGAATCAGCAGCTGGCAATGAAATCAGCCCTTCTGCACGGCAGATTGCTAAACTTTTGCCCTTGTCTGCAACGTGGTGTGTCACAGAAGCAATTCAGTATCCATAAAAAGAATTACAAAAGTATCTAAGAAGAATAAAGTGTTAGCCCAAAACTGGCAGTAGAACAAGTTTTTTTCCCTAAAGTTTCTACCTGCAGACCCTATAGAGATGAATTTCTACTATGTGCATATATATATCACATCCTCCACAAGAAACCTGTATATTTTAGGTATTGCTTAAAATCTGGCCCTTTAGAGACACTGATTTTAAGAGGCTCAGTACATATTTAAAAACCTCATTATCAAGAATTAGAAATTAGGTTCTTCGAAAAAATCAGTCCCAAATGACAAAAGTGTTGATGGCACATTTCCTTGCTTCATTTATTTAACATATCATCCAGTTATTCACACATATGTCCAACTTCTCCCTTAGAGGTTTGCAAAGCACACAGCAAGTTAGTTTGCATCTAACTTCAGAAGAGCCAGATTAGTAAGGAACAGGATTTTACAGCAAAGCTTTTCTTTCATCTGGGGCAAAAAGCTTTGAATCCCATAAAGCCAATGTAGTAAACTTCCCAGCCAAGGTATTTCATAGAGGTAACTGGGGCTCACTGCTATCCCTTGATGGAGTTAATGGAAGTTTTATAGTTTACACTTTACTTAAAACTACCTTGTTCCCAAACAAAGAAGTGCACATGAGGCAGAGCAAAAATACATAAAAAATAGCACTACACAAAAACCACACCAACAAGAATTTGAAAGTGATATGTTTATACATCTTTTAATTCAAAAATCCAGGCTAACCTAAATAAAAGTAGTACACATGAGAAAAGCAAGCCAGTCTCATCCTGCAAGCAGCTGAGGAATTGCTGCTATCAGCCTCTTCCCACTGTGAGATCCCAGGCACTTGCACCCGATGGCTTCTGTCTTGGCTAAGGCAAGGCTGAGGCCAGAAGCTGGCACTGCCTTCAGGAGTGCAGCACTCAAGATGAAATGCAGAGCAGAATTTAAACTCCTTGGTTAATTTAGTTGTAGACCACAGGCACACAGTCCATGCCTTTCTGCTTTTACCTGCACAACTTCATTTCACATTGGGCCTTGTCCCCAGGGCTCCATATTAAAGAAGTTGCTCATACAACTAATTGAGAGTCAGAAGCTTTGGACGTGTCAGGACAAATCCCACCAAACGTAAATTGGTGTAATATACAGATTTATTCTTGCTTACATGGCACTAGAAAGGGAAAGGCAGTAACTCAAACTGCTGCACGGGCTCCCAACAACAGTGATGATAAGGACTGCTTTTTTAAGGTTGAAAGGAGGTTCTGGGGAAGGAAGATAAATCAAAACATGTCATCTTTGAAAGGGGAGCAATGCAGGAGCAAAGCCCCAGTGGTTCCACAAACACCCATCTCTTCCCAGGAAAATACCCTTTGGTGCTATTCAGTGCTTAAGTTTTGCAACAGTTTTCATTCTAGTTAAAATTGCATGAGGGTTCATTAATTTTAATGCTGTGTGATTTGCCGTGCCCATACCTAGGAACCCTGCAAGCATACACATGTTGGCAGAGGGACGAGTCCCTGCTCACACAGCCCTGCACCCTCCTATTGCCCCAAGAAAAGGCCACAGCAGGACATTGCTTTTGCTACCATTAGACCTGACCTTGCCAACATCCAGCAGCTGCCCCAGGACCCACGTCCTCAGCCAAGCACCCTGGCATCACTCATCCTGCAAAAGCCACCAGCAGGGACAGGGAACAAAGCAGGATGGGGCCCCTTCCAAACACTGAGGCTGAGGCAGAGCCTCTGTCCACCCTCTCAGCTCGTGCAAGTTCACAGAGAATGTGGGTCTGTATTCTCTAAAAATCAGACACCACCCCCCCCCCAAAAAAAAAAAAACCCTTTAACATTTTGCTGGTATGTCAATTATGACAAATGCTGCTGATCAGGGAACTGCACCCGTGAGCTCAACGTGCATTTTAAAGGCATTTACTCCTATGTTTCAGTGCATTCTCTTGGCCTGAGATATTAAATCAAACACACTGAGCTCATTTTTCTCCATACAAGTAACAAGGGGGTTTATTAGCACACCTCCAGTGGAATATTAACTCCAGTGTTTTCCTCAGAAGAGGCTGCCTTTAATCTGGACTGTGATTGGAGAGCAGGAAAGAAAAAAGGTCAGAGTAAACACAGCACCACTATTAAAGAAACGGGTTAATAATCAACCACAGGTATGTAACTGTGGGAACACAACAGCAACCCAGTGCTGCTTGTGACATCGCTGGCTGCTGGACAAGCAGAGAGTGATCCAGACCCCTTGCAAGAGGAAAGGGACTTAAAGCTCTCGCTTTGTTACATAACTAAAAAAGCTGGTTCTGAAATAGGTATCTGTATCTGCAGGGTATTTTGGGATGCACTGATTTCATCGGCCAGGGACAAAACAGCCAGCGAGGCAGGTTTAATATCCATTAAAAAAATATTTTATGCCTGATATCAGGGAGCTCTGCACGATTCAGAAACGGATCAGACATTTCTTCACATAACAAGAAGAGCCAAAGGCAGCATCTGATATTCCACAAAAGGCAACAATCGCTACAAACGAGGTGCATAAAGCCTCCAGCTTCCAGGCATAAACTGCCCTCTGCCTACAAGAGATCAGGACACTCTCCCAGGAACGAATTATTCTTCCCAGCGGGTGCCTGTTTCTAATGCTGTTTTCTAAAACAGATTATATCAACCAGTGTTTGCATCAGGAAAGCAACTGAGAGGACAGCTCACCTGAATCTGCTCTGACACATCCTATGCAGAAGAAAACAGCACCCAGCACAAGGTGAATTTCCCAAACCACTCATGAAAACAAAAACAGAACCCAGGATATTTGTAACTGTTACTTTATTTAAATAACACTTCAGAGGAAAAAAGCAACACGGTAGCAAAATGTTAAACATCAACAAAGAAATAGCTACCAAAAAAAGTCAAAATATCACATCAGTCCAAACCTGCCAAAAAGGAAGGGATCGTAGCAGATAAAACACAAAAAGTATTAAGAGAAAAGTGGATAAAAATAGAAATGCCAGGATATGACATGCCTTCAAGTTATAGAAAAAGCATCTGGATTGTCCTCAAATCCCCTCCTGACTGCTGTCTAACTCGGTAATCATCCCTCTTGAGCAACAGGGTTGTCTCAAGCCGAGCAATGGGGCAATGCCGATTCCTTTTCATCTGATGCCATTCGGGACAAAGCACCTACCAGTCAGACAGGGAACAGTTTGTGCCCCGGATTTCACAGACCTGCAGCCCACAGCCTGCCTTTCAGCCAGGGTTGGAGGACACTGGTGGCCACTCACTGGACCTGCTCTGGCCACAGGACCTGCAGCAGGGCCACCAAAAGGCAGCTCTGCAAAGTCATACATTGGTGCAGCTCATTGCAGGTAAAAGGAAGAGCACAGGAAGCCTCATCTCAGCCTGCCAAGGTTTCAGAAATTAATTTCCACCTTCTTTTTCAGAGCCTGCCATTTATTGAGCATTGCTAAGGAGACTCACTTCTCTCCTGCACCATCTCCTTTCAAAAGTCCAAATGCAAGGCTTGGCAATACATCCTCATGGGATACACACCACACAGCATGCTGCTCTGTGCAGGGCCACCTGAGCACAATGACAACTTGAAATCTTTCTCTTTTTTTTTTAAAAAAAAAAAAGAAAAAAACACCACCTTTTCAACTGAGCAATTTTTAGTTTTACAGCAGTTACAGCCAACTGCATGCTCTGTATCTGGTACCTGCCATGCATGTCCTTTGCTACAGTGACAGCTACAGAGAAGCTGTTGAAAACGTTTAGGCAAAAGATGTTTTGTCATTTTGTGAAGCAGTAACACCGCTCAACGCTTTTAAAGGACATTACAACAACTTGGCTGTGCACACAGACTTTGCAGCTTAAATTATGGATTTTGTAATGCTCTGAACAGCACTTCCAAAAAGCAAACACATTGGAGTGTCCCTCCTCTGCTCTCTCCATGATCCCCAAAGTCTGAAACGGACAGATATTTGCCTTTTCATGGCTAAGCTAAGCTAAGGCAGGGGGAAATCCAATTCAACAGAAAGTTGAGGAAAACATAAACCCCAGCAGCTGCATGAGAAAATTACATGAAGTCCAAAGACACCGAGTGTGAGCCTTAGGACAGAGGAACAGTCAGGCAAGTGCACAAATGCCTTCCACGTGTTCTGGGTGGAAAGAAACTGAATTTTTTAAAGACTAACATGGAAACTGCTTTAAGCAATTTGTCATTTTCAATAGAGGTTCTGCAGTAAAAGAGAGATTTCGACAAGTTAAACAACTTCCTACCGGAGCGGCTGCATGAAATGTTTAAACTGCCTCTTGGAGACTCCTTAAAAAAGGAATAATTCTAATTTTGCCATTCCAGAGGACTTTGAAATGTCACTGCCGTTTGATTTGACCAGTGAAGAGGAAATGCAGGGTTAAGAGAAGGGGAAAACAATGCAAATACCATTCTGTATTTTTTTTAAACTCAGTTTCAGGCATCTCAGTGAACCATTGCTAAGAAATGTGAATATTGCTTTTTTATCTCCAAGAGGGGGAAGCTTCAGACATATTTTATGTGAATATTACAGCTTAAAGATCATCTGGATATTACAAGTCATCAATGTGCAGTATCACCTCACAGAGGGCTGAGTCTGGGAGCATCTTTTTCCTAAACTTGAGCTAGAAACAATCTTTTTATGACAAAAAGGCCTCTCAACATGACCCACTGCAATGCATAATAATGCTGAGGTCTCTTGTACATCAGGGACTTGGAGGAAAAATAAATAGGCATTAAATATTCCCCACTGTTCCTGCCAGTGGTTCAGACAGCTATCAGCATTCAGCAGTGCTGCTGCTGTGCCCAAATACATGAAAGGTCTGTCCTTTAGAGGCCTTGATGAAGTTTTGTTTATCAGTTGGTGATGCTCAGCCTGAGCTTAGGGAGGAGCAGGCTCTGCCTGACAAACTCCACAGGTTGCTGGGAAGATGCTTGAGGTTTACAAAGATGGAGTAACAAGAATAGAACAGCAGCAAAAGTCACGTGAGTGACCTATCACTTGTAAAATCTACATCCATCTGCAACCAATACAGGAAAAGAGGAACACCAGCTTTAATTAAAGTATGTAAGATTGCTCAAAAAGTCCCTAACTTTTTAAAGAAAAGCTTTGAACTTTCCTATTGAGCACACACCCCAGGCCTGGAGGGCAGGAGGTGCTGTAGGCAGCAGAAACACTCTTTATCAGAAATCCAACATGTCCTGAGTCAAGCAGCTGACGGAACCTTCCCTGCCAACTCAATTGCACCGTGGAAAAATGTTTGTACTCCCAGCCAGGGGCAAGATCCCATCCGGGATCTGCTGCAGCAGACGCTGTACTGAAGGAGAGAAGAATACTGGAAATAAAAGCTAAATGTGACCAGCCAGTCTGGGAGCCAGGGGTTTCCTTGTTTTCCCCAGTATCCTCAGAGAGAGAGCAGGCAGCACCAACACAGCAAGATGCAAAGACAGCTCAGCCACTTGGTCTCAGGACTCAAACCAGCACAGAGCACAGCAGTCCCTGGCAGGACACAGATGACCAGGCGGAGTTTATGCATCAGCTGCACTAAATCAATTTGAAATAGGTTTTGGTTAATCCGCTGCAGCCTTTTAAAGTTGGGATTGTGACAACTTGCCCGGCTTTTTAGGCAAACAGCAATTTCCACACTGGTTTAGGCAAGCCTCAATGCTGATTATAGCATCTTTTACAGACAGATACAAAAAGCCCTCTGCTACGTGTTACGTTAGCACATGCTTAAAATTAAGCACTCTCATTTTTACTGGGGCTTTTCTCGTGTGTAACAACTTCAGCAGATCCAAATTTATCAGTCTGCAATGTGACCAAGATATCCCATCCTAGCTCAGAACTACGTAAAAAAAGCCCTTTGTATTTTGGTCCTGGAAAAAGTGATACTTGTGTATTTCTAGCATCAACTAATAGAAGTGGAAAATTGGCAACAGAAAACAAAAATAAATGGAAAAGCCACCTTGGATAGTCCTGAGTCATCTCTTTTGCAGATAAAAATTTCAGCCTTTGACATGGTTTACAAGCACAAAGAAAAAAAAACTATAGGGTATTTTATGGAAGCACTGTCATGGCAAAGCTCCACCTGAGCAGGACAGCCCGGCATTGCAGAAAGGAGCTGCTCCAGTTGAAGTAATTTATCCTTTTTCTCTGTTTTAATGCAGATCTGGGAAGCAGCAGAGCCCCCACAGCACAGCAACAGGGAGCCAAGATTTGTGGGTTCACAACCTCATCACAAGCATCCCAACTGAGCCACACAGCTTTTGTGCTTGGCTTTCCCCCTCCACACATCACTTGGGATCTCTGTAGCTCTCCCCCTTCCCCTGAAAGCATCCAGGCAGGGACAACTCTCTTGCATCCATGCACTGCCTGGCACAAGAGGGCCCCAAACTTTATCACACTTGAACAATTGCCATCATGCATCCAACTATTCACCACTTTTCCCATCCTCATTAAGGAATGACCTTGTGTTAAAGTGTAACTGCCACCTGCCTCTGGAATGAGGGAGCTAAATGACACTTTATTGCCTTTGAAATGCCAGAGATCTCTGTGCATGGTGAAACTGGGCACCTTTCCCAGATAAAGTTTAAGGTGTGCTCTAGTTTTCTCTCCTGCACTCACGAAATGACTCAGAGGGGGCAGACAAAGGTCTAGAGAGCAGCTGCCCCCAGCATTTTTCAGGAAAAGGAATCTGGATCTTCTTCAGCAGCTGCATCGCATAACCCAAAAGCAAGCGAGGTCTCATGGGTGAGCTGTCTCCCAAAACCAACAAGTTCCTGCAGATGATTTACTGGACAAGTATCACCGAAACAGTTTCACCACAGAAACACCACATTAGTGAATTTAAATGTTCATACAGGATCAGAGGCTGCCCATGCATCTCGTGGTGAGGTAATGGGCATGGGAACTGCACTCAGCCATAATGGTGGTGGTTTCATACTCTTCCTTTTCAGTTTTCAAATAGCTGTTCCAACAAAAAATGTTACTACTCATGGTGAAACCTACGGCTTTGGCTTTTTAACAACCTGAGCTGCCAAGGTCGTGGGATTACCTTTCATTAAATAGGGGAAAATAAAGAGACAAGAAGAAGAGATTCTGGAACTTTTCACTCAAGCAGCATTCGACAATATGGATGTTAGAGTGAAAAAGTTAAATATATATATATATATATATATATATTTGTATATACACATCACTCACATATTTTAACAGCCTCAACCCAAGAATTTTAAACTATTTTGATAGGTGACACAACATTTTCACAAGTTCCTCCTCTTAAACTGGGTGCAGATGTGTGTAGATATAAAACTTTCCCCTACATGTAACCTCACCAAGCAGCCAACCCTTGGACCAGCACAGCCCTGCTATCCCCAACGCCCATCTGGATTTTGCCCGGAGCAGTTCCGTGGCTCTCACCGAAAGCCAGAGACAGACATTACTGGGGGTGTAACTGCCTTGCTCCACCTGTAGCAAAAAAAGCTTCCTGCTGCGACATGAGGGATTTATATAGACTGTGGTTTAGTTGAGACAAAAATACCTCCATGTGAAATTAGGTGAACAATCTCAGCATGTCTGTACCTTGTCATTAAAAAAAAAAAAAAAAAAAAAAGGAAAGCAAGAACATGGGATAATACAGCTATGGCACATGTATAAAAGCATTTGTCAGCTCAGATCTCTGTTTGGAAACAGGCTGATTAATAACAGCAGACAGTAGGTGACAGGGAGGACTCCACAGTGAACACAGACTACACAAAAGTTAACAAAACACTGGATAACATTGCTAAGCAAGTTTGGTACCAACACATAAAACTAACCCACAACATTTGCTGGGGTACCAGCAGAAGACAATCTAACAACAACAAAGCAAGCCATCCCCTCCCAGTAAGCAAACAACTTACTGATTTTCTTCAGAAAGAACTGATTCCATGATCCTCAGAATCCCTGCTGTGCAGGCAGCAGAGCCTCCAGACATGCTCATGCAGCCAGGCTTGCTGCTGCTCCTCTCAACCACAACCAGAGCACATTAAGACGATACTCTATATTAGTCACTTCATTGTTTAAGGAAAAATGCATACCAGGGAAAAGAGAAGGACATGATTCTTTGTTTTGCATCAGACTAATTTTTCTTTCACCCTCAGGACAGGGAGAGAACAAAGCTTGGGCTGGACCGGTGGCTGCCAGAGCCCCATCAGGCGTCCTGTCCCTCAGTGCCTTCCCCAGGCACCAGCATTGCAAAGGGGAGACTCAGCTTGGAGACAACAGTGTCCCCAAATTCAGCCACACCGCAGACTTTCCCTCCCTGTCCTGGCTCCCTGGGGATGAGCTCCCCTAGGGCTGTGCTACACGTCCCCCATCTGTCCCTGCACTGTGCAGGGGAGCTGTGAGGCCGTCCTGGGGGAGCAGGAGTTAGTTTAGGCACCACATCCTAACAGGGCATTCAACAGCAAAGCTGCATCATAGAGTCACAGAACCCTTTGGGTTCTAAGGAACCATAAAGATCATCCAGTTCCAACACCATGGGCAGAGGCACCTTCCACTAGACCAGGTGTCTCAGGATTCTGTCCAACCTGGCCTTGGACACTTCCAGGGATGGGGCAGCTACAGCTTCTCTGGGCAACCTGTGTCAGTGCTTCATCACACTCACAGTGAAGAATTTCTGCCTTATATCTAATCTAACCCTGCCCTCTTTCAGAGTAAAGCCATTCCCCCTTGTTTTATCACTACATGCCCTTGTGAAAAGTCCCTCTCCAGCTCTCTAGTAAGTCCAGAACAAGATGATGGTGGGCTGGACTGCTCTGGAACTGGGGTTTGCCATCAGCTGGAAAGACAGCCATGCTCCTGACTGATCCTGCAGATAGGACTCAGCTGCCTCTGCTTTTCAAGATGGGCTCATTAACAAACAGTAGTGACCAGGAAAACCTTTCCTCATTTCAATGCTTTTGGAATAATTTCTGTATCTCCTGCCACCCATATCTCTCCATCTCTCCTCCAGCCATCCCTGGCTTCCCACAAGTCTCCAGGGAATTGCTCCTCTGCAAGTCCAAGCCCCAGGAGCACCCACCAGTATCCCTGCCATTTAAATTGCTAATTCTGGGTTCTAGCTGCACCTTTGGGAAAGCAGGAGGATGGCCATGTTCCTTCCTATTCTTAAGAAAAGTCTTTTCACAGCTATTGTGGGGCCCAGGTCCTCACCTGTCCAGTTCAGCCTGTTTGGGAGGTAACTCTCCTCTCTCTTATGCATCCAAAAAAACCCGAGACATCTGTGTCTGTCATCAGTTTGGACTAACACCCACTTGGTGCACGATCTGCATTGCTGGAATAAGACAGGTTGAACATCAAAGTTGGGTTTTTTTGAAAGTACACAGTATCTGCACAGCTTTGTTTGTGTTGAGGGAGTGGCTGGATTTTAGGCAGCTTCTTTCTCAAAGGCTTTTTGTTAATAACTTAATGAAAAACCCAGAGCTGAGGTTTTCCCCTTAAAAAACAAGCCACTGAGATTAAGGATATGAAGAAAATTCAGTCTCTTCCCAACCTAATTGTACTGAGGCACTGACTTCAGGGTTCCAAAATTACAGATGTATAATCCAAGACAATGAACTCTTTACTGAAGGATTAGCAAACCATGCAAAACTGATTCCTTATTCAAATGCCTTGCAATTGTAAGGGCATCTGTTCCACTTTGCAAGTCATCCCAAAGGCTTTGTTTGTTTTTATTTCCTGTTCCATTACGAAGACAGGGCACTTTGCATTATTTTCACACTGTGTAATATGCACTATTGTTTAGTCTGATGGGGACACTCAATGAAATTCAAAAAATGTTTTTTAAAAACCCTTACTTTTCTTTTAAGTTATGATACAAGCCCTGTCAACTATAAAAACTGGAACTGTTCTTAGCCAAAAGCCCAGAATGTAACCCAAAACATCAAGACCTGAAGGAAAAAAAAAAAAAAACAAACACATTTATGCAGGTTTAAATAATATTACTAACACAAAACAGTTCAGCACAAATGATGCCAGAATCAGGACTGGGGACTAGCAGAGAGCATGGTGCCATCATTCCAGCCTGCAGAATAGCTCTGGAAACCATTTAAAATGTCACAAGAGGGAGGATGGATGGAGTGCCTGACCTTTGGAAACTGAAGGGTGGATCTCAACTAAAATATCCCAGTTACCCTGAGCCATGCTGCTCCTGCAGGGCCAAGAGGGATGCTGGCCCACCTATTTGGTTCAGAAGGAAAAGCAAAAAATTAAACTAAAGAAAAAAAAGTAATAAAAATGTCCCCATCTGCCAACACACCAGCCCAATGTAAAAGCTGCCAAACTGCTCTGGAAACAGGCAGCCCTCTCTCAGATCAGTAGATAACAAACCCTGGATGATATCCCAGGCACAGGCTTGTTTCCCAACACCAGATCCTTGCAGGAAACCCCAAATCTAAACCCCCAAACGCGCCGATCCCGTGGATCTCCCCGGGCTGCCGGCTCCAAGGTTTTACCTGTCAAACTGCCACGACAGCTACGCCAAGGCAAGCCACACGAGACTGAAATACAAACTGAGAAAACAAAGTATCAAGTGTCAACAGAGACAAGAGAAAATGATGATAGTGGTGAAAATGATGTCTGTGCAGGAGCTGGTCCTGCACGCTCAGCAGGGCTGTCACTCAGCGCCGAGGAGATGCTTTTCCCCGTCCTGCCAGCGATGCCTCCGGTGACAGGGACATGGGAGCAGACAAGATCTTCATAGATCACAGGGAGGATGACCCATCCCCATGCCCTTGGTGCAAAAAGGTCACTGTATACTCAGTTTCTAAAAGGCAAAAATAAATCCTCTCCACGGCTCAGCTACAGAAAAACTCCGGAGAAGTACGGACCAGGAGGATCTGTATTTTGATGCTCCAGGAAGTGGGACATGGAGCTGGAAGGAGCTCAGATAGGTCTGAGTACCAGCTCTCCAAGTACCACTGAGTGCACACAGTAGGGATCCCTGCCTTCAGCTGACATTTTGCCTCAAATTTTTCATAGTCCTTTTTAAAATCATGGCACTTGCTCATACAGAACCACTACCCTGTGCTTTTCACCAAGAAATTTAAGTCACTTGAAGCACCGAAAGATCAAAACCAAATGCCTTGATTTATGAGTTCCACTCAAAGCCAGAGGAAGTGTTAAAAAAAAAAAAAAACAAAAAACAACCTGAAATAACTAGCAAACATAGTTTGTGTTTGGAGTTAAGTAAAGGAATGTAAATAAAAAACTTGGTCAATTATTTTAAAAAACCTCAAGAGAGGTCCCAAGGATCCTACCCTTGCCCACAGCCCAGACCTTGCTAATGCAATAGAAAATGCCCTCGAGGCAGCAGCATCTTCTCAGCTTCCACATTACCTTCAAACTGAGCCATGCTGAAATCTAATGAATGAGAGCCCAAAATCATCAGTTCTGCACAGCCACGGAAGTGCTACTCTGAATATCTTTACACCTTAATGTAGCTGCCCTGGGGCAAATGTTTCCCTGTGCATGCATAGGCTGCCAAAGGAGTAAGTGTAATTCTCAGGCACCAGATAAAGAGATACAGAAGCAGCCAGAAGAGATGCATGAATGATCACAGCCTGACCTGAACCAGAGGAAAATGACAATCCCAAATCCGGGAACTGCAGTGAGCTAGTTTGGCTTTCAAACCTGTTATGAAAAGTTCTTAAATTTCTAACATGGAAGATGAATTTTAAATCTCATGATAGCAGGTCAATAATTCACTCATACAGGAGTTGTAACTCAGTCTTAAAAACACGGAACAACATGCAGGACAGTGTTAACATCTTATTTTGCAATGATGTTGAATGACTGTTCATAATTAGACTATAACTGTGATTTAATTGCTCTCTGTTCTGACTGGCCATAAAGAGGGAACCAGGAGTCCCATCTCAATGGGTGGAATGATTAACTTTATTGTGGAAAAACATAATCCCATTTCGTGCCGTTAAAGAGATTGTATTAATTCCTGGAAATTTTTATAACAGCCAAGATGTGGCTCTTGGGCTCTAACATCCATCTCTGGGGTGCTACCTCATGGCACGGGAGAGGATGGATGACTGGTTTGCCACAAGCAGGGTCAGCTTCTAAATCCTGACAAGTACTACACTGTGAATTCAGGCACAGTAAAGAGAAGGTCTTCCTCGTGGCAGTATTTTAATACAAAATATACACATTCCATGACTACTAAATGCAGTACTACTTTAAAGAAAGAAGATTACTGATTTGAGGTAAATTGTGTTCAAAGTGAGAGAAAAAGAGACTCTGTCTTCTTTTATTTTACATTTCAGTAGTGACTAGTCCAACCACCACCCAGCAGGTTAGAGTTGAAAACAGGCCTTATAAATCCAAAATGCATGAACATCACCCGAGTTTTCAGCTGGCATATCTTTCTCTCCACTTCAAATCCACTTGGGTCCTAAAAGAATTTGGGTCAGATGGAAAAACGACTTCCAGAATTCAGCGTGCAAGTGACTGGCACTCAGCGAGCAAAGGCTGAAGGCAAACACTTTCTGGAGCTCGTGCGTGACCCTGCAGAGGTAAACTGGGAACAGCAAGAGCTCCCTCTCTAAACAGCCTCTCCCTTGGCTGGCCCAGAGGCAGCTGCCTGCACATCAAACCCGAGCTCAGCTCCATCCCAGGGCAGCACACAGGCACCAGCCCCTGCTGCAGGGCTCTGCAATGCCAGGCACCAGCACTTAGCGTGGGATGTTCAGCATCACCACTTGCAAAGTGACATTCTGCTTCCCTGTGTTTTCTAAACCACTGAACACGCAGGAATTTACAGATGCATCAACTTTTCCTTCTTTTTTTTTTCTTTTTTTTTTTTTTCTTAAGAATGTCTTACAAAAAGAAAACCTCCAAAACCAAACAGGAATTCTCTCACGAGCTCCCTCAGGAAAATAAAAATACCAGCTCACACAAACTTTTTGAAAGTAGCTGGTTTTGTTCACATCAGTATATATAACTGAGTTTAACATCTCATGTGTAGCAGATGCCAGCCTGACATTGAAGCATTGAGTCACTGCACTGTATTTCAGAATTTATCTTAGGGTCAAGTTAATGTTTAAAAAGAAACAAATGCAGCTGATAGCACTGGGTAAACAGTGACTGTTTCTGTTTGGGATCACGCCTGCTCCTGTTTGCCCTGTACAGGGCTAAAAAAAACAAAAAACCACAAACCCCCTCAACTCCTCCTTACCGTGGGATCATCCCAGCTGCAAAGTCCTATGAAAATTATTAATTGCATATACTGCTCTCAGCACCTCCTGGTTTCAAAGCAATTGGTCATTTAGGCGTTGGGATCCTGAGACTTTTTAGGGAGGCAAAGCATTGAAATGAGAACTAAAAAAAAACCAATTTAAAAATAGGTGCACAAACATATTAACTTTGATAGCTTCCCATACCAAGCATCTGGCTTGGTATGATTTACCACAGTTCATGGAAGCAAAGAGCAAAACAAATAAAAGGCTGCAATTGGAAATCTCTCCGAACATGCCATCTCTCACCAAGGGAGAATGAAAACCCAAATACCTTGTCTCAAACAAATCAAAGTCTACTTTTTATAAATACTGTCTTGATTCTTCCCTTCTGCAGAACAGCATGGTAAACTTCTGCTCTGTTGTGCTGGACTCTGTTAACAAAGATCCATGAGAAGAAACAGCGTGCCTGGTTTTATAACTGATTTATCAGTTTTAAGCCTCAGTTTATCCAAGTGAGCTATACTGAAAAATGTGAAGTGTATTCAAGAAAGATACAATATTCAGAATACAGCCAAGAAATCACTGTGTTAAGGCAATGCCAGCTTTACACAAGAATATGTCACCACTGCTCCTATAATTCAATGTATTAATTCCATACTCTCAGATCAAGTAATAATAAAAATGCATTTATTAACTGCACAGGAGTTAATTGCCAATTTCATCAGAATTTAGGCACAGATGTAAGATGGAAACAGTCAGTCATAAAAGCACTACATGTTAACTGAGGTTTTTTTCGCACATTTGACAGTTCTGAAAGTTATTAAGATACATGGGAGCAAATTCTTCCTCTCTCTCCCCAAAAACAGACAACTATAATGGTACAGGTTTTTTCTCAATCACAGCACCAAAAAAGGGTGTATACCAGGTAAAGAAAGAGGAAGCTTCATTAATGTCTTTAGCTTTCTTCACTCTTTCTAATGGGGTAAGTGAGGGACCAAGAAATCCCATATGAGCAGTATTCAATACCAGTACTTCCATTAAGAGAATTCATATGGGTTCCCCCTTTTAGTACTTTGTGGGAACCTACTCAAAGGTAGCAAGAAAAACCATTGTAAGCGAACTTGTAAGTCTATAAACCCTGGTTTAATGATAAAGCCCAGGCATAGCCTGTTCTACCTACATTTCACATCCTAGTCTCTTCTCTTTCACTAAGTGCAAGGTCACAACAGTTATGTTCTCTGTTCATGCTTGCAGATGACTGACTTATTTATAGTAAATTTCCTGTTTTTCCAGCCTTGTAAATGTCATACAAAACAGAGAAGGCAATAAAACATACATTTCCAGGCTAATGTTGCCCTAGCACTTCAGCACCAGTCAATTAGGCACTAAGAACTGTGAGCAGGAGGAGAATCAGAGTTGAAAACAATCTTATCTGCACACTCCTTTGCTGTCTGCTCTAGTGCCACACACTTCCTATTGAATGACAGTTGCCATCCCCATAATGAGATTTTTAATCAACACAGAACTAATGCATTTTAATTAAAATATTTCCCTTTTCTACTCTTATGATCCTGATCCATCAGGGAGATCCTTGTTCTGCACAGAGCAGCACTCAGATGCCAGGCTACCCTTGACAGGAACTGCTTTCCACAGCACAAAAATATTTAATGATTTAAAAAAAACCCCAAATATTTATTTCTATTCCACATTCTTGGCTAATAGCATTTAAAAAAAAATGTGGAAAGAAAAAAAAAAAAAAAGAAAGGAAACTACAGTCCTACCAGGTGCTTGGTTCTTGGCTCTAGATGAGAATGATACAAGGTTCAAGTGCCTGCCCTGACTTCCAGCAGGGTTTTTCAGGTAAACCCAACCAGTATGCTAAAACTCAGCTCTCTGCCCCTTCTTTTGACCATATCCAGGGGCTGAGGCACATTTACCACCCAGTTCTGTCATTTGCAGTATATTCCCAGGACATGTTTTTATTTATATTAACTCATGTTTCCAAAACAACAAAAAGTTTGATCACAAATTGCTTGGCTGGGAAGGGGTTTTTTTATGCACCTTCCTTCATCCACCAACACCGATCACATTGCAACACCACAAGCTGTATTTTAACACTTCTGCTAAAACAATCAGCATGTTCAAAAAAAAAAACCCTCTGCCCAATTTCCTCATACTTTTCTTCATGCTTTTCTCCCCCTCCCGCCTGGGCAGGGAAAACAGCAGGCTCAGTTTCCCTTCCCACTTCCCACTGAAGCAGAGGGAACACAGCAGGGAAAATACACATTTGTTTAAAGAAAACTGTTTTTTTGGGAGTTTGACATAGTTTGCTGGAATATTAATACTGAGTCTTGGAAAGGAATAACTAGTAGCTGTGCTTGAGTAGATCAGCTCTGGGGCAGGTGGCAGAGGGGGCCTGCACAGCCACAGCTCAACTCCTCTCCAACACCCCATCACTGCGATCTGCTCTGGCACTGGAGGTTTGAAGGATGGCTGTGAAACAAGTGTCTGCAGTCCTTCAGCTCATCAGTGAACCCAGGGACAGGACTTCAGGTGACAGTCTTGCCAGCTGGCCATAAATTTTGTCTGCAGCTGGGTTGAGCCAAGCACAGGAAAAAAAAAAACAACCCTCTCGCACCAAAAGCAAAAACCCCAACTCTGGGATACATACACGTGTGGATGACAAACTTTCCCCCAGGGAATCTCTTGGGCGACACAAAGCAAACTTCCCTTCCTTCCTCCCCCTGGAGCTGACCTCGGGATCCTCCTTTGCCTCACACAGCTCCGGGTGTCCGACTGCAGTCCTGCTCATCCTGCCCATCCAACCAGCCTCGGTGGCTACGGCAGCACCAAGTCTCCTGGCACTAAACTCAAATCCTGCCTGGAAGTCACAAGCCCATTAGCCAAGCCTGTCAGGTAACCTGTTGAGCGACTGTTGAGTGTACACGGACATGAAGTGGCTTCTTTTTAATCCAGCACGGGAGGACTCTTCCTATCCTCTTCCCCAGTCAAATGGGAGAGCTACCTGTGCATGCCTTCACCTGTGCACTGCAGGGCAGCACGGCTGTGCCCTCACCAGCCCATCAGGATAAATCGAAAGGAGGAGGAAAGGCAAATCTGGGCTGCCAGAGAGGGAAGATGCAGGAGGGTCCAAGCTTTTCCTTCCCACGCCGGCAGCCGGCAAACACACGCTGCACTTTCTGAACAAGACTCCAGTCATCACCGAACAGTTCCAAAGGATGCTCAGCTACCGGAGGAGGGGATTTCAGGGTGCCCCACAGGGAGCGCTGACGGCTCCTTTGGGAAAGTCTCACGCAACTGCTCATTGGGCTTAACGCAGGGCAGGGAACTGCGGTGCGGCTGCAGACGGGCTCAGGACGACGAGCTTCATCATCATCATAATCATCATCATCAGGACGATGATGCCTGAGCATCAGTGCCCTCGCAAAAGGTGCGCACACGGGTGGGTGCAGTGACACCCGCGCTGCGCTGCTCTGCCGGGGCCCTGCGCTGTCCCAGAGGGGCTGATGCCAGACCGCACTCGCACCCAGCACCGCAGCAGCGGCCCGGCACCCCCACGGGCAGCGCCGAGCGCGGTCCCCCCGTCCCGCCCCGTCTCTCCGCACTCTCCCCCCCTCGCACCTTGTCGGACGGCTTTCACCACGATGGGGTCCTTGCAGCTCCGGATCACCTCCAGCACGTCGTAGCGCGGCAGCCCCGAGACGCGGACCCCCTGCACCTCCAGCAGCAGCTCCCCCTCGCTCAGCGCCGCCTCGCCGTCCCCCGCCGCCGCCGCGCCCGCGTAGGGGAACTCGCCGTGCTCCGCGCCGCCGAGCAGCGCGAAGCCCAGCTGCCCGCCGGGCCCGCGGGTCAGCGCGCACTGCCGCACCCGGCTGGACCAGTGGTTCTTCTTCTGCACGACCCGCGACATGACGATGCGCGACCCTCCGCGCCCGCGGGGCGCGCTCGGCAGGTGCGCGGGGACCGGGGCAGGGGGAGGGGGGCGCGGACCCGCCGCCCCGCTCAGGCCATCGCCGCCCGCACCGCACCGCGCCCGCGGAGGGCGCGCACCGCCTCCCGCCCGCCCCGCTCCTCTCTTATTGAAAATAAATAAATAATAATTTAAAAACAAAAAAAAAATTAAAAAGCGCCCAAAAAAAAGGAAAAAAAAAAAAAAGAAAATAAAAAAAGCAAATCCGGCAGCCGCGCGGGTGTAGCCGCCTCCTCCTCTCTCCGCGGGGCGCGGAGCCCTTTTTGGGGTGGGATGGGGTTGGGGGGGGCGATACAAAGAAAGCGCCGCTTGTTTTGTTCCAGTTCGGTCCGTCCCGCTCCGCCGCGCTCCGCGCCGCCAGCGCAGGCGCCCTGGCACGGCCCGCCCCGGCACGGCCCGGCCCCCGCCCGCTCCCCGCCCCCGGCACGGCACGGCCGGACCGGCTCCTCCCCGCCTCCACCGACAACTTTCCCGATGGGAAAAGTCCGTGCCGGCGTCCCCCCGGGGCGGTGGCGAGAGTGAACCCCTCCGGCAGGGAGAACTCCCTCTGCGAGAGGGGCCGGGGGCGCGGCTGCTCTGCTCCGGGTACTGCTCCCCCGGAGATGCTCGTGTTCTAAAGGAGAACTGAGTTCTGTCAGTCCTTTGCTTTCCCGGTAGGATTTCTAGGATTTTTTTTCCCCCAGTCGCAAAACTCTGCAATCGCTTCTCACCTGTGCTTTCCAGGTGGTTGTTGCGAGAGAGGACACCAAGTCCAAGTCCCCAGGAAAAACTTGCACACGCCCGTCATTAAAATGGTATCAAAGTGCTTGCACAAGACTTAAATGAAAGTTGTGCTCCTGCTCCGAGTTCGCCGCTTTTTGACTGAGTGCTTGAATTTGAGACATCAATAACGTTCTCAAATTTTCCTTTCCCCGAGTGATTGTTAAGAAGTCGGACAGATGGATAGCGAGGTCTGTCTGCTGGGAAAGGGACAGGCATCCATTTGTTTGTCCTTGGCCACAACTCTTCAAAGTTACTCAGAACTGGTGCAAAACTCTAAAAGGGGGAAAATAAGTAAGCATGCACGTACCAGCTGTCCCTTCCAGGTCATGCTCCGTGCTCCCAAACCTGAAAGCCAGGCCTCATTTTGAGAAGTCTTATGCATGACCGAACCCCTTCCAGCAAGGAATTCAGTTGTCAGATGTGTGCGTGCCCTATTTTGCTGCTAATGGGGACTGAGAAGTGACACAGGGAAACAAAGAGCCTGGTCTGGCTCCCTGCGCTGCCGCAACTCGCGCTCAGCCGCTACAGCCCGCAGAGTCTCGCTGCTGTCCGCGTCGCTCTCTCGTCTCGCATCCTTCCAGCCAAGCGTGTACCGCGATGATCCGCGATGCAGGAGAGCCGGCAGGCTCGGGGAGCCCGTGTGCAGTAGCTGGGAAAGGAGCTCAGACTAACATAATGCTGGCCCAGCTATCAGAAGGGCTTAGCTCACAGACCTGAGCGAGGCGACCGGGGCACTTTCCCCGCCCTTACACCTGCCCTGGATGAAGCAGGGAAGCCTGTCCTTCCCTCACACCCTGCAGTCTCTCATCTATTTCACAAAAGTCTCATATCTGCAGACGCTGCTTTGCGGTTGCAGAAGCCGCGGTCTTTGTCCCGAGTGGCACAGCCACCTTCAGGCAAAGGAATGGAAGGCTTTGTCCAATGTCACATAGCACAGCAGTGAGTCACCTCCATCCCCTGTGCCTCAGGCACCTCTGTCCAGGTCTCCATGGGAAGCAGATGGGGCTGCCAGTGCTCAGGGAAGTCCTTCCAAGGAGGGGGCAGAGCCTGCCTTCCTGGGTGGAAGTGGACTCATGAAATTCAAAGTACCTGCTGTGCCTAGCCCTTGTTTGCTTCCAACTAAGAGGTTTCTTTCCATTTGGAACTTTAATACTTCATTTTCATGCTTAAAGCTGTGCTGATTCCTTATGTTTGAGCAGCAATAACTGCCTCACATCTGCTTTTGCTGGCTCAGTAACCAGTTACCCAATTTGTCACTTTTAGGATGACAGCATGCTTTTTACTGTGCCTTCACCAATAAAGACTGGATTGGTCATCAGGCTGAATCCCCTGGGCAATAAATGCTCAGGAGGTCTCTGAATCCTGCAGAGCAGCAGCATGGCTTGTGGGGAAGGGTTTCTCTCTCAGCTGTGCACTGGCTGGTAGTTGTGTCACACGTGTGAGCTCACAGCGCAAGGAGAGTCTTGTTCACAGCCCAGAGCTGGGTGTGACGTATTTTCATCACCATCATTTTGCGGGATGTGTTATGTGACAGCCCTGCTAAGCTAAAAATCATCTGGGATCCATGTGAGCATCACATGAGCTGTGGCTGCCCTGAATAGATCTTACAGAACTACTCAGTGCCTCATGGAAAAATTTTTGAAAAACACTATTTAGAAAAACAATTTTGCTAGTAAGATTTATGAGACGACAGATTTCCAAGGGCCCTTTTCAGTTTGCTTACAAACACTGCAATACTAATGAAACTGTGAGCTGTTCCCATCGTAATCCTAACACTGTACTCATGTCCGGGCCACTGTGTTCCCAAAATTGTTCTTGTTGGTAATTAGCAAAACCGGCAAACCTCAGGCAGGGCTTTCTCTTTATTTTCAGATTTTCCCTTCAGTTTTTCTCCAGGGCCAACTTCCTGCCATTTTATCTCCTACTTGCATCCCTAAGGAGCAGCTGATCAATCTGGATAGCCCTAGATCCTGGAAGCTGGCACCACCCATAAGAGCGAAAATATAGCCTAAGTTTTTTTGTTGTCCTAATTCCTGACCCTGTGACTGCCCAGCATCTTGCTGCTGCAACAAGATGATTTCAGGACACAGCTGCTCCAGCCATCTCTACTAAAGGAAGCCCTTGGTCAGCCTCTAACAGCACCAAGCTGGTGACCCATGGCAGGGCTGCTCCTGCCCAGAAGGGCTCCTGACACCAGCCCAACAGATAATCAGGCCATTACACCATACAAACCTGTCATTGCATTTCATCTGCACAGTGTAGCCTCTCTCACAGGGGACAGAGGTCCTGCCTTTGCAGGGGACTGATTTAATGATTAGCAGCCTGTCTTCATCTCTAACAATTGCAGTTCTCATAATGATACTTTCCTTTTTGCAAGGGTCTTTAAGTGCTTTATGAGCAGTAATTAAAGAAACTTAACAGGGCACCTACCTAGGGAACAGCTGAACATTAACACAGGGCAGGGAGAAGCTCAGGCATATTCCTTTTCCAAGGCTCACTGCAGCCATCCTACCTCATATGGGTCTGCACACTCTTTACCAGCTCAAAGCCCATGACAGAGCTATAAAACCTGATCTGGGCTGGCTCAGACTCTTAAGCAGAGCCCAATACTCTTGCTCTTTTGTCCACAGTCACTATGGTTTGGTAGCCCACCTGTTGGCAGTCTCTAATCTGTCAGGGTGAGCAGGTTGGTGCTTTCTTTTCTCCTTCAGAAGGTGCTCTGCATGCTTTGGGCCCTGCTGCAAACATACAACAACAGCTCAAAGAGTTCTTTCAAATTGGATATTGACCCATGGTCTTGGTCTCATAAACATCTCTGAAATCTCGTGCTGTGCCCTGGATTCTAAAATGGGTCAAAGCTCCCCCAAGCATCAAATCATTCTCTCAGATTTCCTACTAAAACTGGAGAAAACCACAGTTTTACTTGGTTTTGGGATGAAAAACCGTGTCTAGTCACTAAAAATGCTGTGAGTTTATGGCAGTTCAGAGCCATGAACTCCCACCAGAGAGCATAAAAAAAGATGAAAATGATTAAGGCTACAGAAAAGTACAGACTATTTAATACAGCAGAATTTATTCTTAATTTCCAGCTGAACAACAAACCCTCAGTTCTTTGACATCACAGGCCTCAAGACTTTGAAAGCCTGAGCACATGAATGCTGGGAGAAAAGAGAGAAAAAAATATTTTAAACCAGATCCAGTTTTTCAGATGTTGTAGTTTCCTGTTGGTACACTCATGCTACCAGAATCTGTCCGCAGGAAAGCCATGTATGGCTGTTATTTCCCAAACAAGAATTGTTTTTTATAATAATCCCACCTAACTTTTATCAGAGAAGAATTTCCTGTGTAGCATCCAGGGTTTCTCAACAAGCTGGTGCTGTTCTCTGGTAGCAAGGAGGGGATGGGCTGATGCTGCTCTGAGTCCTGACTCTGGCAAACATTTCAACAGATGACCCAACTCCAGGTTCTGAGCAAACCCTGTATTTCCAGGAAACCTTCCAAATATCAGGACACAAGCAGCTCTGGTTAAAGTTACTGACCAGTCATCTTAGACAGGTACTGCCTGAGGCTGGTGCCATAGCTGGGCCAGCAAGCTCCATCCCAAAAGGCAACACCCTGTGTGGGACATCTCCAGTCTCCTGCAGCAGGGGAACTGCACTCCCACTCCGTGGCTGGCTAAGAGTTAATCTGTGATCAGAGGAACCTTGGAAGAAAAAGGAAACTCGCCCCTTATTGGGATCCCACGTCCCCTTCCTCTACAATTTATTTCAATAATATCTCACATAGTGGAATATAAAGCTAAAGATCAATCTCATAACCATATTAAGACACTCTGGGGTGTATTTTATAGGGCCATTAATGTACTTCTTGGGTGGTTAAAGTCACCCACAGCATAAATTAATGGCTCCATAAAACAAGCTCTGTCATATCCTATGGCTTAAATAACACACAACAGACTGAGCATGTTGGGATGTTGCTGAGCTTATTGGGTGGAAGCACAAGGGCTCAGAGTGAACACCTGGGAGTGGGGATGCCCCCCAGGAATACCAGCCTTGGGGTGTCCAACAGTCATTTTAAAAAGCAAGATTCAAAAAAAAAATCCAACACAATTACAAATTGTGGATTTCATTAACTTTCATTAGCACTTGTGCTTCCAAGTTTATTATTAGTTCCTTTCAGACATATCTTCCCTGCAGAAGCCGTTCTGTTGCAGGATATGATTGCTGTGGGTGTGGCTCTTTGGCAAAGGAGGGAGCCAGGCTGCTCCCAGCCTTGGAAAGCTCCTGAGAAGTCGTGAGCAGAGTGGGCAAAGCCTGTTGGTTGGAGTAAGGATCAGCCTGGCCTTTGCGAAGGAAGCTGAGCCTGCTTCCAGGCTTCCACAGTTTCAACTTTCTAAAAGAAATCTGAAGGAAACCTCAATGAAGTGTCCCATTTTGGGCAGATTTTATTGGAGTGGAGGTCTCTGGTACACAGAGGAGCATTTCCAAAATGAAAAAAAAAAAAAAATTAAAAAAAAATTGATTTTTCCTAATCTTTCTCAATTGTGATCTAGTTATAAAAGGAGAAAATTCCTCCCCCTAGTCTGGTAGATTCTAAGCCACGTTCTTCTCTAGGAATTTTCCTTTGCTCTTTTAATGGCTCCACATGAGTTGTTGGAGAGTTTTCAGTAGACACTGTCCTGCTGAGATAAGCTATCCCAATTCACCTGTCTCAGCTGATAAACCTACACCTTTCTGCTTCTGCTGCTTGAAAAAGAAAAGGGCTCACCTCTGATTTGTGCTGCAAGAGCTCAGCACAACTGCCCAAGGCACCAACTCTCACCCAAACTCACTTCAGCACAAGAGGCTTATTCTCTCCTCCTTTTTTACCCTATTTGTTCAGATATACAGAGAGCCTCATCATATCCTCAAACTCCACCATCAGCTCTGTGAATGAAGATGCTGTTCCCTGTTCTTCCCCTGCTTCCTGTACACAGCACCACCTCTCCATCCCATTCTCTTTATATCTTCTCAATTTTCTTTATGTATCTTCAGCGCAAAACCTGCTATTCATTCCCCCTGAACACTGGTAAGAGACAGCTAAATCAGGAAAAACTTCTGCTGTAAGTCTTTATGGTGCCATAAAGAAGAGGCAAAGTCTGAAGCTTTCAAAGATGCTGCATGCTGAGTAAGTTGATAGTCCCTTGTGATGAATGTGTATTAAAGCCTAATGGCTTAAATATGGAAAAAAAGCTGGAAGAAAAAGTTCAGAATAACCCAGCTCTCCCCTCAGCACAGTCTGGTTCAAATAGCTCGAGTGGAGATAATTAAAGGTGTCGATCTCGTGATTTGGCTTGAAAATAAAACTTGCCACAAAGGCTCAGCTTCCCAAAACTAAGTGGCACATGGGGTTGTATCAGAGCAGTGTCTTGTCCACCAGCTCCACTTTGAAGGGTTTGTTTTTCTCAAAAGTGAAGAATCAATGCACAGAATATCAATAGCAATTCTGTATACAGAATATAAAGCAAAAATCCCCTTTCTCTCATAAAAACCCTGAGTTGAAGAAAGATTTCTATAACAGAGAATTGATTTCATCCTCACAAAAAGTTTGCCCAAGTACTCTCAAAGAGATTAAAAGAAATAAATAAAAAGGTAACAGTAAGGTACAATCATGGGACAAGTGAAGGTTTGGGAAAGGAGTTCCTTTGGAGCAGTATAGATATGCTCCTCCTTCACAGCAAGGAGTAGCTGGGAGGTCCCTCTCTGGGTCATAATCATAATTCTGGCAAAAAGCACGACAGACAAGGCAGCAACAGACAGCACAGCCTCGATCCTGCAGCCAGCTGGGGCCTGGCTTTACTTTGCTCATGAGAGTAATTTACAGGCATAAGACAAACCACATGTGTAAGGCTGAGCATACACACAAATATTCTCAGAAGCGGAGCCAATTAACACACCACGAGATATCACTCAGTGATTTGGAAGATATACAAACCCCATCTTGCTTTTTGAAGCACTGAAGCAGAAGAATTCACGTCGATGCCTGATGCTGTATCTTCTCAGAAACATCCCCGATCAACTCACCACTTCCTGGTCCCACAAGAGCATCTTTATGCCAAAGCAGCATCTACTGCGTGTATGAGCTTGGTCCAACAAAAGCAGCAGCTTTGATATGAGGTCCTACCCCTGCCATGCCCCCTATGGAAAGATTATGATCATCATTACTATTCATATAGAATAACAGCCAGAAGCCTTGGCTGGGACAAACAGCTCCCAGGGCTAACTCGGCCAAACATAAAGGGAGATGCTCCTTTTCTCCAGGCAGCTCCAAAGAGGGATTTGGGGCCTGGGAGCAGGTCAGTGGCAGTCGGGATTAGGATTCCTGACTCCCTGCCTGGCGTCCTAATATTAGCTCTCATTGTCTCCCAGCCCTGTCTCGTCATTCTTTCACATGAACCGCAGGCCCGAATTAGCCTGTCTCGCTGCATAATCTGCCAGCCCATCCTGTGTGCTAAATTAGTCAGGGACTGAGCAAACAGCATGGGAACAGCTCTTGTATAGTGCATGTGGGCTAAGTTATTCCTACAGCATTGTTTGCTCTATGTTTTCCAAGCATCATCACAAAAGAATGATGGGCCAGATCCTGGAGCTGTCGGCTCTTCCCTCGTCCATGCTCCAGCCTGGCACTGCTCTCCAGCATGCTGCAGGGATGAAAGCTGGCTCAGTGGTGGCTCTGCTGGGAGCCAGCTTTGGGAAGAAGTGTTAACAAATGAACTCCAGTTGGGTGGCAGCTGAGCAGACCAAGAAGCCAGCAGCAGCGCTGGGCCTTGTACGACCGCCAGCCCATCCCTGTGGCACATGCCGGCATCCTTGGTGTGGTATTTACAAGTCTCCTGAATATCATTCCTCATTCTGTGTTCAGTGATGGATGGGCTTCTTATCTTGTCATGCCCCTCACCTGCAAGCTCAGGGCTGTCCACAAAAATACACAGCCCTCAGCAAAACAGGACTGTGGGCTGATGGGGCTTCAAGCCAGTGCCTCCAGTGAGTTTTGGTCAGCTTTGAGTCAAGCTCCTCCTGCTACCAGGGGCTGATGGCATTAATTTCCACCAAGCTCATTAGCTTCTATAGAGGGAGGCTTTAGTCAGAACCAGAAAGATATGAGGCAATCACATAAAATCCTGTGTTTGGGTCACTCAGCACACATCCACCATCTCCTCCCAGGTGAGGGACTGCTTGCAGATAAGATAAAAAAGGGGGGTCATGGGAGAGCCTGTGCCTCTGAGAAACCAGTCAGCCAAGTCACAGGACTGGTTTTATAAGGTGCATGCAGGGTTTTGGACAGCAGCTATTGAAAGACAAGCGACTCATTGAATATTATCCCTTTCTGGCAGCAAGATCAGTGCAGTCAATTAGCTGTAAAATCTGAATCATGTCCCTGGCAGGCAGGCTCGAAGAGGAAGCAGCTCCACCTTCCTGCTCTGCCCACAGAGGTCACGGCATCCACTGCACAGTTCTGCCGGCAGCCGCTTGCCAGACCTGTCACAGGCAGCCACCGCAGCGGGGATAAATCAGGATATTGCTCCCATCACGCAGCAGGAACAGCTCAGCTCCCAGTTCTCAGCATGACGTCATGGAGGCTTTCCACGATCCTGAGACCACTGCGCAAAACCCCGTGCCATAAATCCATCCGTGCAGCACCACATATGGATGGACACCATATCTCCATACGTCCCCCAACACCCTTTTACTGCCAGGCTCATTTCTTTTTTATTGCTGTAGAATAAAGCCTTTACACTCCTGACTTGCATCAAATGAGCTTTTAGTTGAAGATCCAGATCCATGGAAACTGGATTACGTTGTACAGTGACAGACACAGCCCACTGCCCAGCAGAGAACCAGAACTGGGGAAAAGAAGCCCATCAGAGCTCCCGCAGTGAATTACTTGCTCTTGGGAGCTGTTTCTCCCTGGTGACTACTTGGAGACAACATCTGAGCCAGCAGAGGTGTCTCTGCCCTGCTATGCCAGCTACAGATCCACTCCCAGCATGCATGTTCCCAGTTTCCACCTCCCATGTGTGTCATCAGGTCCAATGTCCAGCCTTACCGGCTGGAGATGAGTCATCTTCACCCTCCTCTGTGTGACAGGGATTAGATTCAAGACGTATTAGCGAAGTGGAAGGCTTGTCTTGGGCCAGGGCCAACTTCAGCATGTCGATAATTTATAAAAACCCATTGCTCTCCAGCCAAGCAAGTTTCAGTTCCTAGATGATTCAGCAGCAGTGCTACAAGGAAATATGGATGTGAAAAGTCCCCGTAGGAATTTCTGTATAATTCTGCACTGAAATAAAATGCCCTGAGCCCAGCAGTTGAATGGAAATTGGGAATTAAGGATCATTCTTTCTGTGCCTGGAGGGACTGCTAAAAGCTGGGAAATTTTTAGTGGAGTTTAAGGGCAGGAGGGGAAAAAGAGCAAAGGCAGAAACCAGGAAGGGGAGAGAGCCTGGGGAGGAGAAGGAAGGGAAATACAATCTTTGGGGGGTTTTTTTGGCCACTTTGCACCAGCTGCAACTCTGTTGTCACTAAAAAGATTAAAATCCTGTGGGCAGGTAAAGGAAAAGTTGGGAGTGCGAAACCTCTAAAAACATTTTCAGAATGTAGCCTAGAAAATGGGAAGTATAAAGAGCCAGGGACAGCTCCAAAGCCCATCTAAGCACTTTGGGTTTTGGATGTGATCCATGTCTATTTTAAAAAAGAATGAGAAAAGGAAATATAAAAAGAGAAGTACCACGTAACTGCCCAATGTAAATTAATTTCTGAAAGGGCATGGCAAGCCAAAGATGAATATTTTATCTCCTCTGACCTCTTTCAGTTCATTATCCTAATTGTGAGCTTCAGGACCACAGTAGCATTTCCCTGCATGCAAAGTCAGCAGGGACAGGGTGGCACAAGGTGTAACAGTCCTTCTGAACAGATTCCAACAGGAGATGGAGTGAAGGGGACTAAGAGCTATAAAACCACTGCAATGGTGTTACTGGACAAATTCTCGTTTGCTCAGAAACAATTTCACAAGAAAGCACACCCCCCACTCACTTCCTCCTTTTATCACTTCATTCTAACACCCACTTGCCCTGCAATGCCCAGAAGCACCTTGCAAGGTGAAATGGCCATTTCTGAGCAGCCTGAGCCAATGCTGGACTCACACCACGTCTTTCAGAGCAGCCTCTTCCCCTCAAGTGATGTTTTCCAGCCTGTTCCTGGCAGAAACCTCACACTCACCTGTGTGCAGCTTGGCAGCCACCCCACAGTTCAGAGAGAAGCTCAGCATCCTACAACCCTTGCGTGAACCCAGCCCTCCCTCCCTCCCCGATCTGCTGCCTGCCTACATCACTATTGGTTCTCTACACAAGCAGCAATTTAATCCTTCTTTTCATAAAGAAAATCCATTTACATTTTACTGTGCAGCATAGACCTTATCATCTATCCTTGCATCCATGGGAATCCCACCATGACTTCCCTGACAGCCAGGGCTGGCTGCTGCTGTACTCAGACTATTGAAATTCCCTGTATGTTAACTTTTCCTGGTTTTAATTGCTTCTCAGCACTGACATTTCCAAAGGATGCTTCTTCGCTGCTTTTGTGTAGAGTGTGTTTGTGTTTTTTTGCTCACTGCTGTCTCTTCCCTGGAGCCCTTGCTAATGAATGCTGCATGCTGATGACCTCTCCATTATAAATAGTTTAATATTTTTAAATAAATATGGGATAGTGCCATGATTATGTGGGTATTTCATCTAGCCTGCAGCACAAGGAGCTGGAGCTGACAAAGGCAACCATGGCTTTATTTGTCATTCTGCTGCTTGTTTGCCATAGAAAGCAAGGGAAGGGGCTGGGATGAAACACAGCACACAATAACACAGCAGCAGATGCGTTATTCCAAGTGCATCACAAGGAGCTGTCCCTATCCTATCACAGGAGATGAATGCAATAAAGACAAAACTTTTGAGTTGTTAATTTGGTTACTGGAAACTACAGGGCTGCAAAACTATTAGCTGAGCCCCAGAGTAAACCAGAGGAAGGTACATGGGGGGAATTCTGTTATATCATTTTTCCACTGTGTTGCAACAGAATTAACACATTACCCTGACATTTAGCCGATATAATTTATCCTAATTTCTGAGCAAAACTTACTCTGAGCAGTAATAATAAAAATCAAAAACCAAACCCATAGTGACAAAGAGAAAGGGAAAGAGCCTGAGTTTAGGTCAAGTTTTTCAACATGCTAATTAAGTTTTCAGCCCATCAACTTCTGTTGTCCTAATTTCCCTTCTTTCCTTCTGGGTGTATCTGGATTTCTGCTATGTGCAGATCATGTGGGTTAGATCTAAATTTGCTTGTCCCTCACAACCAGCTTCTCAGGCAGAAAAAAAGCTCCTAGAAAGTTCACCCAACGGTACCCGAGGACTGCCTTCACTCCCAGGTGGCACAAAGCCAGGATTGATGCTCCACAACTTCCACTCCCAGCCTACGATCTTACCAAGGCATGGGGTGTGAACAGGACCGCTGCCAAGGCAGTAATTTACAGCCATGCAATCCATCCCCGTGGACAAGGAGGAGCAGTGATAGCTGATACCAGCTGTTCCCCAAATGCTTCCACTGAGCAGCCAGCTTCTGGGCTTCAAAACCCAGCTTCCAGATTTGAGAAGCCTACTTTTGTGGTTGCAAGCTTCCTCCTGCAGCCGGGCATCCCTCAGGCCCGTTGTGCTGCCACCTCCTCACTGGGCATTTCTCCTCTACACCCGCTTTCCTCAAGCAGGAAAGTGTGCACAGCCAGTCTAAAAAATGTGCCCTCCTGCAAGCCACCCAACTCAGATCAGAACCCTTTCCCCCACTAAATAGTCATCTGAACTCCAAAGTGCAAGTTTTATCCCCATCAGCCTTTCTACCAGTGAGTCCAACTCATTGGAAGACCATGCACACCATGGTCCTTTTCCCTGGAACAGGAACAATTAAACAGCCTCATGCAAAAGGATGGGGAATGAAGGTCAGGGTTATTTTAAGTGACTTTGCTCTGAGATTAATGAGGAGCCAGTCTGAAGCTATACCCAGCCTCTTGGTTGCTATTTCTGACTCTTTTCTCCCTGTGCAACTTCCTTTGATGGTGTCCTGCAACAGCACTGTAAGGGAAATGCCTTTACACATGCCAAGCCTCACCACCACATGTGCATTTACCCCTGAAATGGGGATTGCTGTGCATTAAAACACCAGGCTGGGATGGCATGGACTGGGGCTGTTGGTATTAGGAAGGTCAGAGTAGGTGGGTGCCCTGGGGATGAGCAGAAGATGGCCAGCAGCTCTCCTGCTCCAGTCTTCTGGCCTTCAAGAGAGGTAAAAAACACGTACTGAGAAGATTCTTTCAGAAAACATCAGCTCTTCAGAGATCAAGGCAACTCCTGCCTCACCTGAGAGCTTGGAGTGCGTGCTGAACTCAGGAGCACGGCAGAGAGGTACAATTACCTAAACTGCCTCTAAACTGTGTCATTTATTAAGTGTTTTGCATGGTGCCATGGCCTCTGGAGGAGACAGTCCTGAGAATCTCCCCCCACGCCACCTTACCTGTCAGACTGGCTCCCATGAGACAGAAGGGTGAGAGTCCCTGGGGGGGCCCACGGTCCCCACGCTGCCTGCCTTTCCTTCACTCTCCCCTCTGCTCCCAAACAGCCAAATATTGCATTAGTTCTGGTTCACTGACTGCCTGAATTTATATATACATATATAAAATAATCAGAAGTGCTCTATAGATTTAAAATCCCCCTGTGAGACAGGGTGGGCATAAGTGCAACATTATTAACCACTGGAAAACAAACCTGAAAGCATTCATTAAGAAAGAGGGCAGTTGGGAAACAAACCATTTTCCCCTGTAGTTTCTGAACTGCAATTCACAAAACATTAAATTTCTAATTATCAGCCCAGGAAGTTTTACCGTTAAAAAAAAATAAAAATTGACTTGTGAGACAAAGTATAGGTTTTTCTGCTCATTAAAATATCCCCCTGAGTATAATTTCCTTGGCCTTAATCCTGAACCTTAAGGTTTTCACAGGTAAGTAGGTAATTAACACAAATCTGGCTCAATTACACAGCTCTTGCAGCGTTGCAGGTCTGGCTGTAATGGAGCTGGATTCTGCTGGATGCTGAGCTCCCCTAGACCCCTTTGGGGAATAGCAGAAGGGGCCAGGCATCCTGTGGTGTCCCTGGATCACAGAATGCAGCAGCCTGGGAAACTGCATCCTTGCTCAGCGACATCCAAGGGAAAGGATTTCTGACCAAAATACACAGGAAACAGCGTTGAATCTTTGAGGGCAGCACCTTCCCAGTGAGAAGCAGCAGCGTTTGCACTCCTGCAGATCTGCCCTGAGCACATTCTTTTCTCCGAGCAGCCAAGCAATGCCGACTGTTCTGCGTCATCACAGACACCAGCACCGCGTGGTAAAAAGCCTTCCTGGCAAGGGGGCTGATGGTAGTGAGAAGATACACAGCTCTGGGTTGGCTCAGAGCAGTCCTCTGCTCCACAGTGCACGTCAGGAGTGGGTTTTGTGAAGTCATCTACGTGGTGGGGAGGGATGAGGTTACCAGGCAGGTTTGGATCTGTGGGGAAAACAAGCCCCACTCCTACCAGGCCCACCAAGCAAAGCATGCTTACTTCTGCAATGCAGGGGTCAGACTGGCCCCTGTCCTGCACTGGGAATCTCAGTCCTGGAAACAAGTCAGACAGCCTCCAGGTAGCCTCAGAAGAGGAGATCTATACCCATTACATCATCATAAGTCCATTTATAACACCTTGCACTCAGAGGTGCAGCCCAAGGCATTTGAGTCATTTTAAAAGTAAAGGCTTTCTGCGAGGTCATTCCAATGTAAAGGAGAAGGAATGAAATTATTTTCCCGGATTTATGCACCTCACCAAAGGCAAGCAAGGCTTAACACCCAGATCATCTGCCTTCCAGCCCTGCTTGGCTGACTGACAGCTGCCTTTCCCTTTGCATTTAAAATGTGAATACACTGGTTCATACGTGCCATCACAAGCAGCACGAGGCAGGCGAGGCTGGAAGCAGCTTGCCTTTTCATGTGGGAAGCGAATCTCCCACCATGTCCTACAGCCTCCTGACCCTCCAGCCTGCAAACCAAGCACTCCAGAAGCAGGAAGCACAGTGGGTGCACTCCTGCTTCCCCAGCCCTAAGACAGAATCCAAAGTCACATCTTCAGAGGAGCTAAGTGTTTCCTCCAACACTCAAGGAAGAGACCAGTGTCACCTTGCAGAGCCAGCTTTCACCTCTTCCACCTGGTCCGTGGCACAACTCCAGCAGCAGGACCCTCTGTGCTGAGGGACGACCCCGTGAGATCAGAGCCCCACACCACCACTGCCTGTCCTGGCAATGAGGGACCTCAGCTCACCTCTCCTGTCCCAGAGGCTTCTTGTTTGCAGGGTCCCCCTTAACCCTCCCAGCCAGAGCTGGGCACTTTACTCAGGGGCAGTTATGATGTTTGTTCCACCCCGTTTTGAGTTGGAATACGTGCCCTGTCCCCAAGGGCAGCTCCATCACACCAAGCTGTGTGTGAGCAGTCACTGAGTACATAACAGCAGCTTTCCTACACACCATTGCCAGTAACTAACTCATTTCCCTCTGAAGTTGTGAAGGAAAAATAAGATGTAAAACCAAATTATACACTGTTTATGTGCATAATTCCCTGTGCATCTGGATAAGAGCATGCCATTGGCCCATTTTACTCTGCATCTGATTCTCATTAGGTGTCTGAGAGTCCTTCTGATAGGGTTTTATTGCTCCCCTTGACACTCAGAGCTATGGCTGGGCTCTTTATCCTCTGCAACTGCCCTGGTGTGGCCATTGACTGCCCAGCCCACCATGACACACTGAGCAGATCCATAACACAGTTTCTCAGATGACAGCCCTGTTGCTTAATAAGTAGAAATAAAGCCAGAGCTCTACAAAGTTAATTTTGTAAATTGGCTGCTGGGGCTTTACTTACAGTAACTGAGACCAGAGCAGGGGACAAACCCAAGGCAGAGCCTGCACGTGGCCCCAGGAAACAAGAGCAGAGCAATCCTCCTCTGCACCAGCTCAGGCTCTGGAGGGTTTCTTTAGAGGTTCAGCTTTCCATGACTCTCTGGGCAGCATTTCAAGATAACATATTTTGCAAATATATTTTTCTTTCTCTGAATTACACCACTCCTGATTCTTCTTCACATTTTAGCTTTATCCATGTACAGGAAGCAGTTTTGCAGTGCACTGCTGGGTGAGCAGGCAAGACGCACAAAGGGAATTTGGCTGATTGGGTGTTAAGCCTCATCTTAAGCCATTTTAGTATTTTGTTCTCCAGGATCTTGATTTGAGTAGAGAAATTAATGGTCTGGGATATGCATAGAAGCAGGGCAATTTCTTTCCTATAATCATTGTCACCTTCAATTGAGGAGAACATTATCAGATATAGCCTTTGATGCATGTCAGAAACATCTACCTGGATAGCACTCCTGCTTGTAAAATGCAGATTTACCTTGCAGTAAAAAGCCCTGCAGTAATCAGCAAAAGAAAGATTTAACATACTTACAGATTTCTTCCACTTACAAAGGAACAGGAGACCTATAGATTTACCCTAATTTATTAACTCTTCAGACAGTGACAGAGTTACTCTCATACAGAATCAAAACTTTAACTTCCCACTAATGTTACAGCAACCTCCCAAAAACAAAAAAACAAAACAGAGAAAAAAAAGCCCCACAAAACAATTAAAGTCAATAGGTTTTAGTGCACAACTGAGATATCTTGGCAGCCCTGATTTTCTGGTAGTTTCCAGCAACCAGCTCTTGGGAACAAATGAGTAGACCAAAAAAATAGTACTTCTTACCACCGTTATGGCTTACAGGAGTGTAAATACAGCAATTTTTGGGAGCATCACCTAGACCTCCAACATAGAGCACAGAAGTCTAAACTCTCACTTGCATGGGGCCTCTTCCCTGCTCCTCATTTTCCTTATGACCCCTTTCCCTGTGCCATGAGATGAGAGTGGGGGGACTCTGGGCTGACTTTATACCCCTTATCCCCAACCATTCCAGCACCCAGTGGCCACCATTAACTCCATTAAATTTATAAAGCAATTAGAACTGGGTGAGCAGTGCCAGAAAAACCTCAGTGAAAGTCCTCTCAGCTTTTTAAACAAATTCATTCCAGCTGGGTTCATGCTCCGAGTGCATCGACTTCCCACAAGGATCCCAGCATGGGAGGTCAGAGGCAAAAAAGGTTTTTGGAAGGGTGAATGTTAAGTGAGAATTAGAAGCTGTATGCAAATCCTGAGCTTAAGTGGGGGCCTGTGCAAACAGGAAACACTCCCAGGCCACGTGAGTTAAATAGCTAATTAAATCAGCACAAGCATGGGGTCCATGAATGAGCTATGGGTCAGGGATTGGGCAAGAAAAAGCATTCATGGAACTGATTAATTGAAGGGAGTTGTGATCTGTCTGCAAATAATTCAGTCGAGCAATGAGAGCTGGGCAAGGAAATGTTTTTACACGTGGAAGATTCTGAAATATTTCTCTGTTTTAGCTTAGGACAAAACAAATGAAAACTAGAAAGGGAAAGAAAACTCAGACAAGGTCCATCCTGAATCTGCTTAGATTAGTTTGAAATGTTTATCGTTTTCTCTCTGGTCTTATTATAATTCTGTTTTATGATTATTTTATCTTTGAATATCAAGAACATGGTTCGACTGCATATCTGGAAAGTAATTTCATTTTAAACACTGAAAACATTTCAGAGTGCTAAAAAAGCTTTATCAAAATATCTCTTTTCAAGTCAGCTTTATTTTTTGGGGAAAAAAATCTCCCAGTTAAAAATCCATGACCTTCTCAGTCCTTTATCCACTACACGTTACTGAGCTCTAAAGGCAAGAGCCTTGAAGGAGGGCAAATTTTCTTGGTTACCTTAAATGAGACAACCCATCAAATGGCATTTATTAATTGTCCAGGCATTGGGAACAGAAAGTGAAGCAGGACAGGAGCATCACATTCCAAATCTCTCACATCTCAATCCACAGCTTTTCTTCTTGCAATTATCTTAGTTATATTTCTCCATGGACTAGACTGGGGAGATAAGGTTTCAGTTGGCTCTCAAAATGACAATGGGGTGGCTCCGTTTCCTGTCACAAAAGGCTGTAACACAAGCAGGGCACAAAGGCAGTGAGGCTCCCTGCTCTCCAGGACTAAAAGTGAACTAGTGTGCAATTGGCCCTGGAGGAAACACCATGTAAGGACCTGGTGTGACCCCAAACACCCTTTAAAGTTCCCCAAGGGAGGGTCTTAAAGGGTTGCTTTTATGTGGAAGTATAAAGTAGGCATTGATTAAGGTTTATTAAGATTTAAGATAACTTTGGCAGACAAAGGCAAGGAGAGTGAATTGGTCAATTTTCATAATTTTGAACATTTCTCTGCCACATCTGAATGACATTTAATCAAATCTTCCTGGGGAAATATTTGACTTAGTAGATTGAGCCTGAAAAAAATGAAGTTATAAACTTTTCAAACTCCATCTGACTAACGATGGTGTGCAGCTCACAGCAACAGCCTGTTCAAAGTGGCTGGCTCAGCAATGGGATACGACACACCCTGTCAAATACCACCTATTAATTATCTGGGTGTTGGGATTAAAAATTACCATAGTAAGAAGGACACGAGGGTTGCAGTCTGGATCTCACACATCTCCTCAGTCCAGAGCTTTCCTTCTTTTGGAGCAAATATTATGCCCTTCCTGTCTGTGTACATGATTGCCACGAATTTCACCCTGAAATTAGTACTTTGGTCAAGGTGATTAGCAATTTTTTATTGCTTCTTTGATTCAGGTGAATGAGAAAAAGCTTCAGCTAACATCACCAAAGCTTGAGAAAGGATTACTCATCCTTCACTTCCGAATGCTAAAATTAGTCTTACACAAAAAAACTGGAGCAAAAACCCCCAACTTTTTGATACATGATTGCTCTTAAAAGGCCTTCCACCCCAGGATCTCAAATTAATTTAATTAAAAACTGTGAACTTAATTAGACTTCAGAACAACCCTGCCACTGAGGCAAATCTCTGATTAATGGAGAAGTGTCTATCAGGGGCCAAATTCAGTCCTAGCCATCAAAGGCAACAGAGACACGGACTACACAGCTGAAAAGAGGCTGAAGCAGAAACTGTCCTAATACAACACTGGATAGATGCAACTGCCACCACAGACCAAAGGGTTTTGCAAAGCTTTCCTTGGAGAAAGAAGCCCAGAATTCACCCTGGACAACCTGTGCTGCTGCCAGGTGTCCTGAGAGCTTGTAGCAGGATGAGGTGGAGCTCAAGGTGTTCCTGGGTCCAGGAGGAGAGGAACAAGCAAACCAAGGTGTCCTCAAGCCCAAGGGCTTCTTCAGGTCCCCTGCAGAGAAGAGGTGATTTTTAGGGCAGTGTCACGTGCAGGCTGCACAGCTCATCCCCGAGGTCTGGTCCCAGCAGCTCGGCAATGGATCACCTGGGCAAAGGAAATAACATTGCAGATAACGCTGAAATAGCAACACGTCTCAACAGTTGGCAAACTGTTGGAAAGGTGACTTTATTTTGCTCTATGCCCAGGGACAAAGGACTGGCAATTTAATGACAGGGAACTGTTTGATTCCTGACTGGCAATAGAGAAACTGGCAGAAACACCACCTGGCTTTGAGCAGCAAAGAAACAAGGTCAAGGACTTAGCTCATCCCATCTGTGATATTTTTACACTACAATTTATATTACAGTGGGAAGAAGAGGCCTTGTCAGAAATCAAGACCCCCATGGCCCAGGAAAAACACCAGAGAAGAGGCAGCACGTGCCTCAGAGCCACGTGCTGCAGTTCCAGCTCCCCAGGGTCCTCTTCTATGGGACGCTGGGGGAACAGTGGGCCTCCGATGGACCTGGTGCTGCAGCCATGTGCAGAGACCTTATGGCTCTGCCAAGGAAATGCCAGCATATCTGGAGCTCACCAGGCATGGGTGGGAGAGAAAGGGGATGCAGATGCAGTGAGGGTCAACCCACAGGGTAGGAAACAAGATACAGTCATGGCTCCCTGTGCTGGTGTTTTACAGGAATGTACTCCCTTTTCCCTAGACACCTCTGCACTTCACTGACAGTACCGTAACACTAGCTCAAAGCCTTTTGGATGCTATAAACATCCTCCTGCATGAATTATGCCCTCAGTAAAAAAACAATTTCCACTCCCAGTTACATCAATTTTAGTCTTCAAATGATGATTTTGGCTTTGTATCAGTGCCTTTGACAGACATGGGCCCCCTGGGTCCAGTTTGGCTGCGCTTGCACATTTTCAGTGGAGTTGCACTGGGAACATGGATTTCCTCCCATCCTTCAGTCTCCTAAAACCTCAGGTGGTTTGGGGAAAGTTGGTGCTGAAGATTCAAAGAGTGAGGTTTGCAGCAAAAGTGAGGAGCGATTCCCAGAGGCATCCCTGCACTGGCTGTCCCTGGGGAGGAGTGCTGGGAGGGGAAGTGCGGAGCCAGGACCTCCTCCAGGAAGGGATGGGCTCCAAGTGGGAACAGAGAGCTTTTTCTGCTGAAATCTCATCCCACTTCTCCATAACTCAGTCCCTTCACTTCCTTTACTCTCCTGCTTAGGCCACTGTCCTCTCCTACTTGGAACTTGGTTATCTTTAGGTTCCTTCCAACCCCAAACATCCTATGATTCTAAGGAGGCATTTTCTTGGGTATTTTCCCCGGACATAGAATTCAGTCTCCTTAATGGAAATCCAATTGCACCCAGAATAGAAAAAACAGAGTTGGCTTAGTAAAGGCAAAGAAGTAAACTACAAGTAGAAGGAGGGAAAATTTTGCCTTGTGGTTTTATGAGGTTGTTTTATGAGATAGATGTGTGTTACTAATGAGATATGTGATGCAGGCAGCTTACTAATGCCAAACTTCCTCAGAAATGGAGTTCTGCCTGGGCAACAAGGGTGTTCAACTGGACCCAGAAACTCAGAATATTTGGGACGGACAGTTAAAAATAAAAAAGGAAAAAGAAAAAGAAAAAAGAAAAAGGAAAACCCCCTTTGGATTTAGTGTATAGTCGTTAACAAGGTATCCCACAGGTAGAACATGATTTATTGAAAAGTAAAGAAACTGTCCTGGTTTTGCTAGAATGGAGGTTTTTGTTCTGCTCAGGGCACTTTATATGAAACAGATGCACAGTCGATAAATCAGGCTGTCCAGCAGGAAGCACAGCCTGCATTTGCTGTATAAATTATCATGTTCTTTGTAGGTAAATGCTATGGATGAAAACAGGGGTATTCTTGCTTCTTAAAAAACATCGATTATTATTGTTGGAGAAAAGAAATCCTTTGGCCTGTAGGATGCAGCAGTGGAGAGAACAGTCGAGGCAAAACTCCCTACAGGAATCACTTACACAGTAAGAACTTGATTAAAAGATGAGACAATAGGAATATTTTAAATTTATGACCAGCAGGAAATTCTACTTTCTCAAGTTTCCCTTGGATTTTTTCAAATGGCTGCCCCGAAAAAGCAAACATGTTCGAATACTTCTTTGAGCTGATAGGAGCAGCAAATCCGTTTGCAAACCCCTTCTTTTTTTTGCTTGTCAAGGACGTTAATCAGTGCTGGGGCAGTCTGCAACACACCAAGAGATTTCCAGTGATGCTGTGAGGAGCCACAGCAGGGAAAGCAGCAGGACTCGGCAGTTGAAGGAGGAATTGTCTTTGTTTGAGAACTGCTAAAATATGTATACAAAAAGCTGTAACATAGGTGGCTTTTAGTCAGAATTCAGATTGCAAAAGGATATTATGGTTTTTCAATAAAAGTGGTGAGGAGTGATGCCATGGGAGAGGGTTTCCTGGAGTTTGGTGCTTATGAATGAAAGATACGTAAGACATGGAGCAGAAGTTCACCAACTGCCATTTCTACGTGGCTGTATTTTTACATGCAACGTTCCATGCTTCACTCCTCACAGCATTAAATGTCTGCTGAAAATGGGTGTTGTTTTATTGAAAATGTCAAGTATCTAAGCTGAGGCTTAGGCAAAAGTAGTGTTTTCCTGCATGGAGGCACTGAGGAATTCTCCGAATGGAGCAGAGCCAAGGGCACATCCCCCCTTGCTCCATCCTGGCTCTTTCCTTTCTATTTTTTTTTTTTTTTCATTTAAACTGCATAAGCTGCAGATGAAAAAAATATATAAATAGTAATTCTATATATAGTCCCGGGATAAAACTGCAGTTCATTTATGACAGCTGACAAATCTAAAATGGGCAATGTAAGTGCATTACAAAATGATTAAACCTTAAGTTCTCTCGCCCCCAGCTACAGGGCTGCATTAACATTACATTACCCACTGAATAATGCAATCTGCTGCACTTTTATGCTAACCCAAAAATATAGCCAAAATAGCCCTTTGCCTTCTATTTACAGCTTGTGTCTTCAAAAGCCATCTTCCTCGTGGCAGGCACAGCTTCCGCTCGCTTGCTTTTGCTCAGAGTCAATAAAACATGAATCCTATGGAGTTAAAGTTGGTTGGAATCATATTCTTGGGCTTAAGGCACACAAATGGCATGTGCGACGGGCTTAGGCCCCCGCTCGCAGGATTACAGAGGTATCAGGCTACACATCCCTGGGGATGGGGCTGAAATCAATACTGGGTACTTGTGAGAGATGTAATGGATTCAATCTGACCAAAACTTTAATTACAGTTTTCACTGTGATACCGGCTCTTGTATCTCTGGATCTCCTTGAGCTTAGAAAGAGCATGTCAAAGCATTACATAAGCGGGTGTTGAATATTTCCGTTGATTTATCCCTCACTAGGGAAGCAGTTCCCTGCATCAGGCAGGTCACAGGAGGGTCTGCTCACACACCCACTTTTTCCAAGCTGCAGGATCCAGAGGTGACACAGCCACGCTGCCTCTGTGATTTGCAATCATTCTGTGATTTCAGGACTCATTGGCAGCAGCTCAGTCCTTGCTCCTTCTCATCCTGGCATGACATGAATGGCAAGACGTGCAGAAAATAAGTGTGATGAAGAAAAAGGAGCCTGGCAGAGAAATTTAGGGTTGCCAGTTTGTTTTCTCCCTGCATAAACTATTTCCTCTGCCCAGGAGACAGCAAACTGGTATTTAGGATGCAGGTTTACAGAGCCCAGGAAGCAGGAATGGTCTCTTCGGTCCTGCCATGGCACATGTGAAGCACTGCTTCATCCCCTTGCAGGTCACATTCTGCTTTATGGCACTGACAACACTAAATCCACCATGGTCCCCTTAAGCTCAAGAGGATAATTAATGAGAGCCACATTAAAATGCAACAACTTTCATCCTTCCTCGCCTGGGACCTTTGGTGTTTAGCCAGGACTTGCCCAGGGCACGTGTTCCATCCCGCTTCCTGGGAAAACACACCTGAACAGTAACTCCAAGGGGAACCCCCCTAAAATAGCATGGGCTCAGATCCTATAAGTAATACCTATTTTCCCAGAGAACTCAAAGCCATGACTGTAATGAAAACCAGCTACCAGGCTTTCTTTTTAAGCAGCCTTAGTTCAGAAGGAAAAGAAACAGCATCATCCCATTACACGTGGAGTGTATTTTCTCTAGGGAAAAAAAGAACCCACTCTTCTTTCAAAAAGTACCATTCTGTCAATACTGCTCCTGTTCACAAAGAGCTGTCAGACAATCCAAGCTAAAATTGGCATCGTACTGAAACCTCAGTATCAGGACTTGAATGAAACCAAGCTGGAAGCACTCACAGTATTGCACTTTCACCCAAAGTTTTCCAACTGCTGGTTTGATCCGTGCGGCATCGATCCCTGCTCCCTCTGAGAGGCTTGATGGCTTTTTCCGCAGCAGCAGCACGCGTGGAAATGAAGAACAAATGAAGAGCAGGGAGGTTTCTGGGCTCCCCGAGTCTCCCTCCCCAGGCAGTCGCCCGCAGGGGAGCCGCCACAGGTCTCAGCGTGCGCTGCGACTCAGCCCCTCTGCAAAGCATCTCCACCCATTAGCACCCCACGGAGAGGGAACGGAGGGTCCGAATTACCTAAATGAAGCAGCTGCTCTAGGAGAGAGGAAGGGGAGTTTTCTTGATTGGAGTTATCTGACTTCCTAGGGGAATTGAGGATTTTTTTTTTTTTTCTGTACTGAGCTTCAATTATAAAGCTCCATTAAAAATTACATGTTTGTGCTGCCTTTGTGAGGTGCTGCCAGCAGCAAACTGCATTCAGGGCATAGTGTGCACCCCAAACTCCTGCCAAAACAATGTTTCCCCTTTTGCTCCCTGCTGCTGGTGGCTGGGGGTTGGCACCTTGGGAGTTGCACACACTATACAGCATTTGCCCATATGGATGATGATTCCAATGTAATTCTTCCTGTGTGATCAAACCAGGAGTGAAATGTAACCCGCCTGTACTTCTGCCACATCCAGACTGCTCCAGGAAGCTGCTCTTCCCTCGTGCTGTCTGCAGAATCTCTCTGAGGATTACAGTTCTCCTTTCACGCTGATGCTGCCACCGTGGGCCCTCCCTCTCCCTCCCATCCCTCTGTGTTCCCTCGTGGGTAATGATGCCCGGGGATGTGCAGCCACACGAAATGTACCATCAGCATCCTGCAGCCCCCTCGGGAACATGCATTTCTTTCTCTGCTCTGTCTTGGGCTGAGGAAACTCAGCTGCTGCATAGTGGCAGAGTTAATTAAGCTGTGATCCCCCTCCCCAAATCCCTCATTACCCACGATTTGCAATATGCAATTTGTTTGCCAGCACCTTGGGGTGTTATTGCCATCATTAACACCATTCACTTGTATATAAAAACTACTGTTTATTTATCAAATACAAGTAACAGCTTTTAGAATAAATAAATAAATAAATAAATAAATAAATAAATAAATAAATAAATAAATAAATAAATAAATAAATAAATAAATAAAAATCCTGGGGTTTTCTCTAATCCTGGCCAGGCTCTGTGTTGAGGGAACACTTTGATTTGCATGGATGGGGCTGGGCTGCAAATGCCTTGTTACATATTGATGCTATTCTTTTTTCCATGTGGTTTGAGGCTTTCTCATTGCTACTCTTCTGTACTTGCAAATGGAAAGGAAGTTATATAGCCACTGAGAGAGCTTTTGAAGAGAGGGAGCAGAATTTGATAGCCCCATTCAAATAATTACCCCATCAAAATCCTGTTTTCTCCCTCAGAGATAGTCAGTATTTAGTCCCTCAGATGCCAGTGAATATCCCATGGGGTCAAGGATGGTTGTGTAACAGTGTTTGTGTTGGAAAGGGGAGAAAATTCCTCCCAGAATTGTGCCAGCACTGGTTATACCCAGAGCACTGTGTTTGAGCACCCTGTGTTTCTGTACTGCATGCAGTTCTAGACACGTGCAAAGACACCCCACCAGGCTCCTTCTAAATATGACTTTTAAAAAAAGATTCACAGTAAATCTATCAGGACAAAAATAAGAAGTGATAGTTATGTCAGTTCTTTAATCCAGCTGCAGTAACTGACTCAAGAAAAACCTCCTTTAAATCCCACTGCCTCGCTGCAGGCAGCCAGAGGGATGCACAGCTCTGGGCAGGAGAGTGGGAAAGACAGATGGACACAGCCAGACCAGGAGCTGCAAACTGGTGTGGTGTTGGTGTCAATGCAATTTGAAGTGGATAAAAATACGAAAAGAGGTGCACGGATGTGATGAGGAAAAGTGTTTAAAGAACAGGATTTGTAGACATCTCCTGTCTGAAGGATTGCATTTAAGTGCATGATAAGCCATCTAATAAAGCTCTCAATAGCACAGAGCATTTACTTCACCATAGCAGGAAAGGAGACTGGGAGAAATGAGTCAAGTCTAAATTCCTCTTTCCCTTCCTGGAAAGAATAAGATTTTAAAAAAAGCCATCTTGCTTCAGTTAATACCAGTAACCCCGTGGTCTGTCCCTTCTGTCTGCCAAGACTGTATGAATGTGCTCTCCAGGTGGGCACCTGATAGAGATTCAGGCCCCCAGTCTGCTGTTGTTCCAATTACCCAGATCTGTTCTGCACCACTGAGCCTTGGCCCCCACAGGGGCTGCACCATGCAGGGTGGAAGCACCTGAGAGCATCTTCTGGGTCAAGGAGGACCTTATATATTTGAGCCTGCTCAGTGGCTTAATGCAGTGGTACTATACTGTCTGGAAAATTAATATGCCAGCATGTGTGCCCAGCTAGGAGTCTCTTAATGGAGATTTCTTGCCTTTAGCATGATAATGGTGTTAAGTATAATCTGACATACAGCTGCAGGAAAGGTCTCTGAGGAAGCTCAGATGCACAAGGACCAGGGGAAAAAAATAAATAAAATACCTTCAGAATGGTACTGACTGCCTGGTGATTTTTATATCTGAGAGTGTAGTTGCTGCTTATTCTAAGAAATCACATCTCTCCTGAGCTCTTGTTCAGTGTAAGGAACTCTCGTTCAGCGTAAGGAGCCTGCCCGCTCTCCTGCTGGCTTCTATTATATTTGTATTGACTAGAATAAGACTGCCTTGTGGGCAGCTTCACTGAGCTGAACTTTGAGAGAGGTTCTCTGAGGATAAGAATGGCTGGTGATAGATACAGGGCTCGGTCAAACCCAGACAGCCACTGAAGCAGCTCTGTAGCGCTAATCAATTCGGTGGAAAGCTGAAATCCGTCAATGCAAGCACTGCCCTGACAGCCCAGCGTGGATTAAGGGCTCAATTCCCCACTGCCTTGCACTGAGGGGGTTGGTAGTGCTTTGTGCCTCTCTGCCTTTGAACTTCACTCTCACACAAATAACTACACGCGGGGTCTGGTGGCGAAGCTTCCATCCCCCTCCTGACCGTGGATTTTGGCTTGCAGTCTGCAGTCTGTTCTCTTCCCCTGCAAACACAGGCATGCAGCCTCGGAGTCTGAGGGGTGGGAGTGGAGAGGCAAAGAAGTTGAAAGAAGTGTCTGACTGTGTTTAACAGCGATGGATGCTGCGTGTTCCCCTGAACATGCGTGTGCCACGGCCAGGGCACACGCTGCCTCTTTATCTGCAGGGCTGTGCAGCTCAGGAAAATATATTACCTGTAATAATGTGTCTCTTATATACAACTGCCTGTCTGGATGTACTTTGAAATTTTAATGATGTGTGGCTGAAATGGAATGGTATCTTCCTAATGAAATGCAATGGAAGGAGAGCTCACGCACATTAAGACATCTTATCTGTACTGGCAATTAATAACCCAGGTATTAAAACAAAGTATGAAACCTAAGAGTTTTAGCTAAAGCCACAGGATACAAGCCTGCAATGGCAACCCAGTCAGGTTTCCACAACGCTTCGCTGTAGTGAAATCCAGATGTCAGGGAACTCCACCCATCAGCTACTCATTTCTTTTAGACTGTGGGCTTCTCTGTGGCTTTTGTGTCCCTCAGCTGTCTTGAAGTTCATATATTCATATAATTATATTGCTATAGATTTTTCTCTCAAGTTTGCAGACGTGTTTTAAATTAAAATAGTTAAGGGCCAATTGCTTGAGTTACCAAATGTTACAGTGAAGACTAGTCTGGACACATTACAAACATTTGTTCCAGAACACATACCTCAGTGGTTCAACAACATTGTGACTCAAATCGGAGCATCTAAATCAAGTTCACTAATTCTTATCATCAGTTTGACAGCCAATTAATGAGTTAAACTCAATGTTTTCTCCTAAAGAAATCCATTGCTTTACATGACAAGTGACGGAAGACTGTACATTCTCTTGAGATTATGCAAGTCAGATTAAAAACTGTAACCCTAACTTTGTTGGTTATGATAAATATGCTTTGAGCACAAAAAAAGTTCAGGAGAAAATCTGGATTGGATTAGATTATCCAATATCTCAAACATGAGGAATATTGAAATGCTGCTCTTTGATTTTGCAAAATTAATGGATTTGCCTCATTGTAGAGAAAAAATAAATCAGAGGCCAAAAGGCATTTAATCCCATAGTTTCCATCTTAAACATAGAGATCTTCTCCTGATAACCCTTGGTATATTGCTCTTAGGCAATTGTAATAAGTGAAAAGAAAGACTTCCAGCTTCCAGCAAAGTTAAACTTCTTCCATTGCTCTTAATACAATGATGAATCGTTTTTCAATAAGAAGTTCACAGCATGCCTTCAGTAGGCTGAAATATTATTTGCATTCTTCCATAAAGAACTTAAAATTAAAATCATTAGCCACCTTATATCATTTAAGACACAATGAAGCCAATGTAGGATTAAAAGTAGGTCACAGAAAAGTGACTGTAAAATTGAAATATAAATGAGTGATTTCAGAAGACTATCTTCATCTCACCATGCCTTGTGGTATGTATTTCACCCTCCCTAAAGATTTAATAAAAGTATTACTCTGTCAGCACTAGGTAAATATTAAAATAATAATACATGCCATAATTACTTTCCAGACATTACCAACATGTTCCGATCTGCATAAAGCTTGACTCTCAAATTACACAAAAACTTTAAAGAGGAGGAAAATGGTTTCCTGTTCCTACACCATTTACAGGAGGGGCCGGGTTAGCAAAAAGGTTTTGTACCGATATGGGTCCTTGTCCTCATCCCAGGAGGCAGATTGAGACATGAACCAAGGGGTTGGTGCAACACTTGACTTCAGCTGGTTTCTGCTTCCGAGAGCCGGAGGGAATCCAGCCCCAGCCAGTAACAAGCAGCTGCATGTATAGATCTATAGGGGGTTGTTTGTTCAGAGGCACAAATGCACATTATAGTATGAGAATGGCCCGTCATTTTAGCAGAGGGACCTCTTGAGACACTCCAGGGTGTATCCTTGAGCTGGCTGCTGCTGGAGTGTGGTGCTGTGCTGGGGAGGAGAGGGGTGAGCTCACCGAGAGGGGATTTTGGAAGAGATAAACAGTCGGAAGAGGAAGGGTTTGTGGTACTGCTGTTTATCAGGGACCATCACCACAGGCACACGGACTAGTGATTAATTGGTCAGCTGGGGTGGATCAGGCAGTTTCCTGATTTTACATTTGTGTCCTGTCATCCTGCAGAAGCTTCAGGAGACGGAAACTAAAGGTAAGAGAAGAGGTGATGACGCCCTTGGTGAACAGGAAAAGGTTTCAGTGCCGTGGCTGCTGCAGACTCCGGGGTCAGCAACCCCCAGGCAGCCAGACCCGCAGCCGCTCCCCCTCTGACCAATCCCAAGCACCTGGTATGCACTTTGGGAATGATACCAAAAAGCCCAGCCTGCACCACTTCAGCAGGAAGGTGTCAGTGAACTAATGTTCTGTAATACCAGGGGGCTGGGAAAGTATTTCTTCTGATTTCTTTTTTAAGCTACATATTATTTCCGCACCATTGCCTTGGACATTTGCGATAGAAATTGAAGCACATTTAGATTTAGCATTTTGGTCTGAAACCAGAGGTAAGTGAAAGGAGTTTCTTATGCTGCTCTGTTGCATTGAAGATCTGCAGAGGGCTGCCACAGCCACTAAAGCCACACGGGCAAGCGAAGGCAAGTGAGGGGGTATCCTGGCCTTGTTGAGCACTGTGTTGGGTCATGGGAGGCAGAAACTGGGCTGGAATAGAAAGGCAAACTGACCCAGTGATGAGAAGGCTCCAAAAATGCCTTTTTGCCTGTGGGACAGCATAAAACCTTGAGTATTGTCATCCCTTTTCAGCTGTCATCCTTAACTGGACACAGTGAGACCTCACCATGACAAGTTTGTGGGACTGCCCTGCAGAGCCCCACATGATACAGCTCTGTGCTAATTATGGATTCACACCCTGGTGACAGGGGGGTGGGATGAGGAGAGGGGTCAAAGTAAGGGACTGTTTGAGCTGCCTCTCCAACCAGAATTAAACTGGGTAGTCCCAAGGAATGGAGGTGCTACTCCCCAGTGCCTCCCTCTTGCTCGTTTCTGGGATGTGCACTGACAAAGGCAAAGGAAGGAATCGCTCACTTTGCAATCCTGTCTGAGCAATCTGCTCTTTGATTCTGCTAATGTTACCTTATGTTCAGTACCTAATGCAGGACAATTTCACATTTTAAAAGATTTTTTTAAAAAGTGTGTGTGCAAGTATGACCATTGTAATAAAACAAGAGTTCTCCTGTTTCTTAATGGGAAGAAAAGCCAACACATTTGCAATTCCCTTTCCCGTAATACGCAGTAATTCAGCATTCCCATCATGAGATAAGAATTACTTTGACAAGAATTTTCTTTTAATAGCTCTGTCTGAAACAAGAATAAAATTTCTTTCCTAGTCATTACAGCTTCTGGCCTGCAGTAAATGCCTGGAGACTGGGTAAAAAAGTAAAGGCAGCAGCCTGCCATCACCCACACAAACAATGCACACACCACCATCGTTTCAGAGGATTTTAAAAGAATTTCACATCCTTGGCTATGATGCTGCTCATGCACTGCCTGTTTAAACAAAGGCATTACAAGACTTGGAAGCATTACTGCACTCAAAGAATCATTAATTAATTTTGCTGATTTATGCCTTACACTGAGTATGGGAGCACGGGACTGAAGCAAATGATGCACACTGAGAGTGAGACCAAAACCATTTACTTGCAGAAGGCACATGGACAAAAAAATAACATGGTCAATAAAGCTAAGGAATTACGGCTGTTGGACCAGAAGGGTTAGACTGGGCACCTGGTGTGACATCTGATGCATAACTTAATATGAATTAAAGCTAGAAAAGCAGCATGGACAGTTCCACCCAAAGCCAATCTCATGTTAATATTTGGGTCTGCAGTGACAAACCTCTGCTGATGGTAGGAATCAGCTGAAGCATTCAGCAAGGCTCTAAGTAACAACCACTTGTGTGAAATGTGGCTCCTGAATGAGATGTGAGATCTCATTGGCTTTGTTTGACCTCAGGGCTTCCAGAGGCAGCTTCTTCAGTTTGGAGTTGCTGTACCTGTCACACCTAATGTAAGTTTTCATTCTCTAAGTGTCTACTGCTCCTCAGCCCTTCTCAGTCCATGAGATTGCTTTGGGAATGCCTGTCAAGCTGCTGGGTGGGAAGTTTGACTCAGCAGCTCTTTCAAAATCCAGGTGTTGTTTAGTCCTTGCTGTTGTTTAGCAAAGTTGTTGTCTGTGGATCTCTGCCCTCCCTGTGGCCACCCAGCCCACCTCCATGAGTTTTTAATTTAGTCCTTGGCACCCGATATCCAACACCACACAGCTCCCTGATCCCCCCTCTCAGGAATGTAAATCACATGCAAAGTATGACAACAAGACAGTGAATCTGTGATTCTCTAGAGGTCACTGGCAGTGGATGCACATCCAACCGAAAAGTGTCCAGAAGTGTTTGAGATCCATGGAGTACAATGCATGACCAGAAGTACCTGCAATCAGACACAACTGACACTCACAGGCAGCTGGGATTTTGTGGTCCTTGTTCTGAAAAGGCTGCAAAGTTGACCTGACAGCAAAAATTCCCTGTGTTAACCCAGGTTTGTACAGCTCTGTGACCATGCCCAGGCCCTGGCACACACCTGGGTGTGGGGCTGGCGAAAATGGTGTTTTACACTGGCAATTCATTGCCCTTCATGTTCAGCACAAACAGCACAGCAGTCTCAGCAGACATTTTATCCAAGTGATTCCTAACAGGTTCCTCTCTTTCTTCTGCTCCTGAGTGAAAATTGGCTTCGTTGCACCATCTAAATGTGATGGGTATTTTTAGGTCTATATTTTATCATACAGAGCTAATGAGGCTGCTTTTATTCTACCCAATATAACACATGAACAAGAGCATCAAACTTTACCAGACACTGCTGGGACCACAAGCAAGACCACAGGACTCCTTCCCTATGGAACTGCCTAATTTTAAGTACTTCTTTTAGCTCTCTGCAAAGATTTACAGCTTTTCCTTTGGCATTCAACAGACATTCACAATCCAGTTTTCAGCCCTGATCTCCAAATAAAGTGGATTAAAGCCTGAAACTGTTGCTCTTGTTTGAAGACAGAAGGAGAGCCACTCTTCTGCATTAAATACTTTTTATCCTAATCTTTGAAGCATCGAGCAAAAAAAATACTATGTTATCATCCCAGCCAACACACAGTAAACACTTATAACTGAAAAAATAATGTAAAAATAAATGTAACATAATATGAGTTCACCCAACTTCCTTAGTGTTTGTGATAAAAATTAAAAAAAAATTAAGAGCATGTAAAATTCCCTGAAATTTAGGAGCATTGTTTAGCTCCAGCTCTTCAGGACACTGATCTCCAGAAGACACAGGTGTAACCAGCCTTTTTTCAGGGCATTTGCTTTGGAAGCAATGGAAATGGTGTTTTCTTTACTCAGAGTGCTAAAGCAGATTATCATGTCTTCTGTTGTGTAATAAGGGAGAATCAAACAGGCATTTTTGAAGTAAAGCTGATGTCCAAGCCGGCATAAAGCAGTTTATTGCCCATGAGCAGCCTTCAGAAGCAAAAATCCTTACAGAAGATGAAACACCTGCAACATCCTAAGGCTGGCTGAGACCCAGGAAATGAAGTGATCTCTCAAGAAAGGCTCAGGTTTTTTTGGAGGAAGCATAATGCCTTTCCAGTGCCTAACACTCCAGGCAAGCCCAAAACAGAACCCAGACCATAGTGTGTCAAACTTAGGAGCTGTAGTCCATCCAAAATGGGTCCAAGCTCTGTGAACACTCCTGAACGGGACCAAATTCCTACAAATGGGATTAAAATGTCTCCAACCTGGATGTGGGGCCAGGAACAACACCTGAAGGGAGAAATGGTCACCTTGGGCTCCTCCAGCTGCCTGGGACTCTCATAGCTTCTCCAGCTCTGTCTTCCCTGGGGAGCAGTGACCATCACCCCACACCCCTGTTGAGGCTGCTGGCAGCCCCTGCAACCCCAGCAGCCTCCAAGACCCCCTTACCTCTCCCAGAGCTCAGAGTAAGGCAGAGCCAAAAGGAGAAGCACCAAGAGGGTGACCTAAAACCAGTCTAACCACTCTGCTCTCAGGGCTGAGCTAAGAGCAGCTGGGTTAGACCAGGGAACTTGACCCGTCATGTTTTACCGCGCAATCCGACATGGGATGAGAAAGCAGCCAGCTCAGTCCTCACCTGACAGAGAGAGGAAAGAGGACACATCTTAACCTTCTCAAAACATAACTCCTTATCACACAGATGCTGTGAAAAACCAGCCTGGCAAACCCAGAGCTGCTGGAAAAGGCAAAGGAAGGCAAACACGCAGCAAGGACACACAACAGGAGAGAGGAAATCAGAAAATCCCAAAGTTCAGGAAGAGGAACCGTGCTCAGCTGTGCCCACCACAGGCTGAACAATGGCAGGATGGCATAAGCTGGAGGAAAGGTGGCTGCACTTGTGGCAGCAAGCAGCCAAGGGCATTTGTTTGCCTCCCCCACATCCCTAAACTTGTTCTATGCCCACTGGAAAGTGTTCATTGTTTACAGCCAAAGCAAGGCTATTCACTGAAAAACAAAAGCAACCCAACCACTGTACTCAATTTAATAGTCATGGAAGCCCTCAAACATTCCTGGGCATGTATTTCATTGGTCTAAGAGCTTAAGGATCAATGAAATAATTTACTAATGAGTCAATAAAATGAGTCCATATGATATTTCCGAAAACAGAAGAATCTCTTAATTTAAATTAGGCTCATTCATTTTCCTTAGGAGCATGAGAAGGATATTTTTTAAGTGCAGAACACCCACAACATCTGTTATCTCTAACTAGGACTGCGGTTACTCAGCAGTCCTACAAACCAGAGCATATATTTCTTTCTTGCTTTAATTGCTGTTTCGTTTCTGTGTTATTAATGACTTGCATAATGTGTCCAAATATGCCTCCAGAAAAAATACTACCTTTAGGAAGGACTGGGAAGTTTCTGTTCATGCAGGCAATGATTTATGTCCACCAAGTAATGTGTTAGATTAGCAGCTTCAATATTGCAGCGTTCAACCTGCTCAATCAGAAAAGTGTTTGGAACATTTAAAGGCTACCATTGATTATTATCTTAGCTGAAATACACATTTTTATGGCTAAACTTGAACTGACATCCTGGTCTAATAAAATTTCCTGACAATCAATAGCAATGAGGAGAATTTGCAGCTGTCACAGCTGATATAATACCAAATTCTCTCTTGATCTGTTAACTCCTCTGCTTGTCCAAACTTTCTCGGGGCAAAGCAAGGCCATTACCTTTCAGACCCCAATTTCTTTTGAAAATCTTCATCCCAGATTCCGACCAATGCAGTAATATGCCTAAGCACACTAAACTAAAGATACCACCTGTTTTCTGGCTAAACATCCAGATGCATCTTTCCAAGCATTTAGTAAGCACACAGCTTGCTGGGATCAGTGGCCAAGAGCTGGAGGAGGACATGTGGGCAGGCACTGCACAGTCACTCAGCTCCTTGCTAAAGGGTTTTTCTTTGTCAAGGAGAACAGAGCCCCTGTAGAGGCAAGCTGCAAGCTCTCCCATAGGCTCAGGCGGATATTTCATGTGATATCTGAAGGATATCTAATAAAATGACCAAACTCTGAAACAATGCAAACAGACATCAGCTGCCAATTGATCAGAAACCTCTGTGCATCCTCTGATCTGTTACTGACACAAACCTTCTTCCTAAGGCAGGGGAGAAGAAATGGAGGTTAATCATTTGTTCCTGACAGAAAGCAGAACCCAGCTTCTTAAAGATTGCTTGCTTGTGGGAAGAAATAAATACAGCAAAATGTTTCCGAGATGAAAGATTTGAATTATTCTATGCTCCTTAATTGGATTTCCTATCCAACTCACATTGTCATTTCCAGAGTGCTGTCAGGGACATATAACGGGGAGAAAACTTTGCAAACTCTTTTTGGCTTCAGAGAATCCCTGTTGTTTACCTAAAGGTTCTAATTTAGCCAGTGGATCACTTTTATTCCACCCATGTTCCCAGAATCATTTTCTAAAGAGAAATACAGAGTCATGTGCATGGATACATCCATGTCCAGGCACATGAAGGAAACTAAGAGTTGTTACTCTATTTTGCATTGTGCTGTGCTGTACAGCATCAGTGGCTGATCCCACATTGCAGTGATTCTTTGTCATTCACATTGGAAGGGTCTGACCTACACAAACAGAGGTTTGTGGGAAGCTTCCTTGAAAGTGATGGGATGGCAAACTACCCCACTTCAGGATAGATATAAGAGCATTTAGCTCCTCGTGGAGGTGGAACAAGAACCAGGGCCCAAAGGTTACACGTGAGGCAGGAAGGCAACCGTGTGAGCAGAGAGGATCTGCAGATACTGCTTGTCTGCATATAAAAGAGCTCACAGGGAATGTCACAGTGGGGAAAAAATGGAAAGAAGGAGGGTTTGGGCACTATCTGTGCTAGAAAGAGGCTTACAACTACTAGTAGACAGTGTTTTCTGATGTTTGAAACGTGGGAGTTAAAGAAGGCATAGATCTGCATTAATTCTTTTATATATATATCTATATATATATATAAATATATAAGCAGAATATTTGGCATTCGTGGGAAGAAATACACAATTTCTCCCTCATCCAGACAGCCTGATGCCCACAGCCCTTGTGCTGCCCATGGTTGCAAGAGCAACTCTGAATGGGACCCTTTAGCTACAAGCCCCCTCCATCCCAATATTCCCACTTAGGAATGAGGGAAGAGAGGAAAGAGAGCATTTGGAGAGAGATTTACACATGAAATTGCTACTCAGTCCTTGGGCAAGGGAGAGAAATGCCTTACTTGGCATATAATGGTAATGGAAACACGGACCAAAGTCTGTTTAATGAGAAGAAAACACCACACAGTTTATTAATTTAGGCTTCTGGAAATTAGTTTGCTGAACTTACTTAAGGACTAAATACAGGTGTTAAGCCCAGCCATTCCCACACTAAATTACATGCTCTGCCTTACATACATAATCACTGACTATTTAGGGTTTTCCAATATTGCCTGCTATTATGGTATCTAGGCAATGATTCTCATACTAGTAACTTGATACCTATTTTTACAGTCCTGCTGAAGTACTAAGTAATACTGCTGTAGTCTGTCTTAAAATCAATTCCCAATGTTACTGTAGGAGCAAACGTAAAACTTAATGCATTTTTCTCCAAAGGTTAATATCATATGTTTCTGATTGAGGGGGGAAAAAAAAATCATTTCCTTAAAGGATGGATTTTGTTATGTCTCTTGTACAGGCATGGAGGAGGGGAAAACCCTTAGAGGATTAGGAACAGAATCAGGACCCCATGTTACCATGTAAAACCCAGCTAGGGGAGTTGTTTCAAAAAGCTACTCAAGAAACTGAGAAAATTTGGTGTTTTCTGTCCATACTCCCACGGGCAGGTGCCCACAGTGCAGGTGACAGCATGGCCAGTGCCAGTGGAGAGAGGTCAGAACTAAAGAAGATGACAGGTACCAGATCACCCAGAGGGACAGCTTATCCCCTCAGTGACCACCAAAGTTTAGAACTAGGCTTTCCTTACTTTTTCTTCCTTCTGGTTTGACAGAAGAGAGATTTTCAGTCTGGAGGTAGGTAGATACATCCAGCAGGAACAGTCTTCCAGCTTTGCAACTGAAGTGCATCCAACTCTGTCCAACCTCCTGCATATTTCACTGTGAGCAAGCAGGCAAATGTGCTGTGCTCTGATAGTGTTACATGAACCAGCCAGTGCTTCCTTTTGGTATGCTCTAAATTGCATGATCAAGCATGGCTCTTAATAGCTAAGTGATGATTCATTTATGATGGCACCAGGACAATCCAAGTGAGTTTATACCTTTTATCCTAAATGTAATGCACTCTGTGTATTCCAGTTTCAGCAAGGTCTGAGCAAATTCAATAATCAGACCAGTATTCAGCACTTTTTATGCACAAATCTAAACCCAATTGCTACTAAAACTTTAACGAGACCAGCCTTTTGCATTAACTGTATAACAAGAAACACGAGGCTGCCTTGGTTCTGGGGGTGTTGGCTCTCCACTGGACGTACAGGGCTTTGGTCTCAGGTTATGGGATATCACATAATTCAGTGGGCTTTTACAGCTGGGAGAGGAGATGGACAGACTCAGAGAGTCTCCAGTTGGGGCTGGAGAGGAGCGAGCTGCAGAGCCCTTCTTGTCCCCAGCTGCTCAGCCCCATTAAAACAAAACTCGGATGCATTAAGTACATTCCCAATATTGCTTTTCTATGTAAGCAAATGCAAGCAGAGAGAGAGGTTTTGTGATGGGAGCAGGGACATGAGACAATCTTTTAGCGAAGATGTAGTCTGTGATACAAAAAGATTTAGGGAATGCTTGAGTTATACAAACATTCCTGAAATAACAGGAAAACTTTAGCAGATGTTTCCTCCATCTAATTTTCCCTCCTTCTCCTCTTTTTGTGTGTGGCTTTGCAGATCCCTCTGCTTTCTAAAACTCCTTTCGTATGAAGGGCCTGCATTAAAATGTCAGGTCTTATTTTTCCAAAAGACAACTGCCAGAAATGAAACCCTAAATGCTTGTTTCAGAGCCAGGCAAGGATCTCTCGGGAACCACTGGGAATCCCACCCCTATTTCTGATTAGGTTTTTGTCAGCAGTGTAGGAGCCAAATTCTCAGTTGCCTGAAGGCTTTCATCTCAATGAGAATCAGACTCAGAGGAGCTCTAAGGTATCAGATCGTATTTACTGTCTCTGTTAGTTATTGGCAAGGCGTCTGGAAATACCTTGGGATTAGTGTTTTGATTAGAATTTGATCATAACTTTATAAAACACAGATAAAAATGATCTCATTTTTGAGCCAAGAACTCAGCAGATTTGAGGAAGGAATAACTTTAAGCAACACTTTATACAAAGAGCTTTGGAAAGGATCAAAATCCACTGCTGAGCAGAGCAAGGCGATTCCTGATAATTTCTGATTGGAACAAGGGCTTTTGTCAGCTAATTACTCAGCATGCTCCTAGCACAATTTGCTTGAGCATCCTCTAATGCTCTTGATCATGGCTGGAGCTGGCATGGAATCCACATAATCTCCCAATTTGGAAGTCCAGCTCCTGGCCCTGCACAGGACAACCCCAAGAATCACACCATGTGCCTGAAAGCATTGTCCAAATGCTAACAAAGTAGATGGATTACAGCCCAATTTCTACACTTCTCTGGAGAGCAGGACATCCTTTGTTCCTGTTGATCTCAGCAGCAGCAGTGGATCAGCCTTGCCTTAGGAAGTTCCACCCTGAAACCACCCTTTCAGTGAGCAGGCACAGTGCTGTAAGATATTCATGTATAATAAATATATAGGCATATTCAAACATATAATGGTGACTGGAATAGGGGAATAAGCAATAAAGAGTGAGGGTAGCAGATTATGGCAGAGGGTCTGAAACTTGCAGCTCCTCCTTGGATGGGCCTTTGGCTGTGCTCTTTCCTGTGCTTCCCCCCTTTACCTGCTCTGCTCACAGCTCATGTTCTTTCCAGCAAAAGCTGTCTCAGGTTCCTGGTCTCACAGCAGAAAGGGTCCTTAATCTCACACTTTATGAAATGCAGCACATAGAGAAAAGGCTAATAAATGACAGATGATGAAAACACCCTGCCTGGCTAGTGAGAGTACTACCCACCCCGCGTGCAGGGACCCTCCTACGAAAGGGGCCCGTTTTCCAAACTGCATTGTCCATGTGCCATCCTGGCGTTCTGGGGGTACTTCATTAATGGTTGATGATCTTTAAGGTCTTTTCCAACTTAAATTATTCTGTGATTTTGCTTTGAAGGGAAGTAGCGGTGGGAAGCCGGGAAGGGTCTCCTGCCAGCCAGGGCAGCCGGCGGGTGGCTTTGCCCTCTGCTGGATAAAGCCAGACCTGCTGATTTTTTTCTGATTGCAGATATTTTTTGCCAAGAGAAACACTGCACTTATAAAACAGTTCAGCCAAATGAATATTTTCAAACCTACTACCTTACTCTGTAAGGTAGCTGCGAATTTGGATTCAGGAATTGAATACCCTGGGAAAGAGTGGGGATAGGAACACTGATGGAAGTTAAAGGAGTGGGAGACACGGGCACTGCATTGTACAATACAGAAGAAAAAAAAAAAGAGGGGAAGAGAAAAGTGGCAGGCTGTGCCTGCTGCCCTTTATTGTGACCGCCCTTGCTTCTTTGCAAGCTAATACACTCACACCAATTTCAAGTGAGCCTATCAAGATGGCAAATCCAAAGTATATTTGAGAGCTATTGATTTAAATAAAGCAACTCAAATACATCTTACTTTGAAACCTATTTGCAGTAACAGGATATGCCATCTGCTTCTTGCAATGGTAAAGGCCAGAGATTTCAGTTCCAGAGACATATGGAAAATATGAAGGGCTTTATTCATTTTTGATTATGAAGCTTCATAAGCAGAGGCCACTGCCCCCAAAAATCCCAAGGGGGATGAGGTGCTGGGAGCCCCTGTGTGACAGCCCTCACTGGCTGACTCTGGCTGGGTGGGGTGGGCATGGGGGAGAGGGTGCCAGGGCTGTCCAAAACCAGATGGTGGTTTGGCAATCACAGGACAAGAGCCTTTTTCAGTCATGGTGATATTTTGTGGAATCACTAGATGACCCAGTGGCTGGGACCAACACTGGGGGTTTAAGAAGCATTCTCCTTCTTTAATACATTGATAAAGCCCAGCATGTGCTTTTGGCTGGATTCAGAGATAGGGGCTGGTTCCCCTGCTCGTAACAAGCACCTCTGTGTCCATCCCTCACACAGAGGGTCAGGTTGGCCAACATCACTCTCTACCACCATACCCCTGGAGGAAAGAGAAACACATTGACTCACCACCTGGAAGTTTGCAGCCCACCATAAGACCAGGTTTCTGCTTCAAATAATGTCAAGGACTATTTACAGAACAGACATAAACAATTTTTACCCTTTTCATTTACAGTTTAAAAGCCCTTCCTTAATTTTGGGTTCAATCCAACAAGTTCCTGAAGGGTAAACAAGGTCTAAGGGGGGTAAATGTTTTATCTAAGGTCACCCATACAATGAGAGATGAAACAAAGCATTTCAGGCCACCCAAGTACCCCCACCAAGAGAAAACTGCAGTAACTGTGTTTTCTTATCATTCATCAGCTCAAAAAGATATAAAACACAAACACATCCAGGGCGCCGTCTCCTTTTGACTGATTCCAGCCCAGTGCCATTTCAAATAGCTGCAGCGTGAAATCCGGTTATTTCATATTGGCTGTGCTGCACTTGGAGGAAAATAACATTAATTTTTATTGTAACAAACAGCCTTAATTAAACTCGCAAAATAAATACATAGTCGTGCAGTCTTTTTCCACGTCGGAGCTGAGCATTAATCTTTATTATTGTTATTAAGTGTTAGGAGATGAGAACATTTTGATGAATAATAACGGTGCATACCCAATCAATGCATATTTAAAATATATGTTTACAAAAGGCAGTGGCATGAACATATGACTTGTGAGCTCTGAGGCTGTTATGGCCAGATAGATTAATGCCAGCAATTCATCATGTGCCGTTGGGGATTAGAGAGACAAGCAAGAATACTTTTCATGGCTCTGTGGCAAGCAGGCAGGATACTGGTCCATATCCCATCCTCTGCTCCCATACTTCATCCTCAGAGACATGAGGTGAAGTTCAAAGATAAAGCAAGCCTGAAACTTTGCTGTCTGTTCATGATCACTCACAGTAATTGCTTCACAGTAAATAAACCCAGAAATAAATTCTACATTCTTTTGCCTGGTTCTCAAAAGAGGTGAAATCTTAGAAAGTTTCAGCTTTCGCTCCTTTTTCACTGATTTACAGTTGGAAAAATGGGAGGTTTTATCTATTTAAGTTCCATTTACTGTTAGCAATGGCCCTGCACTGAAGTCAAAGATCTTGAAAATGGAAGTTCAGATAGCCCATGGTTGGGGTCTTGCTCAGGATTTAGAAGATCCCCCAGTTTCCAACACTTGGAGGCCCTGAGGTACCATCACCATCACCCAGCTCAGGCTCTCATGTAACAAGACCTCTGAAATGCACCCAGCACTTCCCAGCTTTATCCAGGAATTTGTGGATGGTGAAAAGCGTGTCTAAAAGAAAAAACTCCACCTTAACTCAGAGACTACAGAGCACAGAATTTACCACATCCCTTCATAAACTGTTCCAGAGCTCAGTTAACTATTAATTTACCACATCCATTGAAAATGGTTCAAGTGATTGGCTAACTCTAGTAAAAAATCAACTCTTATTTTAGGCCAAGCTTCTCTCAGTTGAACAACCTCGCTGCCCTTACAGTCTGATTTCAGACCACAGCTCTGCCCCAGACATCCTCTGTCACCCTGGGCAAATGACTCCCTCCCTCCGTGCCTCCATTCCCATCTGCCCCAACAATGCATCCTTTGTCTACTTTGTCTAATTCCATCACATCTCTCTTCCTGCTAGGGATTTTCCTGCAGATACATAGCACTCACATGCTAGCAATTTGCTGTCAACCGTGACTTCTAGTTGCTATACAAATATTTAATAACAATTTAAATTCTGGACTTGATGCTGAACTTAATCTCCTCAACAGGCTGGATCAAATCCACCCAGCTGCGAGATAACTCAAATTTGATATGTTAGTTCAGACTCATTTCTTTATCTTTTACAAATAGAAATAATGTATCAATTACAATATATTTGCATTCAAAATTATTCTCATTTCAGTTAACTAATTCAAGAGCCAGCCCTCTGAGTTTTATTGCACACCCTCTGAAAGGGCTGGGGTGTGGCTGAATGCCCTATTAGCTCTACTAAAATACTCACTGGCACTTCCCCTGTGGGTATTGGTAAGAGCAGGAGTTGCATGGGAACTTTACTGTGTACACCCAGAATGTCTAAATTCCAGGGCCACCAAATTTACACAACCATGGCATGGGAAAGTAAATATCTCCTCTGCAACCTCTCAGTGCATTTTCTATGCATATGTATTTGCCAGCACCCAGGGCTTCACCTCACACTGCAGCTGGGCTCTCACACAGCTCCAGGTTCAAAGCACTGTGCCCTGTGGTGGGTGAGTGGTGGCACAGAGAGCAGGTGACCTGCAGACCTTTCCAAACCAGACACCAGACATCCATTGCTCAGCTGCCCCTGTGTATGCAGAGAGTTTCCCTTAATTATACAGGGGTCTCTGAGTTCAGTGCACATAGGACACAAGACCCAGGACGCAGGAGTCCAGGCTGCAGGGATGTCCTCACTCTGCCCTCTGCCTGACGAGACCATCCTTTTTTTCCAGCTCTCTGCCCTTCCTGCTCAGCAGTGAACCTTCTCCAAGCATAGAGCTCCATTTAAGGTACAAATAGGATGTCACTCTTTTTCCCCTCTTCCCTCCATCACAGCCTATCTGGCTTTCTAGTATTGTCATTAAAACACTTGTGCAGTTGCATCAGACCACGAGTGTGCTTACACACCCCAGCCCAAGAGAACCCCCTGCAGCTGCAGCATATGGCAGTCGTGTCATTGCCTGCCCCTTTGAGAAGGGATTAAATCCCCTCATACAAAGCATAGTCTGACCTGGCCAACAAGAGCCATAAAAAAATGGCTGAGTGCACTCCTGATGCTGAACACGTCTCCCAGTGAGAAGCCCCAGTGCCTGAACACAGTGATTCACGGGGAAGTCAAAGTCACTGTGCATTTCATCCTCCCTCATACCAGTTAATACGAAGCAGTTACACTGATAAATCTCACGAAGAATCTCCTAGCTGTGATATAAATTAGCACAGCTCCACTGAAGTGATGGAACTGTGCATATTTATATCAGCTGTGGAGATAGCCCTATATATTTTCCAGAGAAATAGCGGGACTTAAGACAAGGAAATGGGGTCCAAATGACTGAACCAGAACCAAACCCCAAAATGTAGGGGATACAGAAAGCATGAACCAAAATAATATCTCCCCTTGTGGTTCTGATACCTTTTGATACTGTCAGCTCATTTCCACTAAGTTATAACAATGGCACTCTACACTCACTGATATGTACCGGAATTTTGCCACAGACATCACTGTGGTCAACTCAGCCTGACTGAGTCTAAGCAGGAAATAACAAATCCGACTCAATCACACCTGCAATTTTCTTATGGGATCTACGTATGCATTTTACCCACCACAGGCATCCTCCCTCAGAAATACACAGTTTACATGCCTTTGGTATTTTTCATGGTTCATTACTCAAGGTAATTTATGACAAGTTTATGCTGCTACAGTACATAATTTTGTAATTTTCTGCAATAAAACCATTGCACTGACTAGTCTTGGTTCTTTATTACATTTGAGGTCACTTGAAAGGGTAATTTCATCTACTGAACATTAAATCCTGCAATAATTCAATACTTTGAAGATATTTGAAAGCAGTACTCTCCTCCTCTTCAGCAGGATCATGTGGCCAGCACTGAGCATAGCACATAGCCATGGCCAGGTATGTCAGCTTTGGGTGGAAGAAACTACTAACAGGGTTTCAAAACACACCTTGGTGGTCATCTCTGAAATTCCTAACATGGGTGGAGTACCTGGAATGGGCATGTGGAATGCCTAATCTTTTATTAACAGGCATGCACACACAGGGCCACCACAGTGGACAGACTCACATTTACAGGAGGGGCTTTGGGAAGGATGGACCAAACTGGGGACCAGTCTCAAGGGGGTTTGCTTCACTGGGAGCTAACCAGGCTCTTGACAATTTCTCCATCACTGTTTGCACAGCCAAACCATTTGGATCCCTCGAGATTCTCTAAACTTGATGAATTTGCTGCTAAAATGCTCAAGGAAATGTAGCTGCACAGGAACTGGTTAAGTAATAACTCTAGAAGAGCTTTAATATTGCTCCATATCCTACAGCTTTACCTCAGACCCCCGAGGACCCCGGGTTTTGCCTACATGAGTGAAGAGCAAAGCCTTGCATTGAGGGTGGTCGGTGTGGAGTAACAACTTCTGTGGTCAAAGAAGTGATTCTGGGGATTAGCACACCAAGATTTTTCCTCTGCAGAAGCCATAAGCAAGTTCTCCCAGCCCTGCCAAGAGATCAGAGCCTTCAATGACATTTTTAAATTGTCTCACCATAAACTTTTAAAAACAATGTTTAAATCATCTCCTGCCTTGGGAGAGCTTGAGAAAGAAGAGAATGGGGAAAAAAATCAATAATGTCTGGGAGGTCTGAGCTACAGACAAGTCAGGCAGGAAAAGGGGATGTCCTGAACAGCCCAGCACCAAGGGCAGTGATGCTGACTGCCAGAACCACTGAGCACTGTGCAGTACTGCCAGAGCAGAAAGGGGACTAGAAAGAAGGAGAAAGGGGACTAGAAAGAAGGAGAAACTCTTCCATCCCTCTACTTTGCAGACCTCTGGCTTCTTCAAGTCTGTCTAATTAGGAAAACTTCTTTTTTCCCCTCATTGCCTTAAAGACATACAGCAAAAACTCTCATCATCCTTGTTCAAAGTGAAGTGAGTCTGGTCAAAATATTACAGCTCGTGCCTTCCTTACTGACAGCCTCTATTTTGTGGGTGACCTCAATAGCAGCAAGGCATGGAGCAGCAGTGAGGAAATTACTGTTGGATCCTTTTCCATTAAAGGAGTGAAAGAACTTACCTATTCCACTTTTATTTCTGGATGGATAAAAGTTCTTCTTCAGTAGGCATTGCAAGACCTGAAGGCAGGTCACCTTCCCAGGACCTCCTAAAGTCATTGGGTCACGCCTGGGCTGGGATGGATTGTGGAGGAAGTGCCACAAGCTGGCTTGGAGCTGGAAAGCAGAGTAGGCTCCAGTAGAGACTCCCTATCCTTGAGTGTGCACATCCTAAATGAGAGCCAGTGAGAGATTTCTGCCCATCTCTACCTGTTGGCACAGTTTTTCACCACTCTGTGACGAGAAGCCCAAGCTCCCCTATTTCAGAGTTCAGCCACATGGAGTTCGGGAAGGAAAATGATAATGAGCAGGAAGCTGGGACTTGAAGAAGAGTCTGTAATAATACAGAAATGTGCTGATCACAGGTCTTGGTGCCTGGGACACACTGAGGCTGGAAACTGTTCGTGTCCTCCTCCACTTCTTCTGCCCTCTAGGATTTTCCACTATCTGCATTTTTTCATCACTCCTCTTCTCCTTTCTCTACAGACAAATCTTTTGTTTTCCTACCAACACCTGTATTTCACTGCTGCCTCTCTCCAGCCTTTCTTTAGCACAGGAGGGGAAGAGACAGGGTAGGGTTGCTTGCAGGGAATATTTTGGCCCTCACCTTTGCCATCTCACTCCCTGGCTACTTAACCATAGAGCTGTTCAGGAGGAGTAAGGCTAATTGCAGGAGTGCTTGGACAGCAAAGAGGTTGGAATAAACAGATGCCTCAGATGCTCTGGAGAAATAGCAGGCATGACCTCTGGTCTTCAGTTTTACCAGCCCAGTCCTTTGCTATTTCACCCCTGCACTTATCCTAACTAAGCCTGTGGCTGAAGAAGTCCCTGCACAGGAGAACTTGGATGTGAGATTTCATGGGGGATCTTCACTTCTCGCCTACAGCTCCACACTTATGGGGAAAAAAGTAGCCTCTAATATGGACTTTTGATTTATGAAAGAAGGAATCCAAACACACTCTGCTTGTTTCAGCTGAGTTGTTAGTCATCAAACTAACTTGTGCTGAGTCTCCAGTGATTCCCAGCTTTTGCTGTAATAGCCTGCATTGCTGTTTCCTTCTGAATTTCAATCAGGTGTCATTACCATGCGTTGCCCACATTTTCCTCAGGATAGATGCCTCTCATAAGATACTGGAATTGCTCAATGCAGTGAACTTATTCTCTTTAAGAACCTGAATCACACTAAGTGCTTTACTTACCATCTGCTTTTTTGATTTGCTTACTCGTCTGCTCTCACTGTCTGCAAGAGCCATTTGTTTCCTTGCCTATAAATTCGTGGTCCAGAAGAAACTGCAGTGTTGTCAGCAGAGTGCTGAAATACAGTTCTGAGAATGGACCTACAAAAGAGGTTTGGAAGCAAAACTTAGCACACAGCCAAACTAGCTGTAATTGGATTTTGAGACCAAAACATAATGAACGAAGCGAAAGGAATAAACAGGATCATTTATTTTATTTGATCATTAGCAAAACTCCTCGGTTACGTGCGATAATTGCTGGCAAAGATTTACTTACAGAAATTGTGCCTGAAAATGTTTAAACCCCATTTCTTTATAAAAGATCCACTACCAGCATACCAATTACATGACATAAAATGTATTGAGCTCGGAGAAATCCCATGAGGCTTTCACCAGCATAACCTGCTAGCCTTTCCCTGCTCTGTGCTTGGGATTGCTTCCCGGATGCACTGATTTAAGCAATGGATACACATTCTCAGCAATCTGTCATGTGTGTTTACAGAATTATCTCTAGAGAAGCTTATAGGTTAGCCTGGGAATGAGAAGTGACACAAGATCAAGATCTTCAGTCCCCACTCTGGTAACATACTAATGGATCATAATGGGTGATTTCGTGTAAGCAAGGCACGCGGGTACGTCTCCATTAAGAACCTTTCTTATCAGCCTGTGTTTTAAAAAAGCAAAGTTTAGAAATTTGTTATAGTTTACATCCATTAAAATAAAGAATGAAGCTCCATCTTGTTTCCCTGAGAATATACCATCCTAGCAGTTGATTTGAGAGCCACTGATAGAAAGAAATTTATTGTCTTAAGACCTGGACTTCAGTGGGTGAAGAGCCAAAATGCAAAAAGGCAGAGGTAGGGAGAGAAGGAAAACAGCCATACCCATAAATATAAAGAGATTCAGCTTTGGAGGAAGGATCTGCAAATGAAAAATGTACCTGGTGGCTCATTTGGTGGGCAGGTCTTTGATATTAAGCGGGCTAGAAATAGGAAAATACACATACTTTCCACAGCCCCTAGGCTCACTGTTTCTAGGCTGGCCTGACTACCTTTTGTAGGAAAAAAAAAAAAAGCAACAAAACTTCAGCTGTGCAGCCTTGGCCAAAAAAATCCCTTCCTTTTTGAGTACCCCTGGTTCTCCTGCAGCGCAGGGAAATGGAGCGGCAAGGGGAAGATGGACACGACAGATGTCCAAATTTGAGCCATTCAACTCAGCTTTTGCACAGAGTATCTGGGTTAGAGAGCACATTGCCCATTTGCAGCTCTGGATGTCTCTCCAGCTCCTGAGGCAGTTTCCAGTGATCCAGAAAAGGAATGTGTTAAGGACACCAGTGCATGTCCTTTCCTCCAGACACACATGGTGAGAACAGTCCCCATCCAGCAGTACTTTGAAAGCACACGGGGCAAGGCTGTGGCTGGTGTTGGGTAGAGACAGGGTGGGCAATGCTGCAGTTTCAGAGTAGGTGGGAAGTACCTCTTCCTGGAGCTGCAGATGGCAATATAAACCATAAATTACCATCATTTACAATTCAGCAGATAGAAAAGGAGGTGGCTGGATGAGCAAATCAAAGGAAAGTCTTTAGTTTTTCCAGTGTTTTCTCACTCCATTCAGTGGACTTGCTCCAGCTGAAGAGGCAGCACAAGCCAGAAAGCTGGAGCAGGATCAACAGCCAGTGTCCCCAGAGCTGGAGGCCTTTCATCTCTAGGTCTAAAGATCTTGATCCAGTCTCAGAAGAACATCTGGGCTGAATTTGGATCTGATGTTTAGTGCTGCCCACACATGAATTTCTCAGTCACACTTACCTCTAGCTCAGACATTGTATGTTGCTATGGTATTAATCACTGTCTGATACAAAGGTTGTTTCTTCTCTACAGATAGAGAGTAATGATTATTTGACAACATCATTATTCCCTCATTACTGTTTATAAAAGCAGCAGGAGCAAGACATGAATACTGTAGTGTGACTGACTGAATGCAGAAAGACCTTCAGAAGGGAGTAAGTCTTTCACTGTTTAGGGTGTTAGAGTCCATACCTTAATTCTTCCTGGACCTCAGGAAGGGGACCTAAGATCTCCTGGATCACATGTCTTTTGATATGAGCCTTAAGGCTTAAAAAACCCCTCATCTTTGAATGTTTACCAGCCCCCCCTATCTATTAGAATCAACATTTAGAGGAATGATTTAGGAGAAGTGACCCGTGAGATCCGAAAGACAAGAAGAACAAGGTACCATCAGGAAGGAATGTGGCAGGTTGGTAACGGCCAAACGACATTTTGTAGTTCCCACACTCTTTGCTGCAGACTTCACAGGGAGAGAGTGTGCTGACAACAGCTGACGTGTCCTGCTCTGCCTGAGCCCTGTCCCAGCCCCTGCCAACAGCCAGTCCTGGGCCTGCTGAACACACATCTGACCTTTCTGGAGAAGGCATGAAGACAGATGGATGTCACATTTGCTGAGAACACTGCCATGTAGCTTTTGTCTGCTTCATCCATGTGCCTTAAACACACCAGATTGGTGTAGCACCCCTCTAGAGCTGCTGGCTGAAAGGTTTCTTGGGCCTTTTGCACTTTCATGCTGTCCTTTCTTGTCTGTTGATACTCTGGAAGACAGGGAAGTGAGGAAACCCAGATAACTTTGCTAAAATCAGCAGAGAAGGTGCCTGGTGGAACAAAGGAAGGGAGTACATGATGTGTACTCACAAATCCTTCAAACCCTGTCATGAGGCATTTTACAGCCATGCTAGTTCCTCCAGCCTCATGGAGTCACAGGCATATCTGCTCAGGTGTATTAGCTGGGATCTATTTTCAGCATTTACACCTTGAGCACAGCCTGGATTGCTGCTCCACTGTGCTGGACATGGTACAAGGACCATAGAGCCAAGACTTGAAATGATGGACCCAAATGGCAGGGCCACAGGTGAACACAGCGTGGGAGGATCGCTCGGATTTCACCTCCCAGCCAAACTTTCCTTCTTTTCCAGTCACTTCATTCTCTCATGCTGCTATCTTTGCTTATTGGAAGGGCACATCTTGTGCCATTTCCTCCATTCCATTTCAGTCCCAGTACTGCCAGTAGAATGGATTAATGGCACACTCTTTTCTAGTCTAGTACTCCTTGTCACAAAAGTGAGGGGAAGCGTGCAGTGAAAATGTAGATCTATCAGCACTGCCATCTGACTGATGGCTCACTCTGATAGCTGATGCTAAGACAAGAACAGAAGATGAAATAAAAAGATCCCTTTCTTATTTTAATACCAAGAACAGTACACAGAACCCGCATCTGTCTTTTTGACACAGACTAATGAAAATGGCAGCATGCTGGAATGTCACTGTACCTCCATGATGGGCTGTAATTTCATACCTTTCCATGGGCACTGCCAACAGTCAGCACTCTGCCTGCAGGTATTTGGGTCGAAAATGTCTGTCACTCGCTCCATGTAGCTCATTTTGGCATCACTTAGCTGGTGTTTCAAGCCCCTCACACCACACAAGCTATCACACATCCTCTTTTCTAAGAGTTAATTGGGCAGGGACACCAAGTGAAGCGTGTCTGTTTTCTGAGAGTCAGTAATCAGCCACATTTGGTGCATATATTTTTTATACCAAACACCAGCCAGAAAACAATGTTTTAAAATGAAATTCACTGCACACATCTTCAGCCATCAGACCACAGGCATGTTCTTCACTGACCTTTTCCTTTGTACCAGCTTTTAGGCATACCACAAGCCTCCTTGAATCTTCACAGGAGCAAAAATAAGAGTGTTCTTGTTTTCTGTATCCCCAGGCAAATCTGACTATTTCTTTTTTTAAAGATGAAGGCACAGCTGGATACTACACAGTTAAGGGGATGTTGTCCTGGGAACAATCTAGGAAAAGTTGGTTTAGACTTTTGCTCTGTTGATTCCACTTTTTGAGAATCTTGAAGACAGATCTGGGGTCCAGATTCATCCTGGGAGCAGGAATAGCCTTCCCTTAAAAGAGGAGCTGTGTGAGGACGTGATACAGGAACAAACAGGGCTGTGTGATGCTTGGGTGAAAGATAAAGTCTTCATCTGCTTCCTTCCCTCCAGTAAAACAGCTTTGCTCACCTATGGGAGCCCTTCCCATCCTGGGTTTCAGGCGAAGTCTTGGTAGCTGAGAATTTTTCCTTTCTACTACATTCTCTTTATTTCCAGGGGAATGTCAAGGTTACTCCTGGTGATGGGCTGGAATAGGAGCAGGAGGATAAGAGGAGATGGGTAACCCAGGGGATTGCCCTCCTAACTTCTGAATTCAGCAATTTAAGGACAGCCCTGGACACGTTCTCCTTCAGCTTTGGCAAAGGCCGTATGAGCCCATCAAGAGTCTGGTGCTGATGGGCCATGACAGGTATGCAGGACTCACTCTTTCCAATAGGATGGGGCATTTGGCAGCAATTCAGCTGCCTTTGTATTGGATCTGTCCTGACCATTCAAAAGCCAGGGGTTTACTAATCCTCCCTTGATTGTTTCCTGCTTTGAGCAATTTACATAGTTATTGGGCCCAGCTCTCATTCTTTCTTCTAAAACCTGCGGAGGACAGGGCTGAATGAGAGGGGAAATTTGATTGCTTAGTATTTTGTCTGCCTGTTACTATCGGTGGGGAGCAGCTACACAGCCTGGCAACAGCCTGCAGAGACTCTGAAATGCTCTAAAATTAAAAAGACCCAGATTCACAGTTCTACTGACTCCTCATTCTCACTGGCCAAAAGGTAATAAAAAGGAAAAAAAAAAAAAAAAGAAAGGGAAAAAGAGAGGCCGAAAGAAAAGTGAGGATCATTTGTTTGCAGAATGTTTCTGTATGTGTATATTTTGCAGAAGGTTAATTGGAAAGGGTGTTTCTATGCCAACGGGGGCTGAGAACAGACGGCTGAACCTGGAGAAGCATCCGCCCCCCAGGAGACATTTTGGATGCATGGATGATGTGGCCCAGTGGCTGCACATGGAACAGGCTAGCAGGAAATAGGACTTCTGGACCACAAGTCTCCCTTCCTGGGAGGCTGGAGGAATTACTTCACTTGCCCCCCTGCCCTGACTCAACCTGGCCGATTCAGGAAGAGGGGGGTGTGACGGCTTTCCTAACGGGCTCCAGTCCGTGACTTTTGGCTCTTGCCTTTACAAGCCATGGCAGAAGTTGCAGCACTGGCTGAACTGGGCACCTGCAGAGTGCTGCTGGAATGACTGCTTCCCCTCTCCAGCAAGGAGAAGGCACTGGGGGATGGTGGAGGTCACTCAGCTGTGTGGCTCTCTGGGACTGGTGTGATGTTTGCCTTGGATGGTGGAGCCCTGGTTTGACTGCAGGGTTTAGAAGCAAATGCCACCCAAAGATACCAAGTACTTGACACTTTATTAACGTGTGAGGTATTCAGGTAACAGTTATCTGCTCCAACCCTCTCCCCTCAAACATATTTTAAGTCTGTGGATGAGCACAAACAGTGCTTTAAAGGGAAATAATTTTAATAAGTGCATATTAAATATCCAGATAAAATTAAAAGAAACCAAACAACCAAAACAAACAACCCAGACTATGAAAACTTGGCTTAAAAGAAGGCAGAGTATGTTGTGGTTCTTAGTGACTCATTTTTCATGCAAGGACCGTAATTTAAGATGGCTTTCAGGGCTGTCTTGGGAGTAAGATCCTGCTCCACACACTTTTCCATTCTGAGACATTTGAAGTGCAGATGGGGAAGGAGGCGGCTTAGGCGGCCTCTGGATGAGAAGCTACAAATAGGCTCTAAATGGAAGTGTAAATCATTTATCCTGGGTTTCTGAGGTGAGTTACATAATCATAGTGGTAGACGGGTCTCTAGGACATTCAGACCATTCTCTCCAGGCTGAGTTCAGCACCTTTGCACAGGCCTTCAAAGCAAAAAACAAAGTGCCCTACAAAACCAGCTGGACTGACCAACACACCTTGGATGAAGACATTGTTCTGAGCAATAAGGGACACATTAGTGGGAAAAAAGATGATCTTCCTCACTGCACATTCAGGTGGTGAAAACAGCTTTGAAGCATCGAGTCCGTCCTATTATAAAGCAAGAAAAAAACCAAACCTTTAGAGTAGCTGAGTGACACATTCCCTAGTTAACTGCAACCTCACTGCAGAAGAGGGGCAGGCACTGATCTCTTCTCTGTGGTGACCAGTGACAGGACCCGAGGGAATGGCCTGAAGTTGAGTCAGGGGAGGTTTAGGTTGGATATCAGGAAAACATTCTTCACCCAGAGTGACAGCGAGTGCCAGCCTGGCACCCGATGTATGAGCTGCCCCAGGTCTGCAAGAGAGCAACACAAGCACACACAGTGCAGAAGGAACAAGCTGTCCTGGTGACAACATCTCAGACACCTTATCAGAGAATCATAGAATGGTTTGGGTTGGAATTGACCTTAGAGACCAACTAGTTCCAAACCCCCTGTCAGGGCAGGGTTGTCAATCACTAAACCAGGTTGCTTGAAACCCCACCCAACCTGGCCTTGAACACTTGCAGGGATCCATCTTCTCTGGATAATCTTAATCTCCTTGAAAACTGTAGGAATACTTCCTCTGAACAGAATGAGGAGGACCAGGCTGCCACAGTCCCTGCCTTATATCTATACTCCTCAGGCTGCTTTTGGAATTCAAAGACACTGTGACTTTGCTCAAAGCCATTTCTGTCTTGGCTCCCATCTGCAGTGATTGCATCAAATTTTACTTTCCCTAAGCTAATCTCAAAAGAACCAACGCCACTTCAGTCAGCTGTTTCTTTAAACCAACCTTGGAAATAATTACCAACAGACAGAGCAACTACAAGTCTGTATCCTGTTTAATGGCTGAGCCACTTTCCATATGGGACAAGGCAAGACTTTGCTGCCTGCCACGGTCAGTAATGAAACCAGTGAACAGCTCTGCTCCTCCCTTTGATCTGCAGCATCTGCTGAGGTACCTGCCTGCCACAGGGTCAGAGCACTTCACAGCTTTAACACTCATCAGAGGAGAGTTAATCAGCATCCTTAAAATTCATCACAAAAATACCTTTCTAACACCAGTGTTGCGTGCCTGTGTATCTGTTCTTAATCAACACATAGGTCTTGTCTGCACTGAAAAGCTTTGCCAAGGTAACTCTGAAATTATGACTTAGTTTATTCAAAGAAATGACATAAGCTACACCAGGAAAAACACACTGACTCTAGTTACAGTCTCAGATTATCTCCAGGACTGAGTTACAGATAAAAGTTCTAACAGCACAGCCATGCTCCTTAGGGATACCGTTTTTTCATGACATTTCTAAATCAGCACAAGTCATGTGAAGGCAGCTATGCCAGCATAGAATTTCTTTTGCCAGCAAAGAAGTGTTGGCCAAAAAATTTAAATTCTTAACACTTAATGCTTTCCCAGGAGGAGCTTCTAGTGTAGACTCAGCTGTAATTTGAGCACTGGGCACAGATTAGCCTACTACACTTGAAATCACTTCTCTCAGCAAGGCAGGCAAGGAGCCTCCGAGAGCTTTTATTCTGGGCAAGATTGTGTTATTTGCAGTACCCTGACATCACGTAATTTTCTTCTTGGTTTATACAGCCAGAGCCTCTCTGCACTAAAGAAAAGGTTCCAAGCAAATAATTTAGGAGATGAGCCACTTAATTTGTTCACGAGGAAACAACTTGTCAGAGACCTGTGAGGCATCAGCCTCTTCCCCAGCCTCGCCAGGCACGTTCCCAGAGTGGGATGGTGCTCAGTGCAGGGCCATGCACAGCACTCCATGCCCAAACCCAGCAGCTCAGTAGCTACAGCTGATTCTGCCAGAGCAGAGAGGAACATGAGACACAACCTCCCCTATTGCCATAACCTGGGCCCTCAGCAAGTGCCACGGGAATTTTCCAAAAATGCCTGAACTACGGGATAACAACACCTAATCCTACTGATTCTTCATCACTGTTTAACTCAGGTAAGCTGTGAGCTCTGCCAGGCACGTCCTGCTCACCTCCAATGGATCCAGAGCAGCCCACCGGGGAGGGAGGAGGCAGCACTTGTGTCCTGCTTGGAATTCCTCAGAACCACACTCGGACACGGTGTCTGTGCTTTTGGCTGTGCTATCTGGTTTGGGGTGTTTGTGTTTCTGCTGTTCTCTAGATGCAGGGTTATAAAATTAACATTCATGTTCGGATTTATAACCCAGTAAAGGCGAGTTCCCTCTAATAAAAACAAGCTCATTTATGAGACCAGATTTCAGGCATGACTTGCAAGAAGGAAAACAATATCCTGTGTAATTCTAATGGCTCACACCTCAGTGGGCAGACACAGCAGACCCTTTATCTGCAGCTCTTCTTCTGCTTTCAGCCTTTCCCTCGTCTGTGCAGTGTTTGTGGATCATTTGTGAAGTGTTCTACTGCTGCTCTGAGCTGCAGGCTTGGCACTGACTCTCTGCAGTGATCCCAGGTCCAGAGTCTCTGTGGATACACCCTGGGAGAACAGAAACAACTTTGGACCCTCCCTCAGCTTCCCATCACACACTGATAAACAGCCTGGGCCAAGTTTTCTGCCTGAGGTGCCAAAGGATGGCCACAGAGGCTGGGCAGGGAGAAAAGCCCATACGCTGCTGCACTGCTCTTAGTGACCTCATGGCCATCTAATATGAGCTGGCAGCACTCCTGCCACTCCTGCTCCCACACTTGCTGTGGGATGTTGTGCCTGAATACATCCCCACGCAGCCAGGTGTTCTTCCATCACCCAGCCCAAAGCAGGAGACTCAGGAAGAAGGGGTGGGAAGCACCTAAGCATGGTTTTGGAGTGGCCAAGTGAGGGCACACCTCAGAGCATACCCATATAGGATAGATTTTAGCCTCTGACACAGAGGGTTGTGAATTATGGGGTAGGAAATCACAAGCAGTCAAAGACTAAAAGCCACCATTCCTCTCTCTGTATTTACTATACCAATAAAATATCTTCACAGGAGCTTGCTGTAATGTAAATCCTCTTTAAGAACTAATGGCTGTGCAGGGGACCATTAAAAAAACAACTCCATCATTAAAGCTTTTGGATGGGAGACTCTCTGTGCTGTTATTCAGAAGGGAGGACCACTCTGCAAGGCTGCACAGAACCACTCTGGGCTTCACTGCTGCACAGCTAACTGGCTCTGTGGCCCACAGACCGGATTATGGTTGGATTTCAGGGAGGATTTTCTTTCTCCAAATTAAAGCTAGTTGCTAGAAAACAGCTAAATCAGCTCAGCTTTCCTACAGGCACCCAGCATGCCCTCTGGTCATAAGCTGCTTGCTGGCCGTGGAGCTGGTGGGCTGCGACTGAGCACAGCCCCATCACAGACCAGGAGAAAGCTCAGGGCACACAAGGGGGTCTGAGCAGTGCTCCAAGCTCAAAGCCCTTCCTGTGATCCAGCTCAGGACAGCACTTACGGCAGCAGTGCAGTGTCCTGCTGCACTGCTGTGCAGTGGTTGTGATGCACCATTCACCAGCAAACCCCACCTCGAGCAGCCTCTTTCTGCCAGCTCACAAACCCTGCATATATTTTCGGGGCCTTTGCAATGCAACACTTTCATGAGTATATTGAAAAAAAAAAAAAATCAGCTGTCACCTGAAAACCAGCTAATTAGTTGCAGAATCAGTTCCTTTTGAAGTAGTAATATAATCATTCACCTCTCTCTTTGTTCCTGGGGCATCTGCCTTTAATCTAACATCTTGCAGGCTTTCCAAACAGTCACTGGCTCTGTAGTGCTGAGCTTCTGGGATGCTGCACCTGGAGGATGCTCTTCCACACCAACAGAAATGGAGAGGTCCCTGTCCATCTCACCACACCTCAAGGTAAGGCTCGACTTTTATCTGGAATGCTGTGAAGGGGGAAGGACAGGGCAGGCTGAGGAGCAGGACAGCAGTGATCAGAGTGGAGAGCCAGACAGTTATGCTGCCCTGCTTGATGGCCTCTATCCAATTTCTCCTGTGTAGGAGGGTATTGGGAGAAACAAGGATGAAATCAAAGCACGCTGCAGGGACAGGAGCCTGGGGCACTGCACTGATCAAACAGCAACTGCCTCTCTTTTTTTTCCAGCACAGCATCCATCCTCAGCTCTTCCTCCGAGCTGAGTTTTGGGATTACCTTGTTGCACGCTGTGCATGTTGGATTTCACCCCACCCCCAGGGTACATCAGCCCACGAGCAGTGGGACCAGTACAGCCTCTGCCCAGCACCCTGGTAACCCTCAGTTCCCCCATCCCCTACCCTCCACGGGGCCAGGCTAGGTTCCTGTGCCAGCTGTGATGTGCTCCCTTCCTGGCCAGCAGCCCACACTCCTTTGCTTGTGCCCAAGCCAAATGAAGCAGAAAATTGCTGACCTCCTGCTGTGGTGGCTCCTGTTGCAGTAGCCTGGGTCACTCTGCTCTGCCTAAGACCTACATTCTTTGGCACTGCCGAGGTGTCCTCACTGCTCTTCAGCTTGGCTGATGCTGGCCAGTGGGTCCAGCAGGTCCTGGGGAGGGACAGACAGTACAGACCCCTCAGTCTTGATCCCTACCTTCACCAGCTGTAGATGAGGCTCCCACATTAAGATTATGGATGCTGTAGAGCCTTTGCAATGTCATGGGCTCCTCTATTAGCAGTCTGTTACTTTTCAGGCAGTGGTGCAGGTGCTGAGCCCAGCACCCCGAGACCAGCACCCCACGACTGCAATCTCTGCTAGCTGCAGCCAAACCCTATGAAATGGGCTGATTCTATCACAGAGCTGCGGGTTCAGATGTATGCTTTGCAATCTGCTTTCAAGCAGAGATGTTGGCACAAGGAGCATCCTCTTGCAGGGCTCTGGCTGGCAGCTTCCTGCCAGGATTTAATCAGTTATGTTCACAAAAATCTCTCCTTTGCTCCTTGTCTGGCCATGTATGTGGGTAATTACTGCAGAGCTTGTATCTCCCTGCTCCCATGTTGGTGTAAAGGAGATGACAGAAGTCTGAGATGCTCATTATGAACCAACAAGCCCTGGCTCCTTTCTCTGAAGCTTGAGGGGCCTCACTCCTCCATGGCCAAATCACCTTGGTGATCAGTTCAAAAGAAGAGACCATAATGATGAGCTCAGCCCCAGTGAGCAGACACAGTGAGAGCAACCACTTTGTAAAATCAAATCGAATTTTCTTCTGATTTGGCACAAATGACAAGGAAAATATCCTATAGGAGGAAAAGTAAAGAAAACATTGTCTTTAGAGCCTTTTAAAATGGGTGCACAGCACAGAGGTAACCACTCAAAAAGATTTCAGTAAATTTTAATTAATGATAAGTTTGGTGGACTGATTCTGTTACTGAGATATTTGAGATAAATAAAATGAGCTAGCAAAGGGTGGGTGGTCACATAAAGGACCATCTCCAAATGAAAGTTCATTTACTAATTACATAAAAATTAGCAGAGAGCACATGGAACACTCCAGGGCTCCATGGAGTCATTCAGAGGAGGTGGATTTTCACACTGCTGTAGGGGATTCTCCTTTCCTTTCCAAAATTCATCAGATCTTCATGCAAAGCCCTACTTGGTGCATCCCCAGATAATGATGTGTCCTGGCTGAATGTCCCACCCTGGCCATTAGGTGCTCAGGTTTGCTGATGATGCAACTGAACTCGGTGGTAATTCCAGTGTACATTATATCCTGTTGTCACTGCTGAAAGCATCAACTGCACAGAGAGTGGATCTTGTAAGTCTCTATTTTTACAGCCTAGCAAAGTTTTCACCTTGATCATTAGAAACCACAGTGCACAACAGATGGCTGATTGATGCCATATAATTTGGCTTTATCACAGCCTTTCTCCTGACTTTCTTTTTTTGGGGGGCTGTGTGTGTGAATCTTTTAGCATTTCAAATATAAACTTCATTATAAATCATGTAGTAATTTTGTGACTGAAAATCCACAACCACATCATCAGGAACTGACCTTGGAATTAAATGTTTTCCTCTGAAGTTCTGACTTGATAAAATGTTCCTGCATTTCCATGCTTGGTGAAACTCATCATGTGAGTAGGCAGCCGTGAGATTTTCTGGGTCTGCTTTCCAAGCTTGGCTAATCACACAAATTTAATAGCAATAAATCACTATTTCAACAAAGGGCTGTCTCTTCAGCAGAGATGTGCAACTTTTACTCACAAAGGTATGGATTTATCATGTTTATTAATAGACATGCTCTACTGCTTTGTCTTGCTTTGTGTACTGCAAGCGATGACTCAGCCCTGTGCCATGGGCATGCAAATATTATTAATAAAACCTTATTCTGCCACATTTAGACAGATTATGGACAAGCGATAAGGAGGGATTTGCATATAAGCAGCCCTATCAGAAGTGAGAAAGGATCATGGTTTCTGGTAAATTAGATATGCCATTTCCTCTGGGGGAAAAAAAAGAATCTGAAATTCAGGTGGTCTATCAGGAAGTGTGTTATAGCCGCAAATGTGGTAAACACTCCGCTAGTTTTTGCTGTGGCACTCCATTTTGTCCATAACTGGGGCATGTCAAGATGCTTCCAGACGAGGATTTGCAGGGCTGAGAGAGAGCTCTGCCTGGGAATGTGGCAGGTTACAGCTGGGAAAGTGGGGCTGTGCCTGGCAGGAGCTGTGCTCTCTGTCTCATACCAGCACATGCTGCAGAACTAAGAAAGCAGAGCTTTGCTCACCAGTTTTCTGCTGCAAACACTTTCATCTGCAGCTATTAATTACAGGCAGCAGATTGCTCGCTGGAATTAAACTACAAACATTCATGGGTATCCAATGACCTCCTAAGGTCTTTCCTGGGGACCCACTGCTGCCCTGCTCTTCCCAGGGTGCTGCTGTACAGGTGGCAGTGGGGATGATTCATTGCTCAGTGTTTCACTTTGAGGCTTCATCTGTGCTCTGTGGCATCAGAACGTCCCTGATCAACCCTCAAATCTCACTGCCAGCGTGGGAACTCTGTGTGAAGATCTGGCTCCACTGATGTGTCTGTGTTGTGGGGCTCTCCTGCAAAAGGGAAACCAGCCAGCATTGCTGATAGTTGCCAGGACCCCAGAAATTCTCTGTATTGGGGTGCTCTCAGTACCTGCCTCTTTGCAAGCCTGGTAAGCACCACTAGCATAAGAAAACCCACAAAATACTAGTAAACAAGGCTTCCCGGGGGGAGATGGACTCTCCTCCTTTTCCTTCCCTCTCTCTCTCTGTGTGCAGGCAAATTTAGCAGTGAGCCAAGATTTACAGTTTTAATTATGAACTTTAGCCCAAATAGTCACTCTGGAAATATCCTCGTGGAGGAAATGGAGAGTGGGACCTGGGCATGCACAGCGAGGTGCACAGCTGTGCCTCTGGTTAATTGTACTGGTTCTGATGCTTCATTAGAATGATTTCATGTGAAGGGATTTTATCTCACCCCCCCCCCCATGCTGGTGACACGGAAAAGAAAACGGGGGGGTGGGAGGAGGGAAGTAGTCTCAATCTGCCTTTTTCTGTATTATCTAATAAACCAGCAAAAATTAGCCTCAGCAGCAAAGATTAGCCTCCTTCAAGCTCACACACCTAAATTAAACATGCTGAGCTCTGGCTGGCAACAAACTCAAAATGTTTTACACTGTTAAAAGCTCTTCATTTGTTTTACCACCCAGGCATCCTAGTTTTTACACCCAAAGCCAATCAGGACTCCTAGCAAGAACCTGATCAGGATAGTGAGGCACAGGGTGGAAGCCTCCTTGGTTATGTCAAAGACTGCAGGTAAGAAGGCAGGTGGATTCTTGTAACAGTGTCACTTGTGAACCATTCAGCAGAGCAGCAGCACAGACCACTGCCACAGTGACTGGTGGTCTTTGTGTTGAAATATAATCTGTTTTGAGTACATATCTTCAGGAAACAGTTCAGCAATTCATCAGTGCAGCAATAAGCTGGGTCTGACTCCATACTCAGAGTGTAGCTGTATCATAACATGTTCCCTTATTGCTGAGCCTGTAACTCAGCCGTGGTCAGGGCTGTACTGAGACTGTGGTTCTGCAGAAAAATCAAAGCCACATGCAAGATTTTTGTGGCCCTGCTTATGTAGTTTTTTTAGTGAAATAAACTCTCTCTGTAAGGCTCGTATGATTCTTCCCTGTGAGGGTGGTGAGGCCCTGGCACAGGTTGCTCAGAGAGGCTGTGGCTGCCCCATCCCTGGGAGTGTTCAAAGCCAGGTTGGATGGGGTTCTGAGCAACCTGGTCTAATGGAAGGTACCCTTGCAGGAGGGTTGTCTTTAACATCCATTCCAACTCAAACATTCTATGATTCTACGATTCCATAATGCTTATACGGTACCAGGAGCTTTGTAGGAACTTACACAAGGTGGTGGCAAGAAGCTGTATCTCCCTTCTGCAAAAGGTTCGAAGCATTCTGAAAAGCCCAAGCACAGGGAAAGAGAAGCAGCTTAGAGACACAAAATGCAGCAGCAGGAGCAGCATCCCAGCTGCCTGAGGCAGGGAGGGTCAGGGCATGCCTTGCTGGCAGTCAAACAAACAGGTGAAACAGCTGAACCCGACCTCTGGGCTGGCCACCCCGAGGTGCAGAGCATGATCAGGTTTTGAAACACGTATTTCATCGTATCTATTATTCATCAGACACAACTGAAGGGGACTTGCAGTTCCCTGCGGAGCCAAGATCGGCCGAGACCGTCTCCGAGTGCATTCCATGAGCTCCATCCCTGCCGAGCACACCACGGTGTGTCTGAACCCTACCACGGGGGTACAGAGAAGCTTTGTGGCTGCAAAAAATATTTCATTATGTCACATTTGACCTTCCCAGCTTTTCTAATAGGTTGTTCTTTGCCATGAGGGCCTGACAAAATGCATGACCTTGCTGGCATTTGCTGCTCAGCAGCAAGTACAAATCTTAGCTCCTCGAGCTTCATTTGGAGGTCCAGCACTCTGATTTAGAAAGAAACTTCAGAGGCTAAAAAGCGTAATTTTTTTTTCCTCCAAAGAGATTAAATTTTAAATCTCTTTGTAAGAAGGCATTTACAGCTGAGGAGTCCTTTTAAACTACATTTCTTTCTCGATAGGAAAGAAATTGAAGTGCTTTGGAAAATGTTCAACAAAATCAGTGTTCTTAAATATCAGTGTGCAGGGTACAGAAAAAGTGCCTTTTCTTCTCTATACAGTCCAAGAAAGGTTCTCCAAGGACTTCTGAAGCCCTTGCTCTGTATCTATGGTATGCTTGTACATCCCAAATGCCCTCTTCATTATTATTTGAAGACTCAGTTTTACGGTTTAATTTTCAATTCCATGCCATAGCTAGCTCCTATCTGGTATTTGTGGCCTATCTCACCAAAGTTCAGTAGCCACCAGGAGAGGTACTTTTTTCAATGATAGACTTTAGGCATTACATCACTTCTTGGTGTCCTTTCAATCACAGTTTAGTTACACTGAAGATAGTTGTGAATAAGGTTACTAATCTTGAATTAATTCTGTTTTCTGAAGGTCACACAACCCTGTCCTTCTCTCAGCCTCTCCTAAATTCTGCTAGACATAAGATCAACCTCATGGCTTCACTCTGTGCTGGTTACATTTCAGAAAAGAGCCCATGAGCATCACTACCACTGACATTGATGGAGAATTCTCTTCAGTCCTGTTTTACAGCCATGGTCTTTAATCCACTGATCCTTGACCATGTGCAAGCAGAGGCTGGGGAATTCCTCTAAAGACTCTGCAAATATTCATCTTCACTTCCTTTAGAGATAAATATATACATATACTTTCACTCTCAGCCCCTCTTTCAAGACCTGGCATGAAATTGCATAAAGTGCTATATTTCCTTTACTAGAAAAATTATCTGGAAGAAATATTGCATCAACTGGAGTTCACTAATGCACAGCCAAAAGCTGTCATTAAGTGATAAATCATTCATTAAAGATAAAGTTATAAGTTCTAAAACTGATCTAGTAAAGGAAAATTTAACTTACTTTAAATTACCTATGGAAATAACTCACCTAAACACTGACTTAATTCGTTATGATTGGTGCCATTATAATAAATATCAGATATATTCATAATTGCATGGCATTTATCTTCAGTTAATGACCTGTAGGAAGGTTATTAAATAGGTTTCATCCTTTGGTTACTGTAAATGGAAGAATTCACTGGGCTGGTTTGCAATCTCACTCTTCATCCTGAAGAACTGGTATTGCTGAGCACTCCTGCAGCACAACTAAGGTGTGGGCCAGCACTCACCCAGTGCTCACATGCCCTGCCTGAGGGAAGGAGCAGCTCATTCTTGGTTGCTCTGGCCAGGAGCTACAAGAAGAATCCATGATTCCACTCCACCCACCTGGTACTGCTGACGTGGGTCCCTTCAGCGTGGTTCAATTCTGGAGAGCAGGATAGCAACAAGCTTTATTTCAGGTCCATTCATATGGCCCAAAACTTCAGTGGTAGCTTTGGAAAACACAGGACCAATACATCCTACCCCTAATCAATGTTTAGATTCAAGTCTACTGCTGCTTCCAAAAACTGGAATTATTGCTGACCCTGGTGGCAGATCAGTCCATGTAGGGTCAGAGTAGTGAATAATCAGCAGTTCTCCCTGTTTTCAAGGTTGGAAAGAAAATAATAAATTAGTAGAAGATGCCAGCAGTCCATCCATTTCCCTGGGTGTTAGGTTTGACACACAAGTCATCTATTTGGTGCTCCTCACCCATCTTGCTTGTTCTGGAAGCAGCTGCATTGCCAAATCCTAGAAGGGAAGTGTGAACTTATTTCATGGCTCAGGTTTGGGAATCATGGTCCAAGAAGGTACTTGGCCAAATGCTGTGTAAGAGAGCTCATCTTCCATGGCTGTGCCTGTTCTCTTAATTGTGCCCTTGGTTTTCCTAAGCCTCATCAAAGCAGTGGGTGGCCCAGCAGGCTGAAAGACCTTCTGTTACTATTAATTCACCTCCAGGTCTTTTGGTTCTCCTGGGATCTCAGTTCATGGATGGTGGTTCACATCATCTCTGGTACCCTTAATCCAGCTCTTCCTGCCTCTAACCGCAGTTAATGCCTGCAGTGCAGAGGGAGCAGCTGCCTGTCCTGGCAATTAATAGCTTTTCCTTGGCTGGTGTTTTATCTATCAGTCTTTCTTCTGGACTAATTTTAGAAGCTGGATTCAGTGCCAACTTCACAGATGATCTTTTCATTTTGTAAAGGTGCTTGGCTTTGTTCACTAATAACTTAATTAGAGGTACTCTCCAAATTCCCTCTCTGCTTACGCAGCCCTCACCCTTTCTCTTTTCCCTGTGCTCTCTTTCCGTCAGACCAGTACGTCAGAGCTTGGAGGACCTGGGGTGATGAAACAGTGGGAACACTGATGAGTCCGTGGGAGGATCAAGGGCTGAAGCACCTGAGAAATGGTTTGTTGAAAGCTTCTTTCAACTGCAGCCACATTAAAATGTCCCCCCTTGATGAAAAATGAGGGTGCTCAGGAAGCTGGAGCTTAAGGAAGGAGAGAGGACTTAGGTTTCACAGGCCATACAAAACTAGGAGGAGTGGAAGTATGTCAGACAGTTGTGCTGCCCTTCAGAGAGACCTTAGCAGGCTGGAGAAGTGGGCTAACAAATGCAAAGTCCTGTGCCTGGGGAAGAATAACCCCATGAACCAGGACAGGCTGGAAAGCAGCTCTGTGGAGATCCTGGGGTTTCTGACGGACACTGAGCTGGCTGGGACAAATTTGCCCCCCTAGGGCAAAGAAGGTTGTGGGTCTCCTGGACTGTTTTAGGCAGAGCATTGCCAGCAGGTCAAGGGAGGTGCTTCTGCTTTCCAGTTCAAAGCCCAACTGGACACAGTCCTGGGAAAGCTGCTGTAGGTGACCCTGTCTGAGCAGAGACTGGGTGATCCCCAGAGCTGCCCCCCCAGCCTCAGCCACTCTCTGATTCTGTGACTTTTGCTAAGGCAAATTCCTTCTATTACTTTCTGCAGAGTAAATTTTGTCTGCAAGTGTTTCTGACATTATCTGAATTTTTACTTTCTTTTTAGGAGCAATAAGCATCTGTCCCGACTCCCTGAAGGAAAGCTTTTACCTCTTATCAGTGGTTATGGTGGGAAAGAAACAGCAAAGACTGGAAACAGCTTATTGTTTATTAATGTTTGACTGAGTTTATATCCTTTCTGAAAGTCTGCAGCCTTGTGTGTGCTGACTATTCTCCTGGATATCCTTCCTATGGGTATAAACCTCTCTTTTTTTAAACTCCTTAATAAATTCTTGGCCTTCAACAAGAATTCCTGGGGGTAAGAAATCCCTGAAAATGTGTTATATTAATACAAAAAAAAAAAAACCAAAAAACAAAAACACACACAACGTGAGTCCAGGTGTGATGGATTGTGCAAAGATTCCCTTGGATTTTTCCAAAAACGCGACCTGAGCCCCAGGGCTGGAGGAGGGCTGTGATTTGACCGGTGTGGTTACCTGACCCTTGGCAGAAGAGTGAGATCCAGGGAGACTGACAGCAGCAGCCTTTTGTTCCAGCCTCGCTGTTGTTCTGGTTTTATTTAAATTGGAAAGGCGAGAGGGCTTGGGAAGCTGCCAGTGTTCATGCTACAGTCCCTGACAAGGTAAAACGTGCTGGAGAAGACAGACAGCTCTCCTCTCACAGCCGCAATCGCTCTAAAGTTGGAGCTCAACCCCTCTGCAGAGCAGGTATAGGGAGTGTGGATTGCATTGATTCCTGGCCCTATGAGATTGGGAAGAGGTTCAGCATCTAAAACCAGGCCCAGCCCTGCTGCAGGAGGGGGGTGGTGAAGGGATTGACTGTTTTACATGGTTTAATTGTCCTCAGCACTGCAATCTGCAGCAGTTTTCTAAATTATGGCTAATGTTCAGCTTTATTTCTTTGTGAGAAACAGCAGTCAGTAATGAAGTGGAGCATTTAGTCAATGGTGATAAATAATTTCTTTCTTAATCAGAAGAACAGAAAGAAAAAAAGAAAGGAGGTAAAACTGGGCCATCAGGATTTTCTTCTTTTCTCTCAGATAGCATCACCAACAGAAATACCCAGGAGCTCTAAGGATTCAACGTCCACCCAGGAGTTTATTGGCGCAACAGAGCAGGTTTTTCTTGACTTGACTCTGCCATTTTATGTTTAAACCTCAAGCCTATTCTCTCTCAGGCATACATTACAAAAGAGATTTTAGCTCCCTGCCCACATAACACTTTCTTCCCTCTTGCTTGAGCCTCCTGCTCTTGGCAAGAGCAGAGTCTCCTACAGAAACAGATGTTTCTCTCTTGCCTATCAAGGACACACCGCTCTTGGGCTGAGGCTTTCCACTTGCTGGTACTTCCAAGCCTCATGGAGAAGGCGTGCTCCTCTCTGGAGCTCCCTTCTTCCCTTCAGGAAAGCCCTGCTCTCCCTGAGGAGCCCAGGGAGAAGAGGCTGAAGCGAGCGGATGTTCCCCAGAGTATGCCAGGGCTTTTGATGTATGTCTGCAAGAAGGATGTCCTGGGATTGTGTTAATCAGCCTGTATCACAGACTGATTTGGCTCTCTGTGAATCCTTTGACCATTGGCACTGTCCTAAATATTTCCACTAACAAGGGATCTGCTGGCACCCCTTGGCAGGACCAAGGAAAGGTTGACAAGAAAAGGATCCAGGCTGACAGTAGAAACCTGATCCTGGTCTCACCAGTGGCTCTGTTTGGCACTGGGGACCCTCAAGTTCCAGTCTCTGTTCAGAAAACCTTATATTTTATGTACAAACTAAAACAGGTGAGAGAGGTGCCATATAAGCTCTTACTGGCTGTACAGCAGCAATTTGTAGGGTCTGTTAAGAATAGACCAAATGTCTGGGGATGCTGCTGACTCTGCCTGGGTCCAGGGTGTTTACTCATTAGTTCCTTGTGTGCTCTTCCCTGCAAGGTACTGCTATCAGTGTTTGGAAAGAGACTATGCACCAGTTACTACTCTCAGGTTCCTCTGTTCTGTGCCTCATTAGTTGTAGCTCTTGGCAGGTTGATAAAATGTTATCTCCCAGATAAGCTGAACACACTGTGTTGTTGTCTTGACTTGTGCAGTAACACTTGGCCTCTGCTTCCATGGGAAATAACGGAGTGGAGGGGGTACCTCCTGAGACGTGATTAAATTACCTCCTTAGAGGTATTGCCTGTGCACCACCACCACCACAAGCCAGGGTGTCTGAAGAGGGGATTTGAAGACAGGTGCTTGAGAGGTGTCCCCTTCCCTGCCAGTGCCATCTGATGCAGGAATGGCCTGGATTGGCAGCCTGCTGGCAAAGAAAGGCAAAGGCCAGCTGGGGAGGGTCATGTTGCAATGAGCTATAAGAGACTGGCAGGAAACGAAAGACCCCCACGTGCCAGAGGCTTTCTTTATATTCTTGTGACTTAAGGGAATTTGGTGCTCTCTGGGCCATCCAACCACTCTGCCTTTCTGCAACTCTTCCCCACTGCCCTTGAGATGCCACTCTGCATTTGAGAGGATGATCAGGACAACATTCGGGCTTGTCCAGTATCCAAGGTGTGGGAGCATCTGGGGTTTCAGGGAGGTCCAGAGCACACCGTGAGGGAAGCTGAGGCTCACCACGAGCTTTGAAACTATGTTCTTGGTATTTGTATATCAGTAAAGCAGCACAAACCATATCCTCCATGAGCCCTCCACGTGCTTTCTCTGCTGTTCCTGCACTGGTTCCCCAGTGCAAACACAAAATGTGAGGGAACTTTTCTGCATCTCTCAGTGATGCATGGCTGCCAGCATTAATACAGCAGGAGAAGCTGCACAACCATCTGCAGCACTGGCAGGAGCCAGGCTTGATCCATGAGAGCACTCTGTGTTTTCAGCAAGGATCAGAAAACCAGTTTACCAAGGAGTAAAACAAAAAAGGTCATCATTTAATACCTTTGATTTTCCGCCTCCTCCCCAGGATATGAGTCTGAACCCCATAAAGTTCTAGCTTTTATTTAATTCAGCTCTCTAGAGGATAAAATGACTGAGGTCCCACTCCAGTGAAGTAAATGTGGCTAACACAGAGGCAGTGCCACTGCCAGCATAGGGTCCAACCCAGTCTAAGGCCTCCGAGTGATCCGTGTTTGGTGATCTCTGCAGATGGCTGAAGTGGCTCATCTCCTCTCTAGGAGAAGTGTTTTATGTTCTCCATAGGGGGAAAAAAAGGAGAATAACTGCATAAATTACCAGTGGAAGCAATCTCTTCCCTGACAGTCTTCCCTGTCTGTTCTGCTCCTAAAGGACCAGTATATACTGACTCTAATCAGGCTTGTCTGCTTGTGTCGGGAATTTCAACAAGAGGAAGGCGAGGAGATACTCTGCCTTCCAACCAGCAGAAAACCTCCTGCAGCAGAGATTGCTCCCAGTGGGCTCAGGCCCCTTCCCTTCATTGATCAGAGAAAAAAGTTGCTCCCAGGCATTACCCCCTTATCTTGGCCTTCATTTTCAGGAGCAGCATCAACTGCCTCCTGCTGAGTGTCCGGCTTATATTTTAACAGGGCTGATTTTCAGCTGGGAGATGCCCAGTGCTTCTCCTGCCACCTGGGCTGGGCTGAGTGAAACCATCATCATACCACACGAGCCAGGAAAGCGGCAGAGCTTCACTCTCTATTCTCAGTGCAGGGAAACAGAATCGTGAAAGTGCTCTTTACAGGTTTCCTGTCCTAATCCTGAGAGAAATCGCTCTCATTGTTCACTGAAGTTATAGAATTGCAGGGGTTTGTACATTCCTTTAAAGAGCTTGCAAGCCCTGCAGAGGCAGTGCCTGTGTTCTGTGTTTTAGCACCTGCAAAAACCACTCAGATCAGCAACTTGCCAGAGCTACAGAATACATAAACCTGGTATTTTTGCATCTGTTTAGTATGGGCTGTTAGTGGGAACCAGCTGAGTAGGTTCATGTCGTTTTTGCAGGAGAAAGCAGATGACATAAAATCCCTCTCCTTGTATTTTCTAAAAGAGGCCAAGAGAAGCCACTTCTCTCTCCTGCATAAAACATTCAACAGGGACCAAGCTCATTATTTGCCACACTTTTTGTATAACTCCGTAGAAGCAACGAGTGCAGCTGGGAAAAACAGCAGCCTACCAGCCGTGAGACACTCATTTGGACTGACCTGTCCCCTCGGGCAGCTTCAGCTGAGGTGGGACCAAGCAGCCCCTTCGGAACGGCTGAGAATGTAGAGGTGTTTTCCTTAGTATCAACTGGTATGTCCCAGCTCTCTCACAAGCCATGAGAATTTGGGAGCTGTCTTGGAAGATGGGATGAGGCAAAAAAGGAAAACACATGAATACTGAGTTGTTAAAAGTTGTCTGATCGGCTGGAGCACGACTCGAGCCGGGAGTGAAATGCCACTTGCAACCACACATGGGGTGAGAATACAGTGATAAACACTGAGAATACTGTATTAAATTGTCTCCTTTTTCTACTTGGGCACCACCTGCTGGCATGTAATTAAATTAGCGTCATCAGCCAGATATTAAACTCTGCAGTCCCTGAGAGCATGCCAGGTTTTTTCTGGATTATTAAGCAAGGTAGAGAGGAGAATTCTTTTAATCACCTTGTTCATTCCCTGCACCAGCACTTAGTTACTGTAAATATAGCTCCTTGTAGATCCCTCCTCTTTTTTAAGCTTGTGGTGGAGAGTTCTCCTGGTGAACATATTTCTGCGCATTACTCACTCTTAGGATCAGGGAAAGCCAGGCATGTTCATGGCACAGGCGTGTGGCAGTGGTGCTCAGCCCAGCTGCTTGGTGCTTCTCATCCTGCCTGTGGAGTACTCCTGGACCTGCCAAAACACAGATAGGACAATCATAAAACCATGGAATGGTTTGGGTTGGAAAGAACCTTAAAGATTATCTAGTTTCAATCACAACCATCCCATGGGCAGGGACAGCTTCCACTAGACCCTGTCGCTCAAAGTCTCATCCAACCTGGTCTTGGACACTTCTAGGGGTGCAGAATCCGCAGCTTCTCTTGGCAATCTGTTCCAGTGCCTGATATTCCTGGGAGCCAAGGCTTTGTAACTCGCTAAACGCCTAACTTTGCAAATTTGCTAAAATATAAAACCATGTGACTGAGAAATACCAACCCACCTTACTCAGGCATCCCAGAAGGAGCTGCAGCACAAGCAGAGCCCAGGACCAAGGAGCAGATCCCAGCAGGGAAGATCTGCCAGGGGGATACCAGGAGAGCCTGGTCATTCCTAGGAGCTGCAAATACATTTCTGGGAATTCTGATGTCACGTGTGACAGAGACTGAGCCTTCTTTGCCATGTTTAATGCAGGAACAGGAATAATCCCGATGCTCAGCAGCGTAAGCTCATTCAGTTCAGCCTGGCAGCATAAAGCTCATCTTTAGCCTTTAGCAATGGTTTGCATGGGGTGTTCCTCTGCCCTGGGCAAACATTCCCTGCAGCCAGGGCTGGTTTTGCACAGGTAAGAGTGGCTTCCTACCAGCTTCTTCCAGATGCAAAATGGCAGCTGCCAGGAGGGAAAGGAGATGGGGTGAAACGAAGGGCGAAGGAGAACGCAGTTAGGGAGTGAAGACAGGGACATATCCTCAACATGGGAACCAACAAGCCTTCCTCTTTGGGAAGTCATGCATGCTGCTCTCCCTTGCAGAAAGGAAGGGATAAGTTTGCTGGCTGGTGACTCTTCCCAGGAGTGCAAAAAAAAAAGGGAAAGGGCAGCTAACAGAGCCAAATTCTTTTCCCTGGGTACCCAAAGTCATCTTCTGGTGTATTTACTGGCAATGGGGTAAGAGATGACACGTAGTACCCAGTGCTCATCCCCAGATATTTCCTACTCAGCTTTTGGCTGAGAGCTCCACAGCTGGTTCCCAACATGCTGTTCTGTTTCTCCACATTGAGGGGAAAAAGGATAACCAGGACTTGGATCCAGAAGGCTGAGGGGAAATGAGAAGTGACATCCAAATTCCTCATTGCTTGCAAGATGTGTGTACACCACAGGAGGAAACAAGCCAAGGAGAAATCAAATTAAAAACTGTGCTTGTGAGAAATTGTGCTGAGAGTGAAAAACCTCCAAACTATCATTTTTGCTGCAATCTGCTGTTGAAGGCTTGTGGTCTCACTGGACCCCCGGTGCTGTGGGAGAGCTGTGTCAGGTGGCTTTGCAAAGGGATTGGGAAGCCCTGTGAGACATATGGGAGTGTTTATACATTATCTGCCTATAGTTGGCAGCAGAAACCCATGATTTTTATAAACACAGGGGCTTTTTGGAGCCCTAGACTTGCTGCAGGGCAGGTGTTTATCCATATTCTTGGCTATGAGCTTAGGGAGACACAGGACTAGCTCACTGAAGCCAACGTGTATGAAGCTCCCCTGGACCCACAGGACAGGCTCCCATGGGATGAGGCAAACCCAAGACCTCAACCCAGTGTAAAATCCAGCCTGCCTGAGCAGCCAGGCCCCATGTCCTCTGCATGGGATGCACACACAGAGTACCAAAAATAATGATGTACCAGCCCCATCTGGGGGCCCCTGGGCCAAATGCAGCCCTTTCCCCAAGGAGAAGCACCTGTGAGAGCCAGAGTGGGTGGAAAAGCAGCTTTTGGGATGTGGGTTGCTGGTGTCACGTGGTGCTGAGGTGGCCATGGAGAGAAAGGTCCTGGACCTGACCTGAACTTTCCAACCCCGTTGCCCTGGCTGGCTTAGTAAGGACAGAGGGATTTCAGCAGGGCTTACAGTGCTTTACTCGTTAGCTCATTTACTCATTAACTCATCGATAAAGAGCTTCAACAACAGCCCTGCCTTCAGACACCATCACTGTGCTTACCAGCCTTGCCAGAGGAGGGAGGCACACGGCAGTCAGCTCCCCCAAACGCAGAAATGTCACTCTGGGGATGGGGTATCCTGAGTGTGCTTCCAAAGGAGCACAGACAGAGCCCAGCAGCTTTGCCTTCCTCATCCCACACAGCTCTCTGGACCAGCAGCTGCCCAGTGAGACCCAGCAGCACAGAGGCTGCCCAGGGATGGGATCTGCTCCCCAGGAAAGGCTTCTCCTCACACCACATGCTGGGAGATGAAGCGTAGTGAGAAATGACGAGAAAGGAGTGTAACCAGGAGACAGTAAAGAATCACTTGTGCTTTCCTCTGCTGAAATGTCTCTTGGCATAGAGCTCATTACAGGGCCACAAATCTGAGTAAGGAAACAGGCAGGTTAGTATGATTCCCAGTTTGGAGATGGCCAACAGAGGCACAGCGCTGGCAGCTACCACCACTTCACAGCTCACCCACGTTACCTGTTTCAGCAGCATCTTCCCAGGAGCCTTCTGGGAAGGCAGAGAGCATAGCCCAAAGCCTAGAGAACAAAAAAAAGATGCACAATTTTGATAGAATGTCTGTTATTAAAGAATAAAATTCACTCAGGAGGTAGTTGTGCAAAAAAATTACCATTTTCTAGAGAATTCTTTGTGGAGTAGAAGCTTATGGCAATTAAAATAGAAATATTTCCTTCTTTATCAGGCGTGGGAACAGAATCCCAGGCATTTAAAAGCAGCTTCTGGGAAGGACCATGCAACATGTAGGATGTGTGGAGCTACAGGCAGGATTCATGCAAAAGGAAGAGGAATGATCTGAAGTTGATGGCAGGACATCCTGATGTTCATGCATCTCTGTACAGTGCCAGGGCTTTTACTTGGCAGCCCTGTGACATTCAAAGATGTTTCAGATCCTCATATGAGTAGCAGAAAAGTTCTCAAAATGGTCAGAAATGGGGATTTTTCAAGCAAAACACCAAAAGATTTCCTAGGCTTCTTCAACATGAGGAAGTGCATGTCTCCATGTTCTCCCTGCAGTAACAGCAGTCCTCCAGCTCTTAGAGAGTCACAATAACCCTCCCAAAAGGCCACTGCTCCAGCCATCACTTTTAGGATGAGAGCTGCATTCCCATCTGGAGGAATGTGGCCTTCCCCTGATCATTGTTGTTTCCTGTGCTCTGAAGGAGATGGTTCAAGAGGAGCAGGTAGAAGCATTGAGATGCTGTACCTGGTAGAGCTGCAATTTCTCTGCCAGATTCGGCCAAGGGGGAGTGATGCAGCTCCTGGTAGGCACCAGGCAGTGGCCCTTGGAGGGGAGAAAGCCCTCTGCCAGCTGAAATTGCCTTGCTTTGCCCATAATGACTAGTGCAGGCAGGAGCTGAACATGCCTCCAAGGCAGCATATGAATAAAAACAAGTGAAAAGGATTTTAAATGTGGTTTGTGAGCAATAAGGCTTTCCCATGTTGGCTCAGTCTGACAATCTCTCCTCATACAAATTTCAAAGAGGGTTTTACCCCAGTGAAAATACAGTGAAAGACTCTCTTTTATATGTTTTTAAAGCCTATGCAATCAAAAAGCTCTTTGAAGCTCCAGGAGCTGTAGACATTGTCTAAAAACATCTGCTTCCATTTTTCCACTGTATTTTCCCTTGATGGGAAATAAAACCAATCAAACTCTTGTTAGGGAGGAGAGGCAGGATGGCCCTGTGGCAGGATGTCAAGCTGACAGCCATGGTCCCAATTTGGGACCCAGCTCTGCCAGGAGGGGTTGGTGGCACCTGCACAAACCAGCACCACGGGGTTTCCGAAAGCCCATCCTGCCATGAGGGATGGGATTTGATCCAGAGTGCTCAGGATGACCAATGTGGCTGCAGTCTCTTCTCCAGTTATTTGCTGTCCCCAGCCCTCAAGCCCAGCTCTTCCAAAGCCAGCAGCATTTGCTGCTCTCTGTCTCTTCCTGCAGGTCTGGGTGGGGAAGTCTCTCTGGATGGCTGATGCTGAAGGACACAACTGCCTTCCCAAAGCTCAGCCTCAGGAAGCTTCTCCCTTGGTTCAGCCCCATCTATGATGGAAAAGAGAGCTCAGTGGATGGCAACACTGTCCTCAGAGAAGCCCCAAGGTGCTGCCCACACCATCACCAAGCCAGGGAAGAACATGCTGGCAATGCACACAGCCATCACACAGATCACTTTGAGTTTACAGTGTTCAAGCAAGCTGGAGAGAACAGCTGTGGATTTGTCATTTAAAAGCATTTTAATGGGAGGAAGCTCATTTTTCAGTGCAAAAGCAGAAGCTCAAGGAAATATTACAAACTGTGAGCATTACTTTCTGCTTCCTTCACAGCAGGTCTGAGCTATCTCATCTGCTGCATTATGAAGAAATTATTTTAGATTTTCTAAAAAAAAACACCAAAAAACAACCCAGAAATAATAGCACAGCTACCTTGCTGCTTCTCCCAGGAGGTAATTGCTTAATAGGAACATCTCACTGCATCAAAGAAAAATAGAATAACCAGGCCCTGTAGGTCTTCTCTCCAACTGTTACCTGCAAGTACCCACAGCTGCTGCCAGTAATTTCTAGCACCCTGGCTGCTTATATGTCACAGCTACAAGAATATCATCACCATGATCCACCTCGTTGTGTAAGAAAATAGTATTTACTAAGCTGGAGTTGATTCCTCGGTGACAGCCAGAGTAATTCATTCTGTGTCCCAGGAGAGCCAGAGCTGATCCAGCCTCAGTGGCAGTCAGGGCTGGCACACATCTGTCACCTGGGGATCAGGTTGGGAAGCTGCTGGAAGGGCAGGGACTATCACAGCTTCGCTCCTTCACTTCCTCAGCCCTTTTCCCTTTCTGACAGACAGCCCCAGCTTCCAGGGACTCTGATTTTTGCAGCCTGATTTCTGCTTTCCACCAGCTCTTCTCAGACAACTTCCAATAGCTTTTAATCATGTCTCCAACTGCTGCAGCTGCTGGCTGAAGGCTCCCTGTTTCTCTGAGGGAGATGAGAACACTCTCATCCTGCTGTGTTAGGTAAAGTGGGCACTAAAAGCAGAACAGAGCTCTGAGTCCTTCCCTGATCCCGGGGTGTGCTCCCATACCCTGAGCTGATGTTTCCCTCCTGCTGGAGGTGGGAGCTGGAGACTCCTTACCCTGGATGTCTGTCGACTGAAAGGCAGCACTGACGTGCAACACCTGCAGCATGAAAACTGTTTGGGAAAATGAAATGGCAGGAGGTGGAAAGCTCAGTGTAAAATTTTGTGCTCAGCTGGAGGCTGAAAATCAGTGTGTTCCCTATTCACTCACCTGATTTCTTTGCTCCCCATTAGCCTGAGAGGGCCGTCAAAGCATCACAGCTGAACAGATTTCTGTACAGAGACGCGAGGAGTGATGATTTGGCATTCAAAATGGATTATGCAGCAGTTTGGGGGAGAGAGACTTGGAATTAAAGCAGGAAGATTTTAAAATAAAGATTCAACCTGCCCTTAAAAACATACACAGCCCCAGAAACACAAGGGAAATAATTTTTAACATCAAGGCCCAGCAAAAAAAACCCAGAATGATGTCAAAGCAAATTGCAATGCAGCGTGAGCTGCATCTAGTGGCCAAGGAAAGTACTGCTTGGCTTTGGAGGAGCAGTTCAGAAAAGTAATGGTCAAATCCAGGAGTGGATTTCAGGCTTCTCTCTGTTCAAGGCTGGACCCAAACTACAATCATCCTCCCTGAGGGAGAGCAAGAGCTCCTATTGAATCACCAGCCTCAGTATTTCCAACAGTACTCGTTCAGAAGGTGCCACAGGTGCCTCCTGACCCAGGTTTGCAGCAGCCCTGGAGCCTGGAGGCCGCTGTGGGCACCTCTTTGGAATCATCACAATGAAATCAGGAGGGTGATTCACGAAGAGGGCAGCGTGGGCTGAGGATTCAGGGCTGAAAGGCAGCAAATGCAGAGCAGGGAGTTGCACGGATTAGTCAAGACACCCAGAAAGCTGCCAGCACAGGCTAAGCCAGCCTCTGCAGCTCTGTGTTCTGCTCAGAGCTCTGTAATCCCTGGCTGCACGTCGTCAGGATCCTCAGCATTTCCTCTTGTAAATTTTGACAGCAGACTGATAACTCAATTGGAAAGCCAAGGTGTTTCCTTGACACAGGACTTTTTCCAAGAGGAAGGCAGAGTACGTCAACCCACGGCACGATTCATTACCCTCAGCTCAGCATACATAGCATGTCAGGGATAAAGCTGTGAAGTTTTGATTTATACAGGTTAATCAAGCAGAAAGCTATTAACTGAGGGGCAATGGATTATTAAATAAAATGACAGGAGAAGCATAATGTCAAAACACCTGGTTCTGACTCTTGCAACATATAATTGCTCTTCTTATCTATCCCATTGCTATAAAAGTTAAAGCAATCCCTCCAGCTCAGATACAATTTTAAACACTTTGAGGACTTGAGCCAGCTCCTATTTAAGCATTTAGAGCATGGCAAAACGTTTGAAACTTTGAATAATATCACTGAAGGTCTTTCTCGGAGTACTCAGAGAGTTGAAAGACCAAGACCTGGGCACTATCTGCTGCAAAACTTCCAGTAAATTCTCCTTGACTGACAGCAGGGTCAGTATTGGGGGGCACAGCCTGGAGGGGTGTGCCACAGTATATGACAGAGTGTGAGAACCACATCCATGGTTACCCTACCTACCACATTACACCACCTACCAGAGCAGGCTGCTAACCTGGCAGTGATTACACGTGATATGAGCCCCTGCAGCCAGCCCATCTTCGCTTATGGTGATTCCAGTCAGGTAATGTCCTACAGCATTTCTCAAATATGACAAATTTGACCGTAAAGGTTTCACAGAGGGGTTCTGCTGCCACAGGTGGATTAGTGCTCTGTCTCTCCCCTTTGTATCAATTTTCTTAAATTATCATCCTGAGATCTCCTGCTGGTTTTAAGCTCTGAAATATTCTCCTGGCTTCCCTAACCCAAGCAGACCTGTAGCTTCTGGGAACCTTGGGAACCGCAGGAGGGGGATTTTGTTTGGGTCTGTGTAACAAAGGCACTAACAGGTGGAAGGAGAGAGAAAGGACATGACAAACTCTGCTGCTATGGATATGGATATATATCCCTATGATATGGATACCACCCTGTGGTGGAAACAGTCTGTGGCCTCTCAGGTTCCTCTGGTTGCTGGATGTCTGTGGCAATGGAAAATGTTGGTGGCAAATCTGTCAAATAAGGTTTTCTCTTTAATCAATAAAACTGCTCTCCTTTAAAAGGGATTTCTTGGCTGCTGCCACACAGCTTGCACTGAGAGAGAAAAGAGCCATCAGGTTTAGATGTCACCAGTGTCAGTTTAACATTAGAGAGAAGGACTTGCCTCCATGTCAGTTCTGAGACATTTTTCCCTCTTATCACATCTCTGGCCAGACCAGAAGTGAGATGGGCCATTGATTCTGACCCTCTTTGCTTGGGAAAGTCTCTTCAGCATTAGTTGACTGGAGGGGTTTGCTGCTCTCTGACACTGTGGTCTTGGCTACATCTCCACAGCGGGAACAGTTCAGCTCTTGTCCTGGGGTAACAAAATTTCCATATTAGTAATATGGAGCAGTTTTAATTTTCAAATGACTTTATCAGTCTGAGAAGAGTGATTAGGTGTGATGAGGATTACAGCTGGGATGTCTGAGCCGAAGGAGAAATTTGAGATTTCTTCACAGTCCACTGGAGAGCATATTTTAAGCATGCTGAAAATGAAAGGCAAGGGTTCAAGAGCATTGATACCTTCAGCCTGGGAATGTCAAGACAACATTGTGAAACTGTGTCAATAATTTGAAGAAATAAGATGCCATTATGGCTGCAGCATCAAAAGCAATGTAATGGCTCTTCTTTGCTATCAGCAGGTTAAAGGCTTTCTCTGAACTACAGTGTTTCAGTGGAAGATGGGTATAATGACCTGGCATGGTGCAATCTGTCACAGCTCATTCAGTGTCTGCAGTAAAGCAGAGCTGCCTCAACAGTCCTCAGTGCAGTATTTTTCTAGTAAAAAATGCTGTTACAGCACATTGAAACTGTAAGTGGGGAAATAAGAAGATTTTAAGGCAAATTTAGGCACAAGAGAGTTTTTTTTAGTGTTTTTGAAAGTGTAATAAAAGTCAACAGCTGAAAAAGGCTTTTTTTTTTTTTTTTTTTTTTTTTTTTTTTTTTTTTTTTTAATGCACTGAGAGTTTGTGTTTTCCAGTCTCCCCTGCACTCCTTCTGCCTAACCTGGCCAGAACACAGGGTCCTCTTCCCCCCCAGGCAGTTTTTTAGGGCCTGCAGATCACTTGATGTCTCTTTGGACTTGTTTTTTCAGAGTGGGCACAGGAGGCAAAGACTGTCACGTCATTAGGCTGACATTGCTGAAGTCACCTGCCCCTTGCTGAAGCAGCCAGAGCAGACCATCGGTGTGGCTGGAGCTCCAAGAAGGCTCCTGATTTGGGAGACTTATTTTAGAGGAAAACTAACTCTTCTGGCATCCTAGAGAGGCTCTAAACATTCTCATCATCCCCTACCAAGAAATGTGAAGTCTCTCTTGAAGTGTGGCTGGTCCTGCAGAGCTGTGTAATGAGCCTCTCCAAGGAGAGCTCCAGATGCTCCTAAGGCAGCAAGAGCTGCCCTGTGAGGCACTGAGATGCCACGCTTCATCTGTGCCAGTTTTTTTGAATATCCCAGGTGTGCTAATAAGAGCATTAATGTGTTTGCAATTTTACTGGACCTCTGGGAGAAAAATATGGAAAGCAAACATATCACTTAGACTTCCTGTGAGAGCTATTAGTAAACCATCTCAGGGCTTTTTTTCCCCCAAATCATAAGCCTAGTTGACTTTTCCATTCTAATTCAAGTGGGAAAGCAAGCTGGCATTGTGTGGCCTTCAGTCTCTCTTCTATTTGTACGTGTGTCTCAGGAGATGAATTATTTATGATAATGTAATTATAGAAGCGAACAAACAAGTGCATTGTACATTTTCCCCCCAAGGAAGCCGCAGTCTGTGTTCAGGACACTAGATGGTAGTCTCAGTCCAGAAACATTTCAATAATGTCTGACATTGCAGGGACAGTAAACTGGCTGTTTCAGTGGGGTTTGCTCCTTGCAGCACAAGATTTGAGGAGATTTGGTTGTGATGGGGTAACGTTACTCAAAAACAAATTGTGGTTAGGTTTGAAAGCTGTAACCGATTTCCAGCTGTTTTCCAGAAAAGGAGATCTTGAGTCTGATAGTTTTGCAGTTAGCCATCACTGAGCTGCTCAAAACCAGTGAAATATCTGTTTCTTATGGTGTGAGCACAGATTCTGCTCAAAAGAGATACCAGTCCCTTGGTATCTCAATCACTGACATCAGTGATGTTAAGGAAGACTCACAACCACTTTCCTGCTTGTTTTCAGTGTGAGGTTAATAAAAAGTGTGCGTGAGATATGGAAATCACCATTTTAAATTATTAGATATCATAGATTGCCTTAGAAATGAAACCAATTCTGACTGGGGATAGAGTGCAAGGAGAAATCAGGCATATGTTCCTCTTAATGTGATCATTTCAGTTTCAACAAACTGCAAACTAGTATTGATTTCTATACATAAGCTATGAACAAAAAAGAATTGCAAAACTTCTCAGCAGCCTGAAAAGCCAATATCGACCAAACTAGAATGGCATTTAGGAGAGGAATGCTTGGCTGATGAAAATAAATAGCAGTAAAATAGCTTCTCCCTTGGAATTTTTATCTAATACCATATCAGGTCTGTAATGCTTTGCAAGTGTCATGCAATGCATCACTGGAGACTACAGAAATGTGCAGAATTAATAAAGAAGGTGCCTGGATGTGGAGTAGCGACCCACCTCCAGCCTTCCTGAAAGGTTTCAGTTTGATGTATGATATTCCTCTGGTGAAAGTATAAACTCTATTAGTTCACAAAGTGAGTCTTATTCTTGAGTTCCATCAAAGAAGCCCTTTGCCTGAGGCCCCAGTTTCAGACCATCAATCTGTCTTTATCCCAACATGCATCTTCAGCCGTGAAACTGCGTGGTTGTGTTACAGCACATCTAACAGGAGTGACTGTGGGGTTGTAAACATGTGGATCAGAATAAAATCAGGGTTAATACTTTGCTAACTTTAAACTCCTGAAGCAGAGGAAGGGAGTAGCAGATAGTGGATGGGTGTGAATTGGCAGGCTGCACATAGAGGAACTCCATCAGGAAGGGGAGTATGGATCTGGGTGATTGGTGTGCTGTGAAATAAATGGGCACGTCAAAGAGCCAAAATACAACAAATACTGCCCAGAAGATGTGGGACTGGTTTCTCTGGAGATCCTTTCTGTTCTGTTGTCCTGCCCCCCTTCTGTTACTATCCCATATGACAAGCATCCATAACCTCTAAGGAAAGGGGAAGGAGAAAGGCTTTCTCACTAGCACAGTCAAATCATTGTTTTGCACTTAAAAATCATCCTTTCCTATGTTTGTTTCTCCTCTGTTTCAGAGCAGGGGATGGAGTGGGTGGGTGGGAGAGCCCATAGGGATGGACATCAGCAGAGCACAGCATGTGTGATCAGTCCATTCAATCATGCAGGAACAAACACAATATCCCAGTGCCAGAAGAAAAGAGACTGTGGAGCAGTTGTTAGATCTCAGAATGCATCTGCCCAACACCTCTAATGTTTTGATGAAAACTGGCTGTTCTGAGCCTTCCTTCACTGACAGGTCCCATGTCTCCCTCATGTTCAGCAGAAAGACCCAGCAGGATGTTCCCTGTTCTGGAAAACAGCCTCCATGGAGCACTTCTCAAAGTGCTGGACCCTTTTTTTCAAGGCAATTTTGAGGAATCTCTAGTTCCTTCAGTAGCCTACCCTAGTGAGTTGAGAAATTCCTACTAGGTCATTTTTAGGCTCAACAGGTATAAACCAGTTTGTTGTATTGGTTCTGCATAGATGTAAGATCCTGCTAAGGACGGGAGGTTGTTGCTTGCAGTCAGATACAGGTATTTCAAGTTCAACACTTGAATCTTTATCTATTTGTGCCCAATTGCAAGCAAAAGCAGCTCCATCCCTTTGATTAGAAACATTACTGTGTGACTGGTATCACAGTTTGAAAAGAAACTGAGAAGCAGGTTCTGCATATGACCAGACAAAGAAAAAGTTCAGGAAGCCTCTCTGTATCTTCAGATCAAGATGAACTTTGATAAACTTGGGTTATTAGAAACACAAGCAACATTTTTCTTCCTCTTTTGACTTGCAAATTAAGCTAAACTCACATAATCAAATCTGATGGGAGTTTATTTTCAGCTGAAGAGTTCACCACAGACTTGAAAGACTAAACCCAAGATGATAATTGCATATTGTGGACTGCCCCTGCTGCAAAATTTTTCCTGATTTCAGAGCAAAAAACTAGATGGTGAAAGGGGGTTGAGAACTAAATGAACAGTTAGAAATGCAGAATTTGATGTTGCTCATTCAAATGCAGTAAGGATTTTGATTTGGATCCCTTCTCCCTTCCTTTGAAATGCTATTTACCTACATCAGAGTTTAATAAGGTTAATGTGTTAGATGTTCCCCTAGTGTAAATTCTATCAGTGGGAAGAATACTGCCTGAATAGAGTCCTCCAGCTCTATTCGTTTGCTTTCAATGTGTCAAATTAATTTTGCCACATGGGTAATAAAAGCTATGCTTCTGTGTATTTCTGTAAACATTGTACGATTTAGAAAGTGTTTATGATTTCTTTCAACAATGAAACTTAAACTGTGCACAGTCCAATATCAGCGAGTAATTTCAGAAGTGACTGAGGCATGTAATTGAGTTTGTCTGTGTAATTGTATTTTGGAATAGATAGTGGTATGTTTTTTTAGTCGTTAGCGAGTCTTGTATTTAGAGTGCTGATTAATTCTATTAGAGGAGTTAATTAGACCGAGAGGGTGGGGGTGAAAATGGATACAAATCACTTTAAAGCACTGCATTTAACTCAGGGTTGATTAGTCCATGCACAGAGAAATGCCACCTCTCCCTGTTTGGACTCACGCGTGTGATTAGAGCTCATCAGTGCAGCCCCACGCCTGTGACAAGGGCAGATGATGAGTTTGGATGCAATTCTCTCTCCTCTCAAGTGTGAACTTCCAAATAAAGGCACTGCAGGATACAGGGTTGGCCTGACTTAAAAATAATAAGCTCCTGTGCATACTCTGTAGTAATAAAAATAATAATTACAATATCTGTATTTCTGGCACAGCCTCCCCATATTGTTTCCTGTAAAGAATAAAAGGCAGTAAGGAATAAAGAGGCATCACTTAAGGCCACTCTCAGACTTCAGAAGAGCTTGGGCTCAAGTCTTAGCATAGGAGATTCAGACCTTCCCTGAAAAAAGAGAAGAGACTCGGATGCTGAAGGTCTGGCATCTCCCAGCAGGAGCACATCATGCCCACAGGCACCTGGAAGGGCCCTGCCTGCTCCAGAAGGGTGGATGCTCTGCAGAGCAGTTGCCTTATTGAAAAGTGGGAGCTGAACTTGTGGCTGCATTAGAAAAGATCTGTAGACCTGACCCAGGGCTTGGGCTGGTGGTAGGCATGAATTATTTTTAGAGAGCATCACTAGCAGCCCTGGGATGACAAATGGTGGAGGATGGACAAACATTTATCCTCCCTGTCTTCTAGAGTACTGGGCACAAAACATGTACAGTCCTAAGAGTGGCCAAGGAGGAGCTGACGTGGCTCTTGGGTCCTCTGCATCTGACCCAGCATGAGCTAAGGCAGCTCAAAATGTGGGCAGGCTGAGCTCAAGCCCTTCTCCCCCTCTCCATCCCCACAGTCTGCCCCAAAGCACTTCTGGGTGTGAGATAGGTGGGGGGAGGAAAGGGGGGATGGAGAATTGAAACAGCCTCCTTTAAACCCAGTATATGTGAGATAAATATGTGCACAATAGATTTTTAAGCAGCAGTTGGTGTGTAATTTTTAATCACCTGGAATATTTCCAACCAGAAAAACACAAGACACTGTCAGAAGAGCACAAAAACAGGCCTTGAGGCATCATCATCTGAGCTGCACAGAAGTCAGGTCCCTTTATAAAGCAAACCTACATATTGGGAGCTGGTGCAATTTTATGGAAAACGATCTCAGTCTGAATAGATGCGAAGGAAAGATACTGTCAAACAAAGCAGCGGTCAGGGCTGCACAAAACCCAGGTCAAGGGCCTGCACATTTTCAAGAAATTGTGACACCATGTCAGGGAATTCCTCCCAGGCTGCCTGGTGAGGCCATTACAGTGCTGTCAGTAAAACTGCCCCTTATCTTCCAACTCCTTCCACGCGCAGATAAAGCAGCCGTGCTCAATACAGAGCATATTTTAATAAGATTCAGAGTGGTAACATCTGGCAAATTCACATGTCATGTGCTGCTCCTTCCCCACGTACAAACAGCCCCTGTTCCCATGCTTTTTTGTTTCCCTTAGATAGTGGCTTTTCTGCAGCAGAACGTGACTGGTAGGTTATCGGCCGGGAATGGCAGTGGGGCTCACAATGGCACGATAGGAAGGGATGATCACAAACTTCCACCCCTGGGAAACCTCACAGCAGAAGCCAGCTCTGATACTCCCAGTGAGAGGAGAAGAGCTGGCAAGTTTCTCACTGCAAAACAGAAGGAAAAGGAAAAGGGCCCTGGAAAGTCAAAGGAAGGTGAATAAGAACTTCTTGTCACCAGCCTCCTTCCGCTGGTCCTGGGAAGGACCTCTCGGCTGCCTCTCACCAAAGGGTTGTGCTCCTCAGTGTCAAAGAAAACATGGATGGGGGCCCAGGAGTTCTCAGCTGTTGGAAGAGCTGCTTATGTTCCCTGAGAGACTCAGCTTGTGGAGACACAGTGAATCTTCTAGAAAGAGTTAGCAGAGCTACCAAGCTATCAAAGCCACCCACTTGTACCAATAAATCTGTGTAATTCGGGTTTGCTGAGCAGAGCCCTGTGGTGTATGGGCAATATGACGAATGGAGTTGTCCTATTCCATGCTTCTCTGGAGCTGCTGTTTCATTTCCCTCCAGGTGCTTAGCTGTGGGTTTGACTTGCAGCTACTAGAAAAACAGAAGAGGAAGACTGAGCTTAGGCAGCCTTCCTCCCCCTCCTCCTGAGGGACAGGGCAGCACACACCCCCTGTCTGTTTTGGATTTAGGGATGGGACTCTCCATGGAACAGCCACCTCCATCCACTCCAAGGATGTCCCTGGCCCTGCAGGAGGGAATATGAAGCAGGACTTCATGGAGTCTTACAGGATATAGGTGGCAGTGTGGAGTGATGGCAAAAAAGGATGTGCACGAATTTTGGGACAGGCAAACACGTGCCCCAGCAGCTGGTTCTTAGGAGTATGTGCTCCCTTCAGCCCTCTACTCCCTGTCCCTACGCTGTCACCCATGTCCTTTGGCTTCTTTGTCCTTCTCTGAGTAGCCTAAGCAGGCTGAGAAGACTTTTCTTTGAATTAGATGATATTAAAAATGAATTATATCAAGCACACAGCACCAAACACACAGCCCACTTTTTTAAGGCAAGCTGTAGTATTTTCACAGTTTACATTTAAAAAATAGATGTAGTTTGCATGCCAAAGTTCAGTTCAAATAAACCCTTAAGCTCCCCCCTTCAGTGACATGTCCCAATAGGTGGATTGTTTCAGCCATGGTGGCTGCTCTATATGTCACTGCAAGCATTTCCCATCAGCCTTGCTCTCTGAGAGCTGGTGAGGGAATTTAGCTGATAAAAACACTGAGCTGAGCAAACAGCTGGCAATGAACTAATTTTCTAAAATATTGCTTCTTGTCTGTACAGAAACAATTGCAATTTATTTCTGCCAGAGGCTGATGAAGCAGAGCAGGGGAGGTGAGTCATCCTTGAACTGGAGCAACACATCTCCCCCAGGAGTCAGGGCCACCATCTCTGAGTGGTCATCCCAGAGTACTGCTGGAACACAGCATTGGGATGGAACACAAATCCAACCCTCTGGGACAGGGGGTAGTCAGTGTCCAACTCTCCAAACCCATGAAATTCAAGAAAATCCAATTTTAATTGAGTCTTTCCTTACAAGGGTTCAGCAAAATAGCCTGGGGGGGTCATGCTGGGCCTGCACCAGGATGGCCTTGATCTTGTACTGGTCCATACTGGCTGGAAGTGGAGGGTAAGTGGGTCCAGCACTAATGTTGCATCCACCCCTTCTCCTCAGAAACACAACCCACATCATGTTTTGCTACCTCTGGCTGCAGCCTTTGGAAGAGACCATGTCTGTTAATCCTCTTTTTTTAAAAAGAAGGAGGACCTAAATCACCAGAATGACTCATTGATGGCTGAAGGAACCAGGTTTCATGGTTCCAGCCACTCTGTGGGAATGTCAGGGATGTTCCTCTGGGACATTTGGAAATGCATAATTGCCTGGGCAGCTTAGGGCCACTGTGTTGCAAACTTTTTCTTAACTCTGCTTCCTGAGTCAACTAGGTCATTGCATCAGCCACAAAATGAGCTGAGGACAGACGTGAGTGATTCCTGTGTCAGGGACTATAACCACAACTACAGGCATAATTGAGATTTTCCTTCATTTCTCTTATGTGCTAAAATGGAAATATTAGATTAACTCATCTGTGCTATAAGACTAACTGCAGAGAGTCTCTGGAAGATGTGTTCACATGGAAAGGTCACTACGTTGCCACTGGATGGTTATTTCACTTATTTTACTCAGTAGTTAAAAATGTACGTTTTCTGTCTTTCCCAGGCCGTTCATCTTCAATTGTCCAGGCAGCCAATAAGGCAGAATAAATGAGGAGCATCCAAAAGTTGTACAGTTTAAAGGTTTCTATCATTATGCAAAATCTATATCATCATTAATCACCTTTTTTCTTAATGAATTTGGGGACTGGTGTTTCTGCTGCTAAGTACTCAAAGGAGTTATTAAATTTATGGCTGTCTGGTTCCCCCATCTGTTTCCATAAAAATTTACTGCAATTAGTATTTCAGCAAAATTTCTACACCCTGCCAGACTTCTTAAGAACAGGGAACTCTACTGTAAGCGTGAGGGGGAGCTAATGGTGTATAAGTGGTAAAAAATAATCTGAAATCCACATTAAACCAGTTTTGCCTGTAGTTTGCAGGAGGGTTAAGGCAGGAAAATGAGGGAGAGGCTGGAAAAATTCCTGCCCATCCAAGTCCAGCTGTCCACTGCTGGCTAGATATTGGGAAAATGTTTAGTTCATTTTCATTTTTCTGAAGGAGGCAGCTCCACAAGAACATGGACAGAGGTTTGCAGCATAGCTGCTGAGCACACAGAGGGGAACCAGGCAGTGGGGTGGCAGCTGGAGGCAAGGATCAGTCCTGGGGGTAAGTCCTGGGAACAGGGCTCTGCTTCCCTGTGAAAAAAACCTGGAATCAGGGGCCTCTCAGATTTTACTGCACTGAAGCTGTGGCCAGGAGCATTGCTGCCCTATCCCTGGCAGAAATAAGCTGCAGAATATAAACCTGTGCTTTCACAAGGAACTGGCAGGAGCCCTCACCTTAGTGTGGGCATGTCAGATGTTTAAGGAGGCTGCTGACAATGCTGCCTCCTGGAGAACGACCAGTGTCACACCTTTCTGCTGTGTGCAGCCACACAGCCCCTCCTACAGAGGAAAAGCCCTTTGCTCTGCACTAATTTCACAGTTATGTGTTTGTTTGTAATAAAAGGGTAAACCCAACATTTTGATGGTCAAAGGATTGTGTTTTGCTCTTAGTGGGTCACGATGTGCTCCCGTGGTTCATTGCATTGCCGTTTATGGTCGTACTATTGAAGTTCCCCTTTCAGCTGGCTTCCCTGGCCCCATCATGCACCTGCTTATTATCAAATCAAAGGGATCCTCGAGTCTTTATTTTCACTGTATTTATGCCAGGATAAATTTTTTGCGGCTGATAAATTTCCAGCTGCTTTTACGAACAGCGGGACAGGCCCAGTTTCTCAGGAAGGAAAAGTTGCTGGGCGTTGTCCGAGCTGCAGCAAAAATGACAACCCAAGAAGGGCTGACTGACTGGAAGGGGTTGGCTCTGATGTGCCTGGATTGCCCAGGAGGAAGATAATGAACAGAACGAGGAGAGCAGTTGCTTCAATAAATAAACTGGAACATGTGTGCAACCGATGCCGCCGGGGGCCAATACATGCCAAGAAGTCTGTTTCTAACATCTGCTCTTCAGCAGCCTTAATATGTTATGACCAGATCAATATATCTTCTGCTGCTGGTGTCAGACATCCTACAGCAGCTAGAAACTGGGGGAGGAAATGCAGGCAAACAAGCATAAAGACATGACTACATATACACAGGTACACACATGCAGGCATTTTTGTGCAGTGTTGTATCATTAGAAGGATTTATAATGTGAAATCAATCAAAAATGGTGCTTAAGTAGCCCTGACAAAGAAGAGCTATCAGTGGCTGACATTCACTCCCTACAATGTCTCTTTTTCTTTTGCAGAGTATAAGCTAGGGGATTGCTATGCTGTTGGAAACTCATATCCCACTCGGTGCATCCATAGATGCAATATGTTCTTTATCCCACTGTAATTAAAAGGCTTTTCATCTCTTGCCAAGGCTTTTATGTGCTGCAAAGGCTGAGGGAGGCAGGTGAGGTGGTGTAGGCATAACGGTCATTTTTAAAAGTGTTCTGAACAACCTGCAGCCACGGGCAGGGGAGGGCAGAGAAAGAGGAGCACAGAACAAAAAAGAAGATGAAGGAGGGGCTGAGCAAAAACATGTTGGCCAGCAAGCTGCTCTGGTGCTGGCATCAGAATGAGCACAAGTGTTTATTCTCTTCTCTGCTTCAGGGTATTGCACTCACAGTGCCTGTGAAAAGCACCACATGGCTGTTCCTCAGCTGCCTCAGCTCACCCTCCAGCCCCTGAGCTTCAGCCACAACTGGAAGCAGGCTTGGGAGAAGGCACAGGACCATGGATGAGAGGAAAACAGCATCAAGCAAAGATATGGGACCACAAACATCTGTCATTCAGGTGAAGTGAGACACCACCTGAACCTGTGCCTGGTCCTTCTGCTCAGCCCATCTTCTTCTTTGCAGTGGAGATGCTGGAGAGCATTTTCTCAGAGGGCAGAAAGAGCGCAAGAAACAGGATCTCTTTCTTCACTCAACTTACTCTGCAAGCCTGGGGAGAGCCCATTCAAGGACCTGGCACAAAAATTAATGTTTGGCCTGTGGCATTAAGCAGAACTTGTTAATTTAAGACAGGACAGTGGCTTGGAAGAATAAGGGGTTGTGACCTCCCTGATGCAGCAGCAGTTCTCCTGACAGAAGGTGATAAATAAAAGTCAGTGCCACAGAGTGTATCTGAAAGCTTTGCACTGTACAACGTGAAAAATGCTTGCTGTGACCCCAAGAACCTTTACATCAGGAGATCTCCTGTGCACATATGGGTAATAAGGTCTGGTTGTAAGTGATGCCATCAGTGGGTTGTATGGGAATAGCGGTAACTCTAAAACCACACTTCATTTACTGCAGATGTCTGATTTCCCCCCTCAATATCGCTCCAAAGCACCTAATTTAGTGACAGATATCAACCTGGAAACTGAGGAACTTTCAGCTTTTGTGTTTATTTAGCCCCTTACCAGAGCACCGGCTGCAAATGGTAGATTTCAGATCCTTTTTATTTCTGTGTAAATAGCAAGGTTCTTTCAGCCAGCCAGGTGCTCTGCTGGATGTTACTGCTCACAGTCCAGCTGTATATATTACAGCTGGAATACATAACTGTGCCTCCTGCCTCTTCCAGGAACCAAAATCAAAGTTTTCATAGTATCGTTGAATGGTTTGGGTTGGAAGGGACCTTAAAGATCATCCAGTCCAACCCTCCCGCCATGGGACTTTTTACAAACTAATTCCTAGGACAGCAAACCTGCCTGTCTTAGGCTTCACACACTAATCAGGCTTTGGAGGAAAGGTGGTCAGACAGTCACACTGGGGACAGGTGTGGTAGTAACCTCAAAGGAGACCATTTGTTGCATCATTCCTGATATGAAACCAAAAAGTGTTCCTCAATAAGCACTACAAAGCCTAAACCAAAACAAAATATTGATAATTCACCAGATTATCATAAAAATGATAAGTTAGGACCAGAAAACCAAGGAGCTGCCTCAAAAATCAAAGGAAGCTGAGAATTATAACATTCAGGTTCTTTCTATTTTTGCCTGGGGAGCTTTGAGCTTTTCACTCAAAATGAAAAATAAGACTAAATGAAATGAAGAGTGCTCTGACACCGCCTGTCTCTGGGGACTGAGGCAGCACAGAAAAAAATAAAATCATCACATTCCCGACTGCTGTGTCCAAGAGCCATCCCAAGGGATGTGCTTGCAGCCAAGGAAATCTTGGAATCGAAGCCTTTCTGGTTCTGCCTGCACCACTCTCCAACACTCAGCCTTTCTCCCTCCTCTACAGTCACGTTCCCCGTAATTTCAGGTGTGGTTTCCTGCTGGGTGCGGGTTATGTGAGGGCTCTGTGCCAAAATTCTCCCTGCAGCTTCTGGAACCACGGATTGTTCAAATGCCCCTCGTGGAGAGGGGGAGAGACCAGGGTGAAGCACAAATGCAAAATGCAAAAGTGCTTGGAACGGGAGTCAAAAATGGCATTTTCCATTCCAGGAGAGCCAGCACACCTCGTGGGAAGAGGCAGGAGAGATGACCCTGAAGAGAGGAGATGTCTTTTATTTAGCAAGGTGGAGGTTTCCACAAATCAAATTAAAAAAAATTACATCTTTTATACAGTAGAATTTACGTGAACCCTCCTAATACATTCTCCACCCACCTAATGCATATTTTTTTTGGTTGATGTGATCTTTATTTGATGTAACTTGTGCAATGCTTGAAACACAGAAGTTCTTTTGTTTATTAAGCGACTTCTATTGACGTTATCTGACGTCATCAGCTAGGTTTACAAAAAGCGAGGAAATTCGGCGTGAAGGCATCGTCATGAACTGAGGAAAAGCTCCAAGGGACTTCGGGAATGTTTTTACCTTAGGATACATTTTTTTTTTTTTCCCCCAGTGGGTACAGACCGCGGCCGAGTGATAACTCATTAACGCCGGGCGCTAATTGAGGGCACGGCCAAGGGCACGGCCAAGGACGGCGGCGTCGCTTTCCCGCTGTGCGCAGGCGCGGTGGGAGCCGCGCTCACGTGACCGCGGGCCGGGAGAGCCAACATGGCTGCGCCCATGGGCGCGCACGCTGCAAGGTGGCAGCGCCGGGGCCGCTCCCGCTGATCCCGTGCCGGGGCCGAGGGAGCCGGGCTGGGCCGCCACCTCCGACCGGCACCCCTGCATGGAGCCGCGGGAGTCCTGGGCGGCCTTGGCGGTGAGTGAGCGCGCCCGAAATGGGTTCTTTCGCCGGGTGCGTAAGAGAGCGATCCATACACACAGAGTGGAGTTATTTGGTTTGTTTACAGTTCTGCGGCGGGAAATCTACAAAGCCAGCACCGCGACTGTCAAAGCTTTTCCGCTTGTGCCTTTTAGCAAACAAAGCCGTTGGTGTTCATTGGCTACAAGTTGCGTAGTTTTCTTACTAGTATTCTGTCTTCTATTGGTTAATTATTCCCTGGTTCTTATGCTATTTCTCTTCTTTTGGGTCGGTGGGTTTCTTGGGTCGGTTGTTGTAAATTACCTTTTGCCCAGTTAGAGCTGATTCAGCACAGCTGCTGAGTTGTCCTTCTTTTCTCCTTCCTTTCCTCCTAATCTATAGGGCTCTGGCAAATATTCCTGTGGGCTGTAAATTCTGTGTCCACTATCTGTTGGAACAACCTTCTTCCCAGGTTTTGGTAACCTTCTCCTAGGTCTGAGATCATTGAAAGGTCTGAGATCATTGTTGAGCCCTAAACCTTAACAAGGTATTTCCACCAACAAGTAATTTGTCTTTCCAACACCTGGACATCACTTAGAGCTTGTTGGCTGCTCTCTATTGCATGGATTGAATCTCCTTTCTTGTTGGTTAGGTCTGAAAGTGGGCAAAGATCAAACATCAAAGGACATGCTTTCTTAAGGAAAGAGGTGAGGGAGAAGGTGTGTTTTAGGTGTCTTGTTATCCCAAAATCATCCCTGTTCTCTGCAGGTGGCGTAAGCACACAGATATTGTCGCCTGCTGGCAGGTCCTCTGTTGGCTGCTCCATGAATTTAAATGGCATTTAAGATACAGAACTCTGAGAACTTAAAGAAGCAATTAGTAACTTTTGATTCATGCTTTAACAGATGGCTAGATTAAATCTGATTTAATCTGATCAATGTTATTTTGAGCAGATAAAGATTTTGATGAGAAAGAGTAAAAAAAAAATCAATGCATGCAAAATAGTCAACTAGATTAAAAGAGTAATTAACTTATTGATTAAACCTTTAGTAGTAGATAGTGAACACCTCTCTGAATCCTCTGTTGCCCTGGAAAAAATTATCAGAGTAGCACACATGTGATTTGTTTTCAGGCAGAGTTAAAAATCTATGCAGCTGTTTCTCGTGTGCTGTTCTATATGAAGTAGACTTCAAACTGTCTTTTGTGTTCTAGCACTGCATCTAAATAATGTCTCAGAATGGATTAATGCTAACTATTGATTTATTTTTTTTAATTAGGTTTTCTATTTATTTCAGTCTTGTCTCCCTATTTTTGCCAAGTAATTCTTTTCTACAATCAGCCATGCCATGGGGTAACTTAAAAAAAAAATACAGTCATCTAGAAACACAGACAATGGAAGAAGATTGAGCCCTAGTTGAACCAATTTTTTTAGGGTTTTGTTTTAACGAATTGCTTTGGATAAAATCGTTCCCCTTTTCCTTAGGACTTTGAAAACATCTTTATTGAACATGATTTCCAGTACCTGAAGGGAACCTAAAGAAGCATGGAGTGACTTTTTACAAGGACATGTAGTGACAGGACAAGGGGGAATGGCTTCAAACTGACAGAGAGTAGGTTTGGATTGGATATTAGGAAAAAATTCTTCCCTGTGAGAGTGGGGAGGCCCTGGCACAGGTTGCCCAGAGAAGCTGTGTCTCCCCCATCCCTGGAAGTGTTTCAGGTTGGACAGGGCTTGGAGCAACCTGGTCTAGTGGAAGGTGTCCCTGCCCCTTGGACAGGGAATTTGGGCCTTTAAGGTTCCTCCCAACCCAAACCATTCTGTGATTCTATGATTTTTAAATTATTTTTTTTTTTAACATGGGGGAGCAGAAATGCTTCAGTCTTTCTCTGATCTTATTATACAACTCCTGCAGGTGTTGGTCACTCAGTGCTGTGTCAATAAGTGACATCCACTGTCTTGCTTTTCTGTATAGTGGGGAAGCGTTGCGTTGCTTTACTTGCACTATTCAAAATGAGATTGTTTTGAAAATACCTTAAAAATGGTTTAAAAGTTGTAATATCTATTATTTCTTTTGTTTAAGCTTCCCTCTTATAGCTATAAAATTGAGGTCTGTGTAAGACCATCAATTTATAAACTGACCCCAGGAAGGCCACAATCAGTAGTGCTTTGGGTTAGTCCTGCCTCAGTTTCTCACAAAAGCACCACAGCTTCACCCCTGAAAGTATTAATGTGCTTTATTCCATGGTTTTGTCTTGCAGGCTGGTGGAGTTGCTGGTGTCTGTGTTGACTTGATCCTTTTCCCCCTGGATACTGTAAAAACAAGACTGCAGAGTCCTCAAGGATTTAGGAAGGCTGGTGGTTTTCGTGGCATCTATGCTGGTGTTCCTTCCACTGCAATAGGATCCTTTCCAAATGGTAAATTGTCTTTGGGTTACGCTTTGTCTTCTTACAGCGGGAATTTATGTTGCACAGGACATTCATGCTTCCTCTCCTGCAGATGCCTGTTTGGATTCTGTGAGTCCATGTCCAGCTTTGAAGGGCAGATTTTAGAATTGTGCAGTTTTGAGCAAACTCTTGAGCAAGCCTGGAGTGAAAGCTGCTGCATGTTCACTCTGAAAAGCAACCCTAATTCCTTGGAAGTGTACCTGGATATAAACTTTACTTATGGGGGCACCCTAAAGGTGCCAAAGAGGGCTTGAGTCTTCCTTGCCCTGGACATTTTAGTCATGAACCCACTCTGCCACAACACTGGAAAGGAATCAAAGTCCAAAGTGCTTGAGCAACAACATACTTTTGAAATACTTTTGAAACTGATCTTTTTAAAAAGTAAACACTTGTAGTTCCTGCAGAGAAAAGGCATCTGAAATTCCTGATGCCTTTGTCCATTTTGTCTTTGTAGGGGGGGGATGAAAAAAAAGCAAGCTGTGCTGTCAGACATAAATGTCAGGAGAACTTTGCTGACAAATGCACTGACACCTTCAGATGTTTGATGTCCTTCATAAGGTGATATAAAAAAAATCAGTTCTTTATCTTGGCTGCTCTGTTATCTCCTATTGAGGTGATAAGCATCTTTTGATTAGCAGAAGGCAATTCACATGGCCCTTCTGTACAATTAAAATCTGTTCCCCCGCAAGACATGTCATTTTTCCAGGATTTACATCTCCAAAATCTGAACTGTGGTTTTATCTTTCCAACGTATGACTGAGAACTGAAATTATCTTTAGGAGAAGGAATAACCCTTAAGGTGTAAGTGCCTTTGTAGCTGACTGTTGCAGTGAATAAACAGCTCATGTTGCTGTGCTCAGCTTTGTTTTGTAGGGTTTTTGTTCACTGCACAAAACTTTTACAAGTCTTTGACAAGCTTGCAAAAAAAAAAATTGTGGCACTAAATTGCAAAGTATGAAGCTGACGATAGCAGGCAAGAAGTTATTAATAAACTGCTACTGAAATAGTTTTGCACATTAAGGAGGGTTTGTTTTTCTTTTCAATTAGTTGTTTTTTGTTCATGCCCCAAAAAACCCACCGTCCATTCAATTGTTCCGAAAGATCTTCTCTCTATCTGTGAATATGGAAAGTACAGTTTTTTCAAAATGTTCTAGACATTCATGACTAATTAACACATCTTTCCTTGTCCCTGTGCTAAATGTGGCCTAAAGCCCTGACACCTTTGTTATTAATGGGATATTTGCTGGAATAGCCAGGAGCATAAACTTCTGAAGGAATTATCCCACAGATTTTGTTCATTCTGTTGTACTGTTTTGGTGGAAAAATATCCTGGTTTTAACTACAGCTGCACAACAATAGGTGCCAAAATCCACTTCTAAATGCTTTTTTGTGCTAGTTCTGTGATGGAGGAACAGTGAAATGATTGCAGGTATTCTTGACTTTCAGCTGCTGCATTTTTTATCACCTATGAGAATGTGAAATCCCTGCTGCCCCATGGCTCTTCATCTTACCTGTCTCCAGCGACCCACATGGTGGCTGCCTCCCTTGGGGAAGTGGTAAGAAGGAAGTTCATGTATTGTGTGTTCATGACAGGAGAGGAAACCATTCCATTATGAAAGCTTGGGTTTGGCATCGTATCTTTCTGAGTGTTGACCACACTTGTGACAGTTCTTACAAACTGGCACTTGTAAGGATTGCTTCAAAGTGAGTAAATGACTTCATAACAATTCTTTGTGGGTCTATTGGCTGATCTTGCTAAGTCAGTAGGGGGTGAAAGGGTGGATTATTCAAAAACATAAATAAACCTTTACAGGATAGAGCTGTGTGACTTCATGTGCCAAACAATGTGTAAGCTTTCCTGATGAAGCCTCTGTCAGTGGAAAAGATAATGGATAATCTAATGAAACTTCTTCCCTTGGGATGAACATTTCTATACTTTAGTGACAGCTTTTCACATGGTCTCTCTGATAGCTGCAGCCTTTACTTTAATGTGTTGGTTGGGTTATTGCAGCTTAAAAATGCATGTGAATAATGGAAATAATTTCTATATATTATAGGCTTTTTGAAAACTCTTTCCTCCCACTGTTTTGAAAAGTTGCTGTGTTTCTTATCCATTAAATCCATTACTTTGTTTATAGCAGGTTCTGGAGCTGCTAATAATGGCTAGCTTTGCCCAGTTTTATACAATACCCAAAATAATTGGTATCAAAGTCAGTAAACACTTTAGATATCATTAAGGAAGGTCACAAGAGAAGCCTCTCTTGTTTTGCTGCCTAGGTTGCCCTTGCCTTGTTAACAGCATGGACTTGGCTGAAATTAATGGGGATGTGTGAATTTTTTGTTTGTTTTATAAGTTAAAAATGAAATAGCATTAACCCATTGAATTTAAGTAAAAAAATACCTCTTGCCCTCCTGACTTTCCAATCTGGCATATATTGACTACTCCTTAGAGTTTTTTGGTTTTATTTTATTTATTCTAAGAGAAGGAAAGGTTTTCAGTACTAAGGAAATGCCAAGGCTGTATTTGAACGTTTGAGATTTTAAAATTAATTTCATCACCAACGTGCAATGCCAGGATGACTGGACAACCTGTAAATCCACAGAACTGAAAGTGTGGCTCTGGCAGGAGCTGGTAGGTGACAGTCTGTGACAGGAACTTTCCTGTGCAAATAGACTGTGGCAGGTGTTGAAAGGGAACACTTCTCAGTGTGATCAAACTATGACCATTCCTTCTCTGTAGGTAAATACCAAAGGCACTTTATCCACACACTTTATCCAGAAGCTTGAATATTTTGTTTTTAAAAAACTGTCTGAGCTTATTTGCAAACAAAAAGAGCAAGGTTGCTTTGGCTTAGCTGAATCAAATATATTACAGGTTCAGCAAAATCCTCCTTTCCCTGGATACTACTCTCACTTTTATCTGTTGGCACAGTGCCTTGGCAGTGTTTGGGGCTGGGTGTTGAGCTGTAAACAGTCCATGCTGTTCCTGCCAGTGCTGGCCACCTCTCCTCTCCAATTTTTGTCACACAGGGTGTTTCCTGGCACTGCACTGATAAAATGAGGTGTGAGTTGATGTGTCTCCACAAGTTTGGGGTACGGGAGTGGGCTGTATGAAAATAGCTTTTCTGGCTCTTTTGCAACTTCAACTTGGCCCGTGCTGTGGGGCAGAAAAAAATTGTTGTGTCTGTGTTGTCATATTTGGTTTTATTAACTGATTTTTTCTTTTCTTTCCCATGGTGATTTAGCTCAGGTGTAGGTTGGTCCCAAGCTACCAGGAGTGTGGAGGTGCCTGTGCCATCTCAGGTTAACACCAGGTGCCTCACTGCTACAGCAGCACAGCCTGGCTGCTTCCCACGGGAAGCAGTTCAGCTCTCCCTGCTCCCTGTGGGTTCAGTTTTGATCCCCAACTAATTTTCATTCTTCTGTGGAAATGATACTGATTAGATTGAATGGGATTTAGCCAGGAAACCTAATTTAACATACCAAGCACATGAAGATATGTGAGTGCAGCATCTATAACCACTCTGGTAATGGCAGATAGAAGGTGATAGATTTAGGGCTGGGTGGGATATGTTTGTGTTGCTGACTGAGGTGGATTCTTTCTGATCTTAATTAGAGACTGTGCTGTCAGGTTATGACTTCTAACTTAAGGTAGTGCACAGAACTTATTTCCATTAAAATTCTCTAAAGGCTGTTAGAAATCAGCAAGAGGTTCTTCACCACCATGGCAGTGCATAGACCTAAAATTCCTTGTTTCCTGATAACCTGATAGAATGGCAGATCCATGAGGTGTTTGAAGCTTCAAGTGCTGTTGCAGAATCAAGAGAAATGACAGTTGGGCTCATGAAGAGGTGCCAGTGCTGTGGAATAAAATACACTGGGGAAAAAAAACCACCCAAAACACCCTTCTTTGTCAAGTAGGTTATTTATAGTATACTCCCTCTGACTGTGAGGCTTCTGTGAGAAAGCTGAAACTGGGTAATTTAATTAGCAGCAGCCAAAAACCAGTTGGCTACAAATGACTCCTTCCAGCAGAACCTGTTGCCCGTTTTTTTCCAAGGTGGTCTGTAGTCTGTGACCCTTTCAACTCAGGCATTTACTGCTTTCATTTTGGGGCTGGCAGAGATGGTGCAACACAGTTAAATCAGCTGCTTGGGGCTCTCTCATGTGCTTGGCTCTTGCTACTCGAAGGCCAGAGAAATGTATATTGGTAGTCATTAAAATGGCAATGTCACTTAATGGTGTGGAAACTGCAGTGTTGTAATAGCCATTTTTCAGCTCATTTTTCTGTTTTTTTTCTAGCTTTTCCTCTCCTCTTGGACTGATGGGTGTGAGGGGAGAAGTAAGCTGTAAAATACCTGAGATAGGGATTTGGAGATTTGCTACGACACACCTGTAATAAAATAGCACAAAGCAAGACCTTCTCACATTTAGTCTTAGTTGATCAATAGAAATATATAAACTAGTCCAAACTGCACCAGGGTGAAAGTTATAATTATAGTTTTATTGATTAGTCATTAAGTTTTAATCAGGGCATAACCACTGGGACTATTATTTTGTCAGTAGTTCTTTTTGGTAATATGTACTTTTCTTGCATTGTATACTCTAAAAGTTATTTAGTATAAATTGCTTTTAAATGTGAAATAATAGACCACACACTCTGTCATGTTAGGATTCCTAAGGCAGGTCTTTGCATTTCCACACTGTTTTTTTACGAAACAGAGAAATAAGGATTTAGAGCAAAAAAGTCACGTTGGATTTCTAGGTTTGCTGTTCTTTCACAGGTGAGCATAAATGAGTCAGATACCTTCTTGTGCACCAGTAAAATGTGATTATGTGCAAAGCTTAAACGTGTGTTTATGCTGACCAATCTGTGTTTTGAATGTGGCCTGCTAAAAATAATTAAAAGGGTAACGAGGAAGAGATGCAAAGTTTGCATCAAGACATGATAAAATATATGTGAGAAATCAGTCAAATGGGAAGTCTTAGTTGTTATAACAGCCCTCTTCTGTATTGTTTGCAGTCTGTGGAAATTCATGGGAAACAAAGTCCCCAGGGACTGCTCTGGTCCATTTTTCCAGGCTGGGAGGCACAAAACCAAGCAGTGAGAAGGCAGGGGCTGTAACACTGTTTTGTGTTTGTTTTTTTTTTTTTTTTCTTTTTTCCTTTTAGGTAGGAGAAATATAAAAAGCTAATCTCATCTCCCAGAGTGAGATAAAGAAAAGTACATTCAAAATCTGGCGCTGTTAAACGTAATTAGTTTTTCCTATAACTGAATCTCGCCGTATAGGGACTCTGAATATCCCATAATACATGAAAAATTACTTAAAAAGACACAGCCAAAACTCTAGAGGGCACATACATGGTATATCATCTCATCTCATCAAGGAAGAAGTAGGTTGATGAATACATGAGTTACCAAGGGGGGGGAAAACCCCTTATTGTACCACTTGTGTAACTGAAATCTGGAGATAGGAAACATACTCGCTGCATCCAGGACATTGGAATTTTTCATCTTGACTCGACTTTGCCCTGTATGTTTAGTCTGCCTGTATCTTTACACTGAGCTGCCAAATGTGCTTGGAAAACATGATATCATAGGGAGTGGAAAGGGAAACCAGATGTTCTGAAATTTTACTTTTAATATTCTGAGGCGGTAGAAGTAACTCTGAGAAGGAACAGTGTTTTTAACCTCCTAGTGCCCATTTTAAGTAGTAACCTGGTGTGTCTTGCAGAACCAGAGTTAATTGTACAGCTCCAGATTGATTTGTACAGAGTTTCTTAATGTCAGTTTAATGTGACAGTGTATGTATTAATTACAAGAAGCTTTGATAGATTGAAGTCCTGCTCTGAGCCTCTCACACCAACCTCCTGCAAACATGGTTTTGTGGGACAAGTCTAAGGTTGTCCCAGTTTGACCGATGAGGTTTCCTTCAGGAGTGCCAAAGTGGCTGGATTCAGCACAGCTAATTTGGATTCAGCACAGATAATGTTGCATCCTGCTGGCCTTTCCATGGAGGTGAGAATAAAGTCGTTTGGCTCCCGCTGTGGAGAAGGGAGCTGACAGCAGCCTTTTCCATCTAATGTTTAGATATTGTTATGGTTACCATCTGAGCTTTGCAAGACATTCAGTGAAAGTTTTGGGCTGTTGCTTGTAAATACTGGGTTCACTCTTATCTCTCTGACCTTTTGTTCTTGATTGGCTATTTTTGATGACATTGTCTTTCTTTTTTTTTCCTACTCTGTAAGACAGCAAGTTACCTTTACGTTCAGAGAGGAAGTGTGTGGGAGGACTGAGGACCAGGATGGGAGGGAGGTGTCCTGTTCTTTTGGCAGGTGGTTGTAATGACCATGCTTTTGTCCTTGTGTGAGTTTCCAGAGTACTTTAGGGAGATTTGAAATGTCCAAAAGTTCGTCGCTTCAGTGGGGAGAGGGAATGATGTGGCTCCACAGGGCAAGGTGAGGACAGGTATTTCAAGGTGAAATTCCAAGCTCACTTGTGTATTCCAGTGTGTTGCCACTTGAGGTACTTCTGTGATAAGAGCAAAGTGTGTGGTTCATCTGTGATTAGCATCTGACCCTCCATATTAATAACTTGGGAATTTTTTATCTGCTGTTGTCAAATAGGAAAACTTCTTAATGCAGAAGTTATCTTTCTGGGGAGTTCAGTAGCTTTCTCTACTAGTCTTAACTTGTTTCTTACAAGAAGCAAGCTCCAATGCAATCAAGTTTACAGTTTACAAATCATAATTCTGTAGAAAGACATTTTGAGTGTGCTTTAAATTCAAATAAAGGAGGAAAGTCTATGTTTTATTTTATGCTTGTGTTTTTTGGCTTTCTTTCCTGGATAAAAAGAGGCATTTTAAACATGGTAGACAACACAGTGTTGTCTACCATCTGTGTCTGTGAATTAGCCCCTTCTTCCCTCTGCCCTGGCAGTATTGTTTGAAACAGTTAACTGGTTTCAGTTTAATGGAAGAACAGGAATCTCCGAAAGTTTATTGGTATGAATTCCATGAGTGTAACTGTCCGGGTCAGAGAAGAAAGTTGCTATTAATGCCTGTTCTGAGGAAAAGGCAGAAGCATGAGTCAGACAAATCCACAGAGTAATGGAATGAGAGGATCTCCAGCAGGATAATTGGTCAGGGCTTTACAGCGTAGTAAGCTCTAGATCAGCTTGCAGGAGCCCAATCCAACAGAGATAAAACAGCCACTCACAACAGACATGAAGTTAAGATTTTAGGTATTTGAAACTCCAAAAATTGCATGTTGGAAGATGTGGCTTTTCAGTTCAATTGGCAAGTTGGACACTGTAGGCAGAGCTGCTTTTAGTTCAACATAGAAGTGATTTAGTGCTTACAGTGTCTAGACTTTGGGCTAATGGCTTTGAATTTTTAACTATGCCTTTTCCAGGAACTGAATTAATAAATGGACCAAACTCTTTGTTTAAAACCAAAAAGCTGTATTTTCTACTTTTTCCTATCTCCTCTCAACCCATGTACTGTGGGCCAGCAGATCATGGTATTCAAAATAATATCCAAAGTCTGACAGCAGCCAACGTTTGATGGGACTTCTTCCACAGTGCTTCAGGGTTTTTTTTTTCTATTGTCATTGATCAGTACCTATAATTTTAGCTATGACTGTGCCTTTTGTGCTGTGCATCCAGGCTTCTGGAAGGGGAGTGTGCTGACCCTGGCAAGATGAGCAGTGCAGGGGAGTGAGCAACGTCGGTGGTCTTTTGAATTAATCGTGATGGGGTTTGAAATACTCAGAAAATAATCTATATGAGGTCAGGTCTGCAAGACAGATGCTGCAGGATTTTTGCCAATTCCTTTTTCAGAAGCAGCGGTTGGGAGATGGTTGGGAAGGTGAGACTGCTGCCATTAAGAGTTAATGGGGAAGGAGCAGAGCTGGAGAGGATGGAAACTCAAATTAGAGTTGTGTCTGGGAATTGGTTGTAAATAAAGATGAATGCAGGAGTGAATACACAAACGCTGCCAACAAATTCATCATACAATTAAAGGCTGGAACAGCAAATTAAGAACTGTCAAACACCTAACCAGCCACCCACGCTGATCTTTTCTTGTATGCTCCATGCTAACTGCATATATTGCCTCTTCTTCATCAGCTGCTCTTCCAACACTGCGTTGTGTGATCTTCTCAGTCCAGGGCTCAGAGGACATGCTACTTTGCAGTAAAGCTTGATGGTTGTCATGTCTTTTCTTTTAATGCTAGGGCTGATACTCAGTTGATTCAGAAATGTTCGTAGCTCAAAGTGTCTGTAGAGGAAAGCTAATTTGGATTAAGGAGTATAAGTGAGAAATAAATAATCTGAAGGTATTTCCTGGTGGATTTCCTGACTTATTCTACCTAAGTCAGATTTGGAAATGTCTGAGATACTTTGGAATAAACTTACCTTAAACTAATGTTCTACACAGGGTTTGTCAGGAACAACTATGAATAGCTCCATATGTGGACAAGCCCATAATTCTTTAAGTGAAAAGGCTGAAGGAAAGAGTAAGGGACCAATTAGAGGAAAATACTTGATAAAATACAATGTAGTTGAAATTTCCGTGTTCTGGGCCAACGTAGCCCCCAGAGACTGAGCAAATTGTAAAACACTAGTCATCTTTCAACAAGAGACTTAATGTGTTTTCAGAAAATATTGCCTGTGTTCTCTTGCCTGGAATCTCATTACCGTCTGTCCTCCTGTAACACAGCCTGACCCCACTTGGCTCCTTGGAAACGGTTTTATGCTGGATGGGATGCACCATGCTACTTTTGCTGAAAGAACAGTTTGGCTGGTGGATTTGATTAGTTTCTTAAGCCTTTTAAAATAAGTTTAACAGACTCTCCTGGTGAAAGAGTTGCTAGAATAGATTGGATCATGCAGATGGTTCTGTACATTGAATTAAGGGTCTACTTTTCTTTGGTTTTAAGGCTTTCTGTTTTAAAATGTGGTAGTAATTTATGATTCAAGCGTCAAACAGGTTAAGGAAGATTTTTTTAAAGCTATTCATCTGATTTTTACCACTTTGGTTAAACTTGTGACTACTATGGAACTTCAAAGTCCATGGGACACTTAGTTTGTGCTGGAGTACAAAATTTGTAGGGAATGTAGCCGGGCAATTGAAGGGCCATGTGTGGGGAGGGAAATCTGAGAGAGGGGCAGGAGCCCAGTAGCCCTGGGAGGGCTCCTGAGGTGATGGATGAGGAGCCAGCTGAGGACTTCAGGCAGCTGTGGTGAAAAGGCTCATCCAAGAAGGCCATTGTGAAGGAAGATGTGTGTGGTGGTGCAGATGATGCTCTGAAGCAGGAAGAAGGGAGATCTGGAAAGTAATAAAATGGAGCTGACTTAGGTTTGACAATGACAGGATTAAATAACTCTCTGCAAAACAGCTCTGCAGATTCCAGGTAAAATTGTCTAAGGTGGGAACTTGGAGGAAGTTGCAAAACATTTGTGCAGAAACTCTAGTTTTCTAAATGCTTGTGACATTTGGTCCCTGTGAATGGTCTCCTCTCTGAAATAGTATGTTTTTAAGCTCTGGGAGGTGCTGAGATCTGAGGGATCTTGCTGGGTGAGGTTGCTCTTTGAAGAAATGTTTCCTGCCAGCATACAGGGGAGCCGCAGTTAAATTAATGAAGGCCTTATTGTGTCAGTCAGAGGCAAAGATGGGACAAAGAGCTTGGCATTGTCCAAGCTTTCCCATCCAGAGCCCATTAGTCAAAGCTTGTTCTCTCCATGGGGTTTAAATTAGGAGTGGAGTCACCTGTTCGTGACCCCAGCAGCTTTACACAGGACTGAATTTAACTGTGCTGTGCATGAGAGTGGGAGGGGAAAATAAGATCAGCATATTCTGAGTTTTAATGCTGAAGATGAACACTTTTTCCCTGGGGTCGGCATTGAAAGCAGAAACTGATAGTGGACAGTGCACGTACTGGGCAGTTTCTGTCACCCCTGGAGGCAATTTCCTCATTAAAATAGGTGTTAACGCTTCAATTCTCCACTTCAATCCTTCTCCAGCAGGTAGCACAGCCTGCTGACAAGCACGTGTGGAGGGACTTGTTCTCATCTTGAGTTGTGACCCACAGCAAATTACTGACCATAGAAACCTGTATTTTTGTTCTGCCTTGGTCAAAGGGGCAGCGATTATTTAGATGAAGGTTTATTGGTGTTTGAGCTGTTATGGGTCTGTGATTGCAGCAGTTCAGGTGCTCTGTTCAAAGAAAATAGGAAACCAAATGACAAATGGGTATTTCCTGTTTTCTCTGCTTTTCTGTTAATTTTCCTGGTGGTGGAAAGGGGGAGGAAGTTCATCCTCCATCTACAGATACATCTCATGTTCCCTGCTAGCAAACATTTCCAAGAGCTGTGACTACAGTTTAGAAGCAGTTATTTTGAGGGTGCTTTGCCAGTCTCATAATGTTGCATTCACTTTTCTCTTCTGTTGGAGAGGGGAAATCCCAGAGAGATCTGAAGAACCAAACATAAATTTATGGGTTTTTGGAGAGGCATGAAAAGTGGCAGTGCTGAATTCAAGGTTTGTTGAGAGCCTCTGACTTGAACCAAGAGGTTCAAATTTCCCCTATCTTCTCAGGATCCAAAGGAAATCAGTGCAACTTCAGATGTCTTAATTTTAAACTCTCCTATTATTTTAATAATTCAGTTACCTGAGAAAGGGAAAAGGACATTTTTCATATTTCAGATTAAAAATAGTAACTTCCTGCTTAGAAGGGAGCAACTGGCATAGAAATTGAGATGCTCAGATTATGACATTAACCCAACCAAACACAAACCCAGCAACAAAACACACTTGAGCCCCAAGGTAGCTTTTGTCTGCAGGAGGTCAGCACCTGTATGGTCAGGGCTAATGCAGAGTACACTTAAAAACCCCACAAAACCAACTTTACTGCTGCTTCTCTTTTAAGGGGTTTTAGAATTACTCCATCTCTCGTGTTTATTTTACTTCATGTTGCAGCAAGCACTTCTTCTGACCTTCAAGAATGGGGTTGAGAGATAAAATTTGTTAGCAGATTGACTGCAGCCTGAACATATGTCCTTTGATAAGTCATAGCCTCTTTGTTGTGATTTTTGCGCAGCAGCTTTTTCTCCCTAATGGGTTGCTGATTGTCTTGCCACAGGTATTGTGAGGTTTATCTTAAAGTCTCTGCTCTCTGGATACAAAGTTTTATAGTGTCATAAATTAGATTCTTATTTTATTAAGAGTAAATTTATGCAAATGGCATTTAAGAGTAACTGTCCCCAGATATGTTTTTTAAGTTCTGTGTTAAGTGTTAAGTTATATTTATATGGTGAACATCAATTAAGGCTTCTTAGCCTACTTAGGCAGATGAAGTCATTAAAATTAACCTCCTGCTTGAGAAATTTAAATATTAAAATCCTCTAGAAAGGGTTTTAAAGGGTTTAAAGGTGCAACAGAGAAAAGTTTTCTGGAGCTTACTGCATGTTTCTGTACCAGATTTTCCAGTAGGCTTAGTTGTGCAACCCAGAGATTTGCTCGGAGTTGCCGAGTGCAGGTTCCTAAATCACCAGCCACTAACAAATTCCAGAACAGTTCTTTGTCCTCAGACTACTCTTCTCCTGCCATGTAGCAGAATAGTTGGCTAATTACTACGTGGAAAAAATTTGATCTTGAGCATCACCCAAGCCCAGGTTAGTACAGAGAACAGCTCAGCTTGTTAATCAGGAAGGAGTGCATTAACAGAATGGGCTTCAGCAGCCTTTCCTGAGAGCATGGGCAATATCTGCCTCTTACTAAAGATAAGAAGTGCTCAGACTCAGGTTGTGGGAGCTTTTAAGAGTGTGAGTCAGATCATCAGCTGTGCAAGGTGCAGCCAGGCTGCAGCAGGAAATAAATGCCTTCTCAAGCTGCTCTCCTTAGAGCTACAAAGCTGCTAATGGTTTAGTACCACCTGTATCCCTGGTTCTGAGAAAACCTGCTGTGCATCAACTCAATTTAAATACCCACCATAAGCCCTTAATGGCAACTATAACACCTGCTCTTCTCCTCTTCCAAATGTTTCTGGATACACCTCATGCACAGATCGTTCCTGCAAGGTTAGTGGTCAAGCTGCAGTGTAGGTGCCTAAAAACAAACACACGTGTTAACTTTGATTTCCTACCAAACCCCACAAATCCAGTCATGGAGAAAATGGTTTGCCTGGAGCACAAACGGTGGAAGCAAAGGGCTGTTAATCTAAATGAGATATGTTAATATTTGGATGATAATGCAGCACTGAGGACCAGGGGGGGTTGTGTTCTTTCCTAAAAACGTTGGCATTGTCTATGTTTGGCTTTGCTAAAGAACAGAACGTGCTGGATAGTGGAGCATGGACCTGCTAGTGAGCTGGAAGTGGTGTCAGGGTGGTTTGCAGTTAAGTGCTTACTCCCAGATTTGCAGTGGCAATGCTGGGGGCTCTTTCTAGTCCAACCAGATACTTCAGATTTTTTGTCATGTTAACCAAAAAATCACTAACAAAAGGTAAAATAAAAAAAAAATCTCTTTCTGGTTGTGAATTTCCTTCAGCCATTTTCATGGAAGGCTGTGTTTCCTGCTGGTTTCCCTGAATGAGCAGCAAGTTTTGGGTATCCTGCAGCTTTTGCAGTGCCTGGCTATTGAATCACTGAGGCCTGGTTCACCTACTTGCACCAAACCTTCTTATCCCCCTTTGTTCTACTTTGTGTTATTGTCTGGAGTTAAAATGATCAGTATCCCTGTGCCGATGAATTAGATGAGTCTGCCTAATTCTGAACAGCTGCTTTAGCTTTGGGTGGGATTTACCCCTATGCAGAAATTACAGCTTTAAGATCAGCTGTTTCCAATAAACTTAGGTGAGTGAGCCCATGGAAAAGGCTTTGGGCAGCTTCCTGGTGCTCTTTGCAGCAGATCTTATTTTCTGTTAGCTCTGGCTGAGTGGGCACAGGTTTCAGGTACACTGAAACAAACTGTTTGGTGTGGTACATATAAAGCTTCAGGGCCCTTTTGAGCCTTTATTTGTCCTGGTCATTCTTCACCATCAGTCGAGACATTGGTGAGAACAGCGAGGAAAATCTTGTTCCAACGTGAATCCGACCAGGAGATGGCAGCATTGAAGCATGCAAAGAGCATCCAGAAGTTAAAACGCCTTTCCCTGAACTGACAGAGGTAAAAAATTACCTTGATTTAATTAGAACATATACTGTCTTAGCAATACATAGATAAATGTTAATGAAATAGTCCTGTTTTTATTTTTTGTCCCTAACTAGCTAATGCACGTTAGTAAATTAAAAATTTAGGTTTTTGTCTAAATACTGGAGTCACCCTCTCAGCTGGTAATGATTTGATACAAGAATTTTGAAATTCAGTACCCTCTTGCTCAGAAGTTATTATAGTCTTAAAAGGCTACAAAGATAATAGATGCTAATATTGTCACTTCTGCACACCTGCTCTATAAACTGATAATGGCTTTGCTCATCGCTGTAAAATCACGTTTTCTTAAAGCTTAAATTTAAAAAATCTCGAGCCTTTAGTTTTTCGGTGTTATCATCTTCCCACTCCTGTGATATGTATACATGTGCATTAACAGGGCAGAAGAGAGTCTGAAAGCTGGAAAATGGTGTTACCTGACCTGGTAAATAAGGAAGGAGCTTATAGGACAGCACCCATTCTTCCTCTGAAGTTGGTCTGGAGGATCTTGATTCCATCTCTTTACTGCCATCAAAAGATGAGAATAATTCCTGGCTCCAGACATTGCTTGTGAAAATAAGCATGGCCCCTATCAACAGGGTGCTGTTGTCTGGTGCTGTAAGTCAGCCAGGGGCCCACTGCTGGACTCTCTCCGTGGCTGGCTCTGCAGATGTTCTGCAGGGAGCTAATTTGTCACAGGGTCATCCCCAAATCCGGTAGGATGCACCAGGAATGGCCTGAGTCTGTCGGGCTGTATTGTACTCTTCTGTGGCAAGCAACAGGCTACATTTGTGTGAACAGCCAAGAGATTAAAAAGCAATTTCTTCCTGAGATCCTGGTGATCAGGGAGCTGAATGGGCTCCCACCGTGTGAGGTCACATTATTGTCTGCGTTCCATGTCTGTTAATCCCGTAGTGGGTGCAGGTAGGAGCATTGACATGGGCAGTCACTGTGGAGAGGCTGCACAGTTACAGCTTTCACCCTGGGCTGTGCAATTTGCTTATAGCTTTCAGATGTCTGAAAATTGAAGTGTAATTCTCTCCGTGCAGAGTTATCACACTGGTGCTGTTTGAACATATTTATCTAAGAAAGCAAACTGTGGAGACACACGTTGTGTGCTTTTACCTTTGGCAGCATTAGCGGGAAGGCACCGGAGCGATTGAGATCTGAGCGTGATAGAGTTGAGATTTTTCTGCACCCATCTGTCCAGATTCTTACTTTTTAAATAAGATACCTGTGAACTTAATCTTGCATACTTCCCTTTAGAGACCCGTTCTCCACATCAAAAGGCTGCTGGGATTGTTACTGATACAAAGGAAGGTACATATGTAGGAACAAACAAGGCAGCGCGTTGGAAGTTCAGGTGCACAGCGGAAATGTCACCGTTCGGTCTGATCTTGGCAGCTGCAGCTCGTGGCTTTTTGAGTACCAGAAGTGCCCTATGGAGCCAATCTGACAACACTGCCCGGGTGACACGAGCCTTTATTTCCTTTCAGAGCAGCGCGGTGTAATCACTGTTTTTGTTCTTGTGCAGCCACAGACTCCCTTGTAAGCGCGAATTCAAATGGGAGAAACATCAAAGTTAATTTGAAATGAAATGCACCCCAAGTAGTCTGGGGGAAATGGAGACATTACTTTGTAGCCACCCTTCTGCTGCCAACACTGCAGCACCCCAGATGTCAGGAAGCCACGCTGCGCTCTTTGTCTGGTCTTGATTGACTAGATTGTTTTCATCCGAGCCTTTTTAAAGCTTTCCTCCTGCCTCCATATTTTTAAGGAATAAAAAGCTAATATAAGGACATGGAGTGTTATGAAGCATGAAGTTCTATAAATATTTATGCTGAACTATCAAAAAACTCGACAGTTCTTATTTTCTTGACAGATTGGGGTCACTTGTTATTTTTGACCCTGGGAATTGAAGAGCACATGGAGTTAGATCTGTTTGTAATGACTTTTGGATATTGTTGTCTGGTAAACTTGTAGGACTGTAACAGGATAACAGACTTTTTCTTGGTGTCTTCGTGAAAATGAAACTTAAAACTTGTGTTGCCCGTAAATGACCACTCAAGTTATTCCCTCTCTGCAATCTCCAGTGAATTCCTGTACTTTCTTTGACACACATGGATTTCCCACTTAGCTGCTTGGTTTGCCATTTCAGGTGGGCTGCTGTGAATTTGAAGTACTCTGTGATCACCTTTATGTCTAGGAATTGAAGTGTGCTCCTGAGCCCAGCACAGAATGGGATCAAGGAAGGCTGAAAATCTGGCCTGTGATGTCTCCAGTGTTTTGCCACCAGTCCCATCACAGTATTCCTGGAGCCAACCAAAGACAAACTCTGACTAAAAGTTTAAGTGCTGATGAACAGGCATTTTCCAGAGATATAAGATGCTTGTAACTCCCACACTTCAGGATCCTCATTCCTTAAAATTATGTGCACAAAAGCTTAATCCCTACCTGAAGCTGAAGTGGCAAGTGAATGTTTTAAAGCCAAGTCTGGCTTTTTCAGAAAAGCTGGACCTTTATGGCATCAGCTATGTTATTACATCCAGCTGCAGATGCTTTTTCTGCCTTGAAAATTCATTGTCTAGGAAAGGGTCAATCCAGTGCTTCACCTTGAATGAAATCTAGTGCGTGTTTTAAGGTAAATCTCGAATATATTATGTGTATCTAAAGCTGACCAGAATGTCTCTTGCTGTCAGTCACTAGAGGGCACAAAGGAACTACCAAGGAAAGAAGATTGTTCTTAGGATCCTAAATCTCCGGTTCAGATACGTGAAAGCAAGGGGGAAAATTCCTGTAGCTGATAAAGGACGGTATGGCTTCAAAATTGTGGTTTCATTGGTGATTTTCCCCATCCAAATCTAGCTCTAATTTGAAAGTTAAATATTCCAAGGGTCCTTTCACGTTCCTGTTAGTATAATATTGTGTTCAAAAAGTACATGGCACTCAGAGCACATACATAAGCTGCTTATAAACAGTCTTTAAGTTCAACTCCTATAATTACAAAACTAATTTCCTCGTTTGTCAGGTTTCTTTATGAAACAAGTGTCCAGTGTATGAAGAGAGAGGCAGCAAAGGGAATTGCTCTCTGACCCTCTGGTTCTTCTGCAGGTGGCGTGTCTCATACGGGTTCCATCTGAGGTTGTCAAGCAAAGGGCCCAGGTTTCTCCTTCCTCGAGCACCCTCCGGATTCTCTCCCACACCTTGTACCACGAGGTGAGTACAGAGCAGCATTTCTAAGCTGTTTCATTCCGGTTCTGTGCTCTCCCAGCACTTTCCCCATCTATTCTTGTTAAAAGAGATTGGCATGTTAGGATTAAGGGAACCAAAGCCCCACCTCCCCCTTGTGTGTGCACTCGCATGCTCCAAACAGCTCTTTATATGGGGTACCTCCATTTAGATGGGAGAAAAATTTAAAAAAAAAAAGGGATTTAGCATTCCAGGTTCCAAAACTCTGCTTGTATGTATGCACACAGTCCTTGTCTGGGGCAGCAGAACAGAGAGTCTCTGTGTGTGGAATTTGCTGAATGGTCCCCAGTTTTTGAAGCAGGCTCTGGAGGGGGGTGACCTCTGTGGGAGCCAGGAGGAACTCTGGACATGAGTGCTCATCCAGTATTGGTGGCTTTTGAAAAATAAGGGCTTTTGTCATCTTTTCAGGAGTTATGCTATTCCCTCCTGTAGAAACCTGTTCACATCTGTTTTTGCAGAGTCTCACAAGACGTGTTTTTCAGGTTGTATTCCATAAGAGAAAGTGGCTCCTGAAAACACTGTGGGGAGAAATACTGTGCACATTTCTGAGTGTAAAATAAAAGCCAGGAGAAGGAAGACATAAATATGATCTTTAAATGATTCACTTGATTGTTATTTGCTTTCAAATGAAAACTATTGTGATAACCTTGCACAAGAGGTTCACTGGAACTTCTTTCTGTGACTTGATCATTCTGCTCTAAAAGCTGGTGTTCTCAAAAACAGATGTTTTCCCCCTCCTGTGTTGCTGTCCAGAGAACCATAAGCCTTTCCAAACACTTGAATGAACTGCCCTATAATAGTAAACAACATAATTTTATATATGCTTATAAAATAAGTTTTAGTTGTTTTGAATATTAGTCAGCTGGTTAAAAATATAAAATATTTCTGTTGATAAAAGCTCTGAATCAAGGCTAAGAAGGTGAAAATAAAACCCTCTGGCATTGTAAGTAGTGGAACACAATATACAGTGTTACAGTGAATATAGTCAACTTGAGGTTCAGGTGTGACTCTGGGTAAGGCTGCAATGCCTGCTGTGTAATCATTGACTAATTGTGCTCTTTGGCAAACTAATTCCCTGTGGATGATGCTTTCTTTTGTTGTTTTACAGGGTGTTCAAGGACTTTATCGGGGTTATAAAAGCACGGTATTAAGAGAGGTAAAACACTTGTCTTTTTCTCTCTCTTTTTTTTTTTTTTAATTGATTCCTTTGCCTCACTTAGTTTTCTAACAAGAGATAGTTGTTCCGATCAATTGCTTGAACCATAAGCTCTAAATGCCGGCGTATTTCATTGTAGATAAGTTACTAGTCTGTAATTTAAATGGAATACTGATAATGTGCACTAAGAAAAGCTGTGATTCATGCATCCTGTCTCTCAGTTCTGTTGCTGCTAAATTGAAAACGGAGAGAAAGGTATATGTTAACATGAGAAAACCACAAACTAAAGTACTGGAAACTTTCTCAAGTCTTGTGATTGCATCATGTGAACTACATATGCCAACAATGGTGAACTGGTGGCATCAGGCCAAGTTTAGCACAGACAGATTTAGTCTTTCTTTAAATATATTCGTCAGCAGATGCCAAGAGATTATCTGTCATCTGTATATAGGGAGGATTGTGCTCTCTTTTTTTCTTTTTTAATGTGTGAAAGAAATGTATTTAGTCACCCAGTCTGTAGATTTGATATGGCATTACTTAACTCTAAATCAGAAGTACTTCACTATTGGGGAAAAGAAAAAGTGCAGCTAAAAATATTTTTGCCTGCTTGGCAGAAAATAGTTCCTAAACTAAAATCTTTTCATAAATGTAATGTGAATTGCAGGATTAGTGTCGTGGAAGTGTTTGATATGCTGTGTGGACTGAAGGCAGATTATAAAAGAAGTAGAAAAACCTACTGATAAACTCCCAGTCTGCAATAGTTTCAGAGTCAGATCCCAGGAGGTCATCTTCTGACAAAGCAGAAGTTGCATCGTGTGTGTGTAGCTCAAACAAAGAGATGAGGCTTGGTTCCTGTGAAAACAAAAAAATCACAGGTTTGGGTTGGAAGGGACCGTAAAGCTCATCTTGTTCCAACCCCCTGCCGTGGGCAGGAACACCTTCCACCAGACCAGGTTGCTCAACCTGGCCTTGGACATTTCCAGGGATGGGGCAGCCACAGCTTCTCTGGGCAACCTGTGCCAGGGCCTCTCCACCCTCACAGGGAAGAATTTCTTCCTGAGATGTGATCAGACATAATCCATGTTGTTCAGGAAAGTGCTTTATATGTGTATGTGGGGGGGTTTGTCCTCTCCTTACATAACTCAACTGAGTGAAACAGCTTTGGATCTTTCCTCTTTTATTTTTAACCACAGGTTCAGATCTGTTGGCTGTGTTGCCATCGATAATAAACCAGTTGCAAGGCCTTTTAAGCCTTGATTCAATAGCTCTTTTAAAAGCCTTTCTTCATGCTGAAAACTGTTCTTAGATACAGCTATGTTAGCCAACTCTTGTTGCAAGTACGGAATAAAGATGGGTATGACCTAAAGTAAGAAATACAAAACTTAGTGTTTCTTAAAGTGCTGGCAAATGCTAATGCACTGCAGTCTATTTTAGCAGTTTTGAGTGTTTAAAAAATTAGTTATTTGTGCAGAGATGACACCTGCTTTTCTGAAAAGTAACCTCCACCACAGCTTTGTCCTGTACTTATTTTCTGGCTCACTAAACACGTTATTCACTCAGATTTCATTTGCAGACGGGCGAAAAAAGGCCAACAAATACGGATCATTTTGATTTCTCTGAGGGGTTCTGAATAAATGCATAAATTTAGATCCCATTGAATACAGATTTTGCATACTAACAGGTAGATAAAACACACAGTTGCTACTGGGTGCTATTCTCCTTAAAATTTGTTTTGACATATGTCAGGGTGGTAATTAATTTGCAGACCATATTCATGGCACAGTGTGTGACCCTGCTGAGATAACTTTGTTTACTCAAAATGGCAGCACTTTGTTGGAAATTTAATGGGGGTCCTCTCCATTATGTATATTCATAAAAGATCCTTCAGAACTGATTTCAGTTGAAGTATTGCTTTTTGGGAGAATCTGTCCAATAGAATGAGAAATAAATGATTACCAAATGAAATGTGCTTTCTCTTCAAAATGAAACAAATCATAGGTGATGTTCAAAGTGAAAAAAAAAACCTTTGAATTTAACACTGTTAAGATTGATGCATTTTTCTGACATTAAATTTTGTAAAGCAATGTCCAGTTGAGTAAGAGCAGATTATTGCACCTTCAGCTGGAGCTGTTGCAAGCCTGACATTTAATCTTGGGATTTTTCCTTCTCTTTAAGTACATTTCTTCCTTTAGGGAAAGTCTTTATTTTCAGATAAAAATCTATATTAATTCATTATTGGACACATCCAGGTAGCTGCATAGCATGTATAGGCTGACATTTAATTCCAGCTGACGTTTTTACTTACAGAGTTTGTTTACATGCTTTGGTTCTTTACCTACACAAACCCCTTTGTTTAGTTACAGTGGAGTGGGATTTTTTGGATAGAGGGGCTTCAATGCATGATTTTTCACTTAAAAGAAGTAATTGGAAGAAGCTGGGAATATTGATGCTTTTCAGATGATGATATTCTCGCACTGCCAAAGTTCTTGAGCCAGAATTTAAGAAAGGTTAATTTTAGCTGTTGCACTGGGATAAAATTGTGTGTATTACATCAAGCAGATTTCAGTGCCTGGGCAGAGATCTGCTTGCCAGTTGATTGGACTTCAGTGGGAATGAGTCTGTTTATAAATGGAGTGTGATGTTGAAACCTCATCCTTTTGCTACAGCAGATCTTTTCAGGACAGCTTCATGTAATTTGCTTTAGCTGCTGTGCTGCTGCTGTTCTGGTGCAAAGTAGTTGTTTCATCCTTCATTTTTGATTCTCAGTCTTTCACTTATCCCTTTATCTTCTCCTCAGAATACTTTCTGAGCAGATGAATGTTGATAGAGAAAGAAGATGGTTAAGTTTATAATGCTTTTGGAAATAACTGCGTGAACTTCAATGCTTGAAAGTTTTGTCTGTGACCCTTTTCACCTACCTCCTTTTTGGTGACTTTTCTCTCATCTCCGTTACTTTTTGGTCTTCACATCTTGCTTTGATGTAGTTACACTGAACTAATCCTAAAAGGGAAGGGGAAGTGAGGTACAGTGCAGCATTCTGTTGGCAGTAGAAGCCCGAAAAAGACATCTGTGCTCCAAGAGGAAAGCTTTTGTAGTAAAGCACAAAGTGAGAGTATGGTTATTAGGTTGCTGAATGAGACTTTGAATAAATGGCAGAAATTGGAGGCTGTGAAACGATGTGGAATTCCCATGATGTCATTTCCAAAGCAAATCCAAGTGAGAATTGTCCTTTCCTATGGTTGTAGAGTACCAGTGTGCATTGGTGTGGAAGGTGGATTACACTACTAAGAGCAGTCAATGAGCAGGTAAATTTATTCATGTTTTCCACAACAGAGACAAGTTAATTTGTAAAATCTCCAGCCATCTTATAACAAGGCAGGACCAGACTATAAATCCATTGTAAATCCTCTAGAATTTCTTAATGGTAATGTAGTTCTGCTGCTGAGATCTTATATAAGCAAATGGAGCCAGATTTTTAATTCCTGCATAATTCATTTTATTAACTATGACCAAGTAGAACATCTGTTAAAATTCCATAAGGTTCAGTTCATGGGAAAAAGAAAGAAACCCCTGAGTTCCCGTTGGAGCTCTTCCATTTCCGTTCATGTTACAGGACTCCAGCAGATGTCTTAAAGGACATTATTATGAATGAGGGGGCAACACAAAAGGAAAGGAAGTGCTTTGTCCACTTTCCCTGTGTACAATGAGTTACTTCACCCTTGGCATGTCTGTGTGCAGGTTGCATCTTTGCACCAGTAGTGCCACGGTAAATGTTGTGTCCTTTCAGTCATGAGTTACCATGGCTTGGAGGAACTGAGCGAGTGCTGAGTGGGTGTTTTGTGTGCTTCAAATTCAGTCTGTCACTTTAAAAAATATTGCAGATGGACTGGGCTCCAGCTTAGAAATAGATTCAAAAGGAGCTAAAATTAATATTAAACTCTTCTTATCCTCCATGTTGCCTCATAGACTTTTCTGAGACAATTCTCACTCTGGCCATAGTGGCCTCCGTTCATATGGAGGTAGCAACGATGGTTTACCTGTCAATGTTGTTTCAGAATTTATCTCAGAGCTCTGAATTTGAAAGGAAACTACCTGACCCCACTCTGGTAGAGCACAGTATTGGCTTTGCTTTCAGTGAGATGGCCAAGTCGTGCCTTTTGGAAGTCCCAGTTTGTTAAGTTAGTACACTTGTGGGTTGGTTCGGGTTTTTTCTGTTTGGTTTTTTTTTTTCCCTGAAATGTATTCAGGTCAGAGCCTAAATGGACAAAGGCAGCTGTGCTGTCTTGGGAGGGAGAGAGCACTCCATGGTATGTTAAGTTTGGGGAAAAGAAGGACAGCTAGTTCCAAATATGCCTGTTGCATTAATGAGTGGCAGCAGTGTGACAAACAGCAGCACACTCAGGCTCTTCCCAGTTCCAGAAAGCCAAGAAGTAATAATGTCTCCTGAGGAGGAGAAGGTGCTGTTTGGTGTGTGTGTTCCACAGAACTACTGTCCTGTAGTAAGGTGTGTCTCAAAAGGGCTATGGAGAATATGCATCTCTGCAGATGAAGAAGGAGGCAGGAGGACAGAAACCAACAAAAACTCCTCAAATGATTTGTTTCCAGGAAGAGGGAAACTAAAGCAACTAGCAGCAAAATGGGCCTTACAGGCACACCTGCTGCGTATTCCTAAATTTAAGGGGTCAGTGAACAAAGGATGCTGAGAGAGGTTTGTATAAAAATGTGAAACCCAGCTGAGATAGGTTGACCCTGTTGACTGAGGGCAGGAGGGGCTAAGCTCGATAGGGAACACTCTGCAAACAGGGAGCCCAGTTTGTTTATTCACTCAAGGTAGTTTTGCATGTTTTTCTTTTGTTAGGACATCTTTATATAAATATCCTGTTCTCCTAGCTGTTAGAGGTGTTTTTTTTTTAAAGTTTATCTCTGTTGCTGTAGGACAGAAAGAATGTTATTAATACATTCTTTGACTTGCACAATTAAAACTTTGATCTTCTGTCATTCTCTGTGTATTACATAGCAGATGTCGATAGAAATAGGCAAACAGGACACTATCTTAATACAATATTTGGAAAAATAAACATCCTCCTTAATGAAATATGTGCAGTATCTGTCTTTTGTTACCTTCTGGAAAACTGAGCTGGCTTTATGTTATTTTGTGATTCTAGATAGATTAGATTTAACCAGGAATTTGCCATTCAGGAGCCATAGCACTGGGGTTTTGTCTTTTACTGAGCAACCAGCCTTTCTTTGGCTTGGGGTTTTCCATATAGAACATCAACAGTCTCATGAAAGGGATGGGAGCTGTAAAATGGATTAAAGAGCTATGTGGAAAATTTTACAGAAGTTATATGGCATGATTAATGGGAGGAAAAATTGAAAAATAAGTCCCTGCTCCCCCTTCTCCTTAACGTCACTTTGTCTTGGAAAACCTATCTTGTATCAGCTCTTAGATCACTTTTACACTTGTATCCTGCTAGATACCAATATTCAAGATATTTTTTTATCTTGAGCGGTGTATGAGGGTTAAGGTAATTCTTGAGGGATAAGAGCAGGGGACAAGTCCATCCTCAGGGGTAAGGGCTCAGGCACATCACAACTCCTGACTCTGGAACACCAGTAAATGGATAAAAGGAATAACTGTCCTTTGCTGCTGTAGGTTGTGCTCATTGTCTTCTCCCTGCAAAAGCTGGAATATTACTTGGAGATGAAAAATGGAGATCTCACAAAGCACTTACAAATGTGTTTCACAGACCACAAAATAACCTGTTTTTTCTAATTTACAAGTTGTGGGAAATAGGCTTTGTGGCATGCCTGAATGGCAATTAAGCTGGCCAGGGTGGACAGAGGCCTAAAGCAAATTCCTTGAAGTCTGGGGGGAAAGAGTGTCTTTTTTTTTTTTTTTTGGTCAAGCATGTTGAGTGGTCTCAGATTTTCTGGTTGAACCCTCTCCCTCAGACCAGGTGCAGAATCCATGCAGACTGGCCAGAAGCAGAATTCTGCCATCCATGTGCAGTTCGCCAATGGAGCACACAGTTATTGCATCTCCCTGACACCAGTGGGTGTCTTCAGATGAAAAGAATTTCATATATGCAGAGTATTTCTGTGCTTTGAAAACTACAGCCTAGCATCTGGGGTCTTTGAACAGAAAAACACTTTGAAAGCCTTGTGAACTGAAAGCACCATATGTGATTTGATAATGCAGATTCTTTCCAACTGAATGTGTGTGCAAGCAGAGTCTTGCAGGAAGCCTGCTCTGCTCCAGGCTTCAAACAGAGATACCATTTTCATACATTCTCAAAGCAGTTTGTTAAAGTGTTCCTGCAAATGATGTTTTCTGTAGCATTCAAGGGGTAGGAATGTGTCTTGTGGGTGAGTAGCAGCACTGTGGGCAAGATCAGGTTGGGAAGAAGAAAATGCCATGAACAAAAGTTCTGGTTTCCTTCTTGCTGTGACATTTTTATTTCTTTTGTTGATTTTTTGTTGTTGTTGTTGTTGTTGTTTTTGCTTTTTAAATCACCTAAGAACTGTATTTCTGACACTGATTACTTTGATTTTTGAAGAGTACACTCCATGTGCTCTGTCCAGTGGAGAACATGAATTTCTCCACTGTGCTCCCCCACCTAAATAAAATTATGTGTTACAAAGGATCAGGAGGAGGTTGCAAATCCCTTACAAGGGAGAACACACAAAAGGCATCCCTTTCCCTCCTGAGAAGGTGGGACTGTGACAAGAGGGAGGACAGGCATCAAGAGACAGTGTCCTCGTTTTAAAAGGAGAAAAGGCTTAAAATAGGAACACTAGTAAGTAACAAATAAGGGATTATAAGGGATGTTAAAACAAAAAAAAGCTATCTGATATGAAAATATTCAAAACTTCTGGGGAGACTAAGGATATTAGAGTTAATGGAATAACTTTTAATCTTGGAATCATAGAGTTATTTAGGTTGGATAAGACCTCTCAGATCATCGAGTCCAATCATTAAGCCAACATTCCTCCAACACTTCCACCCGCACCTCCACATGGAGACCAGAGTCTTCTATCACTGTAGCCTGATAGCTTGACACTTTTTTTTGTGGGTGAAACAATTTCTGGATGTCTGTGCTGAAGTGGGTAATGCTCTAACCGTACAAAAATACATGTATGTATGTATCTGTTTATATAAAATCTGTACAAAGATCATACAGATGTATCTACATGTAAAATAGGGTATTGTTTTTAATAATTCCTTGTCAAGGGTTTTGGACTCTCTGAAGAAACTAGTCCCATAAATGTATGTGGTCGGTGTGGAACAGCAAGCAATTTAACAATTTTCTGAAAGCACAGGACTGTTTTTCATGGGTGAAATTCTTGCCTGAAGTAAACCAAAACACGATTTTACAGTGGAAGGCTTTCACCAGTGGGATCACGCTGCTCTCACTATTAATACCAACTACCTGGTTTTTATGCTTAGGTTACTATTACCTCATTTCTTTATACCTGCTAAAAAACAGAAGAAAAGAATCAGCAATCCAAGAGTTGAATCTGTAGCCCAAAGGGTAAGGTGAGGGTGTGAAAAAGAAACCAGATCTGTGGCAGAGAGCTTATGTGATTTATCAGTTATGATAATGTTTGGAAGCATGGCTAGAGAGGCACTGGTGAGAGTCGGCCCCAAGAACAGTTCTTCCAAGTGCTTAATGCACATCGTGCTTCAGTTTTTTTGAAAGGCTACCTTCTTATTATCTTGCAGGAAACAGGAATTGATCCCAGTGTTTTGAGCACAGGAGAAGTGACCTTCATAAAAGAAAATACTCAAAGCCCTGCCTGGGTTCGGGATATTTTAAGGGCCAGCCAGACTTGGGAAATGAAACAGCTTTCTTAGCTTGCTTAAAGGGGAACCTTGGGAGTGCACTGGCAGTCAATCAATTCACTTGGACAGGTAAAGGAGAAGTAGTTAATTTTGGGCACGGGAAGTCTTTCTTCTAATAAAACAAACAAACAAACAAACAAACAAAAAACAGAAGGAAAAGGGACCGGTCTCTTGCCGGCAGTGCCCGCAGTCCGACACCAGAGGGCAGCAGCGCCCGCACTTGGCAGCGCCAGCCCAGGGGTGCGGGGATCGAATTATGGGATGACCTGAAATTGGTCCTGGATGTGGATGTGGATCCTGAAACTGGCTTGGCCCTAATCCTGCCTCTCAGCCCAGTTGGTTTGATTCTGGCCACTAGTCCTGCTGAATTTCCTGGGGAATTCAGACGTGTGAGGACATGGGGAGAGCTTTAGTTTAGGGATGATTTTTATGGGTTGCTGGGTTTTTTTGACTTCAACCAGGTTTTCATATGATAGAAATGGACTACATAAGGTGTGTAGCATTCCCCATGTATTCTTGCCCAGTGGAATAAAGCCTAGGTGACACAAAGAAGAGGAGGGATGATGGGTGATTCAGCACAGATCCTGACATTGCAGTTTCTGGGCTGTGTAATAAACTGTTTTAAATTTTACTTTTAGCATCAGTTTTTGCTAATATTCTACATTTTTTTAGCTTGTCTGTTTTTAAGAAAAATCCAGTGAGATTTGTAATCTTTGAGATGATCTTAATTTGAAAATCCCATGTCACTTTTTAGTGTCAATGTAGTTGGAAATGCATGTGGGGGGTGGAGCAGGAGAGACCAGTGCTAACATGATTTTCATTATTTTTATAGAAATGTAAGCAAGGCAGGCCTGGTGTGTATACTGCAGATGGAAATAGTGTTATTAAACCAGGCTCTTATCTCACTTTTATTTTTCTGTTAATTTTATAGAAGCCAGTAAAGCTTAAGGCCTGCAAATTTTCTTTTTATGTTGGTTGAATATGTGAACATCATTTTCTTGCTTTTCAAAGCCAGCAGGTCTAGAGTTTGGCCTGAACATTTTGCCATCACACTGCACATGCTTGGGCCCCTCTGCCAGATCTGGCTGTCCCAGGATTGATTCTTTCCCAGTTAAAGGCTGCTGGTGATGCACAGTATGTGACATGGATGAATTTCTGTCCTAAGCAGACTGAGGCATCTCAGTGCTCTTTCAGATATAATAAACCCTCAGAACAGAGGCAGAAACATAAGCCAGGATACTACCCCTGCTTTCCAGTTGGAGAACAGGTAGTGCTTTATATTCTGTGCTCACATTTGGCACTGCAGAGTCTCTTAATGTAAAAGTGAAGAGCAAATAAAGAAGGATCCACAAGTATCAGAACAAATAATATGCTCGTACCTCAGTGGGAGGTTATCTGCTCCCTCCTTGCTTCTGCTGATATGAAATCCTGAAGTGCAATAAAACATTTTAGGAGTCTCATGAAACACAAGGCCATAAGGCACTTAACTGAACTGAATCTTGTCTTGCTGACTTTAATATGCTGAATGCCAATTTAAGCAAAATTTGACCCAGTATTAATCTTGCCACTGGCTACATACCTCACAAGTTTTGAGTGCATGTTTTTTACCCGTTTTCCTCCAACCTTCCCAGCATTTTGCCTTCTGGCCTGTACAGCTGTGCTGCTGGTATCCTTTCTATTTCTGGAAATGACCCGTGCAGTTAGGTCAGTTTGTTTTAGCCTTGCTCCTTGTTGCTGAAGTAGAATAGCACATTTCCCCTAACTGCATGAAAGCCAGGGTAAGACAATCTTGATAAATATGATTAATGGGCCTCTCTGCTTTACTCTGCAGCTGAAGGCTTCCTGAGATTCTGTGTCAGCTGGGATACAGCTCCCCAAACCAACCTTTACAAAGAAAGTATGTCTCAGGTTCAATTATGTTGTTAAAGACATTTTTATTCCCAGATTTTGCTATAGGAAAGTCTTTGCAATTGAAATTTGGTAATAAGAGTCTGATGGGGCAGTTTTGGAAGGAAAAGTAGTTCATAAATATGGGTGAGTTTGGATGTCTTCCCTCTGTCCTGTTACTTAGAAGTTTGTTGGTTATGTTTCCTGAGACTGAAGTTAAATCTGGGGTTAGTGAGGTGTTCAATTCCTTGCCCTGGCCAGCAGGATAGGAACTATTACAGGAGATAGTAGCAAGTGATGGCAGCTTTGAGTCAGTTATAACTTGTCAGTACATGGGATATATTTGTAAGTTACTGTTAAGTTGATCTCCAGTAGATTTTGACAGAAAATTCTTTCCTGTTGTCCTTTTTGTCAAAAGGCAAAAAAAAAAAAAATCAGTATCATATTATCTCAATGGAATATGTTATTTAGAGACTCCAGTAGTTGGAGAACTGCTCCTTCAAAATGGAATTTAAGAATGTGGGGGGGAAATCCCCACATTGATGTGAGTGATAACAAAACAAAATGTGTGATTGGCATCAAGGAACACTGAGCTTGCACCCCTCTATTAGTTACCAAATGCTCAAATTTGTGAGGGTATTCTGAGAGCTGTTCTTAAAATTCAGAGGCCAGATTTGTGCCCTGCATGTGGGAATTGCTGGCTGCAGCACAGGCTGAATCCATCCAGCTTTCCTGGTGACTGCTCTGCCATTGTAATTGCACAGCAGCTTTCTCAATAATTGAGTGCAAGTCTTAATAGCAAATAATCCTCTTGAAGTCGCTCCCCCTCCACTGCAATCAGAGGAGAGCTTTGTTAAGGCATTAACTAACAAATTAGCTACTAAATACTGGTAATAACCTATTTCCCAAAGATTGCTTTTTAATTATAGCCTAAGCTGTGTGATTCCTGAAATCGCTTCTTTGGCAAACCACTGTTTGTGATCATTTCCAAGCACAGTAAGTAATTGGCAAAAAAAGTAGTTTTTAAGTCTTTTCTGATACCTGAACACACTTTGCTTCTATATTCCTGCCTGCAAGAGTACAATTCCACTGTTACTAGTATTTTAATTTAAATGTATTAGGCTGTGCTGTGAAATTGTTGTTTTAGTTTCACTTGCATGAACAATATATGGCTTCATTAGATTGTTAGATAGCACAGATATTTTTCCACTCAATTGTTACAAGAAACTTTTCCTATGAGACAGAAGGAATTAACCACTTTATTTTTATATGTATTGGTTATTGCAAACTATTTATTTTGCTAATCTGTGTCACAGCAACCAATTAGAGAACTAAATTATGTTTAGCTTTTGGCAAGAGGGGGTATTTTTTTGTATATTCATTACTTTTCCTCCCCAGATTTCAATAAAGGCTGCACATATTCCAATATATCATTCTGCTTCCCTTCAAACCTGACTTTTTTATAAGGGAGCACAGCCATCAAAATTGGCAAGCGTTAAGCTTGATAATTAGTTCAATATAGTGACCAATTCTGTGAATTACGAGTTCAAAGCAACACATGGACGTGGATGAAATCAGATTTTGGCATTTCTCACTTAGATTGTTTCAGGACACTGCTGGAGCTTCTTTGATCTGTAAATAACAACTGCAGTTCAGTGCCTTACTTAAAATACATCAAACGCATTCATGACTTTTGCTTTTACATGTAGACTTGACTTCTAGTTACAGTTTTGAATCAGACTTATAAAGCTACTCATGTTTTGGGATTTCATGGAGAAAGCTACCAAAGAGAGCTCTTTTCATTCTTCTTGTTTTAAGAGAAGCAGCAAACACTTCTCTGGTGTGATGTGCACCCCAGACTACACCAACAGGTGCTTTACCAAGTCAAAAGTGACCATCTCCTGGAGTGCAGATCCCCTACAACCTGTTAGCAATGGGTGTCTTCCTTTCTTCTTTCAGCAGTACAAAACAAGTGAACCAAGGGTTTATTTTCACTGAACTCTGTGGTGATCTACTTTCCCTGCTGCAGCTTGCACAGACCAGCCTTTTTCCCGGTTCTGAACTTTTTGTTGGTTTGAACTCTGCTGTGCCAGCCAGCAGGCAGGAGCTGGAGATGACCAGACAAGCTGTATTTGTTACTCCTTAAGGATATACACAGGTGCTGAACCAGTTCAGTAAGTCATTGCCTTTCAATAGTTAGTTAACTGCACTACCTCTGGGCTTATCTTATAAAAGAGCTGTATGATTTCTTGGTAGCAAAGGAATATGGGGAATTATGGCTTCTTGGTGTTTTACCACCAGCTTTCCAGCTGGGTAACTCCACTGCTTCAAATTTAAGTGTTTGGCATAGAAAAGTTCAGCATCCAGCAGTGGTGCAATGGGGTTTTTCTGCTCCATGGTTAGTGTAATTACCCAGGTTCTACACAAACACTTAGTAGTTTTCATAGGGCTTTGGGGTCTACTGAGATAGAAACTCCATTTTCTCTACAACCCTTAATACACAACAGCCCTGTCCCTTTTCTGGTTATAATCCCTTGATATGCTGTGCTTGGAGCTTTTATTGCTGTGGGTGGCAGATGGTAAGACCTGAGCAGGCATGTTAGACTTTGCATGAGGGGATCAGATCCATGTTCTGTCCAGTGTCTTGTCTCTCCTTGGGACCAGATGTGGAATCCTCAGGGAAGTCAGGACGTAGGAAAGGTGCCCTGCTGTGTTTCAGGCTCACAGCTGGCAGCTGTTACAAGACAAGCATTCAGCCTCCCTTCTGCGAGTTCTTGTTCTTACCAGCACCCCTGACAAAAATGACTGTAGCAATAGGTACTACAAATCCTGAACTTTCACATTAACCCTTTTAAATGGATGCAGCTGGCTCAGAGTTTTCTTACACTGATGATTGATATTTTGAGGGGGAGGCAGCTTATATTTATTATATGAGAAAACAAATTATCCTTCCTACTTATTCTCCATCCATCTATCTTTCCTTTCGAGACTGCTCCAAAACACCCTTATTTATTTCTGCGTCCTGATTTGCAAAACATCACTTTACTCAGATAAACTTCTAATTCTTGTGGGCCAAATCATGCTCCCATCAGTATTCTCTTGCTGACTTTCCTCTCAGCAGATTGTAGGCCAGCAAGTTGGGTCACAATCCAAGACCACGTGCCTCCCAAACCTGTGAGGCAGAGGCTTCTCCAGGGGGGCTGCATGATGGTCTCTTACCTTTGTTGCAGAATCTTTTGAATATTGCAGCTCACTGTTTGGAAAGTGATAACCAGAGGAACATCTGACAAAGCTGTGGGTAGAGAAGATGTTTCAGAAAGAAATTCTTGGCAGCTTTTGAACAACTTCATTCCCCACCTGTCATTCCTGGCAGAGGATTTCACTTCTGTGTCAGGGCTGTACACATCCAAAGAACCCTGAGTTTATGTAGAGATAATGTGATATGAGAGAAATAGTTGACATCAAAATTCAGCTGGAACTGACATGAAAAAGAAAATAGCAGGAGAGGACAAGGAAAACCTAAGGAGTGGCACAGTGTGAGCACTGAGGTGCAGTGAAAGGAATTGGTGCTGTTAGTGTAGTCTCGTGTAAGTCTATATATGTGTTTAATTTGTTAACTTTGAATTTTAGATCACTGAGAGATGCTTATTCTGAATATTTACTGGTACTAACCATTATTTTCAGAACATGGAGTTTCTGAAAGAATGCAATTAGAAACTAAGCTCAGGAATTTCTGAGGCAGGTCAGGCACTTCTGGCCTCAACTGTCATTGACTGGAAGAAGAATAAAGCTCACAGTGCCTCTGCAGATCACTGAAGCATTCCCTTCCCTGATGTTATGATACAGGTCAGATGGTCTGTTGAGAGACAGTATGAATGTGCCTGGTGGATAAATGTTCTCTGGGTAAACTTGGATGTTACTGTTTCTTCTCACCGTGCCTTTTATGATCCACATCTCTCAGACTGATGTGAATATGTAAAATATGAAATGCTTTGAGAAAACAAGTGTGTGTGCATCTAACAACCACAGAAAGAATGTCTGAGAAGTGAACTGGATGCTATGGTGAAGTTTCAAACACCAGACAGCAGAAGAGCCTTGATGTGTTTGTTTTCATTCCTGTTTCGTGATTGTTGGTGCTTGATTCAGAGTTTTAGGAGCGTGTTTGAAGAAGGCAGTGTGGTTTTGTGATTTAAGGGGCTGGTGAACTGCTATGGCCTCTGTGCATGGTGACTGAAGGGAAACTCACCTTGCCTAGATGGTCCAGATGCCTGTGAGGGAAAACAACAACAATGTGAGTAAGACACCGTTAAAAATAAATGCTGTGGGTTGGCACACCGTGGGGAGAGAACTCTGCCTGAGATCCTGCTGGGCTGTGCTGTGTTCAGAGGGGCAGAAGGCAAGATGCAGAAGATCTTTAGGTCTTTGTTTTACTCTAACATCTGAATCAATGTGTTGCACAGATCCACGGGTCAGGTGAACGTAAACTGTGCTGTTGGAATTTATCCGGCCGGTAACTTAACCTCTGACTCACCCCGGCACTGGTACAGCATTACAAATGTCGTCTTCAAGGAAGGATGAACAAATTTCTTAAGCCATTGGGCACAAACAAAACCTTCAAAATCAGTCAAGAATACCTCCTTGTTCCACTGCTCCGTCACCCCTCGTGCCCTGGAATGTATTTATTGCGGCTAATGCTAGGAAAATTCAATCTGTCCATCTGTGCTCAGAGTGAATCAAGGTGCCTTTCCTCGTCTTGTCCAGCTCATGTTTAGTTCTGTGTCCTTTAAAAAGTTTCCAGACCACCAAGTGTGATGAATCTCAGCTTAAGCATATGAATATCTGTGCTTTGACAAACGAACCTCTTTTGTTGATATAGGTCAGCAGAAGGGAACATAAAGAAGGGGATGCAAAAACATGATTTTCTTGACAGACCCAGCGCTTTAGGAATTAACTAATCTTGGCCACAGGAATCCTGTGCATTACTAAGGGACCTGAAAGGAATGTGTCCTCTCACCTGTGATTTTATTTTACCTTCATGCTCTCCCAAAAACACCAGCCATGCAGAGCTCCCACTAACAGGGGGGGAAGGAGCTTGGTACTTCCAGAAACAAATAAGGCTTAAATACATGAATTGGAAATGGATCTTGTGTGTGTAAGGGAATTCCTATTGCTGAATTTCCTTTCTCTGGATTTCCCCCTGTTTGTAATTGAAAAAGGGAGCAGACCTGAGTAATAATGGTAGGAAGAAGGCAACTCAAGGATCCAGTATGAATTTTGCCCTGTAACTGGAAGATCCTGCCTGGGTTATGGGGATATGGACACTGAAACATGGGACTTCTGGCTGAGGTTTGATCTCTCAGTCTCCTTGGAAATTATGATCTTGAAATAAGATGGCCTAGAATGGCTTGAATTATTTATTTTCCCAAGGCCCATGAATTGCCAACACAGGGAGTACTTTTACTGTAAAAAATACTGTGTATTTAAAGAGAATTCCTTGGTTTTGAGGATAAATGTGACCTTGATTAAATTATTTCTATTTTTAATCAACTCTAAGGTTTCTGGAACTTCTAAAGTTCTCAGCAGCTGTTTCTCAGATGTTTGCTGGCCTCTTGGCCTCACAGATTTCCCCATCTCCTTGGGAGGACTGAGGACTCTGAACATCCTAAGCAGCCAGAGATAACATTTTGTGGCCAAGAAAGACTAAGTGGTGCCCTGAGCTCGGGAAAGCACTCTGTAAATGCTCTCTAGAGCTTCCCCACAGAGGTTGTGTGTTAGAGAACCCTGTTAAAGAGCACTTCAGCTTTAGTAGTTGTACGCTGATCCCCAAACACTGGATCTTCTTTCTCTGCCAATCTTTCTTTTGTGCATCATGCTTCCTTTGAGAGCAGAACACAGACAGAATCTCTTAGGCTCTCGCTTTGCTCTTTAATCCATCACCACAAACCAGAAATCCTTGGGGTTTAAGCAGCTTCACCATTTATTTACACAGGTCTGCAGCGGCTTTTTGTTTTCTTTGTTGTTTCATCTGTGGTTTTCCCCCTGCAGTGTTTTGGATGGTTCTGTGTTCTGTAGGAAATTCTGAAAGGCTGTTGAGCTATTGAGCTCCTTCTGCAGCCTTTCCTGCGAACTGGAGTTCCCAAATTGAGTCCCTCAACTCAGCTAAGATGCCTACAGATGTGTTTGAGGTGTTTATGTGACATTCACAGAAGTTTTTGGAGCTCTGTCCCTACCTCTGTCTTTTTTGTCTAAAATCAGAAGAGGAGTTCAAAGGCTAAGAAGAGGGAAAAGTGGGTGATTTCATGCACCACTTCAGCAGCAAAGCAGTCTAGAAATGCAGTTCTGTATAGTCAGAGATAAGATGTCAGTAAATATCCTACTGAATGGTTCATGTTCTATTACTTATTGGTACAGCAGGGAAATGAGTAATTTTTGGAGCCAGATTACAAGCATATGGTGAGGGTAGAAACCTTAGTACTGATTAAGTATCATTATCCACATGGTTAACTAAAATTGTACCATCCAGACATTGTGATGGAAGGCAAAACCCAACAATGCCAGCGGAGTTTGGATGAAGGCCATGTTATGGTGTTAATAATTGGCAAAGGCACTGGGTTTTACTGTACTAACCAAATATTGTCATTTATTGTGTGTCAGGTACCCACTGAAAATACATGGGCTACAGTCCAAATACCTGTGGAGATTAACAAGTTGAAGTTTAGTTCAGGGCACTCCTGAACAGTCAGGTATTAAAAATGAGAAATACTTGTTGGTACAAAATGTCCTCATGCTTTGTGAGCACAGATGTCCTTTCAGGAGTTGTTGTGGGGAGTCTGTGAGTAACCAAACCACGATGCAGGTCTGAGGCACCACTTTCCTTTTCCTGGTAGATATGAGACTCTTTAATTGGAGATTTAGTTATGGAATTTTCTTTGTATGAGCAGAATTCCGTAGTTTATTATAGTGAGATGCCTGAAATAGCCAAAAAAAATCAGCCTATAAAGGAGGATCAGGGAGTTTAAAGCCAAGATATTAGAACTGAATGGTGTTCTTTGGGCATTGAGCTGTAATGGCCTTTACCCACTGGGAATCAGACTTGCAAATGCTGTGTGCTTGCAAAGGTGGAGTTGTTCCATTGTTGGATTATTTACAATTAATTGTATCCATGCCAGATAACTGTGACAGGTACCTGAATGGACTTAGAAATCTTTTTCTTAAAGATATCTGGTACTTTGCTGCTTTTGAGCTTTATCACAGTCAGGCTTTATGTAAACCTGTCAATGTTATTTCCACCATTGGTGATCTTATTTCTGACTTCAAGCACTGCTATTTAATTCTGTCAAAAGTGTTTCCGTAATTAAATTTATAGTGCAGCTTAATAACAGTTCAGAGAGCATAAAGCTCCCAATGTGGCTTAGTTCTATTTGAAAATGGATACTCAGGCTACAGTTTGCATCAGAGACAGTAAAATTGGATAGTATTTTATGACCCTAAAGCTTTTTTCTGCTCAATAACACCTTGACATTCCATCTTGTTATGATGGAAATGATTTCTGTACAGGCGTGTTTTGAAGTATTTTAATACATTAAGAAAAATCACAATGAAACAGAAATGTTGGCATTTCTGTGTATTAAGACCTGTCCTGCTCCCCAGGCTCCTGTTAACTCAAGTGTCAACTGCTTGAATGAGATGTTTGTAGGGTCAGTCTACTTCCAAGCATCTAGGTGGAAGGTATCCTGGTTTCTTACTTGATGCAGCATGTTGAATTAACAGGAAGTTATTAGTACCTTGTCTCTCTCCTTCTCGTGTTTTTCCATGAGAATAATCAGAAGATAGTTTATTGCTTAACAAAGAACTGATTAATTTCTTCTTCTTTGACAGTGAAGAAATTACAACCTTAGACAACCCTATTGACCAAAAGTGTTTTTCAGGTTTTAGAAACTGAAGTATCAGTAATATGGACACAGTGCAGATGCCCAGATGCCCCAGCTTGAGTAAACTTTCTGATCAAGGATACAGGTGTACCTTTGGATGAAAGAACACAGCATTGAGCGTTGCTCCCTTTTTAGCATGAGCTTTACCCCAATATATCCTTTAATGCCTGTGCTTGGACTACCAGAAAACCTTTGATTACCAGTGCCTATAAAGAGCAGATGGTATCTTCTGCATCTGTTTTTATATGAGAAGGTATTGAGTATAGATTGAGACCGTGCATATTCTAAATCAGCTGTGTCTGTAAACTCCATTTCAGCGTTACCTGCGCTTTGAAGAACTTCAGATATTTAATATGTCTACAGACATCCCATAAATTCTTATTCACCCCACCTGCCTCCATGTGCTAAGTTCCTGCTGTTACAAGTAGGGCTTTGATGAATATTTAGATTGCACTGTAAAGTTCTTTCTTTCAAAGATATGGATTTTCCTCATGGAAAAATATGGATTTTTCCTCATGTTCAGAAACACAAGGAGAAAATGGTTCTTTTATGTCCACAGTTCACCAGTGTTGCAAGTGGGGTGGGAATGAACAGTTATTCCTAGAGGTACACAGAGCAGCAAATATGGGTTCCTATTACTCCAAAAGCTTGATCAAAACCCCCAAATTTAGTGTATACTTAAAATTTTTGGTACTAAAACCATCTCTTTCCCTAGTTCTGAAATGACTGCCATAATCATCTTCTTGATGGATATTGTTCTGTGTTTGTTACACGCTTGTTAATCCTATGACCTTCCCTCCCTCCTCTCCTCCACCTTTCCAACCATCTATCAGAAGTCCCAGATACGTTATAGGAACCTGGCTGGGATTTCTTTGTTTTCCCTCTCCAGGAATCAGCTATTTAGTCTGAGGTAGAGTTTTACACATGCAGCTGTCTGAAATTGCAGCCCCCTTTTCTGAAAGGGGATGTTTACTGCCTCAGTAATACCAGCTAGAAGTCCTGCTTTATAGCATTCCATCAGCAGGAGCAAGGTGGAAACACTAGTAAAAGGCTGAGGTCTGAGGCTTTCATTATTGCTTTTGAGTGTCATTACTGTCCTTGTAAAGCTACAGGTAAGCCAATGTTCTTGGGAGAACTGTGTGCCCCTTATCTGTCCAGAAGGTTTATAGAGCTTTAGATTTATCAGTTTTCATCTTCCTTGCCTTTCATCACAAATGACCTCTTTGTGGAACTCTCTAGTAGACAGCTGTTCTGTCAGAGTTGACTTTAGGAGGTTTCCCCTAGAGCTTCCTGGAAGACCTCATAATTTAATGGTTTAATTTTATGTTGAAGCATTTGTGTTCCATGAGAAAATCTCTGGTATGGGTGTACATACATCCCTCCAAAAGCAAAGTTGAGGTGTTGCAATTACTGAAGATATTTCTATTACAATGTGAGGATCTGACTTTTTACCATCCTGATAGAGGACTCAATAAGAAACCTGGATCCTGTATATGCTGCTTTAGGCTTCAAAGCCACACTGGAGATCTGCAGACGTAATATGAACATTCTCTGTGTTGCTGGGGAATAAGATCCACAGGTGAGATGTATTGTTAGAGAAAATGCTTATACAGAAGTTGTTTTCCCTTCAGGGAATTTATGCTTCTGAATGCAACAGTAATTGTTAAAGAGAAGAGGCTGTGTTCTCAGGTGGACCTCATGTGTGTTATCTTTGCACAACTGAGCTGGCCCATTATGTTTGAGTCCTTCAGCCACTGCTGTAATATGAATAATCCAGAGAAACACGATCAAAAGCAAAGCCTTACTGTTTTACTGACTGTCCTCTCAGCAAAAGGTCATCTTTGAGCTGCTGACCTTCTAGTCCAATGGACAAGATGAAGGGCTACCATTTTTTCCAGATGTCAGTTCCAGAAAGATGGAGTGGTTTGCCTGAGGTTATGATCTGAACTTCCCATGCAGTTGGGGCATTCTCCTCATTGCCACAGCATTTTCAGAAATGAAAGACTATCTTGCTGCCTCACTTAGGGGTTTTTGTTGTGAACTAGCACTTGAGCACACACGTGGCATTTTGCAAGGCACTGAGGGCTGAAAATGTCACACTGTCTGACTCTGCTAATGACCTACTCCAAAATTTGGTGTATATGTATGGGGCCTTCTCTACTGTTCACTTTTGAGCCCCAGAATAACACAGTCCTGTAGCTCAAGCTCCTGCAGCACAGTGTGCCTCAGACTATACAGGCTTGCACAGACTCTTAGGGCTGTACTTGTTTCCCACAATTTTCTGCGTGTTTGTCTCTAAACGAACCATGAAATGATTCAGTGCCCGCATGTGGTTTTAATAACAAGCGTATGTGGGCAAATGAGAAAATACAGAATGTTCAACTGGAAGGTTCCAGCACATGCTATGGGTTAAAATCTAAGTAGGTTTGTAGTGCAGTGATTGTCAGAGTTGGTTAATTAATTTTGGGTTGCATGACATTTTGGATGATACTTTTCTCTCTAACCTTGTAGCAACTGTTGAGTAGTGGAAGACTATACTTAATCAAGGGCAGATTTGGAGCAATAAGCTCCAGCTTGATCTTCACTGGGTTCTGATTGTTTTTCTGGGAAGTTTGTGTGATGTTGTTGATTTTTCGGCTTTTTTGTTTTGCTGCTGTTGTTGATGGTTGTTGGGGGGGGGGTTGGCTTCTTGAGAGAGACAAAGAAAGTGCAGTAAGTAACTTTCTGATGATGTTTAGCTGAGAGTTATATCAAAGGCTTATACGTCCATCTCTTGAAAACCAGAACTGCTGTTGATTTGTTCTGGCTATTGGTGGTCTTTTCAGAGTACAGAGCAGTCCTTCCCTTTGCCACTAATCCTCAGCTTTTCAAAATGCTTCCAAAACAACTTCCTGTCCTTCATTATTATTTTGTTAGAGAGCAGTAAATGCTTAGATTTTCAAAACTAGTTTAGTGTTCCCTTCTCCCTGTTCACCTCTGATGTTTCCCTTTTTCCATGCTTACTGAAGGGAGATTGGAATATCCCACTACCCTGAGATCAGCAGAAGTTTGTTCTGTCAGATGAGAGAATCTCTCAGACTATTCTGACTCTGTTTTCTTTTGCTCCCAAACTTGAAGGGTTAATGTTGAATTAGACTTAACCAGCTTTTTCTAACAATCTGGCTTAACCTTGCTGATGAAATACACAGTGAGAATTGCCTTTGGCAGTCTTTGATGTCCTTGTGCAGGAAAGGGAGGAAGAGTGCTGGAAAAGCCACAGGAAGGTAAAATGATAAATAAAGACAAGTACTTGAAAATTTGCTGCAAAGGAGAAAAGAAAAATCTGTTTCTTTGCCTGTGATGAGGAGGTGAAGAAGTAATGACTTAAATTGCTCTGGGGAACTATCCAACAAAGCAGCACCTGAGCTGATCATCTGTGCAGTCCATCCATCAGGACAGGCTGATAAAATAAGTTAGACAGACATGTTGGGAACAGGCCCTGCCCTTGGTCAATGGCCTTTGGATCTCATTTTCTCCATAAAACTGTAATTCCCATGAAAGGCAGGTGTAGTTGTAAGAGAAGGCAAAGAAGAAATGCAAGGGAACAGAGCAATTCCTGTGACAGCAGTGCTTTGGGTGTTGTGCAGATGAAGAGATTCGAGTAAAACAAAGGGATAAAGACTATAAAATTTGTTAAACTCAGTGGTTCTCCACTTGTGTTACTGGAAGAGTTGCAGTATCTAAATGATGTGTCAAGGTCACTGTGAGTGTAGAGAAACCTGAACTTAGTGCATAGATGTGTGTATATAACCTGTGTTGGGCTGCATTGGTTTCTTCTCACTCTCACCTTTGGGCACCAAATTTGCTTGCAGAGAGGAGTTGTGTGAGCATAGATGTGCTGGCAGCTGTGGTCAGTGTAGAAATCTGAAATGACAGCAAGGAAACTGCAGTAAAATTTGCTATAAATCCTGACACCCTTATGTGACTGACTGACATAAAACTTACACAAAGTGTTTTTGGCCCAGAATTTTGAAACCAGCTCTATGTCATCCAGGCATATAAGCTGGAGAGGGCCAAGTGGTGTGAGTTTTGGGGTACAGAAGGTTTCAGGAGGACACTGAAGCTGAGGGAAGGGCAGTTCCCCACAGCTGTTCTTGCTTTCTGCCTCGCTGTGGAAGTGGAACCATCCCCAAGGCAGTTTATGGGACTCCTTACAAAGCAAGGGCTGTAGCATCGAGGTAAATATTGGCATGTTCTAGAGGGGAAATGCACTTCTCTGAGGCACAAACATCCCAAGGTGCTGTAGATGATAACACCTGTATGCAGTTATTTTATCTCTGGGCTCATCGGGCCTTAGGAGCAGAGCCATATCTTAGAGGAGCTGTCACAGCAATCCTTCTTTGCCTCCAAGGTGTCTCCTGAAGTGCTCCTGCAAGTAATTAATCACCTAATAAAATACACTCTTTGACAGGAGGTGGAATTTGGAAATTAATTTGCACCCCTTAAATGAGGCTTCTAAAACTATAATTATCACAAAAGGAAGACATGAGCTGTGTCAGGTGTGTAAATGATTTATTTATCAAGAGTAAACTGTCACCAAAAGTGGCACTTGGCTTGCAGCATCTGTGCTGCATTTCTTTAAGGTGAATTAAGCAATGACTTTTGCCTTCATTCCCGTATTTGCAGGTCCTGGGGCAAATCTTCAGTTGTTTGTTAAGTGTTTGGTACAAATGTGACTTGCAACAATATTATAGCTTCCTTTCTGGTGTTCTTTCTTTAGTGTGTGATCACTTCTTGCTTCCCCATCATTGCCTGCTTGATACCTTATTCCCCCAAGAGCCTCTGGCCTCCCCAGAGGACACCCCAGACCTTGTGCAGCCCACCTGGCCATTTGGATTTCTCATTATCTCTCCAAATGGTGGATTTTGTGAACTGGGTATTGGTAGCATCAGGAAATAGAAAGGGGAGGAAGTTTTAACCAGTTGGCTGGACTGCATATGGAATAAGTTACCTGGAATAAGAGGAAATCCAAGATATTTGATTCTCCCCCTCTCTCTCCTTTTTAATGATACAGGTTTAAAGATACCCGAGAGATCTATTTTTGTAGGTTGTGAGAGGGCAAATTTTTTTTTTTTGAATCCAGAGAAACGTGAGAATAGTTACATTTTAAAAGCAAATAATTGACAAAAATATTTAACTTCAAAAATACCCTTTCAATAATGTTTTAGTGGAGCATCTGAAGTCTTATTTTAGCTGCATGGGTAAAGGTGACGTGGGGTTCATTGCAGCCTTCCCTACAAAATTGCCACTAAAACCTGTTCTAGTTGCTACAGCTCAAATGTATTTGTTGCTGACAGTGGTTTGTTGGTTTCAAACTGCGTGTGAATTGCTGATATAATATGTGTAGTTTGTGGACATGAAAGAAAATTCATTATTACATTTTAATCTTACATTATTGGTGCATTTATTCCTTAGAAAGCCCAAGCGATTTCTGTTCGTTTTCTGTCAGACTGACTTCTCTAATGCACAGCTTCTGGGAAGGGCCATGCCTGATTATTTCCCTCATACTTGTCTGCCTGAAGTTAAGTTGACTTAAAAAAGGGATGAGAGTGCTCAGCACCACTGGCTTGATTCAAAAGTTCTGCACACAGTGGGATTTCTCAAGTTAAAGCCCCTTGAGAAAAAAAAGCAGTAAGAGTGAAATAATTTACAGTGGCCTTTTTATTTACATTTTAGTAATGTCATCTCTTACACCAGAAGTGACTTCTGCTGCAAAGCATCACAAACACAAACCAAAATAGGGTGCCATTCAAAAAAACACCTCCATGTGATGTGATTAGATTGGCAAGGCCATATTTTAGTTGTGAGAACTGACAGATTGTAAACAACCCTTGTGAGGAAAAAAAACCACTTGTGATGCTGACTCTTCACTTAGGAGTATAGGTTGGAATAACGCTATGCAAAATCCTTTCAACATAAACTAACACTTCTCTTCTCTAAAGTTTTACCAGAAAGTATTTTTACTGTATTGCAGAATTTTTTTGGAGGTGTTCTGGAAATATTTTTCATGCAAACCAAGTGGCAAAAATTAAACGCTTAGGAATGCAGCTGAAGGGGCAGTCCAACTACCCTGAGCATGTCCTGGTTTGCTTGAAATATGGTTGCCCTTTCCAGGCACTCAATTCATCTTGAGGCCAATTTTAACAGTGCACGGTGCAGAAATGGCTGTTATGACATGCCCTGAACCGGCTCTGGTTCAGCTTGTGTAAATTCTACATGTGGGGTGCTTTTGGAGCTGACAGGTGGAATTTTATTGTGATTGTATTTAACTATTCCACCACAGTAAAGGCTTTTGGCATTTATCTTACTGAATTGCTGCGAAGCAAAGGCACGAGTTCCTTATTTTTTTATTGCTTTTTTTTTTTTTTAAATCAGCATGTCTTCTAAAGACTCTTGCCCAGGGTAGGATCTTCCCTGTGTTCAGCTGTGCTTTCCAAATGGGTACTTTCCAGCTGGTCTGTGGACCATCATGTCAGGGGCTTTTCTGGGATGACCCCTGCTAGCCACACTGTGGTGGTGGTGGAAGCAGCTCATCCTTGGTTTAAGCCAAGAAATTGTCTGTTCCTTAGGCTGGAGAAGTTCTGTGAGGAGCCAGACCAGTGCTTGGGAGGGACAGGGACAGCAATGTGTGGTGAGATAAGCACTTGGGAACAGGATGGAAGTGGTAACAACTGCTCTATCCCCACGGCTGCAGCTGGAAGTGCAACCAGACAGTAGACACAGAGCTCATTCTGTCTCAGATTCTCTAAGCCTACTGGAAATTTCCAGCATAACAGGCTGTTTTCACCATGTCCATTGGCATTTCAGAAAGAATTTGGGAACCTCTTTTCTAGCCAAATTACTCCCAGGCCTATGACACTGATAGTGAAAGTTCCTGCCCATGGCAGGGGTTTGGAACGAGATGATCTTTAAGGTCACTTCCAACCCAAACCATTCTATGATTCTATGACTTCCAAACAAACTCAGGTCTTTTATTGGCATCAGATCAGCTGAGCTTTTAAAATTGTATGTGAGAACACAGAATCAGCACACTGTTCTGCATGTTTCTCAACTCTTTTCATGATCCGAAATCCCTCTACCAACATTTGGTGGTGATACTATGTAAAGAAAGGTGTTAATGGAATTATATCCTTTGATTGAAAGCCACAGTTGATTTTTGCTCTTGTATGAGTTCTGCAGATTTTGGTTGTTTTGTCTGAAGTGGCCTATTAGCACTTGTGCTGAGGTAAAAATTGCATTTTAAGTGAAGAAAGCATTCTGGAACAAATCAGAAAATCCCAGGGAAGATAAATGAAAAACGTAATTAAAATGCCTTCAGGCTGAAACATTATGGGAATTGTAATGTATAGCTTGCTAATCTCATTAGGAAAAAACTGGTGTAAGTCACCTGGTTGTATTATATGCTACTAACACCACTCTGTTCCTTTTCACCCCAAAAGGTTACAAACATTATACTGTAAAAGGCACTTGCTTTGAGATCAGCTTGTTCTTTATATTTAGGCAGTAGCACTGCTTTCCTTCCTTTTCTCTTTGTCCTTAACTTGCTTGATCTTTCTTTACTGCACTGTCTGTCCTGTTCCTTGAGTCCAAGTTGCAGTGCACTCTCTGGGGCACCTTGGCTTTGGTCAGGATCAGTATTGTTCCTGCAGATGCTGCCTCGTAGTCTTGTTGAACTAATTTGGACAGAGACATCCCAGTCAGGGTGAAAGGAGCGCTGTCTGTGCTTTATGGGGGCTGTGAGTATCACCCAGGATAAGGCATCCAAACGCTGAAGGAACAGAAGCAGTTCTGGAGACCTACCTAAGGGCAGGTTTCTCGAGCAGTTACTAATGTACTGTCCAGCGAGAAGGTAAAATTTCAGGAGATTCCTCATGGTTGGGGAATGCCTGGCTATTTCCCCAACTATCATTTTTGTGTTTGATTTCCTTTCGTCTCGAGTAGTGCCTGTTGGCATGAAAACTATTTCATTGCTGAGTGTTTCCCAGCTGGAAAACAACTGGGAAGACTATGGTTCAAATCGTATGTATGTAAATCCCATTGACTGCTTTGTATCACGGACAAAATCCTGTACCTGGCAACACAACTTGAGCCTTTGCACTGTGAGTTTTATGGAGGTACCTGTGACAGCAGGGAATTGGCAATTCTGCCACTTGGCTGCGATGGGCATTTGACATGGCTGCAAAACCAGTGAGGAAAAGAAATCATCTCAGTGGAACCTTCTGGATGCAAAATGGCCTTTAAATGAATTAAAGCTGTGAGAGCAGCATTTCCCATCCCGTTCCCTCTGGAGCCCATGCTGCAGTGGGCGTGGAATTTGGCTTTCTCCTTTTGGTGTCAATGTTTTCCACAGAAGTAGGTTTCTTAAAGGGGCCATCAGTGCAGCAGATGCTGTGCTCAGACCTGCTGCGTGAGAGAGGAGCGTGCTGGAAATGGTGGGACCTGATCCCATTGTGGGGCCCTGGCAGTTACAGTCATTGCTTGGATTTTTCTGTTGCTGGTTGTGATTCTAAAGCCTCTTGGTGGAGCTGCAGTTGTGTTCTAACCTTGCCTTGTCCTCTGTTGGGTGTTTGAGATCACTCTGAGTTCTCCATTCTATATCTAAAATAACCCACGGAAAAGATTAGACTCTATTAGTTGGCTTTTCTCTTCATCTACCATGTTGTTCGCAGCCCAAATTTAGCAGAACACTTCGTTTAGGCCTCAATTCAACAAAACACTTTGGCCCAGCTCCAGCTCTGGAAGAGCTTTTAGATTAATGGGAAGTTGGGAGTGTAAAGATGAGCATGGAGTTTAAGAACTTGTTTGTGTTTGGTCTGTAACGTTTTTAAAGCATGATCTTGCTCGTGTTCAGCAACAAAGAAAGCTGTTGTCATGGTTTAACCCCAGCTGGCAGCTCAGCCCCACACAGCCCTGGTGGGATGGGGAGAGAACTTGGAAGAATCAAAATGACAAAGCTTGTGAGCTGAGATACAGACAGTTTAACAGGTAAAGCAAAAGCTGAGCACACAAGCAAAACAAGGAATTCCTTCACCCTTTCCCATGGGCAGGCAGTTGTTCAGCCATCCCCAGGCTCCATCACGTGTAGCAGTGACCCAGGAAGACAAACACCATCACTGCAAATCCTTCTTCTTCCCCAGCTTTACGTGCTGAGCGTGATGCCACGTGGTCTGGAATGTCCCTTGGGTCAGTTGGGGTCAGCTGTCCCTGCTGTGCGTCCCCCAACTCCTTGTGCACCCCCAGCCCCCTCGCTGGCGGGGTGGGGTGAGGAGCAGGAAAGGCCTTGGCTCTGTGTGAGCCCTGCCCAGCAATAGCTAAAACATCCCCGAGTTCTCAACACGGTTTCCAGCACAAATCCAAAACACAGCCCCGTAATAGCTGCTGTGAAGAAAATTAGCTCTAGCACAGCTAAGCATGTGCTTAAGTGCTTTGCCAAGCATGGAGGGGATGATTTATACTGGTGAAGTGGAAACTCAGTAGTGTCTATTTTGCTGATCACAGCCATAAGCAGAGTTTCATAGAACAAGCATGAGCTCCTGTCGTGCTCTGCAGTTCAGTGCCCTCAGGCCCTGCAGATATCCTGAAGCTATAGCTGTGCTGTATGAACAGTCAGGCAGGACAAGTAAATGAAGAAAATAAGGGTTTGCGTGTCTGGGGTGTTCCAGTTGTTTAGCTGTCTTGCCCACCAAAGCACCCTTGTTCCTCTTGATCCTATTCCCATGCTCTGGTAGTCTGGCACACTTTCCTCATGTCCAAGCTGGGTAACTTGAGTGTGAGAAATCATTTTGGTTTAGCTTTATGGTTTAACATTGCAGTTATGAGGGTTCCTCAAGGCAGACAGAAATGAGGTGGCCATATAAAGACATGCAAAGGAATTCAAAGGCTTATGATGAAAACATCTTCTCCATAAATGAATTAAAAGAAATCATCGGGAGTCACGGCTTTTATTTCCACAGTTCTCACAACAGTGCTGCTGTTGTGCAAGCAGGGTTAGGCTCCTTTGAGGAAGCTGCAAGAGGTTCTTGAAAGCAAGAACCCTGCTCTCTACACGCTGTATTTGCACATACACACAGCCTCACTGAAGTTTTTTTTTCCCAGCTTGCTGACAGGCAGGAAGTTGGGGGCTGCAGGCAGCGAGACAGCTTTCCCAGGGGCTTGATTGCCGTGGACAAGCCTGCAAGTCCACACCTGGGAGGGCAGCAAGTCCCAGGTGGCCCTGCAGTGTCCGACCCGACATCGTACAGCTGCTACCTTTGGGTGGGGGTGGAAGAAATGCTCCATTAGGAGCAGAGTAACTCTCCAGCTGCATCGGCAGGGAGGTCTGCTGGGTCCAGGGAGCTTCCTGTTTAAATAGTTACAGAGTCTGCAGAATTGGTTAAACTGTCAGAAAAGAATTATAGAGGGTAAAAAAAAAAAAAAAAAAGAAATAAGGGAACCATCCTTCCTGTATCTGTACATGCATTGTCTTAACTGCTCATTTGGTTTTGACCAAATGTTTGCCGAGATTTTTCAGTTCACTCTAATGAGTTTTAAATTAGGTCTTTTGTAATGTAGAATCAGATTAAAGTTTGTGGAACTGTAGGTGCAGTTCAGGAAAGCTTTAATGTGTAAAAAACTAGGAGAGATCATTGTTGTAAGCTAGTGGGTCATTTCACCTCTGCAAGACCATGTCTTGTGTTTGGGCAAATGCAACAGTTGATTAAAAAAATTGAAAAGGTAGATGAGGGAGGGAGAATTTTCTGGTCTTATTTCAGATACACAGGATAGTCAGACTATTCACTATAGGATTTAAAAATATATTTAACTTAATCCCTATAAAGAGGTGGGAAATTAGATGTGTCTTTTAGAGCTTTGCAGATCCATCTTCTATTCAGCTGATGCAGAGTGTTCTGAGGAGTCTGTGAAGGTCAGTCCTTTACTAATTTGCCATTTAGGCTGCAGTGTGACAGAATTCCCACCCTGAGGACTGTTCCATTGGCTCCCACTGGGAAGAGCACCTTGTGGGACAAGACTATTTCTCCTTTTACCTGTGGCATGCAGTGCAGGTGTGGTTCTTTGTAAACACCTGAAAACAGCAGCCACACAAATAAGCTTAACAAAGCCTCATTTTTGTCAGATGCTCACAGAATTCTGAATGTGTAAGATAAGTAAAATAGCTTTACCTGAACAGTGTTTCCTAAATGTGCCATTAGTCTGCAATCTTTCTCTCTGCCACATGATGGAGATAATGATGTAAGATATATAAACAGTGTTGCACAGCGCTCTCACTTCAGGGAAAGAAATTACAACTTGGTTTATAGTAGTTGTTACATTAATATTGGTTTTGCACTAGCATTGATGGAGGAATTTTCTCAATAGTATCTGTGGGGTGTTTTGTTTAAAGCAATGTTTGCTTACATGTTCTTTTTGGTTTTGGTTTGGTTTGTTGGTGTTTTTTTCCCTCCACAAAGGCAAATAAGCAGGAATGCCTTTACCAAATAACCAGGGGTAGTGATGCAGCAAAACAGCAAAGTCTGTATTTGGTAAAACATTCAAAAGAAACTTGCTTAGCTTGCATTAACTGTATTGGGACTTCAGGATATATTTAAATGCTCACAGTTTGGGCTCAGATATGGTCAAGAGTTGGGCTGTTCTTCTGTAAAAGCGGGGAATTTGCAGAAATTCATGCTTACCAAGGTAAAAAGAGCACATCCTAGATCCTGCTCTCACCATGACTCTGGATCTGGGCATCTTGGGGAGGCCATGGGAGAATCCAGAGTAGTTGATCCATGTATTGTACACTAGAACTCCTGCATCTGCTCTCTCCTCTTTTCTTCATCCTGAATATCAGTCCTGATCCAGAAGCTGTCGAAATCATATGTGCAAATTTCCCAGCAATTTATAACCTTTGGATCAGGCCCACATGCAAACACAGAGATGGATTTTCTCCTGGAAATTTTTTTAGCGATACTCAGAAAACTCCTGGCAAGAGATGTATTTAATTTTGATGGTGAGAGTTGCTGTGTTGTACTTGTAATCATAATGTAGTAACAAGACATTTGTGACAAAACTACTATAGGCTGAAATACATCCAGAAAGGGAGAAACCCATGTTCCTTCTCATTCTCTTAAGTTTTTTTTTCTGTGGCTGTTACGCTGAGGACAAAAGTTCCTTTGCTGATGTCAGTGCAGTTACAGCTTCACTGTTGTTGAGTTTCTCAGATTGAATATTTGCTGGATGAAGCAATACTCTCACTCCTCTCCATAGATCCACCTGCCTTGTGAATCAAACATGCTGTCCTTTATCCAAATCAGTTCAGTTCTCAGCCCCTCACTACAAGAAAGAGTCTTGGGGCTGGAGCGTGTCCAGAGAAGGGAATGGAGCTGGAGAAGGGTCTGGAGCAGAAGTCTGATGAGGAGCAGCTGAGGGGGCTCAGCCTGGAGAAAAGGAGGCTCAGAGGGGGCCTTGTGGCTCTCTACAACCCCTTGAAAGGAGGGGTTGTAGATCAGTCCCTTCTCCCATGTTACAAGCGACAGGACAAGAAGAAATCGCCTCAGGTTGCACTGGGGGAGGTTTAGATTGGATACCAGGAAAAATTTCTTCTCCAGAAGAGTTGTCAAGCATTGAACAGGCTGCTCAGGGCAGTGGTGGAGTCACCATCCCTGGAGTTACTTAAATGCTGTGTGCATGTGGCACTCAGGGACATGGTTTAATGGTGGGCTTGGCGGTGCTGGGTTAATGGCTGAACTTGATAATCTTAGAGGTCTTTTCCAACCTAAATGATTCTATGATTTTGTGATTCAGTGCTGCTTGTTGAATTCCTTGTGCTTAGGTCCTTTTATCTCCTGCAAAATTCTCATTTGAGGAACTGTTCAGCTCTGTGATGCTGCAAGTCCATCAGTCCAGTGTCCGCCTGTGAATATTTTTTTTTCCTTGATTAGAGTTTACAAGATTGTATTTAGAGGCTCTTCTTCGATAGGTGCCTTTTGTAAGGCATTTTTGCAATTGTTGTTACATTTTAAGTGTTACATGTATGTAAAATGTCCTTTAGAATGCTCTCAGAGTTCAGAGAAGTGACATTCTGCCCAAACAGCAGCACATAACCGTGTGTGTGTCTGTGTGCACCCACGGGCTGATGGAATAACTTCTCCAAATGTTAGAGAGTTTCTCCTCAGAAGACTTTTTCCAGAGATGCTGCTCCCCGTGCTCTTGGGTTCTGCGCTTATGTTTTTTTCATGAGAACAAAGATTAGTCCTTCATGGTCCTAAACTCAATGCATGTGCATGACTTAAAGGCATTACCTACCAATAAATAGGAGATTAGCTGCGGCTTGTGTGTTTCCTGATCAGTTCAGGTTTTTTCAGATGGCTTGTTGTTATCCCGTTTCCTTTAACGATGGGACACTTTAATGAGTTTGCCATCTGACATACATCTGCTTCCTGTTAAACAATACCTTCATTCTTCTAGAGCTGCTAAACTCATCTTTTATCCTACAAGATTTTTATCTGCGCCTTGAAAACAGCATGTACAAATCAGTGTCAGCATATTCGTTTACTTGCTGGGGACTTTTTTTTTTTTTTATATGTTGTTGAGAATGAATAGCAAAACAGGCATCTCCTTTAGTGCTTATTTGTTGGAAAATGGGAGAACATGGATATTATTTGTTTAATTAGGGGCTGGTCAGTCCAGCTCATGTTTGAGATCCAATAATATTGACTTTTGTGGCTGGCATTATACAATCTCTAATAGTTATTCTCCTCTCCCAGGAAAGTAAGAGGCTGGTTCCAAAAGGGGTTGGGGGTGGAATTTGAGGCTGTTAATGTTGTTTCTTTGAGGGAAGAGTCTTCAACAGCTCAATGATGGTCTGTCTCACGCGTGTGCAGAGTTAGGGCTCTCTGATCATCAGGCTCTCTTAAATCAATCCAGCCTGCATTGAGTTTGTGCATCTGCCTCAGTGCCTCTCTTTTTCCCATGTTTTGGGAACACACAGCCATGCCGAATCTCTGACTGTGTCTTTCCCCTTCGCTGCTCAACTTTGCCCCTCCAGAAAAGCTTTTTTTCCTTTTTTTCTCTTTTCTCTTTTAAGCACAAACCCATATTACAGTAGAGGGAAAACTGGATAGAATTTTCCTTGTATTTATCTTTTCTGCGTAATGTCCCTTATATGTTGCTTTTATGAGCGTGTGGTGCTGTTTAAAACGAAATCCTGTTGGATGTGAAGTTCTGCCACACTGGTCCAAAGCACATCTGTGAGAATGGCTTGTAACCAAATTAAGCAACCCTGTGGGGCACATAATGTTTTGCCTCAGACAGGAATTCAGTTCCAAACATTTGCATGTGCCACGTGACAAGTGGAAAATCATTGGAGTTAGAGCTGGGGAATGAGAGGAAGCAAGGTGCAAATATTTATTTGAGGCTTAGTGGATGCCTGAACCAGAATAACGAATATAGTTCAGGAATTCTGTATTTCTTCTTGTTTATGTCTTGCAGTGATCTCCCAGCTCACACAGGGTTAATGTTATTTGCTTGAATATGAGGGAATTGCCGATTACCTCAGGTGGCTGCTGATGCATGATCTGAAACCTTTGTTTTAATTATACTCTTGGCATTGTGGAGATCAATGTTTCTACCACCCTTTGCCTCTGGCAGTGCTGCAGAACCACGTGTCCAACACCAAAGAGCTGTGGAAAGTTGTTTGGTGCAAATGCAACTTTGCAAATGCAATTTTTCCCTGTGATGGCCCAGCCAGGGGTTTCACCTCTCTTTGGCTTCGTGCAGTCTTATAGGAAGGTACCATGTGTGAACTTGCTTTTTTACTGTTTTTCTTAAGAAATGAAGCCAGGAGATCTTCCCTGGTCCTTGCTATGCCAGTGTTGTCATACTTGCCTGAAGAGTTTTGTTTCTAGTGCCATCAGTGTTTATTAACAAAGCTCTTCATCATTCCTTTAACATATGACCTTGTCTGTTCTTTCCCCACGCTCCCACCTTCCATCTCTCAGAGCTGCAGGAACATGGCTGATGGCTCTGACAGTCTTTCATTCATGTTAAGATTACAAATTACCTTCACTGGGTTCCTTGTGGAGTCTGTAATTTGTTGAGGAGGATCTGGGAGACAATATTAATTGAAGGTGTGGAAGAAAATAAGTCTACTGTGTCAGCTTTAGGGTATCCCATCGATGATGGGTCCTTTGCACCTTCACCTTCTGTCAGTGCTGTGGAAAGCTACAGGACTTCATGAGGGTGGCTATTGCTGTGGCCTCTGATGTGTCCAGGGGAGAGGCTTACCTCATTTCATGCTGTCTTTTCAAATCCCATCCTGGGGAAGGTATATTTATAGCTGGAACATCAGTTTATCATAATCCAGATGTATTGGGCAAGTGTGTGAAGAATTTTAGGGGGACAAGACACTGAAACAAATTTACTGTGATTATTAATGGAAATATTTAACTCCAGTGGGCTGACAGGATTGTTTTATTCTGCTGTAACTTGAACCTGTTAAAAACCTCCCTATCTTTTATAAAGAACATGGTTAAAAAAAAAAATGGGAAGTGTATAAGGGACTTAGGTAAAGGGAAGATTGTTCTCCTGAAATCAGCTGTTTATGTATCCTTGAAAAACAGTATATGTTTTATGATATTCAAAAGTGGATTGTTGGACTTTTCTCTGTAATTACAATGGGGAAGGCACAGTTTGGCACCCCAGCTCAGACACTGTGTACAGTACTCATCAACCTCCTCAAAAAGACTTGGACAGTGATGGCACCTCTGTCCTTGTCACAGCGAGTGCAGGTGGCAGGTCAGGGGCGAGTTTGAGAGCTACCTCATGAGCAGTATGTCCTCCCTGAAGTGAACAGATATCCTTGCTGTTGGCCTTTGTGATATTCATACTCTCAAAATCCTCATCATGACTGTTTGCTCTTCTCCCATCTCTCTTGATGGAGGGAACAGTGGAGGGATGGGTGAAAGCAGTTTCTGGGTTGGAGGTGAAGTTTCAGGGATGTTGAGAAAGCTCTTAACAAGGTGAGCCTGTTCCTCCTCTGGCTGTTTGTGCCAATCTCTCCTTCAGTATTTACTCTAACGTTTGTAAAAGCAGATAAGTCTTCTGGAGAGCAGAGCCTGCTGAACTGGAGACAGGGAAAACCTGAATAAACAAACATGTGCCACAGATTAGTAAGAACATCTGTACACTTTATATTGTTTTGAGAACACATACCACAGTTTTTCATTTCTTAGGCTTTTTTAGTTTCTCCCTTTGTTTCTGTCTCTTTCTTTTCTTCTTCTTTTTAAATATATTGCTAATAAAGGTTGGAGGTAGAAAGCACAGCTGGACTCTGCATGACATGCCACTGTTTAATTTCTAGCTTGGAGGATGAGAAGAAGAGTAGTTTTATTGTATCCTAGAAGAGAATAAAGCCACATGCAAATTCCAGCCATGGACATCTGTTTCCTCTTTGTGTGAAAGAATTCTCATATTTGGAAGGGAATCCCAGTTGTGAAGGGGCTGGTGAGGTTTTGGTTTTTTTTTTCTTCTGGTTCTTCCCCCCGCTTCTTTACCACTCCTTCAGCATTCTGCCCTTGCTCCCTGGCTCCTGTTTTTCTGGGACAATGTCAGCTTGCAATTTAGCATCAGATATCAAATGGGTGAATTTTGATTTACTTTAAAACGTTGTGTTGTAGCTACAAAGAGTATTATTAAGTTCCTCCTTAAGTTTCTTTTATTTGATCAAACACTATTTGGTAGGATGAGTTTTACTCTGTCATAAATCTTCAGTACTTGCTGGTTGGTATTTTTCTTTAGAAGTGAGATATGTGTGTCTGTTGCTCTGGCCATGAAATACAACTATTTCTAAAAGAAACTTATTAAAAATAATCTTTTGAAATCATCTTGTCTGAGGGGAATTAAGTAGATCTGTAGAAATAAGAATCTGCAAAGTTCATTACCCTAAGTTAGGCATCAGGTGCTAAGGACTACAGGAACCAGAGTAAATTATAATTTCACTAACCTATAAAACATTTTAGAATAATGATTTGCAGCTGCCTGGGGGCTTTAAACTTGTCCTTTTTTTTTTGTGTGTGTGTGTGTGTATGTGTGTAAGGGTTGACTCTGTTGAACTAACAGCACAGTTATATAACATTAGGCCAGACATGAGAACTGGTACTCTCTGTCTATTTTATATTAATGTCGAATGAGGGATTGGTGGAGCTTGCCAGGGTTTCATATTTGCTGGCAGCAAGTTACCCACATGTGTGGACCACATTTTTATTGTTGCCTTAGCCTATTTCAGGCATAAATATTGCTGCCTAGCAGGGTGTGATCCTGTTCATTGCTGAAGAGCTTTTCTTTTAAGAAGCAGAATATGAAAAGGATTGAAATGCTCTGAATGTTCTAATTAAGATTCTGAGATTTTGTCACGTCTGTCGTGGTGGAGGAAGAAAGGGCAATAAGCCATCTAAGGGCTACCCTTGCAGAGCTGTTTCTTTTTGCATATATTAATCCTACTTTTGGGTGTGGGCTGTTAGTCTGGTCTCTTAGGGAAAGAAGGCTTATGCAAGCAGGGTGTATGCACACATGAACACACAGCAGCCCTTCCACATTTTGACCACGGAAATGTGGCGGAAGGGCAGAGGCTGCAAAGATTAATAGAAGTTCCTATAAGTTTCTTGAAAATATGTCTGTGAGGGGAGAACAAAGGTGGTTAAGAGGTTTGAGGGAAGGCTTGTAATAGGAACTTTCAACAATGGCTGTGGAATAGATCTCGAGAAGAAATGTGATGGAAGTCCCTGCCATGGGAATATTGCTGAATGTGGCTTGGAAATGATTTGGCTTCGGAGAATCTGATGGCAAAAACAAAATCTGCAGGAAGCCAGTCTGCATTTCATTCCAATACCCATTAAATTGCTTGTGAGGGTTTTGTTCTTAAGTCAGGTTGTTGTCAAACAGGCTCCAATGGGCAGCGGTAAGAAATATAGGGCATCTCATTTAGGACCATCTTAGTGCAGCAAAGGTGCTGCTGCTCTGCTTGTTGTTTGTGGTGCTTGGGTTTTGCAAGTTTTCAAACTCTGGTAAAGTGTGACTTAAGAATGTTTAGGCCCTTATCCTGCAGCCATCCTGGAGAGGAGGGATCCCAGTGGTTGTGCAGGTCCCACTGACACACATCCAGGATCTTCCCAGGTGTTTTGGACGCTGCACATCTCATGGGGCGTGCGGGGAAAAGTGAAACTGATAATCCCCATCCAGCTCTGACCCCGCTGAGCAGGACATGGAAAGCTAACACCACTAATGCCCAAAATCAAACAGCAGCCATGAACAAATTTCCTCTTTGATTGAAATGCTTCTAGCTAGGAGATAAAAGCAGGGTTATGTCAAAAGCTTCCCTTGTTGGCTTATTAACAGCTGCGTAATTTTGCCACTCATTTACAAGCATTAAAAAGCAAAACTTGGAGACTGTATTTGAAAGCTTGTTTTGTTTGGTGTACAGCTGGATACAGAGCATTTCCTTTTCTCTCTTTTAACAGATTTGAAGCAAATGTATTGGCTATTGTTTCTTTTTTCCCCTATTTTTTGGCCTAGATAATATAAGATTATGTTGCCTTTCATTTTACACTGCAAAGAAATGATGCCATATAACTCCAGTTCAACAATGATGCAGTAGCATGGTGTATATGTATCTTCTCATAAATATATTACCACACATTACTGTCAAATAGCTGGACTTTTTCACCCAATATTAAAAACGAAATTTAATTGCTACACTAGAGTTTCAAGACCCTGATAAATAAGAGCCATGCCTGACCTTTATTGTGGGGCTCTGAGATGCCACCAGGGACATTGCTCATTGTCCAAGATGACAAACTTCCTCTGAGATTTCAGTTTGTCAGCTCAATGTACAGCAGTGACATTGATTTCTTCTCACTGCCATTTCCTGCCTGAATAGATAACAAATTTTCTGTGGCAGGTGTCTGTCAAGTTTAGTTTTGCCTGGCAGATTAACTTAATAGACTCATTTATTAATCATTAGTTGCAACACAGTGAAGCAGACAATACTCTTTAACTCTTGGGATGTTGAATAGATGTACCATTTCAGATTCCTTTGTGTACCTTAAATTTGGGTTTAATAAGCCATTCATATCTTTACTGAATTTTTTTAACCTGACATTACTCAGAGCAAAGATATCGGCATTAGTTAAGCATGTTCTATTGAGTATGTACTCCTTTTCACGGCAAAAGGTGAATTAGTACTTTCTGAGACTAATAATTTTATGCAGGAACTGCAAAATCAGCCTAAATGAGGGTGAAAACTAACCCAACATGCATCATGTTTGGGGGAGAAAGATAAAATACAAGAAAACAGATACTTGGAAAAAGATTTGACCAGCTGTCAAAGAGGAGGAGATAACTGCAGAAGCTTTAGGAAGGGGCAAAGCAGACCTGCAGATACAGCTGAAGGGCAATTCTAGGACAAGGTAGTGTTTTCCTAGGAGCCCCTTTCTCCAAGATGTCTGAAGATAAGTCTGAGCCTGGAGGTATCAAAGTCAGGGTTGGTACCAGAGGTGAGTGTGGGACAGGACATCTCAGAGTGGTGAAGGACAAGAAAGAATTTGCTGGAGAACTTTGAGGAGGAAGGAACTATAAGAGAAACTTTCTTCTTGTAAAGTGATGTCTCTTGTTGCAAAGAATCACTGTGTTCATGATGAAAACTGACTCAGTGACACATGTTAGCCCTGCACAGCCCCCAGAGCTGATGGAGACATAACATTTGCTTCTTCTCCCCATGTGTTAAGAGGGTCATGAAGTGTTTATCAGGGCAAAATCTGCAGAGGACCTGGAAGTGCACAGGCACTGCTGGGGACATATGACAGCAGGAATGAGCCTAGACAGAGATACAGGCTGTTGCTGTACAGAAGCACCTCGTGTCGCAGGCCATGAGAAGAGAACCACCAAGTTCCTCCCTTGGGTTTTAGTTGGGTTGTGGTAGCTCTTCACAACCTGCTTTTAATTCTCAAGGGAGCTTGCTCATGGGAAATCACCAGGAGACATTCAAGGGAAGTTTCTGCAGCTGATGCCCAACTGCAAAACCCTGGTTGGAGCACAACTGCTTTCAACTCAGCATCTGTGAGAGTGTGCATTGCTGACAATGTCTTTTTGCCAAGCTGTGCTCCTGGCCTTGGGAACGTGTTTCTTGAACCATCCTTATGGCTTTCTTGGCTGGGTGTCAAACCAAGAATGTCCCTGCACTAGATCACACTGCTTATTGCTCTTCTAGGCCACCCTGGTAACAATACATTAACCTCTCAGCAGGGAATGTGATAAACAAAGTAAAACTGCTTTAGTGAAACCAGTCATTTAATGGCAGCGTACATAAAGTGTCCGTAAAGATTTGTAAGTGTAATAAGCTGCAGTTCACTGGGGGAACAATAACTGTTCCTAATTTAGCCAGTTGAAGAACATGCCAACCCAATTTACTTTTGTAACATTATGTTGTTTTTGGTTTTTTTTTTTTCCTTTTCCCACCTCTCCAGATTCCTTTCTCTCTGGTACAGTTTCCCCTCTGGGAGTCCTTAAAGGTAAGTCCTCTTTAATGATGGAAATACAAAGTTACACATTTTGCAAAGGCTTTCCACGGTAACCTATCTAATTTGATTATTGCAATTAGGGGCATGTCCACGAATCGGTAAGTATGTGCCAGCCTACCTGTGCATGTGAAGATCATTTGCCTGAATATCTGAAAAATAGCAGGGAATATCTAACCACTGCTCTGTGGCCTGCAGTCTAAATTTTACTCCCAACATGCCAGAAATCTTATCTTCAGCTCAACCTTTTTTTACTGCTTAAAAAGAGTGGGAACTGTCTTGTGTTGTGTGATTTTATTTCCTTTTTATTTTAAATTTTCATTTTTTTAGTGCTTTGCTCTTTAAAGTAAGAGGAAATTGTGAATGATACAGAGAAAGTTGTTTGAGAGGGGTTTTGTAGACATGGAGAGACTCTCAGTGTGTTGATTAAAAGCTGTTTTGATTGGCTGCCTGTACTTTATTTAGAGGTCGTTTAAAGAAGGTGTCAATGGATGATATTTTAATAGTGCAGTTGTTTGGAATGATGTGCTGTTCTCCCACCAGCTGGCTGCTTTGTTTATCATGGTCAGAGTCAGGGTCTAGAATTTCTGAGCAGAGTTGGGATTTGAAGACATGGAATTTCTCCTTCCCTCTTTGAACTCACCACAGAAGATGAATGGTTTTTTCAGGTGCTTTGAGATCCTGGGTTGGAAGCACAGAGAATTATTGCAGGTCATTAAAAGCATTGCAGCAAAATATAATATTATAAGAGAGGAGCTGGGGAGAGAAACTTTCTTCTTGTTAAGGGTGCTGAACTTCAGAGCAAGCTCAGCACTGAGACCCAAACTCGATGCTGGTATGTTGTGTTGGGACAATAGTTTTTCCTCCCCTTCTGTGTCTCCAGCTTGGGGTGGGGGGAACAAGTCCACAGTGTGTTTGCATGTAGAGGCTTCAGGGAGTCCAGTATAAAGGTGAGTCCACAGGTAGGAGGAGCATGAAATACATCAAGAGCCTTCACAGAACTGTGTTTGGCAGAGGATCCTGTAGATATTTTGTGAACTTGGCTTGCTGTGGTGTCTGGGTATCATCCCATTGCACAGGGCAGCTTGAGCTGCCTTATTAGGAATCTGTTTCCCTGCCAGTGTCTAGGAATGGCTTTCTATAAACTCTTCAGCAGCTATACTGGCCTGACCTGCTCATAGTTAGTGCAGCAGCCGTGCTTGGGAGCAAGAGGTGGCAGAGCTTGAAGAGAAAAAGTGCGGTGTTCTTGCCAAAACCACACATAAACCAGCACCATTGTGTAGCTGGTTTCAGAAAGTAAAGTTGTTTTAATTAATATCCACGTAGCTGTGACAGTAAAATGTATTGTTTACATTACAGGCTTTAAAGAAGACAGTTTGAATTTAGCCAGCTACAGGAGTGAGTCACTTAGGATGAGGCATCATGTTTAATCTACAGAGGTCAGTGCAGATCTGAAGAGAAACAAAACCGTGTCAGTTTGTTCCACAAACCTGTTGCAATGCATTCTTCTACTGGGGAACCAAGAGTAGGAAACTGCAAAAATCAGTCTGGCATGCACCAGACAGACACTTTGGCTCAGCAGAGGGAGAGAGCTCAGGGTTTGTCATGGTCAAAGCCAGGCAGTGAAAGCAAGAATACATTTTGTTTATCTGAATGAAGCTCTTAAAAAATTGTCAGTACAACAAATGACAAAAACCATTATGGCCCCATCAACAGGCTGGATGTGGCCAGTAGCATCAATGAGAGTGTGGCTCAGGGAAAGGCTTCTCACGGGTGCATGAAGGGAGCGTGAAGAGACAGTAATTATGAAGGACTAGGAATGCAGAGGATGAGAGAAAAATGGCATGAAGCCTGAACAGAAAAGAGTCATTGAGACGATGCCTGAGGGACCATTCTGCACTGTATTAATGGGATTACTTGAGAGAGTAACTGCAGGAGCAGTTGTGAATGATGCGTGTGGGCCGTCTCACAGATCAGAACAGAACAAGTGCCCTGGCTGTGTCATTTTTAAAACCACTAGGACAAAGTTGCATAAGCTGATGGAAGATAGATTCAGTCTCACGATTCCCTGAACAAGCTAATCACCGTAAAAATGAGGAAAAATATCTTTCCACTACGAAAGGACAGTTAGTGAGGCACATGGAAGAGAACAATTTCCTTTTCCTTCAGATATGTGCTGGTTGCAACCAGCAGCAGGGTGTTAAGCTTAAAGAAGCCTAATAAAGGCTTGTCATAGGTAGCAAATTGGGTGTTTCTATATCCCATTTTCTCTATCTACGTTGCTCCAAGCTACTCTAGTTATTCCATATGCTTCCAGCATGCTTTAGCCACATAATTTACATGCACAGTTTTCTCCTGTCTGTGAATGTGGGCCAGCTGTCCTGTGTGAGAGTAAACTTGCATATCATGCACTAAACTAAGTTAGAAGAAGAGAGGGCATTGTGCAGATCCCTGAGCTATAAGGTTACGTTTGCTGTGGGTGCTGGCAAAGGGGGTATTGCAGTGATTAGCAAGAAACAGATACTGCTTCAAATACAAGTCTTACTGCCAGTGACTCAGGTGAACATAGAATTTTGTAATAGTTAATAGACTCCTTCTTTAGTTCACAGTGACTCAAGAAACAACAATAAAGAAATTATGGTGCTTTTAATTAAAAAACAAACAAACAAACAAACCCCCACAAAACCCAAACAAACAAAAACAACAACAACAACAAAACACCTCCTCTTTTATTTCTGGATGTAGGTAGATCCACTGCTATAATATGTGCTTAATATATTTTTTACTCCCCAATTCTCTATTTCTCTATATTTTATTTGAAGTATAAATTATCTATGTAATTTAACCAAACCAAAAGGGAGAAGGAAACTCCTGTGGTGTATGAGATTTCAGGACAGACATTGTAATTCTCTGCTGAGCTAGTGTAGTGCTTCTCTGTCCTTTTAATCCAAGCCTTACAGCTAAAACAATTCTGAGTTTTTCTCAGAGTTCAGGGCAAGAAGGGGTGTTTGAAATCTCATTCACTTTCTGCTACACCAGCCCTCAGAGGAGCACCATGGCTGAATAACACCGTGACAGTTTGATCAGTTTTAGGTTCTTTTATGTGGGGCTAATGCTTCTGATCCCATCTCAAAACCAGCTGGCCATGAAGAAAGGCAACAGAGCATAGATGTAGTGTGCTTCCCAAATGCCAGCCAAGCACAGTGCTTCCCATATTAGTTCAGGTTTTGGAATAATGTTTTAAGATACAGTCTCCTTGTATGCTGCCCTGGAATTTCCAGGGTGCTTCTGTAACTTGCTTTGGAAATACTATATGTGTGTTCTTCATTGTGGGAATTTCACATTGTGGGCTGTGCATTTGGCATGAAATTGTTGTGGGTTACACAGAGTCTGGTGCAGCTCTTGCTTTCACCCTCCTGCCAGGGTCTCTGCTCAGATGACTACAGTGCTGTGGAGCCAATCCCTTCTTTCTGTTTAGTTCTGGTCAGGCATTTTTATTCAGCACTTGTAATCATCATATCTGAGTTCCTACCAGCAGCATATAAGTGATTTATCATTTACTTCATGTTTTAATCCATAATTCTTCTCTTTTAGACCTAACTGAGAAAAGATAACTTTAATTTCTGCTGTGGGGGTATTACAGAAATACAGGGCATCAGGTTTTGGGGTTTTTTTTCAATAAAACAGTTATAAAACCATAGAGAAAATCAAGTGCCTCTGGTTAGGTTTTGAGTTCAGAAACATCTTGTCAAAAATGCCTGTTTCTTACAGCTCACTGGAAGCAGTCAGCTCCCTCAAAGAACAGTGCTGTGTGTAAGATAAACCCGTCTCAGGTGAAACAAGGCTCAGTCCTCTTGGGTTTTATATTTCTGCATGTTGGCTGCGCTTCAGAGCCAGCCTCTGAGAGTTACTCAAATGCAGCTGGACGTGGAGAATGGTCTCTTTATAGACCCGATGTATTGTATGTCTGGAGAAAAGGCTTTGGTAGCCGGTGAGGAGGGAAGGAGCAGGCAGAACTGGAGGACATGGGTCTCAAATGAGTAGGCTTGAAAAACAAGGGGGTTTTTGTTTGTTTAGTTGGTGGGGTTTTTTTAAGGAAAACAAACCTACTGTCCTGGGAACCCTTTGTCTTTTTCATTAGACATGTCTGATTCTAAGGCGAGACACTTGGATGTTCCTAAGACTGTGTAACGTCAGGGTCAGCCAGTCCTGCCCCTGCACACCCATCCTCTGTGGGAGGGCTGGCTGTGCTGCTCCACTGGCCCAGGAGCTGCTAAGAAAGATAAAAATTTTGAACTGACCATGCTCAAGGTGAGATCTGGCTCTTCTGGCACTCAGGGGTGCCAGGGTTTCCCTCTTTGTCTCGGTGCTGAGCAAAACCTAAAGCTCTTGGACTTTCTGCAGATCTAGCGAGCCCACAAATTTTTTGTCACTGGCTTTAGAAATAAGATAATTTTCTCAAATCTGTTGGTCTCACAAATTAACAGGTGTTTTACAAAAAGAGATATCTTGTTGGACTTCAGAGGCAATAGCTGGAGACAGGGAGCTGAGATACATGAGCAGGTCTCCATTGTGGGTTGCTGTGCTGTAAGGTGCTGAACAAGCAGAGGAAGGAACTCTTTTGGTGGCTTCAGGGAAAGAGGGTGAATGCACATGGGCACATTTCCACCCTATGAAATAAGTGGGCTGTTGTAGTAAAGAGAATGGGGAGAGTCCAGCTGTTCCTCTGTGAGGCTGAGCAGGATCTGAAAATCGGTTGGGTCAGAACGGAAATTCCTTGGGTTGGTTCTAAACTGGTTTCTGCCCACATAATGGAGAGCAGCTTTGGGATTGGATTTAGGTCCTCTGTTATCTGTTCAGGTTCATTTGTCACCTCACACAAGGCATCTTTACTGAGGGGAAATCTTCTGGTGAACTGAACCATAGGTCTACATGAGGGCATTGATTTGTGTATTCATTTGCTTGGTTCCCCCCTTCAGAGAGCTCAACTTCTGGGGCCTGGGGTAGGCAGTACAGGGTGTGGAAAACTGTTCTGAGGGTGGGCTCAGCCTCACTCTTAGTGGTCAGTGCAAATATATTTTGAGACATATCTTGAATCTTGCTGTGCAAAGACTGCTTGGTGGCTTTCTGTGGAGAGTGAAGACTCTAATCTTTCTTGGAGCTCATTGCACCTGATTTTTAAAGTTAATAAGAATGAAAAGTTTACAGAATACTTCTGCCCAGGCAGCTGGGGTTCTCAGCAGTAGTATACGTGTTTATAACTCCACCATTGAAACAATAAACCACATGCTATTTCCCTCCTAAAATTTACAGTCAGATCTGTTGCTGTTTAACAGGGCGAGTAGAAAATAGAAGAATGTAGCCAAACTGGGCCTTAAATGGCTCTTTCCCTGCTCTATGGGTAGGTGACTGTTTTCCCTTTTTCCTGGGGAAGCAGTCTAGTATTTCTTTTTTCTGTGCTCAGCTCCATATAAGTCAGGAGTAAATGAAACCCAGGCCCAGCTTTAAACCCATTTCCTTGCAGGCAGCGCGGTAAGTGTTCTACCATACCTTGCTCCCTCTTTGAGCAAGGGTTGGGCTGATTTAGGGATTAAGTCCTAATGGTTAAATAACCCTAATGTGTCTGCCATTTGCTTAGGTGCTGTATCAGGAAAACATATTTCCACGGGGTGTTCGGAGGCGTGATGTAACGTGCAGCGTGTGCATGCCATTAGCATAACGGCTGCATTTTTTTCTCACAAAGGAACAATGTACCCAACAGCTGTTCAGCAAACAGCCCTCTCTTTATTGGTGGCACAATAAGTGTCATTCACGCAGTCTTGAGGCGCAGTCGAAGGAATGCTGCACACCATCTGCACCAAAGAGGAGGAAACAAATGCAACCCTCACTCACAGCACTGCAGGCACGTTTGGGGGAGTCAGATGGTCTTGGGTCATCAGTGCAGCATTTAGAATGGCCAAAGGAAAGCAGTCAATAGGTACAGAGCCAGATTGTGACGCTCTTGGTCGTGCCTAGGCCACGAGTGGTTCTCTAGAAGTTGCTGAGCTTGCCAGTGACATCTGGAGACGTTTTATAGAATATCAAAGTAATCAGGGGCTCACCATTTGATTTGGGCACTTCCTTCTTGTTGAAGAACCTTAAAAGACTCATGTAATTCTCCCATGTAATTTATTCACACAAGCCTATGAAGCACAGATTTATTAGCAGGTAGTAGCAGTGCAGATGCTCAAGGAAAACTGTCCGAACTTTGAAGTGATTTTTCAGAAGTGTGTTTTCCTCCCCAGACACACACATGGCCCTGCATGCCATGGAAACGGAGTGTAGCTGTTCTGCCTTGCCATGGGAACACTGTTTTGAAGACATTTTCTTTAACCAGGCTTTTAGCACATCCATTTTGATTTACATCCAAATGGGTCACAGACATCAATGCAGCATTATATGGGTAGAAAAGGGGAATGAAATGCTTTTAACATGAAAAATATGCTCTTGCATGTAGGCCAACTTTTGTTCTCTTTCAATTTATCTAGGATTTGGGTGGGTTTAATTCTAGGACCAAATTCAGTACTGGCATAAGTGAGCACAACTCCATTAGTGCAAATGGAATCTCAACATTTGTGTCAACAGTGAACTTAGATCATTGAATTTTTCCCATGTTTGGGCTTACATGTTTCCTGCAAGATAATATACACATGTACTTGCACATATGCTGCACATATGCACATCAAAATTCACTGGGGAGGACGTTTGGCTCTGTGCTCCATGTTTGACTTTATGTACAGAAACTGCACTCAGCTTATGAGTTTTTTGCTTCTCCTGTAGCTAATGTGCCATGCATCTGTAAGGGTCAGCCATGCAGAATGCCACGTTGCAAGTAAAATCCCCAGCAGCAAAGGCAAACATGAAAACTGCTTTTCTTCCCTCAGCTTGCAGGACTGCACGTGCTCACAGACCCATGTGATTAGGTGGTACAGATCCTTCTCCCCTCTGTTCTCGTGAAGTTGAACACTGTCTTGAACAGGGGGGATGTGTAGAAATACTAGAGATGCTTATCACTGGAGTGAATTGTAATATTTACTCAGCTGCAGGCCTCAAGTTTAGTGCGTGCCATGAGGTCTGCTTGCCTCTTAGTGCCTGAGGAGTAGCAGAGGTGTCTCATTCTCTGTGGTGTTTCCTGTGTCCACAGCACACAAGTTCACGTTTGTAGGCACCATAGATTCCCTCTTTCCCGTATTTAAAGGCAGCAGTAATATTTTCCTTTTTTGCTTGTTTTCAGGTTGGAAGGCTTTAGGTATATCCTGAGAGCGACATTTCCAGTGCTCCCTCTGCCCAACAAAATGGGGTGTCCTCCTGTTCTCAGTATCAAAAGAGCTAAATAACATTTGTGGTGAGAATTAAGAGGACGCTGGCCTGTAGAACAGTGTGAAATGGGATCTCTAGGAAGAAAAGTAAGGCTCTGCCCACATATAAAACTTGACCCTTCTCTGTGAACATTATCCCTGTGAATAATTGGAAATCTGCATTCAGGCTTCCTGCTGTGTCCCATCCCCTGAGGCCACACCCTCTGTATTGCTTTACATGGTGCAGCAAAGCACAGCGAGATTTACATATATATCACATAAAAGTGTTTACAAAAAAAATTAGCATGTGATTGAGCTGGGAAGCTGCAGAGGGCCCCAACTGTACGAGTTTCCATGTGCTTCAGCCAGAAGATTTATTTCCAATTTGTTATTCATAAGGGAAGAGCGAGAGATTGGGATGGGGTCCTTTGAAGTGGAAAACAAAGTCTTCTATTCAGCCTTCAGCTTAATAGAATACACATGACACAGGCTTGGCATGGCGGCTGCTTTCATGTAATGTGCTCCTTGTCATTTTGCTTCCCTAGGCTGTGAATGCCAGTGGGAACGGGTATTGCCCTGGAAAAGTCAGGTTATCCCCTGCAGCCTTCTGCAGGAGGAGCACAGTGTGAGCAGGTAGGAGCCTTTTGGTGATGGTGGTGGGGAACCCAGGCTGAGCCAACTGTTTGCAGTTGTGTTGCTCATAATTCCCGGGCTGTGTTTCATATTGCAAGAGCACGTGTGAGGAGAGTGGTGTCATTGCAGGGCTTCTGCAGGCATTGCACGGGCACTTCTGCCCTTTTTGGAGCTGCTGAGCTGTGGCCTGTGGGCTCTGAGCCTGCCTCTGGCACCCATCCTCTGCCTGACCTGAGCTCTTGCTGTTATCCCCCCAACTGGAAGGCTCTTCCTAAACTATGCTGCATCTAGGATGGCAGAGCGAGATCTGGGCCCTGTGTCACTGCAAATAACCAGCCATTCCATTCAAAGTCAGTGCTTTTGGGATATTTGAATATGGATCCTGAATTTCTTTCGAGGAACAAGGCCCTGGTTAACCAGTAATCCACAAGTATCCAATACCTTCTGTGCTTTACCCTGTCTTAATGGTGGTAAAACCTTCTCAGTGCAGCACGAAGGCAAGTGCTTTCAAAGAACTTACAATCCCGACTTACCACAAAGCCCTGTCAATTAGTTGGCCCATAGGCTATGAGAGAAAGCATGAGTGGCCTTCAGCACGTCATCTTGGCCCATAGCATTGTGTGGTTAGAAAGAATTTGGACCAGAGTCCTGCTGGTCCTCTTGGCCCTGTGACACTTGTTCCTCTTGGCTTCCTCCGGCATGATGTCCTCGTGCCCTGCTTCTCTCTTGCTCTTCTGCATGTTCAGGTTTGGAGCTCTGGGTGAATCACTGAAATTGGAGATGGAAAGAAATGCATGAAGTCATCTCATCCTGCCCTTGCCAACGCAGGATTATTCCCCACAGTACAATCTTGAGTGCCTTCTCCAATCTATTTTTAAATGACTCAAAGGAGAGGGCTTTCCTCTCCTCCCTGGGGAGGCTGGCTCTGCGGTTCAGTAGACCTCACTCTTGGGGAATTTTCTTCCTGTTCTCCAGCCTCAATTCTCCTTTTCCCTAATTTAATTGAACTGTTCCTGGCTCCACCCTTTTAAACAATTTTCCGTATTGCATGATTGTTGCAAATACCTGTTGTCAATTTGCAGGCAAAATGGATGGGAATTCATCACCGTTTGCCTTGCTTGGCAAAGGCTCTTTGTGCAGAGCTGCACTGAGAAGCCAGGCTTTATCAGAAACTAGATTTCAGAGCTACATGCCAAGAAATAAGAATGACCTTTTCCTTCTTCTTTGGACAATGACATTAACATAAAACCCCATCATGATTGAGAATAGGCTGGGCTTCTGGCAAAGCCATGAATTTCTGTATTAATGGGCTGATTTTTCTCTTAGTCCTCCAGCAGCTCTTCCACGGTGCTTTTTTTTTTCATGGCAGAAGTAGCTGCTGTAAGTTCTCGGATTTAGCTGTAGAGGTACAGACATTTGGAGAACGTTTAATGAAAAAATACAGTAATTCTGTTTTTTGTCAAGTGGCTCCAGCATTTAAGTTTCAAAAACCCTGATTTTCAATTTGAGGTTTTTTTAAGCACCTGAAGTGTTTTGAAAAGGGGTGTTGAAGGTGGGATTTATGCTGTTGCAACACCCAGACACTTTGGAAGGTAGTGCTGTTTATCTTAGGGAGCACCGTGTCCTTTATCCAGCAGGACTGAGCTGTGGGAGAACTGTGTGTCCAAAAGACAGTAAGTTATTCCAGAAAAGCATATTATGGTTTTGAAGAATTATGAATCCCTATTTATTTATTTATGAGACGAAAATGAGTTTCTGCTGTGGGTGAGGGCAGAATACCATCCCATACTTAAAAACACCAGGAAAAGAATGGCTAGCATTAAAGAGGCTGGAATCCCTTCAGTGCTTTCGTACAGCAGAGCTGCAGCTATTTAGCTGTGGCAGGGTACCAAACAACATTGTGGCTGGCCATTGTTGCTTGAACAGTTTGATTTTTAAAACATTCAACTGAAATATAACCACCAGCCAAGTTGGAACAAGCGAGTCACGAGGACAGCGTGTTAAATGAAGAGTCAGCAAACAGGGGGAGAGTTCTCCTGCTCCAGTGGAAAGTTGCTGTACTGAAGACCAGGAGCCCCAGAGCAATATCTCAGCCTAGCACAGCTACCAATTGCTTTTAAGGAGATTTTATGGTATAGGAGTAATATGACTTTAAAAAGAAGGGGAAGGCCACAGCTATAAAATAAAATTCCTGCTTTCTCTGTGGTAGGCCTCAGAAGGGCCATGGATCCCATCCCGTTTTGCTCAGCGCTGATCCTCACATCGTAAAGCAGAAGCCTCTCCTCCAGAGAGCTTCCAGCGTTGAGTGTTTCAGGAGATGGGGATGGGGGGATGCAGCAGAGTGGAGGAGGAGAGAGCACGGTGACCATGGGTGCCATGGTACAACCAGCCCAGCTGGCCTTTGCTGCTGACACCGGTCGGGCTCATCAGATGGGGTGAGGCGACTCTTGAGAGGTTTTTAGGAGGCTCCTGTGGGTTCTTTCAAACGTTCACGTTGAAATGCTGCTGTGAGCTGAGGGGTGGCAGCAGGGTGTGTGGGAGCTGAGGAGAGGAGGGTATGTAGTCCCTAAAGTGAAAAAGAGACACACCTGCTTTGGGATATAAAGGGAGTGATAAGAGTAATTCCTGAACGACGGGGGTTTGGGGGAAAGTGACGGGAAAGGTTGGTTCGAGAAAGGTAGGGGAGCAAACAAGACTTAGATCTCGTGGTTTTGGGAACTGTTCATTTTAAGTAGGAGCTTTGGTACATCTGAGCCGAGCTGATATTGGTTCTTGCATGCCTCTCCCCGCCCTCCCCCTTCCCGCTCAGTGTTTTGCTTTGCGTTGTTTTATCTGCCAAAAAGAAAAATAAATTCACAAAATATTTGCAAAGTTGCATGGCCACAGGCTTAAATACATACATATGAATTCCCTGAAAGCAATTTGCTTCAAGCCCTCGGTTCCAGACGTCTCTCTCACTCCATCTGCTCGTTCAAGTACACAAGTTCCTTGGGAAAAATCACTTATTACATCACTGAAAAATGTCACAAAAATAGCTTTTCACTTAAGTTCCCATCCTCGGAGTTAACTCACATGGGGATCAGATAGATTCAAACATTTAATAACTTTTTATTTTCCTTTCTCTTTAAACACAGGATCTCTGGTCATGGAAGCAGGGTCACGTGGTGGATTCTTGGCAGTCAGCAGTCTGTGGAGCTTTTGCAGGTGCAAAGGATTATATGTTATACTGGGAAAGACTAAAGAAGAAAGGGAAAAATGTGCAAATCTATTAAGTATAGCAGAACAACATTCCTTTGTAATTCAAGTTTGTTTAGAAGAAAACGGACCAGTTGTTGTTTGGAAATAGGAAAGTCAGCAAAGGAAAGAGAGGAATGAAAAAAAAAAAAAAAAGACTCAGCCAGGGTGTCTGTTTGAAAGACAACCAATTTGTTTTTGACAAATTTCTGTTATTTAAAAACCGGGGGCCTGTCAGTCAGGCTTTGTGATTATTTCAAAGTTGATCTGGAAAATCCTCATCCAGGAGGAACTTTGCTTGGGTGGGGGTTTGTGCAGCTGTCCGCTCCCAGCGCTTCCCCAGGGGCTGGAGTGATTGCAGCGAGAGGCCATGATTCACCATTCATGTGACAGCCCTGACAGCCATGTAGATTAACTGGAGGCAGGAGAGCAGAGGAGAGCACTGCTCAGCCCGGAGGCAAAAGCCTTCCACAGCAAAAAAAAAACCCAGAGGACAAAACATCTGGGCAATCTCCAGACACTAGAACAAGAATAAAGAGTGGCAGAGTACAATACTCCATTATTTATTAGCAAACGAGCCAGAAGTTAATTGAATTCTTCAGTAGGCTTCTTGCTTGATTTTTAGCCTACTGTACTTGTTTAAAAAAAAAAAAAAAAAGAAACAAGAGAGGAAAAAAATCAATTAATGACTCATCAGTATAGCTGACAAGTTTGAGGGAGGAGAGACTCAACTGTCTTAATAGAAAAAACAGATTAGTAGTTAAGAGATGGATAGCCAGAGCTTTTCCCTGTGGAGCTAAAATACATTTTGAGATTCCAAAGCAGTAACAGAATATGTGGAAAAAATAAATCCCGTTTAAAGAGAAATTATAGCATTTCTTGAAATAGAGACTATCGAAAGCAAAGCTTGTTCTTTGATAACTTAAATTCAGAATCATTACATCGTATGTAATTTTTTTTTAAAAATAAGTTTTGTTATGGGAAATGAAGTATTAATAGCAGCAGAATTCCTGCAGAGACTGAGGCTTCATTTTGAAGGGCACTGAAACTGCACAGCTGAGGGAAGGGACTGTGGCTGTGGCTGCACAGTTCAGTAGATTGGGGGTGTGAGCAGTGAGGGAATGGTTTAGGTAGAACTGATTCCATTTTGGGGCAGAGGGAATATTTTAGATGACCTCTTGTGGTCTAGTCCAGCTGTAATTTCTGTGTTTATGTGATGGGAAGGGAGTTTTATCCTGCTTAAAATCCTGCTGCTGGATTCTACACTGACTTCATCAATCAGTGCAAACAAAATGTGAGCGATTAAAGCTAATCGTTCATTTTTGTTTTGAAACAAATCAAGCTACCAGACTAAAAATGTTTAAAATGCAATCTGTACGTCTGCAGGTGTGATGGGGATCATTAATTTACCTCTGTTGATTTCTTTACAGTCAGATTGATACAGAAACTGTGTTCAGGCATGTTCAGAGAGCTGGAAGGTTATCTGATTTACCCAAGGCCTTGCAGAGTAATTTCCTGAAGTCCAATTTGGTGCCTCAGTTGGAAATCTAGCCTAGTGCCTCCAGTTCCTTCTCTGAGTGTCTTGATTCTGACCAGCTGTGCTTGGACTTGCTGCTATTTAATGGATGTTCAGCAGTGTCTGCTGCTTTTCTATCAGAAATATTGCAGGGGGAGCTTTCAGAGGCACATTGGGGAGACCTAACACTTGGTGTTGGAGGAGACACCGGGTCCTGGAGCAGCACAGAGACTTCCAGGTCCATGGTGGTGGTAGATGGGACAGTTCAACCTACCTGCCTTTGTAGGCTCTGTTCCCTGAGTACAAATCTTTGCAAAGCTGGAGTCCTGTTTTGTAGGCCATGTGATCATAAATATTCTCTGGGTCATCCTTCCAGCTTTACTTCCTCCATCCTGGTTTTCCTTCTCTGTGCTTTGTCTCCCTGTTCTTTCCTTTTCACCAGCAATACTGTCAGCTTCCTTTCTCACGTGTCCTTTGAGGACCTGCTTCCAAACTCACAAGGTTCAGCTCTTTTTGCATCAGAACCTTCCCCCCTGTCTCCATTGCCTCCCTCTGCAGACATGTAACTCTCAGGCCCTCCATATTGATCTGTTCTGGTACTGCCTCCATTCTATTTCACAGAAAATATTTGGCCTTCTTGCTGAGGGGAGGCAGTGGAAAAATAATTTCCTGCTTTCTGAAGAATGGATTGCACAGTTTAAAATTATTAACTACCTACATAGAGCTTCAAACAAGCAAAGAGAAAGCAGACCAAACCCTTTATCCCTTTCTTTCCACCCCAAAACAAAAGAAATCAAAACCTCACCGGTACCCTGTGAATAAAACAAGACGGATGTGTGCATCCAAGTGATTTAATATCTTCATGTCATAGACCTTAAAAGAAGAATGTTATCCAAAAAAACAACCTTTACACAAAGAGATGCTGTCAAATGCCGCCATGGTAGCAATGGGATGGTGAAATCACACAGACACACTTTTCTTCTCTGTTCTTTGCTTGAATTCAATACTTTCTAAAAATATGTTAGAGGTCCTGAGGGGCAGGGTAATAATCTGAAACAAACTGAAAGAAAAGTCCTATTTAGCTTCCCTTTATGGCACACACACGTGTCTGTGTGCATTGGTTAGTTCCTGGCTGAATTATAACTATTTGGTGAAGGCAGAACCAAGAGCAACAGTCTGTTGAATTCCATCCCCAGTGCCTGTGAAGTGGCAGCAGTTCCAGGCAAAGTGCTGTGAGGGGCCTGGTGCTGCTGTGTTAAGCACACACGTGTAAGATGTATGTATCCATGGGGGTTTTATAGAAATGGAACAGGCATGAGCAGAGATACCAGAGATGTGGAATCTGCTCTGGCTCATCTGTTAATAATTTAATCCCTTGAGACCTTGTCCAGCTTAATTATCGTTCTGGTGTCTTAGCTAGAGATTAGTTTGGAGTGGGAGGAGGTGGTATCTGAGCAGCCAGTGGGGAAGAACCCAAGGGTAGACCTACATATTTTGAGCCTCAGGTTGTGTTTGAACCAAACCTTGCCTCATTTGGACACCAGCCCAGATTTGGGCTCAGGGGGGAGGCAGAGGCATTGTCCCCATGCTGTGGGCAGGCCAGGCATGATTGTGGTTGTGCTCCATGCTGGAGTCTTCTCTGGGCTTGGGCTGCCTGGCTGGACCACCTGCAGTGTACAGGGGCAGGCAGTCCCAGAGGAGCTTCTGGCTGAGTCTTGTGTGTCCTCCAGGGATGTGGGACAGTGGCAAGGAAACCCTGCCATCGGGTATTAGCTGTCAGGAAGGCAGAGTACTGCCCTGGAGGTCTCCAGCTTGTCAAAGAATCTAAATGTCCATTTGATGGGATTGAAAATTACCTCTGTTAAGATGCCTTCTTTCTCTCTATCTAAAAAAAAAAGTGTGGCTTCACATTAATAATTAATGCTCTGTGGTGACAAAGTCACTGAGGATGGAGGTGCAAGTGTAGTGAGACGTGAGGCACTAACGAGAGCTTTTTGCACATTAACAGGGAGGATTTCCCATCACCTTTGTTCTGATCTAATCGGCTCTGACAAGATTACACACTGTGTCTAAAAGCCTCTTTAACTCTATAGCTCTGAATAAATTTTTGAGTAGTTCTCAAGATTTCCCTGCAGAGCCTGCTTGGACTGGGCTCCTAACCCTGAATTAGTTAAATCTCTGAGGAAGCAGTGCTTTGTCTTGGTATTTCTGCTGAAATCCAAAGAAGTTCTTGGGTCACTTTGCTCTACCATTGGCAGGTGCTGTTCCCACACTGATAAAGGACCAGAATAAACTTCCTCTTAAAAAAAATTAACATAATATCAATAAAATAAAAGTTCAAATAAGAACCTATTGATTGAAGAGTTCTGAAAAAGGCCATTTGTGAACTTGGAATTCAGTCGCTGTGAGGTTTAGGTTGGACCTGAGCCACTGAGTTTTTCAACCCAGATTTGGGATTCGATCCTGAATCAGTCCTGGGTAACCTTCAGATGACACTACGGAAAATAATAGTGAAGAAAGCCAATAGCACAGCTCACTGTGGATCTTTTTCTTTTCCTAAGACAGGCTGATTCCAACAAGGACATTAGTCAAGCACAAGTTCTTGTCTCTAGAAACAAGCTTGAGCTACTGAACTGGGCTGATATTGCAGAAGAGAGAGCAGGGGTCTGATCAGATGACAGGAACACAGAGTCAGGAGGAACCTCTGTGAAGGCCAGAAGGGTTCCCTGGACCCTTTAGAACAGGAGACTGAAGGAGAACTTGCCTTCCTTCCTTCATAGGATCTTGTTTGAGGATTGTGTCAAAGTACCTGTGAAACATTTTCCTGTAGCAGCAAATTCTACAGGCAGCCACCTTACTGCAAGGACCCAGGGCTGTGTATTGTTCTCAGGCAAAGTATTTCACTCTGTTCTGATGCTTTTATTTGTGTATGACAGCTAAAAAGGGCAGAAAATACCAGCAGGAACCTAGGGCGAAATCTTTAATCTTCAAGACTTTTTCTTCTTGTTGCCAAATAAAGGTGGGCCATTCTCTGCAGGTGTGTGTCACTGGCACTTCCATCAAGAACTGGTCCCTGGGAAAGTGTGAGTAGCAGAGGGATTTTCTGTTTAACACCCTGAGCTCAGCTGATGTGTGAATATACAGTGACCATTGTAACTTCTTGGGAGACAGGTGATGAATTTCCCACTACTGAGTGAAGGTTTATTTTCCCAGTAGAGGAATTTGTCACTCTGCTAGAGGTATTAATGAGCCAAGAGCCTTCTCCCATGTGAAAATCCATGTTTATGCCTACCTGCTGAGCCCAAGTCTTTCTAGGGCAAGGGAGAAAGGAGCCTTGTCCAGGAGTGAGCTGGTGAGTGAGTCTGGACACAGACTGCCTGCAAAGGTGCCCTTTTCTGCATCAGCTCTGCAGAGAGGTTGGAATGATTATAAGTGTGAGGCTGGATGTGTCTGGGCCTTTCTTGCCCATTTGATACTATGATGGTTTTCCTGGTTGCTGACTGGTTGAGCAGACTCCAACCTTATATGGCAGCTCTTGGAGAATTCAGTGACAGCAGGAGTAGAATGACTAAATATAAATAAGAAGTGATTTAAAGATCTGTTGGATCCCAGTGTGTCAGTGCAGTGCACAGCCCTCCTATTTTCAATGAGTAGACTCTGGCTGTACTGGTTTGTTTCTGTTGTGTTAATCTGATGATTGGAAACAGCCATGTTTTAATTTCCTTCACCTGACTGGAGTAGGTGGGACTGAGCAGTACCTTGCTGATGGTGTGGCCTGTTCCTGGATAGCTGTGCACTAATGTTGAGGAAAGTAATTCTAAAATTACCTTGGACATTTAGGGTTAAGGCTGGAGCAAATTCATTTTGTCAGACTCACCGCCTTCAATAAAAAGCAGTTCCCAGCAAATGTTAGCTTTAATCTTGTGTTTTTGTCAAGCATATACAAACTTGCTTTTAATTTAGCCGCTATCCTGCTGCTTGTTGTGCTTATGAAGCATTTTATTGTTGCTGTTGTCGTTCTGAATTGATTGGTAAATCTGTCTGTACCAAATACTTCCCAGTGATGGAAAGAGAAACATTGCAATTTTAATAACACAAGAGTAGGAAAGATCCAGATGTAAGCTGGGGAAAAATGAAAACCAATCAGCCTTGATTAAACTTTTCAGATAAGAAATTGGGAACATCGTGTCAGGATAAATTGTGTTTGTTCGAATCACTCTATCAGCCAAGACTGAAGCTGCTGCCAATAAGAAACTCTTAGGAATGTATAAAAAAAATTAGGGATCTGATGGGAGAAATAAGTTGATCTGGCTAACGTGTTACCATCAGTGTTGTAGCTGGGTGATGCTTTGAGATTTTTTTGCTTGTTGCAGGTCTGACAGCCATGTGTTCACTCTTAAATTTTATCTTGTTCTGTGGGCAAAGGAAGGGCTTCTACATCCAGACTTGTAAAGCCAGTATTTTCCATGAAGATTATTTTTACCGTTCTAAAAATACACCGCTGTCATGAGTACCAAAGTTTCTATCCAGACCATTCCCTCAAAGCCTTTGGGTCACTTACTCAAAAACTGGCTCACAGTAAAAAAGGATTTCTGGACTGGAATTTAGTTTAACTTGCTCATGGTTTCTGCTTTGCCTTCTTGAATACAACCCATTTTTCTGCTTTTCAGTGAGGCACCACTGCTGGAAAGGTTCCGGCAGAGGGAACCACATGGGCCAACCCTACGGGAGCGGAAGCTGCTCCTAAACCAGGCATTTTGGGCTCTTCACTAACTCAGCTTTCCTGCTAGTCTTGTTTGAGATCCAGGGCACTGCACATGTGCCTTACTGCATCTCCTGAACTGTCATGGGACGTTCCTTAATTAACTGTAAGAAGTCAAGGAGGGTGCCAGCTGGCCCAGCCTCCTCTGTCATAAAACAGGGGTTTAATATGTTCAAGCTAAGGTGATGGAGAGGGAGAGAGATATGCAGGTAAGAACATGAGCCAGCAGGGAAAATGGATTTTTTCATTACTTTACACATTTTGGAAGAAATGCTTTTTCCCCCTCTCCCATCCCAAGAAAAGAGAAATCAATTTTTTGACATTCCCTAAAACTTGGAACAGAAAAGAGATTATTTTTAGCTTATTCCCTGGGTACTGTGTAGGCTCCAGTCTTTGGAGTCACTTTGTTCCCTGCTGTAGCAGATACAGGATTTATACAAGCTCCAGAGAAAAAAAAAAACAGGAGGAAGAAGAAACATTTCAGAACAAGTCTCTCTTTTACCTCCCCACCCTTTCTTCCCCTTTCATTCTTCACTTACTACTGCTCCTGCATTTCAGAAGTTTCCTTCACTTTGGCTCTTCCTCAGCATGAATTACTTACTTGAAATATTGTGAACAGAAGAGGAGAGATTATAGTTAATTTTAGGATGAGGAAATAAGGCAAAGGGAATAAAATTCTGGGAGAAAAAGCAGCTAAGCTGGTCCCTGGATAGTACAAGAGGCCAGGCTGTAGCCACAGGGTTAGAATGTGGAGCCAGACACACACACGTTTGTGGGTGAGACATGCAGATGGATAAGCTGGATTTCTGGCTTTCAGGAGGAAAGTCACAGCTGAGCTGGCTGCAGCAAGTGAAAGTAATGAGCTCCAAGGGTGAAGTTTGGGAGTGATTAGACAGAATAAAAATGGCCCTGAGGGGAAGATGGCACTTGTGGCAGCAGACTTCTAACAATTCTCTGAGACCTTTGGGCAGCTTCACGTTTTTGTTATCCAGAGTGGAGCTGATTTCATTTGTTGGAGATGAGCTCCATCCCTATCACTGGCTTGTCTTTTTTCCTTGAAACAGAGTCCCAGGTCTAACACTCCAGACTCAGTCTCTCTGTATCTAGTGGTTATCTTTGCCCCTGAAGCTTGTGTGTTTCAGATGCAGAGCATCTTTCTATCTTTTTGTAGCATTTGAATGGTCAGAATGGTTTATTTTCCCATCTCTGCAAATGAGTAAGCAGATTCTTCCTTTCAGACCTGCCGTAGATGTTGGAAGTGGAATCCGTTATCATTACAACCTTCACGTGTTCATACATGTAGAGTCCAAAACAAAAGGACAGTGGTCTCCCTGGGGGTGTTTGGATTTACAGTTAACTAATATAGAGCTGTTTTCTTAATTCAACACACAGTAACAAAACACTCTGTGTGCAGACCCTCGACAAACGTACCTGGGCTCTGACGGGGGGGAACAGGCTGTGGGCATTAATAACAGAGCAGTGTTGACCACAGCCCTGGGAATTATAGGCAGTGTGGCATTCATATTCACCCAACAATGTCTCACTTGTGTTTGGTATTTTAATTTTCTCAGGTGGATTTGCAGCTGTAGTCACCACACCTCTCGACGTAGCAAAGACGAGAATTATGTTGGCAAAGGTAAGAGCGAAGGAGTCCAGCAGACACACGGGTGACTGGCCTGGGTAGTTCCAGGCTTTCTGTAGGGTTGTTACAGAATGAAATCCAGCACCTATTAATAATCATTTCTGCTCTTGTTCTCGAAGGCAGGATTAGATGTGAACAGGCAGAACTAATGAAATTGTTGTGTTCCTTTCCTTGAATTGCCCCTCTGGTCCTTTCCCAAAGGACTTCTCTGAAACAAGGCTTGGACTTGTGCTTGACTTCCAGAGTCTCATGGAATGCCTTTAGGAGAAAATCCTTGCAGAGTCAGACACCCAAAGTTAAACTGCTCTTCAGGGATTTATTCCTCTGTTGTTTTGATAACTGTTGGGCTTCAGAGCGTGTGTTTCTTTTCTGAGGAGGGCTTGGCACTGGATTTTCTGTCCTAAAATTTTAAGCCATAGTGATTGTGATGGCCTACATCTGCCAACTAGAGCAAAAGGAAGATTGCTCATAAGATCAGTAAGTTTAGTAAGTTTATAAATTGATAGTGGGTCTGATGTTCCCATCATCATCTCACTGACCCAGAGCAGAGCTGACAGCTACATAGCTAAAAGCCCTGAGCAGGTGGATGTCCCTAAAGCCTTTCTCTGCCCTCAGAAGAGCTGTTGTGTTGGTAAAGGACAGGCATCCTGGAGGTTGTGTGGGTGGTTTTCACGCTGTTGCTCATGTCTCTCAGTATGGGGGTGTAACTTGTTGATAACGTGCACCTCCCCAGCCAAGTCACACACATCTGTGCTCACCACGTTGCTGGGTGTATCTGTCATTGCTGGGCTGCATCTGCTGCAGAGTCTTTGTCTTTCAATAGTGCAGGTGATAAAACTGTAATAACCAGGTTTCAATTATCTGTGCCCCTGTCCTGGGCAGCCAGGTAAACATTGGTAGGGGAAGAAGAGTGCTGTGAGTCGTTCTGAGACCATTCAGACAGCTTCTTTATATTAGTTATCTGCACAAACTAGATCACACATCTAATAACTATAGAATCTGTAGTTCTGCTGTTTGTCCTCTGGTTTCCACTTAAGGCAGTTTTCACATGCAATGCACTGCTCATGTTCTCTCTCTCTCTCTCTGTGGTGCAGGCTGGTTCCAGAAATGCCAGTGGGAATGTTCTGACTGCCCTTAGTGGCATCTGGAGGACACAAGGCCTGTCAGGGTAAGGACATGCTGCACCTGGGGTGTTGTATCTCTGTGTGTTGGGGGGTGGGACAGGATGGGATACTCTGCTTATATTTAAATACTGTCAAAGAGAAAAGATTTTGGTTGCTGTACACCTGGACAGGGAGTGGGGTAGCTTAGAACAAGTCCCTCAGGGAGGGACTTGTATCCATTCAAATTCAGGCTTGCACATCTTGTGGCAGTGAGGACCACAGTTTCCTCTTGAGGTGTGTGAATCCCCCCTCCTGAGATGTCAGGGAAGGAAGGCATAGGGGTCATGTTTCCCTTATGGACAGTCTTTTCCACCTCCTGGCAATTTCTTATGCTGTGCAAGTCTGAGGGGATGTCAGTCCAATCTCTTAACTGCCTCACTTTGCTCAGGCCTGAGACAGAGAATTGCTCTCCTGACCTTTTGCTCTGCTAGCATTTGTAGAACAAATTTTGAGGCTTATAAATGGTTGTTGATTTTTACCTGCTTCATTTACTCCACCTTGCCCTCTTTGGTGGCGTGACTCATACCAGTTGTTTGGCACTCATAGTGAATGTATGTCTTAACTTCTCCAGCCCATGAAGTTTAGCCTGTACTTCCTTCAGTAGGGTTTGTGTCCCACCTGCCCATGGCCTGGAAGAGAAATGGAGAGATTTTTGGAAGTTTTACCTGGGGCTTTTCCCTGTAATTTCTCATAGGTTTTTAACCCCCTCGCTGTGGCCGATGCTCTCAGGGCGCTGTTTTAACCTTTGCAAACCGTTCCCAAAGCATCCTGAACATCCCTGCTCTGTGGGGGACAGCTTTCTCTGAACATCTGATCCCTGCTTGCCCAACTAATGAAAGTTCAGTCCTCTTTCTACACATGTGGGAAATAATTCAAAACAAATTGCAGGAAGTTCCTGAACACCGATTCCAGGAAGACGTCCAGCTGTGCCCCCAGGCAGCGCTGGGATGGGTTGTCTCAGGTTTGCCTCTCTGAGGTGATGAGGTGATGTGGCAGTAGATGAGTTTTGAGTCCTTCATGGCTTGGTGGACTCTAAGGCATGTTTTGAAAGGGAGTGGGAGAAGTGAGGCCTGCTGATGGCAGTTGAGCTCTGAGGGGTGTGAAGAGGCATGGATTTGGCTGGGGAAAGCTCCCCTATTCCCCAGCCAACAGCAGAAAGTAAAAATTTGTGTTTGTGTTCTTTTCAGGGTGTTTCAGCAGTGCCCTTTTCTAAACAACCCAAAATTAAACTCTTCCTAAAGATAGTACCCGTGGACTAGGACCAAAGGGAACACAATTCAGTTGAAATCAAAACAATAAGTGATCTGGAGAAAAAGTAACATGTAAAGGAGGCCAAGCTGCGTCAGCTGCGAGGAAAAGGAAGAAAGTCTTGGGAAAAATAAACGTAGAGTCTGCCATGCCTGCTGCCAATTATAAATCTATTAATCAAAAACAATAAAAATGTCGGGCTTTTTTGGCCAGTTGCAACATGACATGATTTATGGCTCCTCTAATAAATCTCGTGCTTGAAGAGGAGGAATTCTGAGGGCAGAAAGACTCATTGCTTATTGCCACCTTATTAAAACCAGAGCACAGGGCTCAGCTTCCTGGTCTGCACCTAGTAAATCCCTCTGCTTCACGCCAAGAAATTTCACATCCCTTTCTGTCCAGGGAGAGCCAGGCCTGCGGGGGGAGGTGGGATAGGGATGGGGTGAGAGGATCCGTGTGCCCCTTCACTGTTGCCAGCGGAGCAGCTGAACCGTTCCCATGAAAGGGAGTTCACATCTTGTCCAACTGCTTTTTGTGCAAGGAGGTGGAGGTGTTTGAAAGCCGTGGGTGAAGCTTCACAACTCACTGGTGAGAAAGATGAGGGTTATTGGAGTGATAAATCTGGTGAGATGGCTTGTCCCAGCCTGTGTGTACCTGGGGATGGAGCTGGAGGCTCGTACCGGGTGTCCTGTTCCTCCGACGAGGTTCCTGGTTGGAGTGGGCTTGGCCTGGCAGGTGTGAACCACATTGCTTGCTCTGCACAGCCAGATCCTGCTGGCTGCTGTGCAAAACACAAGCTGCCCACGGAGTGAGCTTGGTGCAAAGCTGTAGCCAGAGAAAAGCAGTGGTTTGTCTCAGCATGGCCACCTTGTTGGTCCAGAGGGCAGTACATGAGTTTTGTGGCTGAGCACACAGTCCCTTTTTCTGGGACTGGCCCCTTTGTGCTGTGTTCAGGCCCTGCAGTGCCTTATTGACTTCTGCAGGAACACTCCATCCCTGGGAGTGTTCAAACACTGTGTAGGTGTAGTGCTTGGGGACATGGTTTAGTGGTTGGCTTGCAGTGGGTTAATGGTTGGACTTGATGATCTTAGAGGTCTTTTCCAACCTAAATGATTCTATGATCCAGAGGGTAACTGCAGGGGCCCTGTTAGTCTCCTCTCAGGCGTTGAGGAGTGGCAGAGTGCCAGGTGAAATCTGTGCAGACAGAGAGCAAATACAACTAGACAGCAGACCTGTGCCCACCAGAGCGGTTTCTGATGGGGCCATCAGAGATAAATCCAATTTATCTCATCTGTTGATGGGGTCAGGCATGGCCCAGTGGGGACCAGTTTGGATAAGACCTGTGGCAAAGCTCAGCTCTCCAGATTTGGGAATTCCCTGCAGCTGTTCAGCTCTGCCCTTCCCCAGAAGGGAGCCCATGGGGGGAGTGTGAATTGGAGAGGCCACAGGTACAGGTGGGAATGAGAAACTGGAGGAAGCAGGGCCAGGATTCTTGGAAGTGATGCTTAGTAATAGGGGTTGCCAGGGATGCAGCTTCTGGATAACTCAGTTATCAGCTCCTGTTTGTGTAATAGGGGTGTCTCGAGTGGGCTGTTCTGGAAATGAGTGTCTGCCACTGCTCCCGTAATGAGGCTGCCTAATTCGGCAGGAGAGGGATGGTGTGTGCTTTGGGAGCGATGCTGCTCCATAGGATTTACCCTATCAGTGCTCTGTCCATACATGCCTTGTACAAATTACTCTGTTTTAAAGCTGTCATTATGGTAATAGACCCAATTGCTGTCTAGTAAAGCCATAAAATGTTTCCATCTGCCTGTGTGCTCCAGGCTCCTTAGCAAAGCTCATTACAGCCAGAGTTCCTGCAGCCGGAGGTTTCCCTGAACAGCACGAGTATCCAGGCACAGGCTGGCATCAGGGAGCTCCTGAGCAGTCAGGCCTCACCAGGAATTACACCTTGTCCTGCTGTGGACATGCTCCTGGGCAGGGACCATGCAGTGTTTGTTAAAGCCAAGGGCAGCGTCCCTGCAGAGCTCAGCCAGACTGAGGGCAGTGCATCCAGGTGGGGGGGATGCCGGACGGACTCAAGCCTGATGTTTAATCCTTGCTTGCCACAAAGGAAGCAGCCTGTAATCCTCTGGGGGAATGCACTGGCCTATCCCAAAATTGTTGAACCATCGAGGAGCTTAGATGTGTCAAGCAATTGGCTTCTCATGAGTTTCCTGTTAATTTCCCAGAACTGTTAGGATCAGGCACCTAAAAATTGCGGCGGCTGAAAGCACCACAAGTTGAATATTGCTGCTCTATCCCAACTGGACCCTGTGTGTTACTGGGACTGGGCTGCTGTGGTGAGCAGGGCTGTCTCTGCAGTGGAGTTGCCCCTGGCAGAGAGAGAAGGTACCTCTGCCCGGGCTGGATGGGGGCAGCAGAGGATGGGATGGTTCCCATCTGTCTGCAGCCCTTCGTGTGGATGTGTCTGAGCTCCCGCCACAAAGACCTCCTGCCCTTTCCTTCTGCACCTGTGGAGCTTGGAGAGGGGTTAAAAATCACAAGCCTTGGGAGTCCTGTGTTAGGGAAGTCCAGACAGATTTCCTTCAGGGAGCAGTGGGGCGGGATTTAAGAAACCAGCAAGATAGAGTTTTTCTTGGCTTCGTTTTCCGAAGCCGGCCGAGCACCACCCGCTCCCCGCTCGTCCTCTGAAGCCACCTTTCCTTTGCCTTCAGCTTGTTCGCAGGTGTCGTCCCACGGATGGCAGCCATCAGCCTGGGAGGCTTCATCTTCCTGGGGACATACGAGAAGACTCGCCAGCTGCTGCTCTGAGCCAGCCCAGCTGGTCCCACCGGTGGCCACCGAGGGAGGAGCTGGAGAAGCCACAGGAGGAGCCGGGCGAGCACAGCCTTCCTCCCGCCACAGCAGCTGTCCCGCAGGCTGAGAGCCACTCTCGCTGTTAGAGAGAAGCAAATCCTCCAATAATCCAATTTCCCAAACATGAAATTTTCCTGCATGGAAAGTGAGTGAGGTCATTGTGAGAGTTGTGCCAGAAAAGTAATGTTTTGGGGGGGTAAACAGCTAATTACGGTGGCTGCGAAAGGCGTTATTAGAACTCCTGCAGGGCAAGTGTTTTGGAAACCTCCAGCTCGGGGGGCTGAGCTGGGAGGCTGAAATAAAGCAAGTTTTCATCATTCAGTGGCACCTGCCTCGTAACGTGGGGAGGGGAAGGGGCTGATAGAGTTACAGCCTTGCTGCCCTCCAACAGCACCAAAAGTATTCTGGGTTGGGAGAGCTCTTTGTAAAAGACAATCATCCATTTGTTTCTGATTTGAGCTGTATTTGTGGAAGTTTATATTCCTGTTTATACCTACAGGTGCTCAGCAAGCATTCCTGTGTGGGAGCCAGTGCAGCTTTATTAATCAGACTCACATTTCCCCAGTAAAAGCACAGGCTTGTATTATTTTACAGCTGTGCTTTTGCAAAGAAATGGAGCTCTGCCTTCTTTTGGTCTTCATCCCTCAGCAGCTGAAGGAGCAGGAGGTTCAAGTGCTGAAGCCCAGGAGGAAGCCTGGGAAGGCAAGGCAGGGAGAACACGGGAGTTCTCCTGCTATGGATCCTGAGGGCTCTCAGGGGGCTGCTGGCAGGCAGAGCAAAACTCTGCTGCAGTTCTCGTGTAGGAAACAGAAGGTGCAGCGGCCAAAATGGTGCAGGGACTAGCACGGTGAAAAGACCTTACTGGAATTACTCAAAATCATTACCAGCATCAGGGCTGGGAGCTCCCAATTTACAGCAGCTTGGCTGAGCGGTGCTGTGGAGTGGGTTGGTGTGGGGTTCTCTGGGTGGGCAAAGCCAAGGGCTGTGGAAGCACCAAAAAACCCCTCCCTGGACTACACCAGCACGGTGGGTGACAGGGCTGGGACAGGCAGTGGTGTCTCAAACCTTGCCCTGGGCTTGGCCACGGTGCTGGGAAGCTCCTCACACGGTGGGTGAGCAGGTGGGAGCTGGCACGTGTGGGCTGAGCCCTGCTGGGTGAGCGGGGCAGCCATCGGGCTTGTGCCTGCTCTGCTCCGTCCTGGTCATCCCAGCACGGATGTACCAGGGGTGATGTGCTCCCCTGGAGTGCTGTAATTTAAGTTTGAGATTGTTTGCCTCATGAGGATGATACACAGGTAGGTGGAGGAACAAACTCCAAACCAGGTTAGTGCATGATCAGCGAGCACGTGCGACCCGACCCGGCCCAGCATGACTAAGGCTGTCATCCCATGACATAGTAATGAAACTTTAATTTAGAGGCCAAAAACTTGGAAAATAATTGGCAGACAAGTAAAACATACAGAACAAAGGACTTAATTCTTAAAAATAATCTTCAATTAAAATGGGGAATTTCAGCCAAGTCCCGTATTGGCTGGTTGTTAACGCTACCCGTTACCAGGGCTCGGTGTAGCTGTTCCTGCCACTTGGAGGTTGTCTCTCTTTTATGACATTCTATGTATGCAGCAGAGCCAATTTTAGGGGCTGGGGGAGGGAGGAGATTTATTGCTCTCTCTCAAAATCTAACTTACATTTGCTCTTTAAACACGGTGACGGGGTTAGCAGTGCGGTCGATGCGTTTAATTACTTGCGCTCTAAATAATCATCTTTAGTAAGTCGTTGGGTCATGATGCATTTTTTTGTTGTTTTTATTCAACATTGCATAATCAGTTTTTGTCATCACCATTTTGGATTTATTTTTTTTAATTTAGAAAAAAAAACCCCAACATAAGCCAAACAACGAGCCAAATTGTTTTAGCCAGCCTAATGGTGGGAGGAGATGCACCCCCAGTGCTTTTTATTCTCCTGTGCTGATGGACCAGCTCCACATCCCAGATTGCTGTGGGAAGGCCAAAGGTACCCAGGAACAGCACCAGGCAAGTGAGAGCCCCAGCAGGTGGCCAGGGCTGTTCTGCATGTACCTATTTTTCTAGTCTTGATAAAAAGGACATTTTTAGTTTTGGGAGTATGGGTGGGAAAAACAGACCTAAAAATGCAGGGGTTTTTCCCTTTGCCTTGAGTTTTAGCAGTGTTTTTTTTTCAAGTTTAGCAAAATTGTAAAAATTAATTTTAGGCCATTACTGGAATGAAGTGGGATAACACTTGAATCTCAGACCAGGCACCAGCCTCCTAAAGGCTCATTCTTTTCTATTTTAAAAAAATGCAACTCTTACATATGTTAAGGGACTTTGAGTAGTCTCAACCTGCTTTATACCAAAGTTATAATTTGGAGGAGGAAATACTTTTATTATTTTTAAAAAATATACAGAAACTGAATTGAGATTTTTAGTTAAAGCAGGAATTCAGGCTTATCTCCAAAGTTGCCGCTGGAATTTCCATCCAGGGTGGGGTTGAGGTTTGGGAACACCAGAGGTGTTCACAGCTGCAGCTGGGCCTGGTGCTGTCCTGGCCCTGTTTTTACTTACACACATGCTCACACCCCCCCATCTGTTCTGTTCTCAGTGCCAAGATAAGGGGGATTTGCCAGATACTAAAGCAAGCTGATATACTGGAAATCTATTTCTTACGAGTTCTTTGTTCTGTCTTTCAACCCAGCCCCCAAATTCCACCCCATCCACACACCAGGCTGCCAGAGCCTCACGCTGTTCCACAGTATCTCATGGTCCAATTTCAGGAGCGGGTACATTGGCAGTTGGTTTGCATTTTCACCAGAGAAAGACAGAGAAGAGTATAGCAATGGATTAGAATTTTATTTCATTTTCAACTGAAACTCCCAAAAGCTCACTCTCAACAAAACAGCTGTAATATTATAAATGAACCTTTATTAAAGACACTTCAATGCCATTTGTTAGACACTTCAATATCTTACATGTTTTTCAATGTACAACATTGTACCAAATTTTCTAATAAATAAATAACTTTGTACACAAAAGTAATACTTCCTCTTTCACATTGCCTCTTAGAAGCAGCAAATTCACATATTTAGTGGAAGTCATAACATTAGGCAGTTAACTTTATTCAGAAACATTATTTTCAAATGTTAACGTGGCAAATATGCTTTTGTATCCGCAATGGTGATGACATTTCCGCCAGCAAAATGAATCCACTGTATCATTCCCATCTTCCCCGTGTCCCTGGTTCCATGAGCCGGTTCTGGAGCACTTTTCCCTTCGGCAAAGGGAAAACTACGCTCGGTTTATAATTTTCTAACATCCATTTCCTTTGCTTTGCATAAACTTGGCACTCAACATAATTCACCACCTGTCTCAAAGTGCAAACGTGTCAATAGTCAGGAACTGGTACAGACAGGTACTGGCTGAATTACGCCTCGATTCATCCAGGGGCAGCTGCTGCCCTGCACTGACACTCTCAGCAGCTGCTGGGCACAGAGGTGAGGTCCTTCCCTCAAGGTAAGGCTGGGCAGGACCAGGTTCTGATAACACCAAGGGCCACCTTGCATCCCTGGAAGCCCACAGGTGTGGCAGCACTCAGGTCCCTAAATGATAGGCCTGAACTGAAAATTGTTTCTGCCCTTGTCTCTGATGCTTCTCTTGAGCCCCAGTCCCAGCAAAGGTGGATTCCCACCAGACTCGCCCTCAGTGGAACTGGCATTTGAGTTGCTCCTAAGGAAAAAAGTAACAAACCCCCCTAATAAACCTTCCCCCAAAGTAGTCATCACCAGAGTTAGGAACCTCATGTTAGCAGAACTCAAATCACAAAGAACTGGGAGTCCTCCATCCACAGGTAATGATGCCAACGGAAAGCAGCCCTTCTATAAATAAAAAGCGTCACAGTGAAGTCAGAAGTGACAAAGATCTGTTTGACTGAGGTGGGTATTTCTTTATCCACCCCCAATTAATGGATGAACTTAAAAGACCACATAAAAATATTTGGGACATTGCCATTTAACAGTCTCTTCAACCATAAATGCACGGTTCTCCTTCTAAATGAGTGTATTTCTGACTAGCCCAGAATTGCTACACGAGGCAGCACAACTCACTTGAAGGTGATATTTTCATAATACAGAGTCTGGCTGCAGATGGAGCCAATGGTGTTCAACTACAAAGTGTAATATTGTGTTGCAGGGGAAAAAAAGCATCGTATGAATTCATGGTACAGCTGTCCCCTTAGGAGTGCGATTTAGTTTTGTTGACAAAACAGCTCTATGGTTTCCAAGCCCCTCTAGAACAGATGTATTTTTTTGGGTGTGAAAATGCATTATACTGGCACGAGTTATTCCCTCTAAGCAGGGCAGGGCTGGATCGTTACAGGCACCTCAGGCAGGTAAAGCTGGATCCTCTGGGAGTGAGTCTTGGGGTGATCAGTGCTGTGACAGCTCACATGGCAGGTAACACCTTCTGTGATGATGTTTTTGAAAGGTGCACTGTGTGAGACCACCCCTGGTTTACTGCACAAGTTATTTATTTTGGTAACGACTGCTTCCTAGCCATGACAGCCTTTTCCTCTGGTTGTTTTGGGGCTCCACACTGTTGCTGAGTTATTTAGTGCCTCTTGTGTGGTCCACTCTGAACATCTCACACAGTCACAGTTCAAACACTAATTTTTATGCAGTTTTGAAAAATAAAGGAATTTAAGTTCTTCCACCAACAGGAAAATATCAGGTTGCTATGTAATTTCCCACTGCTTTTTTTCCTTATAAACTTCATTTGAAACAGTTGAAGATCTCTGTTTAAATGTGTTAAGTGCAATAAATTTCAAAGGGGAAGGAAATTTGTGCTAAGTAACCCAATTGATATTTAGAATCATGCACATGCACGTGGCTGGCTCGTGTCCAGCCTCTCATCCACCAATACAAGTCTCTCTCCACAGGGCTGCTCTTGGTCACTTCTCTGCCCAACCTCTACCTGGGATTGCCCCAGCCCAGGTGTACTTGATGTAGAGGATCTTCCATTGAAAAGAGGACAGTCCCTTTGGAACAGCCTGGCTTTTTAAAGTTCGGTTTATGCATTTAAGGCACCAGAATTATTTCTCTCACAAAGTTTAACAGCAACCTGATACTGAAAACAATATTGCCAAAATTGTAAAATTTCACTCAGTTTTCCATGCACTAAAGATTAAAATAGCCTCTGTAAAAGATATATATATATATTTTTATATATATATTTATATATGAAAACTCTTATGTACAATTGTATCAAATACTTTTCTCTTTACACAATAATCCCTTGCATTTATGTGCTTCATATGCAAGTTGACTTTTGAACACTTCATACTTCTCAGGGAAGTTTTAAACTATGTACAATCAGATGACGCTCGAACAGGAGTTTGTTCCCCATACAAGCTTGTTTCTCATACCTCAGTCGGTTGCCTTTGACAGGTCATCAGTTCGAGATTCGAGGTAGAAGTAAGTAGCCTATATCCTCTGTGCAAAAAAAAAAAAAAATTAAAAAAAAAAAAAGTGTGTTTGTTAATTTGCACCATCAGTCTGTGCTCTCAGTCCGGCGACCTGGTCGGTGGCTTGGGCTCATGAGCGGAGTCACAGGGCTCGGCTCCGCTGGGCAGCAGGACCTGCTCCACCTCTGCTTCACTCTGCAGGTCCAGTAGTGCTGGGGGCATCTCAGGAAGCACATTCAGTTGCTTTAATGACCCTCCTGCTGGTGAAGCTCTCACCAAATTAAGGTTGTTAAGCTCTGAAGGCTTTGCTGCTGCCTGTGAAGAGCCTGCAAAAACCCAAAGGACAGCGGGGTCAGCTGATGCTCAGCCTGCCAGCACTCATCCTCCGTGACCCTGGAGGTCTTTCCCAGCCTTTAATGACTCTATAATTCTGTTTATGATAAAACCGACCCCGCTGCTATCATTCACCCCCCTGGCTCAGTTCAAAAGGCTGATGGGAGCACACAGGGCCCTGCTGTAACCCAGACACTGCATTTGAGGAGCAGAATGGACCCCCAAGGTGGCACGTACCGTGTGTGTCTGTGAGCAGCGGGCTGGCCGAGCTCACAGGCCTTATCCTGTCGTGGTTGCTGGGGTAGAGGGTCCCGTCTGTTTCCACCCTCTTGCCGCTGGCAATCCCGTTGCAGGGCTGAGGATGAAGAAGGCTGGTGCCTGCACCCCTCTTCCTATTCCGTTCCTTGCTGCTCAGTGCGTTGGGGTGGGGGTTTTCCACAGTCTTAAGGCTCTCGGGGTAGTACTCGGAGTCCCTGGGGTAAATGTGGACGTTCATGCTGTCCGTGCTGCTGCTGCAGTCCGTGCACACCACGGGCAGCCCGTAGCCTTTGGGGGAGGAAGGGAAAACAAAGGCAACAAAGAGAGATGAGCAGCTGGAATGGTCAGTACTGGAGCACACAACTTGTGGATGGAAAGGGCAGCTCTGTTTAGTTTGGAGTGGGAATCTCTCAGTAACATGGACACTTCCTGGTTTCACACAGGGCTGCCACACACCTGCTTCTCAGAGCTCTGTAGCCACCATCACTAAAGGCAGTTTTAACTAAAAGGCTTAGCTGGTTGGGGGTTTTTCACTTCAAAGAATTTGTGACTTACTTTAAAAAAACAAACTTGTGCTTTTATTTTCTTTCCCAAGCTTTCTAGTCAGGGTAGAAATGCAAAGTGGAACTTTCCTCTCTACCTGCTTTAAAATACCAAGTTTACCTTTCTCATTTCTATACTGGTCCTTTGCAGGGATCACCATCAACTCACAGTTATCTCAAGATATGCTATTACTGTTAGTGGGAACAAAAGATGAGCTGAAATCAAAGCATTTACAAGCAGGAAGGAGTTGCTAAATGTTGAAAGTTAATTTCCCCAGTGCACTCAACAACTTTCCATTATTAAACTTTATAGTTTCTCCTGGAGAGAAAATTTGTTTCACTGGCTCTTTTTGTGTGGCTGTAACAATACAGCACGGGAACAGAAAACACATCCTAAAAATAGAAAAACTATGAGTGTAGCACCCAAGAAAGTGGCAAAGAGCAGACACAGGTGTAGTGCCCAAAACAACCTTTAAATTTTGAAAATAAATTGAGGCTGAGCTTTGAAGCTGACAGCCTCTTTCAAAGAGCCTGAAAAAATTTAACTCCTTCAGTTTGAAAGCACTCTCACATTTTAGGAATATTTCAAATCAAAATTCCCATCAGCCAGCTGCAAGGAATGGTGATCGTGAGCCTTAGTCTGTCTTTCTGATGGTTCCTCAAATTCCAACTCTCCAAGCTTGAGAGAGGATCAAAGCAAGCAGGAGAAAGTAAATTTACTGTGCTCGCACCTGAGAATCATTCTGGGCTTTTTTTTCTCTGAAGGTAAAAATTTCTCGTGTTAATTCTGTCTGACTTGGAGGGCTTTCTGATCTGTACAAACACGAAATGCCTTCCCAGATTAATGGGTTTTGTACCTGTCTTATCTGGAACAAGCATTCCATCAGCCATGTCTTCAGTTTTCCAAGTGTCTTTATTATAGCTGATACACAGCTTGGGTTGTCTGCAACCTACAGCGGGAGCTTCAACATCTGGACACCTTCCAGTATCAGTCTGACACATACCTGTAGCAAACAAACCAGCTGGTTAAAGAATACAGCCATCTGCTCCCAGTTAAATGACTTGTTAGTCTTATTTCTACTGTAAAACAGAGAAAAAAATAGCAGTGGAGATAACAGATAATTTTCAGATAACATTTAAAAGAATAAATGCTGTACAATCTCAGGGGAATCTCAGTTCAGAACGCTTAACTCCTCCTCCCTAACGTGCTGTGTTTAAATACTGTAAAACCCCAACATTTAATTTCTGAGCCTGAAGGCAGGGACAGGCAATGTTAATGTATTTTCTAGTAGAGCTTAACTATGGGCAAATCTGACGCCAAAAAACTAATCCAAAATTAGCAAAAAAATAGTCCTTAGGGCCTGACTGAGCAGTTTCTGAGGCAGCCTGCTTGCAGGAACACTTATTCCTGGGAGAGGAGAGCTCTGTGAAGTCAAAGACATCCCTGCTCTGCATAAGTGCAGGAGCCAGAGAACTGCATTATGAAGATCTCTCAGATAACTCACAAGTATTTTGGGCTGCAATTTCTACCTCCCCATTTCAGGTCCAGGTACAGCACTGCAGAAGGAACAATGAAAGCCTTTTCTCACCGTTGCTGTCGATGTGCCCGTTGGGCTGCTGGGTGTCCACCCTGATGGCCACGTCCTGCCGGTCTGACAGAGTCCCCTGGGAGGACAGGTAGCTTGGCACGTCAGGAGGCACAATAGTCTCATCTGGAGCAGTGGGGGCACAGAAATGTCAGTTCCCAGCAAGATTTTTTTCAAAGGCAGATAAAATCACATTTTCAAGAGAAATTTGGGACCAGATCTAGAACCTGTGTTTTCTGTAGAAAAACTCCCTTCAGAAGCCCCATTCCTGGTTTGTAAAAGCTTAAAAGCTGTGAGAGATAGTGCTGATAAAGGCAATTTGAGTATCTGACCATTTGGCATGGTCAGTGCAAGGTAGGTGAAGTGGAACTGTTTCTTCAGACCAAGTAAATCCTTCCCTTTCCTCTGAAAATCAGAGTCCCTCCTTTGACTCAAGTCCTCTGTCTCCTGAAGTCAGGAGTAAAACAAGTCTGGAGAACAGGGTCATAGATTCACTTAAGCAGGCAAATAAGTCTTAAGCCCCTTGGCTGTCCTTGGCTCTCTCCACTTTCCATGAGGCAATTTCAGTTTCCCGTGTCACACAAATCCAAGTGAAACTCAATTACACCAGGCATAAAGCCCTACATTTTCAGGACTGAAAAAAGTAGTTAAAAAAGAATCCCACTGATACATCACACTGCTGTTAGGGTACCCAAGCAGCCTACCTAGCCCATGTCTTTAAAATCCTGTCACACTCTATTCTAAAGCTAAGCATAATACAGGAAGGCTGCAAATCCCAGCAGGGTGGGAAAGTCTTAGGCTGCTTCTTTCATACTTCTGTTCTGTTCAGAGGCTGCATAATATTGAGGGCAGGAGACTTTACTGCCACTGCAACACTTATTTCAGCACCAAATTATCCCTTCTTCCTATCAGGAGGAAGCAATAAACACTACTTCTTCCTTTAAAAAGTAACAGATACCCCACATCAGCAGGGCTACAAACAGCTCTTACAGCCAACATGGAAAAAGGGATTCCAGCTTCAAAGTCTAATTTTTCAAGTTTTGAATTTGAAGTCTTTGAAAATACAAATTCCCAAGAAGTAAGACAAGTTCTCAGCATCACAGACATAACCCAGACTGTCTCAAGAGTTATCATTAACGGTCACAGAAAATCAAAGTAGCAAAGCAATGGCTGGAACTACTGCCAAGTGGAAAAGACCTTCCTGAACAGGAAGCCAAGGGGAGAAATGCAGCTCTGAACCTGCTTCAGGTGCTAGTGAAAGCTGGCTCCAGCTCTGTGAGCCAAGAGAACCAGAGACATATGGACAACTGCTGCTCCAGCGTGGTTGTGTGGCTCCCTGACGGGTGATTCACCCTCAGCGGGACATTTGACAGCACAAAAGGTCAGAGGAAGCCTCAGCAGGAGGTTGGAGCTACCTGTGTTGGTGACGCTGTATTCTTCACTCTTCTTCCTGGTTTGGTAGATGATGCAGACCCAGACCAGGGAGGTGAGCACGATGCTGCACACCACGGCGATGGTGATGATCCCCACCGTGGTCCGGTCCTTCCTGCAGCCCAGGGACTGCAGGATGCTCACGTGGCTGTGCGCGCGCTCCGTCCCCAGGGTGTTGGACATCTCGCAGGTGTACTTCCCGGCATCCTCCAAGACAACATTCCTAATAATCAGCAACTGGTTGCCAGAGGTGAAGTGGTGCCTTTCTGTCACGACCAGGGGCTGGTCACCTTTCAGCCAGGTGATGCGGGGCGGGGGGCTCCCCGTGGCTTTGCACTGGAGAGCCACGGTCTCACCCACGGACACCACATGATCTTCCAATGGATGAACCAAGGATGGTGTCTCTGCAGGAGAACCAACACAGAAATTAGCTCTTGGGGATGGTGTAACAACAGATTCGACAGCACTGAACATTCCTGATGTTCCTGCAGACACAGGCACATGCCCAGGAGCATGGCAGCTGCAAACCACGACAGATCCAACAACCACAACCGAGGCCTCACTTCCCATAACCAGTTGGCGTTTTAGTCTTCCCAAAAAGGAACCCCTGAGGACAAGGGCCAACAGCTGACGTGAATTATTTCCTAGGACAAGAGAGATGGAGGTGATTTCCTTTTGAAGGATTTCCCAAACAGCAAACGGGCTGGTTGGAGAGACTCCCTCGGCACAAGAGGAAATGCGACTTAGTGCTCCTTCTCTTAATTAACTTTGTTAGTTAACTACAGTGTAAAAGAATGAAACAAGACAGAACACGGACTCTGTCTCTTTTCTGTATCTGCAACTGGCAGAGCACTTGACCAGCCATCCCTCCCAGCTCCCCATTCCAGGCCCCTTGTGCTCCAGGGACCCCAACTTACCCAGGACGGTCAGGGTGGCGTTGGCGAGCACGGAGCCCGCCGAGTTCTGTGCTGTGCAGCTGTAGACACCCATGTCCTCGATCTTCACGTCCGTGATGAAGAAGACGTCGTCGTCGGGCATGACGTGCATGCGGCGCTCCCGGGCCGCGGGGAAGTCGGTGCCGCCGTCCTTCTGCCAGGCGATCTGCGGCGTGGGGTGCCCCTCGGCCGCGCACTCCAGCCGCGCCGTCGTCCCCGTCCGGCTCGTGATGTCGTGGGGAGTTTTGATAAACGAGGGCAACACTGGCGTAAAGGAAAACAAGGAGAGGGATGAGCAATCCCACGGGGGAAAAGCACCATCTTCTGTGCGTTTCTGTTTTCCGTCTGCAGAGTCCATAACCAGCCCCGTTCAGATCACTGGAGCTTGGATCAAAACTAATTTTCTTCTGTGATTACCCTGGGAAATACAGCTATTATCTTTCCTACAGAAAACTTCCAGTCACAACATCCCTCTTCTTTGTATCCTTTTGGATTCTCATTGGCTATTTTTGTTTTCATTGGCCCATTTTACTGGGCAAAGACTCTACCTGAACAGCCAAAGAGCAGCAGCTAAAGTTGTTAAGAATGTGCTGAAGTGCTTGGCTGGGTGGCAGCCATCCCAAATCCAGCGTGTGCTCCTCACAGGGCACTTCTCACCATCCCCTGAGCTACAAGCAGCTGCTGTGAAGAGGTTAAGAGCTCCTCACCATCAGGAATGGACCCTTGGGAATAACTATCCACCAGGAAAGAGTACCAAGGAACTGTACCGTGTACCAGCTCAGGCTGAGAAAAGGAATGAGAAAGCAGCTTCCCACTCACCATTAACAGTGAGCCGGGCCTTGTTGGAGTAGGTAGAGCCGAAGTGGTTGGTGATGATGCACTGGTAGCGCCCCTCGTGCGCGAAGGTGACGTGCCGGAGGTGCAGGATGGTGGTGCACTCCATCACCTCCCCGTCCTTCGCCCGCACGTGGGCAAAGTTCTCGATCTCGGCGTTGTGCAGCATCTCGTTGTCCTTCTTCCAGGCAAACATCATGGGGGAGCTGCTGCTGCTGGCGGCCAGGCAGGTGAACCTGATGTCCTTCCCCAGGACTGCCACTGTGGTCTCGGGCTGGATGATGATCTGCGGCTTGGGGAAATCATCTGAGGGAAAACAGCAGGAGCGGTTAGTGCTGGACTAGGAGAGAAGACTGCAGCAAGCCAAGAGAGGCAATGAGAAACTGAACAGAGCCTAAGTGGAAGTTATTATTGCACATCTGCTTTTACGCCCACTGTTGTACATGCACTGCTCTGCAGTGCAAGTGTGCCATGCACAACTCCACTGACGGGCTGGTTTAGGTGGGACTCCTGTTCCTCTGCTTCTTTCTGTCACCAGTGGGCTGCAAGACACCTACAAGATGCCCAGCTCCTTCACCAATGTAGCTGAACCTTAGAAAGACACTATGGTCTAAAGAAAATATCTTTCCTTTTACAACCTGTGCATGAAGAGCATGATTGAACTTACAACTTCACCTCCAGGTTTGCATCAGCGTGAAGCAGGACGGGAGAGCAGGAGGGCACTTAAGAGGGCTGCAAATGCCACCTCTAGGGAAAAATGCCCACAAGAGGTTGCAGTGAGGTAGGAATTTGTCTCTTCTCCCAGGTAAAAAGCAACAGGACAAGAGGAAATTTACTCAAGTTGTGCCAGGGGAGGTTTATATTAGCTAATAGGAAAAATTTCTTCACTGAAAGGGCTGTCAAGCACCAGAACAGGCTGCCCAGGGAAGTGGTAGAGTCGCCATCCCTAGAGGTATTTAGAAGACACAGAGATGTGGCACTCAGGGACATGGTTTAGAGGTGGGCTTGGCACTAGCAGGTTGAAAATGATTTGCAGGTCTTTTCCAACCTGAAGGATGCTGTGACTCTACACAGCCTGTGCTGTCAAAGCAGCAGCAGCTTTATTTGCCTCTGTCACACGGACGGGGTGGAAAGCTTTCACACACTCTCTCTGTGCCCTGAAGACTGTTGGTTTTAGCAAGGGTCCAAGCAGATTCATTTATTAGATTTCTACAAATGGTGTAATTTAATATCTGACTAAGGTTTAATTAAACAGCCAGGCCTCTGGAACCAGGAGTATGCTAGTGCCTGGAGGACTTGGCAGGCAGCGGGAAGCAAAGCTGTCTTTGCTTTGTGATGTTGCTGTGGGGATGGAGCCTTAAGGATCTCTTCTTCCAGATGAGCACAGCAAGCCTGCTCAGAGGCCACCTAGGCAGAGTCCTGCCACTGGGGGATCAGGAGGGACATGGGACCACAGGTGGGACAAAGCTTCTGCTCAGTGTTCAATGCAAGCCATGCATTCAGCTTAGTTAAATAGTGTTTGCAAAAGTTCATTTTTGCTTCAAACACCCATCTGCAGCTCCACCCAGGATCCACACTGGTCGGCTCCAAAGCACAGAGTTTGGCTCCCAAACCAGGCCTTTAATTTTCCCCAAAAGCTGGGTGCATGAGCAGCATTGATTTGGCCTCCTCCGATCATTTAAATTTCTTTATGAGAGAGGTAGTAGATGTTTGTGTGTGCTGGATATTAAGTAAAGCTGCTTTGCAGCCACAGGTCAGGTGCAGAGTCAACTGCAGTATTTGGGTGGGCCTTACTGGTCCAAAAAAATCAGTTGTGATGAAGAGATTCTCTTCTGCTTTTTAATTCTTTGTTATTTCCAAGAGGGAGAAAAGATACGTGAAGAACACAAAGCCACAGAAGCAGGTCAGAACACTGCAGAGGGGAAAAAATTACAGCTGCAGTCTTGATAGTATCAAACTGAGAGGACTGAGGAAGTCTCTGCGCAGCCCCATCTGGAAGTGGAACAGGCATTAGTCCCTTTTGATTTAATACTCAGAGAGCCCTGCAAGGAATACACTCGATTCAAGCAATGCGCTGTGTGGTTTTGGTGGGAAATAAATTGTAGCCAATGACAAATTTTTAAAATGCAGGCTTGGGCTTCCTTTGATCCCACTGAATAACAAAACAAAACAGAAACCCTCTCGTAATAACACGCTGGTAGTCAAAAGAAAATGTTTCCCAAGTGAGTCCTACCCTTCATACAACCTCAAAACACGCAGGCGAGACTTACCACACACAAAACTTTCTGGCAGGATGGCAAAAATGCTCTTGCTTTTCAGTGACTCAGGGTGGGCACAGGTGGCCACCACAAAGGACTGCAGCTCCTTCTCCACTAACCACTGGGGCAGCCACTTCAGCTGGCAGTCGCAGAGGAAGCTGTCGCTGTTAATGTGGCTGCAGGGAAACAAAACCAACACGAGCCTGCTGTGAGTCCTACACGGAGAGAAGGCTGGAAGGCTCACAGCCCTTTCATGTTAGACACATTCCTCCCGCCCCCCCAGCATGGGTGGAAGGGGAAAAAAGGCCTGCAGGGATGTCCTCGAGGCACTAAAGATGTTAAATACATGACACATTTAAACAGCATTTCATCTCCACATAGAGCAACCCATTCCTGTACTCCAGTGACACTCTCTAGCACCTTGTATTTATTAACCAGCTTCCAGAGTGATCCCCAGGAACAGATAAATAATCTCATCCCTGGCTTAAGGGATACAAGCTGAAACAGATCATCTACAATGGAGAGATGCAACAGAGGCACAAGGCAACAGGACAGCCTGTCCTGCCCTCTCACATCCCTCATTACCACACACGTTCCTTCTCTGCCTCTGTGGTTTGAGCATCTTTGGTGGGACCAAATTCAGGACTTGAATGCTGAACAGTGAGAGGATGCTCAACTCCCACTGTAAAGCCTTAAGTTCCCTCTGTGGCCAACCCCAGGGCAGTAAGTGGAGAGATCTGCCTTCCATAAGGTGCATATTCACACACTGGCATCACTAGGGATAAGAGGTGTAGCTGGAATTGTGTTTACTGATTAATAGAAGCGGTGGAAGAGAAATAATCAAAAGTTATTTGTGTAAACCCAATAGAAACAGTCACTAGTTTGGAAAGTAAAACACAAAAACATTTCTCAGCATCCTGAGATGCTGAGAAATTCTGAGTTTCACCCCCCCCCTCCACCACCCATAGCAGGGGCTTGGAACTAGATGGAAGATCTTTAAGGTCCCTTCCAAACCACTGCATGATTCTATGATTCTATGATCCTAAAAGTAACTTAGCACGTTCTGTTAGGAAAAGAGCTGTGAAAAAAGGAGCAAAGAAAATGGGAGCCTCAGGATTAATGTGCTTTTTTAATATTCTGGGCCAAATTGTGGCATGATGGGATAAACCCTACTGGCTAATTGGGACAGGTCACAGAGACCCTTCACCATAATGCATTCTGCACGTATATGTCCTCTATCTGAACTTCTCCATGGTATTAACAGTCCTTCACAGTATCTGGGATCTCACTAATTCTTCCCTAATAAGATCAATCTTTCACCTCAATTTTGTTCCAAGAGGCAGTGCAAAAGATAAGGTGGTTAAACACACAACAGACATGCAACGTTTATCTTACTCATTCCCAGTCCCTGGTATTAAATGTCACTGCTAACAGTGACCATCTGATTCTCATTTCCAATGTCAGGAAGAAGAACCTGTACCTGACCAAATACCAAATAAGTGATTTTGTGTTCCACAGACACTGCACTACTCCAGAGTGTAGCAATGCACTGACAGTGGATTAAATATTTATGGAGAAGAGGAGAAAAGGAAACCAGGCAAGACTGGAAACAGTATCTGATAACAGTGCAGAGCCCCGGCCTGGAGCACAAGCAGCAGCTCTGATAACACATCCGTATTTTTACACCAGAAGGCTGGATGACAAGTGGATGCAGTTCAAATGGTGCTTATCACTGAAATATCAGTCCTGTGTGTGAACCCTAAACACAGGCACGGAAAGGGAGCAGATGAGCCACTGGGAATTAAATCCATGGCAGCGTGAGGAGGATACCTGGCTAACAGGACCAGGACTGGACTTCCTGAGCAGACATGAATAATTGCACAGATGCAAACCTGCTGGAAGAACCTGTCCCAGTGATCTAATTTCACTCACTATTAAATGCAGGACATTCCCATGACAGCTACTCACATGCAAAAATACCCCTCAGACGAGAGGATTAGAGGGGAAGGGGAAATAAATGAGTGGAAATGCAGATAACACCCGTGCTACTGCTCATGTGCAGGGCAAGGAGGGTCCCTGCCCCCTGAGTGGGGTGTGCAGGGCAATCACTTACAGCTGTCGCAGGCTCTTCATCTTGGCAAAGGCGTCGGCCTGGATGGAGCGGATGGCGTTGTCCCCGAGGTTCCTGCAGGCACAACCACAGGCCACGTGAACAAAAGGGATGCTGTGACTGGGACAGAGCCTCTCCACGTTTAAGCAATGACTCCAGGAGCAGCTGATTTGGTAGCTGCTTCTTAAGGCCATATGCATTTGCAGCTCATAGAAATGTTCCTCGAAACACCTTGATTTCGATTAAGTATTGGTGAACAACAGCCAGCCAACAAAGATACAGGAATAAATCACTAAGCCAATCCCTACCCCATCTTCTCACTATGCTTTCTCAGTCTCAGCTACCTCCATCATCCAGAGCACAGAAATTCCTCAGTCCCCTCAATAACCAAAGATAGTCAGGAATGTCATACCCCAAGCTGGACCTTCAGCAAACATAAAAGAAAGCAAACACTTGCTCTGAGCAACATCTGAGGAGTTATTTGAAAGTGACTACTGCTGAGTTTGAAAAAAAACATCGCAATGTTTCCAAAAGAAGGGATTCTTAAAAACTATTGCTAATTAAAAGATTCATTTGCTCTCTGAAAAAGCACAGTGCCAGATTTAGGGCTGAAGTTTACTAAGTGATGTGCAGGGCAGACAATTGCTGCTTGAAGAGGAAAATCTCAGTAGATCATTAAGGGCACCTTCACTTGGGAACGTAGCCCCAGTCAGGCAGCTCTAACCCTTCAGTGTGCTCTCAATGGCCAAAACATTTCATACACTCAACAGCCAATAAAACATGTAGAGCACAGCCACATATACTTTAACTGTCTTAATCCAGAAAGGAGGTTATTCATGAATCTCTGCTGGAGTCATCAGCCTTGAGATACAGAAAAAAAAAAAAAATCACAGAGGCAGCCAAAATGTGCTTCTTGCAAGTGGCTCTAAGGCTGTTGTGCTGAATGGGGATGTTCAGTGCCTGGATCGTCAGCAGTCATCTGCAACATGTGTCACTGCCAGAGCCTGGATTTAGGAGGAAGTTGGGGCAAGGGAGGAGGAAAAAGGGCTACATCTGAAACGGCATATTTTCATTGGTAACAGCCTGCAAAGCAGCAGTGAGCAAGTCAAGGCCATACTTATCCAAGAGCAAATCAAAAAATTAAGGAGCATGCAGATTCGCCATATGTTCTATAACTTTGTTCCTGGCACAAAAAAAGGCCAAAGTTGAGGCGGACTTATAATGAGAAGGAAGCAGGTGGCCCCCACAAATGGACTGGCTTCTCAGTTTACAAAGACACTATTAAATTGCTAGCAGATCTCTCAAGCAGCTACTTTTGGCAGACCCCCCCCTTCCCAAGCTCTGAGGCATGGTGGGTTACTCACAGGTGCTCCAGGGCCTCCAACCCTGAGAACGCTTTCTTGGCCACCGATTTGATCTTGTTGCCAAACAGAGTTCTGCAGTTTCCAAACATCCAGTGCCAGATAAACAGAAAGAAAATGGGGAGAGGGAGGCACAGAAAAAAGGAACACAATTAGTGAGGCTTTATCTGATATACGCGCTCAGTGCAAGTCCCGGGAAATCTGAACTGCACAGAGATTAAGAGGGCTGGAGCACACTCGCTTTCCTGCTCCTGAAATTAAATCCTTTTATCTGTATTTGAATTTAATAGTGATGACAGCGCAGAAGGGAATGTGCCATATCACGTAAAAAGGCAGGTTTGCTCCCGCGCTTGGAAACCAGCTTGCTGAGTAACAGAAGGTCCCCTGTATTCTTTGCAGGCTGACTGAGGACAGGATTAAGTGCAATGACAGTTTAACAAGATATTGGTCTCTCTCTGAAACACTTTTCATTTCGAACCTCTTCCCAGACAGGAAAAGAGTGGTAATTTATTCACTGCTTGGCCTGAATGGCCATTTGCACACAGGGCTGAGGGCTGGCCCTCGACTGCAGGTTTACACAGCAGCTGACTGCAGGGACTGCTGATTCCTTCCTTGACTCATTACAAATGCAACTGCAAAATAATATAATGCAACAAATCATAGCCAAGTGGTAATTTCAGGGGGTGAAAAGTAGAAAAGGTAATGCCCAGAGCTGAGGAACGTGCTTGCTTCCATCTGTGACCGAGAGCATTCCTCTGAATCAGCAGCAGCACGAGAGGGACTATCAGTGGGCAGTAGCCAGCTGGAGAGATCCCAGCCCAGCTGCCACCTCCAAAGTAACAGTTCTCTATAAATATTGACCAGTGGTGATCGGTCAGGGGCAGGGTTTGTGCCAGATGGACAGTCTCCTCACCTGTTTTAATAAAACATCAACCACTGTCATTAATTAGGAACTGCTTTCCTTCCCCAGGCTCACTCTAAGGTTTATCCTCCAGGTGCATCTTTTATCACCATCTGCTTCACACGGTGTCCAATGCTAGTCCTCACCCACACCTCAGGTAAAAAACTGGCCCACCTAGTGCTGCCTCAGATTTTGACTTTTCCTTCAAGAGTTTTCCTTCAATATAGGGTGTGACCTATCTGCAACCTACTTTATTGACAGAAGCATTCTAAACATCCACAGTGAGCTTTACTGAGCTCCTCGTTACTGCACCAAACCCAAGGTTATCAGAGGTCCTGTCCACTGCATCCAAGTGCACGTGGCTGTTTGCTCTGGGTGAAATGCCCCCAGCACCAAAAGATGTGTGCAATCATGTGCACCATCATTGGTAAAAGGGATGCTGCATTAATGAAGGCTTTGAAAAATCCATTAGAATGATTAATATAGTAAATAATTTACTATATGCAAACGCTGGTCATATGGCTGCATCCATTTTTCCATCCACTGATTTTTGGAGCCCTATTCTTAAATAAGGACATGATAAGGGTAATAAGGATAAGAGGAACTGGCCTCAAGTTGTGCAAGGGAATGTTTAGATCAGATATTAGGAAAAATTTATTCACAGAAGGGGTTATAAAGCATTGGAACAGACTGCCCAGGGAAGTGGCAGTCACCATCCCTAAAGTGTTCAACATGCATGTGGATATGGCACCTGAGGACATGATTTCATGGTGAACATGGTGGTGGTGCTGGGCTGATGGTTGGACTTGATGACCTTTCCAGTCTTAATGATTCTATGAAAATTAGATGGGCATCTGTTGTTGAAAAAATTAAGTAGAGCTTGGGTTTGATAACTGGAGATTTCTACTGATTGTTTATAATAGATTTTGGACTGTGAAAACTGGATATACTGATGGTATCTGTTTACTTATCTGTGCAGAGATCTGGGGACGGGAATACACAATGTATGGTGCACTTGTGTAGGTGCATACAAATTTACAGCTGTACATGAGAAAAACGAAACACTCATAACAGGGCCAGGCCTCAGGGAACTCCTGAAACTCAGTCACAATTTCAACTGTGCACTTCTCCAAACCTGAAATGGTTTGGACCCAGCAGCCCCCTTCAAAGGGCCGTGGCAGGCTGGAATGTGAAGGCAGCAGGATGCAGCTCACAATTAGCCAGCCCACTGCCATCCCTGAGCGCTCCTCCACCGGCAGAGCCGGGCACAGCTCTCCCGGTGACTGCTCAAGTGTAATTACATGCCAGGCACACAATTCATTAGAAGGCAGTATTTTCTCCTCCTGCCGGTTTTGCACCTGCAGGAAGATCTCAGTCACTGAGTGAGCCATCAAAAAACCGGTTGCATTTAGCAGCTTGGATAATTAGGAACCTCGCTGTTCCCCAGTGATTCCATCGAGGCTTTTTATGCTTTGGTGCTTCTCAACTCCCGTTCTTGAAACAACATTTTAATTTAGGCCTGTGCTCTCCATCCTGGAGAGCTTCATATATAATTCAGAGAAGGCTAAAGTGACTGGCCTCCCCATCTCTGTTTAACACCTTCATGTCAGCGAACAACCCTCTCTGTGCTAAATCCTTTCAGAGGCTAATCTGTGCCAGATCAAAGGGGAACGGCTTTTAAGGCAATCTCCACAGAGCTGAGGTGATTATTAATTCATTGGAAGGTCTCCTCTGAAGTGCCCATTTATTTTTTGTATGCTAATGCATTTAAAGCCGGCTGACAGTTTAAACACAGGCCCTAAATCACACAGTGAAATGTTTGCTGTAGAGGCTGATCTTTTATTTAGGAAAAAATCCTGATCCTCACTTCAGGCTAAGAAATCACCAGGTTGGGATTTATGTGCTGATGAGCTAAAACAGTTCTGAGATCCTTTTAAAAGTGGCCACTCCCAAGTATCCTCAAAATGCCTCAAGAAATCAAAATAAAATAATCTCATATTCTGAGGGGTTTTCTAGCCTTACACTCTGGATGACAATGAGTGATCCCAGCAAGCTCTCTGTCCCACAGTAGGTTTGTTCTGTCAGGTAATCAAACCACTCCTGCCTGCCTGAAACCAACCCAATCCAAGCACTCTTCCAAGCTATGAAATGTACTGCAATCCCCCCACAAACCTTCCCTGCACAAGTCCTTCCCTGTGTTCAGCCAGACTCAGAGCTGGCCCAGCTCCATGTGCAATGAAAGACACAGGTCAGCATCGCAAAGAAAGATGCAAACCCAATTTCCTTAGTCTTGCACAAGCCCCTGCTGACTGCATCCTTTGCTACCGGCAGCCCAAATCAGCCATCTTTTGAAGGGGCTCCCTGTGCTGATGATAAACATCCCATCAGGCCACGGCTACTTCACAGGGGAGTGATAGCTCCTCTGCCCAGAACTCCCAACACACAACCCCACAGGCTGCCCCTGCTCCCTTCCTTCCTCCTCCCGCTCCCTGCTGTACCTCCTGGCCTCTGCCTGACCCCCACAGCTCACTGTTCCTGGTTGCTGAGTCAATCTTTTTGCTGAACTCTTTCCTTCACTGCTGTCTCCTCTGGCTTTTTCACCTCTCTCCTGTTATCTGCTGCATCCAGCAATTCTAACACATCCCAGTCACATGGGACCACTACTTTTGCTCCCATGCCAGTGGCCATGTTGGAGGGATGCCCTACAGGGGATGTCCCACCAGGACAGCCCCCTCTCTCCACTCCTTTCTTCCACCTTCTCCCCCTTGTCAAAGCAGCGCTACAGACTCACAATCCCTGCTGCCTGCAAATTCCAGTAGACAAAAATCTCTGCCCCCATTACCCTTTTAACTCCTCACATGGTTTCACTGGTTTCTTCAGACAAACCAAAAACTTCCCTGAAGCAGCCAAGGACTCTTCTACCCACCACATCTGCTCCTCTGCCTTTTTTGTAGCAACTCGTTGGAAAGATTTCCCGACTTCATGTGCACAACAATTCCTACTGGCCTCTCTATCCCACACACTACTTCCACGTCCCTGCCTGGCTCCCCTTGTCCTTAAATCCTCCTCTGCCTTCTGCCTCACTTTACTTGCAGCTACAACTTAGTTTCCCTCTCCCTGGACCCAGTGACTCCCCTCAGCAACGATCAAATGCCACCTCTGTCTGTGATTTCAAATTCTTCTTCTCTAAGCGTTACATCCCCACAAATCCTGCCATGGCTCTTCCCGCTCCCTGAGGAGCCTCTAATGAGAGCATGACAATATCCCGCCTGCCAGGATTCATTCCAGCCATCTGCTATCCATCGAGGTACTTTTACTGCACCTCTGGCTGTGCCATCCCAGCATCAGAGACAGCGGGATGGGGGGGGTGCTGAGAACTTCAACAAAGGCAAGAGGTAATGATTAGAGACTCTGGATTTGTCACAAGCCATCAGAGGCTGCTCTGACAGGGCTGATTTATATGGCCCGTTTCAAATGGAGGAGGAACTTGCACCGAGCAATGTGAAAATCGCTGCGAAGGCCGAGCAAGCCATAAACATTTGCAAGGCGCATGCTTGCCTTGGGGTTCTTTTTATCTCTTCGAGAGCCTGTGCCCCATGGTGCTTTTTATTGTCGCTGCACATGGAAGCAAGCCCAAAAGATCACTCTCAGACAGAGTATCCCACAGAAACGAATCCTGTTTCAATCCTCTGTTGTAACAGGAAGTGGGGTGATTTTTCTCTTCTGTTTATTGTTACTTGCAGCATCAATCAGTCCTTGGCCGAAGGTTGCAAGGGGTCCTTTTTGTTGTTTGTTTGCTTTTAGAAGTGAGGAACAGTTGTGCTGAATTTTACAAATGAAACAACTTAAACTTCTCTCTCCTGTGTCTCTGAACTACAGTATGTGGCACCGTCTGTTCACCCCTTTACAAGGAAATAATTGCCTCATACCCCCTTAGAAATGTCATTTGCACTCTTGCAGTGAGCCTGCAAAACTATCATATCTCAGATTTTCTCTTGATTATCTTGTTCCAAAGGAAGCAAAGGCTGCATCAGAGGGAGCAGACCCACCCCCACACAGGCACAACAACAAAACTGGTTTGCAGAATTCAAACCCAGGGATACTCACAGCTTGCTCAGGTTTTCCAGGCCTGTGAAGGCTCCATTGGTATCTTCTACTGTGCCTGAGATGTCGTTGTGGTCCAGTTCCCTGGAGAGAGGACAAGAGAGAGCCTGGAATCAGCATCTTAGTCCCGGTTTCATTGTCACAAATGGAAGAAAGTTGGAGAATGCCACATGAGGTCTTCCCATTTTCTCCTGGTGGTTATCAGAAAATGCAGAATCCTGCAGCAAAGCATTACTAATCTCTTCTCCTGCACTGACTCATTCTGGGATGGTTCATTCCAAAAATACTCCTGGATTATTCTTAGCTGAAACTCCCTGAGACAGCAACAGGAGCAGACAGATACTCTTAACAAGTAGGTTCAGCCCCTTCCTAGTTTTGTGCATCCAAACAGAAGGAGGAAAATGAAAATAAAGTGCCAAAAGTAAACTGAAATAAACATCTGTCCTTGAATGATACACTTTTGTCTATTCCAGTGCATACATGTATTTGTCTTAGCTGCATCTTAACAAGATGTTTTGGTGTTATTTACTACAAAGCTCCATTTTTTCTGGCAAAGAACTTGAAAACTCAACAAAGGAAAGCACCAGCATCCCTACACCAGCCTAACTCTGTATAACCAGATTAAAAAAAAAAAAAAAAAAACAAAAAACCAAAAACCACAAAAACAACAAAACAAGTAAGAATTCCTTTTGCAGAATTAGCTTCTTTTGGCTTTCAAATTGGTCATCAATTACAAGAGTCAAAGAGCTCTGAAGAAAAACAAGCACAGAGAACAAACACAGAGATCCACAAAAGCTGTTTAAACAGTCTGTTTAAAAATCCTTCCCTCCTAGCTTTAATTCCAGCTAGCAATGAATACCCAGCAACACAGACAGAAATTCATCATTTCTAATGTTAAGTAAAAAGAAAGAAAAACCAAATAGGCTTTGTTGGTTTTGTTACATCACTCTGATTTAAAACCTGGCAAAACCCAACACCAAAGCAAACTTCATTATCCAGATAACCCCCGAACCCTCAGGTACTCCTTTTGCACCTTTTGAAGATTATTATCAGAACATTTCCAGATAAAAAAATATTAAGACCAAAAAAAAGAAAAAAAAAAAACAATCCCCCCTGCATTTTGCAACACTTCACACAGGCATTACAGTGCAGATTCTGGGCTCTGCAGCACAAATACACAGTAACTCACAAGAGGGGAAAAGAAATTTAAAAATTAAAAAAGGACAGTTTTAGTAAGGGCATGGTTTTTCTCAGCTGAGATGGAGCTTTTTGCTCCCAGTACCTCAGCTGGCTGCAGTCTTCGCTCCTTTCTCGGCTTTGGTGTAAGAACTAAAGACGTGAAGGGAGATGGCCAAAAGCCACAATTCCTGTTTCTCAGCTGGCTTCAGCCTGAGACCTGAATCCCCCGTCCCTAGGGAACCCTGGCCTTAGCCAGCAGCACTGTGGATGTCAGGGTGATCTGTGGGTCGCTCTGTGCCAAAGGGAAGGATAAAAACTCAACGTCCCCGCGGGGTGTGGGCGCACATAATGCTGTGGTGGCACAAGAGACAAGTCCGGGAGAGACGCTTTGATGTGATGGCATTTCCAGCACTATTTCGAGTGGGACAGGAGCAAATACATCCTCCTGGAGCTGAGTTTCTACATTCTCTCTGTGGTTGCCAAGCCAGTGTCCCTTGTTCTGTTTGTTTTTTAAGGGAAAATCCCTTCTCAGACATTTCTCCTCTTCAGTTTCACCACGGGCTACTGGTCTTTGGAGCTTCAAACCCTTTCCCATGGCAGAGACAGACAAGTGGGAACAGCCTGTAGGAGCTCTGACACACACTTTTATTAATTGACTGCCACACATTGTGTTTTCTTGAAAAAGGGGAAGAAAATGGTATTGCTTGTTCATCCAAAGGCAACTCAAAGGTTTAGTGTTAGAAAGGAGGAATAAAAACCTTTTTAACAAATGAGTGAAAATAGAGAGAGGGAGAAAAAAAAAAAGAGTGGGGTATTTTGGCCCAGCTCTCTTTGTATTCCAACTCCTCTCCCAGCCCCTGTTGCCAATTTCCTATTCTTTCTGGCTGGCTGAGCTTGAATGCTCGCAGCCTTGTTAATCATTGTGCTCCGAGGTCTCCGGGCCTGACCTCTATTTGAATAGCTCCACATTTCAGCAGTTTCACACCCACCAAAGGCTCCCCAACAATAGCCCATAATTAAAGCATGCTCGGCTCTTTTTCACCAGGTGCAGGACCCAATAGGCCTTTCTCTTTATTAAATTAGAGCTCGCTCACACACTCCCTCTCCGCCTCCCCCCTCTGCCTGGGACATAAAAGAGGCTCCACATTCACAGCAGAGCAAAGAGAACTACCAGCTCCCCTTCCCCTCCATTTTTCTTTGGAAACCTTTAGTTCCGGTCTTGACAGCTGCCTCAGAGAGGTCCCTTTCTGAATGCCCAGTGGCTGAAAGGCTTTGGCTTAGGTTTAAAAAAAGCAAACAAAACCCAAACTCGCTTTCCAGTCACTTCCTTCACTATGAACTTTCAATAAAGGAAAGAGTAAGATGCAAAAAAGTACTGTAAAAGAGGGGAGATCTCTCTGTTCCCATTTCCTTTTAATGGCTCGGGCCACAATGGGCTTCTGAAGTGGAATAGAAGTATCAAAGTGCGTTTTTTTCTTTTGAAGGAAGAATTAAATCAGTGTGGTGAACCCAACCAGCCTGGGAGTGTGGCTGGTGCTGTAATGTGGACTGTGAGAACTTTGTGATGTGCCAGGAGAAGGTGCTGAGCCTGCAGCTCCCAGAGAGAGGAGAGCAGCCAGCAGCCCTGCAGGTGCCAAACACAGCTCCAGGGATGGACAATTAGAGCAGGATTCCCCATCTTCTGATGTTCATAAGACAAGCCCAGATGCACTTCAGTCTAACACAGCTCCTGGGTTAACAGTGCACAATGGCACAATGCTGGAGCTGGGATCCCAGAGCAGGTTCACACGGATCTGTCTAATGTGCTCTGCTAGTCCTACAGTCTTAGGACTTGGTATTTGGATTAGCAAGCTCATTTCCAGTGTCACATTTCCAGGTATTGTATTGAGTCAGTTACTTTAAATTAAAGTCTGTGTTAAATGGCCACTGCTGGATGGATCACTCTGCAGCTCAATATTAGGGCACATGAAACTTTTCCTTTGATAGGATGGCAACTTGTTTGTTTTTCAGAGTTTACCATGAAAATCAGAACACAGAGCATTTCATGACACAAATGAACCAAATTCTGCATTAAAGAGAAAGACTTCTGGTTACTCTCATGGTGCCTGCAGCTTCCTATTCCTAAGACTGAATCAAACACTGGGTGAAGCATCACGTGTTGTTACACTTCTGGTATAATCAGATCCCAAACCCAACCTTTAAATTTCTTTGTTTTGCCATTGTTTTTTAGTTAACACCATCTTAGCCCTTAATTTTATATTTATATTTCATATTCAATTTAAAAAAAAAGTAACAAATGTGCTTGACAGCACATTTAAGAGGATATTCAAATTTTCATTGCTGTACTGAGTGCAGAATGACCCAACAGAAACTAACATTTTCTAAGAATTTCAATTAAAGCCAACATGATAGCAAGAGAAGTTCTGCTATTAAGCTGCACGAATGAGACCTCAGAAATTTTTGGTCAGCTGGGTTAGATTCAGGATCCTGTCCTACGTTCCCGTAACTTTACTCCAGAGCTCTCTACTCTGAAAATATCCTACAACATTGAGCTGTCTGACTGCAGTTCTAACTACTCTTAATTAAAAAATACAAGTTCACTGAAGTTGAATAACAGAGCAAATATGGAAGACAACAGAGCAGTGAGTAGGGGACTTTGACACTGGGGACAAGGGCACCCAAAGCACCTGTCTGGCAGGACACAAACTGTGGAGGGAAGATGGGTGTTAGCTGACAAAAGCTGGGAGCAACTTACAGGACACGGAGGTTTTTGAGTCCCTTGAAAGCACCTTCTGCAATGTGGTTGATGGAATTGTGGCTCAGCCGCAGCACGTGCAGTCCCCCAAGGTCTGCCAAGCTTCCCTCATCCAGCCTGGTCAGGTTGTTGTAGGAAAGTATTCTGAGGGAAAAAACAAAAACACAACAGCCCTTGTCAACCCATTCGGTATTTTCCAAACTCCTCTGTGCCAACCAGTGCCTGCCTCCCACAACCACCTTATTAGAGGTGATGTACTGGGTGGATACAGAACAGCTGGATTAGGAAATAAGACTGCAGCCTACAAATATCCTACAAGCCTAGATGACTTACAGGAGCAAGAGACAGCTGATATCCAGCTATGGAAAAGTCTTCTATGTGGGCTACAGAGAGAGGCTCCCCTGGATGTGACGGAGAGCAATAAGCCAACACACACACACACAGAGTCAGCTACAGCAGGGGACGAGCTACTCCTGCTCCTGTATGGCTGGGTGAGGGTCTGGGAGCACCATCCCCTCCGTCCCCACAGGTACAGGCAACACTCAGATGGTTGTGTTTAATCCCTGCTCCCATTTGGATTCTCTCCGAGGCTTAGAGGATAAAGCAGTCCCTCCTTCCCTGCGCCCTCAGAGGTGGAGAGAGACGTCAAACACACGGATTTTGAAGATCACACTCGCTCCTGGCACGGTCCAGGCTTCTGTGCTCAGGAGGTGTCTTATCACTCTGCACTGGTGCACAGCGAGCCCCAGGCGTCTGGGTGTGGGTGCCTCCACCCCAGCCCAGATCCAAGAGCATTTCACCACCAGGCAATTGGAAGCTTCCTTTCATGCACAGGAAGGAGGGATCTGCTGTAAAGCAGCCGCCTTCTCTCCCGCTCCCCTTTGTCAATGAGCACATAGTCTGCTTGAAATCCTCTCCGCTAACAAGACACTCGTGTTTGAGGGCTGGTGTTTTTTTCCTAGTTTTCCAGATACCTCTTCCTCTCTGCCTGTATTATCTCTGGTTTGGGAGATTTTTTTAAGTGCTACTCCTGTTGCAGTTTGGAAGCTGGTAGGAAGAAGCTGCTTTTCTCTCCCAGCAAGGTGCAGATGAGGCTTTGGAGATCTGACACCAAGGGCAGGCCATGGGAAGCTACAGCCACTGCAGTCACCTCTCACACTGTGCAACCACCTTCTATGCAGCAGTAAAGCCACAGTGTTGCTGCTGTGGAAGGCCAGCTTGGATTGCAAATGAGGCACCTCTCAGGATAGCAGCAGGCACTGGATTTTTGGAAATACTTTAGAGACCTGGGACCACATGTCACTTCAAAGAATGTGAAGATTTGAGCTGCTCAACTTTTCAAAGAGTGGAGTTATGCAGCTTTGAACAAGAACTGAAATCCTTCATTGCACAGACAAGAAAAAAAAAAATCTCTCTGAGTTCCAAACCTCCAAATTCCTCTTCTAGTACTGCCTGTTAATGAGTTTGCTTAAAAATGTGTCTAGGGCTTGCATGAAATTCACTGCAAAGCCAAAACCTAAGTCAAAACAGACACATACTCTAAAGCCCTGAGAGTGTCATTTACTTGGCAAAAGTGCTGCCTATCTTTTAGCTGTGTGAGTGGGCAGAGGGCAAGCTCTGCAAAAAGTTCAGCAAAGATTAATGGGTTTGAAGGTATGGGACAACATACTTTCATTCCTAAAGAAGTTGTAGTGTTAGTTATGAAGAACTGGCATCTGGTCAAAATTATGTCCTCACCTGCGATTAAAGAATTTAGCTGTAAAAAAAAAAAAAAAAGTGTTCAAAAGCAATCCTAAACCTGGCTGAGAAAATAAATAGTTCCTTTTGATTCTGCACAAAAGAGCTCCTGCCACGACTGGTGAAGGCACGTTCTCTCTGGCAATTGTGCTGTCACCTCAAGATGGACAGATGGAGCAGTACTTAGAGTACCCCAGCGGTGCACCCACGTGGAAGGTTTCAGGAGTTATCACACCTGGCAGTGGCTCCTTCAATGTGCCAGAGCTCTGCTTCCTGCCATGGGACAGGCCAATTTGCAGAACAGCAGGTTTCCCTCCTCAGCAGTGTCCTGCTGTGCAGCAGTGTCCTGCTGCCAGCCAGTTCTGGACCAGGTACATCTGACACACTTCATTCCCATTGAACAAACTACGCGTAAAAAGTGAAAGGAAAAGACCCAGCAGCCAAGTCATCATTTACCTCTGGTGAAAACCTATGCTCCCACTGTGGGTTTTTCCATGATGCTGATGTTCTAGCACCTGACTGGTGAGTACAATCAGCCCTTTCTCATGCTCCTAACAAGGCAAGAGCTTTCTTTTCTTGTTAGCTTTTACATCAGACCCGAGCCTTGGGGGTCACATTTTGTCCCAGCAACTGAACGAGAGACAACTTTTTCTTCAGATGACCAGCTCCTTCCTTAGAATTGAAATTCATTCCCTGTACAACCACACACGGTGTTTTCTGGTAACTGAAACCCAGCAGATTTAGCAATAGTGCAGAGGAGCAAGGATCTTTCAATCAGGAATGAAACGCTCACATTTAATGAAGTGCACGAGTCAGTCTGGATGCATCCACGGCTTCCTTTCCTCACCCTTCAATTTCAGAGCAGCCCTCTCCTACAAATACTCTGCAAATTCTCGGTCTGTGGGAGTTTCAGTTGGGAGATCTGATGGCTCCCTGCAGCAGCCTTACCCTTAAGGCAACACCTGCAAGAGCTTGTAACATTTCGCAGGGCTGTGTGCTAACACCCACGTAATCGCCTTTCACATCTCAGTCACTGTCGTCTCTGGCCTCACACTCCAGCACAGTCCTGTTTGTCAGGCCAAGCACACCCCAATGGCTCCCACCACCTCACATTTCCAAATCTACCCCATCCTGCACCAGCACAAGTGACTCCTGCACTGGGTTTCTGCAGTTACTGCACAGGATGGCCCCTAAGTTGGATGAGATCCCAATCCAGACCTGACAAATAAAGGACTCAGCACGACATGCAACCTCCAGTCTAAACCTTGTGGATTTGCAGGACAATGTGATGTAGAAAAGACAAGCACAGCTTTCCCTAAAAGAGTTCTGACATTAGCCCTGGGCCGAGAAAAGGAGCCCTTTAGGCATGGGCAGTTTTGCAGTAAATTGAAAAATTAGGTAATTAAACAGTCACACAGGTATTTAACTAAAACTAAAAATAAAGTATTTCCTTGCACCCCCTACATCTGAATGAATAATTTGGGTTTAACAGCTAATCACACAGCTAATATGTTAATTCTAAACTTAAAGGAATTACATGGTTTGTGCCCACCTATCTCTGAATCCACAGCCCAAAAGTCTAGGAGCTCACAGCTGGATGGGCAGACACCAACCTAACATGAGTCCAGAGCGAGGCCTCTGGCAGCAGGAAGCTGCTTCACTGTGCTTTGTGGTGGATAGGAGAATCCCTAACAGTGTTTAACATTTCTGAGCACCGAGCAGAATGAATTACAGTCCCATTAACCACATGTGTCAAGCTCTCCAGAGAAAAAAGTGAATCTTTCCACAGTCCCACCGAGGGGATGACAGCTACTCCTGTAAATACTGCAAGTCCATGTGTGCCTCTTCAAAAAGGCATTAAGCAGTGCCACAGACCCAAAAGACACCCTCGTGGGGCTGTCCTCAGCAACAAGGCTTTCTTTCATTTATCAAACATGCTGTATTCACAGCTGGAAACCTCAGGAGAGCAAAGCCAAGGTATTTACTTTTCAACAACTGAACCCTACAGGAAGGGGTAAAGTGTAAACAGAAGAACTGCCTTTAAAGGGTCAAATCTCTGCTGGTTAAAAACATGATTGTTCTTCATAAATACACAGGATAAAGCAAAGCTTCCTCCAGGCTGTACAGTCATTATATGGCAACTTACATGTCTTGTAACTCTCTAGCTAAAAGCATTGGCAAGCCACAGCTCACAAACTCTCCAGGTCTTTTGGCACTGTATACTTCTAGTGGGTTCTAGTCTTTGTTTCTCGTGTAAACATATTTTAATCAGGTGCTCTGAAGGTCATAACATCATAAATAACGAGGGCATCACTTAGGAGGCTGCAGCTCCTGCATTTCTACAGGTTGATAATACAGTGGGAGCTGTAAGCCTTGTGATTGGGACAATTCCTTACTCCCCTTTCATGCCAACATTACACAACACAACAGAAACCAACTTACAGCTCATGCAGCTTCTGGCAGAAGCTCCAGCCATCGGGGTTGATGCGGGATATGGAGTTGTTACTGAGGTGAAGCTGGTGCAGAGAGGAAAGGCCATAGAGAGAACCGCTGTTTACTTCTGTCAGGCTGTTATATTCCAGGTGGCTGTGGAGAAATATCAGAAGGAATTGACAGATAAGCAGCACTGGTCAAATGCTGGAAAATTTCCAGCAAGAAATGGAATTCTACACACCCATGTGGATGCATGTATGCGTGGGCATTTCTTGTCAAATGCAGGATAGAAAGAAATCCAAGGACAACACGAAGGAAATGCCCAGAGGGAGCTGTGACTGCAGACATAAGCTCCACTGCAAGTAAACTGGGTTTAAAGCATCCCAATCAAGCTTATATTTGCAGAGTGTCAGTTATGTGACAGCAGCATTCAGAAACATGCTGCCTTGTGACCTTGCAAACACACCTGAAAGCCAAGCATGTTGGAAGCTTCAGGCATTTCTCTGCAATGACTAATCAATTTGTTCCCTGGTATGGAAAGAAAGCATCATCTAGATAGGACAGTTTGGTTTCCAGGTATGCCAAGAGGTGGAATAATCACGTCTGCAACACAGAGTTCCCACGTGTCAGTCAAAACAAATTTGCAGAAGCCAGACGAGCTTTTATTCAAAGACCAGTGGAGATCATACGGAATGTTCAAATCGCCAAACTTTCAAAAGAAAATTCACAAGCAACAGGACTTTTTTGACTGAACACCTGGTAAAGCAATGAATTTTAGTAAACTGTGGGTCAACTGAACAGAAACTGCTGCAGCATGGCAGAGCTCTGGGCGTGCAGGACATAGGAAGAAGCACAAGGACTGGCACAGGCACTCACGGGTCTCTGGGGAGTCCTTGCTAAAATGCAGAGAAGGACAGGAAAGCAGGTAAAGTCCTGTCTGTTTAAGGGAAAAGAACCCCTCTCTCAAACTTACAGAACTTGCATCTTGGCTAGACCCCAGAAAGCTCCATCAGTCAATTTGCTTATGTTGTTGCGCTGGAGTTTCAGGACTTCCAAGCTGTCCAGTCCCTGGAACGTCAGGCCTTCGATCAGGCGGATGCGATTCCGGTTCAGCTCCCTAAAATCACCAAGGCCATACAAGTTTATTAAACCCCAGTCCTTTCTCACGAAGTCATCTGTGCAGCACACAATGGGGACAGCAATGCCAGCAACTCCTCTGTCAACCATTCCCGGGAGACAGCAGAAACGCACCGGAAATTTTCAATCCCAGAGCTATCCAGGGAAGCCAGCTGGGTGTGATTGCTTAAATAAACTCACCCTGGGACAGCCTTTCACTACAGAGGAATAACAGACTGCAGCAATTCCTCTTCATCCCTCCTTTCTCTGCATTTCTTTTAAGCCATTGATCCTTTTCATCAATTTTCACACTTTATCTTGTCTCAAGCCCAGACACCATTTGAACCAGCACAGCCAAACATCAGCATTATTTCCCTTACAATCCATTGTTTCTACAGGATTCCTAATTGCCCAGTAAAAATGTGCTCTGAAAAATGCAGGTGAGGTGCCCCAAGAACTGTGGGCTTAAGGGGAAACTTTATGGCCAAGTTTGAAAGGAAAGCTTTCAGTCCCCCTGACAAATTTGACTTTTTTTTTTTTTCTACTATAAGAAACTAATTAAGAGTGAAACAAGTTGTTTCCAATAACAACGCAGTCTTAGTACTTTGTATATACAAAGTTCTCCAGCTTGGTTCATGAAATTTCTTTTTCTTTTCCTTGGGTGGGGAAGGACTCCTAAATTTTGGGACTACCTTTTTTTCTGAATAGCAGTATGAACACAATCACAGCACACTTTACCAATCTATATCAAACAGTCTTATGGATTGCCTGACCCAGACATACCAGCTGAAAAGCCAATTCCATAAAGTCAGTGGAAAACCTCAACCCAGTGCACTGAAGTGAAGTGAGAGCTTTTAAAATGGATACTTTCCCACACATACAAGACTAACCTAAGGGTAGTTCCCTAGTCAGTGTTTGTGTTGAGGAAGATGGTGGAAGTTACAACATTAGAACTTGTTTTGGAAAAGATGAGGAAGCCATAGAAACTTTCAGCTTACTTTTCAACTGCCTAAAAAAAACAATGTTGAACTTGCACTCAAGTTGAGTGTAATTAAAGTCAACTGAGCAATTAAGACTTTGCAGGCCTCAAGTCCCTTGTTGTACTGCACTTCCTGGGCTATTAGTGAAACAGGCTTTGCCAGAAAAAGTACACAAATTCTACAACACATCAATCTGTATAACTTGCAATTCATTCATGTTTATCCACAGGGTTAAACAACCAGCTGTGAGGCTGTCATTAAGAGTACCAATTACTCCAACTTTCAGTGCAAACTGTGCTCCTAAACAGACTGAGTTGTTTCTATTACAGTTTTGCACATAATGCAGTCAAACACAGGGGATTACAAGCTCTCACTCAATGGGCAGTAACTTCCAAAGGAGAGGCAACAGACTTTTAAGATGCATCTGCTGTTGTGTTACCCCGTTCAACCCTAAATTCACTATAAATCCTGCATGCATGTAAGCACAAATGCACACACATTCCTTGGGCACACCACGGCTTAAGGATCTGCCCCTGCCACTTAGAGGTGTGAGTTCCAACAGCTTGTGTGGACTTTATGTTAACAAACAGAGGCTGACCTTTTGCCAATCAAATCTGATGGAAAGATTGCAAAAAGCCTCAGGCTGGGCCCGTTTCTCCAACGGCAGCAGAAGGGAAAAGCTAAACAATTAGTGCTATTTTTTTTACACACAGAGCATGTTTACAGCTGCAGATGTCTGCGTGTCCCCCGTGCAAGCAGGACAACGACGATGTGTGTGTTAACTCACCTCGAGTGCTGTTTTCTTTGCCCAAATATCACTGCACAGTTTAACAACCTTCCCTGATTGCATTTTTATTGCCACATAAAGACACCTGTGTGGTCTCGAAAAACTAACATGGTGTCTGAGCTCTGTCACTCGCAACAGAAACATCTTCCAAACCTCTCTTGCACCACAGACACCACAGCAGCTTGGAAGGGAATGGATTTGTCTCACTCTGCCAAGTGCACAAGATGCTGATATATGCTGCAGCATCCCTCCCTTCCCAAAAGGTGGCCTGAAAAGCCAATAGTTACAAGACAAAAAGGACTCCCTCCCAACATATTTACTAGGTGCTGGCAGGGGGCTGCTGCATAGTGTATTCTACATTTTACAGACAGTAGGTGAGGAAGGGTGACATTTGGTGTGTGTATATCCTCAGGGACATTTTGTCTCCATAAAGTGGGGCTGAGCTTAATTAAAGTGGACATTTCTACTCACAGTTGTATTAGCCTGGGTAGCCTGAACGCCTTGACAGGAAGCTGAGTGATCCTGTTTTTACTCAGACGAAGTGTTAGCAGGGACCGTGACAGACTATCAAAAGCACCAGGCTCCAGGGTGCTGATTCTGTTGCTCCCCAGGTAGCTGCAATAAATCACAGCAGAAAAATGAACAGTTCTGTCAGAAATCTCCTTTTATCAGCATTTAGTCGGTCTCGAGACAGGCTGGTGAAATTACAGTGATGGCTTCAAACCAGCTGGATTTCTGGCTGCACAGAGAGCACAAGAGCCTCTGATGAACATGGAGAATCCCTGGGCACTTTCCAAGAGCTCCTTGATACCCTCCTACTTTAGAGCAAGGCAATCAGGAGTGGAAGCCAAAAACTGGAGAATATTCCAGTGCAGGGTGATTCTATTCTTTCCCTGGTTTTCCCTCAGTATGTGTCCCAGGGCTCTTTCTTATTTGGATCCCAGTCTTAGCCAGAAAGGCTATTTTTACAGGACAACAGGCAAACCTACATCACACCACCACTCTCTGATACCCTCTTACAACCAGCACCAGAAACTTAAGTGTAAACTTTAATGCAGGAAGGTTATTTGCCTGCACTGCTTCAAAGGTACCAAAAATACAGATTATTTTACATTTCTCTGAATAGGCAAACATCTCTGTAGGGAGGGTGTTACTCCGCTTAACCCCCAGCTTTCTTCTAATAACTAATGAGACATCTGTTCTTTCAGTGGCCACTTTAATGACAAAATAGTTGTTCTCCTTCCACTCTTCCAGAGGCACATGGGCTGATCTGGGAAAAAGCACACAGACTTCCTACAGGGGAAGAGACATGAACAGTTCTGCTGGCTTGTACGTGGTTTGCAGATGTAAATCACCCACACCTGAAGGATGCAGGATACCTTCTCTCTGCAACATAGTAATAATCTGCATTCATAGAAATACATCAGAAACCAAAAAGATAACATTCAAAAAATAACACGGCAGTAGAGACAATGTGCTGCCTTTTAATTCTCCTTTGCACTTAAAATCCTGACAAATAATCCCATACTTCTATTATTCATTACTTCTCCTTTTTTTTTAAAGGTTTGAGGCCCTTTCCTCTGCTGGGGTAACTCAACAAAAGCTGTTCCCAACAAGAAAAACTCACAGCTCCTTTATGTGAAGTCCCTGTGGAAAGCAGCCGTTTCGGATTTCCGTGATGTCATTGAAACTCAGGTCCAAGGTTTCCAGAGTAACGTAGGGCTGCAGTTGACTTGGTTCAATGCTGCGGATCCTGTTGTGATGCCTGAAACGGTCAGGAGCAGAAACAGAAACTATTTAGTTCTCTTACAAAAACAGAAGGAATACTCGAGGCTGCTGCAGGTCCCCAGGCTGGCCCTGAGTTTGTACACTCAGTTATGGTGCTTCCTCAACAGCTGCTGGAGGAGAAACCCACCCCAGAGAGACACTCCCTGATCCCCACGCTGTTCCTCTGTCCAGAGATCAGCTCACAGGTATCTGAAGGCTTTGAGATACTTTTTCTGCTACGGCACACCACCTTTCCCCTTTGCAGAACTATTGACTCCACTCATCAGTTTTTCTTCCAATCATCTGGGCTCGTTCTTCTACAGGCCTGCACTTCCAAAATGGATTTGTTACACACAAGGACTGCATGGCTGGATTTTAATCCCGCAGGCAAGGAATGCTGCCAATGTTATTCAGAGGATGGGACTTTCAGAGAAGGAAACAGAGAAGTAAATACAACCTCAACAGAAGTTACAAAACATTGTTTTCTTGATTCCTAAGTATTCTTCTGAAAATTCCCAGTTTTGCACTATGTTACAATGATTTTTAACACACAGAAAAACTTTAACAGGATTTGCAAATGTTCTTGCAAGTGTTTCCTCATCTTTTGCTACTTTTGTCCCACTGTACCATCTGCAGTGCCAGACCTGCCCAAGGATCAGACCTGACCACAGATCAGACCCTGCACTGATCACCTGTGATTGCTGCAGTACAGCCTGAAGTATTCAATCTAAGGTTTTTCTCTGGAGAAGGTACTACAAGCTGTGTCTCCACAACCACCAAACAGTTAAATACCTTTAAACCTCATCTGTACTTGACAAGGTCTAACAAAAAAATCCCCTTTCTTCTGACTCCTTTCTGGCCTGAATCAGTAGAAGGAACGCTAATCAATTAAAAAAATACATTGTGCATTAGTCACAAGGAGTAGAGCACATGCCTGATGTGAATTCAGACCAGTCACTGATATTACTGGCAAGGCTGTGAGTGAGGCACTCCAAACACAAACGCTCACCAGACACTTGGGAACTTGCTGAATAATAAGAGATAGTAGAGAGAGTTCAGACAAGTCCCGAGCCTTAATCCATCCAGCTACCTACTGGGTAAGCAGAGGAGGAGACAGCAGCCAGTGAAAGAACTCCTGAAAGCAAGTCCCAGTTCTCCTGACAAAGCATCAGCTCTTAGAAACAGAAAACTGAAGGATGACTGACCACAGCCTTCCAGGCACTGGAGCTGACAGCTACCTAGGAGCCTGTCTTCTCCAGCCTCTCCCCAACTTCAGGCTCTTCCAGGGGTTCAGAACAAGCCCCTTTCAAAGCAAACCTCTCCCCTTCAACAGCAAATGCCAACAGCGCGTGGCAAAGGACCTGCTCTCCACACCGTCATCTGCTCTTTTACTCTCGCAGTTATTAAAACCAGATTGTTTCACCACCACATTTGCTGGTGTCTGCAACAGGAAGAGGATAAAATCTGCAACCCCAGAACAATTTGCTTTTTGGAGACTCACCCTTTAAATAGCCAGCACATGACCCTCCCTCAGCACTGGGGAAACAGGCACAGAAATGCTGCTTTGACTGAGGAGTTTTAATGATACTTAATTCAGTGCAGGCTCACAAAACATTAAGGACCAATCTTACATCACTGTAGCAGTATGCTGCTAATACAAGGACACAAGGTGTCAAGAAAATCAAAGGAAAGCCATCATTTATGTCTCCAAACTGGTTATTCCACGGGTTACAGGCACACAGGTCTCTACAACCACAAACTGTATAAAAGACAATGACATGGCTGCTATCCAAATGACCAGTATTAATTTACAGCTAGAAATAAAGAGTGAATTTTCACATTCATGCACCCAGGAGAAGGAAGGTCTGCTGAATTAATACTATACTGAGACTAAAATACAAGAAAAATCACTATACCCAGAATTTTGTCGTCTCCATTAATTAAACACATGGAGGCAAAAGGAACTTTTTTTCCCCAAGGACTAGTTGTGGGGGGTTTTTCAATTAACTCAATTAGTAGAATCAGCAAGTTCAAAAATTTCAGTCTTCTTTTCCTCCTCAAAAGCAGAGAGTCCAATAAATGTGTGTGTGTGAGCCTGATTCAGGAAAGCACCTCAGCACAGCCATAACTGAAAGCAAACCCTGAGCTCTCCTGAAGCAGGAGCTGTGAGTTCAGCTCTGATCTCATCGAGGCTGTGATGGCTGAGATGAATCTGGCCGTAAATTAACAGGAAATGAAGGCTTGTACAAACGAACTTGGAGAATCCATAAATCACCTGACAATCTCTGCACAGGGCAGTTAAGTCTGCAAGGGACTGAGAGCACAGAGCGAATTTGGACATGAAGTGCTCTTCAGAAGCCAATGTTATTTTTTTGGAGTATTAATATTTCTGTGCTTTGGTTGCTCAACATATATCCAATCTGCCCGCCTGCCAGATCTCCCAGCCCGTCCCAGAAGACAGACTTTAAGAAAGGAAGAAAAGGACAGGAAAGAAATTTTGTTTGAGCCATGTTAGCAGTTTCCAGGTGACTTCTGTCTGTTTGCCTCTTGCTTTCATGTGCTGCAGCTGGCAGATGAGATGGATGCGTTATTTTACACAGGAAAAAAACAGGCTCCCTTCTCTCCCTGTCTCCTTCAAACATGGGCTGACTCCAAATGTAACTCTCAGCTCCAAACACCATCCCGGGCCAGTCCCAGCTGGGGAATGTCAGACAGTTCGCTGCAAAGCACTGCACCCTCTCAAAGCACTGCACTTCAAACAAAGCCAGCCTGGCTGACTTTTCCTATACACAGCATGTGATACGAAGGCAACATTGCCCAAACCTTTTACTAGCTTGATTACAATTTATTTTTCATTCTTTTGGTAAGAGCCCAAATGTGATTTAACCCTTCCTGTTATTACTTGGATCCCCTCAGCTCTCCTGCCTTTGTGCCCCAGCTCATCACAAGGGTGTTTTACAGGAAAAAAAGACCAGTGATGTTGTGACTTTGCCTCTTCTCTTTATCACTGACTGGAAAAGGGCTGGATTTTTCCCAACTAGCTCCTTAGTTTACACTTGGTTGGCTTCAAAGGTGACAGATCAGATTTTAGTACCAACTGCTGAAACCAGGCAGGAAAGCACAAATAAGTGGTGCTTGCACAACCCATTTGCCTCCAGGTGTCTTTTCCTTTCCCCACTCCTTAGGTATCACAGTCTGGAAACAGCTTTCCCTGCCTCACTTCAGCCAGTGTTACCTCAAGAGTATAGGATGACAGGGCTTCAATGTGAGATTGTGCAATTAGAGCCTGGAGCAGCAGCCAACTCTCTTAGTTTCTATTCCCAGCTCTGGCAACAACTCATCTGCCTTGGGCAAGTTCCTTAACCCCTCTCTACCTCTGGTTTACCAGTGTGTATGGAAAAGCACTACCCAGCTAGGACAGTGCAGAACTGCCTCTGATGAGGACTAAAAATCTGGAGTCAAAGCAGCTCAAGTAAAAACGAAATCATAGGAACTAAGGAGCCCATCCAAGTCCATTTGGGTTTGTTTATGAATATGGGAGGATCTGGTGAAAACAGCTGAACTTCCCAGTTCATACCCAACGTCATTCCCACAGACACCTCATCTGCAGCTAACACAGGCCTTGAACTGTAACATCTCTGTGCCAAGCTAAGGTAACTCAGAGTCAGCAATGGATTACTTTTAGAATCCGATTTCTGCACATATGGCACTTGTTCAGGAACTGCTTCGCCCTCGAGTCAGCCCCAGCCGCAGAGGAAGAGAGGGGAGCTGGAGGGAGTCACTCTGCAGTCTCTCAGCTCAACCCACCGGCACCCAGCCTCAACACCCCAAGGGAGCACAGCCTCTGCACTTTGCAGTGCTCTCGAAGAGACCCCTCAGGATTACAGGAGATCTGGGTTAACCTCAGCCAGCTCTCTGCTGAACCAAGCCCACGAGGACGTCAGGAAGCGAACGCACGCTCTCTGCTCCTCCGGGCTGAGGAAAACAAGCAGAAAGTTCCAGCGAAGCCAAAGCGTGTTTGGGTTTGCTCTGAATCGTGAGGGAGCCGAAGGGGGCGGCAGGAAAATAACAGGTGGCGCAAAGTCAAAGGCTTGCAGCATTTCCAGGAATCTCAGCTTGTATTTTAGAGGTAAAGTTACACTTTAATCCCAGTGGGTTTCCTCGTTCGAAGTGTCTTTGTGAATATTTATTTGATAAACAGGCTGTGAAACATTTTCCACTAGACCTAATAGAAGAAGAATTCAACTTCTTCATTGCAGCAAGCCCGTCCTTTGGAGAACACTAATCAGTTTAATTTAGACCGTGGCTTCAAACTCCTTGTGTGAAATCGATGCAGAGAGCAATGCAAACACACTCCTTTGTTGTTTGAGCCACCTCCACTCCCCCCAGCAGCTGCCCATTCGAAAGCTGACAGCGGAAAATCAAAGCAAGCAGACCCTCACATGGGAATGTATGAGGGGCTTTGGATGGACTGATTTAAATACAATCAGCACAAAACCTCCTGGTTTAGACAAAGCTTGAATTAAGGCTGCCTGAGCTGCTGGGAGTCTGCAGCGCAAATGTTCGGTGCGAAGCGAGGCTAAAGGCAGGGAGAAGTCACATGCTTGGCCTTCATGTAGTGTCAGCTTACAGATCTGGCTGGGCTCACCAGAAAAAAGGGAAAGCTGCAATACAGCAAACCTATTAAACCAGCACCTGTTACAGGCATCAAAAATAAAACCGAGCTTCAAACGAGAGGCTCCGCACCTCGGGGAGGGTTCTATTAATACGGCAGCACATTCTCAAAATTAGCAAACGAGGGAAATCACAGGGCTAGAAAGAGAGACATTTTAAAAGTTCAGGGTTTGGTTAATATTTTGATACTGGGAAAGTACTGAAGAAACTAAATGCTGGAGCCAGAAAGGGTTATGGGGTGTGCTACTGAAGGACAGGCAAGGTTTGGCGTCAGAGACTGGCCATGCAAAGAGAGGGAGATCAAAGGCATTGTAACAGGAGAGGGATCACATACACTGTGACTAAACCATGCTTGGAACTACCTGCCCTCCTTCTCCTCACCTCAGAGAAGATGGAGATCCAGTAATGATCCTCCTAGAAACACTGAAGAAGATCGAAGACATGGGTTCCTAAAGCTTCTTAGGTGATTTTAACATCTACTCATAGATATTTACTCATTTTTTTTACTTCCAAAGGCTTTTATTTCAGAAAGATTTTTCTTCTGTACTGTAACTGGTGAAATATCTCCTTGCAGTGGTGAAGCTCTGTCTGCAGCAGAAGGTGAAGTGAACACAGGCAGGTGGCATGCTGGAAGTCTGTGGCACACCATCCTCTCTATTTCTTCACATCCCAGAAAAACTGAACTTCCCAAAGTGCATGAGCCCTCTCACATCTCCCAGCTGCTCTGGAAAGCCCTACTGACACTGTCTGACACTTTGCACTGTCACATCAGCCTCTCCACGATAATCCATGAGGCACAAAATTTTGGACCATTACTAGAATGTGTATTTTTATCCAACACGTGCTGTATTTGCTTATGGGAACAGCACCACTGTCCTTTCAGGGTAAGGCTGTCCGGGTTACTGTCTGGGCAGGAAGCAAGGACGCATGGCAGCAGCCCCCACTTTTCTCAGATGCTCTGAATCACTCCTTCCCTGAGGAATCCTGGCAGATTCCCAGGCTGTGGCAGATACAGCTCTGTTTGTTCAGGTGCTGGCTGCACGCACAACAAGAGCAGAGCAGTGGCAGGCCAGGCAGCCACTGCATTTTAGGGTCAGCCACAAAAGAAAAAAAAAAAATATCAGAACAACCCAAACCACAAAAAAAAAAAACCTCACTCGCACAATTTTTTACAGATATCCAAAAATTTGTCCTTAAAGGTTTTACATGTTCTGCCCAAGACTGTGTGTCAGGATCTTCCCTCTCCCTAGTATTCCTTTTGAAAAAGGTCTTTCTAAGATGCAGCAAACCAAAACCCATAACCCTTTTACAGTTTTCCACTTCACATCATATATAACAGTAATGCAAGAACAAGCTGAGGGAGCTGCTCCAACTATATCAAACTATGGCAGACATTTCTTCACATGCTGTACATCAGCTTCAAATCAAGTATATGTCAGGGGCTTTATTTATCAGGTCACGTTCTCACCCTGTTTTGTGGTTTAGAGGATGGAGAAGCATAAAGCAAACTACCCCCCACGCAGCTGGGACAAGACAGGGGGTTCAAAAAACAATGTGAGTTCTGTTGGTTTTTTTTTTTTTTGAAGAAGGAGGGGGTGGAAAAAAATGCAACCTTTCACAGTGAAGTGACTGCATCTCTGTTCCAGGTCATGGATGTTTGGAGGCAGAAAGCAGCCTGGGAGATGAGATTTGCTAATTCACCCCTTTGGGCCCGGGAGCAGCGGCCACCTGCAAAGGGCTGTGCTGTGAACTCTCTATTCCCACAAGCAAACTATTACTCACGCAAATAGTTCCACTGCAGTCAACAGGACTATTCATGTGAGACCAGTGTGACCCAAGGGCTCTGTTTTCACTGTCTATTAAAGGCTCCTCTGTGGTCACTCACAGGACCAAGCTCATCTGCCTCTCACACTGACAGACTGTAACCGCTGACCCTGCAGCAGTTCAAGCGTGGCCTCGGAGCATCCCTGAACCTTGGGTACCCAACCATGGGGCAGATGTTATCCTCCTGCCAGGCACCCTCTCACAGCTCTTTCCTAAGGCAGACACATGGATCAAGCATACTCCACATGGTGGAGATCAACCATACTCTTTGGAGACTTCCACACCAACTGGACATAAGCAAGGGTCTGTATCTGATGACCATTAAGGGGTTTTGTTGGGTTCAGTATGAACTGCATGAAGGAAAGTCTTTCTTCTAATGTAACCAAAACCACCACATCCAGTGAGATACATATTCTCTGTGAATAATCCTGCACTAGCACTGCTTACGTAAAACTTTCTGACTCTTTGATGACCTTATGCTGTGCGTTAGATCCACTGAAGTAAATCGTGTAATTTTTAAAACATCTCTTCCTCACTTTGATCTCCATTTACTCTCACTGGATTTTGACTTGCCACCAAATGATTTTTTGCAATACACAAGTTCCTAAGCCTTCAGAATTTCATTCCACTAGGAGAGCAAAATGTGTGGGACAGGCAGGATTAGAAGTTAGTCATCTTTAAAACAGAAGCTTCCTTATCTCTTCAGCAGATTACACAACCTGCTATGACATCAAAGCAAATTAAGATTCCTGAAGACAAGACAGGCTCTGTTACAGGCACAGTCCCCCCATCAGCAACTGGGTGGTTCTAAGAGGACCTGCTCTCTTCTGGTTACACTGGATGTTTCATCAAGACTGCTCTGCAGCAGCTTTTTAAATGACGCATTCACAGAGGGCACAGATCCATTAAACAGGCTGTGCAAAGCATCTTTCATTGTCTGGCACAGCTTCTCTGTAAGGAGCTTCCCTGAACTTCTCTGAACTCAATACCAGAGCACAAACCTCATGGCCCTGTGTGTGCAGCTCTACCTCAAACCTCTCATCAGTGATTATCTTCAGAGCCACTGAGCGCGTCCCTGAAATGCAGTTTGGCCACTTCCACAGCGCAAGGGAGGGAGAGGAGCTCTTAGGCACCGAGCACAATGAATGCTGGTTTTGAAACAGCCAGTCTGCAAGCACTCACAGATGTGCTAGTCCTTCACTCCCTTCTCCAGCTCTCAGTCCACACCACTGCTCCTGTCACTTCTCACATCCCCTGACCTCAGTCTACAGCAAGCACTGAGAAGGGCTGCAAAGGAAAGGAGATGAGAGGCTCTCTGAGTGCTGAACTCTGCTAAGGAGGAGAATTGTCCTATGGGAATAAAAGGAAGGGGAGTCACATAAGGTAAACGGCAGTTTTTACACAAGAATGCAGGAAACCACATGGCTCTGCACCAGCTGCCTGAATGGGGTCGTGGGCTCAGCAGAGCCTCTTTGAAGGAAAGGCTGCATCAGTATTTGAAAGGGGTCATTCAGTTGCTGGCAGATGACAGTCAGGTCAATGTTTCCATGTTCTACATCTTATATCTTCAGTCTGCTACTCTATTACTCTGCCACTGGCTTTTCCTCTTGCACTTTTACCTCAAGGGCTTTCTTCTGCTGCTGATACATGCCAGCCAAACTTAATCTTCTATCACAAATTAAATGCATAAGCCACTCCTTTAAGCCAAGAAAGAGGCCAGCTGCACCCCCACCAGTTTGGTGCTCTGAGGAGTTCCTGCTCTCCACAGCCCCACACTTGCACAGCATTCATGTCAACGCTGCCACCCTTATCACAGGCCTCAAAGGTGAGGCAAGTTTGTGATAAGGAAGAACAGACACTAAAAAATCAGATCCAGCCCGGATGTGGAGCAGTAATCCTGCCCCACTCCCAGGCAGAAACTGCAGCCTTCTTTCATTTTCACTGAGAGTTTTGTGCTTTTAATCAACAAGAACGGTATTTTCGACAACCAAGAATGTCCAAAAGCACAAGGCACGGAGGCACTTTTATCCTTAAATCCTGATACTGATTTTAGTTTCTCTTTGTGAAATAAACGATCAAAGAAGATCCACCACAGCCTGATGAGTGCGTGCATTTTGTGGGTGGTTTTGTTTTGCTTTTGTCTCTCCACAGGAGTGAGGAGGGGAAAATACACAGGCAGAGAAGCAATTTAAGTGCAACTCAAATGTGATGGCTCTGCCCACGATGCTGCAACATTAATCCAAATTGCAACTGCAAGCAGACTTCCTGATGGGCACTGCCTGTGCCTCTAAGCCATGATGTGACACAGGGGCTTTTCCTGCCTTTGACAGCAACACAACAAAAGCAGGTGGATTTAACTACACAGGAGCTCTGCTGCTAAGGGAGGTAAATAAAGGACAACACACTTGAATACATCTACTCTCCAGACCATCAGTCTCGTTGAACTTGCAGCAGAGGCTGCTAAAAGACTTGCCCCTTGAAGAAGGCAGCAATTGAAGAAACACATTTTTGACTGGCCAGTCAAACTCCTGTTAACACTCGAGAGATGCAGATAGGCTGGCACACACTTGTGCTCTGTTGAAAGGGCTTATCTGTCCTGTCAGCAAGGTCACCGGAACTGGGATTGCCTCTGGGCAGACTCCACCGAGCTCTGCTCACACTGCTCAGCCTGCAGGAAGGAACAGCTCCTGTGTGGAAAAGCAATGGTCAAGCTAGCGAAGAAAATAGCTGCTCTTAACAAGTCTAGACACCCTGTTATTAATAAAGCGTGTCAAGTAGGAAGGGTGCTTTGCAAACTCCAGAACAAGGTGCCAAAAAGATCCAGGGAACAGAAAATTTGAGCTCTGGAGTAGAACTGCTACTGTGCTAAGCCAGGCTTGGTGTAAAACACTGTTCAAGCTTTCCTGGAGCAGAACTTGTCAGTGGTAAGCGTTCACCACCACTGAGCCAGTAAGTTCTTCAAGTTTCTTTAGTAAGATCATTTACTTCTTCAGTTCCTCTGATTTTGAAAAAGATGACAGCTCTCTAAATAAAACAACCTGGAGGGTAAAAAAGTCTTCAGTAAGACTACCAAAAGTGTTCCTTTTCCAAGGCACCTGAAGGATTACAGAAAGTCCAATGCCTTGACCTGACTGCAGTTCAGCAGCTGCTTCCATGGAGTGTGACCTGCAGTATAATGGACTGGAGATGGTATTTTAAGTCTAAAACCGAGCCATTTATAGATTCTTCTTTTACCCCTCTCCCCAACTCATTTTTCTCTGTTCATATCTGACCTCTAACAGTTGTCTTTTCACCCTGTGCTCCTGTTTCATTTTCCAGCTGCCTTTGCTATTTTCCCCGATGTGCAATCGAACATTAAATGGTTTGACAGGCAGAACATGTACTCACCCAACCACTTATTCCCAATCAATATTCATGTGGAATTCCTGTTAACAAGCAAGAGTTATGCACACACTGAAGGGAGGGTGGCCTCTTCAGTGATCACTTCATTAAAGGTATGACAGATCACTCTCTTGTCTACCTTAACCAGCAATCACATTCTCCACGCTGCACACCCCCAGCAGGGCTGGTTTTGCAAGAGTAAGATAATAACTTTTGACATGATCTCTATTGTTCACCTCTGCAGTTAATTGGGGGATTTGACATGGGCTACAAATAACAGGAAATCCAGCACATAGCCAGCTTTTATTCGTGTAAAAATGAGCTTTTCTATAGGCTTTTCCTGCTAATTTTTTCCAACCTGCACACAGCAGGATCACATTTTAGTGAACACTGTTTACACTAAACTTTTTACCCTACACTGTTTCTAATGGTGCCATGGAAGCATGAGGTGTAGTAGAGTGGATAAAGTAAATTACAAAACTGATGCGGTTCAAAGCCCCGTTTGTAAAATGAGGGCAGAATTCATTCTTTAACACCTCTGCTTAAACAGTTTGAGCCTTGTTATATGCAAAGGAATTAAACCCACTGCCCATTCTCAAGCCTTCCAGAGTGCTCAAAGGGTAACAAAACGGATGTATTCTGGAAGTGCTTTATGCCACCCTACTTAAAAAAATCACAGTTCTACCCCCACCCTATTCTTCCCCCTCACTGTCCATCTGTTTGATGCTCTGAGCAAGCACCACTGGTCTAACAACCAAGAGAGTCCTCAATGTCAGCTGTCATTGCAACTGGGCAATCTCAATGGGGAAGGAAGCACAGAACATACTGATAGCTTCCTGATTTTGTGCAATTTTAGTTACTTTAGTTACATTCAATTATAAAACTGAATCTCCCAAGCTTTCAGAGAGAAAACATCTATGTTAAAGTGCTTTTCTTGCAGCTTCAGCTTTGCTAATTTTACTCACCTCTGAGCAAGCTAAATATCCATTACTAGCAGTTTTCAGGCAGGAAACTCCAACATGCTAAAGAAACTTTCAACTCAGCAAGTTATTTATATTTGAAATCTGCTCAGTCTGTGAAGTCTAACAAAGGAATTGCTTTTGTAGACATGTGCTTTATTTGCCAAATGCCATTAAATGAGACAGTCACTCTACCACAGATATTAATAGTAGAGTTTGGCCTATTCTAAGGCTCAAATACGAAGCTATTTTTCATACTGACCTTAACAAAAGATCATGGTTGCAAATAACCCTAACAACTAATCTGGGCTTGATCTGTAGAGGGACAGAACTTGGTAACCATCTTGTGCATTGCACATAATATGCACCTGCCCCTGGAAAATGCACCAGGAGATGCTTTACATTCATGAGTTACATCTGCCCTGAGGTAGATCCTCTTCAGCTCAGAGGAAGCAGATCCACCTAAACGGGAATTTACTTGTTCTTGGGATGTAATGAATATGTGGGTCACACACAAAAAGATCCTGTTCCAGGATTCCAACTCCTAACCTTGTGCTCTGTCCCACAGGACCATTTGTGTCCTCTCCTTCCTCCAGACAAATACAAAAGTCCAACCATGTGCTAAACAGCACACAGATACCAGAAGAGATCTGACCCAGCTCAAAGCAATTCTCTACTCACAGACGAAGCTGCCACAGCTGCACAAAATGTTTATTCTCAAGGTGTAACTGCTAGTCCATGAGCTGCCATCAACTTTCACTAATTTTTCCTCTGGCCAATTTCTGCACTCCTCTATATGTGCCCAGATTACTTTCTGATGCTCTTTTGTTGAGTCTGATAACCAAGTGCTGTACTGCTGTTGCTTTTCTAGAAGAAATGATTACTCACTTCCCTGGAACAGCCTCAGATCCTTTGCCATTTCCATGTGCTCATGTTATATCTAAAAGCTCAAAGAGGACATGCAAATGATTAGAACAGTTCCAACAGCCCAAAAGAGAAGTCAAAACAGCATCTCTTCTGGTGCTTGGGAGCACATGATTAATGAGAATTTCCTCCACTGGGAAAGGCTCCTGCAGTCTTTGGCCTCAAAAATTTGCAGACTTTTACACACCAAGCATTATTACAAACTGAGCAAAACAAACAGGAGAGGTGGGTTTCAGGGTATCTTTGCTGCACACTGAACTGCCAGCATTCGCTCTATTTCCCTTTTCTACATCAATACATTCACATTCAAAAATAGAAGCTCAGTAGTCTAGCCTGTACTGTGAACCAAACCCTCGGAAAACAACCCTCTCAGCTCCAAGGGGAATTGCCTGAGTAAACACTGGAGGACTGGCCCCTGCAGACATTACACCCCCTAAGCGATACAAACAGGGGGTGGGGGGGTGAATCTGCTCCCACTTACGTATCTGTAACCTGCATGTATCACTTTCCTTAGTTCCCAGAGAGTTTTCTTTGTGCCAGTAATCAGGCAGCGTGGTTTGCTGAGCTACCCAAGGCACGTCCTGCTCACAATCAGAGCCTGCTGACTTCAACCAGACCCCGCGCACGGCTGCGTCTGAGTCATCTGGATTTTGTGCTTATGAGCACAAAACCTCTTGCTGCGACCCAGATGGAATTAACAGAGCAGTCTCCTTATTTCTAATTGTTAGATCATCCCTTTTTAACTCCAGCAAAGATGACTTGCAGATTAAATCTCTTGGGGGTCAAGGCAGTTGTTGTGTTTGTACAGCAATTAGCACAGCAGGATCCCAGGCCACAAATGGCCTCCAAGGCTATGTCTATGCTATGGTGTCAGCTCAAACCTCACTTCCTCATTTAAGCCAAACTTCCCAACTATCAACACCACCTACACAGAAGTTTTTACTCTGGCCTAGCCAAGAACAAAAAGTGAGCTCACAAATCGTGTAGAGACCAGCTCAGGCTTCAGTTGTGCTCAAGCAAGTCTTCACCATCTTAATTTGAAAAGTAAAGATGAACTGAAGTCACACATCTCAACATCACCAGATGCTGGGCAAGCCTGCAGAAGCAAAGTCTTATTTGCAAGATCCACTTGTATCAGCACAGCACAATGACTGCTTGTATTGTTTCAGCTCACGCAGAAAGACACAGAAAGACACGTTTGTCTTGGGTGGAAGGAAAACAGCAGCTCAAAGAAGCTAATGGACCATGTGGGTCTTCAGAAAGAATCTCTGCAAACATGAGTGAAACAGTGCAAGCAGCACTAACGTAACAGCTGCTTTTCCAAGGCTTTACTTTGAAAGGATGAGGCAACAGCTCCAGGAGTAAGATCAATAGCATGATCCTGATTCTGCCATGTTAGGGACCTCAAAAACCAGTCAGCTCTAATCTAGTACAAAGGTCTAATGAGATACAAAGAAAATCAGACAAGAAACAAGGCTCACGTGACTAACCACGAGACTAATTTAACCAGAATTATAATAAAGTCTCCAACACTTAAAGGAAAAGCTCTCCAAGAAACCATGCAAGTCAAATAGTAATGACTTCAATGTAGAAATTACTGGCTCCAGTCTGTGACCTATCTTACTCCTGACACCCAGATGGAATACCACAGAGTACCCTTCTTTCCATGACAGCCATGCTGCCCCAACCAGCATCTGAGCTCACCAGTCCTTTCAAGAAGCCCTCGTATGTTCCCTGCCACTCCCATCTTCCAATTCTCCATGTATTTCGTTTTCAAATTTTACACGATAAAATATTTTGCCTGTGGCACAGTAGATCACTTACCTTTCCCCTATTAGCCCTTTGTTTAATCACAGTTTAATGTGAATTGATCTTTACATTAATGAGACTGTAAAGAAGATTGATTTTCTTCAAGAGACTTTTCTGCTCAGTTTGGCAGCAGAGTAGTCCTATTGATTTCGCTTTCCCCAGTAAATACACTACAGTGTCACTGATTCACTTCTTGTGAATCAGCTAATCCTATTTCACACTCTTTTGCTCCAAAAATCCCTTCTCTGACTTCCTTGTTATCTGTGCTTATTCAGAGCAAGATGATGGGGCCAAAGCATCTCAGACAGCTTTGGCTGTTGCTAACACACAGCCGACTGTTGTGGGTCACCATCCCCTTTGTTCCTAAAGGGTTGGGGCCTTAAAAGACTTCCAGCAAAAGAAAGTTATTTTTAAGTGTTTAATCTGTTAACTTCCTTAATTCCTAGCTGGCTAAGGATGTGGCACAGTGTGCTCTGTTTACCATGCCTGCTCCAGAGGTCTGGTTAGCAGGCTGAGCTCTACAGCTGCCCAACAGCTTGTGCTGGTGTGCCTGAGTCAGAGGATGCTACCTGAACCAGGCTGGCCACCTTGGAACCAGGGCAGAGGACAAGGATCCACCTCCATCATTCTGTGCAAACATCCCCAGAACCCTCCAAAATGCATTTACCCACATGCAGGTAGACAAAGCAACGGAGACAGGCCCAGAGTAAGGGCTGAGCTCAGGGGTTTGTGGGGAATTCACAGTAACAGGGTTGTTTGCAGCTCAGGTCCTCCTCTAACCTGGCATGCTGGCATGGCTAAGAGTCCTTCCAGGCCAAGTTAGCAAGGAAGTTAGAGATAAACAAGACTAATTTCTGCCACAAATAGGCCATTTCTTCCATTCTCCCCTTCCCCACCAGATCAGGTATCAGAACCTCCTCGAGAGCCTACAGAGTTAACACACTCCTCCTGCATTCAGATGGGAAACCCTCAGCCAAGAGCATGTCAGTAAAAACATCCTGCCATCAACTCCCAAATGTCCAAGTCTAGGAACTGTAGCTGAATTACAAATGCTGTGGGAATTTCAGGCAAGGTTCTCCTCTCAGCTATTCCGATGTAATTTCGGAATTAATCCAGATTCAGTCTCTCCCCCTCCCAGCTGAATTTCCTGGCTTTTGTTTGCACTAACAGATGTTTGCATTTAATGTCTGTCTTTATTTGGTAACTCGTACATAGATTATTTTTCCCTTCTGTTCTATTAAAAGCCTTATCAAGTCCCTTATGTTTGCTCTTGTTGAGATGAACGACTTTGGCAGCATTTTCAACGTGCAAGGCAAACAAACTGACTCTTCGAGGAATAATTAAACTGAACTAAACTTCATGGCAGGGTATTAGGGCAAAGCATTTTTGATACATATGCTATGTCTGTGTCCATCTGCAGCCTAGAACATCCAAAGACTTGCAGAAAGCTTTGAGAATTCCTTCTGAAACAGATTCCCACATACATACTCAACTGGCCCATAGTCCACACGCACATGGGGTCAAGCAAGTTTTGGGTGATGGAGACAGGTAAAGAAAACCCAAAAGCAGGGAATGCAAAGTAAAGCTCATTAAAGAAAACCTTTATGGAAAATGTGAGTTTAGCAGTATGGCAGATTTCTTTCCCACCGACCCAGAAAGAGAAAAAGTCTCTTTCCCTGTTTAGAAGAGTAGGAGATGAAGTAACTCATTCAAAAGGACTGTTTTGAGTGACAAATATACAACTCTTGCTTTTATAATACATTAACAGCCCTTTGGAAATACTTAACCACATGCAATATACAAAACCTACTTCAGAGGTTTGTGAGGTAAACACACTTCACACATTTCTAAACACTGAAAAAAAAAAGGAAATGTATTTATTTTTCTTCAGCAGTAAGAATACACTGTAACACTATACACTCAAACACAAACCAGTTTCTCAGTACACAAGTCTTCATTATGAGTCTTCACTCTGGGTTTGGTTTGGCAGCCTCTCCAATCATTACTTCATAGATTTGAAGGCCAGAAGAAACCAGTATGACCATATAATCTGATTCCTTACATCACACAAGGCTAAATAACTTTACCCACCAATTTGCTTATCAAGCCCATTAACCTGGAGTTGAATTAAAGGAGAATCTTCTAGGAAGCCATCCAACTGATTTAAAGACTCCCAAGGATGGAGAAAGCTTCACTTCCTCAGCAAATCATTCCAGTGTGAGTTAGTCAGCAACATCGATTGAAGCAGGTACTTTAAAACATCTTTCAAGTTATTTTTACCTCTGATAAAAATTAAAAGGAAATGCAAGAGGGGAAAAAAAGTGGTATTCTCTGAAACAAGCTAAACAAAGAGATCCTTCTTGCAGAGGTATGACAGCAGCATTACAAATCCCACTATCAGAGTTATTTATGTGTAGCAGCTGAGAAGAGCAAAACAGATTTCTGGAAAGTGATACTAAGCAGGTCTGTTTAGAATACCGTCCTTTTATCACTTGGCTTTGTACCTTCCCCTTCCTTCTGCACCACTCTGAAATTTCAGAGGAGCTGTAAATCTACTGCCTTCCACCAGTGATTATTCTCTCCCTTCCAAACTGCTCATTTCATTTCAGGAATAAAAAACCCAAAGCTCCAGCAATTTGGTCCTTTGCCAAGGGCTAAATTAATAGCAAAAATAACAACAGGGGCTTGTGAAACTCACATCGTTTATAGACTTCGTGAGAAAGAAAAGCCGATCTTGGGGGGGCCTAAAACTATATCCTGGATGGTAAATTCTGTGCAAGCTTTCCACCCACAAATTAGATTTCTGGAGCTCTTTTTTTAATCCCCATGCACAACACGCAGGGTTATGCAGCAGCCTGGTGAGCTCAGATCGAGTGGCAGGCAGATGCCTTCTCGTGCCAGGGGAGGCACCACCCTGCCCTGCAGCCCCCAGACCATGCACCCAGACTGCACATGGGGTCACAACAAGCAGGGAGAGGCAGTGGCAAGGGGCAGAAACCAAACAAGATGGTTTCACACCAACTCCATGTGACATTTGGCAGGCCCGATAACTGTGGAGACACAACCCAGGAGGTGAAGTGGTTATTTATGCATCCAACAGAGATGCTTGCTGGATCCAGCACTGATGACAGCAGAGGAGCACTGTGGTTCTTGGTAAGCTCTGCAGGAACACGGTATTCCCAAGAACCAGATCAAAGGCACCATATCTCAAACAAAAGCTAAACTCACTTCATGCCAGGAGGGAGAGATGGACACCAATTTGAAGCTGAGACCCTTAAACTGAATTAAGGCAGTGAAGGAGTTGTTCTCTTCTGCATATTTTAACACTGCCTAATGGAAGAGCAGGAAGAGTGCCAGTTCACTCAGTTCTGTCCTTGATTTAAGTGACAGGAATGTACTCTTAATCAACAGATCAAGGTTGTCTCAGAGTAAGTCAGAGCCCTTTGAGCACGAGAAGCCAATCACCTGGTGGTGTGGTGACAGGTATTTTCCACTACAAAAAAAAGTTGCAAATCCATGGTAAATATGGATACCTGCCTGCAGGTGTATAGTGCAGGCTGGAAGTCATCACTTGAACAGCTCTAGCACTTTCCTGAAGTCCCCATTAGCCATAAACACTTCCCCTTCCCAGGAACTTGGGAGGTATCATGCATACCTCAGCAAAATTCCTTCTCGGTGTGCATTACAAGCAGACACATGCAAAAATACTTTTAGAAATCCACACTCTTAGGGTACTAAATAGTTTGATAATATTATGTTTTTATTCCCATCAGCAGCACCATCAACCCAAGATCCTTGTGGAAGGTACACAATGGCTCTCAGGTGTCCAACGCTTCTGTGGTCATCTATACCATCACAGTTAGGAACTTCAAACCTTCTGCTGGAATCTAGTTTTACAATCACTGTTCTCTCAAAAGAAAATTTAAAAAAAAAAGAGTTGAAAGAGACCATAAAAACAGGTCTGGAATGAGTTCCCTGAAAGATGAGGATGTGAATAGTCTCTGGCTTTAAGAGAAAAGAAGAAATCATCAGAACAGGGTCAGGGAGGAAAAAAAGAACAATAAAGAAAAGGTAAAATTATACACTCTTTTAATAGCACAAGTATGACATAATGGTTGAAACCCAAAGGCAGATGAAGAAAATAAAAGTTTTACTCAATATGCAACCAACATGTGGAGTTCACTGATGTAAGTTACCACTGGCCATATGAACAACATTATTTGGGCCCAAGCTCATGCAAATCGCACTGCTCCAGATGAGATTTCTTAATCAAGGTGCCAACAGCCTGCTCGTGAAATCTAGACTCAGCAGGAATGAGGGTGACACACAGGAAACTCTCAGAGGCAGCTAAACCCACCCCCAGAGAGCCCAAAGCCGAGGGAGTGACTTACAGGTGGAGGGAGCGGATGCCGGGAGCAGCAGATCCCAGGGAGGGAATGGTGGTCAGCTCGTTGTTGTCCAGGCGCCTGCAACAAACAGAAATGAGTGGCTAAAGCAAGCAGCCCCTGACCAAACCTATGGGAGCAGGGGATGGCCGTGGCACTCCCTCATCCAGCCCCCCATGTCCCCAGGAACAACTGACATTTGGGCAGAAATGACATTTTGTCTGGGACTCTGATGGCCCCACTTTGTTCTTTAACGCGTGAGAGCCACCACCACTGGTCCCACAGTAGTGTCTTTATAAAAGCAAGGCTTTTCCCCCACCCCTTCTACCCACTCCCTGGAAGTGCCACTGAGGAAGGCACTGTGCCCCAGCCCTCCATCTGCCCCAAGTTTCCAGTCATCACAAAGGCAAGCCTGACAGAGGAGTTGGCACCTACAGCCATGGGTCCCACTGCCTCAGGACATGGATTTAACCCCCTCCCCAAGCAGCAAACCTCACTTGCCCCTCCATGCCAGGTCAGGGCCTGGGGGCACAAGAGAGTATCAGCCTCAGGCAGCATCCTCTCCACACTAGGAAAACCTCTGGAAATCCCACAGGGATTTCCCCACAAAGCCAGCAGCACACACACAGAACACTGCTGTTGGCCACAGTAATGCCACCAAAAACAGGGGACCTGCTGTATCCAGCTAAGGAGCACAGTGCAGCCCCCCAGGGTCATGGAATCACAGACCTCCCACTCCTGCAAACACCAGCACAAAAAAGGTACCCTTCAATGGTCTAATGTTTGAAGTGTTTTTCTGACTGAAAACAGATCCTTGCCATGTGACCGGCTCTTCCTTGGTTTAAAGAGCCCTTGTTTGTATGGTGAATTAGTCAATTAATTACTGTAACAGTCGCTTGTCTGGCTGCTTGAAAATTACCTAATTTCTCAGCCACGTTGCCCACTCCCCCCTCACCACCACATGCTGAAGCCATTAAAGCCAAGCCCCAGCCAGGCTGAGGTGGGAGGCACACGGAGGCTCCCCGGGACCCCCAGCCACCTCTGATCCCATCCATCAGCCACTGCCAGCCTTCAAACTGCTCCCCTTCCTCAGGGAATCTTGGAAAGATCACAGTCTGGGTGCAAGAAGCAGAGCACCCTGGAGCTGCACAGCTGAGGTGTGCTAAGCCACGGGCACGAGCTGGGGCAATCCTAAATTATGCTGCTGGGTTTTCGTTCCTCTTCTTTCCTTTCAAACTATTTTTGGCAGGTGGGAGAGGGCAGTGGTACATGCATCCCAGAGCTTCCCTTCTAGCTCCTCTGAGAGGAGGCAAGATATTTGATTTCACGAGGAGTTCCAGGCACTGCTGGGATAAAAGCTTTCCTCAGGCTCGGCTCTGCCTCTGACATTATGCCCATGCCTTAAAATGTAAGGGAAAAAAAGCCAGCCAGATGCACTGCAGTTCAGCAAGGAGCTCCACTCTGCAACTAAAAGATCACTCTTGCTCATATTACAGCAAGGTTTAGAGCTTCCAAAAGTACAAAGCAAGCTGGAAAGAGCATTAAAATGCTTATTTGTGCCATGTCTTCATGAACATCTAACTGAGCATCTTTTGGAAAGCCATGGGAGAAGGAGGAGAATTAGGCCCACCCCCTGCTAGCCTGGGTCAAGTCTGGTTAAGCAGATCCGACACCAACCAGTGTCTAACAACTGGTCAAAATGCTCCTCTGACATAAGTGTGATATTCGTATATCAGCCTCCTGCCATGTCAGGAGTCAGTCAGAAGTGGTTCTCCCACCTCGTTTTCTCTCTTGGCTCACAGGCACCAGTTGCTGACATAGAGGAGACAGCCAAGTTTGGTATTTGCCTGGGATTTCCCACTCATCTTCCCCTTCTCCCATGTAAAGGAGTTTAAAAAAAAAAAAAAAAAAAGGAAAAATCTTCAAAACAGAACAGCCAGGCTCAAGAGATTTAAACTTTCAGTCTCCTTTCTCTTCCCCAGCCCTCGCCTTTGGTGACACAAACCCGCTGCCTCTGGATGCTGAGGCAGAGGAGGAGGGGGGGCCACCCATATAAAATATTTACAGTCCAGTTGCCAGGCTGGTGTCAAACTGAAATGGAGCCTGCTCAAAAATAGCACAGCTCTCCAGAGCTTTCAGTGAAAGGCACTTTAGAAAATAAAAGGTGAGTTGTTTGGAGAGGAATTCTAGCACAGTTACTACCTTCTTTGTTACAAATTGAGGTTGGAAAACCTCAGAGCCACACAGCCATCACTTTGGTGGATCCCGTGATCCATACGACCCGAGGAAACCCCAGAAAGGACCACAGGGCCTACCCCACAGCAGCACCCTCCATCCCACCCTTTCAATCAAGGTGCAAGAATGGATGTACACCAAGGATTGTCATCAGAGGAAGCCACCAAAAGAGATGAGAGAAAGCACAGGTGTCCTGAAGGAAAGTAACATCCCTCCCCAGCACACCCCCTGAGCTTCCACCACTTACTTCACAGCATGTGGGATCACAGGGTTTTCTGCCACTTTGAGACACTAAATTTCATCCCACACAGACTTAAAGCTTTAATGGAAAGAAAAGCCTCTCAAACCACAAAAAGGCCACCAAAGCAAACCACACAAACAACTGCCTAAACCCAAGGAAAGGGAAAAGTGTAGGGAAAGTTCTGCTATTACTTTATCACAATCTCAGTAAAGCACAACAGAGCATCCAAGATAAGCTATGAAGTTTAAATCTTTTGGTCTGCAGACATTTTCTTAAAATCAGGGAGAAGTTTTCGAAATATATCACACTAATTATTAACACAGAGAGACACACAGAGTTTTAAGCCTCGTGTAATGCTCAGGAACCACAGACTCCATGTTTGAAGCATCATGGGAGGTTTCAGGTCTTATCAATGCATCTATTATTTGGGGCAATCTCTTTCCCTGAGGGTGCCTTGGTTTGCCCAGCACAGCATGCACAGCAAAACACTGACTTGTTCTCAGGACATGCCACAGCATGATGCTTATTTCATGAATGTTTGTAAAGTGCTTAAAAAAAAAAAAAAAAAACTCAGAAAGGAGATGCTCTGGCAATACAGATGTGGTTCTCCTTGTGAAATGAAGTTTATTTCAGTGGTCTGTGGTTTAGCTGTTATTGAAAAGCAACCAAGATTGGTAGATAGAGCTTTTAATAGAGCTTCTCCCTCACACTTTCCAGAGCCTGCCTTCCAGGCTCTGCTCCAGATCTCTGCCTCCCTTCCAGTCTCCCATTCCTGACTGCTCCCTTTCCCTATGCTCTCTCCCTGCTCCCTCACCCTGCCTTTCTGACACAGCAAGCAGCTCTCATCTGCACCTAATATTACTTTGTGGGCTGCATTACCTCCCCCAAAACCCTGACACCTTTTTATAGTGTCTAACTGTTCAGTGCAGCACTTTGTACAAGGGAGTTCCCTCCCTGAGGAATCAGCAGCCATGCACATTTCCCACCCCATTCCCCTGAAGTCTCCTGCCTTCAGGCGCTTCCACGAATGAAAGCTATTGCTAAGCCACAGTCATGTTAGGATAATTCTGAAGTCTCATGGGATCAGGGCTGCAATTCTCTTCTTTAAGCCCAGAGTAATTTAAAGCTTTCCACAGTTTAAAGAGAAGTTGAGAAAGCAGATCCTTTAGGCAGCATTTTGCTGACCTGCATCACTTTCTCTCTGAAGATGATCATGAGGAACTGATTTCAGAGCGTTGCAGTCACTCCTGCATATTCCTAACTTAGTCATGATTCCTAGCAAGTCCCTACTATTAGTGTAAGCAGGGGAGCCAGTGACAACCAGGTCATAGGAGAGATGCTACAATAATCCCCATACTCCAATCTGGCATCAGTCAGGCAGAGTTCCCCCTTCTGCCTATTTAAGAATCACAGGATCAGGCCCCTCCTTGAGCCCCAGAGCCAACACTTAATGAAAACTGACAGATGACAAGAGAAAATGCACGATACACACAGAGCACAGTATTGTTTCTGAAAGGAAATGTTTTTTCAGTTTCCCATGAGGCATCAGTAGCTCTTCAAACAGAGCCCAAACCTCAAGTATGCCAGCGATTCACCAGTCAAACACGAGCTCATTACCTCAACCCAGTGCCTGCAATTTCAGTCACTTTCGTTTTTCCAAACCCAAAATCGGAGCTCCAGGAATCCTGTGAATGGCTGACTCTGTAAGTGTAACTGCTGAGCCTCTACACAGATCAGGAGCTTGGAAATTCTGAGATCACCCCCAAAAAAGGTTTATTTTGCCAGCAAGGGGGATCTGGCAGAGCCACTCAGACCTTCACCAGCTCCTTCTCTTCCCCACCAGAGCATAAGACAGCTCTGCTGTTCTCGCCTGTCCTGGCAGACTTCAAACAGAATTTGTTCTGGTTTCAGAAGGAGCACAAATGTCTGAGAAAGGAGGAGGCACAGTTAAGTGCTTTGTTATCCACTACACTACACCTTTGTTTCCTGGGAGATTTGGGCTAGGTTGGCATCAGGTATCACAATCCAGGCTGTTCTGCCTTGCTTCAGGGTTATCCTTTCAGCAAGGAGCTTTGTGTGTATGTTCAGGTGTGTTGGCTGAACTGCTCCCTCGGAGCATTGCACAAGACTGAAGGAGGCAAACTCCAATGATTTCCAATAACAGCTCTGCTGTTTTAATTGGAATGTTGTGTTCTGCTAATTGATTAGTTTAAAAAAAAAAAAAAAACAAAACAGCTCAAGTACAATATGGAGAAAAAAACACCCTCCACACCGAGTCAGACCTCATTCAAGTTAGCTAAAGGAAGGTGCTGTCTTAGGAAACAAGATAAAATTTCCCTCTGGCCCACAAGCTGCCCTGGCAAAATACAATTAAAACCTTTGAAGGAATACTTACACTTCCTGCAGGTTCGACAGCTCTGCAAAGGCAGAAGGATCAATCTCCGTCAACTTGTTGTAGCTCAGGTTTCTGTTAAAATAAAAGACAGTGGGATCAGCAAACTGCAGTTCCCCTGCTCAGCAAAACACAATCGTCTTAATTATTCTGGACTACACTGGGAGGGCTTGGTTTTTTTAAAAAAAGAGAACTTAAATGGCATAGCAGCACTTTCCTGCTGAATACCAGAGTGAGTTTAGTTCCATGACAGAAGTATTATCTAGCTCTCCCTAAGCTTTTTCCTCCTTTGCATTAGATTACTGTGGTTTTAATTTGTCTTCGTATTACACAATTACATTTATTATTTTACTATTGGTTATTCACAACCACAAAACTAATCACAGATGAATAGGATATTTCCTGACAAATTAAAGTCTGAACTGAAACAATCAACAAACCTTCCACTAAATATTTTATAGCTATATTCACATGAAGTACTTTTTTCATACCACTGCGTGTTACACACAAAATGTGCACATACAGACATCTCCTATGTGTAAACATAAAATATATACTACATTTTCTAACAAGTTATATTATTAGTATATCAGTAAATGTTTTTCTAATTAGTGAATACAGCTTTCAGCCATGAAGGTCCTCAGGCTTTGGTCCTCAACAACCTCAAACAGCACTTTCCAACTACCCAACAGCCCAAATCTCAATCATATTCTAGCACTTCACTGATGGACGGCAAATGGGTCGTGCTCTATTACCTGAAAACAGATTGGTGGTAGAGCAGACCAACCTCACAGGACACCCCCGACTGGAAACACATTCAGAGCTCACCATGCTTCAGGAAGGAACACACTGCAAGGATTGCTAGGGCCAGCAAACAGCCAAAATACTGCAAATAAAGTACCAACTCCAAAAACCACAAGTGAGAGCTTTGCCATGCTCTGCTTTAGCACCATATGCTGAACAGCAGAGTCTTCCCTCCAAGACAAGCACACCACACAGGACAGGTCAAACCTGCAGCCAGGGACTAACCAGAACACAGATCAATTAAGACACAGTGACTAATGATGTGGAAAGTAACAAGTGGTTTAATTAAATGATGTATGCGGTGCTGGCATGTTTCTGTGAGAGTGTAATCTAAAGAGGGAGGAGGCAAATTGTTGGGTGGTAGCAGAAAAGCAACCACAGTAAATTGTAAGGAAATTGTGAGGGGGACCTTCTTTAATTTTGCTCTGCTCCACACCCTGCTCTAGGATATTACCGTGGGTAAAATTCATCCCTCCTGTCTCCTCTGCAGGGAGGTTACACCCTCTTACTGCACCTCTGAACACAACCCAAAAGATTCACGGCCTGATTTTAGATAAGCCTTCAAACATTGAGCTGCTTATTCAAACCACCAAGCCAGTCTGACTAGAAAACCAGCCAATCTCCCCTGGTTTGTGTTTTTCCTTTGCTTTAAAACTGTGCCCACAGAAGGCAAGCAGGTCTGGAACCCAAACAGGTAAACAGGACCTAAGTCACCGAGGCACCCACTAAACACAAGGTACATGACACAAGAGCTGAGGCACACAAAAAAAAGGCAGAACAGCACTGATGGAAAGCACCTGCTTGAACCACTCGTGCCAATCCCCTGCACTCTCTGGGAATGCAAAGAGAAACTTGGGCCCACAGCAACCAAATACCAACACTTGAAAGGCTACAAAGCTTACCAACTTTGCATGATTAGCATGAAGTTATCAACACCTCCTTCAAGTTAAAAAGCAGATATTGATCACCGGCTCTCTTATAATGCATTTATGGGAAGTCCTCAAAGCGTTCCCCTGCACAAAGGAATCATTTGAGAGCTCTCATGATCATGCTGTTCCCCATTTCAGAGCAGACAGCTCCTTGCATCTTGCCCCAAATGTTCATTTTTTTTGCCAATAGCTGCTGTGGAAGAAGGCTCCACAAATCAGCAGCACAGGCTGGCTCTTAACAGAATCTAGAACTGAAGCTATATGGGAGTGTAAAACCTAACCAAGCATCTCGGTTTAAAATATGTTGTCCTGTAAGCCCCTACTGTCTTTTAAAACACTCAAGAGACCTTTAAATCAATACCAGCCTACAGCAGATATCCATTTCACTATGAACTCAAAGGCATTTATCTAAATAAAAGTCAAACTGCAGTTTAAACTCGGAGTGCGTTTGAAAGCCAAGTCCATATTCATAGCACAATTACGAATTAAAGTGCAATTTGCCCACAGATTACATTACTACTTTTTTTTTTTTTTTTTTTTTTAAACCACACAGCAAGATCAGGTTGGAGCTTGTCCTTGCCTGATCCACAGGCAAAAAGAGAAAATGCAACAGGTAACGTCCTATAAGCTCAACACAATAAAGACCAAGCCGACACAGAAATACTAGTGACAAACTGTAAGAGGGAAATACAACTGTGGACATGACCGTGCATGAATCCATCTGTTTTCATGTATTTCTATGCCTTTATTGCAGCCAGCCTGTGCATTTTTCAAGGTTATGTACTTCTCCTCAACACGTTCCTCTGCAATAGGCTAAGGGGCTATTTTATGAAGGAAAAAACCCCCAAGAATCAAAAGCACCAAAGTGATCATCTCTACACTTGTCAAAAGGACCAGATCCCTGGCTTAGCCAGAGCTCAGGAACTGAGAGACACTGACATGAAACTCAGTTCACAAGTGAAGAAAAGCAAGGGTCTTCGTAAATTGAGGGATTTCACAGCCACGGTTTAACATCATCCAAAATGACTTTCTGATCATTGTTGCTGCCATTCAACAAAAATTTCAGTGGTTGCTGCAGAAATGCAGGTGAACTCCAACTTCTTGTATGCCCAAGTCTTCAGCTCTCCCCACTCTCCCCACCCCGACAACCAACTATCCTCACCAAACACACACAATACACTGCTCAGAAATCAGTGGGGACACGAAAGCTAGAAATACAGTCAGTACAAAATAAGTAGGAGACGTGAAATTACCTAAGATATGCCAAAATAAAGTTTACTGGATTTCTGACACTAGCTGTACTTTAAAACTTACATCAAAATACCCAAGAATTTCCAGCCTGAAGCATTAGCAATCAAAAGATGTGTTTCCCAGAACTCTGATTCCCTCGCTAGGCAGTATTTGGCATGCAAGTCACAGCATTTAAGTGAGAGAAAGAATTAACGTGCTCCAATAGATAGATCATTGGGAGTCAGGAAACCTCCGTCTATTCCTGGCTCTCTTAATCTCCTGCTGTGTGACCGGGTCATGTCACATCACCTCTCTGGAGCTTTTGTTTCCACAGCCACCCTTTGTCTGTCTTGTCTATTTAAACTGTAAATAAAATTGAGGCAGGTATTGTCTTGGTTTGCCCGATGCTGATGAAATGAGGCCTCAGTCTTGGTTGGGCTCCAGTAATGCAAATAAAGAAGGGAACTCAAAACTCGAGGTCATGGGTGCACAGGATGCTCCCCCAACCCTAAGCGTGGGTCCCAAGTGTACAGCAGTGCACGAAGCACTGCAGGGGCTGTAACATTCCCACCAGTTTGGTCTCTCCAAGCTGAGTGGAGATGCCAAGCCTGGGAGCACAGCTGTCCCACTGCTGAAAGCTGTCACATTTACTGCTCTCCCATAGCACAGAGCGCATTCCTTCTTGAGGAGCCCCTTGGGACGATGCCACGCAGCAGCCCAGTCGATCACTGAAGTAATGTTTCTGCCATCAGTATTCCAAAATGTCTCCTTCAAGGACATCTTCATCAAAGCCATCAACACCCAAAGCCAAACCCCCGTCCCTTCCAAAATCAGCACTCCTCTAAACCATCTGAGCTATCTCACGTCCTGGGCATCTCTTCAAAGTGGCGGTTTTCAAAGCATCATCCACAGTGTTTTATGCCATTCCCAAGAGCCCATGTCTTTGAGGTGTGTTCTGACCATTTCCTGGCACCTACACACAGGGTTAAGCCAGGCCCAAATGTGGGCAAACCCACACAAGAGTGCCCAGTGCTCTCCTTGCTCCTCTGCACGGGTACATGTTTCTACTGAATTACTCATGGGAGGATGTTTTGATCCCTCCAAGGCAACTGTGGAAAGAAAACAGAATTCAACCAATATAAATCTGGGACAAGAGCCTGGGCTGCGAGTTCAGGGAAGCATCCTACAAAGGTCAGAAGCTTCTGCAGCAGGCAGAGAACGTAAAGCAGAGCACCAACTTGAGTAGCCCTTAACATTCAGTTGAGTTTTTTTTCAGATCAGCTTCTACTAAACTGGGAGAGTCTGTGGGGTTTTTTTAACTTTATTCCGACTTAACGGCATGAGAAGTGCTCTGCATATTATTTATCCATTACATACTTCAAGTCTTCCTTGTACTGGCTAATCCAACAATGCAGGGTTTTCCCCTCATGTCACTAAGATGCCCATGATCAGGAACTGAGAACCTGTTAAATTAATATGGGAAGGCCCCTGTTCTGTCTGTTCAGCCATTCCAGTCTCTAAATAAGAAAGCAGTGTTTGCCTTCAGTTGGCATTGGGAAACTGGCACGGTGGATCACTGAACACTGCAGGGACTGAAAAGAAAGCCTTGGTAAATAACCAGATATGTAGCCTACCTTCAAACCACCTCCCAAAAGTAATAATGCCGTCACAAAGAGAGTCCTGCTTGCCAGTGAGGAGGCACCAGACAGTTCTCTGAATGATGAGATGCCAATCCTACCTCCTTGGCCAAAGTGCAGGGCAGACTGGGAGTTCATGTACAGCTTTTGGCTCTGCTTTGGAAACTTGACCAGTGCAGAGAAAAGCCACCTCTCTTTTGAAAGCAGAGGTGGCTGGCTCGCCAGACAAAGGAATTGAGACATATGTGGCTCCTGGTCTCTGCTCACCACAATGATGGCTGAATTCTGTTCAGAGAGGTGAAGGTTTCCGACCCTTACATCAAAACCATTTATCTGTCAGTGCAGAAGATTATGTCAAGAGTGCTTCTGCACCTTTTGATGACAGGCATTGGAGAAAAGGAGGATGGCTTGAAATTCTGCCACTGCCAACTGCGGCTTTCATTAAAACACTTTGTCAACCATTGTCATAACACAACTTTTCATTGCTCCTGCACAAAAGGGAGCCGAGGGCCCAGAACAATTGAGCCCTGCAACAGAAATTCCTCTGGCTCATCCGTCGAAAGATCGCTGCCTCGTCTGCAGCTTGCTGAATAGGCACCATCCTCTTCCCACATGTTTGTAGATGGCTTTACAGCGCTGGAACGGAGGCCCCATGCACACTTGACTGGGTATGAAAAGCATGGCTGCAGCTGAATTCACTTGGGGAGGGGGGCCAGGAGGTGGAAGAGGAGTGGGAGTATGTTGCCCATCCTGGAAGTGTACAGCTGTGCAGGGAAGAAAGCACACTCAAATTTCTCCTAAACAAGCTTGTAAGGTGCCAGAGATGGCAGAGTCCTCATAAGCAGTGACATAAAAGGCTTAATGCTGAAGCATTAAGCGATCAGAGAGACTCATGGATGCAGGTGGTTGTGTGGACTGTCAGGCAGAAAGAAGCAGCTTTAGTCCAATTTTTACTCTTGTGCACAGGACAAGTCCAAATTCTACTCCCGTGAGACAGGAGCAGCCAAACAGCTCCTGCATCTAATGCCAGCTACCCACATCTGCACTGCACGGCAACACCTTCCCTGAAAAGGGAATTTTTCAGTTCTCCCTAAAACGAATCACCACTAAATGCAGTTGCCATCACAGTGATGAGAGTCAGGAGGAGCTTTCACATACCAGACATGCAGCCCTTAATTACCTTCTGGAGGATTTCTTGCAGATTCCTTTGAAGTGGCTGATGCACTCCCAGAAGTCAACCCCACCACAACTATTCCTGGGTTTCCTTTGAATCCACCTGCTAAACTGATATAAACCTACAGATTCTTACACCCCTTGCCTCCTTCATCACCCTCACCTCCCATTTTACTGTTCCAGAACTCAGCATAACAGGCCCCCAGTTACTTCCCCAGGAAGGATAAAGAGCAAAATGATACATTTTTTGCACTGAAGGGCTCTGCACCCACACTGTATCTTGCAGTTCAGCCTCAAGCATGATCTCCCACTCACTGCTGAGCAGTACCTGGAATCACAGAACTGTTGAGGTTGGAAAAGACCTTTAAGATCATGGAGGTCATTAACCCAGCACTACCGCATTCACCAGTAAACCACGTCCCCAGCTGCCATACCACATGCTTTTTTGAACATTTCTAGGGATGGTGATGCCACCACTTCCCTGGGCAGCTTTCTGCAATGCCTGACCACCTTCCAAGTGAAAACAATTTATATCCAACCTAAACCTCCTGGCCATTTCCTCTCGCCCTATCGCTTCTTATCGGGGAGAAGAGGCTGACCTGGCTACACCCTCCTACCAGGTAGCTGCAGAGAGGATAAGGTCTCCCCTGAGCCTCCTCTTCTCCAGGCTAAGGAACCTCAGCTTCCTCAGCTGCTCCCCATCACACCTGTGCTCTGGACACTTCCCCAGCTCCATTGTCTTTTCCTGGACACACTCCAGCACCTCAGTGTGTGTCTTGATGTGAGAAGCCCAAAAGCAAACCCAGGATTTGAGGTGCAGCCTCAGCAGTGCCCAGCACAGGGGGACAATCACTGCTGGCCACAGGATGTCACTGGCCTTTTTGGCCACTGGGCATGCACTCACTCATGCTCAGCAGTTGCCCGCCAACACTCCCAGGTCGTTTTTGACCAGGCAGCTTTCCAGCCACTCCATCCCAAGCTGAGCCCCTTGTAATTTCTTTTACAGTGCACCCTGACCACAGTGTGCTGCCTGTCTGGGCAAAGCATCCAGCTTGTAAGAGACTCTGAAATGGAGAACAAAAATATCCCACACCAAGCATCCTAAAAGGACGGGAGAGCAACAAAATATAGGGCACCAGAGAGGGGAACGTCCCAGATCGCTGCTTTGGAGAGGAGACTCTGCAGACACAGGGAGGACACACGGCACCCACGAGGGTGAAGCAGTGCCCCACCACTGAGAGGTTCTGTTAGCAGCTCAGAAAATGTGCTCACTCAGGCTTTACTTATGTCCTTGTTCAAATTAGCAGCAGCAGCATCGTATTAGCTTGGGTTAACAGCCTGCTCATATAAGGGGCTTTATGTGCAGAAGGGAGTCAACTTAAGGGCAACCCTCAAGCCATAATATGAGCTAATTTGACAGTGAAGACAAACTTTGAGAGGTCACCCAGACACCAAGAAAACTGCACCATGAATCACTCTCAGTCATGACCAACGATATCGTCTAAAGGAAATTCCTGCAGCATGATCCCCAAAGAATGGGTACCACGCCGATCCCAGCAGATGCATGTGGCCATAAATGCAAAGAATACTAATTAAAACCACATCCCTGAGAAGCATTATGCCAGACTACAATTTAATTTAGCATGTGGTTGATATGGCTCAAGGAATTCAGGAATTGTCTTGCATTTAAGTACCTTTCAGGGGGGCGCGTTTTCAGCCCTGTCCCTTCCTCCTGCTCTGTCACTCTGTGCTCACAGCTCTTTGGGCACACACAGACCACACATCTGGCACATAAAGGTGCCTGCATGTATAAGCCTGGTGAGCACCCACCACAGCTGGTCTGTTCACACAAGGCTGAAAATGTAAATATTTCCATTACTGTCGACTCCCAGGCTCCAACAGGCAGCACAGGAGAGCAACCACACTCCTGGTGTCTGAGGAAAGGCAGGAGTCCTCCTCAGGAGCACGGGGTAACACTGCACTGCTGCTGGGGCTTCCACATGTGCACCAAGGAACTTTTACAGCCTTGTTTGCCTCTTTCAGCAGGGCAGTGTAACCTTATTTTAGGCACCATTTGATTTATACAAATGTGTTTTGACAAAACCTAGGATCTCACTGCCTCCTATTTTAATACCCTTAGCAAAACTGGGGTTCTTCTCTGCTTTTTTCTTTTTCTTGGAATATCATCTCCTCTGAATACTCCTATTTTAAGACAGAAAAATTAGATTCAACTTAATCTACATAAGTAATTTCAAAGTCCCCCAGTGGTCTCAGTGGCAGAGGAGAACTGTGAACCCTCGTACCTGCAACGTGCCCCCACCCGGCCCAGCAGCGCTCAGGGCTGGGGGCATTTACAGCCCTCCCCTTTCCTGGGGGCACTGACAGCCCTTCCCAGCAGCGAGTTTGGGACTCAAACCAACAGAAGATGGCAGGGCAAAGGAAGCAGGAATGACAAGGTATTCAACAACACCTTCTCTGCCTCTAAAAAGAACACCAAGAGCAGCCACACAGCCCACAGTCACTGAGGCTACAAACCCTCCCGTCAGGATTGCACGTTCCCCTGCTCCTTACAAGGCAGCCCAGTCAAAGGCAGTATTGTGTGCAGGGAGCAGGGGATCCTGCAAGGGTTAGAGCAGGCAGTATTTAATTGCAGCAATTTTTCACTTTATTTGCCTCTCCTATTAAGCTGCACCGCCTGAAGGAGACTGATCCTCTCCAAAACACACAGAGCCATCAGCTGCAATGATTGCATCAAAGCAAAAACACATTTCAAAGGGGGCATGGACATCTAAATAAAAATAACTGTATTTAATTTCATGTAAAGCAATCTTGCTTTACCACCTGTAACAGGTAAGAAGCTGGAAGGAAAAGCAGGATGTGGAAGGTTTTTTTTTTTACCTGCAAATAAAACTCCACCCTTCATCTGCCCAGACACCCATAGGGTTTGTTCTGGGTTTATTGCTTTAATTAAAGTGCTGACTACTGTCATAAGAAAGATATACCCTAAAACCAAACCCCTGCAAGCTGTTTGCTCCACTGCATACAAGCAACCTAATTTGATAAAAATTTGTGTGAGTGTGTGATTTTGCATCCACAAGGCAAAGCACTCTGTGTCTTAAACCACTGAAGCAATGGCTGGATAGCCCAGCTCATAAACAAAATACTCACAAAACAGATTGCTCCGGCTTCCATCACCACTGTGCTTCTTCAGGAAATCAATAAAGGCCATGACTTCTTTACTAACATTTTCAATTAAGGTTTCCCACTGTGTATTCAACATATTAAACCAATTTATCGAGGATTAACAACTATATAATTTACTATACATGTCTACCTTAGAACTGCTAAGCCTCCTTTAACTAATAACAAGAGCTACACTGATAAATGTTATTTACAGTTTAAAAATGGCTCCTTCTGCAAAGCAAATATTTTCATCTGAATGTTGTGCAATTTTTCACAAGTACTCATAGCAGATAAACCATGTTAAAACCTCTGGCTTTTTCAAATGTTTGGGAAGACCCACAGCAATGTTTGAGTGCTGGCAACTGAACCCTCCCACCACATGACTTTGCACAATCCAGCTGTGGGTTACAAGTGAGTGCAGAGAGAAGGAGAATTCAGAAATTCCTAGAACGCTGTTAAGAAGTTTCCATGATTTTAGAAAACTTCCAAGGTCAATAATTCAATAATCCATATTTTCAGATAAGTTTTCTCCTAGAACACAGAATTGCAGTGCGCTCTGCTCTCCTTGGGGATCCAAGTGGTTTCAATCATGTCTGCAAGCATTTCTGGTAGGCTCAGAGTTCTTAACTAGCCTAAACAACATTTTTTTACTACTCCAACACCACTGTTTATCAGAAATATTAATTTAGTAAATACATGACCAGGCACAAGGCTTTGGTGCAATTAACCAGCAGCACCACGTGTGCACACCCTGCACACTGGGATGGGAGATCACCAGGCCCTGATGTTTCAGCCCACACCTGGAATCCCCCTTTGCAGAGCCCCCAGTGAGTGAGGATGGGCCCTGGTTGATCCAGTGGCACAGCTGGGCACAGCCTTGCCCAGCCCAGTCAATCATTATTGATGGGGAGAGGGTAGGAACCCACTCCCACTGTGTTTGCTCAGAGTTTCACTCTCTCCTGCTTCTTCTCATTAATAGTTAATCAGGAAGGACTGATGTCCGCTCAGAAATATGCTTGCTTGGAAGTGGCACAAAAGCTAGTCAGGCAAAAAGTTGGGGGGATAGTCTTGGAGAAACAGCACACAGATTTTTCCTGCTCAGGCTTGCTCCTGCTCCTCCTGCACTTGGCCACGCTTTTCACACCTGCAGAGAGGGGCTGCATCACCTCCCTGCTCTCATGATGATGGTCCATAAGCATTCCTAAAGACGTTTCCCAGAAAGAACCACTGTTGTCCTGTTCTCCATCTGGCTGGCCATGTTACACTGCTGTTTCACTGGTGGCTGCTCCTCTTAAGCCACCCAGAGCATCTGCTGTGCCATCATCCAAGAAAAATCTCAGCAGATACACTGAATTTAAGCTCTACCTCATTAGATGTGCTGCGAAGTTTAACAAGCCAATGGACCAGAGCCTAAGCAGCCAATTCTGCTGTACCTGTCAGGACAGGGGCAGTGGCCATCCCTCCTGGCTCTGCTCCCCTATTCCCACCTGGCAGCAGTAACTCTAGTCTCACAGAACACCCAGACAACAGTGGAAATAAATCCCTCTCTGATCCCAGGAACAGTCCAAGTGGAATTACAACACTGGTCTCCTTACTATGCCCACCATAAACTTACTCAAGTTTAAGATCTACCAGACCAAGGGCATTCCCAGCACTTTCCAATGCCATGGGCTGAAAGCGAGCGTTTGGCCAAATCCAAAGACCTTGTGTGTGGAAAGGAATGATGTATATAACCTCCAAAAATCATCTAAAGGACTCGTTACCCACAGGCTGGCAATGCTGCCTGTTGCAGGCCAGCTCTAATCCCCCAGAGGTGTGAGAAACACATGGCAGACAGCTCTCCCTTTCCAGCTTAAAAATAGTTCTTCTTTGTAATAGGAATAGCATTTTAAGGGCAAAACCTGCAGATTTTAAGCTAAAGAAACCCTAAGGTGGCCATCCTGGCTGGAGGTGTGTGGTTTACACAAGCATCCACCCTCTTTCCTTTTGATTAATCAATGTCCAATCATAATGCACTTCCATTCCAAGCACTTCAATATTGCCAACAAAGCACCAAGCAATTTAATGGATTTCTAACCCCAAATTGGAAGCTGTACTGCATCCAACTGATTCAGTTTGGTCAGTCTTAGAGGAAGCCCCAGGAACAAAATGCTAGAAACAAAACCACATGGACCGGTAACATTACAGAAATAGATACAACAACAAGAAAATGTTCTGTCCCTTTTATTTTATCTGACCTCCAACCTGGTTTAACTGACCTTCAAGATGGAAAGGCTGCATTTAAAAGAAACCATTTCCACCTAGATCAAGAGAAATAAAAGCCAAGCTATATATAACGCATTTGCTGCAAAACAAAGCAAGTCAATCTAGCACGAAACTATCTTTCACTTGACAATGAAAAGACAGAAAAGACTTTGAAGTTAATTTACTTCCTATTTTAGGTCCTAACCAAAGCTATTTTCTTTGATAAACTTGTTTCTCTGCACACGGCCTGAGGACAGCAGAGATGGCTTCCTCTACCCTCACTTTATCACATCTATCACTCGATGGCAGACAGCTGTATTACCATCTCTGGGTAGCAAGAGGCTGAGGCAGCAGATCAGGGGCACAGGTGTGATGCAGGAGTTTCCAAAAGTATCGACAGCCAATCTCATGGCAGCAGGAGGAAGCCAGCAGGTCAGATACTGTATGACATGGTAGACTCTTTCCTTCCAATCCATGTGCTGTGAAATGCTATCAGAACAAGCATTCACACCTTTTTGGCACAACTCCTGCATTAGTTTTTGCCACTGGGACAGCAGCAGGACACCAGCAAGGATGTCAAAGGAGATGGAGCTGAAGCTTAAATCTCTGCCCAAAAAAACCGCCACAAAGTCATTGAAGCAACAATTTAATCTATTGCTGCTTTCCATAACATGCCAGCTTTCATGCTTCTTACATACAGCAGAATGCCACAAAGCATACATTCACACTTAAATAACCTGCACGTGTACGTGACTTTCACTAGGTGAATTTACAGACATATAGACAGTTATAGACACAAACATGTAAACATCCATATATGCATGAGGCAATACAATTACAGTGATGTAGACAGCTAGAAAAGCTTTATCAGGAGAGTTGGGACAGCTGTACAGCTTATGACTGAGTTGTGAAGAGCTCTAGTAAAAAATTTTTATTACACTCTGCCCCAACATATAATGTGACATCTTTTACAGAAGCACTATTTTAAAAATCTTTGAGAGCTTTACAGTTTTTATTGGTGCTATTTTTCAGCTCCTTGCACTTACAAAGCCAGACTTCTGTATTAGGGCAACTCAGACCGCAGAAAGTCTCAAGAGGAGAAAAAGTTCCAGCCAATAAAATTTTAGAAAGCGCTTCAAATGAGCTTAATCTTCCCAGCTCTGATATCTCAGGACTTTGCAGGATTTAAAGACAAGGACTATTTGCAGTTTTTTGCTCTTCAGGTCTCTTAACCTTTCAGGAGTCCTGGGCAAACAGGGCTCCAGGTGAAGCAGCTGCTCATGAGCCCACAGTTGCTCCTGCTCCATCTTGGGGGTCACTTGAGCTGAGCTCAAACCCTGCATTAGCATCAGTCAGGCGCCAAAGCTGAGCACACGATTATCCTTCAGATCAGGAAGGTATTTTTTCATCTACTTCAAAGGGCTATGATGTACTTTGCTGGATGGACACCTTGATTTATTATTCAATGAACTCCCTCAGATTTGTGCATTTTTCTCAGCTAAAAGCATCACAGCTAATTCAAAGGGAAGGGGGATATTGAAGGTTAAATCAAAGAACAAACTCTCGCCTCTATAGATTTTCATCCTTTCCATGTTGTAAAGGGATGGAAAGGAGAACATTGCCCTATTCTTTTGCTATGGGAAACAATTAAGAACTCTTACAAAATTGCTGGATTCAGAAGGTATTTGGATAAGCTAATTTCTTCTTCTTTCAACTGTTATTACTGGAATTATACTGCTCCACTTGGCACTTGAGATCAGAGTTTTGTTATAACTATCTTATTTCTGCTCACCAGAAGATGTGCATGTGCCAGGGGAGCTCCAGTCCCAGCTCAAAGGACAGGGAACCCATTAATCTGAACAGATGCTGCATCAAACAACATATTTTGCAGGGAGATATTAAGAGGCAGACAGATCCTTCCCTTTTGCTTTGAGCTCACTTCACTTGGGAATAATCCAAAGTAGATCCCATCTTAAAACTGCCTAACAGCCTCTAAAAACATTTAAAAAAAAAAAGTCCCATAATGAAACTCCACATGGGTGGCCACCTGGCTGCACTGAAAATAGAAAAGCTAACACTACAATTCAGCCAGGAACAAAAATACCCTCTCACTCTTCCGAGTGGTCCTTGCAAGCCCAGGCACAGTGCCAGGGGCTCACCATTCACTACTCACACTGCACCTCTCACGGGGCCAAGGGCTCCTTGGCTTCACACCAAGGCCTCGTGCTCCAAAACGTGATTATTTGGAAAACATGAATGCAGAAGGTGCTCCCAGGGTTTGTTACTGTACATGGAGGGCCACAGGTGTAGTCGCTTGCTTTGGAGAATTCAAACCGTGTCCTTCTGAGAGTAGATAAATTAATCTCTATGAAGAGAATAATAATAATAAGCAGCATCACCATTTCAAGGGAATCAGAGAACAAATTCTAAAGGCTCGTGGAAAGCATTGCTGTTCTAAGCACAGACAGGAATGGGGGAAAACAAAGGTAGCACTTCACATGCAAAAGATGAAGAAATCCTGAGGTGAACCACAATGGAGAACCCAAGGCATCCCACAAGAGGGGTCATGGGGGAGATGAAAGGGGACAAGCCCAAGGAGACTGGAGGGTAACAGCACATCGTGTGGTTGACGAGACAAAGGAACACCCAAGCAAGTCACCACCACAACTGTGCAGCTGCAGAGAACAGATAGTTTTCTCTCCTTCGGGCAGGTCACAACTTGGCTGTGAGCTGCACAGTCTTCTCAGTCCTTCCTAAATAACCAGGCACTGCCAGAGGCAGGACCCTGGGTCAGACAGGCCACCGACTGTGGCCCTGTGGGAGAACACGCTACGTTTGCTCCCTGTTCCCAGCCTGGCCAGACTGCAGCAACACCACATTCAAAAACACATTTTCCTCAATTTGTCACAGCAAGTGAGGTATGAAATAAAAATCCTTCCAGATCTTCCAAACACAAAGGCTCCCCCCCTCTCCAAAGTCTTTTGCGAACCAATGAAAATTGCATAAAAATAAATTGCAGTGCATTTTATAGGGGAAAATAACTCTACTGCAACTGGAAACACATAATCTTGCTTTTCTCTAACAAAACCTACAGGAAATGGCTCTGCAAAAGTTAACTAAGTGATACTGAACTTTCTCCAGAGTGTTGTATAGGAAATAACACTGAACAAATGACTGCCTGATTTAACCTTTTGTCCAGACTATGCTACAAAGCTGTACTGCAGAGGTATCTGGCTGATGTTAATAATCCTCTGGTGTATTCTCTAGAACTGCAGCAGAGAGAGCAGGTTATCTCACACATGCTCACCCTTGCCACAGCACAAAGCCCAAGCAGCCAACTGCTGATGGAAAACAGCATTTTATAATTTTCCCTTTCTGTGGCTGGCAGTTGGGTTTTATTTTGTTTTGTAAGATGTGGTGCAAAGAGAAGAGCAGAGTTGATGCCTGCCTGTCCTGCACTTGGACCTGGACCTGCACTGGCAGTGCAGACACACCAAAGGTGTCCCATCCCTCTCTACATCTCTCAGACCATCCATCCCTTTGTTAGAAATCCCATAATGTGATCCCAGAGTATTTGTGGGTGAAATCCTCATTAGCATCACATTTCTCAGCTCCACCACTAACACTCACTGAGCTTTTCTCCCTTTATTTACCACTTCCACCACCCAGGAGGGGCTGCTTTGTGCAGCAGCAGGAGCCAGTGAAGGATCTTTTACTCCCAAGGCACCTCAGAACCAGCAGGTCTGCCAAGAAATCTGGTGTCAATATTTGCCTGGAGCTCTGCAATCACAATTCCTCAAACTGAGCCAGGCTGCCCTCCCATCCTTTCTCCCCCAACATCCACATTCTCCAGTGGGGAAAAGGTGCTGTTGCAGATACCGGAAATGAGTCTGGGTTTCAGGCTTCATTTCTTTCAGTCAAAAAGGAGGAGCCACAGCTTTTTATATACATAATACACATATACACACACATCTCAACATCTCAATCAGTCTTCACTTTCCATTAAATACACTGTATGGGGAAGAAAAAGGTAAGAAGAAGAAATCAAGGCTTTTCCACATCCCCACAAAGTCTGGGTCCTGTGCAATTAATTGCTTTAACCAGGACAGAGCTTCTCAAGAGCTACAGAACACATTTACTGGCTCCATCACATTAGCCAGCAGGAAACCATTTCATGCTCTTTTTTTCAGCAAATTTGACACCACCACCAAAGCTGCTCCAAGACACACAAAACACACACCCATAGGGGAGAGAGCCAGAAAATCTGTCTTAGAGCAAGGGAGGCTCACAATAAAATGCCCCCCCATAGAATGACACTGAATTCAATATACTGAATCAGCCACTGGGAGGAAAGCCAATACACAGGAATATTGCAATCAGCCTTGGGAATTAGCTCTAGTAGGTCGTTTCTTTTCCTGCAGCCCAACGCTTACGTCAAGTCACATGAACACAATTACATAAACTGTACCTCTTCCATGAACACCTTCTCTGGGATAAAGGTTCTCATTTTACTCCACATAAAAACACTCTCCACAGGTTTATAAGCTTTAATTGCTATGAGAACACATAAAAAGTGCCCAAATAAGTCTATTTAATGGTTACACATTAACCATCATACACCTCCAGGCCTGTGTTATCCACCTATTTGCTAAATCAATAAACCACTTGTAGGCAAACTTTTTAGAAATGTTGCTGCTGCTGCTGCTGCTGAAAGTGTTCCATTTCTGTTTACTAATAACTTCATGGAATTGACTGGAAACTCCTACCCAGGTCCGAAGTTTTCTGCTTAGTTCTACAGGAAAAGCAAGTTGTTTTTTAGCAAAAAAGAGCCAAAATGAGTATCCCTCCTGTGGTTGAAATTGGTTGCTGGCTCACAAAGCAATGCATGAGCAGTGCAGCTCCAGGCTGGGAAGAACTTGGGTGAAGAGAAATGTGTGTGTCAATGTGTGTGTGTGTGTCTGCAGAGTCAGAGCTCCTCTGCACCCAAGGAAAACCCTCTAAGCCTGGACAGGCAGGAGCAGGGAGGGAAGGCGATCACATCACGTGAGGACAAACAGGACGCATTAGCAAGGGGGTTTAGGACAGCATACACACAAAATATTTACTGACAAATAAAACTAAGGGCAATTGTATTCAGTGAGATCATTCCTCCACTTTCACCTGCCACTGCCCTATGCTGGCCAACAGACCAATTTGGCCAGTGAAGCATCATGCAATGAGGTGGCTTCTCTGCAGTTCCCGTGCATCAGCAACAGATGGGACAGCATCAAATACAGCCTTACCACAGTAGCACCTGAATCAGATACTTCACAGAAGCTCTGCAAGGCTGCCTGCAAACAGGCCACACACCACCCTGGAGGAGGGCAGAGAGCATTCCATTTACTACACCAGAACTGAAGGGACACCAGAAACCTGGTGCAGCCCCACTGCTCTCTTATTATGGCACCAAACACCTGTGAAATTTTACCTTGGGCACTGACAGATGTCCTCCTGTGCCATCACCCACCTCACAGACACATGCAGTTGACAGCAGGGGCACAAAGCCAACTCCTGCACCCCCCTGCCTCCTCTGGGATGGGAGAGGGCTGGTGAGACTGAGCCAAGCAGCCTGAGTGTGATGAAGTGTTGATCAAATCCAACTATTTCATAAAGTTTCTGGTATGCCCAACCAACTTCAATGGTCTCTGCACTTCGCTGAGAAATCTGTGGGATATTTATGAGAAGTCTGCAAATGTCTCCTTCAACACTTTTTTTTTTTTTTTCACCCTCCTTAAGTCAGATGCAGTTTGAAATCCAGGGATGCACTCTGAAATCCCCATGTGGCTTGATTCTCCAAGTGAGTGCTCTCAGTGTGGGCAATGGCACCACAGCCCCACACCTCATGACATGTATCCTTTTGGAGAACGGATGATTCTATGAATGGGACCCTGAGTTTCCCTGACCGTGCCAGTGGGGTTGGAACCAAATGACTTAAGGTCCCTTCTGACCCAAGCCTTTAGGATTTCTATGATTCCATGATTCCAGAAATAGTTAACACCACTGTTTTTTCCCTAACCAGCTCCCCTGACCCCACAGTGAGGAAACATCCCTTCTCCCACACCACCTTCCCAGCCACTCACTTCCCAACCCATCTGCAGACGCGCTCCCAGGGGGGGCAGACAGACAGCAGGCACTTCACACCTCCCCACCATAAACCTGCCCAGAGCAATCATCCGGCCCTTTTCCAGCTGGGAACACATTGCTGCCTCATTTATAGCACCAGAGCTGCAAGGGCAGCAGGCCCCAGCTAGGCACGTAGAGAAGCTGGAGCCCTTCAACAGCAGAGGAAATGCAAACACGGGGGGCTCACACTGCCTGCCCCTGCCTGTGCCCATCTTAAAAAATTAATCCCAATCGTAAAAGCTGGAGCACAGCCTGTATTTCAGGCCAAATAATAAGGGGAGGCCTTTATAAATCACTTACTATTTAGAGGGAGGGGGAATTACGAAGGTTACTTAAATTAAAAATAAACCACACAAACAAATAAACCTCGCTGTCTTTCCCCCCAGCCCCACGTCGGCTGCCTGCTCCACACATGTTGTTATCTGCAAACCACAGGCAAAAGCCATTCCCTGCTCCATCCACACTGTTTCACAATCTGCTCGCTCTGAACCTTGTGCTACGTCAGGAATTAAACAAACATTTCCTCTTTCTTCGGGATTTCCCCCTGCCCCATCCAGAGCCGGGCTCCAAAGTCCAGCGGAGCAGCAGGCACAGGGCTGAGTTGGAACTGTCAGCTCAGAGCTCAGCACAATCCCCACCACCTCCAACAGCTCCCCAAAAGCATCCATGGAGGGGTGGTGATGGTGACAAAGCACACAGACCCCTTGCATTGGGAAAACCCAGGAGGAAAGCTGGATGGCAGGAATCCATGGCAGTCTTCCATGAAAAAGAGCCTAGAAAACAGGAGATGGGCTCTGTGAAACCCCAAGCATCCATCCCCCCTTACTTCACCAAGTGAGGATAAATACAACACAGGCAACAAATCACTCCATTTATCATGAAAAACTGAGGAGTGGGTGAGACTTAAAGCTGTGCTCCCAAAAGAAGACAAGGCTGTGGACATGTCTTCATCACAATTAGTCTAAAACCAAGACAAGGCTGGGAAGGATCAGGGAGCTCCTGCCAGAATGCAGAAGAAGAAGCAGGAAGGGGAGAGAGATGCACATCCCTCACCCTTGGCTTGGGATCACCTGGTCCCAGCGCTGTGGCAAAGGAGGCAGCCCCACACACTCCCAAAATGCACCATGGACAGTCAGGATGGGGAAGGAGAGCGATACTAAAGCACAACACAGATAATGGGAACACTCTGCAGAATTCAAAATCTTAGTCAGCCCTGGAGACAAAAATTGTCAGGAAGCCAGACTTCTTGAGCCCATTTTCATGCAGATTACTGGAGAGTACAAGTAACTGCAGGAGAAAAATTCCATGAGGAGTCTTGTTTGTGTTACCAAACAGGTTTATGCTACAGATTTGGGGTTTTGAAATCCCTGCAAGGGCCATAGCAGGGAACCAGCAAACTGAGAGCACAAGACAAACCAAGGGGCTGAACATTAGGGAACCAAGTCAGGTTGGCTGAATTTGTGTGGTTGCTACTATTTAATGGCAATGCCTCATTAAAGTCTGGGATAAAGGAAGCTTTTGTTAATGACCTGCTCTTTCCCTCCCTCACGTACTTTCCCTCAGGGTTTTGGGATCACATATAAAACACACACCCCCAAGCTCCTCAAGGGATTTTTTTTTTTTCCCCCAGCAAAGCTAAGGCTGACAAGACTTGACATTCCTGAAATGTTTAAATGGGGGGAAGAGGGAAAAACAACATTTTTTCAAACCCACTTTATGCATCAGAGACAAGCAAAAATTGGCCCAGGGCCAACACAAAAATTTCAAAAATATTTGTGAGATCATCTGAAATACTCCCAGTGTTCCTGATGGAAAAGTCACGGGCTGCACAGTGGACCCAAGCCCCCACGCTGAATACTGCACATTCCTGGAGGGAACAAAGACATAATCAAGGTGATTGACAAACCACCACACAGCGGCTGCCGGTCCCTCCCCCGAAAAAAGCCCCACATCCCAGGGATTTGGTAATGAGCTTGGGATTAGGAAACCTGGCTAATGAAGAGGCAAGGGCCAAGATATCCAATTTCTGCCAAATACCAGGCAAAGCACACTGCTATCAGTAGCCATTATATTAATTAATTCACACACCAGCCTATTTTGTAGCTTTTTCCAGGCTGGGATTTCACTTTCCCGATACTGCAGGACAGAACTGGGCAAGGGAAAGGGTGTAGATGGAGAACTACAGCCTGCCATAAAACCCACTGAAGGTGATACAAACCAGATGTGGATGGTAACCCCATGTGTTCTGAGAGGTGTTACAGCTCCATACGTCAGACACAGCACGTCAAACACTTCAGAGCAAACACCCAACACCGCCAAAGCACGCTGGAGAACTGGGAACACTTCACAGGGTGCAGAAGGGGTTAACAGGAACCCACCAAGCTCCACCAGCCAATTATTCTTCCTCGGTTTACTAGCACAGAAATTTGGGCATCAAAGAGGACCACAGTGTTCCACTTGTGCAATAAACTCCTTTCACCAACATCACTTCACGCTTTCTAGAGTGCAAAGTTCGCGCTGATATTGTTGGCTTTCTCGCTCGATGCTTTTTGGCACCGTCCCGCCTGCCTGGCTGTTCATTAATATGCAATCAGTACATTAAAGGCTTCATTCCACAGGCCCAGCCAGGCTGCAACAGCCTTTTCCAGCAAGTGCTGTCTTGTGCAGGACAGAAGTGCAAATGTGTTTAGGTGCTCCCTAACAGTCAAAATTAAAAAACAATATTCCCACCAATTGGGTTTTGCAGAACAAGGAATTATCACCATCAATGCCACTAGTGTCCACAGAAAACCTGGAAACTACACTGAATTTCCACTCATGCTTTACTCCTTCATGCAGCAGTTACACTGCTGAATTTCTGCACCATTTACAGACTGACTAATCGTAGCTACATGGCAAAGGCTGCCTCAACCCTGATGAGAAAGTTTCCACTATTTGCATTTGAATGATGGCTCACTGGGATGCTGTGAACGGTCCTCCAAAAAATCCCACCTGTTTTTTCAGCTATCCTCTAATCTTCCAGATTTGAGCAGGAAGCAGGACAGTCCTGCCTCATTTACCATCTTCGTGGTTGCATGGAAAACCATGTTGCCATAGATCAAAACAATTTCTGGTCTTTTGGGAGCACTTTCTGAATGGCTCCACACCCCACAGCCCTCACTCCTACCAGCTCCATCACTGAGCAACGCTCAAACCAACTCAGCTCAAGTTCCCTGTCATTCTCTACAGAAAACAGCCCATCAGCTGCTGGTTAGCAAGCTCCTCAATTAAACACTTTGTATTTCCTTCACAGCCTCCTCTTCTCCTGCCCCTGGGCCTGACCACTTCAGCCTCTGCTCCAGCCCATCCCATCCCCTCCTAGCCCACCCAGCATGACCTCCTGCCCTCCCTTCCAAACAGGCACAGAAAAATTACCCCAGCCTCCCATAATGTATTATTAAATCCTGTCTTATTTTTCTTCCCAAGGAGACTAAACATAGGCACTTAGTTCAATATAAAACTAAGTACATGCTCAAAACTGAACAAACAGAGCTTAATTGTAAGGAGTACTAAAAAAAGCACTCTGGTGGTTCCAGGTCATTTTAAGCCACACTAATAAGTTTTTGTCCCAATTTTTCCAAAAGTTGCTTATGATGGAGATGAGCCCAACTGGAAAATCAAAATCAAGAATCCCTGAACTCTGAAGGAAGGTTTATCTCAGTTTGGGCCCATATCTGTGCTGAATGCAGCACAGCCAAGTAACATTTTTCCATTACTTTTTTATCACTATTGCTTTGTGTTCTCCTCCCATGAGTACAAGGTCCCATGAAAATTTCTCCAGACGGCTCCCAGTCCCATAAATTGTTACAAATCTGGACTCACATCAGTGGGATTACAGGAGAGCAGACAAATGTGCACATGCTGGAGGGAGAGGGGACAACACAGCACTTTCAAACTGGAGAGTATTTTTCATTTATAAATAGTTTACATTTTTTGGATCCAGCGGCAGACAACCCGCTCAGTCTGTACTGAAACCAAAGAAATATCATGTGTGAGCACTAACCACAGTGTAGCAGAGATAATAAACAACAGACAGGCAACCATAGGCTAATGTTTTTGGTAGGGGAGGCAAATTAAAAAGACAAGAAACACCAAATGCAGCAACCTAATCACAGCTAAAAGACCTGTAAAATGTCAGAGGGACCCTCTTGCCCAAGTTAGGCTGCAGCAGTAACCTCTAAAAGGGAGCCAGCTCCCTCCACCACATGGTACTAATGGTTTTAGGAGGTCTCAGACCATTATCCCAGCACAAAGGAGGGCCCAATTCAGGTATCTGGAGCAAGGAGGGACAAAGTGCTGTCCAGGCAGGTGCATAACACAGTGTGGGGTGGCACATGAGTCCCGAGGCAATACTCCGGGTTAAGGTGCACAGGAATAGCTCAAATTCTGATCCAAAACAGACCTAGCACACTCTTCTAAATTTATATAGGAAAGAACTACAAGAAACAGGAACCTCAAATACACTGTGCACCTCGCAACCACATCCCACATTTGGAAATGGCATCCCATGGGGTGTGAAAACAACAGCCCGCTCTCAGCACCAGGCGAGCGAGGGCTGCTCCCTACAAAGGTTTGCTGGACTCCTTCAGAAGCCTCCAGGCTCGTGGACTTCACCACAAGGACTAACTGAGCTGGACTACAAACCCACCCCAACCTCTGCTTTCTCAGCAAGGATAAATAAAATGAGCACCGACATCTATATTATCTGTGCTTTTACAAATGTTTTCGATATTACATTAAACAGTATCTGTCTATCCCACAGAAGAGACAAGTCTTAAAAGGAAGCGGGACAGCTCTGCTTGCCAAGCTGAGAAACCTGGACTTGGAGCATCTCTATTGAAAAATCAGGCTGCCAAGACCAATTTGATGTGTTTTATTACTGCAAGGAATTCCACAAATATGCTGGCAACTTTGGAACGTCAGTGCGGGTTCCTAGGTAGGAAAAAACCTCCCTTAAGTACGCACTTTCCAGATTTCACAAACATTTACCAGATGTAAATTCACGGGCAGTTCATCTGCCATGACAAGTGTGTAGACATCAAATTCAGCAGAAGAGGCTGAGCACCCATCTCTGTCGTGAGTGAAAGCCCACAGCCAGATTTGCCCGGCTGAACAAAGGTTTGTTTTCAATTATATTTCAAATTCTTCTCACAATAACTGCGTGGCATCTGGCACCAACACATCTGAGCCTTTGAAGTGGTTCTTGACTTCAAGGGGGAAAGGGGGAGGGCACAAAAAGAGGGAATCAATCAGTGATTTCACTCCAAGTCAAGCCTCTTCTCTGAAGAGAAAATGTTAACGCTGCAATTCCCCAGCACCATAACTGTGATAGAAAACAAACAAACCAATCAAAACAAAATCCATAACTGGGTCAAAATACCACTGCTCTGGGATTTCACCTTCAGAAACAAGGTTATAAGGCATGGGAGCCAGTGGTCCCAGACATAGGAACCCTTCCTGCCTCCTCCCCTTAGGTGCCATTGACACTCCACATCCCCTTCCCAGTCACTCATGCTCATGGCCTGTAATTAAATGCTCATGAGAAGAGACACCCAATGCACAAGCCCCAATCCCAGCAACAGCACATTCAAGTCAGAACAAGGAGCAAGCTTTGCCTGCTGTCACATTCCCCATTCAAAATGCCATCAATGGTCACCCAGCCCCAAGGAAAAGGCAGTGCTCCCATTTCCATAACTCTGGGCAAGAGCAGCATCAGCTCCTCCTGAGCTCTTCCACACAAACTCATTGTGAATGTGTGTTTGGAGCATCCATGACAGACCAAGACAGCAACATATGGGTGCTGCAGGGTGCAAACTATGAGGTGCTGGTGGCCACAAGACTGAATTACCTCTGGATACGCTCAGGAGAACATTACCAGGAGCCTTAAACAGGTTTCTACTGCCTCCAGGTAGATGAGCTGTCATTACACCCTTATTTCCCTTTTTTTAAGTCCACCTTTAGGTATCTAAACTCCTTCTCAGATCTAGCCTTAAATGACATTAAGACCACTGGGGAAGTTAGTGCAAGAGAAGTGCAAGCCTCAGTTTTAAAATGTTTATCATTTTTATCTGGCTTATTCAAATAAGCACAGCTGTGGTTTAAGAGCAACAAGGTGGCAGAGCGCAGCAGCTCCCAAGACTGGGGATGGTGGTTTTGATTGGAATGATGTTCATTTAAAGAGGGATAAAAATGCCTTATTCATTTTTCCCAAACCATGCCCAAGTCCTACCAACTCTTTCTTAGGTCAGGCATTTTCTGGAAACATCTTCTGTCTCAAAACACTTGCAGAATTTCAAGAATCTGCTCCACAAATCTTGAGGCTGCTTTGTTCAGGAATGCTGACATGTGGGCAAAGGAAAACCAAAACGTTCCCTTGAATGCTGCAGAAAACTTTAAACCCTGCCCAAGATGAAAAACGCAGGAGTCAAAACTCTGAAGGAAGTGTGGGATTTCTGTAGCATTTCAAATATTGCCCTGGACACGTTCTTCCAGGAGGGGAAGGTGTCTGTGCCAGGACAGCCTGCATGCTTTGCAAGGCTCAGGGCCTCCAAGTGCTCCCCTCAAAGCAGGGCTGGAGTTAGGAATGAATAAATAAAACAGACTTTCAGATCAAGTTTTCTTGGCCTTTACAGAGATGATCACGCTGTGAAAAACCTCTGGGCAGAGTCTCTTCTCCACAGACAGGATCCACCCATGTCCCAGTGCCTCCCTATCCACAAGCACCAAAGGCCAAGCATGCACTTGGTCTTCTGCTTGCATGGCTCCCGGGACAATACTGGAGTTGTTCTCTGGAAACATCCATTGCATTCCATGAAACTGAGAAAACTAGACCTCTAGCTTATCCACTAAGCCTGATGTTTACAGGCTTACATTAGGTGAGATGGATCTTCACTGCTTTAGTTACAGGACCATTTTCAGGCTGAGGGATCTTGCCCAAGCCAAGTCTCCTGCTGGCTGCCAAAGCACAGCCCAGCTCCTGCCACACATCAGCTTGTCATTTATTCCTACCCTGCTCCCCAACGAGTCCCCACAGACACCATGAGATGTGGGCTGGAGGGAATACTTTTGGCAGTACAACACCCATGTCATGGCACTGGGCTAAACACAGACCAAAGGTAGAAAATAATGACTGTGGCAGGCTGGGCACACAGGTCAAACAGCCACATACTGCCCCAAAACACCATCAAATATTATACACAGCACTGGCTCACTTGGTCTCAAAAGCCCTCTGTGGAAGTGGCCACAGAGGATGGTGAAGGAGCCGGCATCTGAAGGCCTGGCAGAGGGAGCAGTGCTGGAGGGCTCCCTCCTGGCTTGTCCTCTGCCTTTGACTTACTTGCATGGACCCAGACCAGAGCAGGCACCCTGCAACCCTCTAACACCAGCCAGCAGTGCCAGCTCTGCTCCTTCACAGCAGACAGAGTCAGATGTCTCCAAAGCCACCCAAACAAACCAAGAAGAATTCTGCATTTCAAACCTAAAAAGCAGGGAAACCATCAAAAAGGCATTTCAGCTATGACAGACAATAACCTCCCCAAAAGATTTCAATGCACACTTTCAACTCACTCCCAATCCCACCCCAGTCCCATGAGGGCTGTTGCTGTTATTGTCTATCACACAGACACCTCAGGAAACCAACTTCCAAGGGGGGCTGGAAATTTTCCTGCCACCGGCTGCCATCAGCCCAGGGAGCCCACAGGGAGGATGGAGGAGCCTGGAGGGACAGTGAGCCAGAATGAGATTTGGAGGGTGATGCACCCTGCAGCAGGGAGGCAGACTCATGGTTTTATAACCGGCGGTCAGAATTACTCAGGAAACCATAGAGGAAGCAATTGGAAATTGTTGGACGAAGAAACTTCCCCATTCCATTTCCAAATGCGCAGGCCCATAACTCTGCACCGAAATATTCTTCTTTTAACCGTGTCTCTCACAAACAGAGCAACATTAATTAGCACGCAGCCCCAGAAGCGTTCAGCTGCATCCCCCCACCCCCAAAAAAGGTAGTTGTTTTGACTTGAAGAAAAAGAAATCTCTGACAAGACGAAATGGTTTAATCACGCACAGCCTGTTCCCCAGCACGCCTCACGCTGGCATTACAACCTGCACACGGGGTGCTTCAAGCCCTGGCCTTTGAGCTGGCTCGAGTATCCGCAGCTGGAGAGTGAAGCAAACACAGTAAACAGCGGGAACCGGAGCCCGGCCAGCAGCCTGCGTGCACCGGGGCTGCTGAGCGGGATGGGGATGGGCACGGGGGCAGGCAGGGAAAGTGTGGGGAAAAAGCTTGTGCAGTCTGAATTAAAGGAAAGCCTGGGAGCTGCAGTGAGCCCAGGAGACACACAGAGGGACAGAGCACAATTCCAGTGTCCCTGCCAGCTGAAAGGACAGCTCAGGCTCTTGTGGAGCAGACCACAAAGTGGGAGCACTTGAGACAAGTGCGAGGAGCCATGAGAGAGAAACACCATAGTAAACAGCTTGGGCTGCGATTTGGCATCTCCCAAGGATGCTGCCCAGCTCTGCCTTCTCCCCACAGCTGCTATAAAGCTGTAGTCACAAGGCCTTGCTGCTCTCTAGCTGAGACACCCCTCCACTAAATGGGTGGCACTACCTTATATATAGAAAACCAACCCTGTTGGTCCCCAAAGAGGCCAAAATTTGGGTGCTGCTTCCACAGCATCCCCTGCTCAGGGGAACAATGCATGGAGTAGCCCAGCACCAAACCCTCAGCTCCTAGCTATGGACATTAGCTAATCCCAGTACCATCCCAGCAAGACCCTGAACACCTCCTAACAGAGGTAAGCACAGCCCTCAGCAGAGCCCTGTCTCACAGCTGGGTTCCCGTTATCCACTTCTCCTGCAGAGATGGTTTAATGGCACCACGCTCCCCCACAGAGATTCTTTGATGTCTCATACAGGACAATCTCACACTGCTTCCCTTCCCTCAGTGGGGATACAGCCACCCTCCTCAGCCTGCTACCTATGGAGAGACAGGCATTCCAAATTTGAGTTCACTCCTTTAAGTGAAGCTGCCCAACAGCATCAAAAGCTCTGGGGGAAGAGAACAGACATAAGCACCACGGCACAACCTCCTTTCTCAGGAAACTTGGATAATCTCTTAGGCAGGTTTAGCTGTTTATTAAACCAGGGAGGAGCAAATCCAACTGTAGTTCTAAGTAGACAGCATAAGCCAAACACATCCTGTTAAATCTGTACAAGTTTCTGTCCAAGGAGATTAACTCACAGACCAGTACATGTCTCTGCTGGTAAGGTCAGCAAGGATCAAACTGGAGCTCCTGGAAGAGGTTCAGCTCACCAAGGAGCCAAAAGCCAAGCAACTCCACTGGGGAACTGGACTCAGCCCCACAAACAGATTCATTTACTGAAACTGCAGGAGCTGAAGGAGTTCCACACACACCCCTGTGGGCTGGAGAAACAGGCTGCCAGCTCCTTGTCCAACAAGCAAACCAAGTGACACCACTTGGGATGGAACTGCTCAGAAATCAGGGGCAAGGTCTCAGCAGTGCAGACCTCCTCCCAAAGCAGAACACTTCTCTTTGCCCACTTGCACAGCAGAAGTGGAGTCCACCTATTTTATTATAACTTTCTAACCTACTATAACACTAGTAAAGGTTTATTCATCTACTCTTATGAAGAGAGTCATTCAATCCCCTTAATTTAATCAAGCTCAACAGCTTTTGGGTGGTCACCATCTCACTAACAAAGATCGGAAAGGGGAAGGGAAGATATACAAGAGTTTTACAACCACATGAAACAACAAAGATGGAACAGCTCTCACAAATCCTTCCAAATCAGAGAAGTCTGGAAATACACACTATTTTATTTACTGATTTAATGCAGAATGGATGCCCTACTCCAGAAGAATCCAAAGGTGTTTGAAAGCCAAGAATTCTGACTTACGAGACTTGTTTAAGGAGGAAAAAGGAGGAACAGAGTTGTTTATAGACTAACAGACAGGAACAGCATAAAAATATGTTTAGCAAAGGGAAAGTGCAAAATATTATGACACCTTTCAAAATAAAACATCATATGGTTTGTTTAAATCTCCTAAAACAAGAGAAGTCTCCCCATTTTGCCAAAACAAATGAAACACAAGTGTGGATGTGACTCTGCCCCTGGTTCAGAAGGGGACAAAGGTTTATGGTGAGTTACAGAGACAAACAGAGCACAGGATGCTCTCCTGGCTCCCCGACAAGGCCAGACCACAGGCAGCAAAGAGCTGAGCACCAGCCAACTGCCTTGTGTCAGCAGCAGTGGGTTATTTCTGCCCTGCCCATGCCTGTGCCACCACCAGACAGGTGTAGGAGTGATGAAGTAATTGGGCATGAGAGAAGGGGAACAGGATGAGGAACATCCAGGATCAGAGATACCTCCTCATCTTCCGCAAATGACAGAGCTCACTGTTAACATGGGCCACGAACCCACTCCTGCCATATCCCCCATCCTCACACCTCCCTGAGGCTGCAGAGCCTGGTGAGGAAGGAGGAAAAACCCACAGCTCAGGGCACTTTCCAGCTCAAAGCAACCACCTTGTGCTGGGGAAGAATCAAATTCGGGTTGCCTGTTCACGGACTGGGCTGCTGCAGTGAGAGCTCATCCTGTCCAGACAGCTAAAGGATATTTTTTTAAGTCTGCGCTAAAGAAAGGCTTCTGGAGCTTTTTCACAGCTCTGGAACCCGGGTGGGTCTCAGCTGACCAAGGCACAGCAAAAAGCAAGCACAGGCTGCCCAGGGCTGCTCCCCAGACAGCAGAGAGGAACAAGCCCCAGCCTCCCCCCCGCACACAGCAGAGGAAGGAGAGGCACCAGTGTTTGGACAACTGGAACACATTTAGGGGGCAATTTTTCACAGGGCCTCCAGCCAGGCCATTTCCTACGATCACCATTTTATTACCCGTGATACAACCCACAGACCAGCAGCTCCCCCATCCAAAACGCCTCCCACCACCCCACTCCTACAAGGACATCACCCACACTGAGCCTATGGGGGGGCCTACTCACCCAGGGTACCTCCAGCAACTACAAGACAATGCCCAGTAATCCCATCATTTCCATGACAGTATCTTCCACCAGTTCAACCCCAGTATCCATCTGTGCTGGGCATCAGCCAAGCACTGCCACACCTGGCCAGCCACCACTTTTTAGGAGTATTCTTTAGATGACAGATAACACAGAAAACCTGTGTTTATACTGGCGTGCAGCAGGCTAAAACAGACTTCAAGTGCAGTTATAAAACAGCCCAGCACACCAGCTAGGCAAAATGTGTTTGGAACACACAGGGCAGTATTTGGAGAGGCCTGTGAGTGACTGGTGTTGATGGTAAACTCTCCAGAGCAGAGGAGTATTCGCAGCACTGAAAGGCAACAGGGTCACATTCTGGCAAGCGCCCATCCCAAAATCACAGGCTTTGGACAACCAGAGAGAGATGTCAGTGGTAAGCATGGATCCATCTCCCTGTGTGGGGAAAAGTGGGAAGCAGCACAGCCCTGACTTGGCATTTTGAATTTCTCATTTCCTTCTTGCATCTGAGGATTTGTCTGCCTTCCTGCAGGGAGCAAAAAACTGCAAGCTGAAGGAGGTGGTCTAGGAAAAAGCATCTTAATTCAAGATTTCACAGCCAAATTTCCACTGAACTCAAGCAGGGTGTTCCCTAATCTGAAAGGATTCATCTGAAAACAGGCACCTTCAAAGAAGAAAAATTTGCAACACAACCAACTACGGCTGAGTAGGATTTACAAGAATTACATTTTAGACTGCACCTTTGCCAACTTCAAAAATTAATGAGACTGCCCCAGTGCGTCTAAAAGAGACACCTAAGGAAAATTCACTGGAGTATACATTTAAAGAATCTGTAGCTCTGCATAAAATGATTTGATTGTTAAGTGTCTCCTATATTGTTCCTCCTGAAATCCACGCAAAGCTATTGTGGGGAACTAGAAAACTGCCACGACAGATGAAAATAACCAACTGTCCTGCCTGCACGTCCAGCATGGTTAATATTAATAAAACCAAGCAGATGGCTACAGTTTGAGACCTGTCCTTCAGTTCCTACTCAAACTGAAAACGCAACCACGTGGAAGTGAACCATGCTCCTGGAATTGGATGTGACACGTCATCAGGTCTTGAGAGGTGTCCCTAAAATAGCAGGGCCTGCTTCTAGACATCTCCAAAATTATACGGCTGTGGCTTGAGAGACAACGTGCTGAAAACATAATGAGGGAGCATAACATATTACATATGTTGTGGTCCTGCTCTGAAGCTGGAGGAGGCTGGGGTTGAAGGACTTGGGCTGCAGCACAGGACTTGGTTAACTATTAATGCATGACTCAGCTATAACAATAATAGGTATTTCATGTGATGCATTAGCACAACGGCATCCCGGTCCTTGACTTAGGCCCCTAAGCACTGTGGAAAAAAATATCTCAGAGCACATCGTTTAATAGTTGACGTATCAGGAAACAGGTTTGATTCACACTTTAGTTTCTTCCTGCACATTGCGGAGCCTCACTCTGCTTGTTTTTTCATGTGCCACTAAAAACCAGCAAGTGACTTCTGAAAAGATCTACAGGGCATGCCCAGGTTTGCATGAAATCACAACCCAGACCAAGGTGCTTTATTTATTTACTGTTATTCACCAATACCAGATTCTATGCTAAATGGATCCCCTCACCCTGAATGAGGTGCTAATTCCTGCCCAGCCCAGGTCCTGCAGAGCTGATGAACCTGAAGCCTGGATTTTTCACAGATGGCTCTTTGCAGCAACATTAGTCTAAATTATCTCTACTCCACTCACGCACATGACCCCATCCAGCTCCACACTGTAAGACAAGGGAGTCACACCGGGTGATTAGATTAGCAGCACAAAATGATTGTGTTAAAAGCTGATGAGCTGAGCTAACTCAATCCAAGGTGTCTGGCGGGGCAGCCAACAAGATCAATTAAAAGCCCTGCAGCCCTAATTGAGAGTTTCTGGGTGCACTGACGCACCAGTCAGGGACAATACACAAATCAGGGGCAAATACACAAACCCTGAGCAGAGCTGGCTACCGGGGAATGAAAGTCCTCATCCCAATTCGCAGCCACTCAACCTTCAGGACACAACTTTAACTCCCCTTCAAGGCATCAAAAGCAATCGGAACCCAAAGACAGGCACTGCTGGGGCATGCCCGGGGTGGCACCCAGCAGTTCCCAGCTGCCTCGCAGAGCCAGTGGCAGATGCACATATATTCATGAGCCCAAGTGCAAGCACAGAGTAAGGAAGGCATTTCTCCGGCACGGAGAATTCTTGGGGGATTGCCTTAACATGAAGACGCCTTTAGCCCTTCCTTCTAGCAGGCTCTTCTGCAGCTACACACTGGGAACATCCAGTGCTCTCAGACTTCCCTGCAGCAGGTGAGGCTCACACCAACTAGAGCCCCATCTTCTGCATCCGCCTAAATCCCCAGAGACAAGATTCCAACCCCAGCTTAACTTAAGCAGGGAAATGAAATCTCACTCATGCTCAAGGAAGCATTTAAGTACCTGAAGTGTTTCGTTGAAGTGTCTGGGCTCCCAAACCTATCAGTTAACCCCCTCTCTAGCTTCTTGATGCCATCAAGTGAAGGGGCAAGAACATCACATTTGCTCCTTGAACTCCAAGCAAAAAATTTTATCCTGCAAGGCTCAGCCATCACCAAAACTTACATCCACACAACTTCAGAGCACTTCACACAAGCAAAGAAAAAAATATTAAACTGTACCTAACACCTAAAATAGTTGGTTTTTTTCTGGAGAACAATTGATGACTGTTTTGGCTGCCTACTGAGATGCTGGTTCCTCTGCCCTGGGAATTTTCCCTCTGCAGCTCCTCCTCCCCCAGCTCTTACACCATCCATTCTCCCCTTTTCAAACTGCACCCATTGTAAACGGCACTGAATATTAACACAGCCCATTGAGTACTTGCTCCTTTTGTATGGGACCCCTGCGTTTCAAATTGCAGTCACTGCAGAGAGGAAAAGTCTCAAAGTGATTAAATGCCATGAAGTTTCCCAAAAGGAGAGAGGAATATGCAGAGGAGGCTGAGGGGGTCCTAGAGCCTTTCACTTGAAGCCAGGGGCTTCAGCGAGAGCCAAAAAGGCTTCTTAGTGGGGGTATTTTATCCTTCGTTGAGAATCTCACGTGTATTTCTAATCCCAGCCCGATGAGCCACTTTCTGCCCCGGCTGAGGCTCAGTCCGGGATGAAGAGCAGATGCAGAGGGTTTGCTCTTAACTGTGGCTCTCCTGTAAGAGCTGATAAATACTGCGGCATGCTGAGGGTGGTCAGCGAATCCACCAACACATGTTCTCACAGGAGGGGTGGATTTACTTGCAAGCACATGTATTTATTTGTGCTTAAGCAGCAGGCCCACAGAGGAATCATTTTGCAAGGAGAGGCTCTGCTGTTACCCACCAGGGCCAAGCTCCAGCGCAGGAACTGCAATCCCTAGGGGTGCAGAGCCATCCTGCAGCCCTGGGGCTGGAGGCTCTCCCCAAGCAGGACTACTGACAAGGACAATGGTTCAGGAAGCACCAAATCCAAGTGTGGAATAGCAAGCCAAGCAGGATTTCGTTTTCAAAGCACCACCACCTCCCAGCACTGTCCTATCTGAGCAGGAAACCCTCCTTGTACCATCACAGAGGAGCGAGCCACTGGCTTTGCAGCATTTCTTTGGGTTTCTACTCTGTTACCCCAGGAGGAAGGAGGGAGATCAGCCACCTGCACCAACCCACATCCCTCTCCCAAGCCATCCTTCAAGCACTCGGTGAGGTCTCTGCAGCTGCACAGGGCCAGGCACCAGGAGCCCAGGGTGACGATTACTTAATCTTTGTTCCATTATTTCAGCGGGCCTGGAAGTAGGACATGCGGGAGAGGTGTAGCCAGCAGCACTCCCCTCTCCCAGCAACTATCAGCAGGACAGTCCCCTGCACCACCTCCTTTTCCAGCATCTGCAGGAGAATGAGTTATTTCCAGAGCTCAGGAGAAACTAATGTCCTTCTCCCAAAGTCCCATGCAACCTGCAGCAGCACAGCCCCTTACCAAGTAAGCTTCTACCCTCTAACATGTGAGAGCAAAGCAAGAAGACCTTACACATTAAAGCCCCAGTTAAGCAAGAAATATCAGTTTATTTGTAATTCTGAGCACAAACATTCAGTTTCATTGCCTTTAACAATATCTCTTTGTATGTATACACTTGAACACAGCAAGAGTCTGCTCCTGACTTGTAGCTGAAATGCATTTCCAGGCCCTAAAACTACTGACAGGCACCCACAGGACTTGAAAATGCATCCAGACACTTTGCCTGGATCTCTCCAGAGAGCAGAAGCACCATGCAAAGAGCCAACATCCACTCAGCTGGTGCCTCGGGGCAACTTATCCATATAGACAAACCCTGGGAAACAGAGAGCAGCTCTTAGCCCAGCTCTCCTGGGCACTTGAGGACTGTACATTTTCCCAGACATGCTGGGCACATCCACACTGCATTTTCCTAGACATGCTGGGCACATGCACACTGACAGAGAGGCAGAAGGGTCCATGCACGGATGCTCAGCATCCCCAAAAACATACCCTAGTCATTTGGATCAAAAATACACAATACATCTGTTTAAAATAAGAACTTCCTTTCCTGCAGCCCATACCAGCAATGAATTGGCTATCCAACTGCAGTCTCACTGCCCCGAACTCTTCTCACCAAAAATCTGCACCCAAAATACTATTGCTTTGTCACGAAATAGTAAGGAAAAACAATACATGATGCCTACAGGAAATATCTTGTCACTCCTCAAACATTAAGATGCATGGAGAGACAGAAGCAGAGGATGCAGGGGATGTGCCATGCCCCCAGTGCTGCTGGAGCCCTGGCTTTTTGGAGCATGAAGCATTTTGTACTTAAGCTTGGCCCCGCACTTTATGCCACACTTTAATGCGGAAACAAATTTCAGACTTCATCACTGAAAGACACAAAGCACCTTGAGCATCATCCAAGTGAGGCACTGCAAAGGATCCCTGTGCACAGCAACTGCCCAGCACAGTTTGGCTCTCCCGACATTCCCCATGGACCTTTCCCAGCTGCAGAGCTTGCAGCAGGCTGGGTGCTGGTGCAAGGACAGGATGGGTCATGGCAGAGTGTTGCAACGTGCCCTCAGCAAGTCAAGCACACTTATAGAACTGGCACACAACGCTGAGACGTCCGCTGCTTTTAAGAAAAACAAACAACAACAACAACAAAAACAAACAAACAAAAACCCACCCAAAACTCCCAGAACAACAAAACAAAAAACCCCACACATCTTACACCACACTACATTAACTGTAAGCGACTCCAGCCCCTCTGCATATCAGTTACTACTTTTGAAAGCTTGGGAGAAAAATTACAACTACGAGCTCTACTGCCAACAGAGAAATAACAATAGTTTCCAAAAGTCCCAGTGCTTTTCCTCGGTACTGATAGTCCTGTTGACAAAATACGCGCCGTGATTAAGTCTGTTCCAGAACCCTCCCCGGCGTGCCGAGCAGCATTTCCACCCCTACAAACAAAAGCTTTATCTCCAACACACTGAAAACCGACTCCAAGCACTGCCCCAGCATTGTGGCACTCGTTAGGAATAAAGATAAACTGCTAAGGAGGGATTGTTCAACAGAGTTTTAATGAAGTTAAAGCACAGCCACCGCAGTCAATGGAAACTGGATTTATCCCGTCACCCATTAGCGATCGAACCAGCCCGAGCTTATCCCCCCCGGGGGAGCAGACACCTCCGGCGGGACACAGCCTGCCCAGAAGTGATGGAGATGAGGGATGCACAGCTCCAGCATCACCCATCTCACCCCAGCTTGTGGCTGGGGAATCCGCACTCCCCCGGCTGCCCTCGAGCATCAGTCATGGACCACTGCAAACCCTCGCGTTACCCCAAACAAACAAACAAACAAAAGTAAGAGATAGTTGCAGAGGTAACTTCTCTCCAGCACGTGGTGCTTTTATAGAGGATATTAAACTACTAAAAGAGTTAGCAACTCCGCGACAAAAATCAGTATTTATGATCCCACCAAGCATGAAAGACGTGCTTCATCTTGGTTCCTAAACTGAAATAAGCAATTTTAAGCAATTTTAGTAATTAGAAACAGTGTTACTATAAGAAAAAGAGTATTTACAATAGCTTCAAAAAGTTTGCTTTTTATACTAGCTATGGATTAGGAAAAAAAGCCTTAATTTTGCATTTTCAGATACGAAAACCATCACTTTAACCAATTCTTTGGCTAGTTTAGAACGAAGTTACAAACCATATTTCAAGTGGCTAAACGACACACGGCCCACAGGTCCGCAGCAGAAGATTTATACGTGCTATTACTTCACCAGTAAAATTCAAAATGAACACAAGACACTCAAAAATCTGTTCCATATGAAAAAGACACTCCTGGGTATTAGCACTCCGGAAAAAAAAAACACACAACAATAAATTTGTTCTGTCTGGGCTATTAACGCATTTCCCTGCCCGAACAAAGATACACTGTCCTATTTTAAGAGGTGCATGGGAATGCTGGAAGTATGCTGACAAGACTAAAAACTCGCTCTGAAAGGTGCCCACGGCTGAGGGAAGGATCCTTCAGAGTGCTCAGCAACAGGTGAATGGGATGAGTCAGGGTTTTAATGCAGAGACCACATGCTCCTCTCGGTATGACACCTGATAATTTCAACCAAAAGAAGGCATTTCTGCAGCCAGAAGTGAATACCACCAGGAGGATCTGACAAACCTCTTAATAATTCTTCTTAATAAGGAGCTGGACGATCTCCAGCAACACTTCAGTGACCGTTCTCTCTCCTGGCAGAGCTTAGGCGTATCTATTACAACCAGGGGTTTTATAGATTCAATAATCTATAAATCTGTTCAAACAGCAGAAAGGCCGCACGACAGAAGCACTGTTTTCCCTCTCCCTTCCTGGATCCTTATTTCCCAGAGTTTTGCTCATAGTCGAGGGCACTTTTTACAAGTTTGTGAGCGCACACACCCTTAACTCTCTGTCCTCCTGGATTGTCAAACGCCTTGAGCTGTCAAAGCCTTTCCCCCCCGAAGTTCTTGAGCTTCAAGGTGTCTGATGTTTTATTTCAACTTCTACCAGCCCAGAGCAGCAGTCACAACCGGAGCGGGAAGTGGCAGTGCCCCCATCCTGCGCTTGGGCACGTACCTGAGCACCTTAAAACACCCTTCTGGGGATAAAACCCACCCCACAGCGCTGCCCCAACCCCCAGGTGCGGGGCTCTAAGCTCTGCTGCCATCCAGGACACACAAAACACTGCAGGTTAATAACCTCGCTACACGGACAAGTACTTGGGGAGCGCCGCTTTTACTGAAAAACACCTGGATTTTATCGAAGCACCCCAACAGCCCGCGACTCCGTTTGGACTCCCCCCAAAATTCACACCCTAAAAAGCCGACAGCACGAAAAGGGCCAAAAGGGCGATCGCGGCCCCGGTCCTGGGGGTCCGTATTCGGCCACCCCTGCGCGATGCTGGGCGCGCCCCGCTCCCAGCCCCGGGACAGCGGGGATGGATGGATGGATGGATGATGTCCTAATAAGGATTCGGGAGCCCACGCTGCCCGTTATCTCCAGCAGATCCCATCGTTAAGAGACCGAACCCGCTCCCAGCTTTCCTTCCTCCGGGACGCCCGCCCCGCGCCGCTCGCCCCCTGTGCCCGCAGCCCCCCCCGGTACTCACACATGCCGCGGCCAGCGGGGCAGGTCCCGGGGCAGGGCGGGCAGTGCCAGCCCGCCGCATCCCAGCGTGTCCCCGCCGCAGGAGCAGCCGGCGGGGCAGCCCGCGGTGGCGGCCGAGCCCAGCGGCCCCAGCAGCAGCAGCAGCAGCAGCAGCGCCGCCCGTGACGGCAGCGCCATTTTGTATCCGGCACCGGGGCAGCGTCCGAGGCGGGAGGAGGAGGCGGCGGCGGCAGCGGGAGCGCTCAGCGCCGCTCCGCCGCCTGCACCATCGCCTCGCCCGCCGGCCCCGCGGGGCGCTCACGGCTCACCGGCATCCACCGCCGGGCGGGCACAGTGCGCGTCCTCCGCCGCGGGAAGCGCCTCCTCCTCCTTTCAGCCGGCGGACGCTGGCCGTGCCCGGAGCGCTGGCCGTACCCGCCGCGCCGTGTCCCGGTGGTGCCTCCGCTCTCTCCTCCCTCCGTTCCGTCCCGCCCGCCCCGAGCGCCGCTCTCCGCGGACCCACGTTGGCCACACCGCAACATGTATCCGCGCCGCCCCCCGCGCGCCCGCCCATTGGCTGCCGGGCGGCCCCCGCCGCGCCCCCATTGGCCGGGAGCCCCCCCGGACGCGCCACCGCCGCGTTCCATTGGTGCTCTCCGCCTGTCAATCAGCGGCTCCGGGGCCCGCCCTCCTTTGCCACTCCAGGTGTGAACGCGGCCCCCCCGCGCGGAGCCTCTTAAAGGGGCCGCTCCCGCCGCGCCCTCCCCGCGGGACACGAACCTCCCTCCCGCGGGTTTGGGCGATCTGCTGGAACACCAGGGAATGGGGGCTTCTCTGAACCCCCGGGAGCCCTCCTCTGGGCGCCGCGAAGCGCCTGTGGGGCCAAACTCTCCATAGGGTGTCCTGACACGACCCCGTCCACGCGATCCCCGAGTGGATCGATGATCCACGCGTGTTGCAGCGGAGGCTGCGCTTCCCAAATATGCCGCTGTGTTTAGAAGCCCAAAACACGGCAGATGTAAAAGGAGCACACCCGAGTCGAAGTGTGACTCACCAAGAGCCGCACCGAGAGCATTACGGGCACAGCTCCGCTCAGAGCATCGATACAACCCACGGACTGACTTTAGAGGCTGCTCCTGAGCTAAGTGGAGAGCGTCCAACTGGCTCCGGTCAAGTTTGGATGTGGCTCGACACAGCATTTAGGGGAGGACACTGTTGGAAGGCGGGTGGGAGTGTGGTTTAACCCCTTACACCAGGAGCTGCCTGGGGAGAAAGGGCATATTTTATAGAGAGAAACACATATCACAGCATCCTCACCTGAATCTCAACCATACAGTACTGCTATTACTGGCACAGCAGTTCCCTGTTCCTCTCTACTCCTGACAGCCACCTGCACAAGAACTATTTGGCTTTTGGGAGAGCTTTGAATGTATCAGATTGCAGGGACTGATGACAGACAGAAAACTCAATCATTGCAAAGGCTAGGTAAAACTTGGGATTTAAGCTTTTGATTATAAAGAGGGGAGAGATTAAAAATACATTCGCATTATTATGGTTTAGGGTCTTACTTCAGCCTTCAAGAATGGAAGTAAATAGGAGAATAGCTGATATTTAGTCTCCTGATTTATTTGAAAGCTTTTTGCAAAGTAAGAGCAAGACTTTCCATCCTTGGGGAGGGGACCTGATGCAGAAAGAGTAGATGTATTATAGAAAATACTGCAGTCTTATACAAATAAATACTTCTTTAGTTCTTCAATGTGGGAAACTCAAAGTGTAAGGCACTTTTATGGAGAGCATTTCTCTTGCCCAGTAGGGAAGACACCATAGAAATAATAAACTTTTGGTTCTTTTACAGTGTTTTCAGATTTGACAATGAAACTTTTAAGCTAATTTTAACCATTAATGTTTTTTAATATGAGGGCAAGGGGCAAGAGGATGGCCATGGAGTTTCCCGTGGAGAAAGAGATCCAAGAGCTTTAGATAACCTTTATAAAACAGAAATGTAGAAGGAACTGTTCTGGAAAAAGGGCCAAATCACCTTGCATTTGCACAAGATCTCCATGCACTGAAAATAAGGGCAGTTGGTAGAAGCTGAGACTACTCTCAGTTGTGCTCTCCCTCTTCCCCAAGCTAATGCCTGTGCGGGAGAGAAGTCTGTGTACAGCATGGAGGATGTTTCTTCCTTGAACCTCATTAAATCTAATTAAATAGCTTACAAAAGTATTACGAAAACAAATTTTAAAATGGCAAAGGCATGCCAACAAGGAAGATATTTCTAATTCTGTTGGTGTCTTTTTGTGGATTTGGAGTCAGTTCAGAAGTGCACACTTGGAAGGTAATTGCTGACAGCATGCAGAATCCATCAAGCTATAATTAACACTCTACTATTATTCTAATTGCCTCACTCAAGCTTCTGTGTTTTTTAATTGTAGAGCAATTTGCCAATAGAGAATTTAATTGCAATACATATTTTATACATTTTGGGACAAAGTACCATTATTTCCACTTCAGCAAAAATGCTCCTCAGCTTTTAATAGCTTGCTTTATTCCTTTCTGGTTGGTTTGGTCTTTTTTTTTCCCCCGATACAGGAATTTGATTGCAACCTCTTGTGAAATTAGCAATGATATAATATCCAGGAGTGCCTGGAGGCTTCAGTTTGGATCATGACTCTATTAAGCTAGGAACTGTACATACATGTATCAAGACACAGCCCTGAGGAGCTTGAAATCTAAACAGAGAAGACAAACTGAGGTGAGAACAGAAGCATTATCCCTGCTTTACAGCTGGGGAAATGGAGCCCCAGATGACTCACCTTAGGCAACCCCACACACCTGGGGTGCAGCCAGGAACTCACAGGAGCCCTGAATGCAGGGCACCCTTCCTCTTCAAAATCAGCTCAGTTTCTAACCCCTGGGTCCTGTGAAAGTATCTCTCTGTAATTTGATTTGCAAGCTAGACCTTCAAAATAACATTTACTAACCATCCAGGATCTACAGGATCACCTTTCAGGGATGCCCTGGCTTTCAGAGCAAGAGCCAGTCTTGAAGAGGAGCTGTGGTAAGGCTGCAGAGCAACCCAGCAGTGGTGAAATTCTGCATGAAGGACGGTAGCAATGCTGTCAGGCTTTGGGAGGGATGTGTTTGACTCATCCTGGCCCAGGCTGAAGGTCAGAGGCAGTGAAATAGAAAAGGATGGACCTTGGCTCATGGTGACCATCCTTGCATTTGACAATTTTCCTTCACTCCTGCTGGTGTTTCTATCTGCAGGGCCACAAATCCTCCTGTAACAACATTTGTCTTCTTCTGATAATGTTCACGATGGCTTTCTACCCCACACCAGTGGTGCTGAGATTTGCAAAATGACTGATGCCCATGGCTGCAATCCCTTATATTGTCACCCTGTTGCACTGATGTGTCAGTCAATATTATCATGGTGCCAAATGCCAAAAAAGTTTACAGCAGGTGTGTTTTGGGGACACTGTGTGAGATCACAGAGATTATTCAGCACAGCAACAGTCCCATTCATACACAGCAACAGTGCTCTTTGGTATTAGCTGCTCGTGGCACGTTGCATGATTTGGTTCCTGGCATCCAGGTTGCAAGAGATGGTTTCTCTGGTATGACCAGATCAACCATGGCATCAGCATTCCAGAGGTTTATTAGTTGATCGGGTTACACCAGATCTGCAAGGACAATTTGATGGCTTGTTGCCACCCAGAGCTGGTCTCTGCCTCTCTCGGATCCCAACCCTGCTCCTCAGAGCTCGTTTTGTTGGAACAACCCACAAGATGCATGACGTGATCCAAAAGTGCCCAGCAGCAACAGCTAATGATAACATCACTTCTCACTGCTTTAATGGGTGAAACCAATGCTGCTGAGCAGGAGGCAGCATATGACAGTGAGAATTAAAGCAAGAGATGATCAAGTCAAGCTTCAGTATAGGGTCACTAACAGCGCTGACATGAAAGTTTACCTTGGGCTTAAACTCTGAAGAGTTTTCCTTGCAATGACACACAAACCTTTTCTTCCTTCAAAATTAGAGGCCAGTGGTTGAACTCTGGTCCTCCAGTAACATAAAGTCTTTGATCAAGACCAGATCATGCTCCTTAATGTGAAAGTTCACTCAAGTAGCTGCTGTCATTTCATTTTTCACAGGCAATGAGTTAAATTGCTCTCCCAGCCTGGGACTGGCACAGGCAGTTAGCAAAAGATGGTGCAAATAGCTAGATCCAATTAACTAAATCCAAGTTCTGTCACAACTTTGTCACCTCTGATCTTCCCCCCCCCCAAAGGAATTGTTTTAAAACTTTTGTATAACTGTGTATTTATCTTTTTAAAAGTAGGCTATCAAAATAGCATGTCAGCAGTTTACCGTCAAGACAGGAGGGAGAGAGAAAGGGGACTGCAATATTCCCTGCCATTTGGATGGGAAAAATACATGGTAAGAGTGAGGGTTTCAGGGTAAACCTATTTTTTTTGTGGACAAGGCAATGGAGTGACTCCAAGTGCAAAAAGGAAGCTGGTAGATAGACCTGAAGCCTGAACACCGTCTGCTCAGATCACACAATTCAGCACAACATTACTCTTTTCTAATCACACTCAAGCTCTAAAATCCAGAAGTTTGCCCAAGCCCAGGGAGAGATTTGGCCCCATGTGTGAGCTGGCAGGTACGAGGGTTTGCTCTTCAGATCTGGGCTTGGCCTCAGATCTGTGCCGAGCCTCCGACAGCAAGAGCAGAGCTGGAGACACAGCTATTCCTGACAGTGACTCGTGCTAACAGTGTTTATGCTGTGAGGAGCTCTATTAACTGGCATAATAACTATAATTACATGGTGTAACTTCTCCTCGTTGCTTTCACCTCTAGGCTGAGATGGAAGCGTGAAGTTCTTGCAGCCCCAGAGGAGCGTGTTAGATGAAATGATGCAAGTGGAGCAAAGAAGCTGGAGTCCAGCTGCAGCTAAAATCAGAGCCACCTGCCCCTGCTCACAGAATAATAGAAAAAAAAATTAGAAATATCGGAGGAGGAGGAGTTTAACTTCTATTTCAAATAGGGATGTTTTAAATCAAAACTACTTCTTCACTCTAGACAAGTCTTCTCTAGAAAGGGTTAGAGATTTGAGGTGCAGCTGGAAAGTAGTAGATGCTTTATTTCACTGCAACTCCTTGCCTCAGTGTAAGTGGGAAAATGAGCCACTAGCTTGCTTAGTAAGAGTAATGGACTACAAAGCGTTTCTAGAATAAAGGTTGTACTTCCTTGTTGGTGGCTGTTGACTTTGAGTGACTTTCGTGGCAAACAAAGGTAACCCATCCCACCCAAAACAACCCCTACCTTTCTGTGGGCTCAGATAAGGAAAAACCCACATGGAGTAAGTGCAGGGTGCCCCCTCAAAAAGCTGCTGAGTATTTATTTAATAGCTCACTGTCCAGACTTCGTAGCACAGATGAAGGGCGTCACCAGCAAGGGTGGTCTCTGCCTGACAGGGTTTTCAAGGCAATTTTAGCTGAGGGTTGCACAAGTCAGGGCTGTTCTCAAAGGTCCAGATCCCACATAACAATTAAAGGAAGATGATTGCAGAATGACCACAGCAGCCAGACTTTGGAAGCATCTGGCAAGCAAGGACTGCCTTACAGGTCAGAGCTAGTTTTTTCCAACTCTTGTGCTTGATCTTTATCCATACTGGAAATGTGGCAAGATACCTTGTGACAACTTTTATTGGGACTCAGTTGCTGCCTCTGTGATTACCATGGGCTGTTACTACCAAACTGTCTCTTGTTGCTTCATCTGGCTGGAAGATATTAGAATTTGTCCTCTGCTTCATCATACTTTGATCCCTTGTTTAGGAAAGAAATCTGTTTCCTTGCTTGAGTGCCTCGTTCTTGGCTAGGGATTGAACTGCAGGCTGATATTTCTGTTTGGCCCTTGAAGCCAACTATTAACCACACTTCTCGTCCCGCTGGTACCACCCAGGAGTGCATCAATAGAGCAACACAAATGGCACAGCATCATTATATGAAGAACAAAATATGTGGCAGGGCCCTGCTGTGGCTTAGAGGCTCTGAGAAGAATCTCTCAAAATATCTTAGACATCTGCCATGTGTAAAATCTCATGATTGTTCTTCAAATTCTTCTATGGATACATCAGCCTCTCCTCCACTTCTCTATTCGCCTCCCTCTGCTAACACATGTGTTCTTACAAGCAGTGTGTGACACAAGGCCTGTTTTCCTCCACAGTTATTCTATTTATTCAGTACCTGAGGTATTTTCCTCTGGTTTGAGACACCCTAAATCACTCCCATAGTACACAGTTTGGATGACATGAAGGATTATGACTTCATGTGGGAATAAGGAAGAGCAGATGAAGGCTTAATAGACACAGATCCCACTTTATGCCAATGCCATAACTAATTAGAAACAGGGGGAAGCAAGTAGATGGGAAAGGTCTCAAACTTCTCTGAGAGTTTGCCATGGCACATGAGTGAGTCTCTGGCATCATCACACCATCACTGCAGTAGCTGGACAACTTCGCCCACAGATCCAGTGGCGGATGTTTCAGAATTTGGATATAAGCTCTGTGTGTCTTCAGTGACACTCATTTCTCACCACACGCCTTCTCCATCTCCCACAAGATGTGAGCGACCACGGGAAGTTGCAGGGATACATAGTGACTGTTTCCGCTGCATCCCAAGAGGTTTACATTCCTACTGCCTTTTGGGGATGGTTTCCGTCAGCTTGGCAGAAAGGCACGCTGCAATGGAAGAGCTCACACAGAAATAATGAGAACAGAAATAATGTTCTGGAGGCAGCACTGTCTGAGGAGGCACAAGATGCCTTATGTCCCCTACCACCCAAATTTAAAAAAGAAAATAACCCCACTCCAGTATGATGCAATTTGTCTCTTGAATTAGAGAAAACTACATAGACCATTGAGCCTCTCAACTGTGTTGCTCCAGAAAGGAGCCACATTCAGGTAGGAATTCTTTCTGCTCTTTAGCTTCCATATTTTTCTCCAAGAGGGCTACATTACTCCCTCCCACCTCCCTTGGCCAGAGCCTCTTTGTTCTGGACAGTAGCATCCCGTATTCTGTTTTGGAGGATCCATCCCAGACACCTTAGAGGTAGGGCCAGACCAACCAACCACCTCTGCTCCTCACACAGCCACGGCATCATCATCTAATCCCAGGGGATTCTTCCTGAGGGCAACTTAGAGATCAGGCAATGCCCAACTAAACCCCAAAAGAAGAAGGTGGAAGGAGAAAGGAAAAAAATACCACTCTTACCTCCTGCTTACCCCCATCTCAGGGAGGTTTTTGGAGTCCCTGAGTCCAGCTGGCAGCAATGCAGTAAATAGCCACGTGCCCTGTGCTAAGGCTCACTGCCATGGGCAAGCACAGGCTTGCTGAGAAGGGCAGCTGAACTCCTTCCCTTCTGCTCCATCACCATCATCTGATAATACACAAGCCCTTGTCTATCCAACCCTTCCCTTTGAACCTGGTAGGCTGCCTACAGCAAAAAAAAAAAAAAAAAAAATGACCTCTCCCCAGCATTTATGGGGTACAGGTTTGGGGGTTTTTTTTTGTGCTCTGGGTCCCTAGATGGGCTACACCTGTGAGGAGAAAACCAGCTGTGAGCTATCAACAGCCAGCCTCACTTCCCAGGCACCACCAAGCTTTTATCCTTTAAAGGAGAGTTGAGGGTGGGGTGGTAGGCAGTAGGTGTAGGTTTTTTGCACGATGACTTTGCTGGCCATTTTGCTAGAAATACCAGAGCTGCAGGCTAGTTGGTTCCTTGTTGCATGTCCTTGTTTTGGGCGGAAGGAAACCTCTCTGGGGTGTCCTGGATATTTTTGAGTGTGTGGTGGAGCCTTATGATACTTGGAGTATCTGTGGTGGTCCTAAGCTACAGCATGAGGGGTAAGTGAATGAGATTTTCTTCTCTTGTTAAATGCTATTTATCAAGTGCTATCTTGTTTTGTTTGATTTACCTCCCTGTTGTGAGTGTCTAAACTCCTGCACTGTTTGAACTGCTGCCTGTGTAGGGTGTTTCCTTGGAATTTCAGATACCTTCTATGCTTCTGTAGAGAGCCTAGTCTTGGATATGGTCAGGGTGGGTTGCTGGTTCCTGTGCCCAAAGCATTTTCAGATGGTTTCTGTAAGGACTGATGGTTTCCCTTGGCTCTTGGATGGCTTTGAGGCTTGGGCAGTAGTTTTCCTTTAGCAGCTGAGCAGAAGGCAAACAGCAGAATGCTGTGTAGACAGGAGGTCTGTATGTACCTGAGTGCATAAAGGTAATGCAAAGCCTAAACTAGCTTGTCTCTGAGATACCTGAATTGCATAGGTTTGGGCAGCTTCCTTACATATGGCAGCCTGCAGGTGACTACAATCCTCTAATAGATCATCCATAATTTAATAAAAGTTATCTGGCTGTATTAATGTAAGGCAACACATTGGAAAAAGTCATTAATCATAGCGAGTCTCGATGGCTGCTCAGTCTGCACCTGCGAGGCTGGAGCCTTGGGAAATAGTATTTGAGCAATCTGCATGGCTTTGACAGAATGCCTGTAAGTTTTTCCCATTACATCATTACTGGGGCCAGCACAAAGGCTATCTGGGTTGCTCAAGGAAGTGTATTGTGGAAAACAATTCTACTTTGATGACTGATCCAGGCATTTATTTAGGCAAAGCAGAAGCAGTTGCATTGGCTCATTTGATTTGTGCTGTTAATGGGAGACAACTCAGTGCATGCTTTTGTTATACTTGCTCTTGCTTGCATAAGTTCTTGAGATTTTTTTTCTATGAACAAAACTGTCTATCCCTTCACATGGCAATCATGCCAGTGTCACAATCTTAATTATCACTCAAATTTTCCAGATGGGATTTCTTCCAAAATCTGGCTCAGAAGAATTTGCCCAGGTTTAAGAAAGTCATTGAATATGGTACCGAAAAACTAGAAAGGTGTATGTGTATTGCAAGAAAATAAAGACAGGATGCAACGTGTGCAGGCATGGTGTGAAAATAAACCAGCTACTTGATTTTCAATTGTGTGTGTTGCTTTTGCACCAGAAATATGCCAGAAACCCCCTGTGTCCTTTCGCAGCAAGGATGCAAAAATGACTGGTTCCCTGAGAGGGAAGGAAATCTGTTACACCAATCACACTGATCTATTTCTAGGGCTGTAGCACCTTGCAAACCATTTACCCATTTTTTTAACCTTCATTCTCTGTTAACATTTCTCATATCTTAGTGGCTGTTATTAAAGGCTTGATAAATGGTTTGAATGAAAAACTTGCAGAAGCGGCCAATTCACCTCTTTGGTATCAGACTTTGAATCTTTGTGTACTCTCTATCAATTAAATAGGATAAACTGACCTTTTGAAAAAAACAAGTGGGACTTTCAAGAATGCAAACTCTGAAAATATAAGGTGAAACTTAGTGGGGGAGGCTGACAAATGGGCATTATGTTCTTCTTGAGTCTATGTAATGTACTAAAACATGGTGTCACTGAAGGATTTTTTTTTTGTCATAGCAGTCTTATCCTTTTTTAAATCTCTTCTAAAGGTTAATGTTTGTCACCCTCAAAGCTGTGGGAGAGGGAATGGGTTTCCAGCTGTACCTCACTTTTGAGAAAGGCCACAGTAATTAGCAGGGTATCACTGGTTGGAATTGCAAGAACCTCAGTGAGAAAATCTGCTCCACCCTCTGCTAAGGTGAAGTGTCTGGTAATAAATCTTTCCTCCTAACCTGGTTTTTGAAAGACTCAGCAAGACTTGGCCATAAATGTTTCTTGCATAAAAGGTAGTTCTGGTTGTCCTACTTGACACTCATGAGTCCACCAGCACCTCCAGGGCAGCTCTGGTACTTCTCTTCCTGCAACAGGTCAAACAAGCAGTGGGCACTGGAAGACTTTTCAGGGAGTTTCCAAAAACCAGGAGGGTAGACCAGGGCATAGCTCCAGCCATGACTTGAATGTGTCTCCTAAAGCACTGCAAACTGTAATGGGGAGAACCATAAAAATGAAGTCCAGACAGCTGGGACTCAGGACCTGTGGGATAATGGAGTGTGCAGATCTGCACTGTGGTGGATTTGATCCAAGCTGACTGTTAGCTTGCATGGATGCCGAAGGAGCCCATGGGGGCAGTCCCCTCCACAATGTCCTTCAGCAGAACAGTCTTTCCCATCCACTGCCCTTTGCTGCTGGATCATTTGTCTGCTTTGTGGGCTCTGCTTTTGGCCAGGAATGGCACATCACCATCTCTTCCTAGTTTTTTTTTTTTTTTTTTTTGTTTTTTTTTTTGTTTTTTTTTTTTTTTTTTTTGTTTTTGTTTTTTTTTTTTTTTTTTTGTTTTGTTTTTTTTTTTTTTTTTTTTTTTTTTTTTTTTGCAAGAGGTGTTTGTAACTAGCTTTAACATGACCTCAAAAGCCTGCTGCAGTGTGAAGCTGGAGGAAGGCAGAGCTGTGTGCGTGCCTGGTATCATCTGCATGCACCAGACCCTGCAGCTACTCATTCCTTCTTGTGCAGGCAGCTAAGAGCGTGACAATAGCATTTGGATATCATCCCATTTCCTCCCCCACCCTTAGACCTGAGCGTTGTCTTCCAGGTGTTACAGACGTTTTTGAAGTCAAAACACTTGCCAGCTCCAATTAAACGTGTGGTTTGCAGACAAATTGGGAGCCGGCCGGAGAGGAAGCTGGCGGGAGAACAGCTCTGTACGTGTGCCGGGTTCCAGGACAGCTGGGTTTCCACAGGTTCTGTGGAAATAGTGATCAGGGTGGAGATGAGACATCAGTGATCTGCCTTTGGTGAGGAAGGTAGGATACTCAGCTGCAATGTGACTCCACAAGAGCAGGGACCTGCTTTGGTTAAGCGGGGTGAGCTCCTGTTAGAGATTAAAAATTGAAGAACTCAGATTTCATTTGTCCAGCTCCTGGTCCAAAAGCACAGGCTCAGTGCCATCTCTCTGGGTGTCCTGCCTGCAGGGGCACCAGTGGTTGGCTGCAGTGGGCTGGAAGTGGTCTGCTCGTTATTTTTCTACAATGAGGGTGGTAAAACACTGGCACAGGTTGCCCAGAGAGGTGGTGGATGCCCCATCCCTGGAAACATTCAAGGTCAGGTTGGATGGAGCTCTGAGCAACCTGAACTGGTTGAAGATGTCTCACGAAGTGAGAAAGACTTTTCCCAAACTGGGAATATTTGAGAGACCTTTGAACAATGTCTTTCAGATTGCATAGTGACCAATTTCTAACACTTGGGTTTTGTCTGGGGACAAAGTGGGGGGTTACTTTGATCCTTTTCTGGCTTGCAATGTAGGGAACACATTTTGAACAGTAATATAAAAAAGGAGCTTCAATTTTGGCACTCACTTGAAATGGGACACCTCACCTGGATTTAGAAAATGGATCAAAATCGCCTCAAAACTAAATGTTTCTTGCAAAAAAAAGTTGATTGTGGCAATATTATTTTTTTTTTCTGTGGGAAAATACTGTGAGGAAACTGCTCATTAGTTCTAGCACTTGATACTATTGGAGAAGTCTTTTATAGTTTAAAAAAAAATTGCCTTTATTTTTTTTTTCATTCACTCTGGCAGCCAAAATGGAACCTGAGAGTAAAGTCAGACGCAAAACTGGGAGGAAACAGTTTATTATGTTAGGGGTGAGTTTTGCAGTGCATCTCACTGCCCTGTTTTAGTGATCTTTCCAACCTGATTGGCAGCATTGCAAACGCAGCCATAGAAAAGGTGTCCCTGGTGTTGCAATGGAGTTCCTTCCCAGCATCCTGGTTCTGCTCCGGGGGAATTCCAGCCCTCTTGCGGAAGTTACTTGCTGTTCTCTGCCTGAAGGCGCTACAGCTGGTTCCCTAAATGTCTGTATGCCCTCGGCTTGTGTCATTCCCCTTCCGATGTTCCTTGCTGCATCCTGTCTGCCAGGCCTCACTTCCATTTACTGCCCCTGATGTACCCATTAAAGCTCCACTCTGGTGCCTCTCAAAGCCCTAAAATGAGCTGTGCTACGGCAGAAGTGCTTGATTGCCGTTGTGAATGTGAGGATAAAGAGGATTGGGGAATAGTGCCAAATGACCCTTTAAAAAATACTTGCTACTGCAAATGTAGCATTTTGTACGCCCCTTGTAGGAAGTGCTTCTGGTCCAGGCACCACTGGGGTATTTTGGAGGGCAGAGCTGGGGAGATGGAGACCTTCAGGGAGGTCTGGTTCTCTCTGATGGCTGGAGACAGGCCCACATCCACCATTCTTCCCACCATCAAGACTTTTCCTTAGCTGTTCCCTGTGTTGGTGGTCATGTGGTGTCCCAGGTGGCCAGGCAGCATCTAAATTTTCAAAATCAGTTACTTTGAGTGACCCCTCAGCCTCTCATTCTGTGAGCAAGAGCTGTGCCCTGCTGTTTGCCCACCACCCACAGGTCTCAGTGGGTGATACTTGTGCCTGCTGGAAGCACCTCTCCTCCTGCAGCCTTCTTCCTGACCGTGTTTCTGTTTTTCCTCTTGACTGTTTTGCCATCCTCCACCTCCCCCCACCTCCATCTGGTTTCTATCTGGGCTAAACAGATGTTTTTCCACTTCTTAAATGTCCTGTACACTCACCTCGCCGATGTCTAACAGGGATTGTTCATTCTTCTTTCCCCAGGTGTAAAACTTGAAAAACTGGAGGGGCTGGGGAAGAAACAGCTTTTTTTAATACCTTGGTGTGCATTTAGTGTTGGTGGAGGGATGAGGTAAACCTTTCCAATTATTCACCTTGCAGCCTAGAACCCTGTTACTCCTTCTAGGTCCCCTTTCCATTGCCAGTGTATACAGAGGATCAAACCCGTGATTTATGCCAGGGCAGTGTGTATAATATTCTCACTTTCATGTTGTAAATGTTTAACAAATCCACAAGGTATCAAAAGATCTTGTGGAGGAGATTTGCTAAGAAGGCTTATGGATAAACCTTTAGGACTTGGCTGGAAAGCAGACATACACAGTTTATTGCTTCCCCCTGCTGCAGAGTGACAATAGGTTAATTGCAGACTTTTCCTTAAAATAAAAGTTCCTTGCTTGGCAGTTCAATCGAGTGGTATCTGTCATGTGGAGGTCTCATGAAGGATTTATTCCCATTTTAAGTAATGTTTTGGAGGTGAATGCTCCATATGGAATATATTAGAGAGCAGCAAGGTTTGCTGGCATGCTCGTGGGACTGGGGAAGGTACGTGTCCTGTGGGCACTGGGGCTCATTGGTGGGGATCTTCTGCAGTTCAGCAGGCATCTGGTTTCCCCTTGTCCTCTTTCTCTCCTTTTCCCCTTACATGGCTCTGAAGGTTTTTGAGGGAGGATTTTCCCAGCCTCTCCATGGAGAGACCTGGAGCATCACAGCAGAGGGGCCTCTGCCCATTTCCAGGTGTCTGGCAGGAGAAAACCCCAGGTCCCTGTCCATGGAAGCAGGAAGCCAGCGGCTCTCCCAGTCACTGTGGGGCAGAAATCCCACCGGCAGATCCCAGCTCGTGTCCTTGGGGCAGTGTTGGTACAGCAACCAACAGTCCTTGCAGGGCTTTCTGGGGTTGCAGAGATGGTTTGAGCTGCTTTGAGCCTCAGAGGTGGTGGCAGCCACAGTCAGGTGTCCCTTTCTGGGCAGGGGAGACTGAGGATGGGGCTGAGGTGAAGAACCACTTTTTTCCCTGGAAAAAAAACCAGCTGCCTTCTGTGATGGGAACTGAATGGCCAAGTGAAATAGTGTTATTTGGAAGCTGCTTTCTTGGCTTTTGTATTTATTTTTTAGTTGGCTGGACTCTTTCTCCAGTAAAAACAGCAACCAGAGATGGGATAAGTGACCAAAATCCTTGCAGGGCAATTGCCTGCCAGGTGTCACAGCTCTCTGCCACCTCGGGAGGTGGGTGCTGGCCCCTGGCCACCCTGGGCTCTCAGTCAGCCTCTCCTGCTTTGCTGTAGGTTATGGAAACTGTCCTCCTTGGAGACCATATCTGCAAGCACTGGCATTTTCCACGCTGCCTGCCAAGGGGGGCTGTGCAGTGAGGATTAGCAAGTGAATGTGAGCACAGCCTGCTCTCGTGGGGAATTTGGCTTTTGTCAGGCACCAGCTGCTGGGACCGGTGTACCCACATTATTGCTCTGTAGGTGCCTGGCTTCAAAGGGCTCCTGCAAAGAGCTCCTTGCTGTACCACAAGTGAACTGGGAGAGGTCCCCATGGTGTGCTTGGGTGCTGGTGAGGAGCAGCAGGGAGAGGGAGTTGCTTTTGCTGTGAGTTTGCTCTCCGTGGTTGGAGAGATGTGCCTGCTCCAAGCAGGTGTGAGCACAGTGCTGCCCTTAGAGGGACTGAGAGACATAAAACAATGGATTGCACAGAGTAAAAAAACAACCAGCCAAAAAGCAACAACCTGAGCAACTTGAGGCCCTTATAATCTAGATTCACCTGTTATACACACCTGTAGTTTTGCAGCATCGTGCACCTCAGCACTGCCTCACCATACCATGTCTGATCACAAAGCGTGCAGGTTCTCTGCTCCCTGGGACTGTGGGCATGGGGGCACATTCCCTGAAATTGCTGCCAGTCCCAGAAAGAGCAAACATATCCCCACGTGCCACAGAGGAAGCCCATAACGTGGGGGCAGAGGGAGAAGAGGCAAAAGTGGGATTTCAGCTGCTTTTGTGAAAGTATGTTATGAGAGTATGTTGTAAAGACAGAGAAAAACCATCCCCTTTGTTAGGGCAGCTCAGCATCGCACCCATGTAAGGTCTTTTTGGAGATGGGACCCTTCTCTGGGTGGAGCTGGTGTCCCTCCTCAGTGATGCTGGTGCCACGTGACACCAGCACTGTCGATAGCAGAGAACAAGTTTAGTTTTTCACAGAATGTATTTCCCTAAACATTCTGACCTTGAAGATTCCATTCAGAGCTTTGGTATTTCATGTTCCCCAACCCAGTGAAAGCTGAAACTTGGTGCAAGGCGAAGGGGGTGCAGCAGGCGCGTTACTAATGGGATGTGGAAGTGCCATATGGTCTCGAAAAATCACTGTCAGTGAGACAACGCTGAGGAGCCCCCCCTCAGAGGGGCAGAGGGGAGAGGCAATTAATCATCCTCACCTCCTAATAAGCATGTGAGCTCTCATACCAACCAGTGCTCTCATCAGAGGAGCAAAACTTCAAAGCCTGCAATGCCCTGTAGCCTTGCAGATGCATGGGGCATTGCTGAGCTGAGGCTGCATCCCACTGGGGTACAGTGTGTGCATCTGAAAGCATCAGGACCTGGTGACAAATGCGACAGGGGTGGCTGTAAATGCTGCCTTGAGACATGAATATTGTGTTTTACAGGGCTATACCTGGCTTGTGCAGCTTGCACCATTCCCCTCTCATCCCAACACTGCTCTCTCTGACTGGGGGAAGTGTGTTCCCAGGGGTGTCCAGCTGGAGAGCCTCCATTTATCCTTAAAAGTGAGGAGTCCACAAAGCAAAGAGGATTTAACTTCCTAGAGCACTTGACTGCATTGGCCTCACAGGGCCCAAGCTTCCCTCAGATCAGCCATGCGAGTGCAACGCTTAATAAACACATCCCTGAAGCCACCAGCTGACTTCCCACTGCTGGAAAATCAGCAGCTCCTTGTTCTTTTATCTTTAAGCTCTGGCTGGATGAAGCTGAAAGCAATATTGGGTGAAAAAACTGTTTATTCAGGCTTTTCTTACTTTAACAGGCTTTGTCTCCAGCACCTCTATTTCACATTTCCCTCCGTGGTGGGGTCTGCAGTACCGTCCTCTGGCCACAGACGGGCTCGTTCAGCCCTTCCCACTGTTTTAACCGTAATCTTGGTGTTAGGCTGGAAAAGTCTTGAGCAAATCGTGTTTCAGCTCGTCCTTACTTCCATTGTTCGTGGATAAAATAATACTTCCAAACCTCATAGCACTTCATAAATATCACTGCCAGTGTGGAGAGCGGTGGGCGCTTTCCAGAGCCGTGTTTGCCAGGCCACGGAGATTTTGAGTATTTATTGGGAAGCTGAGCTGGATCTGTCCTTGCCCACAGTGCTGGCAGTGGCTGTTTGCTGGGGAGTAGGGGTAAGGACAGTGGCTTGCTTTGGGCAGGCCTGAGACTTCCAGGGGAGTTTATGCACCCAAGTCCTTTATCTTGGGAGCAGAGGAATTTGTCCCTTGCTGGTAGCAGAGGAGGCAGGCAGTGGGTGCACACAGGGTGCACTCCTGTGTGAGGAATGATGGCACTGGGAAGAGGGTGCTGGAGGAATAAGCACTTTGAGTGCCTCAGGAAGTTTTTTTCTCTGCTTTCTACAAAGATTACATCTCCAAGAAGGACCTTGAGAGCAGCTTCCAGTTTGTCCTCCTGTCCATGCCAGCCACGGCGATGGGCTCAGCCCGGCGCTGGCGCTGCTACTGTGGGAGCCAGAGCGCTTCATGTGGGGTATCCAGAATAAAGGGAGTCAAACCAAGCTGTCCTTGGCTCATGCTTAGCTCTGGTTAAGCAAACAGGCTTTGCAAATTCTGTGGTCTGAACAAGCTTCCACTTGTATTTCCACATGCGGCATCGTCCCGAGCTGTAACATAAAGCAGATCCCACAGAGGTCTGTGTGTGGGAAGACCTCTGCCCAGGCAGGGATCAGCCACCCATGTCCTCCTTCTGGCAGTGGTGTCTGGGCACAAAGTGCCTTTGCAGCACAGAGTGGAGAGAGCTGGAGGCGAATGTGTGTGGCATGTTGCTTAACCATAAAAACCAATACCCAGCCTGGGGTATGGCTTTTGCTGGGATTTTTTCAGATGTCTGAGCCTGAAAATTTCTGTGTGCATGTTATTCTCCCTCTAGTCCACCATCAGCCCGAAAAGACAATTTCCTTTTCCTACAAACCCTGCCTCTGTCCTGTGCCCAGGCAGGCAGCACTGTTCTTCCAGCAGCACCACAAAATCATTGGTTTTGGTTTTCTGTAACCACCCTGATGTATCTGTGGGGGGAAAAACATCCATGTGATGAGCCCAGTCATGTTGTCAGTCACAGGGAGGGCCCAGCAGCAGCCAAGCTGGAAGCAACTGATGCTCTGAATGGGTTTTGTAGACCTCCTGGTCTCTGTGGGCAGGGACACACGGGACTTGGCTGAGCACGCCAAGGGTTCCACTTGGGATTGAGCATTACATATCCAGTAATCTCTGGCAATTCACTGTATCCTAAAAATATAGTTTCATTAAAGCTTCTTTCTGAAGCAGCTCTGGTGTCCCAGTGAGGGGAGGTAGGTCACTGAACCAGCTGTGGGGTTTTTTTGCTAGTTTTCTGTACTGGAGTTTTAAAACTCTGCTACTCAGTTTGCCAACCGCTGTTCTTTCTGATGCTACCCAGTTGTTTTGCATGGCCTTGAAGTGGTTTCCCAGCTATTTGAACTCCCTAAATGACAATGCTTCATTATTGTCTGATGGAGAAGTGGATTCTTCTGTTTATATGTAAAGGTTCCCCTCCTTCCCCCCTACCTCCCTCAACATATGCAAAGGCACTGCAGAAACTGGAACCAGATAAAAAGAAGAAAACAGGCTTTTAAAGCAAGTTCTGAAGTGTAAAGATGTGAAGGCCACTTAGAAATCATTGCCTTGCTCTTTCTCCCACACTGTGATTCATTTGGTCCAATCCATCATTGATTCAACATGCTCATGGGCCAGAGCCTTCAAAGACAACTGTGCATCTGCTTTAGCCATTCATCAGGGAGGAGCACAAAGGAGAAGGGCAAAGGAAAATGTATTGCCAGCTCCCTTTGGTGCTGTTTAATGGGTGTGAAAGAAGGACAGTGGAGAAGCTGGGTTAATGAAAGCCAGGACGACTGAGGAAGTGCCCCCTGGGACATATATTTTTCAGCCCAGGTATGGACCTTGCTAAATTTGATTCTGCAGAGGAACTTCAAACGCTGAGCAAGAGAGCCAAAATGAGGTCAACATGCAAAAGAGTAATCCAGTGCAGGTGGATGCTGTCCCACAGATGTGGCCCCCGGCCCCATGTGGACACCAAGTGCAGAGGGGCTGTGGACTGTGCAGCTCCACTGTGCCTCTCATTTCCCCGATAAGCAACAAAATACTTTCAGGGAGATGATACTCTGCTGCTCCAGAGAACTCCCATAGCCTGCCTGATCCCTTAGATCTTTAGGGGATCATTCAGCTGCAGCACTGCCTGCAAATCACTTGCCTTGCTCAGCTGCTGCAAGGAGAGTCCCTGCAGCACAGTCCTGGTCACTGGGCCAGGCCCAGCTGTGCTGACTGAGAGGCTGAGCTGTTCTTGTAGCCCCGGTGCAGGACCTGAGGGATACCTGAGCTCACTGGCTCCCTGCTAGCACAGGCATCAGCTCTGTGCCCTGCTCTGTGGGGGACAGGTACGACTGAACAACCTGCTGAGCGCCAGCACCTCTTCTGACCAACCCAACGTGGCAGCAAACCCGAATCCATGGTGGGCTCCAGGGAAAGTGTCTTGTCTTGACACAACCTGGACAATATTTTGTTGAGGTTGCTGGGCTTGTTTCTTGTATCATCTGTGACCTTGCTGACTTGTCTGGTGATTAGGTGAGGGATGGTTTACCTCATGTATTTCTATTTGTTTTCTTGCCTTCTCACATTGTTTCTCCTGGCTCTTCTTTGCCCCCCATGGTCCTCCCTCATTCTCTGTCCCTCCTTCTCATGCATCTTTCCCCATGGAAAAGAAGGCAACAAGTTTAACATTTTTTTTGTTCACCTTAAAAAAACAAGGATGTTGGAGGGAAAATATTCTTTTTGCAATTCTCTAAGTCTATAGGAAAAAATTAAAGAAAAAATATGACCATAACCTGGAGAATATCATGTCATCTGCCTGTACAGTCTCGTGACTCTCTAAACACACGTGTTCAAACAATGCCAGTGGAAAATACCAAGTAGGATAAAAGGAGAGGAGACATTGTCTCCACTTTCCACCTTTTCTCTTGTCCAAGCAGAGTCACACCTGTGCAGGTGGGAGGGTAAATTCACAGAAGACCTGAGTTGTCATTGTGCAACATCTCCTTTCCCACAGGGCATTCAGTACTGAGATGTGACTGTCCCCTGCTTGGCAATGATGAGAGTTAATATTGGCAGGGTGTATTTTTATATTTTTGGGGGGCATCCTTGAAGCTCACCCTAAATTCCTGGGCCAGCCAACCCTCTGTTAACAGAGAGAGATTATTTGTCCTTCTTTACTGTGAGTTTATCTTGGTGGAGGGAGATTTGCACAGAGGAAGAAGGACACTCCGTACAGTACCAAGGCGAATATTCTTGGGCAACTTATTGGCTGGTACAGAGCAGATAGAACATGTCTTGCAGTTACTTATCTCACTTTTGGGGGAGGTTGAGGCCTCCTGTGTTCTCATGTGATCTTATTTATCACTGATATTAAGTTCTTTTCAATCAAAGATACTTTGCCTGAAGTTTTGTGAAGACTCTTCCAAGTCGTTGAGCAACAATTTGTTCTCGGAATAAACCAATTTGCAGCTGGGGCCTGAAATGCTTTGAAGAAGATGAGTTTATACTTGCAGGCACTCTGCTTTGTGCTTATCTTGATTTGGCCTTGCAGATCTTAGTCCAGATTTATAGCTGAGTGCAGTCTTCAGCTTTAGCATGGGGAGGGAAAGCACTGTGCTTCCCAACAGCATGTGAATGGGTGAGCTCTTCTCCAAAATCCTTCTCCTGTAAACTAAACAGAGCTCCTGGACTTATGTAATGCATGGCCCCGTGCATGCTCATTTCTGGCCTTTCCATACTGCAGGATGTAGGTGGAAGCTGCTATGAATTATTCATCTTTGTGCTTCAGTTCTGCAAAATGAGATAGTTTGAGGTTACAACCTCTGTTGGACAAGGTTGGAAACTTTGGACAAGAAACCTGTAGAAGTTCTGTGAGGTTTTTATTCCTTTTAGTGCATCTATCACAAAAGCCCTGCTATACTTGTATTTATGTTGTTTGTCTTTCAGGCCAACTATATATAGGCTTTCTTTTTTTCAGTCTGTATGATGCAGGTTGGGATTTGCTTTTCCTGGCTGTCTCCCTTTTAGCTCCCTTTTTAATACCCTGGCTTTAGCTTTTTGCTCTTGAATTCCCTTGAGTCTGTTTTTGAGCTTTAAAACTAAGAAGTGGGAGATCTCTGCTCATTTGCTTGAAGCTCAAATCAAATACAGCAACCCTTCTCCACAAGTTCATCATTGTTACAGAAATACTGTAAATCATTCTTGTGAGTTTTGAGTTTGCTAATGAAGAAAGCAAGACAATGTAGGCTGCTAAATGAGTGTACTCATGTTAAAAGGCTCTTGATGGGAATCTGGGGCAGTGAAGTCACATAGCCCTAGTCTGGGTGCGGTCAAAATTGTGAACAGACATCGGGTTTAGATAAAACAGAGTTCCAGCATTACTGTGCTTTTACTGAAAGTTAGTAGCATGGATGTTGACCTTATGTTTGGCAAAAGTAGACTACCCAGAACATGGATGCAAGGCAGATGGGGAATGCGATTTAATTAAAAAAGAAAATATTATGATATTCTGGGAACAAAGTGGTAAAATCTTCTGGCTGCGCAGGAATTTCTTTAGAGAAAGGGAAAGCACTGAAAGGCTGGGCCGGGAGAGGACGGGATCTGAAACGTCCTTCTGCGGTGGGGAGGAAGAAGGACAATCCCGGGGTATCTGGCTGACAGCAGGGTTATCACTTTCCCTCTGGAGCAGGGATGGCTGGAAAGCTTCCAAGCACATTTTTCCATAGGAGGGTGCCAGCTTTGCTGGAGCCTGGGTGCTTCTCAGAGGAGGGTTCGATCCCAGAGCGATAGTGGCGGTGGCTCCCTGCCCACTGCTGGCACCCCCCTGTGCTGCCCACCTGTGCCTGCCCTGGGGCTCCCCCCGTGCTGTGCCAGGAGCCTTGCACCGAGGAAACCTCCAAGGCACCAGGTGATGCAACGGGGAGGTGGGAGCTGAGCTCAGTGAACAAGGAAGGCCTTCACCCATCTGCGTTCCCATGCATCTGGATTTCCCTCCGTCCCTCAGGGATGTTTAGTGCAGATCGGGAGCCTGGGATTGCTGCCTCCCAGATCCTCTGCTCTTGGTGAGGAGTGAAGCCCTTTGAAGTGCTGCTTGCAGCGAGGCAGGTTTTCGGGACCAGGGAAGCCCCATGGGAGGGAGGACAGCTGTGGAGTCCTTCTCCCGGTGGGAACAACGTGACCCTGGATTCCTGCAGGGTGGGATAGGGCAACAGAAACCTCAGCCTGTTCCCCTGAGGTCTCGCAACCGCGCTCTGCTCGCTGCCGTACGTCCGCTCCTGCCGGCCTTCACCCTGCCCAGGGATGAGCCTGCAGCTGCTGCCCGGCCCCACACGAGCAGGGGGGGCCATGGAAGGGGTCTGTGTGGGGCAGCTGCAGCCCACACCGGGCAAATAAACAAACAGGGGCTTTCCTGAGGGAGGGATTGCAGCTGCGGGGTCTCTCTCCACTGCGGATGCTCGCTACCCACGATTGATGCCTCTCTTGGGACTCGAGCAGATTGCTGAGTGGGCAGGAGTTCTGGAAACCAGGCAATTTAAGGGGCTTTTGTGTGGATTTGAGAGCCTCCAGATAGACACCTGCTTCTGGTGGGCACCAGAGGGTGAAGGACGTGGGAAAGTATCTGTGAGGTTGAGTAGGATTGAGGCTGCTGGGGCAGGGTGGGGGGCCTGAGTCACAGGGAGCCAAGGAGGGGACAGTCCTGGATGCAGGTACAAAGGTGACCTCCTTGCTCAGCAGAGGGGTTCTCTGGTGGGTAGTGGAGAGATGCCTCACTCAGGGAGGACCTCCCTTTCCATAGGGCTGCTCAGGTAAAGCCATCAGCCCTGCTCACAGCATCAGCCTCCAGGCAGCAGGGTGGCTTTGTCATAGGCTCAGCCTTCCAGGGAAACCTCTGGAGACCTTGTAATCATCATCCACCTCCTGAATGACCTTTGAGAGCTGCAGAGAAGGCAGTACAGCCTACAGCCCTGATCCTCCAATCCATCATCCAGTCCTCTCCCTGTGCAAAACCTGCAAGCTGCCTGCCTGCCCTGGCTCTGGGGGTCTGTGGGGACCACGGGAAGCAGCTCTGGCTGCAGCTTCCAGGCCTTCATTTGTAAATAAGCACCTAGCTGCTATGGTAATGCTTATTTAATTTAGGCTAAGTATTTCTACAGCTGTTCTGGAGGAATCATGCTGCTTTGTGCTAAATGTTAATTCTTGTCTGCTCACAGCTGCAGAAGTGCATTGGCCAGGCATAGTCCTCAGGACAGGTTCTGCTGCCTGGTACAGCACAGCCATGTGGGCTGTCCCTGCTTTGGGGTTCATGGAAAATGCTGGTTGCTCCCCCTCACAGCTCACACAAGACAGCGACCAGTCCGGATCTGTGCTAGCAAAGCAGGTCCTAGTTGTAGGTGACCTGAGTAATTTTATAAGAAAAAGGATGCTGATCCACTTCTCAGATATAGTTGTCTTTTCCTGTTCTCTGCCCAGTCCCACCGTGTCAGAAAGCGCATTGGGTATTCCTGCCTTGATTACAGAGCATTAAATCTCCACTTGCTTCTGATCTGGGCTTTGAGTGACCAGGGTGGGTCATGGTGCAGAATCCAAAGGGACAGACACTGAGCACAAGGCAGAGGCACCTCTGAGCCTGGGGGTTACAGGCTGTTGATGGAGGCAGGTGGGTGGCAGGGAAGTGCCGGGGGTGGTCCTTGCCTTGGAGCAACCATCATAGCAGAGCTACTCCAGAGCTGGGCATGGCAGCCCTGCACAGTCCACCCTGTGCTCCACTGCTGCCAGTTCCTCTTCCTTAGAGGAGCAGGGACAATCCACAAAGACCCCACAGATCCCCTCACCCCTCTCTGCAGTGCGCTGTAGTCATATTAGTCCCTGCACAGCTGAAACCTCTCCTAGCCATGGGATCGATAAGACTCCAAGGCTGAAATGCTGCCAAACCATCCTGCTGCAGCAGGTGGGCCCCGCTGGCAGGGAGGAGCTGCAACGAGTGCTCACAGCTCCCAGCGCTGGCTCCTCTGGTGCTGCGAGCAGCTGGGAAGCTGCTGCTGTTGGCCAAGTGTGATAAAAGTCTCCCTCCAGCTTTGCCTGGGCTGGGGTGGATTGGACAGCCCAGCTTAGGTTGAACTGGGGATGCAGGCTCTCTCAGCAAAAAAAAAAAAAAAAGGCAGGTTTTAGGGTGTGATTGGCTGAAGTCAATTTTTTGTCGAGGATTTCAGGGTAGGCCTTGGGGGGCAGCAGAGTGTGTGGTGGTGCATTTCCCCAATCCCAACCCACCTTCCCACAGGCTGCATTATTTTTTGAGTGACTTCAAAACACTCGTCTCACAACAGAGTGCTCTGCAGCAGGCAGCCTGGCCATGGGCTCAAGCTTGCCATGGACCCAGCGTCGCGTCAGGGGGCACAAAAATTTGTGCCAGGTGAGACGACACTGGGGCCAAGTGTACTCTGGGCTCCAGGTCATGCTGGGTCCAACCATGCCATGGATCCAGCAGATCTGGACACACCCTCATCTCAGGTCCGTGGCGTGCTTGGACCCAGCATCATCTCAGGGGATGCACAGTTTGGTCCTCGAGCTTTGTGCCCCCTGAGATGATGCTGGGCCCGTTCATGCTAAAATAAGCCCCGCTGTGACAGGAGCCTTTGCGTGAGCTGCCACGCGGTGTGTTTATACCCTGCGTTTGTCTCTGACTTTTAAACACAGCAGCGAGGAGTAAACGCAGAGAGCCCGACCCAGGCTTTGTTATGACATTCTGTTGCAGGCAGGAGGCGAGCTCCGGCTCCAATAACAAACACCCAGTGTTATGACACTTTTACCTTTCCAACTATTTACGTAAGCACAAATATTTTATTTTAAGGCTCGAGACGCACCGTTAACATAAAGCAGTCTCATTCCTTTCAATACAGCCTGGTTTTCACTCGGGGAGCTGTTGTTTAATGAAAAGGTTAATTGTGTTTTATAGGGCTGTATTGCCTGCCTACCAGTTTCTGGCTTGGAAGGAGGTGAGGTGCGGCTCCTGGTGCTCCTGCCAAGTTACGGGCCATGAATACAGGCAGTTCCTAGGACGAAAACAAAGTGCATGACAAAAAGTGGCTCAGAAACCAGGGGGTTTTGTGGCAAAAATCCATTCAGAATTAATTTTGTGTGAAGTGATTTCCAGTGAGGCTACCCCATGACAACACCCAGTGCAGTGGAAGATGAGAAGGGAGTTTCATGGAACATGGACTGTTTTCCGCTGAGCAGTAAACACGCTCAGCCTTTCCCTTCTGTGGCTGCACCATGTTAAAGAAATCCTACGAGTACTTTCCCCTCCTGAGATTGAATTAATTAACTTGAAATTTCTTAACAGCCCATAATGAGTGGGGAGAGCAGGAGGAACTGAAAGTTTAATCTTGACTTGTCAGCAAATTCCTCCTCCAGCAGCCGAAGGAGCAGCAGCCATGCACTTGCATAATGCCCTGGTGTGGCCGCCGGACTGTTTTGATTAAATGGATTCTGGGGGTTTAGGAAAACTACAGATTTTATAGCTATGGTGTTCTCTGAAAAAGTGATGTAAAACATCATAAAGCTGCCAAACCACCACTGCGGTGCAGGGATCCATGCCGGCCTCCTCTGCAGCAGGGACTGTCAGCCCCACAAAATGCTGTTAAGAAAATAATTGAGACGGAATTGGCGGAAGAGCGTGGGGGGAGGTTTGTGCCTTGCAAACTTTTGTTCCCTCTTTCTGAACATTTAATGCCTTTCGATCCGTGCCACTTGAAAGCCACATCTGAATTTGCCCTGGTGCTTGGGTTAGACACAGTGAGCCAAGTGTTTCTCTGCAGCATCACTCACCACATCAGTAATGGCATCATACCTGAACTTCCCTTCTTCCATTCCAAGAGATTTGACACCAGCCCTGTACTGTGGTACTTTTTCTGCCTTCAGATTGCACTGAAAATGGATCCAGGGGAAAGCTACTATCTAAGCAGTGTGGTTTTAGGGCAACTCTTTGAAAGAAGGTTCTATTGACCCAAAATCTCATGTGGGGAGTCATCCTCTGCCCCATATTCTACCTGTGTTGCCTCCTCGTTGCCCTAAGCAGTCGTACCCAGCCCCAGCTGCACCTGAAGTGTGGACCTGTGCCTGGATCAGGGTGGCAGATTCATGCCATGGTCCCCAGGTCACTCTGTGTCCCCTCACACCGAATTCAGTTGGCAGACCTTGCTTTGTTTGTTTGCTCAGGAGTGGGAAGGTGACCTGGTACCCTGCAGTAGCAACAGGCTGGAATATATAGTCATGATAATGTCTGGCTGTAGGTTTTTGTCAGCTCCCCTGGTTGCAAAACCTCACAGGGTTAGTCTGGGGTGGATGGAGGTGCTGGGAATGGTGCTCCTTCCACTGTGAGGGGTGGTCTGTCTCCGAGCTTTTAGGGAATGCTCCCTCTTTTGGCAAATTCTGATATATTTTCCTATGGATTGCAGAGATTAAATGCAGTTCAGGGTTCCTTGGGGATGTGAAAAACTTAATTCCTGAAATCAAATCGATTGCATTAAAATTACAGCTAAAATTACAGCCACTCTTTCTTGCAACCAGTGCCAGATGGGTGTGTTGTGTACGACCGATGATTTTAATGGTCAAGACCTGAGCATTTCAACATCCCAGGCCCTGAAGAAGAGTCAAATTCAGAGCAGAAGGGGAGAAAACTGAGCTCTCTTCACTGCCAAGAGGCAGCAGGGAGGACAGGCACACACAGAAACAATGCTCTGGTCAACACTGCCACTGAACCATTTGTTTCACTCTTTCTTCCTCTTTTGTTCTTCTTTTATTTTATTCCTTCTCCTTTTCATTGGATTGAGGCATTGAGGCAAAGTATTTAGTGGGGGCAGGTCATCTGGCATGGACCCAGGGGTATGTTCTCTCCAAGCTGGAAGTTCAGCCATGGTCCCAAGCATGCCCTTGGACCCAGCACCATCTCAGGTCCATGGCACACTTGGACCCAGCCCTGAGATGGTGCTGAGTTCAAGCACGTTGCAGATCCAGCATCATCTCAGGTGGGGACAGGATTCATGTGAGGCAATAATTGTGCTCTAAATGAAGCTAGTGGGGAAAAAAAAATTAGAATCAAAATACTGTTAAATTCCTCTAATGTATAAATGTAAGTTCTCTAAACTTGAAGGTTTAATTGATATTTTTTCTTCAAATAATGGGCTAATGTTGAGTAATTTAAGCCATTTTACAGCAAAGGCAATTGAATAATTGCTAATGGCTTTCAGCTGAATGTATTTAAAGTCAGGTCACAAATCTGAGCTGATTTAAAGACCAAGGGTCATTATTTTCTCTTGAAAAATAATTAGATAACAATGGTAATTAGCAGATGGGATTCAAAGGAAAGTTGGGATTTGAGTATAAGGCTTGGAAGAGCAAGAGGATAAGAACTGACCTGATGAAGAAAAATTGTGATGAACTATCCTGTGGTGTGATCAAGGGGAGCAAAAAAAGAAAACAGAGACCTTGATGTTAGAAACTTGAATTATGTTGATGTGCTTTAGACAGGGAAAGTGGAAGGTTTTTTTAGCCTGGTGTCACAACACGGAGATCAGGCTGGTGCAAGATTTTCTGGCTATACCTTCCATCCATTCATGGTCTGGAAAATGATGTGGATGTGGGATGATGGGTGCTTTGGCTGGAAGATCCTGTGGGGACATTGTGACATGCAGAGCAGTGCAGACTGGCAGGGGAGCACTAAGGGTGGTGACAGGGTGAAGGTTGAAAATAACTCCAAGCTCAGGAGAAATACATGCCCCCGAATACTTGTGTGGGTGTTATCAGAGCAAATAAACCTCGTGCTTTTCGAAAGAACAATTTATTGATACTTCAGACAAGCTGGGACTCCTGCCCCAAGTTTCTGTAAGGGCAAGTCATTGTTGTATGTGTTTGTTTTCCCACTGCTGGCTCAGGAATGTGTTGGCTTTGGGAGCTGGCAGGTGTCTGTCCTCACGTTGCTGCACGACCACACGTGTGTCACTGAAGCAGCATTAAACTGTGTCACTGAGAACTGCCTCGTCTGCTGCCTGTCCTGGCCTTTGCCATGGGGCTCACCCTGCTGCTGGGGAAGGCATTAAATCTTTGCCCCAGGCAGATCCATGCACATCGTCTCAAAAACTGCTCTAAATAATAATTCCAAGATGCAACATGTGCCCAGTCTGGGGCCTGAGGGATAATTCAGGATATTCATGCCCATCTCAGTTGCAGTTGTCTCCTGAAGCCAATGGGGGTTTCAGTTTCAGTGACATCTCAAAGTAGTGGCTTCCATGTCCCTGTGTTGACAGTGACTGTCCTCAGGACTGGTCTTGCTCTGGTAGTTCTTGAGTCATGGACGAAAGAATAGAGGAATTCCTTGTCAGCTTTCTTCAAATAGAAAGTGGATTCCTCTGTCTCCTCCTTTTTTTGTTTCCTTTTAAGGTAACTTGTTCTGGCTCTCCAGAGGAGAACTTATTTCTTGCCTCAATGTTTGCTCACCTTCTTCAAACCCTTCCTTGCCCTGTGTCCTCCAGGATGGAGTGTCCTGTAGCAGAGTGCCACACCCCTGCTTGTGTCCCTATTGCTCTCCATGATGGAATTTCACTGCAGTGTGTTGTTCATCATTCAGCTGAGCTCACACTCTTTCACTGCCTGCCCTGTGCAGGGATGTGAGCACCTTCCAGCCTGTACAGCTGCCTCTGTCAGCGCTGAGCCTTGACTGCTATTGCTCTGTTTGCTTAAGGTGATAGTCCTGCCTCTGGAGTGTGGCTGTTTGGGAGATTTTACACATCCCAGCCTGCCTTCTGCTGTCATTTATCTCTTTTTCTTCTGCCAGCCACTATGTGTGGCATCTGGAGTTGTGATCTGTTCACACAAACCTGCAGTGAACTCTGTCAGCATCACCCAGGATGTGATGTGGGTAGTTTTGCTGTGACTCCCAGCCCTATGGCTTCCTTTTGGCAGTTCAGTGGTGCTTACAAAGCATTCTTGCAGCCCTTCATCGCAGTTCTCATGGGCTTTCCTCAGGCTTTATGGCTCCTGGCAGAAGATCCTTCCTCACTGGATCCTATCTGTTCAGCATCCCCAGATGAGGCAACCTTCATTAAGGTCTCGTTCCTTGAAGATTCCCTTTTGGATGCTCCTGTTTTCCAGCAGACTTTGGCAGTCTTCATCCTGATGCCACTGGAGCAGCTCATCATCTGAAGTCATGGTTACTCTTCATTTTCTTTCCCTTGCCCTGTCACTTGCTCCCCCGGATTCTCAAGGCATGAGATAAGGAGAAACCAAAGAGCAAACAAAGCTGCCAGTGGACTTTTAACATCCCTTTGTCTTGGGAAAGGCCCTGGGTCTTGCTCTTTGCTGTTTTCTTTGCTGTCACCCAACTTTCCTCTGCACTCTAAGATGGGAACAGTTCAGCAGCATAAATAGCACACAGGTTCATGTGTCTAAGCACTTCCAGATGCCCAAGCAGGTAATGCTTTGAAATGTCTTTTAAATGAGTGCTGAGTTTTGACCCGCAGGATAAATGCTGGCTGGCATGACACAAATAATACCAATCTTGAAAATTATCCCAAATTATCCCCACCAGTCATAATGGTGGTAACAGCTCAGAGACCTGCCCCTCTGAGGGGTGATTTCCTGCCAGGATACTGTAGAGCCCTGTAGTGACTGTCACTGACTTGTACTTTAAATTACCATGCCTCTGCTAATTGTCCCTGCTTCCTCAGGAGGTCTAAACACAAAACCAATTTTTAATTTATTATCTGTTCATACATCCGTGCTCAGAAATGCCCAATTTCTGTCCTCTCACACTGGTCCTAAGGAGCTGAGTGCTGCATGCTCAGTATTGCTCACACAGAGCCTTTTCCTTTGGTTCACTTTCCTCATGCAGGGATTTTGCAGATGTTCTCTGCAGGATAGAGGTGTCCTTTTCCCCCTCTTCTGCCTCTCATTATACCACCTCTTTTTGAGGAGGATGATGCTTCTCTTACTGCAAGAGCAGCACTACCTAAGGACTAATATATCTAGATGCTTACACATCTCCATTATGACTGTAGGCTCCTGCTGTCCAAACAGCTTAGATGGTCCCAGTACATTTAGGAAAATAATTAGGACAGGCTGTATTTTGTGTCCTTCTAGGAAGAAAAGTCTTTGTAACTACTCACACTTGAACATAGGTGTAAATCAGAGCAGATCAAACTAGTACTGGTGTGAAAATATTCCTTTTGCCTATGAAACGGGGGAGAGGAGGAGGAAGTAAAAACCTGAATCCCACTCCTGGATCCTCCTGTAGGACTTTTCATCCTTAGAAATCTTGGCATCAAACCCTGACTTCTTCAAATCCAATGAGCTCATGAGGGATGATTTCTATAGAAATTCTCATTATCTACAGGCTCAAAAAATTCCCTTCTGAGTTTTTATTTTGCCTTTTTTTTTTTTTTTTTCCTGAGAATGAGTATTTCGTCTTCCACAGGAGAAAAATTAATAGGCAAAAATCCTGAGGTCTGTGTGTGGGATAAACCAGTGAGCTGGACCATACCCTGTAGTATCGCACAGCACAATCAAATTGTATTTCTAGTAACTGTTTACAAATGCTTGTTCCTTGGAAACTCTGCTATATGTGGCCAAGGAATTAAACTACCAGTTGAAAATTATTATAGGGGGATCATTTTACTTTGTGCTGAGTGATAACAAACATCCAACAGAAATTTAGAGCCCTTCCTTTCTCTGGCCGTTAACATTTAAAATTTAATACTAAAATAAAATATTAAATGAATTATTCTCCCTTTACTGCATTTTGCCTGCTCCCACTTTCTCCTCCAATAGCTGTAGGAGACCTTTCCTAATCTTTGCAATTAACTCGGTATTTCCTGCAAGGCTGACACTGAAGAGGGTAAGAAAGGCGTGTAAAGCGAGGAAAGACATCTGTCAACTATTGGAAATACTTTCCATGTTAGAAATTGAAGGGAGCCCACACTTGAAGCCAGATGATCCGAGGAGAAGAACAATTGCAGCGTTGGCTTGAAAAGAATGCGGGTGATTTGTTATAGCTGTCCTCGCAGTAGGCACCTGGTTGTCATGTTCATATGAGAATACCTTGGAGATATCCTGAACACATATCCTGTTCCCATCAGGAGTGCTGAAGGGACAGAACAGGCAAGGTTTGACTTGCATTTTCTGAAAGACATAAATTATCATTTGTTCCTAAATCTCCATCTTTTCAAATCCTTCTCATTCTTCTCTGCTGCCCCACCATTAATTCAAAGCAAGCTGTGAAGAGTTTGTGTGTTGGGTAGGCAGCTTAAAGCGTGTTTTACCAACTTGGAAACTCCTGACTGACCCTTTTTGGAGGTGAGGCTGTGTGCAGAAGGGTTGTGGTGGTCTGGTTTTGACTATGAGCTCTTTATAATAGGTCAGCAGAGACCCATTTTGCTAATGCTGCAGTAAAAATATGAAACATTTTCTGGGGAGGAGAGACCCAGCGTTTCAGCTGATCTCACACATAAACTTTTGGATTGTTGTTTGCTTGCTTTACTTTTTGATTTATTCCAAAGCCTGAAAATGGCTCCAGTGTAGCTTGAAAACGAGCTGGAACAACAGCTCAGCTTTGTGAGCCAGGACACGTCCTAACAGGAGAAAAGGACTGCAGACTTCCAGGGCTCTCTCACTTCTCTTCGCCTTGCCCAACCCAAAGTAAATTAATTCTAGATGCACAGAGAAGAACCAGCTTCATCCTTGTAAAAGAAAAAGCGATTTCATTGTGATAGTTTCTGCACCACTTGGTGTCCTCCTCCCTTCCCTCATCTGATCAAAGCCCAGCTTGTCAGCAGTCCCTCCCCATCCCCATCTGCAAAAAGAGACCTATGAAATAGTCAAGATGTGGCCACAGTAGTTTGACATTATGCTCTTGTGTTCTCCTGCACTTCGTCTCCCTCACTGTGCCAGGCTCCAGGAAACCAGAAGAAAGTTCTGTGAACAGCTGGATTAGTTTTAAGGGCAGAGAATATCACAAGATCAACAACTGGAAGTTTACATTTCATGAATCATGGGATTTACCAGTCACCCTGGCAATGGGCCCAATAGCTCTTTTTCCAAAATGGCCTGCCAGTGGAGACGTCAAGGAATGGAGACTGCGTTAGCAGCTCCTTTGTTATCTTTGTGCTTAGTCATGATGATTGAATTTGAGGATGTTCATTCCTAAAACAAATTCACTCCCTGAATTTAATCAGTGGATGTTACTGTGGAATGAGAAAAGGAGAACTCTGGAGGTCACTGATGTGTGTTTAGGTCCATCAGAGCAGCTTGTGCTCTGGATCTCATAGAAAGAGAACCACCTTGCCTGAGGGTGCCCAGCAGCACCTCAAAGGCATCTGTGTTGAGAGTATGAACAGATCTGGAGTTATCCATGGAAGAACCACCACATTTCTGTAGGTGTGTCCTCCCCTGTTGGCTTTAACACAGAGGGACCTATTTCAAATAGAAACTCTCTATGATAACTGTTCAACATGTTCTCCTTCCAGGGGTCAAACTTGTCATCTTCTGGGCATTTTCCTTCTTGAGTTGTATCTCTCTGTCTGGCACTTAATAGGGATGGACCCAGCCAAGGGCAGGAAGTGATGTAGGGCTTATGTCAATGCACTGTGGGTGACTGAGAAGGAAACCTGCTCCAGCCCATGCCTGGATAAGGCCCTGTGTCCATCACGAGCAACAGACCCATCCAATGGCATAATTCATCTTACAAATGTTTCAGCTCCTCCTGTAAATGTTGCCTTTCTTCAGCCCTTTGACCACAGTTGGTCATGCTGACCTGTACTTTTTGGTGGGACTTCCTGGCCATCGCCACTTCCAGCCCCTGCCTCCATCCTTGGGATTTAAACTCCTCCCTCCCTGCCTCGCACGTCTCCCGAGTCCAGCCTCATGACATATGTGCTGTTTGCAGAAAATGTTTGTCGAGACCAGGTGGCTGAAAGTAAAAATGCCAACCGATCTGCCTTTTGTAACTGTGTGAGCAGCTTGTTGAAATTAGTCACAGGCTGAGCTGCAGTACATCTGTGCTGTCAGCTGTCCAGAGAGCCATCGACACCGCCCGCCCCGATGGGAGCTGTGCTCCAGCGCCGATCCGTGGGGCTGCGCTCGCTGAAGTCATTCCCAGAGCCTTTTCCCCACTCCTCCAGTTCACAAACCTTTGCCCAAATTTAGCCATGAGCCTCATTCTCAATGCATAAACACTCGTGTGTCCTGAGTTTCAGATACCCGCAGACAGAGCAACCCAAAGCAAAACCTGGGAAATCTCGACGATGGCATTTGCTTCAGAAGAATTTGTACTTGGCTGTTCAGAGAACTTTATTTGTTTTTCAGTTAATTGAGCAAGGATTGTGATTTCCAAGGCCTTCTGGGGTGTGAAGTACCTTCCTGTTATTGGAGGATTTATTAAATTTGTGCCCACCTCCCATTTTCTGCTTGAAAATCTGAAAAGCAAAATTCCTCTCTGTCTCTCTGCTGTTGTACAGCTGGAAAGCACCAAATCAGCTGGTAATTAATAGCTATTCCCAGTGTTGAGCAAGAGTTGTCTCTTCCCACTTTCTGTGTGGCACCCAGCACCAAGAACCTTTGGGAACAGCACCACAATAATCTCAGCACGTGGGGCTGCGATGGCAGCACTGTGCCTCAAACCCTCCTCTTCCCCACCGGGGGCTGCCTTTGATGCACGTCCAAAAACATGGCTTGAATTGGCTTCTTCGGGTCCATCGTGCTTAACTGCTCTGTCAACATGCCCCACTGTACAAATGCATGAGCAGTTTGCATGTCTGTCCTGGAGCCAAGGCTCTCAGATTTCTGCGTGTCCTACCTCCAATGACTTCTCCCGATGCGCTTTAACCGCCGCCTGTGCTCATCCTGTCCCACGTCCCTGCTCCCACCTCTGGGCACGTGGCCGCAGCCTGCTCAGCTTGAGAATTGCTGCTCCTTTCCCCTGGACACAGAAACATGAGGGGTTTATTCTCCCACCCTTATAACAGGGATTCTCGTGAGTTTGACCGAGTTTTCTTGCACCAGCAACAGAACTCACAGTCCACACTGAGTGGGGAAGGGGAGAACGTTGCTCTGGCTTTGCCTGTTTCTGGGCACATTCGGTGCTGACTTCTAAGCACTTTGCACACAATTCCCTGCCTGTGTGAAAGCCTGACATTGTGCTGGGAGGCCACGAACACAGGACCTTTGTGCTCAGGGTATTATGCTTTTCCCGCGCACACGCTGTCTGCTCACACGCGCCGTCTGGCCAGCCCTCGGAGCTGGGTCCCTTGCATACCACGCTTTCCTATGGAATTTGGATTCAAATGTGAAAATTCTCCACCACACAATAAAAGTGGCATTTCCATGCCCTTTAGCACATCAGTCTTTTCTTGTGAATAGAGTCCTGAGTTCTTTGGCTTTTGCCGTATGGAACAATTGATCCCTTCAGTTCACTTGCCAACAGTAATCGGTTTCTTCTAGCCATAAATTTTAGCCATTCTTTTTTTTATTATTTTTTTTTTTCCTTTTTTGGGGGGCATGGAGGGGAATAAAGTAATAAAAAGAGACAGCCATAAAGTAGGCAGCTGTTGCTAGTCAGATCTTAGCCTGGGAAAGAAGCAGAGCAAATATCAGCCTGGCTTTTACCTGCTGCTGTTTGCTGATGTTTAGCCATCGGGAGAGATTGCTCTATGGTAGGTCCCACTGCCAAGGTTCCTGCTTCCTCTGTAATGATTTGCCATGTGGGGTCTTGCTGTATTTAAACTACAGGAGTAACCAGTTTGAAGCACCCTGTGGACTTGAGTGGTTGTAGGAGGAAGTCAGGTAATAGAATCTAAGTAGACAAAGCAGTAGTGAGACAATTTTTTTAGGATGGAAATTTTGAATTCATCACTTTTCTGTCTGGTGTCATTATTAGTTTGCCTGCTCTCTGCCTTGCATCAACAGGCTGCTTGCACATTTTATCAAGGCTTTCCTTTTCTGTTCATTGCAGTATCTGCTCAGGGTCCCTTGCTCTGGTTTTCACAGTGAGCTGCTGGTTTCGTGCTGGGTGGCACTGGAGAGGTTCTCCAGAGCACCACAGCATCCTAATGCCAACCTCTGCAAAATCCCCCTCTCTTGTCCTGTCCTGGGGACCACATGTGTGTTTTGCTTTCCTTCTGTCTGCAGCTGAGGCAAAAAGGGATGGGACATGCCAAGGAAAACAGTTCCCCCCTCCCCTCCAACATGAGTTCCACAGAGCTTGCTTTATAGGTTAAACCTAGAGTATGTCTTAAAAATGGGTTTATTTGAATTACATTTGTCCTGGAGGCACATTTTCTATCCATATGGCCCAGTACAGTAAGGGTTGTTTCACACTTCTCTGGTGATTTACAGTAAACTGGGAGCACCTGCTTCTGCTGGGCTTGGGAAGGGCTGAGTGGCTTTGAAATGGCAGATAAAACTGTTCTGAGGGAATTTGATCTTACTCAGTTTCCTTCCTGTGCCTGCTCGCTGCTCCATGGTATCGGAGCAGGAGGGTGGGGGCCTCTGTCATGAGCAGCTTTTTAGAGGAAACACATCAGATTTAGGGTCCAATCCCTCAGAATTACAAAAGAAAACCTCCTGCGGCTCTGGGAGGGAGGAACATCCTACTTCAGACCAACCTACGCCTTTGCAGCTGCTGCTGCTCCAGTGACAAACATGAGGCAATAAATGGGTATGTGATGGGGCCTGGGTGTGCTGAGTGACTTGCAGAGAACCAGAGAAACCTCCAGCAGAAAGAGCTGCTCCTTCCCCTGCGGTTGAGGATCTGCAGACATTTGCCTTCTCCCCAGCAGGACTCTTGATTCCCTACAAAGTTTTTCCAAAACTGATGTCATCTGAGCAGAGACCTGCCAGATTTTCTGACCTCTTTGACATGCTTCCAATATCCACATTCCCTGGGGACTCTGTGAGATGACGTGTGCCATGGCCAAAGGCCGTGGGGCTGCTGGCCCTCGAGCAGTGTGCTTGGTTCACAGGCTGCCCTGGGAGAGCCAGCCCCAAAATCCACACTCCAGTCCTCCCTCCCACTGAAACCACTTTATTTCTCTAAGAACCCTCTACAACTACATTTTGATTCTGTAGAGAGCTTAGGTTCCTTCCCATCATCCCCACTGAGGACTGCAAAAAAATATATATGTATTTTAAACCCCCTAGATTTGGCAGAATCAGCTCTTTCCTGTGCTGTCCCTGCCTGCTGGGTTTCTACATCCTGTGCCAACATCCAGCTGCAGTACAGCCACAATATCACCTTGTTTCCATCAATTCAGTATGAAGCATTTTAAAAAAAATCTTGGATAAACCAGGACTGCCAAGGAAGGCCGTAGTTACGGTCATTGGATGCTTTCTCTTGAGGAGACATCCATTCCAGTGCCCTGTGTAACTGTGGGTCTTATCTTCCACCTTAAATACTGTGCTAGTGTTTGTAGTAATGTTGGATGTCCCCCAGAGTCCCCCTGTCATCACCAGCCACGCTTGAGAAAGGTGGATGGTTCTTGAACATGAGTCTGAAGCAGCTGGACCAGTCAGCATGAGGAGTGAGTCTGAAAAGCATTACCTGAGACCAAACGCATCTCTGAGGCACCGGGGTTGCAAAAAAACATTGTTTTTTGCGTGGGCATTTCGTGCACAAAAGCAGAATTTGAGACCCTGTTCCAGAATCCTGTTCCAGATCTTGACAGGTTGGAGCCACCCTGACTGAGCAATGGCTTTCCACCTTCAGCTGCACGAAGTCTGGAGCATGGCCTTGAATCAAGATGAGCTTTCTTTGTCCATGCCAGGCATTTGCCTGTGTGTGAGGCTTCTGACCATGTTTGTGCAGTGTCTGTTTCGAGAAGAGACCTGCTCAGATGGATCACCAAAATGCCCCTGACACCCGGAGAAGATTAACAAACTCAAGGAAAGGCCAGGAATAACATATACTACCCACATTCTTGTCATGACCAGTTAAAAAAAACAAATACATAGAACTGTCAGTCCACCACAACTGAACACAGTTGTATTATCTGCTCCACTTTCTGATTTATTTGTTAGAGTAGAGCAATGCACTTATGTTCTGTACAGCTCAGAGCTGCTCTTTCATGGGCAGCAGAAATGCTTACGCATTCCAGTAGTTAAATGATGCAATATCCAGGTGGATATTTAATGGCCCTTGACAAATCTGGAATGACACAGCAGACACCATAAATATCTTCACTCGAACAGATAGAACAAAACCTTTCTTATGAAAGCTGTTCCAAATATTTTCCACGTGCTGGCCATATTTTTAAAATACCCTTGAAGAACAGCCCAGGGAATCGTCCCTGTCCTCCATGCAGCCTGGTCCTTCCTGAGCTTTCTGAGGATGTGGAGCCTTTGGTACTGCAAGAAATGGAGGAAATCTCTTTCCCTTCAAAGAGATATTTCTTGGCATTTCCTGAAAAACTTGCAGAAGTTCATTCAGGTGAATGTGCCCAATTTGTTCAGAGAAACTCCTCAAGCTTATGAGCATTTATGGGTTTTTACATAATCCTGGAGGTTTCTTAAGCATGTGCTTGAGGTAGGTGCTGTCTTGGTCAGGGCAAGGTGCTGCAGGATATCAAGGCTGGCAGTCACTCCCGGTGCTGCTGTGGGCACTCTTGTGCCACCAGAGTCCATCAGCAAGGAGATGTTGTCCTGCAGGTGCAAGACAGACACAAATAGTGCCCCCACTGATGTGCCTGAGCATCTTCTCTGAGCCTTGTCACCCTGAGGATGCACATGAGGTGCTGAAAGGGGGCTGGTGAATCTTTAAAGTGATGGACACAGTTTTAAAATCAGGTTTTGAGAGGTCTGGAGCTCTTGTGAACTGAGGCTGAACTTGTTGAATTTTTTCTACTAAAACTTTTTAAAAACCTTCGGGCTTCATTTTGCCATCCTTCAGATTTGAGGGTATTCTAGACCAGAATTAAAAAGCAATTTCAAAAGGAGATTTTTTTTTTTTTTTTAAATAAGCCTGAGTAACCCAAAAGTGATGCAGACTGTTTTATTTTGAATGAAAAAAAACCATGCTATGTGTTGAAGACTTTATTTGAAATTTTTCAAAGGGTAAGGAGGAGACATGAGTGTTTTCCTGAAACATTCCTTTTGGTTTAAGATTAATAGGTATTTTTATGTTATTTTATTTAGTCACTCATTGACTTGAAAACTCTTGATTTTCTTGGCTCCCTTACTAAAACAGTGTCGTGGCATCCTCAGTTTGACACTTGGCTTATGGAGATGTTATCTCCAAGTGCTGTGTACCACATCCCCCCAGCACTGGCACAGACAGACAATGGTTGGGTTGTTGTCAAGCACATCTGAATATTCGGATCTTAAAGAGGAAAGAAAAAAGGAGGGTGAAGGGCAGAGCAGGGTGAGGGTTTGGAGTGGTCAGACCCTGCTGGCCACAGTTGCCAGGGCAGAGCTGTGATGGTCCCAGGGACCCTGCTAAAGGGATGGAGACTGGTCAGTCCCTGGAATACACCTCGAGCACTGAGCTCCTGAGAAACGAAGGTTTTAGGAGAGTTTTGGCATTGCTTTACATAGGATTTGATCCCTTGTAGAGTGTGTGGCAGAGCCCATGTGGAACTGTTCCCAAACAGGCCATAAAGATCCAGAAGAATGTATCTACTGCTACTGTCCTTATTTATGGGCTTTTTTGTGTGTGTGTGTGTGCTTCTTTCCAAAACTTAGAAAGCAGTAGGATTTCATTACTGATACATGTGTGCCTCAGAGGCAGCTACTGAGTCCAGTGAAAACATCATTGCCTCTTGGAGAGTGAGACAATAATGTATTAACTAACCCCTTAGGTTTAACATGCTGGTACAAGGTACCTCAGAGCCATTTTTCAAGACAGGCAAGTCTGAAGTGCAGCACTCTCAGCTTAAGGGGCTGCATGCAAATACAGCCCGTGCACACCTCCCCTCCCTAGAAATGCTCTTTATTCGTTTAAATACATCCTTTATTCATAAACACTGAGGAACTTGTCAATTTGTCACGGTCTCTATATGCCCTTCTCCTCCCTGCAGTTAAATCCTTGTTATAGGCTAACACAACTGATCTTTATCTGTTCTTAACCACTTACCCTTTCTGCTGTTTTGCAGTTGCTCTTACTGATACTCGTGTTTATTTCTGTTTAATCTCCAGTGTCAAAGCACTAGAAATCTCTCTCGGTCTTGAGTTATGGGACACTTGTCTCTACCACAAATTAATAGATGATGTAATCACAGCTGCATCTTGAACTAGCAGGAGAATACCTCCACAGTGCTCTCCAGACACGACCACGTCGCATTTGCCCTGCAAAAATACGCATGCTCAGGCCAAGCATCAAAGACAGCCTTGCAGATGCACATGTGGACATGTGCAATTGCTCCATCCAGCCAGGGTCTAGTGACTGCTCCAAGAAAGATGTGCCTTGGCTTCCCAGTGGGGGTTTGTCTCAGGAGCGGGTCTGTCTGATGGCAGATCTCCATCTGGAGCGGTGGGGAAAATGTCCTGGCCACTGCTCAGCCTTGCCAGCATCAATGTTTTAATGTTTCACTCTATTGTATGGAAATGTTTGTGTTGCTCTGTGAAACACTGAGGATTCTTTCTTTTTTATTTTATTTTTGTAAATGTAGACAAAACAACCCTGTTTTCCATGAGCTCATTCTACGAAACACGAGACATATTTCAAGTGTTTTCCCCCCAAGATCTAGACTGAAGCAGATGCTCACTTGGAAAAGTTAAGCCTCGATAGCTGAATTTTGGCAACAGCAACTGAAAAGAGTGCCTTGTCAGTGGAAGCATCTGACAGCCGTAACCATTGAAAAGTGCTACATAAAATAAACGCAGGGAAATCATTTAGTTTGCAGGGCAGGGTGTGCAAATGAACGAATGGGGAAGGACATTTCAGGCATGTGGTTTTCCCCTTGCTTTTGGGCTGTGTACAGTCCAGTGGGGCTGGGGACCACTGGGACAGCCCAGCTGCAACCAAGCCACGCTCTTGTTATTCGGGGAAGCATTAGCAGAGATCACAGTGACTCACAGCCCCGACCTTGGCTTGGCCAGCATCCCTTGTGCTCCATCTCTGCTGTGGTGAGCAGCCACTCGCTCCTCCTCATCCTCCTTGAAGACGTCATTTCCCACAAAACCATCTGAGTGTGCAGTGTGGAGCTGTCCATGTGCAGGGTCTGCAGCAAGGGCAGGCTGGGCACTGGCACAGGCTGATCACAGCCAGGGGAGCCCCTCTGGAGTGAGGTTTGATACCAACCTGCCCTCTTTAGGCACAGCAAGGAGAGATGCTCAGACTTCCCTGGCCCCTCTGGACCAGCACAAAGGCATCAGGGAGAGTGGCCTGACCTAATTTAAGGTTTTTTTTTTTTCCTACTCCCCAAAATTCACTGATGACTTCCTTCGTTTATCTTTCTGTTTTCCTTCTCTCCCCTTTCCCCATCAGTAACAGCATGGCCTCTTCCTGGGGCATGTCTGCCTGGCTGGGAAGACTTGAATTTCCATTAGTAAAGTCCATCATGTGTTTGTCAAGTCCAGTACACAATTATCCCTTTGTATTCCAAAACTGTTAAATTGCATTTATTTTACAGGACACTAAGGGAAAATTGGCTAAGCAGTTCATGATAACTGTGTTTCTTATATTTTCTCATTTTTCCTCCTGTAGAAAGGATTTGTTTGGTGAAAAGACTTCTGCATTTTTATCCAGCTTTCCCCCCACTGTGATGGAGCTGTGCTCTCATTACTCACTCAGTTTTTATCTTTTATGGCAATGAATTTAGGGGGTTTTTGGCCATGAACTCATTTGTTCTCTCTTTGCCCTGATTAGCTCACATTTGCTTTTCCTTCTCTTCCTTCAAGAACATCTTTTCCTACAAAAAACTTCATGTGTTTATCTTTAAGGCATTTATTTGTAAACCACCACCAGGCCTTTGTACTTAATCCAAAGGAAAAATCCCCAGTATCTCCAGGAGCTGTTTGCAATCTGACCACAAAATGGGATGGATTCTGTATGTGGCTGGTGTCTCTACTCTAGGTTAGAACCCTTCTCCCAGATCAGACCAAAGCTTAGCCCTGCCTGGTGTTCAGGACCATGGAGCAGATGCTGAGAGAAAAAAGCCTAAGGGCAAGGCAAGAATGTCCTGATACCACCCTTGGCATTGTTTTGATCGATGGCTGTCGATGGCTTGGGGACTTCCCACGCTGGAGGTTGTGTTGGTATTTAATGTCCGTGTCTCTAATCCCAGTTAAACACTGTGTTTAGTAACATTTGTCTGTGTGGTGGCTCACAAAGCCTTCTGTAAGTGGCTTTTTTATTTTCGTTAGCAAAATACTTTTGGGTTCCATAAAACGTTTTCCTTAAAAAAACAAACAGAATAAATCCTGGTAATCTATCAAATTTAGCACTGTAAAAATCACAGCCTTTCCCAAGCCAGCCCCATTGTCTTGGGCTCGGCTCAGACTCTCTGACAGCTTCCCTGTGCAATGGGAGCTTCCTGGGGTGCAGGGAACTTTGGGCAGACCATGCAAGCCTCAAGACTGACTTCTCCGTGCAGAAGTGAGTTTATGTGTGCAAAACCTCCCCAGGGTGGAGTGACTTCAACAGCACTTGGCTGGAGTTTTTCCAAGAAAACTGATCTTTCCAGGTGCTCTTTGTACGCCCTGAATTGAAAGTGCTGCCATTATTTGCAACGTTTTGGGTGTTCCTTGGGTGATCCCGCTGCTTATCGTGATGTCCAGGGACTGATTTGCTCAAGGGCTTGTCTGTGTCACCGAGCAGACCATCACCAAACACAGCATCCCTGCATCCTGATGCTCACAACTTCCCTTTGTGCTGTAGAGAGGGGCATGGTGTTTGCCCCTCTGCACCTCCTGCTGTCTCCTGGACAGAGATATTCTTAGAGGGAAACAAAACCCATTTTTGGCACATGCTCTTTATAGCAGCTCTTTACCCCAAGAATTTTTTTCCAAACTGGGATTCATTTCTCCTCGATGTTATCAGGTTGTATTCCTCTCCCAAGCAAAATCACAGAATCATTTAGGTTTGAAAAGACCCCTAAGATCTTTGAGTCCAACCACTAACCTAATGCTGCCTTCTGCTTTTGACTCTTCCCCCTGCATCTTCTTTCTCTCTTAAAGCAGTTTCATTTCCAGGGTGATTTTTTTTTTTTTTTTTTGGAGTGGCTCCTCTGCTGTTTTCATTTCTCTGCTAAAAAACTGAGTAAACCTGACCTTTGGCACGGCCAAAATCTCGGTGCACCTCTTTTACTTATCCCTGTGGTTCTGCACACTTGGCACCACATTTCCCACGGTTGTAGGTCTCCCTGTGAGCGACTGGCTGGGATTGTCCCGTGTCAGGAAGCCTGGCCCCAGCCTCAAAGGCTGTCCATGAATGCCTGGGAATCAGGGTTAGGAGTGGGACACAACTCATCTGAGTTCTCATCTCATCTACTCCCATCTGAGCCTGATGGGATTTGAAAGTGCTCTGATGTCCTCTGCATCCCTCTGTCCATCCACAGCTGGGAGGTGGGCTCTGCCAGGGGCTCAAATGCAGCCCAGAGCCAGAAAAACTCTGCTCTGAGCGCTTGGGCAAGAGCCTGTTTTAGGAATTTGCTGGGGTGCCTTGGCAGTGGTGGTTGTTTTCCAACTTGAAGCAAGCCATCAGTGCAACAGATGATGTTTACTTCATGTGACATAATACTCAAGTCAAATATTATTTAGTAGCGCTTTCTTTCATGTCCTGACAACTCTTAAAGTGCCTCTGTATGACAAAAAGCTGTCTAACAACTTTTTGCAGTTTTGCCTTGTTTTGTGTGCAGAGTGAATATTTGTCTTTTCTTTGGCCAAGTCAGACTGATCCCAGCAGAGCTACATCAGGTCAGACTGAAGCCATTTGCCTTCAGTTTTAGTAGCACAAGTTTATCATGTCCCTCAAAAGAGACTGGAAAAAGCTCCAGTGGGTTTTGGACTGGATTTAAGGTCAGCTAGAGCACTTGGTGAAGTGGGAGAGATTAATGAAATGTCAGCAGTGGATGACAGGGAAGATATCTCATATTATGACCCCCCAAAAAAGTGTAGTGCTTTTCAGCTTTCAGGTCCTGCTCAGGGTCCTGGTCCCCACTGGTCACCACTGCCCCCGTGCCTGGTCAGGACTATGCAGATACCTGGTGCAGATGAGCACTGCTGACCCCTTGTACCTGGGAAGGGTCACTGACTCCTTTGGTGTGTTCAGTGTCGAGCCAGCTGATGACTGGTGAGGCTTCTGCAGTCTGCCTGAGCTCCTCCTGTCTTTGCTTTGTCCTTGAGCAGAGGGAAGTCTTCCCGGTGGGTTGCTGCCAGCTATTTTATTTCTGTGAAATAATATGATAAAGGTACTGTGTGCGAGCCCCAGCAAGCTCCAAATCAGAGCTGTGGCATTAAAACCCAGCAGCATCTTTGGGACCAGCCCCAAACTGTGTCCTCACATCCATGTCAGAGAGCACTGAGATGGTGGTGTGCAGAGACAGCACCACCTCCTTACAGCAGTGGCTGGTTTATTAACCTCTGGTGAGCCAGATTTCCACAAGGAATTGACACATTTTAAGGACATGACCTGGCATCTTGCAATATCACAAGTTGGCTGAATTTATAGAGCACTTCCTGCTAAAGCTTTGTGGATCCAACAACCCAAAAGCCCTGGCAGTGTGGTGGCCGTGATGTAATGGATGTACTATTTAATTTTTACAGTGTGCTTAGGCATATTTTACTGACATGTTCACTGCAGCAAGCAAACACTGTCTGTCTTGATGAAGGTGTTTCTTTGGAGATGGTATTTCAGGTGACTGAAACTGCCAGAGGGAATTGTGTCTGTACTTCACCCACAGCAGGCTTTGCCTTTGAGAGTCAATAAGACTACCATGAACAAGGTAGAAATATACCAAGATTTTGTTAAAAGTTTTGCTCATCAGTGAAAATATTACTAGTAGCATGCCCTTAGCAGCACCCAGAGGATCTGGCTGAGCTCAGGTTCTCTGCCCTGTGCCAGGTGCTCTCTAAATCAGTGTGAGAAAGGCAGTGCCCCAGCTGCTGTTTGGTTTTTAGCAGAGTTGTCAGTGGATCTGAAATTATTTGGAGAGGTTGGTGTTTGCCCTGTATTTTGAGGCTGCAGGGGTAGAGCACATCAAGAATGACTGGAGGGCACATCTTGGATTAAGGGTTGTGTTTAGGATGTTTACAGGCTGTGCTGAGTGCTGGAAAGCAAAATTGTGTTGGTCCTAATTTAGCAGTGAAGGGTTGATAACTCTTGTGTGAAGAGCAAGCTGTTCCCCTTCCCCACAACTGGCTGCAATGCTGCTGGGAGAAGTCCAAAGTGCTGGTGATGGCTGAATGCCACAAAAATGTCATGAATACTCACAGAGATTTTTACATGAATTTGTCTAAATTGTGATCACACCCTTTGTATCCACTTTTCACTGATACTCAGTCCATCAGGCTTTACTGGCAGCCACATGCAAGTATTGAAGCTGGAATGTCACTATCGTGAGTATTTGTAGAAACTGGGATTTACATTCCCATGCAGGGAAAAGAAAAGGGAGGAGGAAAACCCCCCCAACAAAATAATCAGGAAATATTCGGGACTTTGTTTAATAACAGCTAGCAGGAAAATTGGGTCCTTGGAGTTGAACTTGACTTTATGATGGGCTTGGACACTGGGGTGCCAAGTACAAAAAAGCAATACCCACTGAGACCAAGTAATACTTAGTTCAGTCTTTGCAAAGCAGCATCTCCGTGCTGGTTAGGGTGGGTTGCTCTGTGTTTTAATTGCACACAGAAAACTTTCCCCTGGACGCCCAAAGAACAACCCTCTGTGCAAATTCTCAGAATTAAACACATTCAGGAGCGTTACATGTGTGCAAGCATTAAATCAGTTTTAAAGTTGCAGAGAAGTATCTGTGTGCTCTGGAGTCCCATCAAGTTCTCTCTGTTTTCTTCAGTGGTGATTGTGTGTGGTAGTCCAGGAAAACAAACTCTAGCCCATTAAAGTGGCCTTTACTAAGAGTATTGGACCAATAGAACCTGCTTTATCACAATAAAGTCACCCTTATGGCCAATACAGATCTGAAGTCACTAATTGCTGATGTGTTTGGAAGCAAGATGTTTGGTCTGCTTTGTGCGTTTTATTGTTTTAATAGATGACTGATGTTGCAAAGGTCTTTATCGTGCTGTCAGCAATAAAGGGGGGGGGAAGGACACAGCACATCCAGAACTGTGGAGCTGGTAACTCATCCCGGGTCTCCTGACTTGCAGCTGCTCTCCTCCCCTGCCTGGCCACCCTGCCTTTTCCAACACACTGGACTGTCGTCAATCGCGCCGTCGCGTCCCAGCTCAGCTCAGCGAGCCAAAAGCCCGCAGGAAGGAGAGGGGTGTCTATCAGCAACTCTGGTGGGCTCTGCTTTGAGAGCTTCAAACCTTGTGGGATTTTCAAACGGAGTGTTTTCAAGCCCAGACAGTATCCCAGGCTCCACTCGGGGCTTCTGCAGATGCGTTGTAGCCGAATCGACTCAACATTCAGATTGGAGACAGGCAGCAGGGTTTAATCCAGAAAAGGTGGAGACAGTTGTTAAAAAAGGACTGTTTATAAAGCTCCCCACTGCTTTAATGTCAGGAGGGGCATTTTAAGAAGAGGATGGTTGGGGTATCTCTCGCTGCTCCTCCCTTCCACCGCTCACAGCAGGGTGCAGATCACACGCAGCAGGACCCGGTGCCTGCTGTGCCCGTTCCCTGAGCCTGGTTTGGCAGGGCTGGCCCCACTCCCCTGGCACACAGACCCCAATGTCCAGGCGGCAGCAAGGGGCATCTCTCACTTTACTTGCTCCCTGCCTGCTTTTATAGGGCAGCATTTTTCTGCCACTTTGGCAGCAGGACAAGCTTTGTCTGAACAGGCAGGAGGCAGTCTTTGTTGGCAGCTCCTCGTCTTCTTCCTCGTTTCCCCTGGTTCTTTGGCTCTTTCTCCCCTCTCTGTTTATTCCCAAAGGAGCCCAGACAGCAGCAGAGCTGTTGAGACTCCGGCAAGGGTGCAGCAGTCACAAACACACAATTACATTCACTCTGCAGAGAGAAACAGAGCAGATCCTGCGTGCAGGGAGCTGCCCTGGGTACGGGGATGCAGATGCAGAGTCAGACCCATGCTGGCACTGTTTGACCCACATCTTAGGTCGCTTTAAGTGCCACCAGCAATGGAGAGCACCACATCAGCCACTCTTAAAGCCAGCCAGGACAGGCCAGGCTGGTGGGATGAAGCTCAGAGACAAACTGCAGTCATCTTGCCCCTTGGAAAAGGAGGGAAGCATGGGAGCAAGTCTGCTCTGCAAGGAAGCATTTGTAAAGTGCCTTTAACCCTCTTGTTGTCTCTCAGTGCCTTTCCTTTTAGAAATTCAGATTTTAGATGGTCAAAGGAGAACACAGGGTCTGGATACTCGTACAGTTGGCTAATTCAAGCAAGGGCTTTGAATCCTCTCCCAGAATAACTGGACACAGGAGATGTAGGGGTGTACTGCTGCCTCTTCCCTGTCGTAGCAGGAGATGAGGATGTTTGCTTCTCCACTCCTCACCTGCAGCTCTTGGGCTGACACAAGATGCCCCAGGAGCAAGAGCTGTTTGTTGGCTTATTCCAGCCCAAGAGCTGCCTGTCCCACCTTCTTCTAGAGGTTTTGATATATTTACTTTTCTCCTTAACTGTGAAGGGAGATGCTCGTGGGCTGAGCCCTGGCTTTTGTAAACCTTCTCCTACAAGCCTGGGATGAACAATGACAGCTAAAACTGTTTGGTTTTCCAAAAGGAGATTTTTTTGGCTTTGAAAGAGATTGTGATCTTTTTTTTTTGTGATGGCAGGAGACTGGATTCAGAGGTCTTTTTCAGTTTTCTGTCCTTAAACCCAAAGATTGTAATTTAAGCATTAGTTTCACCTAGGGAGCCTGGTGTCCTGTGTTAAAAAGAAGCCCAAAGTTGCTACTGACCAAGTTTTCTTACTTAGCATCACCAGTTGGGGGAATGGGACCAATGCGACTGTCTGATTTATCCCCATCAAAAGCTCCTGTGGTGCTGGCATGATAAAGCCACAGCGGAGGGCTGTGAGGCTCTTGGTGACATTCCCAGCAGGACAGATCTGAACCTAAAGCTTCCCTGCCAGGTGTGCAGGAGCCAACACCCAGCCCTGGTGGCTCTGCCATCCATGGATGCCTCACAGGGATGACTCTGAACCTCGCCTTTATCCGCTGGAGCTGTTGGCTTGCCTGGGGCAGGAAGGACCTCTGTGCTCCTCCACGGGGAGCAGTTGTTGGGGGGCTGAGTCCACTTGGATGTCCCACCCCACATCTGGCAGGATGAGCGCTGGCAGGGAGGGCCCAGCTCCCCTTCCATGTGCCCTTTACCGAGTGAGGCAGAGAAGGCCCAGAGAGGCTTTCAGCGCGGTCCAGCTCCCCGTGGGATGGCCAGCGGGGAGTTTGTCCTCCCCACAAACCACCTACGAGTGTTTCCTACGCGGGTCTGGGCTGGAGCCTCGGTGCTCTGAAGGGCAGGACCACACAGAGAGTCCCAGCCACCCCACGGGGGACGCTGCTAATTGTCTGTGTCTGCCCGGGTGTCTGGCTACTGCTTGGCAGGAGCCACCCCTGCACACTGAGCAAGGTGGGCTCAAACACAGCCCGGGCATCTGCAGGACACGGCAAGGGCAAGCGGGCTGCGCACGGCGACTCGTGCTGTAAATTCCTCTATAAATAGCTCAGGAATTACCTTTCCATTTCTCTCAGGAAGATGTGCTTAACTAAACAGAGAGCAGCACCGAGGGGTTACTTTGTTTGTTGACACAGTTGGTCTCCATGCAGTCCGAGGGCTCTGCCAGGTTGGAAACCCCAGCAATATTTTGGTGACATGGAGTTACTAAGCTACTGTCAGACCTCGCCGGGAAAGCGAGCAGAACACCTCCCTGGGAGCAGCACGCTCTGCTTAACTTGTTGCTCGGCATTTCTAGCCCCTTTTTACATTTTATGGCAAGGTTGTAGAAGGGCATTAGCTGGTCCTTAGCTTCAGAGGCTGCTGGAATCAGGGTGCTCTTCCTTTTCCACCTGGAGATGCTGAGCGGATAATGTGGGACTGGGAGCTGGAGGAGCCTTTTCTTTAGGAAGTCCATCCCCAGTCCAATCCCGCTCCCCAGCCTGGCTGTGGTCATCCCACTGGGGGGGCTTTGCATGAGGCAGGAGAGCTGGGCTTGGCTGAGGGATGTTTTGTTTGTTCTCCTCTCCCTGCTTTGACTTGGAGCCTTGGCAATGCCTGCGAAAATGCCTTGGGGTTAGAAAAGTCTGAAAATGTGTTTGTTTCAAATATTTGGCTGGGCTTTTTTTAGGCAAGGTTCCCAGCACAGGTGTGAACTTTTTTGAGTGCTGGTTGTAATGCAAACAGTGAAGGAAGAGATCCCAGATGCTGCCTGGATTTCATAACGTTCTGGCTCGCTTTGGGTTTTTTTGGACTTGAGGCCCTTGGCAATATTTGTTTTATTTCTTATTTATACGTTTATTACTTAAAAAACACCCTCCTTCCCTCCCTCCCCCCAGTCCCAAGCCACATTTGGAAGCAAATGGGGTGGTAGGAGAAGCCGTGGTCCCTTGGTGGCTTCGTCCCCACTTGGGGACACTCCCTCCCCTGGGGCTCCTTCACCCCGGAGCTATTTGGCTGGGTCTGGCCCTTGCAGGGCTATCCATACAAAAGAGAAACATTTTTTTTCCAGCTCTGTTAAAAAGGCGATAATTCACTGAGCTCCCAGGTTGGCATTTTGCCGCAAGGAGCAGTGGAGGCAGGGGGGAGGTGTATTTCTCTTTTAAAGACAGGGCAAAAGTGTACCTTGTTTGTTTTACCTTTTTTCCCTTCCCCTGCCCCCCCCCCCCCCAAGTTTGATGGAACAATTGAAGGACTTGTTGAAATACGACTTTAAAAGTCAGACAAGCTTTTTCTTGACATTCAAGGGGTCCATGGTGTTCCTGTCAAAACATGGCTCAAGTGAAGGGACATGGCACTCCAAGATAAACTCCTGTTTCTCTGGAGAATAGAAATGTTAAAAAAAAAAAAAAACAAAAAAAACAAACAAAAAACAACACGAGTTTTGGCAGCAGAGCAAATGGGTATAAACAAGCAGAAAATGAGAAGGTTTGTAATCCTTAAAAGATCAAGTCTGCTGGGGTTGCTGCAGGTGAGAAAACCAAAGAGGGTAGAGGCTTTCAAGCTTGCGATGCCTTTGGAAAGTGCCTTTGTGGAATACAGACAGGTGATAAAAGAATATTTAAGGTGCTCAGGGGAGTAGGAGCGCTTGCATGTTGTATCTCATTTATTAATGAGAGTATTTCCATAATTAAACAAATAGTCTGGTGAGAGCAGCAGTGAGTCCCAGGTTTTTCCCAACCATAATTAGTGCTGCCATCTCATTTGCGTAGTTGCTCCCTCAGATCACAATGGTAAAAGAACCTGAGAAGACACTGTGGCCCAGGGAAATTGGGACCCTCCTTTCCCCTGCAGCTCCACTTATCCAGGCACCATTTCAGCCAAGCCAAGGTCTTGAAGCAACTTCACTGCCTGGAGGAAGATTTTGCTGGTTCAGTGGGAACGATCCCCCACCTTAGGGTTGGAATTAGGTCTGGGCTCTTTCCTGGCGTGAGGCTGGGTTTCAAGAGGCCGTAATTTTTGCCACAGAAATTAATGAGATTAAAGAAAACCAGCAAAGCCAACCAAGCCACCTCAAAGCCACCGTTTTTAAATGTGAGAGGATATAATTCAAAATTCCATATTATCTCAAAATGTCATTATGTGTTTCTCCCTGTCTTTGCACTGATGAAGTCTAAGACAAGAACCTGTGGGCAGAACTATCCCTTTAAAAGAGTTGCATGAAAAGGGTCATTTTCTTGGCAAAATTTTGATCCTCATTTTGTCCTCATTCATTTAGTGCAATCTGAAGTACTTGAAGAAATCCCAAACACTCAAAACTTGCAGAACATCCCCATCTCTCGCTGTTGGCTTTGTCTGCTTCTCTTGCTTTTCAAAGGACACCTGTCTTTCTAAGACACTGCTCAAAACACAGGTAGATATTTTGATTTGATAGGAAAAATTCCTCACATTTTAATAAAATAAGTGAGAGTGAGCACCTGGGGATGCTGCAATCCTTGGTGTATCCTGGGCTCTGGTGCAGTGGGAAAAGAGGATTAAATTAGCAACAGCACCAGACTTTGCCCCCTAGCCCTCCCACCCCAAAACTCCTCCTGACTGCACGGGCACTTGTGGGATATAAAGGATCTCGCACCACGGGGTGGGGAGAGGGACCTGCTAATCTGCTGGAAAGGAGATTTCCTGGAAAAATCTCTAATGCAATCAAAGCGCCAATACAATTGCAAGGCAGGGACTGGAATGGGAACAACACCCTTCACTGGAACGGTCAGGAGGAGAAATGCAATGTAGCACTGCCCTGTCCTCTCCCTTCAGCCTCAGCCCGGCACGGGAGTGTCTGGTGAGAAGAGAGTACCTGCCCTTCAGGTTCAAGGTGCTGCAGGCTCCTCTCAGTCCTCGAAGGCAGATCATGCTTTACTCTCTGCAGTGATGTGCAGGCTCTGCCTGTGCCTTCCAGTGCCTTGCTTTGATCCAGCCTCAAAGCTCCTGGGAATATCAGCCTGTTTTACAGATTAAAGAAACTGAGGCAGCATCATAAAAAATGGCTCAGGAGGGGAAAGCCAGCCCCCAGCTTGCACCCCCCACAACTCTCTGCCTTCTGCTGTTCTTTGGGGATCAGCCATACGATTCTCTCCCTTCTAAAAGTTTTTTGAGCTCTTATTAAATGCTCCTTTGAAAAGGAACCAATTATAGCTCTTATAGCATCATTTCCTTTCTCAAGCGTGACCCAGAAGTTGTAAGTACTTGCATTTGCTATCTGTACTTCATTTCAACTTCAATAATAATCCCTGCTTTTAATTTGATGCTGATTGATCGTGAAAATGCATGTAAGCCACATGGCACCATGTGTACAGTTTTACACCATTCCCATTTTCCAGCAGTCATGTCGAATGATTTATGTAGCTCCAGACACGCCTAAGGGACAAAGAGTGGCATTCGTTTTGATTATCTCATTAATGTTTTATTCAATCAAGAGAAATCACAGCGAATGAGTAGCAGACCAAATGTGTACAAACACGACTGCCCAAACTCACGTGAGGACCTGCAGGCAGGCAGGGAGGAGGGTCACTTGATAGGGCTTTACATGTCTACTTTCCAAAAAAATAAATGTTATCTTTGTCAACAAGGCCTGAGAAACTCTTACTGAAGGCAAAAGACAGTTTGCTTTGGCTTGTCCTTTCCTGGGTTATTCTGAAAGTCGTGGGAGCAGCTGGTGAGAGCGATGGGTTGTGCGGGTTGGTGCCCCGTGGGCCGGGATCCACCTTGGGGTGGCAGGAGGAGTGTAGGGATGGGGTAGGTGAGGAGAAGCCCCCAATTTCTGCCTCACCAGCCTTCAGCCAGCTGAAGCTCAGAGCCTTCCTGACCCAGAGGCTGTGGCACTGTGTCAGACAAAGGTGCCAGGAGCAGGGGTGTGTGTAACACCCCCCAAGTGCAGGGTTACCCCAGGAGCTGCCATTCCTGCTCGGAGCAGAGCAGAGCTGCCAGCTGCCCATCACCTGGGATGGAACTGCAGTGCTTGGCTTTGCAGTGTTTTATCCAAACCAGGCTGAACTCTTGGAATGGGGAGGATGCGTTTTGGCCAGCTGCTCTCCAAATCAGGAATTCAAGTTTCCTCAAAATCTGACAAAGGAGAGAGTCATCTCCTGCTGAACAGATGGAAATGGCTGTTCCCACAGCAATGGGCTGGAGGTACAGCCTGGCACCTCTGAAATAAAGCTTGTCCTTTTCCCTCTCTGCCTGTGAATGCAGAAGCCATAAGTGTTTAATATACATGGCCCAGGTTATTCCTGCTCAAAACGTAAAATAAAATGCCAAAGAGACAACAAATACCAATATTCACTGTAATCTCATTCCTGGCAGTGTCTGGAGCCTTTTATCATAGCAAGGCATCTCAGAAAGCAATTCATATTTAAAAGATTAATTTCTTGAAGGTAAAATGCACAGTCAAAATGAAAATCAGGATAAGGAGAGAAATCTGGGCTGGATGCCTCGCTCAGACTGGGGTCAAGGCATATGAATACGGTTTCAGTCTGAGGTTTGCAAAGATATTTTAGGGATATAGTGCTCAGTTCCTGTTTATTTCTAAAGCTGTTGATCACTCACATCCCACACGTGGCATTTTCCTTTTTTAAGAACTACTGCTTGATTTAGCTAATTAAACAAAGATAATTTTCTTTCAGAAAGAGCTCCAGGTAGGTAAGAAGGAGAATATATTCCATTCTAATAACTGAAACACAAGTTGTTTGCTTAACTGAATATTCAGTTTAAAATCTACTAAACTTTAAAGGAACTCCTCATCAGTTTAATACTTTTCCCAGTAAAACCCTATACCCTCCTGCCAAGGGTAATGATTAATTCAATAGTGAATTGTCACTTGCTGGCATAAAGTGAGAGCAATCAATTACATGAGACTGTCTCTAATAAAAGGGCTCCAATCTGCTACAAATATTAGAAGTGTCTCCTGCCACACTGGGAAATTAGTAGTTAACTGTTTTGGCCCGAGGAATGATTTTCTCAATGACACTGAATTTCTGCCCAGTAGCAAACATAAGATCACACACACACATACATATATATATATATATATAAATTAAATATTTCACATTATTGTATGCACTGTTTCCTTCTAAAGCCTCAAAGGCAGAATGTGAAAACAAAATGCCAGGTTTTCCCGAAAAGCCTTTGCAGTTGCCCTTTGCCCAGGGCAACTTCCAGCTGTGCAGCACTGGGAAAGGTTTGACCTGCAGGAGCAATCAGTTATAGCCTTTCTAAGAGGCTTTTAAAATGAGGAAAACTCCAGGAATAGTAAGGCCTTCTGAGTGGAATGAGCACGACGCCCAGCCAGGGCGATGACACCTGTGAGCGTGTGGATGTCAGCTAACCAGGGCTTATCTGCAACAAGCAACTGCACTTGTGTTAAAGCACATGCATGTGCTCCTGTCAGCAGCCCTTCTCCTGGCTGGATGTCTGTCAGCAGGTCCAGGCCTTGCTGAAGGCAGCATTTCCCTGTCACTCTGTGCTTCATGCACAGGTAATTATTTGCAATGCCAGGAGTGACTTCTCTCCCGCACAGGCAGCTTGGACAGGAGACTCTCCCTCCCTGCCCCCTGCTATTTTCCTTTAAGACAAAGCAAAAGCCCAAGCAGGGAATTCAGAGAATGTTTTTTCTTCCAACTAAGGAAGTCTCAGGGGCTTCTTCTAAAACAGTGGTGAGTGCCTGGGCCTGACTGCAATGTGCAGCATTTTGCATCGGCTCAGCCCTGTCACTGGAGAATGTGCCCCAGCCTCTTGGGCAACAGCTGGGGAGCAACTGGGGGCTGGGATGGGCCAGCACCAGACCCCCTCCACGTTGGGTGAGACTCAGAGACAGAGGAGAAACCAAAGGAGGTTTTTCTCTAGAGGTGTTTGTTGGTTTGTTTTTTTTTTTAATGCATATAGATGGCAAACTTCCTGCTTGTCCCTTTTCCTGCAAGGACGCTCAGGGGCAGAGTTGTTGCTCCTACACCCTGTGTCCCTGAACAAAAAGGGTTTGGGCAGAAATGCGACCACATACTTGGTGTTGCAATGAGACAAGGCATCACTTTGCCAGGTGTGATGGCTCAGAAGGGGACAGAGGAAGGTCTTGGCACCGGCTGCTGCGCTGATGCTCTGCCTAATCCCCGTGGTCACTGGAGACAAGCCTGGTATTTTTTGCCTGCCTTTTCCACTGACACACTGCTCTGAGCTGGGTGTTAGCTTGGTTTCCACGTGCAGTGCTCAGGAATGGGTGTGTGTGGTGTCTCCTGACTGTCACCACATCCCCGGGTTTCTCCCTGGGTGGCCCCAACTCTCCTGCTGTGGCTTCGTTCCTGGGGCAGCCTGAGCCACCCTGGGAGAGACACAGAGACTGTCAGCTAAAACGGTCCTGGGCTCGTTCAGAACCTCTTGACCTGTCTGAATTATTTCTGGAAAAATAAATTTATCCTCTTCCTTCAAGAAAATTCAGTGTTTCTACATGAAATGTGGATGGATTTTATGAGTACCAAAGCCTGAAATCCCCCAACATAAAGACAGTGATTTCTTGGTGTAAGACTGCAGCAATTTATTTGGCTTAAGCCACAGGAAAAACAGGAGAATTTAGCTTCTTTATAGTTTTCTTTCCATATTGGAGAACAAAGGAATAGATTTTAATTGTTTTTAAAGAGAAATGCAGAAGATCAGAATTGATTGAAGTATTTGCTTTCTGGTAGGAGCAAGGAGTCTTTTGAGTTTTCTTAGGCAAGCTTCAAAAACACCTAAAAGTTGCATGATCGAAGCTTTGTTTTCAATTATTCATTTGTTTTCAATATCTGAAGGTCATACAGCAGGCTGGGATGGGGAATGCAGCTGTCATTAAAAATTTACTTACTTTTTGTACTCCAATTAAACTTACAGATAATAGCAGATAAAAACAACCATGCCGTTTCTTTCCTGATGAGGGCACTGATTTATTGATACTGGACTTGGCTTCAGTGTACTTACACCAGGGATGAGTTTGTCTGCAAAGGTTTGCTTCCATTTTAGGAAGAAAAAAAATTGACAGCTGTGAAAACAGCAGGATGTGATACTGTCCTTGAAGAGGGTTTTTCTTGGCAGCATGGCATACACATCTTGCAAGACCATGACATACCCCATTCCCCCTGAAGACACAGTCAGCTAATGCTGGTGTGTTAAATTAGGGGTTGAGTCCTCTCCACTCCCTCTGCAGTCGATGAAAAAGGGGGCAAAGCTGGGTCTCTGATGGGGATGAAGGAGCTGCCTTCAGAGTCCAAACACTGGAGCTGCGTTTCACAGGACCCGTGAATTTTCCCTCATTAAAAGAAAGATCTCTCCTGAGAAATCAGCTCCCATTCAGTTTGCTGAACCTGGAGGTCGGTGTTTCAACACCAGTTCATTGGGCTATCAGTAAGACAAAGTTATTGAAATAGTGCCTTTGGAAATCCAGCCACGTTACTCTGGCATTAGAACAATGCCTCCTTTCACAGGAGGAAGAGGAGATGCTGCAGGGAATCGATACATCCTGAGCGTATCTCCAACGTGCTGGGTCATGGCCAGGAGTACCTGGGACAACTGCAGAAGTAATTTGGATATGCAGCAATAAAGCAACCTTGTTATATGTGATCTAAATAAGAAATGGGACCTAGGCTCATACAGCAGCTTCTCCTGCCTGACCTAGGGCAAGACTTAGGGTCTTACAGTGTGTGTGCTCAGCTACAGCCGCCTCGTATGTTCCTCAACAGAAAATTGGGAATCAGCACCAAAGCAAACTCTCTAGCAATGACTCATCCCTAATCACTGGTGATTAAACCTGAATTATACTCAACATATTTGTAAAGGTCTGTGGACATATTAAAACTGTTTCTAATGCAGACAAATAGAAACCCAAATACAAAAAACCCCCAAAACCACTAAAGATTGCGTTTTGTAAAAGGATAAGACGCCATGGTTTATGAAAAAAGATCAAGAGGAGACAACAGTGTGTAGAAATGAAATAAGGAATTCATTCTTACATTGATGTCTCAAGGGTCAGGATTTCTCAGAAAAACCCAGCAATTTTAAATGGAAATGGATCAGACCAAAGATAGCTGCTCTCTTCTGCCTAAGGCTCTCTTCTTCTATGTGGTTCTCCTTCTCTTCTTGTGGTATTATTTGTTTTGTCTCTCTCAAAATGATGTCTAAGCTTATCAGTAATATTAGGGACTGACTTTAAGCATTGGATCAAAGGGATCATTTTACTCTGAGATTTCTTGTTAGTGAGCTTAGACTTCTGCACAGCAGTTACCCCCCACCTACAGCCTCTGCTCTCAGAGGGAATCCACCACCCATGGAGGGTAAAAAATTCAGAAACACTAGATAATTTGGAAAGTGTTCACTAAAAAGTGGTTGTCTGTTTTGGTTAAGGATGACAGAACTGATGCAAAATCTGCTTAGGAATGGTCACAGGACAGGCAAATTACAGGAGGCACGATGTAGATAACAAGGTCCCATGAATTCAGGGGCTTTGGATCATTCTTACTGGACTAAACTTTCATCCCCTTTTTAAATGCTGCTCCAACGGGCTCTTTAGAAGCTTTGAATCTAATGAGACATCAAAGAACTCATGGTCATGGTGCTTCCAGAAAGACTGATGGTACAGGCTTGCTGTCATCACACTGTCATCTTGTCCAAAGTGGCTGAATTATAACAAATTAAAGCTCTGGTTTGACTGAGGAAAGGCTTGTTTGTTCACTTTTAAGGGCAAACTCCCGCTGTAATCCTATAAAATGACTAAGATGGATGAGGAGGGCTTAGTTTTGAACTCATCTTTAGGTCCTTCTCATGTCTGTAAGTCTGACTGATACGACTACGTGCAGTGAGTGAGAACATTGGGTCTAAGTTATGAGAACAGCTGCAGCAGAAGGTGCCTCTTAAATCTTCTCTGGATGTCTGCACGTACGTGTGTGTGTGTATAGAAGTCAGCTCCATCCTCCTGCTCAGCATCCAGTGGGTGTCCTTCCAGCCAAAGCTTAGGGAACTATCTTCCTCAAATCTGAGTGCAATTTGATGAGCAGTTTCAGCTGAGGTCTGGTATATGGTAAATTTTGTAAGGATTTAAAGGGCCTGCTGGTCAGTTTTTAATCAAGAAATGGTTTGGTATTTGCTATTTTTCAACAGTGGGTGAAACACTGAGTGGATCAATGGGCCGTTTTGGCTTTTCCTTTGAAGATATTTAATATATGGCAATAGTCATCCTGAATTTTAGGATTTAAAGAACACCAGAGGGAGTGCTGCTGTAGCCATGGTGAAAACCTTCAACTGTCAAGAGTAAGGGCTTAAGAAACATGAGTGCTGAGCAAAGAAGAGATCCAAACCACAGCTGAGGTGAAGTCTGGGAGGACATGATTTTGGGATCTCTCCTTACCAGGACAATTGAATGTCCTCATGGAGTTGAACAATGGCTGGGGAAGACAGGCTGCTGGGAATGCCTTTTAGTTTTCATGGAATGATTTCTGTACCCAGCCTCTTCTCTGCAATATCACTGCCTTGCAAGCTCACAAGGTCCCTGCACCCCACCAAACTAAATGTGCCTTGTCAGGGAGCTGCAGATGACAGAAAACTAATGCAGCATCCTGAACTCAGTGCAGGTTTGCCTGGGAAGGAGAGAAAGTGCTCGATTCAGTTATTAATGCTGACATAAGCAAGAGAGGTTTAAGGATTCTCCCCAGGCAGTTAGAATTTTTCTATGGGTTTTCTGAAATTAAAATAACTTGTGGAATGTATTTTTTTTTCTTTTCTTTCTGCTAATAAGAACTGAAATACAGGGAATATTTTGTTATCCGCAGAATGTTTAATTTCCCATACAGACAGGATGTTAAGAACAGCATTTTTTCTTGGATATTCCCAGAAGCAGCCTGAGATCTTAGATGCTTACTTGTTTAGATGAAAAGAAGAGCAATTTTGGTTTTCTTCTACTAAATTGTAGTGAGGTGAGAAGTTAAAAACTGCCTTTAAGGAAAGAACATTACAGAAGATGGCAGCCTAGAAGCTAATAAGTGCTAGAAGCTAATTGAACAGGCACAATTACATTTAAAACCCCCTTTATCTTACTACAACATTAACATTAGTGTAATTTTTTCCTTTTCTGGGAGGCAATGTCACACTGAGCTGATATGGGTGTGATTAGATAAATGCTACTCTTACATGTAGACCGCCTCAGTGGCTTGTGTGTGTACATTTTTAATGACTGAGTTCTCCTTCCTATTAGAAAATATCCTTTTACACTCTAGCTAATGTAAAAGGACACAGCCAAAGTATCCTGTGCTGGGAAATACAGTTTAAAGTATTCAGAAAGTTGGAATTGATCAGAATGAGCAGATCGAAATGGATTGCGTGGCTGGTGCAAGGGGAAACCCTTTTCCATAGAAAAATGGAAAAAGGGTCTGCTGGAAGAAAATTCAGGCATGTGTCCATCTGTAAACTTCCCAGAATTTCTGCGTGGTATCAGATTTCAGGTTTTTGGTCTCAATATTTCAAGAATGTATGACTTTGCTCAAAGAAGAAACCTTCCTGAGTGCAGCAGCAGCAGTTTCTGCAGAGGGGATCCTTTCCTGGGGGTCATGCATGGGAGCAGTGTCCAAACCCCAGGGAATCAAATCCACGTGTACACTGGTACAGGACAGCACTAGTAGGTGACCATTATTAAACCAAGTGGCAAAACTTCTTCCAGTCCTTCCCCACTTATCCCCTACCCGTGCATTCAAAATAACTCTGTTCTCATGTGAAAGAGAACAGGAATCCGGGAAGCTGATACCGAGTTTCAAAGACTTTTTTTTTTTTTTTTTTTTTTTTTTTTTTTTTTTTTTTTTTTTTTTTTGCTGCTATTGTGGTTGTCTAGTTACTGTTTCAACAGGAAGGTGTTTAATCAACGCAAGGCAAAAGGCACAGAAATGAGCTGGTGGTTTCCAGAAGGAGAAAATGCTGGGCTGATTACAGTGTTTCTTTCTCAGGATGGAGTAGACAATACAAAGCGTGTGATAACACGCTCGAGATATGCCTCAGATCCCCACCAGCAGCCCTGTGAATGAATGGCACATTTCCTATCACAGCTTTCACAGTCCAGGCCTGATAAGAAATGTCTAGTGCAGCAGAGCGTGTTTGTGCGAGATCCTTGAATGCACCTTTGGAAAACCTCGGTGTTTTCTCAGGCAACCAAAACACGAGAAGTTCATGGAGAGGGAGAAATTCCCTCTGGATTTTTAGCTTGTAAACTCTCTTGGTCTACTTGATTTTATTTTTAATGTTAGATAATTGTATTCTCCAGCTCACACGATGGCAGGAGGAAAGAGGATATTTCCCTCAAGTTTTGGCCCAGGGAAGTGAAGTGTTTGGTCTCTGAGTGGGTACAATGTCTTTTTTGTGCTTTAAAATTTGATTGACACTGGCAAAAGGGACATATTATGCACATAGCACATGTAGCACCTCATATCCTGCTCGATGTGTGAGCTGAAGTTGTTAATCTCACACATTTCCTATGCTCAGCACTGTGTGCCAAGATGTTCAGAAATAGCCAGGGATTTGGGATGCCTTAGATATTGAGTGTCCAGCTAAAGAAACTTCTAAAGGTCTTGGTTTTCAGAAAGCTTTGAATATCTGTCCTCTGAAATTGGGCTTTTAAATGCCTGTTGGCAAGTGACTGGCTCAGTCTTTGGAGGTCTTTGTGGAGCAGAAATTCTCACAGCTTCAGGTTGGGTTTGGTGAAGCACCACTGGTATCCTAAGATGCTCTTCCTAAGTCATGCTCCATAAAGGCAGAGGGGTTGGACTCCCAGCTGTTAGTTTTCCTTGGACTTGTACTTGGCTGGCATGAGAAAGGGGCAGACTTTTGCCTTGGGATAATATTTGTGGTTGTTAAATGTAAAACAGGGAAAAAAAGAAGTACCTTCCTGAGGTATCCCAGCCTTATATTGTGTGGATGGGCAACAGGTGTGCCAAAGCTGTGATTTGTGACCTTCGTGCTGTGACATTTAGGGACAGAGGAGTGATGCCTCTGCTGTGTGTTATATTTGCAAACATCAAGTTTAATTTAATAGAAATGTCAAATTCAGCTTAATCTAACCAGTGTCCTCCAATATCAGCTCTTATCCTATCCATCCTATCCTATCTATCCTATTCCATCCCATCCCATCCCATCCCATCCCTGCTCTCATCCCCACAGCCTCACAGCAGCTTCTGTAAGTGCTGGTTGGACACATTTCACAGATAAACTCTGAGGTCAAAACGCCAGAGAATAAATAACAGGTGGAACAGAACTGGCATGGACCAGCTTGTCTCAGTGGTACAAAGCTGAACAATACCTGGGTAAACACAGCAAAAGTGTCTGTTGGCAAAGCAGCCACTCGAGAACCCAGTGACCACTGAAATGCTGGGGCCTGCCAAAGTCCAGCAGTGGCAAACAACAGGATGACCCACATGTGTTTGAGAGGGGAGATGTGGAGAGAGATATAAATGACATCCCGGATGTTGCCACGTCCTACAGCCAACACCTCTGTTATCTGCAGGGTTGTGTATATAGCATACAGTTACACACACTTAATCTGTGGAATAAATATGTCAAGGGAGAGTCAGTTTTTCATCTTTCTGCTTCTAATGCTTCTTTCGTTCTTTTAAAAATAGAATAATGCAAAATAATAACAATAAAATCTGCTCTTCGGGATTTTTGCAGACAGTTTGGCAGGTTCAAAAGATAATCCTTCACACTTTTTGGCTTTACATAAATCACTTTTTGTGCAGAGAAAAAAGGGAGCCTAGAGTCTTTTTCTTCTTTGAGGAACCAACCTTCTGCAATACCTCCCAGCTCTGTAAATGCTGTGGCCATCATTGCTCAGCTGGGCAGGTGGCTAGCACGTTTTCTTCTGTCTCAGGAACTGAAGGAATAGGGTTTGTTCATTCTGCATGATTTCAAATAGCCCAGCTATTAATTCTTTGCAAACTCCCTGTAAAGGCACAGCCCGTTTGTGCAGACAAGCACTGCTGGGTTTGCTTACAGAGGTTTGCAGCTCGCCTTCATGAGCTCATGTAACATGGAGGCCTTGAATTTTCCCTTTCCATATCCTGTTTCCAGACTTTCCACTGTCCTCCTCCCCCTGAAAGCTGCCTCACAGGTAGGGTTACTCAGGGAAGAGAGGGGTGCTCGCAGGGCTCTCGGGCTGGTGACACTGCTGGCAGCAACCGCTCCTGTGAATATTGAATGTGCAACACGAGCCGGGTCCTGAGCCTGGCTGGAGAGCCTGGAGTCCTCTCCTCCTGACAGCAGTAGGTGGGGGGAGCAATCTGAAACACCCAGAAGCCCCTGGAGGTATTTAAAAGACATGCAGATGTGGTGCTGAGGGACACGGTTCAGCGGTGGGCTTGGCAGTGCTGGGGTAACAATCGGACCCCGTGATCCTAAGGGTCTTTTCCAACCTTACTGATGATGATAATGAAAGATGAAGAGGAATTACAGGCATTTCTAAGGGAATAATACATGTTAGGTTGTTTTGTTTTAATCTCCACCCCGTTAGATTTTTGGTTCTGGGAAGATGTGTGGCACGATGATGACTGCAGAGGTTCTGAACGAGGCTCTTGGTAGGGAGAAGTAGGAAAAGGGGAGAAGGCTCTGTCTGGGTCCAGCTGGACTTTCTGAAAGATGATTTCGTGACCTCCCCTGTGCCAAAATCAGCCGAAAGGACGAGTCATGTTTATGCTTTGTGCAGACCATATGCCACCAATTTTTGTTCTCTGAAACAGCCGAAATCCTTCAATGGTTAGATGGAAGTGTGTGGATAATGCATTTTACCAAAACCAATACTTCATGTCTAGAGCAAAGCACAGATACCTTTGAAAGCAACTCCTCTGAAGATTTATTATGACTTGCTCTTACTCCCTGCTTGATTTTTGGCTCGGGCCTGCACCGACTAGCAATTGATTCTGCTTTTAAACACAGTATCAGATATTTTAAAAAAAACCTTAATCCTTCACTAAAATGAAAAAAAATCTCTTCCTTTTAAAAAAAGAGATATTTATTCTCCTGCTCTTGTGTGAATACGTCTGCTTCATTCCAAGTCCTCGCTTCTGGGCAGCTGCAGTTCACTTTCTCTGCTGAGATGGGGTGGAAGAGAGGCTCTTCAGTGAGACGTTTTTAAACAGTTGTTTGCAAGCCCACTGCTAAAAGCTTGTCTTCCTCCTGCTGCTGAGTGTGTCCTGTGGAGCCCTGTGTCCTCTTTCACGGCTCAGCCGTGGCTCTGTGGCTGCTAATCTCATCTTCTCGCCCGCCTGGGGGGTAAACCATTTGACCTGTGACCTTCAGCTGATCCGAAACCTCCATCAATCCTTCTGCGGAGTTTTTCTGGAATCAAGGCTTCCAAATGACCCTTTGCATAGTTTCTAAAAGGAAAAGAAAAAAAAAAAACACCAACAACCCACTCGAAAAGAAAGAAAGAAAAAAAAAATCAACCCAACCCTGTGCTGTTTTCTGTTGTTTTAGCAGAAACCAAACATAACTCATAAAAACACAGGCAAGAAAAATAGAGCATGCTGGCTGCCAGAAAAACAAATCGTAACAGAACATAGAGGGGCCTCTCACAGGGAGGAGGCAGGGAAGAAACACCTGTGATTTCCATTGAAAATCCCCTGATATCTGCATTCCCTCTGTTCTGCTCCAGTAAAAGTTCTATCTCTGACCCCAGGGCAAGGTCTCGGTGCAGAGAGGTCCCTCCTGGTTGGGCCGGTGAATCACAGCACACAGCTGAGGAGCACAGAGAGTGCCTGCCAATTGTCCTCATGTCATTGCTATGGTTATCTCAAAGTGCTCTGCAGATGTTTGCCTGCTTGGAAAACAAAAGGACAGAAAAAAAAAAAAAAAGCAACACAGAGAGAGGAATATAAAAACAAAGTTTTAAATTTTCCCTCCCAACTGTTACAACAAAACGCTGAATTCCTTGGATGGAGGCAGAGCTGTAGTTGCTGATTTGGTTTTGGACTGTGATGGTCACAAGAGGCTCTGGTGGAGAGAAGATGCCCCGATGGTCCTGCTGTGCCTGCAGGGACATGCAGAGCACATCTGGTGACAAGTGAGCAGGGAGGGTGCCCAGGACATGTGCACAGCTCTTAGAGAGGCTCCTCTCGGCTTTGGCACTTCCTGGAGGGAAATTCCCAGGAGCTGTGTTAAGTCCTGTGACATCCCCCCCATGCTGTTTCATAGATTTTTTGCATGTAATTTTCCTAAAACTCCCTTATTACTGGGTGAACTTTGGGCATTGAAATTGGTTAGGCACAAGCAACTGTGATAGGAACGGGCACAAATCCTCCTGAAAGCTCTCAAAAATCAGGCTTTGGGGTTAGGAAGTGTAATTGTACCACAACAGCTCCTCACTGGATAAAGAGCCAACACAGCTGCGTCGCTTCCAGGACTTCTCTTAGGGCTGTTGTGCAGTGTAGACAAGCCCATGGGGTAATCACAGCCCTGAGCTTTAGGACACAGCTCAGGCATCCAGTTTTCAGCACTAAGTCACCTACCCCACCTGTGGACAGTGTTTGCAAACACCATCTCTTTGTTGCCTGGTAATGTCCATATTCCTGGCATTCCTTCCCCAAATGCGCCTTAACCAACATGCACAGGGACAGTGGGACTTGGAGAAGAGATCCAAGACTCAAAATAGACCTGAACATAGTGTTCAAATACTTCTTGTCTTTGTTTAACAAGTTTTTGAGACTTGGTGTTTACAGGAGGCTGGAAGATAACTGATGGGAGAGATAAGTGCTGTGGGTGTAATTTGGATGAACAGGAGGACATCAAACAGGTCCTTAAGGAGCTGCTTTGAACTGTAACTGCTGCAGCACTTGCACAGGTATGACAAATGCCATGCAGGGATGTTATAGGAGTGTCCAGCTCTCCTGGAATCAACAGGAGAATTTTTCCATCCACTTACACGAGCCCGGAATTCTGTTAGAAACGAGTGTGCATGTCCTCAGCAGCAGCACCAGCCAGCTGGGCTTGGGTGTGTTACCACATGACATGATCCACTGTATGGTGAAGACGCTGTCCCTAAACCACACAGAAAGAGAAACAGCCTGGGGAGAAAGCTCCCTCTGTTATTCCATGGGTGGTAGGTTCAAGTGCACAGTGTTTTCAAGAACATTTTGAGAGGCTGGGGCGGCTAAATGTAGTTTCAAAATAATGCAATTTCCTTTGCAAAATGGGGTGAAGAATCCTTATTAGGAAAGCAGAGCCCAGCTCAGAGCTGAATAGAAAATATTCTAGCTATAAAAAGCATCATTGCCTCTCTGAAACATAAGCCCAGGAGCATAAAGGGCTCAATTCAGCAATACACGCCAGGCTTCGCTGACCTGGGGTCTCCAAACTGTTTGCCTTGCTGTAGGACAGGAAGAGAGTCATGGCTTGAAACAATTTGACAAGCCCTTTCTTTGGAGCTGCCTGACTTACCTTCCAAAGGGCAAAAGAGGGAGCTCATGCTAAAGAAGACGACGAACTGTGCAACGGATCCCAGAATCACAGAATAGTTCAGGTTGGAAAAGGCCTCTGAGTTTATCGAGTCCGGCTGTTAACCCAGCACTGTCACAATCCCCACTAAACCAAGACCCCGAGTGCCACATCTACACATCTTTTAAATCCACTCAAGAATGGTGACTCCACCACTGCCCTGGGCAGGCTGTGCCAATGCTTACAACCCTTTCAGTGAAGATTTTCCTAATATCCCATCTAAACCTCCCCTGGTGCAACTTGGGGCCATTTCCTCTTGTCCTATTGCAGATAAAACTTTCTTCTCAGGACAAGGAAGATCCCAAGAGCTCTGGCACATGAAACTTCCCTGGTCTCATCGGAGCTACCTGAGCATCTCCACAGCAGAGTGAGGTGTTCAGTTGAAGCAAATTACTTTTAACACCAAAGACTGTGTAAAAAAATGCCAATTGTACGAGAAGTTCTTGATTTGGGGTAGTTTTTGATGCTTAGCAACTCATTGAAGATGCTCACTAGTATTTTTACTTCCTCCTTTCCTTCTCTTATCCTTGCTACAGGGTTTGATATCTTCACGTCCAAGACAGGCCAGATTAAAAATGAGCCCGTACAGATTTAAAAAGAGGAAAAAAAAGTTGAATCAACACCAGGAGATGCATGTTCTGGTAATAATTTTGGGAAAGTGGTGCTTATAAGAGAGCTGTCTCTGAGGTCAGTGCAATACTCATGCTGCCTCTGAGCCAGCCAGCGTCTCTGCAGCCTGCAGAGGTTTGGTGTGGCCAGAGCTCCCCAGTTTGTGCTTCTGCTTTCAAGATAATGTTACCCATAGCTGGTCATTTCAGTTTGGTTCTCCACCTGAGGAGATCACTGTCCAAAGAAGGATAAAGGGTTCCTTTCTTCTGGGTAGCATCTGAAATCACAGCCTGGACTTTGGTAACAGGATACTGGTGGCTTCAGTTCTTCCGATAACAGGGAATGCTTCTTGTCCTTGTTGTTGTTAATCCTGGGAGTGGAGATCAGTTGCAGTGCAGGTGTCTGATTTTCATTAAAATTGCAAATTGGGCTGAATGCTTGGTCAGATAACAAAGACATCATTGAAACCCTGTGTCTTCCTTCAGCAGCAGAACAGGGGACAAGACAAAGAATTTCCCAGTGTGTGTCCACTTGTGCATATTTACTGCAGAGAGAGAGTCTTAATACTTTGGTCATGGGTGAATAAATAGCTTCTAAGAAATGCCAACCCTATCAAACTTGCTGCAGCTTTGGAACAGCTTTAGAGTTGAATAGAAGAACTACAGTATTAGCCCTTTGGGGAAAATACAGGCTGTTCTCAAAGGAAATCAATTAACTGTAGCATCTCTTTGGTCCCAGTTTGCCAGATCTTCTCTTTTTATCAAAGCACTTAAGTGTTTTCTTAGCTTTAAGCAAGAGCTTAAGTACTTTGATGAACAAAGGTGGACTTTCACACATGCTGCTGTCCTCTCCAGAAGCAAGAGCATGTGTTTTTTACTATGGGAAAGAGAACGAGGCAGATGGAGAGGTTCAATCACTTGTTCTGCTTGGAAATCACATGCAACAAACTCATCTGGAGTAGGAAAGAGTGGGGGCTGATGGCATCTACACGATGTTTGGAAAGAAAGTTCCTCATGCAGCGTCCTCTTGGCAGCTAAACAAAGCGATCTTGAAGTAAACAAACACACAAACATTGTGTTTCCTAAAACAACATCTTCTGACAGATGTCACTGTGTTTATGTGTCATAATTATGTCTTGTTTTAGATCATTGTCCTCTCTTCTTCCTCTCTGTGGCAAATATCCATGAACTTCCCTTAGTCATGGTGAAGGGAGCAGCTAAACAAATACAACCCAAACTGTTAGCTAGCAGGTGTCTAGGGTAATCCTCTAAACACTGCAGAAACCACAATCAGTAAGAAAGGTGCTGAGCTGTGCCTACACATAGGGGAGCATTTATGTTTAAACTCTGTAAGACGGGGAGTTTTCAGCTGTGACCCATTTGTCTGCTGTCTGCAGAGCTTCTGAAGAGGTGGGATTTAAAATGGAGCATGTTAAGTGTGTACTTGGCATTAGAGGATGATTTCTCATAGCCATCAGTAGGGTTAGATGCAGCCACAACAGGACGTTTACCCATTTAGGGGTGAAAGAAATTCCATTCCTGGTGCAGGGGAGCAATGATTAAAAATGTTAAAAATGTCTTACTGGAGGCTCTTTACCAAGTCTGCTCTGCTCCATGGCAATGTTGCAGGAGGAATTCCTCAGGGAGTTTAGACAGGTCACAGCTTAGGAGGAAAAATAATTGCTGACTTTTACAACAAGGCAGAAACGAGAAGTTCATTGTGCTTTGCACGCACAGTGAGAAACTCAGCTCTGAGAGTGTAACTTGTCCTGGTGTCTTTGAGCAAAGCCTTCTCAGCCATGGCTGTCTCCAACTCAAGTCCCACCTCATTTTTGAGGCAGTTTGCTTTGCTCTAGTGAAGGACACGACGTGGACAGTGCTCTGGCCATGGGAACAAAGTGGTGAAGGGGCAGCTGGTTGTGATGTGCCCTGTCAGCTGTGCCTGGGGACACTTTGGGTGCTGGTAAAAATGGGCAAATTCAGAAAAACTGTGCAACTCTGAGAAAGATCTGAACTTCTTACCCCCAAACACTGTGAAAAGCCTATGAGAGGCTGTGAAATATTTTGTTTTCCGAGGAGTGGGCACTATTTAAATTTTATAGAAATATGCAAGGAATTTCTTTGGGACTAGGACACACAATACAGATATACAAATGGATTTCTCTGGCAGATTCCCATACAATATGCACTCAGCATTTACTGTTCACTTTCATCCCTTGGCAAATGGGGGGTAATCTGAAAATATTTTCATTCCTCTCAGAGCATCACTTGGGATATCTGTAGAATCACTCAGCGTCATGATTCCAAGAAATCTGCCAGGATTATGTTCTGAAGTTTGCTTTGGATAAAAAAGGACTCAAAAGGTCATAGATTATCCCAGGACATATCAAAACATGCATTAAAAATTTCCATGTTCTTGAACTCATGGTAAAAGTCAGGCACATTGGGTCAGTTCTCTTCAAGTTTAAACTCAAGGGACTTTATCTTTGCTTGCCAGTGTATCAGTGCCTTGAGAGGGGAGGTGGAAACTGCTCGCTGGGCTGTGCCCCTGAACCGTCAGAGGGGAAGCTAGTGCTGGAACAGGCAGGGGGAGATTTTGGGCTATAAAGTATGAGAAACTGCTGGCCCAAAATAGGCCTGTGCAGAGTTACACATCAATTAGTGCCAAGGAGCAGCTATCTGGGCATCATTTCTAACCTTCTCTTATGGCAGTGGAAATCTGGCAGGAAATTGCTCCGTGTGTGGCTGTCAGATGTGCCTCGAGCCCCAGCCCGGGACAGCAGGTGCTTTCCAAGGACAGCAGCCATCCAGAAGCTGAGCTTTGGGAAGCAGCTGCTATTGTCACTATGGGGAAAATGCAGTTTGCTCCAGCCCTGCTTTGCTATCCCCTGCAAGGGTGAGCATTGCAGTGGAGTCGCCATCACCATCCTTGCCTTTGGCTTTGACTTAACAGGATTTCCATCCTCTGCAACGTGCAGCACGTCCCTGAAGGACACTGCTGGTTTCCTTGCTGCCACCTCCCTTTACATCAGCAACAACCTCTTGTCACCAGCAAGGTGAAGGTGGCACACCAGGCATGAAGCCACTCCTGTTGCACCTCCCAAGCTGGTGTCAGAGGGTGCAGCACAGATGTCGCAGCACGTTGTGTCGTGTGCTGATCACTCATCTAATTGCATCAGTAAACCCTGCCCACCCTTCTCTGTGTGAGAATTAAGCCCTGCCCACCCCTCTCTGTTTCAGACGTGTTGTCAGAGGGTCGTTTCTAATCACACAAGAATGGTGTCAAGGAGCAGATGAAATCATCACTGGGCAGGAGGTTGCAAGCAACAGTGACAAGATCAGCTGAAGCCCCTTGGCCAAAACGATCTAATAAAGAGAAGTGGGCCAAAACAGCAACATCATGACCGTGGGATTGTTTTGGTTTTTATCAGTTTAAATAATCTTATCTGGCAACTCTGCTCTAAACAAAAGCTGAGGTTTCATGGCCATCCTCAGTGCTTTTGCCTGTGCTACAGTGGCAAGTTGTGTTTCAGAGGATCTGGGAAACAGATGTTTAAATGTGTACAACAAGAAGCAAAAAAACAAATACTGCTAGCACGGAGTCTGATACGAGCAGGAGCGTCTCTCTGAATTGACATAATGAGACCTACATTCATGAAACACAGGATTAGACAAACTGCTATTTTTTAATTGTTGTGCAAGGATGCTTTTGTGGCTATAAAATCTCAGTCCTTGTAATGTCTCCACATCAGAACTTTATTTTGGCCGAGCCTGCTCCTAGTTCATACAGGGATAAACTTCTGCCCAAGCAGTGTTGCAGGAAAGGGCTATGCTGCCAGAAAGACAATGCAAGATTAATTTCTGGCCCAGCACACTGCTGCCAGGCTATGAAAAATGCTTTTAAGTATTCTTTTAATTAAGAAGAGATACTTCCACTAAGTAATGAGGAGACCTACTTTGAAATCAGAGAGATTCCAATATTTCAAAATTAGTTTTTGTTCCAAATTAGATTTCTAAAACACATTTATTCAGAAAGTTTTTTTAGTAGTGTCGAAATATTATGCCACTCAAAAAATGTATCTCCTGCAGTATTTAAGCCTTTGATGAACATTTATAGATTATTACTATGAAAAATAATACAAGTGAATAATGTTTCTTTTCATTACCCCCCCCAAACAGGCTCCAGAAGGGCATTACTTTGGATGTGCTTCATTTTTGCAAAAAAACCTATTTTTAAACTCTTTTTACACCAACAGAAGCAATATCTATGAGTTTCAGTCTTATTTTTCTTCATCATAGGCACGCAGCATAAATAATGGAAGTAAGTTATTTCCTAAAATTGTTTTAATAGCATGCATTTAAACACACAGATGGTTAAAAGAAATATTGGAATTACTCTATTTGAAATGATAAAGATCATCTTGTCCTTTTTCAGTGTGTCTCCCTGCTATTCTTGGATGAGGAATAAATGGTCTTAAAGTAAATGTTGCATTGAAATCCACTGAGGAAAAAATTAAAACTTTTATATTATTTACTGGGAAAAATGATGATTCCGCGAGCTGACATTAAGGGACAGATTTTCAACATTATTCACCCATTGAAAATAGCTCCTATTGTTCCCAAGTTCAAAAGCCTCTCTGGTTATTGCAACTTTGTCCCAAATATGTAGCTGAACAGTTGGGCTCAGACTCCCAAAACGCAGTTGCAAAAACATGTGACTTCCCATGCAGTTCCCACCCAGCACATGCAGGGATGCTGCTCACACCCTCCAGCGATGCCACAGACACTGGGTTTGTACTTGCATTTAACAGGACCGTGGGTTTGGCTGCAGCAGGAGCCCAGAAAGCTTCTATGAACCCTCTTCTTTTCACCCAAATCTGGATCTTGGCATTTTACCCTGTTTCCCACGAGTTTATCAAAAGAAACCTGTCTGTTTTGTCAGATCAGCCAGTGGTAGGTGTGTGCGTTGCTTTGGGCTTAACAGGAGACCAAAGGTCTCCTCTGGGTTGAGGGATGTTCTGTACCTTGGGCACTGGGTTTCCCTCCAAGGTCTTGTTGGAGAGATCCTTCCCCCCAGACCTCATCTCATCTCCTTGCTCTGCATTGGCTCAGGTCAGGCCACAGGATTTCCTCACAGGGAAGCTGCTCTGGGATTGCAGCCTTCATTGAGGCAGCACCAGCTGTGATCAGCCAAGAACTCGTGTCCCCAAACAGGAGCAAAGCCTGCGTGGGGCTGGGGGGGCCCCTGACCCGCCTGGAAGGACGCGCGGGATGGGGCGAGTGCTGCAGCAAAACTTCACGAGTGATTCCTCCGTGAAACCGAAGCAAGATAAACAAGATTGGGGATGAATTCAAACATAACACTGGTTATATTATTTGAGAGCAAAACAGTTGCATAACCCCGCAGAAAACGGCCCAGCTGTTCACTCCGGACAGAGCTCCAAGAGATGCGTCCTCCTCCCTGCCAGAGGTGCGCTCCTGCAGCTGGGCTTCCTTCCCTCCTCCTGCACGGTGACACTCGCTCCCTTGTCCCAGACAAACCTGCCAGCCCCCTCCCCTCTGGTTTCAGAAGTCACGGACAAATAAGTGGCTCTCCTCCGCCGCAGAGCCCCGCGCTGCCTCCCGCCTCGCCCTGGCCCGCGATAAATGCGCTCAGCACGACAATCCGATTTGCTCTGAGATTAGGGGAGTGTAATCTCATTAACAATGCCAAGCTCCGCTGGGCCGCTCTGCCGCCCGCTGCACATCCCCGCACGGCACACAGGGCTGTGATTAACAGCTCCTGCAAAGCTCCTGCAGCACCGCGGGGAGAGGCACCCGGATAGAGCCGGGCATCAGTGCAGCCCCACGGGGAATCAGATCTACCTGTGTGTGGCTGATTTAGAACTAGATTTGGTCCAGTTCCCCAGTCCAAATGTCTCTAAAAGCTGTAGAGGTCTGTGAAGGACCCGTCGCTGCTTAATCCCCATCCTGAGGGATGATTATGGTCGAAAGGAACCCAGTTTTCATTCACCAGAGCTGCTCTGTGATGTGCCAGCCTGCTTGGGAAGGGTGGGTGATTGGGGACTGTCCCAGTCCTAGACAGATACAAACCTCTCCTACTTACTTATCTCAAAGGGGCCTTTCTTCCATTAATGCCTGAGTCTGTGCGCAGAATACTTTCAAAAATATTCCATACTGTATAATAATATTATATGTAATATATGCATAACATAATATGTTCCTGTTATTTCCTTTGCCCTTTATTTTTATGTGCTAAAATTAAAATCAGAAAGTCAGTTAGCTCTGATCTGCCCATGCAAAGGGAAAGTTAACACGCTAGTGATTACCTGCAAACAGTGCAGGCACTGATTCTTACAGGGAAATGCTTGAGAAGGAAAGCCAGGAGCCAAAATATGCGGCAGACATTACAGGCAAACACCCCTCTCAGTGACAATATCTTGCAGGTAATCTGGGAGTTCAGTTTTATTCACATTCCTTCCCTGGGGATTAGATGGAAATCCATATTTAATAGTTAAAGGCTGGTCCCAGTGCCCTGGTGCAGCAGGTGCTGAGCTGGGCTGTGCATCGTGCTGTGTGCTTGTGCAGCTCTGCACTGCCCATACTTGCACGAGTCCCACTCATCAGGAACAAGCCTTGCTCAGTCATTTCAGGACAGGTCGTGGATGCCCCCATAGAGACAAGAACAAAAGCAGATGGGATGGTTTCCGTGCCCTGACACCCTGCCTTATTTCTTCTTGGAAAAGTTACTCAAATACTTCCCTGAAATGCAAAATATTTTGGAAGCTAAAGATAGTTCAGGCAGAAAGGCAGACATCTAACTGCCACTGAGCAAATAAATACAAGTTATGAAGAATTCTTTGTGAAAATAAAACCCTGGAGGAATGGAGCTTGTAGCTGAAAACAGGGCGGGAGGCTGGGATGATGGCAGGCTCCACTGATAATCACTGATCCATCCACAGGATCTGAGATGGGGCTGGGGAGTGTGCACACTTTCTGTTAATATCACTGGAACATGCTGCAGGTGAAGGAAATTGCGATTCTGTCCTATGTTGCAATGTGCCTGGTCTTAGTAACTTGTGACATTGCTGGTTTCCACTGAGCAGTGTGAGGGGTCTGTGCTCTGCAGTCAGACCTGAACGGGGTGAACTGGAGCTTTGCCTTCAGTTCCTTCCCAGTCAGGCATTTTTGGCTGCACATAGAGCTCAAGTTTCTTTCACAGTCAAGACAAGCTGTGGGGCACATTCTCCCAGGACATCCTCATGTCCCTTTTTAGCCAGGTTGCTCCTAAAGCCAGGCCAGCCCTTGGGACCATCACTATTGTCAAACATGCTTGCACTGTTCTTTTCCTGACAGAATCAGCCTTGAGGCACTGCCTCCCAGCATTGAAATTAATGGGCTATAAGGGAGAAAGCAGAGGGGAGAAAATATACTCTACCCAAGGAAGGTATTTCTTGAGTATCTCCTTGCTTGCTGTCCCAGACTCTAGATTTCAGTGACTGTAAGCACTAGGAACAGGGACTGATGTTCTTGAAGCTTTATTGCTATTGAGTATGTAACAGAATCAGCTACAGTTTAATGGGAAAAAAAAATGGTTTGCAGAAATTGCTATTCCTTTAATCACACAAGCTTGTATGTGTGTGTGTGCACCATTACCTTTATCTACTTCTAATGAAGATGGCATTGGATTGCCCTAATGTCACCTCTTTGTGGTGGGACATTGGTGCTAAACAGAAGTTACTACTAGGAATGCTTTTATTGCATTTTATGTGTTTATTAAAACTGTCAATAGAGTGGTTTTCAAAGGATGCAAAAGCAGAGACTGCAGAGGAGTTACTGAAGCATTATCTGAATCACCTTCAGCATCCTCACTTCCCAGGAGAAGGTTTGGTCTTGCTGGTGTTTGAATGAAGGCTGTAGTTGGGTACGTGAATGCAATATCAGATAAAGGGACCAGAAGTGAACTGAAAGACACTGAAGGCTGGGGAGTGGTTTTGCACAGTCTGGTATTTCAGTTGTGAGGTAGTTTGGTCTTGTGGATTGAAACCTCATTTGTTCACGAGGTCACTGCTTGGTTTCCCGCCATGGGGCTGATTTCCTTGGCTCCAGGGAGTCAAAAGCACTGGCTGTTGCTTGCAGGGATATATCCATGGAAGGGTCAAGCTAAAAGCCTGTTTGCACCAACTGTGCAGTCCCAATATGCTCCCCTGGGACAGGCTGGCCCCAGCAAACACAGCCTCTGTCCCAGGGAATAAGGAAGGGCTCCTTTTTACAAAGAACTGATGAAATGATGTCAAAGACTGGGAAGACCAGACAAGAAAAATGCTCAACTACTTAACGCTGCCGATAGCTGCTGTTGTTTTTATTTCCTGGGGCTGAAACAGGGCTATTTTGCAGAGAGTGTGAGTAAATCCCACACTGAAATACCACAATGAATATTAGCTATTAGTAATGCCTCGATAGAAACACTAGATACAACCACAGTGATCAAGAGGAATATGCCAGAGATGATTTCTCTGTTCCAGCAGCTAATGAGCTTGTTAGAGGAAGACACTATTATTAGCTCCTGCAGACCCTTGCAGCCTGCCTGTTCCATAACCTCCTGCTTGTGGGGGTTATTTCCAGCAGGGTTCATTGCAGAACATGGGGACCACATGGTTTCCATCCCGTGACACCATCCTGCAAAGCCCAGGCTGGTGGCCCGGGGGATGTCAGAGGTGACATGAGCTGTGCTCCAGGCTCCCCAAACACCTTCATGCACCTGCTTCACCTCCTTGGGCTTCATCTTTCTGCGTCTTTCTCCCACAGACGTTCAGCTACTCCCATGGGAAGATGCTGAGAAAAACCTACTGCAGTGGTTTGATTCCTGGGGCAGCCCTGAACTGCTGTTTAACAGGGCTGTGGCTCCAGCTGTTAATCCAGCCCTGCAGACCCCAAAGCTTCCTCTCTTTATACTGGGGTGAGTAGTAAGTGAATCCTGTGGCTGTGCTGGAGCCATGTTGGTGAGTTTCAGGTTGGGAAAGTCCACATGGGCCAGCATAGAATAATTAGGGTTGGAAAAGAACTCTAAGATCATCGAGTCTAACCATTAACCTAACCCTACCAAACCCACCACTAAACCATGTCCCTGAGCACGACACCTACATGCTTTGTGGACCCTTCCAGGGATGGTGATTTCACCACTTCCTTGTGAAGCCTGTTCCAATGCCTGACCACCCTTTCAGTGAAGAAAACTTGAGGCTGCTTCCTCTCGTCCTATTGCTTGTTAGCTAAGAGCAAAGACTAATCCATGCTTGTCTACAACCATCTTTCAGGTAGCTGTAGAACAATGCCATATGAGGGACAAGCTCAGCTGACAGGCGCCGCTGTCGACAGCCTTTTTGCAATCTTTGACTACTTTTGATTTCAGGGGGATGTACATAATGGCTTGACTTGAAAGCCCTTGGATGTGAGATTGCTCGCCTTCTTGTCTGGACAAGGTAGGTTCCTTTTCCTTAATGCAGCCAGCGTTGCTGGGCAGGGCAGCCAGGGAAATGAGATCAAAGTTCGGCCGATGCCTTTCAAAGCCACGGTCGTATCTTCTGATTGGGTTCTTAACTAAAAGCTGCACAGCCACCCTTTGAAAGTGCCCGGACCCCGGAGTAAAGGCTGCATTATGCGTGGGAAACACCGAGAGCAAATGCTTTTATCACCCAGAGCAATCAGGGCTGGCTGTTAGTGCAGCCTTAAGAGGACAAAAATTAGGACTGTTGATGCGGTTGAGAGAGGTTATGAGGTGTAATGGGTTTTCCTCTCAGAGGGGCAGAACCTGAGTGGGAACATGGGCAGCAGAGGTGAAATGGGACCTCCAGCGTGGGATGAACTCACAACCCATCCAGTGCAGCTCAATTATCCCCAGCACCATCAGGCCATGTACATCCTAAGGCTGGTCCTGCCTTGTTTCTGCGAGTAGCTTTGGAAGCAAATCTGTGGTGCTTACACCAGCCTGGCAAAGTCTCGCTTTGTGCCTTAATACAAAGCCAGAGTACCACTGTGTTTAGCAGAGGATGCTTCCAGTCTTTCCAGGTCAAATAGTTTGTGTGAAAACGTTTGGCAGCAAAGGGAGCTGCAGCAGCTCTCGAGGTTACGGGAATCAGGAGAGGGGCTGAGATACTGGGGTGAAATTGTGGACCTCTGGAGGCTCTTCTTGGCCCTGCTGCAGACTTTCTGCATGACATTAGTTCTACTTCTTTTTTTTTTTTTTTTTTTTTCCTGAAGAAATTGTTTTCATTTGCTGAAGATGGGGCCCTTCATCTTTTCTGGTCTTGGTTCTCTCTTGGTAGATGGAAAATGCTTCCTTTTCTCCAAAGGCCTCTCAGGATGCATGTCTGTTCTCACCACTGAGGTGCTTGCAGGCTGAGGTGATGAGAAACCTATAAAAACAAATCCAGCTCTCTCAGAAATGAAGAAAATAAAATGGGAAACAAATGTTCTCCCCATATTAGAATAAGCACAGAGGGATTGCTCACTCTGTTGAAAAAAAAAAAAAAAGAAGAGTAATTCTGCACATTTTGGTCTCCATTTGGTGTTGAACTGCACAGCTGTGAGTACTCCAGGGTGAAATGACAACCCATCCCCGAGGTCGCTCTTAGGAATACTGCGCCTTCAGAAAGACGACAGTTTTAAACAATTTGTTCCTAATTGAAAGAGGTCACATGAGACTGACTTTACAAAGTTTACATAACAAAGAGTAATTCTGTTAAGTAAAATGATTAATTCCTGTCATTGCACATCAAACGGTGCAGTTACAAAACAGTATTGTCTATGCTCGCGTTGCATTGAAAGCCATTTTCTCTCCAGTTTCCCTTCCCATAGCGCAACCTTTGGACAAAGCCTTAACTCTTTGGTGTTATTCAGCGGAGGAATTTGTGAATGGGAAGCGAGTAGGCTGCCAGGGATGTGTGAGATGTTACGGTGGTGTGGTGGCAAGCGAAAGACAACAGCTCTTTAGAGTGGACCCAGCTCACCCAGGGACCCGGCGCGATGAGAAATGCTTGCCGCCACAATGCGTTGGTTGTCGCCCTTCCTTGGCACAATGAGGCATTGAGGGAGACTCACAGCCCCAAAATGGCAGATTTTTCCTTTGAAATGCTTGCATGGTGTGTTGCACAGATGTGTCAAGGACCCAGAAGAGCAAATGGCTGAGTAATTTGGTGCTTGGATAGGCTGGAGGGACAGGGGTATCCTCACATCCATCACACTTGAGATTACAGCTCCATGGGGTTGCGTGGATGTTGGCTGTTCTAGGAGACTGAAAAACCTGGAAAGCCTCTGTGTGATATAAGCAGGTCTGATAGAAGGAGAGGTTTTGGTTTTGGAGAAGTTCCCTGTTACTGCTGTCCCTGTGTGTGGGGACAGAGATCAAACATCCTCAGGGCAAACATGTGCCTGTGGGTGCTAGATGACACCTTGCTGTCTCACTAGTCAAGGGGGTGGTCTTTGTCCCCGCAGACTGGAGAAAGGTTGGGATGCACTGGGGTGCTTTGCAAGATAAGTGCACGTGAGGCTTGGGATGGCATGAAAACCCACTGCTGGGTTTTAATATAATGTCTCCCACACACTATGAAATTTTCTGGCACTCCTCTTGCCTATTTGTCCCTCTGCTCACGTTTTTAGCCCTAAGACAGTCTCTTTCTTGCTTGGTAAGAGCAACAGAGAAAGGCGGTGCTGGGACTGGTGGGTGGACTGAGGACACAAATTTGTGCTTAATCAGGCTGTAGTTCTGCAGATCCTGAAATTTCTTGTTTGTTCAAATATTTTGAGATTGGTTTGTGTAGCCTGTAGAAGTGACTTTGCTGTAAGAAGTTATTCTTGCTCACTTATTCAACATAGAGCACTTATTAGCTCCCTTCATGTTTTTTCTCATTACAGTCCCTTTCCTTCCCTTTCTCCAACCTCCCCTTGGGTCTCTCCTTCCTTGCCTGTATTTCAATTCAAAGCCCTGTTGGAGTTTTCCATTCTCTTCTAGAGTTGAGTCACTGACTTTTGTCAACCTCCCACCATGGAGGGCACGGGGGAGGGAGAAGAGAAAGAAGAAACAGACAGAAATTGCTTCAACACCAGCCAAAAGCTGCATAAAAAGGCCCAAATGTTATGGCATCTGAAATAAAATCAAGCGGGAGCAAGCGCTGCCAAATCTCCCTTGAAATGCTGGAAATCTGGAAGTGTTCAGTTCAGTGCAGCTAAAGAGAGCTTTCTAGCCTAAATGTCAGAGGAGGGGTCGTATCCTGCTTTGCAGGTGGGATGTCTGTGTTCCTGGTCCTTTCCAGGCACAGCCAAGCTCTGCATCCCTTCCTTGCCGTGAGGGCATTTGCTCTGCTGAGAGAGGATGCCGTGACTCGTGACACAGTTTGGTGGCTTGATGGCAGAGCTTGGTGTGGCAGAGCTTGAGTCAACCTGTGGATGAGCAGAGGGTGGAGCAGTGCAAGGGGTGGCTGAACACCCAGCTCACCCCCAGCCCTGGTCCTGCCCTGGCACTGGGGCTGCTGCTACATCCCAGCGTTGTCTTCAGCCTTGGTGATGCACAGACTGAGCTTTGGTCTCTGACTTTCACAAAGCGCTCCCAACCGGTGCCCAGGCAGCAAGGGCACATCAGGCAAATGAATCCCCTGTATAGAACATCCAGAACCTCTTTTTTCCCTGTGTTTTCATGGCAACTGGTCTTGTTTCCAACTAGTGAGAAATCTGCCAAGTCTAATTAATCTGTCTGGGATGATGACAAGTTTCCCCATGTTGAAATCAGGCTCCTTTTCCTAGCAGGAAGCCTTGGGCTCAGCATGGCACCCAGAGTCCCAGAGCTCTTCTGGGGGCTGTGGGCAGCCCTGAACCTCACTGAGCACCTCAACTGTGGGTGCAAGGAGGGCTCAGATTTGGAATCCCTCACCTGCAGAACATCCCAAACTCTGCAGCCATGCAGAGTGGAAGTAATGGAGCAAAAATTCTTCTGTGTCCACAGTGAGAAGTCCCACCTTTCCCAGGTCTTTGCCTGGAGCGAGAAGAGTTGAGAGTTGCTCCACTGTGACATTTGAGCTAGGTTTTGTCCCTGCCTTCAGTTATCTTTTGGGAAAGCCTCTTTTTTCCCACTGACGAGTACTAATCTTCTCCCCATCATATCTCCTAAATAAAACACACCCTCTCCACCCACCACCTTGCAATGGCTTTTCAATGCCCCATGACAGACCTCTCACCATTTGCTCTTGTGGCACTGGGCTCTGAAACCTTCCATGGTAGGGGAAGGTTCATTTTGATATAAGTCCACTAAAATCTACTTCTGCCATAAAAGGCTATCACTGGCAAGTCCCAGGCATTTTCTACACCTCTTGCTATAAATCTAAGCAGTTTTAACTGTATTTACTTATTTATTTGTGCCACCAGCTAATCTGTTCTGTTGGGAAAGCAGATTTTGTATTGTTTGTCATTTCACAGACATTTTTCCATCTCTTTCATGTGCTAAATAACAAGCTCTCTAATGTTGCAATTCATTTTTCTCCATAAAAGTGTTTAATAATGATAGATTAGATTGGCCTTTCTGACAGATTAGATAGGTTTTTAGGTTTGGCCTTTGATGAAATTACAAGGGAGAGCACGAGGCGAGTAGTAAAAAACGTCCCCGTAGTGAAAGGTTTGACTTCTTATCTTCATAGATTAGCACCCTGCCTCTGCAAACAGCTTCCAGAAAGCTTAATGAGTCTGTGGGGACCGGCTGTTATCGGGAATAGTTGCTCTCTGGGGACTTGAAGGGCAAGGAGCAGCCACTTTGATTTAATGAGTAAAAATATACTGTGCTGCCCACTGCAAGGGCCATTAACCAAAGGAGGCCATGGGCTTTCTCACTGCTGCCTCCTCTCCCTCTCTCTCCATGCACACCACATTCCAACACATTTTGAGGAATCCCAGTACTGCCAGTGCAATTGGGATGGGTAAAGGTTGGTGGTTTAACCACTCAGTTCTGTCCATAGCTGGGTCCAGCCAGCCAGGAAAGGGACTACAAGACCTGGAGTCTGGGACAGGGCATGAATGGGCAAACCAGGAAGATTTCCATCTAATAAAAAACACCTTCTGTCCATCATGGTCTCTCTCTGCCTGCCTCCAGGAGCTGGGTGGAGATCTCAGGAGCTGGGAGATGAACAGACCTAAGTGCACCCTACCCTTGCCTGTGAGGGGTGTGACACTGTATGTCACTAGTATGAAAGGAGACTGGGCTCCAGAAGGATACCAAGTGGGTGGGAAAGATGGAAATCAAATCCCTTAAAAAGTCCTTCTCAATCGCAAAAGTGTTGGAAGGTCTTTGGAGAAAAAGTTCTGCAGAGAGTCTGTGATGCACAAAATATGGTCTGAGAATGATGCTGGCCAAGCGTTTCCAGGAGGAGCAGGGATGTTTGGATTGAGCTTGTAGAAGCTGTGGGTGAGGCACCATCCAGAGCAGAGTGTATGATTTTGGTTACCCACCCTCAGAGAGTTGTAGCTGAAGAGGTTGCATGGGAAGGCTGCATGATGGGGAGGCAATGGGGAGTCTGTCAGAGAAGCAGCTAAACCAGCTTGTTTAGTCTGGCAGAGATAAAGGGTGAGAGGGTGGTCTCTATAAATACACATTTGCAAAGCAAACCCCATATTTATTTACATTTTAATTAGATCAGTTTAAAAATGGGAAACCTGGTAGTTGTGGGGTTTTTTGTTTTGTTTTGTTTTTGGGTTTTTGTTTGTTTGTTTTGTTTTGTAAAAAAAAAATACAGTAGGGTTCACAATCCTTTCCACATCTCAGTATCCTGAAATTGCTCCATTTTATAGAATTTTTCTAGTGTTCCCATTCACTTTTATCTCCTTTTCCAGACAGTCAAGTTCACAGGCAGCAGGAGGTTGTGGAAGGACCAGAGGGGTGGGTCCTGCCAAGGAGAACCTGTACCTACAAGAACTTTGGGGAGGGATATAGAGTCTCCAGGTAGAGCCTACAAATCTTGTGTTTCATGGCTGTGTTTGCTCCTTGATAGCTGTATGTCCCAGTGAGCTCCTCAACCTGAGGCCAAAATCCCTGAGGCACACCTTCCTACACAGACTTTTCAGATCCCCAAATCTGTCCATGGCTTCCTCCTGCAGCAGGGAATATCTCGTGGCTGTTCCGCCACTGGCTATTGCTTTTATTTTTAATTCACACAGAATGTTCTCTTTTCAATGAATCAAAGCCCTAAAGACATCCTGGGCCTTTACACTGTGGTTTCAAGGAACAGCCCTGTCCTGGAGGGGCTGCAGGACTCATCTCACCCAGCTGGATGTATTTCTCATCCAGTGGAAGTACCACAGCCCTGGGGATCTTCAGTAGAACTGAGCTGGGCACAGGGCTGGGGAAGCTTGACTGGGATGTCGACAGGATTCTCTCCAAGTACAGTAGGTGACTTTGTTGAGCAAGGATGCCACCTCCCCATCTCAGGAATGCCAGTGTCTCTTCTTGTTTTGACCAAAAGAATGAAAAGATCAGCATCAAGCATGTGCAGATCTCTGAAGCTGCTCTTTCCCTGGAGCTCCCACCCACCGAATGCCCCTGGGGTATCCATGCAGGACGTTTCCCTCTGTGGGAAAAGGAAACATGCCCTGCTGCAGCACAGCCAATGTGCCTCCCCGGAGAAGGCACATTTGTCCAGCTCTAGGGAAGCACCTTCTTTATTTTGGAAGTGGCTGCTGTGCTGCATCCCTGACGCCGCTTCCAGCAAAACAACTCGCTGGCTGACTGCTGGTTGTTGAAAAAAGTAGCTTAACAGCATCACCAAGTCCTTTTCCTCTGGAACAAGTTGGCCTCGGGGCTGCAGGCTCAGTTTCACGCTGGCAGCAGCCCCCGTGCTCTGAGAGCACTTGGAGAAGCCCGGTTGTGCCGAGGGATCTGTGCCTCTCCCCCACGCTCCCGGACTAATTAGAAAAGGCTTCAAACTTCCCAAACACAATGATGTCCCTGCAATCTTTTTCAAATAAGCAATTTATTTTAGAAATAACACCTCAGCCTCGGGGACCTGTTATCAATGCAAGTGGTTTTTATTAACTGCAGAGCAGGAATCCTTCGGGGCGAAAGCACGAGCTTTTGGAAGGCTCTGATACACTTCTAATTTGTACTTATTTATTTATTTCACAAAAGGCATGAAAACTGAAAGGCATCCCAAGGATTATTTTAATCTCCTTGCCATACTCTGGGTATTGTTTGTATTCTGGGGAGATCACTTCAAATTTCAGCACTGTCTTCTCATACAAAGGATATGTTATTAACATGCATATTCTTTGGCAGCAGATCCACGTGCTTTTTGAACCAGGAAGGCATTTTTTATCTTGCTTTCATTTGAAAGGTGGAAAAGCTGTTTTTCCATTAGGGCAGATCATCAAGGGAAATAGTTCAGGCTGGAAGAAATCAGTCACGGGAGTGTCAATTCAGCTGCACAGGGCCCCAGAGGAAAGCTTGGAAGAGTTTGGCTCTGTCTGGACTTCATCTAACACTGCAGACTGTCCAGGCCTGATGGCTCTTGGTGTGGAGGGTGACATCCAGGGAGCCTGTGAACATCTGTGGTGCAAGGTGAGGCTGGTGTCACTGGACTTGGCACGGAGAATGAGGGACTAAAGCACCAGCTATGGACTTTGAACTCGTGACATGCGCTGGCTGAGACGAGATGCTTTTGGCAAAAGAAGGGATTCAGTTCCCCTGCAGCCTGGGCTGACATGAGCTCCCTGTAACCCACGCCTGCCTCATGGAGGTTGACCCTGCTTGAAGGCAGAGTGCATTTTGGGGTAATCTAAATTAGCTGCTTTCTCTAGACAGCAGCCTCCGGGCTTTTCTGCTGCAGCAGGAGGATCAGCGAGGGTGGAGGAGCCGTTTTCTCCAGCGTGGCTGGATCCAGAAGGGAATTTCTGTCTGCGGGAGGGGTTTGGAGCAGAGATGCAGCACAGCTGCACACAGCTCCTGCAGGCACCCCAGGAAGGGGCTCTGAGAGGGCTCTGCCTCCCCTGCACTCCTGGACACCCCCCAGTGTGACTTTATCTTTTGGCCTAAACACTCGTGCAGCTGTTTCGCTGCCCGCGTTGAGCCTGGAACAAACACGCCTGATAACGTCTCACTTTGGCTTTCCCAAATGTTTGTTGGGAGGGATCTTGCACATCACCTTGTGCTGCCAACCTCCTCTGCAGCCAAGAAAATTAACGGCCCCAGCAGGCTCCGTGTCTTTCCCCACAGAAAGGGCACAGGTGAGCAGGGAAGGTGCCAGCGAACAGCCAGAATTGGGTGTCCTGGGAGAAAGGCTGGAGATGTGTCCCCTTTTCTCACACGTGCAGGCAGTGCCCTCTAGTGCTGCTGCCTTTTGGACAAAGCTGGGAATATTAAATAATGAGAAAAACTGCGAGAGGAAAACCCAGGATCGAGCTGGTGGCACAGACAGACATAAATCCCTGAGTTCTGCCAGCACCCCGGGCATGGGGGCTGCCCTTCTACCTGGAGGAGCTGCATTGGTGCTGGCCATGGTGACCAATAGTGAGGAGAAACTGGGGCCACCATGAAGAGGGCCCATTCTACACTTGGATTTCCCCCTGGAGTCACAGAAAGAACTGGAATGTGCAGATGATGGGGGGTGGTTTTGCAAGGATGTCCTCTCCTGGTGTGCCTCCTGTCCTCAGTGTGGTGGTGAGGATCCCTGCAAGCTTGAGCCATATTCCCTTTGGGAAGCTCTCATACAGCCTGTCACACTCTGCTGCCACCAAAGCACTGTGTTTCAACCAACAGGTGACACAGGACACAGTCAAGCTGCTGATGAAACACGTGCCATTGGCATAAATAGGCAGAAAAGTTAAATCTGTTTTGAATTAGGAAAACAGAAATCTTAATTTAGGTTAGAGACTTCTTTTGTATCTTTCTTCCTTTTCTTTTTTTCCTCTAAGAAATGCTTTTTATTGTCTTGCAAGTGCTAAACATTTTATTGCTTCATTTTCATTTCTTGATTGCACTTTGTTTGCTGTTGGCTCCCGGCTCTAATCAGCTCTGCTTTCCAGAAGGGAAAAATGCTTCTTCTTTTTCTGGATGCATATATGTTTAATGAAAAAAAAAAAAAAAGCCAAAATACCCATCCTACCTCTGGTTTGAAGGAAATTTTCATCGGTACCTCTGGGAGCAGGCGAAAAGCTTTTCTATTCAACACAATGAGAAAGAAAATTTGATCCATATGATTCCACACAGCCCCTTCCTTCTTATTTCTGGCAGCATTCTCAGAGGATGCCTTTTATCTTCATATCATCTTGGCTGACACAAGCCACAACCCATGCACTGCTCTCAACACACTTGAGCACGGTCTTGTTGCTGAAAATGCCTCCCATTTCTCAGGCAGGGAGTGTCATTTATGACTTCTACCCCACTGGTGTCTGGGCACTGAGCTGAAAGCAGGTTTCTCCTGTGTTAGTCGATGTAAATACACACAATTAAAAATTGCTCATTAATTCTTAGAGCTGGAGAGAAGCAGGAATGGACGTACCCCTGGCACAGTCCCTTAGGGCAGAAGGGGGGCCAGGGGAGCTGCTGTGGAAAAATTGCCTCTTCTCTGCCTGTCTCAGCTATGCACCTTGAAGGCCACAGCTCCAGCTCGTGGCCCTTCCACCAACACAGTTCATGCAGCGACCTCAGTGCCAGCTGTGAGGTGTCACAATCTCAGCAGGCTTGTCTTTTGTCTTCTCCAAGTTCCAACTGACCACATTGTCTCCACTGAGACATTCTTTCTGAAGCTTAGGGGAATAGATTAACTCTTTGGTTGAGACATAAATATCCTGGTCTGGTACGGGAAGAACAAGAATCAGGGTTACCTCTCCCTGGGACACAGTGAAAATCTGGGCACAAGTGCACAGCCAGAAAGTAACTCTCCTTCCTTTTAGTGAGTTGAAGTTCTTAGTGAAGACTCATTTTTCCTTAACTGATATTTCACTGCTGCAGTAAATGATCAATTTCTGTTCCCTGTAACCAAGGTCAGGTGTGAGAGAATAATGGTCTCCTACCCCAGCCTTGCACATCGTGTGAAAATGATTTATTGCATTTCTAAAAGAGGATGCTTGACATTTTGAAAATGCAATGTAGTCCAACAGTAATTAAGCAAAAAGCAGGCCGCTGAACAATTGATTGCCACTGTCAGCAAAGCCTGATTAACTCAGATGCTTGAAGAACTGTTTCTGCCACCTATGAATTAAAGGTTAGTAATTAAATTTATGGGCCATAGCCACTGTCTCTGGATGGTACTTCACTTATAAGCATCCCAATGAAGAATAATCAGATGGGAAAAAAAAATGCAGGTTGTTAACTGCAAGGCTCTTTATTGAGAGACAGTGAAACGTTGCTGAGGACTGACATAGGGGTATCAGCCATTGTGTGATTTGCCTGAGGTGGCCAGCAAAGAAGGGTGTCCTGACAAGGTGATGGAGCCTTGTTCCAGCTGAGAAGCAGGAGCTTGGCTTGAACAGGAATTTTACTTTGAATGGATGAGCATTAACAACATCTCTCCCCGCTGGAGCCTTCAAGGTGGGTTCCTGATCCACCAGACTGATCCACAATGTTGAACTTGATGCAGAAGTCACTGGTTGAGTTCTCCCAGTGGTGGGAGAGGCCAGAGGGTGATTTTGTAACACAAGCTGGTTATAATCACAGCTGCTAACAGGGAGTTTATTTTTGGACCCACCTGGTGAATGTGCAAGCCAGATGACGGACAGCAGCTGCCATGAGAAATCACTGGGCTGTAAAGACAAGGGTCATCTCCATGTTCCCAAGGCCCCACATTTCAGGTCCTCCCTTGTGCAGGCTGAGCAACGTGAAAGGCTTGTTGGAATTTTCCATCCTTTAAAAGGACTCTTATTTAGGGCTTGGGTGTTGGGGGTTTCAGGCCCCGTTTTATGCTGGGGCTGTCTCATCTGGGACACACTGACCCCCAGGGTAGCCAAAAGGCAGGGTTGTACCCAACCACTGGGTCCTATTGCTGTGTGACAAGCATTTCTATGAAACAATAATTTGGGGTTTGAGAAGCCATCGTTTTGTACTGATTCATGCAAACTGTACCTTCATCACGAAGGTTTATGGAGTGTTTGTTGAGAATAAGGAGGTTCTGGGAGATGCCTGAAGTTCTGTTCCTGAGCAGAAGTTAACAGATGTTGTTTGATTGCTTTGACAGTCTTAGGCATTGTTTTTGCAGCTCTTTTCCCACCACTGGGCTGTCATTCTTCATGGAAGCAACTTGAATTTAATTGCAAGGCTACGTCAGACTCCTGCAGAAGCACTTTGTAGTCTCATTTTCACATTATGATGAAATTGGAAAGGAAAAAAAAATCAATGCATAATGATTTCTGCAATCTGCCATCCTCTTGGGCGAAACTCATCCACAACAAAAACCCACTTCTATGAAGACCCAACTCTGCTCATTACACATTTAAGATTTCTGCAGCCTTTCCCCCTCCTCCTGCCAGTCTTGGCAGACACATTTAAAATCCTGCTCTTCACTGACAGCAAATGACTCCTGATTTCAGCAGCTGGAAGAGCACTGCATGACCAAGCTCATGCTGCACCTTTACTGTTATTTTCCCCTCTGTGCATTCAGAGGGTGTTTCCACAACACTTGGAGTGTTGATCAGGAAAATTAGGATTAACAGTCCCTTGTCAGTGTAAACATGTAGCCCATTGGGGCCCAAACGAGCCCATTGCCGCCAGGTTTGCTTTAGCATGAATTACCTCTCCTGCTGATTGCATCTCTTTAGCTACCAATGCTGTTTTCTTTGACCCAAACCAGCCAAAATCTCATGGGATTTTTGATGATTTGGGATTAAATTAGGTCAGGAATCTCATACTGCTGGCTTTCAGACTTTCTCCTTAGGCTCTTCCTAACCAGCACCTGCAAGGAATGCATCTTTCTTCTGCATCTAAGAATGGGGCTGAACCAGTCTCCTTAAAAAAAAAAAAAAAAAAAAAAAAAAAAAAAAAAAAAAGGAGTTTTACTGAAAGGAACAGGAAAGGGATGAGAAGAATTGCTACCATTAACTGAACAAAGTAAGTCTAAGGGGGAAGGATGGTTGTTAGTACACCAAGCAGTTAGGACAGTAAATATTCTTTAAAGTTCCTGCCTTTTAAAAATATATTTGGGCATGGCAGGAAAGTGAAGTGACATGACCTGGACTGGGTGGTTTGCAGATGTGGTCTGGTCTGGTTGTGGTTCATCTTGTGGCACCCCCAGGACCACTCTGCCTGGTGGCATTGCTGGTGGAGCTCCCTGATGGCACACAGAGCTCTTATCTCACACCAGAAGAACATGAAGGTGTCACGGTGGGGCAGACAGGGGTGGCCAGGGCAGCAGCATTCACTCACTCAGTCTGAATGAGATAAATAGGCAGCAACTCATCTTTCCATGGGTTTGTACACATTCACACAGCCCTGCTGAAAGGAGAACAAAGAGTTATTTATGATGTGTTCTGAAATATAAATTATATCAAAGTCAAAGCTCAGGGTAATTGCTGCTGAAGTAGATCCAAAGGTTGGCATTATGATTAAATAGCTCTGCTGCCTTTAAGGGGAAATCTAGTTACAGACAAACAACATGGAGGTCAGCAACAAAATATAATCCAATTCTTAGCTATGAATTAATGAATGTGCTTTAGATTAATTTAAATCCACAAAGAGACTTTGTGTTGCAGAAATATTCATTAGGAAGTTTACCAGATTATTCCTCTGGCAGGGGTTCAGCTTTCTGCGCTCTCCAGGTGAACCCACTTCTCACAAAGCACGAGAAACATGCTGCATTTCCTCACCAAATGCATCTGGTTTGGTTCTCTGATGCTTTCCCCCCACTGCAGATGACCTGTGCAATGCCTGTCACTGCTCCCCAGGCTCTGCACAGGACATTTGCAGTGTGCACCAGCAGGATGAGAGACTGGGGGCTGTTTGAGCTCAGCTTGATTTGGTAGCAGTGAGATAATAGTGAAATGGGACCAAAAAACCCTGCTGGAACCAGGTGATAGCTTTCCACCTTTTGCTGTGGGACTGTGGCCTCTCTGCAGGAGAACACAGGTGTGAGTGGGGCTTAAGTGTGTCCCTGAATGTTTTGTGGAATAATGAAGCTCTTTCCAACCAGTGCTTATGGGGGTATGTGCTGGAAATCTTTTATTTTTGAGGTTGTTTGGAACCTTTTCTATGTGATAATAGTCTCTGGCCACCTTCCTAAACACGCAGGGAAAAGAGCTGATACAGCCAAGGACCATCCAGGGGAGGAAAGTAAAATGCTTGCAGTGGTCGCAAGTAGGGACGAAGTGGGGACAAGTCACACCAGTAGGTTCACAGCCCTGCCAAGGGGTGCTGAGCCCCAGTCCTGCCTCCAGGAACGGTGCCAGAGTGGGAAGGGCCCCTCGACTCACCCTGGAGGGAGCTGGGGCTGTGGGGACTGTGCTGGCAGGACATGAAAGCAGCTCCAACCCTGCCTTGGCTTTGCTGTCCCAGTCGTGGTGGAGGAGGGAGAGATGGCCAGGCCAGAGGGGCACCTGCTTCCTTCCACCTCCTGTGAACTTTATTTGCTTCTTCCCGGTGCTGGAGGGATTTATGATGTGCCTTTATGGGGGTGGAAGGCTGTGCTTGAAATAAGATGGACAGAGCCCTCTGTCCTCACTCAGAGCTTCCATGGCTTTGGGTTGCAAATCAAACCACAAAGAGTGCATAGGGCATGCAGCACCTCCTTAGAGTGAAGAACTTAGATAGCTTTTTGTTTTCTGTCTTTTTGGTTTTGTTTGTTTGGTTTTTTGTTTGTTTGGGGTTTTTTGTTTGGTTTTTTTGTTTGTTTGTTTAAATCAGAACACCTTTTTTCTTCTTCTATGGCTTTATATGGCTTGTTTCAGAGAGCTGCCCCAGCCTTGGGTAGCCTCACCCTTCCCAGACTTCTTCTCCAGGTGTTTTTGCTTTGCTGCAACAGTGAGATCCTTTATCACAGAGGCCAACAAGTAATAACTCACAAGCTGTTTTTGGCTTCTTTTAGCTCACAGTCAGGAGCCTGGGTGGAAATGCTTTTATTGTGGACAAGTTGTAGCCATTAAACTTGGACTTTGCCTTCCAAGCACTGAGGTAATTTCTCACCCCTAAGTTTCACTCATTGCATATGGTGGGGAATCAGCTGCAGCACTTCAGGATGCTCAGGCCTCAGGATGGAAACACTTCCATACTCATAAAAGGTGATTTCCAGTGACCATGAGTTCAGTCATGGGGTTTCTGGAAGGCTCTCTCTTCGTGGAATATGAGCTTGTTTTTTTTGGTTTTTTTTTTTTTTTCAAGGCACTATTCACACCATCCCTGGGATCCCTGTGGAGAGGCCACAGGATGAAAACTTCTGTCCTGGGGTAAGGAAGCAGGTGGACTGGGGTAAGTATTTCTTGTGTAGCAGGTCTGATAGGTCAGAGAGAAAGATTCATCGCTGGCATGAAATGGTACAGCTCAAATGAACTCGGATAATATCTGCTTGAAATGAGATGCTCCAGTTTCCAAGCAGCAGGAAAAACAGCTCAAGTTGCTATGCTGAAGCCTTTCTGTTTCAGCAGTAAGAAAGAAGCAGAAAGGGGGTGGTGAAGGCAAGTCTGCTTGTGCTGCTCTTGGGGATCACAGCCCTGATCGTCCCCTCTGAGATTTAATTCATTTTAATTCAGTCACAAGTTCCAGCCTCCCTCTTTCCGGGTGCTGGGAATCATTTGTCTGCAAGCTTTACCAGAAGATTTCCTCTCCTAACCTAAATACCAAGATAGCATTTGAGTTGTGCACCTGTTCCCAGCAGAAGCATTTCACTCCACTTCCGAAACACTAATTTAATATCCTGGCAGTCCCCGGGACAAGTGTGTGTGTTCCTGTTATCAGCAGGTATCTGCTATCTATCACCTAAACATGTTAGAGGGTCAGCATGTTATTTGTAACCCCGTCCTTTAAAGGGCCCCATGATGGAAGGAAGGAGTAGTGTGCTGATGGCCAAATTAGATGCTTGATTCAAACTGAAGTTTATGATAGGACTCCCATAATTTTGAAGGATTTTGGACTAGATCTATACTAAGCAATAGAAGTAATCTTTGATTAAAGCTCAGACTGCAGTGAGACGAAACACCAGGAGTGTGAACATTTAAAATAAGCAGCACACCATAATAAGTTCAGGAAATAGATGTTTTGGGCTTATGGAGAGTCTTCAAAATCCATTAAATTAATTGAACAGGAATGAAACTAGTGACTCTCAAGGAACAGATGCAGCAGAGAAACCTTGGCCACTTAGCTGTTGCTGTACAATTCCAGCCCACTCCCTTCCCACTCTCCAGAGGACAATCTCTTGGCACAAAGGCCACTGTAACCACGACCTGTATGGTTTGGTGCTGGGGCTCTTACAAGTCACTTAACTGGGAGGTAGAGAGGGAAGCAGAGAGACTGTTCCATGGAAAACATGTCAGTTTGAGGTGCCTCGCCTGCAAACAAAGCGTTCCCAAAATGTTGAGTGCTTTTCTCTCCATGGGCACTTGGTACCTGGAGACCTCGGATGAGATTTTCACCTCCCCTGCTGGCAGCCCTATCAGGACTTACACTTACTTCCCGTGTGTTTCCAGGAGAAATTTTTGTCCTGGAGGATAACCAGTCGAGTGGATGGGAAAGGCTGGAGCAGCTGCTGGTGCAGGGAGCACATCTGAAGGGCCTGTTGGGCTCTCAGCAGCTGCCAGCTCCTCACCAAAGCAGCCCACGCTGATGCCTTGGTGCCTCCCCCAAAGGGCATCTTGCACCCCCTCTGGTACCCGCCCCTGGCATCAGGGGACAATCCCTCCCATTTCTGGAGCCTGAAGCTGCCAAAACGCTCATGTTGATCAAATGCAAGAGTCTCCTTGGCGGATTTGCGGGCTGCGGGCTCTGTGTGTGTGTTCACTGACCTCTCCTGGCCAGACCCAGGATGCTCGGCCGGGCTGCACCAGGCATCTCGCAGCCGGCTGGGAACCAGCTGCCCCGGAACACCTTCCCTGGGAAAACATTCCCGCAAATGCAAAAAAAAAAAAAAAAAAAAAAAAAAATGTCTGTGAGGAAACCGGGCAACCTTGGAAAAGTTAAAGAAATAAGTGTATGGAAGAGAGGAGGCAATCCAAGAGGTTATCACATGTGCTGGTGAGGGCATCATTGCCTGAAGGAATCTGGTAAACCTCTTAGCTGCACAGTGTGGGACCTTTTGTAAAACGCTGCGTGAAAATGATTGCTATTGTGCAATTGTAGTAAGAGTTCAAATAAGAAGCAGCAGTAGTTTTCCTGACAAGATAAGCCCAAAAAAATCTCCACAGTCTTATGGATTTCAACAAATTCCTCTTATTTATGTAACCACCTCAAAATAACTCATTCAACAACTCATACTTCTCAGCTGAGTGTTTCATCACCTGCACCTCACAGCAGAGTTGAGCTGTAAGCTGAGAGCTCACATTTGCTTTCAGGAAGGGGGCAACACTCACCCCTCTGCTCCTCCCTGGCAGAACAGTGCTCTAAACAGAACCAGATCTCCCTTCTCAATCTGCTTTCTTTTTTTTTTTTTTTTTTTTTTTTCCTTTCCCCCTGCTGGAAAACACATGGGATTAGCTAAACCTATAGCTTAAATATTATAATTAATTGGTGCTTTTTGATTTTTTTTATATGCTTTCTGCTGCTATGCTAGAAGTGAGTTTTCTTTGTGTGAGAAAGCCTTTGTTTGCCTGAAACAGGCTTTTCCCACCCCTGCATAAACACCACTTTGAAAAATTGCATCACAAAACCCTCAGCATTGGGATTTTACAAAAAGAGCCTGAATGGCTCCAAACTTCACATAGCTCTGCAGCGGGGAGAGCGTGGCTTTCATCTGACAGGCTGTTTAAGGATGGTTTGACCTCTCTCTTCCTTTACATGCTGGGAGTTAACTTCTCCTGTAAGTGTCCAGCATAAATTATTTTCATGCAAATTTGCTTGTCAAAACTACAAACAGACATTTGATCAAAGGTCAGCTCTCCTTTGTGTTCCTGTTTGATATAGAAATTTCTATTTCATCTTTGACTGTCATGGTCAGTTAAGGGAACTGTAGCCTGATGGGAAATTAGTGATGCATTTCATGTCCTCTCTCCAACAAGGCTTTTTCCCCTCCTTACATATCTTATGGGTGTTCTAATTTGAATATGTTTTCATTTTTTAATGGAATAGTTAAATTAGCTTTGAAAATGTAGTGGTATGACACTGAAAATTGTCTGCTTTTTAAACTGAAGCTCAATTTACTGCCGTTTGATACCCTGGGAGCTGATCAAATAATTACTATTCCCTTATTGCCAGCTTTATTTCATGCTTAACTTGTGGATCTTTTTTTTTGTGTGTGTGTGGGGCAGTGCCTGAAGAGCAGGAATTGCAGCAAAAGGGAGGTTTGGGAAAGTTTTGTGTGCACTTCTTGGGTTTCCTTGGCTCTGCTGTATCCAAGAGAGTGCAGGGAACCTGGAGCCCCCTCAGACCTCTGTGAGCACAGCAGAGGGGTGAGCGCTGCTCGTCCCAGCACTGGGGACTTGGGTCCCTGAGTGAGAGATGCTGCAGGGAACTGGCCACACTGAGACTGGGGATGATGCAGGAAGTAGCTAGGGAATGAAGGCAAAGCTCCATCTCTATCCACACTGACTCTCCCAAGAGATACTTTCTTCTTTCCTTGAAGCAGTTTCACAGTCTAACTAGTCTGCTCCAGGTTGTCCAGGCTGTTTGGCTTTCCAATCCCCTCCAAACTGATCTGCCTCTTGACTAACATTCCCTCCTGTCCCCTTAGCTTTGCACCTCAGTCCCGTGATGAGATTTAACATCAGGGCACCTTTGGGAGGCAGGGGAATTTCATTTGAGAGTTATGGCTCTAGTGCTAAGTCTCCAGAAATGTAAAAGAATGACTCCCAGGAGCTTTCAAGATGCTGAATCTGCAATTTGCTTAAAACAGTCAAAGAGGCTTTTGCCAAAGCAGGGAATTGAGCACAGCTCTTCCTGGGGCCAATACCTCAATCCCCATTTGTCACTCTTCTGCAGCTTTTTGGAGCCCTTCACAGTATGTAAAGACAAGCCCATGTCTAAGTCCTTGTAGGCTTAAAGCCCTACTGCTGTGTCCCTTCATTAATCCCTGTGCAACTGCACAGATGTGTCTGTGGCTACAGGTGAGATCTGAGGACCAAAACCCAGCTCATGATGAATGTTCAGCTGTCCAAACTTAGAGCCACTTTGATGAGTTCTAAAACCCAGCCCCCTTGGTTTTTGCTGACATGCACCATGATTGCTACTTTAAAAAAGCACTGGAGCCACAAGCCTGTCTAATGAGGTGGGTGACATAACTGGGTGTCACTGTGTATCTGGGAAATGGGAGGATGCATTTTAACCTTAAGAGAACGTTGCCTTCATATGTAAAACTACTTAAGGCCAAGGCTTGGAAGACCTAATCATGACAGAGCCACTGCCTCCTCCTCCCCAAGCAGCTCCAGCTTGAGCTCCCAAAGACCTGAAGTTCCTGCTGTGCTCTGAGCTTTGCAAGCCTCTCCCTTCCACAAGTGTTTCCTGGTGGCTCTGCTGGAGCAGGGTGCCCACAGCTGCTGACCATAACTCACACTGCTAGGCTGTATCCCTTCTCAGCAAAAAGCCTTTTAAGCAATCTCTTTTCTCCTTTCTTGTTTCCCCTTCTGTTACCTTGAAGAACATGAACTGGCCCCTTTGAGATGGAGGTGGACATGAGGCAGCTCTGATGTGCCGAGCCCTCTTTTGCCAGGGAAGACTTTGTCCTTCCTCAATGTCTGGGACCACGTCACCTCTCATTTATCCAGAAACTTCTGCCTGCAAAGTCCCAGCTCTCCCCATCGGTGACAGTGACACCAGATGGCAGCAGTGGCCTTCGGATCCAGCTCTGAGTGAAGATGCAGGTGAGTGTTTCTCTGCATCCCAGATATTTCCCTCTGTGCTCTCCTTTGATGGGGCTCGATCAGCTCCCACACAGGCCATCAAAATAAACTTGCATCGAGTATCTGTATATTTGTAGTTGTTTAGTGTGTCAAAATAACACTCAGACTCCAACTTAAAAACTCAAGAAAGAGAATTCCTATCTTGAGTTGTGCTTTAATTAATTGTTTTGTCATGACTTTGATGCTGCACTGACAAGTAAAAGCAAAGACTGTGATTTTTGAAGGTCATGGGGATTTTTGGGTGCCTGGTTAAAAGTGATTGTTAGCTCTGACCATCTGCTTTCTGAGGGGCTCCCAGTTGATCACTCTGGATTTGTGGCATCCTGCATCTTTGGCTCTTGGCCTCAGGAGGCTTTGGAAGATGTTGGATGGCTCTGGCTGCATCACCACAGAGCCTCCTGCCTTGCTGTGCCATGGCTCCAGTCTCACCACTGCCCATCCTGCCTACCAGGTCCTCTGTAGAGTTGGCATTGAAACTGTGGCATAGGACAAAAGCTGGGCCAGGAGGCCACAGGCTGTGGGGTTTTGGGATGCACTTACCTAACAAACCTCCTACGCAGGTGTGGAACATGGGGCCCTGAGTGTGTTTTCTTTACGATGATTCCCAAATATTTATTGATTTCTAATTTGTTTTCTTGTTCTGGGAGATCTCAATTTACCTGTTAGCCACTAACTGCAAACAGAAAGAGAAAATACCCAGCTTGGGTGATGGATTGCTCTGTGTGCTGGGGCAGTGAGTGCCAACAAAGAGAAAGAGCAGAGCTAAATCCCACTGGCAAGGGGAAGACCTGTTTCCGATGGACAAAAATGGAAAAAGCCTGGTGAGTGCTCCAGCAGTCCTGCCTGGCTGGACAGGCTGCCTGGACATGCTCATTCCCTAGATTTTGTAATGGCATCAAAGCTCAATTAAAGTGGCACTAATTAATTCATACTGGCACACTTTAAAACAGGGAGAGTTTAAGCAGTCTGGAAGTGAGAGTCATTTGGTTCAACAGAGGAGATGGTCTTTTTTAGGTTAAATAAGAGAAATCCTGCTGGGTTTTTTCTCCTAGATACTAATAACTGCATTTTACCTTCTTTGCTACTCACACTGACCTGGCTTGCAAACAGAAATAAACTATTACAGCTTAATTTATGCAGGGCAGTGACCCTGCAAGTAGCAGGGCAGGAGATCTGGGTTCATCTTTCTCTCTATTCATGCCCCAGAAGCTTGGGAAAATTCAAATTAAAAAAAAAAAAAAAAAAAACACAACCCCTCTGGAGTCTGGAAAATCTCATAAATGCCACTGGTTGTGGATCACAGGGTTAGTCACTTCATCTGCCTCCACTACCCCTGAGCAAACCACTGGACTGGTCTCACCAGGCAGAGAGGGCTGGACGCTGCTTTCGAGTTACCGGCACTTAGAACCAGCTGTATGACCTGAAAACAACTGCTGGCACATGAGGAAAATTGTGGGTGTTCACAACTGAAAGAGGAGGTTTGAAGAGCAGCAGGGTTGTGGCTTTGCAACTTGGGATGCTGAGAAGGTGCTGCAGCATATTGCCTTGTAATAACATGAAGCAAAAGCTCAGCAGAAAGTCTGTGAACCAGATAAGATTGATTAAACAATTTCTAACCAACGGGGTTGCACATAAAAATTTTATTAAAACCTCAAGTGCTAAATTTATTTCCTGGGTCTGTCACCACTTTTTTTTTTTTTTTTTCAGTAGTGATAATTACTACATTAGAAATTAAATGAACCTCATATACTACATCTTTCAGACCTCCTAGGAGAGTTGTGAAAGTGATTTAGGGAAGTGAATTTGCTATTGTGCCTAATCAACTTACAGTAATTGTCACCTATAATTTTAACTTGACTGCTATGTGTTTAACCGGAAGCTTTACCTTTGTTTTTTTGTAATTGAGCTTCTCTGTGACTGTTTTTCTGCTTTCCAACCACTCCCAAAACCCACTGACAGAAGACAAATCATTGCATACAGCTATGCAGTCAACAGCATTGCTGTTTGCTACCACCTTGGCTTCTTACATCAACCTGATGTGTTGCAGCGTCAGGTGATTTTCCTTGAGAGACCAGAAATGTATCTATGTGTGTGTATATATATATGTATATATATCTATGTGACTTCATAGATATATGACCTCCTTGCCTGCAGGAGGGCAAGGTTTCTTGTGGGTTTAGGGAAGATGGCAATAATTATCAATGTGAACACCCTAAATCTTAGTACTGATTTTTAAGCTTCCTGGATGCTTGTACAGTATCAGATGGAAGAATGGGACTGCTTCTGACCATGCTCATTCAATACTGCAATATTTGCCCCCTCTCCGGAGTCACATATTATATAAAACCTGTTAAATTTCCACTGGGATCAGGCCCTCCCTTTTTAGAGAGCCTTTTATAGAGCCTTAAAGATCCAGAAAGGCTATATTATGTTGATGCAATTAAAGGAGGTTATTTGAAACTAGTTTATCACTGTAACACTCACAGAAATTACTGTGCTTGTGTGGCTTTGCACTGGTGTTCTGGAGCAATGTGTGTGGAATAGCAGTAACCTTGTCCTTGAATAATTCATGTTGTTTGTCAGCCACTTCTTAAGCCTTTCTGCTTAACCACAGAAGATTAGCATTTTTGTTGCCTTTTTTTTTTTTTTTTAATCAAAGGTTTGGGACAGGGGAGAAGGGAGAGCGTTGGTTTTTTAAACTTACTTTAAACACTTCCCCAGGCTTTCAGTAGGAACTGCAGCTATTCAAATTGGGATATTTTGGTCTTAGAAGCATTTTAGCTAGCTCTTAGGCCTGCTACATTATACAACTTTCTAGTAAATCATGAATAAGTTGAAAAGCTATAGAGCTTTTTTCCTAATTTCTCAAGAGCCCTTTTACTACCTAATTTGTTTTCATCCCATGTTATCTACTGACTAACTCTAATCAACATTTCTGGTATTGTTCCAGTCTGCAAGTGTGGGAAGGTTTGGTAGGTAATGTGTGGCAGCACAGGGAGGCTGGAAGATCCTGGCCTTGAAATGAATATTGCTGGCTGGAAATTGGACTGCAGTCATTACGTGCTGGAGTTCTCCTGAGCTTTGTCTCCGAGTAAGGATGCTCCACTGGTGTAAAACAGCAAAGCTCTGTCAGGTTCTGAAATGATGCTGAGCTGCAGTTCAGAAATACTCGGCCTCAAAAGTCCACAGGACGGAGGTAAAAGCCAAAGGTCTGGCTCAGATCAAAGTGAGGGGGGAATGCCAGCCTTGGCAAATGCAGGGTTGGTGTGTGTTTTCTTTGCTTCCATCTTGGGGTTGCACAAAGGAGTGTTTGGTGGTTCTCCGTTTTTTTGTTTAAATTAAAACCAAAAATTTGAATGATTGGTCCCATTAAGCATCCATCCTGTACACCTCATGGAAAGAGCCCAGCAGAGGGAAGCCAAGGGGTTTGCCATACCCCTGGCTGTTCAGATGATAACATGAGATATTCCACCGAGACCAGCCTGGTCCCTTGGCTGGGAGCTCCTCCTAATGGAGAAGTCACTAACCAGTGATACAGCCCCCTTGACTGTCTGTGGATCTGCACCAGCCCTTTGTGTCTGAGCAAACTGGAATCACTGGCATGCAAGAGCAGCCAAGTCCTGCTGGCAAGAGCAAGTCACTGACAGGGAGAGTGTTCATGCTGTTGTGCTGACAGATTTAACAGAGAAAGGCTGGTGTGTGCAGAGAGCTCTATGGGCATTTTTGGTGAAGGAGAGGTTGGAGCGAGATCCCCACTGCAGGAAACAAATTCCCTCTCTCTGCAAGGCATCTCTGCTCTCCACTGTTCTGTGTGTTCCCTTTACTTTCCATGCTCTTTTTTCACTCTGAGTCTTCCTGACATACCAGGTGAGGTCTGGCAGGGATGAGGTGGCAGATACCAGCACAGGGCCACAGCTGTGAGTGTGGAGTGCTGTGGTGTGACATTCACACCTCCTGCTGGCACTTGCAGTTGGCTCATCTCCTTTTTGCCATCGCTCCTCCTTTTGTTTTCCTCTCTATGCCGTAACATTTAAGAAACAAAAACCAGGATGCTCTCGAAAAACCGAATTGCTTTTGGAAGAGACTTCCGGGTTAAACCCCACACTTTGCAGCGCAAACTTTCCAATCAAGCTAATTTTTCAACATGCTGACACTGAATTTCTCTTCCTCCCCTCATTGACGCTGTTCAAGCCTCTTCTCCTGGAGCTGCATCTTGCTCTGCTGTGCACAGTTGCCAAGAGCCAGTCCACAGCTCCCACCCTGAGTGCAGCTGGAGTGACAGCCCCAGCTTTCACACGCTGTAGTCGCTGGGGAGTGTCTCTGTTCCTGCTCCACTATTAGGTTTCAAACCTCCCTGCTGAGTAGCTGTCCTCAAGTCACATCAGGTAAGCTTAGCTATGCATTGAATTCAGGGAGTGGAACTAATCCCACCTTTCAGCTGGGGAGGAGAACAATGAGACAGGGAGCTGAGCCTGGCCCCTGGCTCAAAGGTAAGGGGTTTAATATATTAGTTGAAACAGATGCTTTGCACTTTAGCATGTGTTGTATCTAATTCCAGGTCTCTGTTTAGCTGAATGACAGGCCTATATATTTTATGGGAAGTACGTGCAATACATAGTGTATTACATAAATGTCAAAATTATGTATATTATGTTTAATGTATGTATGCTTCGGTTCATTGCTCCTGACAGGAAAGCTGTAATGCCAGGATCAATAGTCTCCATATAAATTCAGGAAGATAGAGAAAACTATTACCATGAGTTGACAGAAGCCATCCTCACAAATACAAGCCTTTGCTTTCCCAACTGTTGATATTTCAGTCACTGAAAGAATTAAGTTTTGCCCCCAGTTTAATCTCCACTACTCTGTGGAGAAGTGTTTGGCTCAGAGTGAATTTTCTCCCAGAATTCCCTTTGCCTCAAGGGGACATTTATATTGACTTTGATAGAACTGGGTTTAAATTTTTTTAATGATAAAAAGATGAATTTTTATTCGGATCTGAATTTATAAAATCCTTATTTATAAAGATTTGAATCTTTTAGCTGAAATGAGTGGCTATGCTAGCTGCTAAAAATGGTACTTAATTGTCTTACCAGGTCCCCAAAGCACACTTGCCATTTTCTTTGGCAAATAGAGGAAAATTTTAATTTCCCCTAATTTGAAATGGAAGAAGAATGGTGAATGAGAGGTGCCCTGAGATCTTGCCTGTACAGCACATGCTAGAAATGAGAACAGGCTCTGCAAGAAGGAAGTGGCAATAAAATGACTTTCCCTTTTAGCATTTATACTACGGCTACAATTACTAAAGAGAAGCCATTTCAGAGTTCTTCATGCCCATGACAAGCAAGTGTGATGAACCTGAAAAATGAATGAATGTCCTAACTCATTTTCCCTTCCCTTCAGTTCCTGGGCTTCTTGTGTTGCTGACAAGCTTTCCCTTCCCGTTTGTTTGGAGCTGCAGGAGCGCAGGGCCATTTCCCAGCGGGTGGAGAAGCATTTCCCAAGCCGGGTGTGGGGAGGGGTTGCTGTGTCTGAAGGTGGCACAAGGAGCTGATGGGCACACAGGGCCCAGCCAGGCACACAGTCACTTCGTGCATTTGCTCTCTGGCTGATCAGCAAAAGTTTCGTTTTGGAGGCACAACCAGGCTTTTTAAAAAGTGCAGATGTAGTAGTGGTGGATCCTCAAGGGTGAGTGCTTTTCTGGTCCCCAGTCTTGGATTTTCTATGGGAATTGTATGTCCTGTGCTTACCTGGCATGTGACTCGGGACAAAGCCTATTGGTTTATGGTGAGTTCCATGCAAAGGGTGGGGAAAAAAAAGGGAATCAGGCCCTGTGATATTTTCACTGTGCATGTGCTGAATGCCTTGTCCTGGGGTGAAGCAGGGATAGACTCCAGTGCTGTGAACTGCTTAGCATATGCCATGCAAAGAACACTTAATGGAATATCACTTATCTACAAAAAAAAATCTAAAAGGCAACAGCATCTCAATTAAGGGGGTCAGACTTCTCGAGCTGAGCATCTGACCTAGCACCAAAGTGCTACATAAAAATCCCCTGTATGTGTATCCTTTGAGATGTGGCCTCAAAAGCTGAGCTTCCCAGTCCCCCACATCCCAGATAGTTGTCTTGGCTCACAGGCTGTGCAGGCTCTTGGCAGACCTTGCCCTTCCCTTCTTGACTCAACTGATGGTCTTTGAAACTGGTCACAATCTCTTCAAGATGTAGCTGATTTCAGATTGTTGTAATTGTTGATTCATTTTTTACTTTCCTCCTAAGGAGAGCTGAATGCAAAAACTCGTATGGTTGGAACAGAAACTGTTGTGGGGAGCTCAAATGGGCAGTAAATTCAGAACAAGGGGCACAACAGCTGAGAGTGTCTGCATTTCAGCACAGCACAGTCCCATCCTGAGCATGACAGATAAGAATCCTGATTTTCCACTCCAGTGTGGCCTTCAGTAGTTGCTCTTAAATTTGTGTAACAGACCAAAAGAATTAACTTTAAAATATGAATGGATGTTATGGCAGGATAATACAGGTAACTATATATAAACCTCTACTTTTATATATATGTCAGTTTATCAAACAAGCCTAGGGATGTTCTGTAGTTGAGGCAATGGTATTTGGTGTAATTTTTAAATGGTCAGAATTGAAATCTTGGAAACCCTTCACCTTGCCACTCAATAGCAAAAAGTGAATGCCCTGCCAGCTCCAAGTATCATATGAACCATTTTATCTCAATTATTTTTGCTTGGAGAGCTGTTCTTTATTCCAGTGGGTTAAAGAGCAGGCATGTTGTCTCAGCACAGTTAAATCCCACAGCTTATTACCATGAATACATAAGCTCAGAGGATATGAAAGTGTTCCATCCAAGAGGATATGAAAGTGGTCTGCCCAGGGAGAGTTCAAGGCCCTCTTGTATGTGGAACACAGTTCCAGGCTTTAAAGCTGTGCTGTGTGTCAGGACTTTCAAAAAAAAAAAAAAAAAAAAAAAAAAAAAAAAAAAAAAAAGTGCTTGAAATACCAACAGGAATAGGTTGCCTGCAAAGAAGCTGGAGGTAATTCAGTCTTGGTGGATGCTCGGCAGTCCCACGTTTTCTGTCGGCAGCCTGGGCTCGGGTGCACACCTCTAACACAGCCACAAGAAACTTAAGGGTTCTGGTGTGTTAAGGAAGAATTGTCACAAAAACACCACTAGAGACTTGACAAGTCAGAACAGGGCTCACACTCTGCTGTAACTGAAACAGGGCTATTTCCTTTGAGATAGCTATTGGGTCAGACCTGCTGAAAAATGAGGTTTCCAGTGGGATCAAAACTGAGCCTCCTTTTTCTTCTCCCTGTGTTGGGCAGAGCAGTGAGATCCAGCAGAGTGCAGATTTCTCATCTCTACGCAGGTTCCCCAGCCTTCTCTCTCAGGCTCCCAGCAATCACACACTGCTCTCGCCAAACTTTATTTTGACAGTGGATGAATGGGCATTTTGTTCTGAAGTGGCTGCTCCAGGATCCATCACCGTCACGTCACCTAAACGACACCAGTAACCCTCACTTTCAGTAGCTGCTGGGACTCGCTGACAACAGCAGAGCCCGTCATTCCGAGATTAAGGAGGGATTAGCTGTGCGATTCCAGCCCTAAGAGAAAGGTTAAACACTTTGGGAGGAGGAAGTGCGTGTGTGTGTGCGCACATGTGCCTTCCAAAACAACAGATGGCTTCAATAAAGTTGCTCCTGCTGCTCGGAAGTGGCACTTCTTGACATTAACAGAGCCATATCTCATCGGGGTTCTTGTTTCTACCAGCCTGGCTCAGCAAGGCTGAATCCACTGTCTGGTATGGGGTAATCAGGAAAGGCACTCCGATATCTGCCCCATTAATTGCCCCCTGCCACTCTTCCCTCTCTTCTGATGTAACGCCCACTGTGCTCAGTGTGGTGGGATCGATCGGCTTTGAAGGGCAACTTTCCCTAATGATCTGCAATTCCCCCTATTTAAACCGCAGCCAGAACTGTCTTTTTAAGGATTCTGCAAGAAATGTGTGGATTTCTTGGAACCGCTAAACAAAAACCTCTCTGCTTCAATCAATGGATCAATGTATTAAATTATTGTGCGACTAAACTAATGTGCCCCTTGGTGACAGAATTGCAGAAAATGAGCAGTGTTTTATGCATTAAAGACTAACTGGTAAAAGATTGTTTTTCAAGGTTAGATTGTTCCACAGTGAATATCAAGATTTTTCTAATTAAAATATGAGGGGTTTTCAGAGTGAAGCCGCATCAGTTCCTTTACTCCTCATGGAGTCACAGCACAAATTAACAGGTACAGGTAACTGAAGAATTGTAAATAGTAATTGAGACATATTTGGGAGATAGCAAGTAATGCTCCTTTTTTTTTTTTCCTTTTTTTTTCCTGGTCTTGTATTTAAATTTTATAGTTAAACAATTTTACTGGAAATTATTGTGAGATCATTTTGGTGGGATTTTTGTTTGTTTGTTTGTTTGGGCTTTGGTTTGGGTTTGGGTTTTTCTTTTGGTAAACTCAGGAGTCATGAAAAACGCCACCTTTCTAATGTTCTCATGAAAAACTATAAAATCTTGTCAGGCTTCTGCAGCCCTTAGTTTCCTCTGTTTGGGCTATAGCATATATGTGGGGGGATGCTGGCCCTTCCTTTCTCTGCTATCTTTCAAGTTCTCAAATATCTGAAAAAAAGTTTGTATTTTGTCCTGAAAATTTTTCCTTTCACTCTTTTCTTTCTTGGGCTCATGACAAAGACATTCTTTATTCTGAAGGCAGGGATCCCAGAACACGCAGTGCCAGTTCTGAGTTCATAAGGGGGGGAACGTTTGTAGTCCCTTATAAAGGACAGACATGGAATCTGTGTTTCTTATCAGTCGATATTATTTGACTTTTATTTCAAACCCTAGGAATATCAAGTGGGAAAATTTCTCCACCAAGTGTTTTCAGCTGTATGTTTTCAAGCTTTATCTTCAGGAATGATAAATTAGGTGTGAAATTAAAGCATAAGTGCAAGCATCCCGGTCCCTCAATAGCAAGGGTTTCAAATTCTTGCAAAATCTTAAAATGGTACCAACAGTTTCAGTGCTTTGCTGATCAGAAGAATTAAAAAGTACCAAAAAATTATTAAAATGCATACCAAGAAATATTACAAGATAAAGGAATTTACGTGAATGTATCTATTCACAGCTCCCTGTTGTCTCCTGGCAAGCCCAAATCCATGAAATCAAATTATTTGATCAACTGTATGCAGTAAATTAGTGGCAGCACCAAGCCAAAAGCCCAATTTTCTCACTTCTACGCTCAAATATTTGCCTTGGTTGCTTCCCCAACAAAACAATGTCAGGAGAGAGAAGAGAAGGATGAAGCAGAAGGAAAGGGAGATGGAACTCTTCAAGCACCTTGTAATTTCTGAAAAACAGAAATATTTGTGTGTGTAATGCAGGTGCCATTTATCATGTGAAGCTTTAACATGGGGTGTGACTTCCATGGATTTCAGAGCAACTTGCACAGACAACACATCTCACTCTGCCCTCCAGAAATCCAGATCTCTGGACTTCCATGGGAATGCTACTCAGTTCTACACTCTCATGAGTGCTTGGGAGTGCTAATGGAGGTTTCCACAGATGGGAGGGGGTGATGGTGTTATTACACTCGAGAAAGGCTTCAGTGCAAGTGAAAATACTGCTACTGATGCCTCTTAAAGCACATCTAAACCTATTTGTATGGCAATTTATTTGCTCTACCAGAAAACATACAGAGATAAGCTATTTCGAGAAAAGCTTGTGCTCCAAAGTGCTCGTTCAGTGTGGGATCTGTATTAAAAAACATTCTACATTTGACTTGTGCATTTTGAACACTCATCCAGCCCAGCCCACACTGGAGGAAATGAACTGTATCAGGCAATGTCATTTGCTAAAAGGCAAGAGTGGAGGAATTCTCCAGCCCTTCGTTTTATATTTCTAGGGACAATTTCACAGGCTGTGCCGTTGCCGAGCGGGGAAATTGGAAAACTGCGGAATCGATTTGCAGACGTGAAGTTCTATTTTCTTTTACACCTCCTTCATCAGGGCCTCCATCACCTCCGAGCTGCGCGGCATTATCGTGGACAGCAGCCTGGACACCGCTGATAATTGCTGAGCCAGGGGAAGGCTGTGCCTTGCAAGTGAAAGCAAACCCAGTCAGATGGCACTGCCTTTAAATTCGTCTGCTTTACAGTGCCAGTCGTGTACAGAGGCTACTATTTCTGAGGGCTAAAGGGGAATTTGTTTTGAAAACATTATTTAAATTGGTTTTGTTTTGCGTTTGTTTTCTCTAGCGAATCTTCCCAGCTCAAAGCTGTGAAATTGTGTTAAATCTGTTCAGAGTAAACCCACAGAAACATACAGGACTTTGCAGTTCTTCCTTTAATTAATTATTTTGTTAGTTTCACAAAATAAAAAAACCCACCAAACTTCTTCCACAGCAAACTTCTGATAATGTCTCAGTCCCTAAGAAGATCAGTGGCTAATTGCTGCAGAAAACAGGAAAAGCTGGTGATTATCATCCAGTTGACCTCTGGGATGGAGAGAGAAATGTGCTTTTGATATTAAAGCTCATGGGCTACAAAATGGTTGCTTGCGTGCTGGAGTCGTTCAGCTGCTCTCCATGGGATGGGTACGGCTGGGTGACTGCCCACGGCGTGTTGGGGGAACAAACCCTGGGGAAATAAAATAATATTCCTGGCATAATGAGCGTTCAGACGAACTAGCTGATTATTGGTTTTCATTGAAGGTCAATTCAGCTTCACACAACTCCGGGTCTCACATCCCCTCACTGCATCCTTGCAGCATTAGGACGTATTTTCTTTTCCTTTTTTCTGTGCGTCTGCACCAGTGATGGTGGTGGCAGCTCTGCCCAACCCACTGGGCCGCCATCTCTGAGCGACACCTCCACTCCTCTTCGGGAAGGGTCTGCCCCAGGAACTGCAGCTCAGCGTGGACAGATGAATTGCAGGAACTGGGGGGTAATTTATTTCTGTGGAAAGGCCATTTCAGCCGGTGGGCAGGGAACAAGCTCCAATATTCCGGGACAAGGCGCTGGAGGTATCCCCAGCCCAAGGGCCCAAAATGGCGGCTCACCCTGAGGCGCCAGCCGCCTCGTTGCTACGCGACGGGCAGAGAACTACAACTCCCATGCACCCCCCGGGGGAGCGACTACATCTCCCGGCAGGCCCCGCGCGGAGAGCCCGCACTACATTTCCCGGCAGGCCGCGGGGTTGGGCGGCCAATCGGCTCGGGCGTTGCTGCGGGGTGCGCGGCGGCGGTGCCGGCGGTGACATTTTTCTGCCGGGGCCGCTGCCCGAGCGGGGCCCAGGATGGCAGCGCTGGGAGGTTCGTGAGGGGGGCCCCGGGGGCTGTGTGGGGTGAGGGGGGTATGGAGGGGGGCGGTGAAGGGGTTTGGGGCCTGTATGCTGGCAAGGGGAGCGCCATGTGAGGGGGAGTGCGGGATGGGGGGGGCCGTGAGGGGTGCCCGGGTGAGGGGTGTGGGGGCAGAGGGGGGTGGTGTGAGGGGAGAGAGTGTGTGCGAGGGGGCTGTGCTGTGTGAGGGAGCGGGGAGGGGTCCCTCAGGACCCTTCCCCGCTCCCTCACACAGCACAGCCACCCGCGGTGTGAGGCGAGTTCACCTGGGGTTTTTGAGGGGCTTCTGTGAAACTGGGGGGGGACAGGAGGAGCGACTCACAAATTGACGTGGAGAGCGTTTTGGGGTGATGTTCGTGAGGGGCAGAGTTAAAAATTTTGAGGTGCGAGAGAGAGGGGTGTTAATGGGGGGGAGAGGGGGGGGAAGGGATTGAGGCGGTTTTATGGGGTAAAAGCTGTAATGTGTCAAGGGTTAAGCGGAAAATATGGAACGCGAGAATGAGTGTTCCCAGCACTGGAAGCTGCACTGATAACATGTGCTCGTCGCCTGAGTGACTGGCACGGTCAGGGAAGAACAAATTTGCATCTTTTTTTTTTTTTTTTTTTTTTTTTTGCTGTTAGAAAGTGAATGAAACTCTTGTGCAACAGTAAACGCATCAAGGTTCTTGTACATCAAAGCTTTGCTAGGTAGGAGGCTTTGGAACTGACCTAGCAAAGTGTTATTTACTTGGAACTGGTGATTAACATTGTTTTTTAACAAGTACAAATTCTCCCCCTCCCTGATGATTGGTTGGTTTCAAATGTTGGAAACATTGAAATTATCAGTAAGGATAAGGAAACTCTCCTGTTGTAGATTTTTACCTTTAACTATTTACTGATTTGCTTGAAAAAAACCACAAAAAACTGAGTGCTTTGAAGACTTTTTCTAACGATCCTTTGAAGAGACACTGATGATGTTTGGCCTCATTCCTGCTGTGGGAAATGGGTGCCCAGCAGCAGATCCCTCCTGGTTTATTGTGGCTGTGCTCGAAGCTGTGCCTGAATTCTGAATAAGAGAAGTTGCAGCTGCTGTGTAGCACCACGAGTTAGAGTTTAAACCTCCCATTCATCATCACTGATCTCTCTCCTCTTTGCCCGTTTGTTTCTCTCAAATTTTGTTGGAAGCTCTCTCTGTTGCAAGTCAGCAGCTTTACCTGATTTGCAGCTCTTGCCACCTCATGTTTTTCTTTTGGGCTTTCCTTTGTTGTTGTTGTTGTTGTTGCGTAAAAATTTTGTCGCTATTACGAAACAGGTTTTTGTACTTGAGCTGTTGCTCAATTTTCACTTTGGGATTTACTTCACTGGGCTTATCACATGTTATTTAGCAGCATGTGCTCCACTAAATACCTTTCCACAGTGATGGGTGAACTCCTTCATACCTGGGCAATTTAAAATGATAATTGTATTTCATTTACAGAGAAAAGCATGTAACTGTAGATACAAATTTATGTGAGTTTAAGTTTGTTGCCCAACGTAGTAATTGTAAGGCTGTTTCTTCATGAGTCTGTGCTCAAACCATCACTTGTGTAAGGCAGGAGCCAGTTCCTGTTTCGGTGTGAAGTTAAATATTTACATACAGACTTGTGTAATTGTGGGGTATGTTGGAGACTGATATTATTCCTCTGCATTCTGTGTTTTTGTTTTTATTTTATAAGTTAGTAAGCATTGTGATTCTTGACTTGATTTCCCTCATCTCCAGTGAAGTATCATAGATATGTAGTACTTGTATTATTTTCCTTAATGTTAATAGATATAATAGATATAATTTTATAGGTTAATGGCAACTGACATGTACATTGTGAAAAGGAAAAAAATAATACTTGAGGTATCTTTTTATATTTACCCTTGAAATAGGGTAAACAGATAACTTTGAGGTATCTTTATATATTTACCCTTGAAAATATTAGACTTGCTGTTGATGGATGTTGACACTGAGGAACTGTGGAATAAATTTGTGCTAATTTTTGGTCATGTATGGGGTTTTTTGGCATGTGGTAAATTTTTTTCAAGGTTGGGGTTTTTTTGTTGTTGGTGGTGGTTGTTTTTTGTTAAACAGTTTTTGATTTTGCTTTGTAGAACCAAGTCAGTTTTCACAAACACTGAACGGAATTCCTCCCTCAAACCCAGTCAGCAGTGGAATGGACCCCTTCCATGCCTGTAGTATCCTGCAACAGCTGAAGACCATGTATGATGAAGGACAGCTGACAGATATTGTGGTGGAAGTGGATCATGGGAAAACATTCTCCTGTCACAGGAATGTTCTTGCTGCAATCAGTCCTTATTTCAGGTATGGCAGCCCATTGCTCTAGTGGTGATCAAAACAGAATTAGAACTTGTTTTCATTAAAAGAAAATTAAAAACCCCTGCACCTGTACTAATCTTCTGTGTAATTATAGATAATATAGTGCACCTGGCAAGTAAAGATTACTGTTCTCTTAAGGTCAGTGAATTATCAGTGTCTGTTTGCCAAAGGAAAGTCTCATCGGAGAAAATGTCACACAACTGTAAAACAAACAAAACTGCCTCCAATTGTCTTCTTTTAAAGTTACATATTTTAACATGCTGGGGTATGCAGACGAAACAACTCGTTGAAAGCTGAGTGCAAAGACTCAAGGTGGTATGTCAAGAGCTTTGCTTGTAAACTGAGTGAATTTTAACATAGGGTTAGTGAGATAATTAAGCAAGAAGTTCCAGCTCACTGCTTTTGTTTCAGTCAGTCTAGAACTGATCTTAAACTGTCCTGTGTGGATACCTAAATGTAACACCTGTAGTAAATGTATTTGGGCTGACGTGAGGACAAACACACTGGGATCAGCTGCACAGTGTAATTAATCTCATACCTGTAGTTAAGAGGTAATTCCAGATAAACTGCTGAATGTTCTTCCTCTGCAGATCGATGTTCACGAGCGGCCTTACCGAGAGCACCCAGAAGGAAGTTCGGATAGTTGGTGTGGAAGCAGAGTCAATGCATTTAGTGTTGAACTATGCATATACCTCCAGAGTAGTGCTGACAGAGGCCAACGTCCAAGCTTTGTTCACTGCAGCCAGTATCTTCCAGATCCCTTCCATACAAGACCAGTGTGCTAAATACATGATCAGTCACTTGGACCCACAGAACTCCATCGGGGTGTTCATCTTCGCTGATCACTATGGTCATCAGGAACTCAAAGACAGGTCACAAGACTACATTCGTAAAAAGTTTCTGAGTGTCACCAAAGAGCAGGAGTTTCTTCAGCTGAGAAAAGACCAGCTGATAAGTATCCTCGACAGTGATGATTTAAATGTAGACAAAGAAGAACACGTTTATGACAGCATTATAAGGTGGTTTGAGCATGAACAAAATAAGAGAGAAGTGCACCTTCCAGAAATATTTGCCAAATGCATCCGTATGCCTCTGTTGGAAGAGACATTTTTAGAGAAAATCCCTCCCATGTTTGCACAGGCGATGGCCAAAAGCTGTGTACAAAAGGGACAACCCAGTGCCAATGGCTACACACAACGGCTTGGAATGACCGCTTCTGAAATGATCATATGCTTTGATGCTGCCCACAAACACTCAGGAAAGAAGCAAACAGTGCCTTGTTTAGATTCGGTCACAGGGAGAGTGTTTAAACTATGCAAGCCACCAAATGACTTGAGGGAGGTCGGAATTCTCGTGTCCCCTGATAACGATATTTACATTGCGGGTGGTTACAGGCCGAGCAGCAGCGAGGTCTCCATCGACCACAGAGCGGAGAGCGATTTCTGGATGTACGACCACTCTGGCAATAGGTGGATTCCAAAAGCTCCTTTGCTGCGAGCCAGGATAGGCTGCAAGCTGGTTCACTGCTGTGGAAAGCTGTATGCCATTGGGGGGAGAGTCTATGAAGGAGATGGCAGGAACTCCCTCAAGTCTGTGGAGTGCTACGACAGCCGGGAGAACTGCTGGACAGCTGTTTGTCCCATGCCGGTGGCAATGGAGTTTCATAGTGCTGTGGAATATAAGGATAACATCTATGTTTTACAGGGTAAGGTGGTTTGGCTGACTCTGGCATTTTGTTGGAAGTGGGGAGTTTGCGGTCTCTGTGCTCTCTTAAGCACCTTGGAAAAACCCCTGGGGCAATGGGATGGGGGGAAAACTAGGGAGAGCAGTGGGCAAGGAAGAGGGAGGTTGCTGCTTTAATTCTCATGCCCTGGAAATGTGTCACAAAGTTGTGTTGAGTTATTGCACAAATGGCAGTTTTGGTGGTGTTCTAAGTCAACAGGATAAAATATTGCTGTGAAAATTCGGTATTAAATCTTTACCTGGGTGAAAGGCACTAATGTTGAAGAAAAGATACTGTCCCATGAAAAAGCGCTTTACATTTTATTGGGCTAAAGCTGTGGAAATTCCTGGTGTCTGTTTTTGGTGACTTATAAAAGTCAATTAATAGCTGTAGGTCTTTGTTTCCTGCCCTACTCTGCTTTCTGAAATCATTGTAGTAATTAGAAAGAGATAAATAGTCATTCTTAATTAGCTCTGTTCCTTTGGTCAGTAATTACAGTACTGCCTTTACATCCTTCCTTCTGGTAAGTGATCAGACTTATTGGTGTATTAGATATCGATTCTTAAATGAATAAAAAAGATCATTATGGCAATGGATCAAATAATTTATTCTTCCCTTTATTTTACTTATGGAGATCTCACATAAAATATGTATTTGAGTGTGTGATGAGCCATATACAGCCTTCTCTGAAAAGTGCTGGACTGCTTTTTGGGGCTGTGGTAAGAGGCCCAGGAAGTGGAAAGAAAGAAAGGAGGAGGATGAGGAGGTGTCTCAGTTACCACCCCTGTAAACACCTGTAGAAGTTGGGCTCTTGGATCCATACCAGCTCCCTCTTTGGGTCACTTTCCATCCGAAGCTGGACCACAGGAAAGAAACAGGATAGGGAATGCTGTAAGGTCCTTGTTATTTACCAGGAGAAGTCAACCTGATTTCTTGACTTTGCATTCCAGGGTTTTCGTGTGATTTACAGAGTTTTCTTCCATTGTTTCTGTATCAGGTTTGACTCTTGTTGGTTGAGGCTTTAAATGATTCTGTTACATGAACAAGTTCTCTCAATGTCTCTCTCTCTTGGGTCAGACGTGCTTTAGGTGGTTAAAAGGAATGCCGAACTTCCAGTATCTACAGTCTGTAGGTGCTGCTCTGAGCAGTGAACAGCAGAGGTGTTTTATAACCTCATCACAAAGCTAATGATGAATCAGTACCTTCATACAGGTATTCACCTGGCCTCCTTTTAAGCAAATCAGCCTAAATTTGTAACTCAGCCACCTCATATGAGTAGCTTCAAAATCTGTGTGCAGTACAAGGCACAGGTATTTGCTCAGGTTTAGCAGCTTTGAGCACTGAATTCTGAGACTCCCCGGTCTGTAGATGACACGTGAAGATGTTAAAGAGTGAAATAAATGTACTTCAGACATTTCAAGGCAGCTATCTTATTAATTGTCCTGAATTAATAAGCATGGTTTAGATGTAAATTAAGGGTAGCTAGGAAATATGTAAAACATTGTGGTTTTGATACACTTCAAATTCCCTTTTCTACAGCTGGAATAGAAACTCAAAGTAGTTTTTACTCATGCTGTTGATATTTTTGTAATGCACTTGAAAGCAAGCAGGTGATGGTGCTGGGAGTGTTTGTTATGGGAAGAGCATTTCTGTCTGTGGAAGAACACACCCGAAAGCTTGATGGCCGCAGAACTGCTGGTCTGGCAACGAAGCGTAAGTTATGTTCTATTTTTCCTCTCTCTTCCCAGGGGAGTTTTTTCTCTGCTACGACCCTCAGAAGGATTACTGGGGATTTCTGACCCCCATGACTGTGCCTCGACTCCAGGGCTTGGCGACGGTGTACAACGACTCCATCTACTACATAGCTGGGACCTGCGGGAACCATCAGCGCATGTTCACCGTGGAGGCCTACGACATCGAGCAGAACAAGTGGACTCGAAAAAAAGACTTCCCCTGCGACCAGTCCATTAATCCATACATAAAACTCGTACTCCTCAAAAACAAACTCCACCTGTTTGTCAGAGCTACTCAAGTCACTGTCGAAGAGCACGTTTTCAGAACCAGCAGGAAGAATTCGCTCTACCAGTACGATGAGGTCACTGACCAGTGGCAGAAAGTATACGAGACTCCAGACAAGCTCTGGGATCTAGGCCGGCATTTTGAATGTGTTGTTGCTAAATTGTATCCGCAGTGTCTTCAGAAAGTTATTTAAATTCCTTTTTTTTTTTTTTTTTCTTCAGTAACAGGCCTTAGTGATTTCAGTGGTAATTTGATGCTAGAGAAAACATGTCTTAAAAGAAAACAAAGAAATTCTGTCAGTATTTATTGTAAGCTGAAACAGACAGTTTTTTGTATATGGGGATGGGTGCTCTTTAAAGGTTGCAGTCTGGGGAGGGAATTGCTGGTTCAGTTTCATTATTTACTGATATCTTCCTGGGAAATGAGAAGGAGGTTACAAAGTGCAATTATCAGCATTTTTTTTCTGGTAAACACTTAATCATGTCATACTAGAAGGGTGTTTTGGTGGTAAAAGCAAATTAAGTGGAAGAGCCAGGATAACTATGCACTACAGTGAAAGAAAATCTAGCATTAATAGCTAAGGATGTCCAAGATGTGTTGAAGTGACTTTTCTTTTTTTTTCCTCTTTTTTTTTTTAATACGGGTAAAATTTGAGGCAATATCACTAAGTTTTGTTGCTTTTTGTTTTTTGTTTTTTTTTTTTTTTTTTTTTTACTTTAGATTGGAAGTACATAGGAATGGTAGATCCTGAGTCATAATGATCTGTTCTTTTTGTACTGTTTTTGATGTTCGTGATTTGTTTGTGCACTACAATTTGGGAGAAAAGCTCAGTCAGATTTGGATTGTGGAGTATTTTTGCCCCGGATGGAGGCCTGTTCATATTGTTGTACCACTTGCTGTCTGTGGACTTTTGTTAAAATTGAGCTTAATGATAGTGGGGGAAAAAAAATCCCACACCTGTTTTTTGCCACGTAGATGTAGTGCTGTAAAAACATTTTTTTTTTTTAAACACTGATTAAAACCTTTTTTTTTCATCCCATAAAGGGCTTTAACCCAAAAGTTGATGGTGCTAGTACATTTTTAATACTTGTTTGTCTGAAATGGGCCAGCCTTCTGCTACTGACAGCCTGTTATTTTTCATGGAGTGTGTGTCTGTCTTCAGGCCCTGTCCTGTCATCAGATTGTCTTTTCTAACATAACATTTTTACTGCAGTGGTATTCTTGCACAGAATGGTGACAGGATATGGCCTTAATAATATTGGTTCTCTTTTATTATTTTCTTTTTTGTGTGGAGTGTTCATTCTGTCTCCACTAAAGTACAGTGCTCTGTGCAGAGTTGGCGTGTGCTCCAGTGATTTGGAAAAGTGTGGCTTAACTTTACGAGTTGTTTTTTTCTCTCCACAGTCAAGCCCTCAAATATCTTCTCTTCCATTCTGATCTATAATGTGAAAAATTGCACTACTGAGCTGTCATCATTATCCAGTGTATTAAAGCAAAATCAACAGTAAGTGTCCATGGCTTAAATACTCTTAGAGAAAATACAGAATAAGGATCCAATGTATTACAACACTTTTCTCTATGTATTTAACATTTAGCTTATTTTTAAGAAGTAAATAAGTTCAAAGTTCAGCCTCCACTTCACTAGTGAAAACTGGATTTAAAAGGGAAAAGATGAATCCCAGAACTTGTATCAGCTGTAGTTTGCTAGGTTTAATTTGTTAATTTTTGCAGACCTGTTAAGTTATCTTACTCTTCCCTATTTTTTCCAACTGACCTAAGTAAACCAGTTAACTTGACATGGCACTGGCCATCACTGGCTGAAAGTGCTTACCACTCTCTGGCTTAACAGCTGACATTTCAGTCAGCCAAATATTTAGCTCATTGTTTATCCCCCTGGCATGGCTGAGGATTTGGATAATGTTTGTTTACTATGTGGTCTTACTGCTCCCAAATGGAATCTTTCTAATACATGAAAATACTCTCCTGGTTCTATTTCTTAATTCTTGCACAAAATGTCTAAAAAAAAAAAAAAAAAACAAACACAAAACAAACAAAAAACTGTGAAATGAAAAGGAAAATAAAAATGCCTCTTTGCATTACATACCTCATCTTCCAGAGATTCAGCAAACGCTTCTCTCCAGTGCGAGCACCTGTGGTTCTGTTTGTCCTGAATTTGGCAATTCTCGCTAAGACTGCATTTTCCGACAGTGTTGAGGTGTATTGTTCCTTTGTTTAGTTCTCTTCTGGGTAGTTTTATATATATGCATAGCCAAGAATAAGAGGTTTTTTGAAAAGTACAACTAATTTAATTTTTAAAACGATCCCTAGTCCTTGGCTAGCTCTCTTTGCGCTGTTGTAGGCCTCTAGCTGCAAGCTTTCTGAAGCACCCTCCCTAACAGTGTTGCATTTGTGTGTAAGACCATTTTTTTTTGCAAAGTGTTATGGAGCTTTTTCCTTGTTTCTTTGTTTTTTTGTTTCTTGGTTTTTTGGGTTTTTTTTTAAGCTTGGTTGAATATTTACAAGATTTCTTGCTGCTTTTTGACAATCTTCTATATTTATTTAGTAGAACAAATTTCAATATATTACTTGAAACTACGAAATAGGATTGAGTTAGCAGTTGACTGGTCATGTGATGTATAGAAGTACAATATGCTGTGGTTAATTCTGCAGTAGGTTTGTTAATTTTGTTTATCTGCACTAAAGTACGAAGATCTCCATTCTGTTTAACCATTCAAACTGAGGGTGTGATCCAAGTCTGTCATGTGTTTGAAAGCTAAATCCTGGAACTTGCTGTGGGAGTAGAATATACTAAATCTTTTGCATGAGGAGTTTGTTGAGACAGTAACGTAGCTGTGACATTTTGCCAATTCTTAAATGCTTCTACGTTTCAGATTCCTGGTAAAGTTTTGCTTTGGAGTCAGGCTTGAGTAAACTTGCACAGCACAAACAAAAAAAAATAATTGCACCAAAGGTACTGGTAATATTTGAACAGTAATCTGTACATTTTGCCCATTTGGTATTTTTTTTTCTGCATTCGTTTATTTCCCTTTATGAAACGAATTTCTAGCGTTGTAAGTAAGGACTTAGGTGAGTGTAAATCTCATTTCCAGAATTATTAGTTAACTTTAGAAGGAAACATTTTGTAACTTCCACTTGATTCCATCGGTAAAACTCTAGAATAACTAAAAGCAGTTTTGGTGCACCAGACATGCAGAGTATGTTCTACAAGAGATCGAAGAGCTCCCTGTTCGCAAGGCTGTTGAGAAGTGGCATCCAACATTCAGTGCTCAGGTATGTTAGTAAGAAGTACTGTAGTCCTATGAGGGCAAATGTGTGGATTTTTAAACATTTTGCCATAATTGCACAATTTTGCATTTTTACTTAATGTCATGTTATGTTTCTTAAAATAAACCTATTGTTGAAATACAGTGGAGTTCAACTGGTTTTGTGATAAATCTCTTGTGTGCATTTTAGTAGAGTAAATTTCTGAAAATTAACTCAATGATGTATCTTTCTGATGTTTGTTCAGTTCTTCTGTTCCTACACTTGTCTCACTTGTGTGTAATGTCACTTTTTTGTTTTGTTTTCAAGGTGGAAGGTGGTTTGTTCTGCTTTTTTGTCTTGTTCTTTGTGCCTATTCAAGTCTTAACTTTTTACTTATTTGCACACAGGTGACATGTTGTTTCCCTTTCCTTCCCTTCCCTTCCTCCCTGTCTTTGGCTGGAGCTGACATCCCAGCGGGAATGTCAAGTAGGGCTTTTCATCCTAATAATACTGTGTGTTGGAAAACCCTGAAACACTTTGTACTGAATTTCCCCGTGTCTTTGCTGGGAACAAGAGGCCTCCTCTCCCCTGGCTGTTTAAGCAAAACTCTCCGGCTTTATTTGTGGTTTCTGCTGCAGTGATTTTGCTCAGCAGAGCTGCTTGTGCATGATACTGAGTGTCTGAAAACCTTTGTTCCTTTCCAGAGGGAGCGACCAGTGGAGATGCCAAGTCATGGCAGCCTGGGAAAACAGCGTGGGGTTCTCTTGTTTGGGAAGGCCCTGCTCTTGTCAGGCTCTCCAGGCACCATCCGTGTGCAGTCACAGGGCTTTGATCTCACTGGGATTGCAGAGATGTGGTGGGATAGCTGGTGTAACTGGAATGTTGGCATGAAGGGCTGCATGAAAGACAAACCAGGCAGGTGTGGTGGTGGAGTTGCCTCTGTGTGAGGCAACACTTGAAATGTTCTGAGCTCTGTCTTGGGGTGGATGACAAGTTAGTCCAGAGCTTATGGGCTTGGATCAAAGGGCAGACCAAAAAGGGTGACACTGCTGTGGGTGTTTGCTCCAAACCACATGAGCAGGAGGAGGAACTGGATGAGGCTTTACACAACTTGAAGCAGCCCTCAAAGTCACAGGCCCTTGTTCTTGTGGGGACTCCAACTACCTGGATGTCAGCTGGAGAAGCTACTCAGCAAAGCAGAAACAGTCCAGGAGGTCCCTGGAAAGCATTGGTGACAAATTCCTGTCTCGGGGAGTTGAGGATCCCTCAAGGAATGGCGTGCTGCTCGACCTCATGCTAACACACAGGGGAGGGCTTGGGGGAGATGAAAGAGGGACAGGAGTGGTTCAACCAGGTTCTTCGATTCTTTAATTTCTCTTTTCTTCTTGTGGCAAAAAGCAGCTACATGAATTGTCCCCCGGTGCCCCAAATTCCCTCGGGGCTCTTGGGAAATCCTCTCAGTGCTTGGCATGTGTTAAAATGCTGATGATATAACAGAGCACATGGGATCACTTTGCAAGGTCAAGTTAACCTGCTCAGGTATGAGGAGGGCAGACAGGGAGCTGGGGAGCCACAGGTCTGCAGATGATTATACCTTCTAAGGGTCAGCATAGATTTTCCTTCTTCGGACACTAAAGTGAATTCCAGTGTATTTTTTTGAGGAGAGAAGTAGGTGGGCACCCAAGAGATTATTTCTGTTCATGGGTTGAGGGTGGAATTATTTGCTGGGCATGTTTTTCCTTTCAGACAGCCTTTTGGAAGCAAGGTATGTTATTTTGGAAGCATTTGCTGAAGGACAGGAACACACATGCCTCCCTACACAGCCCCCCAGAGCATTACTTAAATGAACTAATCCACTAGGTTTGTTCCCCAGAGCTGTGAAGTAGACTCGTGTGTGCTGCATGCAGGGGAATATCTCACTTGGGCACTTGGCACTTGTGTGCTGTCAATAGGTGGGGAAATAACCACCCAGCTGTTCCTTTCTCCTTATCTCTTTACAACATGTTCTCCCCTCTGGGCCTCTCACAGAGGGAAGAGTCAGACCAACAAAGCTGGAACCTGTCCCATTTCTTAATATCTTATTAAAGTCCCCTATGCCTCACTCCTGATTTTTGTGTTTCTGTGTTTACAGAAGTAATGATGCAAATATCCACTGTGAGAGGCAGGTATTTACTAATTTTAGCAAAGTTTATGTGATCAAGCTACGGTTTAACAAGTTATTTCAGGAGCAGCAAAACCAGCTGACTTCTAATATATCTCTCCAAGTGGAGTTTCTGAATCGTAACATAGGTGTTTCTCATCTTTCCCTTTCAGGAGCTGGTGGTGGGATCCCTTTGTTTTTTAGCCAACTAAGAGGAAACAAATCCTATACAGACACTTTACATGTTCAAAAGCTTTGGCCCTACACAAAATACATTTTAAGGCAGGCACTGTCTCAGAAGTTGAGGTGTGTGTGGGAGCAGATCGTGGGAGTGATCAAGCACATGTACAAAACCCTAAATCTTGTATTTCCTCATGGAAAAAAAAAAAAAAAGCTAAAATCTCTCTACTTGGAGAACATTTGTCTGGGTTTGGCTGTTTTTGAAGGACTAGGTGGCTTTCTGGACATCACAAGCTTTGAGAAAAGAAGGCATAGGATCTGCCTGAAGAGGAACAAGAGGGGGAAAAAATAGAGCATGATGTCCTACACTTTGTAGTAGCTGGGTGAGTGTGAGGCCTTCCACCCTGGGAAGGACAATTGCTCCATGTAATTCTGCAGAAGTGGGGCCTGGTTTCTCCCACACCTTCCCACTCTTTCTGGCTGTGGGCCAGGACATAGCCTGGCCCCAAAGCCCCACGGGGTTAACAGGGCAGGAGGCTGTGCCCAAGTGACCTCAAGCTGCTGCCTTTTAACAGGTCAGCTCCACACTTAAAGATGGTATGTGCTTATTTAGATCTTTAAAGTGTCACTGAGTGCAAGCAATGATAGCATACCTGTAAAACATCAACCAAAATAGTACCAAATAAATCTACTTTAAGGAAGATCTCTCTGTTCCCATGTCTCCTTAGAACTGCACATGACCCTTGCCCTGCAGCTTTTACTGCTCCAGAAAGCTGCCCATGTCCATTCCAAATGGAAGAAGTGTGAATTTTATGCTCAGTTTGTGCCAAATTTTGATTCTCTTGTTTTTAAATAATACATGTCTAGTTTTTGATTATGCATAAACTCAGCTCTCAGTTTCATTAAGGATTTTGAAGTCAAGAGGGCGTGTGATGCATCAGCTGCAGAAAAAGATTCGTAGATAAATTTTGAAACACTTTAAACCCTTCCGGTTTGATTCAGCTCATGTTCCTTCTGTAACAGATTTCATGTATTCTGCAGAGTTTGGGACAGGAATATTTGGTGAATATGGAGTTAAGCTTCTCCCAATAAATGAAGTGCTTAAATTGTATTTGATCTGCAAATTGGCATTTTGTTTTTCTTAAATAAAAGAGGTACCCCATTTTACATCAAAACTAATATAAGAAGAACAAGTGTTAAGAAGAAAGAGTCATTGGCTTAGTCATTCAAGTTTCAATTTTTCATAGGCCAATGAAATAGTAAAGGAGAGTTCCTGCTGCTTTTGTCCATCTCAAGAACTAAGGGAGGTGTCCAAGGTTTTCCAGAGTGATTTTGAAGAGCAATCTCAATGGTGTGAATTGCTATTGTGTCTGAAGTGCATTGGCCACTGCCCAGTAACTGCCAGCAGAAAACCTTTATAAATTAGGCAATTGCTATTAACATGGAGGTGGAAGGAGGGACAACACAATCTAACAAAGGCATAGTCGTGGTTTAATTTGGTAAAGCACCAATCTGAAATGGCTCAGAGCCAAGGGGCCTGTGAATTATCTGCAAGCAGAACAGAAGGTACATTTTTGGAAGTATAGAAGTTACTAATGGGGTCCAAAGGAATTTCACCTTTTGCAATGCCATAAAGTTTTTACAATAACATCATTCCTCAAGGTGCAGCGTTGGAAGAAATGGCTCCTGTGAACTCCAGGTCTGGTGTGATTGCAGCCTCCTCAACAGACACATCCTGGTGCCCTCTCATGGGATGGAGCACAGAGGATCCTCATGCACCTCCAACAATCTGTAATGAATTCCCATAGCACCTATAACTGCCTTTAAAGACTTTTTTCCTTTTAGAAGACAGAAAAAGCACCAGACATGCTTGTTACATTTCTGGTCGTAAAACATTTTCAGAAAGAATGACTGGTAGAAGCCAGGAGCAGTGAGGCAGAAAGAGCTGGACCATAAGATCAATCAGCCCAAGGTATGTGCAATTGGCTTTTTCTCCTGACAGTGAATTAATGGTGGGTGCCTGGGGAGACAAGCATGGAGCTACCTGTCAATACTCCCCAGGCTCCAGCAATTTGCCATCTGCAATGCCAGAGGTGGTATCTCTGTGTTTAATAGCACTCAATGGATTTCTCCCCAGAATTCATCTTGCTGTCTTTTGAACACTGGAAACTTTTTTATCGTGCTGCTATAACTGGCTGGTAGAAAATCCTTTAAAATGGGAGGGGTGTGTGTGTGTCCTGTCTTCGTGAGAAGAACATCTGAGCTGGCTGTGGGAGCACCACTGGCAGCCTCTTTTGTTAATGCAAACTGGGGAAAAGTGTGTGGTTTTGAGCATTCATTGTGTCCTTGCAAGGAAGATATTTCTGCTGGGGCAATGGAAAACAGTGAAGATGACTCCATGTGGCCACAAGGCAGGAAATATTTGCTACAGTAGATACTGACCAAGTTAGTTCAGATGGATAATTTTTCTCTCTGTCTCTGTTTACCTTTCTACGGAGTTTTCTACTCAGACTGGATGAAAACATTGCCCTGGCCCACCTGCAGCCAGTTCTTTCCTGTTTTTCTTGTGGTTAAATAGTGTGTTGCACCGTCTGGATTATAAATACAGCAGGGGAATGTTTTAAATCCCCCAAATGGGGATTTGCAACATAAGTCTTGTGGAAACATTCCTACAGAAATTGGGTTACATTAACCTTTCGGAAGCACAGACCGATGGTGTGGATGTTGCTCAATCACTATCCAAGTCAACTGTTGAGTTACTGGCAAAAAATTCAGGAATATTCTGTACCCTCTCCCCCCATTCCAGAGTGACATTTACCCCTTGATAGGTGTTGCTGTGGCTTGTGAATCCCTTAATTTGTTTCCAGATGGTCTGAATCAATGTGATGCAGGATTTTAGGTGACCCAGAAGTCACAGAGGAGAACTTCAGGCAGAAGGTTAAAATTGCCATAGCAGGCTGTGCAAAGACACGGGATGTTCATATGCAAAGTCCCCGAGAGGAAAGTGGGAGCAGAGCCTGCAAAAGCACATTGTAAAGAGAGAATAAGTTAATATGTACAAGGACAAGTGATATCTGACAAATAATTTATTAACCTCCACAGCGACCTGAGAGACCAACTTTCCAAGCACTGCGAATGGAAATGGATTTGTTGCTCCTGGGTGAAGGGTAATCCTGTTCATGAAAAGTTAGTTAATGTGGGATACAGTAGCCTTTGGATGTAACATGAGGTGTTGGGTGACAGAGGGTGTTCCAAGTTACTGGAAGGTTTCACATCTGAGAGTAGAGCCTCTGATCTCAACCTTTGATCTCAGCTGCATCTGGGGTGGGGGACAAGGTCAGCAGATGGCTTTAAAAGCTGAGCAGGTCGCTGCTGAGGGAGCCAGCGACCAGCATTCCCAAGGGAAGGGAGTCCGAGTGGTGCCCGCCTCTGCCGAAGAGGGAGCAGTCCCACTGGACAGTGGTTAGTGAGTGTGTGTGTCTGGTGTGTGGTGGCTTCCTTGGGTTGAGGGAAACGTGGCATCAGGGAGTCCTTGGATCGACAGGTGAAGCTTTGGGTTTGATTTGTCACGGTGCTCTCTCAATTAACAAAAAACATCCCTGACCGAATAAAACAATTGTGGTAGAAAATAATTGTGTAGTCCAAGAATAGTCCCCAGTTGATCTGGCTTACAGAATGCAGACTGTGATTGTATGTGTTGGTTCCAAACGACAGCAGTTGGATAAATCAGGGGTGAGGATGAGACTGACACATGGTGATCCTTCTCCAGTGTAACCTCTCACCCCCTGAGGGCCTCCAGAACCAGCAGTGCTGCCCTTGGAACACTGAGCACAGGCTAACATAAATATCCTTAAATTAAATATAAGTGGAGCTGAATGGTTTTGGTCTTTAGCAAAAAAAAAGACAGTGAAGAAAGGCTACAACAGGAAAAAAATCAATTATATTTCAAGGACAGGATTGAAAATTTTCGGTGGAGGTCTGGTGATGACTCTTTTGCGGAGGGATTCCCAAAATCCTCCCTGATGTATCTGAAAATCTTACTGAAAAGTAACACGGTGTTCTTCTTGGTTGGGTCTGTTGTCCATTCCACAGCCTGTAGCTGCCACTAAAATGATGGGAAATATGGACGTGAATTCTCTGTTCCCATGGTTCTTGTTAAGGAGAGGCAAAGCACAGTTCTTTACCCAGGTGAAGGGAAGGCTGGAATTGCTGGCAGATGAAGCAATATGGGATAACACCAGGGAATGGGGAAAACCTCTGAGCTGCATAACACCACCAGCACAGAGCAATTATAAAATAAAAGTGGATAAAATTGATTCAGATGGGTTGTTACCAGCAAAAAGAAGTGGGAGGCTCTGGGATTGTATCTTTGCAAGAAGAACAGGGAATAAATGCTTACAGCAGTTTGAGAGTCTATGACCCAGATCTCATTGTATTTGTACAGTGTTCTTGGAGAGTTTTCAGCTCCTTGCCTTAACACTGTGGGTTCAATTCCCAGCCCAGGAGTCCCCCAGGATGCTGGAGAGGCTGGAAAGGAGGTAACATGTCTCTGTTTACCATGCGTGCAACAGGTTAGCTCTGACAATGCCCTTTCCTATCAGCTTCTCCCATTTCTGAGTTTCAGTATATAAAGGCACTAAACCACCTTTTATCCAAAAAGATGCAGGTGCACCTCCCTGCCACCTCTTGCTGTGGGACCTTCTCCTCTCTGCTGTAAGACCTTGACCTTGATAGAAGGCTTGTGGATTAACTCCTGAGAGCCGTGTAGGTTTTACTTCTTTCTTTTTTACCCTCATTTTATTTTAATGGCCAAAAAAAAAAAAAAATAGGGAAGAATGCAAATGAGTGAATGCCCTCTTTGATCTGTGTTGCTCCTGAGAATAATCTGCTAACCTGGCAGGCACCAGGCATGAGTGGAATTGCTGCCCCTAAGTAGGAAGAAACTGCAAGCCCTTTGCAAGCAGCTGCTCAGTTTGGTTGTTGCTTTTGAGGGAAGCAAAGACAGCCTTGTCCCCCTGCAGAACAGGGGGTGCTGGACACACTGGGGCCATTCACCTGCTGCTCATGTCATGAGAATTATTCTTTTAAGCAGGGATAACCTGAAACCACAAGGATTTCCACCTACATTTGAAAGATACCCAGTGAAGCACTGACCCTAAAAACAGTACAACTGGAGCATCTGGTTCTCTCCAGAGGGACTGTGACAGGAGTCACCTGCAGAAGCCATTCCCAAGGTGGAACACCGAGCCACCAGCTGGATGGGGGAGAGAACAGAAAGTGGAGGTGTTGACTGAGGTTTTGACTGAGGTCCATCCCTGAGCCTGGAGGCCATGGGAGTATTTTGAGGGTATGTATTTAAAATACAGGTGGAAGGGCTGGACAGGGTTATTGGAGAGGGAAGGGTGATCTTGGTTATGTTGGAACTGAACAGCAGAACCATTGATAGGCAGCAGAAAGTTCAAACCTTAAGAATGGGGGATCCTCTGTATCTCTAAATTGTTTAATTCTGCTTTAAAATGCTGCCTGATTACATGATATGCATATTATGTGTAACACACAAATCCTCTGCTCTGCAGGACACCAGGAAGTTGGTTTTGCTCTGAAATCTGCTCTGACCATGTCTCCTCCAGTCCTTTCCGACCTGGGCTATGTCCCCCCTGATGGTGGATGGGGCTGGGCAGTGGTGTTTGGAGCCTCCATCTCAATTGGGTTTGCATTTACCTTTCCTAAAGCTTTCACAGTCTACTTTAAAGAGCTCCAGGCTGTTTTCAGCATCTCCTACAGCCAGATTGCCTGGACAACATCCATCATGTGTGCTACCACCTACGGAGGAGGTAAGTGAAGCAAGACTGTATTTTCCTTTGGGAAGGAGGAGGTCTGATCTCTACACCAAAAGGGGAGAATATATTTCTTTGAGTAAGCTCTTGCTAACTGAAAGTTCATCCTTCTGTTTTCTGATGGTGTGCATTGGCAGAACTGAGCAAACCAGTGGTGCTGAGTGTTTTTTTGACAACATATATGATGCCATCAATTATTATTCCATCAAAAATCTTGCTATGTGTGGGTTGAGGCTTGGCCACGGTAGAATTATTTGACTCTTGAACTGTCTGAGTATTGCCTTTTGTTCCCTTCCTATTCTTGTCTTTCTTTTTGAAACAAAATTTGTTGCTTTCACTAATGATTTTAGAGAAGTTGCTGGAAACTTGAACTCTAAGCTTTGCTGATGAACAGACATGGGATATGTGCACGTATATATTGATATAGTATTTAAATATGATTTTCCTTAAATCTGCTGCTAAAATTTTGCTGCAAATAACTAAGGGATGATGTTTTAGACTTTTCTGTGCAGAATCTTTCTGAAAGAACAAATATGTCCACTGATTACTTCAAGTAAAAACATTTGCTGGGTCTTTTCTTGAACCTTGGCTGCAAAAGTTGCTGTTATGGGAAATGTATCTCTTGCCCTCATAATTAAATCATCGGGTGGATATTCTCAGAGTGATGTTTCCCTCAGATACTGCTGCCAGGTGTCAGTCTGTCACTTTGATCTGAGTAGATGGTGTGTATCTTGCTGTTAATGGTTAGTAGAGGACCATCTTGCTTTTAGGTTACTGATGCCTGTGAGGATCAGCTGCTGATGGTTATTTCTGGGCTCTGAGGAGATTTCTGGTGGTTCTCAGCTTGTTTTGCAAGGGTGAAAGGTAAAAGGATTAACACTTAAGAATGCAAGAATAGCCACACAACTCACATCTACCCAAACATGTATTCTTCCTCAAACAAGGTCACTGATACACTTTTGGAAAGACTACTACAAAAAAAAGTTGTAGGATCCTCCTGGTACTGCGTTGCCTTCAGGACAGTGTGGTTTGGAGGCTTCTTGGGTCATGCACTGCAGACATTGGGTGCCCCCCAAGTACAGAAGTGTCATACACTCCTGTACTGTAGGAACTGGTTTTACATGGCAATAAAAGCAAGGGAGCTGTCTTGTCATCTGATATGGGATGGATTAAGGTGGAAGGAGACGTGCATGACCTGAGAGGTGTGAGGGATGAGCTGCTTCCCTGCTTGCAGGAAGAACCTTTTCAGGTCTGGGTGGATTTGATCAGCTGGGCAGTGAAGCGGCTTCATTGGTCTCTCTGGTCTATGGTCTGCTGCTGCAGATGGACACAAGGGCTCACTTCCAGGGGGATTAAATCAGCAGCTCTACTGAACACTGATTCCCCCTTGAAACAATGAATGTGTATCCTCTGGCTGCTGTTTGGCTCTGGTGGTTTCGTGTCAGGAGCTGAGAAGGTCTGACAGAGTCAGAGACTGAAGAGAGTCTCATTTAGAGGGTTCATTTCCTCAGGGTGGCTGCTCAGGGCAGTCTGAAGGTTGGATGCTGAGCACCAGATTTTGGACATGTCTCAGAGTGGATGAGATTTCTGGCTTTTCACTCTCCACATTCCCTGAGCCGGTGCCCTTGACACCCAAACAAAGATACAGAGGAGAGTACAGCGATGGAACTGCTGTCAATGGTTCTGATGGGGGAAGAAGCCATTACAGTATAAAACTTAGGGGTTCCAGCACTGATCTTCCCATCCTTAAATACAGACTTTTATGAAATCTTATTGCTGCAGAGCTGTCATTGTAATCTACAGCCGTGTGTGCAAGCGCCTGACTTGCCCAGATGGCACACACAACAACAGGAGGGTGTCAGCACAAGCAGGGAATTGTGAGATGTTATGAAGCAAGGTGATGTTTCTTTTTCAGCACCGCATTCAGCTTCACACAGGCTTTGGTAGGGGGGTCCTGTCCCTTTCACAAATACCTGTGTTCATTGCTGCCAAGAGCACCTTTCCTCTCTGTACTGTCTGCCTGTGCTGTGGTAGCTGCTGCTCTTCACCTCCCTCAGTTTTTAAATCACTGCAGCAACTGGGTTTTAAAAAAACCAAGCAACCCATGAAAGAAATAGATCTTGGAAAAGCATAAGTCTTTGGAAGAACCCCTGTGTAATGATTATAGGCTCTTCTAGAATTAAGGAATATCAATTATGTCCTCTGTTCTTGCGGATGATTCATAATTCTAAACATTTCCCTGTCATGTTCTCATCTTTCACTTGTTGCTTCCAGTAAATGGTGTTGACATCTCCATAGATCTGAAAGCAGCAGCATGCTAGTGGTAATAGAAGAGGGAATGGCAATAATAACAGATTTAGGACTTTCATCTCAGGGAATAAATATGAGTGAATAAGTAATTGAAAACTCAGTTTGATCTTCCTTTCAGCTACAGCAGCATAAGTACACAGCAATTGTGTAGCATCCAGGGAAGCTGCACGCTGTGTTTGAGTGTGGAGGGAATGCAAGGGATCCCTTCAAACCCCAATTTTCATTTTAGAATATTCAGAGCTGACTGTCTACGAAGTCATTGTTTGGGACAGCATGTGTTTCTTTGCAGTAGAGTAATTAGGAAAAAAAAAAAAGCTTCAACAAATATTGAATATAATTTCTGGGTGAAGCTTGGGCTGCACAGAAGTCAGCAGGCACCTTGCCATCACCTTTAGTGGAGCCAGGGTTTCATCTTTCAGCTGCGAAGTTTAATCTGCTGAACTACAGCACTAGAAGCCTGGCAAATTTCAGCCCCAAGCATGGCATTTGAGGAAAGGGGCTTTCCCAAAGATCTGCAGGAATGTGAAGTGATGGAGTGCCCTGTAGACACGAAAATAGATGCATCTTTGAAACCTGTCTTGTGAGGAGTCATTTCTATGGCACTTTGGGGACTCTTAGGAAGGCCAGTCTGTAAACCCAGGATTACAGCAACCTTTGAGCAAATACTACACTTAGACCAAAAACTCTCCTCATTTAATCTCGTGGGGCAACATGGATGTACAATGTCAAAAGTTCAACAAGTTCCTAAAGAACTATCTGTGCAAGACCTTGAAAGTTAATGCTAAAGCATCATGCTTGATCTGCTGGACAATGGTCAGCCAGGAGGGCAAAGCAACACAGAAAATTCAGGCACAGGAGCCTGGCTGAGTTTACCTACAGCAATACTGTGCATTGCATCACCCTGTGTGAAGGGCACAGTGCTGTTAGACACGGCTCTCTGCACCACGTGATGCGGGCACTCAACTCTTCCCAGGTATGAGTCTGCCTCTTGTTTCCATCTCCCAGCATTTAACTGAATTGGAAGGCTAATGAGGAGCTTGCTGGTTTTCTTCCACCTCACTGAGAGGATCTGGTTGTGTTCAGAGCAGCTGCAGACTCGATCCTGTCATCCTGCTCCCCTCCTGCTCTCTCAGTGCCCGGTGACGAGAACTGCGTGGTGAGGAGCCAGCTGAGATTGGCTTCTGCTCGGTGCATCCTTGTCCTTGAGGCACATCAAAGGTGTCCTCCATACACGCAGCAAACAGCAGTGCCTGCTCCCAGAATGCTGCAGCCCTGCAGGAAGATTTCTTGGGGAAACTCATGTCAAATGCAGAAGCCCTCATGGAGTTACAGTCACTTGTCACAATTTTATTTAATGGAGAACAAAGCTCCAGCTACCTCTCTGTGATATTTTGCTGTAGCTTTAGTTGACTATCCATCCAATACCTTAAAACTTGGGTGAGGTGGGGTTAATTTTTTGGGAAAATACCTGCATTATGACTCAGAGTACTATGATCTGCACACAGCAGTGTCCCAGAAACTACTTGCCAATTAGTGTGACATCCTTCTGTCCCCCAGCCACTGACCTTCATCTCAGGCACAGTCAATATTGTGCAGTTCCAGGTTTTTGCTGCTCTGGAGTGGGAATCACTCCTAATGGTGGCCCTGCATCATCTCTCCTCTCTCAAATATCATGAGGGTTTAATGAGATCTAAAGCTTTCCACCTTGGTGAAGCATTATTCAGGCAGCCCTGAGGCAGCTGATGCTCTTCCTGCCCTGTTGACAACTATTTGAGAGTTTACTTGGAGATGGGCTGGAGGCAGCAGTGGTCCTCTGAACCAGCAGTGGCACAGCTGCTGAGGGCCTTGCCTTGGAGATGGTGCTTGTGGAGGGGCTGGGTGTGTCACAATTCACTAGATTAGTTTTGACAGTCTAAGATGCAGATTTTTGCTAATCTGCTTCCTTTTTACTGAAGCAGGAGAAGAAACTCCCACAAGAATATCTCCATCAGATGTCACAGGCAGGCAAAGTGGGTAAAACAGGCTGGAATAGGGTGGGATATCACACTGATTTTGGTTGGACAACACTAAAGTGGCTTTATTCACTATGTGTTTACCTTGAGCAAAAGGGCGTGAACTCATTATCCTGGGGTGAAACCTCAGAGCAAGGACAACAAAGCTGGGCTCTGTGAGTGGAGAGCCACAGGGTGGGAAGGCAGAGGTTTCCCTCTGCACATGGTGTCACCAGAGAAGGGTCCCCTTTACTCTCAGTACAAATGACAGAGTGACTGTCTCTGCTCTGGCTAATGTGTAATTACACCTTCAACACAACCTTCTGCCCCAGCTGTTTGTTTGCCCGACCTTGTGTGCACAATCTGAAATGGCATCAGGCTCTGCATTCAGCAGTGTTTGGAAAAAACCCACAGTATTTGTCCTAATTTTCAGCCATTTAGGGCTTGGCATAGTCAGACTTCAGCCATAAAAGTTAATAGCTAAATTCTGGATGCATCTTTAAGTACTTTCAACCATGTTGTTTTTCCCTTTCTATGCAGTCATTTTCCAAATATAACAGAGGAAGATTCTTCCGGGATTAAAATGTAAATGAGACAAAGATGCAATAGCAAAAGAATAATTTGTTTTAATTCCCCAGTGAAAACATTCCAGTTATTAGATTTAGATTAATTGTCGCCATCTTTTCACCAACAAAAATGCTTTGGTTTGGGCTGCTGATTAAACTCCTGCAACAGGGGAAAAACAGAAGTGATGTTGCTGCTCGGTTTATTCTGTTGTCTCCAGGAAACCAGCTCATCCCGCAGTGATGCTCCATGCACCTGGCTGGTTTGATGGCACAGACACAGGGCTGGGGCTGTCTAAGAGGTTTGATGGCTCTGCAGAGACTTATTTCATGTCATGTGCATCCCTTTGCCTGTCTGGTCTCCGTGTTACTAATACTGGGGTTTAGCAAAGAGCAAGTTTGACATTTCATAACTTTCTATCTTGACCTCTCCTTGACCCTCTTGTAAAACATTACTCAGTGGAAAGCAAAGCCAGGAGGCTCTGCCAGTGTTCTGGGTGGTTTGAAGCAGTGCCAGCACCAACATTGCCTGGCCCCATGCAGTCTCACCCCATCACCAGGTGCAGGGTGTGAGGGGCTGGTGGCTCTGCCTGCAGCAGAACATCCCACAGAGCAGCAAGGAGGCTGCATGGAAATTAAAGGTCCCCTCCAAATAGCCATAGAGATGTCAAGGGATGTGAATTGGCCATGCTTGACCCCCTTGTCCCAGGTGGAGCATGTGTGGGTGCTGCCTTGGTGGGGTGCTGGCTGCATCCCTCCCGCTGCTCAGTTCCCCTGGCAGCCACCAGCCAGAGTTAGGTGCCCTTTAAGTAAAACCTCAGGCATGAAATTATTAGTGTTAAATCCCTGTATGCTGGAGGTCTTGTGGAGGAGCACAAGACCTCCAGCATTCAGGGATTTACCAGCGAGGTAAATAACAAATGGTGATTATGATGAAATAACAAATACCGAGGAATGTGTTTTATCAGCCTGGTCACGCTCAGGGTGAGGAGAATGTGGGGTATGAGGGTAGTTCTGCACTCACCAGGGAGGGAACTGCTGCTTTTGTCACCCAGCTGGCATTTCCTGGTGGCCTCTGGTCCAGAGCCAATGATTTTGCTGAATTGAAATCTGTTCTTGTATTAGTCTGGATTGACCCTTTGAAAAAAGTTAAGCATACTATCAGGAACCTAAATGTGTAGGTCTGCTCTTCGAGTACTGGAATATCTCTCTCCCAAGACATCTCACCGAGCAAACTGATGATATCACATCCCAGCTGTGAGGTCCAGCCCTTTGGCTTTGTGGACAATTGCTGCCTGTATTCTCATTCATTAATTCAGGAACTCCATTTTAACCAGGGTTATGAATTGCATTTTACTGCTGCTGCATTTTATGAGCAAATGGAACATGACAACAGAGTACTTTTGAGAAATGGGGTGTGCCATGGAAGTGGAGAGCTACCTCTTTCAGTGTTCACTTACCAGATGCTGTTTTCATGCAGCAGAACTAGGTAAAGATTTTGTTTTTTTTTAGTGTGGAAGCAATTTGTAAAGCTTTTAATTGACTTTCAAATACTAAATGAAGGAAAAACACTGTTGGAGTTACAGAGTTGGAGCTCCTACCTTTGGCTTTGACTAAAATTATTTCCAAATACCAAAGTGGTCCACTGAGAACAAATAGGAATGATTTCCATTCTTAAGGAAGCCCAGGGTTTCTCCACTCCCTCCCCCCAACTTTTTTTTCCTTTTCAAGAAAAGAAAAACACTCAGGTTATCATCACTAGTCAGTTTTTGGGGGACAATTCATATGCTTCACTAGAGATTGGTGAGGTACTGGCACAGGTTGCCCAGAGGAGCTGTGGGTGCCTAATCCTTGAAAGTGTTCAAGTTGGATGGGGTTTTGAGTAACCTGCTCTAGTGGAAGGTGTCCCTGCCCATGGCAGGGTGTTGATACCTTCCAACCCAAACCATCCTGTGATTTTAAGTATTGTTCATCAAACTTTGGGCTTTAAGCAAGTGAAAGATGTTAGTTCATTTGATTTAGAAATCATGACAAGGGAACTGCCATGGAAAGCTTTGCAAAGATTGGAAAATGAGCCCTGTTGGGGAAAGAGGGAGAGTTTCAGGTTCTGCCTTGCTCCTGGCCCCTTTTCCCGGTTTGCCCCTCTTCTTTCACCAGCTCTGGAGTGGAATGCTGGGAATATAATAGCAGTCACTTATTTACATGGAGCACTGTAATAGGGAAATGAGTAATTTGAAAAGGTACTTTGCAATTTTAATCAATTTTGTTGCCGCTTGCCAGCAAATTAAAAAACCTGCCCTCCAGGAAGCGACTGCTGTCAGTGGATGAGGGAGCAGAGCCCGGCCATGGGGGACAGTCTGTGCTCCCGAAATGGATGGGGGAGCACTGGCACAGATGAACCTAAGTCCCCCTAAATTGTTAGGAAGTCCTTTTTGACCCAGTGAGCCCAGGATTTCTACTGTCAGCCCCCCACCCTCTGCCCTCAGGCTGTTGTGCTTTGCTTATGAGCTTCTCTTCAGAGCAGACACGTGAGTGCAAAGACTAATTGCATTTAGATATCTTTAGAAATCGTTTGTTTGTCCCCAATATCTCCTGCTGCAAATGATTTCCTGCTCCAGTTTTGAGTTTGCCACCAGTTTGTGTGAACATTTACCAAAGGCTGCTCCTGAAGGGGTCATTCTTTAGCATGACATCCAATTTAACATTTCTGCAAAAGGAAATTCTCAACTTCCAGCTGGGAGTTGGAGCTTCCATGGTGGGAGCTTCTTCATCCCTCTGCCCCTGGGGGTTTCCTTCTGCCCTCCCATCTTCCATGCTGCTGCTAAGGATGTGCCAAGTTCAATCTCAGCTGTGCACTGGAGGGGGAAGCCCATTGTCCCCTGTGACATCCCCATGTGGGTGGTGTTCAGCTCAAAAAGGAGAAAAGAAACAAGTGAACAGCAGCAGTGCCTGAAGGCAGATTTAAAAACTAGTTAATTTCTACACACCTAATTAGTGTGCCTTGGTTTTTTTGAGTGTTGGGTTGTCTTTTTTTTCTTTTTTTTTCTTTTTTTTTTTTTTTTTTCTTTTTTTTTTTTTTTTTTTTTTTTGGAAACAGACTCAATGCAGCTTTTTAGGGCATTAGGGAAGAGTTGATCCGAGCCTTGACACACAGAGAAACCAAACCTCTTGAGGAAGGAGGGAAGGAAGGGCCAAAATGACTTGTAAGATCTGCCCCATCATACTCCAATCATGGCTACATGGGGATGGAAGAAGGTCTCCTCAGGGGAAGTGACAAGGTGCTGACACTCATCTGCCATCTCCATATGAATTTCCACAAAATTTGGCCCAGGAAGGCACGTGCCTGCATTCCTTCAAGACCCATGGGGCTGCTAGTTAAGCCAGAGGGAGGCAAGGTTGAGTAAGATAAACATCTTGTGGTGAAACTGCAACTTTCCAGCCAGAGCAAACACTGCTTAATGTTTTCCTAAACAGAGTTCAATGTGAAAAGTAGAATATACAGCGAATTGGTGAACTAAATAGAGGGTAGAAGCCTGCAATGGTTGTAGAGTAACAGAGTTCAGAATTGGGTTGGAAGGGACCTTAAAGATCACCATGTTCCAACTCTGTGTTGTGGATAGGGTGCCCACAATTATCTTACACTATACCAGGTTGCTCCAAGCCCTGTCCAACCTGGCCTTGAACACTTCCAGGGATGGGGCAGCCACAATTTCTCTGAGCAACCTGTGCCAGGGCCTCACCACCCTCATAGTGAAGAATTTCCAGCATGTAACCTAAGTCTCTCCTCTTTCAGTTTAAAACCATTCCCTATTGTCCTGTCCCCATCCGCCCGTGTAAAAAGTCACTGTTTTTTTATTTAGTATGATGATGTGGTCTGGGGGCAGGAGAGCAGTCTGCAACTTGGTATGGAGCAGAAAAGAGAGGGACGCCGATGGAAATAAGGGAGGGGGGAGGGCAAAAGAACAATTTGCATTAAGTAACTGAGGGCGACTTAATGAGGTGGCTGGGGCTGCTGCGGGGGGGGCGGGGGGGGGGGCGAGGAAAACACGGGGGAAAGGGAGAAGCGGGAAGGGGAGTAACTCCCGGGGGAGGTTTGGTGCCTGTCCCGTCCGCCGGGGCGGGCGGGTCCCGCGTGGGGCGGTGCGGGTGCTCCCCCGCCCCTTCTTGCCCGTCCCAACCCATCCCAACTCATCCCATCCCATCCCGCGGGGTCTGTGCCGGCGCCGCGCTCCGCAGGTGGGTCCGTGTGCGGGGATGCGGGATCCCACATCACAGTCGCGTCCCGGGGGCTGGGCAGGCAGGAGAGGGGCGGTGCACCGGGTTGGGGCCGCTGTTCCTGCTTTTAACCTAAGTCCACGTGGCATTTCTGCACCGTCCCGCTCTCCCCCAGCACCGCTGCCCGCGGGACGGTGACACGGGGCCGGTGGGCTTGGCCTTAAATGGCTCGGGGGGGGCGCGACACGGGACAGGACTCAGGGGGCTCAAGGTGTGTTGGGGCCGCTGCAGGATGGGGACAGGGGGAGCAGCACCTTGGGACTGGTATTGCAGCATTCCGGGGCTGGGGGAGCAGCATCCCCGTACTGGGGGTCCAAGGGAGCAAAATCCTGGGACTTAGGGGAGCAGCGTCCAGGCACTCGGGGCCGGGCACTTTGGCACTGAGGTAGCAGCATCCCGGGACTGGGGGTCCGGGGCTCAGCATCCTGACCCGGCAACTCTGCCCTTTGCATTCCAGGGCTGCCCGAGGAGCGCAGGGCCCGCTCGCCCCCCCGGCCATGGCGCCCCCAGGGCGAGCCCCCGTCCCGCCGGACGGCGGCTGGGGCTGGGCAGTGGTGTTCGGAGCCTTCGTTTCGATCGGCTTTGCCTACGCCTTCCCCAAGGGCTTGGCCATCTTCTTCAAAGAAATCCAGGATTTCTTTGGCACGTCCTATGGCGAGGTGGCGTGGATCTCCTCCATCATGTTGGCCACGACGTACGGTGCAGGTGAGTGATCCTGCACCGGCCCCCGTGGAGCGGTGTGAATGCAGAAATGAGCCAGAAATCTCCGCTTTGGGACAGTGAGGATGAGGGGCAGCAGCAGTGTCCATCGGCATGGGCACCACCCACAGCTTTACTTTCTGATGGTATTTCTAAACGTTAGCTGAGGCAAACAAGTCATATGTGAAGCCTAAGGGGTGAAGGGGAAATGTTTTTTATTTGAATTGGTGTTGGTTGGGGCACAGGTCTGGTGCCTTTCGAATTTGCCACTGGGCTCAGTGGGTGCAGGACCCTTTAGACCCCCCTCTGTGCTTTTTTGGCCTGTAGGAGACTCCAAATGCCTTTGAAAATGTGTTTTGTGACCAGTTTGGTGCTGACATCGCCTTCATTTCCAGTTGGGGTTGCAGAACCTTTGCTGCTTTTCAAAATAGGGTGTTTTTTCACTAATATGGGCACAGTGTTATGCAAAAGCCTTTCTATAGGAGTACAATCTCCTCTGTACACCAGAGGCTGAGGCACAGCATGAGGTGTCCCCTTGCTGCACCCCCTTCTCCAGGACACTTCCAGCCACAGGCTGCACATCAGGGGCTTTCTCTGAACACAACATGGCCTTGGGTCCTGTCATGCAGCAGCTCCGTTCCCCCAAAGGCCACCCGTATTCCTTGTATCCAAGTGGCAAAGGGACGGGCAACACTGGCATCCTCCTGCCTTGCTTTGACACAATTCAATAACTTTGCAGCCAAGAGGCTGTGAAATACCAGCATGGCCAGACCCAGCGTGCTGCTGAGGGCAGCAGTGGTGGTCACCTACCCAGCCATCAGAAGATTAGGTGTGAGAACTTTCCATGGGCATCAGGGACAAAGCCCTGAGAATAGACTGGTGTGAAATAGCTGGTTCTGGGTTTCAGCCAGAGCTGAGCATGGATATAGAGCAATAAATGAAGTAGCTGCTTGTTTATTGTGGCAGCTTGTAATCACAGCAATGAAATCGCCAGAGTTAGTCGTTCTTATCAGTTGTAAAGCAGTGCATATAACCTTGCTCTTTTTTATGGATTTTGATAGCACTTTCATGACTCAATGAAAAACTTGGGCAGCCCTTGATTAAATCTGCAGTGGGAGGTGGACAGGAACCATGCTCTGTGATTGCAGGAAACTTCATCAGTGTTTATCCTGGCTATTAAAACAATCCTGAAAATATTCTTTGTTTTTACAAAGGATTTTTTTTTTCCTTAATAGTGCACTGTAGTGATTTTTGGACAGCTTAGTTGCTAAGGAAGGTAAAGATGTGTTGTACAGAGCCTGTTGCAACCCACTGCAAAGGCTTGGTCCCACAGAGAACAGCTCTGCATAGCTGAGTTCCTGTTTGAGAACCCACAAATGGATCACTTGAGGCAAAACCCAAGAGGTGACTTAGAAGGAGAAATCCCCTGCTTGAACCACTTTCAGGTATGGGCATCACAGCCACAGAAGGAAACCCCCAAACTTGCATCACACCCCTTCCCCCTGCTCCAACAGCAGTAAATGGCAGTGATTTGGAAGGTGGCCACACGGGTCAAAAGGTCTCCTCAAGAGTGCACAGGCCCTGCTGTTTGCTCAGCTGTCCTCAGAGAAAGGCCATGGTGTTTCTGTCCCCTTCCCAGTGCTGGCCTTGTGTCTGGACTGTGCCATGGCTCTCAGAACCAGGACTCAGGGCAGTGAGGTTGGCATCTGGGCTAAGGAATGTCCCCTATAAGGGATGACCCTCCATGGAGTCTCAGCTCCCTCTGCCTCTGGAAGCTGGGGGCACCTGGAATGTCCTGGTGCCTTGGCAGGGCACACAGGGACTGATGCTTCCACTGACCACAGCTTTTGCTTGCAAACACCCCCAGAAAACAGTTTCTGGTTTCCTTGTCGTGCTCCTTGGTGTAGGGGCTTGCTTTTGGGACGTGCAGCTTACTGTGTGACAGCTTATGTTTGCATTTCATAACTAATGCAAATGAAGCTTATTTTCTGAAAATACATGAACTAACTCAAATCTTCACTGGAAGAGCTGTGTTGACTTTGACAGCATGGATGCAGATTTACAGTGCCACCTGAGGCTTTAGCTTGTAGCACTAGAGCAGTTCCAGTTTTTCAGACTAAAACTGAAAATCAGCAGCCGAGACTGTTTCTGCTCTTCACTTTCTGCCTAATTCCCTCAGGATGCTGTTTTATACCAGCCAAGGCTCTGGCAATATATATTACAGAAGTTAATGTGTCTTATCCCCCAGTTTCTTAATCTGAACTAGGTTGCAGGAAACAATTCTGTCACTATAATACAAGTAGTAAAACAGATTACTGTGCAGTAAAGTGGATAGCCTGGACTTTATGATGGGGTACTTGTAGTTCTTGTCAGTGCTCATGTTCAGCAATTCCTCGTTTCCAGTTGTGGAGGGCAGATTGGGAGGTTTGTGAGTGAGGAGCATGAGAGAACATTGCTTTTCTCTGAGTAAATCCCACAGGCTGAAGCCCTGTCAATCTGATAAAGAAGGATTTCTGGTTTAGAGTCTTTCCACCTTTTTTTTTTTTGTTGTCATGGGTGAGAAGCTCATTCCTTACCCCAAATGAGGAAGGTGCTACAGAGCAGAGTCTTTGATGGATGAAAAGAAAAGGAACCAGGATCTGATCAATGATCTTAGAGGTATTTTCCAACCTTCCAACCATTTCCTGATCCCATCAGGGACCAGGGGACAAGGCATCATCCTTCCCTAAAGGTGCTTGCAGCTCAGCACCCAGGCAACAGGCTCTGGGGGTGACAAGGACACACCAACACTGTCAAAATGTAGAGCCCCACAGAGCACCCATCGTGCTGCCAGATGCCCTGGGCAGGGTTTCCCTTTGCAAATTGCCTCCTTGGACTTGGCTATGCCAACAAAATACCAAGGTTACCAAGGTCTTGCCTTAAGTACAGGGGTAAGTTTTGTTCAGGAAACAACCTCATTGCAAAGCCAAAAGTTTTGGGCCTTTGCACCTCCTGATTTGGGTCCTGTGCCCGTGTCATGTTCACAATACCAAACCGAGCTGCCCTTCTCCCATTTTTAAGGGTGACACATTTCAAGCTCAGCCACACGTGTGTCCCTGGGGACAACCATTACCTGTGGAAAGCAGGAGGCAGCTGAGCTCCCGGGAAGGAAAGTACAAGCAATATTAATTCCTAATAATTTAGTAGCAGCAATGTTCTTGTAGCTGTTACCTTCTCCTGTAAGGCTATAAGAGAGGTAAGGATCATGAGAAGAAGTAATGTCTTTTATTATGGCTGACTGTTAGAGCCAGCTCTCTGGCACATGTGCCAGAATATAGAGAATAATTTAATGCCTAGAGCAGTATCTGCATTTTTAGTGGGGTTTTCTTTTTTTTTTTTTTTTTAGTGGTGATGTTGTGGCCAAATGTTTCCTTCGTTTTTATAATGGAATAAGAGGTGTTGTCTGAGGGAAACTCAGAGACCAGATCCCGACACAGAGTCATTTCAGCAGCTTGCTTTGAACAACTGGGGCTAAAGCAGGGAACATGAGACCTTCTTTTTAGTAATTTTGAAGAACTCCAGTCTTTTGTAATTGCTGTGCAGGTTTGTGCACAGCTTGTAGCTGTAAATGTGTGCTGTTTCTGTTGCCCTTTAATACATAAAAAGCTCAGTTGCATCAGCATTGTTTTTATTCAGTATGCACTGAAGTGGAATTTTGGTCTCAGCCTTGCTGTGCGCTGCTGTAACACTCCTCCAGAATCTCCAGGGTGCTGCTCTAACACATCCAAATTTCTATTAAAATTAAGGAATCACCTTCTGTCTGTTTTTCAAAGACAGCATCAGAGAGCCACATTTTGCAAACACAAGAAAAATGAGACTGTTTCTAAAGGAAATGCCTCGACCTGAAGCCAGTCAATGTTTATACTCTTGTTATTTGTTATTTATTGTTTTGTAATTTGATGAAATATCTGAAGATTTAATTCTGGAAATGCTCCACAACTGAATCTTTTCTCCAAAGAAACTTTTTTCCAGAGCTTGTAGCTGCTTAATAGAGCACCTCCTAAAGCAGCAAGGAAGAGATGGGGAAGCTCAAAGTCCACCATTGACCTTGAACATTTAATCCAGAATTTTATAGTGGTATTTTATTACACTGCTGGCATGATAAATTGCAGTGACAGGTTTAGAAAGCACCTTACAACATGCAGTGGCGTAAAGCTGTATTAATAAGGAGTTTGATTCTGCAGTTTTTAACTTAATCAAAACTGCCAGCGTTCTCTTCTGCTCTGGTCCAGACTCCATCAAAACCTTCTCTGCCTCCAGGAGGCCCCACCCAAGGCTCTCCACCCATCCCAAGAGCTTTCAGACAGCTGTGAGGTACCACAGCACTGCCAGGGGAAACTGAGGCATGGGAGGGAGGTGGGTTTTTTCAAGGGCAAGCAGCGAGTGGGTAACAGAGTCCAGGCTATGCCTTGAGGGGTGCAAGCTCTCTGCAAGCCAGTTTTGGCTCTGGGATGGCCTGATGGACCACAAGCACTGGGATGGGTGGAGGCTTTACCTGCTAAAAGCCTGGTGACAGGAGTGCCTGGTAAAATTGTGTGCTGTGCATTGTCCAGCATGTGGGTTTAGCAGAGAAATAAAGGGGTCAGGACACGGACAGGGTTTGTGTTGAGAGGTGTTCACAAACACATGCAGTGTGGATTTGCAGCTGGCTGCTCACTGACCTTTCCAGGAGATCCAGCACCTGTGTTCTCTGGGTCCTGGGCTGTGTTTTGCCACCCAGGGGATGTCTCAGTGACCTGAGGGTGTCCGAAATGACACGAGCATCTTCTCATCAGCCCTTAGTGCTGAGCAGGGGTTATAAGAGAGGAGAGGGACAGGGAGAGGAGGACATGTTGGTTGTAGTATTGTAGCCTGTGTCAGCTCTCTATTGCTCTGCTTGCAGCACTGGGTCAACAAAAATTCTCAGGTAGGGTTTCCCGAGGCATGTGCTTTTCCACTTGGATATTTTTTGGAGGCTGAAACAAAAGGAATATCTCTGTTCATCACAGTGGATATCCAGTATCTTTCCATCCTGGCCCAATTTCAGGTGCTCCCTGGGGCTGCCCAGTGCTGGACTTTACCTCTTTTTTATCCTCCCCATCTCTTGGAGTCCCACTCAGTCAGCTTCACCCTGCCATTGAAACAAGCAAGACATCTTCCCATGCTGGGGCAATCCCTGGGGTAGCAGCACCATTACAACTGTGGATTTTGATATGAAAGCTGGATGAGGAACGATTTGATTTCTGTAATGGATGGTGCTGCAGATTCATATACTTCTCCTGACTCTCAGAGAGCACTCAAGCTCTGCAAGGTCACCAAGTATGGGCTTATATTTTTTATTTTTTTAAATAGCTCTGCTCTACTTAAGAGCGATAATAGCACTATAGGCTCAGGTGAAATATTTCTGTGTTCGTGGGCTTGGTCACAAAGCTTTATCATTTTGCCCTTCATTGGAGCTAGCAAGGTCACCAGGCAGCAGTAATAGAGATGTGATAGACTTAATAAAACCCAAGATTAATAAGAACTAGGAAGAGGAAAGCAAAGAGTTTTGGGGTTGTGGGGGTTGTTAGTGGTGCACAGCAGGTGTTAAGTCCAGGAATAAGTTATAGACCACTGCCCCAAGTGAAGCTGAAAGCTTCTTTCCCCAGTCAGTACAGCACATGTTTTGGGTGGGCAAGAGCTCTGATGCCAACCTGTCCCACAGCACTGCAGCTCTTCTGCCCCTGGATGGGCTCTCCAGCATAACTGGCCTCTTGGTAAGTCATGCAGGGCTTTCCAGTGGTGGGTAAAGTCCTTTGGAGAGCGTGACCAGGCAGGGGCCAAACTGCTTGCAGAACAATGTGTTAAGAGAGGTAACGAGCAGGCTGTTGGCCTCCAGGAATAGATGTTCCAGGAACTCATGCTTTGAATGATGGAAGGGATAATAGTCAGGGGTTGTGCTAAAGCAAAAAGTTAGGTAAAGAAATCATGGGAAAGCAGTTCAAAGACTGTGATGTCGTGACCTTCTGAGGGCGAGTGTCCGATCTGCTGGGTGGGTGAGATCCAGACGGGCAGCCGGGGCAGCCCTCGAGCGCAGGCAGGTGGCACGTCCTGGGTGCCTGAGACGCCATCCCCTTGCAGGAGCAGTTATTTAACTGCCTAAATACGAAGTGACATGAAGGACCTTGGCTGCAGCCCCAGTTTTGGAGCTGTTGGCCTGTGGCTCCTCCCTGCGCCGCAGGAGCAGCGCGTCAGGCGGGTAATCTGGAAATTGAAATGCTGGAGCGCTGATCAGATAAGATTGCTGGATAAGGAGGAGAACACTTTGTCTTTCTGAAGCTTTGGACTCATCTGCTTTATTTTTGTTATCTTTTTTTTATTTTTTTCCCCCTAACATCAGGATTCTGCTGTGGTAAATGCAGGTATTTCTGATGGGAAGTCGGGGTCATTAGCTGGAGACATCACGATGGTTTAGGTGGGGACAGGTCTTTGGAAGCTGCCCTGTGGGGTCTGGCAGAGCGGTATTTGATGCTGTGGCTTCACCTGGGGCCTTTGCTCACTGCCACTTGTCCTCCAGCACTGGCATGCGTGGCCATCCTGTCTCCAGCAGCACTGCCTGAGGAAGAGCCAGTTGTTTGTGGGCTCCTCAGCCAATGCAGGTGCAAACAAAATGTCTGAACCAAGCAGCTGAGACTAATAATATACTTCATTATTAGCTGGTGCCACCAGTTCTTCTCCAGTGATCTGGAGCAGGCACATGCAGGGCTCAGTTACCGTGGGTCAGCTGGCGAGCAGCATTTCTCCAAGCCCTGGTGGCACAAACACTCAGGAGCATGAGCTATCCAAGTCTCTTCTGACATGGCAAAGAGTGGCAGGTTGTAACCCTCTCATCCCTTTTCCCCTGCCTTTGGAACTGTGCCCCATGTTTTCTCAGGCCACCTCCCTTTCAGGCTGTGCGTGGGTACCAGGAGCTGGTGGCTGATCCCTGTCGTCTCCAGAGGCTGGTGGGGTCTGGCAGCACGTTAATAACGTGGGGACACTTGCTTTCCTTTTCGGGGTAATGAGGAGGTTGCTCTGTTACAATGGGCTGGTCCCCTGGTGGATAAATTACGAAGCCAAAGGCAGTGTCGTTATTCCATGGAGGGAGTGAGATTATTACTGAGGAAATTGCTGGCCTGCTCGTGTTGTTGTTTTATTACTGGTGTAAAAACAGACTTTTTTTTATTGGCATAAATGGTTCCCCCTCTTTCCTCCCAGCTGAGTAGGCTTTGCTCCTTCGTACGTCCCCAGTGACTCCCCATAGTCAACACCAGTCAGGTTGTGCTGAGTTCCTATTTGTGTGCTCAGGAAAGTTTTGAGAAATATTAACTACCTGGGCAGCTCTTTTGGTGCTGACCAATGTCCCTGCACAGGAACAGCTGTTTAGAGCCACTTCTCACTGTGGAAAAGGAGGAAAAGCTGAGCTGCGTGTTGCAGCCCCAGCAATGGGGGCACTGGTGGTCCCAAATCTCCCAACACTGCAGTTCCATGCAGTTGATGATTTTAAATTGTTGTTATATTATCATCTCTGTGGTCACCAAACGGTCTTACTGGCAGACCTAGAACATTTGCAATGGCTCTCTGCCACTTTACACTGCCAGAAGGTCAGTCTTGTGAAACCTGGGAAAACCCCCTGTTGCTGAGGGCCTCTGGGTTACAGTCAGTTTATCAGGGTCTCAGCTCTTAGCTGCTTCTCTGAGAGCCCTGCACAGAAATATTTCAGCAGAAATTCATCCAAGACAAGTTCCACCAAAAATGAGGAACACTGTGTCTATTCGTGTTAGGTTAAGTTAAAAAAAAACCATTAAACTTTACAAATAAGATATATATATATATATTTATGTGCAGGGTCATAGGTATGGGAGAGAGGAATGTTTTAGTCCCTGTTAGAAATAATTCAGTGTTTTGTACCGAGACTGGAAGTTTTGCGGCTCATAAAAAATTCATAAGCCTTGTTGAGGAAAACAGAAAGGCAATTCAGGTGTCTTTTTTTTGAGCACTGTCACACTTGCAAGAGTTTAAGCCAGTCTGGATTGATATTTCTCGTTAAATGCCAACTCTGCATTATCATCCTCTCTGGATCATAGTTCAGCGACTCAAAAAGAGTGAATGACAAGATGGCCTGGCTTTGTGGAGGAAAGGAGAGGAGAATCCAGGGTATTTTGCATTTTCTTTATGTGTTTACAATCTCCTCTTCAGGGTCCTTTTCACTTCTGCAAACACAAAACTCAAGGTGAAAAGTAATTGGACAAGCTAACAAATGAGTTGGGGCTTGCTGCATTCCCCACTGGCGAGTTGCTGTGTTTCTCTTGCCACCAAGAGCAGCCTCTTTGACATGGCCTTTCATGTACCAGCTAACAAAGAATGGAAATCTGCCACAGGTATGAGGAAAGAGAGGCTTTAAACAGGACAGGCACTAAACCAGCATGATTTATAGGGGCTGAGGATAGTGCTTTACATTTCATCAGTCTTCCAGGGGTTCCATAATCCCAGCTGCATCTTTTGGAGATATTTGGTGCAAACTGTTGCTCACCAGACTGCAGAGTTTTCCTGCAGGCAGAAGCAGAGCCCTCATTGTGTGCACCCTGCTCTGCAAGGGCTGGGGGTGTAAGTGAGGCGTTTCTGAGTGGGCATTCCTTGCTCTTGTCCAGGGGTGATGGAGGCACTGGATGGAGACACTGAGCCAGGGGAGCTGCAGAGACACAGGCACATCTCTGAGCAAAGCCTACCTTGTGTCACCCCCCTGCAGTGGGTGATAAATGATGGCCATGGCTGGAAGTTTGTCTGAAGGGATGAAGTCACCTGCTGGATCTGGGAAGGGGCTGCTGTGTTTCCTAAGGCTGAGTGCGTGGGAATGCCATCCCTTCCTGCACCAAAACACTGGTGCTGCTATCTCAGTACCCTTGTCACTGGAATGTATTGGGGTGCAAGGGGTTGATTAAATGATACTTCTGATTTCCTCGTTTGTATTTCCAGTGCTCCTGGTGGTGGGTTGTGGGCACAGCCCTGGCTGGGTGATACTGGCCCTGGCTGCTCTGCTCCCTGAGAAGCCGTGCACTGGGAGGTGCTCAGCAGCTGGGATGTCTTCTGCTCCTTGCTCTGCCATTTCAGGGACTTGCAAGGTATTTGTGTGGTTCCTTCTGCCAGCTCGAGCCAGGCAAATGGCAGCTTTCTGAGAACTTTGCCAGCTGTTTCTCTTGCCCTTTTCTCACCTGATGCTGTAAATTAGGAGGCAAAAATCACCCAGACTCTTGTTAGCTTCTCCTGCTGCAGGCTCGCAGGAAGGAAGAATTATTTCCTTTGGATGCCAGGACAGGGAGCCTGTAGCTCCTGCACATTTGACCAGGCAGGTATTATCAAGTCAGGGTGCCCTGGGATTTAAGCTGCACACATTGTTACCGTAAATGGTTTCTCTGTGGTAATACACAGCATCTTTATTCTTTCCATGCCAGCTGAATAGCTGGTAAATGACAGGTCCTGCTTTTCAATTCCACCGTGTTGCCAGGGGCTGTCACAATTTTAATTTTTGCAATAGCTGCAAGCAAAGCAGTAATTGTGTTTCCCACTTCCCACAACTGCAGTGCTGGCTTTGTGTTCCCTCTTCTTAATTCCTCTGCTGTTTGATGTTTTCTGAAGCTTCCCACAACACTTGCTGTTAAAGTTATCTAGTGTTTGATGGCTAATTAACCCCCCCCCCTCCCCCAAGAAATACACCGTGAGTGTCACGGGGCAGGAGGGGTGCACTCAGATCTTCTGGGTGTGATGCTGATGCCTGAAGACACCAGGGCAGGGTGGAGGGGAACGTGCCTGTGCTCTGTGCCCCTGCCCAGGCTGGCAGGACTTGGGAGCTGAAGTGTGCAATATGTGACACATTGCGTGCGCCGGTTTGTGCTGAGAGATGGGACAGCTTTTGAAGGGCTGCTCCGTTAAATCTGTGGATGTTTCTGTAGGTCCAGAATGACTTGAGTGGAAGTAATTTTGGGGATGTGATTTTGCACTTGCTTCAGTGCATTTGAAAGGTCTGCTCAGGACTATTACAGACCCTCCGGCCTTTGAGCAGCATCCTGGGGAAGTTTGGCTTCCCAACTGTTTGAGGCTTTGGGTTGGATTTTTTGGTGTCTTGTAAAGTGGAGGTCTAGGTGATGCTTTTGCTGCAGGTTGAGTTCTCATCATGGCCTTCGCTGTGGATCCTCCAGTGGCTGAAAAAGTTTAATCCAGGTGTTCTGCTCTTGTTTTCTTTTCTAACTGGCTGCACTCAGTATCTTAGAGGTCTCCAACCCTCAGTGCTGTATGGGTGAGGCTACTCAGGGAGATCAAATGCTGTCACTCACAGGTGCTGTACACTGTGTGCTTTACCAAAGCAGGCTTACAGTTTCAAGGTGTAAAAGAGAAAGGCTTATGTGCTTCTGAAGTTTGTCTGAGTTCCCTGTGAGCTCAGCCCAGCCAAGGCAGGTGACACCTTTGAGGAGCACACCAGGCTGCCAAACAAGTGGGACTGATTATCCCCCTGTAAAACTGATAGTGCTGCTCACAGCAGATGAAGGCTGTTTGCTGAAGGTCATGCAGACCTCCTGTAAAGCACTGCTGAGAGATCACACACGATAAGAGCAGGGAGCAGTTGCAGTCTTGTGGCTTCGTAAATGATCACTGGGAAGCTGGGATGAGGCTGAGGACATTGCAGTCATGGAAGATCCCCAGGGACACAAGAAGGGTGCTCTCATTTGTACAGACATGAACTTTTATTTTTCTCTGCTCCAGTGTCTACCCTGGGTTCTCCCCATACCTGGGCAGCAGAGCAGAATGTATTCTACCCTCAGCCCTTTCCAGTTCATAATCTGCTGTCAAGGTCCAAACCATCCTTAGTGATGGGTGAACAAGGTACAAGAGCTTATGGACTGAAGTGAGGGGGACATAGATCCATATTTCCCTTCTCCCAGGCTGGATGCTGCAAGATTGGACTTATGTGAGCAGGCTGTTTCACTTCTCATAGCAGGGGCGTCTCTCCCTGGTTGCTGCCCGGGGTTGGAACAGGAGAGAGGCCTTAGAAGGAATCTCGTGGGCTTTAAATGCTCTGCTCTGTGGTGCAACATCCTATAGTTTTAGGGCTTCTGTGAAAGCCCTGTTCCAATGGGAGAAAGTAATTGAAACCACATTTTCTTAGCTGAGTAATTAGATTGATTCTGGAGAAACGCGGACATGTGGAAAATTGAAAAATGGAAGAGTTGCTTGCCCTTGGGCTGCAGATGAATGTGTTGGTGCCTTTCCGAGGAACACTGGCTCGATCTGTTGAATTACAGGACATGCTGAGACCAGCTCAAGCATAATATAAGTCCACACCCTGACCAGGGGAAACTCAGACAGAAAGGGGTCCCCTTCTTGCTGTGCTGATCTGAAATATGTATCTCTTTCCCCAGAACTTCTCACTGGATTTTGTAGTGCTCTGTGCAGCGAAAGGGTGCGTGTGTGTGAATCCAGTTACAGGATTAGGGGACAAAAACTCTCCACATAATTATAGCCATAGAAATTTTAATTGAGTGGTGCAATTGATGAGACCAACTCACAGATCACACAGTCACAGGGATGCTGTTGAGACTGTGCTTGTGTGTTATTTCATCTGTGAGTGTTTTGACCTCAGGCATCCAGTGGAAAGTGTTTCTGTGGGCTTCATTCCCCAGATTAAAGCACTCATACCTACTGTTCTCTATTCTTGCACATTTTAACAGCTGAAAATTTGTTTGTATGCTGTCAGCCATGCTGAGGGAGTATTTGGGTTTCTGGGTCTCGTTCCTGTGCTGTGGTTTGCAGGGACTGGAAAGAGCTCTGGCCCTGTTTCTGAGTGAGATTATTTAAGCAAAGGTAAATATTCTTCCACGTGGCTCTGTGGAAAGGTAGGTCCCTACAGCAAACTCCTAAGAGATGCCTGTAACTTTAAAATACCTTTTTCTAGTACTCTGTGTGTGGATGGTGTGGGCTGTTCATAGTGGCAGGAATGAAGGCAAACAGACACACTGGGCTCTGAAACACCATTGCTGTGGGATGGGTAGAACCAGAATAGCCATGTAAGATGAGATACTAAAAGCTGCCTGTATTCCCCTTCCTCATTTCCAGCATTATTTTTGAGGCATTTTGATTCAAGGTTTTTGACTAATAGAGAATCTTTTCTTCACATCTCATAGCTTGGACTTCTGGATTGCTCTTTCCTGCTTGGTTTGCTTTCTCTAATTCTGATGTTTCAGCCTGATCTAACTTCAAGATCGAAGAGTTGGCTTTGCTCTGAGCAGGAGGTTGGTCCTGAGTTCGTCAAAGTCCCTCAAATACATTATTCTCTGATTATGATTTTTACTGGTCCTGCATGTTTCACTTCCTCAGATTCCAATGCTTCCTTTCAGTGTGCACAGTCTTTGCTAAACCATTTCCCTCTTTCATTGTTCTGCGCTTTCCCGAACCTCCTTTTTGCATAAATGCAAGGCCAAACTGATTCTTTTGAGCTCTGGCTAGTCCATCATCCTAAACTGTTTCTACCTACGTGTACTACTATTAAGATTTAATTAACAACTGTTCTGCTGAAGCTTTGGTCCTGGTCAGCAGTATTGGAATTGCATTAAATGGGGGCATTAAAAATGCAGCAGCATTCGTGATATCAGCCTGGTAATATGAACCACTGTTTTGTGTGTGTGGTTTAGCATCATCGTAAATCAGAAAGCTCCTATGTTGAGATTGTGTGTTCACCTGATGTGTTGTTGCTGTTTGCCTGCTCTGGTGACATCTGAAAGTCCTGGGGGCAGGAGCTGTCCCCGAGCACACAGCCTCGGCATCGGACATGCTGCCACCTCCACGTGGATCATCTTTCTCTCTTTTTCCATTTTCTTCCTGGTGTCACCCTAAAAGCTGTCAGCAGCGCCTCAGGAGCACTGTTTCCGCAGAGTTTTACCCGCTTTGTGTCGTGTACACCCTTCTGTCAGAAGATACCACCCTCAAGGACCCTTTCTCACTCTTTCCCCAGGTCCCATTAGCAGTATTTTAGTGAACCGCTATGGCAGCCGCCCCGTGGTCATGTTTGGGGGCCTCTTGTGCGGTGTTGGGATGATCTCAGCTGCCTTCTGCACCAGCATCCTGCAGCTCTACATCTGTGTGGGCTTCATCACAGGTAAGAACAGAGCACCTCCTTCCCCTCCACGGTTGAGATTCACTTCTGATGGCTGGGGACATCCACACTTGGGTAATGTGTGGGCCAACACAAACACAATGAGAAACTGGTGACATGAAAAGCTGGTGGGACGAGGGCCCTCCTTATTAACTGCTCCAGATGAACTTTAAGCAAAGAGCACATCCCTGCTCAGTGCTGTGTTCCCGGCTGAACACACATCACGTGTGGGATCTCAGCAGGGCTGTGCTCTTGGCAGCTGACTGAGTGTTCTGGGCTAGGGGGGACAGTGGGGGTGGCCATCAGTGCCCTCAGCTCCCACTGAAGCAAATTCAGGTTGACTCTGCTCTGCCCTGGGCAGGGCAAGTCCTCCTGGATACAAGTGTGACTGTAAGGAAGCACCAGTGTTCCTGCATTACTGTGTGTTATCTTCCCTCTGTGAGACACATGAAATGAGATTTCAGGGGTTTGCTTTAGTTCACTTGCCCTTTGCCAGTTTGTGAGGTGAGGAGGTCTTTTATCTGAAAATAATAACTTGGGAGTTGATTGAAAATAAGCAATATTCTCCCCATTGTGAAAAAAGGAGAACTGTATTTCCTTATTGAAGTTGCAATTTGAATTGTCTGTGTTCTATCTATATATTGGAAACAGGAGAAGGCATAGGCTCAGTCCAGCACTTTAAAGCCTGCAGGTAACAGGTTATGGCTTTTAAAGGTAGATGGATCAGAGTTCTCTACCTGTGTGAGTATAGATGCTTAATTATAAACATTTTTGTTTATTATTTTGGATAAGGTACAGCCAATGTTTCTTCCAGTGCAGCTAGGACATCTGCTTGAAAACATGACAGAGTGAGTTCAAAATTGGCTTTTGAGGTTGCAAGATGTATGTTTTAATGAATGTTCCCAATCTTTCCACAGATACATTAAGTGTTGCTGCTTTCTGAATGTGGAAAGTATGAGCTCAACATTTAAGATCAATAAAACCAGCCACTAGCAAAGTAAATTGGGACAGAAAGTTTGTCATCCTGCTCTTCTATACCAATATTGCTTTATTAAATAAGCAGAGTAGTGAATAAATCCCCATATAGGATTCCTTCTCTTAAACCTTGTTCCTTCTCTGGAGTGTCACTGTAATTAGATGAAACTGTGCTATTACTGGATGAATAAATCTTGCAGATTCCTTGAAAGGGATTCCAGAAACAAAGTGGTGGGAAATAAAAATAACCAATATCTCCCACTATTTATTGGTGCATGAGCTTGCAACCTTCCCTGCTAAACAAGTGTCCTATAGGAAGCGCATGTGGTGACGGGACAAGGGGGAATGGTGTCAAGCTGACAGAGGGCAGGTTTAGATTAGATATTAGGAAGAAATTCTTCCCTGTGAGGGTGGTGAGGCCCTGGCACAGGTTGCCCAGAGAAGCTGTGGCTGAAAGTGTCCAAGTCCAGGCTGGATGGAGGTCTGAGCAACCTGGGAGATGTCCCTGCCCATGGCAGGTGGTGGAACTGGATATTTAAGATTCCTTCCAACCCAAAACCTTCTATGATTCTGAGTTGATTAGCACATGGAAACCATAAAACCTTTGCTAAAAATATATGCATTTTGGGGAGTAGAAGAGCTCAGGCAAGAAACAGGGTTGTAGGAAGACACCAGCTTCTATGGTCAAAGGTCCTCGTCTAAAAATGTGGCAGGACATGTTTTGGGCCTAACCCAAATGGATTGATGAAGGCTTTGATCTTTTTTGGTCCCTGACTATGTCTGTAACTCTGGTCTGTTGCCCACCTCAGAAAGCTGATAGTCTTCTCTGTGCTCAATGCACAGACATAACCTCCCACCAGCCTCAAGGTACAGGGACAAACCACCCCCACATCTCCTTGTCTTTAACGTTGTGTTGTTTCCTCACAGCAAAGCACATTTTTTTTGTTGTGTACATCTTTTCCTCTTGCTTGCTGAACGAGGGCAGCCGTATGGATGAGGTCTTGGCTAATAACCCATCATTTCCAGGCACGGTGTGTGTGCTGGGGAAGGAATATTAATTTGAGAGAGAAGGGAAGATGCTTGTACTCCTGCTAACGTGCTTGATGCCTCCAATTACGCCTGGGGTGGTTTTGCTGGTCAGGCCTTCCATGGAAGCATTCAAGGGCAATTAGGGAGCTGCCTGCTCATCACGTGCCTGCGACAGCGTTACTTCACGAGGAGAGAGACTTTTGTGAAGGGGATTTGCAGTAACTGCAAAGCAGCCTGTAAACATCACCCTCCTTTTAACCTCCTTCCTGCTAGCCTGGAAAGGAAACAGGCTGATGTAAAAGACTGTGTTCATGTAATTCACAGGGATGGAGATGCAAACAAGGGAGCTGGTGCTGGGGGGGTCTCTGCTTCAGCCCTGTGCCCGTGGCATATTAATGGAAATCTCTTCAGAGGAGCAGAGCAGGAAGTATCTGTTTGTGGTGGAGAAATTAGACACGGTAATCTCAGCTGCTTTCATGACTCTGTCTGCTGCCATTTGCATGCAGAGCAGGAACCAGGCTCTGCTGTCCTTGATGGCACCGAGCTCTGGGCTGCACGAGGCTCTTTGCACACACTGCAAACCCCACAGCCTCTTCCCATTTGTTTCCCTACAGTGCTTAGAAAAAGAAATGGGGTTTGCAAGCTGTTGGCCTGGACAAATGCCAGCCTGGATGCATTAAAGAGGTGTTTTCAACCTGCAACCTCTTCTTGAGTCTGAGGTAGAAGAAGCAAATTCCAGAGTTAAATTCAGGGCAGTAATGACTGGTCAGAGTTTAACTCAACCTGTACCAGTTGTATTGCTGGGAAATCAGATGGGATCTTGGATGAGGCCTTTTGGCTGATAAGAGTAGAGTCTTTGCCACAGCTGAAAGTGTTGAAGGTTGAAATACCTGATCAGATCTTCCCTTGCTAATGAAGTAAGAACATGATCAATAGCTACACAGCTGACTCCTGTAGCAGCACTTACTTCCTTCTGATATGAGGGAGATGTATTTAATCCAGGGAAGGGCACTGCATCTGGCACAGGCTTGCTTCTGCCCATGCAATTCCACTGACAGGCCTCTCTGTCATATCCCTGGGGAGAAAATGTGGTTATTAACAATTTCAGCCATGGAAAAGCTGCTGTAGATTCTGAAAACTGCAATAAAATGGATGTAAATATTTCCAGCTAAAGTCAGCCAAAAGCTTAAAGTAAATTGAAATTCCAGTTATTCAATTTGAAACTCTCCAAATTTAATTAATGGGAAGAGGATGAGGTAATATTAAATTGGATTTGTCTGACTGGCAAATTAATGTTCGCATAATAAAAAATTTGAGTTGATTATTGTTTAAGTGGGTAGCTGGCATCCAGTCTGGATTCCCTTCTCTGGAAGACGTGGTAGGTCCCTACCAAAAATGATTCTGTGGAAATGACGGTTCAATTTCTGCCTTTCTCCAATATCTGAGCACCATTTTTCTCTAACCAAGGTTGTGTTTACCCTCTGTGGTTCTCGGGTCAGCCTGAATTTGGCCCCGTATGCATTACGAGCAGCCTGTACTTCCCAAAGGTGTGCCCTACCAAATATATGGACCATCTAGCGAAGTTCATGCTGAGAATGTGTTTCATATCAAGATTAATTTTAATACATTGCCATTTGAATTTATTTTTAATGTTGTAAAACTTCAAAGTGATTAAAAAAAAAAGAATCTTAGACTTGGCAAAAATCATAATTTTGTAAACCCATTCAAACTGAAGCTACCCAACATCAGCTGAATTCTGCTGCATCAGTTGGATTCTACTCTATCAGCAGCTAATGATAGTGTTCCTTAATTAATTTTGAGGACCTTGACCTTTCTAAATTCTCTTCTGTAAAGCAATATGCCTAATTATGTACTGCACAGTTAAACAAACTAATTATATAGACTAATGAACAAAAAAAAATTCTGCATGACCCTATTTTCAGGATTCGTGTTCTCTGATATAATCACTCCAAGGATTACATTTCTGCTTTGCTCTAATGCGGCTCATTCTTTCCTGGATGATAGAGTGGAAAATATGTGGCATGATTTTTAAATGTAATTTTGATGGAGGTTCTGAAAAATTAACTTTTTAAGAAAATGCTGTGGGTCATAGAAATGTTTGAAAATATTATTGATGTTTGATTATTGATTATTGAAATTGGGCATCAGGGAGCATTTTTTCACTGAAAGGGTGAATAAACATTGGAAGGGGCTGCCCAGGGAGGTGGTGGATTCACCATCCTTGAGAGTGTTCAGTAAACAATTGGACATGGCACTTAGTGCTCTGGTCTATTTGAAAAGGTGATGATTGGTCAAAGGTAGGACTTGATGGTCTTGAACTTATTTTCCAACCTGAAAGATTCTGTGTTTCTATTATTCTATATGGTAGTGCTCTCAAACAGAACCAGAGAAAATTAAGACCATCCCAGCATTTGGTATCTCTGCCTGTGCAAGAGAAGTTCTCTACCTGAATTAGCAATGCAGATTTATAATAGCATTTATATATATCTAAATGCAATAAAAATAAATTTTATTAAAAGAAACACTCTGGGGTCCCGTGTAATTAGCATCCTCAGTAGCTGTTTTGCTGTGTATTTTCAGATCTCTTAATCTCTTGCATCACACCTGCATTGCTCACACCACCAAATTAGTCATGGCTGAGAGGGGTGATGTTATTTTCTGTGCAGGCAGCAATGGTGGGTGCCCCAGGCCAGTCCCAGAAGGATGTGCTTTGGTGGCTGGCACTATCCAAGCCAGAAAAACCTTCCTCAAACTGGGAGTTGTAATTTTTTTTTAATAAATCCATGTTCTCCCCCAGCAAGGCCACTGTGTCCAGACAGAACTCATCAGCATTCATTGAAGGAATAGCTTTAGTTTATCCTGAAGCAAACTCTTTGTCCTGGTTTTGCCACCCAAGAGGTTTGCAAAAAGTGGGGACACTCTGACTGAGAGGGTCTTTCTGGGGTCCGGTTACCCAGAGGTGGCAGCCAGAAGCTCAGGGATACCTCGAGCAAAGTTTGCATCTAGATTATCATGTTGAAGTGGCACCAGTGGTCCAATTGTGCATGAATTTCCTTAAACAATGAGCTGAGGAGAAATGGGACTCAAATCTTTCTTTTTCAAATCTTAACTGTTTTCCAGGATTTGGCCTTGCTCTCAACCTCCAACCATCAGTGATAATCATAGGGAAATACTTTCTGAAGAGGAGACCCATCGCAAATGGCCTTGCTATGGCAGGGAGCCCTGTGATGCTTTGCACCCTGGCACCTCTCAACCAATTTCTTTTTGACAATTTTGGCTGGAGGGGCAGCTTTTTAATTCTTGGGGGAATTTTATTACACTGCTGTGTGGCAGGAGCTCTCTTCAGACCCATCGGGGCAGCCACGGCATCAGCCCAAACCCAGGATGCTCTGAAAGAAAAGATCACTGAAGATGCCATGAAAATGAGTAGTCTCACAAATGTCTCCATGGAGAATAAAACAGAAGAGGAAGGAGGAAGGGACTGCTGTGAAAAAATCAATCAGTATCTCGATTTTTCCCTCTTTAAGCACAGAGGGTTCTTGATTTACCTGATCGGAAACGTGCTCATGTTCCTGGGTTTCTTTGCCCCCATCGTTTTTCTGGCACCCTATGCAAAGCACACTGGCATTGATGAGTATTCAGCTGCTTTCCTCCTCTCAGTCCTTGCCGTGGTGGATATGGTTGCTCGACCCGCCACCGGCATCATCGCAAACAGCAGATGGGTGAGGCCGCGGATTCAATACTTCTTCAGCTTTGCCATTGCTTTCAACGGTGCTTGTCACCTCCTGTGCCCTCTGGCTTCCAACTACGTGGGGCTCGTTGTCTATTCCAGCTTTTTTGGCCTGGCCTTTGGCATGGTTTGTGCCATGCTCTTTGAAACTCTGATGGACCTGGTGGGAGCTGCGCGTTTCACGAGCGCCGTCGGCCTGGTCACCATAGCGGAGTGCTGCACGATCCTGCTTGGGCCACCTATTGGAGGTGAGTGTATTTTCCTCCTCTGCTTCCACTGGCTTGTCGCTTATATTTAGCCTCTTGCAAGCACAGTTTGTAGGAAATTATTCTACATATGTTTTCTCTGCTTCCCAACCACCATTTTTCCACTAGTAACTGGACAGGGAAGGAGGTCCTTGATATCTCCTCCAGCATTTGCTCCTTCCTCCTTTCTGTGCAGTCCTCCAGCTGTAGTCAGTTTTGGAGAGTGATCTTTTAATCCCTGATCCCTTCAAACACTTGAACTGAACTTGCTGAGCAGGACTTCCTACAACACCAAGAATGTTGCACTTTAGACAGTTCCTCCTGGAGATTTTTCCTGTTGCCAAAGGCTGGAGTCCACCACAATTTAAAACACAATAGTTGTATGAAATCCTTTCATTGAGTCAAACTTAAGCCTTTTTCTTTGTCTCTAAGGCTCTGAGCACTTCACTTACAAATTTGAGTTATCTTAGTGCAGCTGATAGATTTAAGGCTGTTCCAAAAATAATTAAAAAAAGGCTTATTTTGGATGGCTTGAAATATCAAAAGGCAGAGACCCTCAGAGATCCATGTGGATAATATTGATGCTTCAGCAGAACTTACAGTCATAAAAAGATAAGTGGGAACAGTGATCTCCTGTGATTTAACACCCTTAATATTCCCTCTGTAGCATGTGCTCCTTTTTCCACAAGGAACACACCATGTCTGGAAGACACCATATTTGAATCTGGCATTTGGCTCAAGTACTATCAAATTTGAGTTTAACATGAATTAAATGACTTTATAGGTGACATTCTCTCAGTGTATAGATACCATCATACCTATTTGCCCTGTCCTGCAATTTGCATTTCACCTGCATGCAGTCTTAAATAACTGGAAACTGGTCACCTTCAAGTATGCAAAATTGTTTAATTAGGTCGTGTGTGCTGTCTTTATTTGGATGTATAAGATGCACAGAAAGCAGGCAGTTTAAACCCATTTCCTGCATTCAACACTGAGATCTGGCTAATATTCCATATGACATATCTTGCAGAGCCATTTAATTCTTCGTATTACCATGTAGCTCATACAGTGTGACAGAAGCAGCTGTATCCTCTTGCTGTCTTAGAGATACATTATTTAATTAATGACAAACAAAATACAATTTTAAAATGACCATTTTCTGAATTACATAATTTTCTTTGTGGAAGATTAAGTTAATGACCAGAGACTGCTAATGAGACTAAAACAGTCCTAGGTAATAATCAGTAATATTAGTTTTGTAGGGTTTTCCCCACCATTTTAATAAGCAGCGAATTTATTGGTTCTTTGGCATTTTAATAACCTACTGCAGGGTTCTGCTTTAATGAACTAAGTAAATTGTTCCCAGTGTGTTTTATGACTTTATCTTATTCTCAAAGGAAAAGAGGCAAGACTATCCTACTGTTGAATTTTCCAATACTCCACTCATTAAAACTCTCATTGAAACCTATTTAGGAGACCTCTAGGTCATCCTGATGAGCAGAAAAGGAAAAATTGTTGCAATTAACACTTGGTTGATGTTCCACCAGTAACCTGAATTGTGCAGTTACAACACAGTGCATTGAAAATGGTGTACCAAGGCAGCCAGGGCTGATCCAGGGAAAACCATCGACCAAAACCAGTGAAAAATTATTATTTTTGTGATGAAGAAATCTGTTTGGTGACCATAAAATCCCTAGTTAGTGTAATGCAGTGGGATAATTAATCATCAGCTTTTCAACAGTAGGGGTCAATCTGGAAGTAATTAAAGGTCCCTCTTTTTAAGGAGGAGAACAAATTCCAAAAAGTCAGAGAGCTAATGGATGATGGGCAGTTTCAAGGAGGACTATCTGTACTATGAAGGCCAGGAATGGTCCGTGTTGCGCCAGTAAATGGGAGTTAATGCTCAGGATCATAATCCCAATAAGATTTGCATTACATTTTGACATAATGGAGAACAGTGACATTTCAATTAAGCCATCTCCCTTCAATTACTCTGTAGCTCCGTAGCAGAGGCATTAACCTTTGAGAGGAACCTGTCACATTTGCCTTGGCATTGAAATTATCTGACATTGACAGCCTCATCTTTGCTTTCCCTGGAACTAATGTTTCCCAGTTCCACGCTGTGCCCTTTCCTCTTCAGATCGTGGGTATAAATGCAGAAAGGGCAGCTGGGACCAAGAGCTGAGTCCCCTCTAATGCTGGTGAACGACCCGTGGTGGAATAAATTGGAGGGTCTTTGTCAGGAGTCTGAGATGAGCCCCAGTGGGCAGGTGCCATCTCAGGAAGGTTTTCTCGAAAGCTGACAGTTTTATTGGCAGCCTGAGGACTGCCAAGTCAAATGGACATCCTCGTGTTTGGTTGTTGGAGTCAGTGGAAAGGCTGCCTGCAGGCTCTGTGATCAGAGGGACAGTTTCTCCATGGAAAAAAATAGGTGTGCTGGAAAAGTCCAGGCTTTACAGTGTAGGGTCTGTCCACTTCTGCTTAACTATGTAAATTATGGGTAGGATTACCTGCACAAATGTCAACTCCCCACAGGCTGTAGAGTGGAACATGTGTGAAGCATTTTCAGGTTCAGGGTGTTTGTGGAAGAGATCAGAGATCCAGAGAATGTCTTATCCTATCCTAAAGCCACAGGGGTGTTCCTTTATATTTAGGATCTGAAAACACAATAATCTTGCCTTCATCTCTAAGTTTCTTTTTTTTTTTTTTCCCTTTTTTTTTTAAATATATATTTTACAGGAACTCTTATTGATACCTTTGGGGACTATAAATATATGTTCATTAAATGTGGAGCTGTGATGGTCCTGGCAGGAACCTTCCTGTTCATCATGAATTATTATAATTACCGTATGCTTGCCAAGGAGGAGAAGGAAAGAAAGATAAAAGAAGAGGATCCTAAATCTGTAAGGACAGAAAATGAAGGCAGAAATAACTGGAACAAAGACACCACACAGGTTGGACCTGAGCTGGAACCTCTGAGAGAGGAACAAGAAGGAGTAAAGAAGGAAATGAATGGCACAAATGAATTTTAAACCTGTTCTCATGGGCTGAGCAGGAAATGACTTCTGGGTTTTTTTAAGTGAGCCCCTGCTGTGAAATCACAAGAGGTTTTTAAATGTTGGTCTCTGCCATGTGCATCCTCTTTGTTGTTGTTGTAGGAGAAGGCTAGAACAGAATCAAGTCTTGATTCTTATTCAGTGCTGGGACACTGTGCAGTATCCATTTGCATACCAAAGGTCCTGCAATATTATTTTCTTCTAGATATTTTCCATTTCCATTAACTGCCACCCTGCTGTTCTTCCCTGTACTACAGCTGTACTCAGGGAAAAGGCCAGAAGGGTGATGGTTTGCAGGGAGCCAGGACAAGGCCAACATACTACAGGAGTCCTTCTTCAGGTGCTTTGTCTGTGTGGGGCACAAATTTAGTTTTGAAGGGCTTAAACTTTGATCTGCGTTCAAACAGTGCAAATTTAAATTTCCCCTGGGAGGCTACAAAGTCCTTATTATCCAATTTCTGAGTGCCTTACCATTTTTAGCATGCTTTTTCTTTACAACACCCTGGTGAGGCAGTAAGTGCTGCTACTATTAATTAATTGTACAAATGAAGAACTGGAGCACAGAGGAGCTGTGGGCATCATTTCATCAGTGAATAAAGCTTAGGCATGCCAGAACTGAAATGGGGATCCACTGCCCAGAGTTAGATGCCCAAAAAGCCCTGCTGAGCACAGGTATCCCCTGCTAGAAAATGGGGAATACCATGGATAGCTGTGCATTAAACCACAGCCTTCTCTGCAGTGCAGTCTGCTCACTGTGTGCCTCACGCTACTCAGGATTAGTGATTTTAAACATTGCCTGGGAGCTGTGACCTTGTGCCGTGCTTTTTTAACCTGGTGAAGTTGCATCCATCCTGGAGGGAACACAAACACAGCTGCCTCCCCCTAGTTTGGGCTGGGACAGGCACCTCCCTGGTGCTTGCCCTGCAGTGCCTGCTGGCCTCGTGCCATCCTGTGGCACTAAATAAATTTCCCCAGGTGACTGATGCAGAGGTGGAGCTGAGGCCACTTAGGAGACTGTCATCCCGTGGTGATAATTTTGAGCTGGGAAGATCAGGACTCTGACTGATGTATTTTACACTGAGCAGCTGCTGCCCAGGAGCCATGGATGCTGAGCATGGCATCGTGCTGTTGAATCATCAGACTTTTGTGGATTTAGCTCCACGTGACTAGATAAAAGCAAGGACTTCTCAGGCAGATCACCCAAATCTGAAGTGAACACCAGTCCAAAGGCCGGCTCTCCTTTTAATTTACTTCACTGGTGCCCATATATGATCAGATAGTATTTTTTCATGACTTTGTCACTGAAAAACTCTATTTAATTATCACTTGTGTACACACTATGAAGAAAGCCATGCAAAAATACTTTCCTAAATACACTGTACTCTTGAAATACATCCTCTTGTACAAAATCTTTTCTGTGAAATCTTTTGTTTCACTGAAGAATAGTGGTTTTTGGCCATTGCCTTCAGTGGGGACTTAAATTTTACCCTTATATCATATCTTTTATTTTCTCTGAAAAAAACCAAAGTCTACTGGATATATTTAGGCTTTTGGTGCTGTGTTTTTAATACCCTTTATTTCTGTCAAATATACCCATGATATCTCAGTAAAAAAGGCACTGAAAGAGGGTTGTGAACAATTTCCAATATGCCTTCTGGAAGCTTTCACCTACTTAATAAAACTATTTTTAAAGATGAAATGAGTTTACATTTGCCCCTGTGTGTAATGCTGCCTTTAGATTCAGTAAGGAGTTTATCCTCAGAGGGTTTCTAGTCCTGGCTCCCTGTACACGGTCATACAAGTCTTGGTCATAGCCTCTTACTCCAGGGCCAGTGCTGGGAGCAACTTGCCACAGGGTTCCTTTGACATCCTCAGTGATCTCTGCCAGCCTGACTCCCACCTCCAGTTGTAGGGGCCCATGAGTCTGAAAACACTGGAGAATGACCTGGCAAGAAGATTTTCATACCTTTCCACCAGGTCATATCAATCCTAGGAGCAATGACCCAGATCCTCAGCTGTCTTTAAAAGTGGGAGCTGGCATGAGGCTCCTTACCCAGCAGAAACCCAAAGCAAGCTTTTTAGGTCATAAAACTTTGTTAATACAGATAAAATTTTTAATAAAAAGGCGTCCTATTCAGCTGTCTATGAAAATCCTCTGGAAAAGAGACGCTTTGTTCAACTGTCCCTGAGGGCACAAACCGCTACACTGGATAAGTGGATCTTTGAGGCTTCAGAATTCTTCTAACATGAAGCAGCTACTTAATTTAACCTACTCACCCTCCTGTCATAAAAACATATACTGTCTTTAAGATTATGGCACTACTTTTGTCATGTAGCAAGCCTTAACCATTTTAAGACAATTTTGGTGATCACAGCAGGTTGGTGGTGCTGGGTGGCCTGACTCTTCCCTGTTTCCTTCCTCCTGCTCCCACCCCACACTCAAACCCCTGATCACGACATCTCACTAATGACTGCAGCAAAGCAATACCAAGGAACTGTGCTTAAAAGTCTGTGAGTAGCCCCAGAAATGCTCTGCTGACTCAAATCCCATGAATTCGGCACGTTGCAGGCTCAAGCTGTAATCCATTCTTGGAAAACTCTCAGACTTTCCTAAGAGCGTTTCCAGTTATTAAAAATGACTGGTGCAATATGAAATATCCATTACAAAAAGCTCTTGTGACAGAGTAGAAGCTGCCTGTGCATCTAATTCAGCGATTTGTGTGGCAAATTGAACACAATATTCATATTTACTTAAGTCTGGAAAGCACCTGTGTAGGCAAGTCAAGAAGTGCAAGTATTGTACCATAAATATATGTACTAGGCACATGAGGGATATTTGGGATGTCGGACAGGCAAGGATGATTGCAAACACTTTCTTTGGAGTACAATTATGAGATGATTTTTTTTCTTTTTTTTTGTATTTCATTAGCTTGTGACCTTATTAAAAGTAATTATTGTTTCCAGGGTTGCTTGAACTTTGTCAAGAGCCTGATTTGGATGCTGAACCCTCATTCCCAACAGCCACAAAGGAAACCAGCAGAGCAGGAGACCACACAGCACTCCCAGCTCTCGCCTGTTCTGCTGGTGAGGCATGAGTGGTGTTTGTTGGGGAGGTGTGACAAGTGCCATGGGTTGAATTTAGATTTATCCCATGTATTCATTTCTTATTTATAGTTCCCCTTGCTTTTACCCTCCCTATATTTAACTTTCCAAATTTAAAGGCGTGGAGGTGGAATTCAGACATTTCAACACCTTGACTGGGCAAGATTTGTACACCTTCACAGAATGGTAGAGCAGTGACTGTGCCACATGGGGGAGTGTCATACTACTAGAAGGGGACATTTTCTGCCATCACACGTTTTGCCAGATGCTGCTTTGCCACACATATAATCATCCTCCTTTAAATAACGAGAATGAACCACGTGAGGAGACTTGAGAAGTCTGGAACTACAAATGAGTAGAGGCAACTTGGTAGTAGCTGTGTTAAAAATAAAAGTAAGCAAGCAAACAGAGAAATGAAGTGCCAACCTATGTGTTTGAAATATGCAATTGTTTTAGATGACACAAGAGATTATTCAGAAGGACAGTTCCCATGGCAGCTGATGCCAAATTTATTTGGCTGTGTTCAGAAAACACCTAATAGACAATCCAGGTGCATTCAGATTACATCTGGAATGAATTTAAAAGACTTGCCCTCTACAGTGACAATGACATTGTAAAATAGTGTTATTTAGCCTTATCAGAACCATGTGAAGGTGTTTTGATGAGTGACATTCATAGCTGTCAGCAAAGCTTCCCACAATGGCAGAGCAGCTCAGAAGCACAGACTTGATCTGCTGTCTGCTCTGGCACTTGCTAAGGTATTTCTGTGCCCATAGGAGCCAAAGTATGGATCTGCTTCAGACCAAGTATCTGACAGTCCTAATGGTGCAAACACCTCGGCTGGTACTGCCCATCATCACACCATCATCATCTCTGAACAGCCCAGCCCATGGTCCAACTCCCCAGCCTGTGGATTTGTCATTTTTGACACCAGATTAAATCCATGGGAAGACAAAAACAGAGAAACACAGGCTTCCCATTGGCTCTCTAGAGTTTTTTAAACTTGTCTGCTCGGTGCAAAGGTATCCCACCAAAATATGTCACATGAAGAAATTCTCACCTTCCTGGCAACACTTCTGTTTGGAATAGGCACCAAACAATAACGACCTTCAACAATTTCCTGGTCAAATCCATTGGCTTCCAAGGAGGGAAAAGTATCCATTCACCAAAGACATCAGCTTCAAAGTCTAATTCTGACTAACCTGACTAACTAGGATTCCTGATGTATCCTGGACCCCCTTTGATGTGCAAAGCAGAGCCCTTCAGATGAATGGGTATGGCTGAAACAAAACAGGAACAAGCACTTTCCTCGTGCTACACAGCCTGGCATTCCTCTCCTGAACACACGAGATTCTTAAGTAGTTTTTAATCAGTACGTAATCAGTCCCAACCATTAGTTATGCCATCTGATCATAAAGCACAACTCCAGAGAGAGATCCTTAGAAAATCTAGAAGGTTGCACTTATTATTAAGTGAAAAAACCACAGGCTCTACCAATAACCCGTTAATACTACGTATAAGAAGTGCTTGTTGAGCAAATTTGCCAAGCCTAATTATTCTCCCAGCAGACTATGGGGTTTCTTTTTTTTTTTTTTTTAAATCTTTCAGTGTTATTTTCTAAAAGTCAACCTTGAGTTTGTGAGTATTGATATGGGAAGATTTTTTGAGCATGCGTACCCCTTCATGAGATGCTGTGTTCTCCAGAAAGTTGACCAAGAGTCTGTTGGACAACAGTCCTATTGGGTTGATATGGACCACATGGATGAGTGAGTCCTCACCCGAGAAGTTTATAAAGACAACTGTGCTGATTAATTAAGACCAGAAGCAAAACCTCCCTGCTGCTCAAAGGGTGATCTACATCCATGAGGGACTTCTTCTGCATGGAGTGCAAACATGTCATCACCATCATTATTGTGATACTATATTTAAACAGGGATCTATGAGGAGGAATCAGTTCTCTAAAGATAAGCTTCCATTTGGGGACCTCCACCAGGGGATTGGCTTAGAAAATCGCAGACTGGGGTCCTTCTGACTAAGCTCAACACTTTGGAAAACAGCCTGACTGTTTGGGTTTATCTTTTGTTTCTTTTTGTTTTTGTTAGCAAACCGTTTTCATACTCTTTTTTGATTAAAAAACCCCCAAATGATCATGGGTGCAGCGGCTAGAAATGTATTGAATTAATTTCCTCACTAGCTGTTTGAACTCTGGCTTACCTTTTACAAATATCCTTTAAATACAGTATTGTGTAGCACATTCCAGTATGAAACATGAGGGACAATAATATGATTTCAGCTTTCAGCCAGAGCAGATAGCAATTATACAGCACAGAAACAGAAGTGCAGTGAAGCCACTTCGTTATTACAGTGTAACTAAGCAGTACCTCATTTACTTGTATTCTGACCTGCATCTGAAGTTAGCAATTAGGGCCAATCCATGATTAAATAATTACCTTCACCACTACCAATATATATATTAATACACTAACCTTCACCCTGTGTATGATTTTTCACTCATATCTACCATGAACCCAGATATTTGCCAGGGATTAATGATAGGCTGTGTAAAGTTGATAGCCTGAAGTTCAGCAGAGAGCCATTAAACTGGCCTGGTCATTAATCCCTAGAAAATATCATGCACCAAGGTTGTTGTAAGGTGAATATGGAAAATAACTTTCCACTCATGTTGATTTTTGTCTTGGCTGTTGCATCTTTGTCAGTGTATAGAAACAACACCCCAAATGCAAGAGAATCCCTTGGATTTGGATGTACCTGATGTTTAGAGGGTGAATCCTCCCTCAGTTCACCTTTGTACATCACTGAGGCTGCCAGTAAAAAGACCCTGAACAGACAGTTTGTGTCCCAGCGAGTCTGGTTCAGCCACAGGTGTCTGGCAATGCTTGAAGGTTAATTTTAGACTGAACCTCCATTTTCCAAAATGTCTAATTCCAGCTTCTTTGAGCTGAGAAACAACACTGGCAGCCAAAACAAAAATATCCACTGCCGGGGGAATATGTAAAAAACACTGTTTCATCAGTCATCCTGCTCACACAACTCCCTCCCAGAACTGAGAGTGGTAATGAAAGTAATTTAACATACATCTATAATTAATTTACTACATTCTTCCTGCTGGTGGCAATCACCTTACCTAGGAAAGTTCATGAAATTGATCTTAATGCACAGGAATAGAGATGGAAATGCGTTAAGGGCAGCTAAATGTGGTTTACTTCTAAGCATGTAAGCAGTTAAGCACTGTTTGGAGAACCGTTTGGGGGCTGATTTAGCAGGAGCCATTACCTGTGAGAAACGAGCACAGGAGCTGGGCAGGGCTTTCCCCTCGGCACACGCGGTTTGTGAGCACTGCTGAGAGCAGCAGCCTTTGCTCCTGCTTTGCATAATGTGAACAGCAGTGTGAGTGTGGGTTCCAAAAGGCTTTTCAGGAGAGGGCAAAGCTGCTGGACAGCTGGAGGTGCAGCAGGGACATGAATTGCACCAGTTCCTGGCTCTTGCTCCAGTGCCATTTCAATCCATGAGCACAGGACCCGGGCATTCTGTTGGAAGGACAACTCTGGCCAGTGTGCCAGACATCCAGATGTGTCTGGGCACTCTGGGCACTGCACATGTGTCCTGCAGAGAACAGATACCATGTGCATGCTGCAGAGTCCTATGTATACCTGACACAGGCTGTTTCTAGGGCTTCCTGGTGGCTTAAAAGCATCCTGGGGTTTTTGGTTCCTTATCTGTGAGCCTTATCCCTTCACAAGCCCTGGATTCTCTGCACATCCATGAGCCCTACGCTCAGCTGGGCTGGTGGTCTCTATGCTCCCTAGAGCTGCAAAGCAGCACTTTGGAACTGCCATACACTTCTCTACAGACTGTGTGATCTGCACTTCCCAAAGACCCTACTTTAAAATGCAGGTGATGACATTATGACTTCAGTATCAGCTGGAAAAATCTAGGAAGGCAGGAACCCACAACAAAGAGTGCTCTCTAGCAGCCATGTAAATACGTATATAAATAAGTAGGAAGGGTTTTAAGTGTGTCTCCCATAACTGAGACCTCCAAATGGGGGAGTACAGTAGCTTTACATGGATGGGGGCCAGAGGAAGAAGAGCTGCAGGCAGTTTTGGTGCCCCCCTTCAAGGTGAAGCACAACCTGTCCTGCCTGCACTGCAAAGAGGGAAGGAAACCCTGCACAGCAAACATCACTCCTCCTGTGGAAGAGCCCTAAAGAGCAGGAAAGAAGGGCAAATCTTTCCTTTCCCTACACCTGCCTGTGCCTGAGAGCCCACTGAACAGACCCTTGGCCTCCTTAGCTAGGGCTGCTCACTGTGAGCGCGGCTGAACGAGGAGGATTCTCGGCAAGACTCAGCAAGAGGCATTTTGTACCTGCTGCTTCCTCCAAACACAAAGCTGCTGACTGGCTTCTCCTTAATGCCAGGAAGAGCAGGACGTGTCAGAGCCTTGCTGCCAGAGAGAGAGGCATGAATCAGCCTAAGCATCCGTACAGACAGCAGCAGGTTGCTGCAGCACTTTTATTACCTGTTGGCTGTCACGCAGCTCCTCATCACAGGGCAGCAAATGCTGTCAGGGCTGGCTGCGGGGCCATGAGAGGGACAGCCAGAGGGAAAATGTGAAAAACAGGTCTGAAGCCCGCAGAAAGTGTTCAGGGCTGGTTTGAAATGCTGGGGTGTGAGCCCCGAACAGCTGCTGCCCCCATGGCAGGAGCCTGGGAAAGCATCTGCCCCAGCAAACCCCAAACCAAACCTCAAACCAGGCAGCTACAGGAAAGGTGACAAAATTGAGGAGCTTCCTCTGCAGGGTTTGTGCTTCCAGCTTATGCTGCCATGCATGTGACTTATTGCCATGCCAGAGGCTCCTGCCCAGCCCAGCCCTGACCAACTCATGGCATGAACTTTGTGCAAGACCTGAACACTTTCCTCCTTTAATGCCAAAGCGACATTAAAACCAGAAATGCCCTGTAGTAAATCCTTTCATTACAGACATTAAGGAAATTTCAGGACACAGACATTACATCGAAAGACTGAAACCTGCCCTGGTTCAGATCTTCAAATGTGAGGAACATCAGAGAGAATTTACTTGCCTAAGAAAGGGGATTTTACTGGTGTGATTGGTGGGAGGAGAATTAGATCAGTTTTGGACACTCAAAAATGAAACCAAACCTGCCCTTTCTATAAATTCCCATATCCCTCAGCTTGGGTTCTTCCCACGACATTACAGTTATGTGCTGATTAAATGTTTCTATCTTTCCCTGAAGTGGTTGAGGGTTTGGTGATGTTAGCTGATGTTGTGAGATGCCCAGCCAGAAAACAGATCATGGAGTGCAGCTGCTGTACAGGCAGAATGGAGACAACTCAGGATGAGAAGGATGCAATAGGCAAAGCCCCTTGAATGAACTGTGCTAAATCAATTTAGGATATTCCTAATCATACATTCTGTAATTACGGAAAGGTAATATTTTATCTGGGAAAAAAAAAAGGCCTGTTTCAAAGGACAGTGATGGGTGAAATAATTTTGGGAAGTTCGTAGGCTTTTCCCTCTAGACTTATGCAATGTTCATCAGCAAATGCTATTGATTAACAATTGCTAATGGAATATGCAGAATGTGCAACAGGGTTATGTGTTTTAACAGCTCATAAAAGAAAGCTCTTAGATTAAGGGTGTGTGAGCAAACAGAATCATGTAAGTAATGATCTGAATGTGTGGTTTCTGTTTCAGTGACTTGTCAGCATTATGTAGAACACAAATATGTACAGAGACTGCAAAAGCAAGAGTATTGTCACTATTAGTCTTGCAGCTTGAGAACAAATTAGTGGGTTTAGGTGGTACAGCACAGCCCAAAGGAACATGACTTGCCTGACAAATCCCATATTTTATAGCCCTTCAAAGTACACAATGGTCACCATTTTTGTCTATTTTGAAATGTATTTTGGATTTCTTCTTTCCTTCTGATTCCTGTAAGTGGTGGCTAAAAGGCACCTGATTTTCCCAGTTGCCCTTTCAGAGACACTGACTGAGAAATAAGAAAACATGAACCATGCATTCACTGGTGCACATTTGAGCAAGAACTGCTTTGCTGACTGGCTGATGGCATAAATGTGCACTTTTCTTAGCCTGAAGTTGCATTTTTCTACTGGAGAAAAACTACCATCCTTTTTATGCCAAAGAAATAATGTCTTGGGCTGTTTTTTCCCCTTTTCTTCTTTTTCTCCCTGCAAATATTACGCATGAAGGGTCATAATTTTTGTTTGTTTGTTTGTGTAGAACTAGGAAGAAAACTATTTTAAGCAAATGAAAAATACTTCAAGTCTGGCTTTGATCTCTTTTTCCTCCACTTTTTCTCCTTCCTTCAGTTATAGGAGGAACTGGATTGAACAACACATAGAAGTAAATAGAAACCAAGTATTCAACAGAGAATAAAAAGAAACAATTGCATTAAACCATAATCTAAACAATTCTAGAAGGATAAAAAAATCAATGTTTTCCTTTTTTATCCAAACAACTCTTGTCAAGAAGCCCAGTACTCAAGAAGAGCTCTGCTCCAAGGGAGGGTAGTGCTGCTACAGAAATAGCTTGTAAGAGTGAAAATATATTCTGCCGTGTACTTAAAGGTGAAAAAAAAAAAAAAATCTGGGCAAATTTTCCCTCTGCTGTGGGTGGCGGTGCTGGAGTGCAGCCCCCGAGAGCCGCCGCTCCGCTGCAGAAGGCGGAGGTGCGGGAGCAGCAGCCGCTAGAGATCAGCCTTGCCCTGCGCTTGCCGCAGCACCAACACCCTTCCCTCGCTCTCGCCTTGCTCGGTCCCGCCCGACCCTCGGCTTTTCACACCCCCTTTTTTGTTTTTTTTTTTTTCCCTGTGCATGAGAATCCCCTGTGCTTTCCCCCCCCCCCATCACTTTCAGCTTGGCTGTCATTAATTAGCCCACAGCACGAGAGATTCATTTTCCTGCAGAGAGATTGTGTGCATCTCTTTGCAGCAGAGATGCCGAACTCCCTCTGTCCCCGGGCTGTTTGCTTTGTTTTAGCTGCTTTTTTTATACTACACTCTGCTATAAACTTTTAGAGTTTTGTTTCCCCCCCGACTCCTCTCTGCTGTCAGATGACTGTCTTAGTGCTAAGCATGACATTTTCCATTCTAAGATACACTCAAATCTGAGAGGGGGGATAAAAACGAAAAGGGAAAAGAATATTTTGCTTTTTTACAAGGGTTCTCCCATCCCACCCCACTGCCTGCTGTCTGGGACTGTGGGCAGTGGGCAGCAGGACAAGCCCAGCACTCCCCTACCTGCTCAGGGCAGGACTGGTGTGCATCCATCTTCCCTCCTGCCCTGTGGCCACACCAGTTCCTTCACACACTCGGGGCACTGGGGACATTGATATCACACTGCTCAACAACCAAAATGGCAAAGCAGTGCACAGTGGTCCTCCATAAAGAGCAACTCCACAGATGCCTCCCCTGGAGCAGAGCTCTTCCATCTCCCACTTTGTGCCCCACTCAGCCTTAACGCTGCAATTAATCTCCTGCTTTCCTGGTGTCAGGTATTTCAGAACTCCTCTGATCATCTCTCATTTTGTGCCCTGGAAATGTATTGAACATGATGTGCCGACGTAACCAGCCGTGACAAATTGTCGTGTAGATGTGGGAAGCACATGGCATACCAAAGGATGGGAAATGCCAGGAGCTGGCCTTCAGCTCCATTTGTGTTATAGGACCTCAGCTATATGCTTGTCTCAGGCAGAACTGTTTTCACCCTCAGGATTTGTCCCAGTTCTTTACCAAATAGCCAAGATCAAATAGCCAAGATCATCTTCCAAATGCAGAGCTCCAGATTTAACATGCATGCCTGTGGGTGCACATATTTATGCCTCATTATTAGAATGAAATAGTTAATCTTCAATAAATATTTTTAGTTAGGTGCATGCAGCCTTTTTGGGAAAAATGTCCAGCAGTTCTCATTATGCCACACTGCACAAACCTACCCATGGGTTGGCTTAAACTGAGGAGGCTGCTTTCCTGATTCTCCAGCTAAAATGAACAAACTGAAAATGGAATCTAAAATGAACAAGGTGACTGTGTGCTGTGCTGAGAACAGATGTGTGTTCAGTCTCCTCCTGCTCTAAGCTGGCCAGATGTGGCAGCCCCCGAGGGATGTGCCTGCCTGATGTCACTGCTGCTCTGGGAATGATGCTGTGCAACTGCCTGGATGGGAGAATTTGAAAGCCAATGTCTTCAGGTGCTGGGAACATTCCCCCTCCTGCTCATCTCTGGGAAGCAAAATCAGAAAGCACAGGAAGATGGCCAAAATTAATTTATGAATTCTACACGGATTGCAGTGCTCACAATTTTCTTGAGCTGGCAGGCAGTACATACGGTATCAAATGTCTCTTCTTGTTCTGCAAGGACAGTTATTGACCAGCCATAAATTCAGATGCTGACACCAGTATCTACCTCAGTCTTGAAAGCCTGAAGTGCCAATATCCACACAGGAGGCTTGTGATGGCTCTTTGAAAAGCCAAAAGTGACAGCACATGTCCTGGGTGATGGAAACCAGACTGAAAGGGGAGCCAGCCATTCTTCAGGAACCATGAGCCACTAACACAAAGTGATCCCTGCAAACTGGGTTAGGATCTTGAGAGTCAGAGTGGCAGGAGAGAAGGCTGAGAAAAGAGAGAACACTGCAAAAAGTGTCTGCCCAAAATACCATAGCTGCCCAGACTGAGAGCTCTTTTCTGCTTTCACACGTGGGATGTGGGCACCTGTTATTCTTACACATTCATTTAGTGTCACCAAACCCCTTGTGCCTGCAGAGCACAAGAGCGAGCCCAGCATTATAATTTCCATTCCAGCATGTGCACAGTGCAGAGGATTTTACAAGAAACATGACAATATCTGAGAACCCAATCTCTTTCAAAGTGAGAAAATAACCAGGAAACACTGGAGTGGGTCCCAAAAGAGATGTCACAGCATTTAATGTGTATTTATGCAGCTATTTAGAAGCAAACGAGAAGCAGTGATTATGTATAGAATAAAATGGAACAACAAATTTAGATTGTTGTAGTTTCCGCTCTATCTGATTAGCCAGGAAGAACAACAGACTGATATGCTCTGAACAAACAGGAATATGCTAAGCCTAAATGCTCCAGTCCTTGGGGGATTCCTTTTTTTTTTTCTTTTTTTTTTTTTTTTACTGCATGAAACAAAGAGGGAGGACAAAAGAGATTTGTTTTGAATCAGCTGTGGGGCTTGGCAGCCCAGTCTGAGCCAGTCCTTCTGTGCACCTACGTGCTGCTGAACTCAGTGGGAATTCTTGGTGCCACCTCCCTGCTCCTGGGCTGAGATGAAGTCCTCAGTTAATTGTAGGACCCACTATGGCAGCTTTGCAAGTCAGCCCTGGCATTTGGTGGGATTTGTGTCACGGGAAGGGGCTGCAGCACAAGGTGTTCCTCTCCTGAACTCATTTAACAGCAGAATATGAGGTTGAATGGCTGAACCTGGTACCCCTGGGTCCCCTGGCTCAGCATCTGCTCAGTGCTGTGAGACACGAGCCAGATGCTGAGGGAATGAAAATCCCTTAAGGATACAGCCAGGCAGGAGGGTCAGTGGGCATTTACAGGGCTGACCTCTGATGTTTCCAAAATCCATGCACAGCCATCAGGAGCGGTGAATCCATGGGATGGCTGGCATGATGTTATACATAACCAAGGCTTAGGCACCACATGGCAAGGATAACATTTTCCAGGTAAGTGACAGAGTGGCTGGAAAAACTATTTTTAGTGGTAAAGGTAAAGGTTTAGTAGCTTTTTCATGCAGCAAATAAAATCCTACACCAGCAAAGTCCCCGTGACCTGAGCAATGAGTTACACTACTGGGGCAGGCAATAAGATTGAATGTAACAAGTGTTTTGTGTGCATGCAGCCATCAGACCAATCTTTCAGACAACCAGGGAGGCCAAGCTAAATCTTGTTTCCCTCCTGTCCTCTCCTATGGGCATGGTGGTGTGGGTGCCTGTCAGGGCACAATGCAGCAGAGCAGCCAGACATTCAATTAATTCATCACCTCCGGCCATCACATCCCTGCTCCTTCCCTGCTCTGTGGGGAGATGGTGCATGAGACAGCAAACCTGAGTGTACCCCAAAAGCTGCAAAACAACTGCCATGTGGCTTAATAAAGATTTTGTTCTCTCTCATCAGAATATAGGACACCATGTGCTTCACTCTATTTAACTTACCCCATCTCCTTAAATTTTTTATTAATATTCTTTCAGTTTCTTAAATATGTTTCACATGGAATGAGAAAGTGAGGTTTTCCCACAAAACATGTTATGCTATAAATACCACTACAGATGTACTTGAGAAATGGCTGAATAAACACACTGATGCAGAATAGGAAGAGGTGTTCCTGCTTAGAGTCTATGGTATGATTTTCAACTTTGAAAAGGATTCCGTTAAATGTAAAGAAAGGTCAGCAGCATAATTCTTTGTTCCTTTCCCCCAAAATGGATGATTCATCAAAAAAAAAAAAAATCTACGGTTTCTGCAAACACACTTTAGCAAATTTCTAAATGAAGAATGACAATAGTTTTACAAAGGCTGGCATGGAAAAGGTCATTCGTGGAAAGGAGAGCCAGTAATGCAAAACCTGAGCGAAACAGAAGCGACTTAATAGAATATGTCAGAAAGGACTGTTCAGCTGAGATAATAACAAGGCTCCTGCATTTTATTATTTTTAGGCTATTTTCCCAAGCAAGAGAGGTTCACACAATCATACTCCATGTACCTCTGTGTGTCTATGTCTGTTCCTCCTGAGTAATTTTTGAATCCATGGGGCTGTCTGCACCAAGTTTGAAAAGGAAGAGCAGTTTCAAAGCAACAGAGATCCTGTGGCTGTCATGAAAAGAGGGGCTGCCACTCCTGCTGGTGGAAAGTCTGCAACCAGACCTCATCCTGACTCAGACATAGAAGAGTTCACATAGGGAAAGATGTTATCAGCACCCTAAACCCAGGAAAACGTTCACCTAGAGCCTGCCCCTTCCTGGCACTAGAAAATATCACACTTCACAAGGGCACCAAGTGCCCTCCACAGGTGATGGCTGAGGGTCTCCACTGCGTGCCCCGACATCTCCCCATGCCAGCAGCCTTTGGGGTGTGTGGGATTTGGATGCTAACACCAAGTAAAGCAAAGCCTCTCCCTAAAGAGCTTCTCTCTCCATTGCCCAGGTCCCAATCTGACGTGGGGGGCTAAATGCATGAAAGGTGATAGTTTCAAAGAGCACACCACAAAACTGAGACAAAAATAGGCAAACCAAAGACCTTAATGAACTACAGCCATACAACAGTATAAATCCCAGAACCTGGTATGGGAAAGCAAGCCCAGCCTGTCCTGAGAACCCCTACTTCCAAACTGGAGCTACCCTTGCTGCAGGGTGTTACACTGCACCATGTGGAAGTTCCCACTCAAGTCAGTGCTAGGTTAGGTTTCATGGACAGATCAGGATTCGTTTTATGCTGGGAAGTACAGATATCCCTGGCATGGTTCTCTTTGCCCCAACCTCAGTGATACCTCACATTGCTCTCCCAGATTTTGGAAGGATGAAGGCAATCCTATCACAGTTCTCCAGTGCTGTGCACCTCCACAGGTGAGGGGAGAGGGCTGGGAATGTTCTTTGCATGGGTAAAGGGGAGGCTGATAGAATTGAGAAGCAACATTCGTAATCCTGATTTGAGGAAATGCCTGTGTTTATCAGGGCATTACAGCCTCCATTTATCTGTCATCTCTTCCCTTCTTCAGCTGACCAGTGAGGTTTTACACTGGCCAGGTTTGGCAGGCTCTGTTTTGTGTATTTACTTCTTCCTTGTCACCCCTGCGAACAAACACAGGCACCACACACTGAGCAGTGTATCCATACAGTGCACACAGACTATCATCTCCTATGAATGCACCAAAAAGGTCAGAGTATTCAGCTTGCATTGCAAATCAGCACCAGTTATGTACTCTGACAGCACCAGATGTCAGCTCCAAAATGAGCTGCGTCTGTTCAGCTGTACAGGAGGAGCAATGCATGTGAGGATGAGACCAGATTCTGGGATGGCCCCTCGGAGCCAGGGCTGTGGGCTTGCATTGCAAATGCAGCAACGAGTCCATCTGCAAAGGCCTGTTTAGACTTCTCTCCTAGGACTTGTTGCTTTGCTTAAGCTGAGTTGAGAATGAGGATTGCAGGTAAATTACAGCAGTCAGACAAATAACTGACCTTGGGGCTGACCTGAGCTTGGCAATTCCCTCTCCTGGCTCTGAGTAAGTCAGGTCTGCTCTTATTTTTCCATCAACTCTTTCCCACTCCAAATCCTGCTCCCAACCAGCTAAGGGGTTTTACAAGACACACATTACATCTACAGCAGCCCCTTGCTCTGTCTGTTGGCTGGAGCAGATGACTTCCTTGCTTGGCTTTAGGGACAAGAGGGGCTTTTCTACCCAAATTTCCAGCCTATGGCACAGGTGCCTGATGTCACATCAGTGGGTGCTCAAGTTCAGCTGAAGTTCAGACATGGTGTGCATGTCCAGCTCAGATTCTCATCCCCATGGTCCCAGTGCTCCAGAAGGAAGATGACCCTTTCCTGACACGCTACAGGAAACACTTTGGGAGGACCAGTCCTAACTCATCCACAGGGTCTGGGCCCATGGTGTATTTGGAGTCAGCCAGCTGAAGGGGCACTTGGGCTACCTTGTTCCTCATGTATTGGAGTCTGGGTTGTGTTTTGCAGTGTGAAGAACCTTGTTTACACGTCATTTCATGGCTGGTTCAATCAAGATCTGACCTGACTGCAGCTACATGGATGGGAGCAGGGCCAGGGTTTGAGCTGGAGATACAAAGCTCTGTGCTTTGCCAAGAAACTCCTCCAGTTAAAAATTTTCTAGTATATTTGCAAGCCAAATAATTAGCACCCTTGAGTAATAAAGGTTGGAAAAGTAATCCGAGATCGAGTCCAACATTTTGCTGATCACAACCTTGTCACCAAGACCAGAGCACTGAGTGCCATGTCCAGTCATTTACTGAGCCCTTCCAGGGACAGTGATTCCACACCTCCCTGACCACCCTTTCAGTGAAGAAATTCTTCCTAATGTCCAACCTGAACAATTATCTGGCACAGAAACTGAGATATCTTTTTGTCCCCTATAGATCCTCAACTGCTACATTTGCAGTAAATTGCTAAAAACCAGACAACTGCTACATTCAATGAGCATTTCAGAATAAACTCAGTAGCACAAAAAAGGAAAAATGTTATCTGCTTTAATGTTACTTGTTCATTAATATTAAAAAACTTGCATTTTAACAGCTGTGACACGCTTCCTGCCACCCTCTAGAAGATGTTATGGACTCAAAATGGTTTCCTTCATCTTGTCAAGCCCTCAAGCAGCATCTTCCTCCCAGAGTGCCAGTTTTCACTGACACTGAGGGAAGAGCTGCTTTGGTAGTGACAGTCAGGACAGGCAGACCTGTCCTGCTCCAGAGCATCCAGCCTGGAAGGGCTCCTCAAAGTCACACCTTTGAGTTAATCACGCCCCTTCTGAGCCTTGGCAAAATATATGCTCACTGAGCATGATGAGGATAATTTGGCTTATTTTGCCTTTTTGATTTTTTTTTAAGGTAAGGGCAAGGAAGGTTTTCCTTTCTTCCCTTGCACATTGCACCTGACATGATAAATCTCAGAACAGTAATGAGAACAAGTTAGTATGGGTCTATATTTTCTCTTCTCATAATGAGCTTTGTCATGGAAATGGATTGATTTTATGTCACTTTCTTTCCTCTTTATAATTTTTATGGGTGGAATGAGGTAACAGAATTTTATCTCTCATAAATTCAAAATAAATTTGTCTTAGCCCACGTAACTTCATGTTTATTTTGGCCACCTATTTCACAGCTCCCCTGTTTACAGCCTGGGAAATGGGGGAAATGGCCAATCAATCAAAATCTGGAATATTGAAAAGGTCACAGCCATTCTCACGGCATCACCATCCCCTGCAGCATCAGGCATTTCCCAGCTGCTGCAGCGCTCCAGATGTGCCTCACTCTGCTTTCCCTGGAGTTTCCTCAGGCCCTGGAGGAACTGTGGGAAAGGCAGATCTGACCTAAAGGAAACCCATGCTCAAAGGATGGGAGTGAGAGGGTTCTGCCTCCCCCCCACCCGGAGCAGATGTCCCATCTGGCGCTCACGGATGGCGCAGCTCCCGTCACGCTCCTGCTGTCCTGCCACTGGTATCGTCATCCCCACAGAGGGAAGATGTATTCACTATTCACCAGCTTCATCCAACTGCTCTTCCTGCAGCCCCAAAGCTGAAGGCTGGGTTGATTCTGATTCATTTCCCCTCGAACGCTGCATGGCTTTGTCCATCCTCTCCAAATTTCTTGCTTACCAATTTTTTATTAATCCTCCTTCCCTCCAGTTCAACAGCTGTCACCGTGGCAGAGGAGCAATTTTCTCCCAGATACACACAAATAAATGAGGGGCTGAACTTTAGGTATTCCTCCTTGTAGGGCTGAACTAGACACCTGCATATTCCTTGGTGCTCACCTCTCATTGCACGGACTAACTGAAAATCCTCAAGCATGGAAGAGTGGGGGAAAAAAAGGGATTTTGTCTTTGTGCATCTGACTACATGAAAAATCAGCTGTAATGACTAAAAGTAGGATTACAAATGATCTGCTGCTGCCCACAGCAGCAGAGCAGAACGTACGGATGGCCAGCACATACCATGACAGCCTGAGTGTGAATAAAAGTTGGCCTAGTCTCTACCAGGTAAGGATCTGGCCTCTAGAAGTCAGAATGTCAACAATTTGGACTCATAGTGAACCTGTGCAGAGTCAAAGGTTAGCTCAGCTGTCTGAAAGTTATAACCCTTTGCAGCAAGACTTCATATTCCTGTAATAAGAGATGAAAACATCACTTAATGGGCTTTTGGCTGATAACTCTTTTAAATGGGAAGACTGTATAGAAGAAAAATTAAGCAGAGGAATTGCAATTTTGCATTTTATGTGATAAAAACCATGGGGGGATGAAGAGAACACATGGCTGCTATTTTACAAATTGAGTTATGGAAGCCAAGATCCAGCTTTGCTCCCGTTAAGAATTAACATCTGGAGATAAGAGTTTAAAATCCAATATTGCCTTGAAAATGAGACAGACACAGCTTTGAGTTGTTGTCTTGGCTGCAAATTCAGAGCTTACCAATTTTATACCCTCTATTTCTCCCTAAATTATTAATCCTGAACATCCCTTCTGTTTTCTTTACATCATGTCTCAGCTGGAAAACAAGGAAGGCATCCTGCCTGTACAGTAGCTGCCTTTGCCCTTGTTTTCACCCTCCAGGTGTGGCACATTTACTGCCTAGTTTGCTTTCCTGTGCCACCCCTGCTGCAGGTTTGGGGTCTCTCTACCTTCTCAAACAGAAGAATTTCATACCTCTCACACTGTGGTGGAAAAAATTGGGCAGGTTCATACACAGATAGTTGCAGAAGGCAATGATTACACCATGGATTGTGATCAACCCAAGAAATCAATCTCTTACTTCAGCTCCTCTCCAACCTGTATCACTCTTCACATAAAAATCGCACTCCAGTGGAAAACATTCCACTTGAACAATGTCAAAGACTCCTCTTAATGACTCCCTCCTAGACCAACAGGCAGTTCTTTCTGCTGCCTTGCAGTTATATCCAAGAAGTGCTTGCAAGCATCCATCAGAAAGAGAAATTCAGGATATTCCCCCAAGCTCCCTGTCAGGACACACAGTTACTGTAGACACTACACAACCACTTTGCAAAACAGCCCCATCAAACATTGCAAAAAGAGAGGGAAAACTGAGGCACAGACCCAGGGATGTGCAAGGGGACATTGTGGAATAAGAATCTCTCTTTCCCTTTAAGGATTAACTGTCCTCTATCAGCACCTTAAAACCATCACACTAACAGGTGAGAGAAGAGACCCACCCACTGCTGAGAAGGATTAGTTTTTGTCTTCACTTCTAAAGAGAAACTTTAGGAAATGTGAAAAAAAAATTACTGCAGCAGATACTGATTTAAACCACTGGAAAATGTTAAAGCTCATTATGTAAAAAAAACCAACAAACAAGTCCTAGAGAAGGAGAAAAAGTATTTCAGCTACTGAACAATGGCAACATGCAGACTAATGGGTATCATCTGGCTTTCTGAAAGCATGAAGCTTGGAAATTAGAAGTCAACTTCTATTGAGAGAGACAGAGCAAGAAAGGAGTATATTTAGGTCCTGTGATACTAATATTAGCAGGTTTGCCTCCCTTTTCCTTCCAAAGGGTCACTGAATAAACACCACTGATATAGGGAATAAGAAATCTGTAATGTATAATAACCAATGCATAAGAAGGAGGTCTGATTGTGTATTCACAAGAGAATGTAAATAAAGAAATCGAGACACTCTATTTAAAAAACCCCAATCCTTATGTTTTTACAGAAAACTCTGTTAGTTCATCACAGAAGTGTTGGAAATAAATGTAACTGTAACTAAAGATTACTAGAAGTAATGTAAATAGAACAAAACCCCCCAGTCCATTAAGCAGTGATGGGTTTATGCTGAAACCCTCATCACTCTTGCTACCAGGAGTTCTGAGTTTGTCAAAGTAAAACTTAGAGAAGCAAAAAAACCTTCTAAACTGACCCAAAGACAAGGCTGAGGGCTCAATGCAAGTGCAAAACCAGGGGGGCTTCTTTGCTAAAATTTGTTTCTACTCCTGACACACACTCAGACAGAAGCAGGGAAGGAAGGCACGTGCTAAAACTGAACTTGTGGTTCCAGGCCTGTGACAACCTGTCCAGCTGCACAGTGCTTAGTGCTGGGCACACCAGCCAGCTAATTGACAGTATATTGGCTTGCCAGCTCAAGCTCTACTTTCTGCCATAAGTACTAAGGATGAGGGGAAAAGCCACCTGGGACAATGTATCAGTTTTTCTGTATGCAAAGTTTTCAGATAAATCATATTTTCTTGGCAGCTAATAGAGAATTGTCCACAGAACTGTTCACCACAGCTCTGTTGTTAATACAGGGGCTCTCACATATTGTTCACATATAAGTGGAGTTGTGAAACCAGGTTGTGATTTATAGGCACCTTTCTGTTTTTATCTCTGATTTAGCTAGACTGGGATTTGATTCTTTGGGGAGTTTTTCACTGGCATTTGCAAAGCACCAGACCCCAGCAATTTGTGAAGGACTTAGCAGCTCAGGAGCAATTGTTACTGTACATACCTACAGAAGCAGAGTGCTCTGAAAAAGGACAAGAAGAAATGTTTACTCTGCAAATGCTTTTTCAAATCCTACTTCAAAAAATCCGGTCCTTCCACAGTATTGCTTTGCCATCTTAGCCTTGCAGCGTGTCTGTAAGGAACAACTCAGGGGACAAAACTTAGAGCAAACATGTCTTTCATTTCCTACATCAGGAAAAATGCCTCTTGCCCTGGTTAAACACACCTGGAAGGGGTAAAGTGATTTGAACACTATCCCTTTCCATCACCACCTCGTTGACTTTGTTTGCCATCTCTTGCTCAGCCTTTGCAGCAATTCAAAGTGGCCTCACCTCTCTGCCCAGCCAGGAAATGCTTCATGCTGGGGCCATCCATGGGGAATGGGTGCACACACACTGCTGGTACCATAACAAATGCACTATTACCCCAAAAATGAAAGGGAAAGGAGATTGACAGGGACCCTTTTTGTAACTGCATCATTTTAGTCCTCTTTCCTGACTATCTGCAATGAAGATTCCTTCTAGCCTCACGTCATCAGAACTGGAAATTTAAACAAAACTTAAGTCACTTAACACTGCCTGAACACAGGTGACAATTATTTGCCTTCCCTTTTGTTTTCATTAGTGCCAATTTTGCTGCTAGGTTTGTTTGTTTGTTTTTTAATCCCACAAATGAAATTAAACCGAGGCTGTTATACATAAAGGGCTTGCATGTATCAGATCTATTAATGTCACATTGTGTCGTTTTATACAAAATGATTAGTTAGTAATTGGTTTAATGGAGGAAAAAATAAACAAAAGCCTCTCCATGAAATGGGTATTTCACATGCCATGCATGGCTGAAGTTGTGCTAACCGTGCAGAGCATCAGCACTTCATGCTGCACACAGTCTTGTTCCCACTTGAATCAGCAGAGAGATTGCAGTGTGGGAGCAGGCTCAGATGCACTATGTCATGGAGCAGATAACAAGCAGCTGATGTAATTCACTGTGGTTTTACTGATGTTGGCACTGGTGAGCTGACGGCAGCAAATTCTGGTAATGAGCACATCTCCCTCTGTAAGGTGTTCCGAGTGCTGCAGGAATATCCCACCTTTTATTTTCCTGTCTGTGTTTACCAAGTCTCTCCAGTGTTGCTTTTACTTTGCCACAGCAGCAGCTGTGAGAAATGGCTCTGGAAACCTTTGGGACCTGCAGTTTTGGTTCACCACCCTGTAACATCCCTGATCATCTGCCCACAGCTCTGTGGTCTGCAGTGGCTCAGCTCCCCCTGGCTCTGGTGCTCATCCATCTGCACCATCCTGCAGCTTCAAGTCCATCACAAACCCACTGAGTGCGAGTTTTGATGCTGCACAGTGCCAGAATGACAGCAGAGAGGCTGTTAAGGCTTTTTTTAAAGAATCTTAAATGCATACAATCTTTTACATACTGCATCAAAATTTTAAGCATCATTTTGGTTCGGTGTCTGTTTAGAAATTCTACTCCATCCCGTTAATATCAAGGGAACTATGTTAATTTGCCCCAGAAGAGGATTTGTCTCCTGTTTTGATCAGTGGCATGACCAGGATATTTGTGTATTTTCTGTTCTAATGTCAGAGTGACTCGATGACATGCACAGGCTATTATTCAATAATGATGCCTAAATGGAGCTATCAGAAGGGTTATTATCAAGGTTATTAAAAAGCAATTCTTTCTGCCTTCAGTTTAACCATGAATTGCAGAGCTAACCATCATCTAGGTGAGGATGTGCATATTAATCAAGAGGCTTCCTATGGTCTACCTAGATATCCTGAGCCTGGATAATGACTGATTTACTCTACTCTTAGATTAGTGCACAATCAACTGGGGGTGTTGAACATCTGACCAGCAGAGTTAATTCATGATGCTTGGCAACCATTTTGCAATTTTCTCACATCTGTTCTTTCTGGCTGAGACACTACATTTCCTTTAAGAGCCCAGAAAATGGCACATAGAGAAATGTTTGCGGTGCACTGTTCCCTGCTATCAAATGGCAACGGTCCTACTGAAACCACTTTCACTTCAGCATTTTCCAGGAGAAATAAGGCCTCTGCATAACAATAAACCAGATGCTAAAGTATGGAAAATTCCAATAATTTTTTAGTAATCATTTAAAGGGAGCTGCCCAGAACTGCATTGCTATGCAAACCAGATTTGGTCAGGTTAGTTACTAATGGGCCTGAAAGTGCAATTCAGGCTGAGCAACAACTTTAGAGAAATGTATTTAATTTTAATTCTTGCTTTGCTTAGGTGAAGGGCAGCTCCATGTTGCTCTCACGTGTTTCTAGCAAACCCTGAATGCAACACGACCTGCATCTGTTGAGCCATTTCTTTGAACACAAAGCTGGCTCAGGACTTTCCTGCTGACTCTGAGCTGTCAGGGCACATATTTAAGGTTTGGCAAAACTCTCACAGTGCTGTCAGGCTGACCAACACATCTAGAATTAAATGGTTTCCCATTTGCTGCTATCATCATTTTCACAGGCTGCACTTCAGCTTTGCTGTGCACTTCTAACACTTTCAATATTGCTTTTTGCAAGTGAAGAGACCAGAGACGCCAGGACGCCGATGTGTCCACTCCAGCCCCTTTCCCTGGCAGCCTGGGGATGACATAATGGAAATTACAAATGGTCACTAAAGGCAGGCAGACTTTTTTTTTCTGGTCTATCCCTCAGTTATGTTTTCAAAACTGCTCATCCTGTCTCGGGAAGTTGTCAAAGACGAAGTGTGCAGAAGAAATGCGAGGGTGGATTTAATATTTCTTCTGAGAAATACTGCTTGCACAATCAATAAAAAAGCTTTGGAAGGGCCCTTGGGGTTTTTGGACAATGGTTTGAATATAAGGAGCTGAGCTTCAACAAAATGGGAGATATAGGCATTTCAGAGAGGGCAGAGATTCACCTCCTCAGGCTTAAGCATTGCATGGCAGGTGATGATGTGCTGATGGACAATCCCGTGCTGTTTTTCAAAACACTATTGTGAAGAGTGACAATGATTACACTGATCTGGAATAGGTGCCAGAAGTGAGAGGAAGAGAAGAGGTATCATTTATGTGCAGAAAGACATATCTATCAAAAATAAAGGGTACTCTGAATTTCATAGCATTCATGGAGTCAGTAGCCTGGAAGCCGGATTCACAGTAAATGGAGTAGGGTCAACCAAAACTACTTCATTGAGAGCAGATGAAAAGCCTTGTGCAGAATCATCTCAAAAACCTACACACTCCTATTGAATAATTCAGTGCTTGGAAACTCGTATTTTGTTGTTTCTTATGCTTATAAAGCACAAACTACTAGGACTCTGTACTTCTGATGTTACAGCATAAACTGAGATGAGCAGCACCTGCTCTGAGGAAGTTCAGATATTTTCTAATAAATATTCCTTTGTACAAATGCTCTCCCTGTCAGAGGAGACCTTACTACACCCAGTGCTGTTAGAGCCCTACTTCCCATGGTGCTTCCCCATCCACCAAGCCCAACAGAGAGCTAATTACTTCTGGAAAAGCATCTTTAGATGTGTGTAAAAAGAAAAGTTTGGGGGAACAGGGTTGCTAAAAGCTGGGCTGTGTGTGGAGCTGGGTGTCCCCAGCGTGGGCAGCACTGGGCTGGGGACATGGGGTGTGGGTGCCTCGGCCCTTTTCACCATCAGGGGTTGTTTGAGCCCAGCTCAGCTCAGAGAAGTGGACTCCTGTGGCCTGATAATTTATGCCTTGTTATACCTTAGCTCTGTAATTTATAAAAATAAAGAATAACATTCCTGTAACAGAGATTAATGGCCGTCAGGCTGCAGAGTAATTTTTCAATATGAAATGGAGCAAAACTTACATTTTTAGCACAATTTCCCAGTTCAGTGATGCACCTGGTAATAATTATGATTTACATTAACCATAACATCATCCTTCTTATATCAACTTGCCTTAGTGAAGAATGAAATAGGCTCTTGCTAAATGTTTCATGAAATAATTCAAATTACATATGCTAAAATTTCCCAGCTCCCACTAGCCAGGCTGAAAATCAACAAGAATAAAAATTATTTGCTGCTGCAAAGGCCCTGATTCTGTGTTAAGAATTAGGTGAGTTGAGCCCTAAGAGCTTTTGTGGTTAATTATAACAACAGCTGACAAAAACTTTAGGTCCAAAATAACGATGCAAGTGCAAAACTCATTCTATACAGATTTTCCATGTGCTGAGACTGTGTTCAAGCTAACTATCTCCTGTAAGAATTGGCCTGTAACAAAACAAAAAGAGGAAAAAAAACCCTCTGCTATCCCCAAAGTCAGCAAAGTTCAACCCTTCAGGACCACCCAATTAATTAACTTCCAGGCAGCAGGACTGCAGCAAGGTACGGGAGTTTGTAATTTGTTGGTTTGCTAATCTGGGGCCTGAGTGTGTCCCCTCTTCTCCAAGGCATGATGAAACACTTTCCTAGTGGAGTTTCTTGCCAGTATATAATAAACAATATTCCTACAAAAAAAAAAATCAAAAGACAATGTCCTTTCCCTGGCATTTGTGAGGGATGCAAAGAATTTCCATGCTAAATCATTACTGCAAAAACAGTGCTGAAACAGTGTGAATTATTTGCCTTAGAAAACACAGATAAATGAAATACAGAATTAATGTAACCATAAAGAGCAGGTAAATTCATTTGAATAATGGGATTATGATTTATGATTTTCCTATTACAAGCATGAGTTTCAATTCTACAACCTTTAATTATGCACTGACTTGCACAAAAGCTGCTCTGTTCCTGTGCATGGAGTATCAGGACCCCAGACAGGACTCAGAGGAGATGTCAGGCACCATGAACAGACATGGCTTCCTTTCTGGGGCCCTGCATCTCTGACAAGAGAAACACCTTAGCCAGCAGTTCACAGGAATCCAGGGGGCTACAAACCCTCATACCCCAAAAATATACTCCATGAGGTCACTTGGTGTGTGCAGCCTGAAGAGGAGGACACTGAGGGGAGACCTCATTGCAGTTAGAGTTTCCTCATGAGGGGCAGAAGAGGGGCAGGCACCGAGCTCTGCTCTGTGGGGACCAGGGACAGGACCCAAGAGAATGGCCTGAAGTTGTGTCAGTGGAGGTTTGGGTTGGATATCAGATAAAGGTTCTTCACCCAGGGGGTGGTTGGCACTGAACAGGCTCTCCAGGGCAGTGGGCACAGCACCGAGGCTGACAGAGCTCCAGGAGCATTTGGATGACACTCTCAGGCCCATGGTGTGACTCTGGGGGATGGCCCTGTGCAGGACCAGGAGTTGGACTCGATGATCCTTGTGGGTCCCTTCCAACTCAGCATGTTTTGTGGTTCTGTAAACAGTGGCTGGAGCTTCTGCTGGAGACAGATGTGCCCTAGCTTAGGCTACATATTAGGGATGCTGCTGTTGGGGGAGGAGTGACTGGATGCAGTTCACCCCAGAGAGGTGCAGTGTGTAGTTAGCACACATCCCAAATCCACAGCTTGACCTTGCACCAACCAGCTGATGGAAATGTGGTCATTTGGTGGCAGGGCCAGCTGCTTTTGGCATCCCTGACAGCCAGTGCTGGCCGTGCAGGTGGTGCAGAGGTGCCCAGGTAGCAGCCACTCTGCCTCACCAGCCCCAAGGGTGTTTCTTTTCCTCCAGCTCACTCGGTCCCTATCAGCCAAGATGGGTAATAGCCTGGTTCAGCTGCCACTGCCAGAGTAAAGTTCAGCACTGAATCATTAATTAGGATGACTGGATACTCTGGGATTTAAACTAGTGATTAATGAGCCTCTCCAGCTCTAGCTCCATGTGAACAACTATCTAGTTCATGTTATATTTAATTTATTTAAAAAAAACTTCGCTGAGGCAGTAAATCTTGCTCAGAAGAATTAGTGGAGGAAGAAATAACACTTACACTACGTTTATTACATCACTTGCAAGTTTATGTTCACATTCTCTTGCACTAATCTGAATGCCTTCTTCAGAAAGATAATATAACTCGTGGTTTAGGGGATTCTCTGAAAATCTGTTTAGACCGGAAATAGTGAAGGGGACATCATGATAGGGTCAGGAAAATGGGTATGGCAAATAATGCAAAATAATTCAGACTAAGCAAAAATACAGTGCCTTGCTCTTACTAATGTTGATGTAAAACTCCTGAGCCCTTTGTGGTAAGACACTATATTCTGCCAAGACAATCAATCCACTGTTAATTACCTTACAAAGTAAGTTAGAATTATACTGGCTGCATCGTGCAGGTGCTCAGACATCCTAGGTTTCCTGGTGATTTTTTTTCCCCCTCCCTTAAGCAAGGTTACAGTGCAGGGGTGCATGGCAAGTGCATTGGAAATACAATTTTGAACTAATCTGTTCAGAGCATTAATCCAGTCCTAAGCTCCCTTCGCTCCTGTATGATACAAAATAGAAAGCTGGGATGGTGGCTGCTGGAGCAATGCTCCCCCTCACATCTGCATTCAGACACCACCAACTCAAAGGCCACCAGTCTTAACTAATTCCTCTAACTATGTGCTCAGTGATTTCCTCACCAGGAGTCAGGGCAGGGTATCTGCAAATTTCCATATGTTTGAAGTTCTCCTTTCCTCTTTTATCTTTGTCTGAGAGCTGTCAAAACGCAGCTACAATTTCATAGGGTAATGAGAAAGAGATTAAGGAACGCACACATCTGTCACCTAAATACATGCAATAAGGGGAACATAAAATAAATAAAATTAGGATCCCATAAAAGCAAACAGCAGCAGCCATACTGCCAGCTCAGTTGCTTCCTACACCAGCAGTGCACCATATTAACTCCTGCACCCCTGAGCTGCAGCAGCACCACCTCTGCAAGTCAGGGGCCCATCCACAGGAGCTCCTGGGACATTTTCATTAGGGTCAGGCTTGTGACCAGGGATTTAGATGGGCTGGAGAAAGGTGGGGATGGTAAGTGTGCTCTCCATCCAGTTCTCCCCTTTTTGCAAGTAGGGCATAGCCTGAACTGTGGCTCCTCTTTCATTTAGCTGAAAGAAAACCCCTGCCAAACCCAAAGCAGTCTTTCTGCAGCAAATTAAAACCACTTCATTATGAAGTTTAAAATATCCACATATTGTTCTTTGGGATTGTTCTAGTATTATCTGTGGAAACACCATCAGCCCTCAGTTTCCCATATCTGTGGAAGACTGAAGAGATCAACTTAAACTAGTTCAGAGGCAGGAGAGCTCCACGAACCTGTGGCACAATCCCAGGCTTGTGAGCTGGGATGTCCTCACAGCTCCACAGGAGGTAATAGAGATTGTGGAAATGGGTTCATTCTCTTTATTTATAAGCATTAATGTCCTGGCAAACCTCTCGTTTTCAGCCTTTATCCAGAAATGTTTAAGGTCCTAAATTGGATCCATTATCACCCAAATGAAGACACATACCAGTAAGCTAATTATGTTTCTTACCAAACTCGTGAATAATTAAATATTTTATTGTGATGTTACAATTTGTATTTATTATCCTTTGCTAAGGAGCAAAATTAAACATAATGAGGCCTGTTACCATCTCTCTTCAGAGAAGAGCCCACGTTACAGGCACCTGTATCACTTGCACCAATCGTGATTAATGGGTTTAATTTACTCGACTTGCATATGCTGGAATTTGTGAGGGGGAGAGAGAAGGGAACTCGGATTGTTAAAATCCTTTTAATTAGACTAATAATGCCAAGTTTGCATGTGTTAACTAGGGTGCACTATTAATTAGTTTTAGTAGGCTGTTTTCTGAAAGGTGGCACTGCAGCATTTAGGCATGTCTTCTGATCCCAGGAGAGCTAATAAGATGACAAACAGAGCATGACATTACACATAACTGCAAACAAACAGCCTTTAATCTTTCTGGATGAAGAATTGGGTGTAATTGATGGACAAAACGCTGCACTGTAGCTGCCTCTCCCCCCTGCCTTCAGGGTAGTTGTGGATCTCAAGGCTCACAAAACTGATAGCTGAGGGTTTGTTCACAAGCAAGGTGGTCACTTCTGGGCTTTCACAACTTATTTGCTGATTGTCTTCCATTGTCAGTGCTCAGGACAATCAGTGGGCAGGTAAAATTACCTCCCTTTGCCCTGTGTGAGCAGTTGGCACCATGATCTGTCTCTACCTCAATCCAGGGCGGGCAGGGAGGACCTGAGCCAGAGCTGCCAACTGCAGCTGGGTGGATCACAGGCTCCCCAGTTTTTTGTAATCCATATTACCCAAGATAAGCCATCATAAGCAGCCTGTGGGGTGTTCTCAGACCACAGAAGCAATAAAATTCCTCCCTCTTTACTGCTATAGCCTGGAATTCAGCTGCACTGTCAACAGGCATTTGTAACAGTTAGCAGTTTCACTGCTGGAATGGATGCCTAAAGGACTGAAGATTTCAATCTTCACTTGGCTTTCTCTCTTCATATTAAATACCTGTCAGTGCACTAATGTGAGAAATTTGCATCCACATCCACGGAGATATTTTGAATGCAGAACAAGCAGGGATTGTGAAAAAAAGGTCCGTAAGTGCAGACAGGAACTGTAATATCTGAGGGGAAATGTCCTCAGTCCTTTTGCAGCCCTGTCACACTGTCCTCAAGAAATATGGGCAAGTATGTGGCTCATGTGCCTAAAGGCTTACTCAGCTATAATGACAAAGGAAGTCATCTTGGGCCCTGCTGGAGAAAACTGGAGGGGAGAAGAGATGTTTTGGTTGTTGCTCCAGGTCAGGAGTTTGGAAGGCAGTGTAATCCCATGGGAGTGGAAAAATGCATTTTATATCACTCTAAAATCTACATGCCTGGCTGGGAGGAGGGTGTCTGAAGTCACCCAGTTTGAAGGATTGCCACTCCAGGATCAAAGGAGAGATGGATGCAGCTCTACAAAGACTATTTCTACTGATCCCCCAGTGCTGGGGACAATCAGGGTCGATTTGGGACACCAGAGTTACCTCATGGATCTGGAGCAGAGGAATTACACAGGAACAAGGAATTTGGGGTTAGTTTCATGCCATGAACAATTTAAAATAAATAGCACTACGAAATGGCCTAAATATCCCTTTTCTGAAAAAGCTCTACTGTTATCACCCACGGCAGAGCCAGGAGGGGAAGAAGACCACCATGCTCTTTATCAATCTGTGCCAAGCAGGACAGAGACACTTGGCCAGGGTTGCTGTTCACAGTTCTGCTGGCCATGCTTAAATAAGTTATTTCTCTGGATATTTCTTTCTTTGTTGATCATTTACAGGAATTTCTAGCTCAAAAGCCTCTCTCCAGAATGTCCAGTAACATTTGCTCTATGTCTTACACCAACTGCTTGGTCTGGAATTATCCAATGTCCCCGGTTGCTGGAAATCTAGAAATCCATTAAATGGCCTCCAGTGGACTTTTCTTCACATTCATGAAAAAATGAGAATAAGTTTCCTGACATTTATAAGGGTAAAAAAAGGTTATTTGTTTCTCAAAGGGGAAAAGCAGATTATACCTATAATAAGATCAGTGACCCAGGGATACTGAATACACACAGATTATCTGAATAAATATATGCTTAATGCATGTTGTTTGATTCTTAAAGAAATAGATATTGAGTCTCTGAGCATGATATCCACCCAGGGATTCCCAGGAAATGAACAGTAGTCTTTACCATTTAGTGGAGCTCAAAAGCCAGAGATGTCAAAAACCCTTTTTGATTTATGGCTGAAATGTACTGACAGACTAAATAATGTCATTTCCTACATGACAGGAAGCCTATTTTTTGCTTTGATTTCTATTTGGGCAGCAAGGTGATAAAATAGATATCTTCTGTCTTGATAGGGGTGTCTAAAATTTCCCGTATTTGAGGATGTTTTTCAGAGACACTGGTCACATTAATTCAGCTGAGTGTCTCAGAGTACTTTGGTCTCTGTAAATTAGCTACTATTTATTTAATGACTTTTAATATGGCTAAACATTAGGATATTTATTATTTTCCATCCACAGCCTCCTGGCTCTGGTTGTTAGCAACCTGTAAGGTAAACCTTGGCCTTCTTTGTCCTTTCTGCAGGAAAATCCCAGTAAACCCAGGTTCACAAATGGCAATATCCATACTAGCTAAGTGACTAATATAATTGAAGCCAGATTGAGGGGAACAGTCAAGCTACAGATAATGCCGTATTCTGTTCTCCTGCAGCTTCCTATGGAGCCATGATAAAAGCAGAGATGCAGCTCACCCTCCCTCACAGAGGACACAGGGCTGAAACTGAGCTCTGGTGATGCACAAACCTTCACTCCCCACTTCAGCTGTTCAACTCAGGCATTCAAAATGCACTCCCAGCCTTGCAGTCCCTCTGCTTAATTGCCACAGAAGACCTGCTGAGCTGTTTTCAGCCCGAGCAAAGACAGATCAGGAAAGCAAAGACTCAGAACTCCAGTTTGAAAAAGAAACCCCATCATGTTGCCACTCTCTAAAGTGGGAGCCGGGGCAGATACATCTTGAAAGCTTCACAAAAGCCATTTGTGAAGGCTGGCAAGGCTGTTTGATCTGTTTGCTAATCTGTCTGTGCCAGGCAGCCCTCTGCATCTCAACTAGAGGCTTTCCTGCATCCTCCCACTCCCAGAATTTCATTTTGACTAAGATGAAAGCTGGTACTATCATCCTTCTGAGTGACTGCTGTGCACTGTCAAGGCAGATGTTTCTAGGGAATACACATTTTTCAAACATTTCCATTCATGCTTATCTTGCTTGCTTCTTCCACTGTGTCAACTTATCCTGATTCAAACCCCATGAAAACCAATGGAAAGGTTCCCATGATGGGGTCCAGACCAGGCCAGTGGTTTTGACTTCAGCTACCATGTGGAGGCAAAGCTTTGAGAATGGGGCACCTAAACCTTGAGCTCATTTACTCTGTCAGCATCTGCCATACCTTAGAGATTTTGAAAGCATTAGCGTTTTAGTCCACAAACAAGCAGAGGTTAAATTAAATCTGTAGCCACACAGAACCATAAAAAATGCTGGAAAACAATGGCAGGTGTCCAAAAAAAAAAAAAGAGGAAAGAAAAAAAGAAGTCCCTCTTTCTGTGTTTCAGCTGACATCAGAGCAACTTGGGGCTGCAGCCCATGAATATCTCACTGAGAGGGGCAGACACTGCCTAGCACAGGTAAGGGTCACAGCTAAGCCAGAGATGCAGATCTGATTGCCACTATAACAAAACTCCAGCAACACCTCATTGCATTTATTCTGAATGAGCATCAAGTGACCATTAAGACATTATCTGACAAGTGATGTGCCTGGGCAATGCACCATCTCTGTACTGGCTTCTTTCAGTGATGAGTGGAGGAGTTAGTGGCAAATAAACCTATCTTTTCACCATTTACCAACTGCTAGGCTATGAACTGGCTTTTCAGTCAGACCTTGTTGGCCTAAATAGCAACACATCACTCTGAAGTGCAGTTCTGGGATTTGAAAGGAGACACACTGCGGATTCTTCAAAGAAAATGGGATATGGGCATTCATTTCTGTTACAAGCACATCACTGCACTTTACACCTGGTGCTTTGCTCACAGCCACAGTTTAAAAATCTGTTGTGCAATAAGGAGTGAACTGCTACATTTCCCCATAAATATGGATAAAAGCATGTTTTGCTTGGCCCAGGCTCCTTTCCTGGCTGCTGTGAGACTGTGGCCATAAACAAAGCACCAATCACAGGAACAGATTGCAGAATTGTGGTAGGAATTTCTGGCACATACCCCACCTTCAAGTGGGGAACCCACAAGGTTTTTACTGTGAATATTTGGAACACTGCTAGGTATTTTATCCTGAGTTGGAATAAGGTGAACTCTCAGTTGTGCTTAGAAAGTAAGAAGTGTTTCAGTCTGAGTCATTGACCTTTCTGATAGAGTTTAAGACTTAAACTCAAGTAAATTGTGGATTAGCTATTATTTCAAACCACAGTGCTATTTCACATCACAGAAATAATTTTAATCTTAAAAGGGAAATGGTGTGCTTTTAAAGCATCTTCAAATTCTAGCAGCATAGACCCACAGGAGCCACAGTCCAAAAACCTAAAGACCAACCACACCAATTCTAAGTTAAACTCTCCTCTCTAGGACCTAACTTCCCAATAGGCTAAATGAGAGAAATACCAGGGCCTTCGACAGAGAGGAGGAAATATTCTTATTTTTAATTCCTCCTGGTAGGTAAAGAGTGCCTATCACAGCAGGAACAAAGACACCCAAAAGAAAATACCAGAAGGAGGTTATGATAATAAGCTTATTTTCATTACAGTAGGATTATATTTTAAACCTTTCATTAGGCTCTTAAAATTTCAGAACATGCTTCTTGGAGCCCAGATTTTTAAAAGACAAAAGCAAAACAAGAGAAAGTAAAGTCTGACTCCTGTGGATGAACCCAGCTTTGTTGTACAGAGAAGGTCTTATTGTAAAGTTACTTAATTACATTCAGGGGACATCTTTAATTCCTATTATGACTAGAATCACACACATCTTCATTTAGGAAGTCCTATTGGAGTCTGTGTGTCCTAAGCAGAGGCTCTTTGAAGCAATGCTAAGTGGGGTAATTTTATTGCATGAGTTTTCTTGTAAAAATTATTGTCTTTCTGGATGCCTAATTAAAATAAAGATGTAATAAAGAATTTATGGTTTTAATTAGAGCATAGATCTTAAAGCAATTATAATGTGATTAATAATTCCTTAACAGGCTTTCTTAGATGAGATGAAGGAAAAAAAAAAGATTTTGGCCCCATGAAAAATCAATATGCATTACTCAATTACATTAACGAAGCTACACAAAGCAGTCTAGGTCCCAATTAAATTGCTCCTCATGTTAAACTGGCAATAGAGTCTGTGCTTAATTATGAGTCTTGATCTATTTGTTTAGTCATTGTGGGGGTTTTGAACTATAGGTTTTGGGAGGGGTTGTTATTGGAAAGGTGCTGTAAAAGATGTGCCTGTGGCCTCATCCTGCCTAGATACAAGTTCAGAGGGAACAAGGTTTGCTCCAGAATCAACAGTTTGCAGCTCCAGGTCCTAAATACACACCCTGGAGGCCATCAGCATCTCCAGGAGCCACAGGCAGCACAAGGATCCCTCACTGGGCAGCTCTTCATTTTTGTGGGAAACAAGGAGTGCAGAGTCCTGTGCTGACACTGCACATCCAAACACTCCTCTGGCTAACAGAGAACAGAAAGTTTACTGGCCAAAAGCCTTGGCCCCAACCAAGGCAAGCAGTTTACAAACATGCTTAATTTTAGACCAATAGAATTATTTATGTATTAAAAATAAAGTAACTAAGTGAGGACATGATATAGATCTACAACGAATGGTGAATCAAAGCTAAATAAGAAAAATTATTCCCTTGTTTGTCATAAAAGCAGGAGCTCTGGAGAACCCAATGAATGCACCAGGGAGCAGGCATGAAACAAACCAAATGAAATAAAATCCCAAGCAACAACCCAACAGAAGTTTCTGACAAAAATATCTTTTAAAGGTCAAAAATATAAACTGAATCAAAAGGAGAACAAGGAAGAGTCACTCACTGATATGAAGGTTTTCTCCTCAGAGCTCGGGTACCAGTTTGGTGAAGCCCCAGACACAGGGATGGCTCAAGGCATTAAAGAACACACACCTGAAAATGCCCATCCTTAACCATTTGCACCTGGTAGCTGTCAGGGACAGGACACTTATCATGCCCAGTACAGCTGCTGTCTTCTTTGGTTTGTTTTTAGGTGATATTTGGGTAAGTGTTGGTGAGAGGGGCTTGGGGGTATGGGAATTCAATATACAACTTGCATGTTATCACTGACATTTCTACCAGGAATATTATTTTACTTTTCATTAATAACCTGGCTGAACTGATAGAGCAGAGAACTGGATAAGTTCATATTATACAGATCAAATGAACTTTAAAAACAACATCATAGCTGTACATTCAGTCATGCACAGACAGCTCTTCTGACCAAGCTGCCCAGCAAATGAAGCCATACTAATTTAAATGCACTGCAGAGGGAACAGAAAACCTCTAATTTGTCATTCTGTAATATGGATTGTGGCTTGGAAACTCACTAATTGGTCATTAGGAACACATTGTTAGAAAGGTGGGCGTTTTGGTGTGTGAAGAACAAAACCCCCAAAGTTCTGGAAGAAAGAAACCACCATTCTCTCCAAATAAATCCAGAGGACATGGATGTTTCATTATGTTCTGTCTCAGCTATCACAGAATACAGATTTATTTTGAGAGCATCACTACAGCCTTAGCCCTCCCTGATGTCTGTGAGCGATGCTGCCCTCCTGCAGCCATTCACAAGGGTAAAGATGCTGTTAGAGCTGCAGATTTAGCATCCAGTGAAACCTGTGCATCCAGCCAGATTTCATTTTTTTGGGTACATCCTGTGTTCCTTTAAAGTTCCCTTTAAAAATGCGGTATCCTTCAGCCAAAGGACTGCACAAATTCATGGTGATTGCAAAGAGCTGGTCAGATTAAAAAAGAAACGATTCAATAATTGCAATGCAGAAGAGTGAGAACTATTTAATTCCAAGTTAATGATGTGATTAGAGTGAATGCCTTGGAGCTGGCTTCAGTTACTTGAAAATCTGATTCTAAAAATCCTTTAAAACACTTCAAAAGGAGTGCAAGGTTTTCAAAAAAAATTTTCCCTTCACGTTTTTGACTTTCCTGCTCAACACCTTTGGGTTTTCCCAATGCTCTGTGGCTGGGGGTTCACCAGACACAGGACAGGGAGGCACACAGGGTGCTTCAGTTGCAGGGTGAGCATCCAATCAGCTGGTTGAGAGCCCCCTTCTCCTCTTGCCATCAAATCTGGGTTAATACCACCCAAAATGTGGGGCTGAAGGCCCAGCAGAGGAGCTTAGGGTGGCACCCTGGTTCTCTAGATAAGGATGTAACTTCCAGCTGAAGTGGAAAAACCTCACCCCATGGATTAGTGAGCTGGTTAAAGCACTACAGACACATGAGAGCCACTCCTATTGAGTTCTGAATTCCTGATGGCAGGATGGGCCTGGCCCAGGCAGACCCTGCATAAACACATGCAGGACTGACAGAAATGACCAAATGTCGAGGATCTGAGACAGGAAGGGATCACATGTGTCCGGGGTTTGTCCAAGCAACAGGAGCCTTCAGCACTTCACGCCTTCCAGGGCCATGTCCCTGTTAGCAAGGAGAATTTTCAGGAGATCACATCCTGCATCCAACACTGAGGATGACTTCTGGCAAGGTCCTGTGCCTGCTGTCCTGGCTCTGAGTACTCTCTTTGCTTAACACACCCCTTCCTCCTGTTATTTCTTTTCATATCTCTTTTTCCATCAGGAAACTATTTGCCTTGGCATGTTTTTTCCATCTTCTCATTTACATGTCTCCTGCAAGACTGAAACTCCAGCATCGATTTTACCACAAGATAATGTTAATAGGATCAATAAACCTCAATGACTATATCAAAGTGTCTGTTCTTCACCCTCCGGGACTGCAGAAGGTGCTTTAGTCTTAAAATACCTCTAATACACCGTCTCTCACTCTTTTTGTCTACTCTTATGCATGAGAGACTGTCTGTCTGCCAGGTAGAAAATAATTATTGTTGAAATAATTTAAATTTTAATACCACTTCAGCACATATAAAATATTACTGATGCAATTAAAAAATAGACAATCAGCTCAATGCATCTAAAAATGGGTGCGGTGTGCCCTGACAGGAATAAATGAGGTCTGTTGGGAAGACTGTTGTAAGTACAGATTTCTCCTTCATCTGAACAATTCTCAGCTGGTAAAAATCAGGAGTCCTATTTCATTCAGGTCAGCCACCATTTAATGATTTTTCTAGGGGAAGATTGGGAAAGACTTGGTTCACAACAGGCCAGATCCTCTGAGGATGCACAGAAGGGTAATTTTCAGTGGAGTAAATGAAGTTAGGTACTCTTTTTTTTCTGGTTGTTCCATGTCGTGTTTTAGATGGGTTATTTCTCAAAACTTGCAAAATAGAAATTGTCCTGGTTAGAAGAAGCCCTGAAAGTCAATCTAATTACTTTTCTCAGGACCATATGAGGTGTTTCAGTGAAATGCTAATGATTTTGTTCAGCTTTGAGACCAAAAAACTTTCCCATTCAACCAGCAAGTCCTGTGGCACTGGCAAGTTTGAAGGCAGTGTAGGAGCTCTGTACAGGTGAAAGTTGGCCTGGGCTGATACCAAAGGACATCTTTATCTTCCCATGAGTGGGAACCAGCTTTCCACCTCAAATAATCATTTTCCTGCTTGATGAAGGCAAGCAGGTGTAAGTCTGAAGAGGCACAAAGGTTTAGGCAGAGGATATGAAAGTGTTCCAGCTCTCAGGCAGCACTGGAAGTCATCACCTCTCAGGAGACCACTGAAACAGGGGAGGGCTCAGCCCCTTTCCCAGTCTGTGAAAAATCCACATAAAACCCAGCCAGTCTGAGTAAATCAAACCCAGCAGCCTGCATTTGTGTGACTTTACTGGAGATAACAGGAGAGATTTATAAAGCACCTTTGTAATTCAGCAACATGAGTGCTACCAAAAATTCTTCCCTAAGGGTTCTTGTAAATCCAAAAGCTCTAAAAAACAGATTTTGTGACTCTTTTCCTATTGATTTAAATGGACTGTGTTTCCTCCCCAGAGCATTTTAAACTTCTTATCAACATATTTTTCTGGTTTCATTTGTATATGCCAAACAAAGAAAAGGCTTTAACCTTATACATAATGAATCAGATTTATTCTGACAGATTAAGTTTGCTTAAATTTACAACAGAGTTTTAAAAACCTAGCTGAGATATTATCATAATATGATAGTATGCCAGTTTACTCCCATAATTATTTGGTTTCTATCTCTATACTAAAAACTATAACTCTGGAATCTCAAAAAATATAGCTGTACTTCTATTTAAATATTAAGAGCCCCAGTATAAAAATTCAGCTCTAAAACTAAGTTGACAGTGAGGACAATCAGCACAGTGTGCTCAGTGACACTGGTGCACATCACTCTTTTGGAGAGGGAGGGAATTTTAAAAGTCACCTGCAGCAAAATCCTCCTCCGTGCAAGAGCCAACATGCACAGCTCAGGTCAGCTGTGCGCTTGTCTTGCTGAATCTTGAAATCATGGAATAACTTCTGATTTGTTCCAAATTTATCTTGCTATAAAACTTGTCTGCATAGCAAAACTAGGGAAATGTATCCACATTAAAACTAGACACCAGTGTAAAGTGAATTTGTTGAATCATATTTACTTTTCTGTAGGCCTCATTGTTCATAACTAAAACAGAAATAATTTGATTTTTGTTTCCAAAGTAAATTAGGTAAGCTCAATTAAATCCGGGTGAAGATTGTCTTTTCAGAGATTTAATGCAATTCAGCAAGTTTGTTTTAAAAGATAATTCTGGAATACTTTGACTGGAGGTCTCTAAGTTAGATGAGGGACATTATACATACTTAAAACTTTACTTAAACTCTTTTTTGAAAATTAAGGATTTTTTTTTTTGTCTTATGGGCTTATTTAGTTTTCTTTTTCATTTTTCTTACTTGCGATACAAAAATAGAATAGTTGGTTTTAAATTAGAATTTTATCTGAAAGAAAATACCCAATTAAACACTCAGAACACTGCAGGCTCACTCTCATTAATGTCCAAGGGAGACAGGAGGAGCAGACCCATGCTATTCCATGGGATTAGCCAGGTAACTAGGGACTGGCACTTAATTTCATTATATAATTATAATTTTCCTCTATTTACCTTGATGATTTAGCTGTAGGTTGGCTTTCTAATGTCTGTCATAATGTCTTACCTGGCTCTGGAAGCAAGAGCAGGATGAAACAGGAATGGATGGGATGTATTCAGCTCAAAGGTCAAGCTGTGGTCTCAGCAAAGCCATCGGCTTGCAGAGGTTCCCACCCGGGTGCAAAATTCCCACCAGGAGCTCTGGCCACAGCCCAGCTCATGGAGTCTCCAAACAGAATTTGGTCAAATTACAGCTGGAGAAATGACTTTAACCTTTTAACAAGTGCCCAGCACTAGGCAGATATGAACAGCATCAAAGGCAAAATGTCAGAGCAGAACAATTGTGAGCAGTGGGGGAGTCAGTGAAGGACATCAAGCCAAGAGACAAACGCTGCCATTTCTCCCCCTTCCCCAGGTAAGCACACTTTTCAACAGTATGGGCAGCAAATTCATCTCAAAGAAGCCAAGCACCTGCCAGCTTGCTGCCACTCTTAAAAAACTGCAGAAATTGCTCCCCAAATTTCTTATTTGTGTTTTTACTACAACTGCCATTGAGAAAATCAGACTTTTAAAATCCGTCTTCAGAAGTCCTCTGGATTCTATTTAGGAGCTCATTAACCAATTTTTTTTTTTTTTTTTTGGTTTATACACGTTTTATAAATGTAATGTCCTTGTCTAAGGATGTCCAGAAAATATGTGAGGGTGAGCAAAGGGCAGAGCTGGTGCAGTGAGAGCCCCCCAGAGCACTCTGCTCTGGTGGGTGTCTGTGCTCTGCTCCAGCCCAAAAAGAGCCTGCTTGCGTGCCAGGGAGGATGTTTTCCAGCACTGAGGGAGCTCTGTGGGGAAAAGGCTGATCAAAGCAGTGATTAAAGAGGGAGCTCGAAGGGTCAAACTGAGCTCCTTTGTTCTTCTGATTTTTTTATTAAAAAAAAACATTTACACTCAATAAAGTCTTGAGGACACTTTGGCAATTAAACCCTTACTTGGCCAGCTAGACTGTCTCAGATTTGGCTTAGAAATACAGAGGAAAGTGGTGCATTTAGAGACTTGTAACCTGAATTCTCCCCCTGTCACTCACTTTTTCTCAGGCTGTTGAAGCTTCATATTAAGTCATATTTCCAGAAGGGCTGGGTATACAGTTGAGCTAGTGAAAGGATGCATTTCCTCAGCTACTCAGCACACTCACTATAAACATTTAAACAATTCTTTATGCCCTTCAGTCAAAACTGCAAGAATACAAAATCTGAGGAGGACGCATTCCCCACCCCAGGCTTCTTCTGGAGGCAGCAGCTGTAGTGTTGCACTGTGGGATGAATGCACATGGGCTTGCTTCTACCTCGAAGAAGTCAGTAACAAAGTTCCCACTGCCTGTGGCTCCAGAGGATCAGGACAGGCTTGGATAAATAGTGTCTTTTGTTAGTAAGTGTTGCTGTTCTTGGAACAGAGGGACAAAGAAATACATAAGAACCAAAGGAGAACCAAATGTGGGATAAACATCACCAACATCATCAGTCCCAAGTAACTGGAGCTCCTGAAGCCAGTCTGTAATAAGCTGTACCATAATGTCCTGCTTTGTAAGCTACTGCTCTATGTGAAATGCCTCATATCAGGTCGAGGGACCTCTTAGTGGAATAAAGCTCCATCCAGTGCAAGTTTGGGGGTGTATCCATAATGAAACCATGACTTTGTGTGCAGAGAAAGCTGCCCTCTTCCAGCCTGGCTTCACAGAGTGATGAAGTCCAATTGAATTAAATAAGGAAAGAAAGTTAATTTTTCTCTCTGCTTGAGGAAAACCAGGTGTTGAAAATCCATGGTTTATGGAGTGTAAGTAGGCAGTCCACTCATCTTCCCACCAGATTAACATCACCAGAGGATCACAAATGAAATGCCATATCTTGTACCCAAGTAATGCATTCTGAAGAGGAAACAATTAATTAGTGCCAGGCAATATTGTCACAGGCTGATTAGGTGACACAGTGAGCAATACATTTCCCTAACCAGCTCAGAGCTGTGTTGGAGACACAGCAAGATTACCTTTCACCAAAAGCAAATATTAAAACAACATTCATTATCTTTTCATGAAGGGGAAAAAAAACCCCAGTGACCTTGGCAGCAATTCCATCTCTCCTTCTCACTCTTTCAAGATAAAACCCAACCTGAGGCAGCACTTCCCCCCCAAGCCCATCAAAAGACAAAGCCCCAGCAGAAAGCAGCCTAGTCTATTTAAAAGATTGAAGATGTTTTAGGATGGACTTTTCCTACAGGGATTTCAGAAGCTCCATTGCAGCTGCAGCAAGCCAGTGAAGTGAAGCATGGGCCACTGAGTCAGAGGGAACAAGAGCAGGCACTAAAGCAAGCTATTTCAAACCATTATTGGAGATCTGTAGCTAAGCTCTCCAGTGGGCTGCTTCTAGCTAAAAGGCTTCCACTTGAGTGCTTCAGATCATGTAAGTTTGTTTAAGATGCATAATTCATGAAGGGTACATAACACCATCCTTGAATAACTTTTCACTCACCACCTGCCTGACAGGGAGAGAGCTGACAGAGCAGTGTGACTGCAGGAACTTGACATTAGCACGCTATGTGTCCCAGCCAGGGACAGGGATCACCCCACTGTCTTAACCCTTCTGTGGTGTGAGTGCCTGAGGAAGCCAATTGCACCAAATTCCACGATTAGGACTATTTCCATCTGTTGTCATTACCATCAAAATAAGAGAAAGGCAAACGGTGGGAAGAGTTACAACTACTTGCATTATAGACCTCGAAGAGAATATGTAAAGAAAATGTCTGTTTTTATAGGCTTTAAAAAAAAAAATCTATTGCACACTGAAGGCCAAGTACAACCATCCCTACTCAAGCTGAGTAGTACCTTGTAACTCAAATAGTCCCACTGAAATCAATTTGGAATTATATAATGCAAGTAAGGAAAGAAGCACCTGGCCTTTAGGTAGCAAAATAGGATGTGTAAGGAACAAATCTTCAGCTAAAATTAATGGGATTTGCCTCGTGGTGGCTAATGGAGCCGTGCCCATTCACATCAGCCTGGAGTCCACTGTGACAGTGTGCTGATTGTAGAGCACTTGGGTTTTAATTACCAATGGTAAATAGTATGTCCTTAAACTTTATAGACCTTATATATTTGGCCTACTTTATTTTGTAGATAAAAGCCCAACTGTGGCCTGATAGGCAATTTAGGAATGATTTATGGACTTTGTCTGCTGTTAGTAACAGTTTGGAAGTTGCTGTGTGACAGAAGGGAGGGATTTTTTTCAAATTTATTTTGGGAGATAATGGCTGGAATGGAACTGTCATATATGGCTTCTCCTTATAAAACTGAGAATATTTTTTTGAGCAAGGCTTTAGAAAAAGGGAAAAAATATAGGGTAAGACAAGTTATAAAGAGAACAACAATAGGCAGAATGGAAAGCATGCAGGATGTAGTGCATGGTAGAGGAAGGGCACTGCTTTCATAATTTATGCTGTGGGCCAGCAGTGAGCCTTGTCCCACTCTCACCCAAATCCCAGGGTATTGTCTCTGGAACTCCATTCATTTTGGCTCTTTTGTCACTGAAATATGTCTCTGCTTGATGTGAGATTTGGGTTAAGCACAGACACCTCTCTGTTCCGTGGAAAAGGCAGGAACAGCAAACACATGCACACACAAACCAGGATGGATTAATTTTCAAACCCAGAGCATATGGGGATGGTCACCCCCCAGTACACACAACCTCCAAAAGAAACATTGCACACAAAGCAATATTTTGCCTCCTGTGTACTGCAGAGCAGTGAAGTGAAACAGGACTTCCACCCAGGGCATTCTGAGCATGCACATTTTAAAAGGAAGAGGGTTTTCCTCCCAGGAGTTCCAAGAGGTTTTGTAATTGGTGGCTTATATGACCTCACTGTGATTTCTGCCCTATACCAGAGTGCTGAGTCCACCTGAAAAGTGATTTATAAGTCAGAGAGAAATACTGAAATCCACAGACCTGGTGTATTGACAAGCACTTTATCCATCCTTCTGTTACTCTGAAAGCTAGCATGGTGTCCTGCTTTTACAAGGGTCATTTGAGAGTTTTATCTGAGTCAAATCCTGCCCTTGCTTCCTGCAGGGCATATGAGAGAAATGACACCAAACATTATTCTCTTACCAAGGGAGAGAGATTATCCCTGTGACTTGGGTGCTTCCTGGGGATAGCTCAAAAAAATGTTGATAGGAAAGAACATTCCATTCCTCATGCTGATGGTTCCCTGCTTAGTGAGATGTTGTTAGGAGAGTAAGAAGTTGAGTGAGCCTTTTAATGTAATTATTTTGCATCACTCACTGTGTAAATCTGGCAGAAATCTGGGCTAAGGGGGCAGTTGGTGTATGCAGGATGCTCTGGCTCAGGATTCCTTCCTCAGTGTCCTCAAGCCTGACCTGGAAGGGGCACAGCTGTTGCTGGAAGGTGCTGTGGGGTCCAACCAATCTTAGGGAATGGAAACATCTCCATGAGGAATGAGGGCTTGTTCTGGATAGGAGGGAAAAGCAAGGGAGGCTGCTTTTGTGCATCACTGGAGTCACCAAGGGGGGAGTTTGGCAGCAGGCTGGCTCTGAGCCATAGGCTGGAGGGTGAGCTGGAGAGGAGAGTGGGAGCCCAGTGCTGCAGCTTTAGCTTTTGGGTTATCCTTGCTGATGCTGGGACATTGTAGGATAAGGCAGTATAACAGTAGGAAGCACTTAAGTAACTTAGGGACTTCTCCCAGCCAGAAAGCTGTTCTGAACTGTTTCTATGTCTCCTCCGATACCAGGGGCATGTTTTGCAGGGTTTTTTAAAACACTTTCAGCTCTGCCAAATTTCTGGGGTGTGCAGGGGACAGATCCCCATTTGATCCAGCTACTGTTGTGCAAAGAGCCCACACTGAATTAGTTTGATTTGATCCATTATTACCTGCTTCAGTCTCTGTCCTTTTCCTGACTGTCATTGGTGACCTGATTTAATTGCCTGATGATGAGACTCAGCTCATATCAAAAGGCTGTCTCTATGCAGGCCTAAACCTTCTCCCAAATGGCCCTGTTGAAATATAAATTGAAATAGTCTTCAAAAGTTTACAGAGTATTAGGGGATCAGTACAGATCTGACCATTACTTATTAATTGTTCAATTCAAGAAATAACTATTTGATAGAAAATGGGGTGGAGACCTGGGAAAGAATGACTTTAATGAGATCTCAGTGACTGATATTTGGAAATATATTATTAAGTTTCTGCAGTGCAGCACTGAGATTTCCCAGTGTTTTCAGGAGAACAAATTGCAGCCTATGCTCTTGTTCTTTTGCAGGAAGAGACATCAGAGGTCAGCTGAAAACAAAGGGGGCTTCAGAAATGGCTTAGCAGGGTTATCTCTGTATTTCTGAAGGGTGGAAGAGCCTGGGCCTTTACTTCTGGAAGATGCCTTTTCCTCCAGAAATGTTTTTCCTCTTGCCTTTTCTTCCAGCTTTTCCACCTAATTGCTCAGTTCATGCAGTTCCACACTGATGTATCAACAAATTTTCTATAAATCATCCCCCGTCTCAAAATTGAAAGAAAGTAAGCATGGATTGTCTTCCCAGAAATAAACACCCATGACAGGAGGCAGGAGAACTGGATCTCACCCATTTCATTCCTTTACAGATACAACATTCTCCCGGCAAATGTAAACAGGGGGGTGCAGTGCCATCCCACCACTGTGCATTCCAACAGGAGGATGTGGGGAAGGAGTGGGCAGAACCAAACAATTTCAGGTACCAAATCTTATCCTGGCACACGTACATGCAAAAATCTACTTGCAGCCAAGATACACAAAGAATTATGTGTTCAACTATCCAGCCAAAATCTGCAGACGAGGCAATACAAAATAACAAAAGTGTTGCTGTGCCCCTGTCTCTGGCAGGAGGATGTGAAAAGAGCTACATCTGTGCTCTCCAACAGGCAGTTATTCATGATTGCTAATGAATAACATCAGAAAGCACAACAAAGCCCTGAAAACTCTACACCCAAAGATGGCTGAGGGGAGGAAGGTTTTGAGAGTGCCCTTTCTGATTATCATCCAGCCCTTTAGCAAAAGGATGGGTTAAAGGGCAGTGTGCTGCACTTGGGAGGTAATGCAGAGATCTCCTCAAGTCCAGATTTCCTTTGTGGCCATGAGAAAGGCTTGGACAGAGCTCAAAGAAAATCCCCAGAGAAGACTGGTGTCATACCAGAAACTTGAGAGAGAGATTAGATCACCCCTATTTCCTGGGGTACATTACCCAGTGAGTAGGCAAAAGTCCATGTGCAGCCTCTGTTTACACAGGAATGTTGTACAGAAGGGAGAACTCATCTTTGCCCAGGAGGTGCATGAGGCTCCTGACTCATGTGGTGACATTATTCAGCTGGCACTGCTGCAGCTAAATCACCATCCTGCTGAAGCACATCAGGAGTATGGGCAGATTCCCACTGTCGAATGCAGAAGGAATAAATATAAGCAAATGGAAAAAAAGGTTCCTGCATGCTTAGATGCTCTGAGCCTGCTTTTTTGCTCTGCTCCTTACCCAAGGTGTGCTCAGAGATGTGTCCAGCCCATGGCCTCCTCATGGCAGGGGGATGTGAGGAATTCCTGTGTTGCTCAGCTACATGGAAAGGGAATGAGATGAGACAAACCTCTCCATCCTCAGCAGGGCTCCACTTGCAGAAAGAGGCCAAACCCGTGGCAGGGCACACACCCTGCACAGAGCACTGGGGGGGCAGTGAACCCTGATGTGCAGCACATCCACATTTACATCCACACAGCTGTAAAGAGGTTAAGGCTCTCTTGGTAGGAACCAGGAGGCAAGAGCCTCAGGATGACTATTTTTCTTTCCTGACTGCCCCACAAGAGAACAGAGGGAACAATTCCTCCTGCCTCAGTTATATGGTCTCTCCCCCAAGAGTTTCAGTGTTGTTTGTAAGGGATACTGTAAGAACCACTATAGTTTTATGAGGAAGGACGAGATGACACCCAGTCTCACCATACCAGGACCATGAGTGACAATGAAGCAGTTAAATTACATGTATCCAAACTGAACACATTTTTTCATGTTTGTCTTGCTGTATTTGGGGCTTTCATTCTTTGTTTGGGTCTTTGCAGAGGTTGGCTAAAGATTTATGATTTACAGAACTATCAGGCTGCATTCTGTTTCCAACGGGCCCACTTAAGGAAATCAAACAACTTGAGTTTTGTGTTGTGAATATACACATATTTCTTCCCCTGTAATGTTAGGCTTGCCAAAAGGAAACTGATAGTTTGGAAATGAGTCTTCTGAGGAGTCAAAAATGAGAATAATTTTACTAGAACAAGTGAAACTCATCAGGTGAGTATCAGAGAATAGGAATTAGCACATGTGCTGTGTTATTTGTGGAAGAAGAGGAGCAGTGGGGTCAAACTGGCCAAAGAGTTTAGGATACCTTGGGTTTAGCTCTGTTTCTACTGACAATCTATTGTATGACCTTGGATAAGCAAACTTCTCCTCTCCACACTTGCTTTTCTCACAGTTTGTTTTGCCTTATCCATTTAAATTGGAAGCTCTTAGGTTGGGGTTTGGCTCCTCTTGTGTGTTCAAACAGAAGCTGAGATGGAGAAACCTTCATCTCTGTTGTGGAGCTCAAGGTGCTACAGTAATACAAACAATAATAAAAAAGATTGAGGGATGCAGTATAATTGCATGAATAATAGGGTACCTTTTAAGACCATTCTTCCTGCCAGATCATCTTTGTGCTACTAAGTTCTGTTTACTCAGGGATTATTCAATAAATAATAAATAAAACCTCAGTCTGAGGCTTTCCCAGGCACAGCAGGTAATTTAGGTGTATTGTCCATTAAAATTAATGCAAACCGTGTGTCTAAATCCCTTAGCACTCTCAGAAAATTTCTTAGCTTGAATATTTAATTTCCAAGTGAGACAATTGGAGGGGTGGTCTCTGTATCCAACAGACAGTGAGACAGAAATGAAGAGGAGCATTGAGTGTACTTGGGAGGAGAGCTCTTACTCACCCAAGGACCTTTACTGGTCTTCTTGGTTGTTTTTGCTGCCCCAAAGTCCTGGGTGATGTTGCTGGGAATCGATCACACTGTGCCTGCAGGGGATAGGGCTGGGCCACTTTTGCTTCCTCTGGATTCTGAAGATTAACAGATGGGACAAAGAAGGAACATTAAAAAGGAGAAATAGCACCTTCCTTGCATGCAAAATTCCACCTGCCTCTTCTACCCCCACTGCTCCATCCTGATCTTGTGCTCCTGAGGACACCCAGTGATGCTCTTGCTTTCGGCAAGGGTTGGTGGGGACTCACAATGTATCAGGGAAATGGGAAGTTTAAAGCCACTCAGAGCCTCTCACTCTTCGTTTCTCGTCTCCAAATTTTTTAAACCCGGTGCAAGGGGGGGAGGAACAGCACCAGACTTACTGCAAACGCCACATCGCTGTGCAGGACAGGATTGATGTGCTGGGAAAGGTGCTCACCGCAGCTTTGGTAGATCACTCTGTCTCTGTCAGCATGACAGACAGCAGCCTCCAGACAGCCACGAGCACATTAAAAATACACCCCCCTCTGTGAGCAATCACACGCCTGTGCAGCGCTGTCTCGCCGAGGAGGAGCGGGGAGCGCTGCACCCCTGGGAGAGCTGCACAAACTGCTGCGTTGCCTCAGCTCTATTATTCACTATTGTTTCCTTCCTGACAATTTTGCCACCCTTGATAAAAACCCGAGTGAGAGGTAAAACTGAAATGAGTCCTTCCTGACGTGTGCATACATATTTAAGCATTTCTGTCACTGTGTGTTACAGTCGTGGGCGCTTTAATGACGCCGCTTAGTTCCCCGCTTCTTGCACGGAGTCAGGTAGTAATATCAGGCTGTAAGGTTTCAGGAGCTAAACAAATCTCTTTCTTCCCATTTCATATTGGCCATTAAACTTATATTATCATCAGAATCACAGCAAAACAGAGCTCATTCTATAATTCTATAAGGAAATAAGGCTGACAGCATCAGAACAAAATGCACATCGTTAACAGAGCCCTCCTCGTAACAGTCTTAAACACACAGCTGTGTGAATATTCATGCTCCATTTTTGAGGGACACTAAGCTTAAATCTGGAAATTTCAATTGCATCAACAGTCTCTTGGGCCTTCTGGGATCAGAGCACTAAGGAAAAATACCAATTCTCAGTGTTGTTGGGTTATCTTGCTCTCAGTAAACAAGGCAGAGGCAGGTTTCTCCATGGAAGTGAAATGCAGGTAGAGCTGCATTTGAATGACTTGTACCTCCCTTTTTAAAGAAGTAGATTGTGAATATTATGATGCTGGGTTCATCATTAGAGGACAGACCAGATGGTGAAGGCTCAGAGTATAGTCACATCCCTATGCACTGGGATTTCTACAAATGCATATTAACTTTTATTGGAAGTTTCCATACACATGTAAATCCCTCTGTACTGGAATGAGCATATCCTTTAATGCAAAGCATTTAGGTACATTACAATAAGTAGTATGAATAGCTGATGGTCTTTAAAATTACACTGAAAATCTATTTGGTCTGCTGGTACCTTGAACATAAAGTGGGATTATATCTTTTGTTTAAACAACACTTTTCATGCCAGTGACACCTACACAGATACATGCAGCAGGAAAGTCCAGTTATGTGTACGTCAATGAGCTTCAGATCAAATTTTAATGTTCAGGATGTACTTAGAAGTCATTGGTCTGCTTAAATGTAGTTCAGGTGTGTACTAACACCTCCAGGATGTGTATGCTCATATTTACTGTAGTAGAATTTAAAAAAAAAAGACTGTAAAACTTAAAAACATCACTGCAGTCCCAGGTGACAAAGCCTTAAGCTGCTTACCTTTAGTCAAAACCCACCAAAGCAGATTCCTTAATGCCAAAAATGTGCCAGCAAAGGTGCTCAGTGCTAGTAACCCCTCTGAGAGGTGAGGCCAATTACCATTAACGTGATCTTGAAGTAGCCAAATGGTCTCTGAAACCTATGGAAAACTCTTGGACCCACAGCATCATTCACTGAAGGCAACCATTTATCTCAGGCATGATCCTGCACAGAGTGGAGAGTTAGGCCCTCCTCACCTCATCATTTTAATTATGAAAAGTTTCTGCTATTCCCACACTGGGTAATTCATACAAGATGTTTCTAAAGCCGTGGGAGTCCCACTGATGGTGCCTGGCACAATCTCTGGATACTGCACTGATACCAATTCACTCACCATTTGGCCCACAAATGGATCTGGGGATTGACTGGGCTTCCTTTTGCTGTTGTCTGTGGCTTTATAAACCACCATTCAAAACCAGTTGTGTGACTGTGCTACACCCTCAAGCAATGATTCTCTGTCTCAAGAGAAGTCACTCTGTTCTGCAGAGAAAGTAACAAATCAACACTCCAGAGGTAAAATATTTAAACATCTGTTCCCAGCAGCATTTCTTAGTCTTCTAGAAACTAGAAGGTGTTTTTATTGGAGTGTGACTAGAATTACTCCAATAAAATTACATATTTTCCTCATGTTCTCATTCCAAATTCTTTTTGTTGCAAACAGCATTTACTTATCACTCACCGTACTGCAGATTTTTGCAACACTGGAATGAATTAAATTATCCTGCAGAATTCACCAAAAATCTGATGTTAAAACAATGCCCCAAACGAACTCAGAAAATACAAATCATAGGAATTATCTAGAGTGCTTCATCCTTGACTTGTCTTGGAAACAGAACTGACAAATGTATTTTGCATATGAACGTTGTGTTAGTTCATTGGTGCTACTTATCCTCAACCTCCCATTAGCAGTATTCCTGGATGGAGTTCAGCAAATTCCCCTTCCAAGCACATGAAGCCCACTGAGGCTGTTTGTCATAATTGTTTTGCTTGGAGCTCCGTTTCCATCCTGCCTGACTACTGAATTTCATGAATCTGAAACAAGTAGAAATTATAGGAACTATGATTCTCCATTATTCCCTCCTCAGAAGACAAAGACGTGGCTCTGTCTTTCAGGAGAGAATTTGCCTCAGAATGAATTCATAACACTGAGGCTGAAAAATATTTTTTAAATGGGAAAAGCCTGCAAGCAATTCAGCTTCTCCCAGTAGCACTATAATTATATACTGGGGAGAAAGGAAGGGAGGGAGGGGAAATGCAGCCCCACCACCCCCAACCCAAAGAAAAAGCTTAATCCTTCCAAAAAGATATTAATTACAAAGTAAATAAATGTATTAATATGCCATTATATTTGCCCTGAAGAAAAATGAGAGACAAGTTTAATATTGTCTACTAGCAACCCACAGATAATGAGGGTTCTATCAATAAATGGAAATCAGTCCTGTTGATTTCCATGTAATTTCATGAACTTAATCAAATCTTTGAGTCTTCTGATGAAACAAGGTTGTTATTGTCCTTCCCTTGTCTTTTTTCTCCTCAGTTGCTGGAGGGAGGACAGATAGACCCCTGTCTGACTGGACACACCCTCAAAGAGACATTTCAGTATGGCCTAAAGTTATTACAGTCCTTTGCCACAGAAGGGCTGAGCTCAAGTCTGGCTTTTTCATTTAATAAGTGTAAAAATTCAATATCACTTGCTGTTGTCTTGTGAATGTGTGTGCATATGTGTATAAAATGAAGTGCAAACCCTGCCTCAGTTAAAAAGAGGAAAGGGGTGCAAAGGGAAGGTCACTGTAAAGCTGTGCAGAATAAGGGGAAGTCAGCCAAAGCGCCCTTTCAGAAATGGCAGTCTTCCCAGCCTTAAAGTCTTTTGTGAAAAATAAAATATTCTATTACATTATTTTCCAATTTCAGCTGTCTCCCTCGTTGGGCTCCAGGGTGGTATATTTGCAAAAGTTCAGAAATATTTTGCTGCTCACCATCTGCCTCAATAGCTGGACATATTGGACATCAGCACCAGGACCAAACATCTGTGGCCCAAGGACACCAAGCAGCCACCAGTGGGAATATCCACGCTCCAAATATCTGCAACCTCATTGATCAAAGCATTTTGGGCACACAAAAATAAACCTTCCTTCCCTCCCCCCTCCCCTGCCCTTTTCAGCTGATATCAATACAAAATTGTGTTGCAAAAACTGGATGTGCTGGGGTTTGGGTGGAAATGCTTTTACTGTACCCTGAATCTGTGGGAATGTGCAGTGGTGATTTCTTTGCACAGTCTCTGTTTTAGGGTGGATCACTCTGCAGTTATTCCCTGTGCACATGGCACTTGTACAGCCCTTTCTGATAGTTCAGGCTCCTTCTCATGGAATTGCTTTAATTATTCAAGAGGAAAAAAATATTTCATCATAAGGCTGCTAGAAGCAGCCAACCAGCTTTATATTTGGCTCATGCAGAGGCCTGAAGTGCTACAAACCTCCTGCCCTGGGCAGGCAACACCTTACACCCCACAGCAAAAGCTCTTGGGAGGGCTGGGCAATGTATTACCAGAAATTTCACCCAGAAATACACATTCACGTTTAAAAAGACAGTGATGCAAAGGATAATTTTTCAGAGCTACCTACTCATCTGGAAACTTTATATCCTAATAATCCAGAGGTTAATTTAAGAGGCTTGATCAGAGACCAATATTTCCAATGGTGAACACTAAAAAAAATAAAAAACCAAAACCAACAAATTTAAACAACAATTTTTAAGAATTATGGAGCTGAACTGAAAACCAAGGAATTTAGAAAGTATGCAAAGATTTCTATTTTCTCAGTTTGTGTATTTTATTGTGAGATGTGATGGGAAAAACCTGACAGCTAGACAGGCCAGGTTCCAGGCTGCTCTATCCAGACAATATGATTTCAGACCAACTATCCTCAAAATATTTTGGCCTAAAATCCCATTATGCTTCCTGACAACTTCCTGCTCTTCCCAAAGCAAATAAAAAAAATTCTCTGCATCCAGAGTAAAGCAGATGAAGCATCTGAACTCTAGGTGTTGCTGTCACACAATTTCTTTGCTATGAATTCCCTGAATTCCAAACTATTTGCTCAAACTTCCCTTTGTTGGCTTTCTACGTGGTAAACAGGACCTCTGCACACAGATACTGCTCCTCTCCATGCCAGGAATGGGACATTCACATATATATACAGAGGCAAAACACAAAACCCATCATCTACCGTGACCAGGACAGAAAGAGTTGCCTGTTCTTCAGCTTGAACTAAAACAACATCCCTGCCCCTTGCAGCCAGGAAGGAGGGGGAAAGAAATGTTGAAGTTGTGCCACCCAGTAATTAAATTGAAACTTTTTGTTGCTTGTTTCCAGTCTCTCTCTAGAGCTCAGAGCAACAAAAAAAATCTCAGGGATAGCTGTATACATGTTAATTGTCCTTGTCACCCTGGGAAGGATCTTTTCTTCCGCTGTTAGACTGAAAATCCATCGGGAGAGGAGCTCAAAGTTTGCAGATAAACATCTCTCTTCATTTCAGTGGCTTTACATATGTTTGCATCACTGGAGGAGCTGGCCCTGTAGACTTGTCTGCACGTGGCTCAGAACAGGAGAAAGATGATGGATTCAGGCCTGTGTACAAGGGCAGTACAGAAATCTGTATAAATTTACAGCTGTTGCCAAAGGACACCAACCATGAGATCTGAGTAACTGATGCAGGGAGAGTGTGGGGAAAGAGCTGGTATTTTCAGGTCAACTAGAAGCTACTGTGTTTGGAAGGGAGAGGAAAAAAATTGTTCACGTCGCTTTTATGTAATTTTCCATCTCCCCTGCCATGTCTTAAGAGCTTAATTGGACACAGTTGATGTAGACACAAGCCCAGCTCCTGTCTCAAGCTTACATTTCCAAAGGTCACAGTTTTCTCCCTGATCCTCTGCATTATGCTATCATTTCCATGAGAACCTGAGGAGGGGAACATTAATTGCCTGTGACTGTAATTGGCTTCATGATGGTTGTCAGGCCAGTGGCTGGGAACATACACCCCAGAACAGCTGTCAAACATGTAACCTGGCAGAAAGTCACCAAGTGTCAGGAGTGTGCTCTGAACAGGACTGACATTTCCTATGCCCACAGAGGCTCTGCAGTCAAGACAGATCTCTTGACATAATGATTCTCAAAAGGGACTAATTTGAAACAGTTTCAGCTGGTGCAAAGCAAAGATGCAAAGCATGCACAGCCTGTTGGCAGCAAAGTTCATCTTAAATTGTGAAAGGGAGACGTGCTCTCCTGGACCTCTGTGTGCTGAGATCACTGTGGTATCACTGACACAGCACTGACATTCCTGCTCAAGGGTCTCTTCAAAAAAAGCCCAAATCAAAGCAGAAAACCATCGGATAGTGAGCAGGTACACATGGTCTAATTGGCATTAATATCAGACCTGGTTTCCCTTCTTCTAAGTCAAAACCAATCCCTCCTTTGAAGCCAAGTAGAACAACTCAGATCAATCAAAATATGATCAGACAGAAGTTGTGTTCTTTGTGTTGCCACCAGAAATACCAGTGCTGCTGCTCTCTAAAGCCACTGAAAAACAACTATCCTTGATGTAATATGCATCAGAGTAGAGAGGTTTGAGTGGGATTTTTAGATTTGTATCTGCCAGTTATATGCAAGAAATGGCCTTTTCTCTCAGTCTCTGAAGAAGTCTCATGGACTGGACCAGTCTCCTTCACCCTGATGGGATACCTGCCTTGGAATACCATGCTGATGTTTCAGATCCTCTCTAGTGGACTTTTTATGCATTGTTCTCTTACGCTGTTACAGATTTTCCCTGTGTTTTCAAGCATCTGTTTATCACACTAATGAAGAAGGTGGATTGAAAATGGAACAGTTAGTAAAAAGTATCATTTCCTGAAGCCCAGCATATGGGAAACTAGTAAAAACTCTATTAACAAAATTACTATATTAACAAAATTACTATATCTAATGACCTAAAGGACTTGGAAGGTGACACATCTCTCTGTGGTCACGGATTTGAACAATTTGCTGCATATTTCTGCTGCAAAATCTAAGGCTAATCAAATGAAAACCCTCTCAAAAACACAATTATATGTCTCAAGTGTTGATCATGCTGGTACTCACACATACAGTTTCAAGTTAGAATGATAGTTTCTCCTAATTATAGAACACTGCCGAGTATATCCAATATTTTACCTATACTTATTCATGGGTGAAAGTGAACTTAGTTTGCCACACACCTACATATTTACACAATTGCAGGAGACAAAGTGACACACTACACATGTAAATGTGAACACGTGCACTCTTGAAGACAGCTGCTTATAGCAATGCAGCACCAGAAAAGGAGAAACACAGTGGGTTTGGTACACGTGGCTTTTCTCCCAAGTCCCTCAAATTTGGTCATACAAGAAAAAATCAGCCCAAGAGTCCCATGTATTTACCACAGCAGCACAAAGACCCTTCCTTGTGTGTGCAGAGCATGGCAGGAGCAGCAGACTCCAATCAGTGCCACAGCTGCTCAGGAAGGTAACATAGGACTGAGCTTGCTTTTTACCTCAGTAAAATTAATCTTAATTGCAGCAACTCACAGCATTAATGTGAAATACACTGTAAGGCCGAATGTAAATTACAAATTCAACTCAGTTTATACCTGCAGCAGCTCTTTTCCACATGGTTTGGGAAAGTGCTGTAAAAGCACCATGGAAGTGCCTCTGAAGCCTTTTGTCTCAGCTGTAAGAGCAGGAAGATCCAACATTAACAAGCAAATATACTCTTGGGCAGAGCTAAGGAGCTGATAACACCCCGAGTGAAGCCAACATAAGGACACCCCAGACTGCAGATGAGGCCATGCATATATTGCTTTGCCATTTGGACCTGGCCTCAAACTGTGTGAGCCGGAAAACAGAGAGAAAGAACAGCAGAGCCATGTCTGTGACCCCTCTGTGAACCTGAAGGGGGTTGTGCTGTGCTCCCTCTCACACTTTAATTCATATTTCTGCGCTGACTATAATGCCATGTACTGGCCCCAACAAGAATTAAATTAAATATTTATACTTTTGTGATGAGACACTTTGTTACCCCATAAAACTCGCACATATGGAACTCTATTAATTTATGCTAATTCCTTATTTCTCCAGAAGAGCCTTTCTCCTCATTAGCATTTGATCGTTTAATACAACTTTACAGCACACACTAAATTGAAGCCCATAATCTTTTGTAATTGAAGCTTTGTGTGCATTCATTGTCATTTTTCAAAAAAACAAAAAAAAAAAGAGGGGGAAGGAAGATGTGCACAGTGGTTTTACCTTTGTGTGGCACGCACGGCTCGGAGAGGGGATTAGCTCTGCAGGGAACTGTTTGCAGTGCCAGCTTCAGGGAGCTGGAAGGCTGGACCTGCCCTTGTTTGCGTTGAGGAAGCATTTTCTGTTGACCTCAGTGAGAGAAGAATCAGTCCTCTGGCACGGTGCCAGCTGTATCTGAGGATGGGGATAGGAAAAGAAAGCAGAGGTGGAAATTTCAGCACACAGAGCAGACCCGCAGCAGGGAGAATGTCCAGTTCACCATGTTCAAGAGAGCCTCCCTCTTACCTTTGTCTCCTTGTACTGCCCATCACAGCCCTCTTGTCCTTCCTGAATCTTGCCATTATGTTCCCAACATCATGCTTAGGTCTGGTACGACTGGGGAGGAAATTAGACCTGGTATTACTGGGGAGGAAATTAGTATTTGTTCCCTTGCCATAACATTGCTTTTCCTTCTCCAGTGGCACAAATTCACTTTCACTTCCCTAAAAGTCTAATAAAATTAAGCAAATAACATTGGCTAGTGCGGGTCTGTTCCCCTTGGTGGGATTGATCTCTGTCCTGGTGCAGCTTCCCAGACTCATCTGTGGGACTCCTGCAATCAGGAGGTTTGCTCCAGCGATCATCTGTGGCTGTAAGCTGTAAACCAGAAGTAAACCAAATGATTTCCCATTTCAGGAAAGGAAGACAACAGTGTTTTTGTCTTTCAATACCTGGACTCAAACAGAAACCAGCAGGGAACAGAGGGATTCAAAGCCGAGTTTCCCATTGCTCTGCCTTCCCTTTCTCCCACCTTGCCTTTAGCAGCTGGGGGTGTTTAGCACATTGAAGAGAGACAATTGACCAGCTGCTGGATTTTTAATAGCAGTACCACAAAAGAAAGTCTTGAAATTTCAAACACTGCTATAAAAATATTTGACTTATTCAAAGATGTGTCAAATTTCTGTCGCTGGACACAGAAGAACAGCCTAGTGCCTCTGGAAACACTGGTTTTGTTTCTCGCTGCAGTGTTTACTTTGTTCTCAAGGAAACTAGAAGAAACCCATCATTGCAACAATTCACTGAGTATTTTGAGGTTTCCAGTCCTTCTGTGCCTTTTGCACACAGTTAAATGAGGGTCAGCTTTACCTTGATGAGTTCCCAATATTGCTCATGAAATTAGGAACTCGCACACTCTCATGTCCAGCTACCACTGAACTTGAGCTGGCAGGAGTGGAAATGTCAAAGTTTAAATAGAGTCTAGGAACATGTTTCAAAGTGAAGACTGTATGATTTTAGTAATATGAGTAGTTTTATTCAGGTTAGGACCTTGTGATACACTCACATCAAAATTATTTTGAGTTTTAATGTAAGACTTGTTGAGTAACTGCAGATTGCAGTCTGATTTTATACATTCCTGACATTTACAGCAGCAAGTTTTAGGGAAAAGCACTCAGCCTCCTCCAGCACAGCTGAGTGATAGTTCAAAGCTAGGGCAGAAATCATCCAGCTGTGGAAGATTAATAAATGTAATGTGCAGAGGCCCCAGTCCATCTTTGGGGAGGAGTGTATACCTTAAATATATCCCTAGGACTGCATAGAGGGAAGTGCTGCACTGAATGCCCTCATCCTTTCTCAGGGACACATTGACAAAGACATAAACAATGGATAAGCTAAAAATATCCTTTGCCACAGTTACAGAAAACACCTGCAGCCAGCAGAGCACTTAAAACTCATTTAAGTCTCATTGAGTTTGGGGAGAGTTAAAAACAAGGCCACGGGCTGTTTTTGAGTCAAGGTGTGAGAGACAACATTACTTTGTTTGTGCTTGTGTGCTGTGGGCACAAAGCAATGACTTCAGCACCAAGTGCTGCAGCCTGAGAAAATGCATAGCACAAGCAATTTACAACCAAAAAGACTGTACAGTTTTAAGTTTTAAAAAAACACTTCTAATTTAAATGCCACCTGCTGCACTGATGTTTGTTTAAATTGCCAGTTAAGCAATGAAATGTAGTTGAGCTAGCAGTACATCACAGCAAATCAGTGTAATCACCTTCATTTCAGTTTAACTGGACTCATCTCTCAATTCTGCCCCTGACCAAATGCAAGTCAGAAGTAAGAAGCAAGTAACTTTTACCAAACGGAGTTGCTTATCTATGTTCTGAAGCTCCTCCTTTTGGTGGAGCACATCTTCATGTTCCAAAAACTCCCTTCTAGGGCCTTTTTTCCTAGGGCAAGGAGAGGAGGAGATCGGATTGCCCACCTAGAAATCAACAGCACAGCCTAAAGCTTGTCTAAATCCTTTTCCAAATAGCTCTTCATATTCCCTTTTACACCTGGCTCAAGGCAGGAACCAGCTGTACCAATGTGCAGCAAAATGCACTCAGGTCTCTTGCCGAGGTGACAGCCAGCTAACGAAGGGAATGTGCTTCACATCAGCTACACCAGCTTTTCATACACTGACCATAAAATGACATAACAAGTGCCTCTTAAAGACAGTTACCACACGGTTATTGCAGCTTTCCAAATTAGGTTGTCATCAGGAGTGTTAAGAAGTGAAAGGTACAGGTAGGGAAGCCGTTAATTCCTTAGCTCTGGCAGGCCAGAGCTCCCAACGCTTATTCATTTTGGCTTTTGCAAGAAACATCAGAACATCTCAGCTCCCCACACCACGAGGCAAATTATTCTTGGAGCACTGTGCTTGGTAGCATCAAGTTTAATTACCTTATAATCTGCAGGTCATGTTATTGCTTTGTGGTTACATGATTTTTTTCCCCCCATAATTATTTATATAGCCTATAAAAGAAAGTGACATTGGAATGGATTTCTCTAAATTGGTCCCATGCACACAGTTCTTTCAGTGTCTGAAAAAATGAGATTCTGCTCTTGGTGAGCATCTGCTGGCTAATCCTGCATGCTGCCTTAAGAATGAAACACCTACTAATGTCTTAGCAAGGCACAATGCTTTTTATCTAAAGCCAAAATATTGCTGACAATGTGATTTTCAGTTTTGAGCACAGGTAGCTGCTCCCAGTTCAGTTTTGGCAGTATTTCCAAACAGGGATAATTCAGAACAAGTTTATCTCAGCAGATGCATTCGCATTATGAGTTTGATTTCTTAGTCAGTATCTCCTGTGATGTTTCCTTACATTCAGCATATTCAGCTCTAAATAACAAAAGACACAGATTAGTTGTTCAAGAATAATCTTCTCATCAGAACTTTTCCAAAAAGAAGAGTCCTGTGCATGGAATTTGTGCCACACAAATTCTGTGAGTGTATTCACAGGTGAGAAGTGTGTCCCTCACTCCTGTACAGAGGCACATTCCACCACTGTGGAGAGAGGCTGATTTACATCCAAATATCCATTGCTCTGACCGAGATGGAACGTTTGAAGTACAAAGACATCTTTCTTATTTTTTTTCTCCCCCAAAATACAGGGAATTACTGTAACTGTCTCTATTGGCCAGTTCTGCATTGTATTTAACCACATAAATATTTCACAGGTTTCCTTAATGGGCAACCCACAAAGATATTAAACTTTGCAACAAAGAATGTATTGAATTCTTTGCTGCACAGTACTTGTTTAATGTTAAATCAGCTCGTTGTTTTTTAGCTGTGGAGAACCTCAGTATGTTATTAAACTGTGTATAATTTCTTACTGCATAAGGGAAGAAGCACACCTACATTTTGGTTGCAGGCAACATATTTAAACTTTTCTTTATCTTGAAAACATTAATATGTTTTCCAACTAAATTGGGCAAGAACTAAATACTATGGAAGAATATTTTTTTTAATATTTTGGCCATTTATTTGGTTAAGGGAGGAAGGAATATTTTCTCTGCCCTAGAATTCTAATGCTGATATTTTTATCCAGTAGATAAATTAATTTCAAGCAGATAGTAGTGAAGTTAAGCATGTAGCTCATATAATATCTGGTTTATAGAAATGTCTGTTTCCTGTGCCAGAGGAAACACTATGGGAGGCATGTGAGCTCTTAATTGTTAACAGGGCACTGCACTGCAGTTGTTGGTTTAAATACCTCTTTGTCTGACAGATCAAACTTCCCAGCGGATTTTGCCCCCTGAATTTCCAGTTTCCTTTGTGTCCCTTTGGATTACAAGTATCATGTCCAATATGATCTGATCTGTAACACTTTGAGCAGCAAGTACTTCACAGGGTCAGTTTTGGATGAAGCACGGATTGATATGATGTGATTCACCCTAAAACTACAAATACCTTTTTCTTCATTGCCTCCTCACCTGACTTCCCCACTCCTTTGTGAATCAGGAATAAACACCAGATGCCCTTTGCAGTGTGAAAAAGGGATGTACTCCTCCAGGCACAGTTTTTGAAGAGGGAGTAAATCAGATGCTTGCAAGCAGTTCTACTTTGGGTTATGGGTGGCTGTGCTTTTTTTCCTTAGGAGATTCAATCCAGTGTGGTAATTTGCACACCTGAGTGAATAAATACGTAGTAACTACAGCAAAATGGGCACAGGTTGGAATCCACAGTCAGGACTTTCTGGATAGGAAGACAACAAACATTTTTCCTCTCTTCAGCTGAGGGGTTCTTGAAACCTTCCCACTGGATGCAAAACACCCCAAGGTTTCATCTCGTGTGAAGAGGTAATAGATTAATAGGAATATCTCGTTACAGAGTGATGCAGACTTATTTCAGGTGCCTGCTAATGGACAAAGCAAGCCTCAAGAGCCATCTAGAGGTTGTTTGGCAAGACTCATTTTTATTATTTTTAAGACTGTGGCTCATGCATGCCAGAAACAAAAGCCTGGTTCTTTTGAGTTTCGTCCTTATGCACAGCATGGTAAATCAGGAAGACCTCCAGTTACAGCACTGGAACTTCAGCAGTGTAGACGTGGTGTCAGAGTAATCATCCCCTTCACCAACAATACAGCTGTTTGATTAATGAGAATCTGCATTCCTATGGTCCAAGACCAAAGCATTACAGAATGTGTTGTGTGAGGCAAAAAGCATTTGGCATGAGGATTGTGCTCTTGCGAGATCCAGACACACTCCAGTGGAAAACAATGACTCAGTAAGGGGATAATCAGATTTAGCCAGACTGGCACACAGCTGGGATTTGCTTAATGATGAAGCTATTACAGTCCTGATGGTATTGTCTGATCTGTTCTGGCTTCCCCTTATGTCTGTGTTTGAATCAAACCAAAATCAATAGTGCTTTGAGCAGGGGCCATGGTTTGCAGGAGCATGGTAAGAGAAACAGGTCCGAATGGGGCTCTGTGAGTTCACTCCCACAGTTTACAGACAGCCAAAATGAGCCAGCCTTCAAATGGAAAGATTGTCTCTGAATGGAATTGTGGGAGACTTATTTTTAAGGTACCTGTATGACTGCTTAGAAATAAAGGAGAGAACAGTGGGAAGAGGGTTTTCCAGACACGGTGATGAGAAGAGTTCTTCAGTTCCAGCAGATGTTTCAATTTGCAGCTCCAGTCTTCGGTGCACTGTGTTTTTATTCAGATTTCAAGACATCTTCAGACACGAGGGGGTTTTAGTGTTAGCAATGGAGCTAATTTTCTATCTTGAGTTCACATCTCTATTTGTCAGAAAACAGCGAGTATGACCTTTCACTAAATCAAACTTAAATAATTTCCCAACACCCTTTATTCTCCAGACAGATGTCCAGTGAAGCTCTTCTGGTTAATACATCTTCTGTTTACCTCAACCAGAATGCAGTGAGCAGCAACAGAGGCTGAATTTCAGGATATTAAAACTTCCTGAAATGTTTCTAAAGCAATAACCCAGACAGCTGCCTAATGGATTCCCAGGGCTGCCCTCTCCATGCCAGCACCTGTGACATCTCAGTACAGACACCCCCTTGGAAGCCCCTGCCTGAGCACAGCTCCACTCCTGCATTAAACATCACCCTCATCACTCCCACCAGATGTGGGTGGAGAGGGGAGCTCAGGCTGATGCTGCCAGGGGCAATGGCAGGGGCTCTTGGAATCCTGAGAGAGGCAAAGAGAGGTTTTATCAATACTTATCATGAATGAGCTGAAGTGAAGGGTTTCCATAAGGGATTTCTGCCTTCAAGATGCATAAACTGGCTCGATCAAAATGCTGAAGGTGGAAAGAGACAACAAAGATAAGGATTTTGGAGGGGGGGGATGGAGGGGCTATTGTTCAGTACATACCAGCTGTTCCAGCAGCCACTCCGAGCTGTCAATGAGAACACACAAGTAACAGAAAGGTGGAAACTGAAAATCATGGCTAAAGGGTTTCTCCAACAGACATGTGTTTCTCTGTCCATCTGCAGTCAGAAAACTGGTCATCAAAAATAAGATTTGGGAGTTGTAACGTTTGGAGAAACAACTGCACAGGAAAGTGGTGTTCTGATAAAAGATGCCAAAACACAAGCTGAACATAATGCAACAGATGTGTAATTAACAAAAAATAACAAGAAAAATATGAGAAAATTTATAAATAGAAGATAGGAAAAAGGTTTATATTTACATATGTATACACACACGCATAAATATGCAATATGAATATGAGGACAGCATCTGCTGTTAACTGTGCTGCACAGTAGACACTGCAATAGATAAACTATCAAATTGGAGAAATCAAAAGAACATAAATTGTTTAAAGAATGTATCCCTGGGAGACTTTGGGGTGGCCTGTGGAGAAAGGCAGGCTCTCACTAGGAATATAGGTGAGGTTAGTGTAATATAAACATGATTAGTAGAATGACTTTTGCATACTGATTCAGAGACTAAAACCCTATAAACTTCAAGGCAGTACTAATAAGAGCTCAGAAAAGAAGACTCTTCAGTTAATCAGTGATCCTGCCTGAAAATGTTCAATGGGTTTTTGTAAAATTTGATTTTAAATTCTTTTTTGTAACACGATAAAATAAGCAATTGTGATCCTTCGACAGAAAAAACACAGGTACGGAGTCAGACAATCCTCAGCATTTAGCACCTTTAAATGAAGTTGGGAATTCAAACTCAACATGAAACTCTAACAAATATAGGAAATCAAGTATATTTGCCTAATACTTAAAAATATTTTTAAAATTGGTTATTTCCCTATTTGCCTACTTAAATGGAATTAATAGACAAATTCTTCACTGAGGAGAAAAAAACCAATTCTGTGAAACCCCAAGTCTGTGAAACTCCAGGCCTTAATGGATAAACCATTAAGGGTTCCTTACTCCACATCCTCACAATAACTGCCTTCAGATAAAATCCAACTGCCTCCACTGAGAATAAACAACACTGAAAAAAAAAAAAAAGATATATTAGTAGGTAATAAATTATTGAGAACAAACTAAACCAGCATGTAAACAGCACATCTTTTAAAAAGCAAGCTTTTGATGCTTTTTGGAGGCTTGAGAAATGAGCCAAGCTAGGTTGCCCACAGTCTATTACATGTCTGATTGCTTCTGACAGGGGGCAACACGTCACACAGAGAGCCTAAAACACTCTTGAACATCAGTGAAAAGCAAGAAAGAAATGCAGGCAAGAGATTAAAAGGAACGTCTTGGGCTGGATGTTTGTTTCCCTTTAATAAACTAACATCTGTCCACAGCACAGTCTAGGAGTGATGAGGTCAAGATTTGTGTTTAACATCAAAAATCAGGCTCTTGTCCTTACCCAGGGATCAGTGCTGTCTTTCTCAAGCAGCCCCACAGGAATGAGTGAGATTACTGCAGAGTAAAGGAGCACTCGGTGTGTGCAGGTTGCAGGTGCATTTGTGTCCAATTTCAGAGGTAACATATTCTCCAAATGATCAACAAATATGTTGGAGTTTTCCTTTGTGTGACACAATTTCAAGACGTTACATTTTAATGTTCTTGTAGCACATTTGCCGTCCCACTCGTCCCCCAGAGAACACTGTGAAGTACATAACACTAAAACTTGTGATGTATAATCAAAAACTACAGCATTCAATTAAAAGTATCCTCTAAAATTTGCCGTGCTGCCAGCTACACTTTGCTACACACTTTACATGATGGAGACCGGCATGTATATTTTAGAATAGCTGTCAGTAAATACAGAGCCACATCCTGCCTACAGACATTTGCAATAGGATTTTACCTCATTTGCAAGTCCCCATGTTCACAAATTATAGGCTAAGATGTGGTCCAAAGCCAGGAAAGTACTTTAGAGCTTTGTTATTTTCTTTACTTTCCATCTCTTGAAGAACAGCATTCTAGCTGTGAGCTCAACGAGATGTTTAAATCTGAATTCCGTGCAGCTGACAGACCGAGAGAGAGGAAAAAAATCCTTAAGAATGAAAATTTCAGCATGTGCCGATATATAAATGAAAAGGTGTCCTGACCCCTTCTCTAGACCGTGATCTTTGTAACCCTCTGACTTTGCCACCGTGAACCCAGACTCAAACACTTCATCTTTCCCGGCAGCATCTTTGCATGACACCCTGTTATCCCTCTGAAGGATTTTCATCAAATTCAGATGTTTTCATCTGCTGCTTTTCATCTGTGGCACCAGGTTGCACTGCATCAGATTAGCTTTTATCAGTTCACAGTCTTGTTTGGCATGAGAGGAGATGCAGCTCAGATGTACGGGGGAAAAAATCTGTCCAAAGAAATTTGTCAGGAAATGTCTGTGCTTGGAACAAGAATGTCTGAACCAAGAGAGAGGGCTGAGGGTTCTTTATGAGCATGAATTTTGTGGGGTGCCACACCAGATAAATTTTCATGCTATGGATGTCCCAAATAAATAGTTGTTTTTTAAGTTCCTGGCCTTGGTGCATCCACACACATTGTACTGCTCATTTCAAGTAAATGTTTGCAGAATTTAACCTATAATTTCCATACTTGCATCTGGTGATAGTATTATACATTCCAGATCACCTACAGATTGCAAAACTTTAACCCTAATATATGAGATGGGATTCTCCAAACTAAGATATTTATGATGCCAAATGGCTGGTTTGAATCCTCCAGATTCATGGGCTGAGCTTACCAGACAAGTAGCAGCCTTCTCAGCAGAGCTTGCCATTCTCCTAAACAACTGCAATCAAGCCATTGAAGCTATTCATGTCATTACATTAATTAAAATACATTAATGTTTGCACACTGAACTTAGAATCAGATAAAGAAGAATCACACGTATTAAATTCACTCAGAAAATGAAAGCCTCTTTCGAAATGAATTTGGAAAAGAGGGCACAGAGTTACTCACCAGTTTGGTTTGATGTAGAGAAATATTTTTAATTTCACAAAAAAAGAGACGTTTATGAAAATTTTGGAATCTTTAGTTCCACTGTTTTTCTTCTTAAAAATAGAATGCATTTCGCTTTGCTCTTCCCATGTTTCATTTTGTCATTTCTAGCCGATGTTCCTTCATTTTCTATTTCAATAATACATTTTTTTCCTGTAAAATTTAATGAAATGTTTTTGATTAAACAGCCTGAAAATAAAAATGTACTGCTTTGGGCAAACTGAATATTTCAAATAAAGTCAAAATGACACTTCTTTAAAAAAAAACAAAAAAAACCCAAAAAACAAAACAAACAAAACCAAAACAACAAAAACCCCAAAACAACAAAAAACCCACAAACAAACAAAACCACAAAAAAACAACAATGAAAACCCATACAGTGTCATCCCCAGCTTACACCTCTGATCTTGGTTTTCAGTTTGGCTGACACTTCCCAAGGATACAGGTGAGCTGATAATAAGCAATAGAATAAGGCTTGGAACCCCTGAACTTGGATCTTACAGGAAGACATTTATGAAATATGGTGCAACAGTTCTACCTGTGATATCTTTCAGTTCAGATGATGGATATTAGAAATAGAAAAGGTCCAGTTCAGACCAATATTCTTGTATGTTACATCCTCAGATACCTCTTGACTTCAGCTTTAAAGGTCTCAGGGTGAGCAAGTCTGACTTGCAAGTGAGACACTTCTGCTCAGAAATGTCTCCCCAGTATTCTTCCTCTCGTATTCCCTGATATCTTTCCCTGAGATTCCCTGAATTTGCTTTTTTTTTTTATTTTCAGCCCTTAGGCACAGCCAGCTGTTTTCTGCCAAGACCAGAGCATGCATGAGAGGTGTAACATAATATTAAACACATTTCATCCAGGGACTGTCCTGGGCTGTGTCTTCTGTGTCTGGGCTCCTTGCCAAGCCTTTTGGCACATCCCCACCTTTTGCAGCATCCAGAATGAACTGATGACTGAGACAACTTATATGATGGAGTAAAAGTACCCTTACTGGAAGTGACAACTGTGTTCAGGCCTAAAAACTGGTGAGTTAGTTAAAAATCAATTTTCCCTATTAGCCAATCAATAAACTAAAGGCAGCTTAGAGGTCACTGGAGCAGAAATGTCTCCCCTGAGTTGTGAGCTGAGCTCACAAACAGCCCGGTAACCAAAGCTCTTCATCCTCCCAGTGCTGTGGTGCTCACAGTGCAAACACCCCTTTGGTCTGTAAAAATGCAGCAAACATCACAACAGTGTCCTGGGATTCCAAATGAACAATCCTTGAAAGAATTGCACAGAAAATATTTCTGTCCCTTTTTCTTTTTTTTTTTTTTTGCCTCCTGCATTGCCTCCCACTTTGCTCACAATTCTCTTTACCTGGTACCTCCTTCCCATGATGGAGTAAAAGGTATCCCAGTCACAGCTGCAAAGCTGCTTCCTTCACTAGTTATAAAGTATTTTTTTTCCTCTTTGTTTTGGAAACCTGCAGAATAACTGGGGGGAAAACACTGTCCCGTGGGAATCGATCTTCCACAATGCTAAAAAGTTACACCAACTGCAGAGCAAACACCTGGGCTGCGTGAAGATGAATGAAGGGGGAAAAAAAATGTCTAACGTTCCCTGAAAGTTTTCTGAGGTTTTTATAGAGGAATTCAAGCCCTGTATCTGTTAAAATATCTAGTGTTGAGGGTAGTTTAGCTCATAGAGGACTTCAAATGCTCTTTTTATTTCGTGCCAGGGCAGTTCACACCCATCAGTTTTACACACAGACACAATCAATTGCTGCTTTTCTGACAGAACTCCATCACTGTAAAAATGTTCCATTAAATGCCTGGCAATAACTTTCTATAGATGCTTTATTGAAAAAAACAAGTTTCTCCGAGCCAAACTGCACTCGGTATACCGGTAAAAATGGGAAATAAAATGTTCACGCAACGGAACCGTGTTCGAACCAGTAAACAGTGTCGTAGAAAACATAGAGAAGAGCTCAGTAAATAAGCTCGATCCAGGCTATAAAAACCTAGTGGCAATCAAGAAATGCCTGGTTCAGGTGGTTGGCTGGAATGATATCAGGGAGACTGGCACCAGGAAAATGACCTTTGGCGTCCTTGCTCCTTGAAAGCTGCGCTCCAAACTCGCTATTTACTCTGTCAGTAGCTCAGCACCCTGAGGATCTGGGTTGGTACAACATTTTTGTATGACTTCTCTTAACAAAAACTGATCTCTAACTCACCAAAATTCTGACACTGAAAGTATCCTGGGAATGTCTTTTCTCTTTGAAATGTAAAAATGTTTTGGGTTTAGAGGAAAAGCACCATATTTTCCACAGGGAAAAACAAACCCGTTTCCTAGACACTTATTCCCTCTCAGCTGTCTCCTCATCAGGCCTCCCACCTTCCTGGGAATTGGACTATTGAGAACCCATCAAAGCAGACAGACCCTTCTCTCTAGTTGTGGTTTTGGTATCCTCTCTCACCCTGTCAACTATTTTCTAACTGCTATTTAAGTTTCTTTCTTCACCAGTCTTCAGTTTTTAGTATAAACTGTCCCTGGCCCTGTAGTTTATATTTCATTCCCTTTTTTCCCTGGTGGTTGTTTTATTGTTTTTTCCTGGGTTGGGCACTGAACCTTGGCTCTTCCATTATTTCCTATCTGTGCCTACAAAGTAAATTCCCACATAACCTTTCAACCCTTGAGACAGAAAAACTCAGCACCTTTGAGAAGACTGTCTAGGCTGTCACCTTTTGGATTTAGCAAAGTGTATAACTTGATGATTAAATTCCAATTAAATTGTTTAAGATCTTCAGGTTTGCCACACTTATCCCTATGATCTAATTTTAAAGAAATCCTTACCATTGAGTTACCAAACTCTCACTGATCTCACTGGGTAGGGCTTTTCATTATCCCTCTCCAAATCCCATAAATATATTCTCCTATTCAGAAAACCTTTTCAACTTAGCCCAGGAAAACAGGGCAGATTTTGAACTAATCAGACTGGACGTGCTATGTAGCACTGGGAAGATAAAGATTTAGTTCCAGGGGACCAAGAGAGGCAGGGGGGACCAAACTGGTGCTGGTGGCTCTAGAAACCTGAGAATTAGGGTAACAACTTAGACTAGTTCCAAGCCTGCAGAAATTATTCCACTGGATGTTGAACAATGCAGCAGACTGGGCTTTGGAGCACTCCGAGATCCTGTTTATTCAGCATATAAAATTTACCTCTTGAGGCCCCACCTGAAGCAGAGACAAAACCAATTTCCCCCATAAAGTTTTACAGCTGTTCCAAGGGTCCTCCCCTAAATGCCTCCACACTTGTGAAAAGGAGAAGAAAAGGAAAATGTGCCTCAGTTCCCCGTTCTGAAGTGGGAGTAATCCTATTTCTTTTCTTTCCTTTTGTTCATGCCTGATGCTCTTTAGAATACAGGCTGTACTGCCAGTGAAGTGCACAAGGGATTGTTAAGAAAAGTTGTTTTAGGGTTATATGTAGAATAAGAGTCCAAATCCCATCAGTTCAACCATCACTATATGCCCCTTTGAATTCACTCTGGCTAAGGAGCCCCTTGGAGAGGAATTGGCTCTTGCCATGCCCAGGAGAACAGGATGGCCCAAGGACATGACTGTGAAGAGGCATCAGGTTGCCTGATCTGCCTCAGCCAGAAAAATGGTAATATTAAACCCTATTTTCCCCTGTGAAGGTTCCCCACTCCCCTGCTGTGCCCCACATCACAGCTTCTAAACCCGCATTCAGGTCAGGGATGTTTGTAGGAGCCTTATGCAAGTGGCTGGTCTAGAAAATAAAAGCAGATCTGTAAAATCACAGTGTATAATACAGCAGAAATAGAATAAAATTCTCAGGGGAATCTTCACTGAGGCCAATGGGATGATTCAGGGGAAAATGATGAATGGCTGCTGCCCTTTTCTCCTTCCAAATAAACATTTCGTGCCTCTCCATTGGAGCTGGGCAGCAGATGCAAAAATACAGCACAGAAAAAGAGCATAATTTGGCCATAAAATGTTGCAATAAGTTGTTATACAACTGAAATGCCACCTCCTTTAGTGCATCCACCCACTCATTTTACAACCAGTTAATATTTTTCTGAACTTTCATGTTGTATTCTATCCTGCCGCCTCTGCAATCTTTTTGCCTATTTTTCTGCCAAAGCCACAAGAATAAAGCTGTCAACATTTCAACTAAGCCATCTTTCTTGCCTGGCAAATTGTCTAGTGGAGACTATAACCTCCTGGCTGCTCCACTGTATAATGTAAGTATCCTGTCTTAACAAAACAGAATTTAAATATTCTTTAGATACAAGATATCTGCAGGCTTCTGTGCAGAAACAAGTTAAATATATTTCCCTGACATTTTTTACTTTTCTCCAGTGGGAATGGCACAGGCATTCATATTAAGCTGAACACGTATTGACATGCTTAGAGAGATGTTATATGGCTTTTCAACTGAAATATCTCCAGGTATTTGAACTGCAATAATAAATATGGCCGCTCCTGGGGGAAGGAAGAAGCAGCAAGAAAATTCCCCACAAGGCTATGATTAAGAACTGAAGTGAGCCACTGGCATACAGTAGTTATGCTTTGAATGTGATTGGGATTTATGATTTCAATTAATGCTGGAGAACAATTTTAGAAAGTTATTAGCAAGCTACTGGCTGAACAGAATAGAGTTCATTTGTGCATTCCTCTGGATTAGCTGTAACACTGTGCTGTTTGCAAACACAAGGCTGGATCCTCTGGGGTGTGAATTGGTGTGGCACAGATGATGTAGAGGAGCTACGTGGACCAAAAATGTGGCTTCATCTGTAGGGTAGTTTTTGTTGTGTTGGAGGAGCTGGGATTTTCCATTTGAGAGATCAAATGAGAGAAAATCATAAGGGAAGGAAGACCAATCTCCTTTTCTCTGCTTTTCCATTTTGTGTCCCAGGAAAGGCTCTGGGGTGTGTGTTCAGCTGATGTAAACTTGCTGGATGTGCCTCACCAAGGAGCTGGGTCCTCCTGAGGTTCACTCACAATTTAGACACTAACTGAGGCCTGACATGGGCATGTGCTGCATTTATCTATACATGTTTATATATTTCATATATATATATCTATACACCTCAGCTTGCCTATATTTTCTATAGACACAGCTCTCCCCATCTGCCTCCTACTTTCAGAATTTCAGTGTCACCTGTATTTGTTAAGGCCCTGTCACTTCAGGCAGGATGCTGCTGGGTGGGGAGCTCTGTGCACCCACAGAGAGCCCAAAAGCTGTGGTCTGGGTCCTGAGCTTGTCTTGGCTCACTGAGCTGAAGGAAGCTATTCATAAAGGCAAAAAAAATCAGGTGCAAGCAGATGAAGGCTTGGAGATTAATGAAGCATTTGGGAGGGAAAGCAGCAGAGTTTTCTCAAGGCAGTCCTGCCCTGGAGAACTGGAGAGAGGCACAAATACCCTCAGTTTGCCATTGCCACTGGCAGCAAGCACAGGAACCTGGCTGCAACCTTGTCCTCCTTTACCTTGGTAAACTCACTGGCCCCTCTTTTCAGGTAGACCTCTTCTGCACACATCTAGAGCAGTAAAAGTAGTAAGGGCACCTTATTCACTTCTGTCAGGTACTAAGAAATATTTGTTCCCAACTCTTTATGTAGCTATGACAGTGTAAATTGGTTTCTAATGCTGACAACGATCATTCTTCCTCAGAAAGAGTATCAAAATCTCTGTTTAGACAAGGTCTTATGTAAATTGTCTCTCTCTAGTTTTGTATGGTTACAGAGCAAATGCAAGGGACAGCAGAATTATACCTCTTTGATTTCCTATTGCCAACAGTGCAGTATTTCATACAGAGCAGTTTTCTGTGAGAAGCATTTTCCCTTTCATTTCAAAGAGCAGCGTGTCAAAGCCTTGTGCCAGGCTTGAACCAATACTGTGACTGCCAGCATGACTCACAGCTACTTTGGCAGAACAATATTTGCCAGTGACTCGAAGAGAAAAATCTCACTGATGCTTCAGGCCCAACTCTGTGACAACAATGGAGTAATTAACTTTTGAAGCCAACCATTTCAATCCGTGCATAATGAGACAAACCTTCCACCTGCATATCTGGTGTGTGCCTGAACCAAGACATCCAGGCCAAAGTGTTTTAAACTTTGTGAATTAAAGTTAAGCTGCAGAATTCCCAGCTGAGCCAACAGAAAAGAGATTCTGCTACTTGCAGTTCCTGTCAAGCCTGTGGGAGGTGAAAACTCTGAAAAATAATCACTTAGAAATTTCATCACTGGGAGAAGCACCATAGCATAGGATCCTACCTTTTGAAGTCTTGATTTCAGGGAGCTTCATGTGTGTCTAGACCACATTTCAGCAAGGCTCCTGGACACAGGCTTCACAATTTTGGGAGCTCCATTGAGGCTGTGAGCACTGAGTTAGCAGGGAAGAAGTGAAAGGCAGCCTCGTTTCCTTCAAATCACAGATGTCTCTGTGTAATCCACCTTCCACCCAGAGCAAGAGACCCAAGGTTAACATTTTGAAGTAAGCTGAGAAATTTTCTGAAGCATTTCAGGAGGGTCTTTGCTCTGGTTTTGCCTGATAGAGCCACTGGAAATGGGAAGGGAAAAGAAAACCACAGCTTGTGAGTGCTTTTAAAGCCCATGTTAGTCCTCCATAGCCTCGAGCACATTCTTGTTATTTCTCTATACTATGTCTTACATTTTCAGAAAATTGTGAGTAAAATGTTTTCGACTTCCTTATTTTTCCATGTGGCAAAGCTTCCCCCTTTGCTTCCACTGGATCTAAAACGGCTGCCCTTCTTTACCAACTCACACAGCACCTTATTCTGCCAAGACTGCTTTGTTTTTGCACCAGCCACATCAAATGCAGTTAGTGCAGGACTGGGAATACTGTTTATTAGTTAACCACAGCTGCAGAACAAGCAGATGGAGCAGAGCACATTCTTGTTGAAGATCACAAAAGTAATGACTACTGTTCTTTTCTTTTTCATTTTTAATCTGTCATTTCTTCACGATGGAGCTGCAGATTTCGTTAGAGACTTCATAGAGATGTACAGAAACCACAGTATCCATTACATTTAATTACTCCCCCATTGTTTAAAGAGTGAGTGATTTTAGTAAATTGAATTATTTTCCTCTGCAGCTTACAGGAGAAAGGGGCATTATAATTACAGTCAGGTTGGCATTTTAGAGTTATAACATTTGTAAGCTACAGCAAAATTTTCCAAAGCCCTGTAGAAATTACATGCATGTATAAAGGCCAACAAAATCTACCCACATACCACCTTTAAAAAAAACTTTTTCTCACTTCTGTGAGCTGAAACTGAGATCTCAGCTGAGGTGTAACACATCAAAATGACCGAGTGGCCAGCAAAATCTGCTTCCTCTGAGAGCCCCCAGAGCAAAGGCAATGATGAGTGCCAAGGAGACAGCAGTAAAACTGGGGCTGCTCGCTGTTACTTAGAGCTATTCCCACTGGCTTAACTAAGTTCCCTCCAGTAAAACAAGCAAGCAGAAAAACAAAAAGGAAGAATTTTTAGTCTTTTCCTTTCTAGCATCCTGTGCAATGAAGTAAGTGTTGCTACCATTGTTCTTAATCACCACGGTTTCAGGTCATACCAGTTCCCTTTCTCTTATGAAATTCCCCTTCTCCTTACGATCTTTGCACTGGAGCCTCCACACATCCAGCTTCCCTACCCACACCTCTCAGCTATGAAGAATCAAGATGTCTGTCCCAAGGATCTGGTGTCAGTCTACAACTTCCTTGTGAGAGGAAGAGGAGTGTGTGTCCATGACTTTCCTTGCATCAGAACAGATAAAACTGGCACTGATGTTGCAAAATTGGCACTAATGTAATGGTGCTGCATCTGATGGTGCACATTGAACATTAAGCCTAATCTCATGGTCTACATGAAGAAACGAGTTTTGTCAGGGCTCTTGCTGTAAAACACACCTGTAGAAATATTAATTCCACCAAGGATGGAAGATTGGCTCTTCTGCAAATGAAAAGTGGATATGAGGAAAAGGAGAAACTGTGTGATGTGATTTTTCACTGAGGCTGACAGAAAAGCAGGGTGAATAAGAAGCTTTCTTCTGATTTATAAATCAAAAGAGCTTGGGGTGGGGAGGGGGACAGAGAAATGAAGACTGGGTTTGGTGGCACAGTCGTGTGTCACTCAGTGGGTAATTCAGTGGACTAGAACAGATGTATTTTATTGCAGCTCTGCCGTTGCTCTGCTGTTTGCATTTGATTGAGACCCACGGGGTTCCTTGTACCTTTGCTCTGCTCTCCTGTTTGTTTTGCCTTGTGGACAGGAGACTGCAGGCAGTAAGTCTTGGTATGCCCCTCCACCCCCACGGAACACTGGCCTTGGCAGAGGGTTATAAAAACTACCCAAAAAACCCCAAACTCGACTATGAACTAGTGGTGATGATGGTATTAACACGTTCCCAAGACACACCTTTACAGAGCATGACCTGCAGAACAGACTGTAGTGCAGAACACTGGCCTGCAGAGGGGATTTATGGTGTGTGCCATGGTTTCATGGCCATGTCACTGCTTCAAAGAGCAAATAATTTTAGTGTTTTAAGTCCTCAACCAGACGAAGATGTTGGGAAATAAATGCCAAACGACAGCGGTCGTTCTATCTATGGCCAGGGTTGAGTGTCTGTCTAAAGCAAAGCCTTTATAAAACTTGAAGGAAATGAGCCATGGCCAGCAGAACTATTACAGCAACAATAAAATTCTTCATTGCCAGTTTTTCACTCAGCCACTGGACAAGAACCACCAAGATCAGTGGTGGGATCCATCTCTGTGGGCAACTTTTATTATGCTGAGATCTATTATACTGGTCAGGGAAAGAGAAGAAGCTGTAACTCTCTCTCCTCCAGAATTACCCCAAAGTATCCCTTACAGCACACATAAAGCCTGCAAATGTGTTTCTGCACCAACTAAATGTCCCTCCACGAGAAGAGAAACCTTTGCTGTCCATTTAAAGCAGCTTTAGCCAGCACTGACATTGGCCTTTCTCCCCAGTAAGAAGATAATGCACAGTGTAGGTTCCTTCCACGAGCAGCATTTTTCAATCTGAGTACATTGCTCTGCTCGAAGTTACTGGTATCTTGAAGAAAAATGGGAGAAATTTCCAAGATTCAGAATTGCTGTGAAATGCTTGGATTGAGACCATGAAACTGAGGGCTCTGAATGCACAGAATTAGACTCTGCTGCTCTGTGTTGTCCCCAGGGTGCTCAAACCCAGCCCTGACAATCAGTTAACCAGGGTTAAGGTTGCTTTGCTGTGAAAAATAATCCAGCTTCACCTCTGGCCCACAATGTGAGGCTTATCTCCAACATTAATGTGTTATTGATGTGAAGATTCCCACCAGTGATATTCATGAAAAATGAATTTCTATCACCTGATCGATTTGAGGGAAGAATGAATCCACCAGTATCTCTCTCCCAGGCTTTCCCCCTCACCATGCTCTCCAAAATGCACATTGCATCTGAGTCAAGTGAGGCACGAAACACAAAGCTGGCAAGTCCCACTCTAAGCACAGGGGAAATGCTGAGGATGAAACTCTCCCACAATGTATCAAACACAGGTTGAGCCAGGTAGCTTTCACCTGCCTGAGCAGCAGCTGGACATTCTCTTTGCCCTGCAGAACCTGGTGCTGAAAAACTCAGTAGTTGGACCCATCCATCCTGCCACGATTATTTCTTCTTGTGGAAACATGAGGTTCTCTCAAGCAAAAAAAGAGAAGAATAAAACAGTATTGGGATCAAAAAATCTTTTGAAAACTCATGAAATTCAGGCCCAGTGAATTCTTTCTGCTTCTCCTCATGACAATTGTCACAGACACATTCAGCCCACATCTTTCTGGATACTAATCTCTGTAGTGTGAATTTGGTTTGCATTCTAGCAACATGTCCTCAGTAGATATGTCCACCCCTGACTAAACCAAAGGAATCCAAAAAAATCAATGCATCTACATAAAACTGATAAAAAATTCTGTGTTTTTCTTCCCACAGACTGCTTGCAGATTGCCACCTGCTTTCTAACCTTTGCTGTTCCAAATGAAAAAGAGAACACAATAAGCAGACAATACAACTACAAAATAGTGAAATAAGCCAGAAAACTGCAAGACATCAGTCAGCACAGAACATTGCCTGAGACATATGAGATCTTTGATGTCTCATTTTCATGACAAAAAATGTGCAATCCAACATAATCCAATGTATTTTCAATCCATTGGTGAACTGTATAAATAGAAAGATGAGTGCTGGGCACTTCACCTGTTCTCAGACTGGATTTCATACAAGTAACATAATCAAAGAATTACAGCAATCCTGTCAGAAATAAATTTTTCTCTTTGAAACAAGCACATATGCAGAAGAGAAGAAATCTGTAAACAATAAAACCAAACTAGCCCATTTAAAATTATTTGTGTTTTACTTCTGTTTCTAATAGGATCTCAGGTGTTTGTACAAACTGGGTTTATCTGTTTAAAGCATCTTTAATTCAGGAATTCTAGAAATCAATCAAAAACTAACTCAGTTTGTAGGGCAGGTAAAACTTGGAGGACATTTACAGAATTCTCTGCTCTTGAAAGGAAATCAGCTTGTGTATGCACAATTCCAAAATGGGCTGCCATGTGTGCAGAGTTACTGAAGTCTTAGTAGACAAGATATATTTTCCAATAAAGATATTAATGTGTGTCTTTATCTGATACAGATGCACACACATCAGATATTTATATTGGGTATAGTTATAGAGAAATACACACCAGAATTTATTAAATGATCCCATTAACAGTTTTACAACTGCACAGGGCTATGTACATGCCATGCACAGCCTGAACATAAGACATCATCAACACATTCTTTAAAATTGTCCCTTTGAATTTGAAAATAATTGCTGGTACTACACTTTATATGATTTTAAATAATTTAGGCCATCAGCTTAAACTTCAGTGCTCTCTTAAAAGTTATAGCTCCAGTGATTTCCAATTCATAAAAAAAAAAAAAAATAGCTAACAGGTTTATTATGCTTTAGGCTCCAAAGCACATAGAATTTCTTCTTGCAGCAGGACTTAAAGGGTCTGGGATGAATAAGACATATGTTTGATTTATTGACTTACAGAGGTGTTTGTAAAGTTGCTTGCACTGACTGCAGACATGTCAGGCAGATACACTATTTTTGTCAGAGGCATCCCCAGGCCTCCAGGTTAAAAAGGGCTTGAGCCAATTTTTAAGTGTATTTCTTAGCCCTTATGCACACTTTGGGCTGCTTGGAATTGCTGTCTGAGAATGGAATCTGTGAAGGAGCCTTGAAGAGCGTGGTCTCCCATACAGCCCAAAATCAATGGCTCTAGGAAGGGAACTTATCCTGTCCCAGAACCAGTGGCAGATGCTTGGCTAATTTGCTTTTGAAAACCTCCAGCAGCAGAGTGCCTCAAGTGCCCTAAGCAACCAAGTCTGGTGTTCACCTCATCTTTGTGAGAAGGCAGCTTTTCTTAATATCAGCTTGCCTGGCACTGATAAGCCAAAGTTTCTTATGGCAGCACAAAGATTTTTGTTTTGTTTGTTTGGTTTATTTTGTTTTACCCATATTACAGATTTGCAGGCTACCCTGAGGTGTCACCACATTTGTGGATGTGCAGCACAGAACAGGAGAGCAGCTCTCCCAAAAACAGAACAGTTCACCTGTTTGAAGGGCACTGCCTCTTCCCTTCTGCTGGTATCTGTCAAGGTTACACAGAGACAGCCTGGGAGACAGAAATCAACAGCAGCATCCAAAAACTCCTCAGCTTGTGCCATGACCTTAGCAGAGAACCCACAAAAGACTTAATTTAAAGCCATTTAAAGAATCTTTCTCTATAGGCATTTTCAGAAGGTCAGAACTCTTTCTAGTGACTCAACCTGGGGACCCAAAAACGCAGCTCCTCAGACTGACACATAACCCTGGAGAGTGTCAGTCAGAGAGTGCATAAAATGTGCTCAAGGAAGTCAATGTTCATTGAGGCAATTAAATATCAGGCTTTATATTGCTGTCACTTGTAATTTAGTTAGACTGGAAATGAAGAATGGATTGTCTGTGCAATTGCTATCATAAACATCACCAAGTCTGTGAGGAAAGATTCACAATAAAGCACTAAGTTGCTATTATCTCAGTGGCAGGTCTGTCCTCTCACAGAGCAGTAAGTAATAACTCTTTCACATTTGCAAAAGAAAGCAATATTTGCACTGCAAGGATGTGTCCTGTTAGTTTGAAAATAATGTCAATAAGGTGCTCTCCTTAGAAACATCTCCACCATCCAATTGTTTCCCAATCACAATTCATTTACTCAAGGACTGCACTCTGCTAGAGAGTAGGAATGATCCTGCTTCCATAATTACTACTCCTATGTGCAAACACTGACAGCACACAGGCAATTCTGGCTGATTTAGCCAAGTGAAAGGTTAATGCTCAGGACCTGCAGCCAGAATATTTCTTGCAGCAGGAAGGCATTCAGTGTGCAATAAAACCCTTTCCCATTGTGCCAGGGCTTTGCTAAACGTGGCTTCAGAGAGAAAGCAACAGGGCCAGGAACTTGCTTGGATCATTCCATACCTGACATGGCACAACAAAAAAACCTACAAATCTGCACAGAGAAAATCTTCAACAGTCCTGGGTCCCCTTTTTGTGCTGAACTGTATCTCCCTGGCACTCCACCAAGAAGGATTTAAGATAATAATAATTATGTTTTATCCACTCCAATAGGAATTGCAGCCAGAGACAAGATTTTTTATCAATTATTGGGGTTTTTTTTAAAGCTGTGACCTCAAATTCAGCACTCTCGCAATAACAAGGCAGTTACTGCACATTAGCTTAAACCCTTCAAGATGCTCCATCCAAGGGAAAGCACTCAAGGGATTCAAGTTCCAAATTTCTTGGTGGACAGTCATGGACCTTTCTAAACTTTTAAGGTCATCACTGGAAGTCGCAGAGCATTTATCGTGTCTGAAACACACTAGATAAAATGACCAAACTGCAGGATTGAAAGGAAAATACAGTACCTTGTTCTTGTGCTATCCCAGACTAGAAATAAATTGAATCAACACTCACCTGGACAGACAGATTATGCATTGCACGTGCATTGGCAGCACTCCCATATTACCAGGTGTAGGTAAGAGTTATTCACATTCACATTGGAGCAACATTCACCTGAGAATTCAAACTACACGGAATTTCAGCTGCTGACTTGTTAGGATGCTACACAGTCCTGCCCTCCACGAGGGGAAGGATCCATGGGGATTTTATTCTAGTCAGCATTTGTGCAGCTGACAGGTGATCTATGGTGCCCCACATGTGATGGTTTGGCAGGGACTGATCTTTAGGGAACATTATCCAGCCCTCTGAAAAACTACCATGTCTCACACAGAGAAGCCAAAAATGGACAGAACTGTGCTATTACTGCTTATCCCCAGTCTGCATTTTGAAAGACAGAGGCTAAATCAGATGCTGCCTCTGGAAGGTAATGCAGGCTGTTTTAAACAAAAATAAACAAGGGAAGAGGTCTAATGTTTTGCCATGTTTATTAAAATTCTCGGCATCTTTTCAAGGAGGTTACGCTCTCCTTTGATAAAAGGCAACTTTAATTGAAATAGGTGTAGGTGGCTGCCTGGTGTATCAATTGCTCTCTGCTTCTCCAGTGAGTTAAAGTGAAGGGAATTGAAGCTGCTAATGATCATGCACGTGAATACATTAACACAGGCAATAACTTAGTCTTCAAGTGCATGTACTGCAGCGCAGCTGTGAGCAAAATGAGCATTATTTTTTTTTTTTTTTTTTAACGGCAGCCCTATTTACTCCGCCACCAGCCCAGTATTTTTTTTTATCATTCTTCCATAACCACCCATAATTACCTAATATATTCCTTAAACTGCAAGTCTGTTTTCAGAGCAGAAATGGCCCTTGGACACGGATTGACTCCAATTGGCTCCGCGGAGGAGCGGCCACGGCGCGGTTTTTAATCTCCTGTGAAACAAAAAGATTAAACTGTCAATATCAGGATGAGCCACCATGACGGCTGCCCTGATGGAACGGAGCTTCCGAACTGCTCCTGATAATATGTATGCAAGGAATAGATTTTTCTTTATAATGCATGTAATTAGAGTACGGGACAAAATGTTCTGTTCAAATTCATGACATGCACAGCTAATAGAGAAGGAGAGAATGAGGCCCTTGACTATTTATTTGCATGAAAAGGCTTCAATATAGGCAATACTTTGGAGAAATTAGTTTTTAATCTAGGTGACTAGATGAGATTTTAACCCTGAACTGTTTTTGAGCTGACCTGGGAGAATTTATGCAGAAATAAATGCGATGCCCTGGAAGCCAGACGGGTGTCACTTTTTCATTAATTTTTGAATATCTTGTGTAGTCAAGGGGAGCAGAAAATCAGTCCTTTTAGAGGCTCACCTTATGTGAATTTGCTCTGGCGAGACACAATCAAAAAAAGCAGATAGAAAACTTAGCAGGAATGTGTTCTTTGTAAATTTGGGCGTTGAAGGAGTTAGATACATTGATTCAGCAGCAATTCCCCCTTCTTGACCTGTATAAAAGAAAAACCTACAACTGTAGCTTTCTATGAATACGTTAAGTAGGGCAACTTACTCTCCCAGCACAAGTCTATTACAGAGACTGCTGCTCTACAATTTTGACATGACTGATCCAATGAGTCCTTGAAGGAGCGTTTCAGAACACAGCTACTCTTTAAACAGTGTTGCTCATTTAATGGGTGATTCAGGAAATATGTGGCTACTGCAGACTTTGTATCAGGTCACGGTACAAACCTCACATCCCCTGGGAAAAGCTGCTCTGGGCACATCTGAAAGGGCCCTGCAACTCCATCACCTCAATCCTTGATGAATCACTGTTAGCAGCACTAAGCAGGAACACCTCTCATTTCTAATGTGTCAGACCATTAAAATATTGCTCATTCTGCATCTCATTATCAACTCTTAGCCTGGGTCAGATCTTGCAAGTTACTTTTATGGAAAAGCAACCTTTTAAATAACCAGCAGGGACCTGGGAGGCACCTGGGTCACTGCTGTTGGTATTTAAGGTGCTGGGTGAACCTGGGCACTCCTCAGGGTCTTTTGCTCACCTGTTCCTCTTCACCCAGCAGTGAATGCAAACTCCAGCAAAGACCCAAACCCCACCAGCTGCAGACATTCAGCATCTGCTCAGCATTCCACCACTGGGAGTCAATAGCACAGAGCTGGCCACCACTGGAACCAGCAGTCAAACATCTCAGACAGGGAAGGAGCAGCTTAATGAGCACACAAACCTCACAGCAGTGAAGGACACGGGGCCATGAATTATTTCTGTAAAAACCGCCACATTAATTAGGGAGAATATGTAGTTTCTTTATGGTTTTAGGCTTTGAGGAGGGCAGAGAAGAAAGAACCTTTGATGACAGGGGAAAGGCAAGGGCAAAGTAACTTCCAGTAGCTTGATGAATGAACGGGTCACAGCAGCAGAGGGAAAGTCAGGATTTCTGTTCTAGCTGATGAAAAGGGTGTTTCTGTGAGATATTGCAAAGGCTGGAGAAGGCCAGAGCCATTTTGGACTTTGCCTAAGGCTTGGGCAGTTTGAAAGACAATCTATCCACAGATTTCTGTGCTAATTGCTAAATCTTTTTTTTTTTGTTTGTTTGTTTGTTTTGTTTTTGTTTTGTTTTTTAGCAAGCCCATCTTCCAGTCATTGCTCTGTCATTACTTAAAAGGATCTGCACCCTGTTATTAAACAAGAGAAACACGGGACACTTTCATAGCTTTGGCTCCTAAGAAGGACTGGGAATGTTGTGATAAAATTAATTGGCTTTGAGTAAAGGTTGGACAGGACTTCTGTTGCTGGGGAGCACTTCAACCAAGTTGGTTTCTCAGCTCAGGTTCAAGCAAGGGAGGAGGAGAGATGTGGAAGGTGCATCATAGAGGGAGAAAGGCCATGTGATGGGCTTTGTGGGTGAGAGATCTGTTCTGGATAAGAAATATTAAAAAATCCACAACAAAGTTATTGGTGAGCAAATCCAAATGGTGCTGAAACTGAGGGGAATTTCCTTCCAAGCACAGTGTGCTGTGCCAGGGTGACATCCTGGGTGGAGCAAAATCCTTTCTGATTGCTGTGAAGTCCAGAAGCAACAGACCTGTGGGCAGCCCGAGGGCTTCCCTGAGTGCTGAGCACATCTGTACATCTGTACATCTGAGCACCTGGCACATCTGGGTATTTCCTGCAGAGATCACGCTCACGCTGCTTGAAGAAGTTGGATTTTTGCTTTGTTTCTTTGTTCCATGATTCTATGATCTTGGCTGCTGAAAACAGGAAATGCAGACAGGAATGCATTGGAGAATGGTAATGAGGGGCTGTAAATACTTTGCTAATACAGTTCATGCGTTCATTGTATCCCCCAGCTTTCTTTGTGGGCTAATTACTATTCAGGCTCATGTTTGGTTTCTGAGCAGTTGGGAAACTTGTTGGAAGGTGTGTGCTGAAGCTATGCTGTCTCATTATGCTCCTTGCTTCCTCAGTTGGAAAAATCATCTCTGACAAGCCACTTTCCTGGGTGCAGAGCTCAAAAGACGCCAAGAGGCTTGGGGCCCGATGAAAGGTATTTGATGTCAATAGCATTTGACATATGCGGGTTTGATATGTTCCTGGCTTCTAAGTGGTGCCAAAAATGCAGCTTATGAGAATAATATAAAGGCAGAGGACAGAGATCTAACCTCCTTCAGGTAATTGCTCTGAGTTGTTACAAGGTGACCTTCATCCCCGCACAGACAGCTTATTGGTGAGAGTGCAAAAAACATTTATCTCTCCCAATTTTCCACGGGCACAGAGAAGCAGCCGGTGCTGCTAAGAAAACATCGATGACCCTGTGTCTGCTGTGCAGGTGGGTTAGATGGTGGCCTTTTTAGGAGCACAAAGGCAGCTGTCCTCTAACTTCCCAAACAGGAACTGTCTGTGATGCTTTCCAGTCCCCTCGGTAAGACTGAAAAATTTGGTTTGCAAGAGGAAACAGTCCTGCAGCACGAAACCTTTCAAAAGTGTAAAACCACCTCTCCTATCAGTCTTCCCCTTCTCTTGGGCATGTGTCCTGGCACCTGGGCACAGGGAAACAGGTGCTGAGGGCCAGCATGGATCCTTTTTCCCAAAAAAAACAGGAGATGGGGCTGTGAGGGATGGATCCTGCAGAGCTTGGCCTGTCCCTCCCACCCTGCAGAGCCCAGCTCACATCTGCTTCCTCTTTCAAAGGTATGATTTCCCACAGTTAAGCGAGCCCTGGATTGGGCCATTAACTGATTATAATTAAATTAGAGGTGAGGCAGGGCATTAATAATATGAAAACACCTGGTGCCTGCATGCTGTGCTGGAGGCTCAGTCTCTCCCCTGGCACTCATGCAGAGACAGACCCACATCACCATGAAGGGCTCCATTTCCCACACTCTCCTGTGGCACAGCATCAACACCTCTTCCCAGGGACTAGCACAGGGCTGAGGAAACACACTGGGGCACTGCATGGAAGAGGGAACTGGATCAGGGAAACTCCACAGTGTTATTTGTCTGTGAGTGTAATGCTCACACCTGCCCTGTGTCAGCACCACTCACCCCACCCACCAGATGCTCAAGGCAGAGCTGGTGACCCACAGGGCTGCTGAGACCATTGCCATGTCTCCAGGTGGAAAGGCAGGGTCCCCAGCCCTCTCCTGAGGGAAGTCTGGGAGATGTGTTTGTCCCCTGATGAACATGGCATTCTCTATTTCACCCTCCCAGTCACACGCTGATGAATTCTCCTTCCTGAGCCCCTCAGCTGCCTTCCCTCACAGTCCCTCCTGGTGTCCCTGAGCCCAGGTCAGGCTCAACCCCATGCTCAGCAGGAGATGACAGTGCCCAACAATCCTCCCTGGCCCTTTCTCTGTGGCAGAGAAACCCACGGCAGGAGAAATGACCCCACTGCTCACAATGAGGGTGAGGGCCCCACGGGACAGTGGGAGCTGCCCACCCCACCCCAGGTAACTGGGCACGTGTCATACACAGAGGGATCACACAGAATCTTCCTGTCTGGATATCTGGACATTTCCATCACATTTTGCTCCAAGCTAAAAACCTGCTTTTTTTCACACCACGCTCCCAAATATAAAAATAAACAGGAAAAACAAGTTTCTCTCTCACTGACTCATTTTCCTTGTGTCAAAGCAGCACAGAGCCACAAGTCAGGAATATTAATGATGCTCTGCTTGGGCTGGGCAGCACTGATTGGCCCAGAGCTCCTTTATCAACACCACGAGGGAAGAGACAATGGGTTTGTACCTTTGTTCACTGAGCATTTCCATAGATGTATTCCTTCTTTCAGCAGTCCAAGAATGACTTACCTGTCCCCAAATGTCATTGATTGCTGTTTCCTCTCAGCAAAATTGCTTTGCTGTTTAATGAGAGCAACTTCCCTGCTTGCTTAGATTTTGCATCTCTTACTGTTGGGGCCAAAATGAATCTGCCCTCCTTTTGGGAAGAATGTTTTCTGCTCTTCTTTTGGGAAGAACACTTTCTGTCCTCCAGCTGTCCCTGTTCAGGTGGAGCTGTCTGCTGAAAGCCCTCACCCATGTAAGATGTAGTTGTTCCCAATAAAGGCAGAGACAGTTTAAATATCTTTGAAGTGTAGTTCACTCAAGAACTTTGGAAAACTTCTGCCCTAAATCTCAAATCTGGAGTTCACGGATGGAGTCCAGATGTGGCTGGGATGGATCCACAGCTGCTTTTTAAAACAGAGTGTAACATAACAACAACACACTTCAGAATCATCTTCATGCCAGATATTTCATTCCCAAGGATATTTTGCTAAAACCTCCATAACAGAAAACCACTATTTTCTACCATAAAATTCAAAATGCTACCCTCTTTTTACAAGCTGCAATTCCCATCTATTCGAAGTCATGCTTTTTACCCATTGCTGCAGTGCTTTACTGAGAGCTTGTATACTTGCAAACACCATATATCATTAACTGTTCAGATTTGGTTTGGGGTAGAAATTACACTTACACATAATAAGACATAATCCTGATTTGAAAGATGCAGAAAGATGAATGGTAGGGTACAAAACTCCAACGTGGAACTGTTGCATACAGTTTATGTACTTCATATAGGTCCTCCAGGAGCAGCCCAGCTGGAAATCCAAACATCAAACCTGGAAATCACCTTTGAAAACACAGGCCAAAGAGAATGAGTAATTTGCCAAAGACATCCAGGGAATCTGCAAGAGCACCAAGAATAGGAAAGAGATCTCTCAGGTGAAATTTAAAATGCTAGTCCTAAAACTCTCCCTGGTATAACACTACACAGATGTTTCTCTGCTTTCTTTCCTAGCTATCTCATGCCTGCTTCTTAAATATCTTTTAATAACACTGAAAAGGAATAAAAGATATGCAGGCACTTCTGTTTATGAGTGGGAAACTTCCTTAGAAGTTCACAAGAACAAAAAAGCAATATGTGTTCCAGGGCACAATAAGATTTCTGAGCAAGCCTTCTTTATTATTCAATTTAAGCACAACTAAAATATATAGCTGCTTCAAATTTGGTTCCTCTCTGAGACATGCCTTGTAGAACAATGCTTCTCTCTCCCTGTAATTCTGACTCCACACCAGTTTTATTTGCCAGGCCTGGCAAACAATGGTCTATCCATCCACGTCACGCATATTGTGTCAAATTTATGACGGCAGCTTTTCAGCATATTTCCAGTCAAGGTTTCATTCTTCTTACAGATTCTGCAAATGAACAACAGTTTTAGTTACAAATGCCTCCCCATGAGGCAGCACTCCTGACAATGGAACAGAACTTACTGTATTTCTTGCAGAATTGTGACACCCATATAACCAATCATTATGACACATTGCTGAGAAACACCGTTTTGCTCTGCTGTTGATGTATTCCCTCCTCAAAAGGAACAGGAGTGATACTGGGAGTCATTCAAGCCTTGATTAGTACTTGAATAGATCAAGCATACATCTTCATGACCTGACAGGAGAAGAAAACCCAAAGAATTAGCTGGCCACAGCCAAGGCCCTGAACCTTGGGAGGGGTTTACCCACAGAACAAATTACATGTGTGTGAAAACACGAATATCAAGTATGCACAGAGCATATCATGGAACAGAGAGAACTGCAAGATGTTCTTGACAAATAGTGGCAGTGCTAATGAGCATCTGGACTACATGATTCTATTCTCTTTTTGATTGAAAGCACTCAGAGCTTTGCATTAGCTCTGACCCAGTAAGGCTTTAACACCTGCTTAGAGTGAGGCAGCAATGTGACTGCAAAGGCAGCACTCACGTGCAGGTAGATAAATGAACTGGGGTTTGGGCAGGAAAATACCCTGCCTGGTTCTTCCCAGCTGGCAGGGCAAGCACCCAGTGCCAGTGAAACAGTGTTTATAAATCAGGAAATGGAGTCCAGTGCGTGCTTTGCAAATTCTGACCTATGAAACACTCTGCCGAGACCCACCCTGAGCTGCACCGGGACTAAAAGAACTGTCACAGCAACCCCCCACAACTCTTACTGCCTTCTCCCTCACCACAGCATCTCCTCCCTTCCTGTGCCCAAGAAACCCAGCCATGGTCTCACCTCTCCTCGGGTTTTGCCTGCAGAGGAGCCTTGAGCCAGCCCTGGGCACTCCTGCAGGCTGAGCACTGCACGGACGGCTGTGTCCAGGCACCAGGCAGAGGAAGAAATGTTTGTGAAGAGCTCTCTTTGCTTTTGCTGGAGGTTTAACAATGGCTCCCCAATCCTTCCAACTCTGCAAACCTCACAGTCCATGCAAATTGTAGCAACCCTGGAATTTCTGTTGGCAGAGGTAGAACAGGGGGCTAAATGCTCTGGGAGAATTATTCTCCTTTCCATTCTCTGCTGCTCTGACAATCTGTCTCAAATGCTGTATTATCAGTATCAGACCCAGAGAAGAGGATTAATGTGATTAGTCATAAATGGACCGAGAAACCTCATTTTGGAGTTTACAGGAGTTCTATTGGTTGCTCTTGGAGAACTTGCAAGTGCAAAGATACTGAGCACCAAATAACTATTTAACCTAGCGTGCCAGCATTATTCTGCATTGGAAGTTTATACCAGAAACTGAAAAAAACCATGGATTTAAAGAGCTGTCAGAAAAACTGAAAAGGCTTCACAGCTCTGAAGGTTTGAAGAAAATAAATGCAGCCACTAAGACTATTTTTTAAATCCTGGAAATAATGACATTGAATACACTAACAATGGTGCATTTCACACAGCAGCCCTGGGTTTTACAAAAGAAACCAATGTCATTTGGCAGATAGCAAACTGAGGTACAAAGAAATAAAAAGTTTTTTTGTCCTGGTGGCCCAGGAGGTCAGCTGAGAGCCACAAACAAATGGCAGAACATTCCAGTGCCTTTCTTACAAGCAGCACTGCCCAAGATCTGTGTCTGCTACTGGTGGTGCTCATGCACACAGCAGAGCTCAGGTCTGAAGGCAGCAGGGTGAGCCCCTGAGCTCTGGCTCCACTCCAGCTGGAAGTCCTCTCTCCTTGGAGCAATGCAGGATAAGCCACTCAAGTGCTGACAATTGCTGATTCTCAGCCACAGGGCAGCACTATATTTATCTTCCAAATCCCAGTCCTCTCAGAGTCTGATTTTTCAGCTCACTGGGGGAAGCACTGAGCCCTGTGGGTGTACTCTGGAGTGCTGCACAGTGGAGGACCCCTGACCATGAGGGAGACTCCTCAGCAGGTCAGATCACCAAGCATTAAGCCGTGGGTGTAGCTTACCAGAATCAGTTCTCCATCAAAAACAGTGCCAGGGTTTAATCCCAGAGCAGCAGTGCTGGATGACATCACTGGGAACTGGATGAAGGAAGACAAGGTGCTCTTTGGAGGAGATGGGAGCAATAAACTCCTCTGCAGGTCTCAGTAACAGTACAGCTGGAAGCAGGTGGAAGTCTAATAAACCCCTCAGAGTTAAAAATGAACTAGCTAAACCACCAGCATCCATCCATCGTTTTTCAGGGCAAACAACTTCTGTCTTCCATCTTTGCTTGCAGCAAAGCACATGCTTAAGTGGTTTCCTGCAGTTGGATGTCTTTGCTGAGCCGAGGCCTGCAGGAGCCATTGATCACTTCCACTGGTAAACAACCTTGTTTTTCACCAAGCAGGGAATACATGGATGCAAAAATGCAGGCCCTGAATGAGAGGGTTTTGCAGCCAGGAAAGTCAGGGAATAAGCTCAGCCTAAAATAAACAGGAAAAAAAAAATAAAAAAGGAAAGAAAAATTGAGATTCCACCTGCCTCCGACATTCCATGGAGTCCTACAGCTCCTTTTTCAATAAAACACACCAAGCAGCTTCCAAGTTGAGTACAATTCATGCATCCAAAATCTTATCAAAATAAATAAATAAAAAAAGATCCAGGAAAAAAAAATAGATGTTGGCTCTGACACTGGAAAACTCAGGTTTTGTCATGTTAATCAATCAAAATCAGCACAGTATTTCTTTGGTTTCAGGATAAACTGCCATTTCCTAACTTGCAGTGAATAACATCCATTTCGAATGACCATTTATCTTCAGGTGCAAAACCAACTCTTCAACCAAGATCATTAGGAATTTAACAAGTCAATTACTGCATTTCTCCCAAAATTAAAAGCTACCCTTCCCAGAGGGCCCTCCCTTCCAACTTCTTTGAGCACACCATTTTTTTCAAAATACATATCAAGATGTTATTTTCTCCTTAAATCTCCTTTAAAATGTTCCCATCTGTCACTGTGTGCAAGTCTCTTATACCTTAGGGAAAGGATGTAGCTGTGTTTTGGGTATCCCCAGTTACACCAAAATTGCAATGTGTTTAAAGAGAAAAACACTGTGATTTTCTGTTTCATATGGAAATTGGAACCTGTACCAGAGCTCACCCATGGCTTTATGGACATTCCTCTTGTTGATGCCACCTCCCCTTCCCTCTCGTGGAGGTGAGGCAAACACTGAGATCAGGAAAGAAAAAATTAAAAAGAATTCAGAATCTAGAAATAGATTCTGCCTGGCTTTGGGCTGTTTTTGATTGGCTTCTGTATAATTAGCTCCTGCTCACAGTTTCTGTGATAATTGCACTCTCTATTAATTGAGTATATATCGTACTCCATGCAGTCAGCAAGTGATGAAGCTGTCAGTATTTTGTTAGCTATTACACTGCCTCATTCTTATGGGCTGTTTGATATTGGTAACAAATTAGCCAATTTATACGTCATAAATAAGATTCAAAAGCCCTGCTTTATCAGCTGGAGAGAAAAATACTGTTATCTTGGTTGACAAAATGCTTGTACTAAGATTCCCAGTGCCTTTTGGCAGGAATTCATCAGAGCAGATGTATTCCTTCTATCAGGCACCATTTGGTTCAATTATTCTTAATGTTTAATGGCAGAATAATTGAACAAAATGGTAATATATACTCCCATAAAATGCTTCCATCAAATGCTTTAATTGCTGGATCTCTATAACCGAGCTCTTTATTCTGCTTATTGACATTTGACAGACCATGATCTTAATGCGTTACTTTCATAAATCTCTCGTTGAGCTTTATCAGAGGTGAGCACTAAACCCATGGAAACAGGTGCTCCACTGGAAAATGGGCTGGGGAACTGGAACAAATAGGGGGAAAAGCAAAGTGGCTTAAAACTGCTCCCTCATGACCCCAGGCACTCCTGTGCAGCCGCCCGAGGCAGGACGAGGAGGGATGAGGGTGGCCACGCTTGTTCCAAACATCTTCCCCCTGCCAGGTCTAAGTGAAAAAGGAGCTGCTTGTTTTCTACTTACCAGGCATGTAAGTGCTTGTGCTCCAAGTCCTTCCTTGGGCAGAACTCTCCCTAAACCGACAAGAGTTTGTGACAGTGATGACATGGGGGTCTGGCCCACACTCTGTGGAGTTGGCAGACTCACAGGATGAAAACAAAGGTTCCACACACTCCTGACCCTCCACTGGGGATCTGGAAAGCCTGATGACTAGACAAAAACAGCAGGAGGATGCCAGGAGATGGAGTGAGCAGAAAAGAAGGGGAAAATCTGTAGGAAAGGGGTATATAACTGCATCCCCTGCTGTATGCAGGAAATAAACACCAGTTGCCGAGGGATAACCATGAGCAGGAATGGCTTACAGGTCAGGGGAAGATTAACAAACCAGAAGAGGATCCCTGGCTCTCCATGGCACTGCCTGGCTTCAGTGTTGCTTTTCTGGCTAATGCTGGGTACAACTGGCCTGTGGTCACTGACCAGGGCTCCTGCTGCCAGGCAAAGGACACAACAATCCAGTTATGGTGCATCCAGAAGTGGCCAGGAGCCAGTGAGGAGATGAACCCCCTTTCTTCCTGCTTTTGGGAAATTCCCAGGCCCTCAGTAGCGACAGATTCTAATTTAAAACTGATTTTAAGGGAAAAGCACATAAATACCTGCCAGTGTTAACTCTCTGTGTCCTGATCTCCACACCACCAAAAATCCCTGCAGGCACCACACTGATTTCAGGACGTGCAGCAGCTCTGGGACCTGGATGTGCTTCTGCTGGCAGGTGACATCCCAGCTTCTGCCAAAACAGGGAGTGCCCAGGAGGACAGAGCAGCAGAGAAAACAGCAAGAGAAGTGAATCCCTCCTGGGTCCCCAAAGAGCCCCGCTCTGCTGAGACACCTGCTTTAACTCCACACTGAGCAAACAGAAACACGGTGCAAAATCCCCTGTGAAGAATTCTGCTGGGGATTGTTGGAGGATTAAACAGAGCAGAAGGGATGGGGAAGAGATGCATTTTTAAAGCTTCTCAATCAGTTTTTAATTGCTGGCATCCAGCCAGTCTAGAGGTGGAGGGAAGGGATGGGAACCAAGGGGCCACAGCAGCTGCTCCCACCCCAGAGTCTCCCCATGGCTGGCAGATCAGAACCATGAGGGCTGCTCTGGCTGCAAGGGCAGCCTTCACCACACACTCCCACTTGTACTTTAGGCCTGATAAACTAAACATTACAGTGTTATGGATGTATGTACTGGGCCTAATTAATAAGTAGAATTTTACCAGAAAGTTTGTTCTGTTTTTACCAATCTGGTTCCATTTGTTTTGTTTTGTTTAGTGGAAAGACGGAATTGAATGAAAACTGCAGGGGTAAAGTCTGTGGAAAAAATCCTACCCACTGAAGTTTTCATCACACTATGGCATTTAGACTGGATATTAAGAAGAAATCCTTCCCTGTGAGGGTGGTGAGGCCCTGGCACAGCTTACCCAGAAAAGCTGTGGCTGCCTCATCCCTGGAAGTGTCCAAGGCCAGGTTGGATAGGGCTTGGAGCAACCTGGGCTAGTGGGAGGTGGCTGGCAGGGAGGTTGGATTAGATGATCTTTGAAGGTGCCTTCCAACCCAATCATTCAGTGATTCAGTGAAAGGGAGTTATTGCAAACCAGTAAAGTGACACCCACTCTTGAGCTGTGAAAGGAATGTTTCATTGTGAATAACATAACACTGAGTTAGGGATGGGAGTCCTGGGACATCTGCAGAGATTCTGCACAGCTCTGTCCTAAAGGCTGGGAGTGACACAGGCACTCTCTGAATTACCTGCTTTTAATACCCATCTTAGAAGAGACTTGAACGCAGTGCGTGGGTGGTTCTGTTGTAACAGCAGCAGAGAGCAGAACAAAAGGAACCCTACATAAAAATCCTGCCATACAGGCTGCAAAAATGGGCTTTGCTTCTGCTGCTGTTGCTGCATTTTTCAGATCTTTGCAAAAGCTGGAAACAACTGGGGAAGAACTCGAGCTGTGATGTGAAAAAGCTCAAGCTTAATGATGAAACCTGGAAATCAATTGTTAGAAAGAGGCACAGGTCTGGCAGACCCCTTGGTGTCCTTTGAAAGCAAGCCCTTTTCAAAGGGCAGCCTCATGAGGATGGAAATGGGAATTTCCCAAGTATAAAATCCAATGCAGCTGTCATGCAAGAACAAGCTGGCTTCAGCAGATGGAGCATGACAGAGAGAATTCTTCACGTTTGCGAGCAGCAGTTTCTACAATGGGTATAATCCAGAGGGTAGTGGGGAAAAAAAAAATCAATAGATGGCCACTGTTAAGGAAATCAATAGGATTGAAGCTCTAAGGCTGAGCTGTACACGTGGAGAACTGACACTGATACCAGCCTGCTGCTGTCCTCAATAGTTTTGTCTTGATAAGGGAGCACTCGGCATTGTGGCCATCGGAATGAGGACAGCAGAGTCCTGCTCCCATCATGGAAAAAGGATTCGTTCTCTGACAAGATTCATTTTGTATGTCTGAGAAGATTTACTTTCTGCTCGAGTATTCTCTGAAGTGAATTTAAGGACTGATTACCAGATGTTCAGTGGACAAGCTGTGGAGGTGTGTTATGTCAAGCATTTCACCAGGGCTACAAGACAATAGTTATGGAAAATTAAATGAAAAATAATGTATTGCTTCATTTTCCCTGTGTTTTGCACGTACTTGTTTAGAGCACAACTCAAAAGGGATTAACATCTTCACATCACATTCTTCCTGCTGTACGATATGGGAAAATCACTTGGGAAAACAACAGAAAGAGCCTCTGGCACTAAGGGCTTTCCAGCACTTCAGGAATATGGGATTTAGGCTGAGTAGTGCTAATCAATGAAGCTGAACTTCAGTGAATGGACAGGATTAAAAAAGTCCTAGAGAAATACTGGGAATTTGCCTGACTTTCTATTAACACTGGTTTCTCTGGGCAAGCCCTAATAATTTCTGCAGTCGGAATTCTAATAAGGCACTCTTTTTCATGTCTGCCTCCAAAATGGAAAAAGGGGCAGAGAGAAAAGCACCCTGTCCACTTCAGTGTGAGGAAGAAGGAGGGACAAGTTCACAGCTCATGTTGCCCAAACATCTCCAGGAGCTGCTTTCTGCCAACACCAACACACTTCCCTGGCACCCATCTCAGAGGGGAGTCAAGCACATCCTCATGACCTACTCAGGAGCAGAGGATTTCAGGCCTGGTATCTTCTAACGATAAAGCAAAGTTTTACACCTTCACAGTAAAGTTTGAGCTCGTCTGTACATGGCACAGAGGTGCACAAGGGCAGGACCTACATTTGCTGTGCAAACCCCATCTCGCCCAGGGCTTGGGGGCAGAGGGAGAATGAGCCCTTTGATGTTCAGTGGTGGCACTGCTGGGCTGGCTCCAATTGAAACACAGCACGAGCCCCTCCAAAGCTGCAGGTTGGCTGTTTCCACAGCCCTGGCTCCCCTCCAGCCCAGGATATTGAGGCTGTGGGAGATCAGCTCCACGCTGCTGCCAACAGCTTTTGAATGAAGCCTCTGGCCCCACTGAGCAGGCAGCCAGGTAAGGCAGGGCACCAAATACCATTTGTTTCCTGAACTGTGCTGCCTTCCAGGGCAAAGTCTTAATGGAAGCCCAAGGAGGGAGAGTTTTTACGGGGATGGAGCTGCTGAGTGTTGGTCATGGAGCCAAACAGAGCAGTGTTCATGAACAGAACAGTGTTTTCTAACCCCCTTTATTGACCCACCTGTGAAACAAAGAAAGAACATCCCTCCTAAGCTCTTGCTGCAATGCCCTTTCTTGCCTGTTATTTTTTATTTCTGTTTCGGAGCAGCAATCGGCATCTAACTCTAAAGAGGCTGCCACATACAATTACAGAGGGAAGGTCTTGAAGGACACAGTGCTGAGGCAGAGAGACATTTGAAATAAACTTAAAGGGAGCAGCTTTGTTTGGCTGGGTGGCCTTTTGCAGCCCTGTAATTCCTTATGTCGATTACAATAGAAAGATCAAATTTCTCATTTTCTCATCTCTGTATCTAGAGAAATGCAAAAATTCGTACACTTGATCTCTCTGAGCCCTCCTTTCTCAGATTTGCTTACCAATACTTTGTCACTGTCACTTCTTGGACGATGGCCCCTGCGTCCAGGAGAGTTGCTCTGCTAAATACAAAGGACCCGATTTCCAAATCCCATCATGCTGCACATCCCAACAGCACTAAATTCATGGAGCAACCTATTTCTATCAGTTGCTTCCTTCTCTCCAGGTTTGGCTATCCCTCTTAGATTTCACTACAAATTAGAGTGGATTTAATTGGGAATTGAGGGCCAGGCTATTCCCCTAGCTTTGCAAACACAAGGAGGTACAGAATGAGGCATCTCCCGTCCCAGTGGGATGGGAGAAGGGAATATTATCCTCATGCTTTCTCTTTCTTGATGATGTGGCAGGACTCCAAGGACACAAGGAGGGCAGATGTGGGAAACCATCACAACTCCAGTGAGGAGCTTCTTCCTTGCAAGCAGGGTGAGGTACAGCACACATGTGAAGCAGAGCCCTGAGGGTCCAGTGAAGACCCCCCCTGCCATCCCCACCCAGTGAGCTTCCCACAGCTTTCTGCCCCCCTGCCTGCCCACCAAGGCCACTTTGTACTTATGAAATGGAACATGGAAGGGGTAACTCACTGGAAGCAGCCTGTGTCAATCCACACACCAGAAAGGATGTTAGTCCCATCTCCAGCCTGACACTGATTCAAGATACACGGAAAACCTTTTGTCCTCTTCAATCCTCCAAGTCCTATAGCAGAGGAATAGCCCCAAGATATGGGGAGCATCAGATGCTATGAAAGACCCTACTACTGCTGTCCCTGCACCACTCAGCACCCACAAACACGAACAGAACAGAATATACACCAGAGATCCTTCTGCAATCTGCTACCAGGTCTTGGATAAGCCAAACTTTTTCTCACAGTAGTTATCTCTGAGGAGTAACATGAAATAATCCATGTATACTTTTATTTTTAATCTTTAGCTGGTACTTTGTGAGACTGAACAAAGGCACAGACGTGTTGAGGATTCTACCAAGGATGCATCTGTCTCCAGATGAAAGGATCCTGACATCAAACTGACTGCAGCTGGGATGGGAAAAGTTTTAAATCTCTGCGATCAACACAAGTTTTGCACCAAAGTACAAATACACATGTCATGATTTCCTCTGGGTGACAGGCAAATCCTGTTATTCTACTTATGAATGGGCCTCATTAAGTAGAAAAAAAAAAGTGTTGGTGCAACCTGTTCCTTTTTAAATTAAACATATTAAAGCTGATAGATACCCCTAATTCTCTGCTCAGCCTTTTATGCATTGCAGTAACACCACATCCATTGTTAAGGAAAGTCTTGAGTTTGCATAATCTGCTTTTCATTTCCCTGGCAGCTGCAGATCACTCTTGGTGAACTAAATTAAAACCAGTTTCTTTCAAGAATCCACTGGCTCTTTCCTCCTTTTTCCTCCCTGTACCTAAAAGTTAGGAAGGAAATAAGAAAACAAAGGCTTCCCAACAAGCATTAAATCCTATCAGATCAGGCTGGAAGGTCACCTCATCCATCCTTCTGCCCTGAGGCAAAAATCAACTCTTCTTAAGCCATCGCCACAGATGCTCATCTAACTCTAAAAAGCACCCATTGATGATTTCACAGCCTGTTCCTTGGCTTACCTCATGGCTACAGGGCCGACCTCAACGTCCCTTACCACAGCCAAAGCTCCTCACTTCTTGTCCTGTCCACACTAGACCTGGGGAGACTATTTCTCCTGGAAGAAGAATATTTCTCCTCTTTTTGAAGCAGCTCTTTACATGCCTAACAAGCTTCCCTATGCTTTTCACTCATCTCTTCTGAACATGTCTATCTACAGCCTCTCTGAAACACAGCCCTGTTTCAGAGCCCAGCACTCCTGAACGGGCAAGTCAAATCCTCCTCAGCCCATTTCTGCTCCTGCTCTGTGTGAGAACACAGCAGGCTGAGGTCTCTGCCTCTGTGGTCAGCACCGGACAGGCTGGGAAGAGGCACTGAGAGGATCCCAGGATGGCTTCCAGGCTGGGGCACACCCAGTCACCGGTGCCTGCTGGCAGCAGGGTGTTAGCCTGGCACTGGCACACGGGCTGACCAGAGCATGCCCAGCTCCCAGGCAGGCAGAGGGATGCTCACACAACACATCCAGCTCCAAGGCCACCCAGCCCAGCCACACAAACCAAGCAAAACCCAGCAGTGTGGGCTCAGCCAGTTTTGAGGGTGACACCACAAATAGAGAGGAATCTGTGTGAGTGGAAAAGTGAGAAAAAAAAACTCCAGTAAGTTTAGTAGAGGAAAGGGGAAAGAATCTGAATGAGAAACGAAATGTGCAATGACCTCCTCTCTCCCACTTGTCCCTTGCCAGAGCTGACCTTGACTTCAAAAGAAACTCCAATTTCCTGAAAGGCAGCAAAAACAAGGAATGAAATCTCACAATCAGTCGAGGCTTACAGCAGCACTGAATACTTGCATTCTACATGTCATGTAATAAAGCACTAAGCCCAGGAGGTTTTGGAATTTCTGTAAAAGTTGAGAGCTTTTATCAGAGGACATGGTTTGGCTGGTACCTGGCTCTGTGCACACAGACTTCCAGGCTCTTCCAGCCCAGTGAGGCTGCTCAGACCTGCATTTCAGGCCTCTCTTAAGTCCTGTGCTCAGCTCTCAGCACCAGGGAACCACCCAGGCCAACCTGACACACAACAACCAGAGGATATTGCTGGAGGTGCCCAGGTGTGCAAAGCCCCAAGGCCACCAGGCACTGCTCACCTCGGAGGGCAGGGCTGGCAGACAGCCCTGCTCGGGATCTCATCTGGTGACTGATTTGCACTGATGTGCTGCTCCAAGCACAGCGATTTTGCTCGATACCAGCTGCTTTTCGGGATGCAGGGAAGCACAGGCCTGACAAATGGGATAGTGAGTGCTCGTTAAGGACGTTACTCCCGAAGTCCCAGCTGTTACACTTGCGCTGTGAGAATATAAAGGTGTCTTGTTAAAGATGTAACACAATGTCAGCATTAACAGTTTGTCCTCCTGTTTTGCCTTCCAAGTGCCCCGTCCCACACAGGTTTATTAATGCAGGTCGAAATGTCCAGACTTAAAGGCTAATTAAATCCCACTTAAAACTTCCACAGAGGGGATTAACTGGAATTTACCCACTGCTTAAGTTGCTGTTTGGTTTGTGCAGGGGGGCATTTCTCACGTACCTGCTTTTGGGGTTGAGCTGTACAAGGGCTGGGGGAGCAGAGCTGGGGTCCCTGTGGAGGTGGGGGGCATCAGACAGGTAGACACAGAGCTGCTGGGGAAGCAAACTACACTCTTGACAACTTGTGTTGCTTGAGCAAAAGCAAAATCACAGTCCCTTCCGGGCACCACGTTCAACTGCAATTTGTAACAGCCAAAAATCACAGGAAGTGCAACCAGAACGCCTTTCCTAGGGAGACCAGAAGTAACCTTACACATTTCCACATGGCCAAATTCCAAATTTCCACATTCCAAATGACCCAAATTCCACATTTCCACATTCCAAATGACTCATACAAATCAAACCACCAGTCCACAACACCACAGTGAGCTGGCTGGGCACAGCCAGAGCCTCTGGCTGCAGCCATTCCACAGTGCCTGGCACAAGTGAAAAGACAAACCTGCAAAGAAATCAAACCAGAAAAGTCAGAGAATTTTTGATATTACACCTGAAAAATAAAAATTATTCTGTTCTCTTGTGTATATGGGTTAAGAGGAATAAAACCTGCATGTATTGTCATTAGCCTATGTATAAGAAAAAATATATAGAGATAAAAAGATCTACTTTTTAAGACAAAAGGTATATAAGAGAAGAGCAATATTACCTGATGGAAACTAAATTCCCGTGCATTTGATTTCACCCACCTGTCACAAAATGCTGAATGGAGGAACACAGAACACAACCGGCAAATTAAGCAGTTTTCTATTTTATAGAAAGGACAAAGTCATTAAATATGTTATTTTTTTACATTTATTTGACGAAACTGTGTACATAGCATTAATCTTTGCAGAACAGTAATTGTGTACACACACAGTGAATGGTTTTGAGACCACAGTTTAGAGACACAGCGTGAGACAACAGTGCACAAACAGTTCTTTCACAGAATGCTTCTGTTTCCAGTATTAAAATATACAAAATAGAGTGAGACTGTTTTATATATTGTGGTGAGGTAAACATCTCTTCCTTCAGAGCAGTGTGTGCTTTTATGCACCTTCCAGGGAGCTGCTAATGATACCCTTCTCCTTCATTCCATCAATAACTACACACCTCGTGGCATATTTATTGCTGTTCTAATGGTCACACGCTTTTTCCTTGAGCAATATGTAGAGAGAGGAATGGAGAACAAAAAACCTGCAGGAATTGATGATAGCAACCTATCCACACTATTTGTGTCAAGAGCCAAAGATCGGTGCAGATAATTTACTTTGAATGTAACGGTTCTAATGGAAATGTCATGAGAAATTTATTTACATTTTTCTAAGCGGGACACGGTATTGATTAGAGCCGCTAAAAAAAAAAAAAAATCACAATTAAGAATTTATTGCACAAATTTTTACCTCTCTGTCCATTTACAAGACCAGATCATAACATCCCATTTATTTGTTCGCTGTTCAGATTTATCGATGATTTTCAGCACGTAAGTCCTGGGCTGAGTGAGATTTGTACTGAGCTCTTTAGTTACCACGAGCTGTTTGGTATCGTCTTCTGTTCCCTGGATGAATGATTTGTGTAATTAACAGCTTGAATTTTGACTGTTACAAAAGAATATAAAATCAAAATAAATGTTGGTCAATATCTGAGTACTGAAACTTAGATTTTTATTTTTTTTTCCCCCTCGTACGTATTTTTACTGATGCCTGAGAAATCAAATACCTTGGAAATGGAAAAGTTCATTTGTGTTTTATTCCAAATAAATCAGAAATGGTTTCTGGAAGTTAAATCAATTGAAGAATACTCCATGCTCCTGGGCAGAAAACTGCTTCAGTTTCTCATCTTATTTTAAAACCTCACAGCACTGACATACTTATGAAAGAGGTTATCTTAAAAAGTTAGCAGCCACTTTCCTCCTGGCAGACACATCCTCCTGGAGCTCCCTGTATGGCCCTGCTACACCTAAAAATACTGCACCTCATTTCCAAAAACTAGAAAATAAATGAATCACATTTCACAGGCTTATAGGCACAGTAAAAGGGTGGAAGGTCTTTTCACTACCAACTGTTTAATCCCTTTTCCTATCGTGAGGTATCCTTTGGCATCAACTGAAGGAAATCATCTTAAGGCAAAATCAGTGGTTGCTAAGAAAAGAAAACAAACATCATTCATTTTAATAAAAATAGGTATTGTAAGCACAATTTTTTACATTATTCTAAAAGTCCATAAAAATATAAACCCGTTATTAGTTTGCTGACGCTTTACAATATAAAAAAATTATTTAAAATATTGTGAAATAGGTGATCTACATTTGTTTGATTAAAGAACTATCCTGTCGATACAAGTCAATTATTAATTATTGTACCTTATCATGAGCTTGTCAGTGATAACTTTGGAAGGCGAGACAGAAAAGAATTTTCTGAAGTGAAGTATTACTTATTACAATTGTAACAAAATTATCAAAATTAGATAAAGACATAAAAACTTCTCAAGATTGTAGCTGCAAAAGTTCTGAAGCCTAACTTTCAAGCCTAAGGCCCGAGCTGGCCATGTATCACAAATTAAGTCTACCAAACCTGACGAGTCCTTTGGAAAGCTCCTCTAATCCTCTGAAATAACAACAAGAATGATGTCTTTCCGTGAGAATAATCTTCAAGGTGTTATTTTTTGGCCACACTGGCCACTGCCTTCTTTGCTGCATCCTCAAGGTCATTGGCAGATGTGATGGGGAGTCCACTTTCACTCAGAATGCGCTGGGCCTCATGGACATTTGTTCCTATAAAAGAACACTGACTATGATTACTAATTAATATTAATGAATAAATTATCATCTTCTAGCACATCTCTATAAAAGCAGTTAATGCTTCAAACTATACATCATTTCAGTTTTACAACAGATTCAATCAGAGGCCCAGACTGAGTTGAGAAGAAGGAAGTCTTAATTTCAATGACAACTGTGACAGACAATGCAGTCTGACAATAGCACTCGTGTGCACCATAGGGGCTTTGTGAAGATTAGAGGGTCAATCCAGCATCCACCACAGTCAGCAGGGACATCCAGCAAGAGCAGTGGAGAATGGACCATGGATCGGGCCTTTAAGACACTCAGATCTAACACACTTATTAGGCACAATCAGCTACAGCTAATCAGCAGTCAGAGAGTCAACAATAACTAAAATTCACCCACAGTAACTGAAAGCTGCAAAACAGGCTAAGGAAAGGCAAATATTTGGATAATCCTGGAAAATATAACTGGTTTTGAGCTGCTCTTGAATAGACTTTTGCATTTCTGCTAAAAAGGGGAAACACAGAAAACTCTGAAGAATTCAGCATGAGACCATTCCCTTCTCTTATGGTTACAATCACAGAATCATTTCAGTTGAAAAAGACCCTTAAGATCATCGAGTCCAACTGTAAACCCAGCACTGCCAAGCCCATCACCAAACCATGTCATCTGCCCCACCTCAAAGGAGACTGTACAGACACAAAAGACAAGGGCTCCATTTTGTCAGTAAAAAGCTCAACTTTAGTCAGCAGATCACATGCACAGGGAAGGAGAAAAGACCCCAATCTGAGAAAGATATTTCAGGAAAGTACGTTTTCCCCACTGCTCACACTTGTATAAAAGACAAGCACATCACCTTCCCATTTATTTTAGCTCATTGTTTTTTGGAAAACCAAGAAAAGCCAGAAGATCTGACATCTCCAGAGCTTTTTCCAGCAAAGCTGGGTGACACTTTCAATCACTGCCATGCTCTGTCCACAGAAGAACCTGGAGTCAGATATTCTATGGAGGAAGCACTTTGGGATCACGCACTGGTCAGAAGCACAAGGTCCTGAGCTGATCCTCTTTAGAATCATTTCTATCCCCCTCCTCCATGTCATGTTCCTTGTTCATTTGCCATGTCAAAATGCTTAATTACTTTGTAATTCCTAGACCTAGCAAAATGAATTTTAATTATATTTGGAGCTATACACTAATTATACCCTTAATTATTAACCAAGCAAGAAGCAGACTCTTTACTGTGCAGCCTCCAGAATGCTCATTTTAGAGGATGGGGTTTTTTTTTCCCTTGGTAGACTTCATAAAACGTCTGAAATGGTACAACAGAAGTGGAGAATTTCAAAAGCCCGTTTCATCAGTGTGCTCAAGTCAGGATTCCCACTCCTGGCACTGAAAGGGAGCAAAGACATCCCTGTCACAGCAGGCCCAGCACTTTGTGATGGGAGAGGCAGGTGTTGGGAAGGGGGATGTGGGACCCCATCTGCTCCCTGTGTAAAGGCACTGGCAGAACAGGTCATGCTTCCCATCGATATGCAGAGGACGCACTGTAGGACTTGGGTAGGAAGGTCAAAGACATCTGAAATCTCTGACAGAAGGGGGGGTTGCTTGGTAACATCCAGAACTGTACAGAACTTCTCCTATAGAAAAAAAAATAATATTACAGGCAAAAAAAAAGGAACATAAGATTAGATTTTTGTTCAACCATCCTGTATGAGATAAGGTGGAGGCTGCTGCTTGTCAGAACAGAGCTGCAGAGGGGAGGCAGGAGGCACTGCCAAGGTCCTCTTCTCTGTTAAGTCTTCACATTTGTACAGTGATTCCCATCAAGTCTTGAAGGTTTTGTCTATTATTTAGATACAAGGGTGATAAACATTTAAAGCAGTCAAGCTTGTACCGATCTTTCAAACAGGATTCTACGACGTGTTGTGAGGAGAAAAAAATGGAGAGAGGTAGATTTTCCTGGAAATTTTCCCACAGAGAAAAATTATTGTGCTGTTTGTGATAGCCATGTACTTAAAACTAACTTTTGCTCTTCACTAAGTGGCCAATATTAATTTACTAACGGGTCAGAGAGGCAACAATACATTGGATCTGTTCTGCACTGCATTTATTGCTCTCCACACCACTTGTCTAACATGCATTACAAAATCAATACAAAACACAGGCCCCTAAGAAGGGAAGGGGAGTTTATGCAGGGAAATGAAAAGATGAAAGCTAAAAAAAAAAATAAATCTCACTGCAGTGAAAAGAGTAAGAGTACATTTTGTATTTATTAAATAAAACACTTTTATAGGCAAGCCATACCACTAAACACATTGTTCAGCAAGCATTTCCTTCGCTGTAATTTTTTTTTTCAGTGATGCCTTTTTATCTCATTGTGATTAAGTATTTTAGCTATGTGGAGAATATGGAAATTATAACGAGAGCCTGCTGAAAGCAGAGGTAAGAGATTGAAAATTAAACATTCAGAAAACACTGGAAACATTTAGGAATCTACAAAGAGTCCTGTTGCAATAGATGGTAAAATAAACAAATAATCCCACTCTTCCAACATTAACCTCCTGCCACTGGATGGTGTCAGAGAACTGTAAACAGAATCCCAGGCTGTCAGAATAACCTGCCCTTCACCTGTGTTCCAGCCAACTGAGAACAGAAAATTCACAGGACTGAGGGCTGGGGAGCTTTTGTTGTTGTTGGGATTTTTTGGTTTGATTTTTTTGTAGTTTTTTTTTTGTTGTTTTTTTTTTTAAACTGGACTCTATTAAGGGAATGGCTTTCTAATAAGAAAAAGAAGTTTTTTGCCTTCTGACACATATTACTGTCAATGACACTCTATGGAAAACCAGGAAAGATGAATTTTAACAGCATTTACCTTCAGGCTTTGTAATCTTAACAGCCTCCTGCTGAAACCTGGGCTCTGAAACAACCTCTCAGTCTGTGTACATGCAATCTCTCACATTTACACTTCTGTTGCCTTCAAATCTCTGCTATCAGAAGCAAATATATTCAACTCATTACCAACAAATCCTAGTCATAAATATTCTGTCTAAGCATGTTTCTATAAATGGTAAGATTATACCAGCACACATTGTGAGAACTGCAGAGGCTGAATGAAAATCAAACAAATAAAACACCCCCAATCATACTTGGTATGCAGGATTTGGATAATGTTCCTTTATTCACTTGCACTGCCATAAAACCATTTAGGAACAGGCTAAATTGCCACTGTTTAATGCTGATGGCTGGAGAGGATGCAGGATTCTACAATGCCACTTTTTTTCAGGTAAATAAGATACAAGGGGATAAGTTATACACATATATTGGAATATACTAAAGAAGACTAGCATGTAAAAATAATCTGATCTACCCAGAACATCCTGCCATAGCAAAAAATTCACAGTATGCAGAATGTAAAAAAATATTAGACATGAACACGTTGTGCCCATGTTACACTACCCATAGCAAGGTTCCAGCTTTGATATTCTGCACTGCTGAGTGAACTGAGAGCCAAATCCCCTCCCAAGAAGTCTTTCCATCCTTCTCTCTTGACAGGCAACTTGGGATACAAACAATCAAAAAATCAGATATACAAACTAAACCAGACTTGTGAGTGAGATACACAAGCTGCAGCAAACCTTAATGGTGTGTAAAAGATTTCTGAATATTTTTAAGAAAATATTTGGATTCTGAAAAACACAGAAGGTCACTAATCCCCAAAATGGAAAATATAAAAAGAAATTTTTGAGTCAGATGTTTGAATAAAAGCCAACTTGCTCCTAGCAACATTAGTAGTTCTAATTCCTCCCAATTCTTCTTGTCCTGTGACCAAAGAAGCACAGAATTCACTTCTTGAAAGAGAAAGAACATATAATTTCCAGCATAGGAAGCAGATATCTAGTTCACAATTCTTTTTTATTCTCCCCTCTTTTTATCTAACTCTGAGCTACATAAACAAGAAATAAGTTTTGGCTTCCACTCAGCACTCCCAGCTAGTCTTCACAAAACTTAACTGAAGTACATTACATTTTAAAGGGAAAAAAATCCTGCATAAACCCAGCAGCAGTTAGTTTTCGATCTGAAAAAGATAAAATATCAAATATGTGGTTTCTCCATTTGTCCATGAGCTTTTTAAACAATAATCCTGTGTCTCAGCTGGTGAGTTCTTTACTGATAAGGGAAGCAAACATATGTAATTATGAAGTTACCATTTTCAAAGAGGAGAGTAATCCTTTCTTTATCCACTGGTAAAACGGCTTGTAATTATTACACAACTGAGAACAAAGATTTGTCCACAGAATCCTACTAAATCAAGACAGATTTGACTGATTAAAACTCTAGTCATCAAGACACTTGTAGTACAGTGCATGCGGGCAAAGAGTCTTTAAAGTGCAGGTCACAAATCTGTTAGATTTACGGAAATAATCACAAACCTTCTGTTGGAAAAATGTTCAAAATGGAAATCCGAAAGGCTGCTTGCCCCTTTTTCTCCTTTTGAACTGCAAAATGTTATCAGTGATGTTTTTTAAAAAGTCTGGGGTAGTCTTATTACTTCCACAGTACTCATTATTAATTCAAAATCTGTATATGTTTAAATAACCTGGTGTGAGTTCAAAGAAGAACAACAGTGACGATTAAGGATCCAGAGGGATTGATTTCTGAGAAAAGATTAAAAAGACCAAACAGATATATATATATATACACATACATATATATATAATGCCTGGTTGGGTGATTAAGGAGGCAGAGAAAACAGGAATTACTATCTGGCAGTTTCTAAGTACAACATCTGATGTTGTAAACATCATAGCTCTTTGTTTAGTACGAACTAGGAATGAAAGAAGGAATTAAAACCTTCTGCAACAAAGATTATGCAAAAGTTGGAGCTTTGCTATAATACTATGGCACTGAGTTCCTAAAAAATAAACCATGGTATGACCAGAGTCAGCAACCAGTCCAGGAGAAGCATTATTACAAAGAGTGAAGCACTAAATCAGTAAAGAGTGAGCAGCCCCAGGAAGATGGTCACCAAAGGGTATTTGCATCAAAGTCTGTGTTCAACATTCTGAAGACTCAGCTTCGATCTCTGTGCATGAAGCAGCAGAACAGCTCAAACATCACAGGCACAAGAGGAACAGGCACCTCTGCAGAGTGCTCTGCTACCCCCAGGCAGAAGCTTTCCTGCTCCACACCTCTTGCAGACAAACTCTGCAATGCAGTAGCACTGGGACTCTTCTCATTCAGCCCAGCTTTGCCTCTTGTAATCGCTCAGAAGTCACACCAAAAAAAAAAAAAAAAAAAAAAGGCACTCTTTCTTTGTATACAATCATGGAAGTATCAAAATTACTGGAGAAAGGTCAAGCAAACCCAGTGGCAGGCCCAGTGGACTGCAGTTTAAAATGAGCAAGTTGATTTTCTTGTTTCTCTTACAAGACTTTCAAATATTGCAGCAGAAACATCTTGTTCATAAGGAAAACTAACAGCTTTTTCAATATCTTCACTTCAAAAAACAGTAGCTACAATAGATGAGCAGTCTTGCAGATCTGACAGATAAACTTTTTCCCAGCTATGACAGACAGGAAAAGTTTTCTTGCTATGACAAAAAGCTAAACAACATCGCCTAGAGCTGATAAACAATGAGATTTTGTATTATTAAACTTTCCTGCTTCTAACCAACATCCATCAGTCTCTCCTTCATCCATATTAAACTACTTACTTAGTCTCTTAAGGTGTTGACTGGTGCTGCATCATCCAAAGGAAATTTTCACAATGTTTCTGTGTACATTTTAAAGTACATTTTAAAGTACTTAAATTTCCCTGCACTTACCACAGCAAAAGTCATGCCAGCACATGTAGTGTAGCATGAGGACATGGGATGGGAACACTCCCTTTCTCATGAAAGATAAAGTAAGTACCCCCCTAATGAAAGGGCCTCGTGGGCAATCTACACCTTCAGGAGCCCTGCTGATGTTATATTTTGAAAAGGAAACAGTCTGAACACATTTTCCTCCCTCCTCTATCATAGTGTAAAAAAAAACACCTTAGTTTTGTATCTCAGGTCCATAAAGTGAAGCATTTCCTCCTTTCATCATCAATGCCGGGTGACAGGACATTTTATGCTCTTTACACACACCAAAAACATGAATATTGATAGTTTTGAGGAAGAGCCCTTAAAAAACTCCCAGCAACCCTTCTGTTTTCCAAAACTACTTTGCCAAAAGGAAATGTTTTAAGCTCACCAGAGTGAGCTGATTGCAATCAAAGCACTTTTCTCACAAGGGCAGAAGAATCTCCCTCCCTCTCTCCTTCCTTCAGGGCACTTTTCAGAAATGAGAGGCAGAAGTCCACACCCACTGCCATTATATTAAAGATTGAAACTGCCAAAAAGTTTGTTTCTTGTGTAACAATGTGGAATGTACTAAAAAAAATATTTCTTACCATTACCAAATCTTCTGGTTTTAAATGGATTTCAGCTGGATGGGGTATTTGGGTAGAGTAATATGCTACAGTAATTTCTCTCTCACAAATACTTTTTCAAACATCTTTCTTTTAATTACGGAATTGGAGTAAATTTAAGAAAACTGTACTTTGCTGCAGGTTTAGCAATAATGGAATTGCATTCAGTAAAAAAAAAAAAAAATCATTTGAAAGAGAAATACCTTCCAGTAAACAGAAACTTGCAGCAAAATAATTCCTATTTGCATTGCAAATCTTACAGGCAAACTCATAACGCTTCCACTGCAAATTTCACTCCTTTAAGTACCACCAGGGACCACGAATACAGAAATATGAGTTTTTTGACTTCAGGTCATGCTGTGGCTGGAGAGCTGGACATTTTCTTACTGGGTGGGTCCCAATCTGTTTAGAGCTTTGAGAAGGAAGAAAGCCCAGGTGGGTTACTGAGCACCTGAGGGATGATTTGGGTCTGAAACCATCAGCACTCACCTTCCAGTCTGACCACCAAAGGTACTTTCAGCTCAAGCTCTCGACAGGCTTTGGTGATACCATTGGCTATGATGGCACAGTTCACGATCCCACCAAATATGTTCACCAGGATTGCTTCAACCTGGAGGAAAGAAACCGAGCAGGAAATAAGTAGGGGGTTGTTTATGTGTTGTTTAGGCTTTGTTTTATAAATAAACATGGGTAAAAGATCCAAACCAGGGAACAAATTCCCCTCAGTCAAGCAGGTTCTCATTTATGGAAGGTACAAGCTTCACCTCTGCACTCAGAGATCTCTGAGTCTATTGTTGCTGCAGTGTACAGCAGTGATTAATTATCTTGGTCTAAATTGGCATGGTAATTAGTGTCATAAACACAGTATTGTACCAAAAAAGGTGAATTTCTACCAGTAAGTACAAATAAAAAGAGCTTAAACAATCTATATTTTGATTTTTTAAAATGTATTGAATAAACATCAGAGGTTGGAGCTCAGAAAATACTGTATGAATGTGTGATGCACATGCAATGAAATATTCATGCGGACACTTCACAAAACAATCTGGATCTTCACTTTATCACAAGCAGTGCAGAGGAAAAGGTAATATACTTGCCCTGACTTGATAAAGAGGAGTAAAAATCCCTTCTAATTAACAAGGAGAGGCATGTAATGAAGAGCATTCATTACAACAGGTTAACTGATAACCTCAAAAAACTGCTATTCATCAGTTTCTGGAAACTGCAATTTCTGCACCTAATTCACAATTAAATTACCCTTCACAACATACAAGACATTTATACATACAAGATATTAATATAATTCCTTTCCACTTGCTAAGGTAGTATAAAATTAACCCAAGCACATATACCAGGCTTCCAACCATGCCTTATTATGCTGAGGAGGTCACCAAAAGGATGTGGCTGTGCTGTTTCTCATCCCACAGTGGGGCTAATCCACAACACTTGGGGTGCTCTACAATCAGCTTCACTGGGTGTCACAAACAAGCTCTGCCAGAATGGTGTTGACTCAAAAAACCGACAGGATAAAGAAGGGATTAGGGCTGAAGGAATGAAATATCACTGGATTTCACTTGTGCATGATGTCAACTGCAATTATGCTTAACTCGCTGCACCAGATGAACGGATTCCCTGTGCCCACCTCCAGGTAGCCAGACTGATTCCAGCACCACAGGAATTCCCTGCGGTCACACAAGTTTACAGCTCTGGTTTAATGTTCCTCTGCAGACAGAAGGTGACAATTAACCCCTGTGATGTGCAGTCACACGCACGGGCTGGAGGCTCACCACTGGTACTGACACTGCCATCCACGGCACAAAAGGGAATCAAAACATCTCAACAAATGCTTTACTTCCCACAAGAAATTACCTCAGTCCTTAAGCAGTTCTCTAGGCTGCAAAAAACCTCATTTACTGGTGTAAATGCAGTGTTTATTTTGCACCACTGAACCACAGAAACGTGGAATGGTTTGAGTGGGAAGGGGCCTTAAAAATGATCTTGTTCCTACCCCCTGCCATGGGCAGGGACACCTTCCACTAGACCAGGTTGCTCAAAAATTGAATTCCAGTGCTCACACCACAGTCATAAATGAAGCTGGCAACGGGACCATGTCATTGGCATCTCACTCATCACCTGCTGCTCCTTTCAGCTCCAAGACTTTTCATGATGCCACCTCTTTGATGTAGAGCTGATGTGCCAGGACTCTGCCTCCTCCTGCTCCCTGTCTCCTCTTACTACTTGCAGCGGAGTTAGTTGTCCAATTAAGACCTTCAGAGAATGAAAACACCTCTAATTCTACACAAGTAGAGCAATAATTAATAATAAACTCCCTTAAAAATCCTGATATTTGAATTTCTCCCTCTGAAATTAGGTACAATGATCCAGCACATGACACCAGCCTTTTCAGTTCATGGAGCCTGCACAGTAACACCCTGGATATGGCTCATGGCATGGCTTCCTCATCCCAGGAAAAGCACACAAGGCATCAGAAGGAAATTTATAACCCAGTCAAACCAGAATATACAATTTAATTTATAAAATAACTCTTTCTTATAGATTTGACACCTTCACGTCATATTAAATACATGCATCTATCAGTTTACGCTTTACTGGATATTAAGTTGGTGATGCCATTGAAATTATTTATTTCACCTTTGTGTTACAAAATCCTTAACTCTGCAGAAGTTACCAATAATAAAACCTTAGGAGGCCTCTTCTCTGCCTTGCTCCTTGTGCTTGTGCATTCAAAAACTTCCCTGCTGTTAGGAAGTAAAACAACATAAAAGAAAAAATGGAGCCCTTCAAATTCTTATCACATTAACCCTCGTGGCAGAGATATCTCTGTGCAAAGCAATTTGGTGTTAAAACACACTGGTGATAGATTCTAACAGTGGGACAAGCCACACACACCATTCCACCCCTTCTAATACATCCTCCTAATTCAGGGACATTGCACCAGACATGTGACAGATCAACTTAACCAAGTGTGTTTACATTACTAGAGATAAGGAGGAGGATTTTATGTCCAGTACAGATATTTTAATTCCTAACTCAGACATTCTCATTTAAGGATCTGCTTTTCAGCTCTCAAGCTGAATTCTAATCAGGCCTTCTAATCCATTGGCAGCAAAAGGAAAAAAAAAGTTGAAGGAAATTAGATGCAGCTTGGATAATTGATGTTGGTATGCTTGACTTTAATAAAAATACACTGTTAAATTAGAGAAGAGTCTAAAAAGGATTCAATCAATAAGAAACTGAATCAGGTAGAGCATTCGATCTTGGGGTTTATTTTAATCTTCCAAATAAGCCAAAAGATCAGTTCAAATCATGCTGAGATTCACTTTAACTCTGCTGAAATCTGTGAACATTGTTTATATTTGCTTCTGTAGCCTGACCAGATCCTGCATTTCCAGCTCAAAGAACTTTAACATTCAGACCCAGCAGATGAATGAAGAGGTTTTCAGTGTTTCATGTGCACAGATAATGAACAATTTCTGCATTACTTGAGTCCATGAGAAAAGTAAACCTCTCATTGCAGATCAGAACCATTATATATCCAGATGCTGAGTGTCCAATGCATATGAACTATCAGATATATTAAGGAGAGGGCAAACTGCCTGCAGACAGAACAGGTTACTAAATGCATCATTATTCTAGTAACCAATTTTACCCACTAGCATGCCTTTTAATTTTTTTTTCTATTTCAGCAACCTTATTAAATATTAAATTCTTAACTAAAGATAGCAGCATGTCCATGGGTTAAGCTTTTTTTTTCATCCACCAAAACAACTGATAGATGTGAAATCACCATCAGATATACTCACAACTGATCATGGATCCCTCTGGAGAAACAAAGGAACTCCCAGTAGCATGAAGATATCACCATCAGTGTTGGTAAAAACCCACAGTCTGCCAGGCCTTGGCACCAGTGCTGGGAAGCCAAAGGGATAGAACCTGAGTGCTGCACTATCACTGTCTTCATGTTTGATATCCTATCAAATCTTTGCAGATACTGGAATATCCATTAATCCCACTCCAAAATGCTGTAAGAACATATATGCAGACACACAGAGTAATTTCCCTCCTTTTATAAGAAACTAGATATATTTATGCATAGCTGTATCTATATGAAATCTATGTTGCTTTATTAATAAAAGCAACAGTTTTAATTTACAGTGATGTTTTGGTAAAGTCAGCCTTGACAAAGTCCACAATTCTGCTTTGAATGTTTGGCACCAACACCACCACCCCCAAGCAAATAAGTGTAATTGTATACTCAGCAAAGTAATGGTGTTAGGAGATTACTGCTAGAATTGTATTGGATCACTGACATGATCCACCAGGCCACCAGATTCCTCACAACTAAGGGCATTTGAGGTACAGCAGAAGCAGCTTTAACATACCTGGCTGCTCTCTAAAAACATCAGGTAAAGCGTGTGTGCATTTACTACATCCTCTTATTTTTTTTCTCTAAAAGGTTCTTAGCCCCAACAAAACGCACACCAAGTTCTGATCACCATACAGTTAAGGTTTAATGGAGGCAGCACCTATAAAACACTGCACCTTTCCCAAAGCCCATTTATAAATCCATACTGGGGACGTCTGGCTGTCTGCAGCAGCTGCACTCCTGTCTGCTGACCTGAGCCTGCACTCACACCACACGTTCTGCACACGAAAAGAGAGAGGACAAAAACTCAACACTTGGAAGTTGTTGCCTCTCTTTGATCTTCCACCTTTGCTGTTACCACAAAACGACGACAGCAGGTGCAGGATAACAACGTGCTGCAGCTCCAAACGGGTAATTCACAGGAGGTCAAGCTCTGAATCTCACAGAGAACAGAAATCCAACCAGGAACGCAATTCAGCTTGGGCTGAGGTCTCATAATCATTTGGAGATGACCCAAGTATGGGCAGACAGCAAAGAAATCTGTCCTGCTTTCCCCCTCCCTGTCCTGCACATAAACACCCCCCTCCGTTGCCTTCTCAGCATCTGAGCTCTGTGGATCCCAAAACCCCCGGATCCGACCGACCCTGCAGACAAAACCAACACCGGCCCTGAAGGGAGGAAGAGCCCCCAACGTGCTGTCAGGACCTGGGGCAGAGTGGGAATGTGTCAGCAACAGTGAAACCACTTGGCTACTGCCTTTCAGGATAAGGCTGAGTATTGGTTATGTACAAAAAACTGTGAGGCCAGAAATACAATTAGAGAACTGTCCAATAAAAACCAAACCCCAAATGATTGTAAGCACAGATTTCCTGTGAACACTACTGAATAGTACACTGAACATAAGCATTCTCTCTTTTTTTTTTTTTTTTTTTAATAGATGTTTTAAAATACATTCTTTAAAGAAACATTTTGGAATGGCTGACAAAGATGGCTCAAAACCATGATTATTGCAACATTCAGATCCCTTTAATCAAAGTTCCTGCTAGTGCATTTTTTTGAGAAACTCTTTCAACTCCCCTGCCCTTCCTCATCTTTTCCCTTATATGCACACACAGATGCATAAACACTCACACAGAGAACTATAAATATTATTATAAAATCACCAGTGTAATCTCTGGCCTTCCTGGAAATTGTGACTCTGAAGCTCAGTCCATGTATTTTATTCAGCAACTGTCAGTAAAACCACATCTGCAGCAACAATAAAAGTTACACGTGCAAAGAATGTGCTCATGGTTTGTTTGATTGAAATCTGGAAAAAACCCCATCTTCACATTTCAATCTAAGTGAATTCATTTATTGACCACTCCTAACTCTTTCATCAGCTAAAAGTGCACCCAGACAGCAGGAAACAGATTGTATTTGTCAAGTTTTCTTCTCCAGGATGCCACAGGGCACATCTGTGTGGAAGGCTGGGGTTTGCATGGTACAGCTGGCAAACATGTTCCTGCCTGGAGGCTCACAGCATTTTTTGAGGTGAAAACATGCATCTTGTCTCCCAATCCTTCTGGTCAGCAGAGTCTTACTTTGTGGCTGCAAAAGCACATTCTTTCACCAAATGAAGTCATTAAGGTGCCAGAAAATAAGTAAGACAAGCGACTCAGCAGCCAAGTGCCAGGCATTTGTTCCTTCCCTCCCTCGCTCTACACAACAAACACCGTGCAAGGATGGTATCTCAAATCACTCAAACACATTACAGTCTGTGGGGAAGCTCACAGGACACAAGCTGGGACTCAAATACCAAGGATCCAGATATATTCCCGGTTCATGGAAGGAAAGGAAAGGTGCTGTCACCTGCAACTGGATCCAGGCATCCACCACTGCAATCACACAGACCTGACAAGCATTGTCACTCAGAATTTTTATATTCCCATTCTGATCCTCAGAGATGACTTGCACCTCAAATTCCAGGGAATCCCAATTAGAAAGAAGGGTATTTCAAGAGGTAGGTAGTAATATTAAGAAAAAAACCAAACCACTGGGTAAAATGGGCTGCATAGTTCTTCACTTTGAATCTAATAAGGTGCATTTAATCCTTCCTATTATTCCATTGGTCTTTATTATTCATTCATTCATAGCTACCAAATTTGTTTCAATATGAAAGAAGCAGGCTATCTCCAATTCTCAATACAAAGTAATAAAATGTAATAAAACAGATGCCATACACTTGCATCTTCACTCTTTATCCTTCTGCTCCAACTGATAAGTCAGATACAAATATTTTTATATGTATCTCTATATTAGTACAACTTGGGCCACAGGTCAAATGTAAATTTTTCTTATTCAGTTTTGAAATATTACTCTAATCCTCCAGCTTTTTATCTCGGACAACATTTATGGTTCATTTGAAAATAAAGATTAAGCTTACTGTATCTAAGCAGCACAAAAGATTTACAAACACAAAAACATTTGCTTAAAATACCCACTAGAGGACAGTGCAATTCAACGTGGAAAAGAGATGTAAAAATCCCATTGGAAAGGAGAGCAGGGTTTTTTTTTTTCTACTTAAAGCCGAACTATCTGATTTTGCTTTATAAAAAATGATGCAAAATATTACTCTGCCTCTTTTGGATGGAATTTTGAAAGTCTGAAGGTGATAAATTTAAGGAAGCTGAATCAACAAAAAGCAAAGCAAAGAAAGCTTGCAGTCAGGTGAAGAAATGCTGATACAACGTAATTTTGAATGTCTTGTACTGTTCTAAAACAGGTCAAGGTTTAAAATTCACTAGTAATGCACTCTGATGCCCTGGCAGGAAAGGAACTCTGATGAATCTCCAAAACAAAATTCAGATTTTTCTGTCTGGGGAGACCAACTGACAGGTAGGAAAAGCAGAGTAACGACTGACCAGATCCAGGTTGTGGCCCACGAAGGCCAGCAGGGTTCTGGGGCAGGGAGAGCTCTGGTACCCTCCAAAACCAAAGATATCTCCCAGAAAAGACCACCAGGAATATCTCTGCCATGGGATTTTGTCTTAATTCTCCATAGCACTGATACAAGAATAAAAATTAAGGGATCAGAGCTCATTAAATTAATAGCATGAGATGAAATGAAGACTGGCAGATTACACAGCACAGTATTGTACTGGAAAGAGTCCCTGGAGACTTCCCTTTGACCAGCTGCAAGGAGCCCATGTTTTGGGAACAGGAATATTCCAATTCCAGACACACATCCTCCTTCAAATTCCAAAATATCATGGCAGGCAGCAATGTGACCTCAGGAACCCTCATTTCGACTGAATTCCAGTGAGAAGCCTCACATCAAGATGGTTTTGGGAGCGTTTCCTCCTCTGCAGGACACACAGTCTGCACACCCTGAGCCTTGGCACAAACACATCCATCACGACAATCCATCATTCCCATGCAGCCCTTGGTGAGGGATCACACTTGAGACGTGGTTATGAAGGTGCAAACTCTCCCATTCTTCCTGTGCCTGTGCTCCCACCTCGCCAGGCTTCAGTCGTGTCCTGCCCAGAGAACACAAATCCCTCCCTAATGATCCAGGCAGAGCAGGCAGGGAGGGTCTCCAACCACACAGGCATGTTCTTTCACTGGTAGGTAGCACAATCACTTCCTAATATAATCCTTATTTATGATAGAAGGGGACAAGAATAAAAAAAAAAAAGAGGGAAAGGGGGAAAGAAAATACTGAGACCACTGTTCTGAAGTATATTTGAGAATCAGGACAACAGCTTTTAGTATTGTTTTGGGGACAAAATGCAGCAGGGAGTTCCTAGAAGGATTGCATTTTGCCAGTAGGGAAGGGTAACTCTTCTATCATATTCCATATTAGCATGATAAGTTACAGACACCCTCCAAAACCGCTCATCCAAGACAGTTTATACAGCAGCACGACTGCAAGGAGTTCTTTCACAACAGCAAAGTCTATAAAAATTGATCCAATATTTGCTGAATTTTGCCTCTGCACTTCAGAATAATTTCTCAAAGGCACATCATACACTTTCTCTAATGCTCTTAGTGTCTGGAGTTCCAATTAGATTTTTGCTAAACAATAATCAGCTTTCTGAAGAGCAATGTAGGGATGTGATCGTTATTTAGCCATGTGACACAGGAGGAAGGGACGGGTTCCTGTTCCTCCAACAACATGCTGTGCCCTGGGGTGCAGCTCTGTACAGTTTCATCACATCTTAAGGTGTGTTGAAAGGGAAAAGGTTGATTTTAAATGCCTTAAACTAAAAAAAAAAAAAATAAAATGCAATATTCCTCAAAAGAGGGAGTACCTGGAGAGCATGGATATGTGATGAAATGGAACTGGAGCAGCACACAATCCACAGCATGGGCTGCTGCCAGAGGAATTGTTCAAACAGTGGGTTACCCTGCTCACTGCACTGTGGTGTGTAAAGGACATCTGGCAAATCCCCAAAACCAATACTAGTAAGTGGTCCAATCACTAATATCCAAACAGAAGTGTTGATTTGATGACAAGTTCAAAACTTCTTGTTTATTTCAACAGAACCTATCTCTATTTCCTCTTTAGAAATAGCCTTTGAAATACAAATACTAAGTGGAAGTACCCCTCACAAGGGAGAAGAGAGATGAACAGTTATTCTTGTGCTCTAGAGAGACTTTGGATCTTCCTTTTTGTCACCTGAGAAACATCTCTGGCATGTACTCCCCATGCAGAAGCAAATGAAATGCACCACAAGCTCCTATATAGGTCAGGCTGCTTTTCTTACTGAGACAATGGAAACTTGTAAAAAGGAGTTCTGTACTTCAAGAAGCTTAATTAAAGTATAAAAACGCATTGTCATGGGTACTGAACTGCATATACACATCTGAAATCTCCAAATAATTAAAACTCTTTCTTTTACAGTAACGTTGCAGTCATCAAAACTGCGAATTGCTGTGCTCATTAGGTTCCAAATTACTACCCCATAAAAATCAGCTCACTATTAACATGTAGTAAACCAAAGCAGAAATAGTAAAACTCAGAAAGGTACTTAGAAGAGTGATAAAGATGCTGGACAAGCCTTGTATTCAGAAAAACTAAATAAACCATGACTTTCCATCTCAGCCAAGGAAACAGAAGGAGGATATGGAGCAAAGACTGCAAATGGCAAGGGAAAAAGGGAACGAGAAGGAACCATTTTGTACCTGCCTCTGGGTAATTTTATTTCTTAGTTCTTGTAATGCCACAGATGGTGAAATACAGAAGGGGTGTCTTTACTGTTATTTTTAAATACAGAGTATAGTTATTGTGTGAAACGCTGCCACAGGATATTGTTTATGTCAAAGGCTTACAAGAGCTGAGAATATACAGTAACAAATTCCTGGAAAGAAAGCCACTGAAGACTTGTAAATACAAGGATATCAAAGATCACTAAGAAGCAGGGGGAATCTATCAGGAAAGCATCCTCATGCTCTTGTCCTCTTCTTGTGTTTCTCTCTAGGAACCTGCCTCTGGCTAATGGGGAAAAATAGATCAGACCAACTCGGATCCAAATGGTACTCAATGCAGTTATACACTTCCATTAAAACACAATGTATATCCATATTTCTTTAATTCATCTATGCAACCCTTGTCCAAATTAAATCATAAAATAGTGTCTGAGTCATGTGTTCCTTTATCAGTTTCACTGATTACAAAATTATCTAATCTCAGCAGTTACCACTCAGCATCGATCAGGTATGTGGTACTGGACAAGTGATGACAATGGGTGTTTTTTATTACTTCTCTTTTTACTTTAATACAATTAATTCCTTGCTCTTTCCTATCCTTTCAAGCATAGGATCCCAATCAGAAGGTGGGAACTGAAATGAATACCTGTGACTTTTACCCAGTGGGGAACAAACTTAAGCACAGCTTATCTATGTCTTTCTCTTGCTTCACTCAGCCTCTGGTGCTCACCCAGAGGGAGAGGAGCCAGTTCCCTGGGACTTACCAAGCCCTAAATGGAAGACAACACAGGCAGAATGAGGACATTCTCCTCCCACCTTGCTAAAACTCAGTCTGCAACATTTCCTGACCACCCATGAGCTCAGACTCTTCCCAGTCTTTAGTAGTCAATGACCAGCAGGACTTGCTGCCACCTAAATCTTAGTGACAATTTTTGTTCCAGAAAAGCCTCTTTCCCACTCTGGCATTATGTGTTAAAGACATTCAGCTCTGAACAGGACTGTTGAAAGATGGATAATGATCTTTATCTTCCACAAGGTTTATATAAAGCAATTTAAACTAAAAAAAAGAAGAGGTGACAGTTTAAAAATTAATGACCAGTAATAACATCTCCACCAATAGGATGCTGAGCTAAGAACCGGATTATTGCAAAATGAGATGACTCAGGAGTTTACAAAGTGGCTCTACATACTTTTTTGGATTCTCTTGCTACTTGCAAAATCAGAAAATGCAACTTAACATTTTTTCTTTATAGCAGGGGGGAAAAGATTGGCCTGAGTCTTTTGCCAAGTACAAATCAGTGATGTCACTTCACTCCTCCTAATAATTTGACCTATCATCTTCATCTTCACTGAACTATTTTTACCTATTTTCTTCATGAAAAAAGGGATTCACCTTCAGAGAAAGAATTATTCGATAATGATCTCCCATCCACTTTTCACAAGTTTATCAAAGCATCTTGTAATAAAACCAGAGCTGAACGTTTTAGCCACAACCCCAAAGTGATTTAATCAGCAAATCTGAACTGTGAAAAAAGTTATAGAGCTACATTAAGAAACAGATGGAGTGAGCATAAAACAATCACAGATAAGCCAGCATAAAGGAACTTAACTTTAGATTAATCAAGGTTGAGATGCTCAAGGCAGCCATGGGGAGTCAAGCACATTAAAATTAACATGAGACACATGTAAATCACAGTCTGCTTCTTATATCTCACCCCAGTTCTATAAAGAATACCACATGGAATTGTAGGTGTCTCTGTTAACCATATTCCCTTGCTTCACAAGTGATTTTGCAGTATGGTCAAGGAAAATATCTATCTCAAAAACAGCTCTCCTACATACTTGTTAACTTCAATGGGAATTAGAAAAATCTTATGAGGATTTAAACCTCCCACATCAAATTGCATAAAATGTCAGAACAAGCCTCAAATGTATGCTCTCATAACACTTGAAATTAAGTATGATGAAAACAAACAAATAGCCAGCAAATACTCAGTTATACAACCAACCAGCTTCCACACAGCCAAAAGCTGACACTCATCTTCAGTATGAGACTTTTTCTAAATTCAGATTATCTGCTGTGTTCAGTGTTGTACTGCACTGGCAAATTAAACAATAGTTCCTTTGTCCAGGATTCCAAAGATACAACTAAAGAGCCAACTCCCAAATAAAAATTGATTCAGAACCAAACTACAGTGAAAAACTCAATGGCAATATCTAATGCTAAGCACACAGGTAGGTCCAGCAATCTCTCATACCTTTTAATCTCAAAATCAGATATGCAAGTACTCTCAAAACAGATTACTTATTCTAGAATTTGGGAGCATAAAAGTGAAGTTACACATTTTTATCCTCCTGTGGCACCTTCTTCTTTTTTTTTTTTTTTTTTTATTTCCCTCCTGGATGATGCACAGAAGGGACAAATTCCCATTGTCAGGATCTATTTCCTCACCTGAGAAATTTCCTCACTTTGCTTTCCAATATGCATAGTACTGAGAACAGTTTATCTGGGCTAAGCTGTAAAAGTGAATTCAAAGTCCATATTTCAAAAGAAAACAATGCAAATGATAACAACCAGGGAAATTAATGCAGGCAGAAACAGTTGAATGCATGTATTGCATGTAGTTTTTGTTAATTACTTTTTAAGTACTTATGCACAGTAGTAGCTAAACAGAACGGGAAAGAGAGATCACATAAAAACATTTCCAAGTGGGTGTTTGGTGCTGAGCCACAGCCTGCCAGAGTATTGCTGACTAATCAGGAAAGCTTTGCCTTCACTTCCAAGGCCCTTAATGGCTCACCATCATCTCATTCATAGAATGGTTTGGGTTGGAAGGGACATTAAAGATCATCCCTGTCCCTCCCACGGGCAGGGACACCTTCCACTATCCCAGGTTGCTCCAAGACCTGTCCAAGCTGGCCTTGGACACTTCCAGGGGTGGGGCAGCCACAGCTTCTCTGGGCAACCTGTGCCAGGGCCTCCCCATCCTCACAGGGAAGGATTTATTTCTTATATTTAATCTAAATCAACCCTATTTCAGTTTAAAGATATTCCCCCTTCTCCTGTCACTCTAAGCCTTGTAGAAACTCCCTCTCCATCTCTCTTGGAGTCCCTTTTAGGTACCAGAAGGTGCTGTAAGTTCTCCCTGGTTTCTTGTCTTCCCCAGACTGAACACCCCCAGCTCTCTCAGCCCATCTCCATGGCAGAGGTGCTCTAGCCTTGGGAGCATCTTGGTGGCCTCCTGTGGACTTGTTCCAACAGCTCTATATCATTCCCACCCTTTTTTTTCAGAAGCATCAACAGGATGGGTGTTCCTGCCTAGATTCTGTCCTGCCAGGTGATGACAGCCACCAGCTAAACTAAAGAGGCAGTCATCTTAATGCACCCTGTCATGGCTAAAAGCAGCTTTCCATTCAGATTCCTCCATGGCACTGCACTGACACCTTTCAGTATTCACATCTACAACCCCCCAAAAACCTCACAGCTTGAAAAAGGTAAGGCTCTTGGAAAACTGAAACCAGAGCTCTTGGTTTCCATTATTCAGGCCCTTTGAAAGGGATGGGAACTCAGTGGTCCTCAGTGGTGCTTGCAAAAAAGATGATGGACAAACCAAACCGCTTTGCTACAAGTCCCTGTTCCAGAAGATCCTTCTCTTCTGTGTGGAAAACACTGCAAAGAAATTTCTGTGAGATCGTCAGTCCAAAGTATTTTACCACAGCTGGACTTTAGGGAACCAACACACTGTTGTAGAACTTGAACTGAAAATTGGCTTCTGGAATTTACTATTTGATTTGATAAAGCCATCTCCCAACTAAGTGTGGACACACTAAAAAAGCCTCAAGCTGAGCACTCTTCAAAAGCCAAGATACCCTGCAGCACTCTCGACAGCTCTCACCTCTGTGACACCTCCGAATGTTTACAAAGAGCAAACAAAAGGACTCTGGTTTACTTCTGCCTAATTAAAATGTTTTAGAAGAATTTAATTAGAAAATGCCAAACTACACAAATGTAAAGATCTTTCCTACAGAGAATTACTGATGAATTGAATGATTTTTTTTTTTAATCAAACTGTTGGCAAGTGGTGTGGGTTTCCTGTTTGTAAACAACCATATGAATGCTAAACATATTTATTCACAACTTGACACGAAATACAGCTCTGTAATTAATCATTTCCCTAAGTCAGACAAAATAAAACCCCAAACTTGTACCCCTCTCTTATTATGAAATAGTCAGTTACATATAAATGAATAATTATCCGAATTATCAACTATCTACAGATGTGCAGCTCCTTTCAGCCCAGACAATGCCATCCCCCTGATGCACACTGCTAATCTCCCACACATTCACTTATTCTTTGTTTAAAGTGAGAAAATCTCCTTACTTATTAAATAAGCTCAATCATGGTCTATTAAAACTATTGTTTCAGGTTATCTATTAATTGCAGGCTTCCCTGTGTATATTCATTGTTAAGGTGCCAGCCCCCTTATTAATTGAAAAGTGACTGCCTGAGTGGGTAAAATGTTAAAGGCCATGGGTTAAGACTAATTCTGTAAAAATAAGGTAACTCTTAAGCTGTGAAAAGTTGTCATTGGAATTAACTGCTTGAAATCCTGTATTATTTTGAAAGCATAAAGGCTGAGTTTCAGATATCAAAAAAAAAAAAATATGAAAGCTTATTTAATTTCAGGCTTAAATAATTTGCAAGAATAGTTTGCTTTCCATATCAACAAATGTTTAGATCTGAAAGACTGAGTGATTGCATCCCCTGTAAGACCTTATTTTAATCTTCTGTAATGCCAACAATTAGGAGTTAATACGAAGACAGAGCAACTATATTGCTTATGGTGAAAGACTGAGTTCTTTTTAGGAATATTATATTAATCCAAAATAGACCAGAAATGTAATCTGCTTCTTGAATGCAGTTCTGAACACAATGGCAGCATTTGTACGCTTTTTTCTCCCACTTAAATGGGAAAAATAAACGTACAAGATCTTTACAAGTTCAGTATATTCAAATAGAATAAAAGTAATATGCAAGCTTGTTGCATAAGTGACATCTTTGACAGACAAAAACCTTCTGCTGGTAAAATAAACAAACAAAAAACTACAACACATACAATTAAGGACACAAAAGCTGTGCCAAGACCTAGACTAGAACAGCATGTTGCCATTTCTTTCTAAATGCTCTTTTTCATTATAGTTAACCTTGAACTAACAAAACACCAAATTTCTTACAGATTTAATGCAAGGTTGCTCCAGAGGCCTAATACAGGCATTTAAAAATCAATTATTTTGTTTAAATACCTGTAACTCATGTACAGTGTTGCAAACTCGTTTCCCTTGGTGTGATGGGAAGAGGAGTGGGAAAGGTGGAGAAACAATTTAACTTGATAATCCACAAAGTCAAGTGAATGATTCTCAAATAACAGCAGATAATAAAACATTCATTATCAAAGTTTCACTTTGCCATTTGTCTTCAGTGCCTGCAGCTGACAGATATACTCATTTATAATCCTTTGCCAGTTGCAGACTGGCAAAGGCTTTTGAATTAGTCCCTCGACTTCAGCCTATGAATTTAATTGTTTCCACAAACAACTGGGCAGTGTTTCAAAATTCTGCTTCAAGACACCCAAAAAGTCCTATATAGTGCCTAATAAAAACCAACAGGCTGTTCCCTGGCGTTTCCTGGAATGCTGATCCTGCTCTGAATTAAACACAACCCGCATGAAAAATTTAAAACTTATTGAAAGTAAAGTATCAAGAAAATCTCTTTGCCCTACAAACTTCTGAACAGTTCCAGTTTTGATCCAAATTAGAAGTGTATCTAAACCTCCAAGGCCTCTCACTGAGTCCAAAAAACCATTTCTTTGTGTTTAAATCTGTTCCACTGCATGCAATTCCTTCTCACCAGAAACGCCTGAAACAGTGAAAATTGCAGCTCATATCAATGAAGAAAAATGTTCTCCTTGTTAGTTCCTCTTTGTTCCAAAATTGAGTGAAACACCATGAAACTGCATAAAGAAGAATTTATACTTTAAAAAAATAAAACCACAACAAATTAGGCCAAGGTAAATGGCACAGTGATTACTGCATGGCTCCTTTCATTAGGGATTATTCTGATCATATGAAATTAGATGGATTGCTCAAAAAATCCTGTATGAGCAGATGATCAAAGCTATCACAGAAACGTGATGATTACCAATCAGAACTCCAGGCAACACGTTGCTGCAGACAAAATTGATGTAAATCAGAAATGAGAAGCACTGGATAAATGTGATTGTTGAAATAGTCAGTACATCTCTCTCATAAATACTCAAATATTTTACAGTCACTATTTCTTGATTTTTCAACTAGCCAGATGAGAAACCCCAAATATTTGATTAACAATATATCAAGAGGCTTTGGAATTCAGAATTAAAGAATGAACTGTGTCAGCAAGTTATGGCTACTCATGCATTATAATTGAAAGGCACAAGTGTTTGTCAAGGTTCTTTTGCAAGAGATTACCAGGAGAGTAACTTGATGTGGAAGGAAAAGCATTGTCAGGGATTAAGAACAGGACAGGTTGGATTTGGAAAGTAAAATGCAAAATGAAAGGGTCAGTGTTCACTTTGGCAGAATGAATGTCTCAAAGTTTCATTTAAAATATGCACAAGTTCTCTGGAAAGGGGAGGAGTGATACAACCAACGGTCCAAAGAAAGCAGATTAACTGGTAAGAGTCAATGGAGATCAGAAGGAACAACAACATAGAGATACTGAAATGATCCAGTTTAGCTGTTCCTGCACTCTCTCACCTGTGGATGTTTCCTCTGCTCAAGATGAGCAGTCAGATTATCATCCATGGGAGTGGTTTATTCATCCTGACCAAAGCCAACTCCTGCTCAAAGTCCGAATAATCAAGTTTGGATAACAAAGCACCTAAATACACGTGAAACATTTGTCATTTTTCTATATGTTTACAAACATTAAATGAAGCAGAAATAAGAAAAAATCCATTCAGAACTGCATTGCAATGGATTCAAATGTAAACAGGTGTGGTAGTTGCCAGAGCAAACAACACAGCTACACTTACATTTCATTAATCCTTTTGCAATGAATATTTTCACTCCTTCACATAAAGAGAACATTCCTTTATAGTCACCACTATGAGAAGTACAGAGAATATACAAAACAATTAAAAATAAACCACTGCTATTGAAATTATATTCTCAGATTGACCTTGACAAATATATTTAAACACTCCAAGCATATGAATTTTATCATTAGAAAGTCAATACAGCATTTTAGTAAATTTAAAAAAAAAGAATTTCAGGAAATTTGAACAAGATTTTTTATTTTTGGTTTGTAATTGCCTCTTAAGGGGTTTCTTTAACCCTTCTCTTTTAATTAGCCATCTGTTAAAGGTTACCATCAGAGATATAATAATTACAGAGATTACAATTCTAATCTAAATTAGTAAGTAATGCTTTTCCTCATGTCCTATGTTTACTGGTTCTGTATTCTTTTCCTTCAAGGACAGGCTACTTGGGGTACAGCAAGCAAATTGTATTGGTGTTTCAAAGGAGGTTTATTCAGCATCATCCTTTAATGCAAATTGCCAAGGAAAGACTGAGGATGTGACAGGTGACTGTCACCAGGATGTTTGGGTCCTTGGTCTAAACAGTTAATGCCTCAAACTGGCCTTTGTTTTTTGCAGTATTGACAATGAGCCCTCATTCAATGTCATCACCTCAGTTATTTTCTGGCCTGCACTTCAAGTTCCCATAAAATTTACCTTCCTGCAAAACAACTGTGGTCCAGTTAATCACCATCATAGCCAGCCTCTATTATTACCTGCTAGGCTTTGATTACCAGGATCTCAGCAAATCCAATATCCCTGATTTCCTCTCTGTGGCTGCAGCTGTGATGATGACTTGCAGAAAACACTGGAACTGGCAGAAAATACTGAAGTATTTCTACACCGAGAACTTGCTGCTCTCCCTTTGGTATCAAATTCATGCACGAGTCACAAAGCTACTTTTTGAAATAATTTTCTGCTCTTTCGGCTTTGAAATCAAAACCCAGCAAGTCCTTCCTGCGTCTGTCCAGACCCTTCCACCATACCCAATGCTGCAGAATCACAGCCCTCCTGTATGCTGATTATTTGACTAATGAATTCCACAAACCCATTTAATGGCAGAGCTGGGAATGCTCCCAGTTAATGATGGTTCACGTGAAGAAGGCACTGAAATTCTTTCAAACATTTTACAGCCAGCAACCAAGAATTTACTTACTGTTAATTCACAAGACCACACAACTGTCTTGGTCAGGATCTACAAACACAGAATTCTGCAGCAGTTCAGCTTATATCTTGCTGCATGTGGATGTCACCAGGATATTTGGGGTTTTAGTTCACTGACTGGTTATTTTCAGGCCTTCACGTGTCTGGCACATATTTGTAAGCATTTGTAAACATTCTTCTGTATTAGTCCATCCATGTGTCAAAAAAAAATATGCATGGACGCCGTTGAACACTGCACACAGCGGCAAATGTTAAGACTGTTAAATGTTTACAAACCCTCAGAGAAACAAAACCCATTTTATTGATTTCTGGAGAGCTATTTCGGTTTCCCAATTATGAAAAAGCTACAGGTAGCAGTTTCCTTCAGCGTAACGTGATGCTGCAGTTGTCGCCTGTTTCTCATTAATTTTTCATTTCTACAAGAAGAAGTCTTTCCTGGGAGCACTAAGTGTCAGTGCAAGTCTGTTTCATTCACTTTTCAACACCAGACATGCATTTATTCCTAAGTTTTCAATTCCATTGCATAGCTCGCTATGCAACTTGCACACATCAACCCCGGCAGCAGACAGCTTTTCACCAAAAACTTGTAACTTGACACACACCTTGTCTTGCCTTAGGCTTAAATTGATTAATTCATCTTTCACTTGAAGTAAAGTCTCCCATTTAAGACGTTTTAGTAGAAAAAGGCAGATTTTACAGAATGAACCAGAGAAAGGACTTTCAGCATCTTTGTCACACTTTCAAACTTGATGTCATGCACAGCTGTTTAGGAAGTCTTTAACTTAATTTTGCTGTTGCAATCTATATGAAGTTTCCACTTTCCGGATACTCCTTCCTGTGCAAAACATGAGGACTACAAAGCAATGGCTGTCTCAGTCTTTTCTCCTCTTAGAATTCAGTTTAATTCTCACATTCTCAGACTTCTGGCAAGAGAACGGAGTCAGAGATTGCAACCATAAGAGTTACTCAGAATAACAAAAATTCTCTTCACTTGAGAAAATCTATCACACAACCCAGTGGAAGATCACAAAGTAACTTCTGACAGGAGATACCTAATACTAGAAGATAAAAACACACTACAGTAGATGAACTATGGTAAAGTTTCTAGGCATAAGTGTGGTATTTGCCTAAACTAACGAAGCATGTATATGGAGAATTTCCTCTAAAAAAGACACATACTTAATTCAATCACAGGACTTTGAATACACGGCAGGAATTTTTGGTCAAGAGTTTAGGAGAAGTCAGACTAGATGACCTTAAAGGTCTTTGCTCATCTTCAAATCTCCCTCAAGAAGCACATACAGATTTGGTTTTGTATAACCTCCACGCACCTTAACAAATTGAGCACATTACTGATATCAATTTGTTTTAACTCCGAGGTTTTAGCTTTAACAGGGTAGATTTTACCTGGGTTTCCCCTGCACAACTAGTTATGGGTGCAGAACAGGCAGACAAGTCTGCTCACCTACATTCCTTCTGGCAAGGCTGATCCACAGGAACAGCTGATCCACAGCTTTTGAAACAAGTTTGCTTCATTAAAGCTCTGCAGGTAACTGAGGCAACTGAGGTCAAAAAAAGCCACTGAACAGGAATGGCAGATCCTTGACATGATGAAAAGGAATATGTACCTTAAAAACTGAAAGAGATCCTCAAGCAAGCAAAGCAAACCAAAGCTCATGTTGCCCTGGATATACATCCAAAGCCACAGGAACAAGTAGGGCACCTTCTGCACCCCTGATGCTGACAGTGCATCAGGAAGGAAACAGAAGAAGTGATGGTGATTTCAGGGTTCATTAGAATCACAGAGGGTGGGAAAGAAGTCAGTGTTTGCCAAGTAGAGAAAGGGCAAAATCAGTACAGAAAGAAGCCTTAATTTGAAGCAATATCTCCTTCAAACATGAAAACCATGTTAGAAGCACTATTACATGGCCTGTTCTCCAGCCACACAGCTGTACACACCTTACAGCCATATTTCTACAACTGTATTTATCCTGATATTATGAATTTTACAGCTGAATTAATGAATAAAAGCAAACTGAGCGAAGGAAATACAAAACTATTATTAATCCTGTAGACTAATAATATTAGTGACTGTTCACCTACCATGACATATGACAGACAGGGTAGCTACTAAACCATTCAAAGCATGTATTTTAGAAGTTTGTATGATCCTTCTCTCCCCCTCCTCAAATATTTATTTTCTACAGCAATAATGACCTCAGTATTCAAGGCAGCCTTTGAAGATTAATGACCAGTGGAGGTTAATGGTCCTCAGCTATTCTTCAAGACATCAACTCCTCCCAGCCAGTCATTAATCCCCAAGAAATGCCTTAATGCTTCACTTATTACTGCTTAAGCATCAAGCCTATAAATTTTCAGGGCATTAAATCTCAAAAAGTAACCTTTCTCTCTTCATAGACCTCTATTTCCACCAAGCAGACAGATGAAATAAAAGTGACTTCGTTTTCCAGGGATTCACCTCAGCTTTAAAAAAGAACAGCATTTATTTGTGTTTATTTGCATTTGCTTTGGGCACTAATAAATAACATCCCCTTTCCTGTCAATTTAGTAAATTTCCTGACAAAGTACTGATAGCAAACCTTCTCCAGCCAGCATGTCAGCAGGAATAAAATCTTAATGAGGGTACCTTTTATTAGTTTCTTTCTGCTGCATGGAAAGCAACCTGGAGGGATTACAGGTACTACACAGTTCTGCTTATTATGTCATTGGCCTTTGATACTTATACAGACATATTTAAGTCTATATAAGGGCCTGCTAAACTCAATGTTCAGATGGACATAATTTTGCACACTAAAGAAGTAGAGCATTTGGAAGTCATAGAAACACAGAATAGTTTAGTTTGGGAGGGACCTTGGAGATCATCTAGAGATTCCTGTCATGGGCAGGGACACCTTCCACCAGACCAGGTTGCTCCAACCTGACCTTGAACACTTCCAGGGATGGAGCATCCACAACTTGTCTGGGCAACATTTGTTCCAGTTTCTCGTTACCCTCACAACTATCCCAACTCATCAACCTTTCCTCCAGACCATTTATTAGTCTTTTGGAAAGTCATGATAAATGGTTGTTGTGTTTTTTGGTGTTTTTTTTTTTTTTTTTTTTTTTTTTTAACTGGATGCCAACAATATAAACCAGCAAAAATGGCAAACAACAACAAAAAAAGCGTCTTTCTTGAAATAGTGACATCATCAATTGAATTTAATCTATATCCATTCAGAAGGTAAATTACATAAATGTGTCTAATTTATATAGGTCAAGGCAGACCATGAATCATCTAAAGGGCAGCCTTTCTTCACCTTTTTTTCCCCTTTTCTCTTATTCTTTTAAATGGACATCATTTTGCATTCTTATTGTAATAGTCTAGCTAATAAGACCTGTTTTACAAAGTGTTCACATCTCTGACTTTCAAAAGAAAAGGAAAAATTCTTTGTAGGGCTCAGTGTCCACAGATATGACAAACACAGCGAGATTTCATTATTTCTCAATCATTTTCTTTGAGCAAAACACAACAGATTCAGAAAAGTGTTGACACTACATTTTGAAAAAGACTAGACATAATATCAGACTATTATCATGCTCATTTATATTGGCACTCAACTAGCATTAGTTGTGAAGGCAACAGGGCTGGCTGTCAAACATGAGCAAATTGACAAGCTGTTAGAATGCCAACTGGATGGATTCAATTAGAACATTGCTTTTAAGATAAGGCAGAAAATGTAGTGTGTGTTGACCGGGAAATAAAGATAGAAAATTAACAGGCATAGACGGAAATTTATCACTTCCTTTCTGCAATAAAAGCTACAAGCAAAGAGATTAACTCCAAAATATTAACTCTAAAAAAAGGTAATATCCAACATGAATCAGAGCATGGGCAAGTCTGTGCCATGGTTCTGCCCCAGAGACTGATAAGATCTGTGATCATCTAGAAGCTACTTTGGACCCTGATCCTCGGACTCTTCAGCCTCAGACACTGCCACTGACTTTTGCCCCAAGTATTGAACAGATTTCAAAAAGAGCTGGGGAGTTTTTAACAAGCTCTGAATGCAAAGCAACATAAAACCCACAGTCCAAAACTGGAACACCAGTTAATCCTCACCCAGACACATCCTGGCATCAAATGACACGATGCCCATTTCTTTATTAACCTTTCAGAGCAGTAGGTGTTTCCTCCACCAGCAAGGTGCTGAACTGTGGAGATGGACTCAGCCACCACTTCCTAACAGGGAGGTGGATGTGGTTCCATGGTGGAAGTGCCAGTGCAAAGCAGGGTGCAGGGGCTGAAAGGACAATCTGTAAAGGAGGAATGAAAAGATATTTGGAGTACAGGTTCCCATACAGGAAAGGACGAAGATGCAGAGGAAGAGGGAGGAACTGTAAAGGTAACTCCTGCAAAAGCTTGGGCTTACTGAGAGAACACACTTAAAGCCAGATCCCTTTTCCAAATGCAAATCTGGAATTATACCACAGCCTATGGAAACAGCACTTACCACCTGCCATCTTCTGTGCATGCAACAAAATCACCCATTTAACCCCCCAAAAAATACCTATGAGGAATTCCACTTATGCTCCTGCCAGACCATGAAATATCTTTCCTTTTTCAGCCTACTTACTTTTAAAGTTTTCCAGATAGATGGCTTGCACTTTATTTCAGATATTCAGTGATTTTTGGCAAGATTTTGCAAACAGAAATGCAGACTGAGTAAGGGAAGAACCAACTCAGCAGATTCCTTGCCTCATCAGGAAGGGCACACACCGAGCTAATTTCAGGATCAAAGTCTTACACTATAGCTCTTGCTGATAGGATTATTTTTTTTATGATACTCACTTCCCTTTGTTTTTAAAAATGTTTAGTTCCAGTTTTACTGAGATTAAATAACTATACTCCCTCCTTCATGTTTACACCTTTTATACACTTCAAAATGCTCAGCATGTCCCTCCTCCCAGGGAGTACAATTTTTTACCACTTCTCCATAACCCTTTCACCCCCTGCCTCCAGTATTTTTGATGCTTTCTTTGATTTATTCAGACACAGAAGTTTGATGGAGGGACAAAATGAAGACCTTTATGCCAAGTCCAATTTATCAAAATCTACACAAGAATGATTTCAAAGGGTAGGAAATGAAAGTTTTCCCTTTTCACTTATTTACAAAATACAATCAAAATTCACAAACTCCTTAAAAAAAATATGAAGAATGAAAAAAAAAAAAAGAGTGAACACTTTTACTGTAGCTCAGTGTAGGAAAGGTACACCAGGGCTTTAAAAACTCTGGGCTGGAGAATAGCAGCAAGATAAGGGAAATTTGCCTGAAACTGTTATGATAAAAATGTGCATGAAGCATGCATGGAAAACTGGTATGTGTGATAGGGGGAAAAAAAGGGAATAAAATTAATAGGAGATGGTGTGGGAACCTCTAAAGGTTTCACTGCTGTGTGCTTGGAGAGACAATATCTCTTATGGGTGCCAGAGATAGGAATGTCCTCTGTGGATCTTCCCCCCCCCATGAGTGACAATAACCATAAAAATAGGGCATCTGCAGCATCACATTTTATTTCATGTCATTTATTGGATTTTGGCTTTCTGATGTTGGTCTTTTGAGGAAATCAGTTCTTACAGAAACAAGTTTGTCACCGATGCAGCAGGTGAAAAGCTGTGCCAGTGAAAAGTTAGTTTACTTACCATGTTGAAAACTGAAGGGTGGTTTGGGTAAAAAAAACCCAACACAAACTCCACTGAAATGTCTGTTGTATCTGTGGCTGCACCAACTACCCTGACCCAGTGAACAGTCAGTGCTTCCCTGCATTGCATCCAACGTATGGAGAAACCTTCTCCCTTCACTCCAGCAGAATTTGGACCTCTCAGACACACTCCCAAAGGAAGGATTTTGTCTTATCATCTCACCTTATGCAAGAGAGGAATCCATCCAACCTGGCCTTGAACACTTCCAGGGATGGGGCAGCCACAGCTTCTCTGGGCAACCTGTGCCAGTGCCTCATCATCCTGACAGCCAAGAACTTCTTCCCAATATCCCATCTAACCCTGCTCTCAGTCAGTTTGAAGCCATTCCCCCTTGTCCTGTCATTCCAGGCCCTTCTAAGTAGTTTCTCTCCATCTTTCCTGTAGGCTCCCTTCAGGTCCTGGAAGGCCACAATTGGGTCACCCCAAAGCCTTCACTTTTCCAGGCTGAACAATCCCAATTCTCTCAGCCTTTCCTCATAGGAGAGGTGCTCCCTCCCTCTCATCATCTTGGTGTCTCCTCTGGACTTGCTCCAACAGTTCTATGTCCTTCCTGTGCTGGGGACCACAGAGTTGGATGCACTTATCAAAGTGACTGGAACCCCAGCCTTGCACAAGGCAGTGAGGCACTTTTAGTGATTTCTTGGTGGCTCAATTTTATTGTCCCTGCTATAAAATTACAGTCACAAGTCCCATCTGAAAAATAAAACCTAAGATGTCACAATGCCATATTTGGCTTCAGTGTGCACGCAGTTACACGAACACTGCTCCAGATCCTGTGAATGTGCATGTACATAACTGCACATGTGCATTGTCAAATAAAAAAAAATTCAGTTTAATTCACTCTGCGCAAGAAAGACCTAAACAGGTATTAAGGACAAAATACAGTTTTAGTTAGATTAATGCAAACCAGAACCAACACTCCAGTACCAGGAGATTTATAACTAATAGAAATATCTCACTGAGAATAGAACCAGCCCCTGCTTGCTCATGGAAATAAAACTTTTCTGTTCCTATGACAGCTTTGAAATATCATCTGTAACTCCGAAAAAGGAAATTTAAAAATTATTCTCAGTTAAATCCATAGAAGCGCTGACCTTCAGTATCTCTAATGTTCAGAGGGAAGGCACTTGCACTTCTGATTGACAGATTCATTGCAAATACAGTCTCAGCAGCTCCAGAGCGAGCGTTGAGAAACACAACCTGAGCATCTACAACTCATTCATTCTCACTTATTCAAGCAGTTTTCTCCTCTGTCGAGAGAATTGCACAATTCAAGAGTCAGCCCCCCAGATAACAAGCAGTCAGGAAACCACTCTCATGTATGAAGTGATCTTAAGCATCAGAGAGACAAAATAAAGCACATCTTCCTGTAAATTCCCAAATCAAAAGGAGAGAGCATGCTTCCAGTTCAAATCTGGAATCACCCTTTGTATTTACTACCTGGAGAATCCATAAGCAGTTTAGGTAAAATACTAACACTGGAAAAGTCCACTAGACCTTAAAATAAACTAGAAGGTGCAAATCAGACAAATCTCAACACAAAGACTACGCAAGTCTGGTTGGCATAAGATAAACCTACCACATTCATTCTGGAGAACAACTTCTCTCACAGAAACTCCTCCTGGGAGAGACCTTCCATGGAATTTTCCAGCTTGAGGTTCCAGAACTGACTCCCACAAACCTCATCTCCTTTGACATGCCGGCCCCCACGCAGACCACATAGCACCAACAGGAGTGAACACCAAAGCACACAAATGTCACAGCCCCTGTCCTGCACTCCTCAGAGCAGTCCCCAGAACAGAAAAATACATCCAGGTTTCCTTATGGACTAAGGATTAAGAAAGAAGCTAATGATACTACCTGCCTCCATTTACTTTTAATCAACAATACTCCAAAATATTTGGAGAACTGCTGTAAAACCTTTCCAGAATTGGAAAAAATTGTTACAGCTTTATGTGCTTTTATTTTTTAAACCCTTCCAGATCCTCTGCTATCTATATTTGTTAGATAATGCCTCACTGCATTACCAACTTAAAACCCCCTCATTCAGGGCTGAAAGGCTCTTGAATACATGAGCAAGATCAAAGCAGGTGAGCTCAATAAACTGTGTAGTCCCTGTTTAGGGGCTTGAGGAGCATCACTTCCACAGCACGTTGGAAGTAATTTTCTCTGGTGACATGCTATGTTTTGTCTTACTGAACATTTAACCTCTAGATTTGGACAGCACACATTTGGCACCGGCACATTTCTCCAGGGAACACCAGAGTGGTTACTTCAAGTGACAGTTTTCTAATTATTCTGTCAAGCATCAATCTGTGAAGTTCCCAGTTCCTCAGCACCCTGACTGACAGGGCAATCAGCGCTTTACTTAAAGCCTCTAGAGCTGTTCGGCCCTGACAAATGCTTTAAAAAAAACCCCCAAACCCAACCAACTCCTCATCCCCAGTTTGCAAAGGCAGTGGAATATCTGACTTCCAAAACAAACCCCCATTTTCTGCAAATACAGTTCCCCAAAGTATCAAAAAAAAAAATCAAAAGAAAAATTCAAAATGCATCTGGAGAAGAAAGAACTGACTAAACCATTTTTTTTTTCTTTTGTATTACAATAATTCATTTTGGGCATTCTATTTTGGAGCAAATCAGCTGATAGAAGTACATCAAAAACAGAGAAGGAATTGAGATAATGCAATCATTTCCACTAAGAAGTTTTTCTTCTCCTGAGAGAGGGAAAAACCCCACCTTTGCAGCACTTTCAGCTTGATCTCAAGTTCCCCTGGTTCCTGATAAACATCACCTTCCTCCGTTGAGGGTGGTATTGTGACTCTCTGGGGTCTCACAGAACCACTGACTGTAAGAAGAGGGGGAAATGAGTGACTTTGTGAGTGATAAACAATCAGCCCTGCACCAACTTCAGGGAATAATAAGAGCTATTTAGTAGTCATGACCACGATTTCCTAAATAACATGAAAGTACTTCATGCTCTTTATCCACTGTGTAATTAAATTCAACACTGGGGCTAAGATTTTGACCAAGAAGTTGGCACTAGAATTAGACAGGGTTTGATTTATATGACAAAATGCTGCACCTGAGAATTCAGCAGTGGAGTTGCTCTTCTTGGCTTTCTAGGACAGTCTTGTATTGGCATTATTCAACTTCATACAAAGGAAAGAGCTCTCACTGCACAGAACTGCAGCACCAACACCAGTAGGATACTATTAATAGTTTCTATTGCAATCAGGTTTGTGCCAGAGGTGCTTCTTTGGTTTTAAATGGTAAATTATGAATAATGCCAGTTTGTTGAACAGCTTTTGATAGTGACCACTAAGGAGTGTTCTGTGTTAAAACACAGTGAACTCATTAAGACTGAAAAATAAATGAAATATCAAGTCGGGTATCAAACAAAGGTGGAAGATTACAGCACATTTGATCCCTCAGCAGAGTGAGCTGCAGAAACTCTCTCTCTAGATTTAATGCTTAGTTATTATTTTTAGGACATTCAATATGTAAATATATTCACACACACACACACACAAAAAATAATCCATTTTTTTTCCTGGATTTGAGTCAAAACTCCCAACACAGAGACTACCTGTGATTTATGAAATGAAGAAAGAAAGCCTGTTCTAATCCTAGCTCAAATCTAGTCACAGGCCAACAATGGCTACATAATTTTATTTTTTTCTGTTTCTTGGGCAGCTTAACACAGATGATTTTTCTATATAAACCATCACCCCCATCCCTGTGGTGTCAGAGGGGCATGGGTGCAAATGGAGAGGAGGAGGGTGCAAACATACACCAAAACTGCCTCAGACTTGAGTCCCTGACAGAAGGGAATGACACAGCTGACCACTGATATTACAAGTGGCAGAAGAAGTTCTTTGATAAAAGGCTTAAAACTGGAGAGGTCAGTAAGGTGGAGGGTGTTCCACTGGCCAGGGGCAAGGCTGAACCCATCTGCTTTTCTTACTGAAGTTCAACAGATGTTCAGCATTATTAAGAGTTAAAGGAATGTTGCTGATATGTAGACATCATCTTTGCTCTAATTGCTTTTATTTTATCTTCTCAGTTCAATTACTTCCACAGTTTGTATGACTAAGTGAAAACAAAAATGATTTGAGATTCTCTCCAAGTAATACACACAAAAATCCCAGAACAACTGTACAGAGCCCCATGGAAGTTCTGATTAAAGGCAAATCCTTCACAATTCAGAGAGCACATACTCAATCAATGGTTGAAGAGGAAAACCTCCAGGGAGCAGCAGGAACTAAACAATTCTGATAAGGTTTCTGTGACTTTCCAGCAAATAGTAATTTGCTCTTTTATATTTCTTCAGTGAGAAGTCAAGCATTGCAGTCCCAAACCTTTAAATCAAATGATTTGCTGGGCATCAGGCATTCAACTTTCAGCACCTCCTATAAAATATTGACTCTGCACATTCATTCATTTCTACCCAATAATTGATTCTTCTTTTTTTTTTTTGCCCATTACAGACCTGTAACAGTATTCTGGGAGGCTGACTTAATCAAGATTTACTTAAGAAAAAAAGAAATCCTCAGCATTTTCCATTTTTAATCTTGCCCAGATTAAAACTCGCACCACGTAAGCACTCACGTAATCCATTTTCTTAATGAGATGCCTTTACTCTTTTCCTCTGTTATCATCATTAATCCCAAATCCACCATTCACAAGAGCCACCCATAGTTTGTGATTGAAGCAGAAGCCTTTGTGCAGAGTTGGCATCACTCTTGTCAAAGGACAGAGCTTTGTGTTAACTTTTGCTCAGCCTGTCCGTGGATTCAGATTTCTTTCCCTTTTCTGGTGAAGTGAACACCGGCTCCCAGGGTCAGCTCACCTGTCACCCACCCAGAAATCCACTTTTGGGGCACTGGTGGTGGGGTTGCTGTGTTTCCTGCACTGAGGCACTGCAGAGTTCCTGCTGGGAGGGTGGCAGCTCCAGCCAGGGGCTCCTTCTCCCCCACGCTCACAGGGAACGAACAACTGGTGCTCTGCAGCTCTGCTGGTTACTCAGGCTTACTCTTCAATAATTAGAAATGGTTTCTGAAGCACAGCAACAGCCAGCACTGCATGCAAAACAGGTGGTGCAAACATGCACACAAGTTGTGTAAGAGCAGCAGTCATACAGAGACACACACACAGCTTCACATTTACACTTCACTGTAGGAAACTGCATGTAAAAATTAAAAAAGAAAATAAATTTAGTCCTCTTTTCCCTCTACTCACTTGGTGAGAAAAATATGTATAGAAATGAAAAGGAATAAGATAACCATAGCAGAAAATTCAAGGTCTGCAAAAGCAGTGAAATGTATTTTTACTCCTTAGGAATACCTGCAATAGTACATTACCTGCTCCACTCTGTCAAGCAGAACAAATTTTGTTGTTATTTGAAACAAGTAAGGCTATCTTATTCTTAATCAACTCCTCTAATTGCTTGGGGAAAAAAAAAAATCTTTAAAATGTTTGATTTTTTTTTCCCCACTGAAAACATCTGAATAATTTCGGAAATTTCAGCAAAACCTATTTGGTCAGACATTATCAACCTGTCTTTCTTCACACAGGAACAAATTGTCTTTTAGTTGGAATTTTCCAAGTAATTTGGCTCAAAAGGGTTTAATACTTTTCCATTAAAAAAGAATTATTAAAAATTAAGTTTTCAGCTCTTTTCCTCGAGTTGATTCTCTTCCCTTGAAATGTGTGGTCTTCCACCACCCCCAAGAGAAATCAACAGTTTCCATTTAAAAGGATCTCAGATTTTCAAATAAACTCCTTCAGTTAAAGTGACAGTTTCTGTTAGCATTTAGGTACCACCATTAAAAAAAAAAAGAAAACAAACAAAAAAAGAAAACAAACAGTTTTGCATTTCTGTTCTCCATTATAATAGAGACAGAGGAAAATACTTGGGAATTGGGATTGACTTTTCCCTTCACAAGCAGAGCCTCTACGGGATCCCAGCTATGGAAACTATTCCAAAGGGCAGCAGTAGCCCAGTTTTTACCTTCCAGCCCCCCATGGTGACCTGCTGCTTTCTCCCTTGTGACACCCCTTCCTTGGGCATCCAGAACCACAGGCAAGTCCCCTCTAATTCACCAGCACCAGAACGAGGTACACAACCTCATCCAGATAATTTGTAAGTACAAAACCCCCCCAAAAATAATATCTAATTTTTCTTAAAGAGTTGTAGGAATGAGTCAATCCATACTGGCAGAAGGTTGAATTATTCATTTCACTAGACTTTCTGTCCCCATTTTAGAAAGGCATCCATATTGCCATTTTAATAATAGAGAGGAAATAAATTTCTTAAATACAGATATTTAAGATTACTTTCCTCCCCAGTGCTTTTAAAGGTACCCACACAGCAAATAATAATTCTGTTGACTAAAAGGGACAGAGAAGAAACATCCCTCAAGTTGTGACAAATGGAGGGGAAAAATAGGGCAGAAAAAATGTCCTGCTTTCTGTTCACCAGAGTTAAAACAGAATCTGCTGCTGGTGTTTGAAAAACAAACGTGGATTTTGAAGATAGAGAGAAAAGTTAAAAAAAAAACAAATGAAAAAAAAAACCCACAGGGAAATTATTTCCCCCTTCAAAGGCATTAACTAGAACCCTAAAGAAAATTCAAGAAGTTGATTAAACTCAGGGCTTTACAGCTAATTCAAGCCAAAGTCACTGAAAGATCGAGTGACTGAGATGTGCTCCCTATATCTGATATAAACAGCACATAATGTGCTTTTTCTCAAGGATGGTTCGGGTTTGGTGCATGAACATAACCCTTTGATAACCCAAAAATGCCCTGTATTCACAGAGACAGTCCCCAGGCCTTGCCCAGCTTTGACTGAAGTGGATATTTCTGCAGATCTCCTGCTTTTCACCCTCATTCTGCTTTACACGGACTCTCCACACCCCTAAACCCCGCTCACAGTTGGCAGCACGAACAGTGGAGCCACCTAAATCAGCTGAACTCCTGTGCCACTGAAGGAACAGAAGCCCACCAAGTCTCTCTGGAATATTCTTCCCCAGCCCCTCCCAGACTGCACATATGAAAGAACTGGGGGATAAAAAACCCCCTGTGTTTTCTGCAGATTGCTATCGAAAGTAGCAGTGTTGGAACAGGTAAACTCTTCACTTTTCACACTACCCTAAAGAAAACACCTGATTTTAGAGACAGTATGTCAAAATATTGAACAAGTACAAAAAAATACATCTTTTGAGAAAGAGGACTAATTTCATCTTCCTATAACAGGATAGTTTTTTATTAGAAGATGAAACTAAACCTCTGGCAGAAAGACTAAGAACTATTCATTTGTGGTAGATGTGGACTTGATTTGCCAAGTACTTAAGCACGTAACAAGCTTTAAAAGTGAAGAGACTAATTTATTTCAGCTTTATCCATCCACTCAGAATAATAGATACTAAAATATTAAAACTTGAAACAGGCTTGAATATCTTGTTGAATTTCAGCTGAATAATGAAGTGAAATAATTCAGTCCTACCTGAAACAAAACAGAGATTCAAGGGAAAGAAATAGCTTTTGCCCTCTTTCAGTGAGCCATGTTTCAAGTAATTTTCGTCTCTTCCAAAGCTTTTTCACCACCCTTAGCTACACAAATGCATGGATGAACACAGGAGATAACTGCACCTCAAAATGCCATTTCCGTAGCAATGGGTGGATGTTCCAACAGATTTTTTTCTTAGAAAGATGCCAGTTAATGTAAAAGCTGTGTATTTGCCAGACCTACCTATTATTCTTGATCACACTGCTTGCGCCATATGGAGAGAATTAATACTATATTAGGATAGAACGAGATCACCCATCCCTGGAAGTGCCCAAGGCCAGGTTGGACAGGGCTTTGAGCAACCTGGGCTGGTGGAAGGTGCCCCTGCCCATGGCAGGGGTTTGGAACAAGATGGTTTTTAAGGTCCCTTCCAACCCCAAGCAATTCTGTGATTCTTGGATCATGATTTATTTCCCATATTAGGCTGCAAATCAGAGCAGAGACTTCCCAGAGCCAAGTGCAACATCTGCATTTTTTCATCCAATTCCCTCCTTTTCCCCAATAACCACAGCACTGAGCCTGATACTGCACTTCTTCAGCTTAGAAACAAAGAGCTTATGTTGAAAAATACTTCGAATTCCCACCTTTTTTTATTTATTTTTTAAGTATAGACATATCTTTATACTAAAAATCTCAGCAAAATCAGAGTCTACTATTCTTCTGTCATTAAAAGATAATTTTATGACGGGAAAATGCTCATTAATTTTGTCATGTTTTACCATTTCTTCCCAAAATAGAGTCTTATCAGTAAGAAGAATGAGTCCTATGTACCTGTGCTCCATGAAATAAGTAAAACCAGTTGATATGCACTTCTCTGTCAGCAGAGTGTGCCTAACCCACTACAAATGCCTGAAAGCCCCTATTTGAGATATACATTTAATCATCTAGGCCTGTTTCTATCAGGAACAGATGGAGACAAGGTGATTAAATTTCTTCATTTTGATGGAAAGAACAAACACTTTCCTAGACAGCCATAAGACCTCAAACCACTTAAAAATAATGAGTACTAAAACATGATTTTCTCTAGGAAGAGTTTAAGTAAGGACACCTACAAGTTTTCTTTTAAAATACTATTTCCTACCTGTATTATCAGATTAGTTGTCTTTCATTCTCCTGTAAGTGGACTAGAGAGGTGATCTATAAATAGATTCATAATAAATTACTCATCTCACCAAGATGAATTACTAATCTGAGATTCCTAAAATATCTTCCCTTTTTATTCTCACTAATTGGGAAATGAGTCATATAAATTTTGAAAATTTAATCAATTTGGAAATCACAGTGAAAGATTAAACACTTTTCTGATGTATTATCCCCAGCATTTCCTTTTACTGGGCAATACTAAGACACGTAAACACATTATATTGCACATATTCTTCAGTCCCAAGCACTGATGAACACAGCCAATGAAAAAATCCTTTATCACTTTGATCATTAATCAAATGCACCTTCATCAAACAAGCAGGAAAATGCAACAAGCCTTGACCACACGGCAGCTGTCTCAAAGAGGGTGATGCAGATTGTGTTCCAAGGAGATGGAAATACCTGCTCTTCTGTCCCTATTTTAGAAGGGATAGCACTACAGAGATGGTACTTGGCACACAAACATTTCCAATTCCATCCAAACCTAACAGCTCAGTTTTTGTTGTGGTTCTTCCACAAATCTTCCCTCGTTTACCATCTAAGAAAACATTTGTGAATCTTCCTTATTCTGCCACAGAGGAAGTGATTACAAAAATCACTGCAAGTTTTCCTGCTACTTAGGAAGTTTATTTTCATCTCCAGCTTTTTAAATTCATTATAGCCTACTTTAAAATGCCAAAAGGCATTCAACTTGTCAGTGCCTGTAAATAATGGCAGATTCATGTTAAACTATATTTACATATCAATTACTTAGGACTCAATACTACACATGCTCTTGAAAAATATTTTATTCTTGATTATAAATCAAGACAATTGAATTACGCATTTTAAGTGCATAATTATGCATTTTAAATGCATAATTGTCCTCACATTTTCATAAATATTGGCAATATGCTATCAGTCCCTAAAAATGCCTCAATGAGATGAAAGAATGCATTTTCAATACTTTCAGTATTTTAAAAGATGAATAGTCATTTCACATTAATTCTGCAAAACTGCAAAGACATACTAGAAAAAAACCCTTGTAAAGTTCTATTAGTCTGTATTTTCTCATGGATGCAATGCTAATAAAAATGTGGGAAAATCCTAAATTACTACTGTAAACTCAAAACCTACAGTAGCTATAAAAGAACTATGAGCTGCTCCACTGGCTAAAGGCAAAGTATTTGTACACATTTCTGAGGCAGAAAATACAGTATGCCTTTGAGAACTTTTTCCAGCTTTGCCAGATGTTTCTGTGCCCTCATAGGTCTTTTCTACCTCCGTGAATTCTCACTTTATGAGAACAACCTTAAACTTCCAAAGCATGAGCATTATTGCTCATACGAAATTGCTAATCACAGCTTTAGGTTTAAGGCTATTCTTTGGAACACAAAAAGAAAGCTCCAGACCATTTTGCTGGCCACAAAGCAGGGTCAGCTGTTTTTGAAACATCCTGGATAAATGTTTGTTTAGGTAGTTTTTAAAAAAAGTTGTGGTGCTGGACAGACTATAAATTCCTAAAATAAACTGCTGTAGGACTCAACTACCTTTTCTTTTCTGAGTGGAACGAAATAAATCATGAAATGTTTTGCCTCCTGCATCTTCAGCCAGTCAATGCCAGGAACAGCATCAGTGCCTATTCCAGGTCCTTTCCATGCTACTCTTTTCTTCATCTCAGTAGCAGAGCCTCACTAGCCCTGGTGTGAGCACTTAGTGTTAAGCAGTAATATATAAGCAGAATGTATAGTAGAAGGAGGATACATTTACAAGTCAAATGGTGGGCATGCAGATGTTACATAGCTGAGAGCTACTGAAATGCCTTTTTGTTTTAAAATTGTTTAAACTCAGTAAGCTCCATCACCGGAATTAATACCTGCTGTTTGTGCTGCAGCAGACGGTGGGACCTACTTAGCATAGTGATAATCACCAGCCAAGTTGTGTATCTAAGACTTTACTGCACCTGCTTCTCTACCACTAACACAAGTTTCAGAACTAAATTACATCTCAGCCAAACCTTGATCATCACACGAAGCACGCGCTGCAGAGCAGCTCAAACACACACAAACAAATCTTCCTGTAATGTCCTGAGAGCAGCCAGAACTCACACAAAGACAAGCACAGCAGTGCCTACAGCACCAGACTATGAAGGAAACCATCCAGTTTTCTGTCATGACTCCCAAGTCCCTTTCTTAAGTCCTGTCTCCCTTCTACCCCAAGGAGGATATTTTGCTTCTCTGCTTTTCCAGGTCTGTTCTTTTAGGCATGTTAATGACTTTGAACTTTTAAGATCACTAAGTAGGAGGTAGCCAGTTGTCTTCCTGTGGTTATCAGAAAGAACATACACTTAGACTTCTACAAACAAAAGGTAAGCGTGGCCCAGGTCTATGGGAGTGCAAAATAATGAAGGAATAAAGTTTTAAATATTGCAAATAACCCTGTCTAGTAGAGCTGAGCCATCAAGGTACTAAGTGCTTTGAAAATATGCAAGGAGAGCTACAACTGCAAAGAGCCTGCAACAGGAAGCTGACCTGTGCTTACTTTGTACTGTAAGTTTTCTTCCTGATTTTGCCTTGAAATTTTGCTGCAAACAATATCCACCCCTATTTGAAAAGTCACAACATTTTTTCACTTACTACTGCACAGGGTACTCAACTACAGTGATGTAATTGTCACAGGAAGGTGGTATTTAGAGGAGCTAATATCACATCACACTGAGAAACATGATTGGAAGCACAGAAGAAGTGAGACAAAGGAGACAAACCCACAAAAAGAAGCAATTTGTTGAAACAGGGGCTTTAGCATTGATGTTGGGTGCAGGAGACGGGAAAGATGATCAAAGCCCTTCGACAGATTTCCATCAGTAACAATATCAACAGCAACTAAGTTCTGGCTACACACAAAAGCAGAACTCCCTGCTGGCAGGATGGTCAGGCTGGCTCTGCTCCAAAGCCCATGCCTGATCAATATTCTCCCAGCAGATATTCCAGTTCTGTCTGCAAAGGGAAGCAGTGACCTCAACATGCCAACATGCATCTCTAGAAATAACTTCTACTCCATACACACAAAATAATGTCTTCTCCTCTTGTTCAAAAAAGAAAAGAGCAACTGCACCTCCATCTGCAAAAGGAAGTGTCAGAATGTTCCAGGCTATGATTCCAGCAAGGGAATGTTAATTAAACACAGACTATCCTGCAGTGCAGAATCAGATATTTTAGAAACCTTAAGATTAAAAGAGAACAAATGAGCCTTTAGAATCAGCTATTTGCTTAATTCCCATTTTCCTTCTCAGTCTGCTGTGGTACTACACTGCTAGGAATGACATTTTAAGTATCTAAATCTCACAAATTCCATTTTAGGAGTGAAGATGTTCCAAGTTCAACACTTCAGTGTCCAGCATTGCCACATCTGCACTTTGGTGTTTCATACTGAAATAATTTTCCTCCCAGGTCACCCTTTTGGTAACTCATCCTCAGTTTTCACACCATTATCTGTATTTTTCACTATTCATAGTCCTATAACATGACTCCTACGGTCCTACACAGCTGCACAGAGGAAGCTTCTGGTCCAAACCCAACGTTTCTACCTTTGGATCTGTTGTCAGCAGCTTGAATGCTTGGTACACTTGTGCTTCTTTCACACCTCCACCGAGATCCAAGAAGTTGGCTGGCTTCCCACCATTCAGGGATATGATATCACACGTTGCCATTGCAAGCCCAGCTCCATTGACTGTAATTGCAAACACCAAGTGCTTATTTTTCCCATAAAAGGACATCATATGATTTGTGAAAAGGCTTAAAATTTTTCAGCACAGCCATAACAAATAACATGGCTGAAAATGTTAGGTACCTATTTCTAAATATGTCAGTACCTATTCAAGGATACTCAATGCAACAAATAATTAAAAATCTGGTGCAAACACATCAACTCTTGGGTTTCTTTAGGATTTTGATGTGCACCTTCCTCCAAGCATGTATGAGGACTGGGATGGACACTGGGGGAAATGCAAAACCTGCTGATTGCATTAAAAATAAAGAGACATAAAACTTTTGGGAACAGTGATTGCATCATGAGACGTGAAGGACAAATTGACTCCTTAAGCTCCCCTCCCAATACTCTGATAGCCGTAGATGATGCTTTGTATTACTGTAACATGGACAATTCAGTTTTGGGGACAGATCTCAGACTCCCTTTTATTTTACATTTGCACCAGTCTAGAAGCATTCCCATGGGCAGGAAGATCCTCTAAGTGAGAATTTTGTGTGCCCAGTAAGTTGCTCCTGCTGGACAAAGGCTCCCCTGTCCCTTGGAATTCAACAAATACAACAAATACTAAAAAAATTCCATAGTGTTGCCAATTGTTGTTTGGGTTTTGGGGTCTTTTGGTTGGTTTTGTTTGTTTTGCTTTAAATCAAGATTAAAGTCTCACTGTGATTTATTGAATTAACTGCAACACATTGCTGGAATCTTCTAGATTAAAGTACATATCTGAGCAATATAAACGCATTTTCTCACCAAGCTGAGAAAAAATGTCTAATTCAATTAGATTAATAATAAAATGTGGTATTGGCTAAAAGACTTTCTACAAAACAAAAATTCTGTAGAGCACAGTTGACTTTTTTACTTATCTCTTCTAAAACAGCAGAGCAATTTCTGCTCTAAGGAACTTCAGGAAAATAAAAACCTGTCATTTTCCTTTTAATAGCCAAGCAGATTCTTCAGCAGCCTTCCTTAAAGAGAAATAGAGATCACTATTCAATTTTAAGTGGGAATGTCATGTTTATACACACATACTTTGGCAGTGTCTTAAGTACCACAGTCTCAATTTGAAAATCTTGATGACTTTTCTTGTTTTAATTACTGGAAAGATCAATTTCATGAGCTTTTTAAAAGTTCAGGCTTCTTCTTTAGCCTGACACCACTCATGTCCTGCCTGTCTGCTGTGGCCATCATCACAGTTACAACACAATTTTAGTTTCATTCCTGCAAGAACTTGGGGAAGGACAGACACCCTCAGCAAAACAGACTGAAACACCGTCAAGGGTGGACTGAATGTCAGAATGCAAACAAAGTTTATACACTGAACAAGTACGAATTTGTCTTCAAATGTCTTTTGGATGTATTTGTTCTTACCAAAGCAAGCAATGTTTCCATCCAGTCCTATGTATTTTAAGTCATATTTGGCAGCTTCATTCTCTATGGGCTCATTTTCAGACTTGTCATCCATGGCAAATATTTCTCTTTGTCTGAATTCTGCATTGTCATCAAAGTTTATCTTGGCATCAAAGCAAACAACTACAGGAGAAAATAAAACAAGGTGCAGGCATTTAGAGTTTACAGTCAGTCAGAGCTTCTGAAATATTATGGCTACTGCAGAAGGGAGGGGGAGAAGGTTTTGCTTTGGGAATGATGGAGCTGAAATTCATTGAGTCCAGCAGCAAAGGGCACGTTTCCCTTAAATTCTCTGCTGAGAACACATTATTTCATTAAAGATCTCAAACAACATGAAGCCAACATATGTTAAAAATGACCAAGAGGCTACTTCTAAATCAAGAAAGTTTAAAAAGAACTTCTCATCAATATCAACATTCACTAGGGTTGTAAAACGAAATCAAAATGTAGCTAAACCTGACTAGAATAGGTAATAGATAAAGTCTGGCTAGCAGCTGGAATATTCACATAAACACACCAGTAACAGAAATGCCTGTAGAGTGTTATTTGCCTATTTACTGACTCATTATTTCTATGGGTTTGCATAAGCAAACACCACATTATATTAAAATGTTGCAAGTAAGTGTAAGACTATATACTTATCATATCACTATTTAAGCAATTTCACTTGTACTATATCCAAATTAAAATTACTGAGTTAAGTATGATTGATTTGTCAAGGCCAACCAATCAGATTCAAGTGCCTTTAAATGCTGCATCCAAAAAAAACCCAATAGTTTTTTTATCTGCTGGGTTTTTATTCATTTGCCATTGAAACACATACATGGTACATGTGCACATGCTCATGAGCACTGTACACACCTGGAGGTCAATTGCAATTAAAAAGATAATTTTAGGCTTTCAAAGCATTTACACAAATATGAAAGTTGTAACTCTATGTCTTGATTTCCAATGAGTTTTCTTGTTTTGTTTTTTTTTTTTATGTTGATGTGATTTTGGCTTTTATTTTTTTAATATCTGACTTGTAACTGATAGCAGATTAAATGAAAACAGTATCAAAGTTCGCTTCAGTGACTGCAGTTTCAGAAAACTGTTCATGAGTGTGTATAACAAATGTCTTGGAAGAGTCTAGAGTAGATCTCACCTGGTCAACCATCGTGGGAATGTGCCAAAAGCAGAAATACCTGCAGTTCATGATATGCTTCTACTGTACTAGAGCTGCTTTAATTTTATTTTTTTTTAGCAATGAATTAAGACCATTTTTCTTCTTTAAAATTTCAGTTCCTTAAATTGCAAAAACAGCTCAAAGCTGGAGTACAACTGCAGTTTCAGAGCTCTGTTTACACACAAACATCCTCGATGTCACATTAATAGAAGCTCATTTCTACAGAACACTCATCTTTAACAAAGGCCATGCTGTACAAAGTAGCTGCAAAAACATGTATTAATATTTATCAAACCATTTTCACTATCAAAAGCACATTTGTACATGCATGATGGATTATACAAATCGATTTTTCTTCTAAACAAATATCAAAGAAAGCTCCAACAGTTATATTCATGAAGTACTTGTGTTATTATTGCTAGTGGTGTAGGATTTTTGTCATCTGCCAATTCAACAGTTTACACTGAAAGCAAACAAAATAAACAAAAAAACCAAAACCAAACCAAACAAAAATGGGCATAACAGGAGTCTGACCCACTATTGTTGACAAGGAATTTGCTACAAAATTAATACATAAAACAATGTATCTTCAAATGGAAATTCACACAAGTGAAAAACACAAAACACAGCAAGAAACAAATCCATCTTATCTATTACTTTGACAGGAATAATGGTCTTCATACAGAGACATTTTATCATTAGAAATAACTGCATTAAGCTACTCAAATGTTCTTCCATTTGTTTCATCTTTATTCTTCTTAAAGACACTTCAGATGGAGAAACTGTTAGCAAAAAAGGAATAAGCACAGGAAGACTCCTGTGCATGTCTGCTGATAGGATGGCTTTCACAGCTTGAAACCCACTCTGTTTCTGCTCCTCAGCTTCCTGGATGCAAAACACATACAGAAAAACCTCAGGGAAAAGAGCAGAAAAACTCCTACCATCCCTCAAATTAAGCCCTTCTCACTAAAATACGCACAGCCATTCCAGAAAAACCAACTTGGTATCTTATCCCAATAATTATTTCCACAGTGACACCTCATAGTGCTCCAGCAAGGATGCAAAGTTATTACCACTGTGGTTCTTTAGGACTTTAAAGGACCACATTTGGTTTCCTCTCACTTCCAACTCCTCTCCTTCATTTGTCCCTATTTGTGTCCCAATTTCCCCTCTTAGGTCTCCAGCACCTCAGTGATGCCTCTGTTGTGTTACTTGTCAGTGCTGCCTCTTCCATTCTCACTTCATCCTCAGTGTCCCCTCACCAACACCAAAGACACACTTAAAGGTCTTCTCTGCAGGATTACATGGCTGGGGGGATGTAGGGACTGAACTGGGGTCCTGTCCCTTGCTCTACCAAAATAACAGGACAGCAAAGTGCTTTTCTCCCAGTCACCTGAGCTAGTCTTGAGCCAGTGAGTGTGAACACCAGGACAGCCTGATCCTGGCACAAAGAGCTCACCTCGAGCTTGTTTCTCTGCCTGACTTTAGACAATTGTCATTGATGTCCCAGTTTCTGCCACCTGACCGAGCAGAAGGACTCCTGTTTGCCTTCCATACTGCCCTGAAGTGTTAAGGTACCTTAGTCCACTATTCTGCTACAAATGAACAAGTTTCTTTGCACCCAACCTCAGTAATTCTAGCAGCATTAACACAACCCATCCCCAAACAAAACCACTAAACAAAAAAATACCCAAACCCAAGAAACCCTCAACTTTGTACAAGAGCAGAAGAGCAGAAAATGCTGCTGTTTCTCACCAAGCAGAACGTGTAGAAGCCAATACTTCCAGTATTTGGATGAAACAACAAAAGGTACTGAAATATAAAATCTGCCATGGGAATATTTATGAATGTTGCTTAAATTACATTACAAAATGAAATTAATGCAAAACTGTTGCTACATCCTTCTATGCAATTTAATTTATAGTTTGCATAAATAAAGAACTATAATGCATTCATTTGTTTCCTTCAATTTCTTACCTTGCCCTTCTGGAGTTTCACCAAAGGGATTCACTTCAACCTGAGTGGCATCAATTTTCAAGAAAAGATTATACAGCTTCTTAATTTGATCTGCTGCCTAAATTTGATCAAACGATTCACAATTACCACACAGAAGAATAAAAGTAAATGTTTTCAAGGCAAAGGTAAACCTTTATGAATTATTTTTAATGCATTAAATTGTAAACTAGCTCTAGATAATTACTGCTTTTATTTCTGTTTTCTTAACCATATTTATAGTCTCTTAAATAGCTATAATGTAGCATTATTATACTGCATAACACTTAGGAAATGTGCATTTAAAGACTACATGAACTGGAGACCTTCTACAAAATAAACATTACAATTACTATGACAAGTTTAATTTGGTATGTGACTGTTGGGCACTAACAAAACGATGCATTCTCCAGTGTGCTGAGATCTGAGTTGAATTCATATTAATCAGTCTACATTCAGAAACCATAAAGCAGTATGTGCACATTAGTGACCTAGGGAAAAAAATACCTATTTCTCCCTCCTACATCAGTCTACAATGTTTTCTTGAAGGGCTTAAATCCAGAGCATGCTCGTTTACTTGTTGCTTGTTTCCTATCATCCCTCACCATCTATCTCAGTGCCCAGTTGTGTGGCCAAAACTGACAACCAACTGCCAAATCTTTTGTTCTTGTAACATTCTTCCACTAATAGAACAACTTGAACACAGCAACATGAGTGCACATAAAAAACCCCTTTGGTTCATTACACACTGACAACCTATTAGCTGAAATAAGTTTGCAGATGAAGTGCACTAATAAAGAACCACTCAAATTTGTCCCTTCATTACTGATCAGCTAACTGAAGTACACAAGCCAAAAATTTGGAACCTCTCCTAATAAGTGAATTAGAATAAAAAACCCAGAAGTCAGCTTTCTCCTACAGTGTCAGTCGTACGAAAGAAAAAATTACAACTGGAAAGACTCAAAACCAAACTCAGGTTTGCCCAGAGAGGTTGTGGACTCCCTTGTCCCTGTCAAGGCCAGACTGGATGGGGCTTTGAGCAACAGTCTAGTGGAAGGTGTCCCTGCCCATGGCAGGGGGGTTGGAAGAAAATGATCTTTAAGGTCTCTTCCAACCCAAACCATTCTGTGATTCTGTGATAAGAGACTTTGAAGAGTTGCAGTTGGGAAGCAGCACACAAATCGCTTAGGATGCCTTTCCTGCTCAAAATTTACCAGTGAAAGCATTCTCAGTGGTTTTGACTTAAAAAAAAAAAAATTGTCAGTTAGAAATGTGCAGCAGTTTCCTTGGCACAAACACTGGGATGGACACACTGCCCCAGTACCACACGGGTGAGGCTGTGTCAGCAGTGCCACTGGGGAGGAAGCTCCACCCTGCAACCCCCATTGACTCCGGGCAACCTGAAAAGCTGTTATTGCCACAGGAATCTGCTGTAATTGTACCAGACCACCAAAATCCCTTCACTTTTATTAAAGGCTGCTCCATCTTTCAGCACCTCTCTGAATCAGGCAGCTTAATGTCAACGCTTCTCTTTCTTAAGGTTTCTACAAGTGCTGAGCCTCTTCAAGGCAAAGCATAAAATCCCAACTCAGAACTAGTGAATATATAAGTAAATACTAGGATTTGTCTGAATAAAAGTTCTGTTCCTATGCCTCAGTAAATTCCTTTGAGTTAACAGCATGAGGAAAGAAATGCATTCCTGCAGCATTATTTAAATGTGTTGTTCAAAAGTCCATATATTGCTGTTAATTATTAAGTACCAGAACTCTTCAAGGGTTGAAAGGTTCTACATAATCATTCTTCCTCATTAGATATACAGCTAAATCTTCAAATGTGTGTTAATCAACCTAATGATTATGCATTTGTTAATTGCATGTTGGGATAGAAAATAATTAAAACTGCTGAATTAGAAATAAAGGAGTTCTAAAAAAATGACAGTTTGATACTGCAGAAACAAAAACACGCCAAAGTAGATTAAATGAGCTCTCTTCTCTGCAAAATGGTTCATGCAGACAAAAATATATATTAAATATATATATGTAGAAAAGAGATACTGAAAAGACAACAAGCTGGCAGCCTTTTGGTTTTGAGCTGAAGATTAAAAAAATATTTAAAAGGCTTCAGTTACACAGCCAGATACACTTTTACTTCTCTCCTTATAAAGGGCCTATTTTCAAAAAAAGCTCTACCCATGTCAGTCCCTGAGCTCCAATGGAATTGCAGTGAAAAGCAAAAGAATCCCACGTGGTGTAACAACCTGTTGTCATCGATTGCTTCAGATTAGGGACTCTCACCTCAAAACAATAAGATTCAAACTGCTAATGCCTGATGACAATTACATAGGTGCAATTTAGTATTTAGAATGTCAAAATGATCCTGATTTAATGGACACTTGGCCTTTCTTGCCCATTGGAAAGCATTTAATGCATAGCTGGACTTAAAAGTCCAGTCCAAAGCGAGGGAGTAGAGCCAACTTACCTGCTGTTGCAAAGGTCCTTGGAATCCCAAATTTTTGGCCATCTGCAAAGCCTGACGATCCTTTATGCCTTCAAAAATATCTATTTCCTCCTGCAACAATAACATGCATAAATATAACTAAACATTCCATCGGAACAGAGATTTAAAACTTCAAAAGGAAAACACTTAGTATACATTTGCAAATTAGTAATTAAGGCCTGGCTGCTTGCCAAGGCTCCCCGAGACTGAGGCTGTGGCAGCTGCCTACAGGGGATGTTATAATTACCACACCGACTATGAAACAGTCCTTCCAAAAAATATATATAATTCTTCAGGGTGGCACACTGACAAGACAACGTGACACAAGTTTTCACTTTTAATTACTGTACAGATGGCGTTGACGAATATTTAGTCTGTTAATTTTTATGACACGTTCTGGAATATTTTCAAGGCAATGAGTGTCACTGCCCAGTAACACTGCAAAGTTGATATAATTGTAAAACGCACATTAAATATTTTTACAATTTTTTGAATAATTACACTTGATTGTATCAATTCTTTTCTCAGCTGAATAGCTTGTCTATTCATTATCTTGCCACAGTAACATAACAAATACTTAAATGTAGTCATTGTTAAAAAAGTAATTACAACAGTTGTATTTCAGATGCAAAAGTCTTGCAGGTACAGAGAAATAATTAACAACTCTGTCAATTAGAGAAAAACAGCCACAGAAACAATAACTATATTGGCACCAGCCTACTTGTGAAAAAACTGTGCACCTTCCTGAGAGCAAAACTCACTCATAAAACATTTCAGATATAAAGTTTCACATGTTGCACAACAAACAGATTTAAGGTCTTTTTCTAATTGAGTTGGAGACACTAACACTAATAAAATCAGATGTTAAACATGCTTCATCTACTGGATAACAAGTTCGATTCTGTATTTGACGAAACACAGTTTTTATGGTTTTTACTGTCTTCATACATAGAAGGAACAAAAATGGAAAGAGAAAGAGGAAAAAATATTCTTTTGGATAACTGACATGGAACATTTTTAGGGTAAAACATCATTTCAGTACCTTAAAGATAAGTTCTGGGCTAGTTACTGCAACCTCTTCTATGTCCACACCACCCTGGGGACTGCCAACCATGACAGGTCCATTGCAGGCTCTGTCCATCAGAATTGCAAAGTACGTTTCCCTGGAAATATCCAGTGCTTCTGCAACCATCACCTACAAGTGAACAGAGGGAAGAAAAGAAAACATCAACACTGCTGCCAGGTCCTTCTGCATTGCCTTAAAACACAGCAGTTTGACACTTGCTATCCTGAAAAGAAACGTTTGTTCCACGGCTTTTACAAGGTTTTACAACCCAGACACCTTTTTCCCAAGAAATCCTCTCTCCCTAAATAAGACAGTCCTCTGGTGCTGCTGCTCTTGCTGGGGCATGCAGCAACCAGTGTGAACCTAACTGTTGGGGTTTTTCCAAGAAAAGAATCAGAGCTGCTGCTGAGTCCATAAGGGAGACACATTAAATTATGACATTACTCTGTATTACATTTTTATTCCCCAAAAGCACTTTAATGTGCTGCCTCGAGAAAAACTTGACTCACGAGGGACTCAGTTTGCAAATCCCATGGATGCAAGGGTGGCCACATTGGCTTTCAGCTTCACCTCACCAGTAGCACTGTTCCTCACCAGTAAATCCTCAGGCTTAAGTTTTCTCCCTCCTTCTGACAGAAGAACAACCAACTCTTAAAGCCCTGAATTCTTGCCCTAAGTATTTCCTAAGAAAATCGGTTTACAGATAATTCTGCCATCCAGCTTTTTTACTTTCAACTTAGAGAGTCAAGCAGATGTGTGTCCTTTAGATGTTGGCACAATCTAGAAACATAGAAATTTATTTTTCTAAACTGCTACCAGTTTCTATTTATTATATTTAAGCTAAAAAGCCCTTTTTTACCAGTATCTGACAGATACCTCAGCACACAGCAAAACAGATGATTCAAGTTCTATGTTTGGAATCTATAACTACTCACATTAAAATCTGGGGAAATTAGCCCATATAAAGCCTTTGCTAAAATTTTTCACTTCTCACAAAAAAATTACAAATTCAAAGTCCTTGCCATGTTAGTACTGCAATAACTATACCTTCCTCTTCACCTGAACTTTCAATTGTTTCAATAGTTTAACAACAGCCAATGAAGCAATATCAGAGATTAAGTAGTTATACACCTGGCCAAGGACTCAGAAACTATGTTTTGATATAAGAATACTAAATTTCCCCAGATATTCCTCATTTTAAGAAAAAATCTGCATATGATCATTATTAATTCTTCCTTGTGATCATAATAGGTGCCACAATCCCAGGTGCAAAGACTGTAGTTCTGCTCTGCTCTGTTTTGCTTTTTAACCTGAAAGTCAATCAACCACCTCTGCTTTAATTAGCATTACAGCTTCTGCTGATGATCATCAACAATACTCTTCCTTAACAGAGCTACAATTTCCCATCTCTCAATGGAACTGGCTGAAATCAGCAAAATCACTTCCCTAATATTAATACAATCAGGAAGGATTAAGTGGCAACATCTTTCCAACACGGTCTGTTTATGAAGTGACAGTTTTGAACAACAATTGCAGACAAAAATCATCACTGAATGAAACATCAGGTGAAATTCATTCTAACAGTCAGCAGATCTGAGACCTGCAGCCTTAAAACTCTGCCTGTTGTTCCATCAAATGAGTATTCCTGGGGTTTTCACATTTCAAGGCCTGTAAACAAGAAAGATGAACTGTACTTTCCCCCAAGTCGTTTTTTTGACATTCTATTCCAGAGCACATAAGAAAGAATGTACATACCTTCTGCCAGGCTGTGTTATTAGAGAACAGGGGGGAAAAGAAGTAAGTAGTAAGTAGGAGACAAGGAATTAAATAAAGCCCTCTGTGCTCAGAATGGAAGGAAAGATGAAATTTCTTTTTTTTTTTTTTTTTTTTTTGACTTGGAAGAAACTTGCTTTATAGTAATTTTGTTTCCTTCTACTTTTACCTCACTTTATTCACAGAACAGAGGGGGATGTAAAGGAATAGTTCAAATAAGCGACTGCTCAAAAGGAAACTAAAGAAAACTGGGGTGAAGGAGAGAACTAAGAATGCAGAAAACTACTGTTCTACTTAAAAGCATCTGCCTACTTTAGACTACTACAAAGGGATGCTAAAAGCCAACTTTAGAGACACAGCTTGGCTATTTGCCAAGATTTGTCAAATTAACAAGCAAAGACAGGGAAAGCATCCTTGATTTGCTACCATTTTTACCTGAATCCATGTTTTCACCTTCTCACACATCCTGCATCAATGCATCTGAAAAATGTGAGTCAGTTGCTTTAGACACAGGTCAAATAAAACCCAAGTGATCCTCCTGGGTCTTGTTGGAGCTGCTCAGATTCCCCAGAGCTCAGGATCAGGGCCAGACTTAGGATGGGAGCACACTCAGAGTCTTGAGGAATACATTTGTAGGCACAGCAGGTGGGACTTCCATTATTAAATCAGGTATCTTCAACTGCTACTTCCAACTGGATTGATTGTCCTCACTGTTGCTAATTAACCATGTCAACATTGTCAGATACTTCTCTGTCTTAATTTAAGAAACTATTGAGAATTTAATTTGTAGCAGGCAACCTTAGAGCAAAAATCGTCAGACTGTACAATATCTCTAATTTCTCCCAACAAAAAAAACCCTTTCCTTCAGCATCCTCCCAGTTTGCTGCAGAACAAAGTCAGGGAAATCGGTGTTCAAGGTCTTTAAATATTATTTAAGTCTACCCATCATTCACACAACAAAACTAATGCAAACACATTAATGAACAGTTAAGAATAATGAAATTGAATCTACAGACTGTTGATTCTTCTCACATTTTGTCTGTTTTGCTTTTGATAAAGAACGTGAAGCATCATTATCTGTTTGCCACATCACGTTTATATTTAAAATGTCTTGGGGGAAAAAATCAGTTTTCATTAAAACTTCTTGACAACTTCAAGCTTTCCTTCTCAATAACACATCATTACCTAAAAGTTTAAGTCACACATCTAATTCCAAAAGGGTAACTGTAACAGCTTTTTTTTTTTTTTTTTAATGCAGAATTAAATATGCAAAATGTTCATTCTGTTATTGCTTGGAGAGAAAACACAGGTAGCGAATTCTCAGGTTGTCATGATAAGAGAAGATTGTCTTCTCAGATAACCACGCTCTCCAAATTCCAAGCTGCCGTAAGAGGATTTTATGTAAACTCACAAAACAGCTTCCAAGTTATGAGGAATCTGAGGAGACTGCTATTTATTTGAGAAACATCAATCTGAAGAGGCACAAACACACTTTAAATTCTGTAGCAGGTGCACAAACTGAGAAAGCAAGCTGAAAACGCCATTTTCTGTTCCATAATTATTCTAATTGTAGAAAATTTCTATCTTTCATTCCTTCCTTACAAATACACGTAAAAGGTACGTGACTTTCACTCCCTTCCTTGACACTAGCTCATTGACTGCCTCACAGAAAGTGACATAATAACTATTTTCCTACTTAAAAACCCTTATTACCTAATTTTTTTTAAAAACATACGAGTGTTTTAAAACGCGCAGACTTTCCAGAACACCAAAAAGTTTAAACCCCACGAAACTTAAAAACATGCTTTTACTTTCCATTTTGAACAGCAATTTTCTTTAAGTACATGTACACACAAACTCTTACACACGCACACACAGAGCACATGCCCTGAAATAGAAACAAAAATGCCAGTTATTACTTCTCAAGTTCCCCCCTGCTCTTAGCAAACTCAGAGAGTCTGCCTGTCATTTTCTGTGCACAAAGTTCCCACTGCATTAAGTGATATCTTAGATGTAGCTAAACTTATATTTTTAATTGTATTACTGTAGTTTCTCCCTTGATTACAATTTCAGTATTCAACATGGTAGTCCTGATGCTACAAACCCGAATGCCTCTAACCCCTTTAATTACCTTGAAGATCTCTAAGTTAACTTTGTGAAAGATAAATGCTTTTAAAAGACATAATTTTGCTGGGAAATAGCTTTTTGAAGACCTAGGTGCATAATTTGAAATACACTTTCTTAGCTATCTAATAGGCATAACAGTGGGCAAACTGCTACATAGTGAACTAATTTAAAGCAGGATGTATGCTCTCACCACAAATTACCGAGTCAAGATCTCAACATCACAAATATAAAACATGCTATTTAAAAGTCACCATACTTTTGAAAGCCAACTCTACAATCAGAATGGAAGTCTATGTCAGTAGACAAGCAGCTTCTCCCAGCAAAAAGCATCACACTGATTTATCTCAGATCAGTATTAAAATACTTGCAAGCTGTGTCCTGAAAGGTTCCCATGCAACTCTACAGCAAAGGAACAAGGCTATGCACAGTCCTGTACCACCAAAATAAATCCAGCAGTGCAAACTTCACTGTCAGCTTCACCTATGCCCCAGCTGCTTCCTGTTGACCATTGTTTATTCATACAAACAATGTGTGGATGGGGAGGGAAGGAATCACAAGTTAAATCTTCTATAGCTGCTCTATGCAAGTGATCTTTATACAAATCTTTGAATAATCCATGTAAAAAAACCCCAACACCCACACCCCTTCTTTCATTTCTATCCACTTGAAAGAAAATCAGAAGTTTCTTTTTCAGAGCTGACTCTGTATCTGATGCTTGCACTCTGGCAAAAGAGGAGAATTTCTGTACTGATGCATTCAAGACAGGTCGACTGGGGAAAAGAATAAAACCTAAGAATTTATAAAAGAAAGCTGCTTTTACAATACTAATTTTTCCAGAGTGCCTAACTATGGGAAAGGTATATCCTTTCTTACACCCTTAGTATTATCAGGATCTCCAATAGGAATGCCTTAATGGTAATACTGCTCCTCCTTTTGAATATGTAGCATTTCTTTTTAACAGCAACTCTGAGGAGTGAGAGTAGTGTGCTCTCCTTGCTCCCCAAGAGAAGAACTGCCTGAACACCTTCCTCCAGCCCTCATTAGACAGGATGTCTCCAGAAAGGTGCTCCCTTTCTATGCTGATACACCAAGCTGTTCACAGGATATGAAATGTGAACTGCAGTTCCTTTCAGTTCATGCCAAATTATTTTCTGGTATCAGGTACACAAACCTACATGAGGATTCCTGCTCAGTAAAACAAAGCAAGAGATGAACACACATATATAGCAGAGAGCCAATGGCTAGGATTCCCTGACTGATGGAATTTAAATAATGTGAAGGAGAATCTTGCTGAAGGGCTATCTGGGCTTCTCCTCTTTAGGCCAATACAGAGAAATTCATTTACACTGAAGTGAACCTTGGCACCATCATAGGAAGATGAAATCTCACACATTTGCTGAACCCCATTTTATTCTGTATCTAAAACAAATAGGAAGACATTTTTTAAAATCTGAGATCTCTTCTCATGCAAACCCTTCAGTATTTAAAGGGGGCTTGCAAGACACATGGGGATGAAGGTTTCAGTAGGGCCTGCTGCAATAGGTCAAGATGGTTTTAAACTAAAAGAAGGTAGTTTTTTTACAATGAAGGTGGTGGGGCATTGGCACAGAGCCCAGTGGTAAATGCTCCATCCCTGGAAACCTTCAAGGCCAGGTTGGATGGGACTCTGAGCAACCTGATCTAGTTGAGGATGCCCCTGCTCATTGCAGGGGGGTTGGACCAGATGAACTTCAAAGATCCCTTCCAACCCAAACCACTCTTTTATTCTGGGAAAGTCACCTATCACTTTACTAACAGTTTCCCAGAGCTGAGGGTGCATGAAATACAGACAATATTACTACTAGAGGTAATCATGGATATATTACTTCTGTAAGCAGAATGTCAATAAGCATGTACAGTTAATGCAAAGTGCAGTTATTTTAGTGTTCAGTATGTTTTTGATGAAGGATGAGCCTATGACACAGGATTCTCTTCGACATAGGCAGCAGAAATTTATATATTTTTCCACCACTAGGTATGCCAAAATTGATAAACAAAATGCATACACACAGAGAAAGAAAAAGTAACATTTTCCTTTTTTCACCAATTAGATGCAATAAATCAGGCATTGGAAAAGGAATGAAAAATCCCACAAAAAACCCTCCATCATACACCTCAGCTTATTAATGCAAAATTGTACCTGAACACAGTTTTCAACTTTCAAGAGGCCAAAATCTTACCTTTTTAACTGTCACCCCATCCTTTGGAGTTTGTTTTGTTGACAGATTGTACCCGATCATCTGTTTAGCAAGCTGTTCAACAGTCTTAGGGCTATAAACAAAGGAAAAATGTTAGTTTATTGGAAGATACTACAAGAAACAGTCCACAGCTATTGCAAAGAGTTTAAATATTATAGGAAAAGCAATTTATTTATGCTTTTTCAATTTTAAAGACTTACTCTTTAGTTAGATGAACTCCTCCTTTCAATCCACTATTGAAAATACCTTTTCCTCTCCCTCCAGCCAGAATCTGTGCCTTCAGAACGATTTCCTTTGCCTCTGTAAAAGAAAAGCACATTTCTATTCTATAGTGTGCCATTTATTGAGCTTATTAACCCAAGTTTAAAAAGCACTTCCAGGTTGGATTATTTTAAAATAACATGAGGTTGTTCATGAATAGTTAGCAATAAATCAAGTGTCAATTCAGCATTTTTATAAAGCAACCTTGCAAAAAAAGAATTGCTCAAGGAAGTTAAAGAATGAATACACATTGCTTATTAAATGGATAAATATGCCATTCTATGGATCAGAACCATGCTGATAATGCTACATGGCCTGCACAACAAACCATAACCTGCACAGTTCAACGAATTATATTCTGGCATGGTTTCTAAAACAGGAATCAGATCATATATTGTCTTGAATACACAATAAATGAATGCTCATCAAGGAAAATAAACCTCATTCCTTGCTCTGAACACCTGGAAATGTATGGATGTGGTCCTAAAAGGAGAAATCACTTCATCTGTTCCTGAGGCATCACTTGAGTCTTTGGCAATTTGAGTACAACAGTACCTTAGTAACGAGAAAGTGCAGCGAGACACAGTGACAAAAGCGATTGCACCAAGTCCCACATTCCACAGAGAAGCCATCCTGACATCCCTACAGAGTAAAACCAGGGGAGAAGGAGGAAAGAAAACAAACCACCAAAGAAACCCGTCGCTCATGATCTCTGCAGCTCCAGGGATCACAGCAGCTTCTTGGACCGTGAACACCTGCCAGGTGCCTGTAAGGTGTTTATTAACACCCAGGGCTGCCACTTGGCACATTTATCATAATACTGCCAAGTTCTCTGCAAAGTCTGAGATCCCAATATTAACATATCATTAAGTGTGCCTAGAAAAGGCCAACGTTGTTACCCTCTTCTGGAGTCTGTGGAAATCTCTGATTTCAGTGATGTTTAGATTAGGTCACACCTTGAATCGTAATATTCTATTCAAGTATGAAGAAAACATGAGAATTTACTGTTAATTTTACAAATTTACTGTTTATTCAGCAAAGAGGATAAAGATATTTTAATTCAAACAAACCCAGGCTTACCAGGTTGTAAGAACATTTTACAGATTATTAAATCTAAGTTGAGAGGTGCAGCAATTTTTTGGTGCAGACCAGCTCTGACACAGCATCATTTCAAAGTTCCTGTATAATAAATTTCAGCAGCTAGGAAGAAAGTTGGATCTTAGGATAGAATAAATATTATCAAACAAACATTCTATTTCCTGCATTAAGACAGGAATGATTTTTTAACATAGGTATTGTACTTTAACACATTTATTATTATCATTATCATGATCATCATTATTAACAAAAGAGGTATTGTTCTAAAAGGTACCTGATTTCCAGGCTTCTCAAGGGTAGAATCCCTCCACATGTTTATCCATTCAGGAACATTTGACATATATCACTGTGAACCTTAAAAGCACTCTCCTTGAAAATACTTCATGTATTCCAATATATTCATGTTCTGGGCTCCCTATTACTCATGCCACTGCAGGGCAGATAACAAGGAAATTTAAATGCAACAAAAAGTTTTATATCAAGTGTTTCTGATGCACACGAATTATTAAGATGAATTAAAACTATAAATCACTTTCCAACCTGCAGAAGCAAACTCTGGAATCAAAATAGCTGCTGTGCTAAAAAAGAATCTAATATAGTATTGTAAACAGATGCTGCAAGCATTTAATTAGATCAGTTTTAGCTGCCAACCACCTCGACAATGTGAGCTTTGATTGTCAGTGATAGGTGGTATCAGTTCTGGGAGTGATCATCACCCTCATTCCCAATCAACATGCTCTATGAGCACCGATTATCTCCATTGAAATCCAACAAATGAAGTCAGAGAAAGGAATTAATGTGCACATCTTTGTAATCCACTAGAGGACTATCAAGGCAATACAATAATTTCAGGAAAACAACCCTCAAACCCGTAAACAAACGGCTTAGAAAGTGAGTATAACCACGTAAAGATTAGATCTGAAGAACTAATCAATGCAGCAGCTCAGCAGAGCAAGTACAGCAGGTCCTTTGTGCCCTGCAGGAAACCAACAGGAAGCAATTTAATTCCATAATTATTTCCCCAAACTCTATAAAATGAAGTAAAGCAACCAGGTCTTATTTTACGGTAACTAGGCTTGATCATTCAGCACTTTCCAAGCTGATTCACTACTGAACATCACCATCTTATTTCAAGAGCTGATTTCTAGAAATGCTCACACCAAGTTTTTGTGTTACATCCTGCCGGAATTCCCAAATTAAGTTAGAAAGACTATCCCAAAAGAAAAATGTGAGTTCAACTGGAATATCTGAAGTAATTCACCTTCACTTTCAGATTTGATACAAATAAATAAATAAAAAATAACCTAAAAAAAGGTACCCAAAGTCAGTATTGAAGTCATTAAAACCAGAAAGGTGTAACTAATTTCCATCAACACCCTTCCAAACTGTTGTAGTAACACTGGAGAAATGTTTGAGCAGGACTTGATAGTTACAAATACAGGATTTGAAGACAACCAAGCACAAGCAACATTTCTTTACACCACTATAAAATACAGTGCAATGTTTTCAACAGCTTTTGGTCACTGAGGCTTCAACCAACTTCTGTGCATGTACACTGACTGACCAGCCTTGTGTAAATTAAAAAACAACCTCCCCAAAATAATAAACCAGCCTGCTCCTTAAGTGTGCATATACTTTTTTTGTCATCACAGATTTAAAATTCTTTTTATCATGGAAAACAATACAAAAACCCAACTGCTTTCAAGTGTCACTAATTTAGCAGCAAATAGCCACAAACTGTTCCATGCAGATTAATGACACATTGCTGGTAACAGCATGTGTTCTTAACTAATTATAACTTGAATATATTAATATCTCAGACTGAACAGTTTATTCAGTTCAACAGTTTGTAATATTGGCTCTTGGATTTGTCTGGTTTACGTTATTCTACAGAAAAAGAGAGATGTGCAGGGGTGGTGCTCAGGGACAGGGTTTAGTGCTGGACCTGGTGCTGTGAGCTTAATGGCTGGACTCAGTGATCTTACAGATCTTTTCCAAGCAAAGTCAATCAATGATTTGATGATTTCTTAAGAGTCCTTTACAAAAAATGGAAGAAAAATACAGTGGTCCCTAACCCAGATGCCAATAAATTAGCAAGACCTTTACTCCTCAGAAGAATCCTCAGAATTTAAAATTTCACAACTTTACCTGGCTCTCCAGTTTTAAAAATATTTAATCCAACCACATAGGGAAAAAGCCTTCAGTACTTATTTTCTGTAACAAATTCAGATGTTTCAAGAGGACAGAGTGGAACATTGAGGGGCAAGCAGCCTCTACAGTGCATCCAACAAGACCTCTCCTTCCCTCAGTCAGTGCTGTGAATACAAACGGCAGTGATACTCCTTGCAATTGGAATAAGCTCAGTGCTATAATGAAAGCCTATTTAAAATCAATAAAATCAGTCCTGCTTTTGGGAGCTATGATTACTTTGGTCCACTGGTACTGCTTGCAGCAAAAATGAACAGCTTGTTCTCAGCCCACTGCTGTGTATATTTAACTACTGAATTCTTGATTGTGAAACAATATAGTGAGAAGCAGAGTTCTGCCAGTTATATGCTATGCTAATTTATTACCTGTGAACAACTTTCCATTATTATTGATACGACTGTGTGACTGCAAATTAGGCGTGTTAACAATTACATTAAAATGTGCTGTAGCTTATCAAAAATAAACTGCTGTAAAGAACAGACCATGTAGGACTGCACAGCAATGGGTCTCATGCTCGCCTGTTTATGAACAAAAGGTTTTCTACCAGAGAGAGCTCAGGACTACTCTGACAAGGCATCCCACACCACAGAATTAGAGCTTGGGACAAAGGCAGGAGGTCTCACACGAATTCCTAATCACATTTCTGTCTCACCACGAGACTTTCGGCAGTTCGGCTTCCCTGTCTGCAGGGGCTCTGTGTAAATTAATTAGTGTCTGCACCTTCTTTAAAAATGCAGAAGCTGTTTCAGTATTACATTAGTGTATTTTTACCCCAGTGTAAGGCAACTGAGCACAGAAGGGCTGACTCCAAACCGTGGCAGCAGCAGCCAAGTGTCCCTGGAAAATGCCCTGATCTCTCTTGGAATGAGCTCAGCACACGTTGCAAAGGAGACGAGAGCAACCCACTGCCATGGGAGCAGCACAGTGAAGACAAACTGAGGACATGTCAAACCAAGGTTTTACAGAAGCTCTGTCTCCTTACTGACCCAAACACTGATTTTATAAACACACAAGAGCTGTTTCCACGAAGGCAGATGGGGTTAACCAGACTCCTCCATCCATCCTTCAGGATGCACAAAGGACCCCAGCCCACAGTGGCCAGAAAAACGGTCACTTGTTTTTAAGAACTTTGCTGGTCTCCCTTCTTTAGGTAAAGCCATTAAGTTGTGCTTGACAAGCAGAATTCTTGGAGTGCTTCCCCCTTCCCAAATCCTGAAAGAGCTGAATGAGGTACATGAATCTGCAAACAGCTCCAAACTCTCCACCTCTACAAAGAGGCAGAGGCCAACCTGAAGATGAATTTACCTGGTAAGAACGTTCTGAGGGACACAAATCCCTGTTTTGTTTGGACATGTGCAACTTCAAGCTTTGCTTTGGCCAGTAAAGTTTTAGTCCATATCTACTTCACGGTTGTCTAGAATACTAATCCATGAAGGACTGGCTGGGATCCTCTGGATGACCAATTCCCTCTCTGTATATGCTGAACACTGATTTTCTAAAACACAGCAGTAAGTTCAGTGCTTCCTTTCCCAAAGCAAGGGATCTTCCTCCATTCTGCTTGACAATTTTGCTTTCGTAACATGAAAGGGTTGAGGAGAACAGGGTAGACATTTTCTGACAGCAATTATACTTCATTCTGGAGAGCACAAGAACTATAAAGATACCAATAAATCCCAGAACACCTACATGCTGTTCCTACTTCACTTCCCTCACCACTGTTGATGTAAACCCACCAAAGCTCAAGTGTCCTGTAAGGGTTCTAGATAACCTCTTAAAACTGCACCTCTGCAGCTTAGAGCCGTTCTTCCAAAACAAAGGGTTCCTCTTAAAGGCCCTGAAAGGGTCCACTTTGGGTTGGTTTGGGGTTTTATTACCTACCTCTAGCTGATCCAACAATAAGAAAATCACTTTTTGGGGTTTTAGCTGTCCTTTTCTATTACTGTTGCTTGCTTCATTCTTGTTTTAATGCCACCCCTACCATCTGAGTTCCCAGCTTCCCTTTGGGAAAGACTGGCTACAATTAATTTTCCAAATTTCAGCCACCCTGTTACACTGCTCAGGCAAGATCCTGTCAGGTGCTTATTACTTTTAAACAATAGTCCTGTCCAGAGACACTTTGGGTCACTTACTTCAGCAAGGCAAGGAGGGAGAACAAAAGCTATAAACAAGATCATAAAAAACATAATACAATAATACAAAAAGTGTAATAAAGTCTAATTCCCAAACTGAACCCTGAATCTTAAACTTGCAGTAATAACTTTTCACCTCTGGGTCTCTTTACACCAACTTGCTCTGAAATCTGAGACAGCTTTTCCCTAGGAGCAAGTATTGCTACCACTTCCACTGCTCCTCATCTTCTGAGACCTCCAGGGATGCAGCATCTGAGACAGTTCCCAGGCTCTGCCAAGTGAGCAGATTGAGATGAAAAAGAAGCTGTCCACAAGATACCTCCCACACCTACAAAACTATTGTTGTGCTGAAAGACCTTTAGAGTGAAGATAAACAATTGATTTTTCCCCCCATTTAATTTTAATTTAAACTCTCTTCCTCTGTTATTTTCATCCTTCTGCTCCATAACACCAAAAAGAATTATGTTCTTACACGCCCAGTTTCTACAACCTTTGGTTGGCAGACTAGTTTAGAAATAAAGTTAAATAAATCATCCTTTTTATACCTCCATACTTTTGAATATATTGTATATTTATTGCTAGATTATAAGCCTCATTAAAATCTATAATGATAAATTAGTCAGCCTCTTGATTCTGTCACTGCTGTTATTAATTGCTTTCATAACCATTACTACACACTTCACCGGTGATAAAAATTTTAAAGCTAGATAAAATCAGCTAAGCTAAAGCTCACTCTCAATATTGCACTCTTAAACCTTCTCAGAGTAAAAGCAATCAAGTATTCACACATCCTACATTTAAGTTAAACCTGATAAATTACTTATACAGCAAAGGGAGCCTCACCAGATCCAGCAGCACCACTAAAATGCATGGAAAAATATGCACATTAAGGCAGGGATCCAAAAAAACCAGTTCTCACACTAAAACTGCTCATTGTATGTGCTTGTTTAAAACTCCACGGGATATCTTATTTCTGATGTTTTTCAGCCTTTAACAGCTTCTTTTTTCAACCTAAGCTGTCATTATTTTTTACATAAATTTCCTCTGTAATAGACAAAGAGTTTAGAAAAATGAATATTTTCACATTTGCTTACAAACTCGAGAGCAGACATGGTTTGAAACTCAATCAGAGGAAGAATAAATTCTTCATTTGGTGGAAGAGCACTGAAGGTGACTGACAACAGAGCAAGAGCTCTTCCTACCAGCTTTCAGGCAACATCCACTCTCTGGGCAAAACAGAGAAAGCCATTTCTGTAACCTGCAGTGTCACCCCATCATCCTGCCCTAGGGGGGCAGTAAATACTGAACAAAAGGGGAAAATCCATGCAAACTGATCCAGGGTTCTTCCATCATTCTACCCACCAGGTCCATCGTTGCTGCTTTCAGACTTCAAAATATTCTTTATATTGTGCCCAAGTGAATATTATTTCTCTCCTCTTCTGATGATTTCACTTTAAGAGACTGCAAAACCAAGCAAAGACTTTTCCTTCTGTATTAGTTGCAAGCCCTGTGACCTGATGACACCACCATGGAAGCTCTTCCATGTGCAGAGCATCCTCAGGATACTCTGTAAGCACTGAGAAGTCTGGGCATGCAAAATCCTGTGCTTTAGCAGACCTGTTTTCCTTATAAATATTAAATACATGAATAAATCACAAGATTTACTTTCTAAAACTACTGTCATTCAAAAATGTGACAACTTTACCAGATTTTTAACAAGACATTTCTCTCTACCCTTCCCTTTTCCTTAAACTACAAAAAAATCCACAAACCCACCAAAAAAACCCCCAAAGTGAAATGAATACACTCGCAGTTTTCTTTGCATCTTTACCTTTTAAAGCTTTCAGGGATTTCAGGTTTTCCTTGCCAAAATACCGTGCAAACATTTCCCCATTTCCCCCCCGCCCCCAGTAAAACATATTTTAAAGTTAGCAGACTCAGGCAGTTCAACTGTGTCCTAAATTCTTGACTGAATACCACAGCACAACTTGTTTTAATACAATTCAGGGAACGGGCTTTAAGCAATCTGTAGTGTTGAAGTCAAGCAGCCATTAGGAACAAACACTGTTCTCGCTCCTCGCTGCAACAATACACACACCTGCTTTCCTGGAACACGCTCAAAATTTCATTCTTTCTGATTACATGTAAGGCACAAAAGACACAAAAGCCTTCTCTGACTCATTCTAATTCTTTTATCCATTATTGAGCTGCAGAGATGATTTTGAAAAAAAATTGTACGTAGCATAGAATATATAAAAAGTGAGAAAGCATAAAGGAGTTGTTGTAGTTGAAGATATTCTCAAAAATGGAGCATGAAATAAGAAACCAGGGAATTCACATGGTAAAAAAGTTAATATGAATCACAGAATGGTTTGAGGTGGAAGGGACCTTAAAGATTATCTCATTTCAACACCCTGCCACAGGCAGGGACACCTTCCAGTGGAGCAGGTTGCTCCAAGCCCCATCCAATCTGACTTTCAGCACTTCCAGGGATGGGGCAGCCACAGCTTCTCTGGGCAATCAGTGCCAGGGCCTCTCCACCCTCACAGTAAAGAATGTTCTCCTAATATAAAAATCTAAACCTACTCCCTTTCATAAATGAAAACATGCAGAGGATAAAGACAACTGCAACATTACCACCACTGCTTAAAAACAATTACCAAATTAGTAATGTAAAGTGAATGCTGATCAAGGACAGACTTGATAATTATTCCTTATAAACAGGCCTGCTATGCCCAGTAAGATCCTAAAAAAATAAGCATTAAAAGGGAGGGCAAAGCTGAAAGAACTGTGGAGGACAGCACAGAGAGCAGGCTGGGCAACCAACAGCCTTCAAAAGCACGAGAAAGAGGCCACGTGCTCAGAGGGAGGCATCTGAAAGCAGAGAGGCTTCAGACCCACCTTCTGCAAGTTTGTCAATACTAGGCCAGGACCAAGTCCCTTCTCTTGTTGCCTCTTAAATGCTGGGACAAAGTGACCTGACAGGTGATTGTGTGTGTACACTGCCCAGCCTTGAGGGACCTCCCTGCTTCGACATCACACTGGTCATTTCTCCTCTTCACAATAATTCACAGTGACACAATACTGATGCTTTCACCAAACAGGTAGTTATCTGCTTAATTTCAAGCACACACTAAAGCCAGCTTGGCATTTGGGTGCTTGCATAAAAATTTCCCTTCGAAACATTTCATGAAGAATTTCTTAATGAAGCTCCAAACCTAAATCTCTTCTAGAGTCTGCATTTTTACCCAAAAAAATCATTTTAGCTGAAAATGTACATTTTAAGAAAAATTAACATCTTCCTCCCAGAGACAGTCCCAGCTCTTAGTCTTGTATACCTTGGTTTTTGTTTCATTGTGCAGGGCTGCATTAAATGCCACACAATGAACATAAATAAATCAATCCACACCCAAAACTAGAAACATGCAAAAGAATAGAAAATCTGGCAGTATTTTGATCTGATTCAAGCCCAGTACTACTGAAATGCCCTGAAGTAGCCTGATTCATTATCCAGCTCATTCAGGGAATTAAGTACAAAGTTTTCAATGTATTGCTGAAATAATTTATTGAGCCTCTGAAGAGAATCGTGCTAGACTGGTCATTATCTGGGAAACATCTGGATGGGAAAGTGATCACATAGAAGAATTTATGTCTGCCTCAGTAGTGCTGAAGACAGAAAGGTGGAAAGTATTACTTTGGAGCTGTTATTCTATGCACGCCCTTGATTCCTGTCCCTCATTTTGGAGCAAGACACTGATTTGTTATCCTCTGCCAAAACCAAACCAAAACACCCCACTTCCCCCTCCCCACAACCAGTGATCAACAACAACCAACCCCCCTCACCCTTCTGCACACTTACAGATAGAAATTACATACTTAAAATAGGACATTTCTAAGGTTCCAGTATTTACCTCTGAAATGTAGTCTCATTTACTGAGGTATTTTCTATCTGAAGAAGAAAATCAGACACCATAACGAAAATAAACACTACCTCAATTTAAAGAAACAATCTTTTTCCAGCATGGCTTCTCACAGACACCTGAGAGCAGGTGTAAAAGCCAGATGAAGAAGTAAAATCCAGTAACTGAGATAGTGGGCTGAGGGACTGCACAAGGCTATGTGACATTTAAGTTCTTTTGCAGTTATAAGTGGGACTTAAATGTTGAACAGGTTTGGCTCTGGGCATCTGGAGCAGCAAAGAATTTTACCCAGAGTGAAAAGAAAAACCAAGAAAGATGAAACTATCAGAATTGGTTCTAATGTTTCATTCCTATCAAGTGGAGGTTAACTAATTGGAGACTCTGGGCAAAAGCCCTTTCATTTCCAGAGCTACAGATCCAGAAAACAGAGTTATCCAAGTTTGAAAAAGACAGAGAAAGCTCAGCACATAAACGTTTAAAGAATGCAAGAGACAATGGAATACAAAAAGAAATTGAGAATATCTATTTAAAACATAGATATATAAATTAAATATATATTTTAAAAATCTACAGAAATGCTGCAACCAGAATAATCACCATATTTATTCCTGGAAATATTTTCCTGCACAGTTTGCTTTAAATCCTTCTAAGGATTACTCATTTTAGATTACATGATATCTTGCTTTTTATTTCATAAGAAAACCCTACTGCATTAGGAAGGATAAAAAGAAATATTTTAGTCCTCTGGCAGTCGGTAAATATGAACTACTGTAAGCACAACTGTTTATAACCTGATGTCAGATAACACCAGTAACCACTAAGTTCAATTAACAAGAGAGAGGATGCACTACCATCCTCTTGTTTTTGTTTATTCATCACATATGTGAAACAGAAGCAATTGCCAAAATAATCTAATACTGGAAAAAGGTTAAGAGATCCATTATAAGGATCTATTAATATCTAATTCAATATTTCAGACTTAACTACTCCATAAGAAGCCCATCTCACTGATCAGTGATACACTGGTGAATTTGGATTCAATGTCCAAAAAAACTTTACTTTGTTTAGAATACAGTTTCAGATCTATATCCCCTGAACAATGTTCTTTTTACAGCTTCACCTTACCCAACCTATACAATTCCTTCACACACATCTTGCACACCGAGACCTTTTCAAAAATGTTGGAGAAAGACAATTTAGGGAATGTTCCAGATAAGGGAGGAAGAAGGAAAAAAAAAAAAAAAGAAGTCCTGCTGTGCTTTTCATAGTTTGGCCATTCTCACAGTCTTTTATCTTGGTGATTCCCTCTTTTTAGCACCGTTGCATTAAAAGTCTTCAATTCTGAATATTTGCTGGAAGCAAGAGAATGCAAACTTTACAGATTCAGCTCTGAAGACTCACTGCACATTAGGAGAGGCTGACAGAAAAAAAAAAAATAAAAAAGAAAAAAAGAGGTTTGAATTGTTCCCATGGGTTATTAACAAAGGCCACAAGGAAAACAGAACTTGGAACAACTTAGTTGGGAGGACCAAACAAGCTTCTACTTGAAAGATGAAAATAAAAAATGGGACAGGAGATTTTTATCCTGAAATGAACCTTTAATTCATGAACCTAGAAAGAAATATTAATGATTTGGATCACACAGTAAAGGAACTGTCAAAATACACGTTGCACCCTTGATTTTACCCAGTAGCTTGTTAGCTGAACCATTCATGGCCATGCCCAGTACCAACATATGCAGCTCCTCTTCTTGGCTCAGCCTCTCTCTGCCACTTCATTTTCTCTGTGGGTTTATAAGGAGTTGCTTGTTATTATGTGCAGCTACAACATATTCTATATGAGGACCCTGGACAAGCTGTTAGTTCCATTAACTTAATAATAGATTTCTGAGTGTGATTTCCTATAATTTAATTTTCCTCATTCCATGAGAAGCCAAAATTGCAAACAGCCATATGGTGCTTCATAAATAACAATTAAAAGTTATTTTCTGATATTCAGGCACTAAAAAAAAAAAACCCATAAAAATACATATGGTTGGAATTTTATATAGGAAATTAAACTTTGGAATGGCTACATATGTCCAGGATGCTTCAAACACTTCCTCAGCCTTTTCCCTATTCACACATTTCTGGTCCATGCCAGGCCCTGGATGTTACAATTAATCAGTGTTTGCCCCAAGGACCACAATTAAGGTTTTCCTTCTAGAAGTGGAGCTTCAGAACAACAGCTTAGATGAAGATCTGTGTAACACAAGCTGTGTTGTGATTCTGATACTCTTCCCATTCACCTACTCCGTGGATTTGCTTAGGGGTTGGTTCCTGGCCAGCCATAAGGACCTGCCAGAGCTCAGTCAGTCAGAGAAATGATGTCCATGGTTGGAGACTGGACTGGGAGCTTGTCAGCTCACTACAGGACCTCATCATTTCACAGGGACTAAGAGTTCACCCTGCCCAGCACAGCAGCTGAGAAACCAGCCTAGTCCAAATCACTGAAAATTAAGCTGCTGCTCTAAATGACCCTGTAAGAGCCACCTTCTTCCTGCCTGCCCTTTGCTACATCTTGTGTACGTGCTGATTGTCCAGCAGTTCAGTCTGAGAGTCCTGTCTGAGTACCTAAAGCTACATCAACTCTTAAAGTCTTTTACTGTAAATGGAGATAAAAAGGCTACCTGCGTCATCAGAATTATTTTCTTTTTGGGATGAACACACGTAAGGGCAGAATGGAAGCACCTGGGATAAGTGCTTTTACAGCTATCTGCTTCTGCAAGTCAAACTGATGGGTAGAGGTTGGGATATATCTATACCCATAAATATATATACCAGTTGGTGTAATCAAAGCACACATGCACATCAGGGTGGGTGCAGAACAGGCCTCCACAGATGCTTCCTCTGCAGAAAAGAGCTGCAACCCTTTAGCAGGATGCACCACCCCAACGAGTCATAATCATTTGCCCATTTTGCCTTTTAGAACTGCGATGAAAAGTTCTCTGGGTATTTAAACTAAAATACCACATTTTGCTAGAGATAACAGATAATACAGTCTGAAAGAAGACAATTTCCTAAGTAAGTTGCACACTTAAATGCACGTTTTTCTCAATTAACAGGGGACAGATTTAAGTACTTCCTGAAGATCTTTTCTTAAGAGGCCTGTAACTAATTAGCTGATTAAGGTGATATGAAGAAACAACTGTGTTTTATATCTCCAATTGTAGCTGCCCAATAAAACCATGGGAAAGTGTGCATCCTACAAGGTAATTTTAATACTTGAATTTATGAACCAGTTCACCTTGGATGTTCATCTCTGCACCGTTCTCATAACAGTAATGAGTTATCTGGCTGGGGACAGAGGGAAGAGAATTCAAATCCTGTGTTGTTGGCCTAAGGGCAAAACCAGAATCAGTAATACTCTTTTTGGTTGATAATACAGTCCCAAGCATAAAAAAGTAATACAATCCCAGTGACTGAGTTTTAAAAATTCTAAAATTAAAGAATGGTTCTACTTTAGAAAACCTGAATATTAACTAAAAGGAGGTTAAAGGTTACTCTTTGAGCACTGATGACATTATAAGCCTCACTGATGTTTTAACTCCCAACAAATACTGGAAAACAGCATTTTGCCTCAGTGCTACAAAAACATTATATTTTGGTGTAGAGTCATTTATTATAAAGCGACAATTCCAAGAGCAATCACTGATTTCATTTAAATAAGGATATTGCAGTAATTATCAATCATACTCACAGTTTTCCCATTTTTTCCCCCAAGAAACATTACCTTTAGCACGTGTCCTAAACCTGGATGTATCCAAACCATTCCTTATTTCCTTTTGGGGCACTTTTTTTTTTTTTTTTAAACACTATTTTTTCTTCATTGTCTATACACATTCCTTTGTTCCTCAAGGAAAGACTTTTTCAAATTCATCACCAAAGTAGCTGTTCTGATATTAATAGATTTTTCTTCAAAGCAAATCAGATGAGAAGCCTCTGGAAAAGAGTTTTAAAGCCAAACATTCTGGATACACGAGAAATGAAATCTGATAACAGACATAATAACTTTGACTTTATTACCACTGATTTGAAACTGAACATAGAAAACCATGTCTGTCCTTTCAATTGACTAACACCAAACTGCTTTTCTGACATTACCTCAGCTGAATTTTGCAGAACCAAGTCCACATTTATTAAAGGAATTTCAATGCTGCAGCAACTAAACTGAAGGCAGGTCCTAAGCACCTCTATATCAACAATTTCCTGAGTATTTAGCATAAGAAACATTAGGAGGCAAACAGATTTAAGCCATAGTATGCCACAGAACAACAGCCTGTGGAAAGCAAAGTCCTCCACCCTTCGAGGCAGTAAAGTGTAGAACCCCAAAGGCCAAACCAGAAGACAAAATAAAGCATAAAGGTTCCCCACCTCCAGGGCAAAGCACTGTTACTGTGCTTGTAACCCAGGAAAACTGGAGAGGGACAAGGGACCTGGCAGCACGAGAAGAATATCAGTAATGAACAAGAACCTTCGTGAGGAATAAAGTAATTTCCCCCAGGAGTGGGTTGTTTCCTAGCTCTGCCCAGGGCAGCTCTGGAGAGAAGCTCCAGCCAGCAGTGCAGAAAAGGTGTTGATGGAGAGAACAAGCCATCCAAGGCTCCGACCTTGGCCATTTAGATCATTGCGAGTGCTCTGTGCAATAAACATTTCATAAAGCCCTCAACTGTCCTGGACCAATGAAAGAGGAAACAGGACAGCAAATAAAAGCAAAAATGAAGAGTGGATTACTTTCAGCAGAGAGCTACAGCAAACCTTTGCTCTACTGTCTAAGAAGTGAAGTGATAAAGCAGCACAGTGACACTGCCATGGCATTGCAGGTTGAGCAGGTGGAGTTGCCAGTTTTCTGTCAGCATCTCCCAGGAACAATCCTGTTACACAATCAATTAAGTGAACAGACAGAGAGAGGAAAATCTTGCCAATGAGCACAGTTACAAAATCAGGCATATTTCATCACTACCACAATAATTTTTCTACATGGTTTCTTAGCACTCACTTAATTCAGAACATTATTTGCCATCACAAGATTTAACTCCACAATAAACAGCCTGCAAGTGGTTTGAAGCAGCTCAAAATCTACACAGATCAAACATAAAGACATATTTCTATTGATTATTTAATATGACATCAGCCTTGCAAAGCTATTACACAGGCACACAAATTTAAGGCCTTAAATCACGGGATTTGTTTTCAAAACTGTCCTGGACACACTAGATGGAGGAGAATTTGGAGCTTTTCAGTGCTGGAGCAAGCCTTGATCAAAAACCACAGGCCTAAACTTTATATATCACTAGTTATTTGTGACAAACATTTGGAAGCACTTTCTAAAGGTTCTTTTTTTCAATGCTGTGGTGCAGAGAACCCTTCCCTGAAAACACCAGACACTCCAAAATGTCCCAGGGCTGCCAGCTACAAGCGCTGGGTTTGACGCTTCGGACCATCTGTATTTGAAATGAGCATTCTGTACACAGTTATTTTCATTTCTACCATGCCAAGACACACCGAAGTACCGAGTCCCAAATGTAAATACATTCTGCCTGCATGGGTAAAGACCCAACACACTGATACAAAACATACAGAAAAAATATTTTCCTGCAAAGATGTGCCTCGAGTCAGATGCAGCCTGTTTATTTTATACTTATTATACCCACTGAATTAGCATTTAGTATGGTGACAAAAGTGATGTTTACACAATAATTCTCTCCAAAAAGTGGAAATACTTTAAAATCAAGTACTTTTATAATTGCTTACAACTTTTTATATTTATGCAGCAGATAATTAATACACTACACAGAAAGTCTCCCAAGTTGTTTTTCAGTTTGCAGTGGGGGTTTTGTGTGTTTTAAAGAAAGTTTTCACACTCTTCCCTTCTCCTTTTTCCCGCTGACACTTTAATCTCCTCCTCTGGTAAATATGAGCTTATAACAATAAATCATGTTTTATTTATTAAAGATAAAAATAGGAATCAATACAAAGCAAAAAAGCCAATCTCCATAAAGTTTCCCTCCACACTGACTGATCCAGTTTCTATATGAAGATTTAAATATGTATCCAGCAGGCATTTAAGCAAGAATAAAAATATTTTTTCTCTTGCATTACATAACATGCTTAGAAAATAATGACTATCTTTGGCCAGTTGTAATGAAGTAAAACAACATTTCTTTAAAACATAAGTATTCTGCAATGAGGAACCTGCCACATCTGAGACCTGTTGTCAATATTAGCATCAAAGAACTCCACAAAATTAATATAAAGTAGTGTTGTTTTTACTTTTATATTCAGGTCACTTTCAGTACCAACATCGTTGATTCAGAGATTAAAAAAAAAAAAAATACCCTTGATTCTTCTGTAAATGTATTCTGAGTGGAAAAGCGCCTGTATGAAGCACACCAGGGAACAGGAGTGCAAGCATCCCACATCACCTTGCCCTTTGTTTAGATTGTCAGTTTTTCCTTTTGATCTTTCTTTGCAGTTGAGGAACCAAAAATTGATTTTCCCAGTTGAACTAAAGCAGAAAAAGGACAATGTTTTATTTAAGATCCTTCACTCCTGCACATAAACCTATTTCTTTCTTTATATACAAAAGAAATCGTCTTTTTGTTCTCATAAAAAAAAATACCTCCAAGTGGGGACTGCTCCCAGTGTACTGACTGTGGTTTCATAACAAAAAAGGGCGGGATGTGTTTCAAAATCCAAATACTGGCCTCCTGCAGAGGAGCACAAACAGCTCACAAACCTTCAGTGATACAGAAACTGAGCTTCAGGGCAGCAGGTCATACTTGTTAGGTGTTTGCATAAACTCTGGCCACTGGCAGTGTTACACTCCAAACCTTGTTTAGGGGCAAACAGAAAGCACAGTTTACATATTTAGAGACATATAAAGCCCAGAATATATTGTAAATATATCCATAATCTTAACAATGGAAATATTTTTTTTTATTTTGGGTTTACTTATTATAGAACCAGGAAGAATGCCTATATGTTAAAAAAAAAAAATAATAATGCAGATTAAATTATTATACAACTATTTCCTAATTTCTACCTGGTTTCCTGGTGTTATGCTCATCCTTCCACTGCTCTTCTGGGTCTTAAGTTTGACAGTTTCGTTCTGGTCTAGGGGTGCTCTTTGGAGCTCTTGTTGGGAGGAATCTGATGTTTGTTTTGATGGTTCCTTCTTCTTTACTCTTTTAAAACTTGCTCTTTTTTTTTCTTTTTTTTTCCACTGGCTTCATGCTCATCTGAGTTTATTATATACAGTGAGTGCTGGGGACATTAGATACCAGTTCTTGGTTCCTGGTAACCCCAGAACTCTGCTCTGCAGATTGTACAAACCTTGAGGCTGTGGCTAAGGACACCAATACCATGTTATAGTGCTACAGGATTTCAGTGATATAGTTCTCAAACACAGTTCTCAAACTATTTCTTGTAACTTAAACATTTAAGTTTCCCCATGCTCACCATGCTTTCTGTTTTCTTATCTGAATATAAAAGCTAATCAGCAAATCAGAAATACTGTGTGCTCCAATAGGTTAGTTACTATTAAACACAATTCCACCCCACTGAGAGACCAAAATTACTGAATTTAATAATTAATGTCTTTGTTGTCACAATTTGTATTTCAGAATAAAGTGTTGATATTGTCAGGGAACATTCAACAGGCATTATTGGTACTCGTTGACCACAAATTTCTTGTGTTATCTGCACAACTTCTAATTAAGTTCTGGAAGAAATCTGAACTTACAAAGTGCTGAGCTGCCCTTGAACCCCACAGGGAAGCTGAGGACACACAAATGCCCACTGAGAAGCATAAAAACCTCCTGCCTGTTGCAGGTTTTCCAGTGCTTCCCTTCACTGCTCCAGTCTTTCTAATCTCTCTTTTCCTGTGAACTTGGAAAGCTTTGCCCAAGCATTTCATTCCAATCAATTCAGCATTTGATTTTTCACACAGGACTCTGCTCAGAACACACCGAATTCTGTGGAATTATGACCAAACAGGCTGTAGTGAGGCCAACCACTGCTAAGTTTGTTAAAAGACAGCAGTGCAAACACTAATATACACATGGCACAAGTTGCAATTATTAGTAGTGCTGCACTAGTTATTTAGGAGCCTATATCACACAACAGCCCTTTCCTAGGACTTTAGGGGAATACAAACATCCTGCTCCCCAGTTCTGACAGCTTAGCATTTATATCTCAAGCTCCAATCACCACCTCAGCAGCAAAGACATAACTATATACATTACAGTTAAACTTCATGTTTTAGAGGTTTCACAACATTAAATTAGCCTAGAAAAATGAACGTAAAAGCAACAGAGAGGCATGAGCTTTTGGTTTGGCAATCAGCATTTACAAGAAAGCATGCACCTCAGTATGAGGTGGAAACCAGCAAAGCTGTTTCATTTGGGCTTCGTGCAAGCTGTGGGGATTCTGAAGGCAGGTATTATGGAACTGGAACTCTACATGTTTTAAGGAAATTGCTCAGTTTAAACACCACAATGAGTGAACAGTCGTATCAGACTGTGGAACTTGGAGCTTTCTCAATTATTCATATATAAAAGGAATTTTTCTGGGTAAAAATGTAAGATTGGAATAAACACCAACTGTGCTTGCAAAGAAAGAGAATGTGCAGCTGATTAAAGAGTTTTGAACTGATGCTGAACCTTTAAAGGGACTGACATAACAGGTGAGCAAGTACATCTCAAGAGGTCACATTCTTCATGCACGATACTGTTCAGCACCTTCTCAGCTTCAGATGAGCAGGACTGTGAATCAAATCCGTGCTGCACTTGTCAGCAGCAGAGATCACATCTCTACACCAGCTTTATAACCCTGGGCCAGCTGAGTGTGTAGGTTCAGCTAATATGTGACTTTAGTGACAAATATGTGACCTAAGCACCATCCCAGCGGCCCCTCCTGTGAATCCTCAGTAAGAGGTGCTCTCTGATAACCTGACAACTGTTGAGAAATGGTTAATATTTCATTAACTTAAGGTCAGCAAGTTGCTTTACCAGATTGGAAAACCCACTTCTCAGCTCCTGCACAGAGTCACATAATTGTGTCTGCCTGGTTTACAAGTTAGAAGAGGTAAGTGCTGAAAAGAAACTTAGAATAGATTATTCCTTCTCTCTATGCTGCAGAAAATAGTTCCAGATTTTACTGACATGTCAGATACAGAACACAGCAATTCTTTAAAAGGCAAAATTTTTGAATTAAGTTTTCCTCATACTTCTGCCATTTTTTCCACTGCAACCTTCTCACTTGAAGGTCAAGTTCAGAACTGGTATCTGAGGCAGTATAAATCACACCTGTGTAAATAATGGTCACAGATAACTCTCAGAAAGTTTCTTGCAGAATAATTTACTTAATCATAAGCAAAAGAAGAGGGCTCTAAATAGCTAAAACAATTCACAGAAAGACAAGAGAACATACAATTAACATTGCCCTACCTGCTGTTAACTGCACTAATTGCATTCTTTCTGCACAACTGACAATTCTGACATCATGGAGACATCTGCAGTGATATGCAACTTCTGTTAAATTACCTCTGAATCTTAGACCTTAAAAATCTCTCTGGTATTTGACTGGTTTATTTTGTTTCTTCATCAGCCTACAGATTTCTGTAGGAATGCTTACTCCACTCTGTGGAAGTTTGGACATCTCACTACTCACAGGACACTAAAAGTCAAAATCTCAACATAAAAGCCAGACATAAATTGTAACCCATAACATTAAAATTGTGCAAATGGTCACAAAGATGAATAAACTCAAAGACACAGGAGTCTCATTTTGGAAACCGACAACATAAAAGTATCAAAAATACATGAAATTTTTTCATCTCAAAATTGTAAACTAACTTTTCCATACAAAAGCATCTTTAAGCACCTAACTTGGCTTCTTATGGATCAAAGGAACAACTAAATAAACACTACCTGCATATGCACTTCAAATAGGAATGTCACTCAAAAGGTATAATAAGCAAGTTATTTATAGCATACATTAACCACCATATTTAAATGGTAGTTTACTTCATAGCATGAGGCAAACCTGTATTAACAGGGAGGAAAACTGCATAACAAGAGTTTTTCCTGAGACAGTCAAATTTGCAGTAATCAGCTTCAAGTCCCTCTTGTTCCACTTTTATTCCAACACATCTAAACAAAAGCTGTATTATACTGAAGGCAAGACATGGAAAGGCCAATAAGAAAATCAACCACACTGAACATTTAATGAGCTTAACAAAAAAAAAAAAAAAACAAAAACCTGTGTAAAAGATTTATGTGTGGCGATAAGAAGAAAAGAAGTGTTGGACAGACAGAGTATCAGGATTATTATGACAATGATCTTCAGAGGGGCACAAAACACACACTGAGATTAGGAAAGCTACAACTAAAATACACAGATGAACAACTGGAGGAACAGAGGGTTAAGGCTTAGCAGGGGAGGAGAGGGAAGTGCAGCAATGGTGAATCTTCCCAGTGACTTTATATTAACTATTTATACACGAAAATCTTCATGGCTGCTTTTCTCTCCTCTCTACAAAAATCCCAGGGCTGTTCTTAAGTATTTAGAACAATAAATATATTTAAGATTTATAGCCTGGAGTTTAGCTGTATTCATCTTACTCAGGTGAGCAGTCCAACTAAGCCCAGGGGAGGCACAAGAAAAATGTTCTCCTTCATGATGATGCACGAAACAAAAGCTGACTTTAACTGCAGGACAGGGAAGAGTATACCACACGTAGGTAAAACTGTCAACTTCAGATTTTTCTTAATAAAACAAAAATCACTTAAAATAAGAGCTCAGCTAACTTCTGGAACCAACCTGAACATGATTCTCACTAAATATTTTTTTTTGCGATGACATTCTCAAGGGTTGGAGGCTCATTTAAAATATCCTGTGATGCAGAGAGTCAGATAATATCTCCCAGTTGAATCCAGGAGGGTTACAAAGACACATTTCATATTCATAAATGTGTTGAAATATTTTACTTTTCTTGAACTGCAAATATTTGAAGAAATGTAGATAAACATATTTAAAATTCACAGCACTTTCTCAAATAAGAAGTAGCAGATTAACAAAATGTCAGAACATCCTCAGCTTCAAAAACTGCTCTACCATTTTAGGTAGAGATTATCTACCAAAAAAAAAAAAAAATAATAATCACAGCCTCTTATGATCATACTTCTCAACTGCTGATATATTCAGCTTGTAAATTACTCCCATCCTTAAAGATAAAACAAGCTCTTGCAAGTCATACTAACCTTTGCAAAATACCAGTTAAGATTACTTCATTGGCAGGAGGAGGCTGAGGGTGGAAAAGAAGGGAATTGTGGTAAGGAGGCTGTATGCTGAGTGTTCTCTGATCTTCAAATGAGTTGAAAGGCCAATTGTGAGATTCCTGGCTAGGTTCAAAACCCTGTGCTTTTATGGCAAATGTACAAGTTAATATCCTTACACATCAATCCAGCCTATCCTAAACCACCTAAACCACGTTCTGTAAAGACAAAAGGTACAACAAATTTAACAGAAACAACTGACAGATCAAAAAAAAAAAAAAAGGCAATTTCCCCAACTGAATTATATACAAGTGGTAATCTAACAACTGCCCCTTCCTGTGGCACCTGGGAGACACTAGTGGAGGTCAGAGAAACTGTGACAGCATCAATTAAAAACTATCCCATCTCAGTACTGCCATCACTAACTCTTAGATTTTATACTCATTCAATTCAACATGATTTTGCCCTTCCACTAAAAAGTTTAAATTAAAAACCCCACTCCCCACATTTTACAGAAATAAGCATTAATTATGTGTTTGACACCCCCATAACACTGGATTATCCACTGGGATTGATCACATAAAAGATGCAGCACTACACAGTGCAGACCCAGCAGCCTCAGAAGCTTTGTCATCTCATTTCAAGTTTCTAACCAGTAAACATTATTTCAGAATTAATATCTAAACCTTGTCTCCTGCTGAGGGTTTAGTTGTGTAAAGAGAAGTGTGATTGCTCTGATGACAGTGACCTCCACGATCACACCATCAACACAGCCACAGTAATGAGGTCCAGGGAGGAAAAACTACAGAGCTGAGAACTCGATCTTTTCCTTCACAAGTCAAACCCACAATATTTACAGTATTTGTTAAGCTACAATAGCTATCAACACATACATTTCCTTTAAATAAATAAATACACACATCAGGCTTTGTGGGAAATAACAGAATTCCCAAGTGAAAGTGCCACATGGCTTCTGGACAAGAACCATTATTTTATACCTTTCCTCAGATACTTGGTTAAAATACAAGTGCCAATCAAACAATTGTTCAAACAAGCTGCTATTTCTTTCAACAGTGCTGTAGTTTATATCAAATGAAAAATTTGGGTGCAGTCCTGCATGCAGTCAGTGATGGAAGGATCCTAAAAAACCAGCACAACTCATTCATCTTCCATCAGGAACCAACATTCCCAGAAGGGAATATGCTGTAGCATTCAGATAAAAACAGCAGCTATAAATACAAGTGACTTGAAAAAAATCCCCACAAAAAACTATTTAGTGTGACAGGTGGATTTTTAGGTGTTACAAATTAAAACCAAAGCAAGTACTTTAGCACATACATTCCAATAAAAGCCAGAATAACATGGAAAAACAAAACAAAAAAAAATCCAACCAGAAATGAATGAAATTTGGTTTCAATAATCAAACCCCAAATATTTAGAAGCAGATGGGCATCTAGAGAGTGTAGATGGTGTGATTTCTCTCCTTTACACAGCTGCTGGTACTAAAGAGAAAACATTGTTCTTTAGTGTTTCATACCTTATAAAGTGTGTCTATTGGTTCTGATTTTATGCACAAAAAATGAAAATTTCATGCAGTTGCTTCTCAATTACGCATCTGGTTATTGTTTTGCAGCTGCAAAACTACCTTGAAGAACCATAAAATATGGTGTGGAAGTTCTGAGTAAATACCAGCAGTCCTCTTGTACCTTCCTTGTAAGATTTTGCATTTTTTACCAGCCATCAAAATTCCTGACTCAAGAGCTATGACTTCTGCCATTTCCTCTTTTATGAACAAGAATCTGCTAGTGTACTTAACACAACTGAAATTTGTAAATGACCACTCTCTCTGGCACACATTAAATTTAAAATTCAATACCCCATTTCTAGAGTATTTTTCACTTTGTGTTGTTATTTTCAAGTAGCTATTTTGGTAATTTGATCAGAAATCCAACACAGAGAACAATAAGTCAGCTCAACATTAGCGTCAAACATCTGAAATGAGATTTTGATTTGTTAGCCCCCAAGTCATTACTCATATTACTATAAATCTGTTGAATATGAAGACATTTGGTGACAAAAAAAAAAGGTTATAAAATGCCCAACTAATGTAAGCAGTCTCAAGCTTGCATTTACTGACTCACTCTCAGCGTGTAATTCTCTAAAAAAGGGAACAGATAAGAAAAACAAAACAGTTTGCTTTTCATAACAATACATTTTAAATTAACTATTTCTGTAATTCCTCCGGAGATGGAGGGCCCTGAGAAGAATTTCCATATCCAAAAACATTAAAAAAGCCACAACTTGTAATTTAACTCGAAACGGAAAGATCCGACTTGCAACAACACAATTCCCAGCGGCGAGCTTTGACAAAACCCTTTTACTAATTTTGTTTCACAAGGAATAAAACTCAAAACCACACTTAGGGAAGCTGGAAGTTCCACTGCCTGTTTTTCTGGCAGGCAGGATGCGGCACATGTGGCCATTACCAGCAAACGTCGTTTGTTGTTCGACAGCTGCCGGGTTTTCACACAGGTGCCAAGGGCTTATGTGGAAAAACATTTCTAAGCTGCAGAGGCAGGATGAGACCAGCAGCAAAGCCAAGGCAGAGACAGCCCTTGCAGGGTTTATCAAGGATATTGCACTGCTTAAATCCTGCTGCACTTAAAAGTTTGCCACTTCTCTGACGCCGCTGAGAAATAAAGTTTCTTAGCCCAAAGCACAGAGGGAGGAGGGAAGAAAGGGGGAGGGAGAACAAGCAGGAGTTAAAATATCCAAAATCAACCAAAGCACGCACACAAAGAGGAGGAAGCAGCATTGTAGGGTTCATATCCAGGGGAAAGGTCCTGTAGCACCATCAGCCACTGTGTATGACATCATAAAATGGAAACTCTACATCCACCTTAACTGTGCCTTTATGCAGTTAAGCACACAAGGCACATTAAGTGAAAGCACCTAAAAGCAACGTGAGAGGGAATGAAGAATGCCCAGAGAAAGAGCTACAGTGGAATAGGCACTATATCCTATGGAATAGGTACTACACTCCTGGTTTGCTCCAGTTCACCAGGAGTTTCTAACAAACTCCCCAGTAAAGCGTGTTTGGTGAACACAACCCTTTAAAACCTTCCCTAACTCCTCTGATTTTCCATGACTGATTTTTTCATCCAGTAGATGGGCTAAATAAATTGGCTCACTGATGTACTGATTTTCAAGCTTCCCACAAAGAATTACTTTAACTGTAACAAACAAGGCATTGCCTTCGTAATTTTTACTCCAGTTTATTATTTTTATCATTTTCAGACACAAGTAAGAATTTAAAAACTGTCTGCTCAACAATTATACATGGACAATTTTTCCAAAAAAAATAATCAAAGAGTTTCAATGTGGACAAATACAGACAAAACATTATTTGAACTATTAGCAATCAATGTTTTCTGATCATACACAGAAACATTAATTTCTGTGATTGCCAAGCAAAGGGTAGTCTGAGCAAAGTTCTTCATCAAGCAAAAAAACAGTAAGCACACAAACCTACAGTGGCTTTTAGCAGCACACAACTGCTAAATATTTGTTCTGTCTATGGCAAATAGGGAAACAGCTGACTGTTCAGCACAGAAAAAGGAAGAGGCTTTTCTCAATCAGAGGTCATAAGGGGGAAGAAGGGGTGAGAAGAGATTAAAACCACAGTGACTGACAAATTTTGTGCAGCTTCAAAATGGATGCATTCAAGAGATGCCTATGAACACTAGAAATAGAAGAGTATGAACAAATATTTTCTGCCATTGAGAAATGGCTGGAAAATGCAGATTTGCTCTAGTCTTAGATTTTACCACTCCAACAAGGCAAAAATCCATTAAGTGAAAAAAAGAAATACTCATGCTCAGTAATGCTTAGCATGGTCCAAAGGCAGCTCATCCACTGCAAGTTTTCTATTAAATTTAAAAGGTTGTTTTCTAAATACTTACCCATTTGAGAATAAAATCATATTAGTCAATAACTTACAGCATTATTTTGCCTGAAAGAACAGTTTCAGAAAGCTATAATTTAAGTACAAGGAAGTCTAATAAAAGCTGTCAGAGAAAATAAGAGGACTTATGGGAGAGCTGTTCCTCAACAGTGAGCAAGTTCTCTGTGTACAGCTCCACGGAATTCTATTTCAACAGCACGTGATTTTTCAACATATGCAGAGAAGCACAATGTGAGGGGCTCTAAAAAATAGCTCCTTACAACCACTAAGCACACAGGGTTTTTATTAGAAATAACTCATTATGCACAGGTGAGAAATTATTACTACACAGTGAACCACACAATGGAAAGAAATATGGAAATCCTAGAAATGCTGAAGGAAGCAATTCTTGTCCTATCTATGCTGGTGGAAAGAAACAGAAAGGGAATTAAATCAGGTAAGCAAAGCACATGTGGACAGTCAAAAAGATCAGCTAAGTAGCCAAGCTGCTCAAATAAAACTTTATCGAGGGCTATTCTGTACATGATACTCACGGAAAAGCTTATACTTCCTGGTATAACATAAAAGAACCTGAATTCATATTTCTATTATCCTCAGAAATGTCAGGTTCAAGGATCTTTTTAATTTCCCTAACATAAAAGCTTAGATTAAATGCAGACAGCATTATCACCAACAATTTCTTCATAATCTACACAAAAAGGACACTACCAAGCTAAAGGTCAACTTTTGATCCCTTCTAAACATAAATTGCTTTCAAGCAGTTATCACAACTTGTACTGGAGAGATGGATTTTCAGATAAGGGATCAAAAACAGCATCTAAAAATGCAGCTTTCCCTTTAAATTAAACAGCTATAGGAATAAAAAAAACCACATCAGCAGCTGAGATAGGAAGGAGACTGGTGCTCACATGACTGAGAACTCTTCCAATATTCTAAAAAATGGTGAATAATAGGTGACAGGTAAATGACCTCATGAAAAGATGCCTCAATAAACCTTTTCTGTTCTTTATAAAATACATGTTTACCTCTCCAGCCTGATATAAAAAGCATGCCTTCAGTCCAAAGCCGAATTTTATGAGTTCCCTCATGCATAAGCAATAGAAATAGGACATGGAGAGGCTATATTTTGTTATATTTTCTTTAAAGAAGAGTGAATAAAAACCCTGCACTCAATTCAATTGCATTTCTCTGTGATAGAGTGTGAACACTGCACCTGACTGATTCCTAAATGTAATGAAACACTCTAAGTGGCAACAGGTAGCACTCTATTGCTTTTGTTAAAAATCAGAAAAAGAAACACATGCCAAGCTCCCAGCATCGATTTAGGACTGTCAGCATTGCCAACCACCTCTGTAAGTTCTCTGCTGATTCAAAGAGCCAGTTGACAGTGCATAGTAACACCCTCCAGCATAATTACAACCCTCTCAGCTTTGTCCACCTACCAGTTTAAAATGATGGGTCCCTTAACAACTCCTCCATCAGGCAGCACACAAAGAGCGGTGCAGGAGCTGAAGGAGATTGAAGGGCTTCTACTGCAGGAGCCCAGAGAAAATGATGGACCCTGAAATGATGCACAGCACAGGCAGTGGCAATGCACACACCCTCACACTGCAGGTAGATGAAAGGATTTTTTTGCCTTATATACGTCCTACAGTATGAGGAAAGGAAATGGAAAGTGGCTCAACACGGCCTAAATGAAGTGATGGTCAGATCAGATTTGTGAGTTAATGCAGAAATATCTTACATTTCAGACAAAATCTCAGCTCCCAAATATTTCACTTTGTTCTATTAAATAGCTGCACTGGAACTCTAAGAACCTCTTAACAGGTTGAGTTTCTTCAGAGAGCAGATCAAACAGCGTCACTCTATTGCAGCAAAACAGCACAATGCCTTTTTCTTTCCTCTCTTGAAAGCCAAGGAATTTTTACATATACCAGAAAACTACTGTGACTGCATTGCTTGCTATTCTGTAAATATTTCCCCCTCTACAAGAGTTACACCTGAAAATTGCTTAGAATGTAGAAGGCAATGAATTCCTTGGGGCTTAATTCTGTATTCTTGATTGTGTACAACTTCTTTTGAAGTCAATATTAGTGATGTCATTTTAATTTTCTCCACATCTGCCATTCTTATCTTGGAAGGGGAAAAAAATAAAAATCAATCCTTTAATTCCATTAAAAATTCCTTGTAGAATGCTTTTTGTGCTGTTGGTAAGTTTTGAAAGTCTTTGAGAAAATTAACATTCAGTGTACATATTAATAAAAATAGAGAGGAACAGAGGAAATGAGTGTAACAAAACTGCTGATACTGGATAAAGGCAAACCTTTTCAAGAACACATGCATTAACACCTTCCTGACAAGTGAAGACAGCAGCAAAAATTATCTAATCTCATCTCTTTCCATTGCATCAACAGGAAATCCAACAATAGCAAAACTGGTGAGCACAGGCCTGCAGCAGAACAGGCAGTTCTGTCAAGCATAAAATATTGGGTGAAATTGTGAAATTAAATTGTGAATCCCACACTTTGTACAAACTTCCATGGCAGAAATTTTCTACCCCCTTATCTGTATCCCTTTATCACAGGCACAGACCCACGTGAGTGATGTGATGCTGTAAGGCAATAAAGGAGAGTTCTTGCTTCTCCTGTATTCATGATGACAGATTTACTGAAAGCATTTCCTTTCATAAGAAAAATACTGAACCTTTGACTTTCGAGTTTTAAAAACCTAATCTTATTTTTATCTTTAAAATATGTTGGCAAACATCTCTTCTCGTTTTGAAGTGGAGAAAGTTAAGGACAGCTGCAATGTGGCACCCAGTATCTAAAACATCAGATTTTGGAGCAGGACTTGGCAGAGGTGATTGGCCTCCCACCAGATTTACTGCAGAATGCCTGGCTATCAACAACATCCCAAAACTGCCTTCACTGGTTATTCTATTCTGTAATATTTTCTGCCTCCTGTAGGCTGAAGCTTTTTGTTGTCCCATAGCCCTGTCCTTTTTGTGGCTGCATATTCAGCTGCAAATTGTGCAGATAAACCTGAGTGGCAGAGACACTGCTGCTCTGAGGGATCACAAAGATGATAAACCTGATTAAATCTTGGAACAACAATGACCAACAGTAGCAAAACTGGTGTTCTTGATGCTTAGCCTTCAAAGTGCACATTAGAAGTATGACAACAGCACACTATCAGAATGATTACAGCGATGATGTAATTATTTAGTGGATCAATGGAGTGTCAATCATTTCATCATGAAACAGATTCCACACCAGAAACCACAATTCTCTACCACTCAGTACTCCAGAGTGAATGAAGCTCTATCACAAGAAGAAAGATACCACTGATTTACCATTTCTGAAGTTTTAACAAGCCAATCCAGTTAAAACACAACTTATCTGGTAAAGTTTCATTGGCAAATATTTCTTGGGTTTAGATTTTACTTTTGATTATTTAACTTTAAATATAGTTTGGTTTTTTTTTTAAATTAACTGATACTTCTGTGATTTGAAAAGCAAGCAAGCTACAGAGGTTACTTAAAATAAATTTCACATCATAAACCAAAGGAGGTTCATGTCTTTAATGGAGTAATTTATTTCTCCAAATAGTTATAGAGATCAAAAATAATTATTGGACAGACCAATCCATTTATGAGTTCAATCACAAGGAGAGTTTAAGTGCTGTAAGATTGGTGATAAACCTGCCACAGCTCCAGTCAGCAATTCTTGATTTTCTCAGACATCCAGACACGAGGAAACACTGCAATTTTATGTGCTCTGCTTTATGTCCAACTTTTCCATTCTGTTTTGCCAAATGACCATAACTGCTGCATTTAATTTTTTTGTTTCAAATATATTTTCAAATACACTGGTTGTTATAAGAGGGTTTTGATGACTAAAAAATGTACTACCTCAATGAATTTCTAGAGATTGAGCAAACCATTATGGTAACATTCAGCTACTTGAGCTCTGATGAGATCTTTGATATGAGGAAGTTGTGTTAGTTTCCCTTCCAGTGTGCAAAACTGAAATGTATTTAACCAAGTGGCCTGTGCATTATGTAAAGCATAAAACAAAAAAAATCTTCCTGTTACTACACAATTAGACTACAATGTCTGGCCCCTGGCATTTTGATGTTTCATAGATTAACAAAGGCTGAATGAAAAGAGGAAAACTATGCAAACTGCTCAACTTTCAAAAGTAGGAAAATTATTTCAGAGTTAGAACAGGGTGACAAAGTACCTCAAGGCATTTCTTTTTGAGAGAGAAGGTATTACATAAATTCATTTCTGACCCACATTATCGTATGTTCATCACACTGAAATGAGGATGTTGTTAGAGAACCAAAATGCAGTACCAGAAGTAGGTCTTCTCCCCAAGCCACTGTCAAGTCCTTCTGTGATGGTAGGTAACTCAACTCACCTTTTTTTTTTAATCTCTTCATATGGATACACACACACGTGAACAAATATCCAAGTATAAAATTCTCTTGTACATATTTTATTTCTTCATAGAATTACAGAACAGTTGAGGCTGCAAGAACCTCTGAGGGACACCTAATCCAACCCATCAGCTCAAGGCAGGGTCATCTAAAGCAGACTGTGCCTAGAATATATAAAATATATATTCTAAATATATTTTAATTTTTTTTTCCCTGACCTTTTTCTTCCTTTGCTTTCTAACAGAGCAAATTGTGTTGGAAAACAACTTTTTACACAAGGTCATTTATTTCAGTTCCTTAAATTACATCAAGTGCACAACAACAAATGTTCCTCAGTAACCTTATTCTGAATTATTCTAAATTACATAAATAATGTTAATTAAAGACTCCATCTTACGTGCTGCATATAAAACATTTGAGGAATAAAGTTCTAAGTATTGCAGTTATAAACTATTTTTCAAATATAAACTTTAGCATATATTTATGGTCTGGATAAAATATCAAGCCTTTTCAACAAGCATCAATTTAAAGACTTAAGTGTACAATTTATTAGAAAGTAATTTATTTCAAAGATTGCTATCCAGTGAAGCAGATTCCTCCCATTATCAGTCAACTTACTTAGTCTCTGAGCAGCCTCCAGGGCATCATTTGCAGAATCAGCTACAAAGAATCTCTGAACTGTAACCCCGTGGTCTGCCATTATTTTTTTGCTTTGGTACTCCTGCAGGTTCAGCCATCGTCTGGGGGTTAACTGAACAGCCTGGAAAAAATTAGAGGGGAAAATAACATAATGCTCATTAAGAACAGTTCATGAGACAGCCCACTGAGCTCTTCCACCTTCTGGTTATCTCAAACCAGCAGTTAAACGACACCCAGAGAAAAGGTAAAGCACGTAGTGATTTACTTAAGTGCCTTTTCTTAACATTTCTGCATCCAAAGTGCTCTGAAAACTACAGATATTTTCTAAAAGTGACACAAGGCTCACTTGGCTACACAAAATGTCTTGCATTTAATATCAAGGCAGATTGGCAAACTTGGCTTGAACTCTAAAGTCTATTTATGTTTTTATGTTATCCTCTGCTATAAAAATAGTAACAGACTGTTATCTTAAAACAAATTCAGTTTTATATTAAATATCCTTATTCACATGACATTTCATACAATTCTTCCCTATAAACTTATTTCCACCGATTCTAAGCATTTACTGCAGCATATCTGAGGAGAAAACCAACTACATGGAATTAGCATCATCTTGTAAGAAATTACATACTAATATATGTATTTTCAGTGGTCTGTTATCTGTGCTTAGATGGTTGTGCTTTTAAAAGTGCATTCTGTTGAGGATGCCAGCACAGCCACATCAGCCATGTCAGGCCAGCAAGAGCTGGAGAAGAATCCCCTTCCCATTCCCAATATCCCAGTGCAGATGCCTGTGTGTCCTTACACCACAGACATCACATCTGCTCAAGGCAGCAAACACTGAACACAGACAGGATAAAAGTCACAGGATTTTTACTGGATGTCTTTAAGGACACGTTCTTCATACAGAATGAGTTGTTAAAGACAAAAGGGAATCATTAAGGAACTGGAGCTGACTCCTGGCAATGGCATAAAGGCAAAGGTGGAGCTGGCTCCTGGCAATGGGATAATCCCATTTTATGCCAGCAAAAGATGCTCTTTCCACAAGGAGAGACAAACTGCTGGCCTGGCAGACAGCCACAATCAATTTTGGGTTCCTCCTGAAGTAAGAAGCACAGCATGCAAGCTAGTGCTACATATTTAGATATGTTAGACAAAGAATATTATTTACTATACTAATACCTTGATCCCTAACAGCACAATAAAAAAAATATTATTCTAATGCAACTTTAGACTGAAAAAAACCAACCCCTTCATGCTAAAGTCTTTCAATAACACATCCTTTCACAACACTCAAGGTTTACATGCTGAGTTGTCTCAAAAACAACCCCCCATCTGTTGTGTTCCCTTTGAAACACAGCACAAAAGACACATAAAGAAAATACAAACCCATCTTTTACAGAATATAACTGCATGTTTTCTGCAGAAGTGACTCCCACAGAAGTTAAGCAGTTACAAATAGCTCAGAATGACACATTTTACATTCTTTTATCCCTAACCGGATTAACATATTTTAGAGGAACAAAATGCCATTGTCAGCTTGCTCTATGGCTATCTCGAATTCTACTCATCATACAGACACCTCAGGATGATTTATATTCCTCCCTGCTATTCACAGACAATATGTTATTACAGTTATGCAATACTTCAAATGTAGGGTCAAAATTTAAAGTCACTTTCATAATTGTTGACATTTAATTTGTTTTCCTATTATAAATTCTCTGCCAGGCTTTACCAATTACTATTTCAGGATCATTTCCACAAAGGGATTAACACAAGGGGCCAAGGGGGACCCTTTAGGTTTATCTAAAAATTTCTACAGTTCAGAAATACAGCTGATAAAATTTTGGTCACTGATTTTATAATTAAACAAGTCTTCAAAGCAGCTTTTATTCATAATTTAGAACGGTAAATCCTTTCACATGTATGCATTATTGAGCCTGATCTAAAGCAAATAAATAGGAAGGAAAATATTCAAACTATTTCATTCTGGAGAAGACTTTTGTAGTTGTTTCTTGACAAAAGTTTCTTTCAACACAAATTTCTTTCAAATGTTCTATTCAGGTAGGAATTAATTAGTTCAGGAATTTGCAATGCAGCACAGTGTGTCAACTGACACCTCCACTGCTCAAGGCTTAAGTAATAAAAAATAATAATAAAAAAAAATAAATATATAAATAAAATAAACTGCAAGGTTAAAGTAATAAAATCTTTTAAGGAATCTCTTCAATAATATGGACTGCAAAGAGTCACCACCTAATAATGCCACCGGTGATAACTCCCAGTGTGTGATGGATGAGGAACAGAGATGACAGTGAGAAAAGTAGGCAAAGCTCCATTTGGTTTATGAAGAGAAGTCACCTCCAGTGCCACCACCTCCAACATTAACTCAGCTTGACCTGTCAATGAGTAAAAGAAACCCAACAGCTCCAACAGGAACCTGCAGTGACCTCTGTCCCCAAACATCCTCTTGTGCTTTTGGGATACAACTCAAAATGTCCCACAGGGACACCCCATTGCTGAGATGCTAAAAATCTCATTACCTGTGCATACAGTGCAGATACACACGAGTATATGGACATAGATCTGTTCTTTGCTAAAAATTGGACATAATATCTAATATTTTGATATTATGACATTATTTCTTTCATAAATTACAAATCCAGGCAATATGTTTTTGTGGAAAGGAATAAAGAAAAATTCAAACGAAAGGATTTAGTATTTTGAAAGGAAATTCTTATGAATAGGCTAAAATAAATATAATTCATTGGTCTGCTAAAAACTTCCAACAGATCTGATATTACTACAAGAAAAAATAGCTTTCATGTGAGAATTTGGTGGGTTGTGCATTGATGTACAACACTGTAGATGCAAAGTAGCTCTTATTTGAGATTAAGATCTTTCTGATAAATTGAAAGGGGTGTTTTTCTTTATTTTTTAATCCACAAATAAGCTTTAAGAATAAATCAGTTCATAAAGCTAAGAAAAACACCACTAGTGGCACACAGAAAATAAAATTTTGTTATTTAAAATAATAAAGCTTTTAGGAGGAATTACATTCATCCCAATAAGATATATCTTCAGATTAAATTTCTAACATAAGTGCTTATCAAAGCGATTAATATACTTAAATAGGGCTCTTTCATAACTGATAACATTTCCTCAGAGCCTGACAACAGCTTCAAAAGTCCCAAAAGTCAAATAAGTGTAACAAAAGGCCTCGACTAAGCAGGAACACAAAGTGAGATGAAAGCAGACTTACTCAATCAAGTACAAGTTTCACACCAGATTCCCTCCTGCTGGCTTGAATTATTTGGCATTTTCCAAAAGCACGAGGAATTAGTACTGGCTGGGGTTTGCCTCTAATCCCCCTCCCCTTCTGCAGCCTCCAGGATTTTTGTTACCAGTCAGAATCACACTAATGTGGACCAAAAGTCTGTGAAGTAAGGATGATTTCAGAAAACTGCTGTTACCATTTCATTCTGAACAAGCTTTCTGTTCAAAGTTCCTTCTTCATGTGACCAGAGAGCATCTTTGGTCCAACAGCAACATTAAATGAGTGGCCCACGTACCAAGAAATCCAAGTTCTCATTCTGATCATCTTGACAAGGTCAGGTGTTACAGAACTGTATCAGTGGTTTATTGATGACTGCTAGAAAAAAAATTGATTGTTCATATAACTTGCATAATCTCTTATTTACCACCTTTTTGTTTGGTGATGGTTTTTTGTACCAAACACTAAGTATTCTACACAAATAATGTCTTTGGAGAGCAGTTGCATTATTCTTCCACTTTCCACTTGTCAACTCTTGAGCTGTCACATGGCAAGAAAAAAAAAAAAAAGGTATTATTTAAATAATCCAGGCTAAAAACAACAACAGGAGAGGAACTACATTTTCTAGCAGAAATTTGCTTCAAAATAAATGAAAAAAAAAAAAAAAAGATAGATTTAGAAAACACTGCAACAGAGAGACATAGCTGTGCTTATATATGCAGCATTAACTACTCTGATGTACAACATCTTTCAGATGACCCAGGAGGTATCTTTTGAGTGCTTGCTTTTGAAATAAGAAAACACACACACATAAAACCAGGAGAAACTGTCTTAACACATTCACCAGAAGTTTGCAAGTTGCATGTTAACGACTTCAGCAAAACTCTGCTCGGAAATAAATGTTCCATATAACCACAAAACAGGAGCAGCACCAGTAAACCCAAACTGTATTAAATTATGTACTGATTATTTCTTATCTGAACCTACATGCTCAGTGTAATGTGGGGTTTTTTTTCATTCTTTTGCCTCTCTGGTAAAACATCCAAGACTGACTCCAAGACATGATTCCACATAAATGCTGCCATAAAGCATCTGTGCAGCAGGGACCAAGGAGTGTCACACTGGGGAGATAAACAGATGAGCTTTAACAAACAAACAAGAAGAAAACACCACAATCATTTATTTAAAAAATAAATATTGGGGGTGGGGGGTGCTTTTTGCAGCCAAATCACCTCATAGCTGAGCTTTACTCCTGTGGCAGTGGAGCAACTGAAGCTCAGGACAGGAACATTTTTAGCCAGCAGTGTCACCAATCACTGGAACTTTGCACTTACACTTCAACTCAGTAAGTTATTGCTGGAGGATAAGTCTCCTCCAAAAAGCAAAACCAAATTAAAGTAATTTCTGAAAATTATCTACCTACCTGTAGAATTCAAACTTTAAGCCATACTGGATCTTTTAATAGAAAATAGAGTAGAATCATTTAAATCTGTTCGACAACAGGTATATGAAGAAACCATCAGAAAAAATAACTGAAAGGTGAAGTCTGACAACCAACCAAAGATTCAAATTATAATCTCTATTATAACCAAGACCTTTTGGTCTCAATAAAATTAAATTTCACAAAATTCTGTGCCGTTTAATGCCTAATTCCACATGGGACTACCTTGGCTAACCATCCACAAGTAAGTATTTCACTATATCAGGTCCTGTGATGATGTTTACTAATTTCCCTTTAAAAAAAACCCCTAACCTTAAATATTTATTTTCTCTTGGCAAGACTCCTCAGGTCAAATCTCTACTTTTGGAAAATCCCAAATAATTCTAACCAGGGGAAGAGAATTTGATGATAATTAGCACTATTAAAGAAAACAAAATCACCACTAAGCAAATTTCTATGACAGCTGAATATCCCTTGACACAACCATACAATTTGAGCAGCTCTACTTTTTACATTAACATTTTTTTATGCATTTTATTGCAGGACTGTTAAAGGAAGACACTTCAACATCATCCCACATTCCCTTTTCATTCATAGTCAGAATGGAAGCCAATATTAACATCCCAAAACAAAGATGGATTTCTTAAAGCATCTGACAGTAAAGCTGGTCAGATAAATGCCTACTGCTTTTCTACTCCTCTGCTGCTCCACTGAAGTCAAGCAGCTGTAACTATGCTAAGAGATCCTATGCCAGTTATGAAGCAGCTCTAGCAATGCAAATTTTCTCTGCACGAATGCAAATTACATGTCAAATGTGTACAGCATCAAGTTTTATAAATCTGGACTTTGTTGTAATGGTTATATTGGAAAAAAGTCATTTAGGAAGAAAACTTGTGGTGTTTCTGAGGGGGTCTTTCAGATGTATTCTGTGTCTGAAATCAAAAGGAAGTGTGTTTAGTGTATCTGATCTAAAATAAAAGTCTGCCACCAAAAATCTATTTGCTTAGCCAACACATTCTACAGCATTCCAGTTTATTCAATTTGTGCACTCTGACCTGTAATACAATTCCAAGCACATAAGAAGGAAAACAGATACACAAAGATGACAGTAATGAAAGAACACACTGTTCATCAATATGAGGAATAAACCTTTATTATAGTTATTGACATACAACCTCTATAATTGACAAAGATGTAGGAGTTCCTATCAAAAAGAAACCAGCAGAAATACAACTAAACTGAGTATTTTCACATAAAACACTGCAGGATTGGGTCATTTTATTAGGTCATATACTTAAAATATCCCACATAGGCCACTGAAAACAAACTAAACCACTTATTTCAGTTTGCTGGCAGTGCCCATGAAATGAGTTAACCTGACAAGAAACAAAAATTTAGAAAAAAGTCACCTCATGAAACAGAAGTTCATTGCAAATGTAAGTCATAAAAATAAAACCTGTTCTCTGCAGGAAAGCAAGTCTTTTGAGTACAAAAGAAAATATAAGGATTCATGGTAGGGCTGATGGGCTGTAAGATCTGTCACACTGAGCCAAAGGACACATCCCCTGCTCTCCAAAGATGGAAAGCCACAAACATGTGGGTGCATTATAAAAAACAGGACAACAAACATCCTTCTAAACTAACGTGCTGTTGGCTGCCACAAAACCAATCATTTTCATCCTCCAAAGCAGAAGCTGCTCTCCAGGTCATCCTACTGAAAAGCCACAGAGGAAACCATCTCCCATCACCATCCCAAATTGCCCACTCTAGCTGGGATACCAAATGGCAGCGAGGTCCCTTTGGTACCAGCAAACACCAGCAGCTCATCCAACACTGAGCATTAGGATCAAAGTCACCACCTAAACTGTGATACATTTATGTAGGAATAAAACTGATTCTGGGCGTTAGTTTAGGCAGAAGTCTTGAGTAATTTCCTGATAAAACCAAATTTTCCATACTTTTGTTCACAGCAGTTAGGAACTGCTTATTTCTTACAGTCTGCATCAAAACACCATTAGCAGACTTGACCTTACACGAGTCTTGCATTTTAAAATCTTCTACAGGTGTAGCGAAGACCTTTTAATAGTTAAGTTCCATTATTTATTCCTACAAATGGGAATTAATTTTAACTGAATTAAAACTACACCAACACATAAACTCTAGTTGCCAGTTATAGGCCTTTTAGTTCCATATTTATTCCTTCAAATACACCACACAAAATATCTTCAGCAGTAAAATACAGTATGTTAAAAAAAAAAAAAAAAAAAAAAAAAACAAAAAAACCCAAACCAAACAAACAAAAAAATCCCAACCAAAACAGTATCTCATTTCCCAGTTCTTCCAAGGCTACAAAATTTTGATCAATAAACTGTAGGGGCAATTTATTGTTTTATACCACTGAACCATATACTCACTTTTCAGAATGAGTGAGATCTGTCATTGCAACTGTAAAGGTTTATGGAATTCAAACTCAAATAAAATAAAGTAAAAAAAGCCACATGAAATATGCACCTCTGTTGTTGTTTACCAAAGCCAGACTGCCTGTTCTGATTACTATTGCTAAGATCTATGATTCTTTGAAACAAGATGGCTAATTAACTAACTAAATGGTTCTCTTCATAGACCCCCACAAAAATACAGAAAAAAATTGAGAGTGTGGTTATAAAAGGAGCTCTTAGGATTTCTATTGTTAAATTGTTTACAAAAATTAGACTCACGCAGTTGAGAGGGTAGCCCAAGAGCTTGGAAAGTGCCTTTAAAATCTTCCAAAGAGTAAAACAGGCCACCAGTTCTGCTCAAAAGGCCACATTACTGAACATGAGACTGCATTGCCTGTTGCAAACCAAGCCTGGGGAAGACAACATGAAGCCACTTGCTCAACTGCACTTTTCCTTTGAAGCAGTTACTCAAATTCACTGCAATTCACCATCCAGAAGAGTTAACACTCCAGAAGAGCCTTAGTTCTGAAGTCTACAGTTTAAAACAATCAAAGGATTTTTTTTATTACTATATTATGTGTTTGTGCCAGCATTTAAGTCTAGTTCACACAATCAAAACAAGGGCTTAGTTAAATCTTCCCCTGAACACTTGCCCATAGTTCAAGGAAAAGCCAATTCCTCTTGTCACAATTCATGGTTCCCTTTTAACAGGAGCCACTGCAAAGCAGAGATAGGAAGGCAGGAATCACAGTGCATCACAGCAGGAAACATAAAGATGGTGACAAATATCAAAGAAATGAAGGCAAGAGTTTTTTTAAACTAGTAACATGTCAATTTTAGAGAAGGAAGCTATTTTAACTGAAATGCTAAAGAAGGGATATTTAGTCATCTCGTCCATTTTATTTAAGAGAAACTACTTTTCTTCCATCACCAGGCAGCAGTGATTATTCTAATGCAGCATAATAAAGCAAGGATATAAACCACAGATTACCTACCTGTAGATAACAAAGCACATAAACTAATAGATGCCAGTTGACATCACTCATCTGTTGAGAAAGGCAGTCACCAATTACCAGCAGAACGATAATTTGTTTGTTTAATGATTATGCTAATTTACTGAACTCTCATTAGACAGATACACAGGCAGTATTGATGAGCTCCATAAGGCATTATAAAGTATGGCTGAATTATTTCAAAACAAATTAAACCAGAAAATATTGCACACTATTTAAAGGGATAATAAAAGCCTGGTAGGGAGCAAATCCTCCAGATTTGCTTCAGCAGCAAAGCTGACCTGGGAACTCACCCCCAAGGGCCTTGGGCCCTCCTAACAAGGTGAGGGACTGAACCCACGTGGTGTGCAAAGCCAGGGCTCTTCAAACCCCACAGGGGCACGTGGGCACCTGTTACCACAGCTCTGCTCCACCAGGGAGGGAAATGTTGTCCTGCTGAGCCCACCAGGCAGAGGCTGAAGGACTCGGATTAGGACACTGGAGAAGACAGTACATTGCATTTTCCACCCACCCACTGCACCTATCTGTTATTGGTACTAATAAATTCTAACCTATCCATAGGAATAGGGCAGTGAAAGCTGGTTCATCTGCAGATTTGGTGCACTGCAAAATAGCCCTGAAATCAAAAGCAACTATTAAACTTTCCACTCACGATTCCTCTTTGCTTTGTGTTGGGGCTGCATCTAGTTTCTCTTTTTCTCTCTTAATAATTTTAAGTTCCTAAATTAAGAAGGAAAGAGAAATTGGTTTTTTACTCGAGAAAGGAATCACTATGAGCAATATCTGTCAATTTGTAATCATTTATTCATACACAATTTAAATGAGAAACAATATTAAGATTTCCTTCAAATTTCAGGTCTTGCCAAAGGAGTTTTATTTCAATAATATCATAGAAATGAACAGAAATTTCTATCAAATAAACACCTATAAAATACTCTCTGCATGATATGGCTATATGTGCCACATTCCTGCCTTTTAAGAAGAAAATACAAAGTCAGACACAAGAGACTGCAGCAGGGTGCATTTTTAGGCAGAGTAGGAAGGCCTGACATTTATGTGTAATACAGGACAGTTCAAAGTAGCAAGATCCTGCAGAAACCAATTATAAAAAGAACAGTTTCAACCTCAACCTGAACAGCCTACCCAGAATGTTAAAATTAACCTGGGAGAGTGAATGATTTAACTAAAGAAATAAGCCTACTGGATTTGACCCCAAAGTCAAGTCATGAATCAAACTCCCTCACTCTCCCCCGATTTCCTCACTGAAGTGGGTGAACCTTCCCAAAACTCACTCACTAGCTGAACTGTCAACTTTCCTAGGTAATGGAATCTAAAAATACGTGGCTCTATTCAAGCTTTTTAAGATGAAAATTCAAATGCCATCATGACTGGGGGGACTGAGCATTTCACTCACTACCCACTACCTCAAAATTAACGTGACATACTCGTGAGGATTTATCTCTTCCACCTTCAAAATAACATTCCCTTCCACTAAAAAACCACATTAAACTGCAGTGACATATTAATCAATATATATTAGGAAACATATAATGATAGTTCAACACCCCTCTTTATTTTTGATTCAGAGCTTTTTTTTCCCTCTCCCACTGGTGGGATCCCTTGGCTGTTAAAGGGGAACATCAGGAGTGTGTCCATCAGTTCTGAAGCAGCTGGGTGCTGTCGAGGCTGTCTTTGCTTTATTTATCTCTTTCATTAAAGCCCACCTCCTAAATCTTTCCTCAGTGGCTCCAACAGAAAACAGGACAATTTTTCTGTGCTTTAACAAATTTCACATCTCGGTTATGTCTTGGATATTTCACAGTATTGCAGATAAAACAGTAAGGATAGGAAATGTACTCAGGGTGGAAGTGGGACTGAAAATCCTGCCTGCAACCTTAACAAAATGCAATGACTCCCTTAGCAGTTCTCCTGAATGTTCCTGCTGCCTCTCTACTGCAAGAAACCCTTTTACTTTGAGGGTTCCTGAATGTTTGTCCTACTGTGTTCTTTTGATTTTATCTTCTACTCCTCCTTGTCCTTTTATAATCAGTCTGATTGCAAACTGATTGATCCCAGGCTTAACCTCTGCACTCCCCTGGAAATGATGTAGTGTGATGTGATGTTCCTAAACTGCAGAACTCAGTTGGGTCATTAGCTCCAGAAAGCACAAATGAAATGACACAATTCTGTTCCAATGTGCCTTTAAATCTCATTTACAAACTCAGCATTCTGATTTATCCTTCTGTTTACTTCTTATGCAAGGAAGCAGAGACAAGAATGAACTTGAAGCAAGTCCTTCACTCATTGCAGATTTAAGGTCTCCAGTAATGATTATACTCTACAGACTTATTTACAGCTTGCTTACACTCAGGGATTTTGACAGCTATTCTGTAAATACACTCTCCTACCCACTAAGCTCCATTGTAAACCACCAGGAACATGCACAGGGTCAGACTTGAGCTCCTTCTGTCATCCTTATTGTCCTTATCTCACAAAACCAGAATCTGAGCCCACATCCTTATGCACTACAAGGCAGATCGTAGCAGCCACCACCTGGATGATCTGTCTGGTGCCTGCAGGAAGATATGCTTTTGTGAGGACCACAGTCCTCAAAAGTGAAAGAGGAGATGGTGGAAGGATTGTCCTCTTGAACTGTACGACCCTGACCTCACTTCTCCATTTCCCACACCTTGCCAGCCTATTGTTGAGCAGCTCTTCCAGTCAGGCTGCTACAGATTGACCTCCAAATTAAGCAGGACATCACCAAATCCCTGAAAACCCATATCCTGCTCCCCACCCAGGGGAGCATTCAGGCCTCTATTTAAATGCAAACAGCAAAATAAAATTTCTGCAAATTTATTGACAGCACACTTCTGGCAGGAAGTTCTCGGATGGTTTTTTGGTCAGTGTGTAAAGGCTTCCTGAGCAGAGCTGAGCACACTCCCACCCCCCCAGCCTTCACCTGAGCAGTGACTCACTGGCAACTTTGGAAAACCCAGCTGAAACACGGCAGATGCCTTCCTTATTCTGCAGGATTACATAAAACTGCCTGGTTTGACCAACATGCCTGAGGTCACACCACAAACAGGGTGTCCCAGAACAAAGCTGTCTGTCCAAACACCAAGCTGCCAATCCACTCAAAGGGTCAAACACATGCCCTCCCTTCTTACTTCACAGATTGTCTGCAAACAGTTTTTCCTTGCATTTTTAAACCAGAATTCAGCAGAATAAAACAGTATTAAAATGATTTACAAGCCTTTGCTTGGGTAAAGGAAGAAGAACATGAACTCACAGATTCAATTTTTGCCTTTGTCAACATGCCCACCATCAGAAGCTCTGTTTTGCATTAGTAATTAATTTTAGTCAAATTATGTTCATTTTGCTTTTTTAAACTTCAAAGCTTCAAGAGAAGCTTACTTTCCTGACCTAAAAAGTAAGGCTTTGAAGTATCTGATGAAAATAAACTCAGTACCATACACACCTGTATAATTAGTTGCAGAAAATATCATAAAATACATTCCCTGCCTTGGCAAGTGAAAGGAGATTGTTGGTGATATGCACCACACATTCAGAAAGTGAAATAAACCATCTTCTCCACATAAACCAGAAATATTCTTTTATTTTAAATATCTTCAGGGGAAATTTAATATATTTTGGTCTTATCCTAGAAAAGTGTTTAATTTCCTAAGTTTTTACAAGAATAAAACTATGCTTTTATCCAACCACGAAGAAATGCTCTAAATAGTAAATATAACCAGGAAAAAATAAATCTAAAACTCTTTTAGCACCAAACATGAGACAAAGTACCCACTACCAGTTTTTTATGTACTGTATCCTAATTAAGCTTCCTGAATCATTAAAAAACTCAAAGCATTGTCAATGGGTTGAACAGAAATGTGTCTTAATTCCTATCTCAAGTAATCATATCTATCAAAGAAGCATTTCACACCTACCATACCCTGGAAGAATACTTTTTCAAGTGTTAGAAGTCACTGGTATTTTAAGAAAAACACTCATAAAATGCCAATTTCGACAGTTTGAGCGCTGTTTTTCATCACAGAGAAGCAAATGTAAACCACATAACCACAGTTTTTCTGTTCCAGCTCTTTAATAGTTGAAGTCAAATCATGATAATTTCCATGCTGCCAACTATGTCATCACAGATTATGACTTTGAGCACTGAGCAGTACGACACTCTCAAGCACCAAAAATGTAAATCCCCAGGGCAGTAAAGAAATACAGAATAGTATCTACAGAAGCAGTTCCACTGCACACCTAAGTCATACCTGGCTCATTAAACCAGTGCAGAATTGACTGTAACAATTTCTATCCTGGAGACAGAAAAAAAAAAAAAAAAAAGACTGGTACCCATTTTTTGTTTCAATCTGAATGCTTCATAACTATTATCAGTAACAAGTCTTAGTTTTAATTAGACCATTTGCCTTAGACTGACATGAAGCAGACAAAGATAGAAGAGACAGAGAGCAGAGCTGGGGAGAGACCAGAAACTGCCCAGAATAATCGATGGAAGCTGGGTTTTAATAGGAGGCCAAACATTAAGAACCTTCCTCCTTCCTTTGCAAGTAATTTCTTTATGAATATTTCTCCATTATTGACACTGAAAGTTGACCATGCTGCCACTCCCAAATCTCAAAGCAAGTTTAGGACACTGGAAGAAGCATCATCTCATCATCAAAGACTGATTTTCCCCGTCTGACAGACTGACACCTCTTCCATGTTTTTATTACCTTGGACAGACTATGAGGCAGCTGGAAGATTTTGGAACTGGCCAAAATAAATCCCTTTTAGCACTAACAGAATATTCCCTGAGGAGACATAGAAAACATCCCAAACACACAGGTTATGCACCAGAGGTTTCTACACTTGGTTGATGCCTTGATGTAAAAAGATCTATACAGCTCCTAAAACCCAAATGTCTATGGGCAGCACATAGATCACAAGTAAATTAAATGTAGCCTTAAAAAACCCACCAAACAGTCACTGTGCATAGTTCTGAATGGCATGATAAACTTGCTAAAACATATAGCCTGACTGTATTGAGGGAGAACAAGGAAAAGTTTAATCCCATGGAATAGAACTTCCAAGCCCAAAGGATGACATTACTTCAGTGATTAAGGAAATTGGAACTATGCCCAGCCTTGTTTCTTGTGCCTCACTGAGGCCCATGCTGTATCCATGGAAATAAGCAACATCCACTGCTCTTGCCCAGCTTCCAAGGCAGACATGTCACCAGGGAGAGCTGTTGGGTCCCTGACCAGTTCTGCCTTGTTTGCACACACGAGGTCCACTCGTGTCTCCTGTTGTTGGCTCCTCAGTCATCTGCTCTGGTAAGTTCTTATCAAAGCCCTCCAGAAACCTCCTGGATTGCTTGATTACTTGTGCCCCCCTGAGCTGTCAATGCAGCAGATACTGCAGGGAACCAAGCCCTCTGTGAGGAGCAGGGCCTGCAAAGATGAGGCTGCCTCCAGGTGCCTGAAGCTTCATCTGATTCTTGCTGGAGGAGCTGCAGAACACGCACAACAGCACTGTCAACAACCATGGTCTGCCCACTAACCCTGACCCACAGGTTCTCAGACGTGTGATCCACCCTCCCCAGATGGAACTCCAGCATTCCAGCTGCTCTGGAATCGTGTTTAATCACTCCACACCACGTTTAAAGCAAGCTCTAAATATCTGTTCCTCTACTTCCAAAATTTATGGCGTTACTTTAGACTATTTTAAATCTGAGCCATTTAACCGAAAAACAAATCTAGGCTGAAACTCTGCATGAAAGAATTCAATTAAATAGATTCACTGTTTCCAATGTGTTTGCAGTGACAGAACTGAAGAAGCTACAAAAGTTAGGGGAAAATACATTTCTCATGCCATCTTCAGACCTTAAGCAACTACTATGATGACAATAAAAGGGATATGGTTGCTTTTAATAGCTCTTTCCTCTATAATTATCATAAGTAGCTGTATTTTTTAACTATACTCACCATTGTTATCCATATTTGCACATATAACTCTTCCCATAAGTGGAAACTCCCTGACATTTTTATGCCAATATTGTGTATGAACAACTTTTTTTTTTTTTTTTTTTCCTTTTTTTTTTTTTTTGCACAAGGCAGTAACTGCTTTCTTGGCTGGCATGAAATTAGCAGATGTCAAATTAAACTGTTCTTTTGTCCACAGATCCCTCAGAGGAAGATATCAAAAGAACGATGAAGTGTTCCATTAGTAAATTGTGTCTGGTTTTTAATTTGCAGCTTCATATTTTTCAGTCAAAAGTCTTGGACAAGCAGATAAACCTACCAAGCATGATCAAAAATCTCCATTTTCCATTCCTCCTGACAATTCTCAGAAAACTTTCACATCTCACAAAAAATTTAGGTGGACAAGAGTTAAGACATCAAAGGTGTGTGAGTGATTCTATCTCCTCCTTACACAGACTTTTGCATGGCTCACATTCCTCAAAGTCTACCTACTCCTGTAATACCTTGCTGTTTTCCATCTTCCCCAGTTATTGTCCCCAAGAGCTTCCTTATTGCTCCAGAATCTTTACAAACACACTGTACAAATGCATGTTTAAAGTTGCTGCTATTGATTCTCTCAAAATACTCACCCCTGCTCAGGCAAATAAAACACTTCCATTTATAATTAAATCATTAAAAAAAAAAAAAAACAAACACAAAATAACCCTTTTGTTCCAAACTAGATTGCTACCCGTTGAATACCCAAGGTCATTATTTTGCCTGTTGCACCTTTTTTAAGGCAGTCATTTGTAATGTTTTCTTGAGGCTTCAAAGTAAAGGTACAGAACTAAGGGAAAGCAGAGGAGCTCTCAGGCCACCTCCTTCCCAGGAATGCTGCTGGTGTCAATGGGGACCAGAAAGAAGCTCACTTGGCCCAGTCACAGGCCACCCTCACTCCCTGCCTCCAGCTTTGCAGATGCTTTCACTGTCTAAGGCACAGAAACCACACGGGAAGAAATTCTCCCCTGTGAGGGTGGGGAGGCCCTGGCACTGGTTACCCAGAGAAGCTGTGGCTGCCCCATCCCTGGAAGTGTCCACGGCCACCCTGGATGGCTTTTGGAGCAACCTGGTCCAATGGAAGGTGTCCCTGCCAGTGGCAGGAGGTTGGATGGTCTTTATAGTCTCTTCTGACCCAAACCAGGCTGTGATTCTGTGATGCACAAATTAAAGACAAACAGGGCAGATCAAAATTGGTCTGTCATCAAGTACTACCCATGTGCAAGGCAAATAAACCCAAATGAATGATAATGAATCACTTACAAGACAGCAAAAAAAACACTTGTATTAAACAAAACAGTCTTTGAGTGAAATACCCCAACTAACATCCATGCCCAATGGGGTTGTGAGTGCCTAGAGCTTTCTGATTTTAGATTCAAAGTTGATACACTCTCAGCTCACCTCAGAAATAAACCAAAATGTAACTCAATTTTGAAATATGCTCTTGTAGTTTAGGAAAACCAATGAGCAAACAGAAAGAGACCAGGCAGGGGACAGGAAGAAAAAAGCTCATGAGTAAATCTGTTCAACAAACCAGCACTTTCTAAATAAGCAAACAAACAAAACCAAGTGAAACTCAAGAACTGGCATTAACTGACCATATTTTGTGCCACCAGTATAAAACGTTAACTGAAGATCTGAAAAAAATGCTCCAACAACTATTTCAATTTCTTCACAGTTAACATTTAGCCACTAATTATACAAGAACAGCACCATCAGCATAACATCACAAACAAACTAAAACACCAGTCTTGGGTTTTCATTTTCATTACCATATTAAAGGAGGGCTTCAGCTCAGTTCAGGATGTGTTTTAAGTATCAATCATGCAACAGAGACTTCAAGAGCATAGCACAGCTCCACTATTAAGGAATTTTTCACAATAGTCACTCTTAACTTCATTTCATGCCCACTCCTGCTGTGTTATCTAGTTAAAATGAGATCAATAGCCAGCTATTAATTATGGATCAATCTTTAATTACCAGTTCCAAAGTTACTGTCATAAGCAGTTGCACAGGTACCAAGATTTCTGTCCTGTGTTTATTAAAATGCTGTGGAAGAGGTGAGCATGAGCTGAGTCACAGATGGCTGGAAACTGCTTCTCTCAGCAGAGAGTATTGAAGGAGGAAATTTTCTGGAGAAAATCCTTAGGGTACATACTCAAAGCTGCAGATGATGGTCTCAAACATGCACAGAAAAATTGGACTGGCCAAGGCAATAATAAGCAGTTACTCACTACAGGTGTTGTCAACAGCAACAATAAAAATCTATCAATAAGAATCGTCCTGGACCTGTTACCTGGGAGTGAGCCCCCAAAACAGGCAGGGGGAGAATCTCATCCCCAAGCATTAAATGAGTACATTTCCAATTTTTGCTGAAAATGAACCTTCCAGGCAAGAGAGATGATAATACAGCAGAGAAATTATCTCCTTCTAAGAAACAAATAAACCCCAAGTGTTTCTAAACCCTCATCTCACTTTTCTGTATCCTCAGAAGAATCTCAGTATCTTCACACATTCTTCATAGCATCCCTCTTGGCAGCGAACAGCCAGAAAGACCAAATGAAAGGCCTTTTTTATTTTTTTTTCAATGAAAAGGATAAAAAACTAAAAGTTGCTACATACACTGACACAATTCCAGAGAAAAACAGGAGGAAACAGTCACTCAGATACCTGTAAAGAAAACACAGTTTGTCTACTGACACTTCATCTAGTTCCTCAGGAGGCAGATCAATAAAAAATAGAAAACCACTTGCTTTTATATCAAAAACTTTAGCCAATCCTAAACATACCCAAGCAAGGTAAGGAGTCTCTGTGGGTAAAGTGTTTGGAAGTTCAGATGGAGGGTCAGGAGGAAGGCTTTACTCCTCCACAGCCATGTTTAGGACCACAGGTGTCCCTGCTAATTCTCCACCTAATGTCATATTCATGAAGGCTGTCTCTTCTCATCTAATTAGCCCTATCCCCTGATTGTACCCCAGGAGGTACAAAGGAAGGTAAATCAATGCAGCAAATTGCAGCTTTTCTACTTCAAGACAAAGCTGTGAATATCTGTGCCAGAGCCAGACTGCTCCCAAGGTAGAAGTTAAAACTCACTGAAAAATTAACAAAATATGAATTTAAAAAAAAAAAATCACAGTCTGAGGTTATATTTATGTTTTCATTTCCTTCTTTCATCTTAAAATAGGATTCAATAACCATGTGTTTAATGGAACTGCCGGGGAGGAGTGGGCCAAACATCTGCTCCACTTTGGCATTTCAGTTTTGTCTAGAGTTTGAAGAGGGCTTTCCTGTCATTTGGTTGAGGTGCTTACAGGAAAAGCTGTTTGTGAAAGTCTGTAGGCTCGTGTATTTCCTGCCTCTAAATGTAAAACCTCGAAAATTATAGCAAAACTGCCAACCAGGAAAAGCCAAACAGGGAAACAGTCCAAACCTTCAAGAAATTTTCAAGAACTTCATATAAAACTAAGAAAAAAAAAAAAAAGAGTCTGGCATTGAAGTAGCTTCTGAAGTCATGAATTGAAAAGTTTTCAGTAATGTTTTGTGTTGCATGGAGGATCAGCTACCACAGCTGATAAATTCTTAACGACGACAGAACTTTCTCTGTTCAATGTTAATGAGGCTTCATAGGCATCCAAATCCAGGAACTAAAGGCATCTGCAGGGAGAAACCTTGCACAGTTCCCTATTTCTAATATCTGCAGCATTCATCAGATTTTACAACAGGAAGATTGTTTAATTCCATCTTCCTGCCCTTGCTTTTTTTTTTTTTTTTTTTATATTTTCCACACACGTGGAATTTGGACGTGTTCTGGCAGGACTGAGGCTTGCTTGGAAGGCTGGGATAGGGTCCATAACACACCAGTCAACCTGCTCACTCTATTAGAATACCAGAGAGTTACCTTGAGCGGTTTTTTTTTTTTTATGATTCTGATTTAATTGTTCCTCATTTATATTCATCGCCGAATTCCGCTGCATCTGAAGCTATTTTGAAAACACAGCATTCTCCCAAAGGGCCCAATCCAACTCCCATTCAAATAAACAGCCTTCAGTGGAGCCTATTTGTTGCCAGCCAACAAGATTGAATTCTGCAGCGGAGTGGTCCCTGGAGCGTTTGTCACAGCTCTTTACAAATATTGCTCCAGCAAGAGCGGGTCTAAATACGCTTGTCCACACGCTCTGCAGACAACTGAAATCTATCTTTTATCTTCTTAGAACACTTGGTCAGATTTAAACTCCAGAAGCACAAAGAATGGAATCTAGCACGAATACAAAAAGCAAAAAGAGAAAAAAAAATGTTTAACAGCTTTAAAAAGTAAAGAGCCAAAGGGAAAGCAGAAGGACGATAAAATATTTTCATGCCATGGGATCAAGAACCATTTATTCCACCCCTAAAATGAAGTTACAGGGGAAAACGTGGGGGGGGCAGATTATAATGACAGCATACAACCAGATTTCCCAAAAAACTTGTTCCAGCACAACTATGAACGTCAACAGTTTTGAAATAATAAGAAATTTTGCAACAGATACAGTGTTCAGACACCACTCCAATCATAAGTCACGAGGGTTATGAGGAAAGATTTTAAATCTCACCAAGAATCTCCTCACACACAGTTCCCAAAACAACAAAGTTTAGAGAGGATGTAATTGAGAAATGCCAATCTTATAGGAGACCCTTATCTGTGAAAAGAACAATTTGATGGGCTTTGAGGGCAGGTTGATGGTTTATGGTAAATAAATAAAGTAACAATGTAAATTCTGGTCTGAGCCAAGGAAGGAATGATACAAATGAGAAAAACTCTTTCAAAGGATCTTACTCTGGTATCCTTTATCCTACTTTGTAGCGCCGAAATGCAGGCTCTGGCTGATCAACTTGTTTGTAGCTTAAAGTCTAAGGCAGGGGAAGATTAGGAGATTGTTTAGATGGGAGTTCTATGATGTAACATTGCAAAACTGAAGACCTTTCTACAGCACAGTGGTTTACTTTGAAATTAACAGCTTGATTTGTTGTTATACAGTATTGATGTGGCTCTTGAAAATAGCCTACTTGGAAAGCACAGATCTTAGGAGACGCTCTCAGTATCTGTCAGAGTTCAGAAGCAGAATAATAAAAATGTGATTTATAATACAAGTTCAACATCTCTAGTTCAAAAATAATGCACAAATAAAGATTTATTTTTTTTTAAAGTTGGCCACCTTGATATCTTAAGAATACTCTTGAGAGTCTGAGCTGACACCCAGTGATTTCAGTGGGTAATTTATAGGGTTACTCCATGCCTTGAGAGACGATAGAATAGAGCATTAACTCCTAATTTCTACCTGTACCTCAAATCCCCACTGCAGTGCAAGATAAAGACAGGGCTTAAAACTGAGCTCAACCAAAACCCTCTACACTGAGATGACTGTCCAGGCAATGCTCCACACTCCAGCCTTTCCAGGCCCTCCACATCAAAGTTCTACAAGAACAGGGATGTTACCTCCAAGTTCCTTATTGTAGGATCAGATTCACGTAAATCACAATGGCAGGAATGCACCTTCACTATGCACCAAACACTGCTGGGAGTGACAACACTCTTCATTCATATTAATATATTTAAATGTGAATGTATATATATATACACAGATAAATATATGTATACACACACACATAAACATCCTCTCCCTGTCTGTGCATGTTTATATGAAATGGACACATCCTAAATCAACAAATCAATTGCACTGAATTGCTGAACCATATACCCAGCATTAAAATAGGAAATCTGGGCACAAAAGATTTCAGATTTAAAAAATTAGGCCAGCTAACTTCCTTCAAGTTAAAAGATAAACCACACAGAAGCAGTTGCACCCCACAGTTTAAGTTCAGCACCAACATCCCACTTTATCCAACAGCCATCCCATGTCGTGCACCTGCGGCCATGAGCATTCCCAGTGGTGGCACCTGCAGAGCAGAACCAGCCACACACTTTGTTCCCTCCAGAGCCTCTTGTCTTGGGGAAAATACTTATGCTCGGAAATGTGGGCCAAAGCAGTTCCATGCAGCTGCTGATGATAAAAATACAAGCTAAAGAAGCTGGTTGCCAAAGGCACCAGAGCCGCCTGCTCTTGAGGTGAATAATGAACTCCTGCTACACCTCGGGAGAGCTCCTGAGCTCGAGCCCTTCCAGGAGGCCCTTTCACCCTTTCCCACCACAGGTCTGAGGTCCAAGGCCACCGGGAATCCTGAGCTGTGACCGACTTTCCCGGTGGGCATCACTCACCCCAGCCTGACCCCAGCCACCCGCGCAGAGCCAAAGCCAACCCGATGCTGCCAGCCGAGACGTGTCTGGATAAACGGCATTGCTTCACTTCACTTCACGCGGTTGTGTTAATGAAATAACCAAGAGCAGTGCGAGCTGCAGGGGCAGGAGGCGCTCAGAGCTGGCACCGCAGGTCACGCTTTTGAACCGCCCAGCCCTGACCCGGCGCCTCAGCCGCGGCTTCGCCCCGACCCCTCACACCGCCGGGGCTCCCCAGGCTGGACGCGTCCTCCATCCAGCCCGGGCATCAGCGGCCCCAGCTCCGCCACGGCGGGAGGAGAAAGGTCCTTCCCGCTGCCAGAACACGGGCGCGGAGAGCGGGGGCTGCGAGCGGGGAAGCCGGGACGGGCGGTGCGGGCACGGGCTGCGGAGCGGAGGCTGCGGCGGCCGGGGCCGGTCTCACTCACCGGGAAGCCGCCCCGCAGGCGGGCGGATCGCAGGGCCAAGTCCCTCAGCACAAACCTCGCCGGCCCGGCCAAGGGAGCCGCCATCTTATCGCTGTCCCCGCCCTGCCCCGCGCCCCGGGCGGAAGCCCCGGCGGAGGGCGGAGAGGGAGCGGCGGGGCCGGTGCGGGGCTGAGGGGTTCGCTGTGAGGGGATGCCTGTTCGGCCTCGAGAAGACACATATCGGTGAGGTCCCGTCTCAATCGTCTCTTCTCGAGGCCGAGCAGGCTCAGCTCCATCGGCCTTTCCCAAGAGAGATAACACACCTTGCCTCACACCAGCACCCCACAGTGCCGTCTGCGCCCACCCAGCCCCCGCAGCCCCTCACGGAGAGGGTGTGGAGTCTCCCACGCTGGGGATATCCCAGAGCTGTCTGGGCACAATCCTGTGTGATTTATAATCACATTATAAACCCTGTGCCAGGTGACCCACTGTGGTCTCTCCCAGCCTGGCTCACTGTGGGATTCTGGGATCCTGTGAAGGTTTGGGGTGACCATGCCGAGCATGCAGGACCAGGGGCCGGCGTCAAGCGTTGGAATGGGCTGCCAGGGAGGTGGTGGAGTCGCCATCCCTGAAGGTGCTTAGGGAAAGGCTGGACATGGCACTGAGTGCCACGGCCTAGTTGACAAGGTGGTGTTCAAACTCAGAGGTTTTCCCAACCTGAATGATTCTGTGATTCTGTGAAAACCTGTTAGTTAAGGACAAAGCTGAGACACTGAATTTAAGCCCGCCTGGGGGACGGTGCCTAAGACCAGAGCTCTGGTGGAGGGCTCATGACTCATCACATAGATATAAAATCTAACATAAAATCTAATAATAAAAATTAATAAGAAAATCTAACATAAAATCTAACATAAAATGTAGTCCCAATCCAAGCAGAGGTTTCACGAAAGTGAGTCGCAGAAGCCGGATCTGCAAAAATAACTCCATCAGGAATGACTTAGGGGCTGGTGTGGACACAAGTGTGTCATGTCTACAATCTGAAGCAAACTCAAGAGTCAAATGTCCTGATCTTTGGAGATACGATCTCTGTGTGACCCCACTGACCATGTCTGTGTCTGGTTATGGTTAAAGTACACTTTGGATGGTCTGCCTGTAAGTATTGTAGAGTTAACTTTAAATTGCTCACTTATATTGTCCATTAACAATCATGCTTTGAAAAAAATAAATTGCTAAAATTGAGCAGCGGATGAGATACACTTGCAATTTTACCACAGTTCATATTAAATTCACTTATATTGAATCATGCAGAGTTAGCATTATTTGGAGGCATTAGTTATGCTGAACATTATTTATTTAGTGTTTTGTGATTAAATAGTTGGAAAAACAAAACAGTCAAATCCCAGTCTTCTAGTCCAGGTTGTGAGTGGAAACAAAGGAGAATGTACCTGTCAGTGCTTAGAACTTACAATCCCAAACGTATTTTTTTTAAAAAATCAGGACTCCCTTATTGGAATTTAATCAGCAAATAAATTATACTTCTATTAGGAAAAAAATATGCAATTTCATAAAAACTGAGGTGCCAGAAAAATCTAAAATTGAACACCTTTGTCTTTGTCATGACAATTTCAGTAATGTAATATGTTTCAATAAAAAATCTGAAGATGCAGCTTTTTGATAGCATTGAACAGTAATGTATGGTACCCAGTATTAAGCCAGGTATTACTGCATGCTTGTTCTTTCAGAATATTATATACTGCCTTTGGTATTATGATGGAGGAACTATAATTTCATTTTTAGTTTCATGACTGTGGTTCAGTAAGCACAGAGTTCCCTGTTCATGCAGACTATTACGGCTGTCAGCATTAGGTTTATATATATAATAGGTATATAAGCTTTCAGATAATGTGTGTGAATAGCATGCAAGGCTATCATTTAATGCTATGAGGAGCACTTTCACTGCATAACATAAATAGTGGAGAACCTTCTTTACTTTTATTTTTTAGATTTAGAGGGAAAACACTGGGTGTACAGTATGGGTTAGTCACCAAGACATGATTTTCTTTGTAGAGTAGAAGATATCTGACCTTTAAAGGAGAAAAGGTACAGAGATTCATTGTCTTCACATTCAGTTTCCTTCTATGTATGTATAAACCACAGAAAATTTAGATAAAATGTATTTCTGAAGCAATTAGAGCAAGCAGGAGCCAGCATTGTTGGAACATGGGGTACAAGGATATGTGTGTGTGTCAGAGAGGAGGGATACACATTAATTTCTCTTAGGGAACACGCTTGGAATGCAGGAATTTGGGAACAGCTAAGGAGTAGTCTCAACACATTACCCTCACTAATAAGGAGGGAAGGGAAGTGAACTGCAAAATAAAAAAGGGTAGGGAGAGAGGCTGATTTCAAAGAACATTCCTTCCAAACATTCCTCCCTGTACCCTTGCATGAATATGCAGCATTTGAGAGTGCTGCCTTTCTCCTCTCTTCCCCAGGTTGCATATAAGGCTAGATTGTAACTAAGCTTTTTAGCAATAGCCTACATAATGCAAAACAACCAGTAATGTTTGTGCAATTATGCTTAAAAAAAGCATCGAGTAAGGTTTATACCTCTTAAGAACTTTCCTTAAGGCTAAATAGTTAATAGTTTTCAAGTGAAAACATTTAAAGATGAAAAAAATTACCTTATCACAGGTAAAGCACGATTTTAAGTGTTTTTGTATTTCTTCATTATTGCAGTGGTCCTTGCTAACACTGTATATTCATTTTCTTAGCTGTGCAGATTGCCTCCTAAACCAGCATCTGCTGAAGGTGGATATCTCACTGAGCACGTGGATGATGTTTTCAGCCATTCAGGAAGGTTGTTTATCTTTAACTTGTCATTTAACCATAAACCCACTGGACAAACACAAACCCATTTTAGCCAGCAGAGCTGAATGGAGCTTTTTTTTCTTCATAATTTTTCCTGAGTAACATGTCTGAGCTCGTGCTGATACATGTCAGAAATAAAACCATTATTTCAGCAGCAAAACAGGGATCATTTATGTTTTCATAAATGATCCTCTTCTAATTTAGACTCAAAGAGAATTGTGCCAAATACATCTTTTCTTATTCACATGATTAGTCTTACAAATGCAGCAGAGTCAGATGAGCCCTCACAGTTCTGCCTTGGCTCACTGATGAAGTGGTTGCTCTAATCAGGTTTTGATGGGTTGTAGCCTCTTTTCAGAGAACTGTAACCAGTGGGCTGGAAGGCATTTCATCATCTGCCTCTTACCTTGTTATTATTCTTGGCTCAACTATGGAACCTGAGCTTTGTATTCACATAAATTTTGTGAAGACCAACTTAATCTGTGTGTGAAAGACACCACAAACAGCATCCCCAAGAGTAATATGTGAGGGTATTAAAACTGCAACAAACTCACTCAAATAGCCCCACTGTAGGGGACTGAGGAACAGGAAACAAAGCTTCCTCTCACTTTATGATGCTGTCTCAGCCCTTCACTATTCCTCATTCCTTTTCTCTGTTCATGTCTCCTTGTCTTCAAATGTAAAACCAAAAAGAAAAATATATTGTAAGTGGGTGGAGAAAAGATTAAAATAACAATGTTCAAGTCTAAAAAGAAGGCTGAAAATAAGGAATGAAAATTAGCATATTAGAACTGTGAATTACCTCCCAGATCACTGAGTTCAGTCGTTGCATACAACCACAAAATTGCCATTCATTAAAAAATTATTGGAATATAATGGGAGGGATCCTGGAAGCAAGCAGGATGGGATGTTTCTTGGCTAGATAGGATCAAATGTCCTGGTTGCACTGTCTTCAGTAAACATGAGCTCTGTGTACTGCTGCATCCTCGAAGTGTGTGTGTAAATATCAGTTTGCCCTTTGCATTTTCAAATTTCCTGCCCCTCTGCTGTACACAGTGGAACTTGCATGAGGCTTGGAACAAAAGAATCAAGTGAAGCCTTGAAACAGTGTTTGCAGCCTCTGCTTGATGCTGTGGGAAGCCAAGGTGCTGCATTTCAACACTGTTAAAATGTGTGATAATTTTGACGTGTGCTTGAAGCTAAGAATTTAAAAGTGTCTAAACCAGGGAAGATTTTAAATAATAATGTGTAGGAATAAGAAGAAAAAGTAGTGAAATGACCACTTTGAAAAGATTCATAGCAAGGGAGGCAATGCCAAGGGGAGCAATAGCAAAAATAATGCTCCACCTTTTGATAACTAACCATCTGACTGTTTTAAAAAGGAAACTTTAATGAATTACAACATAAATTATAGGCTGAAAACAGTAGAAATTATGCATCAGTTTACAGGAGAGGCACTGCTACCTTTTGCCAGTGGCCTCCCATATAATGAGGCAAACAAGGGAGTTCAGGTTTGTCACAAAGATAGACTGTAGGTCTATAACATTCAGTTCCAGCAATGCTGAGAACCCTGATATTGTGGGTAGAAAGACAATTTTATTGAACTTCTGTCAGAGGCAATATAAGACTGAATACAAAAAGTGTAAAGATCTGAGCTGTGGGATACACTGGAAGAAAACAACCTCTCAGAGGCTGGACCTCTTTGATAAGATGTGACTATACCCTCACAGAGCCTTTGAAGTCTCTAAAAGATACAGACAATCTAAATTCAGGAAAGAAATATCTAACAGTCTGAAAAAAAAACAAACAACCTAAAGTTACTGGGAGTAAAGGAATGGAGGTTAGAACAGCAGCAAAACAGTGACGTCATGGAAAGTCAGGCTCTGTCATGTCTGCTGAGCAAGTCAGCTTATTGTGTAGACAAATATTCTAAAAAGAAACTGTCACTGATTAAAATGAACAAAATCTTGACTAGATGAATAAGATTCTGTGCATTATATTTAAAAACATATTGAAAAGCAAGGTATTATATTTGAAAATATTTTTAACAGTAAGCTGTGTAGAAGGTTCTGAGATGATGAAGAGTTTACCCAGGCAGTCAAATGTGGAACATCCATACCCAAGAGCACGTGCTGACTGATAGGAATCTCCATGTGTGCTGTGCAGTAAATTCCCATATGGAAGAATAAAGGCAAGATATCGCTGCTTGAAGAGAAATTATTTGGATGCTGATAGAACAAGCTTTGTTATGTGGGGCTGTGGGTGTCCTGCACAGGATCTGCAAACAGGTGAGTGCTTTCCAGGAATGAAACTTGGATACTTCTTGAGACACTAGAAGGCTGTAGCTAAAAAAGCAGTGTTTGCCTTTACCAAAGGGAAGCTGGGCAAATCAGGAAAGCTATAGGTGTTCACATCACAGCTAATCCATGTTTTAATTCACAGGTTGCAAAATACCTTATAGCTTGTTGCCCCAGCCTTTTACAGGGCTTGAAATTGTCTATTGTAATTAATTTCCAAACCAGTGGGGTGAAAGGACTGCTAATATGTAAGGGGTAATTTTTTCCTGATGAATTTTATGGATTGCAGAGGGAAGGAAATTGATTTTTCTGCAGAGTGAAGTATTGATTTAAAAGTAACTTTCGATGCTACCTACTTGGGGTCATAGGGTACTATTTCAGTGGATTTTGTAGATTGCTTGCAGTGTTTTCCTATTTCAATAAAATCTTTTGGCATTGGCAGGTTTCACTTTCATTACAATTCGTTGGACACCAGCAAGTGGTTTGGTGATCATGGAAGTTTATGAAAAGCATAACCTTTCTGAGCAGCCTAACAAAGAAGTGCAGCACTGCGTGAAAAATCTTGTAACAAAACCTGGATGCACCACCAGAGAAAACTGAACTGCCTAAACATAAAGCAGCAGGGTAACAATAGTCACTGTGGCATTTGGTGCATATGTTCACTGCTTTGTTGTCTAGACAGCATATTTGGACATTTACAAGTATGGAACATAGAGGATTTTTCAGCCCAGCTGATGGCAAGAGCAGTTAGAGCTGATGGAGCTGTGCTCTCCCCAGTCCCAGCTGCAGGCAGACTGCATCTCTGATGCCTTGAAAAGGCCTCAGTGCCTCAGTGAGAACTTGGAATGGCACATGTTTATAAAGAGTAACTCTCGGGCTTGTGCCTCAAACCGTGCAGAGCCCTGGTAAGCACTGCATGCTGTGTGCTGGTATCAGACACAGTTCAGGCTGTTCTGGGTTACTGGGTGTCCTGCATCAATGTGCCATCCAACAGTTCATCATCTCACTGCCTCTCTGAACTGTTTATTCTCTCCCAATTTACACCTCCATCCATTTCTTCCAAGAGCGTTTCAGTATTTTTTATTTTAGACATTAAACCATTTAATTTTTACTTTTTTTCCTGCACTGTCCACATGTCTTCCAATATTGGACATTGTTGTCATCATCAAGCCTTGCTGGTCTCTCAGTGAGAGAATGTACATGTCAAATGTGAGCTCTCCCAGAGTGCCTCTATATAGAAAGGCCAAAGTTTGTAAAATTTTTTTCTGGATTTGATGTGTGTTTTGATGTGGGCTCAGCTCTGGGCCCAGCTATGAGAAGAAGGAGATTATCTACAAATGCAGCCACACAGATGAGATTATGGTGATTTGTTTTGTAATCTGTTCTCTTTGGAATAAAACTACCAGTAAACATCAATCTTCCTACAAAGGGATGCTTCTGGGTGTCCCTTTTGCTAGATTATGTATCAATTATCAGCTAATTTATCAATAGTTAAAAAACCCAAAGTGTAGGGAAAATGTAAGTTTCTGGGGCAGAATAAACAGACTGTGACTGTTCCTGGAGATCCCTTCCAATAACATGCAGGGGTCCTGTAGGAGCCTGATGACAACGTTAAAGACAATTGAATAAGAACTGACCATGCCCATGGTGGACTGCAAATAGTTTTCTGACCATACAGCCTAAATACTTTACCAGAATTCCTACTACATTTGCAAGCATCACCTCCCCTACACGGAGGGTTGTAAATAAGCTGCATTAGTATTTGCTTTTTGAATGGTGTTTGCAATTTTTACGAAAATTCAAAGAGCAAATGGGCAAAAAGCAAAGTTTGTAGCCTCAGAGGACAATAGCTGTATGAACAGCTGAGTAGGGAGAGTAAAGCCTTTCTATATGGATGCATTTTATTCACTAAAAGAAGCTACATCATTTATTGACTTTATTTTGATAAAACTTTTTTTAGCCTGTAAGAAGAATAACTCCAAAATGTTTTGCTTATGAGGTTTGTTACCATCTGTAATAAAAAATATACCTACAATTTACTAACTTTATAAACTCTTGGATATGGACATACACAAATTATCTCACCTTCAAACCTTATGTGTGTGTAAACATATTTTCTGCAGTTTTTTCGTGCTTTAGGAAATCATAATATAGAGCTTTTTTCTACTAGTAGAGCTTGGAGGAATCAAAAAGAACTTCCCTGTGGCCTTTTTCTTTAATAGCTTCTACAAAAGTATGTATGATTACCATATTTTTAATTAATATGCATTTGTTAAACAGATCAAAATGGGAATGCTTTAGCCATCAACTTGGCTGTAGCAGAGCCTGAAAAATTGCTCTTTTGCATTCTGCATCACAAAGGAAATTGGAATAAAATTTCTCCAAGCAATGATAGTTCTAGTATCCATCTGATTTAGTACAGTAGCATTTTCAAGCTTAGCTGTTAAATTTAGCACTGTCAGGTATAGCTTCTGCTCTGTGTATTGTTTGTCCTTAATAAATGTGTTTTGATGGTTTTGTTTCTCTAGGAAATCTGGGAATGTTTTAGTGCATACAAGCAATTCTACAATCAAAATCTACCCCAATGGGTAGTTTTATACCACCCGTCTGTGCTTCAGAAGATGCTGAATTCTGTCTTAATAGAAAAGCAGTGAAGTCCAATTCATTAACAACAACTGCCATAGGAGGTATGTGATTTGTTTTGAGAGTCATTTAGGCTCAAAATGTGTACTGTAATAAAAATGCAGGGAAACAACAGAAAATCTACATGGACAGCTCATTTAAAGGCTGTGATGATTTTATGTTTAAAATTTAGATATTACACATCTTAAGTGTAGCATTCAGAGAAAATTACTTTTATTCAGTTTAGATTTAGCATCTTTAGACTTTTAATGTATTTAATGAGTGTTGAGGTCTGTACTGAAATGAATCCATTTGTTACTCAAGGCTACATGGGGCTTATTTAAAGCATAGAATTTAAAGCAGGATTCATGACAAATAATAGAGTTTGAAGGGATAAATGCTGAGAGTAAACTTTCTTATCTCTGCTGGTTTCTGGGAACGTGGTTATTACAGTGTCTATGGCCCGTGGTTCAGTTCTCCACAAAGGACTGAACTTACTCATACTGATCATCCTGCAGACATTAATACAAGAGCATAATATAAGAGTGTTGAAGTCATGAAGTGTTATTTATAGGTGAAAAAATTTAAAATAATTTTAATATTTCCAGTGAATACTCCCCCAAATTCTAAGGGAACTTATATCTATGTAAGAGTTTGTGAGTGTTTCCTGCAATAACTCCATATAATATTGCCAGCCAGGGAAGAAAAACAATAATATATGCCTTGTATGACACATGCCATGCTTCAGCAGAAAACACAACTATTGCCACTCTATAAAGCAGAAAATTATTGCAATTAATTCATTACTTCAGAACAACAGATAACTGAAGAATTTGCAAAATACATCAGTCTTCTGTGAAGACAAGAAGACTTTGTTAGGCAGTAATTGTTATGAATTAATCATTTAGCTTTAATGCTAAGTATGATCTTGTGATACAGCATATAAATATGAGATCCAGGCAATAAATGGACAATGAAGGGGCTTGTCTTCTGTCCAGAATTCCTGGAGAATAGCAATGAGTTTTTATTTTACCCCTCACCTCTCACTGGAAGGAGCAGTTTGGTTCATGCTGTATGATATTAACAGCACAGGCTTGAGCAGTGGCACTGTGCCTGATGTAAACTTGTCACCAGTATATCCTGTAGGAGTCTCTCATTCTTTCTAGGCCATTGGAAGTAATAAGTAATAAGTCAAACCATTTAAAGCATGTGTCTGTGTGTGTAGGTATGTATATCTATAATGGAGACCTTTACTGGTAGAAGGCTTGTATTAAAATATATGCTAAGTGTTATATAAGATCTTTCTTCTACTGTTTTTTGGTGATATTCTGCAATATTTTCCTTCCTTTCTTTTCTTTTTCTTCCTGCTTATTCAAAATGATGAAAAAGTTTCAGTACACCTAATATTCCAGAAATTGCTAACAAGCATGTACTGATTAATTGCATATAGCACATATAGATCAAATTGCATAGGACTGTTGATGTAGCTCAGTTGTGCCCAGTTGCATTTGTGATGTCAGACTGAACAGGTCTGTCTTAATAACCTGAGAGATGCTGAGAGAGTGAGAATCAGCTCCATAAAACTCCACCCAAATGAGAAAATCAGTCCTGGATGAATGGTGAGTACAGACCATCAGAAATCGTTTTCCTTGATGAGCAGATGGAGGAAGGTGTTTTTGAAGGCAGGCTGTTAAGTTTTTGAAAGGCAACTATCAGAGGTCATTTCAGCCTTAGCTGATTATCTCTTAGGCTTTAGCCAATACTAAATGGCAAGTTCAGAAGTTTCCTGTGTACAGCTGTGGTCTGCAAAGTGCAGGGTGTTTCTTGGAGGTGAAAGTTTAAGAAAGGAGACAAAGTCAAAGTCTACAAAAAGGCAAATCCTTCCATTTAGGACATTATGCTTATCTGTGAACTGGAAGCCAGGGAATGTTTCATGCTGTGTGGCTTTTTTGCTCCCTTGTCTGTGTGGATCCAAACCAGAGGGCACATTTGTCATGCAATTTCTGCTCATTCTGTTTGTGTATCTAAAATACTCCATCATTCTCCACGAAGATAAGATGGTGTGCAACTTAAATAAAAGAAAAGGAGGCAACAAGAGCATACAGAAATTGTCCTTCCAGTCAAAAGGCATTAGCAGCATGTCCTTATCTTTGTGATGTATTTCAAAGCCACCAAGCACAGATGAAGCAAAAACTCGCAGCAAGATTTGGTGTTAAATTATTTTGTCTCATTTCTTTTCTTATCACCTAGAAAGTACAGTAGTCACATGTGACAACTGTCCTTTGCAGACAAGGTTGCCATCCCAACTTCATCCAGCTCATCTGTCACCTCATGTTCATGGTGTCTGAAGGCAACTGGGCTGCAGGATTGCTGAGGCTTCTGCTCAGATGCTGCAATGACACCTGAGCAATCCATCCAGTCTTAAGGCAATTCCTCTCATTTGTTGAAGTATGCTGGAATTTTCATCGGGGAGCTATTGCTTCTCATTTATAAAGAAAAACATCAAGTATTATGGTAATAACACAGAAAGCCTCATTAATTACAGCACACAATAAAGAATAAAGCGAGTGTAAAGAAGCCAAGCAGATGGTGCATTATAAACAGACTTTTTAAACAGTAACCTTCACAGTGGGGAATGCTGTAGGTAAGAGTGCAACTTAACTTTCATTAGAACATTTTTATTTCTGTGTTTAGAACACAGATGAATTTCCAGATATGTTCTTTGCTGAAAGTTGAATTATTCTGGAAAGCCTGAGAAAAACAAAAAGCAATACAATTGCTTTCTAATTACAGAGATTACAGGGTGTGGAATGGGGGAGAAGGGGATATGCTGTAAAGTTTTTACTGTTTTCTATCATTCTTTCTGCAGTTTTGAAACATACTGTAAGGAAAAATTTGCTAAAAACTTTTTTAGGAAGAAATTTGGTGTTTAAAAGAGATGAAAACAGGGGCAGATGTAGTTCTCTATTTTGAGAGTGTGGAATTGGGGGAAGGAAAACTTAGAGATCATTGCATAAAACTGGAAGCTTTTGAGGTACCATTTTGCCCAAAGGGAAGGAAGAGGAGGGTGAGAAAATACTGCTGTAGGTTAGTGGCAATTTTAAGAGACAAACCCGGTAAAGATTCCTCCATCCATATCTGGCATTCCTGTATGCCCAGGAAGTGAAAATGTAACATGGCAGTTGCCCTTGAAAGCATTCAGAAAATAGCTGTAACAGAGACCTATATATATCAAATATAAAATATTTGATTATAGAAATGATACCCATACAATCGTACGTACCATAAAGCCAGCAAAACTAAATCTGTGAGGTTTAAGAACTCAATTCCCATCCAATAATTTACAAGGAGGATTTATGTTAATGAATGAAACGAATGCTAAGAAAAAGCTTCTCTGTGCTCCAGCACAGCAGGACAACAATATTGTTCACCTCTGCTGGGTAAGTGAAGTGTCCAGCCCCAGGAGCAGCAGCTGCTCAGAAAACACTTTGTGTCCACCTCCAGCCTTCGTGGGCTGCCCAGACTCAGCCTGCGTGTAAATCCCATCTGCCTTCGCAGACACTGCAGAGGGAACAACCTCAAGGCTTCTGTTTTTCTTTTTTTGGTTTTTTTTTTTTTTTTTTTTTTTCCAAATCCAGTATCCTGTGATTTCAACAGGATAACAGAGAGGATAACAGAAGGACTAGCTCTGTGCTAAGAGCTGAGGAGGATGTAGGAAAGAGGGAGGTTTTGGCTAATAGGCAGGTTTGACGGAGAAGCCTGAAAGCTCCAGAGCCATATCTGGGAGCTTTTGTTCCAGGCTTTGTTGCAAACATGGATTTTTGCTTGGGGACAGTGAGTTTAAAGTACTTGCTGTTCAGTCTGCTAATATTATGCAATCAATTAGGCTTTATTAGATTGTTCTTGAAACAATGTGTGTAACTGTAGCTGTTCACAGTACACTTTCCTGGTCCTTTCAGCTCTGAGATTTCTATTGCCTTAGTGGGATACATTTTGTGCTTTAACTTTATTGTTAATGAAAATCTAAGATTTGTGACAATATACTACCATTGCATTATGGTTTTTTTCTTCTCCATGTCTTTGGTAATTTATTTTTATTCTGGACATTCAAGAGCAAGAAAGAAACAACCAAATGTTCTATATTAAAAAAAAAAAAAAAAAAGTAAGAATATGTTAAGAAAATAATTCCGTATCCAAGGAACTGTTGCTTCAGTTCTGAACTGTACAATCAGGTGGAATTGGAGAAATTAATTTTATTCAACCTTCTGGGCTGGCAGAAAGTGGGCAGTAGGAAGCTTGGATTCTTTATACTCAAGCCCATTTCTTGTCTCAAGCCTTTTTGTTATCTCTGAAATTGCGGTTCTCCTGTATAAATATCAGTGTATGGTAGTATGAGAATATTCAGAGTTTTGTTGGGTTTGTGGCTATTCTAAGGGCTGGAGTGATTCACTGGCCAACCCATCCATACCTTATACCTCGTTTTACAGGCCAGAGTGTGAAAGGCAACTCCTCTGATACCACACAATTCTCCTTTGGGTGCCATTGCCACTGACCTTGGCCTGCCCTCAGCAAGACAGTCCAACAGGTCACAGAGGCTTAGACAACTCGTGGGGTTTTTTCATTTATCAGTGGTCATATTTATCTGCTCCTTGGATGAGGCAAACCCTATCTCCTGAGGAAAACATGCTGTTGTTAATCCATCTGAAAGGATATTTAGCTCATGTGTCCACAAAATACTTGTTTGAAACTGTGGCTGCTCTGAAAGTGAGGAATGGAGCTCTTTGCTGCCATCTCTCAGTGAGCTGAGAGCTAAGAGGGAAATGTATGTACAAACTTTTTGGCATGTTTATTTGCCCACTTTCTTTCTGAGGTGCATTTTCATTTATTTGCTAAGTAATCATTAAAACTCAGAGAATCAGAGAAATGAAAAAGTTATACTCATTGTATGGTGAAGAAATTCAGAACACTGTTTAAATATAATCTGTTTTGGAGTTGCCACAACTGACCCTCCCTCCTGCATGGGCTGGTAAAGGGATGGATATGGATTTGTAAGTACATCTATTCCTAACTGACCTGACGTGTTGAGTGTGCTGAAAAATTGAGTGGAGACATCAGCATGACAAAAGATGATGGTGACATCATTTAGGTACAATGATACAGGATTGGCACTGACAAAGAGTGTGAATGGGGGAGACAGTGAACTGCTTCCTCTGTGAAAATGTCTTAGGATTTTTTGTTATATATATATATATGTTATATTTTGAGTATCCAAATATGTTATATTTTGAGTATCCAAACCTGGTCCTTTTTGTTAGCAACAGTATTTGGAGGAACAGCTTGATGTTTGTATGATTATGGGAAGTTTCCTTAGCATGAACAGTCTCATTAAAATCAATAGCATGACAATATTGCTCTGCACACACCCAGAAGAGGAGATGTGCTGAAGCTTCTGTGACATCCTCCAGGGATTTCACCACTGCTGGTGATTTTACATCCAGGCACTCAGATGCTACAGTGATGGACGGCAGTGGAAAACCCTGGGAGAGATGGATAGACATGATTAAGTGTTTATTGGCCAGCAGTCAGTACCTTTTCCTTATCCTCTCAGGTCCCAGTCCACATATGATTTGCTGTTACCGCTTTTAGCTCCAGGGTTGGTCATTAAACTCCAGCAGAAGTGGCTGATGTATTTAGGACCAGAGGTCCCCAGTTCATTGCTTGTTTATCTCCATGCTGCAGTCTAACATCATTACATTGAGGCCTAAATAAACAGCACAGCTGTGAATATTTAATTTGCCAGAACCTTTTGCTTCCAATATCTTAAATCTCTGAAGTTTTCAGCTATTTCGTTTGTTCCTTGGGGAATTTACAATTTCCCTTGAGATTGTGGTCTGCGTCCACTGTTTCCAAAGGAAATATAGAAATCATATTTTAACCTGAAATGCTTTTATCCTCTCTTCATGCTCTGTTTAATGCTTTTTAGTTGAATACTGTGAACTTTCTAGACACATTTCTGGGATTTATGCATTAATATCAGACTCCAGGTGGAGAGGCTTTTTATCAGATAAGCAAACCTGGGAGGAAGTCCTGAATGTTAACACTGGGGATGGGGATGGTATGGTACTTTTTCTGTGAGCAAATCTGATTGCATTTCAATGACACAGAAGACAGAATACTTTTATTTTATTCACTCATTCTATTACTCCCACAATAAGCTGTATAAGCTCAGTAAAAAGTTTCTGAGACGTGGAAAAATTCGATAACAAGATATACTAAGGAGCAATGGACACATTTTGTGGTTTGCTCCTGCTTGATGTTTAGGTGGCCAAGGTTCTTAAGAGTGCTTTCAGATCCTGCAGATCCATATTCTGCTAGGTTCTGATTTTAGTGGAGTTGATGGTACTGCCAAGTGTTTCTGGAATGAAGCACATGATCCCCACTCAGAGAACATTCAGCTTCTTTGCCAGCCACTGACATCAGCTGATAGGACATTCCTGGTGCTTGTCTCACTCGATCTGATTTTGTGATCTAGGACCAAGAATTGAATTTCAAAGAGTTTTTTTTAATTCCCTGGGGGAGGGAAAGGTGTGGAATTTCATGTCAGAAGCAACAAATTAGATCTACCCTAACTGGAGTAAATAGCCATTGGATACATACAGAGCATGTATCCAATTTGATTGGAGCTAAGTAGATAACTTTTGGTGAGCACTAAATTAACACAGTGTTTAATTGGTATTTTCTGCTCAGGAGAGGCCTGTGAACTGCCATCATTTCCTTCCTTATAGTTGTTACTCAAGGATAGTTTTCCAGCATTTCTGGAATTAGTGAATCAAGAAGAAAACGCTTCATCTTATACATTTTACCCCAGTGTCAGTACTCAGGTGAAGATGACTCAGTCTTTCTGGCAGTCATAATAATGTTCTTTGCAAAACCCGCTTCCCCCAGTTCTGTGCCCAAAATACATTTTGCACACTAAAACAGTATAGAAATGGTCAATTGCCAGTGCCTCAGGAAAGTTAGGTAAGACAGTGACTGAATATTTATACCAATCTTCTTTTGCATGCTGTGTCTTTTTGCAATAAAAATTTTATTTTCTCTTTGTTTGCCAATATTCCCTAGGGACATGTCAACGGTTCTGGGGAAAAAAGGCCTTTAAAAATCTTGGTGTGTTTTTCTGTCACCTGAAAATTCAGAGCTGCAAAGTCTTTGCCCAGACAGCCTGGCTTGTTGTCTATTGTCACTCGCTTCCATTTATCTAACAAATGCTGCCAGTTCCTGAGGTTTGTCACAGACTCTGCTTCAGTTTCCTTTCACCTTATGATGTGACTTACAGCTCCATCACAGAACTGTTTAGTAAGTTGTTCAGCATCATTTCTCACTCCCTTCTCTGCACAGTATGGGGGGAATGTTTCTGATCCATTTTCCTTGCGAGGGACTCTGGAGCAAAGATGTATCTTATTGTCCCAAAGAGGTACTTTTTTTGGCCTTCCTGTTGTGTCTGGGCTGGGGGGCTGTTCTCAGCTGTACCCCAGCCTGTGTATTTTCAGCTGCTTTCCACCTGACCCGAGCATGCACTTATTTCTTTAGTGATGTTCCAACTGTACAGGTGTGAAGGCTGGATTTTATTTACTTTTTTTTGGTTTATTTTTCAGTGGAGCTCTGTTTTGATTTCTTTTTCAGATTCATTCTTCCACACTGTGGACTTCACAGTGCCTTGAAAATTCATTTTCTCAATCCTAGTCTGAAATGTCATTGGAAATATTGCATTGTGTGTGTAATTACACCTTCTTCCTCAAGATCACTCAGTAATTTATACCCCATTAGGATGTGTTTCTATGGGAAATCATGGTTGTTTGGCCAGCTCAGTTATGCTATATGTTTCAAAAGAATTTGCTATCATAAAACTACATAGTAAAGCATTAATAAAAAGCTGAATAATCCAAGGATAGCTGGAAACTTTATATAAATTCATGTAGTATTCCAAAAGTATATAACATCAAGTTAGATACCAAGCTATATTGGTATTTTCTCCCCTTTCAATGGAAACAATGTCAAATATTGTATTAAACTGTTTTAATACTTCAGCCATTTCACCTTTTTGCAGAGTATCTTTTGTAAGCACTCTGTGTCCTGCAGCAAGAAAAAGTGGTTTATAGCTCTTCTCTAAAAATCATTGATATTTTACTGTTAATTTTTACTGAAACCATTGTATCTTCACTCTATCAAACTTGTTGATAAAGCATTCAGTAGCAGGCAGAGGAAGCTGAGGGATGTTCTGCTAAAGGTGCCAGTAACTTTATGCTTTCGTGCACACTTTCAAAGAGCAGATTTAAAAGGAGCTGGAGAGCTCTTACAGAATGTGCTGTATTTTGGACAGTTGTATTATTCTTATCCCAGCAGTTTGAGATGATTGAATTTGATTTCTTGGGAGGTGTTTGATAGTGCTGTGATTCTTAGTGGTGCTGTTATGTTCCAGTGGTTGACATTCCCAGGAGCTCTGCCTGCTCCAGCTCAGCCAGTGGCACTGGAGGAGCCCAAGCACACATCTTCTGAAAATCCAGAAGAAGGAATCCTGTGATCTCCTTGACTGTGGAAAAAAATGGCAGACTAAAGTTCACAACTTTTCCAGAAATGGTGGATATATTAGTTTTCATTATATACTTTCTGCAGAGACTCAGAGAATTTGAAAGGAGGAAAAGACTGGCAAATATTACACTGAACTGGGGAAGAGTGATAAGGAACTGATAGAAGAATGTGACCTCCAGCTGCAATTTGAGGTTGCTTGCAGAAATCCTTATGAATTCCAATTCCTTTCCTTGAGCTAAAAGAGGTGCATGGATTAGGAAGCATAATTCCTGTAGGCAAAGGAAGAAAACCTTTGCCACCTTGCTGCTGCCAGTGTTTAGCTCTCTCTTTTATTATTCCTTCACCGTTTCCTTTTCTTCAGTGATGCATCACCTCTCCAGGTAATAAATCATAGAATCTTTGTGGATAATGTCTTCATTTTGCATGGCAAACACATGCCATAAATCTAGGTGAAGCTTAATAATTGGTATATGGCATCTTTCTCCCTGTGAATGGCAGAGACAGAGGATCCCATTTCCATTCTGCTCTCCCACTGGCAGAGAGACAAAACTTGTTGATCAACTATTTGAGTACTGCAGTGATTGAGATAAATGCTGAAAAAATAGCTAGGGTAAAGAAACACTAATACTGGTCTGTTCACTTCCCAAAATCCTGCTGGAAAACTCCACATAGGTCAAGGTTTGAAGGAGAGGATGGCACGAGAAACACTTGTCTCTGTGTGCCTGCACTGACCCCTGTGTTCTGCTCTCACAAGTGTCATTATCTGGCTCTGTGTACTGCCATGGAGACCTTTTAGTCTTGCTTCACCTGGGGCACTGCTGGACAGAGCAGACAGGCCTTGGAATGACAGTGTTTCCACTGGGCAAACTGGCCAGGAATGAAAGGACTGTAAAATGGTCTAAAGTGGAGTGCTCTGATTCTGAAGGTGACCAGACTAGTACAAGTGTTTTCCTGTAAGACATACTTATGGCATGGCCATGCTCCTTGTTCCACCCTGCCTGCTTGGGATGTTTTTGGCAGCCAGATACTTGCTGTAGTACGAAGTGCAGGGTGACAGAGCCATAAGCTCCCAAAGAGGAAATGACAGCTCTGAAACAAAGGCAATGGAAATTTTCTCTGAGCACGAGTGGTGCTATCAGACCCATCAAATGTAAGGCAATTACAGAGTAAGCTAATGAAATCAGATGCCAGCTTTGCTGATATAACTAGTTTCACAACCTCTAGCCTTCCTAGCATAACACAGAATAATTCATAATGAGACTGCACAGAACTCTTTCAATTAGATTTCAGCAGTGGAGCGAGGTATTTTGGCTAGGCAGAAGCATGCAAAGCCTGTAGGCTCAGACACATGGTACTTGAATAAATAGACTCAGGCTTTTGCTGTCACACAAAGAAAATAGGAACTCAGTGTAAAAGATGTAAAATTCTACCTCTAGAAGACACCCATTCAGCTGAAATCATCTACCTGCACTCCATTCAGGAATCACACTTCTGGATGAGGGCACAGGCTGCCATTTCTCAGAAAAGCTCTCAGTGGTGAGGATGCCTTCAAGTGAAGATTGGGAGTGCAGCTGTACCTTTCAGATGGCACAGAAATGGGGCACATTCAAACGTCAGAAATGCCTGCAACATGTGAAAAAAGGCCAAGGAATGCTGATCAGTAAGCAGGAATTCTGAAGATAAGTTCTTTCATGGATGCTACTATTATTAAAGGTGATATTTCACAATTTCAGGAAGGTATCTGTGTTAATCACATGAACCCAATTCAGCACAGGCATTTGTGTTTCTGTGTGGGGTTTCCTCAGTGTCTCCACACCCTCAACTGCAGCTGGCTGCCCAAGGGAATTGGAAACAGCAGCCAAACTTTGTAGCATCTCAGTGTTTCTGGGCCAGTGCCTTCAGTGCATGGAAGATTCTTCCTGTCTTCCACATGGTTTTCTCTCTTTCCTTACAGTAGCTACTTCTAGGATCGAGTTTTAGTGACCTTATCTTTCCCAGTGTGATGGGAATTCTTTCCCAAGGAAGATGGCTTGTTCCCCAGACAAATTCCTTCAGCCAAGCATCTTTGATCCATCGCTTTTATTCTGGCCTTCAGTTGCTTTAAAGGAGCAGCTCACAGATGAACATACTGGCATGGCTGATGGTTTGCCAATGGATTTGAGGAGAACAAGAAGAGAATAAATTCAGGACTCCATGAAAGGAGAATATAGTCCATAAATGTCCTTTCCTGATTGGAGTGTTATACTGGAGAGGAAGCAGGGGCTTTGATTAAAATAATTTTATCCTGTTTTACAGAAATTCTCTGTATGTTCTCTCAAGTGAAGAAGATGGCATTGCACAGGAACAGTCAGTTTTCAAGGAAACTCATGGGACTTTTTGGTGTTGGCTTCAAAAAGGGAGAAGAAAACACTTTTACCTTCTAGGTTTGAAGAAGAATTACTTATAGTGAAATAGATTTTATAGCCCATTAAGTTCAGTCAATACAAAAAGAACTTAACTGGCCAGATTGACACCTGGAGAATACACCTTGTGCTAGAGGGAATCTTCATCTGTGTAAAGCTGATGCTGCTAATTCTGTCATGTCTTGCTTTGGATCTGGCATGTGTGAAGCTTCTGCTGCTGGAGCTACTTTTCCTGAATGACTTGGAACAGGCTGAGACAACGGGGAAGGAAGAGTCAAAGGAGAATCAATAACATTCTGCTATGTCCCATCCTCAATTAGCAGAATAGGCAGGCAGGAGCACACTGGCTTGCTCTGGAGCCATGCAGATCCTGCTCACATCACTCCTCTGAGAAGAGTAGAAAAACAAATCCTAACTCTGCTCTGCTCATAAAATAAAAAAAAATAATAAAAAAAATATCTTGTTTGAAAGCAATCCAGAGTATTATATCCTTCACAGGAATGAAGAATTATGAAGTTGAGCTCAAGTGTTGACAGAATAGTTTATCACAAGGTACACCACTTTTCTTTAGATAACCCTCACTTTTTGAATTCCTATGCGTGCAGTTATTTTCCTTTTGAGGACGTTTAAAAATAAACCGTCAAACAGGATATTTCCAAAATGACAAGATCCTGAACCTAAAAGATGAATCCTGAACCTGAAATTGTATACAATAGTATTTAGCCAATAGATTGAAAAGAATTTCCTCCAACCATTGAATCAGGTGGTAGAGTATGAAACTGGACATGTAAATGGATCAAGTCAAAAGCCCCCAAAATGAGTTCTATAACAATTAAACAGTTGTGTTGCCCCAGAAAATTTGTTGCCTTGCGTGTCTAAAGCATCAGTCACAGTGTTTGATATCACCCCACAGAGAATTTCCATTTGAATTTCTTGGCTCTGGTGCAAGATTATCTTTACAACAATAGTTGTGGCTCTGAGTAAATCATTCTGTAAAAATAAAGGGGGTGTAAGTGGACAGTGTGGGGTCTGGCAGCACAGCTTCTCTCATCACTCAGGATTCAACATTGCACAGAGTCCTGTAGTCACCTGATAGGATCTCTTACTCTGTCTCTGAAATTTGTAGTGCATCATCATCATACCAAATTACCAAAAATTGACTCTTTTCTCCAGCATTAAGGAATTGGGAAAGCTGTTTACTTCTGTTTATTGTATGACACTATTTTATATCATTTCTCGTTAAATCACAAACAGAAGTCCTATAATTCATAGTGTTTCAATTATGAACTCAGTTAAGAAGTTGACATTTACTTATGAGATTACCACAGGGGACAAAGAAATCATCCCAAGTGCTTCAAGCATCCACTGAGCACCAGTTTGCAAACCTTTAGGGAAGTTGTGCAGTTCACTCTGCTAAAAGCAGAGGCCAGATTTGATGCCTGGCCAGACTCAGAACTGCACACTTTGGGGGTCCCAAAGATGTGTCACTTCCAAGTGCTTTGTTTGGGAGGAGCTTCTACTTTTGCTCAGGTGTGAAGGCAGAACTCCCAGACAGTTTCCCAGAAATGGAAGGGGACTATGGAATCCCCATCCCTGGAAGTGTCCAAGGCCAGGTTGGATGAGGCTCTGAGCAACCTGGTCTAATGGAAGGTGTCCCTTCGAACCCAAACATTCTATAATTCTATGATTATTTCCATTGACTGCAACTCAGACATTTACATTCTCTTTTTCGTTTTTATTATTGCCTTCCTTTTTGAGGAATTGATTTCAATAAGGGAAAGAGTAGCAAGAGAAGATTGGCTGTATTGAATTCACACTGAACTGATTAAAAACCATGGAAGTTATTAGAAAAATAAACATATTTCCTTTTCCATTATGCAATATTTCATCAACAAATTTATTAGTTTAATATAATGTCTAAGGAAATATGACAGGGAGTATTATTTAGCATCATTGGAAAATAATTTTGGAAGCTGGAGAACATGTTCTTATGTGTGCCATACAGTTTACAATTAAATATAATTTTTAATGAAAGAGATCATATAGTTTTCCACCTTATGAAAGAAGAAATAGTGTGAGGATAGTCTAAATCTTCATAACTTTTTCATAACTTTGTGCTTCTATAGCAGATTGAAATCCTTGAAGTAAAGGTAGTTTAGGGTTGTATTCCCTGCTTCATTCCATTACTGGCCAAGCAGATTACTTGGAGCTGCAGTTTGGCACTCACAGGTGGCACAGCCTTCTGCAAACTCCTGTGTGGCTTCCACAGGGCTGATCTTCTTCCTTCGCCTGTAAAAGTTCTTAGTAAGGGCAGAAAAGGAGGAGGTGGCTCAGAGAGATGCTGAAAGAGAATTTCAGTACCAGAAACCTTTCCAAGGAAGTTCCACTGTGCTGTCCATTGTGCTGATCAATGAGTGTATCAGTTTTTTCATGGGCTCTACCCCAGGAAGAGATGATGGGTTTGCACAAATAAAAGTATAGTACAATTTGATATGAAAAATAGATGTGCAGAGGGTCCTGATGTGCTATGTGGCTTTACTGTTTGTTTTTTTGTTTTTATAATATATTTCAGCAAGCCATTTGAGATAATTCTTAAACACACCATAATCTATTTATGCTGAAGTAAATTGAAAATTTCCTGTCAAACCCTGTATTTCTGATGTTTCACTGTTATATATTTATTTATTGAAAATTATTGCTCTTTATGGGAAATATTATTTTACTGGAGTTAAAAAATGCACATCCAAATGCCAAGTCAGTTGAAATATGACCTTTTGAACCCAAGAGATTTACATTTTTTTGTTTGTTTGTTTTGGTTTGTTTTTTTTTTATTATTCTAAAACTTCAAGTCACACTAATGTAGTTTTTAAGCAACACCACTAGGAAGATTGAACAGCGTGGCTTCCTGCTTTTCCTTTAGATTACAAATCAAAAGACCCTTTTATGCTGTTCTTGTCCCACTGCCACTGGGGTTGGATCAGGAATGTGAACTGCTGCTTCATCGTTCAAATTTGTTCCTTGACTTTCAAAAATTGTCCATTGTTGAGGCTGTTATTGGTTATTAGCTGATACAATTAGAGTGGGGAGATGAGGCTTTGCTGGTGAAGAAAGCGTAAAGAATTGAAATGACAGGATTGTACCAGCAGTGTTGTGGCTGTGCCTGCTCCAGCTCCATTGTATGTTGTGCTGTGATATTAGAGGTGCCTTATTGTGAGGCAGTGAAATTAGATCAGTGCCCATGGGCCCCACCACAGAGCTGTGAAACAACGCAGTGTTTCCATGTCTCCGTTCTGAGGATATGCACTGACTGTTACAGGTGTTACACCAGAGGAAAACATCACCCCTGCAAAGGGCATTGACAGAAATTCAGGCAATATTCCACCACCAGGGCTGTGTTTGTTCTTCCTGCTTTTTGTAGTCTGGATTATTTAGGGTCTAGCACAGGGTTTGAAGCCGTGAGCTCATGAACAAACTGTGCTTCAAGTATCTGTTCTTCAAACACATGGTGGGACTGATGGGGCTGTTCTGTGCAGGGCCAGGAGTTGGATTTGATGATCCATGTGGGTCCCTTCCAGCTCAGGATGTTCTGTGATTCTACAGCTCTGTAATACAGAGCCAAGGTCTGCACATACCTGGGTGCAGAGTGGGGTCCTAAACCTGTGGGAATGACAGGCAGAGGCACCAGAATGACAGACCCTCAGAGCTGGGGCACAAAGACTCCACTGAAGAGAGTTGTTGGGTGCTCCTGCCTGGGCATCTTGCTTCTAAGTGCTGCCTGGGTTTAATAGCTTCAGTTAAAATGTCTTTCTAGGTGATTTGTCAGCAGTAGGAAAACATGCCTTTGGTTATGCTTTTCCTGGAGACTTCCCCAAGACAGCCTTTCTTTTCGGACTGTAGGGCAAGACACTTTGCTGGCATCAGCCTGACCATTTTCTCTGATACAGAAGGACCTTTAAGTGATTTGGACCAGCTGAATAAATTATGTATAACTTAAACATCAATACTTGTTTTATATATATTCACACATCAGCAATTCAGATCCAAATGTTCACTCACTTAAACGCTTGAAATCATCAGTCTCACATTTATTTTGTATCTTCTTCGTACTTTTGTCCTTCACTAGTGATAGTGCCTGCATGTGATCCTCCCAGCTTGAAAATTCATAGAGTCAGTTAAACATAAGGCTTGGAACATCCATTATCATTAGAAGATAAATAAGGTTTGTAAAAATGGCTTTTCTTACACAGTGTAAGTATTTTTTCCATCATTACAACTGGATGCTGAAGTTTGCTGGTTCCCAGCAGTTTCTGCTCATCAGGGGTGCTGAGACACAAAAGGGACTTGTCTGCAGTGACATGGGAAATGAGAAAACTGTCTGAGGAAAATCAGGCCAATTTAACCTCTTTCCTAATTTGTTCTAAAGCCAAAGAGTTAATTAGTGCAGTTAAGTTTCTGGTTGGTGAGAAGAACACTTTCTCTGCATAGACAAATGACAGTGTATAGCACAGATTTAATTAAAGAGAACAGAGATAAGTACTGCATTGTATGCTAAAGTAGTGTTTACTATAGCAACTGATTACTCTGCAGACAGCTTGTTATTTTCCTTTCCAATTTAAAGTGAAGATAAGAAATATAGAAGGCTGATAAATATTCCATCTGAATTGTACCTTTTAGGGAGGTGACTGAAAGACATTGAGAGCACTTATATAACAAATAAAGCTACAAAATCTTTGGTCAATATGAATTGGCGTATTTCCATTTGACATTAATGCATGTTGTTTTACAGCAGTTGAGAAGCCAAGTCCCAAGAGAACTCATAAAAACTTTTGTATCTTCAGACCTTTCTGTGAAGAGCTGGACTTTTTAGATTAGTGTGCAATGGCCTGAAAAATCAGCATCCATTTCTTCTGAGAAAGTGAGGGAGAAGTGACTGGAAGCAGTGCTGTTGTTCTCTGGAAAAACTATGTGACATAACAAAGAGATGGTATCCTAGTGCTGGTCAGTCCTTGTCCTGTCAGAGCCTCCACCTTTGTCATTTCTGCAGTTGGTGTACAATGTTCCCTCCTCTGCCTCAGTCTGGTGGTTACACGTGGTGTAAGCGAGAGGGCTTTCTGCTGGGGCAGTAGATTGAGGAACAGTTCTATTCCAGATCCATTATATTGCTTTGGCAAGCCACGGTGCTATTATGTGTCTCAATTTCTTCATCAACACACTCCTCCTAAGCTTGCCTTTCTCATTCCACTACCCTTTCCTTTCTGAAGGGCAGGATTGCTCGAGGTGAGAAGTGGTCTGCTGTTTAAATTCAATTTATTTGCTCTAGAGCATTGCCTCTGCCATGGACTGCTCATGTTTCACTGTGTGATGGGGTTATTCCATCCAGGTTAGAGCAGACTAAATGTAAAACAGGGACAACAAAACTTAGTTATTACCAAACCAGCTGGGAACAGGCAGGGCCACAGCTTTGCAGCTCCACGAGACGGAGGTGGTGGTGACAGACAGCTTGTGTCCTAAAGGCAGCAGTGGGAAAGCAACCCCCTTACCCTGGTGCAGCAGGAATTCCAGGATCATGCAGGGAACATGAGGTTCAAGTACTGCAGGAGGCAGGGAGCTGTGAGTGCTGCTGGCTCTGTGCACTCCTCTCAGAGCTGTGCACCAAGCACTCCCTGGAATCCAGGCTGCTCCAAGCGTTCCACTCACATTCCCAACACAGGAGAGCAAAGCCAGACTTTACACGTGTCAAATTTATACAAGAATAAAACCAGACTATGTGAGCTTCATTTTTCCTTTATTATTATTATTATTAATATTGTGTATTGCACCTAGTTGTGGCACAAGCTAATTTTAATTAATTCCAAATAGCCTTTTTAAGTAGAAAGTTTAGGTTGTATTTCGTTAATGCAATAGGCTCTGACTTTCCAAGTTTCCTCAAAATGAAACAATTTTCTTTTCATGTGTACATCACTGAAGTCAGAGAGACATAATATTCCCAACTGTATAGAACAGCCTGTGGCAACTAGGTTAGAGCTGTCAGTTTTACACATGGGGTGCCTGACAAACATATTATACATACAATTCAAGGCTGACCTTATACTGCACCTGAATTTAAATCTGTGTTCTGCACGATACTTTATATCCTAAATAGGCTGTTAACACCCTCTTGCAGCCCTTCCCTTTTATAATGGGCTATAACTACAAACTCTATATTGTCATGAGAAGCAGCCAGAAGGTAACACCATAAAATTAGTTAATTTTAACATAAAGATGCCAAATCACTGCTGCACACATTTGAAAAATACATTTTGTTTTAAGTAGTTGAGTGCTTGCAGACAGGAAAACGTTTCCATAAAAATTCACCGTGTTTCCCAGTGTTTTAAAATGTCTGGTGTGTCTGAGCTTCTGCAAGCCCTGTGAGGACACTTGGTGCTCAATAGGCTATGAGTGGTCACTGTGAGGCAATAATGTGGAGCTCACTTTGCTGAGCTGTCCCAGCTGAACTAACAGGGATTTTACTCAAACCTCATACTCCATCTGTGAGAGAATCATCTCCAAACTTGAAATTCCTGGTTCTACTAGTTTGGAGATGATGAGATATCAGCCAGTGTTTTCAAAGGGTACAGCATAGACATTTACCAAGGATAAAATCCAGTGCCAAACTCCTGATGACTTCAGCAGGGTGGAATTTCTACTGTAACTAAAGGGAGGCCAGCCATGCATGACCCACAGAGCAAAGCAGTGTTCTTCCTCTGCTCATGTGCTGGGGAAGTGATAATTTGCTTCCTCTCTTATTATGACTGGAAGATTTTCAAAGTCTTTGCAAGAGGTGGTGTAACTGCAGCCAGTGCAGGAGGAGGGGGTGGCTGGGAAGGAAGTGGATTCTGAGCAATTTACTACAGCTCAGTGCAAATTTCTGTAGGGTTTGTAGGAGGAGAGAGAAGGGATATTGGGGCTGATGCTTTGCCACTGCTCTGCACTAGGCAGTCAGGCATCTCTTTTGACTCTCTCTACCCCTGTCCCCCCTCAAGCCTCAACCCCAGGCAGCAACTTTTCAAAGCTCAGGTGTGGATTCAACCTGTCTCCAAAATGGATTCTGCCCACCTGTGGTCAGAGGGAAACTGTTTAGAGTAGGTTTAGGATGTTTGTGACATAGAATTGATGCACTGCCTGTCCTTATTGCACTGGCACATGTGCAGCTCAGTGTGTCACTTGGGGAGAACAGGGGCAGGACTGCAAAGTGCTTCAGGCTCCAAGTGTTGTTATGCAGGTTAAAACTGCTGTAGTATCAGCACATCATCCTGCTGCCTAGTCAAGGAATGTGGAAGGAATTATGAAATCAAAGGGAATCATCTGCCTACTCAGTCCCTGTGGTCCCTCCCTCTGTGGAGGTCTGGTCTGGTGCTGTGACACTGCACACTCACTGGCTGTGTCTGTGCTCAAAATGCAAACAGATTCTGAGGCTTACTTTACAGCAGCATCTCTTACCTTTCATGTGCTTGTTGCTGCAGTGCTGTGCTGTTTGCATGTCAAATCACCCCCTCATTTCTGCTCAGAACAAAAAAGGTATAATTCATTCAGCCAAGCCAAGCTCAGGAGAGGTCCAGAGAAAGGAGTCTGATTTCAGGCTGACCCAAGCAGTTTGAAGGCTGAGATCAGGATCTCAGTCTGGGCTCTGTAAATCAGGCTTGGCTCTTTGGCTTGTTTGCAATCCTCAACAGGAGCTGGCTGGGTCTGGCTTCTTTCCCTGTCTCTGTGAGCTCCTACCATGCCTGGCACCTTGAGCAACAATGGAAAAGAGACTGCTTTTCTTGGCATAAACAAATCCTTTTGGAAATGTTTTCAGGCATTTGGAAGAACTTTTTGGAAGTATCCCATTTCAATCTGTAGATTCCCTTTGTTATTCTCCTACATGCCCCAGTCAAGTACGAAGAGGTACTATTTCCTTTTAAATTCTTTTGGAAGTAAAATCCTTAGGATTACTGGTTTCGTTGCCTTTGATTTGGGTAATTGCCACTCATCAGACTTTAGAAATCTGGCTGCTGTACTGGCTGGACTAGGGCACAGTGTAGCATGTATATTGTTATAGTTAATGAAATTATTTCACACCAATGGTGCTTTGCTAACAAACAGTAGTCATTAATTGATTGGATTAGTTTCTGTAATTGATTAAGAAAGTTGATTGCCAACTTTCTTAACAGGCTTGTGCTCAGAAACTTTTAAATATAAGACAACTCCTCTCCCTCCTCTAGAGAGTCTGTCTTGTATGCATTATGAAATGGGCACAGCCTATTAAGGTATCCTTCCCTGCTTGGATATGACAGATATTCTCAAAGGAACTAAACTCATTTCTGCACAATGTGCTAGAGACCTGAAGAAGTAAACTATAATTTATCTTCCCTGAATAACTCTTCTTAGTTCAGTGCCTAAGCTGGATCACCTTCTCATGCACTTTGCCCATGGATGTTTATCTGTGAACCCAAAGCAATATGGATTTACTTTCATAATATACACATAATTTTGTTGAAAACAAACATTTTATTAGCGATTTCCTATAAATTAGACATTGTTTTTGACAGAAATTTGACTAGTTACACAGATTCTTGCATATTGACTTTTAATTATGCACTGTTTAATCAAACAAATAACAATGTCTTTCCCATCAAATGATAGGTAAAGTGTGCAGTCTCTATCATGACTTGTTTTCTTAGCTTATCCTCTAGATTTTTATGAGTTGAATGAAAATGCAGAATTTCAAATGTGTGCTGAGAAGTCAAATGGAAGCCTCTAATATTCTGCAACATTCTTACTTGGAATAATGCTCTGTTGAAGTTGGGTTAGATGTCTGGTTGGCACTGATTTAACTGGCACAGGCAATTGGACTGTTTAAACATGGTCCATATGTCACAAAGAAACATTCTTTCAAGGTGCCCTTATGCTGCATATCCCTCTTTTGTAGGCTGAGGTTTTGGTTCAGGACAGGAAGTTTTAATCTGTTTTCTGTGATCAAAGAGATAAAAAGTCACTGACTGTTAAACATCAGTTCTCCTGTTAGGATTAGCTTGCTGCTGTCACAGACATGTGCTAAACCTCAGTGCTAGTAGGTAAAAGGGCAAGAAAGCAATTCCTTTTGGGCTTCTTCAGTGTCATAGAGTTATTTAAACAGCTTTTCCCGTGGGTCAGATCATCACTTAAGTAAAGTCATGGTACTGCTGCTCTGTGAAAGCCCATGTCCCTAGGGTTGAGCAGACATCAAAAACAAGACTTGTTGACTGTCTCAAGTGTCAGCTTCCCCTGTGTGGGTGGCTGCTGAATACCACAAGGACCTCAGTGTCCCTGTGAATAATATGAGCTTGCTGCTCTGAAGCTTAAAACTGTGAGATGATCCTGCAGGTCAGTGTTTCTGTGCATGCTTCTCTTCTTCACCTAATTCTGACACAGAGATAGTCCCCTTTGCAAGACAGGAGGCAGAAGTCACAAATACAGAGAAATTAGTTCAGGGATACAGTCAGAAAATACTCTGGTAGCCCTTCTGAATGGGGTAAAATTCACGTGCTATTTATTTTCAAAATAACCATCCTTCTGGTTTTGTGTTTTCTAGCCTGCTTTTGCTCATCCCAAGATTCCTCTTGAGCTCGTTGTTTCTCTGTAGCAACGACTATAATTCCTCAAGCCATTCCTCAACTACAGTGTAAAAGTACAAATAAAATGAATCTATCATGAGAACCTTGTTCATGTATGTAGCTGCGGGCTGAACAACTTCCCATGTCTTTTATTAGTTAATTAATCTGAAAGCTTCCAAAGTTTATTTTAGAGTCCAGTTTATGGACCCACGCACCCAGTGAGGCAGCCTGTGCTAAGACATGTGCTTAGAATATACACATGGAATTGTTTTATGCCCATATAAAGTGTAAATGCTGTTTTCTCCAGGTTGTAATATTATGATTCTAAACAGCAAAGAAAGACCAAAGGTTCTGTACTAAAATCCCACCAACAGAATGAACAATGGTTATTAGTACTTAAAATTTTTTTATTACAGTGTAAAAAATACTTATCTCTGCTCACCTGTGCACAACAGCGGAGGGGAAAGAGGGCAAAGGAGTCCTAAAACATTTGTATTTGCTGTTATGTGAAACACAGCAACTATTTTCCAGTGCTCTCACTGCTAAGCAACTTGGTAGCAATTAATTCTTTGAAAAGCAAGCATTTTCTTCAAGTGGCAGAGCTGTTCCTTTAACATCTCCTGTTAGGAAGTTACTGGCGCTTAGGACCTTCCTTAAGGGAGAGATTTCCTAATTTTAAGTGGAGTTTTAACTTGTTGCTTCCCTTTAGATTTCTTCTGTAGATAATGAAGACATGCTGACTTCTGGTATGAATCAGATCAGGACTAGTCTAAGTTACCATCTGGAGATACAGACTTTTTTCTAGGGACTGTAGAAGGTACATAGGATTGTGCATCAGGCACCTCAGGTAGATGCTTTTGATGAGTTGAGCTGGAACAAAAAACAGGCCCCACTGTGTGCCTGAAGAAAATAATAGACTAAATTTATCCCATTCCTTGTTTGGGTTGGATCTACTCCAAGCAAAGAGTAGTTCCAACCCAGCTTCTTATTTCAGTGATTACTAAAGAAAACATAACTTTAAATATAACTTTTAAATTTGTAGATATGTCTCTATTAACACCATCTATCAGTCCTAGCATCAGGAAGGTACCTCTGTGAGGTGTGCACATATATTAAAGGATGAAATTGGAACAGTAGAGGTTCCACTGAAATCAAATATCCCGACCTTCTAGAGCTGCAGTTTTCTCAGTGCTAAGAGGGTTATGCAGGCAGTTTGCTAAGACAGTTAATAAGTTAGCTGTTGCCAACTGCATGTTAATTTGCTATTAATAATTGTTATTCAATAACTCCAGGAAAAATTCAGGAAGTGCTAAAGGTTCAGTATTATTCTTGGCTGGAAATAAGTCCCTACTGCAGTCTCTGGTACCACGGTGCACACATATTCCTGAGACATGCACTGCATGCCCCCAAAACAAGTATAAGCCACAGAGAGCTGAGGATTAGCCAGTTATGCAGCAACATATTTTTACTTTAGCACTCCAGCATGTGGGCTTGGAGTCCTCAGCTCAGCCCTGACAGCCTAAGCTGGGCAGGTGCAGGACATCCATCAGTGAGAACAGCTATCCTAGGGCTAATGAAGGAAGTCTCCAAGAACTTGCATTGCCTGATAGTTTCTTCGATGCTGCAAAACTTGCACAGAACAGGTGCAATAAAGCATTTAGGAGCTGGAATCCCTTGTTTTTGGCTCTACTTTTCTAAAAGGAGCAGCTTATCTCTGCTTCTGCATACAACAGAAAACAATGGAAATATCTTCAGAAGTGGACTCAAGAGGCTGAAACAGCTCCAGCAGAGATATATCCCAGTTTTCCTTATTGACCTTTAATATAGCTTCCCTGGCACTCTGCAATCAATGTAATCTTTTCACTATGATCATAATGGCCATTATCCTCAAGACAACAGATAGAAGTGGAAGCAATATTAAATTAGAAAAATGGCTGAGGGATTTCTTTGTTTTCTTTATGGATTTCTCATGAGTTTTTCTTTTTTCTCTCTCTTTTTATTTTCTTTTTTTTTTTCCCCTGAAGTCAAAGATATTTTTAGGCTGAAGCAAGCAGTTGGCCCCCATTAATATTGCACACTTTCCTCTGTTTCAGTGTGTTGCCAACAGTAAGGTATTATTTAGGGGTAAATATAAATGCATAATAAACAGATCTATACAATCATTACTGAACTAAAATAGCAGTTAGGAAAGTATTTTTATTGTGAAAAATGGCCCTGTAAGCCTTGCTGGCTATTTGTAATGTTGCAATGTAACGCAGATAAATTGGTGCCCAGGAGTGTGACATTTCAAAAGCTTGAAAATACACTACATTTTTTTTCTGAAACGCCATTTTTGTAATTCTGCTTGCTCTTTCACAGGAGCAAGAAGCAATTCCTCTATGCCTGGCCAGTACAATTAGAGTGTTGTAGATGTTGTCAGAAAGGCTCAAACATAAGTGCTCCTGAGCAACAGTTGCGAGTACACGAAGTATCCTGTGACCCTGCTCCCCAGTAATTGACAGTTCTGTCCATTTTTGGGCAATGCTATCAAATAACTTTTAAAGTAATGACTGATTTTTCTTGTAAACTTTGTGTGATAAACCCTCCCGTTTGGGGTTAGACACACTTTTTTAGTAAAAAGGGGTTAATAGATGAAGACTTAGGCAGGGGCAGAGGCTCTTTTTCCATTAAGTATTTCTACTGACATAAGCAAAAGTTCACCAGATTCTGGAGATGGATGTAGGGCAGCCTGGAAATGTTATCTGCTTATCTGTCATTATTCATAATACAGATCAAGAGTTCAGGAGATATCCCAAGTCCTTAGTGAATTGAGGCTGTGGAGTAAGAAGGGGAGAACTAGATCAGGCACTGACACATCTGACCCGTGGTTAAATAGGAATCCCAGCTACCTGAAGGCTGGTCAAACAGCACTGCACTGCACTTTAGGGGCAGACTTCAAGAGCATCTGAGAGTTTAGGCATGCAGTAAAAAGCCGAATAAAATGTGCAGACCCACAGTGGGAGTGGAGCAGTGGATTGGGGCAGTTGGTGCTGTGTGGATGGGGCATTGCTTGGGATGAGATTCATTTTGGTTCCCTGGACCTTCCCATCACTCGTGTGCTTTGCTGCTTCCAACTGCAGTCCCAGCAGGGCAGGAGCACCTCTGTCACCCGTGTTTCTGTGAGCACCAGGCCACGGTGCAGTAACTGTGGGCACGGCAGGGGTTCACTGCTGCTCTGCATCAGGCACAGCGCACTGCAGCTTCAGGCACCTCAGTGTCTGTGTGGATTCTCTGCACAGAGAAATGACAACCCTGGAGGTTGAAGAATTCAGTTCCCCAGTGGCACAGGAGCACTGACCACACTGTATTTCACAGTGTGAGCAGCAGCTTTCAGCTCTGGTGCAAGGAACCATCCGTGGGGTTTAGGAGATGCAGCCCTTGGTCTGAATGCTGAGATTACTTACAGTGCCCCCATTCTTATCCTCAGTGCTACCCTAGTTGCCTAAATAATTGTAGCCTTCAGAGCTTTTCCCTGTTCTTCTTTTCCTGACTTCATGCAAAAGAAAGATGATTTGTGCACATTTAGGGGAAGTGAATTTGCTTCCTGCTTCTGCTGCAGTTTTCAGACAATGGCCTTGATTTCCTTGCTTGGAACTGGGACAATAGGATGTTTTCTGATCTATGTAGTTGCTTTGTAAGGACAAGAACATTTTCCTACTGTGTGTGCTTCTAATGCTCAACACAACAGGGAACTGATTTTCCAAAGCAAAGCACAAACTGTCTTTTTAACCTCCAAAAAATTCTGAAGCCAAGAAATGGGAAACACTTCTTATAGGTGAGTTACGACAAGCCCATTCCTCTTAATTTTCTGATTTTCTGCTAGAAGTTTACACTGACTGCTATGAAAAATGGTTACTGACCAGTTGTCTAAAGTCCTCTTGATAACAAGCAACAGCATTATTTTTGCAATATGGAAATTGATTCACTGGTGTGATGATCAGCCTTCATGGAGGTGTGACTTAAAAATCCATTTCCTAGTGATGATAAATAGCAGTTAGGCACAATCTGGATTTAAAGCCTTTGAAAATCACTACAAGTGACATTGGGGTATTAGAAAGCATGACTTGGTGCAGACTTGGTGTTTTAACCCAAAGGCTTAAATGTCATAATGCAGCATCGGGTGATGCTATTACTTAAGAGACATATGAAAGCTTGTGGATATTAGAAAATATATTATTTAGTATGGTTTCAACAGTTTCAGGAATCACTTGAATTACTTAATCTCCCATTAAATAGTTGTTTTATTTTTCTCATATGTATTCAGCCAAATGACAGCAGAATCATTGGGTGATGATCAAATTGTTGGTTGATCAAATCAAACACTAATACTGAGCTGGGAATTTGTTTTTAAGTACACTTTAGCAGGGTTTGCCCACACAATCTGGTACAAAGGAAAGACTAAACCAAATGCCCTAATCATAGTTTCCTCTACCATGTGCTTTCTATCTCAACTTTCACTTGACCTGGAATTTTCCCTTAGAGGAAAATATTGCCATTTTCTGTTGAAAAAAATACAGTCATGAAGTCTGGGTCAAGAAAAGTAACATTGACAGAGATATTGAATTAAAACTATTGAACAAGCACACATCAATTCCTAACATTGCTATTATGGAAATACATAGTATACCATTTGAAAATCTGTTAGCATAAACTGCTGCTAAAAAGAGCAGTTATTGTTGTAATCATTGTACCTGAAGTCTGATAAATAATCATGAGGTGAGAAGCTGCAGAAATTTTCCAGTGCATATGAAGGGTTAAATGAGATTGACTCACTAGGTCCAACTCAAAAGAGAACAACTTGCCTTATCTGGAATATATTCCAATTCAGCTTCTTGAGATGATGCCACTGTGGAGAGACTCATCAATTTGGGATCTGTATCTAAATCCCTGTCTAATGGGAGCTGTAACAAAGGGTCACAGAATATACAGACATTACCCTCCATCAGAGATAAAAACCAACCAAGCCACCAAACAAACAAATAAACAAAGTGCAACAGAGTTCCTCCACCAAAGTTATTCAGAGGATAATGGTACTACAGAGAGCAGTTATTCTTATTGTTGTTATAATCATTGTGTCTGCAGCCTGTCAGATACTGACAGGCGCCTCCTTACCTTAGTGAAAGGGAAACAAAGTGATCAGATTGCAAAACCCGTAGACTTTGATATCTGATCATGTCTAGACAGCCTCTGTCCCTGCCTCTGAAAGGCAGTCATCAAATGCTTTGCATCAATAATTTGAGATGCTGCTGTTTTCAAGATGTTGAACATTAATGTCACCTCCTTGGGTCCCAAGTGCCTCTTCTGCACTCGTTATTTTTAGGTAATAATGGATACTTGCTTCTGTTTAGTTTTAATAACCATGCAGAACAAGCAGCTTGAATATCTGAAATAAACTGCTTCACAAATTAATCAAGTGCAGAACAAAGCTGGTTTAAGTCCATGACAGCTGATAAAGTCATTTGTGGTGCATTATCTCCGCTCTGTGCTAAATACTATTGTAAGCTGCAGAAGTGGAGGAAAATTTGATTAGAAGTAAAATTCTCTGGGACTTTTTACCAAACTGTAAAACAGGATTTTTTACATTACACATGACTGTTTAATGTAAGTCCTAAAATTTCAGAGGATTATTTAAGAGACTACAAGCTTTAGGGAGTGAGGAGACAGAGCTGACAATGGAGCTGCCCTTTTGATAGGAAGAAGTCTTGGATAGGTTAGATGTCTTGCAAGCAGTCACAGTGCAAATTCCCCTCACTGGCAAATAGAATCTAAGTCTGCCTTTGAGTAGAAGTGAACTGTTTGTGGTTGAACTGAAATGAACCTCCCTTAGCTCAGCTTCTCACTTGTTGGGCTTTTAAATTGTGTGGTTGTAGGAAATAGATGAATTATATGCAGCAGTTTTGTGTCAGCCCCTCAGTGCAGGAGGAACTGACCAGAGCTATCATTCATTTCTCTTCAGTTTTTGTATTGGATATAAAAAAAAAAAAAAGTTGTGTATTGAGCTAACTATTCCTCTTGCTTCTGATTATTCTCAGATTACATTTAACTCTATCTTCTATCAGTTCAACAAATCTGTGTCCCTAAAGCATTTATGAAAATAGCACGGGCTACAAGCTGACACATTAATGCTGATAGATATGCAGAGAAAGTGAGGAGTTTGAATGTAGCACATCGTAGATGTGAAGACCTCGGTACAGAAATGATCTCCTGAGTAAAATCTATGTGAGATATATAGAAGTTGCAACACAGAATATTGGCTTATTGCACTCCATAGATTTGAAACCATCTCTCTTGGATGGCAGTGGAAAACTTCAATATACTTACATGAATTATAAATGATGTCTGATTCTCTTGTTGAAGTAGGTACTGTATGTTTTTCTACCATAGGCACTTCGGCCTTTAAAAAGCTTCTTTGTATGTGCAAAGGTGAAAGATCTTAATTTGGAAGCATTTACTGCTGTCAATACCTTTGTGTAAATTGTGTAGCCTACTGTAAGTATTTTTGTTTTAATTGGGAGTGCCACGGCTATTCCCTTTAAGTCATGGCTTTTAAACAATTAGTTTGGAGATGGAATTGATCTGGAAGAAACAATGCTGGCGAAGATGCAGTGTAAGAAACCAGAATTGATTCAAGGCGACAGTTCCTAAATAGTTCAGACATTTTGGTGCCTTGAAATGAGCATCTTTTCTGTCAGTTCAGAAATATAACAATGCACAACAACGCAGATCAAAGAAAAGAAATCATCACTTTGCTTATCGGATTCTCAGCGATGATATAATTTACATTCTCTTAGATGTCTTTGCGTTGTTTTTATTTTCAAAACAGCCCATAAACCCTGGAAGTGCCTATTGCTATCCTGAGATATTAACCCTTTGTCACAATTACAGCAATGGGCTCAGTATATGAATTGCTGGATAAAATTCACAAGGTTGCGTGACAGGATCTTTTAGATCCTACAGTGCCGTGATCTTGGTGTTTCTTCCTGGCAGAAAGAAGGAGTCTGCCTGGTCTTCATTTGGAGAAATTGGGATTCCAGTTAATTTATCAAACAACAGAGCTTTTAAATTCCTTAGGGCTGTATCCAGATGACTTTTCTCACACTGAGCAGTGCCTTAGAGCCTTCAGAGCCCTGTATAAATTCTGGCATAGCAAGGCAGATTTGTGCCCAGGATTTTGGCCCTGCATAGAACTCATCATGATGTCAGCTGAGGGAAGTGGCTGCTTACAATCCTATACCTGTAATTCCTGGAAAGCACTTCCCTCAATACCAACAGTGCAAGGCCATGAGTAATGGAATGGACAGGCAGGACATCAGCCTAACCCAGGAAAGGTCAGTCAAGGATAAAGAAAGCCTGGCAGACTGCTTGATTTAAGAATTTCTTTATGCAAAAAGAACTTAATGGAAAATAGAATGCATTTCCTGAAAGAACAAGCTGATAAGGATGCAGTGAAAAGAGTTATTATATGTGCCAAGAACAGAAGGTGGTCTAGACTGGAGTGTGCCAGTGGGAATGAGTTTTTCTATGTTTCAGGCCCATGCAAATGTGGGCAGGCTGTACACAGACTCCAGCAGATCTGAAGAATGTTTACCTGGCTTAAAGAGAATTATTGTCAGAACTGAGTTGCTCTAGAAACAGTCTGGTTCCAGCCCTGGCAGTACCTGGCATTCAGCTACTCCAAAACTAAATGTGAATCACAAACCAAATACCTGGTTGATGTAAAACCCTGTCCGATGGCACAACTCGGGTCACTGTCACGGATCAAAATGTGAGGCTTGCCCTAAGCACGTGTGTGAAGAGCACCATCATCAAGAGTCTGAGCAGTTCAGTGGCAGAGGGACAGTGTGACTGTCCCAGTGTCACACCCAGGGTTACCTGTGCAAGAGGGACTGAATTGAAAGGGCACAGACCTGAAAAAAACTGAGGTCATTTAAAAGAACCACAGATTTCCAAAGGGTGCCTAACAGAGATGGAAGAGAAGCATGGAGTCAAATAAGGAGAAAGATGCCTGCAACGTCACATTATCCAAGCTCTGACAGAGCACTTTTTCATCACAGGCCTCAAAGCATCTTAAAACCTAAGATAAATATCATTATTTCTATTGCATAGCTTGGGAAACCCAGGGAATGAGGAAATTCTATTTACCTTTTCCCATTCAAAGCTGAGTCTAAAGCCAGAAAAGATGGGTTTTCTAATTCAATCCATGCCTGCTATCGTGTGACCCTCAAGTCACAGATGAATGAACTGTAAAATACAGAAGAACAAGTTGATGAATATTAAAGTCATGTTTAAAATATTTGAACCGATATTTTTGCACCTTGATCTCTCTTCTTACTGTACCCAGCTGCCTTTCATTTTTTGCTGCCTGTGTGCTGTGCTTTTTTTTTTCATATTCATCATATAATTTACCTCTGCTAATGGTTTTGAGGAAGTTGTTCAATTTTTGTTCTGCATTCCTTTGATGATTCTGTACCAAAATCAAATATAAATATCAGAAGATGTTGGGGTTTTATACAAATTATAAGGCAAATTCCATGTTAGAGGAGGCTGATTAAAATAAAGTAACTGGAACCATGTCTATTTATCCTAGCAAAGACTGTAATTTTTTGATTATTACTAGTGCCACTATCATTTGCAGGCTTCATTTCTACAAGTTCAAAGTATTCATCTAGAAAACATACCTTTTTTACAATTTAAGACTCTCAAGGCTGTCATTTCTTGTGGCAGTGCAGCGTGTTCAGTAGTCCTGCACCCTGAAAGGGAACTGATTGGAACTGATGGACTGTTGCGGATTCAGACACAGAGGAAATGTTTTCTCAGAAGGGAAAACATGGAGTGTAATGCAAAGACATTGTCAGAAGATATTATCACTTACTCTAGTGAAAGGACAATGAGCCATCCCAAGTTCCAGGGCACACTCCCTGTATGTGTAGGTGACATGAAAGTATGAACCTGGATCACCTTGTACACTGCCCAGGAGTGTGGGCACTCATTTCTAGTTTATGACTCTTCCATTACATTGTGTAGTGTTGTGACAATACATTGTGTGGGGTTTTTTGTTTGTTGGTTTTGTTTGCTTGTTTGGGGTTTTGTTTGCTTGTTTGGGGTTTTCTTTGGTTGCTTGTTTTTGTGGTTTTTGTTTGTTTGTTTGTTTTTGTTTTGGGGGGTTTTTTGTGTGTGTGTGTTGATTTTTTTGTTTGGTTTTTTTTTGTTGTTGTTTTTTTGGTGGTGTTTTGTGGTCTTCTGTGGTTTTTTGGAAATGGGCAATGTGAGCAAACCGGCCCCCAACGTGTCTGCCTTCTTGTTGATGGTAAACAGGTGATATTATAGGTAGCTCTCCCTGAAAACATGATGGACAGCAGGAGGCTGAACCTACCCCTTCTCTCTGCTCTGCAGCAGTAAGTGGTGCATGTATCCTCCTGGAAAACATGCCCTCCTCAGGGCTTTTCCCAGGGACAAAAATGGTGGACATGGGCCTCAGCCTGCATCTGTCAGATCTGGGCACAACTATTTTTAGCAAGGAAAATTTCTCCCATGAAGCTGAAAGATATTTAGTGGAAATCCTGTTTTTCCTTAGAAAATGGGTTCTACTCTTTGAACCAGTGAGAACACAGGATGAGTTGGAGAGCCCAAGTCCTTGTCATGCAGCCAGGTGGGTGCCGCAGTCCTGTATTTGCTGTTGGTTCTGTGCTCCTGACAAACACTCCAAAGGGGCACTCTGGAGGGGTTCTGTAGCTGGATTTGCACTCCAGCAAAGTGACCACAGACTGCAACAGCTGCTCCTCTTAGTGAATTAAAGGCAGAAATTGAGCTAAACTTTTGTCATTTGGGAGTGTGGAAATACTCAGCTGTATCTCCTGAATGGGTGAGGGGGTGACTGTAAGAAGGAATGACAGAAGGCTTCAACACTTGGAGTAAGCAAGAGCATCTGAGTTCTTTTAACAGATTTCACCAAAAGCATCTTTGATATTTAAAGTATGTGATGACCTGGTCAAATTAGAAACAGATTTTTCTCCTTGTTTACCTTTATTGACTCTCAGAATTTTCTCAAGAGATGATGTAATTAATCCTGTCAGGGTCATGTGTTTGTGAGGTGCTAAATAGTAGGGAAGTCAACACTCAATTATAACATTTAAAGAAGGAATTTGAGATTAAACAAAATTCCCCTTTAAAAAAAGCAGAAAGCAACTGGTTGCCCTTGGGTTTATGAAGAAGTTACTGAAACTTCAGGAAAGACTGCTAGGTTGAAATTTGCCTCTGTTGACAATAAGCTGATGGTTCAGTATGATGAATATGCACTTCAGCCTTTTGGGAACTGAGGAAAGACCTTTGCACTTCTGTGCTCCTGAAGCAGGCCCATTTGCTCTCCCTGGCTGTCAGCATTCTTGTGCAGTAGCCCTTAAGTGCAAGGTATGGACTGAGTAAGAAGAGAGAACAGATGCAGATTTCACATTTAAGGAAGAGGAAACAAGAACGCTGGGAAGTGCTGTGGTGGGGACAGATAGAAATGGGGGTACAGTGGAGCAGAACAATTCATAATTGGTCCCCATACACACACAGCTATTCATGGTAGCTAAAGAACTAGGAAATGTAGAAATCCTCGTGGTATGCTCATTCACTAAATATTTCTTCATATTTAACATAATGGTTTAGAATTCTCCTTCCATTTCTGTTGTATTTGTATTTTTGCATTAGCAAATGACTACTTTGCCTTTCCCATTTCCTACTTTTCAACTATTCTTGGTATGTATTAATGCACATGAACTAAATACAATAAAACTTAAAGTCTATAGTGCAGAAAATACAAAGGATCTTAAATAGCTTCCCATAAAATAATATCTAGCTTCTTTAAGACTGAGCTGCATTTAAGGCTGGAAAAGCCAGCCTAAAAAGATAAGATTTCAATTTTGTTTTAAATGAATTCACTGAATCTGCATTTCTGATGTCAAGTAGAAGTGAATTCCGTAGCTCTCATGAATAGCAAGCAAAAGCCCTACAGCTATGAGAATTTAATCTGAATCTTTTATTTTGCATGTCTGGGGTTTTTTAAAGTATATTTCTTCTCATATGTTTTGAAATCTTTGTGGATTTTTGATCATATGGCTTTGCCTGTTTTTTTATACCCCGCAATTGTTCTAAAGATCCAAATTACTAAATGAAACAGTCTTCTGGAAAAATATTGTTAACACTACAAATAGCCTTGAAATGACAGCCATGGTTCTTTGGAGCAGAATATTTTAAGTGGGAAAGTTCCTTTGCTTTCTCTTTGAAAAAACCCCAGTCATTCAAGAGAAGCTGGGGTACGTGATAAATGCCTGTGGATGCACTTGGAACTGAGCATCAAGAAATACATATGAAAAATCATCCAGGAGCTTTCAGTTCTGAGGCTGATGCTGCAGTCTAATATGTAGGGTCATTAACCCAACGTGCAGTGCTCAGAGATGAAGAGCTGAGAGCAAGAATGATTTTATGGCTGAGGTTCAGGAGATCTACATTAATTCCAGCCTCTTTGGCACTTGCTGTCCTCCACCCCAGTGGCCAATATCCAACAGTTCCCTGTCCTCTTTTTGTCTCCCTAACAGGCTTCACTTACAGACTTTCTGGGCCAATGGAAGTCTCCTTTCTGTGACTGTAGAGTGGAGCTGAAACTGAGAATTTTCTTCAGAGCTATTAACGTGGCTGCAACAAAATAGATAAATACGGTGAGAGTGGATGGTGGATAGACTTGAAACACAGACTGATGGCATGTTTCTGTTGCTGTGGTTCACTTCCTCCATCTGGCAGTAATCAGTGTGTAATATTCGAGTATGTCTACAATGGCATGAATGTAGAGCTTATAACATATCTAAGGTAACTTCAAACCACCTGTGTTGAGACTATTGCAGCCCCTAAGAGTAGAGCTCATTTACCTAGCCCAGTGCCAGATCCCCTGAGGTGAATGTGTGCTTTTTGCTCCCTGAGACAGCCGGTTTGACAGCCCACAAGAGTGGGCTAATCCATCCAAAGAGCTGATGGCACTTATTTAGACAACTTCATCCTTGCATCAGCTGCAGGAGACAAATGCAGTAGCCAATGAGGGGTTAAATTCTTTGAAACACTTCACTTATGCTTGTGCACTTCCATCTCCGGCCAGGAGCGCCATCAAAATGGTCAGATCGCCTCAGTTCTTTGTGTTATTCTGTCCAGAGGAGAGGCAATAACAACCCACTTCCCCTCTTCCCCCAGGCCGTGTGCTGGCAGCGCTGGGGGGGTTTCAGTGATGTTGGGGACTGCAGAACAACTGCTCTCTGCAGCACTCGTGCCAGGGACCAGCAGTGATCCAGGCAGGCACTCGTGCCAACTGTAATGCCTTGCAGAGAGGGAATACTGCTCCTGGCAGAGACAGAGCAAGTGTTGGGCCCATGGCTACAAAAGGGCAGATGCAGAGGGCATTTCAACCTGGCTGGCTCTTCTACATTTCCGGCAGCTGTTATTAATATTTGAATAACACTGCTGGCGTGCTCCGTGTGGACTCAGCAGGCTCTCTCCTCCAGTTTCCCCTCTGCAAACTCCCAGGGCATGTTCTTCCTTACTGCCACGTTCATCAGCCTCCCCTAAAGTCTGTTTGGAGCTGGGAGCATGAGTACCATTTGCTGGGCATGGGTTAGAGCAGGCTTGGGGTTGCTCTTCCATCTGTTACCAGGAGCCTCCAACTCCCTGCTCCCTCCCCCAGCCCCAAAATAACATCGGTTCTGGTGAGCATATCTAGAGCAATGCTACTCTCAGTCCTCACCAAAGAGGACTCAAGCTTGCATGAAAGGAACAAACTAATAAGAAAATGTGCTCTGCAAGGCTCAACACTTTCTAATTTTGCTCCTTGTAGGGGAAAGTCCATTTCTTGTTTTTTTGAAGGCAAAGTCTTAGGAAAGGTTGTAGATGGGTGGAAGAATGGACAGGCATGGTTCTGTGGCTTTGCCCTCAGAAAGCTGAGCTGGAATTCCAGATCACTTACAATATCTGTTGTTTAGTCTGGGTAAAAAGCTGCTAGCTGGACTTCTTCCCCTCTTACAGAGTTGCTAATGGTCACCAGAGTCTCCTGGGGTTTCCTAGAAGTTATCCCTTTTTCCCAGAGAGTAGCTTAAGTGACTGTAAAACATTAACAGTGTGAGAGGTCTCTTCAGGGTGTTCATAGATATGTGGTATCTTTTGTTCCTTCTCTATTTCTCCCAGCAGAAATAATACTCCCACAGTATATTCACTCTGTGCTGTTGTGAAGTGTCTCTGGCTCACAGGTGCACAACATACACCAGACTGTCTCTGGGATGCTGGAGCTCACACTGCCAAGAGAGATAGATGCAAGTACAGCACAGGCATAGGTTTATCAGGGACATTAAAGTGGTTATAAACTTTACCTTCATCCCTTCTTTTCTTCATATAAAAGTTTTATTCGAGTCCATTTTAGTCATGCTCATTAAACCCTGGGCAGAATATAACATTTACAGAAAGTAACATCCTCTAACTCTGTTCCCCAATGCCTGAGGCCTGGACTGTACCCACATGGATAAAACATGCCCAGAAAAACCTGAATGTCCAGGGCTAAATAGCCAACATTTTCCAGTGTGGGAGACAAAAGGATCAAGCAACTCATAGTTCCAAATGACAGTGGCAGGAAAAGACACATCTCACATCTCTGTAGGAACAACTGGCTGGAAGCAGGAGTACCTGGTACTGCACCTGGGTGGCAAATGGGTTTCCCAGTCTGCAGCAGTTTGGAAATTTTAGAGATAATCCATTGAGGTAGGATAAAATTGGAAAGGGAAAAATCCAAAGTGACTGATCATCTTATGCTCTATCACTTCAGATTCTTGTTTCAATAATTTTGAAGATACTGACAGTCTATTAGACCAGGAAAGGAAACTTCTTGGCAAACAGGATGTTTGCTAATTTTGGTATTTTGTGTGAGTCAGAAATGTGTGGAGGGAAATATATTGAAACTAACCCTGTCTTGTGAACCCTTTCATATTGCATAACTGACATTTGCCAGTAAAAAGTGTTACATCATATAGTTTCTGAACACATCCAAAAGAAAGGGCAAACAATTTCCCACACAGAAAGCAAAGCTACTGGTCACACTCGATTTTCACAGTGGTCACTGTGATGAATGCCTGTTTGCCTCTGTGTCTAACTCCAACTAATTGCAAAATAATCATGTTCATCTATGAACTTGCATATTTCCACATCATTTCCTTGATCACAGAACCACACTGTCCCATTTCTTTTTATTTCATGCTTTCAGCTGCATGGTGAAAACAAGTTGATGGAAAAATCCAACTCTTTTATATGTAAGTGTATCATCTAGAAATCCTTAAAAAAAGTTATGCTTCCCTTGATAGCATTTTCACACCCACATGTATTCAAAACTCTTAAAATTTTCATTTTGCTTCTGGGAAGTACATTGTAAAGTGAAGATTATGGCTACAAAACTAGAATTGTAGTGTTCAAAAATCTACAAAGTACTTTGATTTAAATTATCCACAATTGTCTGTTTCTGTTCTTACTGAAAAATAACGTGTCACAGGTTCTTAGGATTTCCTTTGAGTTATGCTAAAAAGCCTTGCATATTACTTTTTTACTTAGTGCACTTTTGAACTGAAGCATTTAATGTTGGAAAATAAGCAGTAAATATATCATAGTTAATTGGAGAGAAAGAAAGATTTTGGAAAAGAATTTGAGCTTCTGTGACAGCTTTAAAGTTACAGCAAGATATGATTTTATTGTCTTGATTTCTGAGACTTATGTTGAATTCCAATTGCGTTAAATGAACTAAATATTTTAAGAGTTATGAAAACTTCTGAGACAAAAACTAATTGGATCAAACATGGAAGCAATGTGAAGAATGGAAAATTTTGCTTAACTAGCCTCTATTGATAGCAGGTCATTCAAGGATCTCTCTGATAACAGTGAAGGAAGATGCAGATTTTTTGAATTTTCAGGAAGTTCTTTATTAAAATCAGCATGACACCTGACAAGTGTCTAAACACAAAGTTGCAGGGGCTTGAGTTGACAGCAAAGAGTCAAGGACATAATTAACTAAAGACTGAATGTCCTTTTTGGATTGATTCTAGTTATTTTTGGGTCCAGATCTTCGTCAATAGGTCAATGATGACTCAAGATGTAGAAGACCATGGGGGCTGGACCTCAGTGAAACAAATCTCTGCAGAGAAAAGGATATTCTTTTGCACTGCCTTCAACCATGGCTTGTAGTTCTATGAAAAATAGATGACATTCTTCTGGAAGCTTCTAAAGACATTTTAGTGACAGTGCCTCTAAAATAAAAACTTCACTGTTTCCACTTATCCCATATTGTTTTATGTAAATCAGAATGGGGAGAAGAGCTGTGGCATTCTCTAGGTGACAATAAAAGAAAACATCACTCTGAAACTGCCACACTGATCCCATTTAAAACCACAAAGTGAAATACCACACTGTGAGTTTCTTTAGCACTTTGTGGAGACAGAACTGTTGAGATGAATTGATATGGGAAAAAGAGGCTTGACTGGAATCTGACCTGAATTACAGCTACAAAGGAAGGACTTCAGGGGTGCTGGGGTGAGAAGTCAGGATGGATGCCCAGAGCAGTGGCTGGTTCTGGCAGCTTGTTTGAAGCCACAGGTGTATTGGCTGCAGGAGGATAAATGCCCCTGGTGGTGTGTCCCCCTGAACTGCTCTGCCCTGAGTGAGTGTGAGGAGCATCACAGTGGAGGTGACATGGACATACATAGAAATACTCTTGTGCAGGGGCTTTTGGAAAAGCCAGATATGGATTTTTTTTCTCCCCTTTGTTTCTCTCAGGAGTACTGTAAAGTCCTGGTATTTCCTTTTAGTGAAACCTGCCTAGTCATGCCCTGCAGATGCCTGAGAGGAGAGGCTAAAATGGCTAAAGAGAATGGACAAAGGTGGCCAGTACTTTCTCAGCAGTTCCAAAGGAAGTTGGCTCAGGGCTGTGAGTTTTGATGGCAGCCATAATTCTGTTCCTCTATCTTCCTCCAGGAAGCTGAAGAGAGGTGACACTGTAGCCACCAGGTCCTTCATGTCTTTATTTGTCTGCCTCTGTCACAGTGTCAGGTTTCTCTTTTGTCCCACAAAATTAAGTTCTGACACAGAAAGTGCTGTGCCCATTAAACAACGTTTTCACTCTGTGTATTATCAGGCTGTGGGGCAGCTTTTTACTAAATTTTTATTCCAATAACAATCCCGGTGTCATGGCACCAAACAATATAGAGGGAGAGCATTCATGCTCTGAGCATATTTTGCTGCCAAGCTTCCCACTCTTGAAGCCATTGTAAAGCCCATGGTCCAGCAGCTGTGGGATATCAAAGGTCCCTTACTCAGAATGCCTTTGGGACCAGTTTCTGTTGCAGGGGATGTATAGTGTGTGTGTGTGTGTGTCATAAAAAGCATCCCAAGTCACTGAGAGGTAATGAGACAGAGAATGCTACCAGGACTTAAAGCTGTCTTCACTTTTCAGCACCAAATGTGGTTTCTTTGTGGAGTTATTTCCAGTAATGACACGTGGTGGGTGGTAGGTTGTGTTTCAACTCCCCAATTAGTTGTCTTTGCATGAGCTTCACTTTTACCAAATTAAATAGAACAAAGCTCAAGACAGATGCTACCTGCTGATGAAGATACTGTGGCACATATGCCACGTGATTGCTGTGACAAAACCACAAAGGCTGAAAAATCCAGATTGTGGTTTGGTTACAGATAGAGTTAAAAATGTTATTGATCTAAGTTCCAACATCAAAAAGCCGTTCACTCATCCTCTCTTACAGAAGTGGTCACAACCTGAAAACATTCAGAGCAGGTTTTGGTACATCTTGTTTTAAAGTCCTTGCAGTTGTTCCAAGGACTCTTCGTTGTTGGAATATTCCAGCTTGGCATAGCCAAGCTCATAGTATTTATATCACCGATAAATTTGCCTTGAATTAAAAGGAGATATGAAATAGAAACTGTTCTGGACAAATGGGTAGCAGGCAGTGTGATATGAGTTATTGTCCATCTCATAATTTAACATCTCTTTAGGACGCAGCACAGTCGATGTGGTGTGCCCTGTGTCAGCTCCCTGAGTATGTGCACCAGTAATTCTCTTTTCGGTGTGGCTTTGTACATCCATAGAGCTTCTGTGACCCTCTGCTGCAAGTGTGTAAGGGGGTCACCTGAGCCCACAAAGCTGGGAGCCTCTGCCATGGAGGGATTTGAGCTCCTGCCTGTCCCACACCTAGCACAGTGGTCTAAGTTGTTTCTTCCCTCATGAATGGATGGAATGCAAGAACAGAATGATACAGTGCTGCCAGTGGTTCTGAGTTAACTTTAAAAGTTAATACTATCTGTGTTTCAAATCAAGTCCAAACCTTAAAAAAATAAATATAATCTACTCTAGAATTTGTTTCAACCAAATTCTTAAAGCGTCCATCTCTTTGGCAGCACAGATTCCCCTTTCCATTGGGTGTACATGTGCAAACTGTTTAAACCACCCCTTATGTCAAGGATGTGGAATGGAAAGGAAAGTGTGAAAACTGTTTTCCCCATATGTTGAGAAAAAAAAAATCTGCAGCATGCAGTAAAGAATCTGGTAACGGCAAAAGTATGTGAAGCTGTGTTACAAGGTAAAAGATGAGACTGTGGCTGTGAAAGCAAACTAAAACAAGAGAAGGAGATAAAACACCCTTTGCGAGATAAAGCAATAGCACTATAATGCCATAGTTTGTTGAAGTGTGGTGGGAAGGGAATTTTAAAGGTTTGGGAGCCAGCCCAGCTGGCTTTGCTGATGCTGATGGTACACAAAGTTCCCTCTCAAATAACCACAGAAAGTGCAATTCCGGCCTGGAGAGAACCCAGCCAGTGAAAGATTAGGAAGTGTGAATTAGGAAAGTGGGAGGTTGCATTACCCTGAGAGGGAACAAGATGTTTGCCACAGTGGGATATACAGCCCAGGGAAGGAATTCCCACTTGGAGCTTAAGCGCTGGAGAGTTGTAAATAAATACTTGGAGAATATACTTCATTTGACATTAATAATGTGCTGCCTAAAGTATGTTGGATGTGCTTTAAATATTACATATGAATCCCAGGCCTCTCTTGTAATAATTTTAGAAAATATCCATAATCTTGTCATTTTTAACAGCAGAACAAGTTTTCTGGCCTTTTCATCTTTCTTGATGTATAAGTTGCTGAGAAATGTGGGCCTACTCCACATAAAAATTGCATTTGCTGTTGTTACTGCCTTTGCAGCTGTGCAAGTAGCAGTCTACTTGATTTCAGACAAGTAAAGTAAATTAGGAGAAGATGAACACCCAAGCACAATAAAGCTGCTTTGGAGTCATTACAAGACATAAATATAGAGAAACTCTCAGGTCAAATCCAGGTCTGGCATCAACAGACTCAGCTCCAGCCTTTCCAAAATGTGCCTGAAAATATCAAGGGTAACTTCCTCTATCAATCAAAATTTGGATTGATTGGAAAACAGTGTTAGACTTTGGAAAACAACAGTACAATGGGATCACTGAATCATCAGTGCAAGGCTATTGTCAACATGACTTCCACTCATTTATTTCATAATTCCAAAGCAGCATTACTGTGCATGCAGAGGGAAACTACCCAGTTTTGTGCAACATGTAGAAAGTGAAATGAATCTGATTCACTTTTCTGCGTCCAAATTTGCACTACATTAAAGAATAAGTAGTAAAAGGAATGTATAGGCAGGAAAAACAATTAGGGGAAATTTTCTACCAGGAAAAAATGTGTACACTTGCAGCTCGTGTCACTGGGAGTTTGAAGTATGCTTAGGAGAAAACAATTTGTTCTTTAGATATTAAAAGATACTCAGCCTGTTGCTGTCAACAATACAAGATGGGCAAGTGACACAATGCCTGCCTGAGCTAAATGGATAGATAAAATATATATGTGGATTTCCTTTTTGTTCAGTTTATCCCATATCTTTGATATTGCTGGACAGTAAAGGTCATAGTGATGGCTGAATCTTTCCTTTGATATTATTAAAGCTCTGTTTAATTAAATTAATCTGGAATCTATTAAAAGAACACAGTGCTACTCTGTGACACCAGTCCCTTCCCTTTTAAACTAGGGGCTGACAGAGATTTAATCTGATGAAGCACCATGATGACTATCTTCTTAATTCCTGACTATTCAGTTTATATACAGTTGTACTTACATTTTTTTCTCTGTTTGATATGAACAACATGCTGTTTATTTGCTTAGCTCCCCATACTGATAAGTGAATCTCCTCAGCACTGTGGCTGCAGAGCAGCATTTCCAACATAAACTGCAATCATCCCATTCCAGCAATGGTGGGAGGGAGGAAACCTTGGCCAGGGGATTAGGAGAGCGGATTCTCGTGTTTTCCCTCTGCAGTGTGTCACTACAGGCGGGTCACTTCACCTCCATGGCCTCCTTCCCTTTTTATTTGCTTTGACACGCTTTGAAGCAGGGACTGCCTCTTTCCTTGTGAGCCTGCTGAGCCCCTGGTGTGGTTTCCCCCTGATGCTGGCTCTGATCTTCTAAGAGGGGCCTGAGGGCACCGTGCTGATGCTTCTGCTGTGCTCCATGTCCACGTGGCAAACAGGAGGCTCAACAGGTGAAGCCAAAGGCTCAAACCACGATGGCTCCAGTCAGCACCCCCAAGGTGAAATCTCACTGGATTTAACTAGGAAAATGGAGCCCTTTGCAACACGACAGGGACTGGGAGCTGTGTGAAATGCACCTTCTGCTCTGTTTTGTAATCTCTAGGGCAGGGTGTGCTAATGGGGGGTTGCAGTCCCTTTTACTCCTTTCTGCTTTATCTGCTCGGAGAATAAACAAATATACTGCACAAACACCCCCCGAAAGCAGAGGAGATTCTGCAGGAAGCTGTTCAGTGTGGAAGTCATAAATCACACAAGAAATGAGTGTCACTTCCATGCTCTGTGTTGTATGAGGGCTTCCTTAGATAACAAACATTCCTGAAGAGGAGTTAAAAATGGCTTCTTATGGCCGAGACTTGCAAAAATGCAGCATTTTGCTGTGGGAGAGAGGGGGCTCTGGCAGGGCTCCCAAACTGAAATTGTCACCCAAGGCAGGAGAGTGAACATGAGAACGGGGGGAATGGCAATGCAGAGAAGAAGAAAGCTCTAAAGAAAAAAGAAAACCACACAAAACTCGAGCTGTTAATCACATCCCTATGTTGATAAAATATTTATGAGATCTCATTCAATTAATTAGAATAAACTATGTAACACTGCAGGAAACAAATTGAAAATTTAATAAAGTAAGTTCACTTCCAATTTCTTTTGAAGAAAGAAGCTAATTATATTTAGTTCTGTAATTATAACTTTAATTAAAATATAATGCAAAATATTTCATAGTGAATACAGTTCTGTGTTAGAAAATGGAACCTTTTAGACAACTTGCTTCTCAGACAAAAATTCATAACAATTCCAAATGAACATTTTATTACACCTGTTCTAAAAATCTTTTCAAGGTAATTTTAATACAAATCCATCATAGAAATGCTCATTAGTGTTAGATTTTATGTAAAACATAATGTCTTACCTTCCTGCCTCTATCCAGAAATGTTTCTTACTCTATGTTAGGGATGTGTGTTTTACTCACTGTATTTAAAGCAGACACATTCCTTATTTATACTTGCCTATTGCAGCCTACAGAACCCAATTTTTATTTAGAGCATAATTTCAAAATACATTGTAAAGTATATCCACACAGCAGCTGCCTTCACCTGAGCAACAAAGAGAGAAAGAGCCTCAGGCAGAGAGATCCAGGCACACACAGGGAAATTTGGGTCTGGCAATATAGAATGAGAACACTGACAAAATGACCTTTCAGTGATGTTTTCATTGATGATGATTTAATAGCAAGAAAGTCTTCTAGGCTTGTGTAAAATGAATTTGTCTTTAGGACTTAAAAAAATAATTTTACAAATGACTTCTAACACACAGTCCTGCTCTGCTCTGCATTGCTACAGCCTCCCCTCAAGTGCTGGGAGCAATTTTGGGCACCATAACGTGAAAAAGACATTAAACTACTAGAGAGTGTCCAAAGGAGGGACATGAAGATGGTGAAGGGTCTGGAGGGGTGGTATGAGGAATGGCTGAGGGCATTTGGTCTGTTCAGATTGGAGAAGAGAAGACTGAAGGGAGACCTCATTGCAGTTACAACCTGCTCATGAGGGGCAGAGGAGGGGCAGGCACTGAGCTCTGCTCTGTGGGGACCAGGGACAGGACACAAGGGAATGGCCTGGAGTTGTGTCAGGAGAGGTTTAGGTTGGATATCAGATAAAGGTTCTTCAGCCAGAGGGTGGTTGGGAACAGGAACAGGCTCCCCAGGGCAGTGGTCTCAGCACAAGCACTGGCAGAGCTCAACAAGTGTTCGGGCAACACTCTCAGGCACATGGAGGGATTCTTGGGGCTGTCCTGTGCAGGGCTGGAAGATGGACTTTGATGATCCTTGTGGATCCCTTCCAACTCAGAATATTCTGTGAATTATAGATTTTCAGTGCTAACGAAAACTCCTTCTGTTCTTCTCAAGAGGATCAGATGTAATGAGAGTGAGTCAGTCAGAGCAGTGTTAATTGAACAAAACAGGAACTGAAAATAGAACAGTTTGAAGGAAATGCTGGATTGACATATGCTGTTTTCGTACATTTGTTGAACATTATTGAGCATTTCTAGTGCAGTAATCGGAGAGTAGGAAAATATCTGGGAGTGTTTATTTGATAGAGTTTACATTACACAGCCTGCAATATAGCCAGAGCAGCATTTGGTGATCTTTCTGATCATGTAGTTGGGGTTTTTCCTCCTCTTTGCCAAGGAACTTGTGATCAAAACTGACCACTGAGCGACCAGAGCTGGCGTTTCAAAGTCTGTCTAATGAAAGAGAAGCACAGTGACAGTGGCACTCTGCTTCTCTCAGAGGGAATCAGAGGCTGGGGCCCTACTCCTGAGGAAGCTGCAGAGATGACTCCTTTACTGAGGCTGTGGCAGTGGATGCTTTAATCTCCCAGTCTCTACTTTGCTCTGCCTGGTGAATCAGTTGGGGTGCTGGCCAGTAATGCCCTACACCATAAAGCCTGTTGTCCTTCAGGCCCTTTTTATGATAGAATTTCTTCATCTCAAGAACAACCAAAGACACTTGCTCAGAGTTAGCTCACTTAATCCCTTTTTGGCAGGACTGGGCTCTCCAGTGAGATTTTAATCACCCTGAAGAACTGAAAAGCTGAAATTGGTGGACTCACCCAGATGCAAATCAATAGTGAAGCCAATGAAAGTGAATCAGGACATTATTTGTGAAAATCAGTAGTATTTCCACTAAAGTTACTGTAGCTGCTGCCATGTCAAATCTAAAGGAACCCCTCACTTTAAATAACATTGGAATATGATTACTTTCTACCACATTTATACAGACACAATATTGCTTTGTGCCTTTGATCCACAAAAGAAATTGTTTAAAACCCCCAGTACTTTACCAACACACAGTTGGGTTGAAGAGAAGTGGGGTTTGTGGGTTTGTTGGTTTGGTTTGGTGTTTGGTTTTTTTTCTGTGTTTCTTGCTTGTTTATTTTCTTCCAGATGAGGAGCAAGACAAAATCTATTCCCTTGAAAGAAAAGTTTGCTATTTAATGTTTTGTTCTTTCCAAAAGAGACCAACCCCAGTGGTCCCCATTGCTGACCAGACTGAACTGCAAGGGCTGAGCATGATGAGCAAAGGGTCAGATGAGCATTTGCATCGAGTCAGTTAATATAGAATTACTTATTGCATCTTTGTCATGGAGAGATCAAATTTTCTAATACAGACAAGAATTTATGCTGGGTTTTTAAGTGGCTTTAGAGAATTAGGGATTCAGCTCCAATTAATTAAATTTTCAGAAAGAAGTGGTTTATATTCTTTTTGTCTGATGGTACTGTAGTATAGAGTAGAAACCATCTGAGGGTGAAAATTGTCTTCTGCTGTGTATTGTCGTTATGATTTGCAGAGGCCTTTCCAAGGTGTTTGCAACCAAAGTATCATCTCTAAACTAAATATAATACAGTGTGAGATCTGCCAGGAATCTGCTATACATCTATTTTCTCCTTTTTTTTTTTTTTTTTTTTTTTTTTGCATCTCTCTCTGCTCTGATCTTCTGCCTGTCTGGTTTATGTAACTTCTACACTGTGCTGCAGGAATTAACCTTTATGGGCTGTCTATACCTTACACAGAATAAAGGGGTGTTAATCTCAGTGGGAGCCTTTGGACAGTATCATCCTGCAAGGATGAATTTAATCTGTAACATGTCTGACCCTGTTGTTTTCAGTGCTTCTCTGCATCCAGAGAAAAACTAATAACAACGAGAAACAGACTCAGTTGTCATAGAGGAGATGTGAATTCTTAAATATCTGCCTGCTCTCTTTCATATTTTTAAGACTTTAGGGCTCATGGTTTTTTTTTCCCTGCCTGTGTTAAATGAAAACATCTTTACTTGATATTCATCATTCTACAATGGCCATTTTATCACCTAGACAACATGAATAAAAGTTATTATTCTTACTCATTAGTCACTCAGTCAGGGAAAAGAGAAAAATTGAGCTTTTTAGAACATTTTACTTTTCTGTCATTTCAGAGTAAATGACACTCCTAAATGATGGCCAGTCAAACCTACAGAATCTATTAGTAACTTGATAATAAGTGTGAAGGGATGCTGGGACCCAAAGGAGTCTTAAAGTGGCATTTATCAGGCATGTCACATCATTGCTACTGGTAATAAAAGCATTTTTGTTTTATGCTGCAGCGTCTATAGAGAATAATATTTTTTGTGCTATAGCCAAAAGTGATATTGCTACATTCATCACACTGTTTGATATGAAATAGCCTAAAAGCACTGGAAATTGGCTGACATTATTTGTTTCTTCCTTTTTTTTTTTTTTTATTTCTTTTCCCTAATCAAGGAACCTTCTACAGTGATGGGAAAAGTTTTCCTTATCTTCAACACAGACACACAACAACTGTAACATTTCTCCATCAGAAATCTAACCCTTTGTGTGCAGCACAGTCTTACAGATTTTGTGTCCTTTCAAGAAGAATATTTATGATTAACTCATTTCATTTTCACATTGTCTTTGTTGGCTGTAGTGAAAATTTGGTGTGTTTGGGGACTGTAAGATGATGACTTGACTTTGGATGTTGGCTTCCAACTGTAAAAATCAGAAAGTAATCAGTTGCCTGTGAAAGTGACACAATTATTTTGTTTTCCCTCTTTATTCACTATTTTAAGGAAGATAATTTTAAGAAAGATACGAAGGGAAATGATGAAGATCCCTGTGCTACAGCACTATTGTAGAAACCCCTGGTGAAGGGATAGTGTACACTGCTTATAATGCTGAAAATTGTTTTCCCTGCTGGCATGGCTACTAATGATATAAACTAAAGTCTTTTTAGGGGGATTCTTGAATTACATGCATTTTTTTCAGTCCAGAAAGACACAGTGAGACCAAGTTAAATGTGTCAGTGTAGCCTTGGCTGGTGGCACTGTGGGAAACTGTTACTGAGCCATGAACTCAGTCCAGACTGTGATAGACTCTGTTCTTCCTAAAACGTAAAACATACTGGTATCAGTAATGAAATGTTAAAATTGGAAAAGCAAGCAAACAAACAAACAAACAACCCCACACACACACACAGAGAAGCCCAGAAGAGTCTTTTGTCTTTTCAGCTTCCTTCCTTGGTAGGAAAAAGATCTGCCAGTTACTTTGGATTGATGGGTCAACCAGTCACCCACGACCTTGTGCTCTGTATCCCCTTTACAGCTGCTGCAAATTTTCATGGGAAAGCTTGTGCAATTTCCTATGGAAATGTAAGGCTGGGATAGACAAATGCATCACAGGAGCTCGTTTAATAGCGGAGAGGAAACATCACATTTATCATATCGAGTTCCTTCCCTCAGATATTCATCATTTGCATGTAAAAATGCCATCTGATTTTCTCCCTCATAAACCTGGTGCGATGTTTTCCTGTTTTCCTGCTGTTGTTATTTTGGTTTGGATTTAAATCTGTCGCTTTTTAAAACTTATGCTTTGTGAGCCCCACTGCACTGTAGAAGTGGAAAATAAAAATGGGATTTTGAAGGACTGGGGAAGTTGAGATACTCTTTGTTGAGTGTGCTTGTGCAGCAGAGTAGATTTTATAATTACTTGAGTCTGTTCTGGTGCTGGGGTTGCTCTTTGAAGCTGAATTCTGCCCTGACCATTTTTTTCAGACTGTAGGATTTGTCATATTGACTGGCTCTGCTAAGATCTGGCATGTCTTATTAACACTCTTCAGCAAAGCAACCCACTCTTTGTCTGAAACATATAGTTAGGCAAGTCTGTTTGAACAGCAAGAGCAACCTTTGCACTTCTTAGGGGCATGGTGGTGCCAATATTGTGAATAGCTCTCTGCACTTCCCTCACATTAATCTTATTCTGTCTTTATAATGTGCTGACATATCAGCTGGCTCCATGGGACACTCAGTCCAGTAAGAGGATGATATTGTGACAACTTAGTTCAGGTTTTCAAAAGTTCATGCAGCCAGACAATTAAAAAAAGGCATAACATGCAGAAATGTGGAAAAGCACCACAAAAGGCAGAAATGCTATACCATTAATATGGATCCACATTTAAAATGGATGAGAAACTTAAACCTGCCCTTTCCTTGCTTCAGATGTAATTATTACTGGTTTTTGGACAGCAATTAAGAACTTGCAGATGAAGTAAACTGTCACTTTGAGGTCAAATATAACACTCCTGGAGTATGGTGCTAAGGAATGGCCCTAAACAAGGAAACTATTTTGTAAATAACACTATTTTATTGAACTCAAGAATTCTCTGAAGCTGTTCAGCCTTTCTCAGGATACCACATGCCTCAAACTACTGGCTGAAATACCCATCTGTTGCAACAACCTGCAGGGCACAATGAGAAATGCCAGAATCATAGAATAGTTTGGGTTGGAAGGAACCTTTAGAGGCCCTCTAGTCCAACCCTCTGCAATAAACAGAGACATCTTCAACTAGGTCATGTTTCTCAGAGCCCCATCCAACCTGATTTTAAATGTCCAGGGCTGGAGTGTCCACCACCTTTCTGGGCAACCTGTGCCAGTGTTTCACCAAACTCATCATAAAAATTTTTCTTCCTTCTGTTTAGTCTGAATCTCCCCCTTTTCAGTCTAAAACCATTAGCCCTTGTCCTGTTGCTACAAACCCTATTGAAAGGTCGGTTCCAATATCTCATAAAAGCCCCCTTCAAGCACTGAAAGGCTGCAATAAGATCTCCCAGGGATGTTCTCCAGGCTAAACAGCCACAGCTCTCTCAGCCTTTCCTTATAGGAAATGTGTTCCAACTCTCTGATCATTTTATGAATGCCTTCACAAATAAACACCCATTTCACCCTGCACAGACTTAATTTCATCTGTTTTCCTTTTCCCCAGCAGCGCTTCTTTCTGAAGCTGTTTCTGGCAGAGACTGGATTGTGTGGCCTTAGGGTGACACTTTTGGGTGCTGTTTTCTGCCAGTGGCTGTTTTCCTAATCATTCCCTATCCCTTACTCTAGTTGTATTTGCTGATTTATTTCTGTAAAGATAATGCATACACTAGCAGACAGTTCTGTAGTAATCATGTCTCAGCAGTTGTCTTTGGTCACCAGTAATGAGAAGAAAGGGATGAGCTCGAGAAAATGCTCTAATTAGTTCCTGTAGATCAGAACACTTCTCAGCTGAAATAAGCCATGTGTCTTCACAGAGCTAATGTCACTGCACTGAAATGTGGGGATTTTTGGAGGAAGAAAATTGCAGTATGTTTTAATGGACAAACCAAAATAATTTTATTATGCAAAACAAACAAACTGCAATAGACCAAGGAGAGGAAGTTCAGGGTTTGTGTCTGAAAATCTAAAACCCAAATATGCTTGTATTTATGTATTTACGATATGTATTTATAGTTCATATTTAGTTTGCTGTGCTCTGTGCTCTATGGCTATTTTTTCAGAATGAGTTTCTTAAGCTCTTTGCAAAAATTCTCCTTTTGTTTATTTAGTCCTCAGTGTCTTGCTGGTTTCAAACATCACTCCCTCTCTTACTGGGTTCGAATTAAGCAAACTGACCCACTTTTCCTTTGATTAGGCTTTGCCTACAAAGCTTGGGGTATTTGCAAAGAATCCATGAATTTATTGTACAAGAATATGCTGCTCCTCTTGCAAGCAGAGACAATTTTTCTAAGTGAGAACAGCGAAACTTCACCAGGAGCAAGCCACAGATGTCTTTCACTGAGACAGCTTGCCATTTGTTCAAGGAAACAGTTTGCAGCTCCTAAAAGTCACTTCTGTCAGGAGCAGCTGCCTCAGTCCCCTCTGTGTGCTGTGGTGAGGAAGGCAGGTGTGTGTGCTGCTGTCATCCACTGCATACCCACATCTAGCATGTACATGCATTCACTTTAACTTACCCACCTATACATCTTTAGCAGAAGGAAAGCAGAACAAAGACTTTTTTCCTGCCCAGCTATTTCTTGGCATACTTTTACTACTTTGTTCGAGGTGCTTCCCCTGCCTCTTACCATAAGAATTGAGTTGTCTGTCAAACAAGGACCATCTAAGCCAACACATTTTCTCTGACACTTGTCAAAAACTGCTGTCTGGGAAGGAGTAGAAAAAGGGACATGTATATGACTCTCCTCTCTAAACTCTTCCCAGACTCCTGCACTTCTTAGTGTGAGTGCAAAGTTTTTAGGAAACCTCAACGAATTTTGATTCCACGAACTTGCCTGTCTTCCCTCCACCCACCCTACACTGGCACTGATGTTATTTTTCCCGGTCACTTGAGTAGGAGAGAAAGGCAGCAGGAAGTGTCTAAAGGTCGTCAAGCCTATCTTGTTTCATATTTCTGTCTGCAGAGTAGGTGTTTCCTCTTCAGTGAACCAATGGAGGGAGACTGGTATCCCTCTGTCTGGTCTTTCCTGGCTCATATGAGATTCCTGAGGTATTTCATAGTTTGGATTCCATGGGGAATGGAGGTGGAAGGAAAGTTCAGGAAGTCACCAACAGGTTTAGCAGAATTTTATAACAAACTCAGAAATTAAATCAGATCTGCATGTCAGAATTGTAATTATTGTCCTTTTGTGATCAGTGGGAAATACTTTTTCTGATATTTGGCTGAATGTTTTGCTGTTTCCTTCTAGTCTGGTTGTCTGTCCTTAAGAATGGCTTATAAAGTTTAGACATAGCAATCTTATTTCATCCAGGCAAGTGGAAACTCTCTAGATTTGGACAAATATCTGAATTCTTAAATTCTTTATTCTTGTGAAACTTTGCATAAGAACTGATAGCCTAAACAGTTCAGCTAAAGTACAGTCAAAACTGGAAGAAGGCTTGAATGGGTATCTCTAAAGTTCTTAGATTTTACTGGATGATTGTTAACAAGACAAAGTTTCCTAACCAAAGGAGAATGAAGGATATCACTTACAGCTCATCAATTTATACTGATAGCATAACACTGTATTTATTATCCACCCTTACAGAGTTCATTCATTAATTTGGTAGAGAACAGAGCCAGATGCACTGTGTTCTGTTCAAGCTGTGAGTGCTAAAATGTCACTCATCCATAAAAAGAAAACCACTGAATGTTTTTGCATGTTCACCAGTTTGCTGCAGTCTTATATTACTTGTGAAATGTATGTGATGGCATTTCTGGGACAATCCTGCATGCAAGAAACTCAGCATTTCCATCTTCTTGAAGAAGCACATCCACTGGTGACATTAACAGTGATGCATAAACCAGCAATGATAAATTAGACATTACATTTCCCAGCCTAACTCTGAGTGATTATGCTTGGAGAGACACCTCAATTTCTTCAGTTGTTTCTATAGCATCTTTGTGTTTGTGTATACGGTCTGTGTGTGTGAGTAGCTCCAAATCAAAGCTGATGAGGGTGGGAGCAATATAGAAAGATGGAAGAGTAATGTTTACAGGAAAAGAGCTGAAAAAAGGAGATTTTTACTTATCTGGACAGGTGGATTGCTGTGGAAGGCAACATTTGATGGAAGACCCATGCAAATGTCAGGCAAGAAAGCAATACATTCTGACAGCTATCAGAGATCTAGCAGAAAGATGCCTCTGAAAAGCAAAGTGGAGATCTACAGCAGCAAACATCTTCACTGTTTCCTGTGAGGTGGAGATGTGGCAGGTAAGACAGAGTAGAAATTGGATGATTTGGTACAATATGTCTGAAATCTGTCTGGACCTGCAAAGCAGGGAGGGAAATTGTTAAGCAGATTTTTTTTTGCAGATCTACCAACCATATATTTGAGCCAGACATTGTACAGGGAAAAAAAAAAAAAAAAAAAAAGGATACAATTTCTAGTGAATTTATTGCTTTTCTATATTACTCAAAGCTTGAATAAGCAAGTTGTCAACTGTAGCTCACAGGGACAGTGAAGAAAAATGGAAGACAAGGCTATGACAGGTTGGGGTGTTGGAACTGAATACAGAGAGGGAGAACATCCGTGAGCTGAATTTGAACAGGGTCCAGGCAACTGAGATGCAAACATGTCCCCTCCCAGTGTCTCTGCACAAAGGAACTTACATGGTCAAAAATCATCTGGTCACACAGAAAAGTGCCCTATGACTGCAGAATGGTTTGAAGAGGTGCAGTGTTATAACCTATCTACTTGGGAAGACTGATACAGATATGGCAGCTCAAATAACCTCTGTTCTTACTGCTGCAGTCATTCTTGTATCAAAAATAAATCAAGATTCGTGTTTATCTTTCTGGACGACAGTTTATATTCTAGTGGGAAGGCGTCTGTAAATTCCTCATGCTTCAAAGACCTTACCCCCTTGTTTTAGCCCATTCTCCTGGGTAAGCAACAGATGATATAATGCAGTCCCTGCAGCTTACAAAAGACCAGAGCCTGCTTTGCTAACTGTAGGAAGAGGGCAGTGTTTCTTTCAGTTCTAAGCTTGCCTTTTCAAGGAGGAAGGGGCAGTATGAGTGAAATGCCTAAGATGTTAATTTGGAGGAGGATTTTTACCCCACGTAGAGATACTTCAGATGGGATAAAACATGAATTCTTAGTCTTGCTCACACAGGGAGATATCAGAACCACAGATTTAAGGGAGGATGCCTGTATCTGGCCTAGGTGTGTTTCCTGGCACTTAATTTTTATATCTCCATAAATTTCTGCCTGCTTTTTGGGTAACTGTTTGCATCTACCCATCTGACTAACCCTTGGAAAACTCTTACGTACAAGTGGAGGCAAGAAGATAATTATTTAGAGCAGCACTTTGCATCAGTTGTCTTCAGCTTAGCCATGAATGGGTTGGTGTACTTACAAAGACATAGGTTAGATTAATTACTAGATTATGTGAGATTTAAGTTACTCAGGGATACAGTTTGAAAGCATATGAGTATTTGAAAAAGTGATTCTAAGTACAGTGCTGTGTTACATCTCAGTTTCCATCACTAGTCATCCAGGCTATTTGGCAATATGAATCTCAAAGGCCTGAATATTCAGGTTTTTTTCCTTTTACTCTTGAACTTCTTGTCCTTTGAAAACCAGTGTTAAGCAGAGGTTGCTGGGTAGGTTTTTTTTGTCAGATGAGCTACCATGTTATTTATACCATTTTATCCCCCCGTCCATCTAAATCATCCCTGACTTAAAGATCACTGTTAAATAGTGTATTTTTATACCATAAATAGGAATGATTGCAATCTGGCCAAGTGGAACTGAAATAAAATCCCACAGTTTGTGATAATAGCTTCACAGTGTGTCCTGAGGGCTGGTGAGCCGCTGCAGCTCTATTGATTTCAAGATATTGCATACAAGTCCTTAACATGTGTTATTAAAGAGGATTTTCTCCTATTATTTGCTATAAGTAGAATGTGAGACACTCCACAAAATGCCACAGTAGAAGGACAGCTGAGGAGGCAGGTGAACATGACAGGAGTCATTATAATACTGGTGGTGCTCCCCTTATTGAAGCAGAGCCACAGCAGCTCCCAGCTGGACCTCTCAGTTTTGTTGCATGCCAAGTTCATACTCCTTTGACTCTTTCTTGAGATTTTTTAATCCTGCAATTTAAGGGAAATGAATTTTAGCCACTGGCTTCTGCATCGCTTTCTAATAGCTGTAAAATCGCCCGGGTTCTTTGGAAATTACCCAAGAAGCATGAACTACAACAGACCTTTGGAAAATATTGTTATAAGTTCCAGATGCTCTTAGGAGTGTTTCCAACAGCCTTCAGTGATAAAGCCTGGAAGCTTTCCAAAACTGGTGAAAGCATCTAATTCCCTCCAGGTCCAATAGCTGCTACAACCTCCCTCTGAGCCTTGAACCGTGAGCACATTGTACTTTTGTTGGGTAACTCAGACTCTCCTTTAGCAGATGATCAGAATGTAATCACGTTAGCAGTGAATTTTACATTAAAGCAATCCCAAAAATACTACCAATCACTTTAAGTTTATGAACCACATCTCTCAGAAATGAACCTGAGTAACAGGAACTGTGTCAGAGTCAGATAATCCTCCCAGCTGCAAAGAGCTCTTCTAGCAATTGTTTTAAGCTGTTATTGTGGGATGAAAGCACTGCTTTAGCTGTCCAACAGTAATAAATGGGGCTTTTTCTTACACAGCATTTCTTTTTCTGACCATCACTTGATAAACTGTGTATTTTAATCTGATGCTGTAATGGTTTACCTCAGTTTTTCTATGACTGCTTTTCAGCCCAGAGGCACTTTATTTCATTTACTTATATTCCCTATTACTTCCCTATTATGCATTTCCCATTATGATGATCACCATTGTTTTGAATGGTTCTTGATCTAAAAGATACTGCAGTTATTTTATCCACATGAATTTCAGCCTTGATGGGGTGCAGAGCAGGACTGCTGTTTTGTACAACAGGAGGTTTTATGTGTTAAATCCTTCCCTTTGACCTGTGCCATAGAGCATTCAAGCCTGATATTGTAAAAAATTTGGCTGTGAGCCCATGACTGATTGGGCTGCAAGAACTAACCAAGTCCATAGCTGGGGACAGTAATATCAGCTCTGACACATAAATCCAATTGGACCATGAGTTGTTGGGAAAACCAAGAGCAAATATCTATTCTGCTTTGGAGCTCAGCAGAGCTGTAGCTGCCAGTCTTGAGTCTTTTTTCACTGGCTGGGACAATCTATGCAGATGCAGCTTTGCATATGTACAAGTCCAAAACAGTAGAGGCTTCAACAATCATCTGGGGGATTAAATTTGGATTGCAAGTGCACCTAGACCTTCCATCTCTCTGCCTGATCCTGGCTGGCATGTTTTCTTTCTATTTGCAGAGATACCAGAACATTTTATGAAATATTCCTAAAACTACTCATTTTCTAAGAGTGCGTGAAGTGAACCAACCCCAGCTTATCTAACAGACTAAAAATAAATCTACTGAGTGTGCTGATTCCTCACAAACCACCCAGTTATCCCCCCCCATGGTGACATCTGCCATCCATGTGACAGGGGACAAGCTGGGGACAGTGGCCTCTTGATCTTGAACACAACCCCTCCTGTTGTGTGGGGCACAGTTCCCAGTTTGGGAGCCTGAGCATCCCTGGAGACAAACTTCCAAATTTATAATCCACAAGGGATCTTTTCATGTCAGGGGTTCTGACCAATTTTCCTTCAAAGGATTTTATCTCCCTGGTTCTATATGAGATTCTGGAGAGTTTTCCTTGCTCCAAGTCCTTTTCTGGCAGAAACTTTAGGACAATAGGATGACCTGACTCTAGGCTCATACAGGTGCATTTTCAATCTCCCCTTAGAGGAGAATTCTAAAAATCACTAAATGTTAGAAAAGAAATTATGAAGACAAATCTTTTATCCTAACTTTTTAGGGATTTTTAATTTCACCTTCTTCCAATAACTCATTGGTGCATGGATTATGAGGCTTTTAGGCTGTGTACTCTGCTTAAGATTTAGGTTTTAAATATGGACAGACTTCAAAATGGAGTGTTAGACTGCACCAACAATGTTTTTCATCACACAAACTCTAAAATTTGTGTGTAAAACTCTATTTTCTTGCAATTTTTCTTCAGTGTTTGTGGTGATTGTAATGTCACCATCTGTTCAAGAAAAAACAGCTCAGATGTGTCAGTGAGATTAAAGCCCTGTAATGTTCAGAAATTTCATATTATGATAAATCTATTTGTTTTCATTTAATATATGTCTATGCTGGTTATTGTTTGTAGTCAAAATGCCCAGCTATAAAAGTCATATGTGAGAAACTCAAGACTAACTGGATACTTGGGGTGAAATCTTCCAGGGAAGTTGAAAGCAGTTTTTTTTTTTGGACTTCAGTTTGCAGTGTTTCTGAAATTAGGTCTAAAAATTACCTACTTTTTTTGGGCCTCTTTAATAAAAACCTTCAATTCAGAACAAACATTGCCTTGGCTGATCAAGTTGTGTTCAATCTACTCCTGCATTTCAGCGATCATGAACCTTGATGCTTTGTAAGGGTGATGTTTCTTTTTTCTCCTTGCATGAGACCGTCTATCAGAGGCAGGATTATACCAGGTTTAAGGTCTTACACCTTGGCACACACTCACATCTAATGAAGATAAGCAGAATATTTACCCGTAAGCACCTCACTAGAGCTATCACATATTGTCATTCTCCTTCAACAAACAGTTGGAATTTAAGGCTTAAATTCAAGAACGGTTTAACAAAAGCACTGGATAGTATGAAGATTTGACTAAATCAGCCAAGTAATAAATCTTCTTCATTTCATTCTAACATAAACCAGACATCAACTTCATAAATGTAAGGAAATGCAGTAATTTTCCCTCAGGCAACCAGGCCAATTTGTGGGAGTGCTGTGTGGGAAAGGAATGGATGTACCTTGATAGCGAGTATGTGGTGTTGAAATAGTTCCCCTGGTTGTTTATACAGCAGATTCAGCAGCTATTCTGTGTAAGAAACCTGACATGTGCTTCAGGATCAGACATTATTAGAAGAAACAGTTACATTTTAGAACAATCTGTCCCACTTTGGAGAAGAATTGGTGCAACAGAAATGGTAATTTTTTTCTAGCTGGACCACAGGTTTGGCACATTTCTGGTGAAAGGCAAGGGATGGGATGCAAACACCTTGTGTGGTTTGGAGGTCAGGAATGCTCCTAAGGTACTGCAGATTTTGTCAGTTCAGCAACTCCTCTATTAAAACAAATAAACAAAGAAAAAACCCCCCACAGTTGCAATGTTAATAAAGTGCAAATTTGTATGAATTGTGGTATGTAAAGTTCAAGCTGAAACGTAAAGCATGCTTCAGCAGTTTACATTAAATGCAATACTTCAAATCTGGATACTTTAGTATAGCTACAAAATAAAAATAGGAGATGATAATCTTCAGAATCCCCAAGGCTGCTTTTTTTCTTGAGCAATTTCAACCAAGACTTTAATCAGGACAAGAAAATGGGTGAAAAAGCCTTCAGGCATATATAAAACAAAGCAAAAATCGTACTGACAAATCTCATGCAATGGACAGGATGGGATGATACGTACAACCCTGTCAAAATGCTTTTTTACACTGAATTAAACAAGTCTCTGGGCATGTGAGCTCAAGCATGTGAAGAAGCGAGCAAATGTTTCCAGAGAAGTTTGTTCATAACCTGTCGAGTTTGTGCTTTTAGTTGGCTTTAGCATAAGATGTCTAAAGCTGTCTCAGGTACAAAGTAACAGGTACTTAAAAACTACAGAGTAGTTATAGAGAAGGCAGGATCTGAGGGCAGATCTCTACATTTTAAAATAGTTTTGTCTCCTGTCGTGCTGTCAGTCATGTCTCTATTAGTGGTTGGTACCTAAAACCAGAAGGACTTCATAAAGAGTATAATGGTGTAAACCAATTGTTCCCTGGTGCATAAAGGGGGGAAATAATGTTTGACCCCTGTGAGCTGACTGGCGTATGTCTGGAAGTATGAGATTTAATTAAACAGATGGTAGCATACATTACTGCTTTAGAAATGTGATTAATCATTATAAATGTTCTAGGTCCTTTAAAAGAATGACTAGAGCATCTGGCTATGCACACTGCAACAGTGTACACCCACCTGACAGGAATCCATCTCCGTAACAGAGATGATACTTCTGTTTATGTTAATTATTCTGAGTCTTTATGCTTTAGTTGAACGGACAAGTTCTGGCACATTCTTTTAAATAAGGCAGACTCATTCTGAAGTTGGACTGCATTTAGATTCTTTCTGCTGGTAAATTTTAGCATCAACAAAATATATGTAGCAAAAAAAAAAAAAAAAAATCCAGCCCTAACCCACCAGTTCTCAAGAAGCCTGGAGATGAAATTTGATTTAGAGTTTTAGGCTAGGAAAAGGCAAACTGCCTTTGGCTGTTGTGGGGATAGTTTTCTTCACTGAATCATTAGGTCAGTCAGGAGCCACAACATGCAAATCCCAGGCAAGTGCATTAACATTATTCCTAACGTATTCTAGGTGACAGTGATCACCAGCTCTTTTCAAAACAGCTCTCATGTTACACACACCAGTGATCCAAATTTATCAGCAGTCAATGAACAGAAGAACTGCCTGCCTGAAGTTCTCTGCCTTTCACATATGTCATCCCAACACTCCTTACCACAGACCAGGTGTCTGAGGAGTATTCCTTACCCAGGAGCTTGACAAGTGCCCAACAACTTGCCTGTTCTTCTGAGGAGAAGCATCAGCTCAGGAGGAGCTTGCTAGTGCTGGTCAGCTCCTTCTGGTGGGTACCTCTGGTTATGAGCTTGGTGATTTATTTGCTTCAAATAGATATTATATTTTTTTTAGTCTTCTATATTTATCCACGTTCTGTCATTTAGTTCCATCTGCTGTACATGGGAAATGGAGTCTTTATTTTAGAATCCAAACTGCCGTCAGCTTGAGGCTTTCAGAGATTGACAGTGCTTAGGGCTGGACAGGACCCTTGTTTTCAGTCTGTTCTCTGAAGTGCATTCTATTCTCTGAAGTGCATTCTATGAATTTATGCCCTTTAACTTAATTCATTTGTGTTCTCTAATTGCACACTGCTGGCTGATATCCAAGTTATAACAACAATGATGGAGGAGATGTTTGGTGCCTTGCAGGATGGGGAGGTGTCCATGCATCTCTCTGAGATTCTTCCTCTTGGGAACACTTAAATCATGCTCAGAGAAATAGGAGATGAGACAAGCCTGAGACTGAATGGCAGCCATCAGGACAGAGCCAATGTTGAAAAAAACAAGTACTGTGGACTTAACTGATGACTCACCTATACAGGTGTCTATGCATGTTTTCATTTGCCAAAGTCACATTAAGAGCCACACAAAGTCACACAAAGCAGCCAGTTTGCTCTGTTTCTCTTGCTCAGCAGATCAATGGATTAATACTCTCTATCATTTTCATATGACTCTGAAAGGCTTACAGAAATAAACTTGCTGTAGAGGATCACCTTCCAGTTTCTGTGCATTTATAAATGCCATCTGTTCGTATCTGAGAGCTGGGTGTTATGGTAACCTGAGTTTTTAAACTTGAGCTAATTGCAGAGTACATGCCCATAATCAGGGAGCACATATGCACGTGGGTGAATAATGCTGGCACAAGGATGGGGACAGGGAAAATCCAGAATATGGGAAGCCTTTGAATGATCTCTCTTGCCACAGTGGTCTGGTTGGAAGCAAGGAGGTCATCTCCTCCACAAGCTCAGGAACCAAGGAAGGTTACTTGTAGTGCTGCCACATGCCCAGAGGACAGGTGAAAATGACTCTGGTGTTTTTTGACCGTGTAAATTGAACTTTGGGGAGAAGTCTCTATGCTGAAATTTTATTTTTCATATAAACTTTGAGATGCCTTGTGTGTGATTGAATGTGAAAGTGCCACCAGTTCATTCCATCTGTACAAAGAAAAGGTCTTGATTACTGTGGCTATGGAGTGAATTTGAATCACCGTGCACAAAACTCCATGTGCATTTACCGAATTTATAAGGTTATTCTTCATAGAAAGTAATCTGGCGTATGTACATAGAATATTCCCAAATTACTTGTGCTTTTAAAAGTGACTTTCAGCATGTGGCCATGTAGATCTAATAGAAGTTCTTAAAACAGTTTCCAAAAGTTGGACAGGTACACGGCCTCATTCCCCAAAGTGGTCTCTGGTATTAGCTGTATCCTGCTGCTGTTTTCCTGCTTTGTGTGTCCATTAATTATGGATCAATTATTCAATTCTTTAGGAACTCAAGTGGTGCCTGGGCTACTGAGTTGTGAAATTAAGCAATGCCACAGTGAACAGGAAAGAACATGCATTTACTTCAGAACCATCCTCCTTCTATACTGATATTCCTGGGACAAAAGCATTTTTCTTCAGTCAATAGTTAAGCCAATTCCTGTGATTGTCCTTTTTCCCACACTGTTTCCAACTCTTCTAGCATATCATTTATCAAGACCTCCTTTCTGAATAACAATCTTTCCACATTTTTTAACAGCACAATCAAAATCCGAAAGCCAAATGTTTGTTATCACCACAGGCACAATTCACTCTGCTCTGTGTTTCCTAAACAAAGCACAGCACAATTATCAAAAGAACAACTTCTTTACAAAGTGAATCTTGTACTTCAGTCAAATTTAGCCACTGAGGATCAGCTCAACAAATAAAGTATTAATTTTCTATTTGACATGCTGGAAAAGATGTCAATCCAAACCAAGAGCAGTGGCTCCTCAGCTGCTGGGACCTGGAGGAGCAGCACCCTCCAACACACTGCTCATTTTGCAGTCACTCTCTTGCTTATGATCTCACTTCAATTCCTCTAACATGTAGCTGGTGAAGTCAGTTCCTCTTTACCTTTGGGGACTGAAATTTCTGGTGACAAGTCTTTTGTTAGTAAGAATTGTTTGCTTTTGAAAAATGCTCTCTAGTGTAAGAACCTGAATAAATTTGAAAGCAAATATTTACACAAAATCAAACTATGCTAACAAATGAAGATAATGGCCTGGTTTTCATTGCCTTACCCTTTGTTCAGTCATCTACATCAGTCAAGTTAATCATTAAGCAAATTACAGGAAAAAAATCTAACACTTTATAGCTTTTTTTCATAGGGAAGAAAGGAAAATTAAGCTGATACTGTTTCCAAATATCTGTCCTTCTGCTAAAGTGCCAGGTCTTTCCAGAGTGCTGTATTCAATGCACAGCCTCCCTGCTAATAACTGCTGTGTTGTAAGTTATGTTTAATAATGCAGCATGAAGTCACGTCTGCATACACAGGGAGGAAAGTCTGTGCTGCTGAGAAACAAACCTGCTGGTGTCAGAATTCTTTAAAACCTCAGGACAAGGGGAGTAAACCAGTTTGTGCCAAGGTTTCCTCCAGTTCTGTTACAAAATGCTGCTTCTCTGGTAGGTACCAAAGGGTTGTTCACACCATCTACCTGAGGCTGCCTTGGACATCTCAGCAAAAGGTTACTTAAAGCACCCAAATTTGGGACCCAACCTTCCTCTGTGGTTAGTGACAAAGAATTAAGGGCTTCTAGTTCACTCCTGACACTAAAGTTAGACATCAGATGTTCTGCAGATTAAAAAAACTCTTTACCCTCTAAATCTACCAGTTGCAAACATTTAATATTTGGCTCTTGACGAATCTTTCAGCTTATCTTAGTGATCAATCTCAGAAGTATAATTTAAATTTGGGACCTGAAATGCAAGGCTTTAAAAAAAGAGTTGATTTTCTTGTTTTTCTCATGCCAGGTTACCTGGAATTCCAACTTGAGTAAAGCAGAGCTATGGCCTGAAATGTGTGTTTATGATTCAAGCTTGTGTAGGAATAAAAATTGTTTCTGGACTTCTTGGGTTTAGTTTGGTTTGGTTTGGTTTGGTTTCCAGAAAGGTGATCATGACCTTCTGTGATGGGAAAAATTGTCTTCTCTCATGTGGTCTGTGAAGGTGTGAAGTACATGAAATGAAGCTCAAAGTGTTTCTTTTTTACCTTTTTCTTTTAGGTTTTAACATTTTAAATGGCAATACTACTTACTTCAGGGTAGTCACATAGCAATGTTTTTTGGATTGTGTAAATAGCCTGCAATATTGTGCTGTTTTGGCTGGGCTTGTACCAATGATACTTTCAAAAGTTCTCCCTGTGTGGGAAGCAACAGTGTGCCCTAGGAATTCAGAGCCACTTTTTGGTTGCATGATTGACATAGAGTTGCAATATAGAGATTTTTTTTTTTTTTTAATTGAAATCTTTAACCTGTGAAAAAACTGGGCTGAAAGTTAGGTTGTCAATTTAGAGATGAAAGGGTAAAGCTTCCCTTCGTTTATTTTGAAAGCTTCAGCCTACACATCTTTGCTGGTTTCTTCCAAAAAATACTGCTCAGGTGTAATAGCTGCCAAAGGATGGTGAGATGGTGCTCTGCTCTGGTGGTTATTCATTCATTGACAAACTGCCTGCTTTTGCCACGAGATTTATATGGCCATTTAAAGAAAGAAAATTCAGGACCTTAGACTAGACAAGAGCAGCATAATGTGCTATTTCTCCCTCTAATGAAAATGTCAGCTTCTATGGTCACTCTTCCTTCTGCTCAAGAAATTCTGTGCCTTTGAAAGGCAGGCGTGCTTTATAAAGGACAAATCTAATTAAAAGGACTCTTTCCTTTCCCTCCTAATGGAATACTTTTTGAGGTCTTCATGAGATTCACCCCCTCTCTTAAGACCAGACTTGTCCATCCTGTGTAGGAGGTCCCTAGAGAGGAACAGACCTGGAGGGGATCTGAGCTTTGCTCATTCCTATGGTCTGTCTGGAAGGAACACCAATAAACTCAGGTTTCAGGTTTCAGATTCATATCCTCCTGAGATGAATACAGACATCTTCAACTTACCCGTGCCAGAGGGCACAGTGATCCTATAGATGAGTTTTCCCAAATCTGCTCCCAAACTAGAATTCATCTTGCAGCACAGACACAACAGGATCACCCACAGAAGTTGGTTGTGCAGGAACCAGGGACTGCAAGCTATGAAAACTTGCATCTCTGGACCTCAGTTCATCAGTCCTTTAAATGAGGCCAATCACACCAGCTTTAAAAAGCACCTTGAGCATTTTAGACAAGCTATTTAGTAAGCAGCACTATTTACAGACCCTCTGACAGCCAAACTGGGATAACACTTCTCACGGCTGTAAATCAGAGAGTTTTTCCCTTTCTCATGAGGAGTTGGAATGGTGCTGGCAGCCATGGCAAACACACTTCCTGAGTGCTTTCTCCTTTCTGTCTAACTTCAGAATGCATCACTTCAGGGACTGTGTATCACTTACCGAGTTGCTCCTGTTTGCTCCCCCTGCTGCTGCCTGCTCTGTCAGCAGTCTGGGATCCAGCCGGTGACATTTTTCACTCGTCTCCTCAGAGGCACAGGGTGCTGAGTCCTGCCCAGATGCTCCTGCACGCCTTCCTGTGAAGTCTAATGATAGAGCTGTTCAGCTGAGTGATACTCGTAGCAAGAGGGGCAGGACTTGAGGAAGAAAATCAGAGAAAAAGCAGCCTTGCCTCAGATGTTGAAGACAGTTGGGGAAGAGCTTGATTTCCATTTAAAGGGCACTTCTGCTTTGCCAGTTTTGAAGTGCAGTGTGTGGAAAGTAGAGATGATTATGCCACACAATAGACTGCATATGGACACAAAAGAAGGATGAAATTAGAACAGATTTCTTCATATAAGGCATAATGTAATGATTTCTGTCATGCTTACAGCCATAAAAGAGAATAACCATTCTTTATATACCCAAACTAAGAAAATGGTTGAGGCTGCAGGTAGTACATAAGTAATCAAACCAAAACCAATAAAAAGGCCAAGAGGCTGAGTGCATTTTCTACTTTATTTATTAATTTTGATCTACACCAGAATAGACTAGACCAGAAATAACCATCCACCTGCTCTGAGCACCCTGCCAATTATTTCAAACTACAGACCCAAAATGCAATATGAACAGCTCCCTGCTTCTAACAAAGCACAATACCCACTCAGATATTCCTACCCCTCCTTTTCCACCAGCACTTTAATTCATTTCTCTTTCTCCCAGTGCCAGGTCAAGTAGATGAATATTGCAAGCACTGCTGGTTGATGCAATAGCAAAGTATTCTTTTCTTTTCCTCATTTTTCAATGAAAAGTAGGGAATGTTGACTAAAGTGCAATGAAAACATGTAGCAGTGTCTGTTTTTAGAAGCAGGCTTGTAAATTATTAGGCTTTTGTTCCTTATTCTGACTTCTCTTGAGAGACTGCTTTTTCTCTTCTCTTCTCTTCTGTGCTTAGCTACTCTCTAATATTTTGACCTAAGAACTTCCTCTCTGCTTTCTTCTACCTTTTAACTCACTAAAGTTTGAGAGGATGAGTAGCAATATTGCTTTTAGCACAAGAAAGGTATCTGAAAATCTGCCAGTGTTCCAGCTCTTTAACCACCACATCTTTCTGTCTTTTAATCTCAATAGAGGTTAAGTTCAACAGTAAATCATGCATTATTCTGAAAGAATGAATACCTTAATAGTTAAAATTCTTAACAATAAATTTAACAGGTGTTGCTATTATTTAGATATAAATCAAGCAAACTGTTTTTCCCAGATACATAAGAGTGATTCTGTGTTACAACAATAGTTGTGAAGCCATAGGTGAAAACTTGAAATCACCCTGGAAATCAATGGCACAACTTCTTGGAGTGCCAGTACCTAGATTTTCAGACAAATTAAGTGCCTGAATCCCTTTGAAAAGCTCAAATCAGTCACAGGCAATGTCATCACAATATCCAGATGGTTTGGGTGAGGTCTGTAAATCAGTTTACAGTCTGCAGAGTAACCCTGTGGCAGTGAGAGCAGAATTTAGCAGAGGACTGCTGAAAGAATTTAAAGATTCAGACCATATCCATGATTCCTGCTTCCACTCCTGCTAAAAATATTATCCATTCATGCCTCATCTGACTTCCCACAACTGGGTGTGAGGCTGCAGACACACATTCTCTTCTTCTGGAGCATCTGTGCTGCTTGAAGAGGTTCTGCTCCCAGCCCAAACCCATCTGTCTGCTTTCCCTCTTCCTCTCTCTCTAGTTTTCAAAACTCATCTGATATCCTCCAAGTCTTCCAGCTGTCTGTCCAAATCTCGCTGATGTTACCAAGAGCCACTAAAAGCTGGGCCACAAAGTAGGAAATGAGGAATTCTTTCCCTGAAAGGAAAGGTTTTCCTTTTCTAATCTAGGAAAATAACTGGAAAAGATGACATCTTTTTTTTTCAGCCCAAAGTCCAGGACAAAAGGTGGATTCCTCATTGGCTTCACCTTGTTGTTTCCTTTGTTTTTTTTTTTCTTATAGAACAGAAAAACCAGCATGGTAAATGTACATTGCATTTCAGATCTGCTCTGATTTATGCTGCAGGGAAACCCAGCCCTTCTCCAGAGGATGCACAGGATCCCCAGGGACAAGAGGCTCTCTGTACCTTTCCCTCTCTCCCCTACTCCAATATGGAATCCTTAAGTTTTGGAACAATGTATGTCCTACAAGCTCTGAGCTGGAACTTGATGTACACATTTTTTGCTGTTTCATTCCAGGAGATGTGCTTGCCTGGTACATAAATAAATCTGAAGGTGACTGCAGCAGATGAAATATTAATAAAAACTCCTCCTTCCCACTTCTACCATATCTTTGGTGATTCTTTGTATCCAGGTAAGTGACTTTCTGAGCTGCAGCAGATGCTCCTTCTTCCCATATGGTCCCTCATGAGCCCCTGCTGCAATTCCTGAGCCCTGGCTGGATGCTCCCGGTATTCCTGGTCCCTGTGTGTGCTGCTGCTGGAGCCCTGCTGTGCACAGCTCCTTCCTGCTCACCACATGCTGTGTTCCCTGAAACCTCTTTCTGGTCAGGTTTAGTTTCTCCCTTTATCAGGAACAATGTTCCTCTTCCCAAAACATTCACCTGATAATGCCCCTTCAAAGGATTTTCCTGCAGAGACTGTGAATAAACAGATGCTATCACAGGAAAAATGACAGTCTTTGCTTAATCAAGGGTGTTGTACAGCCTATTTAATGTTAACAAAATAGACTTTTAAGCATAATTCTCAGGGAGCTTTGGCACACAGCTTGCCCCCTCTGTTTTATAAAAAGTCGAAAAGTGCTTCAGCATTTCTAGACTGTTCCCTTCTGTTATTTGAGTATCAGCAAACAGTTTTGTGTTGCTCCTTAGTATCTTTGTTTGGATGCAAAAGCTTATTCGAAGTGGCATCAAGACCTCCTTTAAATTTCCTGTCCAATAAAGGGGGGGGGAAAAAGTTATGGATGTGGTTTTTAAAATTCCGTATTTGGTGCCCTTTAAGTCTTGCAATCCCATATTCTTGAGATTCCTTACAGATATATTGTCAGGCTTAGAACTGACTAAAGGTGAAATTTATTAAATAAATTCATTATAATGGTGTTTCATAGGTTTGGGCTTGAGATTAATGGATTGTAAATTTATACTTTAAGACTAGAAGAACATGATCATATAAATTGTCTTATTGAAGTTAACAGGGCTGTTCTTTGGAGAAAAATGCTACTCAGCAGAACACTTAAATGTATATATAGCTCTAAGCATATGTTTAAGTTCAAATGAAGTCAATCTTTTGGTTTTAAGAGGGCTTGACTGTGCTTTTTTCTTTAAAACATTTATACTAATATACAGGGTGGCTGCTGCAGTAGCCTTGGGGTGTCATTAATGTTTTAAAAACAATAGTCTTCCTAAGCACTCATGAACATTAGATAAGAGAACTAATATTAGTTGGCAGCAAGCTTAAGGCCTTAAAAACTCTACCATCTGATATGTTTATTAAACATTCATATGTATTTTACAGATGCAAAGAAGAGCATTTAACTGCACACCAGTTGCTGAAGTACTACTGTCATGTGTTGTAAATATAAAGTTGCCAGGGTGCAGTTCAAGAATGATGGTAAGGAAAGGATTTGCTATTTCTAATATTTCTGCCTGCACATTGAGAAAAAAAAAATAATTGTGGATTTGCTCTGAAAGTCACTTTCCTTGGATTATTTTGGAATATCCTTTCCCTAATAGAATAATAGTACCTTATGAAGGGATGGGAAGGAGTGTCCTGTGGTCACACTTCTCTGTGGTGGGCACAGCACAGCACGATGAAGGAGCATCACTGACACAGCTGCCACTTCAGTGCACCTCCCTTACAGCAAAAACTGCACTGTGTAAGGGCAGTTTGAAGGCAGAAGTTCATTTATTATATTTCTGTAACAGAGACACCTGATGTCTTAATTACAAGAAAGTGATACGGAACTAACAGGAACATTCTACATTATTAAACAAGGGTATGGAGGTTGAACGTGGTTTTTTCTCTATACACTTAGGGCACTGTATATACAAAGGAAACTTTTAAAGTAAGCATTCCAAATCTAACTGTCAAGGTCCTTATCATAGGTAATCTATCAAGAAATGCAAAACAAACAGCACGGTTAATCCCCCTGCTTCTTAAGTGTATCTGTGAGTTACTTGGCAGCACAAAGCTCCACAGAGCATCATTTCCCTGACTGAGAGAAAATAATCTCATAAGTTTTTCTCCCCTTTAATATAAAAATCAATTTTTACAAGAGACTCAGAGTCTTTCATACCTGCAGCCACCACTCTCTCTAAAAGTGAAGGATACAGCTACTGTTCTGTTGATGTCCATGGTCCAGTTCATACCTTAAATTGTCCCCAAATCTACTGACTGTCCTTAAGTAAGGAGTTTGATTCACATCAAAGAGCTGACTGAAAGGTTATATCAAAGGTTACAGTCCCTTTGGCCTAAGGATTCTTTTATCTAAAGTAAGAATAATGAATGAAGAAACAGCAGCAGTGACAATGGATCAAATCTGGCCCCTTCATGTTTGAGCAAATCTTCCTGGTCATCATTTTCATGACTGAGATTAGTCATGTTTTTGCAAATGGCCAGGTGCATTCCTAAAACCAGGCAGAGGGAAAGCCTGTAATCATATAACCCAGGAGCCCTTCGTTGCCTTTTCTCATCTGCAGCCTGAGCTCTGCTATATAACTGCTGTTGTCTTGAAAAACATTCTCATTTGCAGAAATGGGCTGATAATATGATATTTTTTTAAAGTTCTGTTCCACATAAATGCACAAAAGTAGCAGGTTCACATCACTGTGCTTTCTGCTGGATATGAAACGGTGCAATTCCAAAGAAATTCTATACTGCCTCTCCTTTAAAGCCATGTACAGATACACATGAATTGAAAATATCAAAAGTCCTTCCTTATCTGGCTGAGGGTATTGAGAACCAGCACAATGGGTAAATGTTGATTAAATGTCAGATACACTGCACTAGGCAGTGCTTTAATCAGTTGTTTCTATATATTCAAAAAAGAGATGCATGCTTTAAATTAAAAGCTCTGTGGAAATAAAAAAGAAGACAGTAGTGCTCTTGTCAATAGGATGTAGAGAAATACCAGAAGTCCCATTCAAAAATTTTCAAGCTTTTATACAGCAAAGCTATGCAGGTCTCAGAAATATATAATATCAGGAATGTAAGCTTTTAACATTGCTGTTCTGTTCCAGCACATGGCCATAAGTATGACACTTAGGAAGTTTTGTATTTGCCACTCAAGGACCCAGTATAAAACCTATTAAGTTTATAATTAGAAATCTGTTCTTTTTCCAAATTCCAGTCTGTGCTCTGGAAGTCAGGACACAAACTTTCTGTCACAGGCATTGAGAATAAAGAAGGCAGCTCTTTGCCAGAGTAGGCACAGATTGATGCCTCAATAGCTTCATTTTTTTAATGCATCTGCACAAGACTAAAACTTATTAAACAGCTTGTAGGATGCTGCTGCAAAGGAGGGAACTTCCATTCCCCTCTTCCCTCCTATCTGGTTCTCAGGAGCTGAGAAAAAAATCAAAATAGTTTCTGCCATAACAATGGCCTAATAAAATTAGGCAGCTGTGATCAAGCAATAGGGCATATATATGCTCACTGCTGTCAAAGTTCAGAGTTGCTGTGGCCTAAATTTTCCAACAGAAAGATGGAGATACTTGTTTTGGAAGATCACCTCACTTAATATTTGGCACTGTACTTCTTAACAGATTATTTGAACAGCATTTGGGAATCAAGCTATTGTTTTATTTAAATTAAAATTTACAGAAATAATGTAAAGTTGGCCTGTGAGTCTTCTGAGCATTCTTACAGATTTCTTTTGTTTTCAGTTCTTCCTTGAATTAAAGTTCCCATGAATGGAAATTTCCTCTGACAGTTGGTATTTAGAGCAGCATTGCTCTGGCTGCAGCTTGGCGTGGATGTTAAGGAATAACAGAAACTTTTTAAATTATAGGGCTAATTATCTACACTCAGCTGATCAAACACTTTGCACTTCTAGCTGTGAGCACAGCTCACCACATCTGTTGGCCTCTCCCTGGGTAAGTCTGCACTGCAGTTGCTGCTGTGAATGTTATGGAGGGGAGAGACACCAAAGGCAGCATTAAACTAACAAGCCTTGGATTTGTTAGAGTGACAATAAGAAGCTTAGGGGTGGCTTTTTGCCTGGAGTCTCACCCAGTCACTTGCTGGGTGTTGGAGCCAACAGAGGGGTGCCACAGAACTGGGCAGCTGCAGCTGCTGTCAGCCACAAAGGCTAATGCTGCTTGTCCTTCACAAGCTCTTCCTTCTACTGTTTGTTGTTTTGTTTTGTTTTGCTTTGTTGTTTTTTTTTTTAAAGTTAGTTTAGTTATACAGAAAGTTCACTGGACCTACAGGTTGAACTTAATGTTCTTAGAGGACAAAGGGATGACTGTAAATTGGCACAACATCTGATAGGGAAAGAGTCCAAGCAAACTTGAGGTAGTTTATCCCTCCGTGAAAAAGCTGAATATCCTTGACTTGTAGCTGAGTGAAAGAGGAAATTTGTTGAGATAGGTCCAGCGTTGTCATGAGTACATTGTATTGTGACTATTATTTAATAATCAAAATATTACTTTATCACTTAGATCATGAGGGCTTGTAGAGCTGCAGAACACAAGCACTATTAATGTAAAATGTACTTACCCTCAAATATCACACAAATGGACTGTGTGAATGGTTGTTAGACTGCAGGAATAATCTGTCTGAAAGCACAGAGATTTCCACATGCAGGACTGGGAACAATGTCATCCATGTGCCTTGGGAAACCCTCCACTCCTATCTTGTGTATAGTCACTTGTGCTGCATGTCCAATAGTAATCCATGTATCCATAGTAATAAAAAGGCCTGTGGTGTTCTGTTCCATGTTTATGGATAAGAGCAGTGCTAGAAAGCTTTATGATGCTCCATATTCTCTTTGCAAGTAGAAGTGAAAAAGCAGCTGAATCCTTTTTCTTCAGCCTCCTGCCATTCTTTCCCTTGTCAGCCCATTGTTTAAAAATCCCCTGTCCTGGTGCTGTTTTGGGGGCCTAAAGCACTTGCTTTCTCTGACTAACAAAAAGCTTCTTTTTATTGTTACTTTTCCCTCCACTGAGTGAGAGAATAAGGGCAAGCGATTTTTGATTTAACCTCCTGCTGCTGAGTTTTCAAATTTTAAAGTGTTAACAAAAAAGAATGCATGTTTTCAGGTTTTCAGTGCTAAAAGCTCTGATTATACCAGAGCACAAATTTATAGAAATCAAAGGCAGGCAGAGAATAGCAAGCTGGAGATACGTGCCTCTCTATCTGCTGGCCTCCTGTAATACAAATTGAACTTTCTCAAGAAAGCAGCTGTAAAGAGAAGAGACTGTTTTACCAAGTCTTAGACTGTATCCATTTTTGATAGATTTAGTTAACCTACAAGGGAACAACAGTATTGACATATATCACTTTGAAAAATGCCAGCTGAACGAGGTATTTTTGTTTCCTGGGTTACGTGCTGAAGCCATGTCATTCCTTCTGCTTTTTTCTGTGTCCCTGCTAACACATTCTGTTCCCGTATTTTATGATTATGTGTTCACTCTCTGAACTACCCCAGAGATATCGATTGCATTTTTGGAGAGTGAACAGTATTTCAAGCATTCTATAGGGAACTCTCACTTTTGTTCCTATTTATGTAGTTATTTGGGGTAGAAATATAATTAGATGAGTAAAATTATTATCCTAAAGATCCTTTAAACCTGATGAATAATTTTTGGTGGGAAGATTTCTGGTTCCATAGTTTTCCTCACCTGACATCACACATGAGAAAGAGTTGCTCCTAAAGAAAAAAACCTAATGAGATTAGTTAAATTTGGGTGTTGTCTCAGTGGGTTTTTCCTAAGAATTAATCACTGCCTAGGCCTGTGCCTTCAGAGTCTCCATCCAGGAAGGATAATGAATATTAAGAAAAGGAACCTTTACGTTTTTTGAGTCTTCATTAAAACTATGGATACACTTTCCTGCTGAGGCACCTCCTGATGCAAACCCAACTCTGGGATTTAAGATTCAGATCTGCTAAGATGTAGAGCATGACCAGAAAACCAAAACAATATGGACAATGTCTGCACTGCTTTTACTCACAGCTTGTTTGGTGAGAGGAGTTTGGGTCGGGCTTATCAAGAACATTTGATGTGAGCAAAGCTTTTACACGAGAATTGTTCTGCTTTCCTTTCATTCTCTTTTCTTCTATTTCTCACCTGTATAGGGCAGAATCTGTTCTCGCTGTGGTCACATTTGTGTGCACAAGGCACAAGCACTGCTGTGATTCACACTGCTGTGGCTCAGGACTCTGGTCTGAGCTTGCTGCTCCCTTCCTGGGAAAGCCATCACTTGTTATTTGGGAAGGGAGTTGATGGTGTTGATAGCAGCTCAGAGCAGCTCTGCTCCCAGGCCGGTGCCAGAACACAGATGTGTGATGTGCCATATCCTTAACAGATGGACATGCCATATGCCATCAAAAGTGGTTATCCAACTTTCTCTCACACTGTGGGTGAACAGCTCTTCTTTGCATCAAAGCCTTAACAGGCAAAAAGTGTGTCAGCTCCTGGAGGAGGTAAGAAACTCAAAGGAGGATTTTGCAGATGTGTCCCGGAGTTTCTCAGTGCAGAACAATTGTGACCCTCTCAGGGGTCCGTCTGCCTGAGAAGTTGCTGTGCCCACATTCCTGGCTGTGGGAGGTATCTACTCTAACTCATAACCCTGGGATTACTCTAATTCACATCCAAGTCTGAACTAATTTAACTTGCTTTTCCTGAGGCAGGCCCGGAGTGTGGCTGATGTGGTCATGGAGCATCTGGAATGGCTTGGCATATATGGGGAGCAAGCTCCCATCTCCACAGAGCAAAGGCAGGGCTTACAGAAATAAACTTGGGTGTATAACTGAACTCCAGGAAGGATTAGCTCTAGGAGAACTTAAAAAGGAGTAGCAAGTTGCACAATGGCCTAAAAACAGCTACACACATGATTTATGTGCTGATTAGATATCTTGGTTAGGTGGGACACTTCCAGGCCATGCTTCAGGTGTTGAGCTGCTGCTGTGTTTTCAGCTCACACTTGGTTTTGGACCCATGAGTGATGCTGCAGAATTGTGTGGTTGTTTGATGGACTGTTGTACAGGTCCTTCCTGATATTCAGGAGAAAGAATTATTGCCATTCCACCAGTTGCTTGTGGCCTTTATAAGAAAGCTGAGGTGATCCAGGTTTTATCACTTTAAGGTATGAACTGTGTCACAAAAGGGACTTAACCTCGTTTTGGTGAATGGCTGAAAATGTTTACAATCGTAAAAAAATGCAGTTATACTGAGAAGTGTAGCTTTTATAAAATAATCTGTGCTTAGAAGACAAGTCTCCTGCAAATAGCATAGAATTTTGCTGGAAATGTGCCAGAGAAAGACTGTTTCAAAGCTGATTGGTTTGACTTTCCTCTCTCTCTAGATTTGGTTTGGTCTGTATTTTAGGTGGAAATGATACAAAATGGGAATTGATTGGAAAAAATTTGGAGAAAATCTTCAGAGATAAAGTCTTCTTAGACCCAGGCCAGATCCTGAGAGGGGTTGTTTTTCTGTCCCAAGTTATTCAGAAACCAGAAGTGTGGGAGGATTCCAATGAATGGCTTTGATTTAGAGAGTCTACAGCATAATGTGAGGCAATGGCCCCATTACAACCTGCATATGGAATTGAATAATGGAACTACATACAGATTGAATAATGCTGAATCAATACATGAATGGAAGTGTGTGACAGGGGTTGCTATGGCATCTCCTTCATTTAATAAAGGCATAAATAAAGGAATGGAAATCTCCATAAATTGTCTCGGCAGAAATTAGAGCTGTTCCTAATGACTCTAATATATGCAGTAGCATTTTTGAAAATTAATTAACTTCCTTCATAAACAAGAATGGGGGGGTTTTGATCATCTTTAAAATGATTTTGTCTAAATTTATGCCAATTCCAGTTGAACGGTCCCTGAAGATTCACTTGGGGAGTAGGGAAGTTATGAGAGATCTGTAAGAGTGTTTTGTTCAAATGCTTTCTAATATGTGCTGGAAGTGTAAGAGGACAGGGATAAATACACCCCAAAACACAGTTCCTTGGAGAATATGGAATCTAAGTCTGAAAGCACTTGAGCTCTTAATTTTATTACTTGGCTTAACAGAGGAGGGGTAGTAACAGGATTTACTTGGTGCCCCTGAGCTGGAAAACCCACACTTCCATTTCAGTTGTGGATGTGGAGCTGCCAGACCACATCCTTACATGTTTAAAAACAGAGTGTACAAGGAATTAATAGAATTAGGCAGTTTGGGTGTGGAGAGAGGAAAGGGCAAGCAAGTTATATACAACGAATAATTAATCTATGAAGTTATGATCTGGTTTTACTTGTCAAACATTGATTTTCTCATTTAGCCTCTCTAGGATATGATAATATCACACCCATTTGAACAGTTTAGCCTGATCTGTAACTCTCAGGGTATGGTGTTTAATTACGTGTCATCAATCATGTGCTGTAGTTCCTCACATCGAACGGGAGGTGCTGAAGCTGCACATCACACCTTGTAGCTGTTCAGGTATGGAATCTATTGGCAACAAATATTTTCTCAGTAAAATCTTTTATAGGTAAGATCTTAATTATTTCAGCAAACAGTTCCAGAAAAATGAATAGCAAAAGGGCATATTATGGCAAAAGGGGATATGAAGAAAATTCGGATGAAACTTCTTAAAATGCTTTTTTTTCCTTCTGTTTAAAGGTTGAGTGGTTGAGTGGAGGTTTCTCTGTGCTTGAGCATTTGTTACCTCTTAAATGTATCACACCCACCACATCTCCTACTGTTCCTGGAGAGTGTATCAACCTTTAAATGAATAATTTAAAGCTAAGTTAACTTTTTGGAGAAGGAGTCTAATGAATAGATGTAACTGATGCCCGCTAGTTATCACATTCCAGGGTACTTGATGAATAAATTATCTTTTTTTCCCCTAGCATGAAACAGTCCTAATTTTTGGAAATGCATTTGCTCAAAATATCCCTCAAAAATGCAGGCAAAATCAGGCATTTTCATGTGCAAAAGACCTTCACTCACTTGAGTCATAGGCAAGTTTGTACTTCAACAACAAAATGTAGAAGCCAAATGACAAATGATTAATGTTTTCTTAGGAGAAAATATCATTGTTTGTTTGCAAAATCAGGCATCTTTATGTGCTTGATTTAAAGCCTACCAGTCACATGAAGGTCTCCCACCTCATGTGGGTCAGGCAGATGAAGAACATGTCTTTCCCCAGATTTTTGTGAAAAAAAGTAGTCAAGAAAGATCATTCAAATGGCTTCAAATCTCGTGCTATTTTTGTCAATTACAACACAGCAAAATAGAGAAAATATATAAGAAAACCCTTCCCCTTATGAGCTGTGGGCCCCGTGTACCCTCCCTGTTACAAAGGGGACTGCACTCTCACTTACTTACAGTCAGTGTTTTGCTGGAGTTAATTAAAAGTATAAATAATTTGCAACAAGGGGATGAATGGGGCTGGGAAAATTATTTGTCCACATATTGATTGCAAATGCATTTTTCAAATTCCTCATGATGTGATAAATCCCACAGGTGGCAAAAAAATTTAGGCCAGTTCATTAGCTGAAAACTCAGCACCATTTGAACTGAATTCAAAATTGCTGAACAGTTTTGCCTTTTTGTGGCTCTGCTCTGTAAATCAGCAAACAAAATTTGGCAGCTGAGCATTTTATTCCCAATAATAAACTATACTTGAAAATGTACTTGCTCTGTTCTCTGGATTTGCACAGATACAATTTTCTTTGGCCTGTTGTCACTTTTCTGCCAAACTGTATTTTGAAATTTAATGAGAAGCTAAAGGATGCTTATTGAGTTAATAATTGCTTTTTATTTATCCATTAGGCTGCATTTCCATCTTTTTACAAGATGATATGCAAACACTTTTTGGCCAAAATTATACAGTAGGAAAGGTTATAGCCATCCTGATTCACAAGGGGATTTTACATGTGCCCCAGGTAGGGACAAATAAACAACTGAATTCACTATAATATCACTTCATGCAACTTCCTCTTGCCACTAGTTAGGCCTTAATATACTTAGAAGGTTGCTCTTCTAATTTGAACTGTGTGAGACTTTGGCTGGAGGCTACTTCTGTGTCCCAGTGATAAAAGAAGACATAAAACAACCCAGTGCCTGATCATGCTCCCTGGCTGTCAGTGAATCATGTTTAATAGCATCTCCATTGCAGTTTTGGCCAATTTGCTTGCAATGGCATCCTTTTCCATGGGCTTGCTGCTCAGCAGGCCCTGAAGCAATCTATGAATAACTTCCCAACAGATGCTGTTTATGAATTGAAGCAAATGGCTTCCCTGTTTCTCTTTTTTCTCACTTCAATAATTTTCAGTTACATTACGATGAATATTTATAGTCCTATAGCAGTGAATAAAAATGGGAACAAGCAGACCTGTGCATTGTTTCATACGTGAGTGCTGTTCTAATGGCTTTTGGCTCAATGGATTTAATAATGTTCTGTTGATGGACTGAAAAGAGAATGCAAATTGTAGATCAGTCACTTCCATTCACAGTGTTAGCAGACTGGGCATTGATGGAAGACTGTGTTAGGAGCGTGTACAGCACATCTTATCTGCTGGAAATAATACACCCCCTAATACAAGCCTACAGTACCTTTCTGCTCTGCTTTATCTCCTATGAGTAGTCCCAAAGAACTTCACAGTTCAGTGCAGCATTTCAGGTACTGCAGCCATTTCTTAGTGGGTGTGTTGGGTTTGAATGGCCAGATTTCTGTGAGAAACTGCCAGAAGCTTCCCCTGTGTCTGACTCAGCCAATGCCAGCAGCTCCCCACCACTGGTCAAGGCCATCATCATCAGTGACAATGACAGTGCCTCTGGGATAATGTATTTAAGAAGAGGGAAAAAGGATCTGTGCAATAGAAACTGCAGCTGGAGAGGTGAGGGAGGATATGGGAGAGAAACAGCTCTGCAGGCACCAAGGTCAGTGAAGAAGGAGAGGGAAGAAACATCCAGCCCTGGTCAACCCACCAGAGTGAGTTTAACAGGCTCTGGCTAAAATGTCATGTGATTTACCATAAAACTAATGGTTAGTGGTAGAAGTAGTCAGTGTTTCAAGTGATTAAGTTGGAAAGTCCAAAGGAGAGTCTGGTTTGTTATCAGCCATCATTCTTTAACAGAACAGAGCAAAATTCTTATTCGATCCTAAAAAGGCCAGTTTACAACATTTTATAATTCTGTAACAGTTCTTCAATGTTGTTTTGCCAAGAAAAGTGGTTAGATTTACAACTGTAGATGTTTATTGAGTTTTTTCCAAGGGAACTGCTCTTGGTGCTGCTTCATTCATCTCCAAATGTCTGAACTACTTGTCATTTCTATTAAACAATAGAGAGGCTAAAGAAATAATGCTTTTACTATCACAGTAATTCCAAGATTAATAAACCCCTCTAACTTACTAGATACACTTGTACAAACATATTGTCTATAAATCTATGCTAGATACAAAGCATGCATATTTAAATACAGAATATGTCAAATTGTGGCATTTTCCAGTGCTCTATAATAAATTCATTTGTACAATAAAAATAATTGGAGATGTGAATGACCACACACATTATTCACATTGCACATCTTTAACACAGCAGTTTATTCCCCAGCACAGAAGCTGGAAACAGGAAACAATCTGAACAATTTCTTGTAGCCTAATATGATGGCACTCATGTGGATTGCAGCTTTTAAAAAGCCACTGTAAATAGGGCACACTAAATAAATATGACTGTTGTGCCTATGAAACTCAAACTGGGTGATTTCATCACTTTTGGCTTCCCATAAATGCATAAAAAGCACATACCATGTTAACTTACATTATCAATTGCTGTCTCAGAAAAGTAAACTGAGACATGCACTATGTCCTCAGTTCTAGGCCATTAAGTAGCAAAATAATACAATTACAGCCATTCCAACCTCCACTTCCAGAAACATTTTTCTTTAGCCATCTGAAGTCTCTTCTAAAAGGCACGGATTGTAGAAGGTTGGCATTTCTAATGGACAGGATGATTTGACATTCCAAAATGTTAATTTGTTCCGTTTTCCATTGAAACAATAACTTGAGGGGTTGTCATATTGGATTATTGAGGAGGCCACGTTCAGACACCGGGTTTAGGTCTGGCTGCCCACAGTGGGTGGTGGGCCCAGACCTGGGGCTGTTCAGAGCGTTTGGATCCAGCCTTCTCCCTCCATCTCTTGACCCACTCATCATCTTCTTTAGCCTGTGCCATCTGCTACAATTTCTTTGTAAATTCATGGCACTTCTTTCCTGCTTCTTTTGCACCAGAAGAGTGCAATGTACCCGTGTCTTTCTCACGTCTTTGCTGATGTTTTTTCTGGTCTCCTCTAAGCAGTCCTGCACACAGTATAGAGCCATAAACAAGTCCTTCCCTTGAGACTAAATTTAATTAAGAAAGGTACCAAAACCACAGTAAAGGCCTAATTTGCATTTTTCTGTATCCTTTAAGAGTGAAAAAAACACAGTAAAATGTTGACTAGATATTCACAAAAATGTCTTCTTCCTGTCAATCACACACAGGGGTTTTTTATTTAATTATTCCATATAATTTATCTTCACAGCTCCCTCTATAACTCATTTCCACAGCTCCTTGCTTCTTGGACAGGTTATTGATCTAATGTGTACAGAGGAGGTTTTTTAAAGTCAGTCTTTTAATAATAATTGCCTATGCACAAAATCAAGGAGCTTTTTAATGCAAGCAGTGGTAAAAATTTGATCAATGTGGGCATTACAGCATTAGGCCTTAAATTAATTGTTTCAGCTTACACTTTAGGTAACTTTGACATCACTTCAATACGTGATCTTTTCACAATTTTAACATGTAGGAAATGTTTTCTTCATAAATCACTGTCAGCTAAGAAAGCATAAAACAAAGTAAGTGGCCTGAATGATTTTGCAGTGGCAGCTGAAGACTGAATTAGATACTGGCCCTAGTTTCCAGCCCCCAGGATAATGGTTTAATGTCTCAAAAATAAAAAGCAGTGAAAAAGCTCCACCCACAGCATTCCCCAGAAATGTTTGTAAGGTGTTACAGAAGCATCACTCATAAACTTCCACTGGGACATAGCAGAGATCAGCTGTGCTGAAGAGGGTTATTGAGTCTATATCTAGGATCTTTTTACTTTAGTTCACCATAAAAAATTTGCTATCAGTTAAGTTTTCATTAAAAAGCAAAGGTTATTTGTTGTTTTTTTTTTCCACCCCTGCATTAAAATTAAAAAAATGTGGACCTATTAGTCCCTCCTTATTAACCTCAGCTGGGGGTGGTAAATAGATGCTTTCTCAGATTAATCACAAAGCATTTGTTTTAAAAGCAACACCAGAAGTAACATTTAAACAGAGCACTGTGGGGGTCAAGTGTGAACACATTTTGGGTCACACACTGATCAGCTTCCCACTGCTCCTCAGGAACCATCATTGTGAATTCCCATCAGGAGCAGGGATAATGGAGAAGCCATTGAGCCCCAAGAGATGGAAGGGAAATGGATGGAATGGATGTTCCTTCCAGGAGGAAGAGATTCCTGTATAAAAGCACATATATTTCTTTGAAGTGATTTAATGGTTTGCATGTTGTGAACTTGTGTACATTTAAACAATCCTAATGCTTAGTATTTCTAATGAGTTGTTTATTACTGTGGGCCTTCAATTTGCCACACACCGAGCAGGCTATAAATACTGATTTATATAAATTATTAATAAAATAAACATCTTTTATCACTTTCTTGCCTGACATAAACTATGATGAGCTGAAAGTCCCACAAATGCTTTTAAGTGGCTCCCACTCTGCCCTCCCAGCATGCATGAAGAAAATATTTGCTTTTATAAAATGGTGGAAGTGCTTTTTCTGTGGCTAGAATAAATTTCCTCAGTGTTTCTATAGTGGATACTAATAACCAAAGTGGCTTTGTTATTACCTAACAAAAGCCTAACATGCTTTATCCATAAAAAATCGTGTCTTTTCTCTTGTCTGTTTCATCTCATCCTTGTTTTCTGCTATAGTTAATTATTTTTCTCATAGACAAATTAAACCCCATTAGTACTAACAAGGGAAATTCAGATTAAGGGCTCAGGGAGGCTTGGATCTTAATGTTAACATTATTGTTTGAGCAGGAATTTATCAATTTGGGATTAAAAATTAATCATCAAAAATGTTTTAGGAGGATGATTCATAGTCAGACCAAAACTCCAGAATCTTTGATTCCATAGAAAAGACAGATGTCTTTATCTTAATTCTATGGGAATTGCACTGGAAAATCAAAGGGAATGTGTCTTAAACAAAGCTAAATTTGAACCATCACATGTGATAATTCCATTTATTTTTTTTATCATTTCTTTGTCTTTCCCAGTGTGACATGACTCAGACAAAAATAGCCAGATAATATCACAGATGTTTACACCAATCACTGGTTATTGCTTAGCCAAATGATGTTTCAATACAAACACACAACTGCTCCTTCTGTTTTATCACTGTCAAAATTTCATTGCAAAAGTAATAAATGCAGGAGTGTGAGCAGATGTGGCATTGACAGTTTGCTTTCTCCACTGGGCTGCGTGGCAAGCTAGAGTCACATCTGCATTTTTAGAGTATTTAATTCTATGACTTTTTCACCCAGCCTGGTGCTCCTCAGCTGGATGCTGGGGCTGGTGTGGGTGGGCTGTGGCTTTGCAGGAGGTCTGGAGAGCTGTTGCCAGCTCAGAGCTCTGCAAACAGCAGCACCTACCACCAGTCAGCTCCTGGAACCACAGGTGCATCACTGACTTCTTGGACAGCATTGGGTGAACTCACCTTTCCAGCCACAGAGGGTCCCTGAAAAGAGTGATGGTGTTTATCCCAGATTTTTCCCAGTGTTTGCCATGGTCCTGCAGCATCCCTGACTTTGGTTTGGGTCCCAGCTGTGCTCTGGTAAAGCCCTTGCAAAGCCTGGCTGCCAAAACCAGCAGGATGGGAATCTGCAGCCCCTGGGATGGGTGGAATTTCAGAGAAGGGGTAATTTCTTGTCAGGGGGAGGTGTGTCAGGCCAGGAGAGTCACCTAGATCCTGGCTCTCAAGGATCTCGTAATCTATGGAAATGGGCAGCCTATAATTCTGGGAACCAGGCAGAGAGAAATCCCAAGGAAGAAACTATTTTAGTATAACAACAGCTGAAGCCATAAACCACTGTGAAATAAATATACTTTATAAACATAAAGTGAAAAAGTAGTCCCTCACTTACAGTTTTTATGTGATTTATGTCTTTAATTTATTTAAATCAGTGACCCATCAAATGCACACACAAAATTAGAAATTCAGCAAAAATTTCATCAGCCACAAGGAAATACTGAGGTTTTATTTGTTCTCCTCCTGCAGCTGCTTCTCCACGTTACATGAATTTATCTGAAAATGAAGCACAATGAGGAATCATCTTGCCAGAATATTATTGATCTGCGATTTGGGTACCAGGCTCACTACCCTGTAGATACAGATGCCAATGAGAAAATTTACTCCCTCTCACCCCCAAATTTTTTCAGAGATTACTTTGTTTCAGATATATCATTCTGTAAGCTTTTCACAGCAGTATTGTGACCAAATATATTCCCCTTACATTACTTCTGGGATTTTTCAGTAAACCAGGAATGAGTCAGGATGCTTGTATTAGTCAGCTGGCCATGGCTTGAGAGCTGCTGATATCCATGCACAAGGCCCAGAGGGCTCCACACATAACCAGGCTGGGCTCTGAAGTGCTGAAGGGAAGGGGTTTCTCTTTTTTTTTCATTCCTTTCTTTTTTTTCCCCCATTGGTTACAGTGGGATTTAGTTCAGGCTCAATAAATTCAACAACAAGCACCGGATCTTCAGCTGGTGCGGATTTCACACATTTGCTTCAAAAGCAGACGCTGCCTTTCACAGTGGGAATTTTCCTGCTATACACAATTTGCAAGTGCTGAAGTCGGAGTGTCCAGCTCTGTAACTTGGAAAAAGATACTGAGGTTTCCCCTGCCTTGCTGCTGTCCACACTCTGAGCAGTACTTTTCTCCTTGTTTTTACTGTCTTTGTTGTTGACCAGTAAAGTTATTATTTGTACAGGGATTTTCCAGAAATATGTGACCAGATTATGCCCACGGCATCTGAGAAAAAAATGGTCCATGCATCAGTACAAAGCAAAAAATTCACAGAATGAGATCTTTAGCCAGGTCTACTTGATTTTCTTTTAGGACATCATAGTGCTTGTAACAATCTGGCCCTCCCTACCAAAATAATCCAACTGTCTCTCAATATTTTACCAGGAAGGCTACCCCAATATATCAGTCACTAAGCACTGAAAAAGAAGTTTTTATGTTCTCCAGGATACTGATTTCTTTTGAACCCTCTGAGCTACAAACAACCTGTTTGCCCCTGCAGCAGCCACCTGGTCAGGATATGGGTGGTCAGGGAGGAAGGGCTGATGGGATAAGGTGTGAGTATGGGCACATGGCTTGAATGAAGCCCCTCTCTCTGTAGTTGCCTCAGTGAAAAGAAAGTTCAGTTTTGAAGGCTTGGAGCTGTGCAAGTACTACCTGGAATAGCTCTTTTATCTTCCATAGAATGGGGTTCGTTCAACTCATGAGAGTATTTATTCCTTAGGAAGATATTTTTAGGATTAGACTCTTTAAAGCAAAACAAAGACAAGTTGCACTTTCTCAAGGCTATGTCATTATATGTAAGAGCTCCTTCTGGAGTTTGGCCGTTGAAAATATTTTAGAAGTATTTTTTTGTTAATAGGGTGAGCCATAAAGATGAGATAATGGCAGTCAAATATTTGTTCTTGTTCCACAATGATTACATTTTTACCTTATCTATGACAAGGAAAAGCTCCTGCATTAATAAATTTTCTGCAAGTTGTTCTTTAGAGCTGTGCCCAGCACTGCACAAAGACAGAGCCTTCCTGAAGGGCCATCGAACTCTGCTCTGTGACATTCTGTGATGGTCACAGAGATTTCCTCCTCAGCAAGGCAACAGAATGAAACTGGTGATTTCTGCAAGACAAGGACCAGTAGCTGCTGCCTGTTGTGCCCTTCCACACGGTACCTCCTATGAGAGGTACCCACCTGTCCCAGATGTGCCTGTGCAATCTCGCTCTCCAGGTGTGTGCTACAGACACCGGGCATGGACCTTGACAGCTCCACAGTCCTTCTAAGGGATAACTCATGCTGAGAGCCACAGGAGACAGGAAAGGCATTCTTGTTCATCAGCTGTGCCAGAATAGAACCCAGAAATATTTAACCCAGGTTCTAGCATGAGTAGGAGAATCCTTATGGTGTGAGGTCAGATACTGGAAAACACACACTGCCCTATCCTTATTCAGTGGGGGGATGAAGTAGTGTCTCTAAAGTCTATTGCACTGACCTGAGTTTTTTGTCTTTATTGTCACAGAAGCTTTTCTGAATTTTTTTTTTTAATTATGTTGGAAAAACCTGTGAGATCATCAAGTCCAACCTCTGACCAGACACCACCATGTCAACTAGACCATAGCACTAAGTGCCACATCCAGTCTTTCCTTAAACACTTCCTGGGATGGTGACTCCACCACCTCCCTGGGCAGCCCATTCCAATGTCTAATGACCCTTCCTGTGAAGAATTTCCCTTATGACCATGTGCTATTTCCCAGGCTTTCTGACCCAGGCTCCACTGCCTGGTGTCATGCTGCTGTGCTGACAGCTCCTTCTAGAGTTTCTGATAGAAATGGACAAGAGGCATGGCATGCAGCTGTGTCTCTGCAATTGTTAGAGCCAAGTTTAGATGAGATTTAATCGGTATCAGGAATGGACACTCCCTGCATTTGTGTCTCATTAACAGTATTCCCTCATGGATGGTGTATGCCAGGTTTTTCTGAGTCCTGGGAAGATAGATGATGCCAGTATGGCATCATGATACAAGAGAGAGGGATGTCTGCTCTCCTCTTGGTAACATCAAGCCCCCTACAACCTTTCTAAACCCATATGAACAAGTAGAATGAATATAACAGACCAACTCTTTGCATTTTCAGGTGATGCTTTTGACTTCAAAAGCGTCAGAAGATAAATCTGCAGCACCATCAGACCAGAGCTCCAAGAGGAGTCAATAATTCTCTTTCCAATGTCATCTCTATTGACCTCAAAATGAGATTTGCTTTTGCCATACTCTGTGGAATATGGAGCCCTCTAATGTCAAGAAGCTGCACTGGGTGAAATGTGTCCTCCACAGCTCAGCTCCTCCTCACCTGTGAGCAAGTTGTGGATAGTGGCAGATTCATTCTACTGTGCTGAAACACGGGAGGATATCCTTGATGAATGACAGACATGTATTATGTGTGCTGGCTCCACGTGCAGACTTCCAAACTGTGCTCCTGTTTCTACTCTGATAAGAGCTGACTCCACTGGTGCTTCATCAGGCCTGAACTTAGCGTTGTGTCTTTTAGAAACTGATATTTTTCTAATTATAGACGTTTTTCCAGCAGCAGTGGCACACACCATTCCATCAAGTACTGATGGGAAAATGAGGTAAATAAACACACTGTGTTGCATGACAGTTTTCCTTGCAGAATAGATGCAAGGCAAAATTCTGATGAAGCCAGTAAGTTAAAGTTAGAAATGAAATCCTGCCAAACTCGTAGAGTTGGGAAAAATATGTGGTTACCAAAGAAACAAAGAGTATGAAGAGATAGCCATGCCACTGAACCTCAAACATTGTCCAATAGCCAAAAGCAAAAGTAAAGCTGTATTAATAGTGGAGAGTTTAGCATGTAACAATGAGAAAATCTGTAATAATAGCTTAAAAAGCCAGTCTAATTTTCCATGACCCTCCATAAGCCCAGTAATACTCATTAGTGTCTACATGAATTTGTTAAACCTCCTCAGCATTGAAAAAACATGACTTCATTCAGTTTGGATTTGTGTGCATCTAAAACTTTAGATGCTGCAGCTTCCCTGGGAGTGACAATAACTTATATTTGAGGATTAAGGAAACATGTAATATATTCCATATCTCGACAACAGTAGCTAAATATTGTAATCTGCCACATTTAAAAAAGCAATCAAATGCACAGAGTCCTGCCTTTTTAAGCAAGAAAGCTTGCCTGTGAGAGAAGCATTCTGAATTCCATAATTAAATGAAAAATGAGATGAATGCAAGTGAGGCTACGAACTGATGCAGCTTCATTGTTACAGCAGGGTCATTAATAGTTATTGATGTTAACTGGGATAAACTGTCAGATATCATCCATGTGACATGAACAAATGATTAAGACATGGAATTCTTTAAGGAAAGAAAATTCATTGGGTGAACTTGCAAGCTAGGAGAGTAGACACAATGAAATACAGAAACAGGGCATCTGCTTTAATTTTGGGCAGTCTGGGTCTGAGTAAGGAACCCAGCATCCCACAAAGACCTGCCGTGGCACAGCAATGTTACGGATTTCAGGAGTAAGTTGTGATGAAATGCCCCTTTTGGCTCAGGAGCCTGTGTTCACCCCTGACTAATTTCATTACTGCTGCTCAAGCTGACATACTGATTAAAAGAAAGTCATTCCATTTAATCATTAGGTAAACACAACGCAGAGTGCTTGGTGGGTTCGGTAAACAGGGAGCAGGTCGGTTATTGCTCCTCAGGTGCTGATAGTGCTATCAGGCTGAATCATCTCCTGTGCTATCAGCACCCTGCTCTGCTCTGAAGAAACTTCTTGAAATTGCAACATCGTAATCAAGAAGCCTTTGGGTATTTGCTTTTCTCTCTTTCAAACACACATAATCACTCAGCAACACCAGGATGGTTAAATTACCCTTAGAGCCAAATGACTTTGAATTAGATTTGCTTTCTTAAATACATCAGTCCCCCCGTGCCAGTACCTGTGGAACTAATGCACCAAAAAATCTCTGCTGGGGAGATATTTTGGCACCCAGTTACAGCCTAAGGTGCATGAAGTGCATAACCCCCCCCACAACAGCTCATGCTGTGACACACAGTGTGTGTAACTCTCCAAATGAAGAGGTATCTGAGCCCACCCACACCAACGTTCCTTGGAAGGCCATCCAAGAGTCTTTTCCTACGCCAATACTGTCACCCCTTACTGAAGAAGGACATTTTGAACTCAGGTGTAGGACTCACAGTTTTCAGGGCAGGTGAAGGCATTTCAGCACTAGGGTGGGGATTTTGCAGAGCGCTGCTGCAGATCCAGCTCTTCAAAGCAGTGGGAACTTTACTATTGATTTCCATGAGAGTGGAATTAAAGTAGCTTTCCAAGCCCCTTCTGTGGAAAAACTGCAGACTTCATTTTAAGATTTAGGGATCATAGGATCATAGAATTTCTTGGCTTAGAAGACCATCTAGTTTCAACTCTCCCGCCATGGACAGAGACATCTTCAACTAGACCAGCTTGCTCAAAGCCCTGTCCAGCCTGGCCATGGTGATGCCCTGAGGGCTAAGCCAAGCCAGACTTAAGCACTGATGGGCATCCTCCCTGTTATCTCAGTCTTGGCCATGGAGAACAACTCCTCTCCTTGCATTTGCACTGGCACCACCTGACCTGAAAGCCCAGGGGAAGTGATGGGCAGGGTACACAGAGCTGACAAAGCACTACAGCACAGTCAGTGCTTTTCCTTGGACAGAGCTGATCTTTCCCTCAGATTCACACAAATATGGAGCCTTGCTGTGCTGCCTTGAAGGGGTACCACACAGGAGGATGTGCCTAAATCCTTCTAAAAAGGGATGTTCTGTCATTCTGCAAGAAACAGCCTCCAAAGGTCCCTCAAGCAGGAGTTTTGAAAAGGCCTAACTTTGCAAATTAATACTTTTCAGGCAGTTCCTGTCATATTTATTATTATAATTACTATTACAGCTATTGGCATTTTTGCCCATAGTTTCTCATGCATTTCCACAGAGAGAGGATAAAACTGGAACCCAATTAATTTTTCCAATTCTGCTCTCACACCTTTGAAAACCCAGAAACTCTGCAGTTGTCACCAGCCTGCCTGTTATTTTGTTTGCTGCTCCCCTCCTGAACAGTGGCATCAAGAAATGCTTATTTTTGATACCTTGTTGTCATTTCTCTTTGTTTTTTCTTTGCAAGATGCTGATGGCTCGTTGCAAATTGGAGAAGGCTCCCAGTGTGTCAGCTGTCTGGACAAACTGTGGGAGCAGGTTAGCTGGGAATAAAACCTCCCAGAGACACCAGTTTAATGCTGTTTGCATGGCTTTACCTCTTCAGTTTGCAATGACTCCGACTTCAAAGAAGTGCTTTACAAGTTCCTACATTCAGAGCTTTGTAGATAAAAATATTTGTTTCATCTTCCCATCAGGTACTCTCAGAAACAGCCTAACAACAGCTGGTAAAGGGGAGGGAGGCATTTTATTGTTCTGATTCCCTTAAAGCAGCAACACCTTGCAAAACTGCAGGACAATTAGAGGTGCTGTGATTTTTCTGCTATCATCCCTCCTAGCTTGTGTGTTCCAGTTTAACACATCCTCACAACTGTGATTTTGCATGATCATAATTAACATTTTGCCTTCTGAATAATACAAAAAGATGCCTTTCCTGGTCTGCCTGGATGCTGTGCCAGGGAGCATTTTTTCCCACTTGATAACATTTTAACATTCTTGGGAAACACTGGTCTCTTTGTTAAAATTTTGTTCAGATAAAACCTCAGCCAAGAGTGCTGTAGGGCTTTTCACATGAATCTTTCCAATGGCCTTGTTTAAAGCATGAATTTTCTTCAGGGGCTGTTGTGTTAACTTATTTACTTATTATTAAGGACGTTGAAGATCAAGAAAAATAAAGGCAAACCTGTGGAGTGCTGAGCTGAAAGACATGCATCCTAATCACAGCACACAGTGAGGTGTAGAGGGTGTTATTAGGATAAAAGTCTGACCATGAGAAGTGACAAAACACTCATTACCTTGAGAAAGATCAGCATTTCTCCTGTGTGTCTCTTGTGAGAACAGAGGTTCTCCTTCTTTGGCTAAACCTTGTTTCTAATTAAGTCACTGATTTCAACCTCATGATGAACTCCATCTATTTTTTCCCTTCCACTAAAAAATTAGACTACTTTAAAATGAACTGTGAATTCTGCAGAAATATTCTGGTTTAGACAAAATTGGCATTGAGTTGCTAGGCATTTTTTTGTCAAGAAGACAATGAGATAATGGCACTGATTTTACACTGGTGCTGAGACAATTTACCATTCAGGCCCATGTCTGAGTCTCCTGTTTGCTTGATTCATTGCAGATTTTCCCCTCATCGGATGAGTAGCTTGACCATTTGATTTTATTGTTGGTTTCTTTCCAGATGCCAGAAGTACTGAGTATTTGAATATATATCTGAAGTTCAGCAGGAAATTGAAAATTGATTCTCTACAGCAGTTATCTGAGATATGGTTCAAGTTCTCACTTCAAGTTAGCCAGAGCAAAGAGCTAAAGCAGTCTCAGGGGAATGCCAGCCTGACAGATATTCTGGAGTGATTTCTGTGGCATCTTTGAAGAGAAATTCTGAAATTATGCTTTTGTTTGAAGAAGTCTCCTGTCTACCTCAGCTTTCTAAATAAGCTTGGAGGGTAAGAAGATAACAAAAAGAATTTTGGGTTCTTAGTAATACACAGACACCTTTCAGTGGAGACTTGGGTGATGAACTGTTAGATAAGGTGATGATCAGATCCAGGCTCTTTATGATTTTCCTGTGGTCACAGCTCAGCCTGCTCCTGCTGGATATCACAGATGCAGCTGTACAGGAGGTGGCTTCTTCCCAAAGTACTGACCCCTGGATTGCAATGGGAGCCAATGGGTTGGAAAGGAGAGAAAGAAGGACACAAGATAATCAGACCATTTCTGGAACTGGGATATCCACAGAGCAGACAGGGAGTGTGTGGATGGCTGTTCCTACAAGCACATCCACTGCTGAGCAGTGTTGCAGATTCGTGTCTCAGCCTCTGCCCCAAAAATGAATTTACCCTCCTGCATTTCCCCAAGCAGCTCCCAGGGCTGCCCAACGCTGCTGAGGCAGAGGAGGCTCCAGCAGAGAGCCAAGTGCTTACTGTACAAGTCAGTAGCTTGACACAAAGTCCTATTTTTACCAATGTTTCTCTGAATTTGATATACTGACAGAGATGTACTGACTCACAATGGTGACCTTTGGCATTCTGAGACGTATAGAAATGAGTGCTTAAAACAACACTTGGGAGCAGAGCTGAGAGATGCTGAGAAATGAATTTAAACTAATCTGGGGTAACACATTTGCAAGAATATAATGGTGACTTAGATACTTCCCTGCCTCAGCTTAAGGTGTCTCCAGCAGCACCTGCACTGGTGGCCTATCAAATGTCACTTGGCCTCCAGAACCTGTGATATATGAGAGCTCAAACCCCTTTTATGCTCTGGCAGGAGAGTGAGTGCAGCAATGATTCCCTCTTACAGGCCAGTGTTAGTTCAATACAGATTGATTCGGTTCTGTGTCTTTTTGTTTAAAATGCATCTCCACGCAGATGGGTCTGGTGTTTTCGAACTTCCTAAATAATCATTTCACCAAAATTCTGTGATAAATAAATTACCCTCAAAAATCTACTGGAATTACAAATAAATCAGCAGATTCTCTGTTCAGCAGCAGCAATAAATCCTTCCTCTATCACAGCATACAGTGTTTACATTTGCCTAGGGGCTCTAAAACATTATGAGATGAAATGATTTTCCTGTTCCTTGGTGTCTGCCTGCCATAGAATTTAAGTGTTTCATGAATTTAATTGTGAAGAGAACAGTTTAACATTTTTCAGACCCCTGTGGGAAAATGGGAGGAGGAGCCAACTGGATATTATGCTGCCTGGAAAATGATTCATATTTAAAATTTAACAACGATGACTGTATCAGGGGAGATTCAGAAGGGCAGCAAATGACCCCATGCCCATTAAAGATCTGTGCAAACTGGCAGAAGAAGGATTTGGTATCATAAGTAGGGCCTAGCCTTCTGCTTGTGGTACAGTTCCATTCCAGGTTGCATAAATATCTCTATTTATGCAACATTAAGCCAATTTTCAGCATTTTCCTGGAAATCTATTAGTTGCTTTCAGGCTCTCTGAAAGGTATCTTATTTCATTGCAGGAGAATTCATCTGTCATACTCTGAAGAGAGTGTTTATATCTCTAGCAACTAAAAGCTTGCAAAAAGGCAGCTGCAATCTTTTGCTGGAGCAGAGGCAGAAGACACAAACACTACTACTGTTTCTTAGATGTAAAAAGAATTCAATTTTCAATGGAAGAGGTTGTCCTGACTTGCCTTGATTACTGAAATCAAGGAAAACATAACTTCAGTCTCCCAAACCATTTCTGTAGATTTTAGGGAATGAAAGAGGGGATTGCTGTACAAGCTGGGAAAGAAAACAAAACTGCTTGTTTTATCTCCTTTGAACATCCAGCCCTTTATATTTTCATTTTTGCCATCTCTATTTTGTTTTCTTGGTCCTCTTTTATTCACTTTCTTGCTTTGAAAGACAAACAAGAAGGAATTCTATGCTATTGTACATGATTCTTTATTCTGACTTCCATGCTTGGTGCACAGAAGTCAGGGTGTGACATGAACAACAATTTGATGTACAGAGCCTGCCATGACAAAAGATTCTTGGATTTTATTTAGGAGCAAATGACAACAAAACCTTTGAAAACCTGAGAATAAGGTGGGATAGTAAAAGGGATGTGTGGGAGAAGAGGAATATAAAAAAAGGATCAAAACAGATAAATGTCAGTTGGCAAGTGATAATATACTCTTCAGTTTCCTAGAGTTAAATCTGTAGCTTCCAATGTATTTTAGTGATGGATCCTGCACAGGAAGCTTAACGTGAATTAGCTGCTATAAATTTGTTTCCTAACAACAACAAAAAGAATTACATATCATCTATAAATTTTGCTAATGTTCTTTGTAGAGAAGCAGAATCAGCAGCAAGAAAAAGAGTGAAGAGGACAATCAGTCAAGTATAATGTTCATCACTTCTTATTTACTGTGATAATTAGATCCCGACATCCTGCACTGGGATGTGCATGGCTTGCTTTGCTCGAGATGTTGCCCACGTTATGTCTTTGGGAGTTGTCTCCTTCCCTTGCCACAAACTTAATACAGGTCCTTTTAGTGTGCATGGCCTGGAAGTGAGTGCTTCCAAAGTTCCTGATGGTCCCAGCAGCTCTCTACGTGAGCACCAGCTGACACAGAGACAGATGAATCCTCTTCCAGGGACACCACAAAGCACTGCTTTGGTTCATTAAAGCAAATGCCTGGGTACATGTCCAAAAAATGCTCCTTATCACTGAAAATTAACAGTGGTGTGAGAGGGTCTCTTGAACTTTGTAGCTGTCAGGGCTAAGAATGACAGAATCTGAGTGCTGGGAATTGCAAGAAATAAAAGAGTAAATCTGAAAGCAGAACAGCCCGGAGACTGGAGCATTCCTGCATCTCTCTTAGGGTGGGACTGTGCATTAGCAGATGGCAGCCTAAAAACAATATGTGCTGAGAGAGCTCGAGATGTATGGCAAGATTTTCAACACCTACGCAACCGCTCAAAGGAGTATTGTCTGTCAGGGGTGGTGCAGGGATTTACAAGTTGCTTTTGTGTGGATTTCTGAAGCTATTATCTGCACACCATCAGCCAGGAGACGTTGGAGGCAAATTCAAGGCAAATTTTCACAAAATGGAATACGATAACTAGTCACAATATTAATCCATAAGCTTTGATGTGAGCGTTGTAAAACACATATAAAGCAGCCCAGACCCCTCTCATTGGCAGATCATGGAGCTGGGTTGGTTGTGAGAGGCAGCAGAAAATTGCAGCTGAAGAGCAAATCATGATCTTGCCATCTGCCTGGAAGGAACTATTATATAGGGTTTGCTGTCAATCAACCAACCTGTTTTGAAGCAAAGGCAGAACAGTATATGATTTTTTTTTCCCATGCTCATTTCATGCACTAATTCCTTACTCAGAAACTATTTCCAGCACACAGGGTTCTGTTCACAGCTCCCTGCCCAGCCCTGCAAGCAGGGAGATGAGGTGTGGAAGAGAGGGTTTTTCTTAAATAATGACAAAGCCCACAAGCTGTGACAAGGAGTTAAATCTTAAGGTATTGTATTTGTTAAAGTGATGGTATCAGGGAATATTGGCTGCTCTATATCCCATAATCAGGATAATTCTCACTTCTTTTTTTTTTTTTTTTTGTTCCAGTGTGAGAATTTTCCCCAGTCTCTCATTCCTACCTCTTTAAGGGTGTCTTTTGTGTTGCTTTATGATATTTTTTTTGGTAGGTTGAGGGTGGCTTTTTTCATGAACATACCTAAGGCAAAAATTGTTGCTGTCTGCCTGCTTTATCTTTTCAAAGATTTGCCTGTGAACTCTAGGCTATAGTACTGCACAGCAGTGTATTTCATCCATAACTAAATTTCCTTATGCAGCACCTCTAACCTGAGGATCTCCAAGCATGCTAAAATAGGTGTGTGGAAGCCACACCATGCCCCTGCAGAATCCAGGGCATTTTAGAAGTAATAAACTGAAGTATAATTTAATATCATAGAGTGAATCCATTATAAGGGTTCACACTGCAGGGGACAAGCAGCGAAGAAACCTCTCAATTTGTTAATGGGTTTTTTTTCCACCACTGACTTTCTTTGTGATAAAGTGGAAGCAAAAACACGGGTTTGCAAATAAGCTATTTGGTCAATCCCCTGGTGTAATGTAAGAGCTGAGATTTGCTCTGCAGCGGAGGCTGAGGCAGAGTTAGAGGACTTTAAAGTGCTATTTTCAGGGTAGCACCTGGAGTTACAAAGACCAGAAATTCAACACTGCAGAGCTGACCTGGCCTCTTGCATTTTCCTTTGGCAGAGGCACCAGCCAAAGCTTTTTTTCCAAAAGAGGTGCTGGGCTATGCCAGGATGTGCATTTGCTGTGCACTGGAGCACCTGGGCAGACCTGGGTGTCTGGAAACATTTCACAGCCAGGAGAGGCATTGAGCTCACAGCAGAACTCCCTTCAGGCTTCCCTGGCACACAGCACAACCACCCTGGCCCATTTCCCAAATCAGCCCGGGTGTTCCTTGTCACTGGGATTTACTATAGACAAAAACCATTTACTATAATAAAGAAAACCCCTTGCACCTGATAGTGTTGTGAACCTTCAGACCAGCTCCTCCCCATGTTCAGGTGGTTTGAGTTTATAAAACTCCCAACAGGAGGGAGGAGTAGAGTGGTGGTGTGGTTTAGGCTGTTTCTGAAGTGAAGGAAGCAGCCAAAAATCCATGGAAAAAAAAGTCTTTGAGCTGGAGTGAGACAGAAACAAGAATTAAACCTGCCTGTGTCCCCAGTGGTTTTGGGCTTTTTAAGGTTGGTGCTTGGGAACCAGAATTTTGGGGCTTCTGGAGTGGTTTACTGCTTGTGGTTTGGGCTCTGAGCTTTCATGGTGTTTGTTGGGGAAGCTTTTGCTCTTCACAGCGAGGGGGAGTTTGGGGCTGACTGGGAAAGGGTTGATGTATTTTTGATCTTTCATCTGTGTAGCAACTTTTTTGTATGGCACTGGCTGCTCTTCCCACAGTTTTCCCTGAGCCAGGAGAAGGTGGGAGGCTGGCTGGGCTGGGGGAACCTGCCCCAGTGCAGCTGGGCAGGAGATGGGGTATCAAGCTGGGAGTGACTTGCTGCAATATTATAGGGAGAAATTTGTTTCCTAGATAACCTTGTTTCTATGCTGATGCCTGAAATATGTCAAATTTGACAGAAGAGGCTTAATTTAACTGCTGTTGAAGCCTCCTTTTTTTTTATTACCTTGGCATAATGACAGAATCACAAAATGGTTGGGGTTGGAAGGGGCCTCTGGAGATCATCTGGTTCAACCCTTCTGCTAAAGCTGGTGAAATAATAATGGAGACCTATTGTTTATTAAGTCTAACTGAAATTTGGGAATATAGCAAACACAGAGGGAGTGAAGATAGCCCAGTGACCAAGTCTGAGCTCACCACAGGGAATTTGCTAAAGTGCCTAAGTGGCTTTGCTTCTCTTGGATTTACTTTATTTATGTTATGAATTTTAAAACACCTGTGCCTTCATGCAAAAATTGACTTTCCAGCAGCAAAAGTTAATGCTAAACCTGTGCTTGAAAACTGATGTTTGACATAATGAAGGGGGTAAATCAAATTCCAAGGGTTGCCTCTGGCTATAGATACACCAGCTTGCACTCTGACCCATGACTTGCCCACTGTAGATGGGTCTTGCATGTCATGTGGTTTTAGATGGTCTGGAAAGGCAACTGCAGGCTGACAAATGCAATGGTTTATTTTCATACTAGGGCTATTTCAACAGCATTTTATGTAATGGGTTCAACCTGGCTAATCTAAGAATGAGCTGGAGGCTCTTGAGTCTGTGCTGTGCAGAAGTTGAGAATCCATGAGAAGGTTCTGGATTTTCAGATCAGGATGATCTCTCCAGTTAATGTATGGCTGATAAAGAATAACAGCACCACAAGAAACCATGAACTGGCATCACTCTAGCTCTGCTTTAACTTTTATTTCTTTGCTTTTTGGTATATCTGAACTGAAACTAAACACACAACTCATCTCTGTTATGTGATGGTTATGTTTACCTGCCATGATATCCTGAGCCCACTCATGTTTTTCTGGTAATATTTTAAATATATTGAGTGCTATTGAATTTTTTTTTTTTTTTGCATGATGATAATGTACTGCACAGATAATTCTTCTTGTTAATCCTTAGCAAATGCTGATCTTGTCATCTTGTCAGCTAATGACAAGTTATAGATAAGGGTTGAGACTTTTTGTGTGTGTTGTCCTACATACTTTAAAAATAACTAGGACACAAACTTTTTGATATAAACTTCCCTGACAAATATAGATGTGTTCTTTTTTTTTCTTTCTCTCCTCTCTTAGGCACGGGAAAACTGCAAAAAGCAGAACTGCTGCCTCCCAAACACAGTAATTGTGAAGACTAGACATCCCTTTAACAAGGAATACCAACACATTTAAGGTAGGCTGGGAAGAATAATTGTGAAAATCCTTCCTTTTGTGCCCTGCTCTCACGTGTCCCTTTTGTCAATATTCAGACTCGTTATTTTATTCTTTGTTTTCCCGTACAAGCTACTTATTGTGCTCTTGTGGTTTGCCTGGTTTTTTTTTCCCCCTAATGGCTTTGGTTATGTCATCTCCCTGGTTGGATCTTCCCTGTATATTTAGGGGTGGCTGACAAAACTGCTGCCTCTGCCAAGTGAGTTTGGTGTGGCTGAGGCAGCGAGGAGAGAGGTATTGCAGTGATGTGGCAGAAGACAACAGGGTGGAAAGGAGCTGCCAGGTCTGGGTGCCAAGTACAGCAGGTGGAGCGTCTCCACCGAGTGTGCTGTGCTGTTCCCTGTTGCTGTATCCTTGGCTGGTCCTCCATACCCATATGTCTGCACCTGTGCTGGAAACAGAGCAAATTTCCCAGCACCTTGTATGTGAGGTGGGATGACAACTGTCTGAACCAGCCCCCGGGTTCCCATGGGAAGTGGCTTCCCTGGACATGCTGTTCAGCTCTGCTGCTTCAGGCTCCTGGTGTGAGTGCTCTGTGTTGGCCAGCAGAGGTTGTGGTCACAGCTGGACAAATTGTCAAAAATATCCTTGATGTTTTTTTCTCCTTGAAAGATTTTGTACCTTTCTAACTAAGCTTTTCATGGTCAGCATGTTTACCTCCAGGAAAAAACAGTGTATCTTCTCTTGCCACTGCAAATCCATAGGAGAGGAAAACATGGCAATCCAGACAAAGGGATTTAATGCTGCCATGGAAGACATAGGAAAGGCAGGAAAGGAAATGGGTTCAGCTTGGCCACCGAGGTTGGACCAAACCTCCTACAAGAGAGGGAGAAAAGTGGTGGGGACTGGAAGTCTCAGGGCAGGGAAGGTTTTCCTGGGAATAAATAAAACTGATAGGCAGGGAGAGGAGCACCTGGCTGAGCACAGGGGATATGCATGTAGAATGTCAAACATGGCTGCACTCACACACATTGAACGTGGCTTTGAAGTATTTTAGGGCAAAGCTGAGTCCACAGCTGGTGTCTAGGGGAGCCCAGAACTTGTACTCTCCCTGTACCAAAGGAATCCTGCTTTTCTCTTCGTGCTTCCTTTTCCATTGGGGAAAAATGCAAGAGCAAGAAACACAGGGAGGCTTTGGGCCCTGGCTGAGGATTTCTTGGCTGGTTTTACCCTGGGCTTCGTGATTGCTGTTCAGGCAATCACGTGTAGGCAGCTCAATCTTCACACGCTCAGCTGCTGGTTTTCCATGTGGGCTGGCTCTCAGTGGAAGTAGAGCTGTGTGGGGAGGGGGCCAAGCAAAACTTCTGCTCTGTCAGATTTTTTTAAAAAGCTTCCACAAATGTTGTGAACCAAAGAAAAAAGAGTCAGAAATTTGGCTTTTGGTGGAATCAAGGTAAAACTTAACTGTGAGACTACACTTGGCTCACCTGGGTAGGAAAATTTTGGTAGTGAGGAACTGCAGTTTGCTCTGCCTGTTGCCCAGGCAGCAGCCAAAGCAGAGTTTGGGATATGGAAAGGAGCTTTTTAGGGGTGGGTGGAAGCAGCTGGGAGGGATGGAGAACACAATCTGTGAGAAGCAAAGCTTCACTGTCCCAGGAGCACTAGAACTAATGAGCTTTGCATTTCCAAGGTGGTGAGCCTTCTCCAGACCCTGTGAAATGCATGCCTGGGATGTGTTGTGTTCAATCTCCACATGGGGAAAAGGGGGGTGTGGGGGAGGAGGAGAGGGAGGCAGAATGCAGAAAGCAGAGGCCAGAGGCCCCTCTTTGGGTGCAAGCACCAATCTGCTGTCTGCATGAGCCTGCCTGAGTTGCATATGCTCTCCTTTTCTGTGTGCCCAGAAAATTGTGATAAATAGAGGTTCAGGCAGGGAAGAGCATTTATTTTTATTTGCCTATTTTTGTCGTTCCCTTGGCATCTCTAGATGAATGGTGGAACCAAGAGGAAAAGGCTATTCTCCCTGTGCATACAGCCCTTGTGTGTGAGGCAGGTTGTCTCAGAGACAGTGGGATACCTGCTGACCTCTTGCAACCCACCTTCCCCTCGGAAATATTGTGCCAGTGTCTGCTTTTGGCAACTGTGCCAGAAACCCCATGGAGTCTTTCAGCCAGAGCTGTGGACAGGCAGTTTTCCCTGCTCTCCAACTGGGATAGCTCAGCCTCTGGTCTCTGTTCTTTCCTCTGTGCCATCAGGTATCAGAGTGGAGGGGGAAGGACTTCCTTCCAACACTGCACCTCCCAGCAGTCAGGCACAGACCAGGCATCCCAAAGGTTGTTCTGCCCTTCTGCAGGGCATGGATTCATTCTGCCCCAGTGCTGGTGGGAGCTGCCATTGCACAGGATGGTTGACACAATCTTTTGCCCTGTCTCCCCTCTATCTAGAGACAAATTAGTCTTTCAGCCTTCCCTTTTCCTAACAAAGGATTTTGAAATGTGCAGACTGCTCACTTGTGTCTTATTTTTCCTTCCTTTTTTCTATTTCCACAATTCAGTACAGGCCCAGGGGCACATGTAAAGTATCATCCCCTCCCTGTCAAAGCCAAGTGAGGAGGCTGAAATAAAGCCCCAAAGCATCAGGTGATGCTTTGCAAAGAGGGTAAGAGGAGCTGTTTCATGTCTTGTTGGTCCACTGAAAGTTAAACTTGGCACCAAAGACATCCAAGCAGGTGTGAGGATGCTTCTGCAAGATCTGCCAAGGACTCCTGTGTTCCTGTCTGATGCTGCGAGCCAGGGCAGGGGAGAGGCTGCAAGCACAGCCTGTTTAATATTCTCTCTGTCCCTCTGATCTCCCCCCTACCCTGCAGAAGCAACATGTCCCATGTTTCCGCAGAGCTTGTCCTGAGCAATAGCAGCATCTGTCAGGGGTTATGGTGGCATTAGCCTCGTGGAGCTGGGAGTTAGCAGTGCTTGGCAGAGTGACAGTTCTGCTGTACCTTACATAAATCTGTATCTTGCCTAAATCTGTCTCTGCCTAGTCTGCCCAGGTGTATGGTCACAATTTATCTGATCCCTCCTGCTGTCCACAGGGCCTTTCAGTTTCTTAAAAGATTCTTTTCTTCTTGAGGCCGCTCTCCCTCATCTTTCTTCACAACTCTTTACTCTTTCCCTTCTATCTTTCCCACAAGTCCTAAAGGGAACATATTTTAAACAGGTGTTGTTTTAAAATAAATTCCCGTCACCTCTCCTCTTAAGTGCTGCAGGAAGCTCCCAGTATTCCCATGGAAAGGGGGAAAGTCCTGAGCCTCCCTATGGCTTTGGCAGCAAACCCCAGCAGCCGCCTCCTGATATGGGCTGTGCCTGATCCCGGCCCAGGTACTCATCAGTGCCACTGCTCATCAGTATTTCATAGTACTTGGTTGTCTATCATCTGCTTTTTTTGACCCCTCTAGACCCTTCTCAGGCCAGAAAAATAATAACTACCCTAGTTCTTGACCTTCTTCCAGTCTCTGAGGAAATTCTTCAGGAAAACAAGAAAACCTTTGTTAAACAGATCGTGACATCCCCAACCATACAGGTCAGCATGAGGCTTGTCCTGAGCCACCTTCTCTTTCCCAGCTCTGCTCAGGGACCTGGCACCAGCCCCACTGTGGGGAGGGTCCGTGTGCCAGAGCTCTCCTGTGGCACTGTCACATACCTGCCACCCACTGCTTTATTGTTTAAGGCTTTATTAAAGAGCTGCTCTGAACACTGGGGCAGAGACCAGTATAATGTTCCTGTCGGTCTGCAGGGCCAAGTTCTTAGTATGTATTGCCCAATAAAGCACAGCAGCTCTGAAAAGGAGTGTGTGATCTGTCAGGGAAACTCATTGCACCTCTCAGTGAGAGTCTCCACTGAGATGTATGTCCTTGGGTGCTGAGAAGGAGGTACTTAGGAGTAAGGGTACTTATTACTATTATTATTTACCATTGTTTGGTGCCTGGTGCTCATAAGCAGTGCAGGTGCCACACTCTTCTACCACAGCTCATCAAGGAGAAAAAAGAAAAATCCCACCTTGTGCTATAGCACACATTCAGAGCTCTTAAAATGGAAGTTTCTGTTTTTCTATAAGCCTTATTTCTTTTGTAGGCAGAGGTGAGAGTTGCAATGCCAAGTGAATGGTATGCACTAAGTCCATACAATGGCTCTTTAAAAAATAATTACATATGGTACAAGAGGGAGAGGAAACCACTCCATTCCTGTAAATGGCCACTTAAGATGTGGAGAATAAATAACTGTAATAAATAATCTGGCATAGCTGAGCTTTAGCATTTAGGAATAAATCAGAGCTCTTTCCCCATTGTCTGCTGAGGTGCTTTGGAAATGGAGTTGGAAGGAAAGATTTCCCTCGGAGTTCTGGCAAGGTGTTGGAAAGCCCATGGGAGCGTGTAGGAGTCTCCTGTGCTCCCGTGTGTTTTGTTGCACTTTCCCTGCACCACCTTTCCCTGTTCACAGCCATGTGCTGCTCTCTGTGAAGGAAAGGAGACTCCCTTAAGTCTCGCTTGCCTCTCGTGAATAAGTGCAAGAACAACGCCGGGGAATAAAGCCTCTGCCGGCGGAATTAACTCGTCCCCAGATCGCTCCTTGGCTGTCCAGCCCCTCACCTCTCCCCCAGCCCTGCCTTCCCAGCAGCGCCGGTCCCCCCTCCTGCCCATTCCCTCATCCTGCCTCTGGCAGCCGGAGCGGCGGCTCCTCCGCTCTGGGCACGATCTCAGTGCCGCTATTTAAATGCAGCTCCAGTCGCTGGCGAGCGCCTGGCTGGGGCTTGTCACCGAGGGCTGTGTCGCTTTAAGGCATGTGACACTTTGCCGAGCAGGGATGCATTGAAATAGGCTACGGTACTTCCAGCAGCGTAGAGCAGTGTTGGAACCGCCGCCTTCCCCGCACTGCCTGCGCCGGAGTCAGGCTGGCCCTGCCCTCACTCACACACACTGCTCCTCGCCAGCAAGTATCCTGGAAGCTGCAAATTATCTCAAGATCGCTCCAAAGGTCTCGTCAAGCAGAAGGTGATGCTAGGAGATGATTTAAAGGTGAAAATGAGAAGGTTTCCACCCTTCAAACCTTGGCCACTTTTCTGACGGCAGAGTCTGAGAGCTCAGATGTCTTCTTTACTCTGGAAACAGGATTTGTAACGAAAAAAGAGATTTTTTTTTTTTTTTCTACTTTTAATCCTGATAAAGAAGATTATTGGGAAGCTATATAAAAAATCCCTTATTGTGATACAGATGGATTTAAAAAAGTATTAGATCTTTCCGATGAACACTACTAGAGTGCTCTGCTCTTGGTTGGATTACTCAGGTAAGGAGCTTCTTCAGGATTTAAGATTCAGAAAGCAGATCTGTAACTCATCAGAGAATAAGTGGAAAATACTCAGTGCTGTGTTTCTTTACTAATGATAAGGTGATCCATATGTAAAAGTGTGTATGTGACAGCACCTCGCTTACAAACAAGTGCCTGAAGAAATATTTGCAAGAAATGCTGATGCTGGAGCAAAGGGAGTTTGAAATAGTGCAGTTTGAGAGAGGTTTTTTGTTTTTTTATTTAAAAAAAAAAGGCTAATAATTAAGGCTGAGAGGGTTAAGTGAGTCTGCTGTCCATGTGCTAAGAATATGATGCTGGAGAAAAGACACAGGAGCATTTAGCAGGCTGTGGAAGTTTGGCTTTGCTTTGCTCTTTGACTGGGATTTTTAAAGTTCAGTTTAAATAACCTGAATAGCTGAAATATCCCTGTGTGAGAGTTCACCTTTCCCCTCTTACCTTGTGGTATGAAAAGCACGGGAGCACCAAGTATGACAAGAAGGCGTTAATTCCTGAAGACACGGGAAGCCTACGGGGAGCTCCCTGATCTGAGGGGATTGAATCTGTTTTGCAAGATAAATAGGTCTAAAAAAGAGAGGAGAAAAAGTGCATTGTGTACTGCAAAGCAAACAGTTGGAAATGAAATTAATTATAAGCTGAGCAGTGCATCAAGCACTCAGTACAGAGAAAGGAAGAGCCTCATGCTGATCAAAATAATGTTTTGGTATTCTCTATTAATTATACTTGTCAATTTATGTGGTTCATTTTGGCTAATTAGACTTAAAAAGCTTCCCAGAGACTGTGCTGCTTTAAAATCAGGGCAAAAAAATTCATATGCATATATTTTATTACCATTGTATTTCACTATTTTAATATTGTTAATTTTCATACTGCAGAAATCCCCCGATATCACATACAGACTTTTAATTTTTTAATTTTTTTTTTAATTTTTTTGTGAAGACATGGTCTTTCCATGTGAGAGATTTAATCTTTCAAAGTCTTTCTTGCTCTGTGAAAATGATGTTCAGCTGATTGGGTTATTAGATAGAGAACAGCATCCCGTCATTGGCTGAATGAGGAGAGTGCCTGAAGTTTGATTAATTTGGCAATTTGAAATGCAGCAGAAGGTGTTATTAAGGGAACTGGACGATGTGTAGCGTAGCTGAGCCTTGCAAAACTCCCAGTCCTTGCAGGCATTGAGAAAGAGCTGTTGAAGTTAACAAGTCAGAGGGAAATTTAGCCAGTTAGTACAGCCATGAACACAAGTATGAAAAAACACAGTTGTCTGTGTTGGGTGGCCAAGTACAGCAGCACCAGCAGACAAAGAAATTGCTCTTTCCCTCTGCAACAGGAATATTTTTAAAATTTTTGACACAATCTGCTTTGAGAAAGCATCAAACCTTCTATGGAGTCCATCTGATATTCAGTCTGGCCGTACCCCGGTCCCTGTGAGTGCACAGGTCGAACAAAAGGAAGCTGATTTCATCTGAGGACTGGAACATAATTCTGAGAAACAATTACTTTGTTTGGTAGACAGAAGTGTGATTAATAATTAATGCTTGCAGAAGTAGAGAAACAAACAATAAACTGTGAGCTTCTGAGTCAGTATCAGCCTCCCAGTTTGGGGAATGGAGTATTTTTGCAATTCATCTTGGATAGCTGAGGATGTTTTATACCTTTTTGTAATGTGTTTAAAGTAGCTTTGATGCTGCCTGGACTTCATGTGTTTTTCAGATGGCACTTTGATCCTTTTTTTAAATTTAATTTATATTTTTTAACTCCCTTGTAAATTCCACTATGGATTAGTGTGGGAATATTTTCCAGCTTCTTTTTTCATTGTACCTTTTTTAGTCCTCAGATTATTACAGTTTGATTTTTACCACTGAATTATTAAAGTTATCCAGGCTCTTGTGTTGATGTCTCATTACCTCAGCTGTCCTTTCTGGACATGACCTTTGCTGTACAACAATTGCATCCTGCAGGGGGAATAATAATCAAAAGAAGTTTAGCAAAAGGAGTGAAAAAGAAAAAAAAAATACTGTTGTAATGGAATCTGACTATTCTGTGTGCTGTGAGGCATCGGGTAATAATGTCTGTCTAATATTTTGTTTAGAGAATGGCAGTGGTCTCTGCAATGTCCTGGGTCCTGTATTTGTGGATAAGTGCCTGTGCAATGCTGCTCTGTCAGGGGTCCCTCCATCACACTTTCCAGCAGCATCACCTGCACAGACCAGGTAGGACCGAGATCAGCTGTGGGATGCCGTGAGATTGCAGGTTCTCTGCCTGTGCTCGTGTCTGTCTTGATAAATGACTGAGTAATCAAAATTCTTTTTATCATTTAACTTTCATGAGTTGCTTGCCTTTATATTGCACAGCATCTGGGGTTTTTTTGTTGTTTTTTTTTTTTTTTTTTTGGTCAGTCTAATGTGTGTTGTGCTTTGCCAATCCGATGTTGGAATAGTCATCCTTTAATGTCATCTTTTAACAATTTCCCAGCACAGGAATCCCGTTTTGGGTAACTGTTCAGTTTGTGTCCTTATCTCTATCTCCCCTTCTCCTCACCTGGTGAAGTTCTGGAGTGGGTGTGTAACTCAGGCATTGTGACAACATTTGGATAACTTCGCAGTTATCTCACCCAAACTGGACACGGGTTTGTTCATGAAACCCTGGCACCAAATCTCACTCATGGCCACCTGTGTTTACTGGAGATCAGACGTTTGCATAAATGAGTCACACTTATTTTAAGGTTCACAAGTTTACCTCTGAAAATTGATGGGGTTGCAAAAGTGCAGCCCAGAGGAGAATTTGGGACTGCCTTTCAATGGAGTTAAATGCCTGTAGAGCCAGAATAAATCCCACAGGTTGAGAGAGGAGAACAGAGCTCACTTTGACTGTTGGATCTGCAGGGACAGCACATCAGTGGTTTTATTGCGTTTTTTACTAATAGAAATAGATCACATAAGTTTTTCAACTGTTAATTGCACTTTGAAGAATGTGCTATGCTAAAAATTGAGGTGTTGGCATATTCTAGCACAGTATTATCATCTGGTTAAAATTAGATGGGCCAAGAATGTCACTTCACAAATTTGGATCCAAAGAAAGGTGGGAAAGGTTTTAAGAGACATAGAAAGGAAAGATAGGAAATGTTAACTCACAATGATGAATCATTTAAAAATGTGGCAATTAATACTGTAATGTTTTTTGATGTAATGACATCCCTTCAAAGACAGATGGTCTTGAACCACAGGTCTTTAACAACCTTAAAACTCAAAGTTTCCCAAGTACATTTCTTGCCCAGAAATCACAGATATTGGCATTGTCTTGCTTCCTTGTAATAAAACATACATTGTATAGAGGAACAGAGCAAAATCTTTGCTAGCCCAGCTCTCAGTACCCATGTCAGAACATCAGCTTAACCAAGAGTATTGTCTTCACTAACTGGCACTGGAAGTTTGAGAGTGTTTGAAGTTTGAGTGGTGAGGGTCTTATTTGGGACTTGCAGAGATTTATTGCAATGCAATTGTCAGTAATGCTGCTGGTTATTTGGGTCTGTCCCTAGTGAAGGAAATGGGGGAGAAATAGCCCAGCTAAACAGATATGTAAAAGGAAAATGTAATATCGTTTTAGGGAATCAGTTGAAACAAGTGACATTATGAGAAAAAATGAGAGCTGGGCACATCCAGAGCTCAGCAACATTTGCCTAAGCTTGAAAAATCACCTTTTTTATGAAGCAAGAACAGCAAGACACTGAATGCATACCAAATGTTGGGGAAATGTGAAAAATGACAAAATCTTTCACTCAGAGATGTGCTACAGATAGAGTGAAGGTTTTACAGCTGCCTCATCACCTACTTAGAAGCAGCCAAGCCTTCCCTCCTGCGAGCCTGGCTCAGGCAGCTTCTCCGCACCCTACACGAACAAGATTGATGGTGTTCTGATCCCAGGCAGCCAATTTCAGTCTCTCAAGAAATAATCCACTACACTGACAGATGAGTGGAATTTGACATGATGTTCACCTCGAATTCAGATTGTGCTGCACCTGGGAAAGTAGCAGCTACTGAGTGTCCTTTAGGGAAACTGTTAGATATTTTGGACAATTTCTGCTGTCACAACAGAAAATCAAGACAGTGTTTTTTCTATAAGGCCATGAATTTTCAGTCTGCCAACTGAATGTGAAAGGTTGTACATAAAAGGGATGGGAATATGTTAACTAGCAAACTGAGTGATTTTAATGTATTCAACTGCAGTCCCTGAGCACACCCTATTTTTCATATTTATATTATTAGGAATGCGTCGTTTACTTTTAGTTAGTCACTGTGTAAGTAAGATTAAAATGTTCAGCCAAATAAGAGTGAATAAAAATGGATGCAGATGAGCCAGGGTATAATTTCAGTAATTTAATATTTGGTATATGAAATTTCAACTTATTGAATCATGACAAATATAGCTGTAATCAATAGCAAGCTCAGCATACCTTTTCTTTCAGTTTGTGGTCTTCCATAGATAATGAGATGCTCTAAAATAAGAGAGTTTGAGCATTTCAGCTCCATTGTGAGGCCCTTTTTGGTACAAGATAATTAAAAAGGCAGGTTTCACCCTACCTTGTGCTTCTCATACTTGATGAGTAGAAGAGTCTCACTGAGCACAGGAAGGTACAGGTAAAAGATAAAATCCTCTTGGAGTGTATTTAGCATAATAAACTTGAACTGAACTCAGTGGATTAGCACAGTGAATATATCTATCTGAACTACTGCAGTAATCCAGTTTTGAAACTCTGGAAATCAAGGGCAATATATAAAAGGTTAGTTTATCATTAGAGATTTCTGAGCTTGTTCTTTTTTTTTTTTTTTTTTTTTCCCCTGAAACTTTAGGTGTCTGAATGGGCTGAGATAGATTTCCACACACTGTGCAATCACAAAAGCTTAAAGCCTCCTTTTAGTGTAGTATAATTTTTCACTTTTATAATTCAATACTCCTTTATTCAGTTAGATGGCTTAGCAGAAGGTATGAACCCAGAAACAAATGCGATAAACAGCTCTACATGACAGTATTTTTGATTGACTGTAGCTTTATTTTCTGTGAAATGTTGGCAGGTGGGCACAGGTAGTAAGGGCATGGTAAATATTGCTTGCTTCTAAGATGAATGATGCTATGTTATTTGTGCCTGTTCGTTAATTCTTCCTTGTCTCATTACCATGATGAGAAGTTTGAATGCTGCTGTTTAATACCCTTAAGTATTGGTGCCTTTTCCTTTTGACTGGGGTGGGTGAGGAGGAGGAGACTGCAGAGTAAACTGGCAGAACACCATTGCAGTGTAATTCCCCTTGGGTGATACACGTGGCTTTCTGCAGGTTTTTTATGGCAATATTTCATTTTCATGAAAATCATGTTAGGCAAAGGATGTGTGAAAGCATTCACAGGAAATAACTTTATGTGGAAACAAATCTCCATCTTTTTTCCGAGCATGTCATTTCTGTGTGATTTAAGAAGAAACAGTGGTAATGAAAAGATTTCCACACTGGCTCTTAGAGTCTAAGATACACAGAGTTGTAGAGCTGTTGAATTGGCCTGAGGGTTAAAGTGGACAGGTTGTGATTTGCAGAGTTATCTGAGTGCCTGTGATAGTTCATTGATCATCTGATTGACAGGATTGACCCTGCCCAGAGGTAGGAAGTAGATGCTGGCATTTGGTGAGACAGCAAGATATCAGTGAAGTACAGGATTCAAGTTTTTAAAAACCCCCACAATAAACAGCACTCTTTCAATCATGCAATTCTTGACAAAATTTTGGCTGTGTTCCATAACAAGGTATTATATGCATCAGCTAGTGTTTAATCACAGTGGACAACATGGGCTATGTGTTGCTTGAAAGGACATAGGATTCACCTGTAAGCTTGTGCAAATGAATTAGGCACACATTAAGCCAGTCTTGTACACAGTGCAAAGATGTGAGACACAAGCAGAAACATGTACCTACTGTAGCAAATATGTCAATTAAAAATAGGCCTATTCAGAGGAAGAAATCAGGGAGAGAATCAAGGCTGGAATTCTATGATGCTAAACGTAAAGTGCCCTTTTGTTGTGACTGTAGTTAATGATGTGCCCATTAAAAATCATCACAAGAAGTGTTTCTCTGTACTTCATCTCACGAGGTGGAAAAATGGGTCTGAAAGCAATTCTGTACAAACTAACAAGGAACATCAACTGAAGGCTGCTCTGAGCACGTTTCTCAGTAGACAGAATTTTGCAGAACGTGGAGTCTGTGGCTGTGAGCAAAAAATGTCTTAGTTCTGATCTTGGCCTTCCCACTGATTTTTATAGCCTTAGGGGAAATTGCATATTTTCACATTTCAAAAGGTCTGCTGTATTCATATGCCCCATATATGTGGTTATTCAGTTTAAAACAGGTTGGGAAGAATGTTGGTTTGTATCTAACTCCTCAGAAAAGTGTAAATATCTTTACTCTGTAGAACAACTGAGCTTTGGAAGGTGAATTCAGCAGGATTTTTGCTCTTGGTATTGGTAGAAGCAAGTGTGGGATTAGGTAGTTAATATATAAAAGTTTCTATGACTACCAAGAATTGTTTCATTAATCACATGGTGTGAATGCAAACTGTTGCCTTCAGTATATTTTGAAATTTCCATGGGGCAACATGACCAGTATCCAGCAGATCTTGTCATGGCATCAAAGATGACAAGTGGTATCAAATTTTTAAGCTTTAAGGTCTGATTCAGTTTTCATTTACACCAGAAATGCCCAGGGAGCACAATGGTGTCCTGGTTTGTTCCCAGTCAGAAAAACCTGCTCATAACGAGCCGTTCAAGTCACTCACTGACCATCATCTCCCGTGATACCTTTGTTGTAGACACCTGGCCTTCACAGGCTGTTCTTGGAAATGTGAAGCTACCAACTGCTAAGTAAAGAAATCCAAGTTGGAGGTACCTGCTGTGTTCCTGGCCCCATAAAAAATATGTTTGGGTTTATGTGGGCACGCATTTTGTGTGGACAGAGAACTGATGTAACAAACAGCACTTCAGGATGAGGTAGGGTTTCTAAGCAGCATGATAGCAATGAGCTGCCTGCTGTGCTTGTGTGATCCACTTGTTTATAGTAGCAGATTTTAACAGAAGTATCATACCCTGTAATTTTGGTTTTTGGCTTTTTTTTTTTTTCCTGAAAAATCAAACGTCCAAAGCAAAACCAGCATGGCTACAGGGTGTGCTTGCAGGCAGTTAGCTGTGGGGTTTTTTGGGGGTTTGTAAGCCATTATTTAAGACACAGAAGCCCTTTGAAGTAAAGGGGAATGGGTAGGCAGGTATTGCCAGTGAGCAGCCAGTGCTCATGGGAGGGACAAAGGCAAGAGGAGAAGGGTGTGTAGCTGGGAGGCTCTCAGCAAATTCTGCAGGTGGAGGAAAGCTGTCACCAGTCACGCTGCTGAATGTGACGCCTTGTTACTTCTGATCCAGGGAGATGAAGCAACCTGAGGGGGAGCAGGTGCTGCAGCTCCATGGACTGTGAAGAGCAGCACGGCCGAGGTGTGCAGTGGGGCACTGAGCAACTGCTGGAGGCAGGGCAGTGTTCCCAGTGCAAAAGAGCAGTGGCACGGTGCTCACAGTGATATTTTGAGAGACATCATGTGCCTCATCAGGTGTGGTTTGCACTGGCAGTGCCTGTAACCTGGTTCTGTGCCCCCACTCTGCCCTTCCTGCTGGCCAATGCTCCTGGTCCCCATCCTGTGCCACTCCAGCTCTCCCTCTCTGCAGGCACTCAGGCAGGTGCAAAGCACATCCCTCTCGGTTTGACAGAAGCTGTTCTGGGGAAACAGGGACCAAAAAGTGTCTCTTACTGTGCTGGCCCTGGGAGCACCTTCTGCTCCCATCCAGGAGTGTGCTGAGCCTCCAGCTCCAAGTGCAGCCCTGGGGCCTGGGTGAGTCACGCAGGGACCGTTCAGTGCATGGCAGTGTTTGGAGCTTGCTGTCAAGGCATTAAAGATTGTGGGAATTCATACTGTGGCGCTGAAGTCCCAAGGAAAATTTGGCACCGACAGACACAAGCCCCAAAAGCAAACTGTGTTGCTCTGTGCTGAAGTATTTCTGCTGATAACATCAGAAAGCCGCCTTTAATGATTAGTCTACTTTATCCAAGGCTCATTTATATTTTAAAAGGCAATATCCAAGTGCATTTCCTCATAAGACAGATGTGTTTTCTCCCATTAAGTTTCATATTGTTTTATGCTATCCTGTCTCTAATCTTCATGGTTTCCTTCTGAATGCTTTTGTTTCCACTATGTTGTGGAACTAACCTTTGCTGTGAGCAAGATTTATTTTCCTGATGGGATTCAGCATTTTTTGCTGTTTTCAGATGCTCTATGCAGAACAGTTCTCTCCAGCTAAACTTATTCTTTTGCTTGGCAGTGATGCTGGAGATTTCTGTTCATTGAGCCCTAGGTAGGGACCACGAGGGCTGCAGCACCACTGGATTCATAAATTTATAAGACTCTGTCAGTGATGCACAGTGGGGAATTGGGGGTGTAAATTAAGCTGAATGGAGTTGCAAAGCCCAGTGTATGTATCTGTGACTCATATTTCTATGCTCTGTTTAGAAGATTGTTTTCTGACATCTCTCTCTTGCCTTCTGTATCTTTTTTGGAATAACAGTTTTCCCCTTTTCCTTCACAGTGGGTAAAGGAAACAGTCTCTACCCTTCTTGAAAGGTCAGTTCAGTGACAGCAGGTGCAGGATCACTGTTGCTGTCATGATAATCAATAACTGTGTCCTAGTATTCCATTGTAATCCTTATATTACTTTGAGACAACAGCTTTGCTTGGGAACTGAATTGATGGCAGGAATGGAGGATTTCAGTAGGTTTTGGATGATGAGAAAATGATTCTTTGAGAATCACCAGGTGAAGTGCAGCACACAGCCAATCTTTTATGGGTGCTCTTGTTGTGGTGTTTTGTCTTTGAGCCACAAGGTGAATAATCTGCTCTCCACGAGCAGCTCCCCCCCAGCCACATGTGCTGGGTGCTTCTTGATATTGTGCATAGGTATTTTTTCCATGAGCAGTGAAGTTTTATTTGTATATCATGCACCTTAACTCTCACTAAATGAATAGGCAATTAAAACCCAGCTTAAGTAGTGATCCTTGTCTCTTGATTACTAGGAGAGCTGTTGGCTGAGATCAAAGAATGCTTTTAATCCATCCTCTTGCATAATCCAAAGCTCCTACGGGATTGATTTTTGTTTTCTGTAAATGACAAATCTGAATCAAGAGCCTTCATTGTGAACCTATTAAAATATAGGGACCAAAATACACTTTGGAGTTAAATTGTGTGAAAGTTATACCAATGAAATGAAGAACTTGATTGGAAAACTCCTGTGAGCATACATGTCAGTCTGCTGGAAACTGGGGAACCTGGAGTTGTGATTTTCCGTGCTGTAAATAATGCCAGCAGCCAAAGGCTCTGCAGATCAGCCTGAGTGCAGGCAAGGGCCTCAGGATCTAAACTGCACACACTCTGATAAAACTTTATTATTTTTTTTGGTGTCCTCATTAATGCTCTCCAAAACTGCTGTTAAATATTTCTGGCAAGCAAGGCTTCAGTGTAATTGTACTGTGTTGTTCAGGATTTATTAATTATAATCTTTTCTCGCAAAGTCTATTTATATTTGATCATGACATTAATTGGTTACCAAAACAAACTAGAGTTAATGGTGTTTAATTAAGTGGTTGGGAGCAAGCAAGGACAGTTTATTTGGAAAATCGGTTTCATTGATTTATATGTTTGTTTCTTAAAAGAACATGCATAAATGAAAGGAACCTTTTGGTTAACACCTCTTTCTCTACAAACTGCCCAGGAACCACCAATAACACAGTTGTGACTTTGAATAGATTCAAGAGTTGAGAAGTATCTGCAGTGTATATGTTTGCCTAGACAAGCGTAGTAGGAAGTAAATGTTCACATTCTGAATCATTCTGAATTTAAATAAAACCTAAAACCATATGGAAATGAGATCAAGTAATACTGAAAATAGCAGTAGGGTGTTCAGAACACTGTATTTTGAAAAATGTGTCTCTTGTCTGGCTAAAGGTGCTGTGGATAAGGAGGGTGTGGTAAAACACTAAAAAACGACAAGGCAAATATTTCCTGTAATTTTATTAATGCAATATATCATTGTATTACTATGATATTATAATTTCTGTTTTCTATCATATGTTTCAAAAGTGACCAGTTTTACAGTTCAGAAGCTCTTGAACACCAGACTGTTTCCTGTTTTAATGTTAAAGTTGGAACTGAGAAGAAAATTCTGAGGACTTAACATCTGGGGTTTTTCTGTTTTTGTCAGGGGGTTTACTGTTTGCTTTGTGTAGTGTTATTTTTATGGAGAATGAGTTTTTGAAGTCGAAACCATGGTTGAAAAAGTAGTTTAATAGGTATGTTTATGCCTTAGTTTTGCCCTGATATTCCTTGTTGGCTGTGTAAGGTAGCAGCAACTACCCAAAACAAGTCATCAAAATCCTGTCTGGAAGTATAACTTTAGATCTGCCAGTGGCTCTTTCTTTCCCAAGAGGAATCAAGACCTCGCAGACTTCAAGTTAAACAGCAGAGGTCTTGGGGTATGGAAATCTTGCTTAAATCATTAGCTATCAGGGCTACACTACCGCTGTTTACTGTGACTATCATTAGCTCATTAAATTCTTCTTTTTGCTTACTTGCACGGAGACTTTCAAATCTGGGGGGTCAGCCAGAAGTTCCTGTAGCGTGTTAACCAAAAAAAAAAAAAAAAAAAAAAAGGGATGAATTGAAGCTAATGGAGGTTTTTGAGTTTGCAACTGATTTCATCGTGCCAGGGCAGGATCTGACAGAGAATGACTGTCTAAGCCAGCTCCCACATCTGTAGTATAATTATTTCTGTAGTAATATCCTCTTCTTGTGAGGTTTTAAAATGCAGCATTTTTGTTCCCCCAGGTAATTAGAAACTGTCTTTTCACGGCTGAAATCTCAGCGCTTTCTCCATCAAGTCAGCTGCCCGGGTGGTGTTTATCTTAACCTTGTTTTGAGTTTCTCCAACAAAGAGATGACTCCTTTAGTTCTAATTTAGTTTCTCTTGGTATTTCTATTATCTCTTTCTGGTTGGCAGGCAAGGAAATCAGATGTGCATCGAATGAACCCATTTGTCATGGATTAGTGCATGCAAATGCCTTGATAACAGCAGCAGACCAAAGCTGGGAGTGTCTGAGTGCTGACTTAGGAAGAGAAAATTAACAAGGCCAAACCACCACTGATAGCTGTCCCTGAATGAGATTATTCACTGCCTAGGAGCAAGATGAGGCTTTTCTGTGCCCTCCCTTGACATTTGTCCTGGTACTGAAATCTTTAGGCATTTGGGAAATGCACAGCGAAGCCTGTGAAGGGGGGAAGTGTCCATGGGATATCATGGCTTTCCCAGGACTGCACACCATCAAAATCTTCCCTGTGTCCAATAAATCTGTCTGTATCCCCAGAAGATGGGAGGGATGGGGCTCATAGCTGGGCAAAAGAGAAAATCATTAATGACTCTCCAGCCTGTGTGTCCGTATCACAGCACACTGGGAGTGGGGAGAGCTGCCAGGCAGGATCCTCAAATGAATCCTGGGGAGGAGGAATGTATCTTCCTCACTGTCTTCTTCGGAAATGTTTTGCATTTCCTTCTTTCCCCGAGGGCAGAATTGGGTAATTGTTTAATGCTGATCTCCTACTGTTGATAACAGGCTGAAATGAATGAGTTGACAGTGGTTATTAGATATTTATCTCATGCTTGTCATTGTTACTCCAGTTTCTTTACAAGCCTGGTTGGACTCTTTTCAGTCCTAAAAGGTGAGCTCTGCCGAGTTCCCCACTCAAAGGGTGGTGTGAGGAAGAGCTGAAACACAGTTGTAGGAAGGGAATTGGAGTCTCCCCGAGTGGGAGCAGATTGTGGGCAGTGACCATCCTGAGCATGTTGTATTTCTAACCATCCCAAACCACCCTTGGGAGATCACCAAACACAGGTGCTGAAGCTTAGTGTAGGGTTCACAGTGTAGGCAGATAACCTGCTGTTTTCTGCAGGGGTTTACCCTGTTTCAATATTTTTCTTTTCTCCCCCTCGCTCTTTTGTGTATTTCTAGAATTTTTCTCATTTCCTTTAAATCAATTTCCTTTATTTTCTCTAAATCTTCCTTCATGTAAGCTCTTATGGCTCTCACTTTTGGAAAAAGTTCTCTGAACCTCCTCCTCTCAGTCAATGCACCTTGTTGTGGTGTTTGAGCAACAAAATTCCACTTGATTTCTTCCCAATTAGAACACCAGTGATATTTTAATGAAGTAAACAGTTTTAAACATTTCTATTTAGAAAGAATCAAAATGCAGCTATTTCATCAAAAGATTTGAAATGCTAAAATACATCTCCTACTTTCTGATGTTGACACCACAGTTTAAGGGTTTTCTAAGAAAAACAGTGGAAAATATAATTCATAACCTTTTTCACCCATAGGAAATACTGTTGATCAGAATATTCTAATGGAAAAAAATTTCACAGATACTTTGTGCCTGTCTCTACAGTGTGTATGCAAGGCAATATTACTATCATAGTGCTTTCTGGTTTTCTTACTTCCTACCCCTCTGCTTTTGTGCTTTGATTTCGTGTATTTGTACTGGTACCAAACCATCACCCCTTACACCCCCAAAATTTCTCCCTGTTTCCATGCTGTAGTCAAGACCCCTTGCTGAGGTCGTGATGTTACCAGAGACACGAGCAGGTTGGTCAGACAGGGTGATGCAGACTCTGGAAAGCAAATTCTTGACTGAGGCAGGACCAGTTCTGAAAACGAACAAATGCTGGTGATAAAAATATGTGTGAATTAAAGGGAATGGGATTCTGCTTCAGTTGTGAATCCTTTGATGGCTTCCTCTGGTAAAACAGCTCCCTGCCTCTTTTAGAGTGCACTTAATTGGCTGTGAACTGGCTGTTGCTGCAGTGTTTTGTGGTGAGGTACCTTCTGTGAGCAGGGTGATATCGAGCAGTTCTTTGTACCAGTCCTAATCCTCTGAGGTTCAGTCTATGCCAGTCCCCCCTAAGCCCCGTTCTTAGGTAAAACAAATTATTTCCTATGTTCCTTTTTTGTTTTTTAGCCTATCAAAGGAAAAGGTGTAATCTATAGTGTCTAGAGATGGAAACAAGCTACAAAGCAGTATCACATTTATACTGAAGTCCTTCTGAGGAGGATTGTATTTCTTTAGCATGCTGCTCCCTACATCTGAGGGGCTGTGTCCCTTAACACAGGTGAGAAGAGATTATCCCTTAATCCTGACAGAATCTATGATTCAAAGTCTATTAGGGGAAAAATTCATACAAAGTTTAAAATGCAAACCTGCTTTTAAATGTAACTATAGCAAAATAGTTTTCTCTGAATAATGCATTATATGAATGAGTATCTTAAGTTTCAGGGATCTTACTGTAAACTGTGTCCTGTCTGATTTTCAAGTGCAATAAAGTCTGGATTTTATACAGGAACCCAACAAAGCTATGAACAAAACTCAAATATCTCTTAATCAGGAGAGATTATTCCATGTTCTGGTGGAACTTACAGGTCTCAGAACATCATTATTGCTATATAGACAGAATAGTTTTATGGAGATCCAGCCAACAGTGGCCTTTCTGTTTGGTCCTTTTCTTTCTCTTTATGGCCAGCTCAGGGACAGCCCAATCCCTGTGCAGCATCCAGAGGAAACAGATCTCCACCATGATCATTTTTGTGGCAGCTGAGATGTAAACAAGTGAGGTTTTGTTACTCTGTTCCCAACTTGGTCTCTCTAAGTGAGGCTGGTGGCTGCCAGGCACTGTCCTCCCAGCTGGTGCCCAGAGCAGGCAGCCCATCCCCGGTGCTCTGTCCTTGGCTTGATGTGCAAATACAAGTGTTGCTGTGAGCTGGGTGATGGATCATGGAGCCTCTCAGCTCCCTCTTTTCATGGAATCAAGTGCTTTGCTGTAAGCCAACTTCACGCTGGCTTAACTTTCATGGTGGTTAAGCCGTAATCTATCAGACTGCCCCAGCTGTGAGGTGTAAAGAGCCTTCAGGTTCACTTACCGCTGCTCAGCTGACAAACAAGTTGTGCTGTTGCAGGGAATGTTTCCTGTGTCCAGGCACTCAGCTGAACAGCCAGTGCAGGGTTTGCTTCAAATGTGGAGCTTCTCACTTGCTGCTGAATTGCTTCTTTTGAAAGGTGAGAAGACTTGGCTTTTCCCAGGACAAAAAGGTTCCTCTTTAATTATGTTTCTCGCTTGAAGTCTACACTTCCCACCAGAGTTTAGTGCTGTGCTTCCAATCCTTCACAGGCAGTGTAACATGGATTCTGCATAACTCAGTGCATTTTTTGAAATGTGTCTGACTTGCAAATATTAACTGTCTGCTCTTATCTCAGTGCACTTTCAGACCAGCTACAGCAGCATGAAAACTTCCATTTGCTATAATTGTAAAAAAACTCCACCTTAATCATAATCTCTTGATTGCTTTTAAAGCCATAAATCGCTCTGGGGAAGGTTCTGTCCCAAAAGAGGACTGTGATCTGGGAATCCCGAATGGAAAATAACCCGTGAATGATGTCTTGTTTGGTCCAGACAAAGGTGTGGGAACACACACACATTTGGGATAGATGACAATTTTTGGGCTGCAGGTGTTGAGGGTGACTGCAGAAGTTTTGCTTCTCACTTGTTGGAACCTGGGAAAGGTCTTCTCCATAATTTATCTTTGTTCTGGAAACACAGAAGCTCAGAGGTTTTGTACTTATTGACCAGTGTTTCTGTTCCTTGTCAGGACTCTGTGCTTTCATAGAGGCACAGCATGAGTCCAGTGTACCAGTCCAGATGTGGGCCATCAGCTTGGACTGTGGAGTCCTGGCAAGGGATCCTTTTCCAGAGGATCCTTTTTCTTCTCGTGCAATGGAAAGATGACTGAGCACCAGCTGATGCCCACTGCCTGGCTGCAGAATGTATTCAGAGGCTCTTGTTAGGCTTTGAGAATCAAACTAGGATTTGATTCCATCTGTACTGATAAATTAATGTGAAAAATGCTCATTGAATTTCTTGTGGAGATAAGCTTTCATGTGCTTGAGTAATTGTAGCAAATTTTCTTTTCTATTGTGACAATTGTTTGTTTATTTTTGCAGTTTGATGGAATACGGGGTAACAGTCTACACTTTGCAAAGCAGTGTTCCTTTTGTTGTGTGACTAAAGCAGCGTAAATAATATAATTTTTTTTATATGACAGCCAAAGCAAGATATCAAGTGTTGGTTTGGTGCAGTATTTACATTTTGAAGTTAGTTTAGAACAACTCGATCGTTCTTCTGACTAACTGAAAAAGAAAAAAAAAATAATCTGAAACAATCTGACAAATTTATAAACACTGAAAGAGCAGCAAGGAGAAAGCAAGATTCAATTAATAAAAAAAGTCTAGAGATTTTAGTACTTATTTCTTTAAGTAGGTTTAATTCAGAGTATCTCTAACCAGATGCCACGTTCTGTAGGGTTGACCCTTCATCTTTCTTCCTGAAGTAGAGCTGTGGAGTTAGGATGTGACTGGTAGGGAAAGTAACTTCCAATGACTCTTCAGTTTTCCATTTGGAATAAATAACTAAGAGAGCAGGGGTGGAACATCAGGGTTTTTCTCCTTCACTTGCTATGAGACAGCAAAAAGAGCCAGTCCATTGCTCTCAGTCTCCGTGGATAAGGTAGTGTTTTAGGGAAGGTTGGATGGGCTTTGAGACAGCCCCTAAGCCTGCCAAAAACAGAGGAGATGAACAAGACAGATCTAAAATCCCTGTCCCTGAGGCTGAGTGCACGGAGCTGTGATCTGAGCTGGTGGTGGCAGACCCTGGTTATTGAGAACTAAATGCGTGTGAAAAGGAGGCTTCAACAAACAAAGGATGGGTATCATAAAAACAACTTCTTGCAAAGTTTACCCTCTGGGAAGGGCACACTTCTAGTTGGTTTTGCTTTTCTTCCTTTCAGAAGAAAGCTGAATCACTGCCCACTAATTCTCAGTAAGGTGCAGGAGGCAAAGCCTTTCTGCCCTGTTTGAACACAAGGCTTGACCTGTGGCTTCCCTTCTTTGGTTTTTTTTTTTTTTTTTTTTTTTTTTTTTTGGATGAGGCCAAGGCTGCAGCAGCCACAGCGGAGCCCTGTTCATGGCCTCTCTCCATCCATTCAGAGACAAGCAGGAGCCCACAGAGAGGGAGAGCAAAGCTTTGACAAACCGATGTTTGTCTGCAGTGCTGTTGTGTTTTGCTGACTTCAGTCATCTCAGGACCTTTGCTAATTTAATGAGCCCATTTCACTCCTCGGGGTGACAGTTACCGAGTCAGACACCAGCACTCCTTCTCCTTTAATATGCACCTGCAGCAGTTATTTTGCTGTCCTTGAAGAAACATAGACCGAAATATAATTTTATTTTGAGAGATGCTTCTAGGAGATTTTTTTTTTTTAACAAAGTAGTAGAAATGTGTTTCTTTATCTCAGTGGTAGCATCTGCTTTTGTCATTTTTATGTAAACCCAGCTCTGATTTGCACAGCACACTGTTCTCCTCTTCCAGAGACAGCATGATTGTCTATCAGCAGTGAAACTCTGTGCAATCTAATATTAATCATTGACTCCAGCAGTTATTAAACTGTATCTAATTGTGCCTCTTTTGTTCTAGATTCTTGGGAGTGTGGAGGGGATTGTAGTGGGGTTCTTACGTGGATATATTTGTTTTAAAATAGTAAATGAGTTACTTAGAGTAAATGAGTTGGGGGTTATGTGTCAGGAGAGCTTTACTGAAGTATGTAGACTTGTAACAAAAAACAAACAAACAAAAAAAAAAACAAAAAACGAAAAACAAAAACCCCCACACACACAAAAAAACCAAAACAAAACAAAAAAAAAAACAAATAAAAACAAGCAAAATCCCCAAAATAAACAAACCCCACACAAAGCAAACAAAAAAACAAACCCCAAGAAACCTCAACAAACTTCTGGTAGGAACAACCAGTTTTACCGGGATCCAAATTCTGGTAAAACAGATTGAGAGGTTGGGTGATGGAGTAGCTTTGGCATCCAGCTGGGACCAACCCACCCCATCGAGGTTTGTTATTTTTTTCAGCAGCACAAAGCACAAACCTCTTTCCAAAGCTTTGTGATTTTTGTAAAAGTCCCAGCCCAGTTCTGTGTGATGTCTTTTCATGTTGTTACTCAGCTCAGTGGATGATCTGTAGCTGTCAAGTCTTAGAGCCCCAAATTTCTGCTATCAGAAATAGAATGGGGTGTAAAACACTTAGGATTGGTTTTGACGGCCCTTCATGTGGAAAAGAAAATGTAGATTCATTTCATAGCTGACAAAGAGCTGATTATTTATGTGTGTTAGAAAACAACTGAGAACATCCAAGAATCTTTTTTTACCATTATGGATGACTTTCCTTGTATTTTCACATCGTTCTTTTTGAATCACGACAAACTGAGATTAAACAACAAACAGTCCCTGAGATCTGTCATTTTTTCCCAATGATTTGCATAGGATGGTGCCCATAAATTATAGAGGCAGCTACTGGATGCTGTGAATGTACAAGTACTTTATTTGTGATAGAGTTTGAGAAACACTCTGTGAATTGTATCTGCAGAACATAAAGGTGCTATCCCATAAAAAAGCTGCTTAACATTTTCAGGATGCTAAACTGTGAGGAAAGGGTGCTAATTTCTTTTTTTAATATTAAGTTTTAGGCTGGATTGTATCACTCTCTGCCTATCTCTCCTCTTACTTCTTTTAACATCAGAAGAACAAAAACCCATACAGTTTTGGCCACCCTCTTTTATCTGAAGCATCTCCTTCTTCTGTAAATGGGAAGTTTGGGAAAGATGCTATAAGAAGAGGCTTAGTTTTTCTTCTGCAAAGCCTCCTTATTTATGGTGCTGTTATTTTATGCATTTCCTTTCATTGCTCCTTTAGGAGGATAGAGAAAGGGGGCAATGCATCATTTCTCAAAATGAGAATGTGTGGATATGCACGTGGCCAGGCATGTCTAACCTTTTTGTTCTCTCTGTTGTGCAGGAATATTCACTACAAGCCTCTGTGCATAGTCCAGAGTCCCATTTTTAGCAGACAGAGCTGGTTTCATTCACTTTTTTCACATAACATTGTCCCTTTCTCTGATTTCTTGTCTGCTCAGTATGGTCCATCGTGGGGATGTTCACAGCTGCAGGGTTTTAGTCACTCTCCTGGATAACTCAATGCCAAAAGTTTCCCATCTGCTGACCAGGTCTTGCACTCAGCTGATCAAATCATCACAAGGGTTTGGGGTCTGGTTGTATTCCTGCTGGTCCTGATGAAGACTGAAATATTGTCAGTTGTGCTATTGCTGAGAGCATCTTCCCTCATTGTACGAGTGCCAGCCTGGAATGAAATGTTTCCTCTGGGAATGGCTTGTCACGGACCAAAGAAGGAGGAATAGAAACGTAAGGGGCAGCAGAAAATCCCTGGTGCTGCCTTGGTCAGGGGAAATGGATGTTGCTGCCTGTACAGAATGAACTTCTGCAGTTTCCCAAATAGCAGTGAAAACATCCTGGTAGCTGCAGGGACAGGGTATGGCAGTAGCTGCCTGGCCAGGGCAGCAGCAACACGAAGGCAAGGCAGGAGCTCAGCACACACTAATTTTCCATATTTCTTGTCCCTGCAGCCCCCAGGGCAGTCTGGCTTTGTCTGCCCTCAGGGTACAGCTCTGTCAGGCTAAGTGGTGAGCTGTGGACCCAGTGGAGCAGATGCTGTCCGTGTCTCCTGCCACCACAAGGCAAAGGCAAAGCCCTGCTGACCTCGGGGATGACAAGCTGCCATCACAGGCACGTGGCTTCTGCCATTCCTTTAGCAAATACTTCTCAAATTCCCGGATTGCTCTTTTTTTTTTTTTTTTTTTTTTTTTTTTAAATCTGCCTCCCCTCACCCCAATAAGGAAGCTATCCACTTCTAATATCTTTATTTTTACCATCTGTGTTCTGGTGGCCACAGCTAGGCAGACCTCCCAGGGATCATGCTGTCTAAACGAAACACTTAAAATCATCAAGGACAGATGTATGAAACCTGAGAACAATATCAATTATCTTGCATTTTTTTCATCTCTAGAAATGTTTTTCTTATTACATTTTGAATCAGGATTCCTGTAATAAATTCTAAAGTATAGATATCGACTCAAGTGCAGAAAGTGCCCAAAGTGTAATTAAGTCCATCATAACTATTTCTGTCAATATTATTATTTGGGCAAGTACAATTCATGCTATAAAGAAAGCCATGTTTTGTAAATTGGGGGAAGGTAGTGCTGTGTGTCCAGAACACAGCTTTACATCCATAGCCTTACTGGAAGCCAAATAATTTCCTGCTTTGCTTTTCCCACATTCATATGGATTTCTTCCATGGAGGTTTCAGGCACTGTACCTTTCTGTATGTGTGGTAAGATTCAGAAGCTTCAAATCCATAAAATCAATCAATCCACTTGGTGATCTTCTGGTAAATAACACCCGAGTTTATAGTTTTTTTCAGCTTTGTGATAGATCATAATTTGGATTTACAGCTGTTTGGCTGCCTGGTGGACAGAGGGGTAAATCTCCTGCCCTCCTGGGAACCTCCAGCCTGGCAGCACCTCTGCTGTGTGTGATGCTCAGAGCATGGCAGAGAGAGGATGCTCCTGTCCTCCCTGGGGAGAGGCCTGTGATTCCCTGCTCCTGCTAGTTAGCTGTGACTGGGGATTTGAGGTAGTAACAGGTTTTCTTTACAATAAGCCTGCCAAACATTTTGGTTCCATCACACTTCTGGCAGTGATGGATATATTAATTAGCATTTTTATGGCATAATAGTCTATAGCCTTAAAATGTCAAATTGTGAGCACATTTGTAGATTAGGTTTAACTATTAGTGCTTTTCCAGGAATTTATATGTAGATATGTATTATTTCTTTATTAGCAATATTAAATTATCGTAGTTGAAGAGTTACACATACATCTGTTCCTTATTCATCTTTCCCCTTCCACCAGAAACATGCAGACATCTCAGCATCTTGTCCAGCTGCCAGTATTTGAAGAATTTGAAGATATTTTCTCTTTATGAGTCTGTAATGTAGTTTTATTATATGGAGGAGTGGAGGATATAAAGGTTTCATCAGTATGCTTTCCCCTAACTTAATTTATATTTCTTAATTTTTCAAGGAGGGAAACTTCCACACTTGTCAGGAGGAAAAAAAGAAGTAGACTGTGAAACGTTGTCCTTAATGGCAGCAATGAAAGTGTTCTGTGATTTGGGATGTTAGAGCAAGTCTGCTGGGAAATGGATTAGTAGGCCAGGAGAGGCTATTGTGATCAAAGTGCATAGTAAATTAATTTACCTCACACTCCTGCAATTTATCATGTAGGTATCACCTCTACATGTGTAAAGATATATGAGTATGGATGTGATATTGCTCTAGTGCTTATATCTTATTCCTGGACCTAAATAATTTAACACTCCTCCTTTAACCTTTTTGAAATATTAAAACTCTGCCATTCCTTAGATTTGCCTTTGTTACAACTGTTACATTACATTTTTGTGTCATTATGACACCGGTTCATAATTGCAGCCCAGACAGGTCTTTGGCCATTTAAATAGAAAGCAAAGCTGGTTTTGGCTGGTAAATGCTAAGCAATTTCTTGATGAACAAGGACACACTTCATAAAGGAGGAGGAATGACAGATTCACTGACATCAGGAGCCCTTTTAAAAAGAAGGTTTTCATTTGCTCACTCTTGCAACTTTTGGCTCCCAGTCATTTCCCATCTCCAGAGCACTTCTGAGTGGTTTTTCAAGTTGCTGTAGTTATGCTGCTCAATTAGACTTGGCTGGTAAACAGTTCATTAAAAATATCTACTTCAAAGCAAGATGAAAGAAGTCTTTCAGGGATTTTGATGGAGAATGGAACAAAATAAAGATCCATCTATTGCTGAAGGGCCTCTAGGTCAGGAAGTGGAGGTGGTGCGGTGAGGTTGAGCATGGAAAGTTCACAGTTATGTCCTGACCTGAATTAGAGGGGGGAAGAGTTTTCCTTTGCTACTCTTGGGCCTGGGAAGTGCCCCTGACAAGGGACTCTGCTCTCTCTGTGCCTTTGACCAAAAACTGGCACGCTCTTCACCATCTCTTTCCCATCAGAATGGCTGCCAAGTGACTCTCCTCAAAGTTTAAATTGTACAGGGGATGTGCTACCAGGTGACAAAAAGATTTCCTAAATAATATCAGTCACAATTAGCTTAGGGAGTGTGCTCAGTGCAGTTAAGGTGAGCTGATCCCTGTTGCTCCTGCTCCTGGTGAGTAGAATGCTGCAGTGGAAAGGGTCTGCTCTTCTTCTGCCATCCCACAGCCTCTTTCCAATGATTCCTTGGCTCCTGTTTGCAGAACCAACAACTTCTTCAGCTGGAGTCCCTTTATTGCCTGCATTCCTCTAATTAATTGCTTATCTCCAGGTCTTTTAAAAATCTGTTAATTGGTGTATGTAGCTGTCTGTTTCCCCTGAAGTCTGAAACCATTTTATGTACATCTTATCTAAGTGTACAATCAGCTAAATTAATACTAATTACAGTTTCCGAGGCTCTCTTGAATTCGTTTTCTGAAGAGAGAAAAGTTTTCTTTATGGTTATTTATGGGTAGAGGTCATGAATATCTCTGTATTAATCTCTTTTGATTACTAACACCTGATAACTCAGATTGCTTCTTCCTACAGTATTTTTGGTTCAATTAATTTGCTTTTACTGCTGGATCTAAAACACTCTCTGCTGTAGTAAAACACCTGCTAATGAAAGTACATCTTTTTAAATCAGTTCAGACCTGCCTTGTTAGACTTCCTCTTGAGGAAAAATATGCACCTGAAAACACTTACAGAAAATTCAAATAAAAAAACCAGTTAACTCAGCTATTTCATTTTAACTGAAATTTTTGAAGTGAAATAATGTCACCTTTAACTTCCTTGAGATGTTGACATCCACATGAGTGGTTCTGACCATCCTCTGCATATTTTTTTTAGGTCTATTTTTTTAGCATAGGTTTTTCTGTTTATTTAAGTCATAGAGCTCAGAATCCATACTAACTGTAAAAATACAACACATCAGGTGTCAGGGTGGCAGAACAAGGCAGATCCCATACCCTGGGATTGGCTGCAGGGAAGTGTGTGGGAGAACAAACAAAACCATGGAGGTGGCACTGTTTCCAGAAGACCAAGGGATGATGAGGTGGTGCAAACATTGGAACACAGACTACAAAACTGGCAAGGAAAATGTGATGGAAGAAGCTGCTAGTCTCATTTAAGAGTAAATCTTTCCCAAACAAGCAGTTGGCTCTCAGTTGAGTCCTCATCCCAGTGTTACTTGATCAACAGAACAGAGTAGGTACCAAGTAAGACCACAATGATTCAATGATATTTTACCAGCACTACCCAAAAGGCTTAGGGCAGTAGATAAGTGTTCTAGGGTTGTAGATAAAAGCACCTTTGGGGGAACCTCTACAAAATTAAATTCATTGATGGCTCCGGTGAAGGATTTCAGGTGAGCTGAGTGACCCATCAGAGAAAGGATTAAATGCCTAATTAGGACACTTCATCTTAACCAGGGCAAAATTAATCTCTTCCACTGAGGCAGAAAATTTGTTATGACAGCTTTTGTTCAGGTCCATGAGAGTGAGTGGTGTGTAACTGGGTCTGCAGGTGACAAAGAGGCTTTTGGGCAGTCAAAAGGGAGGAAGGGTGTAGTGATCTTAAATAAGAGGAGGCCAAAGCTAGAGAACCACTTTGCAATGTGTCAGTCTATTCATAAATCATCAGTATTCTAGGATTCAAAAAGCTAGTGATGCTTGCACTAAAATCTGCACCTGTCTCCCTGATGTCCATGACATCTGGCTTTTAAGTCTGACAATATAGCTGGCACAAAATTCTTCTCTTATCAAGGCTGTAGCAGGACTCCTCATTGTGTCAAATCTCAGTTTTCAGTACTGTCCACTGTGAATGTTTTCATCCTGCCTGTAACAAGAATGTCATTCTGGCCATGTCTGAATCATGCTGCATGAGCAGTCTAAGATGCAATCATTGAAGGTTATGTGTGTAGCCAGAAGTCTTATTAAGGCTCTTGTTTCATGCCCTGATTATTTCCACCTTCATTTTTCTGCCCTTCTTAAGTTTTCTTCCACTGTGCTAATGTCTATCTGAAATCATGAGGCAATGACTGTCCTTAGCCTGTACCTTGTCTCCCCTCTGTCCTGGTGTCCCCTTTGCTATTGCATCAATTGTAAACTACTTGTTTTGATTTTTTTTTTAAAATATCATTTTAGGTCTATTCCCAGCAGTTTTATTTCCTGTTTATTGTGTTGAATTTGCTTTCATGGGTACCTTGCATTGTGCAGGTTTTCATGTTGTTCATTCCCACAGTACTTTCTGTACCCTTTCAAAGTACCAAGCCCTTTGCTATTGGGGTGATGGAGTAGGTGTAGCAATTGGTCTGATATTCTGTAATAATTTCTCTATAACTCCATAAAGACAGACTTTCTTTAGATATCTCTCTTCAAAGAGCTGTACTAAGGATAACAGATAAATTAGCCTTAAACTTAGCTGACTGTATCTGATATATGAAGGCATCTCCTGGGACTCAGTGGTTTGGGTACCCAAATACAGGCTTGTACTTACTGTGGTTTTCAGCCACAGAGTTTTCAGGCATTCACTTTAAAGGATCCAGTTGCATCAGGGTTTTTCATTTCTGTGGGTCTTAGTTCTCTGAATATCCCCCTCCCATAAACAGAAGATTTTAGGCACGTCCACACAATGCAAAGGCAACCAGAGGTGTCCTAATTGGAGCCTGTACCACCTCCAGAGCCAGCACGGGTCTATCAGGACATGTTCACTGTGTGCTGTGTTAATTTGGTACCCTCCTTCCCTAGCTGGGTGAGTTTCTGTCTTGCTTCAACATTGTACATGTGTTGGTTGCAAATCTGCTTTCTGTACTCAGGTGTTCAGTGTAGACTAGTTTTAAGTCATTATATGAGCTTAGGGGCTTATAAGGCTAAAATTCAGTGTTTTGAGCAGTACGTTAATTACACACATGTGCTCATGTTGTTTCTCAGACTTTTATTAATAAACAGTTATCAACAATTGTTAAAAGGCATAGCTAAAATCTGATATTGGCTGACTCACTTGTGCCCATGACTCGGCATAAGATGGAGTGCCTGGGTTTATTAATCTGAACCAAATTTTACTCTCTGAAAGAAGGAAGATGTTATTAAAGTGAAGTATATGTGTATAACCAGGCTATTGCCTTACAAATTGTGGTGATAAACCTGGGGCTTAGGTAGTCCTAAAAATATCCCCTGTGGAGAAGGACACACATTTGTTTATAATAAGTCAGGGATGTAGAGCAGGATTTCTGCTGGTGCTTTTAGCCCCTGCCCTGGCAGCAGTCAGCAAGCTCTTAATTAGCCTCTAAAGCCAACATTAGGGCCTCAAGGGTGACCTTCAGTGGAGGGGAGCAATCAGACACTTTTAATTTCCTAATTAATGAGTGAGGATAATGGATGCAAGGCGACATCAATTCCACAAAAACTATTCTGGTTCCTCTTGGGTTCCTCAGACTGCTTTGTGTGTATCGATTGCATCTCTGCCCTGAAAAACACAGAGGCAGTGTGAAGGAAAGCTATTTTGGCTTGAGGGGCTATGAGATCAACACTGTCACTGTACACATAGTGATTTAAATGTGGTATTCCAAACAGAGGTCAAGGCACTGTGCCCATCTCCACTGAAATACTAGTTATTAAGTGTGCTCTGGTTTTAAGGAAATGTGAAATCAGGAGTTTCCTCAGAGCTGGGAGGTTTCAATTGCTCCAGTGAATAGCAGACATAATAATATCAGTTACAAGGAGGAGGTGAGGTTGCTTGGCCTGTTCAGCCTGGAGAAGTGGAGTCTGAGGGGAGACCTCACTGTGGTCTTCAAAATCCTCACAAGGGGCAGGCACTGATCTCTGCTCCCTGAGGACCAGTGACAGGACCCAAGGGAAAGGCCTGGAGCTGAGTCAGGGGTGGTTTACGTTATTTATTAGGGAAAGGTTCTTCACCCAGAGGGTGGTTGGGCACTGAACAGGCTCCCCAGGACTGTGGTCACAGCACCAAAACTGTCAGAGCTCCAGGAGCATTTGGACAATGCTCTCAGGCACAGGGTGGGATTCTTGGAGCTGTCCTGTGGAGGGCCAAGAGTTGAACTGAATGGTCCTTGTGGGTCCCTTCTAACTCAGGAGATTCTATGATCAATTATACTTATTAAAACAACTCCCCCCCAAAAACAAACAAACAAACAAACAAAACACACACACAAAAAAACAAACAAAAAAAAAACCCACAACCCTAACATTTTTCAATGGTTTGTACAAAGAGCACATTCACAAGGTATCTCTTGCTCCCCGTGAACTGTTTTCTAAATAAAGTGACTTAGGTCAGGAGTAGAACCAGCAGGTTCTGGGGTTCAGACCTTGCTGTCAGCTGCTACCATGGATCAGGGACCTGGTGTTGGATTCAGAGGCCACACAATTAATTATTTCCTTTGCAGCACTTGGATAGAGGGTCCTGCTTTCCTCTCTCTCATTTCTACACCTCTTGGTAGCAGAGCTCAAGCTTGTGTAGTGACCTGGAACTAAGTAATTACTGTGCATAAAAGTACATATATTTACTGGTGTAAAGTGTCAGTAACGGTGCCATATAGCAATTATACAACTTCAAAAATTGCTCTTCTAAATCAGTTTGACATGTGATGTCTTTAGTGCTTTTCACCAGTTTTGCATTATGAAGAATGGTAAATAACTGCTTGGTCTTTCCATGTCATCTGCTATTTTTCAGTGTCCCTCCCCTTTATTTGTTCCCAGTGGAAATAAAGTGTTTACATTCATTTAGTGTCCTTGATTCCCTCTGGTCCTTTGGCTGGTCTCTCCCTCTCTTGTTTTTCCCACTGTGCTGTTTTTAGGATGGAGATCTTAAGTCATACTAAAAAAGAGTAAAATTTAACTACATTCCTCCTCTACTTCACACCTTCCCCCCCCCCCCAAACTATTGTATTTCTAGCACCTAAAGTGACAGTCGTTATGGTTGAACTGTCATTTTTTTCCAACCTGACTTTGTTTACCTTAGAAACAGTTCAGAGAAGGTAGAGCTGACTTATGACTTCAAGTAGAATTGCATTTGTTTTGTTAACTCTTGTATCCTTTAATGATTTTTTTCCTCTTAAAAAAAAAGGCACAAAAACAACTCAAAAAAAATCAATGGAAATGCAGTTCAACAAATGAAAATAACAATTAATGTTGGCCTTCAAAGTGAAGCAGGGGGAGTGAATGCTGGTATTCCCTCCAGAGCACAGTGCTATTTTTCTTCCTTTGATAATACCAGCAAAGTGGAAGCAGCTTGGGCAGATTTGTGTGGGGAGGTGTAAAAATTGTGGGAGTGTGGAAACAGCAAAATAAATTTATCTTCATCCCACTACAGTGTGTCATTGCAGCTGTTTATTTCAGTAGCTGTTCCACATAAAATCCCGAAGCAGAGCCAGCTTCTCCACTGCCTCAGAGGGGCTGCAGCACAGGGGTGTTTTCAGGTAACAGGAACAACGAGCTATGTGTGCCCCAGACAGGTGCAGGTCCTGCTGCTTCATCAGCAGACAAAAATCTGCTGCCAGGAGCTGTGCCTGAAAACAGCAAATTAAAAATGTGAAACCCTCTGAGGAGGAGCCTGAGGTTGGAGGATGCTCTTGCCTCACAGATTTGGAAACCCACATCCTGTAATTTTTTTCCCCGTGTCATTGCTGAAGGGAACATTGGGACAAATGTTTGAAAAGGATTCCCCTGTTTCTCAGCTACCCTCTCCCTCTGAATGGGAAAGTGCCACAGTGAGTCACTTTTAAAGGCAAGAGGTGACTCCAATAGTGTTGACTGTATACAGGGAGAGCTCCAGCATCTCTCCCTCTGCAGGGTTGTGTGTTTTGGCTTTGATATAAATTAAAGCTGTTATCTCTTCCCCAGGTCTCCAAGGGCACCTGGGAGTTTTTGCATTGGAAAGCAACCTCACCATCTGCTCCCAGCTTCTACTCTTCCCTGGCCAGAGACAAACTTTTACCTGAGTTGTGACTCTGGGTAGAAAGGGGAGAGGAGACTTGGGACAATTAAATACACGTTCTTTGGTATTTATTAAAACATAGTAACTCTCATATTTAAATAGAAAAAAATAACTGTTGCAAATGCAGTTTTTTTCCTAAAGTTCAGCTGCTGCTATATGCAGTACTGGTGCTCCTATACTTAGAAATGCTTAACATAAATTATGACCTAATTAACATTTGCATGGTAATCTAGACTTCCTACAGCTTATTCTGCTAATTAACACATGACAAATGATCAAGAATTAATATTTCATTGAAACATAACTTGTCCAAGAAAGCCCATTAATGCTGGGGAGAACATTTCATTTCCTTATAGTTTTATAGCTGAAAAATATTTTGTTATAGTTAAGACTATTATATAATTTTGTAATTAAAATTATTTGTTATCAGAAAAATTGCTGTAATAATGATGAGTGAAGGTGTTTCAACTTTTTCTGAAGTTGTGTTAAAAATAAATGAATACATGTCCTGCCATGATCAGCTGGGCTAATTAGGGTTAGGCATAGTTTGGATTGCTCTGTCATTCCTTACTGGACTGCAGGCAGCTTCAAACAGGTCCCTGCCCTCACCTGTCCTGGGCAGCTGGGTTACCTCCTTGAAGGATATGAAGGTTTGAGCTCTAACTTCTCATCTTAAATGGATGGCAAAGTATGGCTAAAGCAGAGAGCTGAGTCTTCAGAAAAAAAAATAGTTCCTTTAGATCTACAGGAAAAGAGCCTGCAGACTTCAGTAAATGTGTATAGGCTAAGGATAATTAACACTTAAATAATAATTAACTGCTAGCTCATACAACTAAGAAACTGAAGTTTTAAATCAAGGTTGTAATTAGGGTTACATGATCAATGCAGCACAAAAATCCAATAAGGTACTTCCCTGAGTTTACAGTGATTAAGAACTGGCCATTTTTGCCATGTCTTTTCAAGCATTTCCATTTCTGAGCACTGCTCAAGCAAAATTTGAATACAACTGTGTCTCCTTGGGCTGAAACAGTAAGTTTGATTACCCCTTAAAAAACTCTAAAAATCAAGGATAATCAAATGAAAACACATTTTCTTCTGTTGTATCCCTCTGTAAATAATACCACTTAAACAACAGGTATTTTTGCAGGCATATAAGCCTCACCTACACTGTTTGTCCATTAGACACATCTCTACAGGCACCACTTGCTCCATTTGTTTTAGATAATATGTCATCATTTGTTCACTAAGCAATAAATCCTTAGTGGTTCATCAGTCAAAAAGCCTATTGGTTTCAGAAGGAATCTCAGCTGCCTGCAAAATACAGGACCTGCTCTCTAAGGAAAGAGCAGAAAACATGCACATATTAGACTAACATTTGCTTTGTTTTAAAGTCAAATTAATTTTTCCTTGCCTGAAGCCGAGAAGGAACTTAATCATATAGAGAGTCTGTAATAAATCCTGCTTGACATATGGTATTTCCTCATGAGCTTCCAAAAAGGAGGGGGACCCAGCAGACACGCTGTTCAGGGATAAAGGGCTGGTAATTTCTCGAGCACCAGTTTGAACTCCGACATTCTGTGTTTGCTTTTGTGCTCTGGTGGTGTGTGCTTTCCCTGGAAACAGCTCCCCACTCAGTTTTGTGGCACGAGGCACTGCCCTCAGGCACAGGCAGAGTGTGGAGACACCGATCCAAAAAATCTGTCCCAGGGTTTAGCAGTCAACTCACCTCCAGTGTGTAAGGTCAGTGTCTAAGCCTGAGCTTTCTGGTTATTGTTTTATAAAAATTTGAATACTTACCTTCTCATAAATTACCCATGAGCTTTCTAATTCAACCAGCAGTAAAGATATTCGGGTCTATAGATTTTTGGTTCTGAGGTTATGAACGCCTGTCCAAGCAGTTCAACATGCCCAAAAATTAAGGATGGACTTTTCAGAACTGTGTTCATGAGGAATCGTGACTGATCAGGTTGGAGAGTCTGTTTTTCTCCCTCACCAAGTTAAAAACACAGGGAAAGAATATGGGAGGGTTTGGACAAAAGGGAAGGAGTAGGTTTGTATCTGAATGGTGACATTATCTCAACTATCAATTAGGTACAGAAATGATGACAATCCTTGTGCATGGTTCTACCATTGTCTTCTTGGGAGAGGCCTCAGTGAGCACTGGTTATCACTCATTTTTGCTTTAATATTTCAATGAACTGAATGTTGCAGAGTCGTGTCTTTGAGTTTGTTATAACAGTAACTGTCAGAAGAGCTCCCTTTGTCCAGGGATGGGAGTGCAAATAGAGATTGGTAATATTGATCTGCCAACAGTGATGTGTTTTACAGCTGAGTGTGAAGCATATCACCCCTTTGAGGGTCTCTTTCTTGTTTGGCTATTTTCCCTTTGTTCTAGTTATTTTTTATGTTCTGGGATTGATGCCCACAATGCAAAGAGAACTGAATGAAAAGCCCTTCAGAAATCTAGCAGTTCATGCCTGTTTACATTCTTCTGTTCTACATTAGAGATACTCAAGCACATTTGACCCTGAAAAAAAGCTTCCTTTAGGGCTCTTGACTCACTGTGACGTATTACGTGTGTCTGCATTATGCAGGTGCCATCATGGCATTTGCCCTCCACCGCTCAGCTGGAGGAGAAAAGTAATAGTGCAAAATTTCATGTCATTTACTTCAACTATAGGTGGCCTTTCCATGCTCCCAAAACCCAGATATGCATATTTTTTTTCCCCTGAATGTCATAGAAAACAATAAAATATTGTTTTTGTAGAAGGGCAACAAAGCTGGTGAAAGGACTAGAGCGGGAGTGGCTGAGGGAGCTGGGGGTGTTTATCCTGGAGAAGAGGAGGCTCCGGGGGGATCTCAATACTCTTTACACCTACCTGAAAAGAGGGTGTGGCCAGGTGAGGCCGGGTCTCTTCTCCCAAGTAACAACTGACAGGACCATAGAAAATGAACTCGTGTTGTGCCAAGGGAGGTTTAAATCAGGAAAACTTTCTTCCCTGAAAGGGTTCTCAAGCACTGGGATGGGTTGCCCAGGGAAGTGATGGAGTCACTATCCCTGAAGTGTTCAGAAAATGTGTAGATGTGGCACCTGGGGGTATGGTTTATTGGTGAGCGTGGAACTGTTGGGTTAACAGCCAGTGGCCCGCTTTTATAAAGCAGTTTCCCTTGAATTGAAAAGGAAATACCCTGAATGTGTTTGATCTATGACAAAAGGTCAAAAGTCTGAGATGCAGGAGATATTGCACAACACCCACGGATCTGGGGACAGCAGAAATGTCAGTCAGGTTCCTGACTGTTTTGCAGTAAGAGTGATTTTATGTTCCCAGGGTGCTACATCCTCCAAATGGAGGATGCTCTCACACTTGTGTCCTTCAGTTTCTTTAGACTTTTGAAGGGTGATTCTAACTTGGCCTCCTGACTGAAAGGAACTGTGAATAATTAACTCTTGGCTTATATGGTTATTTTTGGAATTAGTCTCTGATCTGTATTGGTTACTCAGAGAGTTTGGAGAGTCAAACACCTTGGAACAATTTTATTTATTTTACACAACAAATAGCAATGTCTTGTCTCTGCATTGTTCAGTCCTAACTCCACTAGATCTGCAGGGAAAACCACAGCCCTGACTGCTTCAGAAAAGGTTTTACTACTTTCCAGTTGTTTGAAGCAAAACCCATTTGCAAATAAACAGTGAGTTGTTAACTGTGTCCTGTAAAAAAACGCTGGTCAGTGCAGTAAGGAACTGCTCTTCCAATTTGTCTGTCTAAATGCAATTAGATGCTGCAAGACTTGCCAGAACAAACTGCTATATTGTCACTGTCATCTACTGAAAGAGACACCTCAAGTTATTGAGGGCACTGTTCATTTCCTCCCGGCAGATAAGGGATCTGTTGGGCTGTCAAGTGTCAGTCGCTGTCAGGCGATGCCGAGATGTGCCCGGACTTCAGAGCGTGCACGGATGGTGCTGTGATGGCATTTTGACTTATCCTCCTGCCTGGGTTTGCTGCCTCAGGGGTGCATTTGCATTTTCAGCTTCCCAGAGAACGACTTCAGGTTGTAACAGGTGGGGGCAGTTCCTCAGGGGAAGAGCAGAGTGAGAGCTGGAGTTTAAAGGGGTGAAAATTTGGGGTTGGTTATTTTTGAGAGGTAGGGCACAGCTCAGTTCCCTGGCCGTGGTGAAGGAACAAGCTGCTGTTTTGTCATTTTGGGTCTGTCTGCAGGAACTGGCAATCACAAGGTCATTTTGTTTTTACTGGTCAGATCTGTGCTTTGTTCTGGATATCTCCATTTACACAGACCATCCCAAAGGTTAAATGGAGGGAGAGGAAAAAAATGTCTTTTTTTTTTGTTGAGTTAGGTGTAAATGCATCATGGGACAGTCTTTTCCTATTGAGAACAGAAGCCTTGCTACTTGAATTTTGCCTGTCGCTAGTACTGAACTCTATTACTTGTTTTACCTTTTTGCTTCTCGTTTCTCTTCTGAAATGGGAAGAGCCCACCAGAGGCTGTTTTTAATTACTTGGCACGGTTTGAGATGCTGAGGAAACTCATGGCAGTTCAGGGGGCTTCATTTTGGGCTGCTGCCTCTCTTATTGATTGATGTTGCTTTTTTCCTCACATACTAATTTAATGGGGAAAAACACACCCCTTTTCCAGTTTGTTGTTAGACAGATTCTTCTTTCTGTCCTCTCCCCTCCAAAGCATCTGGAAGCAGCTGTCTGAGTGCCAGCCCATTACCAAGGGAAAGTGGCTGTGCACTGCTGCACACGTACACTCCTTTCTGACATGTTCAGCTATACTGGTGTTGGAAAGGCAATACTTTGGCTGCTGGAGCTGGTATTTACATTTAGGGATGATCTGTCAGTTTGCTTCATGGCTTGGAGATGTGAGGTTGCCCATCCACAGACCCGGCACGAGCGCTGGGGAGCCCTCCTGCTCCCGCCCGCCCCACGGGGATTTCTTCGCCGTGAGTCATCCAGTCACAGAATCCAAATGTTTATGGTGCCTGTGTCTTGGCAAGGCCCTCTGCGGTGCCCCAAACACAAATCCATCAACCAGATTGTTGCAGAGCAGCCACGTGTTATTAGCTCTGTTGATCAGGTAATTAATTTCGGTAGCGGGGAGAAGGGATGACCATAATTTACAGTGCAGTTCAGAGCTGTGCAGAAGAAAGAACAGCTCTGTAGTATTGTGAGCTGCAAAGAGGAATTTCAAATACGTCTTAATATCTCAGTGAATGCACTGAATGCATTAGGCAACCTTCTAACCAGAAGGTCATCCTTATGGTAAGAGGGGTGTCCAGTTGATGTCCTGTTTCTGGCAGGACAGGACTAATTTCCTCCTGTAAGTGTGTCTTTGGTAATGGATGGGGTTTGGGTTTTTGTCTGGGATTTGGTTGGGTTTTTTTTTTGCCATTTTAGTATTCCATAAATCTCAAGAGGCAATATTATCAGTTCTCTGGCAGCAGTCATATTTTAATATTTTTTAACAATATGCTATTTATAGGGCAGCAAAAGATTTGAACATTGTTTTAAGCCACAAATTCTGCTCAGACTAGGAGATGTGGAATTGTCCCAGACAGGTCCTGAACCCTATAAATGTATAATCAGCCCCACTGCTGTTTACTGGATGCATTTTTTTGCTGAATGCCCTGCCAGGGACTGTGAGATGACTTCACCTTGTTTTCCCTGCCCCTTGCCAGCAGAGAAGGAGCAGACATCACCTGAATCTTCTCCAGGGCACATGGAGTGCTTCTGCATTCTACCCCTCAGCAGCTGCACAGCTCCAAGGTGCAGAAGCAGAAAGCACATTTTTCCTGGCTCCTTCTTTATTCCCTTAGCATTCCCCAGAATGAGCACTCCCACTTGATAAAATATATACAACATGAAAAGCTTCATCTAATTTTTATTTTTTTTTTATCATTGGGGGTGACCTCTGTTTATCAATACCTCGATAATTATTGATATTGCATTTCCTGCAGGGCAGGTAACATCCTTTAAAATTTATTCTCCCTCCTTGCAGTTTTCCTCCCTTTTCTACAGTTTCTTGCTAGAGGGGAGAGAACCAAACTGAGCATTCAGTTTTATTTTCCAGTTCAGCATCCCTTGTGCTCCTGCAAGCAAAGTGCGGGTCACACTGCAAGCACCAGATAAATGGCTCATTTTACCTCATCACGGAGTGAAATGTTCTCACTCCCTTTTTTTTCCCTGCTGTTACAACGTGTTTGGTGTGTTCCATTTGCAGCATTTGTAACAAGTTCCAGTGTGATGACCTCCTGTGATCCTCCCGGCAGTGTTTCCAAGGGCTGAGTTGTTACAGCAGAAGGGGGGAATGGGCAAAATTCCCTTTCCTGCTGTAAGACTCTTCAGAAAGGCCAGTGCCTTTGGAATGCACTGCATTGTCAGCTTGCCTTCTGCCTTGGGTAGCTGTGATGGGTTGCAGGGATTGTTGTGAACAAGTTAAAGGAGTCAAGGCTTGCACCAGTCAGTGTTTTAGACTGAAAAGCTGACTGTGTCCTGGGAAGGGGCAGGGAGTGGGATCCCTGGGCTGGGAGGTGATGCAGCTCAGGTTCAGGCAGCATCCCAACTGAGTCTTGCCTCTTCCCCTCCACAGATGGTGTGTGAGTGTCCACAGTCTTCCAATAGGATATCAGAACCTGGGCTGGCTAAAATGTGGGATTTCAAATTTAAATTTATTTTTTTCCCATTTGTTTATATTCTATTTATTAATTTTGCAGTAATTTTTTACAAGTGAGTGGTGGTTCAGTATTTCATCAACTCATCTTTCATGTGGTATCTTCGCCCATGTTGCTTTGAAAATCATTATTGCCTTGCATTGACCAGATCAGAGTACCCTTTATCAGAGCAAAGTGTCTGCTTTGAGCTGCAATGAAGGGTTTGACACTCGTACAAAAATCCTACATTAAGACATGTCCATGGTAAAGTAGTGCAGGCTGTTGCTACCATCATGTTAGAAAAGGTGAGAATAAAAAGAACCATTTAAATTTTAAAATGCATCATGTTATTTTAATACTTCACTTACAAACCCTTACATTTCATTTTTAAAAATTCCTAATTGCCATTTTATTCCAAAATATCTTTGTTGAATTTTGTATCGAATCAATAGAACTACCAGATTTTTTTTTTTTTTTTTTTTTTTTTTTTTTTTTTTTTTTTTTTTTAATCAAAGACCATCACTTGGATTCAAGACCCTACAAATAAACAAAAAACTTCCTAAGGAGTAAAAGGCCCTTCACACCACTCAGGTCCTTACCAGAACTTTGGAAGATTGGTGGTTAACACACTTTCAATTCTTGCCAGCTCTTTCTCAATCAGCTTCTATTGTGGGAGAGAGGGAAGGAAGAGCTTATTCTTTCCTAAAGCCCTTTCATGATGATCTGAAATCCAAGACTCAATCAAGACTTTATATACTGGGGGAGTGTGTGGTAGATGCCAACCTAAATAGATTAGATGAATTATTTATGTGCATATTTTTGAGATTGACAGTAATCGGTCAAGGATGACAAATCTGTTTTGCGAAGTGTGACCCCAGAGACAGGATCAAAGGGAGGGTCTGGGCTGGGGCCCCTCAGTTTGGAGAGAAGATTGAGGGGGACATGGACATATCTTGCCAAGTCCCAGTGGCAAGAGAAACAGCCAGTGTGGAGCTGTTCATCCTGTCCTTGAAAATTAGAGCTATGGGTGAACAGAAAGCTGATTTTAAGGGAACATTTGTCCTCCTGAATGTCCCCAGTGTAGGGCTGTAGGTGCTGGGGAAGGAGGAGGGGATGGGATGGCACAAAGTGGCAGAGGCCCACAGGGAAATTTCTGTCAGCTAGAGAAAGTCCTCACTCTTTCCTTATTTCCCTGATTTTTCCATATAGTGTAGAAAAGGAGAGGAATATATGAATTTGAGCTGAGATGGGGAGGATTCTTCAGCTGTTTTCTGAAGAACTAAGAAAATACCATTGTAATAATGTGGAGAAAAAAATATCCTATGGTTTTTCCAACTCTTCGTGTTTATTCCCATGCCAACAATCATGGAAACTCAGGTCTGGTTGTCACCAGAACCAGGTTGTTTCTTTTGAAGAACTGAAGGAAATGTCAGTGATATGAACAAATACTTTTGAGATTGGTTTGCAACAGGTTTAGCTTGTTTCTAGAGTCACTTAATCTCAGATTATCCAATACAAAGATTAATCTTCTGCTTAGCTTCTCGTTTGTCTCAGTATCCCATATCCAAGCTTTCTGTAAGGAATGCAGCTTTTTAGATGTAATACTGTCATGGTGAATACATGCATAATGTATTAAACCTATAAGCAAACACTGGCTGATATTTACCAACATTTGCTTTGTGTCCAAGCCAGTCTTTTCACATCAGTTTATGTTGATCTTTCAGCCTGATTTCCACCTTTACCATTAGGGGTTTTATTTGAACCGTTCCTTGACCTTAATTTTGTCTTTTGGAGCTGTAAGAATGATTGAAATGATGTTATTTCTTGTTCTTTGGGGAGCTGATGGTGACAGTGGCAGCTTTCATTTCAGGTGCCCAGAAGTCTTAAGTGTGTGCACCGATATTCCCATATCTCTCAGGTCAATTCCAAAAAGAAGGAGCAGTTAATCCAGAAACCCCATCACCCCCAAAATGAGAAGAGTGTACAATGGAAGCATGTTGGTAGAGCAAACACCCCTGCTGCCTTTTAGAGCTTCTTATTTCAAATGACATGGATGCAACAGCTTTACACTCTGATAGGGAGCACAGATGTTGCAATTCAATGTGATGGAACACGATTCCACCTGTGGGGATGTCAGGAACTTGAGCTGCACCTTGAAGAATGAGAAGGATATTCTTGACAGGACACCTCCTAAATCCCAAGGCTGAATTCAGTGCCTTAGAGGTGGGATTCTCTGATGTTTGCACACATTTCTAGTTTGGCACTTGTGGCTTTAAGAACCACATGAAATATTGATGTGCTGTGCAAATGGAACTGCTTAGTTACTATTGGATACCTGTTGTGGTACAAGGCTGGAATCAGAATTACTCGAAGCCTGAATCACAAGCTGCGAAACAAACTCCTCAAAACAATCCCATTTTGTTCAGAGAAGCTGATCCTTCAGTTTGAGGCTGGAGGAAATTCCTAATTCTGCCCATTTCCAGAGGGATTGTGCTTTTGTCTGGTTTTGCTGTAGCAGGGGAGAGATGAATGCTCAGCCACATGTTTCGTGAGAACATAAAAACCACATCTTGGTTGGCATATTGTATATTCTTAGATCTGCTCCAGAGGGAGGAGCAGGACACAAGGACTATCCTGATGGCTTTTAGATGAGTCACAGTGTGGATATCAGGAAACTGATAAACCACCACACTCTGCAAGGTTTGTGGTTTGTGTTTTTTGTTTGTTTGTTTATTTTGGTTTGGTTTTTTTTTCTGAAGAGGTAATTACCTTATTTCTTCCCTGAGAGCCTAAAATGCTGAGTGTCTTGCATTTTATGTCTGGTGCTTTAGAGGACTGGCTCTAAAGATGATGCAAGTATATATTAGGGTTAATTTTAAGTGTAAAGACCCATAGAGAGAGCCTAAAAATCAGGACACTGAGATGATAATCTCAGCCCCACAGTTCTGCTACAGCACCTGAATAATTTGGTGGTCCTTTGAGGAAAATGGAAACAGATTCACACCTGCAGACTTATGAAAGTACATAAAGATCCAGCAAGATGGTACCAAAAATCTTCCTGAATCTGTCTCCCTATTAGTAAATGTTTTATTGTTGCAATTCTGGCCCTCTGGTTGTGGCTCTTCCCTTAAACCCTGTCTAAAATAACCTGTTTTTTTGGGGAGTACTTGGAGTTAAATTTCTGAGTTATGTTTTCTCTTTGGAATGTTTTTGATATTTTTTCATTATTATTTTTTTCTTTTAATGCTGTGAATTATTTCCTGCTGATTCTGAGGTGTGTTTTTTTCTTTGGAGCCTTGCAAGATTGATGGGCTTGTTGTCATCTGAGAGTAATGTACAACTGTCAGTGCCACTTGCTCACTCAGGGATGAAGGGACCTTTCATAATGAAAAATGGTTAATAACATCAGCTTTTAATGTCTACTATCTGGAATTAGAAATCTCATGAAAGCTTTTACATGCTTTCAAATTGTGGTCGCTTAGTGCCTTTCTACTTTTACGTGCTAGAAATCCAACAACTATCCCCTTCATGTCTGCTAAATACACAGTTGGCTGACAGAATGAAAACACAAAAATTGCTGGAGCTCCTCTAGCACTTGCTTGAAGATTAATTTTCATTTATATTACTTGGTGATTCTAATCTTTGTTTCAATTATAGTAACAAGCTGATAATACGATATCTGGGCATGGATATAACCCAAAATTTATGTATATGTAAATTTAATAGGTAGATCTACCTCTTTATCTGATGTACAAGTATTTTCCTGGGTAATAATTGTATATAAAAAGTAGTACTTATGCAGAATTTTCAAAACCAATTAATGCAGAGTGTTACAATGCACATCTTTGGTCACCTCTCAGTCTGCTCATGGTTTGTTGTGCCACAAACCTGGGTTGTCTCAGCCTCTTTTACCTGAGTTGCCATATTTAGACCAAGCTACCCTGGAGAGATCTCTGGTGTCTCAGTCAGTGTGGAACGGTGGGTGGGATCAGTCTGACCAGAGGTGCTTCTGGATTCACTCTTGGATCCATTGGGGGGCTGAGACGCAGCATCCAGTGGCCCTGCTGGATTGGCAGATGGAAACAGGTTCCCTCTTTCCCAGAATGAGAAATAGCTAAAATAAACCACTCGTGTACAGGAAGTTTAGTGCAAAGTTGTTTTCTGAAGTTTTTCATTTGAGTGTCAATATATGCCTGGTACTAAGTTAGGCCAGGGGTTTAGCTGAAGCCAAAAAATCACCACTGTTGACTTCAGACACTCTAAAATTTTTTTCATGTTGAAGTACATTGCTTGTGGGAGTATGGTTTAAGCATTGCAAGGAGTCTGCAGACATTGGGATGACCTTCCTAAATTCCTTGGGAGTAAATTATTATCTGCAGTGGAGACGTGCCCAATGAATGCCAATTAAATATTTACACCACAACATACTATTGCACAGATAAAGTGCTCACCATTAACATCTCAGAATTTATCCCCAGAGGCTTCATCCTCACCACAGTTGTTTGTTAATTCAGACATAGGCACAAACAAATGGTATTTCAAATAACTAACAGGTGGAAAAAGTACTGAATTTTTAATTGTGAGCACCGTATCTATCTATATATATATATATATATATATATGTGATGTGTATCGTTATTCTTCAATATTTGGGAACAAAAGATCCAGCTGAGAGTAGCAATCCATTGCACAAACTCATTTCAGAATCTGGCCAAGAATAACTGCAGTAGGAGAGAGCTGCCAGTTATAAAACCACTGAAGATTGTTGAGTAAATGAAGGTATCTACTAATTGAAGGCAAATTGAGGACATTCATTCACTGATTGTGTCAGTGTAGGATGTGAATTTAGGCAACAGCAGCTACAGAAATAATGCAGGGTGTAAAAGGTGACTTTAAAGCCACCAAGTGATGTATCCTTATGTAGCTTCTTCTCACTTTGGATTCGGAGGTAAAATGCAATTTACAGTCCAGTGCTTGTAGTGAAAATTATGTTTCTTTTAAGCTGCAGTTATTCTTGTGCTTAAAGGGTACAGCTTAACAAAGCACAGCTTCTCTTTGAAATGTCTCTTGTCAAAACTAAACATTCAGAAATTTTCAAACAAACATCAGATGAACTCACCGTGATTGACACTGCTGTGTTGAATATCAAGTACGTTACTCTTGGAGGTTCTGTTTCACTTTAACTCAGTATCTTGAAATGAATGTGTCCTGCACATTTGCTGGCAAGAAAACTAAGTGGTGAACGAACGTGACTAGTGGCAACAATTAAAATGTGCGAGTAGGTGCATTCATTGTGCTACTGTGTAAACTTTATTCAGGTTGAATAGACTCAGTTTGCACCTGTTTTCTGAGCACTGCTCAGTTTCAAGATTTGGGCTATTTTCTGTCCTGTGTTATCACTGATTTAATAATATACATATTTAAGCAGCTGCTATTAGCTCTGGTTGTCTGGTCCAGGTGAGAGCTGGGCCACAGTGGGAGAGCTCAGGTCCATCTCCACTCCCCAGACAGGGGCATCTCCAAGTGGGAATGGGGTATGGAGAGACTGGTAGAGGAAGACAGGATGCAGCTGAGAAAATGTTAAAAAACCATAGCAGGAAGAAAAGCAGAATAAATCAAACTACCACACGGAGAATTGAAAAGAAGACATAGCACCCTAGAGGCAGGGACATAAGAAATGAAATTAAATTAAATTGCTGTAAAGTATTAGACCTGGGATACCCCTACTATCTAGTAAAAAAAAAAAAAAAAAAAAAAAAAAAAAAGTTTTCCAAAAAGACCAGAATTGACATGGAAAAGGAGAAACAGAAATAAAAACACAGTGTCCTGAAAAGGAAAGTCATGGCACAAGCAACTTCAAATATTTCCCCTGTCGTAACTCAGGGGTAAGACCATCTGTCCTTTCAGAAGGGAGAGGGTTTTGAAGTGAAATACTTGGGAGCAACACAGTAAATAAAATTAGTTGCATCCTTAAAATCAAATTTTTAGGACTGTTTCCTGATATCTTCTTCAGCTTGAAATGAAACTGAACTTAAAGTGTATTTGTGCTTGGTGATGTCAGTCACCTCCTGGAAAAATCTGTTAGATACTGGTGGCCCAGTAGGAAATCAGTGGCTAAAAAAAACCCAAACTTTCAGTGCCTAGCAATCAGATTTCACTTGACAACCCATTAGGAACTGGAAAATAAACTTGGTGGCTCATCTTGGCGGCTGTTGGTGGTTTCAGGTGTGGAGGCTGCAGTGACACTCTGCATTGCAGGGGTTTTGTCTTTAGTGCCTGATAATCCCAATTCCCTTCACAGGATACACAATGGGAGTGGAAAATTTCCTCTGGTGACCAAAGTACTTTTTTGGGGAGGGGGGGGAGGAGTTTGTTTGGGGTTTTTTTCCCTTACAGATCTTATTAGCTGAAACTGAGCACAGTATCTGTGTCCAAACTCCATGGGTGCTGGAGAATGGTTGCAGAATTACCCCATTTCAGTATTGCTGGGTTAGTGGTGGTCTGTCACTGATGATGATGGGTATCTTCTCACAAAGAGGGTCCTGCTCTCTGTGCTCACCTTCACCTGCTCTTTTCCATTCCCTCACCTGTGGGTTTGTCACCTGCAGTCCCAGTCTTACTTCAGAGAGCCATTGAGGACAGGTACCATCCCAGAGCTCCCTGAGAGGGCAGGCACAGACCTGGGATGGTGAAGGATTCTTTACAAATTCAAGATGTTTTGTGCATAACAGGTGAATTTAAACTCTTTATGAAAATAGAGCCTTTGTGAAAGGACTGTAGGCCAGCTTCTACATCCCTTCTCATCCTTGCCACTGCTCTGCTCCCTAAGCAAGATCTATTTTTTCACTCTTTCCTCCCTGCTCTGCAGCACAAATATAAGCCACGCAGGCTCCCTTTCCCAGGAGCATCTCTCCTTAGGGACAGACAAAAATAAAACTGTGAAGAAACACTACCCCTGTGGCTGAAGGTACGTCACAGGCCCCAGGAAAGATGCAATCCTGGTAGCTGTGCATTTGATGGCTTTAGTCTGGTTGATGTGAGGAAGGCACAGCATAAATTCCCACTCTGCCCCCTCTGCTTCTGGTTGTGCATTTTGGTTGCTGAGCTGTGTTACTGAGCTGCTGGGCTGAAATCTGGGCTCTGCCCCTCAGGAGAACTGGGCTCTCCATTTTCTCAGAATAATATAAATTATGTGAACTTGCATTAAAAAACCTCCTCCTGACAGTGCTGTTTAGAAGTATGTCAGCTTCTGACATAAATGCCTAAAGTCTTTGGTTGGGAAACCTGCCTTTCCAGAATTCTTTTCTTGCTAGAAGACAGTATCAAAGGTGGCATCTTAACCTCCTACTAATTTGCTTCTAGTCAGTCAAATGATGAGTTTAGCTAAATTCTTTTTCCTTGGAACTGGCAGTTGAAGTTAACATCTTTTTCTCCCTACGCAAAACCAACACCACACAAATGCCTCCTGACTAGGTGTGTGTGCATTAACAATACAGCTTCTTAAATAATCTCTTCTCTAAAAAGCAGTAAAATCTGTTGCTTGTAGAGTTTCCAAATATTTAGTCTACAAATTGTGAGCAATGAGGATCTGGGGTAAAAATCTGCTGGAAGTTTTGTTTCAAAAACAACCCAAAGAGTAGTTTTGGGAAAAGTTGCAATGGAGGAGTGACACAGCAGTTCTATTCCTGGGATGTATTCTGGGTTGCATCTGCTGAAGATGGCCACAAAATAAGTTTATGGAGCTCGGAGCCAGACACGTCCTTTCCTGTACATCCATCAGGAGTGGGGCAGAATTGCTTCTCACAGTCTAATCACTCCAAAAAAGCGTGCCCGGAGCAGACAGGATTATAGGGATATTAGGGAGGGCAATCAATTTAATACTAGTACTATAAGAGAAGGCAAGAACTCAAGATGTCTTTCAACTCAGAATTTGAGTTTCTGGGGTTTGAATTTGGGAGGTTTCTCAGACTGCCTGGAAATCACTCACTTGTGACTTAGAAACCCAAAAGAGGAGTAACTTTGATTTTTTCAGTGCTTTGAAATGAGGTTGTTTGCCCTCTCTTTACATTCCTTGGCATTTTAGAGGGCTAGGGAGAGGCAGAATAATTAGTTTGCGGTGCAGAAAGAACTCACATGCTGAAGGGAGGCAAATGAGTGTCTCAGGGAGGATGTGGGATGCACCTGAATTAGCCTGGGTGCCCGATGTGAATGACAAAGCTGACCCCAGCCTGGCACAGGGGCATTAAACACCCATCACACCCATCGTCACGGAGAGATCAGGCAGTCACACTGCAGTTTGCTCCAGTAAATCACCCGGTAAATGAGAAGCAAGCAGGTGAGCGGGATTTACACAGCGCTGCTCTGTCATCCTTTTACACGAATAGGCACTTAAGGCGTTTGGTGTGGTTATGTCTTGCTCCCCTGGGAGGCTCGAATCATTTTTTTGTGGGGGTAGTTTAGTTCAGCTCTGAGGAGGTTTGTCTGTGCCTTTATTTTATGGCTCTCAGCAAAAGCTGCTGGTCTCCCTCAGCCTGGCTTTGCTCACAAGCACTTGCTGTTGAGCTGCGTGATACCTCTGTTTCCCCAGCAACTCCATTAATTCATTTAAATCTTTCTTAAAAAGTAACTTTTGCTGTCTACTTCAGGATAGGGAATTGTGAGGGAATTGCAAAATCAATATACAAAACAAACGCAAACTACATTTGGAGAGACCGCTGCCAAAACAATGCGTGTTTGTGTTCCTTATCTAGGAAGGATTTACTTTTTGCGTGGTTCACTTTCTTCTCCCTACATTTCTTTCTTTACCCATCACATCAAAAGTAGGAAAAATTGCCAAAGCCCTGAGATATGGGTTTCTGCATGCATTTTGGTGTGTGAGGGATCCCTGTGATTTTATTCATCTATCTATGTCTTAGATGTAGATCACTGTTTGCGTGGTATGTAAGTTGTATGGTGCATTTATATGGATATTTAGGAAGTCCAGACAACACTTTGAAGAGGGGAATTCTGTATGGTTGGACAGAGTGCTGGGCAGAGACTCAGTTCCCAAGTCCAGCTGGGATGATTTACCCAGTCACAACCATCAGAAATACAAATGTCTAAATCTATGTTGTTAGTGATTAACTAGAGGATAAATATTGTAATTCAGGGGAACTGTGATATTGGTGGATGCACAGCTAAGTGCTCTGCCTTTGGCTCTGGTTTAGAAAACATTGGCATGGAGATGAGAGGAGTTTCCCCCACAGTGCTGAACTCCCACTGCCTGCCCAGTTTGATTTCTCAGCACTCCAAATAAAACCCCCAGGACGCTGGCAGAGTCTTGAAATTTCCTTGGAAGTCAGGAAAACATGAAAAATAATGGGAAGTTATGGGCATTAGCTTTTAATCTATTGGCACAAACCCTTAAAAATCAAATCCTTTCCCTTTCCACACTGTATGACAAAGCCTCTTGGGCTGCAAGAGCTCTTCCAGCCTGGACCTTCATGGTGGCTCAACCAGTACCGGGCTTAGAAGATGTGTGAGGTTCCTTCTTGTGCTGAGCAGATCCCAGGCCTTGTGTTGTCCATATTATCTTCCTAAATACTGAAAAGCAGTGGCCAGGGCACCGGTAGTCTGCCCTGGGACAAGTGGAATTTTCAAACATTTCCAGTGTCAGCCACCTCTGCTCTGCATTTTACAGGCACAGCCAAGGCAAGCAGTGAGGGACAGGCTGAATTGGTCCCTCTATTAGGGAAAGCTGGGCACTGTTGTCTCTGCATCCCCTGCCTGCTTCTAGGGGAGGAAAATTAAACTTGCAGGAGCCTATCAATCCTGAGAAAGTTGTGCACAAGCCTATTGCCTGTAGCCTGCACAGGGGCCAATTTCACTCTGCGTTTCTTCGTAGCCCAGGGCTGTCAGCTCCGTGCTTTCCCTGAGCCATGAGGATTCAAAGGAAAAACAAGATAAAGAAAACAGCTTTGATTTTTTTTATATTTTTGCTGCCACCACCCAGCAGCATATAATTAGCCTTTCTTTTACATATTAAAGCTAGCCTGATGATGCAATATCCATTATAACTCTAAAAGCTTAATCTTAAACAGAGCAAAAAAAACCCCAGAGGAGGATCATATGCCTAGAAATTTGCATAGGGTTTTTTCCTCTTTAGAGGAATGCCTGAGTGCATGGATGCTGAGAGGATGTGACTCACACAGAATGAGAACGAGTTGTTCCTCAGCCTCTTGATACAGTGCTTGTGATACCAAATCAAGTCCAAGCCCTGATTTGAAACTCCCTTGGAGGACCAATTATTAATTGGATGTGAACTACTTTTAATGATGGAAGGACACTTCTTTTAGTGCTATATTTATGTGAAAAAATGGAAAAGCAATTTCATACAAGCAGCAGCACACTCCAGGGCACGCAGCCACAATCCAGCAGACGTTTCCTGACTGCTGGATTTGCAGCTGAACCACGGAGTGCTGAGCACATGGGCTGCACATTTCATCTCACACAGGGCTCAGTCCTGTGATGCTGCTCTTGGTATTTTGTCCAGTCAGCTTCCATCTCAGGACAGGAGCCTTTTGCCATGTTTATGGTAAGGAAAGGCTTGATCTCCCTGGGGTTTCCTCTGTTCAGCGCATGTGAAGAACAAGTAAACTGATTGGCCCCCAACTGCCCCTTTCACAGACCCAAATTTTTACCAAACAGGCTGTGCTGCCCATTGCACCTCTGCATGTGCTCATTACCTCCTTCAGGGCAGTGTGCAGGTCGTGGCACCTTCCTGCTGGGGAACGGGGCCAGGTGTTTGTGACTCGTTCCTCTGCAGCTCCCCTACTTCGTGGCTTCAACTGTACCATGTTTGGGTTAGCTTTGCTTCATACAAGCTTTTAGGAGATGCCACCTTCCATCCTGTACCACCTTACAGTGCAGGAAAAGCACTTTCCACCCACCAGTTGCAGTCAGCATAAAAAGTTTGTCAAATGACTCATGGGTAATTGTTACTCTGTTGTAGACAGCAGATTTTGCTGTTAGGGGTTTTTTGTGCCTCTTATTAACCAGCTGAATAATGGCTTATAAAAACTAACAATTAGAACCTCCCTTCTTGAATGGTCATAACAAGCGCCAATTTGAATTTTCTGAAAGAAAAAAAAACCCACACCACTTGGCCTTTGCCTTATTCTTTTCACTTTTTTTTTTTTTTTTCAGAAATAATCAACAAAGCACCTGGCTATTTAAATAACCTCTCATTCTAAGAACTTAGTTACTTGCCTACCACAGCCCCATTATTTAACTTTAACAGAAGTGTTTTGCTGTGCACAATCTCAGTACTCTTTCTACCTACTGCTGCTATTCTCTCTGAGAACCCTCATACCAGTTGATTTTCTGTCTTTGTTTTTATGGTTTAAGCAAGTTTAATATTCTGCCCTATGCTTTCTGTGCCCTGGATGTCCTCACAGAGTTGTTAGCTAGAGCAGGCTACATTTATAATTTGCTTCCCAGTAATTTTCCTGTGAGCAAAAAAGCCCTAAAACAATTATTTTTAAGCTAAAGGTCTTGGAATTTTCATTTGTCTATCGAACAAGAAAAGACTCGATCTCAGGGTTGACTGCACCCACCTCATTCTCCCTGTTCTCTGCAGCTTTCTGTACCCACATATTCACAGCTGCACCTGAGCACCTTTCAGTGTGTGTTGTGCAGCACAGTTAATATCTGCCGTGTGTTTTGATTCTCACTTGCTCCTTGGGAAGGGAAGTGTGAGCTGCAGTGTTCCCAGGCTGGCTTATGCAATACAAACATTTCCCTCCGTTTGTTCAGCTCAGGTGAATGGTTTTGAAAGGGAGATGTTGAAGGGTCTGTAACTCCTGTGTCAAACTGGGAAAGCTGAGCATCTCCCACACGTGAACCTACTAATCCTTAGAGCAGTTGTTTGGGGTTTTTTTCCACACAGTGAAGTCCTCAAAAATGGGTTGTAATCTACAGACACCCTGAGTTCATGAATGTTGCAGGAATGATGAAGCTCAGAAGTGTCAGGAGGGAGCAGTGCTGTGTGTGGCAGTGCCTGCTGGGTGGGCTCTCCAGGGCTGTGCCAGGGAACCCCTCCACTGTTTATTCTGGTTATTTGGAGAAACTGGTCATAGTACCTGGCTGATACAAGTATTTCACTTCTAGTCTGATTAGTTCAGTGGCACTGGATGCTACAGCTTCACACCCTGGTGCAGGTGGTCAATTGGGACTCAGACTGTTCAATGAGGAGTTTTAACCTTTTGGGGGATATCAGTGTAGAAAACAGAAGACTAACCTGATTTACTTACAATGGAAGCTAAAGGGGTTGCTGTAGCTTTCTTCCTGGATGGGATTCTCTGACCAGCTCTTTCTGCCCAGGACCTTTGCACCAAGGCAGAGCCGGCCAGGTTGGGATTGGAGTCCTCATCTCACCATTGAGGGGGACAGGGAGCAACCTTTGTGTGTGCAGGCACTTGTAGCCTGGGGTTTCTCGAGTCTCATAACCACCATGGAACTCTTCTCTAGACAGTAGGACTCTTGAATCCTATTTCATCTTGGTCACAAAGGAAAACCTCCAACCAATTTCATTGCTTCCTCACTGGGAGTTGAATAGACCTCATATTAATTGTGACAGTGCTTCAAATTTTCCATTAGTATATGCTGTATCATTCTTTCATGTCAGTAATTCTTTGTTTGGTCTGCCTCACTGCAGGAATTTATTAAGAATCCTTATAGCCCAGATTTAGACATGCTTAGGCATGATGATTTTTCATTTATTGTTATAGAATGAACATTGCAGAGCAAGCAGGAGGCTAACCATTTAACACCAAGTGTCTTATTAATCAGCTTTTGTTTATTTAATTTAATAAGCAGCTTTTGATAGCTGTGAGAGTCTGGTTGTCTGTTTAATTTAAGCAGCACTTACTGCTTGGGTCTTTGGAACATAGGGCGTCAGCTTTCCTGATACTTTGCTACTGTATGGTGGCCTTTGGATCTCAAAAAATTTGTTTCATCTTTTCTCCTTTTTCACTGGAAAAAATCAGTAAGTATTTTCTCATTAAGATGCCACTTTCCTGAGCTGCAAGTTTAATATGGTTTTCTCCTTAATTTTGGGAGGTATGTGTGGGCCCCCAACACCGGGGGAACCGCTTGCTTTTTGGCATCAAATCCAGAGAAGCAAGTGTTGGAAATTCCTGATTTTGAAGCCTGTCTGGTCCTTTGGGAAGTTTTGGAACCTTCTTACCATCTTCCCCTCCTTCCTGAGAAAAATGAGCTTTATCACTTCTCTGCCTTGAATAAACCCCAAACTATTTCAGCACCACTGTATCATGTGAGGGCCAGAATCCACCTCTGAGACCACTCTCTTACAGTCCTCTGGTCACATCTTCCATGGGTTTTCTCACACATTTGTTTTCAGATCCATTTAAAATGCTTCCCAACATGTACTGTGCTGCATTCCTGTGCCTGGCACTGCACACCCTCTCTCCTGGGATTTGGGGTCCAGGAGATCATTGTCACTCTGTTCTCCTCAAAATTGCCCAGGACAGAAATCAAGAGACCTGCAGGGTTACAGGGCTCTGGGAAGCCTTTTTCTACTTTCATTTGCATTTCTTGTAATCATTACTTATTTATTAAGTAATTAATCTGGTTTTATTTTTCTGAACTAGAGGAATGCCATATGGCTTTGTGTCTTCCATTAGTTCAATCATGTCACATTAACAGGATGGGTTTGCATGTGCAGCCTGTAGTTCCAAGTGGCCTTGGGCAGTCTTTTCATAGATCCAGTAGCTGCAGCTGAACCTGATTGTATCTAATAAAAACTAAAGAATTCTCCTTAATAACCAGTGCAGGATTCAGGAAGCTCTTGATAAATGGAGGACAAAGCATTACTGACATAAACTCACATACATGTAAGTTCCATGATATTGTTTTTCAAGCAAAAAAAGATATCCAAAAATCTTTTATTACTCACAACAATCATATTTTTGCAGTTCTGCAGCACTAGATTGACATGGAGACCATGTATTAAATTGACTATATATATATATATACACACATATACATATGTACCTCATTCTATTCACAGTGCTTTGGGCTACACTACTTTGTTTTGAAAGGATATTCAGCATTTAGTCTCTAACTTCACAACTCCTCACATAAATTATTTAAATAGTGTCGAAGTTGGGAGGGGAGTTTCAGAAAAACAGATAATTGTAATTGTCTTGGTGAAATATATATTGACAACATGAATGTTTAACTATTTGATAAATCCTTTGGGGAGAGAAAAAAAATGTACTGTTTGCTGTAATTGGCAGATCCTAATGCAATCTGAGGAGCACAGAGAGTGATACAGGACTGCAAAGTGCTTCGTGTCCTTGGCTGTGGCCCCCAGTACTGCAGCTCTACAAGTAGCCCTCACTGCACTATTCTGATGCCTGAACAAGAAGATAAGTGAAGGACAGTTATTCAGTGCTGAAGAGCTAAAAAAAATACAATCCCAAAACAATAATAACAACAAAGCCCTCCAAAACTGGTACACAATTTTTTTATATTGCCTGTTGAAAACACCTAACACCCAAAATTCCATGCTTGGCAGAAAGCAGGGGTAAGGTTCAATTCGATTTTTAAAAACATGGGTGTTTAAGTAATTGGCAAAGCAAGCTTTTAAACCCAATTTGAAAGGAAGGAGGGGGAAGAGTTTTGAAGCACATAATCCAGCTTCTCTTTCAGTTTATTCCCATGCTTTCATTGGATTTTAGGGGCTGTTCAGTAGTTAAGTTGCAGTCATTAGGATCCTAATTCTCTTAGGTACTTATCAAGCACTAAATTGCTGCTTGTGCCAGTTCTTAGTAACTCATTGTCCTGAAATGAAAAGAGAAAGAGCGTAGATTGAGTTGTTATTTTTCCTTTTGTTTTAGCTGGCAGAACAGTAAAATCAGCATTTTACATTTTCCTCTCTCTGCCCTACAGTCACCACGTAAGACATCTTTGGTACTGATGGAGATGCCTCATCGAAATGGGAACACTTCAGTTTCTGTTCCCATGACTGTTCTATCCTTCATGGAACAGGCAGTCGTGTCGGATTCTTGGTACCCAGCTCCCTCTGTTTCCAGATTTCCAAAGAAAAAGACCACTGTGCCCAAGAGCAATGGCACTTTTCTTTATCCAGTAACAGTGGGACTTAAACAATTGTTTCCAAATAGGATCTGAAACAAAGACCTTAAGCACTAATTGGGAGCTTTAGCTCTTCCTTGCAGGTGAGAAGGGCAGTTGTGTGCAAGGAGTCATGGAAAGGTATTTCCTTATGTCCATCTCTTACCTGCTATGCTCGTGGGGCATACATGGACATCTAAACCCCATTCCTGATGCAAATAATGTCAAAAGGTCCATAGGTTAATTATCTCTGGGCATGACAGTTCCATGGGGAGGCATAAGGATGAGTCCAAATGCTGCTGTGGGCATCAGATCACAGCAGTGATGTTTTGGGCACAGATAATGCCAAAGTGGGACGTTATCCCACTGCTGAGCCTTGGGTACCTTGGCTTTTCCAAAAAAACCAAGTGGCCATCTGCAAATTAACCCGAGATGGCTCTGCTCTCTGATGGAATAGCTCTCTTGATGAAAGATGCCAGAAATAGTCCCCTGGGTAAGGGGGGAGGAATGAAAAGGTCTGGTTGGACAAGGAATCAGGTATGTACAGCAGAAGGTGATCCCAAGCTCCCTTCCTAGGATAACAGGCAGGAACTGATCCTGAGAAGAATTAGGACTTGTTATCCTTTAATGACCTGAAGGGGTGTTGGCATGAAGGAGCTATTAAAGGGCAGCGGAGGAAGAGGAAAGAGACTCCTTTTAAGTGAGAAATGAGTCATTTGAGGAATGAGTTGGTTTTATTTATTTTTATTTGATTGCTTTTCTCTCTGTTTCTACTAGTTAGATATCAGCTCTGAAAAATGTGCTGTTGGGGCTTCTGGGAATTCATCAGCAGTATTTCAAGTTTGTTTGTCTATTGTTTTTATAGAATCATCAACAGAAAATCACAGGAGAGTGCGAATCAGAAAAATCTCTAATTCTGTGTAACTTATCAGTTCATTTCCATGTGTATTTCTCAATCTTATTTCCACAACATTAAATGCATCTATGTGCTTTGTTTTCATTGTGTTTATTCATTGAAAAGCTGTGTTATAAATAGAAAAGTGCTTTCCTAAATGCCACCTTGGCAGAATTGTAATGTCATGTCTCTGGCACTCTCAGTTATGCCAGTGAAAGTATTTACTGCTGCCAGTTCCAAAATATAAGCCATAGGGTGCTGATTCCTGCCCAATTTCTGCATTATCCCAGATCTCTATAGAACTCCTGTGAGAGCTCCACCTGCACCTTTGGAGCCCATCCCTGCTGTTGCTGAACTTCCCCTATGAAAAAACCTCATTTAGATCAAATTACCTCCTCTCCTCTGGTGCTGCCTCCAAAGTCACACCCCAGAGGACACCAAGTGCTAATCCAGGCTTGGTTCTTCCCTCTGCTTTTCTTCCCATCCATCCCTTGTGTCTTTTATTTATCTTACTCTTTAAAAAACATTTCGTTTCTCCTCTTCTAGACATCTTGTTGTTGTTTTTCCCTTTTTTTCACATCCCTCACTGTTCTCTCAAAGGCAAATCCTCGTGTTTCACCTACCCTGGTTCTCCCTCTCCCACAGTGGTTGCTACCCCAGAGATAACCACCTTCCTTTCCTCACCCTCCTCCTCCTCTCCTCCTTTTTCCTGGCACTCCAGCTTCATTCCAGGGTGGTGCCTGGCAAACAGATTTACACCACTTTACCCAAACTAGACAAAATGAATGTGCAGCTATTTCTGTTCATAGCAGCTTATTTCAGTTTACATCAAAACTGCTCTTACACTCTACCATGGTGGAGCTGCACAGAAAATAACCTATTTTTTTTTTTTCAATGTTTAGGAAACCAACAAAGTGTTTTTCTGGCTGATCCCTGGTGGCTCTTGGGTAACCAGATATGGGAGTGTGTGGATGGGTTCTGAGGGCTGTGATTCAGCACCTCCATTATTCCCTGCTTCTTCCTCTGGTTTGTTTTCAGTTCAAAGAGGCACTTCCCTTCCAAATCACCCATCTGCCCTGGTCTTGCCACATGTTTTCCATCTCTAAATGGAGTTTGAACTATCTGGGCCCTCCCCCTCTTAGAAGACAGAATTTATAAATATCGATAAATATCGTGATGGGATTTATGCCTTCTTTTAGGATGAGCATGGAATGGGCAGAGCAGTCCCCTCCTGGATTTTAACTGGGTTACCCTACTCAGTACTTATCCTTTCTACCTCAGATTGTTTTTTGAGCTGGACTGGCCTCCTTGATGCCTGCTCCAACCTTACAACACTTTATGAAGATAGCGGTGAATGATGCTGTTGGTTCCTCCTCGCTGTGGTTTGATTTCCTGTATTTTTAGCTCATTAAGGCTGTAATAAATTTGGTTTAGCTCTTATCTATTAGTTTTCAGCTTAGATGCCATCCCACTGTTGATTTACTTTAACCTGAGTGTCCCACAGCTCTAACAGTGCCTTCCTGAGTTTCTGGGAACTGCCAAGGGCTTGTCTCCAAAAACAACCAGGCCTTTGCCCTCTATGAAAAATCAGTCCAATTTACCAATTTAGCTGTGGTTGGAATGAAGTGCCTTCATGTGTAATTACAAAATATACATTTGTACCCCCACCCTCAGCTTTGGGTTTTCTGGTTTGAGCCAGTGATGGTCATTTCTCACACCCCTCAGTTTGATGTTGCTTTGTCTATAACTCTGGTTGTGAGGAGAACATAGGAGACAGCCCTAGGCCATGTGCTCATTTGCAGAGGGATGGATCACCCAAGCAATGAATGGGCTTGATGCCTCCATCAGCACTAAACATTTACTGCCTCACTGAGCTGCTCTGCTAATCTTGCTGCACTGAGGGGTTTAAAATAGGTATCGTCGCCTTCAGCTTAATTAATTAAATTTTCTAATTGTGCTCTCTTTTTTACTGCTGTAGGAGGTAATAACTGCTGACTTAATTGGGGTAATTCAAGAAAAAAAATCTTCTTGTTCTTATTACTGGGTTCTGGGGTTTGTTTGTTTATTTAAGGTTTCCTTCATTATAATACCCAAAACATTAAATTACTTGTGACTGTGGGGAAGGTTCTGCCATATATAGCACAGGAAAGATGCTGAGAATCCTGGGTGAGGTGGATGCTGGGTCAGATCTGGCTTCCTTAACAGCTCTTTAGCTGGTAATGACATATTTCCTTCCACTTCTGGGAGCCCATATACCCCACACTCCCTTTAGGATCAGATTGCAAGGTGAGGACCACGGATCATTTAAGCTTGATCCCAATTTATAATGACTTTATTGTTCCTCTGAAATGGATATTTGACAGGAGAAATGGGCCCATCAGGTGTGTTATGAACACAGGGTGTGCACCACAATCCAAACTTTGCAGCTGGTTAAACAGATGAAAACAACAGCAGAAAGGTGCATTTGAATGGTTTGAAGATCATCATGGCTTGTTCTTATTTTCCAGAGATGTTTCATAAATATTATGTTTCATAATTGCTGCTCTGGGAAGGGGCCATTGAGAGTTTGAGGATATTTAGCAGTGACTGGAGCCAGGGGGCGTCAGAGCTTCCTCTAATTGTACCAGCACAAAAACCCCCCTTGTTTCCCAGGATGAGGGTTACCTTCTCCGTGTTTATTGTGCTTCCAGGGTGACATGTTTTGGGTAAAAGGGAGCAAACTTTGGCAGGCACATTCATTTTTACCGCAGTGGTGGAGCTCAGGCTGGGCAGGGGTTTTTCCTCATCTGCCATACCCACAGCCACGGGCATTTTTGTCACAGCACCGTGGTAAAATTGTGAGGGCTGTGTTGTGTGGCCCAGTGGGATCATTTTGGCCATGGGCTGTGCTTCAACCAGCTCTGTGGTAGCTGTTACCCCACAATTCTGCAGGATAATAGAAAGGAGCTATCTAGCAGGGATGTGTCTTTTTTTGGCAGCACAGATGACATTACAGCGTATTATGGAACAGCCAAGGCTTGGGCTCTTTTGAGGAATGCAAGAGCCACATCCCCAGTGAATATTGCCTTGAGGGCTCAGCAGAGAACACTCCCAGACTCAGAGCTTTGCTTTGAGCCCGGGTAAGGTGTAGAGTACAGGAGGCAATGCAGGTGAGGGGGGAATTAATTTGCTGGAATTTCCCCGCAAAGTGCAGTTTGAAACATTAGGAGTCAATTTTTTGTGTAACCACTGTTGTTTGAAGAGACAAATCTCTAATTTCAGAGTTATGTGTGTTCAGGACAAAGAAATGTTGGTTCTTTCTGCAAGTCAGCATCAATAGCCAGCTGGAACCTAAAAATGTTTCTCTTTGGATTTGCAATTATTATTTTTAATTAAATACAAAAAGAGGGACCTCATTTTGGTTTAAGTACACATTCTGCAATATTTGTGATGCTATGGAAAAGAGCATACTATGCACTTACAAATTTCTGCTCAGTAATTAGCTTCTTTGATCCTGAGAGTGAAAACATCCCACCTGTCCTATAAGGTGGCTTGCAGAGTCTTTAGAAAATAGACTTTTGCTGAAAAAGCCTATTCTCTGCTGTGTTACGCAAACAAATGATTTTTTTTTTCCTCAGAAGGACTGAAGTATGAGTTCTTTTTCTTTTCCTGGCTTGCTAAAAATGTGTGATAACAAGTTGACTTCTGTGGGAGTTTTGCATGGGTAAAAGCTGAAGGATCAGTCCCCATATTGTATGTGATTTTGCCCTAGTAATTATTCTTCACTTGAACAGCTTCTCCATGGCAACTGCTTCAAGTAAGTCTTGTATCACCACCTATTTTTTTTTTAAAAAAAAGAAAAGAAAAAGACTTATTAAGATGTACGTTTTAAAATTTTTTCACCCTAAAAAGAGAGGCAGAAAAAGGAATAGGACACAAGCAGAAAAATAAGGGATTTGGCCCAAGAAGCCCTTTCTTCCACACACGTCCCCACCTTTTCTCTTTCCTAGAAGGAGAAAAAGAAAAAAAGGCACATCCCATTAAAAATAAATTCACTACCTTGCCTTTCCACGTCCCCTTCCTGAGGCTCTGAGACGTTATGGCGCTGACTTGATCAATCATCCCACATCCACCCTGGCAGTTTCTTAACGCAAACTTTCTTCTTCCGTCTATTTTTCAGCCACAGTCTGCTTTCAGTCTGGCAATTAATTGTCCCACTGCTCCAGTCCCACACTTGTATTCCTGTCAGAAGGCTCAGCTGAAAATCAGGGCCTGCTGGTTCGTACCCTCTTGCTAGAAAACAAAAGGAGCAAAGTATTTTGTGGCTGGATATTCTCTTTCACACTGGACATTGGTGATGCCTCCATGTGCAGTTCTACTCCTAAAATAGGGGTTTTGGGATTTTTTTTTTTTTTTTTGGTAAAAACTAAAAAACACATCTGTTGTCAGCAATACAACAGTCAGAAAAACACATACAATTATTTTAGATTTAATTTGCTATTTTTGTATGGCAACTGTGCTTTCTAACTCCAAGAGCAAGGGGTTCATAAAAGATCATCTTCTCTTTCTAGTTTTCTATTGTTGGAAGTCACTATCTTCTGAAATAATACATCCTTATGGAAAGATTTTTTTTTCCTTGATTTATTTCCAAATGTGGGGTTATTGCAGGCCAGATGTTGTATTTTGTGTTCAGTTCCTTATGCTGTGCCACATTTTAAAGGCTAATAGGGTGAAATGGGTTGCCTCTCTTTTCTGCTGAACACATAAATATGGAAATTCACCTGTCCTGGTGACATGATTTTTGACACACTGATGACTGACAGTCTTGAGAGCAGGTTTCCACCCATGGCTTTTTAAAACTGATATATATGAGGCCACGTTACACGTGTTTCACCTGAAATCCCACATCATGTGGCACACAGATGATGTTATCTAATTGGTCTTAGCAGGATTACATGCCATGTGAGAGCTACTTTGTCATCTTTTAGGTCTCCTCTGAAAGTTTCTGCAGGTTATGTCAGATTTTAAAATCACTGCTCTTGTGACAACCATCAAATGATGATGGCTTTTTGGCCTTTTTTTAACAAATCCAGGATGGCTGGCTCAAAGGGTGTGTGAATGTGGCACTGGGGGATTTAGAGGTGAACATGGCAGTTCTGGGTTAACAGTTGGGCTCGATGATCATAGAGGTCTTTTTCTGACCTTAATGATTCTGTGACTGACACTGGCTCTGAGTTTTGCCTTCTGTACCTGCTCACCCCTGTGCTAACATGCTGCTCCCGTCCTCCCTGCGATGCTTTTAGAGATCCAGTCTATATTATGACCCAATAAAGAGTTTTATCTGCAGGACTAAGATGGCAACAAACCATGGCAGAAGCTGGGAAGAGTTTGCTGGAGGATGAGAACATAATAAACCAGCTTTCTCATTTAACCTGATTTATCACTCTACCCCGAGCCACAAAACTCATGCAAGTCAACAGGTGCTGCTCAGTTTTCTGACAATCAAAGAAGAATGAGTGGTTAATAAAGCTCAACTAGTATTTTTCAGTCCAAACGTTGACAGCCATTTTGCAATTGCCATCTTAGCTCTGACATCTGGGGGAACAGCTTGATAATTAACATTGCAGTGGAGATTTTAACTGTCTGCCAGTTCTGACTATCACCAAAGCAACCCACAAACTCTGCAGATGTAGCAGAGGTACCTCAGGTGGGCTGGACATCAGGCACTGAAGAGCAGCTGTCATGTTTGATATGGTGCCATCAGATGGAAGAAACTGTAGCTGAATCTTAAACAGGAGGCATCTATTAAGGTTTCATTACATATGTTTGGCTTGAACGGTTACAGCGACAATTTGATTGTCTTTTGTTGACATTAAAAAAATTAAGCCAGCAATTAAAATTTGAAATAAACATAACTAGCAGCGAAAAATTCAGGGATGTTTTTTAATGTGTCTTGGCTGTAATAGTGGTTAAATAGTGATTAATGGTATGCTGTCAGTCAGGTTAGGAGAATAATTTTGCTCTAAAAAGCTGTGAGACAAAATTTCTTGTTACCCTCAGTTCTGCACTACCTGTTTTGTCACTTAGTCTAATACCAGAATAATTAATTCCAAAGAGCTATCTTTGAAAAACAAATAGCCCTGGCTTCCTGCTGAAAATGATAGATATCACTCCACAGGGAGGCTAAAAAATAAACAATAGTTTTTACATATCACAGAAATTTGGACCTTTTAATTGAGAAGTATCTAAATCCTCCAAGTGCTCTCTGATTAGTGATGTCATATGTAAAATTAATGGTGTGATTTGTTACAGTTCTTCACTGGTTGTACCAGTCTTTTGGTCAAAAAAAAAAAAAAAAAACACAACAAACCAAGATTACAGAGGGTTCTCTGCAGCATTAGCCTTATTGCTAAATTTTTAATAATAATAAATAAAAAGCAAACCTAACCTCTGCGTTTTATGGCCTAATGTGATTCCGTGGACCAGTGTGAAATGCAAACTGGTGTCTTGTGGACCACCAGGGAAAGGTGGGATCCTTGCTGATGGGATCCTTGTGGTCCATGGAAAGCTGCTGCTGACAGTGCAGGATTCCCAGAGCAAATGCATTTCAGCCAGAATCAGTTTCCCCACATGGCAAAGGGAGAAACCTTTCTGCAGCAGCAGTAAAATGATCGATGCTGCTGGTTTTTATTACAGCTAAGTCTTAAAACATCCATTTATCCTGTTTGCCTGTCCCATGCAGATTTTAGGCAAAGTGACATCTTCTCCATGAGTCTCCTGAGCTCGCTGCTCTCCCTGAGGCAGGGCTCCTCAGTGCTTGTATTTTCCTCAGGATACCCATCTCTTTGCCTGTGTAAGTAGGATAGTGAATAAAGTATTCTTTGGTGGGGAATTCAGCAAGTTTATTGTTTCATTTATTGCTGGATTTGGATTTTGAGCAAAGAGCGAAGCAGAGGGGCCTCAACTGAATGCTGAAGGGAAGGATGAGTATTGCACAGTCTGCATTGCTGGCTGAACTAGACACTGATTTGGGCAGGGGCCTGAGGAGCAGGGGACAGGGAGTTATGGACAAGTTGTGCACAGGATTAATGTCATGGGATTAGAGCTGACAGCATCTTTGGTTGTGCTTTCTGAGGCTTTTTTGACTTTGCAACTTTAGCAGTTGTCTCAGCCCTTTTGCTTTTGAAAGAATATCGTTAGAGACTTTTCAGCAACTTTTCTGACATAACTCCTTCTAGTTAAAAAATGTTTTCCATCCAAACTGGATCTGGTGACCCAGTGCATTACAGGAATTTTTCTTCCTGGTTTCAGCTGCCCCTGGGGTGTGGTTATCCAAATGTTGAAGAAAGGATTTGTGTGTCAAACCAAGAGCCAGGGCACAGGGGAGAAGGAGAACAGGGTGTAATTTCCATGGTTGGTGGCCAGAAGAGGAAGGGTTATCATCCCTACCTCTCTCTCAGATAACAATGCACTCTACCCGTTCCACAGCTTCCTGTGAGTGAATTTTCCCTTCTTTCCTCTCAAAGCTGTTCACATTTCAAACATACATCTACTGGAAAGGTGGTATTAAGGTAATACCATAGAATCACAGAAGAGTTTGTGTTGGAAGGGACCTTTAAAGGTCATGTAGTCATAATATGGCACGTGTTTCTGTCAGTTGTTCAGCTAGAAAGAGATATCATAAAGTAGGTGTCTAAAGCCATTTTTGTACCTTACCAGGTCATCTTCTCACAATTGCCATCTAGTGAACCAGGTATTAGATCTCTCCTCAGTTTGGAGCATCCCAGCTCTTATTACAAATTAATGGCACCAGGCCTCCAGACTGGATGGGAAAAACTAATTTTTCAGGAGTCCAGCTGACAGTTTTGAGTCTTTAAAAAGAGACAAAAGAGGGAGAGAAGGGCTTCATATGTGTTAATATCCTCTAAACTGAAAAATTCCTGCTAAATGTGGTAAACCTAACACATGCTGCTGTCAAATTCCATTTCTGGAAGGTGTATGAGTAGATTACAGCTTCATGTTTTTCTCAAGGTATGTTTGTTTAAGCTCCATCACAATGTAACTGTAAAGTCTGCTGTCTACATATTTATATATATATATATATATATACATATTTGTATCCTATGCCCAGATTTAGGTAGCTCATAAGTGAAATTCTGTCATATACTAAGCATTTAAAACTGATCTTAATTTTTAAGTGTCTATTAGAATGCAAAAGGAATCATGACATTTATCTTGCAGACTCATGCTTTTGAGATATAAATGTAAAGAAATTTTACTTGCTGGGTTGGAGTTTCAGGCCATGCTGAATTTATGCTTGTGCAGCCTTTTCTGAGGGAAAGAGCCTTTGCTTATATCTTGGAAGGGATGTGAGATAATGGACTTTTACACTGAGACATTTGTACTTCCAAAAAAGCTTTTACTGACCAAGAGCAATGCCCAGGCACTTCTGTGGCTTAGATAAAATTAATTGGTGAAGAGGCAATCCACATTAGACTGAAAGTGGAAATGCAATGTTTTGATAACTTTAGAAACTTCTTTCCTTCCCAAAACTGCCCATTTGAGCATGCTGAGGAAGGTATACTGTCATGCTGGTACATTAAAATAAACCTCAGAGAAATATATTAGCAGGCAGGATATGTAATTGTGCATGTGGATTAAATTAGATGGCTGTGATTTCTGGAAGATATGGAAGAGGAATCCATGAGGTGAATTCTACAAGTATCTGTGTGAGCAAAATAAATCTTTACAAAATAATAGTGAAAGGATTAGAATGTGCTGTGAAGTCAGAGTTGAAAAATAATCCTGCAAGCTGCCTCCTTTTTAGTTAATGAAGACATAGGAATTTTTGTAACATGTAGAAAATCAGGACTCTGTAATGTGTTGATTATCCTCTCGTTAAAGATTATCCTGGACACAAAAAGGGAATGCAAGTTGGCTTTATAGGGGAAATATCGACTGGACAGGCTGCTAACACGGAGATTGATTTTATTATTTAGAAAGGCAGAATATTAGGATACACGAGCATTTCTTTTTTTAACAAAGATGCTCTGCTGTCAGCAGTGAAACATTACTGCAGGAGGGTTTTCTTTTTATACACAGTGGTAAGAAGTATGGCTTCCTTTCTCGGCACTTCAGCCACAGATGCGATCAGCGAGACCATCTGTGGTGACAGATTTGTGTTATATCACTTAGAAACTCAGCGAAGCTGGTAAAGCCTCCTACTACAGGATATAAGTAGCTCCTGCTAAGGCTGGGATGTATTACTCTTCTGTCTTTCTTCAGGGGGCAGAGGAGTGGGAGGATTGTGTGGATAGAGGCTCACAATAGCTTTCAATCATGTCCTCACTGAGTCTTGAAATGCTGGTGTGGATCTGCTGGGGCAGCTTCTACACCAAGCTCCTTCCTCTGGGTCCCTGCTGGGGATAGGCCTGGACTCTCCTTGCTCACTGTGGGTCACTGGCAAATCAAACTGGTGTGTGGATGTCAAGGGGGACACTAAATCCACCCTCAGTTGAAGTCTATGTGTAAGTGGTACAGACCTGGCTCTCACATGGCCCATTTCTCCTGCAGAGGAACAACTCTGCAGAAAGAACAATGTCACCTCAGATTGTTTCCTTGGCATTTCATTGTCCTGAACATGGTGACATTTGGGGTCATGGTGGGCTTTTTCCTGCCCAGTTATAATTTTCTTTGTCTAATAATCTTTGAAATGTTCTTAATTGATGTTCTGGGATTTCCCAGGCCAGGTTGGATGGGTCTTGGAGCAAGCTGGTCTAGTGCAAGGTGTTCCTGTCCATGGCAGAGGGGTTGCAACAAGAGATCTTTAAGGTCACTTCAACCCAAACTGGTCTGTGATTCCAGAGGATGGCAAGCTTTGAGGAACACTGTTGTGAGCAAGTGACCATAAAAACCCTTTAAGAACTGCTGGGACTGAAACCACTGCACCACACAGGGCAAACTTGCCACACTAGGGCCATTTTTCCAGCCAGGAATAGAAAATAAAAAGGGATGTTGATGTCACACATCATTTCTGTGCAGCGATATGTGGTACAAATAGGTGTTTGGGCAGAAACATTGCAGGAAGATTTGTTGAGCCAAGAGTAGAAACCTTCACTCTTCACATCTGTGACTGTTGAAGGTGTTTGGAGATGTATTAGGTTGGAAAGATATTCACATTTCCAAAAACATAAAAGAAAAGTGGGTTTAGACTGAGAAACCATTTTTGCTGCTAATAGTGTTGCAACAACCTTGCTCTACACTCAGAATCAGTGGGGCATACTCAGACACCAAAACAACACAGTAGAGTTCATCAGTATGAAAGCTCTCCAAGCATCTTGAAATGAGAATTACAGGTTCCTCAGCATATAGTGTCAGTCACTCATTCCTCATGTCAAATTCTAACATGTAACAATAGAGCTAAAGGAGTTGAGCACCTTTACTGGAGTTGGCATTTCGTGATCTCGAGTTCCCCACCTACAAAACAGAAGAGATCATCCATTTGGTCATGTAGAGAAATGGCCATGACTTCTTTCAGTAGTAGAACTCATAAAACAACCAGAAATAAAATATGGCATTTTACAAAATCTAAGTGATAACAAACACCTACTTGTCAGTATAAATTTGCAAAATTGTCCTTCCGTTCTTTTTAAAATAAAATCCTACTGATCACTTATACTTTAAAGACAGCAAAGAGAATTTCCAACAGATGATCTGAGGAAATTGTTTTTTTATCTTTGTCTCTGGAAATCTAGACTTGCTGCATCTCCTCCACGATAACTTCGCTGAGGGAAATCGTAGCAAAATATTTCTGGGTACTCTTCCTGTGCACAGTGCAGCCCCCTAAGATCTTCCAGTTGCTAAGATAAATATTGAAAGAGTCATAAAACAAACACCTTTTGTTTTTGTGTAGTCAAGTATTTTCTGAAGGATAAATAGTCTATCAGTTCAGTCCCTGGTTGGAAGACATAGCAGATACAGCTCACATGTGGTAACTTGTCTCCCTTTTGTTCTTTCACTTATCCTTCCTCCATTCTTTCATCCTTCTGAGTGTTTGGATTCTTGTTTTACAACGACTTAGAGTAATGTACCCAGAGTAGCTGGATTGATTGCAGTGGTCACTGCATGTATGGGATCTCCAGTTCCCACATTGCCTCTGAGCAAAATCTCCACTCAAGTTCTTTTCTTCCTTTTTTTCCCAAAAGTCCCAAGACAAAACTACAGGGTAGAAGGCATAAGAAGAGGTTGGTAAGATCACCCCGGTGGGCTAGTGAGAAACATTTGTAATGAATTATTTTTCCTTTTTGATTCCCCCAAAATATTTATTGCTTTTAAAAATGTAAACTGGCTGTCATCCGTTTTAAAGCAAAATGGGACCAGCAGCAAAGACTGAAGCATTTGATTTTTTTTACTATTTTTTTCTTTTTCACACATCCAAAATATTGTCTACGATGAAAGTGTCTCATTAAAAAAGGAGAAGAAACTGTGATTGGTTTTATTTCAGGATCTGGGCTTCTTCTAGTCTAAACTCCTGCTCACAGCAAGGCAGGTAGCACAGGAGCTTGTCCAGTGAAAGGCCCTGATGTGGCTGAAATTAAATTTAAATGTAGACAGGAGTTGCTGCAATAGAAAAGGTCCTGCCAAAAAAGAAAGGAGATGATCACTATGCCACATGTAAAACCAGAAGCAAACCAAGTCTTTGACACGAATTCTGTTCTGTTATGTCCTTGTCATGTCCTTGAAGCCTGAAAATCCACCCCCTGGATAACTGGGGTCAGAACCCAGCTCTGCAGCTGAGACATGATGATTCTTCTGTAAAGAAGAATACTTTATTAACAATATGTTTAAGTTATGTCAGCTGTCAGCCATTCATGAACTTTTATTGACAGCTAAATAGAACCTGAATGATTTGGGCTTTTGGCTGTCATTCAGGGAGGCTTTTGCTTTCAGGTCTGTCTTAACCTGCAAGTATGTAATTTGTTTCATTTGTGGTGCTGCATAGCAAATGAACTTGGGTCTCCAGTGCTCAAAGGCAAACGCAGTAATCATCTGCATGACTTGATTCCTTATTCCAGTAATATGAAAATTGTCAATTATGGATGAATTATGGGTGCTACTGATACCTGTAATTTGGTTTTGCAGTTTTGTAAACACATGCAGCTGCATTTAATTGTATTTTACTAGTCTTGTAATTCATTAAGATGCACCTGCAGCCACCTAAGACACGGATATTAATGAACCAAAGCGCTGTATTTCATTGTCTACTGTTTATATTGACATTTCTTACAACTGCTTGTTTTTAATCACATATCTGTGTATCTGAGATGTGATATTAAAAAAAAAATTAAATGATTGTGAAATAGATAGCATAGGTAGCTGTTGTATTTTTAACTTCCTGAAAATACTTGCTAAATAATTAATTTTAACAATTGCTTTTCCATGCAAAGCCCAAGACTGGAGGAAAGCTGTAGAATTGATTTTTGCAACAATTATTGTGAGAAAGATGAATCATTAGGTAACTGATTCCAGGGATGTGAGCTGCTGAAGCCCTTACTCTGTATTTCTATGCTTGAGTGATGATGGATGTTCAGCTCTGCCTGAATGTAGTGCCTTTACCTTTCATCTCCCAGTCCAATCTCTTGGAGATGTTATCTTCAGGTTTGGGAACACACTTTTAAAGCAGGCATTTTATTTTGCACAAATATGTGTTTAATATGCACAGCCTGTTCCTCCTCTTCCCCTGCTAGATATTCCTTTCATTTGGATTAAACAGAAAAACAAGGAGATTTCTCAGCCACGTAACCAGTCCTTGGTTCAGTGCATTTTAAAGAAGGTACAGGTAGAGAACACTGAGAATCAAATCATGCAGGTCATACCGCAGATTTCATTTCCCCTTCTTCCAGCAGTTCTCATTTTGCCTGATGTTATGGGGTAAAAAATGCTGTTATGTGCCATCAGCAGGCCTGGGGTAAACTCTGGCTCCATAAGGAGTTGTCAGAACTTTGCAGCACGGGATAAAGATAGAAAAGGAAGCGACAGAGAGAGGTTCAGTTGCTGTCTGCATCCCTGGGAATGTTGCTCTGTGGCTCCTATCCATGTGGGAGCACAGTGGGAAGAGTGAGGAGCCCATTGCCTGCAGGCTGCTTAGGGAAACACAAACCTTTCCATCAGGACAGGAGACACACTCTGATCTCCTCTCTGCCTGTTCCAGCTCTGTCTGCTACTCTGACAAAGTACCACACTCAGGGACCTTCTTCCCTTCATTACTTTCTCCTTGAAGATTGTTTTGTTTTCCTTTGCTGTTACACATATAAAAGAAGCCACACCACTAATTTTAAATAGCATAACAGCCAAACAAACTCAAGTTAGTGAGTCTGAGAAAGATGTAGATTTGCTCACCATAGGTTACAAATGTTGTAGTTCCCATCCCTGAAGGTATTGTATTTCTTGAGAAAAATCTCTTTGCATTCAAGAACCTGTTGGTTGATTGAGGATCTTTCCTGGAAACAACACTAACTTGTAAATTCCAATCTCAGTGATTTTTTTTTTTTTTTTCAGGAAAGTTTTCCCAGCTCTAGCTATTAGAATACTCTTCCTGCCTGACAGAAAGTTGTTCCTCTGCCCTGTAATATAGGTCCTGGGACAAAAATAGAAAGAATCCTTTCCATACATCTTGACGTTTTTAAAGATGTGTAAAATTTCTGTTGCAGGTTGGGGGAGAAGGGTGTTAGTTCCATATTTCAGAAGTTTCTGTGATCTGAATGAGTACAATGACATTATGCCAGGAAATGTTTTCTGGCCCTATAATGAGATTTTTGTGATAGATGCTTTTGCAATTGCAATATTTGTCACAAAATGGACTAATCCCGTCGCTCAGATGAGGTAATTTGTGGCTTGGCACCATTTAACAGCACACTGATGGTTATTGTAACAGCAAGCTAAATATTCTTCAGCCTATCTGGGATATTAAGTTCTACCAAGCATCACACCTCCATTTCTGGAGGTTCTTTACAGGCACAGTTTCCAACTAGGAAAATGTCAAGCAAGATGAATTGGAACCTGAATAGCAAGACTTGCATAAGAGGACACAGGCTCCTCAGATGGAAGAAGCAGATATCAGGACAGATGCCTTCAATTAGAAGGCATTAAAGATTTATGTTGTAAATAACTTCAAAACAAACAAACACAAACCACAGGAAAGAATAATTTGATTATGTCTGTCCTGACACATTTGCAAGCGCTGACGCATCCAACGGCAGGAACATTTGCACAGGAACAATCAAAGTACTTGTGTTCTTATGCTGGAGTCTAAAAAACAGAAGAAGAAGTTAATTGCATTTTTCTGCTTTTTCTTTGTGATACCAGTTAAGAACATTGCAAACAACTGAAGCAGAAAGTAAAAAATGAAAAATGAACTGCCTATTTAGGGGAGAGGACTGGGAGATGAGGAAAGGTGGACAGGAACTGACTGGACATCAGATTGGGGATGGCCTTGTTCACTGGGGGAATACTGGTCAGAAATCTGAGTTAATATGGTAACTTGGCTGTTTGATGATTCTCTTCTATCAACTATTGAAATGAGGTATTAAAGAACAACTGAAATGCAGAAAAATATTAACAGTAGGCTACTTTTTGCAATCACTTTGTTCAAGCTGTTCTTTCCAGTGAAGTGTAGAATAGATGAAGCATAGTTCAATTAATGTGTTGGTTGAGGCATTTCAAAGTCTTCTTTCTGTATAATAACAGGATTTCTAAGGAAAATGAGTTTCCCAGGTCCCACAAGTTGTTTTATCTACCAGGCCTTACAGTTAAGCCAGCTCCAGTTAGGGTTATTTTCTTCCTTAGACTCAGATAAAATCTGCTTCAAAGTTTGGCCTTCGCTGGCCTTTGGAGAACTTGCACTACTGAAATCTTACTCACTTCACTGTGTGAGGAACAAGATTTAGCCCTCATCTCAGCCTACCCTCTTCATTTGAATTTTCTTTTAAATGAGATGCTTTCCAAGCCACATCAGTACCTTGATCAGAGGTAAAACATCTCAGTCACTGAATGGTTCCTTGTCTTGCTGCAAGTCATGCATTGTTGGGGAATGGCTCAATTAGTTTTGAGTTTGCGAACTGATTGATTTCCTGCTCCTTTTCTCTCTGCCAGGGAATGGACACTAGTTATGGCAGCACCTATCTCTGTAAGAAAATTCCAGGCACAGAAACAAACCTGAGAAATGAATGGTTTTATGACAAACCCACAAAATTGTATGGTTGCATTTATTTTGATCATTGATTTCTACACAGTCTGAAGTGTTAGAAGAGAGGAGAGGTGTATCCAACTCTCATTTGACCAGTAAGTGCCATATCTAATTGATTCTTTTGTGCCAAGTGGAAATTGAGTTTTCTTGGCTCAGGAAATGTGCCTGTTTCTGGAGTTTGCTACAATTTAACCCACTTCTGTTTATGCTCATCACCGTTATTGCTACATAGCATTGTCATTTGTTTTTGCTGTTGATTTCTAAGCACACTGAATTAATGAACTTTAGTTTATGACCTTAATGCTTGTTTGTATAATTGGTTCTTGCTACATTGAACATTCACTCTTATAGCTGATGTCATTTATCGCTGAAATCCACTCAAACACTTCACTTATGTAGGCTTATCCAGACCATGGAATTGCTCAATACACAATACAAGTAATTCAGTGTTTGGTTTCCTGTTATACATATCAAGGACAATTACCCTAAACTCGGTTTGTCTTAAACAAAAATAGAACTGTGATTATCTTTGGCATCTATAGAAGTCCAAAGGCACTAAAATATAATTTTTTTTTCTTTTTCAACAATATTGGCAAATTCAGGATGCTGCTACAAGAAATGCCTTTTTCCAGCTTTCAGCTTCTTGGTCTCCACGGATGATTTTCTGAAAGGCTCTCAGAGCAGAGCTCACAGCATAAAGCACTCAATGGCTGTGTATTAAACACAGCCCTAATGTGAAAATAAGCGTGGGATAGTTTGTAGTTTAATTGGTTTGTGGCTTCATCTGTCTGGAGAAAGTAGGAAGAGGGTACATAACCTCCCCCTCCACTCTACAGCTCTGTTAAGCCTCCTCTCCCAGTGAGCACACCAGGAGAAGGTGGGAAGCTCCAAGGGCTGGGTAACACCTTGGCTCAGCCCTCCCACTCGCTGGGTCAAAATAGCTGAGCCAGCACCTGTGTGAGGGGAGGCAATAATTCAGTCCTGCTACAGGCCAGCAGTAAATCCCTACCCCTCCCCTCCCACGGGGAGTAGGTGACGGTGATTCAGAGATGCATCTCTGAGTCAGGTGGCCTCCCGGTGCTCTCGTGGGATGTTCACTCCTGGTTTAGGAGCGGTGATGCAGAAGAGTCAGTGCTTGACAAATTGTTGCTGCAGGGGGGTAATTGCATCCAGTCTTGAGGAAAGTGTAAGGATCTGCTTTGCTTTTTGGTTTGTGGAATCATAGAATGGTTTTGGGATGGAAGGGACCATAAAGATCATCTCATTCCAAGCCCCATTCCAAGCCCCTGCTTTGGGCAGGGACACCTTCCACTAGAACAAGTTGCTCTGAGCCCCATCCAACCTGGCCTTGAATATTCCCAGGGATGGGGCAACCACAGCTTCTCTGGGCAGACTGTTCCAGTGCCTCACTACCCTCACACTAAGGAATTTCTTCCATGTATCTAATCTAAACCTACTCTCTGTCAGTTTGAAGTCATTCTCCCTTGTCCTGTCACTGCTCTTGTAAATAATCCCTCTCTATCCTCCTGGTAGGCTCCCTTCAGGTACTGCAAGGCCACAATTAGGTAACACTGAAGCCTTCTCTTTTCCAGGCTGAACCATTGTAATTCTCTCAGCCTTTCATTCCTTCTAAATCAGTGCCTTATCCCCTCAGTGGTAAAGAAAGGTTTAATATCCTGAAGCTGAAAAGCATATCCATTTTTTTCAACCAGTTGTTTTGTAAAGAATGGGCTATGATGCATAGGAATGTGATCATAGTAAAGAGTGTGCCTGCAGAGATGTCTTAAGTGTCTTCTCGTGCCTGTATTTCAGAAGGCAGCGCTACCAAAGATAAAGGAGGAATATGAAATTGCTGAGGATGTAGGAACATTCTGGCAAATGACTTTCCAAAGGAAAGTATATTTTCTCACAAAACTGAAAATGCCCATCACGAAAAATGTCGGTTTAATGCAAATTAATGTGGAAAAGAGAATTGGAAGTTTTCTCTGGTGCATCCCTGAAGGCTCTCCTGAAGGACTGCAGCCTGGCCGTCACTGCCTGTCTGCTGGAGGGAATGGAACATGCAAGATTTTTTCCCCAAGGCAGGAATTTCAGCCATGCTTAGATAAAGCTTGTATCTTTTTCTTTTTTCCTGGAAACTCTTACTGAGAAGAACAGGGAATTATGTTTCTTTATAGTTTAGAGTGAGTTTTTAAAGTCACTTTTTCTCACCCTCTTTTTTTATCCCACTGCTTTCTGTCCAGCTAAGCACCTTGGCCAGAAGGGAACAATCTGACCAACAGTTTTGTTCTGAAGGTGTCATGGGTTATTCTGTTACTGCCAAGTTTCCAAATTCTCTTTCCTAGTATGGGAGTGACTCTTGAGGCAGGAGCAGAAGTGTCAGGGTTGCAGTACTGCAGCAGTGCCACTGTGGGTGAAGAACTTCTTCCTCTGCACGTTGCTTTCTGGTTCGGGTTGTTTCTTGACTCAGCCTTTTTCTGAGATTTTTGAAAAAGACAGTGACATATTTTTGGTTTTGACCACTTCTGCTCCATGACTAGCAAACATGCAGGAATGAGATGACACTTTTAGAATTCACCCAAAACCCCAATAAATTGATTTTCTTTCTCCTTTACTGGCTGTTATTCACTTACTGTTCCTAGACAGTCAGTCCTGCCTCCCTCAAAGGAGACAGTGATACTGTTTCTTGTAAATATATTACTTGTGAACACTTTATTAGCTAAACTGAAAGTGTGATCAAAACCCTTCCTTAGGCAGGAGTGAAAGCAAATAAAGAACTGGAGAGATTCAGGATTTTGCTATGCCTTTACAGTAAGTGACTCAGACCTGCAGAAGGTAACTTTTATTCCGTTTTTTGCACTCATGTCATGACATGCTCATGCCTTGTTCTCTCTGTAAGGTGCCTGTGGTACTTGTGAAAAGGCTGTCATCAGTGCCAGGGAGAGACAAGTGCCGGGTGAAAAGTGACAGTGGAAGTTTTCCTGCTCCACCAGCGTTGTTGCCTTCATTTTTTTTAGGTTCCATCTAGAGAATAAAAGCCATACCTCAGCTATTACAGCCATTCAAACAAACCTGACTATAAATATCTCTGCTGGCTCCAAGTATAGCGTAGTTTTTCACTGTAAGTGTTTGTTCAATCAGTGTCTCCTGACTGTCCCCAAGCACTGATGAGTCAAGTCTCTGCAGAGGAAGGGCTGTTCCCCAGAGAAACACTTTCCCACAGAGCTGGAAATCTTGTGTCTCTTCCCAACACTCTTAAAGACTTTTGGTGAGAATTATGGTCATGCTCCTCTCCTAGTGTCTTAAAAATAATGGCTTGCACCTCTGAAATAATCTGATTGTTGATGGAGTAACCAGAGTGTTGGTTATTGCTGCACCAATGGTGTGGGGAGCCAGTGGTGATCCTGTAGATGGTTGTTGTAGGACAGTTGTTTTGCCAAAACATTGTGCAGTGTATCCTTGCAAACCCCTTACAGGTTATTTGTTGGATATTTCCTCAAATTATTTTTACCCTCTTCTTCCGTTACCTGTGAATGAATCCCCTAGTTCTAATCTTCCAGTTCAGGTTGAGCATCAGACTAAAATATCATGGTAATAAAACTGTTTCATATAAGATCATTCCACTTCATAAAAGGTGTGTTCTGGTGGTCTGGAAATAATGTTATAAAACAGAAAGACCTCAAAAACACTAATGCACCATCGCTAGAATTGTGTTATCTAAAAAATACTTGAAGTGCCTTTCTGCTGTGCACTGTGTCCAGAATCAAAATGAGGAAAGAAAAATTTTTAAGATAAATTGGTTTGTGAAAAATTTATGTGCACTTTACTAGTGCAGGCAGGATGTAATCTGCTTTGTATTGAATCTGCTTGAAAAAAAAAAAACCACAATGATAATGAGATTTTTTAAAGGCACTTTTAAATTCATGCTGGCAAAAGACAAATAGTCATGACTTTTAATTTCTATAAACTTAACAGCTGGGGACAAAATAAAGCGTTATTAACTTAAGGGGTGTAAAGAAGTTGCTTTTGCTTCAAGGACGAAATAAGTTATTCTATTCTCAGTGTTATCCATCTCAGCTGCCAGTCTGTTCTTTCTGCTGGTGCAGCCAGACCAGTGAGTGGTTCTATTTATGCTGCTTTTACTGTTAGCAGTGAGAGGAGAGGGGCCACAGACGTCTCCTGTGATCTGTGTATTCCTCGTCCTTGGTAGTGCCTGTAAAAACATTGGTTATGAAGGAGCTGTGCTTCAGGGGCAAGTTGCTCTGCTCCTAAATGGGATATTCCTTGTATTCAGAATATAAATTGAATTATCAAATAGCGAGGAGCTCCTTAACCTTATTTTATTGTAGGGAAAAATATTATTTGTCTCTTCTATCATGAAAGCCATTAATAATGAAGATGTTTGTCCTTGTCAAACTGAGTTCTTACACTAATTTTAGTTGCATTAAGTACAATTTCCAGTTACCAGATGATAAATAACAGTTATTTTTATCTATCACTGTATGTATTGTATACAACTAAGAAGCAATCTGTTTGGTTTTGTGTTTCTTTTTTTCATTTTTGTTATGAATTTAATGGTAATTCAAAGGCCAACAACAGTTTCTCTGCATTCTTGTGCACCTGCTCATTCTTTTGCCTGTTGAATACAATTCCACTTATATTAGTGATTTTTTTTAATTTTTTTTTTTTTTTTTGCTATGAACATTTTTGATTGCTACCTGCAGACTCCTCCTGTTTTTTCCTGGAGTTCACCACAGAAGAAGTTGCAGAATATATTGTGTTAATATAAACCACAAGTTCATGTTTACATACCAAGGAGTTTCCCTGGAGTCCCGAGTCTTTACTAACTGATTTGTCATAGAGGTGAAGGGCACAACCTCTGTGTGTAGGAAATCAATAGCAGTTGCCATTTCCATTAAGGAGTCTTGGCTGAAGTTGTTCTGTCTTACATATTACACTGCTGTCAGTATGTGCTTTTTTTTGCTCATGGCCTGAAGCTAAAAAAGGGGACAGACCGAAAAAGGAAGGCTTTTCCTTCTCAAATAAGCATATCTTCTCTGTAGAATTGGGAAGGACTGATCTGAAGATGGCTTGAGCGGAGAGGGAATACAGAAAAACTAGTGTGAGTAAATGGTTTAAAAGAGTGTCCTTTTACATGCTCAGCTAAACCAAAACAGTGAAAAAAGTGCAGTCTGACCTTGTGTAGTGCCAAAACCCAGGAAGATGCATCTTTCTGCAGGGAAGGTTTCTCAGTGCATTATAAGGGTAGAAAACTAATACCTCTCAACAGCTGTTGAGTGGCATCTGTTGGCATCCCCAGGCATCTGGAAGAATGACCAGTGTTTGAAAGAACTGTAGGTGGAGTAGCAGCAAAAAAAAAAAAAAATTTAGGAGCAAATGTGTTGCTGTTATTGTTTAGGTACCAAATTATGGCTTCTATAAGGCCTTGCTGGGGTAAAGGCTCTTTATTTGCTGTCCTTTCTCAATACTTCTGATCATCAAGACACATTTTATTACCTTTAAAGTGCAGGAATGCACATGAGTGCACCAGTGTGATGGTGCCATTACAAAATGAACCTACATCACTGTAATTCTAGGGATAAAGTGGACTGAATCCAGTCATAAATGCTCCTGAAGTCAGCATGGAAAATTACAAAACACATTTTTTATGGTTTTGGATTGGCACTAACCATTTCCTCTAGGCAGGAGTGTCATTTAAAAGAGATTAAACTGCAGATGACAAGGATAAACTCCCCTTCTCCTCCCAGGGTGCTACTCAGAGCTTACCTGTTTAATACCAGTGTTAGTGCCCTCTTCTCTCAGTGGAACATTAACTTGATTAGACCCTGAGGTGGGACTAGAGAGATGCTTGTAGGGGGTGCACCATCAGCAGGGCTCCTCAGGGCTGCGCCAGGACACCGAGGCTGCAGGAGCCCAGCTCATTCATTCTTGTCTGCAGCATCCAACACCCACTTAATGGCAGGAAAAGATTTGTCTCCCAAGGCAGTGCTAAGTTTGCAGCAGCCACAGGGGTGTGGAAGTGGGTTTGGGGAAAATTCACCAGTTCTGCTTGTGTTACATGGTACTTCTGCCTGGAAGAGCCACTGTGCTATTGTTCAGTCCTACACACTCTGGTGTGATCCAAATACTCTGCCTTTAAATACTGACCACCAGCAGAAGGATGCCAGTGCAGAATGCTGTACTCACAGATGGGATAATCTGAGGGAAGACACATTTCTATCAGAATTACTAAAGGAACATCTGATAGCAGTGTTTCAGTTAAGGCTTATTAAACACTCTCCATTTTATCCTCAACTTTCAGGGATTTATAATTTTGCTATAAAAATTCACTCAACCTTGAAACTTGGCATCCATCGTTTCATTCCACGAGATATTTTTAAAGATACAAGAGCAGAAAAATTCCTATTCTGGCAATGGTTTAAATGGATATTAACTCTCAATCCTGCTGTACAGCACATTGGAAAGTTGAAAAAAACTGCTAAAAATGACTTCAAAAAGAAAAGCTTTTTCAGCAATATAGCTTGGATTATCCACTGAAATCTTGGTATTTTGAATGCGATCTGGTACATTTTGAGGGTCGTTGTCCAGTTTGAGAGCCAGGTGCTTAGATGGAGATCCCTCTGCACTGTACTTCATGCAGGAGCTGGACCCACATTCTCCTTAGCAGGACCAATGTCCCATGAAGGAAGGGCCTTTACAGATAGAGAGGATGCCCAAGAACAGACTGGCCTGAAAGCTGTGTGAACTGGCTGGGAAGTCCTGTGTTACATGAAAGCCTGGGAGAATTACCGGAAAAAAAACTTTCTGATGGTTAAGACTTGAAACAAATTCTTTAGGGTCATTGTAGGATCTACACCATCAGACCTGATGCTGGACAGATAGAGCTAGGTATGTGTCAGTAACCTCTCAGGTACAGTCAATTCTGCCCTAGGGCAGAGGGAGAGATTCACTCTCTCATGTGCCCTCCAGCCCATTTTTCATTCATTTCTCATAATCAAATTTGCTATATCCTTTGTCATTAGCGCTGCCTAGTCCTCTCCCCATCCACCATGCCAGCGCTTTGCAGGTGTCTTAAGCGGGCCCTTATTTCTTAGTGCAGAGAAAATTGGTTTGGTCTCAGTAGAGGTCTCCATTTTCCTGTCCTTTATCCCTAACACGTCTGGGCCTGTTGTGCCTTCTTGATTTCACTGGCATTTAAGCTGCTTGACATCTTTAGCCCTCAAGGATGCTCTGAGCTGGAAAGGCTCCTTGCTGAAACTGCTGTTCTGGAGTTGTAGGTGATGCACGATTGGTTGGCTGCTTTGTGCACTAAAGAAATCAAGCAGCGTGTAGCTTCTCCCATTAAAAATTAACACTCTGCAGTAGGCAGCAAAGACCTTCAGTGTTTTGTTGTCAAGGAGCAAATAATGGAAAAACACCACCTTTTTTTGTTGAAGAGTGAAGGGTGCTTCAAATTAAGAGCTGTCTCTTGTAGCTATCACCTCCTTGAAACTGATGACTGGACAAGGAAATCTGGGATTGCAGGACCATATGTGTGGTTTGCTTGGATGTTGCTCCACAGTTCATATCCACACTGCTTTTACCTGGTGTGGAAAGTGTCAGCAATATGTTAAGAGATGGATAAGTACCCATGTGATTGGAGAGTGCTCTGGATATCCTTTCATATACTTCGTGTAAATGTAAAGCTTCACACGGCTGCAGATGGCTAATTTGAAAAGGGGCCCATGGGAAATCTGGCAGAGAGTACATTTGTTAATGCAAATAACAATAATTCATGTGGGAAGGAGTGAAAGGATCATTTATATGGAGCACTGGTTCCAAAACTTCTCAGACATCTGTGAATATCCCGGGTTAAGAGGCTAAGCTCTTGGTGGGGGATTTGGTATGTGTTTGGGGTTGTGTGAAGGTGAACTGTGGGATGTCAGTGTTCACATCTATTTTACACACTCAGCCTGCAAAGGGGGATTTGCCTGCTGTGTGGGGTTCTGTTGCCCTGGTGTAGCTGTCTCGAGCTGTTCTTCACTCTGCAAAACAGCAATGACTCGAAGCCTGAGAAATGTCTGTAGAGTGGGATGAGGTGACTGGAGCAGACCAGTGGAAAGCAGGCACGTTTCCTCTGTCTGCCTGAAGCAGCACAATGTTTTTGGCAGGATCCACAGTGAAAGAAATGAGAGGGGGCATTCTGTCCAGCCAACTGTCGCTGCTCACTGTCCACCACCCCTCCACCTCCCTGCTACGTTGTCCCTCTTTGCTGTGGCACCATCTAAATGCTAAACAGCAGGGCTGTTGAATGTCTGTAAATATGCAGCACTCTTTTGTTCCACTCCATGCTGTTAACAGATGAGAAAGAAAAGTAGTTACTAAGTAATCAAAGATTTAGGGGAACTGTGAAGCACTGTGATGCAAAGAAGAAGGGGGAAAAATGATTTTACAAGAATGAAAGGTTTGTCTTGAGAAGGTCTCTAGAGTAATAGAAAATGAAGCCTACCTATTGAACAGGGTTGCAGCAGAGGGGTCCTTCAGCTCATCTGACACGTCACAGGGTATAAAAGCTGGTGCTCATAGTCTCTGTCTGATTACGAGTAACTGCAGTAAGCGAGTGGTTTAATAAAGACCAGTTAGAATAAATGCTATTAATGAGAAACACATATTAACATTGATATGATGATTGTTGGGTATTGCTGTGTAGCTGGTAGTTTCAATTTTAATTTCCAGTAGAAATTATCTATTGTCAACCACCCAGCTCTCCAGTACAGTGCAAAAGAAGGTGGCCAAGACACCTTCAGGCTCCCCTGGTTGCTTTACCCATGTTGCACCGTGCTCCTCTGGAAAGCGTGTCCACAGCCTCCAATCCACATTCGTTATGGAAAGAAAAGAGCAATGTCACTTTGAGGCAGATCCACAGGGTTTAGACCAACTTTCCATTTCCTCAGTTAATTACCAACATAATCTCTAGATAATCTCTTCTCAAGTCTATGAAGATTGGCTGCCTTTGAATTCAGAGGACACTTGGTCTTTTTGGATCGTAGCCATAGATTAAACTTCTTCAAAGTGGAGATAGCTGTACTTTCCTGCTGTTGATTGAAACACGCTGCTGAACACTTGTGAAGTTGGATAACCCCTCCAGAAACACAAACAATTTCTGGCCTCCCCGTGTCCTCCCAGCTCAGAGGTGCCAAATCCCATTATAACTCATTTCTGAGCAGACAGTCAATCGTAGCCTCGTTGTTCGGAGTGTAAGAGGATTTTCCAGTGTGGCTGGGAATGCTTTATCAATAAGAAATCCCACACTGTGAAAGAGCTGTTTTTCACCAAATTTGCACAGTCATGTCCACAATTGTGGTGTTATTGCAGCAACCTAAAGAGGGGAATTTTTTAACTGTTATTTTCTTAACTATCCTCGTCATGACCGAGATCTTACCTCTCCCATCTGCAGATTTACCACTGTCATTTGTACACCTCTGTTATGCAGAGCACCTTCCTACAGACCCTCTCATGAGGTTTGTCTGATGTCACCTCTGTGAGCTGTGCAGAGGATCAGAAAACTTTCAGAGAAAAATTAAGCGATGAGGGGGAAAACTTATTTAAATGAACAAATTTCCCTTACCCTGCAAGCTCTCCTTCTGTATCACCCACATCATCTCTACAATTTTGTGCAGGTGTAGACTATCTAAGGAGCCATTTGCCCACTGTGTGTGTGGGGCAGGCAGTGCAGGCTCCCCTGCATTTCTTGTGAACCACATAAACTTTCAGGTTTGTGTCAGGCTGTCCCTTGGTAGCCTCTAAGACCATTTCTGGCCCTGTCCTTCTGGCTCTGCACTCCTGATCTCAAGAGGCTCACTAAAAATTGCTGAGGGCTGACAGCGTGGATCCATTTTGTGTTTGCTCCTGGAGACCAAAATTACTATTTTTTTTTAAACATTTAGCAATTTCTGAGACAGCGAGAAAATCAAATGCTTGGTATATGTTATCCTGCAGGGCACAAATTTAAATTAAATTGTGCTCTTTAATGGGCCTTACACTTCTGTACCATCTCATATCCAAAAAAATGCAGATACCTGCATAGTCATGTCAGGGGGGTTTGTCTCTGGTTTAAGATCACGTTTCCAGCAGCAAGTCTGTCATTTAGTTTGCTGATGTTTATTTACAAACTAAACTCTGCCCATATCTGAATGTAACACAGTAAATGTCTGTGTGGTTTCAACACAAGATATGACCCACTCAAATATCCATACAGTAATTTCCCATGAGTTCGGAGGAAATCATTCCATCTCCCAGTGGACATCCAGCACCATTTTCTATTGTACTTGAATTTTCTTTGCTTGTGATATTGCATTTCTCCCCCTCCCCAGACACACACAGTCATTCCAGTTTCTGGTAATAAGTTTCTGATCAGGTTTTCTTTGTACTCTTCAGCATTTTGAAAGCTCACCATTGGAGTAAATTTCCCTTTCATCTTCATGTAGCCTTCTCTCCATTTATTCCAAAAACATCTGAAAATGCTAAGGAAGAAATTTGCAGTGCAAACACAATTTGCTTGTTTAGTTTTAAATTATAAATCCCCCTTTTTTCCAAATTCTTCCTACAGTGAAAAAAAAAAAAAAAACCAACAAAAAAACACCAACACCCCAACAGTTATTTTTATCTTGTGACATTAAAATATGGAATTTCTGCTTATGAAGATTAAGACAACTCTCTCGTTCACCAACTGTATATTTTTTTTTACAAATGTCAGGCTTAGCACTGGATGAATGAATGCATGCAAATATAACTGCATACTTAAATATGTGCCATAAGGGCATCTGAAAAGACAGAATTGGGGTTGACACTCTCTGGATGGAGGGAATGGTGCAAGATTTGCTTCTGCCCCACTTAGGCCTGATATTGTGAATGCTATCTGCAAAATAGAACAGCTGAAGAGTTTGCTAATCAAACCCTGCTCTCTTCCCAAATACTCAAGAAGTTACTGTGGCTAAAATGTTTATAGCTCTGTGAGATGTAGAGAAGCAGGAGAGAAATAGCTTTCAGGGAATGACAGTGATTTTGGTTTAAGATAGGAAACTCAGACTTGGCTTTCTACCACAAAATAAATAGAAAATGGACTTAAATGCAATCTTTGAAGCCACTGGCTAAACAGCCAGTAACATGTTTGTTATTGTTTGGTGCCACTTGCAGGTATTCACCCCCACTGTGCCAAGGCACGCGGGGAGGGGGGGCAGTCACGGAGGAGATGTGGTGGTTGCACTGGGCAGCAATTTATCACCATTGCCCCCTGGCTCTTATTTATCCCTCTGCTCCCTGTCACTGTGTTCAGCCAGGGGAAGAGAGGATAGGGAATCACAGAATCCTAGAATGGTTTGTGTTCAAATACACCTTAAAGATGATCTCTTTCCCTCCCCCTGCCATAGGCAGGGACACCTTCCACTAGACCAGGTTGCTCAAAGTTCCCTCCAACCTGGCCTTGAATATTTCCAGAGATGGGGAGTCTTCCCCTCAGCAGCAGCAGCCCAGTACAGAGCAGCTCAAAAAACATAAACATAAACTCCCTTGACCACATCCCCTCTTCCCTCACCACTGCCACAGAGCTTCTGTTTTCTGCAGGCTGGGAGAGTCCCCATGAAACTGTTACAGTAACACAGAATTATATTTGCCCTCTTCTCCCACCGTGCTCTTTATTTTGCCAAGGCTGTGAACAGCATCCCAAAATCCTGTGAGCTGGACCTATTGTACTAAGGACTATTCTTTCTGTGTCCAGAAAGAGCAAAGGCTGTAGTGAGGAAAGGGCTTTCAGCTCAGCAGTCGAGCTCTGCTGGCACCGGCGCAGCCACGGCAAATGCCACCAGATAAAACCCTAATCCAGAGTTAGGTGTAAAGCCAGAGGTTTCAGGCAGGGATGTCAGCTGCCTTTTGTTTTCTGAAATGAGGACTTGGAGCAATTTCGAGGTTGCAATCTCACAAGAGTGTCATGAGTGGATTTAGTGAGATTTTGGAAAGCAGTGAGTATGTATGAAGATATAAAAAAATTTCATTATTTCTTTTCCTGAGCTTGTTGACTGTAAACCTCCCTGCTCCTCTCTGCTTTGCTACAGAAATCTCAGCTTAAAATAGAATGTATGTTTTACATCTACATATGTGTGAGTGTACACTGAACACAAAAAGAAAGCCATTAATTACCTCCATTTGATGGTAAATAATTTCTTAAGGTAGAAAAGACCCTCTTAAATTTCCAGACCAAACATGATCAGATGTGGTTAAATTATAGGGTGAGCCAGATGCCAGGTGATGTAAATTGGTACAGTCTCAATGAAACCAAAAGAGCATGTTTTATAAGCAAGTTTCAGAAATAAACTGTTTATCCCTCTTACTGTTAGAATATTTATTGTAGCAGGATATTTTCAGGCAGTAAAAATAAGCAGCTCCCAAACTTGCTAAAAATATAGAAAAGACTTGGGCACTGCTAAAAGGTGTTATTTTTTTTACTGAATGTGGTTTATTACTTGCATAATTGGCATAAAATAGAAAGCAGTTCACAATAATGGTATTGTTCATACTTCTGTAATTAAGATTGTATCAGTATTTCAAGGGCATAATATCCAGTTAGAAAAATGCATGTAATTACAGCATTAATTCCTCATGAAGTCGATCTTTAGCCAGTTTTTATGGGGAAAACAGTGCTTTAGTAGGTGACCAGGTAGAGGAATCCAAGGAAAATTATTCTGGGTTCCAGTGTGGCATCAGGTGTTTTGCATTCCTCACATAATTAGAGCCTAATGTGGAAGCGATGCCTTAACGGACTTAACCAGCAGAAATGCAAATATTAGGCCGACTTAGTATGTTCCACTTTTGCAATTTATTAATTGCTGTAAATATGCAAAGGTATGCAATTAAAAGAGCAAATGAGTATTTCTAATTAGGATGGAATGGCAGCACATTTCATCAAAGTAGGACACAGTGTGCTACTTGGCTGTGTATACGTTTTTGCCAATTAGTCAACAAGGAATTCTCGTATGAACAATTGAGCCTTATGTAATTGGAAAACGAGCACTAAAGCACCAAAGTCCAAAACCAACATTTATATTACCCTGGAACACAACAGGGTACCTCTGGCCTCCTTTGCATCTGGGGAAAGGGATAATTCATTGACAAAACCCAAGCATGCGTGTGGGAACGCGGCTTCCTCCAGGCTGTGTGCGCCTCACGGTGCTGATGGGGCTGCCCAGGGGACGTGGGGATTGCCCTGCTCACAGCCACGGGGGGCAGGGCACGTGGCAAGGGACAGGCCAGGGCAGGGCTGCTCTCTGACCCTTCACATTTGTGCACTCAGATGTGTCTGTCAGCGCTCCCAGCACGTGCCCACAGTGCCCGTCAGTGTGACATTGTGGATTGGATCCCGCCCTTCCTGGCACTCCCAGCAGTGTGTTACAGCCAGTTTATCCTCAGTGGCAGAACACCACACAAACATTAACCACCACTTTCCTAGAAAGCGTTTAGAAACAGGCCTAAGCTGGAAATACAATGGAAATGCAACTCTTGGCTGTCGTGGTTTTGCTTTGGCTTAATTTGCTTTCCACCCCCCACACAATTACTACTAGTTGAGAGAAGGTTTTTGCAGACAAAAGAGAGACAGGATTTGGGGAAAATAGTATAAACATTTATTACTAGTAAAACAAGAACTACTAATAAATTAAAAACTAAAGAATTATATCTACAACAATTTTTATTCAAGTTAAAGTGTTATATATTTACAGAAATACTTCCCCCCCCCCCCCCCCCCTTTATACCAGTCCAAGGACGAGAAGTGATTTTAATCTTCATTTTTGGAGTTCCAGTTCTTTCTCTCTCTTCAGTAACAAATCTTTAGTAGCAGTAGCATTCTTGTTGCAGCTGGAACATTTTCTTTTTCTCTCTCCTTTTGTGTCAGCCTCCAAGGCTGGGCCTACCCCCCTCCTGGGCTAAGACTGAAGGCTGGGGGTTACCCAGGTCCTGAAGGGTCTTCCTTCCATAGGCTTGCAAGGGGACACTTGCTTACTATGGATCTTCACCACGGGGTCACAGGGGATAATGGTTTAAGAGTTCACCCCTGTTTCCCTATGGAGGTCCCTCCCCATGGGAGAAACAGTCCTTGATAGACTTCTCGGCATGGGTCTAGCACGGATCCACACACACATGGATCCCAACATCTCACATGGGCCGTCTCGCTCCAGCATGAGATTCTTTCTCTTCCTTAAAGTTATAAATCTTCAACAGCAGTATGGATCCACACACACACGGATCCTAAGCTTATTCGAGTCATCTCTGCTCCAGCATAAGCATCATCTCTTTCAAGGGTCACAAAGTCTTCAGCAGGACTCTGCCTCACCTCAGTCCTTTTCATGAAGTCTCAGTTCTCTTTGGTACATCCACAGGCTCCTCCGTCAGCCGCAGTGGGGGGGGTCTCCTTACTCCAACAAATTTTTACAAGTAGCAGGGATTACTTTTCAGTCTTTTCCCTGCTGAGGAGAGAGAGCGAAAAGGGAAAAAAAAACAGCTCTCCCCCCTTCGAATTTCTTCTCTCTCCTCCGGCTGCCAGCTTTGACCTTGGAAACTCTGTTATCTTTCGGCTGGAATTCTTCCACAGCAGTTTCTGTCCAAACAGTTCGTCTTTTAAACTTTTTTTTTTTCTTCACTCTCTTACTAGAGAGAAAGAGAGGACTTCAGTGCTACATCTGCCCCCACCCCGGCCCAAGCCGGGGAAGGAGAGGGCCTTGGCCCTCTTTGGGCCTGCCGCTTCTTTCTCCTACATGGCTGCTGCCCCTAATTTCAACTGCGCCACAAGTCTTCTCTTCCGTTTTCTTAAAGACGTAATTAGCAAAGGCGTCACTGAACTTTTGATTGGCCTTTTTGTCCGGAAATTACCTGGACAAAACCATCCTCAGCCCCAGGGATGGGCTGGTGGACAAAACCACGACACTTGGCTGAAATAATTTTGACGTGATCTCCCCTGTAGAGCTGTAACTTTGTGGATGCACCTGTGGGAGAGGGGCAATTCCGCAGGTGGCCATGTATGGGATGTGCCAGCGCTGCACAGCCACTTGGACCATGGCAAGTGACCTGCTGGCAGGCTGGGGTAGCTGAGTGTCGTGCTTTGAGGGGGGCAGCCCTCAAAGAGAGATACCAAATTCCTGTGCTGAACCTCACACCGTGGAGAAGCAAACCAATTTTCTGTGCAGTCAGGAATATCCCAGTGAATACTCCACATTTTGGGTGAGGGGGCACTCTGAGCAGGTGGAGTTCCTCTTAGTTGATGCTATTAAATGCACAGTCCCATGGGAAGATTTGTGTTTGCTGATTTAGCAGATTTGGAAATTTTAAGACTAGATCTCTTCAGGGTTCTTTCTCTCCTTTGGGGTGAGGGGAATGGGATTAGAAGGGGATTAACTTCTGTTCTTCACTGACATCTCTGGGAGAGGCTGTATGGAAAAGGAGGCTGCTGGTACAAATTGGAGCCACAAATACATCAGTCATGATGTCATTTCATACTGAAGTGGGATTGGCAGGAAGAAGAGTTTAGTCTGCTTGTCGTGAGAAGCTAAAAATCTGAAACTGCTTTGGAAAGACCTTGTAGAGGCAACAAAGCATGAAAAGGATGAGGAGAGGAGTGATGGAGTGCACAGTAAAGAGCCTGACCCAAGTGCTCATGGGAGCTGCTCTGAGCAAGAATGCGCCTCTAGTCCTTGTAGAGCACTGATGGGTTTGGGGCTGCTCTTCCCTTGGTTTTGGATAAAGTTTTCCTGTGTTTGTGAGAATTTACAATTTGTGTTGTGAAATCAGTGAGTTTAGGGTTTTCACTTGGGGAAAGAAAAAGCCATTTCTTCTTTGTATAATAATTTACACGCATTTAGATGTAGGCTGTACTTAAAGAACCAACTGACAGTCTCTGTGACAGATGAAATAGAACATTCTGGGGTTGCAAAGTAAGATAATATAATTCATACTGTAGTGGGCAGCCTCCTGCCCTGAGCCCTGACCCCTCAACAGATATTCTTCCCATAACCTCCTGAAATATTCCCAGAGCCTCTTTCATGGTGAAAGGTAACTTGCTTAGTGCTTCTTGTATGCTCAGAAGGCACTGGCCTGTAGCTATAAATAATTACTGACTACTCTCACTGCCTAGCACAAAGTTCGGGTTTGAACTGTCATTCAGATACCTCTGTGCCTGTTGGTGGTTGATGTGTGTGGTAAAAGTTGTACTTTCTACATTCAGCCCATTTGCTCCGAGTTAAAGTCATTCTGTCATCTGGTTGAGATGCTCAGACAGGGAATTAAGGTGGGGGCTTTTTTTAGTGATTTAATTTCTTCCTGTCTTTCTTCTTTTCCTGAGGATGGTTGCTCAAACTTTGGGTTTTTTCCCAGAAGAAAGAAGGGAGTTAGTCACCTAACTCCAGGTGATCAGTGGGTGAGTGTTGGACTCCCTTGTGCTCTGCTGTGAAACACAACCGAAGGACTGAGACCTGACCTAAAACTGCCTTTCACAGTTCTCCTCATGAGTCAGGGGTGTCTGTTGGACCTGGGTGAGTCAGGAGTGGGGATGAGCAGATGAAGGTGGGGAGCATCTACAGGTGTCTCTGTCTTGAAAGCCTCCAAGCTCTGGCAGCCACCCCAAAACAGGACATTGCCCTTCATGCCATTTTTGCAGGCAGTCAAGCCTGTGATGGCCCAGCCATGAGTGATCCTCTCTGCTTAGCTTAGTCCCTCCAGCTTGGCCTCCATCGAGGCCGCTCACTGATGGCACTTGTGTGAAAGCTTTCACACAGCCCAGGGGGCTCCACCTCTGTTTCCTTTTCAAAGAACAATGACCTATAGTAATGACAACAAATGCCCTCTTACATCATGGTTGGATCTGATGTTCTGGTCTGTGTGCTCAGGGCAGTGAAACATCTTCTCCAGCTTGCAACAAACCTCAGGGAGTTTTGCATCAGGTTATTTGATGCTGTTATTTTGACAGACTTCCCACCCAAAGTGCTCTGCATCACTCAAGCTTGCCAGATACTGAGCTTCATATTTGGAGTGAGGGTAACTTTCCTGATGAATGGAAGGTGTTTAGTACTTTCATTTGACCTTAGCTTTAACTTGCTCATATTTGTCACTGGAGAGAAGGGTGATTAGGAAGATCTATGGCCCTCTGTACTGATTGCAGACAGTGGATGTGCAGTGCTGTCAGAGTGGGCAATTGCTGATAGAACTGTTTCGAGTTCTATCAGTTTGGATCTCAGGCTCACATCTCTGTCAGCTCTATTTGAATATCTCCTAGCACGATTTCAATATTTACTTCATGCAGAATAGAGAACATCTGGGATTTATGTGGTTGCTCACAAGAGTAAAGAAGAAAAAAAAAAAAAAAAAAAAAGAAAAAAAAAAAAGTGTTTCTGGGGCTTTGCCTACAAAAGATTCAACTTTCTGAGCAAAGCTAAACGGTGTTTGGCAGTGCTGTAGCAGAAAATTAGAGTGAAAATGGTATAAAGACTCCTGTTAGTACCAAAAGAACTTGCATTTTGCAGAATTTGGCATAGCAATATCCTGCATTCCCAGAACTCTCCCTATGTATTTGAAAATAATGAAGTGAGAACAAATTGGGTTTGTGGAGTATGTTATATGTGCCAGCAGGCTTGTTTGTGTGTGTCTGAGATAAATGTGCATGTGCCTGTGTGTACATGGGGTAATTGTTATCTGCTGAGTGGTGTGTGGATCCCCTCCCTCCCCCCATATACTGTGAATAACAAACACTGGGTACTGCCATTTATATGTCTAGACTTGGTTTCCATGTAAAGAGGCTAATGCTAGCTAAGACTGAAATGGTCTTCCCTTTCTGCTACTTTGGAGGCATTTGGGAATATTTTTATATCCTTTTTGCCTTTAATTGCCATTGTCCCTGCTTCATCCTCTCCCTTGTTGCCACTTAGTCCTTGCTGAACTGAGGAAATGGCTTTTGCACAATGTACTGTAACTATTGAGATCTTTGATTATAAAAGGTACCTGCTGTTTCTGCTGCCTCCTGTAACTGTAATTTGCACAGGGAAGGAGTGGTGAAGGCTGCACTGAGGAGCTGGCTGGAGCCTTAGGAAATCCACCAGCATGAAAACGCTGCTCTCCTTTGCACTGGGGGAGGCTCTGTGTGTTCTGGCCCCTTAAAGGGGGCTATTTTTGCCAACAAAATAGGGCTTCCCTACAGTGTCAGGGCTTTTGTTATCCCAGAGGAGGTCAGCTGGATTTCAGGACAGCACAGCGTCCTCCCAGGTGTTTGATGCTGTGGTAAATACACAGTCTATTGACAGCCTGCATCGGAGCTGGCACTCGGCACAGCTACAGCCTAACATGCTGCAGGAATTCCTCAACACTTCCACTCTTGCCCTTCTGTTTTTAATTCCATGAATCCAGAGTTCTTACCTGGCTCAGACAAAGTTATTAGCATTGGGCTATGCCTGAGCCTCTTAATCTGTGTGAGGTAAAGTTGCTCAAAGCAAGAGTCTTTGCAAGAAGTCTCAGCACCATTCTGCTAACTCAGACCTGCTGATATTATGCATTTCCAAATTCTAATACCTACCCAAGCTCCTGTGGGCATCATGAGTCAGACTTCGAGGTACCACGTCAGAAGTTTTCTCTGCTTGTTTTCCTTTGAAATCCTGTAAATTTTTACAAGTAATTTTTGGCTTGTTCACTCAGTGTCTTTTACAACTACGTAGCAATCTTTACATCCAGAGCTCCTGTGTGTCTTACTGACATTTCTCCAGGTCAGGGCACTGCAGGTAGGCAGTAAGTCAAACTAACCCTTTAAATGTTGACAATATGCTATGTGCTCTGTGTATTTATTGCCAAACCATAAAGCAAGTCCTGGACTTCATGAAATATTTGGATTTACTTTGCACGTCTGCAAAGTCAGTCGTGTATGAAAGCGCTGGAAGTACCGCACGTGCACGGGGCATCTGTGTTGTACATCCACGTTAGGAGTGATGCTTCCCAGGGGCATCTGTGAGGATGCAAGACATGCACAGGCTACTGATTGCAGAGCAGGGTACTTGCTCTTCCAGGAAAGCTTGCTTGGAGCATATTTCACGTGGCTCCATGGCATGGGGGATCCCCCATGTTATCCCCTTCTTTCACAGTGGTCTTGCCTGAAGGAAAACCAGCCACATTTCAAAGTGGACTGGTCACCAGGAGGTGAGAAAAAGTATGTAACTTATTTAGGGAAAAGTCTACAATCATGAAGAAAAATTCCTTCTTCTCTGGAGTTTTCTGTAAATGCATCATTATAATTGGGAGTTATTTAACGTTTCTGTAATTGCTGTGTCTCAATAGTGCAGCAGAGTAATTCTGCATTGTAGGTGCAGATAATGCAGACTGATGGTGTCATTAATCTCGAGGAACATCAAAAGTCTATACTGTATCTAAGCACTGCCATACACCACTTAAGTATTGTCCCTTCCTCTTAGTCCTCTCTTCTACTTTCCTAGTAACTCTGACACTTCCTTTTGGTTGTTTTTGTTTGTTTGTTTGTTTGTTTGTTCTGTTTTGTTTTTTGTTCATTTCTCCATAAGCAAAGTGGGAAGAGGTACCTCCCAACATGAATCATGGTTTGTACAGACTTCCATACTTGGATTTTAAGATCAATTTTACCTTAGGGTAGTTACAGGTTGTCACTGTGACTCACCTAGGTATATTATTTCCATATCATTTTTGTGCAGATGTGGTGGTATTTATTCATACACAAATAAAACCAATAAAGCACATAGCCAGTGCATATTTTATTACTAATGTACCATTTACAGCCCTTTATTGTTAACATAAAGTAATGATATACATATAAAAAGCAAATGTTTCAGCATAAATCACTCTAAAGGTTCAGCCAGCATGACCACCTCACATAAATGTTTCCATTTCTCAATCAATATGTCAACATGTCTTGATGCTTCAGATGTAAATTATCATCTAAGGTGCCTTTAACTCCTCAAAATGTCATCCACTGAACTCAGCTCATTCAAGTTCACCCTTTAACTTCTTCCCTGAGATGCTCACTGTCCATCAAATAAGTGGTGGTGGTCAGAGGTTAATGAATCTTAATTGGACTTCATTATGGGGCAGTAGCACCTCAAGTGCCTAATTGTGTTGTGGTGCTGAGCAGCAATGTCCTCAGGTGGGGATGTGATGGAAGGGGTGGATTATCAGGCACTGCAGCACTTGATGACGTGTTGTGGTTCCCTGCATTGTCCCCAGTGAGGTGTGAAGCTTGGTGCATGCTAAAAGAGCCACATGTCAGTTCTGAGACATATTTAGGAAACATTTGTAAGTGTGAAGACTTCTGGCTGATTAAATTACGCTGCAAGGCAAGTCCAGTGCTAAATAACTTCTATCATCACTATGATCTGGTGTTCTTTATTGCCTGAAAAGCCAGAAGAGAAATTGTATTCCCTCTCTGCAAGTAGAGCAAAGCAAACTGAAAAAAAACCCCTTCACTCCTGAGTTTTATGGTGTTAATTTGCCACATATTAATTTTCACGTATCATTTGAGAGCAAACAAAGAATTAAAGTCATTCATTCGGTAATAAAATTGTTTTATTCAGAGTTATAATTAGGCTATATTATTTTCCGTTTCCCTTTGGAGGATTGGAGGCCACGAGCAGAAAAAGATTGTACTGCTGTCAAAAAGTCTGCTTATGCACTGGCTTTTATCAGAAATGCTTGTAAGATCCTCGTGAAGTTACCAGGGCATTGCAGGACCAAAATACAGGGGGAATCATAAAGTATTTCTGTTATATTGTAACTACTGGTGTTTATATTTATTTTTCCCAAAATTTCAGGTTTTGCCTCAGGTGCATTATGCCATTTTTTAGATGTTGTCACTTACATAATCACTTTGTCCTTTTATTTAAATCAGGAGCTGGATATGGTGTCTGGCTGATAGAAATCGTGTTCTATGAATAAAAGTTGTAGTAAAGAGCTTCCAAGCAGCTCTTCACAGAGCTGTGTAAGTAATTGATAAGTCTGTTTGCCACCTTGGGTTTGGGGTCTTGTTGGGCTTTTGGGATTTTGGGGGTGTTTTGGGGGGTTTTTGTTCTGTTGTGTTTTGGGGATATTTTTTTTTTAAATTTTAGTCCTTCTGGAGCAAAATATTTTTTTCTTAGTAACAAAAAAATTAAGTATCGATTTAGGTTACCTATTCGAACAAGATGATGGTTTGTATTTCTAAGGACTTTAAGTTTATTTATTTATTTAAATATTCTGGCTGGTTTTATAATGACTAAAGCAGCTTTTTGTATGAAACAAACAAACAAAACATAAAAATATTAAAAATCAAAATAGTAAAGGAGCACTTCAACTTTTGAAAAATAAACACATCTTTGGCCCAAAAGCCTTTATGGGCATCACCCCAGAAAGGCAATTTTTGTGTATGTTCTATTCTACTTTTTAATTCTCCATTTCTTGGGCCATTCATTTTTCATTATTTTTTTCTTTTCACCTTCAGAGTTTTTTTTTTCTTTGAGGAAAAAACCCAACCCTCTTCTCTCCCCACATTATCTTCTTGGCCTAAATCTTGCTTAACAGTATGTGCTGTCATTTGCAAAACCAATAAAAATTCAACCTAAATGATGACAAACAGTAGGACCACTCTAAACATCACTGCAGAGATAACTGTACTTTAGCTGAAGAAATGTGCTCTTTCTTCCTGGCATTGCAAATGGCAGCTAATTTAAAATTGTTTCATAAATAAATGATTTTCAGCCAGCAGAAGAGCACCTTCATTTCTGAGCTGAAACTGGTAATTTTCTTGTGGCCCTGCAGTTGTTAGGGAAGGAAGCAGAGTTATATGCTGCTGTCTGCACCGTCAGGTATCTTGCTTTGAATCCAATAACTGAGCTCAACAGCCTCAGAAGGGTATTAAACATCAATATCCTCTCCTCAGCAAGAACTAATCAGTTCCATCTCTGTAGCTTTTTGGGATGAAAAGAGGCTGTTTGGTTGCTGCAGGATTTATAATATTTATAGCGGCGTTTTAGATTCTGTTTCCACCTGCCTTTGTTTCCACCTCTCTCATTTGCTTTATTTACATGGGGTATGTGTAAGCTGATTGTAACTCTGTAAATTGGATCGAGGACCCGGCCTGTAGGATGCACTTGACATAGGAAAGGCTCCAGTGGCTTCACTCAAGAACAGAGTCATGCATCTGTCTTTATTCCTTTATTTTCAGCTTGCAAGGACAGACCCTGGCACTGGGGAAACTCTTTGGCACAGCAATGGCCAAGGAGTCTTCACCTCTCTGGAAGTGCTCAGACCTTGGGGCACCTGCAAGAGACCTGGAGAGGGATTATTTACAGGGGCACAGAACAACAGGACACAGGAACAGCTTCAAACAGTCAGAGGGCAGGGTTAGGTTAGATATTAGAAAGAAGTTCTTCCCTGTGAGGGTGGGCAGGCCCTGGCACAGGTTGCCCAGGGAAGCTGTGGCTGCCCCATCCCTGGGAATGTCCAAGGCCAGGTTGGACGGGGCTTGGAGCAACCTGGGATAGTGGAAGGTGTCCTTGCCACGACCAAAGAGTTGGAATGAAATGATCTTTAAGGTCCCTTGCAACCCAAAGCATTCTGTGATTGATAACACAGTGGGATCCCAGTCCTGATAAGGCTGCCACAGCACTGTTTTAATAACTTGTCTCTTTTCCATTGCATCATCTGAAAACTTCATTCAGATAAATGATTACATGAAGAAGACAGAAACAAAACCAAAACCCCCTGGCACATGTGGTGAATGAAAGCAAATCTCAGCCCCTATTAATTTTTAGGCGTTAAAAGACACTTTCCTATAAAAATAACACGCTACTATTGTCCCTAAAATGTGAAATATAATACAAATAGCCAGTGGCAGCGAGGGATATATTTGCTGTGTGTTCAAGCAGGGTTCATCTGGTGGAGTTCTATCACATTCTGATGGATTTATGACACTTCAATCAGAAGTACAACATTTGTGTGCATGTGCTCTGTGCCCGCAGGGACAACACAGATTTCAAGCAATGCAATGAGCATTCCAGCAACAATCACAATTCAGGACAACTGTGTCTTCACACTGGATATCACTGGCAACATCTAATTATAAAGAAGAAAATGTCAATGCTTCCTCTTTATTACTAACATTGTGGCTGCATTAAATCTAACTTTATTTGACAGGGTCTACTCAAAATTATTTCCTACAGAAATGTGCTATCAGACAGCAAGAGTAAATCTTTGTCAAAACAGCAAGTAGTAGCTGCTGTTAAGCAATTTTGCAAATATGGTACCTTCAGGCTCGTATACTATATTTCATTCTGCATTTCCTGATATGACAATTAGCCTTCAGAGCCAAGATAGAAAAGATTATGGATGCAAATATGGCTATTTCTTTTCTTTTGGTCAATTGTATCTGATCCCAGCCAGATACTACTTACTGCTTCTCAGCCTGATGGGTTTAAATATGTTTCACTCTTTTCTTAAGGAAAAAAATGCAAATTGACAGCAGAGTACTTAACTGCTGAGATTCATATGCTCACTTTATGTATATATAAAATGTAATTCAAGTGGCTGCAAACATTGACTAATCCAAGAATTCAGGCTTATTTGAGTTTTCTGTAGAGAAGCTTAGATTAGATCAAGTTGATGAGTTCTTTTGAGTTGCATATTACAGTGTCATAAAAGACTAACTGAATTCGTACCAAATGAGAGCTGGGCTCCTGCTCTCAGCACTGCCAAAGAATAGAATCAGGATTTGCATCTTCCCCTCACAGACAGCAAACCTCCTCTTTGATTATTAAAGGAGTTTTGGCAAATTGTCTCACTCGGCAGCAAAATAACATGAAAAAGTCTTATTATAGAGTCAGTCCTTGTACATGGATTTTATTATTGTAATTTTCTAAATGTGAGCTATTTTTCGGCTTTGCAGCCTGGAGGTGGCTTGAAAACCTGTCTGGGAAATTCAGTAACAAATTTGTCATAACAGTATTCTGTGAAGAAGAAAACTGGAATCATAAAAATATTTTTAGTTAAAATCAGTCACTTCAGACTCATCTCCCATGAAGTTTGACCCCGAGGAGCTCTGCCAAAGGACCAGCACAGCCTGAGCTTGACCTGCTGCTTCAGTGGAACCCAGTGAGCTTGTTCCTGAATGTGCCAGGGAAGAGGTGAGCCCTGGCTCTCTCTGCCCTCCTGCTCCTGACAATGGAGACAGCAGAAATTCTTGTGGAAAATGGGCAGTCTTGAGCACAGTCATTGTAATCAGAGACTTTTTCCTTTGTATCTACACCAAAAACCTGGCTGCATTATTTTCTGGGGGCTTTTTACCTGAAAAACAGATGTATCAGTGGAAGGAGCATGTCTGACAAAGACATGGAATCAGGACCTAAATAAAGAGAACAACAAATATTGCTGAGATTATGCAGTTGGCAAAAGAGCTGGATGCAGTTAAAAATCCTGCAGGTGAGTTCAGTAAAGATGAAGTTCACTGAAGGATACTAGGCAGGCATCAGAAAACTGTGTTCCAACCACAACAAAAACTGAAATGAAAACACCGAGATGGCCACAGCAGGTGTATTTTATTCTTCCAGCACTTGTGAGACCTGCCAGAGAGCACTATAGACTTGTGGCAGCAGAGCATTTCAGTATAAAAGGAGCATAAAGTCGCCTTGGCATTCACATCCAATTTAAAAGAAAAGCACTGCTTGGATACCTAGAAAATATGTATCTTCCAAATATTTCACATGGAGCCTGTGTGCTAATCAAGAGGACATTCATGGAAGAAACCAGTAAACAGCAGGCTTGAACAAATGCTTTCCCAGCTCCCAGGCAGGAATTGTGTTTAATCATAAACATAAACCATCCATTGGGGTAACCCCCATCAGTGTCTTGCTGTCATGTGAGTTGTTTCATTGATTTCGGTAGAGGTATTAAAGATAAGCATGTGCTTAAGTGCTTGGCAGGGTTGAACAATAAAGAGGGTACATTATTTTTTGCAAAGATACTGCAAAACCTGCACTCATTTGCAACTTACCTCCCATTTTATAGTTCTGTCCTTTAAGGGAACGTTGAATCACTGAGAATAAGAAGGAAGTCATAGACTGAAACTGCACCAAAACAGAGGAAGACTGTTTTCCCTTGCAGATGATGTGCAATGACCTCCAACTACTTTAATTAAAGAGAAAATGCATACAGAAGGGAACAGTACAAAGTTATAGCTAGGGCTGATAATTTAGTTCAGCATCAAAAGTCAGTGAAGCAGTGTGCTTCATGAAAAGCAACTGTCAGTCCTTGGACAACAACTACAAAACATGCTGTGATGAACTGAAATATTAGGGGAAAAAAAAAAGGAAACTTCTCCTGACTTCTTCAAACTGGGCAAACAGTTCATATTCCTTTTGACTCCCTGAGGGAATTAGTTAATGAGGAGAAAATATCCACCAGAAAACCAAAGTCCACTGGATTGCTAATTGCAGGTATCTGCTTTGCAGATCGCCTGCTGCTTTGGCTGTTTTTATCCGGGACTGCTGTCATCACCTGCTGCTGACCTCACCCTGTGAAACCACTGTACAGGCTGGCATGAAACTCGAGGTGCTGTAACCCTGCGTGGCATTCACCTGGGCTGGTTTTCCAGTGATTAATCCAGGGCAGCTGATTAGCAGAGGGCAGCCACCTTTCCCTTCACATTACCTGCAATCCTACAGCATTTCCATCTCCATTAACAGGGTGAGGTTGGTCGGCCACTGGAACAGGCTCCCCAGGGAAGTGGTCACAGCACCAAGCGTGACAGAGCTCAAGGAGTGTTTGGACAAAGCTGTCAGGCACATGGTGGGGTTCTTGGAGCTGTCCTGTGCAGGACTAGGAGCTGGATTTAATGATCCATCGGGGTCCCCCTTCTGACTCAGGAGATTCTATGATGCTATGAGCAGACTCAGGGCTAATCGACTTCCTCTGACACAGGATTTCATGGTGTGTCTGCCCCTCCAGCTGCTTCTTTCATTAATTGCACCTCATTCCTCCTTAAAGGTACATTTGGAGACTCCTAGCTTCCACCTCAGAGGGGTGGTGAGGCTCAAGCTGGGTGAGGGACACTGTGGGGTTTACTCTTGACTTCTCCACCCCAGCTCTCAGGTGCCAGCCACAAGGAGCTGTAGCAGCAGTGGGTCTGTCTTGACCTTGCTGAGGTTTTTCACCCTGAGCAAACATATCATTCAAGAAAGTGGTAGGGTGTACAAATGTAAATCTCTTTGTAGGTTTTTCTCCAATTTTCAAGAAAAGTCTATGGATTTTTAATCCCAAACTCCACTCTGTATTTACATACTGACTGCTGGAAACTTCTCTGATGGGTACTGAAAATCAGGACATAGGAGCCTGCCTGGGATGCATAAAAGTCACCCAAATTCAAAGAATTAAAGGGAAAAAGCAGTGAGTGGCTCATGGGCTAACATCTGTCCTGCTTTGGTCCTGTGCAGAGACTCCTGCAGGTGGAGAGAGAAATGTTTGTTCAGATAGAAAGGGATGGGTAGTGCCGAATAAGGGAATTAAACTGTAAGTAATCAGGTTGGCCAAACTATCTATCCCTAGTGCCTGAAGGCTCCTGCTGAATTCAAGGCATGTTTGCTTGCTGGCAGGTCTCAGAGGAGATGCCCTTCCCAGGCATGAATGTAACCGATAGCATCACTTGAGTGGTGTCAGCTGAAGTGATATTTCTCTTTCCTTCACCTAATAGAGACTGAAAGGACTCTGAATTCCTGAACTTAGTTGAGTGAAAGTACTGGGTATTTAGGAAGGAAAAGGAAGACAAATACAGGAATCAAAACCAACTACAAAAGCAACACAGTGTAGTTCAAAAATCAGTCATGCAGGGCTGGAGCCTGCCCATAGCAGACCTGTCTAGTCCAGGCTGAGGCAGGACACAAGTCCAAAGAACCACTATAAAAAGCCCCAAGGCTTGGGATTCCCCCTATACTGTGCTTAGCTAAAGGTATACATGAGTAAAATATTCCAGTGTGAGTTGGACTTGATGGTTTTCCTATAATTATGCTCAAAGGATGTAATTTTGAAAATATGGATGGCTTGATTGCAGACAAGTAGATGGAGAGATGTGTGGAGAATTAGAGCAGGCAACAGTACTGGCAAGACTTGCTGTACTCTGCTTTATTTACAATGCAAAGTAAATTGGTTTTATTTGAATGTCTCAGTTCCATACAAAGTATGTCTGCAAATACTTCGCTGAAACTGAATAGCAGAAAAAGTCCTTGAAGTATTTATTTCACCTTTTAATATATATGTTGTTAATCCATTAGAGTTTACAAATTAAAGCATCAAATAAATGCTTTTATTTCTGCTTAATAAACCTCCAAAATCTGATTTAATTTCAAATGGTGGTTCTATTCCCAAGCAGTGTAGTGGAAGTTTTAGTAGTGTAAGGATTCAAAACTGAGCTCACTGATTGCAGCCTCACTTCCCTGGTAGGCACAGAGATCTCAGAGAAAGTGTTCTGGCTGTTAGTGTGACATCTGTCGTAGTACAACTGCATTTCTTGTTGAAGAGTGTTTCATCTAAACTGTATCATTTAGCAAATAAAAACCATTTAGTAAGATACAGTAGACGGATGCTGAAATTGGCCTATTAAGGACTCTTTAACAAATGGCATAATGAAATTCTCTGCAGCTGAGACACTACGCTTAATATGACTCAGAATAGATAAAGTAAATAGTGACTAAGAGTAAAAGCACTTTATAGAAGATAATTATCATTTAAGTAAGGTACTTTGCAGTTGTGAGGGATTTCTTCAATACACTTCTCTTTCTGCCAGCATTAAAGGTAGTTTTCTCTCCGTAGTGACTCAGTGTGGAGCAATTTGTTTCATAACTGGGGAGTTTAAAAGGTAGTTTGGAGGTTTGCTAAAATGTCTCAGGCTCTTCATTTTGTGATGCTTTGAAGCAGGCTGTGTATTTATGAATGATTTTCCCCTGAGTCTTTATTAACCAACAACCACAAGTCCCCCACATCTTCCAACACAAACTCCTGTGAGTCGTAGATTTTCTTGTTGCCTGCACAATATTTTCATATGCTGCAAGATGCCTCAGAGACAGATGCTCCAGTAAAATTCTGGCCAACTAACACACTGTATGATCTGAGGTCAGATTTCAAGTGCAGGTTGGAGCTATCCCTCTTTTTGATTATATATAATAGTACGATGAGTGTGCTGAGTCTGGGTTACAGATGTGTCTGTGTGATAAAGATGTGTCTGTTCCCACTGTGATAGGAATATGATCTCAATAGCCTTTGTAGCCTCACCTTGATAACAGCTCTTTCAGAAACGTGCAGACCATTGTGAGGTCTGTATGAACGAGGTTTTGATTCCCAGAATCAAATTTGTTCTAATTTTGGTCTGATGTGTGTTCAGATCGATGACTCTGAAGTTATCTGCCTGTATTAGGGTTTACCTGTAAATAATAGTCAAGATATTTGACTAAGTTCATCTGTAAATAATAGTCAACTAAATGTTAAAAGAAAGACTGTGTCTGGATCATGTGCAGTAAGGATCCAAAGTCCAACCTAATCCAAAGCCTAATGAAGTGAGAGAAGCCTCCTGAGCTGTTCTTCAGAGTCCTTTGAAGTCATAATTTTCTTTTGGGCAGAGAAACTGCTCCCAGGTAGGGTTCCTGGCAGGACAAACTTTCCCAGGTAGAAAGAGGTGGAAGAGACTGGCACATATAAAATGATTCTAACTGCTTAAGATGTGTTCTGAGATCTGGGAGTCCTGAGTAATTTTTAAGTAGGTGACTTACTTGATTAATTAGTTTTCTGTGGTACGTGCTATCCATGGGCAGTTAGGAAGCCTTTCCACTTTCATCATAAAGCACTTTTATTTTGCCAGGTGTCCTTTTTGCTTAATACACAGTCTATTCAGAGAGTGATTGCAGTTCCTCCTACAAGGTTTTTGCAAGTGTTGCTATATGTTTTAGTAGCCAGTATAGTTATTGTAAGGTTTAATGTTCACAGTGCTTCTGAAACAAATGGCTTTTCAGTGTCCATATTATTTTATCATATCAGTAATAAGCTATTACATGAATATGGAACAAGTTTTATGTGACACAGCAGAGAAACAGTATTAATTTTCCATACCATTACATTCTCATTTTGAATTAGCAAAGGTGTGACTGAGAACTGTTTCTAAAAACAATTGTGCCATATATTGCTGTATGAGGAATGTCTGATTAGGAGTTGTTGCAGCTACAAAGAGGATAAATGGAACTTTACTTTTAGATGAAAACCCCTTCTTTACGTTTCTGTCGGGCTGAACCCCATAATAAGGTCTCTCTGAGCTCTTCTCTTACCCCCTGCTCTCCCCTGCAAGTGATGTGGTTTTGTCCTGCTGCCTGTAACATGTCTTGCTTGTGGCTTTCCCCCGGATAGGCTCCGTGGCTTGCACAGTGAGTGTTCCAGGTTAAGATTAGATTTAGGGTTAGGGAAATTTTTTTTAAGGGATTGAGTTATTCACACAGAGAGGTGGGAGCCCAAAACTCCTCTCTGAGAGGTTAAAATCAAATCCGCTGAATAAAGTATTTCAGGCTGAATTAAATTTGGGGCCTGGGCTATCAGCTCATGAGGAAAATTGTGTTTAAAGGAGAGTAGGAGGCAGATGAGGAGGAGGGCAGGGTCTGCCCAGGTGAGCATCCTTCAGATCTCACTCCTCACAATCTGCGTGTGCTGGTTGGTCCTGCACTCATGCACATATCCACCAACCCCACCCTCATTTCCAGTTTGCATTGCCCTGAACCTCCAGAGCCAGCTGTGTGTCCCAGTTGGTGTTGGCTCATCTGATTTCCCTTCCACACCTCAGTACTTTGCATTTACCTTCCATGAATTTAATTTTCTCGATTTCCATCTGTTTCTCCAAATTATCAAGATCACTTTTCTAAGCCTGTCCCTGAGAGAATTCCCTGCCTCCCCCAGCCTTTTGTCAGCTGCATGTTCAGCAGTGGGCTCTCTTTTCTAATTACTCACTGTGTAAAAAAGCAGTACCACTGCCACTGATAAAGCACAGTAATCATTTCTTTGCAGCCTGCAGAATTTAACAAGTGTTGCACTTCTGCGCTGCAAGGCTATAAATGGGCTTAAAAATCTCCAGAAGGTGTATAATTATTTATTTAAATGTAGCAGTTTTATCGATTCCTGTTGAATCCAATTGATTTTAACCTGGTGAAAACCCTGGATGACTGAAGAATGCAGCCCCTTTGATAAATTAATAATTGAATGCAATGAATTCTTAATTACAGCTCTTGTTCTGTGTTTGGTGACACAAGGTGCAAGGACCCCAATTAATTCCTCCCTATTTCATTCAATGAGCACTTTCCACACAAAATTCATGTTTATTAGAAATCTAGCAGAAGAATAATATTAGATATGTTGGTTGTCCATTTAGTTTGTAGAGTGAACTATATATTTGCAGTGTTTGAGATTTATTGAGTTGTTTCAGGGTTTTTTTGGTGACATACCTAACTTTTTCTTAACAAGAAACTCTTTTATTCCACAAGTGTCAGTTCCACCAGATATGTGCTACCACTGTGTGTGAAGATCAGCATTCATTCACCTCCAAATTATGGATAAAAGATACAAGCATTCTAAAGAGTTATGAATCAGATATTTATGTGACACAAATAGTGCGTGAAAAGAAGCCTGAAAATCAGATCTTGAACAGCCTGTGTAACTGGAAGTTATCCCTGGTCCAAAAATAAAATGGTTTAAACCAATTTAAACCAAGGGAAGCCTTGCCCACTTTACAGAAGAAATAAAGCGAAATTTACATCACTGATGGGGTTTTTTTCCCATTCCAACCTCCCTGTTTGCTCTGAAGGCCCCATTTACTGCAGCTGCACCCACCACTTGTGCTCGTGGTCTTGACTTTTCTTCTGATTGAGCTGGTGGGGAGAACTCAATATCTTTCCTGGAAGGTGGGATTAGAGGCAGCACTGAACAAATGATCTCTCCTTCTCTTGTCCTGCCTCAGGTAGCTGGTGCCTCACTGGCCCAGCCAAAGCTGCTGCTCGGTGTCATCTCCCTGCCTGAGCAAGTGGGAGTCCTCCTAAGTGTCCTTGATCTCGCTGTAGGATTTTTGAGTAGAACTACCTCATTCCTAAGATTCTTTTTTCCCTGAATTATTTTAAAGAAAGACATTCTCTAAAAGGATTTATAACTTACCATTAGAAATCCCCTTCATTGCTTTTTAGCCCTTTAGGATTTTGTCAGGATTACTAACGGGATTTTTATCACTGGGGAAATATGGCTTCAGACATTATATCTTAAAAAAAAAATAAATCTGAAGCATAGACTGCCAATGAAGCAGCCAACACATTTATATTCTATGCAGAACAGCTTGCCTTGTAAACCAGAGGATTCTTTAGCAAGGTGTTTTAATTTTTTATGTGTCAGAATAAAGCAAAATTCTGGCTGAGAAAAACCATCTGCACAGATGACATCTTGGCCATTGTGGTTTACTAGTTTGTAGCAGGTATCTGCCATGTAGTTTTAACCACCTTTTCACCGTGTTTTGCTAAAGCTGTATTCTTCATTCTGGTCCCATACTTAAATATATTCTTAAATCTAACTTTGCTCAGCTATTAATTCAGGATTACAAGAATATGCCTAATTAAATCAAGCAGCCCCTCAAGTTTTCCTGCATCAAGGCCTCTCATGCATAGAGGATGAGAAAAGAAGGAATTAGGGACATTAGGCCCATGCTAGACACAAAGACTACTGTAGGGTATAAAACATTTAAGCTCTGCCCCACATTTATCTCTGGGCCTACAGATGATGCAGAATTTATGGGGTAAAAACTTGAGTGGGCTGGAATACAAGAGGGAAATGTAGCTATGACTTTATTTAATGGCTTTTCTACAAGAGCTTCTTTGTCTTAAGATCATAACCATCATCCTTCCTAGAGGGAGGGTGATCACCAGGTTTTTGCAGTCACAGCTTAGAAGAGCAGTTCCAGGTTGGGGCCAGAGGAGGCCCTTAAAATAGGAGGTAGAAACTCTGAGTTTCTGAAAGTGTTTTTCCAAGTCACTTTTGCCCAGGAGGCAGAGTCCCATGGTGGGCCTCCAGGCTCCGGGTTCACTGAAGCTCTGCATGTTCTTCTTGTAAACTGATCAAAACCATTTCCTAAATAATTGCTTAATTTAGAAAAACCCTGCGGGGTTTTTTTTCTGCTGTTTGTTTGTTTTGTTGTGGTGCTTTTTTTCTGATCAATAAAGAGCATAGTTAATTAGTTAAGATGCATGACACTGCAGGGGTCAGTGGGTCATGTATATCTTTCAGAGCAAATAACTCCAGGTTTTTTTATTTAAAATTATCTGTCTAGGGATGTACCATCAAGGCCATTTTAATTTCATATCAGCTATAATTATTTGAATGACCTTTAATCTATTATATCTTAGAAAGTCTAAAAGGCAATAATAGGAATGAAATCCTGTGAGTACAACCTTTCTAGCCATTCCCAGCATTACCCTTAGCAAATGTCCAGTGCTTTGGGAGGCAGGAATAGACTTTTATTTCTAAGAACCTTCTGGATCACTTAACAAGTTTGGATCACTTCACAACAAGTTTAGATTAATTAACAAGTGCAAAATACAGAGATTCCTAGGAATGACAGGAAATCCATGCAGTAACAATAAGCATGATCCATCCAGATCCAAATACCGAGGACTTTGTCAAGCTGTGACCCTGTGATGTCCATGAGCTGCATGCTCATCTTCTGTTTATAGCAGCATTTAGGATGTTCTCCAGCTCATCTTCCCGAAGAGAACAAAGAGCTTTGGCAAAAAAAATGCTCACAATAAAACACTATTAATTTTTTAAAGCGACGAGTGCAATCCTCACAGCTGGGAGCTCTCTGCTATTTACAGCACAAATGATCTGTCTGTTTATTTATTTATAGCAGGCCAGGTAGTGATAAATGCCTGGGGGCCAGGGGGCAGCTCGGCTCAGCAGGCACCTCCATCACCAAGTCCCTGGAGCAGAGTCCCTGCTCCCCCTCTTTGCCCAGCCCAGGTCACCTTTGTCCCTCCATGAACTACATGCTCTGCCTCTGCACCACTGAATTATGTAAGTCAGGAATCATGCAACAGGATTAAATGTGTGTGATCTTTAAAGAGAAATCCATGTCAGATAACTCTCATTTCCATCCTTGGCTCTGACCCTTCAGGCTTTAATCAGTTTTCCTTTTCAAGCTCATCTTTGAACCCGCAAAGACTCTCTTGTCAAAGGAGAGATATTGTATCAAATCACTCCATTTCAAGGGCTGAGCTTTAAAATTAAAATACCAGGTGTTCAAGTTCATGATAAGGACAGGAAAAGTCATCCTTAAAGCAAAACTTAGCGGGACTTTTTTTCTGCGCCTTCCATGCCGTTCCCGAGCCCACAGCACAGCCTGACAGCCAGAACCAGCACCCTGAGGGGCAGGCACAGGGCACCTCCTTCCCTGAGTCAAATTTCACAAATGCCAGCCTTGGCAGCTCTCCTCGTGCACGTGGTGGTTTGTTTCAGCAGGGGAGCAAACAGTTTAATTGCTCAGCTTCCAGGCCCCGACCTCAACTAACCTTAATTAATTAATTAGGTATTGGCACAATACCTAATATTGGCACAATACCTAATATCGAGCCTGCAGGTGAGGAGAGGAAAAAGCTGCTATTTTGGGACCTGTTCTAGGACCTTTTTATTTGTGTTTGCCAGAGTAGGGGAGCGGGAAATGTGCTTTCTATCACTGTTCAAACTAGAGCTGGTGTAGCTGAGGTGAGGACGATGTGAGCAGAGCCAAGTATTGGGGCTGGAGAAGAGAAGGTTCCAGGGACACCTTAGAGCCCCTTCCACCACCCAGAGTGGCTTCAAGAGAGCTGGGGAGGGACTTTGGACAAGTGTATAGAGGCTGATGTCCATGCCTCATCTGCTGAACAGCAGAATTGATTTTTCAGCTGGCAAAAGGGCTGCAGCTGGAATGAGTGTCAGGTACTCTCTCGTGCAGGGATGGACAGAAAGTTGTCCAACAGAGGCTGAATCATTTTAGGGCAGAATTAACCCCAGGTAAAGGACTTTGAGTCTCTCCAGGCAGTCTGGATAGTGAGAAGAGAAAAGTCTATCCAGAGGACAGGTCAGGAGAGGGAGTTAACTGGACAGAAACCCTTGGTTCCAAGTCCCTGTGCTGCCCTCCTGGGAGCTGCAGCCTCTGCACACGTTCATTTTTGTGGAGATGAATGCCAAGGGGGAGGTGGAGCAGTTGCAGCAATTGCTGTTATACAGCTTGGGGTGGCTGTAAATCAGCAGGACAGAAGCTTGTTTGTCTGCAGGCTCAGATTTGGGATATAATCGCTTCCTTTGGGAAGGGAAATGCAGCTCTTTTGAATAATTTATGTTTTTTCCTTAATTATTCAATAATAGGCACCCATTCTTTGGTACTGAGATCCCAGATAAAATGCCAACAGTATCTTATGTCTCTAGACCTCATTTTCAGGAGTAGTTTAAGGCCAAATTTTCAAGGTTATAAAAGCATCTGCAGATAGAGATAGCAATTTTCAAGACTAGTAATTAAGCTGGGCATCCAATTCCCTAAGAGCTCAACCTCTGTAGACATTTAAATGTATCTTTTGGCACCTAATGACCTTGGCATCTTTCTCAAGAACAGAAAACGAAGGCAGTTTGGATGCCTTCCTATGGCTAAATTGCAGTGGAAGCTTTTATTAAGTAGGAAATGCAAAAAAGGTCTTTTAACATGTTTATTTTGTTAGCCACTCTCTCATGATGCAGCAGAAAAGATGAGGCTTGTAAAAAGCTGAAGCAACAACCAATCTTCTTGTTTTGAGGCTGAACAAATAAGTAATGCCATGTTTTTCTTCTAGCTCATTTAAAATTTTATGTCTGAGACTGTGGTACCAACTTCATGTGGCATCATTAGGCTGCATTTGCCTAAAATAACTTTACACTATTCAATTCTTAGAAGTCTGAAACGCAACTAACAAATGCTAAATCTTTTAAGCATAGTCTTCCCAGCTGCACACCACTACTTCTTGCTTTGGCAGATCCCCAGCAATGCTGGGAGTCCTCTCTCTACTTTCCATCCTCAAAATGTTGTCTGGATCAGAGCTTTTGACAAGCAGAGTGTGGGAGTGTCACGTTCGACAGCTCCAAATCATTAGGAAGAAGCAGAAAGTAAATCAGCATTCCTGTACTGATGAAGGTAGTGTTATACCTGCTTTGGCTGGTTGAGATCCTGATCCATTGAATAAAAGATTTCATTTAGGTTAATGTTTTAAAGTGTTAATTTTGAGGAGTTTTTTTACAATCCTTTTTGTAGTGAAATATTACTTTGGTTTACAGATCTATATACATGTGCGTATTTTATCTATTTCATAGTCAAATAAAGAACTGAAATTGGAACAGCTTAATAGGATGACTTAATAGAAAATAGAATGTAGTGGAATTTTTGATCCTTTGATTTCCACTGGGCGGCAGTTCAAGCACCCCAGTACTTCATCCTTCCATTTGCCTTGTGCAGAAGGAAATCCTGTCCCTTCCCTGACTTTTGGGGACAGTCACGGAGCGAGAGAACATTCCCAGTTCCCCCACCCAGCACAGGGAGCTGGCTCAGGCCCAGGAGCTGCCTGGCTGTGTCAGCAGGCACTGAGAGCAGAGTTAACTCAGCTGCTTGTCCTCAGCGTGGGGATCAATGCATTGGATATTATCTATAATATAGATGTGCCCTAAGGCTCAAGTCTTTAAATATAATTAGGAACCTAAACAGGCAAGTGATTTCCTGACAGACTTGCCTGAGATCACAGATGAGGACTGTGACCAAATGCTGCCACCCTTTCTAGTGCCCAGAAAGACAGAGAGCATTTCTGGAAAAAGCAAAGTGTGTTGGACTGTGTTTGGATTCTGGGAAAGGACAGTTATTTAATTTGCGAAAGAGATCAAGGATTCACACAACCCTGATGTGAACATTACCCACCTCCCACTGAGCATGTGCTCACCATGCTCCACTCTAACTTTTGATAGCGTGAGCTTCTATCTGATCGCTTACAAATAAAATTAAGAGCACTAATTATTTACAGAAATTACGGGGTAAATAACTGTGCACAACAAATATACGTGCCTAAATGATAATCTGCTTGTGGATAATTCACAAAGGGGAAAAATGTAATGCTTTTTTTACGGCAAATTATTCACTACTATGAGGTGATTTGCAGTGAAATGCTGATTTTTGCCAGATACTGAGCTGCATCCAAATTTATTAAATACTTCCAGACAGAGTCACAAGAATATTACATAGCATAGTTAGTGTTTGTGTGTAAAACTCTGGTAAGGATTGCTTAGCTTGAAGATTTGGCTCAAGGAAATCAGCCAATACTCCACAGTGGTATTAGATTTTCTTTACGTAAAAGAACAGCATAGCCTTGCTAACTTTAACTTGCCTGTGGAAATGAGGGGAAAGCAAATGAAATGATAAAAATAATTTTTTGCCAAGCTCTTGCTTCAGAAGAACCTTTCACGAAAAGCAGCTTTTCCAATAGGTTTTTATGGTACTGAGATAAATAGCAGCAATTCCTAGTGGCTGAATTGCCCTGTGTGTTACCTGACAGCTGTCAATCAAGCACTGCAGAAATTTATGTCTTTGTTATATTTTTTTTTTATGGAAAAATAGGACAGCATTCACACAACCTGAGTGGACTTCATTAGCATAATGACAATAATGTAGCAGTTCTAGAGAGAAAAACATCTTAAGGGAAGTTTAACTTACCTTTCAGCCCAGTGTCTGCATGGAATGGGAGTTTTCTAACCCAGGAATTGAATCTAAATTCCTAAATCTCTAGACTGACAGTGGAAATAGGGCAGGGAATAGAGAAGGGATTATTTCATATGAGGGGTTATTGCCACTGAAGCTGAGCAGGACACTTGGGAGATGCCTGCAAACAGAAACTGGCTTCTTAGTTTGACCACTTCACCTTCTTGCTGTTTGACTTGGTCTTGATGAAGATGGTCATGGCTTTTGTCTCTGTTTTATTTTGCTGAGGATGCTTGCCTTGACATATGTGAGAGATATATAGATATAAAAATACATTTATAATATACTTGAATGGGTCAGTTAATATATCAGAATGCTCAGAAGTAATACTACAGCATTTGTGGCATATGTGGGTTTAGTTACCAGCTAAGTCAGCAGCACTTCTAAGATGTTACTTATCACCATTAACAATACTGGTGATACCAGAGCCCTGTCCAGCTCAATATCCATGGAATCTTCAGAGTTTCACAGATTTCACCCTGCATGAATTGGTGTGTGGTAAAGACAGTTTTTAAGGCTTTAAATACATTGGACCCGCCTGTTTGTGGCTTTCCATATTGTAGTGAATACAAAGTTATGCTGATTTTCCCCATCTGAAGACTGAAAGCCCAGCACCAGTGCTTTGAAATTGCTTTTCTGTTACAAGACTCCAAGGGAAAAGCTTGTGATAGGAGGCCCAGCTTTGAAAATACAGCAGAATTCCTTTTCTGTGGTAGCTAGGGAACAGGCTTGAAAGTCAAGCTTATCCACATATGAGCTTGTAGATGTGCACATTTGAAATGTGTGTATGTGTATTTTGAAGTTTTTTAAATATATGTTTATATAATAAAAAATCTATATTTGTGTTTATATGTTATACATATAATTATATAAAAAAATTCAATTCTTGCTAAATTGTAATTCTTCGAGAATCAAAGTTTTCCTGCTTGCACGAGACATAACCTATAGACTGTGCCAAGAGAAATACCACAGTTTGTGTGCCAAGGCACTGGAGTTTTTGCTGTTTTAAGGAAGTTAAATATAACTCATTTCATAAGATGTTGTTTAATGAAAATGCTTGCTTTCTTTCCCACTGGTGCTGTTTATTTTTGTCAAACCCTGGCTGGTTTGTTAAATATCACTAAATGATATTTACAAGTTTGCAATGCTCCCACGGACCAGGTGCAAAGACTTTTATGTATCTATCTAAACATTACACATATATATACTCTTTATTATATATAATCAAAAGGAGAAATTAATGACAAATTCCCACCTACCCATCGTGAGACACGACAGGCACAAATGTTTTCTCATTTTATCTCTGTGCAGTTTAAACCTCAGGGAAATGGATCAGACAGTACAGCTCAAAAACCTGAATATCTGGTAGCTGTCTATGACACTTCTCAGTAGATAAAGGTTTACATACCTTCTCACAGATTCATCTTTCTATTTTACCAGAATCTTCATCTCAATTCCCAAACCAACCCACAGCTGCTGGTGTTTGAGTTTCATCCTCTTTGCAGCCCCAGCCATCAAGAAGAACCTGTGTGTCTTTCTACTGCAATAACTCTCCATGTTATTTACAAATATCAGCCATAAATATCTTCCCCTTTCCCATAACTCTTCATGTATCACCCTTTTGCAGCCACATTTTAAGTGTTGATTTTGTAATTGGACTCTCTACCCATGGACTGTGCTTTGAGAGGCAAGTGACAATCCCACTGTTGTGGTCCGATTCAGGTACATATTTTTCTGCTCAATTCTAAGCCCTTTTGGGTGATCCAAAGAACAATGTGTTGCATTCACCACATCAGTGAAAAATTCCTAATTCTTGCATGAAAGAGTAGTTGCTGAATCAAACACTGAAGCTCAGGTTATGACAGGAAGTCTTAATTCGAGCCACGTTCTTGAGTTCAGCCCACCTGAGCACAAAGACTGTTTGATTGATAGAAAAAATGTGTGATCTATCTGTCTCTAGGGTGCCATCTTTTCCCATTGTACCTTTGAGCTCTCAGTTCTGACACAACTGAAAACAAGGGGTCAGGTTACTGCTCAAAATGGAATGATTTTATGCCACTTACTAATGCGATTTCCTTGTAGGCCAGCCAAAGAAGATGGAAGAGCTTGACATGCTTTTATGCCCCTTGAAATGTGGGATTGAAGACCATATTAGCATACACATATTTGCTCTGTCTCTTTCTTCTAATGTACAGCTAGCATGTGCTAAAATTAGTCTGAATCAGGTTTCTCACAGAGTAGGAATATGCTTATTTGAATTTTTTTACCTTGATTTCTGACATACAGTATCTGAGCTGTATTTTACATTTAGTTATGAATAGATATGGCTTATTGATAGACAAATGATACCCCTGATGCTTTGTTTCCCTGTTAGTTTGACATTTTACGTGTAATTGGTGATTGTGAAACTTGAAAATTATCAAGATCTGATACAAAGAGAATACATTGAATTTTGCAATCCTGAAGTGGAACAGAAACATATCCACAACCATTTTCCTATATTTTTTTCCATAATCATTTCACGTGGGTGTTTGTGTTTCAGAAACTGCAATTTATTCTGCGTAGCTCCTTTCATCCAGAAGAAATGGACTACAAGGTGTTTTATAGACTGTGGTAATTTAACTTACAGCGGCAATATAGGCACAACATGGCAAACAGACCTTCTAAACTGGCAGAGCAATTAATTCATGCTGCACATTAAGCACCTCAGTAGTCCCATGATGAAATCCACTTGGAGACTGCTGACAGGCCATTTTAATGTTAATCACATGCTTACAACCTTTGCCGTATCAAGGACTTCATTTACCAACATTTGAACAATAAGCAGCTAAAGGAGGAGAAAACAGGGAAGACAGTAAGAAATTATTCCCAGATAGAAAGTCTTACACTTCAAAAGTTACTGAAATGGCCATATTTATTGATGCTTGACTGTGCCAAGATGTTACTGTTGCCATTTGGATTTGTCACCGCTAAGAACAAGACCTTGCTCACTCTTTATGGTAAATGGTTGTTCTTGTGGCATCACTATGTTGAGTTCTAGTATTTTGAGCTCATTCAGAATAGTCACATCCCAGTTGTTTCCCACAAAATAAAATAAAGGTGCAAATTACCACGAGCACAGCAGGAAGGGTAAGAGTCAGCCTTTGTGGAGATGGGGCTGTCACCAACCAAGGGCAATGGAGGAAATTCCCTAAAATTATCTTTGTGTTTAACGTAGGTGGGTGAGAAAATGTGTCCTTCACTAAGTGTGATTGTTTATTGATGATGTTATAACAGCAGCATTTTCAGTTTGGTGAGCAAAGGGAAGGAAATACAGTGAACTGGGATCAGATATGATCCTCTTAGAATCCCATGATGGAAGGATTTCAGGCATTGTGTGAGATTTGTGCACAAACAGCTGCTGCTGAGAGATTTCTGAACCCTTAAGAGGTTTCAGAGATAGAAACTGTTTGGGACCCGTTTTGCGTCCTCTTGTATGTCTAAGGGATGTTTTGTGGATTTTTCTTTGGATGACAGATTGTCCTCAATTTCAGTGAGACAAATTCAGTCCTCTTGGCAGTTTCTTGCTTGGTTATTTTTTTATATATAAACATATGCATTTTTAAAGCTACATAGATTGATCTGTTGGAACAAAAAAAACCCAACCCCAACACTTCTTATCATTATGAATATAAGTACATGCTGAAAGAAGTATCACACAGAATGAGGGATGGAGAGGAGATGTGTGCTGACTCTATGCTGACAGCAGTAAAACTTTTGCAGAACACATTGAAACTTCTGTCATCAGAACTATTTTATTGCAGCTGGGAATAATAAGAACTGTGAGAACTGAACATTAGAGACAATAAAAACAATGTGGGTTGTTTTTTTTTTTCCCTAGAATAGGTAAATCACATTTTGAGAGGTAATGGATAAACTAATGCTACACAACCAGCTGTAAAAAAAGCATCCATCCCAAGAATGATGTATATACCTTCTTCAGTCACAATCCTAAACCTCCATCAAAGATCTAATTTCCTCCCTTTAGCAGGGGAAAATACAAGCCTTTATCAAACAGTAATCCTTTTAACAGAAATGCCAATTAAAGCTACCCTGTTCTTTATGCTATATGGGTTCTTACCATCTGTCTTGCAACTCTGTACTGTAAATAAGAAGGAAAATAAAAGGATTCTCAGTTTATTGTAGCTTTAACTGTAGGAAACAAAATTCAAGCATTCCCTTGATGTCAACAAATATCTGTCTTGGCACCCAGTAGAAACATGACTGTACTCTTGTACTTTTGCATCAATTCGTGAGTTTGGGATCGGTGCTCAGGGTGCAGGGCTGAAAGGCAGAGGCTCAGACCTGTAATCCAGGGCTGGAGAGGCTTTTCCTTGCTGAGGGCAAGCAGACCTTTGAAACACCTTTGGCAGATCACACAGCAACCCCTAACAGGAGTGGCAGCAGCTGAGAGAATATGCAACAAAAACTATGGAAATAAGGGTTGCCTTCTGGGGGTTGGAATTTTAATGTTCCATGGAAGTGCACCACTTTGTGCCACTGATTAAAGGCTCCTTGTAGCAAATCAGTAATTTCTCATGAGTTACATAAAGACCATGACTTCTTATTTGGAAATGGGGTGTCTTTTCAGAGCATCAAAGTCCTCTGCATTTTCAATGCAGTTACATCAGAGCAAGGTCCTGAATCATATTTCAAAGTAAAATCTCTGTCTTGCTTTCCTTTCTCTATGGTGCTACATAAATGCCTATCCCGTGGCTCAAAATCTGATGTAACAGTGAAAGTCATCCAAACTAATAGCAGCTTAAAAATGGAATGAGAGTCACTGCTTCTCTAAGCTCCAGCCTGTTTTCAGAATAGCGCCATGAAAATAATGTATCACTTTGTTAAAATGCTCAAGCTCTCTTCTCCCTAACATGTAAGCTTATTTTAAGTATTCCCTGACCCCTTTTCTTTGATTTTTTTAGCAAGTGGTTCATAAGTTTATTTCCATGTCCTGTGGGACTGATGTTCTCACAGGCTTTTTCTGTTCTGGCAGTGGCCTGATCAGTTGACCAAGAGGAAATAGCACAGAAAAGCTGCAAGCCTCCAAATTTACATAAACTGATTTAAAATGGCATTAAATGTTATTAAAAATGGGGTGAAGAGATTTGGGGTTATTCCACACTACGCTAGTTCTGTTTGCTAGAGGTTCTCCTGCTGTCTGACAGTGACACGTGCTGGTGGTCAATGGTGAGGTGTGGGAGTGAGTGTGGTGGAAAGGATTTCACAGGTGGCCCTTGCTCAGGCTGTGAAGTTAATACTGGTTTTGATAGGTGCATCTATGGACCCACAGCAGTATGATGGATTCAGCAGCTTATTTTGGCACAGTTTGCACAAAATTTTTATAAATTTGCAAAAATGAGGGCAGGTTGCGCTTGATTGTGTGATCAGGGAGAAAACCAAACATACAAAACTGCTCATTTCAAGTGAGACAAAATATCTCTTATTTTACTCAAAATACCTCCTTTTAACTATTTTTTTTTTTTTTTAGATCCAGGAACATAGAAAATATTTGTTGCATCAGGCATAAGCCTGAATTTCAAGAAAGATGTATTTTTTCCCACCTGCACATAACAAAAGATCCAAATACATTTATTCAGGACTTAATTAATAATGTTCCTATTGGTATTATAAATCTTAACACTACCTTTCGTTGGCCTAATTTTTCCTGTGCTTTCAGCTTTGTCTCTGCTAGTCTCATAGTTTTGCAGGTTATTATTCCTACTTCAGGTGCACCTTGTGCAGACCCAACCATATGTTTCCACAAATGCTTTGTAGGTCAGCATCTTCTCCTCTGGGACTGGAGTGGCAATACTTCAACTTTGCATTTGGGGAGTGAACCTGGAGGATTCCTGCCAAACTACTTCCCATCCTTTTAATAACTCCTTTAACTCTCCCATCTCCAGTTTGATGTCTTCGGTTTTACTGCAAAGTGAGCTTTCCTCTTAAAGTTAATGATACCCTTTGGTTTCTAAGTACATAGTAAATTGGTCCCAAGGAGTCTTATGACTTTGACTTGTTGAAACATCCACCCCTGTTCCCTGTACAGCCTCTCTCATATAAAAGCATCCTTACCAAGTTTGTGACAGTGGTGGAGTTTCTCTGCAGTGCTTGTGATTGTTGTCATTATTGTTTAAGAATTTGCACATCTGCAGTGGTGAGATGTGTTTGCTGCTGTGTGGACACACACAGAACTCCAGTTAACACTTAACACAGACAAAAGGTTTATTAAGGAAAAGGACATTATATGCAACATGGAAACTACTTTCTCACTAAAAAATTCTGAGAAATAGAAGAAAGCAGGATAACATAAGATGCAATGCATTGAAATAAATTAATCCAATCTATCAGATCATATCAATCTATCATTTGCTTTTCCAAAACAGTAGCCAAAATTTTACAATAAACCTGAGGAATATAAGGTGTTTTCCAGACAAAATCAGTCTGAAAGATCCATAACCTGGTATAATTGAGCTGCCTTGGAAAGCTGATGGTGTATAAGGTTCAGTGTAATGTGATCCTAAGTGCCAGTGAATGTTAGGATGTTTCTAAGCCAGAATCCATGAATATATGTAACTAAAGACAACCAAACCCATGCTATATTGGTCTCAGGAGAGTATGAAGGACTTCAGTTCCCTTTCCAGTAATGTGTGGTAATGCACTAATCATTCATGTAAAATGTGATCCAGAATATCTTCATGACAAAATATTGTAGAATGTCTAGAAAGTGTGTCTTCCCATGGGAAATTCAAAACAACTCAGAAAAAAACCTCAAAAGGGCAGATATCTCCTTCCAAATGGTTTAATTCCTGCACAGGACACATAAGGTTTAGTTGCACAAGAAGTTCATAACCATTGCTACAGGTGTCAATTCAGGCAAATGAGAACAGAATTTGCAGATCTCTGGCAGAGTACCTGTTCTGGTGAGCCATGCTATTGTCTTTCTGGCAAATTTTACCGTATCACTTGGCACTCATAAGTAGAAATTAATTGGAATAATTTACTATATAGCAAGGAAAGCAGCTTTCCTGTGTAATAACTATAAATAATGCCATACTGAGAGTTTTGTCAGTTTTTCTCAGCACCCCTTTCTGAATATTTTTCTCTGAGTGGTCTACTTGGCCTGTCACTCATGAGGTTTTTGAAATAAAACAAACCTCCTCAGTATAATTACTAAAGCCACTGTTTAAATAACCCTGCTGGAGTCACTTCATCTGTGAATGGCGTGAGCTACGTAAAAGTATTCACCACACACCCAAAAAGAAAGGGAGAGACACCCAGGAACATTGCAGATAACCTCAGGGCTTAAGCAGTAGATCTACTACGGTTAAATAAAAGATTTTCTGAAGGTGACCTTGTGGATGTTCATTTCTTACTCTTGTCAACAGTGGACCATGATGACAAGGCGGGCAGAAGGTAGTAATGAGACAGTTTGATTGATCAGTGGATGTCAAATTAATTCAGCTGGAAGCTTTCCAGAGCAAAACACAGAACTGCACAGTGGAATAAATAGAAGAGTGGATTTGATACTTTGGCTAGAACAATGCCCTGAAACCACTGAAAAGGTGTCTCTCAGGCAAGAATAGTTAAAAAATGAATTCTGTAATGAATTATTTGTCATTCAAAACAAATTCGGTTTTACAACAGAAGATAAAAACTAGAGGCAAATCTTAGCAGCTTTGCCAAAAGGAGAAGCAATATCTTAGAAAAATCTTAGTGGGACAGATGACGAATATCCATTTATCTTTAGGCAATCTGCAAATTCAGCCTTTTAGATTAAAATCAAAGGAACTAGTCTGGAGTATTCAGTAATTTAAAACAGAAGGGAAAAGAGTCCTTTTTTTACCATCTTTTATAGGTACAAGCACGTATTGTTTTACAGATCTTCTTCAGAATCAATCTTGAGAAGATTGGTCTGTTAAATATATTTATTTGGATTTGGTTGCAGTCATTTATGAAATGTTTATGGTCTTGTGTATACACCAAAGAAACCCTGGCTTTTGAGCCAATGGCAAAGCCTCCATGACCTCACTCTGTACTGGGTATTACTGCTACATGTAATTGTCCCCACTGAAATCAAATTTTTATCTGATAATCAAATATAGTGGCTATTTTCAAGCTTACTTAATTCAACCTATTTTACTCCTATTAGCACAAAAACCAGTATTCATCTCCTTAACCATACTCTTCCTTGAGAAAAAGCACCCACATAACTTATGCCTCCAGATAGCATCTTGCTGCTGTTGGGCAGCTCCCTTTCCAGCGTGGCTGCACCCCCAGAAAACCTTCCTGCTCCTGAGTGTACTTTTGTTTGGCATGACGGGGTTTGGAGCAAGGGAAGTGGTGGGGCTGGGGAGAGATCAGGGCAAGAGGCAGGAAAATCTCCAGCACAGCCCTATCAGCTGCAGCATCCCATCCTGCTTTTCCACAGAGCTGTTTCCCATGGGTGCCCCTGCTTCTGGCAGGTGTTGTCTTTACAATCATCTTTCTTTAAACCAAAAAGCTGGCACAGTCAGTGTGAGTCTGCACCGTAGATATGCCAGCACAGAGTTGTATCAGCTGCTGGCAGCCCATAATTACGTGGCTGCACGTTGCTAAATGTTCCTTTTCATAACAAAAGTAGAATTGTCCTATTTAGACTGCAAAGGTACTTTGTGATGTGAACTTATCCTGGAGTGGGAATTTGCTGCAGTTTCCCCCAGGACTGGTACTTGTGCTGCAAGTGCAAGATGTACTTTTACCAGTATAGAGAGATGTCTAACTGGGCTTCATTATCAGCACTTTATGCATCTGCTCTTCTGCTGCAGGTGTAAGAATTTTTCTTCCAAGCCTAATTCTGATGCTGAAAGCACAGAGAGAGCTCTTATAACGAGGGTTAGTTCAATTGCTTAGTGTCTCTTGGGAATTTCATACCATCACACTTGTAAATTAATTTCCTTTGGCTATTCTGTGTTCCACTTGTGTTAATTTTCTATGAACATTTCTACAGTATGGTTTTATCAATTAAAATATTCATAGAATGACTGTTTCTAAACCAAGACATATTTGCAAGGTCTCCTCTGGTGCTTTCTCATGTCCTCATTCTGAAATCATGAATTGTGTGTAAGGAATTCTTGTTTTTAGAAATGCCCACTCTAAACAATAGCAACTTAGTGAGCAATGTTCCTTCAGTGTTACAAGAGTCTAAGAGCTCAAAATATACCTGTTGAAGATCAGGAAAGGCTGATGATAAAACTCTCTATGCAGTTACAACTCCCTCACCTTCAGTGTATGTACCACAAATCAGGTTTTGTATCTGGAGGGATAGAAGCAAATTCCTCGAGGACAGCTGCCTGTTTGCACCACAGGACTGGCCAGATCTGAAAGTTTGACTCTGCAAAGGCTCAAACGCTGGGAGCTCATTCTGCACGGTGCAGGGGAAGCAAGGGGAGGGTACAGAGTGGTGGGACATGGGTCCTGTGGATTTTCCCCACAGGCACCACTCACAGACCCGCTGGTGCCAGCACAGTTATTCCATCGCAACAACAGGACTGCTGTGAGCACATCTGGGCCTCATGGCACAGGCTGGAGGGTGGAGAGGAACAAGGCATGGGAATTTTGCCACCACCTTCAGTGGAAAACAGATTGAGGTATTGTCATTTCATGCATTTATCTGCAGTGATTAATTTTTTAGGGAGTTAGGGCAGCCAGCTGCCACTGAGTGATCTGTTCCTGGGCTCCAAGTGTTCGATAACTTCCCAGCTGGAGGAGCCTTTGTCCCCACTTCATGTCTTTTTCGGTCTTTCACATTATCACTTGATAAATATCTCATGACCTGATGCTCTGTTTTACCCAGACCTGCACCTCAGAGATCTCCTCACAACTTCTGCCATCCCACGCCCAGGAATGCAACGCTTCAATTAAAAAAAAAAAATAATAATGACTTGATGTGACATGCAGTGAGACCCGAAATCCCCTCGATACTGTGTGTCAGGTTCATTGCAAGCCTTGGCAGGCTGCGGGGTTTGATGGCTTGCCACAGTGCTACTGAAAAACTTCACTTTTTTCATCTGAGTAGAAATTTGTCTTATCCAGAGAAATAATTAGTCAGCCTGATAGAAGACAGAGCTTCTTGATGTGATCTCTGTAATTATCCAGTGCCTATTAGGTTCGTAGCTCGTTCTTTTTCTGCAGCTAAAAGTGTATCAAAACACTCCTTTGGGCCTCACCTGCCCTTGGTGAAAACTCCTGGGTTTTTAATAGTGGTCAGCATACCCTGTTAGGGCAGTGAGATAATCTATGGATGAGAAACTTCCATGCAAAAATTTAGGCACCCAGTTTGAATGCCCCGAGTTAGGATGGGCTCTGATGAACCACCTTCGGGAGGTGCCAATTTCTTTCCACCGTGAGGGGAAGCTCGTGAGTCATTTCAGTGCCTGAGCAAAGTGCTTAACAACGTGTCCTCTGGAAAGGGCCACAGTTTTGAAGTAATCTCTAAAACTGCACAGCCCATCTTTCCTGCAGGAGCAGCCATTTGCACATTGATAAATCTCACTTGACTTAATTTTGGCACTGAAACAGACCCCTGTTTTTATCAGTGCAGATTCCCTATGTGTGCAGGGGAAAGCACAATACTGCAGCTACGCTTCCAAGGATTTCCACAGAGACTTGGTCACTCAGACATCTTTTAACTCTCTAGGCAGGAAACCTGCTGCTTTTCCAAGTAATAATTTTGTTGTCTGAGTTTGCTCTTCCATTGAATTCAATGGGAAGGATCTAAGCCTATCCAGTGCCTTGAAATTCCACCTATTCTTTATTGGAATAGTAATAAGGATGTTTTTTCCCACTGTGATAATGCTATTTAACTCTACAGTTCATTTACAATAATATCCTTCCCTAATATTTATTGTATGTGTTGAAAATTTTTACTTGATCCTAATTTCCAAATAATGTCCAAATGTCCATATGATAACACTTTGATTTTCCAGCTGATGTGCATTTCTCAGTAATGCAGCACTTGAATGCATAGCCATGGCTCTGAACTTTTAAGAGGTATCATAGGACTGGAATGAACCTGAAAGTTGCCTTAAAAGCCTCTCTTATCTTTAAACAATTCACACCAAAAAATCAAGTGCAAAGCATTACACTGACTGAAGATTATTTAGCATGTTTGAAGAGCTTTCCAAAAAAGCCACATATCTAAAACTTAGTCACATTTCTGTAAGCCTGTGCTGTTGTTTCTGAGGTGATTTTTATTAATGTAAAAAGAAGGGAAATGGTTTTGATTTCTCCAAAGGGAAATAGGAGGTTTTAATATGGTGAAAGGACAAGTGTTTGCTGAGATTTCCACTGCTGTGACTCATTCACTTGTCCTGCTCTTTCAGTAATTAGCTTGGAGGAGTTCTGTTTCTGCCACTTGGCATTCCCAAGGCGTCTGGGGGGAATCCTGGTGCTTTCTTTCTGCAGCAGGTGAAGTGAGACAGGTTCTGGGTCAGTCCTGAACACGGATTTCGGCCTCGTCCCCCACTGTGCCGTCGGCCCCGCTGGCAGGGCAGGTGCCTGTTCCCTCCCCTCCCTGCTAATTAAAGTGTCGAGTCCAAGCAGATGGATTTGGAGGTGGTGTGCTCCTGCCGGGGATGTGGTGGCTCGGAAGGGTCACCTTTGGGAAGGGAACATTTAAAAACATATGGGAGGAAAATGCCACTCGGGAGGTTTTTGACACCTTGAGTTTCCAAATTGGCAGTTGGATATGAGGAGAGATAACTGCAGGGAGGTTTTCCCCTTCCTCCGAAAATCCTTTGCCACATTTTGCAGTACAAAGCAATTTTTAAGTGCAGGGAGGGTGAAGGGAGGGAAGCATTAAAGATAAGAATTACATTAAGGGAAGTGGCCAACTTTGGAGCCACAGTAGCGTGACAAGATTGAGGTAGAAGAGCGGAAACTGATTTTTGATGTGGGATAATTTGACTTAAGACCATGACTATCACTCCCAGTTTTACATATTGTAATGAGTGCAGGCATGTGGCAAGAACAGTTTGGGAGCATCTGATACATGAAAGCATGAATATCATATTAGGCACTTTTAATAGCTGGATTTTTGGTGTTTCAGGCTGTTTTTTAATAATTTCCATTGTTTTCATTCTTCCTTAAGAAGCTATAAGAGAGCTCCTGGGCTCTACAGAGTGCACTGGACATGGAAATGTAAAAACCAAACCAACTGAGCTATTTCTATACTTTATGCTAGTAAATGATTTATTTTGTAGGAGAGCAGCTTTTGTAAAGCTTCTCCCTAATTAAGCTACTTCAAGCACCCTTCTGAGCTCAGTGTATGTTGGCCCAGGTTCAAGATCTGCTCAGTGCAAGGAGGGGTTCCAGGGAGCAGATTATGGGTCTCAGACACACAAACCCCGTCTGCTCCAGCCATGACTTCAATTAGAGCATCTGAAGTTGCCCCCAATTGCTCTGTGGCCCCAGAGACTCCCAGCTCCCTGGGAATCAGGAAAATGGAGATTTCTACCCATTGTGCACATTGTTCTCAGCGGGGACCACACTCCACCCAGATGTACTCTGTTAGTGCTTGGGATGAGTGGGAAGAAATTGTGACCCTTCTAGTGTAAACCTACTTCACCATCACATCTGTCTCCTCTCAGCAATATCTGGTAGTCCCCAACAGCCTAATTTATGTGAGATGAGTGGGTACTGCTCTCCCCAGACTTCATTACAATTAAGTACTTACAAATTGTATGAAAATTTAGTCACAATACTGCAAAAGTTTCCTGAGGATATGCTTCTGAAGGAATACTTTCATAACAAGCAGAGAAGAAAAAAGTGATGGTTTCACTGAATTCAAGAGGAGATCTTTGATGTGCTGATATTCTTGATAGATTTCTGTCAAAAGCATAAGTTCAGCTGCAACTATTTCTGTCAAAAAATATTTGAGCTGCAATGTTGGGGAGGCAAACGGTAATCTTGGGACTGCAGGAAGATGCCTTTATTGAACAAATGCTTATAAAAATAAGCCATGGAGCAGTTCTAAATAAAATTGATATCTGCAAATACCACATTAACTTAAAAAAAAAAAGAAAGAGAGAAAAAGAAAAAGGAGACATTCTGTTGTCCTTACTTAAGTGAAATCAAGTGGGTGGTAGGATGCTCTTTTGTAGCTTGTTTGCTGCCATTTGAGACACTTAAATTCACCTGTGAAGGATTCTTGCCTAAAGAAGGGTTGCACTTGAGGAGCTTTGGAAGAAGAGCTGGCGATTTGGAATTGTAAAATTACTAGAAGAAAATCTTCTTGCCTGAAGAGTCAAGGACAAACCTGAAGCTAAAGGGAATTGAATCAGAATTTTTTTGTAAGTTATGCTCCCAGGCTACTTTAGAAGAAAGTTTTACCGGCGTAAGGAAAAATAACTCCTTGAGCTTGATGCCTACCATTTCCAAGATAGCTGGTGAGTACTTTTATTGTGAATGTGTGTATGCTTTTATGACTTGTGAGGAGATTCAAAACTTTGATCCGGCTTAACAAAATAAAATCATAGCAGGAAAGCTGAGGGAGGTGCAGAGAGGCCACGGGGGAGCTTTGTCAGCGGTGGTGGCTCCGCTCGAGAGTGTCCCTGCACGGGCTGCACAAAGAGCAGCTTTGCTGGAAGTGAAACTTCCAAACAAACGGCTCTTTCTGATCTCCAGAAGTCTGCTTTTGGATAGGGCTCCAAAGATTCTTGATAGTATTCCCCAGCACGTTCAAGAAGAAACATGCAGGTTTCTGATGGAGTTTATTCTGCCTCTAACTACTGACAAATTATCCTTGCCAGAAAAATCTCACACCTGAGCATGGGGAAAAAAGAATACATCATAATGTCCTTTTTATCTTTTTTCTTTGTTTTTTTTTTGGTTGTTTGTTTGTTTGCTTGCTTTTTTGTTTTTTAAATCTTAAAGTAAATTAAGGGTATTTACCTTAAGAAATCACTAGAAAAATAAGCTTTCAGTGCCATAGTAGCCAGTTCTCTACCGTCAGTATCCACCTAATGATAATTCAGCTCTAAAATACAAATGTTAATGAAAAAGAGGATCCTAATAAAAACAGCCTTTTCACATTTAGGGTTTTTTTTTGCCTTTTTTTTTTTTTTTTTTTTTTTCCAAGTTGCAGAGTTATTGCTTTGCAAAAGCCATTAAAGGCTCCTGTAACTGCACTCTGTGTTGGAGAAGGATGTCATGTCTAAAAATGTTGTCACCTTCAAAATACTGTGAAAGTCAAGACCGAGTTATTTTAATCAGGCAGTGCTAGAAGTTGTGGGTAGAATCATAATGGGAAAAGCAACATTTACCTTTCTGTGGCCGATGCAATAATCTCAGCTTCTCTGGGGAGATGCTTGGGATTACGTGGATGGTGAGATTAGTGTGTTACTAAAGTGTTTGACAGCAAGAACAGCTACTGTGTTAGCTCTCTAATGCATTAATAATGCTTAGCATTTCCGAGTTGTAGAGCCCCTTTTTTCACAAGCCTGTTGTACCCACACCTCCTTCACAGCAGTCAGCTCTAGGTGGCTTGAGAGATGGGGAAATAGGAAGGCTTTCCTAGGAAAGTGATTGATTGGGGTGAGATTGGGGCTCCTGTGGGAAACAAAGGAAGCTGCCAGGTTCATGCTTTGGAAAATGCCACTGAACACCAGTGTGATTTTCACGAAGGAAGAGACTTTCTGGTTTGGGAGAGATGTGACATTGTACAGGAAGAACCTGATGGTGATTCTCAGAGGAAGGGTTGATGAGAGGATCGTTTTGTAGCCAACATAAAATTCAGCTTGCATCGTTGGTTTCTTCACTTGGAAAGTGTTTTGTTTGGGTTTTTTTTCCCCCCCTACAGGGGAAATCACAATAAGTGAGAGCTGGAATAAAGGAGATTTCTTATCTATTCTCCTCCAACTGACCCTAGGCCTCACAATTTATTCCTTTCTCTCCCCTGCTCCATTCTCTGCCCCCAGTAACTCTAAACTGTTAAGCTGCTTCCAGTTTGGGTTTTTCACTGGCTTTGCTTCAAAGTTGTATCTCACTTGTGGCTATTCCACCCCAGATTCCCTGTACTTACTATTTATGCACGAAAGCTGCTTCTCAGCAAAAGCACAGACCTGAGCAGGAGGTGCCGTGACATGGCCAGTGTTTCCCCTGCCTAATAACAGGGTTGCTGGAGAGGTCAGGCCAGCACAGCACAAGCAACACACTTCACACAGGGCCTGGGTGTTGCAGAGGAGAGCTCTCCTGGGATTTATTTGCAGTGTTCCATTAACAGCATTACCTTCTCGAGTCTCCTGCCATGTCTTGCCTGACTTCAGCTCTTAACTGAGACCCAGAGAGCATCATGTACTCACACAACCTTAGTTATCTCGACTACCTTGGCTCCTGCCTCCCAGGGCAAGGCTGCCAATCTCTATTCTGTTACTGACCAGCTAAACAGGCCTTTTAAACTGACTTTTTTGGGAGAACTGAGCTTTACCTCTTCTGCCTGGCCAATTTGCTAACAAGGCTCAGCCCTGACAGGCTGGAGAAGGATTTTCATGGCTTGGCTCTGCTCAGAGGCTTTGGAACAGCTGCCATAATACCTGAGGGCTGCTGTCAGTGGTTTCATCTCTCCTGTGAGAGCCTCCTTGTGCACTTCCAAAATAGGCACTTTTCTCATTGAAAAAAGATGAGTGAATGCTCCTTCACCATGCCCTAAACAACCTCTTCCCCTTTCCTTCTACTCTAACAAAACTATACAAGAAGCAGTGTATGGCAAGGAAAATAATGAACCTGTATGTGGTATTTTACTGCTACTTTCTTCATGTGTATGCTATGTCAGATATATTGAAAGGAATGGGATTTATAACACTATTATGGTTCTGATAGTTGGTCCTATCTGTAGCTAATCTTATTTTTTCTCTGAGCTTCCCTGTCCTTTGCTGCACTCTGATTTGATTAATTTTTTTAATGTTGGGATATCAATCTCTAGGAGGCAATGTTCTGTCACAATTAGAGTTATTAGTTGGTACTATATATAAAATGAGGCCAAAGTGACTTGATAGTTGTTTCCCTTTTTTTTTTTTTTTTTTGTAGCTATAGACTCATTAGAGGAGCCCCATCCAACTTGTGGCAGGCAGGCCAGAGCACACCTTATTAGTGCTTAGTGGGAGAAAATTCTGGCATGCAGCACCAAAGGTTAGTTACAGATGTATTTCAGGATAGATCTAAAGCTCTCTATTTGAAACACTTGCTCTAAAGTCAAGCTGCTGAACCATGGCTCTGTACTGCAGTACATTAAAATGCAATGATAATTACCCTCATTATGAAAACAGCTCCTCATAGCTTTTGCAGGACTTGCTTCAAAAATGGGGAGTACAGCGGGGATGCAGTCCAACAGAGGTTGGGGGGGGTGAAGGCTAGGAGAGCAAAAGCACATTTATGGACAGCAGAAGTGGTGAAGAATGTAGCTCCCTGACTGAATCCTACTGCAAAATGCTACCTCTCAGAAAAGGTCTAATTCAGCCCTCGCCATGCAGAGGTTTCCCACAGTCCTCCCTGGAATCAGCACTCAGAGTCCCAGTGGTCCCTGTTTGCCTTACACAGGTCTGGGCTGACCAATTAAGGGTCAGTTTTGTGTAGGTGTGTGCTTACCTGGTACTCCCTTACAGACAAGTACTGCTTTTGGGTGTTTTGAGATGACAAAGTGAAAGGTGGCTTAGCTGGAAACAGAACTCATTAAAAGTTAGGTTTGTGTTTCCAGCCTGTCCATGCACACAAGGGGAAAAAGTAGTTCTTGTGCATAGTGTGTAACCCACAGGACTTGGTTTGAAGAGCTGTATTAGCCTGGAGACAAAAGAGGGAAGCCTTAATTAGAAATAAAACAAGCAGACTTTCAACCACCCTGAATTTGGTGGGATACAGAAGAGGCCTTGAAGTAAGAAAAGTCCTTGATCTACCAAGTTTCCACAACTGCCACTGCCAGGAAAAGCCGTTATATTGAGAGAACAAAACCAGGATGTATCTCCCCACCCTGAGCAGTGGTAACATTTTCTACAGTGAGCTTCTTAGCAGAGGACAGCAGTTGGATAAGGATCAGCATCTGATCCTTACAATTCAGTGGAAAACTTTGCTGACGTGTGTATGTGTTGCAGTTTGCTGTTCATTCGTAGCCTCCAGGAGCCACACGAGCTGAAAACCAGTCAGTTGGGTAATTGAGGTAATTAAAAGAGATGTAAACTTTCAAAGTAGCTGACACTTAGTCATTACACCGAGCTGTCATGCTTGACTGAGCTAACGTTAATTCCGATATCCCATTATATCTCACTCATATCAGTTTAAAAGATATCTGCTGTGTTTCTTCAGCAACTTGCAGCTACAGTCATAAAAGTATTGATTGCAGTGTGCTTTGACAGATGTGAGATGTATTTAAGAGAAATCGTGCCACAGATATTCTTTTGCTTCAGCTGCTCAATGCTGTATGGATTCCACACATATCCTTCTGGATTTCACTGGTGAAGTCTTGTGGAATCTGCCTGAGAGGCACAAGATTGAAGAAGCACCTTCTTCTTGGCTGCATTTTTAGTTTTCTTAGCATAGATCTCTTTGATTTTTGTACCTGACTACAAAGGCGATGAGGAATGGGAGAAAAAAGCGGGTTTCAGCCAACTTAGCAGTTTTCTTTGAGCCTTCCCCCCATCCCAAGTTATAAACCTCAGCCAAAGTGAAGTCTTCTAATTGACTTCAGCAGGCTTTGATGGAGGGGCTGAGCACTGAAATTTTCTATTCCTTGGGAATTATCTACATACTTAAGAGTCATTTTATCTTGTCTTCTTGCTGGCATCCAACTGATTTCCCAGTGGTGAATTATTATTTTTAAGACCTTGCTAATTTTCAGTAGATTCAGAAACCCCAACTGGTAGAAGCTGCTGGGAGCCGTGAGAGAGCTACAGAGAAGTTCTCACTTGCAGGATATAAACTTTATGTGAGTGGGGTGCTCACAGCAGGCTTGGTTCTTACAGGTGGCTGGAGGCATTTCTATGTTCAAATCTTAAATGATTTTTATTTTCTTTTCATAAGTATCTCATCCTTTGCTATCTTGTAAGTAAAAACAATTTTTATTAGAAAATGCATTCTCCATTTCTTCTTTTCGTCATGCAGTTTTGAACCAGTTCACATGCCCACCCTTAAACATCAGGAAAATTGTGGCAATTGCCTTAGGATAAGAAAACATAAAGAAAGAAAAAACTTTTTCATTCCCTTTAAAAAAACCACAATCAATCAGAAAAACCTCTAAAAATCCAGCTACTTGAAAAAAACAGTAATCTCAGTTACAATCGTCTCTTTTCTTAAAATCATGTGCTAGCTTACAGCATGGCAGGGAAAAGAAACTGGGAGCAGGCCCCAAAACTTCCATGGGACGTGGGAATAGGGAAATGAAATGGCAAAAGAATTATTCATAGTTTATTTCTCTGTATTTGGCCAAAAGAACTGTGGCTCTGAGGGCTTTCATGGAGACAGGCATGCTGGCATTATGAAGAAAAGGCCAAAGTTCAACTCTATCTAAAGATTCAAAAGCTGTCATCAGATCAATGTATGCCTTACAGTGGAGCTTGAAAAAAAATCGTTTCTCAGCTAATATCCTCAAGGACAAGATATAGTTTGATTTGGCTCTTCCAGGAGGCATCTTGATTGCTTTGGAAAGCAATATTTTAAAACAGGGGTGAGGGAGAGTGGCGCACAGTTTTATTTTTAAGGCTCTGCAAATCACAGCATCAGTCAGCCGTGAGGATGGAGACTCTCCTTCTTTCCTTAGAAAATGAATCTTGAATCTTCTATTTTATGCCTAATTGGGAATTGTTTTAACGAGTTTCTGAAAATCAGTCTGCCTTCCAAAATGGTTCAGGAGTTGTTTTTATTTGGGTTAGTGCTGCCTTCTGTTTGTTGGTTTCTACACTGCAGTATGGAGGGGTTTTGGACCTTTTTTTGGTCAACCTTTGAATTTGATTCATATGAGATAGACTCTTAATGCTTTGTAAACAGATTAGCTAACAAATCTTATAAAAACCTGTGTGGAAAGATGCTGGATACAACAATCCCATAGTTCAGTGTTTTCCTGTACTGAGGCATTTTTGAATACCAACAATTATACTTTTTTTTTTTTTTTCCCCTTTTCCTTCCCCAAACCTGATTGACACAGAAAATGAAAGTGGTAAATAAATGTTCATGGTAGTTTATTGAAGGAGGTGCACAGGCTTTTTGTGTGTATCCCACAGGTTATTTAATAAGATTTGTGCATAAGGCTCCTACACAGTGCTCACCCCCTGATGGGCAAATACACGTTAGGTGGCTACTTCTAAATGCAGGAGTGTAAGAGGTCTAAAGCCTATTTCTTTATTCAGTCTTTATTATTAACTATGGAAGAAAGGGATCTCACATTTTGAAAATCTCAGATCTTCTCCCCCACCCCTACCATGGCTGCTCCAATTAATCGTATGCAAATAATTACTGATGGAGAAGTGTTTGCTTTAAAACCTCTCAGGAAAATGCTTACAGGTGTTTTTTTTGGCTTGGGAATCACCACAAAGATCTCTAAAGTGATAGGCAGTCATTGGAAAGCAGAGTTTTCTTTATTTTGGCCTGATTGGAAATTTAGTCAGAAGGCAAATTCAGGTTGTGCTCATAGTTAACTTCATAAAACAAAGTATTAAAAGGGTCCTGGCTGCCCCATTCTTGGCTCAGAAAGGGAAGAGATTCAGTGGATTTAGTTTAAAGTGTTTTACAGTATAGCCTTGCAGAAACTAAACCAGACATAGGATTTGAACACACCCATAATTGGCTGCATGTGGTAGGAGAGCTGTCTGGGGGACAATGGCACCCATTTTTATTTCTAGATTTATTACCTCAAGTGCTTCTGCTGGTCCCTTTGTTTGGTTTGCTCCTCTAGCTGCTAATTTTATGCATTTCTTTGGTATTTGGTGTTTTTTTCCACTAATGGGAGGAAGCCATTTTTCTCCAGTTTTTCCTCCATCTCAAAAGACGTGGTGGAAAATGCATCTCATAACTGGAGTGTCTGGAAGATACATCCAGTGTGCACAGCTGAACATCAGCACAGGGAATCAGAAAGAGCAGGTCCTGTACAGAAATCCTGTTAACCAGTTAAAATGTTGGTGGACTTTTTTTTGGAGTCTGGGCAAGCCAGATTTGCAGAGCTATCATTTATAATGTGAAATGCAAAAATTCATGCAGCTTAAAGAAAAAATTAGGAGAAAATTCTTTTTTCTTCTCTTCATATATGTCAATACAAAGCCTACAGTGGCACAGATCAACATTGATTTTTGCATCTCTATACTGAAGTGGATTTCATCTGCCTTTTGGTAAGGTGTTGAAATTCCTAGATGGTCCATGGTGTAAATTAGCATGGAAAGTGTGTCTGTGAGAAGATCAAGCACATGTTTTTAATGACTGGAACTTGGAACAAGAAAAACTTGGAAATAAGTTCTATTCTGGCAGAGTTGAGTATCAAGCATATCCATGGAAGTGGGCTGGTTTCACCTCTAGTTCTGGCTTTGTCAAATCACCTCAGGATGCATTTTCCTGAGTCCCTGGAGCTGTGTTTTTGTCCCCCTGTCACCAGGCTTGCCCCATGCATGAGCTCACAGTAGTGTCCATCCTACTGAAAAAATCAACTTGGCATCCAGCTCAAAGGTATTAAAGATACTGAGAAGAAGAAAATTTGCTACTTGACGAGGCATTTTTTATAGTCATTTTTCTGAGTGCACCTTCAGCTTATTGACTTAAAGGATGCTTGTCCTCCAGATCCTGCTGTTTTACCGATTAGGGAAGTGGGAAAACAGATTTTTAAGGCCTGGTGGTTTGAACAAAGTTACACTCAACAATAAAAAAAAATGCATCCTTAAAGGCAGGGGAATCTTTCATTTAGTGGCAATGATAGTGGGCTGATAGCTGTGATTGTTTATCAGCCTTTAACGTGGTCGATGCGGGAGCCAAGCCCAGGGCGCTCCTTCAATGCCATTGATTGGAGCGGCTCCGCCTGACAGTGGCTCCGTGTACCTTACAGCTCCAGCAGCACATTAACACGACTTCTGAATGGCCCAGGAGATTTAGACTCGAAGGATGCTATTCTTCACTGATTTACAGCCCTTGCAGTGTTCCTGAGGCTGCATGGAATGCAGATCAATGGGGAAGCTGGTGTAGGTGATCAACTATTCCATTAGAGACAAACATTTCCATTTTGGTGTATTTACAGAATAATGTACTTGGCCCCTCAGCTGTTACCTCTGAAGAGAAGTAGGGGTGCAACACAGATAAAAAGTAAAACCAACTATTTGTTCTTTGAACACGTTCACTAACAGAGTCATTACTTACCTTTTTCATAGTGCCTCAGTCAGCACAAGTGCTGCACAAACACTGGAAAAGCAGTTCTGGCAAACTCCCTGTCATCTGACACCAGTTCACTGCGTGTACCTCACGTGTATATTCTGCACTTGCTTTCTTGTACTTGAAGAGTTATTCCCATGTGAACTCTCCTGCTCAGATTGCTGTCCTCCAGCAGGAAGGTCCTGAGTTAAGTTTGCTTTGAGCAACTTCAAACTGCAGTTGGGCAAAGTGCTCTCTTTGGATCTATCTAATGGCAGGAACTTGCAAACAGGTGGTTTCATGGCAGTGGTAAACCAATGACAAAGGCACCAGGGCAGGAGTTTGATGCTCAAGGATGACTGAAGATATTTTATCTGCTCTGACCTGGGGAGTAGATTCAACCTTTGTTCCCCCAGGATCACAAAGCAGAGCTGTATTCTTGCATCTTAAAAGGTTTATTCTGTAATTTTATTTATTTTTTTTTTTTAGTTTTCTTTGACAATGAGTATAAATAGTGGTAGTAAATTTCCTATGAAGAAGCAGCTACAATTACATTCTCAGGCTCTCACCATTAATCAAGCTGACTGAATAGATGGTAATGGCTCAGTTGTTTATTGACAACCATTGGGTTTCTCCTCGGCCTGTGCAGGATGCTTGTCTGGATTAGTGTTGGAGTCTACCAAATAATCTACTCACACCTCAGGCTATTGACAGACCACCTTGAAACACTTTAAAATTGTGTTTGTGGGAGTCTAGAAAAAAATATCACTGTTGGAGTTGAGTTAAAAAAAGGAAGCTCCCCTCTTACCCTACCCAGTATAATTGTTTTTTGAGCACTGGACAAATCAAACCAATGAGAATATTGTTGTGGTGTCACTGACAGCCACTGTGGATGATGATGATGTAATCATGATTACTTTTTACTGTGTGCCTTTCCAAAGCTGATCCATGTCAAAGTCAGAGCCGTGGGATGGAGTCGCCCAGAGCATGGAAAAGCAGCTGCTCTACATCAAAAGAGTTTTGTTTCTATTTTTCTTTTCTTTGTTCTTCTTACCTCCTCAAATCACTAATCACAGGCACGGAGATGCAATCTGCCCATGGCTGTATCTGCAGACTCTCACTGATTTGGAGTGAGAGATTATCCAGTGGCACCTGAGACTAGAGGTTTTGCCTTAGTTTTATATTTTGCTCTGGAAAAAAAAAAAAAAAAAAAAAAGAAAAACAAAGAAAACCCTAACAAACTAAACAAAGGACTAGTCAAAGCCCCAGATAAATTATTCCTGTGCACTTGCACCTTGAAAATAGCTTGTTTTCCTACTTCTTTGTGTCGGTGTCTCAGATGTTAATTGCCTAATTAACAAGCTGACATGATCCCCACTGCTGAATAACTGAGCAAATTAGGATAGTGCTACATGTGTGTTACTTGAAGGACATGCTTCAGCTGGGATTTCCTTCAGCATCACGTATCTGTGGAAACCTAATGAAACTGCTTTGTATTAAGTGCTTGTGATGATGTTTCTGACCTTTTGTGCTTCCTCTCCGTTCTTGGAAAAAGCACCTGCATTTTGGACTGACTTGCCATGCATGTAAATCACTGTAAGTGGTGAAATGACTTTTCTTGATTTGACAGAGAGCACTAAGTACTGTGCTTTTGTTCCCCACACTACTGAATAAGAGCTGGCTAACTATACACACTGTGAGAGCTATTGTATCACGCTGTTAAAACCTAAGGAGTTTTTTATTGGACTTTCATGCTAAATAACTTTAAAGGTACCGCCTGGTGTTTTTATATAAATTATAAATGTTTTAAAAAGACATCAGAAAAAATACTTTAATGGCACAGTTTCCCACTGTGGGCGTCTCACGCTACGTAAACTTTGGGTTATGACTATTTATTCCTTCTCCCACCAATGACGGTCTGTTACATGGGATTCAATTACAGTTATTTATTCAGCTTGAATACAAGATTCCTTTAGATATTTGGTCTTGTAGCATTCATTCGTATTTTGTAGGTTTGGTGGGAAACACCCACAAATATGATTTTTGCTGCAGTCCCCCAGATAGTAGTTGTGAAACGTGGCGTAAAGGTCATCATAAAATAAAATCACTGCAGTTTTGGAGGGGAACACTGAGTTTTCCATGAGTTTGATCTTGCTCGGTTTTATGTGGAGCTGTGAAACCACCAGCTCTGGTATTCAAAACTGCATGAATATGAGGAGTGCAGACCTGCAGCAGGTCTGGAAGGTCGAGTTCTGCAGGTGAACTGTGGTTCTCCCACTAAAACAGGAACCCAAAACTCCCACTAAAACAGGTAAATTCATAAACTGTAGTAACAACACACCCCATTACCTGAGCCCCTGTAAGTGTCTGCAGCCCTTGTGGCGACTCAAGGTAATAAACATCTTCTAAAAGCTTTAAAAGTTTTAAGGGGAGCTGTATCAGCTCACACTCTCTGCAGGCAAGGAGCACACCGGGTGCTCCCCAGCCAGCCCCCCGTAACCAGCTGGGCTACAGTGACGACTGCGAGTCTGAAATGCAAGTCACTGATGCTCCTCAGTGATGAAAACCATGTCCTAGGGTCAGGGAGTGTTTCCTATTTCCCTTTTATGTGAGGGTTTTGCTTGTTATCCTTCCTCCAAGGATTGTTTCAGAACTATTTCTGACAACTCCTAGGACAGGAGAAGCGGAAAACCTCCCTGCTCCAGGGAAAGGTGGTGAATGAGCTCCTCAGTGTGCAGATCTGCGGGTGGGTGAGGGCAGGCACCACCACTTCTCACCCCACCACAGGCACCAGGGGGATTGTATGGTTGGTTTGTTTTTTTTTTTTTTCATTTTCTGTGTTGAGCTGTGCTGCCCTGGAGTTAAGAGTCGTGTTGGTACTTCTGAAAATGGCAGAGAGAAAAGCTGGCTGACAATATCCACTTGCTTACTTGTAGGTGATGTGTGACAGGCTGGGCCCTTCAGGGTAGCACCAGGGTGATGCTCTCCTGGGAAAGGTTGCATGTTCAGTGTTCTCCCCCTCAAACAGGGCTAAGGCACTGCACAGGGTAAAAGTTTCTTGCCTTTTGAGCTTCATTGTTTCATCCGGGCCATCTTTCTTCTTCTGCTTTTCTGCTTTCCTCATTAATGTTGACTGTACCTCTTCTAATGAATGTATGGTCTTCCATACAAAAGTCTTCATGTGTGCTGGGTTTAGGTACAGAGAGTTAACTGCAGTTAGTAATGGAGCATCAGGTAGGAAGGAGGATGCTTTAATCCATCATTTCCAACGTGATCCATAGCCTCCAGGTGGAAGTTGTCCTGCTGAGTTGGGTGGTGAGGTCACTGGTGAACAAAAATAAAACTGGAAGACAGAGAAAAGCTTCCTTTCAAATATTTGCATAACACTGCCCAAGGTGGTTTTGTGACTTCAACAACAAAGGAGACCTGCAAGGTAGCTGGGTGTTTGATTCTAAATAAGGGGTTTTCCTAGAATAGGTAATTATTTGCTGTACATAACTCTTGTGACCATCAGCTGTTCGTGGGTTTACAGTGCACTGCAGATCAAAGTATTATTTCTGATGGCCTTGAAACCGCTGCCTGGAGTGAGATAATATCTGCAAATGATGCAATGTAACTGTTGACACGGGAAAACTGTTTTGCAATCTAGTACAGCAAAAATAAATTAAAAAAGCAATCACAGAACTTGCAAATGTAACGATCCTGCAAATATTATTTCTCTTTGCCTTCCTATTTATTCATACATTTGTAAATGCCGAAATGTCTTTTATCTGCCCTTTCTCAAGGGCAGATCCCTGGTGTCATAGTAATTGAAAATTAAGAATTTACAGTATCATAATTAAATTCTACCCTTTGAACTCTTGTAGACTCTAGCTGCATATTAACAACTTCCCACTCAGATCATGAGTGGCAAGGAGTATTTTGAACACCAACTGCTGCAAGATAACATAACAAGCTCTGACAGCTCCTTAATTGCCAAACTACCCACTAGTTAAAAACTCTTTCATATTGTAGCGATTCTCTTCCTTGCACATAAGTCAAAAGGTATAACTAATTTGTCCTTTAATTGATATCTATATTGCTGTTTAAATAAAGGGCACATACTCCCCCAATATGCTTAAGTATTAATTTGTCACCTATGAACTGAATTTGGAAAATAATTGAAATGACTCTAATGAATTTTTTCATTGATTTTTATCACTTTTACCAGGAAACATTTATGTCTGATTTGATCATTAGTCATGTTTAGTGATTGGCAAATCATGTCAAATGATCCTAAGCAAAGCTGAAGTTCAAATGCCTCTGTACCTATAAAAGATTCCCACTGGTCCCTGTCCTAATGCTTATGGCTGGGTTGCAAAACAATAAATAATTAGGCTTAAAACCAGGTTGCACTCATTGCCATCTCTCTTCTTTTCCTGTTGCTGGCTATAATTTAGGGGAAAAAGAAAAGGGAAAAAAAAAAAAAAAAAGAGGTTCTGGTGGCTTGCCAGTTTGGAAGGAAGAGTGGGAAGGTGATATGGAAGCTGCTGTAACTAGATTTTCAGCACAGACACAAAAAACGAATTCTGGATGGGTCTGAAGGTGGAAGAGGGTAAAAACAGGATGTTCTGCTCTTAGGAGTGCAGTTATTTACAGAAGGGGCGAGGACATCCAGCAGATGCTCCCAGGACTGCTGTGCAGCCTCTCTGAAGGAGGCAGCTTGCAGAGATCAATACACGTGTCTGCCTGAAGCGCTGCTGGAAGAATGTGCATCACTCCCAGGGCTATTAATGAAAATGCTGTGGGTTGCTGAACAACTTCTGTCTTTCTGTTCTTTAGCATTTTGTGATCGTGTCATGATTGAAGTCTTTCCTTAAATTGCAGACAGAAGAGGTGGGAGACCACTAATGAGGCTGGTTTGGGGACATTCCTCATGCTGTGTAAATACCCCTCAGAGAACTACTGTAGGCAAAGATAGTAAATGCTGGTTTCATTTCTGCTTTTCTCTTTTGTTCAGTACCTGGCATGAATTTAATGGGAATGTTGCATTCAGTGCATGTAAATACGACGTGATATTTTTATGATGACGACTAAAATTCCCTACATTATTTAGGTAGCTAAAGATGCAGGCAAGTGCTTCTGAGAGCATCACTCTGGGCCTCACTCTATCAAAGCTCCAGCAAGAGGAGAGGTTCAAATGAACTCACACGTCCTAGCTGCAGCTTAAATGTACTCCATCCTTCTCCTCTGCCTCTCCTGATACAGAAAACAGACTCCATTTCTGACACAATTCTTTTCCCCTCAGCAATACCACATCCTTTGCATGCATTCCTTTAATGATCAGTGCTGAATTCAAACTGCTCGCCTTCAGTCCCTGAATGGCACAACAGATCCATGCTCTTACAGCACACAAACAAATTTGAGTTCTCTGAAGCACAAAAGAGGCCTCAAAATGTTTTTCAGAACTTTTTTCATGCTTCGTTTTCTCAAAATAGCAGCACAGAACACTACTGATCTATTTAAGAGCTGTCTCCCCACAGCAGAAAAATAACAAGCTACCCAGAACAAGAATAAGGTGACCTGAGCAGAAGTTATTCAAGAAAATCATTAGTTAAAACTTTAAATTATTTTAGCAATCATTTTTTTCTTTGTAAGGAATTCCTGGGTCATACTTTTAATTCTGGCTAAAGAAGAGTCTGAGCTACCTCCAACTCAGGGCTGTAACAGTGAGGAAAAATGTAATTTATAACAGTGCCTTATTAAAAAAAAAAAAAAAAGGGCATTGTGGCTGTATCTGTCATTAAAATAGTTTTAACTAGCTGCATTGCTAGTAAGAAATTCCTTTGTATGCTTACTTTTGCACTGAATTGAGAGAGAAAATATCCATGCAATGTAACAGGAGAAGAATGGCTGGCAATCTTTGAGATTTTGGTAAACATTTGCTCATGCCAAGTCCCCCAAAAATCATTCATGAGTAAGTCAAGAGCTGAAATATAGACCTGACGTAGATTACAGTGTGGAGAGGAAGAGATGCTGCTCAAAGTGACCTATGTGTGCATATTCTGGGATGAATATTATCCCAAGGGTCACTGAATATAGACCTGCCTGTTACTGTTCTGTACAGTCTTTTTGTTGTATGTGATGTGTTCAAGGACCAGTCCACTGGTCTGGTTACAGAAAATCTAATGAAAGTCATTTCTGTGCCTCCCAAAAGAAGGAATATTTCTATATAATACACAGCAGAAAGTTTATATTCATGTGGTCTTCCCACAGCTTCTGTGTTTGCTCTTTCCTTCTGTGTGTAACTGTGGGCTGTTTGAAACTCCTTAGGTGAAAGATGTGTTGCCTTAATGTCTTTGTGGGGTGACAAGCTGGTCATGGCCCATCAAAATAACTCTCAGAACAAAACTGGTAGAAGCAGGTGGAGAGAGGGAAAGTGAGCAGATACCGCTGGTTTAATGAAAAACCAATTCTCTCTGCTTCTCTGGATACAACCACCTGGCTTTCTGTATCGACTGCTGAAATGTTCTGTAATTGTATAAAAGGGACCTCTAGACAGAAATCTATTTTTTGTTCCTCCTCTCCTTTGTATTAAGTGAGCTCTTTTGTAATGTTACTTTTTATAGCCTATAATCATGGTAATTATGTTTTGTTGAATCTTTCACAGTAGTCTAACATTTAGTAACATTTATCTCACTGTGCTGGGACCTGAAATCTTCCCTGCCATCAGATGCTAATACAGTTATATTGTTGTGGCAATATGGGAGCTCAGCCTAAGTGCAGTTGCTACTTGTTACTGTTGTTACCTTTGGCAAATTACTTGTGGTTATTACAAGTAGCTGAAATGGGAAGGTCAGTGTTAAGCAAACCGTGAAGAGGATACAGGAATTAGGTATATTTGAATATCCAAGTAAAACACATAGTTGTTGGGATTGCTAATGCATTGGTCAGCATCCAGCAATCAACAGGGCTTGCTTTCTGCATTGTGCTCGTTGCAATGATGATTTTTTTGTTGAAGATCCCCTTGTGTGCTTTCCAACAGAAGGTGTATGTGTCCAAAGCTAACTCAACCAAAGACATTCTCCTAAATGGTACTATTGGTATGGTGTTGCCAGCTTATTTCTATAAATGCTGGACTAGAAAGCATCCTGGTATCATCAGATCACTGAAAGGAGGTATCTCATAGGAAAGAAGTTTGGAGTATAAACACTGTGGTTTCTGTGACATACTCTGGGAGAGGGAAGTGCATATCCCTTTCTCTCCCTGTCATCTGCTCGCTTGCTCTCCCACTTTATGACTGGTATTGCACTGTGTGCTGTAAGCAATCACCATTAAACTCAATTGAGGCACTTCCAGATAACAGCAGAACTTACACCAACTGTTTATTTCTCGTTAGGTTTCTCCAGCCTGGCTTGCTGCCATCATTCCAAGGCAACATCCTCGGCTGGCAAAAATCAGCTGAGTGAATTTGTGTCAGTTAGGATGTGCCCTGTAATAAATGTACGCTTATGAAATGCCTGTCGACCTGTCAGGTGCTTGAGCTGGTTATTGAGAAATCACAGATCTTGGGCTGTCAGTGGGAAAGACGTGATAGGCCCCAGACCACGTCTGCTACTCACAGCTCAGTAAGTTCCAGCATTGGACCTTAGTGGTTTTATGTTCACATAAGGCTGGAATAAGCTGGAGTAAGGCTGATCAAATGACTGATATTTGGCTAAAAGCGTTGCTGCTCCTTGTTTTGCTCTTCCTGGTACAACCTTTTCTGAGATGCTCCTTAGCTGGGAAATGCAGTCACTGCAGCCTCTGCCCTGAGGAGAATCCTGTGACACACCCTGTGCACCTGAGAGGGAGAGTTTGCCTCAGCAGGAGAGCAAAGTGAGTGGTGATGCTCCTGACTTCCACACAACAGTGGCTCAGAGCAGTATAATTTTGAGCTTTTGTGCGTTTTGTGTGACAGAACTGAAAGCCCTTTGAAGTCTTCTATCTGTACTTCCACGTGGACCCAACAAGTCCACGTTGCACCCAGGAGGGGTGGCTGGGGGTCAGCTCAGCTCAGCTTTGCAGAGTAGGGCACTCAGAGCAGCACAAAAACTCAGAGAGGGCTGACCTGACATCTTGTGTAATTGTAAATTGTATTTTAAACTACTGGAAAGGTAAATGGGTTTCAGTGAAGGCAGGTTACCATGGGTGGCATATGCTGTGCCATGAGTGTTTAACTCCAAGATGCTTGTGGGTCCCTTCCAGCTTGACATGAATTGTCTCATCACCTTTTGCAGCTCCTCCAGGCATCAACTGGTTTCTCTCCACCAAGAGGTTGTTCCTCCTCCAGGCTTTAGGCTCTTATGAACTTGTCATCCTTTCTGTCTGGAGACACCACCACTTCTCCCTATAGATTTTGGTTTCGACCCAATGAGAGGAAAACAAAATTTCATGTTCCCTGTAGCTGCCGTGGGGAGCACAAGAATTGGTGACATGCTGGCAGTAAGATGGTCTTTGGAGTAGAGCTCTAAGGAAACACAACAGAGGGAGCCCTGAGATGCAGTGTAACCATGGTAAATGATTTTGTTGTTGTTGTTGTTAGGACATTGTTCAGACGTCTTTGATGCTGTTGCTGATGCTTTCAAGAAGTGCCTGGTGGTGCTCTGGGATACACAACTTTCTTTCCCCCAGAATATCTGGCTTGGCATGAAATCTCCCAGTGCTCTGTTCACCAAGAGATCCCCCATGCCTCCAAATTCATAAAAAAGAGCAATAATGTGTGTAGCATCTGATTGCAGAGCTTTGTGCTGCAACAAGCCTGTAATATAAGAAAAGTCATTATTGATTTCTAGCTCTATTCAAGTTTCTTTGCTTTCCCACCACTGTGCTTCAGTGCTTCTGACAAGCAATTGGCTCTCAGGTCCTGGAGAAGGAATGAAAAAGACAAATTCAGTACCAGGATTTGAGCATCAGTGTAAGGAGTGTGCAAAATTCAGGTAATACCTGTGTCTGAAACTGCAACTCTGGAAGCTCATCCAGCTACCCACTCTGGGGAGACCTAAATGCTTTGGTTTAACTGCATGCCTCAAGTGACTGGATAAAATGTGCCAGTATTTCTGGAAGCAGGGTCCAGAATCCAGGGCTTCTGCATTTCCAAGGGTAGTTATCAGCTTTCTTGTTATCTCCACCCCCCAGCAGCACTGGGCTGCTCTACCTGTGCTTAAGTGACCAGGGTGCTCAGCAGAGGTGGGTGATGAGGGCACCTGGGCCTCTGCTTTGCTGGCTGAATACTTGAGCCACAAAACTTCTGTGCAATAAGAAGGAAAGCTTCAGCAGCATCAGCTTCAGATTTTTAGCCGTAAAAGCTGAAGGACTGATTGGAGCCCATGTTCTGAAAGAAGGGCTGTGGACACACATGTTCAGAGAGGGCCCTGCATGAGACCTTCCCACAGAAAAGAGCTGGGAGTGGGGGATTTGGCAAGTGGGGGTGAAGTCTTGCATCTGATCTGCATCTGCTGATGTCTGGCTGGACAAAAGTACTGATTTCAGATGCTCCAAGTATGGCATGTTTCATACTCCTTTGAGTGTGTAAATGTAGGAGCTGTAGCACCAAAGTACTTTCTTGCATTTTATCTGTCCAAGAAACTCTTCCTCCTTTCATTCTTTCTAAAGGTTCTTTTAAAAACATCTGAAAAATATTATCTACCTATCTATCATTGAAGGACAAATGCAAGTTGCAGTGTCAGCCATAATTATTCACTTGTGCTTCTTGAAATGCCATTTTTAGCCAGTTTTGCACATTTTACAAATGCCTTCCGTGCCAAATCATCCATGGAAATACAAATCATCTCAATTGTTAAATTCATTAACCTAACAAACTGTGGACTAAAAGCCACATTTAAAGCTTGCATCCTAAATAGTATTCTCATTATGTGGAATCAGATTAGTCCCTAATCAAATTTGACTTGGAGCAAAAGGTAATGGAGTATGACCCCTGATGTAAAACAAGGATAGGTGAAGGAGTGTCTAGCACCATGATACCTCCATTTTGTGCTGTGCCAACTAATTCCATCCTTCCTGAGCGCTTTCAACATTTTGTAAACAGATTTGTACTTGTTTAGCTCCTTACCTCAGCTTCTGACACGCACATGACATCTGCTAAGAAATTTGCAGATATTTGTCCCAGCAGTTTGATGTTTTTGCACATTCCTGTCACTGATGTAACTTTAATAGCGTGGACCAATAATAATTATCAAGTCTGTTATTGTTGTGCCAGCAGACTGAGCGTTGATGGGACACCCTGGTTTGAGACAGTACAGACAGAGCAGGAGAACATCTCTGCTTCAGAAAGTTTGCTGTATAAATAGAAAAGGCAGGACAGGGTAGAACATGCAAACAGAAGGAGGAAAAAAGACTAAATAGAGACAAATGTTCCAGTCAATTATTTCCCTCCCAGAAAACTGCGGAGAGATGAGGACAGAGATTCACAATAGAAAGGAGAGAAAGGACAGAGAATAAAATGCACCATGAAGAGGCTTTCACCAGAGCCAGGAGAGGGATGTTGCAGTCTTAGTTAACCCACTCCAATATCCTATTTATTTCACACACAAGTATTCAGCGTTTTGGTTTTTTTTAAATCAACATTTGTCCTTTAATTATTGTAAATCACCTACATACAAATGACAAACAAAGGTTTGCACTGAGGTTTTCTATTGTCTTTTAAATCCTTCCTTTTTGTAAAACTGGGGTTTTTTTTCAAAGGATGCTTTCTTAGAGCATCCTTTGAAACTTTCCCATTTCTTGCACTGCCATTTGTAATTCTTTCATTTATTGACTACTCATTGACTAATTAAAACTATAGCTGTTCATGTGGTAAATAAATAAAAATATTTTAACAAAGGTAGTCCTTCCTGATGCTCAGAAGCTCCAAACAAGGACTGTCAGCTCTTTGGAAAGCAAGAAGCAAATACTTTTAAAAGTGTGGTCAAGGACATGACGTGAGGTTACCGCGAAGCAATTTAGCAGATAAGAGCGTGTGCGACGGTGCTGAGGTCATTGCAAGCCTGTCCATGTGCTGTTACCAGGCTGATTTGTGATGGAGTTTCAGATACCTAAGATTTGTGGCTGGCTGTCTGCAGCAGTTAGTGCTCTGTCAAGGTCCTGTGCATATTGTCCTGCAGCAGGGCAATCTACAGCCCCTTATTTCACCTGCTCACTGCAATGGACTTGACTGACTGTAACACCCTCATTGTGTGACTCTAAAAACAATCTCAGCGAGATGTTTGGTGGGGGGGTGTGTGTCACAGACACCTCAAATCCATCGATAGTAAGCTGGTGCAGACGAGTCTTAGTTAATGAAAGGGTGAGGACAGAGCTGGTACAAATTACAGTGGGTTTTCATAACTTGCACCTGAAACTAAAAGATCACTTTTTCTTTGTTCCCCTGCAGAACTAAAGAAGTCATCTATCTGCTTTTCCTCTTTGCAGGTAGTTTCTTTTCTTCAATCTTCTCCAAAAAAGTTAGAAGTTAAAAAAAGCTACTCAGACCAGACTCTTCAGACAGGCCCAGTAAATGAATGGGATGCCAGGCTCTCTTATGAATCTCCTTTTAAAGATACCAAAGTTTTAGATTTTTAACTTTTTGCCCCTTTTAAGTAAACGGGAGTTTTGATTTTTGACTTCAATAAGGTCTGTCTTTCTTCCTCTGGAAGAAAATGTGGTTATGTAATTTGAACTGTATCGAAACCTTTCTGCTTGCTAAAATAACAGACCCTGTTTCTGCCAGTTTAGCACTTACCCACAAGTATACCTTGTGGTGACTTCTGCACTGTTATTGGTTATCAGCATCCAGGCAAGAATTTGGCTTCAATAAATTGCTTTGAGTTGAGAACCAGAACACAGCACGAGTATGGAAAAATGGTGGGGATAGAAAATAGTGCAAAACCTGAGCGAACACACCTCAGTAGCTGCTCTGCAGCTCGTTCACAGCTCCTGACCAAAACCCAGGTTGCACTTGGAGGCTCTGGTTCAGTTGACCTATCTGCTGGGAGAAAACTCAAATGACTTTCATACCCCACACCTCTGTGTCTTTTGCCATTGGAATATGGTCATTCCCACCCAAGTCTCCATGAGAAATTGCTGTTTGAATTCTTGGGAATTACTTACCTGTGCTGCAGAGGAGGATGCACAGCTCCAAATCCCAGGATCACCACATGCACAAGGCACAAAACCTGTCCATTCAGGCAGGCACAGGGTAAGATGTCATCAAAGAAGAGGAGCTGCATTTTGAAGACACAGTTTGCTTATTCTGGGGGCAACTTCTTAGGAAAGCTTTTGAAAAATAGAAATGTAATAAGGAAAGTCTTCTCCTCCCATTGCTCTGCCTCTTTGAGGTGTTAAGAGGTGTTTTACTGCTTCCTTTAGATAACTGAACTGATGGTACCTTCAGGTCTTGGCCATTACTTTACTGGGCAACTAATAAATTAGTTGAAAAATAGGAGCTAGCTGGGGAGAAGAGAATTTGGGTCAAATCTTATAAATAGCTCCTGATGAAAAATACAGGAACAAGCGAGAATTGAAAACCAGTTCATGGGAAATACCAAAATGTTTCATTTCAGCGCTTTAATGATCCAACTTCTGAACTTTTTGCTTCAAATCAGCATTTTTAGTTTAAAAAAAAAAAAAAAAAAAAAAAAAAAAAAGCTCTACATACTAAAAATTACATCAGTGCTTTGTTCAGGAGTTAAACAAACTGAAAACATAATAAAATATTTTTTTTAGGCTCAATGAAGCATTTTAGATTGTGCCTATGCTAAATGCAGAGGTTTTGTTGTTGTTGAAATAGCATATATATTTTGACCTAAACCAATTTCCTTCTCAAGCTGGGAAACTGAAGAAGCTATTTTTTTCTCTCTCCTTTTCCCTGTTCCAGCATTCTTGAAGCCCTACATTTCTTTAGCAGAGTTTTTGAGAGTGGACAGGCTTTCCTGGAAGCAAATCTATCTGCCTGGGATTAGAAACAGAATTTTTTCTGCTGAAATATTTTGCACGTGTGTTCTTCCTGGGGCAGACTGGAAATGCTTTGCAGAACACTTTCCTTGGATATGCACTCAATGAACAGTTATCCCATGTATATTTTTGTTAAAGCTTTGATTATTATGGCAAATGTAGGATTTGAATTCCGATAATATTCTGTGAGCAGTGGAAATTTAGCCTTTGCCTTTGAACTGCGGACTTGGAGTCAAATTATGTGTGTTTGCAAATCACCAAAGCTCTCAGGTTAGCACTGGTTAATCAGGATTACAGCAGAACCCCTGCAATCACATCCATGTCTTTTCCAGCTAAGTTGGCTCCTGGTTGGAAAATACACCTCTAAAAGCTGCACTGATGCTTTCAATGATGTCCAAACACTATAAGAGTTTAGTGCCACACTGTGGTATCCTTATCTCTCACTCTAGTATCCTTATCTCTTTCAATAGTATTGAAAAATACTTCAGGACTGTGAAGAGCAAGGAGTTGCATGGAGAGAGAAGGCAAAAATTGAATGTTTTTGCTCGGGATTCAGCTGTTCAAGTGTGTGTCACGTCTATTGCTTTGTTTGCTCTATGCAACTTGCACGCTCTGAAAATGGAACAAAAACCCAAGACAGATCTAAGGACACCTCTTAAGGTCCTCTTATGATGGCTGAGAGGAAGAGGTGGAAAGGAAGGCTGGATAACCAGAAAGAGGGCAGCTGCTGCTGGCCTAGTTACTCACAACATTTACCTTTTAGATTTCCCATATGAGCTGGGACTGGGTATACTGGGGGATGTGATGCAGGGAAGCTGAAGTCGCCTGGGGTCCAGCATCGAGCTCACGGCCCCACCAGGCTCAGGCTCTCACCCAGAGGGTCTGGCATGAAGACAAATTAGCCCCAAAACTCGTAAGTGATGTCAATGATGTTGTCCCTGTTGCTGCTCTCCAGCATAGCTGAGCTCTAAAATGCAGCCCTGCTCATACAGATGGGTGCTGTGGCTCTGATGAGCCTTTCCTGGGTGTTCATCTGCCTTCACAGCACAGCATTCCTTTTAATTCTGTCTTTGTGCCATCTTGCCATTTTCCTGTTTGGGAAGAGGCAGCTCCACAGCTGAAATGAAGTTTCTGCTTGCTCTTTGCTGCTCCACTGAGGTTGTGAGTATAGGGAGGAAAAGGGAGAAGAATCTAGACCTTTGTGATATTATGGGGGAAGGAAATAGATTAGAAAAGAAATAAGATTTGTGTGAATTTACTGTAAGTTAGAGTGAAACATTTCATAGATGTATGAATGTTATTATCTAGATCAAGAGTGTTATATGGAAATATCATTTAAGTTTCATGCCCAAGTCCCAGTTTAACTTCTGCTAAGTCAATAGAAAAGATTGCAGAGTGTTGACTGTAAGTGAGATGTAGGCCTATAAAAGAGGTTTTCTTTTCACAGGGGACATTGCTTTGCTGCTTGTACTCTTTGTTTCTTAGGAATGTCTCTCAGAGGTACTCCCTCTCTCATTTCTCTCGTCAGAGACCTGTGATTAATGATCTCTTTTTAAGCTTTATTATTCAATTCAGCTCCCTAATCCAGTACACATGTGCATAGTTCTGAAAACCTGAATTGTCACCACATTCATCCAGGGTGGTGTACGTAGACTTCCAACTATCCTGGAATCTGACAAATCAAATAATTTTAATGAACCACAGCAAACAGTTCATGTTGAAACAGCTGTAAGCACAATATGCAAATCATGTTTACTGGTAGCTTATGCTCCAGAGAAATAATCTTTATATGACTGCTTTATTATTTACAATAGTTCCAAAATTTAATTTTAGTCAACATTGACAGATGCCATCCATGTTAATAGTTGGGCTGCTATATATGGAAAATGCTAAGCATATGCAGAGATCTCATGTTTGTGAGTTGATAATGTGGTTGACAAATGGGTTTAACAATATCCACTCATTTCTGAGCAGTTGGCTAAAATTCACCTGAGGTCTGTGGCAACAGAGTGAAGAGGAAGGTCAGAGGAATATGAATGAAGATGAAATAAAAGAATTACTCCAGAGAGCAGTGGGTATAATAAAAGCATGACAGAGGATGATTAATTATATTTTAGAGTCAGATAATTCCCTGAGAATATGCGTGCATGATAAAACTTTCTAACCTTTCGAGTTGTAATTAAATGAGAGATACACTAATCTGACCAAGTAGAGACTGTTCTATTCCTAAAACAGCACTAATGCATATATTAAAAATGTGTTATTTTGAATAAGCAGTCCTACCTGGCGTGAATAAAGTCATAGGCAAAAAAGGAAAAAGTATTAAGAGTAAGAGAGCTAAATTAAAAGAGAACTAAAGGAGATTTTAAGATGTGAATTGCATTGTGTAAGATGCAAGGAACAGAAATAGTAGGAACAACTATGGCTAGAAAATAGGGATGAAATCCTCCAAAAATTTGCTCTGCTTTTCATCCTGTGTCCTTTGTTTTGAAGATGCCCGCTTAAGTATTTGCATACTTGCTGTCAATTGAGTTTGATGGCTCTATTGGAAGCAAAGGGAATTCAGGTCTTGAAAGGTTGGCATGTTGATTTAGACAAAAACCCTAAAAAGAGTTGAGTGTAAACTGTGAAAGTAAACATGGATCATAAAGAGCATGTCTTCTCTTCAAAAAGTACCTGAAACTCTTTCTGGATCTTGACATCAGCAGAACTGCTTCTTCAAGTGAAATCTTAGAGTAGGTAGGCAGGAGCTGTTCTGGATTGCTTGGGGATGGACCTTCAGATTGCAATTATTTTACACTTAACTCTCTTCCTTAGTAGCAATTACTGAGCTGCTGGAATCTCAGGTACAAAACCACAGTGCTTTAACTTTTAATTAACCCAAAAGGAAGAGCTTAAGGACAATGAGCCGTGTCCCCCTGTTTAGTGAACTTCCCTTTGGTAGGAGTCAGTATGTTCATTTGTAGTTAATTCCACAAGAGCTATTACAACCCTCCCTTTTCCTACCTTGCTTTTTAAGTGCACACTCTTGAGTGCCATCACATGGCCAGGGCTCAGTTCTGGAGCCAGACCAGTTTAATATATTTATTGTTGATCAGGAGAAGGTGCTTGAAGGCACCCTCAGCATCTTTGCAGGTGACACCAAGTTGGGAGGGAGTGTCAATCTTCTTGAGGGCAGGAAGGCTCTGCAGAGGCATCTGCACAGGCTGTGTCCATGGACCAAGGCCAGTATGGAGTTTAACCATCCCTCGATGTATTTAGAAGATTTGTAGACATGGAACTTAGGGTCATGGTCTAGTGGTTTGGTAGTGCAGGGCTGATCTTAGAGGTCTTTTCCAATTTACAAAATTCTAGGATTTTATAATAGAGGGGCTCTGTAAACCACACTGTCAGTGGGCTGCACTGGTTATTAAGCAGGTCTGTCTGCCTACTGAAGCAGCTTGTTCCCAGGGGAAGGCTGATTTCAACTTTGACATTCTCTACTGCACTTCATGCTGATTTTTGAAGGGGGAGACTATGAAATTGAGGTCATGGGATTTTGAGATGGATGTGCTAGTGATCTTGACCTGCCTTCATCAGAAACTGGTACCAAATGGACACAATGATGATCATTTGTTTATCTTCCGTGCGATGTTTCCTGGAAGCTCAAAGCTGTTCCACCCCTCCCTTCTGGTTACAGCTGCAGGTCAGATAAAGCAGAGATGCTCCTTTGGATGAAATGCAGAATGTTATCTTGGGGCTGGTCTTCTTATCAAATGCTTGGATCACTTCATTGAGAAATCAGGGTGACTTCTGGTAGAAAATTTGCATAGCGAATTAGGGATTCTTATCAAAAGAAGTAGTTCAATTATGTCAGGTCTTCAATTTATCTTTGAAATTAATATATGAATAACTATGTAAATAATAATTTGCAATTGACTCTTTTTGAAGCATATCAAAATAAGAAGCAATATATTGAGGTGATTGATCACACTGTAAAAAAAAACAACCAAACAAACAAAACAAAGCCCCCCCAAAAAAACATGAAGAATTGAATTTAAGCAGGAAAATTTCCTTTTAAATAGGTTTGGATATATCACAGAAGCCTGAGCACACAGCAAGGCTTTATATTCATGGCCTGCTTAATGGCAGCCTATCATTTGGCATTAAAATTGGAATCTGTGGAATGGTTAAGTGCATGTTTAATCAAAATGCATTGTGGACCTACTCATGTATATCATTCTAACATTTTTTCAGCTTTCTGAGGTACATTTTTCCTTACGTTTTAAAATAATGCAGTGAAATATGTTGATTTCACCCAGATCTCACACTTTTTACTTTGCAGGCTTGATCAGCAAATTTTAAATCAAAGCATTTCCTGTGGCTTCTTAGATTAAAACAAAAATAGATAAAAAAATGCAGCTCAGCTGTTTATATACAAACATGCAACAGTTATAATGAAAGAATTACCCACAATGCCAGTGTAACTATAGTAACCAATATTCACAAAGATCTACATTTAAGGGTGGTTAAAGCCAAATACATATTTGTTTCACAAAAACAATATCATTCTTGCAAGCGAACACAACAGCAAAAAAAAAAAAAGGCCTACAGATGCAAACATTAGTTAGGTGTGGAGTTTCCTATGAAATAAACTCTGCCTTTGCTTACAGTGTGTGTGCTCCCAGGCTTCTCTGTCAGAAGACAGAGGCATTTAAAGTGTTATCTCAGCACAAAGTCAGCTGGAAACCCAATTTCCTAAACCCCCATCCCCAGCAGTGGCCACTGGCAGAGTCCCACTGCCTTCAGCAGGATGGTGAGGGACAGACAGCTTCTAACCTGCAGCAGCTCCTGCACCCTCAACACTGCTAAAAATACAAAACCACGAGGCATTTGACTGTGGCAGAGCTGTTATTGATTCTAAGCAATGGAAAAAGAGAATAGTAGAAAACAAACAGAAGGCAGCTAGAGTTAAAAATAATGAGTGGATGTGCACTGTAATCAAAGATCCTTTCGAGTTTTGATACACTTTATGATGATGCTGTGTTAAGCAGAGGTTGTGGGGGGTTTTTTTTCAAGTCTATGGCTGATTGCAAGCAAAAATAACTCCTGATCAATAGAAACCTCCACTGGGAATGGAACATTGCCTGGAAATGATCTTAGCAAAACTATCTGGCTTATTGCCCTGCAGGTTTATGCAACTACTCCTTCGTAGTTGTTTTAATTCTTCTTGTATGCAAAAAAGTCACAGCTGGCCTGCATCCACCTTTGTAGCTTGGCAGTTTCAGGGAATGTGAGGGTACAAAAGATGACTGTTCTGTTTACTTTGACTGCTCTTAAACACTGTGGTTTCAGTTTTGTCCAAATATCCTACACTGAGACTGCAAATCATTCGGGGCAGTAACAGTGTGTGGTGGGCAAAGGACAGGGGAGAGTTGGGAATCCAGGCACTTGGATGATCCCAGGTGATGATCCAGGTATCTGGATGATCCCAGCAAGAATTCTCACCTCCCCTAAAGAGAAAGGCACAACCATCCTTGCAAGCCCTGTCGATCTGACACAAAGGGGGAAAAAAAAGTTATTAATCCCAGCCCCAAACCTGGTGAGTAGGGAAAGCACAACAGGCAGAGCCTGGGAGTGGATGTTCTCTGTGCCCTCTCCTTTGTTAGTCCCCAGCAGCCACTCTTCACAGCGTGGCTCTCCACTGATCCTTCAGAGTAAGACAGGAAAACCCTCAAATGTTCTCTAGGCAGTTGTTTGCTTTATAGGAAGAAAGCAAAATGAATATGACCAGGTTTGTCTGAGATGAGTATTTTCAAGCCTGGAAATACAATGCAATACTGGTCAAGGATTCTCAGGGTTCAGAGTAGTTCTGAACCAGTGTTTGCTCCAGTAAAACTTAAAGCACACTGTGTTTTTCACAGGACCCAGCTGTCATAATATCATAAAAATAATGACTGCTGTCAGATTTGTGTGTGCATATCCCTTTGTCCCCAAAGACTGGCTTCCTCTTCCCAAATACATGTAGGAAGTGTTAGGGTTTAAAATGGGTACCTGAAAGTTTCAAATCAAGCCCCTGGATTGTGGGCTAGCCCACGAATTTTCCAGAGTTAGGTGTGTCGACCTGGAAGGTTAAAACAGCTTCCACTGTGGAGCAGCACATGGGATCCTGGGAGCTGGTACCTTTATCCATCTCCCTGGTCTGACTGATGGGGTGCCCAGTTTCTGCTGCCTTGCCTGCTGCCATCCCCTGCTGCAAGGAGGCTTTACCTGCAGTGAGGAGCTGTGTCCACATTGTCTCTGTGACTTTGAAGTAAAAAGCAACAGAAAGCAGCTTGAAATCAGCTGGTGAAGGAAAAGGAGAGAAAGTAAAGGTGGGTACATGCAGGGAAAGCTGAGGGTTGGAGGTGGGAGGAGCCAGTTCATTAGTGAATTTCCATCAGATCTGAGGTAAAATTGAGGCAAGGAGTAAAAACACAAATGACACATAAATAGAAAACTGAAAATACAGAAGCAGGCAACAGCAGAGGCGGGATGGAATACTTATAATGACATCTTTACAACATAAGACAGAAGTTTAAGATCTAGTTCCTAAGTCAATAAAGAATTAAAAGGTGGCATGCTTTACTCCAGTCAAATGGCTCTTTGAACTTCAATTTCAAATAAAATGAAAGCAGGTTGCCATGACTACTGAGTGTTACTGAGTGTCTTCATATCTGTAATAATTGCTGAATATTTGTAGACAAACAGCTGACATGCATCTTTCCCTTGGAAACTCAGAAGCTAACTAGTTGTTGATGTGAGTCCCCTGGTGTCTTTACGAATAATTGGCTCAACATTAAGCTATATTTATCTCTATCCATACAAAAAGAGGGCTGTTCAAACATCAGCATACACAGATCAGGCCCAAATGTCATTGTGTATTAACATACAGTATAACTTAATGTTACAGGGTTTCCCCATTTAGATAAATCAGGGCTGCTGGCATGGTTGACATGACTTTATGAAGCTCGTCTTTGGGCTGTTTGATCTTTGCTTCCTAAACTGAATAGTTTTTCACAGAGAAGTGGATCTTTTCAGCACAGCTGTGGAGTGCATGGAGAGTGTTGGCTTTCTTGGGCTTGTCAAGGACCTGTCACGGGGCTGTTTTGTACAAACTTTGCCCACAGTGTCTCCTTTCGTCCTGTGGGTGGGGGATCAGATCTGACTGGCCTTGATTGTGATTTTTTTTTTTTTCTCTTACATTTGTAGTGGCAATTCCAGTTAAACTGTTCACATGCAAAATGAGATGTGGAATTTCCACTGTCTTCATATATTATGCATATATTCTCTATTTCATTTGCCTGCTAAATGCAGCACTTCCCACTGTCATAGAACTAATTGATGTTTAATCCTGCATAAGCAACGATGCCCCCAGTGAGACTAATTTAGACACCCATAACTTTCAAACACACTAAAAAAATCAAATTTTTATTAACTTGTAATCCTCTTTAAGTAACCTAACAGATTTTTGTTGTTGTTGTTTGGGTTTTTTGGTTGGTTGATTTGTTGGTTGAGTTTTTTGCCTGTGGCATGGCCTTGAGAAGATCTAGTCCTAAAACTGTATGGAAAATATTTGAAAGAAAAAAAATCTTTAATAATTTCTCTTCTTTTCATCCAATTTAGAAATACAGTTAAATGTTAGGGAAACCAAAAGAACTATTACTTCTCTCTCTCTTTTCTTTTAACTGTGTCTCCAGTAGCACAGACATGGCAGTCAATAGCAGGAAAGTGGTCCAGAAAAACAGATTTTGTATTGTTGGACTTGTTCTGTCTGTCACAAAGCATCTGAAAAAGAATTAAGAAAGCCCAGGATAATAGGGCACAGTTCAGTAAGGTGCCAAGAGCTTTAAGCTCAAAGTCATGCAAGTAAAGCCCTGAGAAATAAATGTATATGGAAAGCAAACTCTGAAGGAACATGGAAAGCGATGAAATGTTCTGGGGGACTATTTCCCTTTCACTTCAGCACTGCATGCCCTGTTCTAGAAACCATGTTATTCCTCATATGAGATTTTCGATCCTGTACACGTGTGTTGCTCACCAGCAGTGAAAGCAGTAGAGTTCTTGGTGCCTGGCTGTTATCAGCAAAATTATAGAACTCCAAATCAGAGATGTCTTAAAACTCCTGGCAGTAAATAACAGTACAGATCTGGATCAAATTTTACAGCAACTCTCTTGATTCACAGTTACCCACATTCCAACTTAGACTGTACCTAGTTCTGGAAAATAATTTAACCATCTACTGAAACTTAGTAGCAGTGCAATTATTACCTGCAGCTTGCTATTGTAAAGTCAGAAAACTTATTTTATTTCCACTATCTGTACGAGGATGGGTCCAATTTACTTATTCAGGACTTGAGGTCTATATATAAACCAAGTTTACACCTTGCTCTATTTGCATAATTCCAATCAAGTAGTAGTAGAAAAGAAGGGCTGCATGAAAGTCTTTGGCCTTCCTACCCAAGCTCATTATGCCTCTGAAGGGCACTCAGTTACTCCTCTAATCACTTGAACATTTTCTGTCAAGCTGTGTTAGTCTCTGCTCAGGTTCCACCAGATTTCAGGTTCTTTTCCTTGGAGTTTGCTTAATTGCACGAGTAGAGTTTCCTTCCCCTTGCACAGCCTTTGGAGAAAGCTCCACACCTTCAGCCTGACCACAAAATAGCCCAGTTGTCCCCAGGTGATACATATTTTATTGGTTTTCTATCTGGAATTCTCTTCTCTTTCTATTTACAACCTCTTCTCTTTCTTCATCGAGCCCATCACACCTCCGAGATGAGGCAAACCGTTCTTTTCAAGAAGAATAATTTATGCAAACAATGTTTATTTTCCTGCATTTTCTTCATAATCCTGGGTTTTCCCTTGTGAACCTACAGAAGCTCCATGGATATCTCCATGTATACTGTGCTTTCCACAGGCTCACATGGTACCCTTTTAGCTCTGAAGGCCACTGGAGAACTTTTGTTGGCTTTCTTTAGGTCAAGAGAAACTCTATCCATTGTGCTCAGAGCTGAGCCATGAAATTGTGGCACCAATTTGTGCCAACACCAGTTTCATATGTGTAACTCTGGTGTGACCACGGGTAAAAAAGTTTTTTTCCCAATTACTGCCAAAAATGTCCTAAACCTTTCCCTGTTCATTATAAATGGCCTCTGCTATATCATTTTAATGAGCACAATTTATGGTATTCTGGAGTTTTCTCTTGTATTATATATTGACCCCAGTGAATTAGATGGCAATATAATTACATCAAATTCTAGACTTTGTCTCCAATGTATATGAATAATGAAAAAAGGAAATAAGCTGAAGAAGGGAATACATGGAATTAATTCTTTGAAGGTCCACAGACTTAGCATTTCAAAGATGTGTGAATCTTCTCCTTTTTTTTACAGGGTTATTCCATTGTCTCAGAGCTTTTTGAGGTCAGAAAGTGCCACTGGAATCCCATTCTCTTGTGTAGCAAAGGTCACAGGATTTCATCCAGCTGTTTCAGTGCTGAGCCTTGTAAACTCTGTTGAATAAGAGTATTTACTGAGGCAGAAGTGAATGAACTGAAGAAATGAACTCAGTCTGCCCCTCTCAACCCAGCAAATCCCCTCAGTCCTGTTCCATTTTTACTCAGAATGCCAATCTTTTTTATAAAGAAAAGCATTTACATACATAGAGATTATGTCACTTCTTGGGAACTAGAATCTAATGTGTTCTTTGTAGAGAAGAAAATTATGTACTCCTCTGAACACACATGTACACACGTTTGTCTCACCCTACTTTCTCTACTCGCCAAAGTGTCTCTCAGAATAAATAGTGTTCTGCAAACTTTTGTAATCCCTCTGTCATGGTCATCTCTACATCTATAATCAAATTGTTGTAGGCAATGTAAAATCTTCGGAAACTTCATAAAAGCTTTATAGATCAAATTTACGAGGCGGAGAAAATTCTAAGTTACATTTTTCCTTTTGTCCAGAAGTGCTACTTCTGTGTGTGGTTTGTGCTTATTTGTGTCATTTTCTGGGAACAAACCTTTGGTAAACTCTTTAGGATGTCTGCAATTTCTTTGTCTGCTAGCCTGAAACACTTCACTGAAATGCAAATGCTTGAGCTGGGAGTTTGGACTTCCAAACTTACCCCTTCTGTGATTCTGTGAAGTCCTTGGGTCCAGGGGGACTTCTTACCAATAGGGAGGTCGTTGTGATTTGGTAGGGGCCAGGCTGGGATTTGAATGGTGTCAGGTGAGGGGCTTTTTCTGTAACCAAGAAGAGCAGAAACTCCAGTGTGACTGTCCTGTGATCAGTACCCCTCCATCTGCAGAAAATCCTGATAAGACTCTATTTTTCTTACTTTTCATACTCATCCTGGAAATAGGAATGGGCTCCCACATCGAGCAGGCATGGTACCAGTTCAGAGGAGGATATCTGTGTTGATATTTTGGACTGAAGCTGCATTGCAAAGGCTGTCAGAGTGCTGCCAGTAGTGATCCAGCAGGGTCAGGAGCAGGGCTCCTGTGCTGGAATGGCTTTCAGAAGAGTTAAGCTTGAAAAAGACCTCTTAGATCATCAAGTCCAACTGCCAAGCCATTCCCACCACCACAGACATCATTAAACCACGTCCTCAAGTGGCACATCCACAGCTTTTTTTGAACACTCCACCAGTGCCCTGGGCAGCCTGTGCCAGTGCTTGACAACCCTTTCTGTGAAAGAATTTTTCCCAATATCCAATCTAAACCTTCCCTGGCACAACTTGAGGCCATTTCCTCTCATCCTGTCACTCATTCCCTGGGAGAAGAACTGCAGCAGTGTGATTGTCCACAGAACTGGCTGCAGTGGGTGAGAGGGGAACCAGATCAGTCTGTGAATGCACAGGCTAAGTTTAGCTACTGCTGCAGAAGCTGACGTCAAGGCTAAGCACTATTAAAAAAAAAATATTCTTCCCTTATTTTAAGCATAAAATCTTGTTGAAAATAAGATTTTCCATGTCTTAATTGTAATACAGAAAGTGTCTTTTATTCTTCCTATGCTTGAGATAGCAAGGTAATTTCAGAACTGAAACTGATTGTCTCAGACATTCATGACTCAAATATTTAATCTAAAGGGTAAAATTCCCAGAGTACTTCTCTCATCATTCCTCAGTTCTATAGAGAATAAAAGCTTCAACCTTATATGATGTGATATTATTTCCATTATTGGTATTATGCTGGAGGCAAATATCCTTCAAAAAGCAAAATCCACTTCCCCAGCGTGCAGTAAGTTGAGCACCACAAAGGCCCAATCTCTCTTTTGCACTGTGTTCTGGAGATGCCTTGTAATCTGCTGAGAATTTAATAACAATTATTTTACTTCTTGTAGTGGAGAGCCTTTAAGATGTAATATAAAATATTCATCTGAAATCCGACGTCTCCAAATTTCAGGGGCGATTTAGGACTGAAGGATGAATTTTCCAGCTAACTGAAGAGTTTTAGTGGCATTTTGCCTCTCTGTATATGCATCTGTGTACCTCCCCACATGGGTGTGCAAGGACTTCCTTTGGCACCACTCTGATTTACTATCCTAATACATGCAAAGGCCATGATAAGTAATAGCTTACTCCTAAGTAGTTCATACATTTTTGGAGCTCTGCCTCAGGAATTGGGAATAAAAGTAAGCATTTGCTTGTGTGGTAAGCAAAGACATGGAATTAATTTTTTCCAATAACCCCTTGACTCCTTCATCTCCTTAATAACACCTCCAAGACTTCCACATGGTCTGAGTCCAATTGCTCTCGTTTGGAATCGTTAAGAGCTGCTAAATAAGAACTTCTAAGGCGCACACAATGTAACATGGCAAAGTGTAAAATATTCTGTGATTGAAAACAGTGGGTAACATAATGCACCTTATTTGTAATACAGAAGGGACCACTTAACGATATCCAGTTCCTCATGTCTTTTTTTTTTTTTTTCTGTTCTCACTGAGTAGAAATCCCATTGACTTTATCACCTTAGTGGGGCCTGCAGGATTTTATCCGTCCTGTCTGATACCACAACAACATGAATATGGATCACTTTCTGCATTTAGTGGAATACAAGGGAATATGCCTTGTAATTATGCATAATGAGGCCTGTAAGGCTGAGAGCTGTGTGTGCCTGAGCCTCAGCCACAGTTGTGCAGGCAGGAGATGGATGCAATTTCTCTGCTATCGATCATTTCTAAACATCAAAGGAGATGGTGGGGAAGATTGTTACTGCAGCTGCACAAAGCAGGTGCTGCTCCTACAGAAGGAACTTGTGCAAATACGTGTTTTCATGAGGGGAAGGGTGAGGACTAGAATAAATATGTGAGAATTCAGGAACATGGGTGATAATTGTATAATGGTTCATCCATGGAGCAGCAAGATCAAAGATTAGATTGAAACACTGAAGTAGACAAGGTCTTTGTATCACTAAAAATGGTGGCTTTCTGCATCCAAAATATCTTTGAAAAACGTTATTTCTTGCATCTGAGTGTCACAACTAATTTGTAGATGACACATTTAGGCTTTGATCAAACAGAGAAACAAGGGAATTGAAGACCAAGAATAAGCAGTCATGACTCAGGACTGTGCAACAGACTGAATAAAGAGAAATCACAACCTGTGCCAAAGAATGCAAGCATTAATGGGTGCTTAGTCTGAATTTTCCATGGCAGTCCAAACCAGGAAAATGAGAAGAACTCAGGCTAGATACTGAACAGTTGCTCAAAAACAGGCCTGTTATGACACAGAAAGGGGGATTTGTTTCACAGTGGTTTGAAGGGTTATAATACAAAAGTTTACGCCTGAGCTGAAATATCCCCTTACAGTCAAAAGCTTTGCATGATATAATGCACAGAGTGCTGCTGCCAGGCAGCAGATGCTTGAAAACATTGAAAAAGTCATGTAGATAACACATGACAACAAAATAAGCTGCATAAGTTTTATATATATATATATATATATAGAGAGAGAGAGAGAGAGAGAGACATGCTAAGACAAAGACCTCAAAGACATCAATAAATAAAAGAAATACCACACTGTGTTCAAACAGGGAATAATTCTGCAGGAGATGGTGCATCTAATTTATAGCAATGTTAATTTTGGGAACCAGATTTTAAAACATTGAATTTAGATCAACTGGACATATCAAGCAGGATGATCCAAGTAAGTTATGGATCCATTTCATGATTCTCATTTTGGCATTTTCAACAAGTAGAGAACAGAAAAAGAATACAAATATTTATTAATTCTGATAAAGAGCACAACTTTAATAAATTATCACAGCAGATCAGTTCTACTGTCTGGATGTAAGTGAAGTCAGAATTCAGTGGGTGAACCCGGATTACCAGCAAAGTGTGATATTTCATCCTAGAAAACGATCTGTGTATGTAATTTTTTACCTAACTTGCAAATAGCTAGTAAATGTCAGAATATGCCAGATGACATTAAGAAACTTATTCAAGCAAAGATGGTTTAAAACACTTACTAGTGCCTGTGGTGCTTTTAGATGGAGAGTAGAAGACATCACTCACTTTGCTCTTGTTTTTTTGAAAATAACAGCAGGTAGAGGCAGAGCAGTTGTTCAAATGTACCTCCAGCTATCTGCTAACTACACATATCTTTCAAGATAGTCAGAGACTCCTGAGGAAAATACAATTGAATTTTAAATTCTAAGCCAGCTGAACTTTTATGCATATATATGTTTAACAATGAGAATGTGTTTATACACATGCACACAGATTTTAGAGGTATTCACTCTGAGTATGTGCAAATACACTCTTAAATGACATTATGATCTCCACATACAGCATATGCCCTGCTTCAAAGTCAATTCATAACATTTCTCTCATTCTCTTTTATTTGCTTATTTCAAAGTATATTGCAGGAGAGAAGTCACACTCAGTCTCTGATTTTTTTAGATGAAAATAGATAATATAATTTAGTATTAATTGGTGACCCATTTATTACCTATGGCTTGGTCTTTTGAACAAACATGATGCTGGCTACTGTTGCATGAAAGTCATAATAATAGTTGCTGTTTGGTGACTGAAAATGGGTTTCCTCAGCTTCAGAGAGCTGGAATTTTACTTAGCATTTAGTTAAATATTTTATTTTGCATTTATAGCATTTACTTGCTGCACTATCTGGCTTTTCCAGAGACAAAGACTCTAGGAGACATCAGAATTCAGGAACAATTGTAGGACAGTGCAAATATTAAAAAAGAGTTAGAGGAACAGCAAGAAAGCAGCAGGTAAAGCATAGTCACAAAGTGAGATTACCACCTGTGATGGCAAAATGGCTAAATGTCGTGCCCCATCTGAAAAAACACCTCCCAACCACAAACAGAAGGGTGAGTTCTGATTTTCTTTGGTGAATAGTCTACAGTGACTGACACTTTGCAAATAAAGTTGATGAATCAAAAATACCTAATTAGAGCTACTGCAGGATAATCTGATGAAGTTCCTGGGGATGGATCATATAAGTTGTGTGCATGTTGCCATTAAAAATCTTTAATATTTTGGTGAAGAGGCAACATCTTTTGCCCTCTGGACCATTTCAGAAGGCACTCCTAGGGAGTTTCTGGGGCTGGGGAGGCAGCTTATCCATACTGGGAAACACTAACAGCTAAAGAGGGTCCCAGCCCCAGCAGGAGAAGTTCCTGCAGGGAGATTTGAGGCTTGCAGGAAACCTTTCAAGCAATGTGGGGCATCAGTCACCTTTGATGAGACAGGGCTCTTCATCTAGGCTTAAAATAGCAAGTGGGTGAGACATTATCAATGAGCAATACAATTAGTTCTTTATTGTAATAAAGACTACTTTTTGGGCATGTCCTGCATGAACTTTAAAAGTCATTTGCTAAATCTGGAAAGCAGAGAAACGAGCTGAAAAACATTCACTTTTTAAACATTTTGAATTATTGCCCAGCTCTTGTAGTAAAAAGGGAAAATTTCAGCCAGACAAGGTAAATGCAGGAACCCGAGAATCAAGTGCTTTCTGAAGCTCTGTTTTCATTCCAAAATAAAACAAGCTGCCAAGTAACTTCCAGTCATTCTTGCTGTGGCAATAGCCCTTCTCAAATAAATTGATGTACTATAATTTATTGACTCATTCAGGTAGAAAACTGTCTCCAGCCAGCCAAAGAACCTCTCCTTTAAGAAAATACAGTGATTTTAAGCATAGAAAAGGGAGTTATTTGGCACTATGTTGTCCACAGTAGATCACTAGGAAGAGGTGATACAGTTGTTCATAAAGCAGTTAGTGCTGGGTTAGTGTGGGATCCACACAGCTCAAAATGCTCTTTCCCAGGAATGATCCCTGCTTGTTCTTTGTGTAGGGACGAGCACAGCTCTAGGATGGGAACTCTAGATGATTACATAACATTTTTTCTAATGAAAATCAGATTTTAGGGGTCCAAGGAGAAATGTCTCTGGTTGATCATGATGTTTTATTCAAAACACTTTGAGAATTATGGTTGTATAATTTTTCCAAATATGTAAATACAGGACCAAGGGGTTTCAACATTTTATAAGTGATGCCTATGACTTTTTTTAAGAAAACCATGGAACACTGCCCTTATTAGAGAAGGCTTTTTGTCTGGATCCCTTTGGCTTCAGCAGCCAGAGGCATTGATCTGGTGCTGCATGTTCCTTTGAACACTTTATTTCATCCTTTCTTTCTCTTCCTTGAACGATTTTGCTAGAAAATGAAAACAATAAACCCATCCAATCTGGGAGGTTAACACATATGGAAAGATATTTCTGTATGACAACTTTAACTAAGGAAAAACCCGGATTCCTGGGTGTGTGGTGGATACACTTTAGGGACTTTTTGATTATGTCCTAGTGATGGAATAATTTACAGCCCAGAACAGGGGGCAGAGGAACAAATCCACAAAATAAACTTTTAAATTCTACTCATCCTCCTTCATTTAGAGGTTGGAATCCTTCACTAGAGGCTGAAAAAAGGCTGTACAGAGAAAATGAAGGCAACTTAACATCCCATCAACAGAGCAGTTTTCAGTTTGAATAATTAAACCAGATGGAGTGAAGTGCTGTCCACATTTGCCAGTTTCTTCAGTGGGATCAGGATTTTGCCTTGAGATTTTGTGTGGCAGACAAGGACCAAATCTCCTGTCAGCCTTTGCACTGTGAGCTGTCCCCAGGAGATAGGTGTCTTTTCAGCTACATTAATTCCTGAGAAGCATCTTAGAAAGGTACTTTGTGGATTTTTCTACATATACTCAGAATAGCTGGGGAAATACAGAGTGAGCCAGAGACAGAAATGTCTATTTTCTTCAAATTCATGATGCTACTGTACCTGAACTTCAGCTTTAATTTTTTTTTCTGTTCCTCTTCTGTCTGTTATTGCCATCTAATCAGTTAATTACTGCTATTGATTCTACTGTGTTATAAAGAGACAGCTATTCCCTTCTGCTTTACCTGTAAATTATGTTTAGACACCCAATAATTATTTTGATAATAGTGGGTATAACGATGAAGAAATACCTCCTTACTCCATCTGCAATACAGAGCTTGAGACTGAGAAACTGAAGCTGAGTTGAGCTGCAGATGCTTGTTGGTGCTGCTGCTCAGTTAAACTGGTGTGTGTGTGTGACCTGCTGCAATCACAGGGAAAATCACAGTGGACAGAAGCTTGTTTGTGAAAAAAATCTGAGCATAGGGGCATTAACCTCTTACCATATTTGGGAAGCCTAAGGTTTTAAAAGCTGTATACAAGGGCGAGAGGATTTTGCCTTTTCTCCAAATGCTCTTTGATGATTGGCAACGAGAATCAGGCAGCGTGGTAGAAAGACCTTGACATCTCCCTCAGTGACACACAACACCTTGCAGGCATGGATGGCATTCAGCAAAATTGGCTTTCCATGAATAAAATTCTGACACTTCCACACAGGACTCCTGGTATCAAGCATGTGCCCTCCACCACCTCAGGTGTGACACACAGCCTTCCAACAACAGCCTCAATTCACAGCTCGCTCTGAAATGTTGTCACTCTGGCAATTTAGTCTGTCAAGCTCGGGGCAGTAATAGTAAAACACAAAATAAGCATTATACAGTCTTTAATATTACTGAGGGAAACTGTAAGAGTAGCCTGGTGGAGTTACAGATATGTGGGGATGCTTGTGTGTGCATTTAATGAACTGAGCTAAAAATATGATATGAAACATATTTTAGTGTACAGAAAAAATACAGAAAAGGGTACTGTTCATCTATAATGAACACAGATTTTCTGTAATAGGCTGTGTGAGTATAACATGGAAAACTCTCTGTATCTGCACACAGATCACAGTCAGGCATGCTCAGCACAGGTAATTGTGGACTTGGGGGGATGCTGATGTGCACAATTGCCCCCACCCATGCATGTGCATCCAGAGTTTTTACAGGCTGACGTGCACAAACACTGCTACAAAGTGTGTGTATTTTGTGGTTTGTCCCTGCTGTAATATGAAATTCTTTCTCAGTGCATTCACACCAGTCTTAAAGTTAAGACCTCCTTATATTTAGGGAGCCAAGATAAAGTAAATTTAAATAAAGCTCGTGTAACACTGTGTGTACATGTGGAGGCTGTACATGCTAATAATGGAATTATCATCAGGAAAGCCTCTGAATAGCTAACACTATTTTCAAGTGTTCCTAGAGGTACACAGAAATGCTTGTCACAATTATCTCTTATTTTTAATGTTAATCAATTAGCAGTAAGAGATATATTTACCATAAATCACATTCATTAAAGGTTTGGTCAGTGATCTGGCACATTTGGAGAAGTATGGAGTAAAAAATCTTCATGAAGCACTTGTAAAGACTTGACTTAGAAAGGCTGATACAGTCGTGGGTGATGGAGAACATACAATAGTGCAGAGTTTTAGCCTTGGGGCCTTACTCTGCCTGTATATTCAGTGAAGGAAGATGAGCGTTCAAAGTGCCATTTAAAGGATCATATCAGGGCTGCAGGTAGCCCTTGTGGATGTACAGGGCTCTAATTAAATCCCAACTACTCGATTCAGAGCCCCGTTTCATCTCCTGAGCAGAACATCTGCTCACCCTGCACTGCAGCGAGCACGGCCTGACGTGTGATGTGTGAGCAACACCGTGCTCTGAGAATGAATAATGGATCTGGGCAGGATCATGTAAGTGAAGAACTAGGGAAGGTGATGTTGTCAAGATGTAAACTGTAGAGAGACAAGAGCACCCAGGGGAATGTGTGCTGAATTGTTTCTGGGGACGAGCAGAGACTGCAGAACGGTGTAACAGGAGCTCAAGCCCAAGAGGAAAGGAAGAAAATGGAGAAAGAGGCCAAGAATGATTGGAAAGCAGAGCTAGAGTAGTCCCAGGGGTGAGTCACCTGGTGACACCTGCTGCCCCTGGAGCGCTGAGGGAAAATCACCCCTCTGGTGAAGCTGCAGAGGGTGATTTATTATAAAAACATTGGTTATCGGGAAAAATAGAGCAAAATAGGTGTGCCCAAACTGGTGACCACTGCAAATCCAGCACACCAGGATAAAAATGGGGTGGGAAAGACTGTACTGAATACTGAACTCTTGCATGCCATTGTGAATATTTAAGATGTGTCCACTGACAGATTTACATCACCCCTTCTATCACCAATGCAAAAGCACCAGTGAAATCTGAAATAGGAGCCACATAAAAGGTTTGAGAGACAAGGAAGTAGTTTTATATGGGCATGTTGGTGACCATGTACAGTAGAGAAAAACTCACGAAAAGGCAAAAAATGGAACATGGAGTAACAGTTACATTTGCAGCTCTTTTGATGAATGAGTGCAGATACCAAATAAATTTGTAAAATTGATGCAGGAACCAGGTTTAAAATATTTATTACTACAGTGTGTAATGTATGTGAAATGTATGGCACCCCAATAGCAAAAGGGACATAAAATACTATGGGTATTTTTCTGGGTCATTTGAACATCATGAATTTGCTTACCATTAAAAATGCTCCTGAAGGAATAGGAGCTCCTATTCCCCAGAAAATAAGTGTGCAAGCAGCCTGTGTTGCAGTTGTCCCATTTATGGGCCTCTTTAATGTTCCTTTGAAGCCCTTTGTGTTTCATCTGTTGGAAGGAGTGCAGAACAGATGATGGGCAATTGTTCTGATCTGGTTTGGCAGTATTTATGTTCCAGGTTTGTACATGTTTAAGGGCCATTTAGCAGTGAATCTGGGACGCTCCCAGGGTCTCTCAGATGCATGGGAGATTCATCCTTAGCTTGAAGCCTAAGAACAAAGAAGTTTTGGAGAAGGTGTGGCTGGCAGAGGAAATCAAAGGACTGGGGAATGTGCATGACAACTTTGACATTCCCTGGCTTGTTCTGCCCTGTAGCAGTGACTCAGGACAAGGCTCTGCAAGGCAGGCTGTCAGGGGGTGATGGAATAAATAAAACTCTGAGTGTGTACTTGTGAAGGTGTTTCATAGCATCAGCTAGAGAGAGAACGTCAAAACTGATGTGATTTGACTATAAAGAGAATAGAGATGGAGATTTGCTCTGGATAAGAGCAGAAAAAAATGGAAATTCAAGACCTGTAAAGGGATACGGAAGTCCCAGAATATGATTTATGTTAGGCATATGTGTCCTAAATAGGCTGGTGATTCTTTACAGTGGGTTGCTATTTTCAGATGACGAGAAGAATGACCTCTGGGACACTGGGACCATCCTTGGGAATTTAAAAACAGGCATAGTGGGCCAGGTCAGGAATCCAGTACCCTGTCTTCAGTAGCAGTTGCAGCACATGCTGAGGCAGAGAACAGGAGTGATAAACCAATAGGGAGAATTTCCCCCTGGACCTTCCCAGTTTTCAGTAGTTTGTGATTCAGGGATTGTGTTTCCATTCGTTTTTCTAACCACTTTCTGAGCTCATAGAAAACTTTCAGCTCATGTGCCTTGTGTGGCTCTTATTTATTTGACCCTTCCATGCGTGTTCTGTCATAACTCCTGGATTTGTGGCTGGAAGACACAGTGAAAATTCGTATTTTCCTGACATGGATCAGTGCCCTGATTACACATTGACTCAAGCACACCTCTTGTTCAGCACTCCTGAATAATATTCTTTTCCAGAAAGTCAGTCTTACTTTGGTTAGAATTTGGCTTAAATTTTGTTCTTAACTGACACTGGTCACCACCAGTTTAAAATTTACATTTTGGGCAAACCTAAACTCCTCACTGGGGGCTCTGGGTGTTGCATCAACGAGTTGTTGACTTTTTTGGTTCTCTTCTATTCACTTTATATTGCTATTTTACTGAGTTTTTTTAACAAGTATTTATTGGCTTCATTATGAATATGTTTCCTTTAAATCAACAACCAAAAGTGTCTAAGTGAGGGGGGGTGGTGGGTGGCTTAAGCATTTATTTTAAACCTGAATTTCTTCAAGAAGCTTCCAAGCAGTTTTGCACTTTTCTATTTTGCTTTGTTCTGATTCCCAAGTGTTTATTCTCCCTCTCTTGAGGATCAGAAACAAAGCCATAAAACCAAGAGCAGCTGACTGGAAAGCCGTATGTCAGACAACTGGCCAGAGGGGAGCAGAGCCATCATCACTCCATCATGCTGATGACCATGTGATGAAATTCACACCAGGATAAAAAGAATTTCTTACTGAGTGAGGGTCAGTGAGTGAGCAACAGCAGCTAAGAGCTTATTTGTCTCGGGCATTGATCAGTGCACATTTTCAATCATCTCAAATATCATCCCTTTTGAAGCAGTCACAGTTAGGAATTTATTTAGGACACAAAACCTCCAACATAAACAAGGATTAATCTTGGAAGAAAACTCACAGAGACAGCAGCTTTGTGCCATTTCTTTTGTTTGTATAATTAATGTTCAACATTAAGTGTTCACTCAGCTGACACATGCATGGCACCAGCAAAGTAAATTCACTCAAATGCAAACAGTTTCTCTTGAATTGTTTTTGGAGCTATACGGTACATTTGTTCAGCTCCTTGGTAATACTCTAAAAGCTAATTACTTACAAATATGCAAATATACATCAAGAAGTGCCAATTGGGGTTTTTTGATGCTTTGGGTTGAAAGAGCCCAAGAAGAGAGAACCGTGACTTGGCTGAATTACTGACAGTGCTGTGGTTTTTTATTTCCTGTTGTAGCTCTCTGCAGTAGCTTTTCTGTTGTCAGTCTCTACAATACTTTCTTTATCCAGCTTAGTTTTAAAAGCACTGGAATCAACACTTCAAGTTCATGCAAATTTTCAGCTGAAACAAGTCAACAAAACAGTGATAGTGGGGAGGAGACCACAGATAGATGCCCAGGAGATTTGATATGTTCAGAAAGCAGCAATCGGTGGAATATTTATACACAAAAATAACAGACCCACAGACAGTTTACCTGCATCAGCTGGGGGTGACAGGCTTTGGATTGCTGCAATGAAAACAGGAATGAAGAAAGCAGGAAAAGAGAATGAGAAACCTAGGGCAACTCTGTCCTGTTGTGCCTCCTCCCAGCCCAGCTTTCTCTTGTGCTGTGCACTGAGCTGAGAAATCTTGGGGTTCAGGATTCCCTCCCTGACTGTCTCTGCTGCAGCTCAGGTCCAGGAGCTCAAATCTTACAGGCCAATGTCCTTTCTGCTCCCTGCCCTCTCCACTGACACCATTATCCCAGATGTAAACAGGAAGGTACAGAAATTTGCCCTTCTGTTCCGGTTAGTTATGCCAAACATCTTGGTATTCAATTGTGCCAGGGAAATATCTGCACTCAAGGGCTCTCACCAATATTTTCTGAGTGCAAGAAACCTTGAGTTCAACTTTGCTCCTTGCAGGTCTTCAACAGGAGGATGGGAATGAGAGTTATTTTTGAATGCCACACTGCTGGTACTCCATGAGGCTGTTCCCTGAGTATAACCAGTGAGCAGGAGGACAAAGTTGAAGCCTTCCAGATCCAGCCTGAAACTTAGATTTTTCAATGATAAATCTATACACTTAACACTTAGAGCAGTAACTTATATCCAGTAACTTATCAAAGACAGATAATTAATAATAATAATAATAGTAATAGTAATAGTAGTAGTAGTAGTAGGAGTGATAGTAATAATAATAGTAATAATTATAAATTCATTGACTTTATACAAGGGAACTCTTGGTTCATGTTTTTAAGAGAGCAGATTATTTAATCCCTCAAAACTTGTGCCTGGTAACCTCAGTATCCTCTGACATGACAATTATTTAGGCTCTAATGCTACCTCACTGAGTTGGAAAATTTCTCACAAGACCATCTCCTGGTCTGAGAAAGTCCTGCCATTAGATTTCTGTTCCAGCATCATTAATTCACTAGTCTGTCTCTCAGTAGGAACCTGTGCTTGCATATCAATCCCTCAGAATGGTCTTTTAGTCTAAAATTCTGGTTCCAGCATGGCTGAATACTGTTTATTGATGGGAGAAAAATCCTGATCCTGAAAGTATTAACATATATATTCAAGTATTGGAGATGTGATTTGTCCTACAGAGAGAATTATGATTTATAAATAAGGGCTGCAATGCATGAGATTGTGAGAAGGTGATTGCAATATCAAAGGAGGCAAAGAAATAAATGAACTTTCCTAATAATTTCAGTAACTTGACTTGTTTGATAGAGTGTGTCAATTATTGTAATTTATTTAGATGAAATTCAGGTATTTTTCTAGGAACACTAATTTATCAGAAAAAGAATTTTTGTGACGCTTTCTGTGGTTTTCTTTTAGTGGTGATTGAAATAAAACCCACGTCCTAAAGCTATTATTGTAGCAACATGGATTTTCTGGCTGCATTACTTGTTCACAGATGGTTAGCCTTTGACATGGCAATGAGATTGTTCACTTCTGCAAGATGTTAGCACAGATCAATAAGAAAACTGTCTTACAGAGAGAACACCTGTTTGTCAACCAAGCCTGCCTTAAAGGTATTTCTGATATTACATTTCTGTTTGTTCAGTGGAAAGTCAGTACTTTTCCTGGCTGCAGGGTTAAATTCCTTCTTTTTTAGTGTACTTTGGTAGGAAAAGGCTCACAATGGAAAAACAGGGAAACCCACACCTTTTCAGAGCCAGATATCTCGGCAGGTTGGGCTGAAAACTCTGTTCCCTTTATTCCATTTTGGGCCATAGGTATTGCAAGTGCTATTTTGGTTTTCTTGCAAGAGAAAACACATCTTTCAAGTTTTAAAATAAATATTTGGCAATGGCTCTATCCAGGTTGGGGCTTAAAAGAAACAAGGCCTCCAATGATTTACCAGTGATAATAAAATATTTGTTACAACAGATGTCACTGAAGTTCAAGGCTCATAATAAGAAGGATCAGAAAAATTTGCAGGCCCAGGAAATAATATGAATGGAAAAATCTGAGCTAATATATCTGGGGAAAAGAAGTATTCAAGTATTAACACTAGAAAATCTCCAGTTGCTACAGCAGGGATGAAAAAAAAGGAAAGCTATGGCATTTTCCCCAAGCCCAGGAGGTAATAGTCTCTGTCCTAGTTGGGAGCACTGCTGGAAAGCACAGAGAACCATTTCAATTAGATATGGCATTCCTCTTCCATCTCAGACTGTTGGCTGGATTTTCTATTGCACAGCATCTGTCCCTGTTTCTACCCCTTTTTTCCATTCCTCGTCTACTTCCACAGTGCCTGTGTGTCTAAGCAATAATAAATACCAAGGTATCTGGTAGTTTATCCACTGATGCTTAAATATTCTTGAAACCTGATTGAATTGTGTGGTTGTCTATGGTTTAGTTAACAGTACTGAAGAGCAGAGTGTAGATTAACGCTGGGTTGGGAAAATAGGACAGATTTCCTCTCAAATGGAGATAATAATACTCATCAACTTAAGCGCTCAGAATTTTTATCACTGTTAATAATAGTGTCATCATTACATTACTAAGTGGAATTTTGAAAACATCAGTGTTGTCAATATGCTGAGGAGAGCTGTGGACATCATTAAGGTGAAGGAGGCAGGATTATGAGGAAAGATGAGGAGAAGCAGCAAATGCACAGCTTGTCTAAGTGGTGATAATGATGATGGGGGATGTGATGACCATCTGAAACATATCTGACATCTGTACCCGTGGAACAGAGAATAGTTGTGTTCAGTTGGTCAGAGCATTACAATTAGGGTTAATGAGGAAAACTGAGCAAAAGAAAACAGAACATTTTTGTGATGTTCAGCCCAATGGCAGATCACATCAAACGATGGAATGGTATCTTCAGAGGATCCCCTGATGCACCAGCAGAAGTCCAATTGCTTAAATAATGGGAAAATAAATTGAGCAAGATGCTCATGAGTGTGTGGAGGAAAACATTTCGATACTGGGAAAGAACTGGGCAAGATGGCCTCTTCTGCTTGTAATTACCAGCACACTGTTAGACAGAGTTGGCAGAGAGGTCCTATTTCTAGTTTGCAGGCTTTTCTACTTTTTTTTTTTATTATTATTTGTAATGAGAGGCCAGTTTATAATGAACACTATCCAAAATTTTCAAGACTGGAAATGCAGGCAGCTGAGCTGAGGGTTCAGAGCATTAGGGTAGTTTCTCTGGTGGGGCTCACCTGGAGCTGCACACCTTGGATGCACTTGAACTCCGTGGGGTGGCACTTAAACCTGAGCCCTGCAAAGCAAAACCTGTGGGGTTGAGTGAAATGGTGTTTTTCCAACAAGCTCAAAAGTTGACAAAGCTGGACATGAATCAGGACAAGTCTATGAAGAGTGGAGGGAAGGAGAAATGTTTTCATGCAGTGCTGTGATTAGCACAGCATCTGCAGCACATCAGACTGGCTCCTTCTCCTCGGAAGGTGCAGTGTGTGGATAAGGACATGTACATGGATCTTTTTCTATTTGCTTGGTTGCTTTGAAGTGTATTACTTGGTTTATTTTGAACTAAAAGTTGAATTTATTTTTATCTTAATATAAAATGGTTCCTTTGTGATCATAAGAGACTCCATCCTTCAAGATACTTTCCCCTTTTTGATGAGGATGGGAGCACAGCATAAAGTTTATTGGCTCTAGTACTATATAGGAAAGAAACTGGAAATCACTAAGTAAAAGTAGTTGCATTACATGAATTATAACTCACCCTGAAACAGGGATTTTATCTTAAATTGTAATTTGTTGATGTTGGCCAATGAAGTGTCACTGTTCTTCATCTAAAAGGTTTTAGTTTTTTTAAAAAATCTGTTTTAAAAGCAACTTTTAATTGAAAAATCTGATTCCAAATTCTCAGAGATAGTGTTTGGATTAATACTGATCATCACTAAGGGTAAACAGGGCAGAGAAAAATAAATGTGTTCTCTGCCTGGCCTCTTGGGTTCTGCTTAACTGCAGAGCTCCCTGCATACTGCTACTGTTTAGCTAATAAAAAATAAATTAATATGAATTTCAAGCCAATGCTGTAATGTGTCACATGTTGCTTTCAAAGTAGGAAATTATTTGCTCACTAGATTTCATGTATTTCCACTCAAGTATGCAGCCCTTTTTATTCACATTATAAGGCAACAGAGTGAACTGAATTGCACATGTATTCAAAGGAGCAGTACAAACCTGAACAGGAGCCAGGTGATCAATTATTAGGAGGTAGTTACTGCATTGTGTTGTTCACCAGCAGCTTCCAGAGAGAAGAGAAAAAAATTGTCAGAGAGAGAAACATTCAGTGCAGTTACAAAAAAAGGTAAAGGGAGAAAGACTGGGGAACCAGAATAAATCAGGGTTACAATTGTATGCAGGGAGCTGGAGTGGAAAGACAGAGCAAATCAAGGTGACAGGAAATAAAATATTGCCCATCAACAGAAACAGGGAGGAGAGACATCAAAATGTGGGGACTCCTAAAAAAAAAAAAAAAAAAGACCAAAAAAACAGCTCAGGATAGTGACTGTGGGGAAATGTAGGGGAAAGGAGGTTTGGGAAATGTTTAAAGTAATATGGAAAAAGAAGAAATCAGTCAGGCTTGCTTTATTTGAGATGAAGGTCACTAGAACAAAACAAACAAAAGAAAATAAAAGGAACCAAAGGTTATCATGAAATAAAATATTGCCATTGTCCTCTCCCTTAAATTTCAGCGAGGAGAGGGTAACCACCCTTCCACTCAGGCTTCTCACAGAAGTGGCTGCACTGATGAGTTAAATTTTGAGAACAGTATGGTCCAAATCCCACGTCATCCTCTGCTTCCCCCCCTTCCCCTCAGCAGTGGTTTGGTCCTTACCAGAGGTAAAACAGCTCAGTCATGCTTAGGTCGGAATGGAAGAGATCATTTTAAGAGAGGATTTTTTAACTTGTTAATTCCTAACCACAGTATAGTAGCCTGAAAGTTAAAATATTGCTGTTCACATACCCAGTCCCTAACATTTACTGAAGTGTTTGACTGTGCTGGAAGCTAAATAAGGTTCAGTAATGAGTGTGTGCTATAAATTCCTTAGGCTGGAGACTACCAGGTTCTTCTGCTGTGGATAATGTATGCAGTGTAAAATGCTTTCCATGCAAAAACAACTGATTGCTTCTGTGCCTTTGGATCCATCCTCTGTCCTTCTGTACCATTGTGCAGCCAGCTCCTGGCAAAGGAATCCCTTTGTACTCAAATGCAGGACCAGCTGCTGGTGGTCACGGTGTGAATGACTCTAGAAATATATGGGGTGGGATAATGGGCTCACTTGTCCAAGGAAAAATGACTGGGAAATGATTGCTTGGCATTGCTCAGCTGCTGCAGAGGACAGGATTTACTGCTGCTGCTCAGCACCTTACAGTGACATTTGCCTCCATGTGCTGTAACTTACAGTCCTTTGTTTTCCTTTTCATGGATTTTGTAAGACGTGGTCAACCCCACTGATGAAAATGTTGCTGCCACTACAGCAAGGCAACTCATCTGTAAGAGATCCCAGTCAAAACACCTCCACTTTGATGCCACCCCAACATCTCGGTTTTATGCATTGGCCAAATTCGTTGAGAACAGTTCCTTCTTGTTATTTTATTTATTGCCATTCTTTGGCAGATTAATGCAGCGTCTGCACTGGTTATAATTCTCTCTATCAGTCTGTCTACAGTGTCTCTGCAATCCCAGCTCTTCATCACTGTACATTCTTTATGGATCACATTACTTTCACCACTCCTTATCTAACCACTTCATAAAAACCACCTCACACATTTATAAAGCATGACAAGAGCATTACCATAAACTATGTTACTGTGCTCAGTAAACACATCATAGACTCTCCATAGGCTAATCACCTTAGTGGATAAAATTACCTGGGGATGAATTTATCTGCAGCCATCATACCAAAGGATGAGCTGTATAGAACAACGCTGTTCTGCTTTTCCACAAGAATTTAAGATCCCTGCGTCATTTTGCCATGAGTGAAAGGCTGGATTTGAAAGTTGATTGTTGCCAGGCGTCTCTGTAATCAGTGGATTAATTTATGAATATTTAAAAGAAATCCTAAAAGTGTGAGATTTTCATGTATAATCTGAAAAAAAAAATGAAGGGTGTGTGTTATGAGTGTAATAAGCAATTCTGTGCCTCTTTTGAGGTTGATGGGAAAATTAATGCAGTTTCCCAGTTTGAAGAGTAGTCTGAAAATAAAGGCATTTAATGAAAGCATTAGTGAGTTTTAGAGATCTGTAAACATTACTGTGCTTGGGGAAAGCCTGTTGGGCAAAAGCAAGGCTCAGGCAGGACCAAACAGTGCTTGCATAGTTGACACAGAATAATTTCTAAATCCTTTCTTAGTAGCTACTTCTCATGCCCATTTCTGTAGTAATTTCTCGTCAGCAGCTGTGACTAAATCACTTCTTTCTTATCGACTTAATTATTCCATCCAAAGGGAGAGTTGTCCTGTCCTTCTTTCATTGTGTGTCTTTTCTGAGACTCATTTAACCCAACTTCAGTTCTTCTGATGCCTTTTGCTGGCAGCATTTAAAAGAACAACATTTTGAGGCCACAAGAACAATAGTCTGTGGTTCACTCAAATTTTATTGTTAGGCTGTTTTCAGGTTTAATTCCACTTTGGATTTTCACTGTTCTCTGGCAAGGAACTAGAGATGTCAATATTGGAAACGTTCATTTCTGTTCAGCAGCAGAAATGTTCATTTCTCCACAGCTTTGATACCTAGAAAATTTGTTCTGGGCAAGAACTGTGCAGCTGCAAAGCAATGATCAGAATAGCACAGCAGGTCTTTTTAATCTCTAGTTTATACTGCTGCCTGCAGTTTAAGTTATAGGAGGAGCACTGCTTGAATGCAGACATATTACATCTATTTTGTCCAAACTTTTTTTTTTTAATCTTCTCTGACATGTCAAATATTAAATTTTCCAAACCACCCAAGTGACTGAGAGCAAGATTTTTTAAAAGATACTTACAGTTTTTATGCTCCACCATGCTAGCATACATCATTTAGATCAAGACATCCTATTTACAAGTGATATAGACCTCTAGAAGTGTCATATCTCACTGAAGTCCATTAAACTTAGAATCATAATGCTTATTACTTTTTGATATGGGACTTATTTCTCAAAAATAACATTCTTCTCTTTTTGAATTAAGTCTGCCTCTTCATACACATCTCTTAATGGCATTCCAGAGCTGTAAATCCCACCAAGACTTCTAATTTCTAACCTCCATTTCTCAGAGTTGCTGCAAGTTGATCTCCCTTTGAAGCAAAAAAAAAATCTCATTAAAAGACTGAAGAGCCCCACTAAGAGAACATTGGATTCTCTCCTGCCTCGTGAGTTACATATCTGCTTTTTGCAGTTCATCAGTACAAGAATGCTGATAGCACTTATTCCAGTTCACTTGCCACGGTCCCTGTGACCAAAAGAAAAGCCATCAGACCTGCGGGGCGTGGGGCTGGCCCTGGCAGGGAGCTGTGTCGGGGACAGGGGATGCACACAACAGGTGATGTTTCCTCATGCATTCTGTCATTTTTGTGTACGCTGTGCACGTGCAAAACCCTGATTAAAACAACCCAGAGCTCTGCTTCAGCAACAGCCAGGAGCAAACTCCTCATCAGCATTCCTGCCCAGCCCCTCTTGCCCTGTTGTCCCCTCGCCTTCCTCCGCTGCCGGAGGAGCTGCAAAGTGCCAGAGGCAGGAGCTGCTTCGAGGCTGCCTTGTTGTTCTGGATACCATTTTTCCTTTGATTCATCTGGAAGAGATTTTTATTATTTTTTTTTATTTTATTTTTTTTTTTAATATGCATAAGAATAAGGTCTTGCGCAAATTCCTCGGGAGATCAATTTGCAAGGCTCTTTAGTAGAAAAATCTATCCTCTGGTGTGCATATTGGTTTGATATGGAAATCCACCAGCCAGCCCTAGATCCAGTCACATCCTGTACGTTGGTGTGCTCTGGGTTTTCTTTGTGAATTCAATCCATACCATTTCTCCTTTCCAAAAAAACCCCAGTATTTTTAATTTCTGTGAATCAACCAGTTCGTGAGGATGAAAGTCTATTCTCGGTGTAAGTATAAGAATCTGTAAATCTCTCAGATAAAAAGCCTCCTGTGGCTGATGGCAGAGAGCATTAGTAGAAAATTTTAAAAGACTACAAATCCATGTGCTAATTAGAGCTTTGCATATCCCTGCTTCCCCTATTATACTGAATGGGAAATAAAATACAAATGAAAAAAAAAAAGTTACTATTCAACTGAAATATTAAAATTCTTCTGAACAAAATATTTTAAAGATACTGCTTTCTTCTAGAAGTTCTTTTGGTATGAACTTCTGTAGAAAAGCTTGATTTCATGAAAATGGTCTTTTCCGTCACAACTGCTCTTAGAAACTTAGCTCACAGCACAATAAACAACTAGAGATGCCTGTGCTGAATGCACATTGCCCCCCTTAGCTCATCAGTTCTGACTCCAAAACAAGAACTTTGGCTTAGTATGAAATGAATTTCCAGGTGTAACTGAGCTGCCTTGTCCAGTCCTTCTCCAGACTCTGACCATGGGTGCAATGACATCACTGTCTTACAGGAAACAGGGCTGTTGCACCAAAGATATGGAAATTGGGGCCTGAACCTACAGGATATTGCACCATCCACCTGGAGGGAGTCCTGAGGGCTCTCAGCTGAGCTCTGACCTCCATGAGTCACTCTTTCAAGGGACCTAAACATCAGAAGAACCTCAATATGGTTTTGAAGTTTAACACAAGGTGAATTTCCCAGGGAAAACAAATTTCAGTAGTCACTGTCCTCGGGGAAATACTTGTTCTGGTCTTTTGTAAAAAAATAGCATTTTCTTTAGAGGAGATACCCTGTGTCTCCAGACCCCTTTCATAGCAACAAGATTTGAGAAAATAATTTCCCAGACTAAAACTTAATGACCCACAGTGGGAGTCACGTTGTTGCTGTTGCATAGTCTTCCCAAAATGAAAATAATATATATCTTGCATAATGAACAATGAAAATACTGAATATTAATGAAAATATAAATAGAAATTTAGGAAACAGACCACTGCAGTCCATTCTGATCCACTGGGGGGACAAAAATCCCATATATAACCTAGAAGCTTGCAGAGAATGTGTGGAGCGTCACAAATTCTCACAGTTAAGGTAATTCCATACATAATGAGTATTCCATTAATCTATTTGTATCAGTTATCATCATGGGAAAGAATTGAGTATGGTGCAATGCTAACATGCATTACTGAAGTCAATTTTTTGAATGATAACTTTGTGTTACATCAAGTCTACGGGCCAAATTCAGCTGTTTCGTGGCTTCATTGGAACTCTGGGCACTCTGGCAGGTGAGGTGCAGTTAGCCTTGACCTCATAAAAACGAGTGAAAACCATAAGCCCTCTCTGACTGCTCTGCCAAAGCATCCTGTAAGCTCCTTCTGGAGCAGATACATAAAGTCAGTGGATTATATGTAAAAGAAAAATTGGAGTATAATTGCACTGTGGCTATGAGGAGTCTTTTATTTGTTCGCTTATGAAGCGGCTCGTGGAGTAGCATGGGACTTTGTTTTTCCATTTGTTACATATTCCTGTCAGAAGCAAAAACGTTATTTTGTAAGTACCATAGTAGTGGCTTATTATTTCTTAAAGTAAAGTATAGTATTTTCCCCTGTGCACAGTGTAGTCTGTAGTTCTGGCACATTAGCTGGCATAAACATTTTGATTAAGGCTTATGAATGTATTAATTACACCTGGGAAGTTTCCAAAGCTTATTCAAACTGAAAACTCTTTAAACTGCAGCCCCCAAACCTGAATTCTTTATAGCAAATGTACAAATGGCTGTCACAGAGTTGTTTTTTCTTTCTATCCGATGTTTGTATAAAGACACGAGGTGGCAAGGGGGCAAATTCTTTGTACCTATTAGTTTTTGTAAGCACTTCTTCAGAAAGTCTGGAAGTGTCTGAAGAATTTTTACTGTCATGTTGTTCAACATTTGCTTGAAGTCTATGGAACTTCAATTCTCTTTTAAATTTACTCTGATCCCCTACTTCTGGCAGCATCTGCATATATTCAGGCATTTATGAGAATAACATATTGGGTGTATGACCTTAACACGGTGGTAGCACTGGTACACAGACTAGGCTAGCTGAAGCTGTAAAAATAAATACAGTGATCATAAACCAGCTATGGTCCTAATGAACTGTCTGGAAGTGTTGATAAAAATAGGATTTCTTTTGCTTGCATTGCCATAGTTCAGCAGAGTCAGAATTGGCCAGCAAAGCCTATGAAGTTGTTTGGGCATCACTATTGTTTCACAAGCAATGTGAGTAAGTTCTTACAACAACCTTCATCTGGGCTAGGCTGTGAGGTGCATTGACAACGAGCCAGAAGCCAACAGTAACAGAGGATCTGAATTCTAAAATCACTGGGCATATGACCCCGAAAAGAAAGGCAGATCTTATCTACCAACCTCCTGTGCCACTGCCAAACAGCGCCAGAAGTCTCACCTCGGCGCTGCTTTGCTCGTGCATTCATGCACACAGGCATTCATTATGATTGACCTGCCCTAGGAAGGTCCATTAAGTGGAACTCATTTCAAGCACAGATGGTCCTGAATAGCTTAATGTCTGTCTGGTGGCCAGAATAAGTGAATTCTTGATGGCCTTAGACTTCTGATCACATACATGCAGCCAAGGAGGAAATGAAAACATGTTTATCATTTTGATAAACAACCTCTCTCATTGCTGCAGGATGCTCCATGTAACTCAGCAGAGTCAAATACTATTAAATTGTCATCACTGTCAAAGACAGAACGTATAAGTTTTGCTACCTGAGTCATAGTTAATGACTTCCACAATGTATAACACAAATCAGTAGTGCCGTTTGCCTTTTTTATGTTTGTTTACTGATAAGTTCAGGCTTGGCAAGAATACAGAGGCAAGTTATAATTTTGAAGTGCAAAATATGCTTTTATTATTACCCCTCAGCTAGAGATATAAAAAACAGAGATGACTGTAAGATGGCTTTTTGGCTTCTGCCAGGCATGTACTCAGACCTTATAGGTGATTAGATATTTTAAATCACAGCCTCCCACAGAAGGCTCATAGTTATGATAAAATATTTCACTCTGCAGTGTGTAAACTCAAGGTGGCTTTATAAGAGAGGCAAAAAAGAACACAATTTCAATAGTTTAGTGTCCTCCAATTACAATTAAACCATTAGCAGGGGTAGCAAATGGTTGTCCCTGTTTTACAATAAGAATGTTGTATTACTTCCACAATTTTGTATTTTAAGCCTATGCAGAATAAAGATTTCTGGAAGGCCTAGAAATATGAGCAGAGTTGCAATGACGCAGATAGTTGCCATCTGCAACATTCCAGAATCCTCCCTGACAGCCAGTTCTGTCCCTCTTGCTTTGGTAGGTGTCACATTTTCTTCATGCAAAGTTGAGGGCATCCTGTGCACTGAGTGCTCAGAAAGGATCAGCTGTTCTTACTATCAAGTCCTGCTAATGTTTGGTGTGAACAGGATATAAGTCACTTAAGGACATTTTCATTCATCTATGAAGATTCTTGAAGGAAGATCAAAGCTCTTCCCGATCTGCAAGTTCCTATTCCATTTCTAATCTTTTTCTGATTTTCTTGGGACAGGAGGGAATTATTTAAAAAAAAAAAAATATTCTTGTCAGGTGGATAAAGCAGCCACTTCATGAAATGTAACTGTCAACAAAACATTTAGAAGGCACTGACTTAGAGGATTTTAGGCCCTTTCCTCTCCTTTTAAGTTCAACAGCAAAATCCCCTATTGACTTGAATGAGTTGGATGAGACTGTTACTGTGGAGTCAAAGCCAGAAGCTACCATAGCTCAATAGACCATAAACTTAAAAAAAAAAAAAAAAAAAAAAGACATTTCTGGGGTTTGTGACAAGGATTCAGACTTTTGCAGCATTCATAGCCTATCAGGTCAATAATTCACTTTTTTTTTTCAGGACTCCCAGCACTGTAATTTCTCACCAGGTCTTTCCATAATCCAGATGAACCACTGAGAAAAAAAACTCAAACACTGTCTCAGGAGCTGAAGTCCTCAGATATTGGTATTAGAGCATTTCTTGGAGCTCTCCTTCCCCTCCCCCCAAAGAAGAAGTAGAGAATCAAAAATTAAAATCACAGAATAAAGAGGTACTTTGCTTGTACCTCTGAACACCTTGAATGTTTTTCAGTGGAAACTGAAGACTGATTCATGTTCCTCTCCCCACTCTAATTTGTTTCCTCATTTATACAGCTGAAATAGAGCTTTAAGTTGAACGTCCTACCCCCAGTATATTTGTGGTATACACATTCCTGTGAATAATGTAGTCAAGGGTGTGCTTTTTCAATAAGGTTTTTTCCTAGTCTCACTGTGTCCATTTGTATCTGTCTGGGTACCTCTATTCCCATTTTGTATGTGGCTTTTTGGAAGTCTGACACGTATATGCATCACTGGTAAAACATAAACCAGCAAAACACATTGCATGCAATGCTACCCAGCAGTCACTCATAGGCCAAACATGCCTTAATGGAAAAATCTGATCCCACTAATAAATTTTCCAGGAAAAACAGGGTGTGTAACATGCAGAACTTTCTCCATGTGAGATGGATTTTTTTCTTCTGTGTCAGCGCTGGGAAGGGTTTTTCTATTATCATGATTATTATTATTTGTGCACAGTTATAATCCATGCAGATAAAACTTCCAATTAATGTGCTTAACTATCTAGCAGTTAAAAAAAAAAGGGGGGGGTTTCATTGCTTTTATAGTTTCATTATGTTTTGCCCCTCCTAAACAGCTATACACTTTGAGCTAAATTCTTTATTGCTTCAGCAACTTCAGCTTCCACATAACAATTAAAGGTGTTATAAAGCTCCTCCACCACATCCCATTATTTTGAATAGATAACCAAATAAGCAAGACTAGCTCATGTGGTTATTAGCTCTCATACAGCAAATTAATAGAGAAAATTAAGCATTTAGGTTATTCACAGATATTTACCACGCAGTCTATGTAGTCTAAAATTAGAAATGCTTATTACTCCGTACATTATCTTTATTGTTGGGGTTGCAATCAATAAAATCACAAATCTTTCTCCTCCTAGGGCACGACCATAAGATGGATTAAACCAATGAGGATCTTTTCATTGCTTTCAATATGATTTGGATGGGGGAACAGGGAGTTTATGTGAAGGATTACTTCATAGCAAATGCAAACATTTGGGGCTGGGTTGATTATCACAATTCCTCTCACTCCTAAGAGACACTTCAAAGGCCGTTTGTCAGATGATGGCTCTCTGAATTGTTGGGATCTCTCTTCTCTGACACCTATTGGCTTTCAAAAAGCTTGTGTCAGCAGGCCAAATGCACTTGATAACTTCTAAATGCAGCAGCATGTCTGTCCAGATGACTTAAATATTTACTACACAGTCTCATGCTTGCAGACTCATCAGTGCTGAACCCCATGACCACATAACCCAAGCTCTTTTGCCCTAATGGATGTTCCCACACTTCCATCCACTGACTCGCCCTGGAATGTCAGGGGGGTTAAAATTTAATATTATGAAGCATTTCCATACTTTGTGTGTGTTCACAGGTAACTGTTGTACCTCTTCATGCTCCAGGTACACCTGATGACACATCACCACATGACCTTAACATTTAGGGAAGAGATTCATCCCTGCCCACCTACCCCAGTGCTTCACCACAGAAGTGTCACAATTGTAGAATCCCCGGGTAACAGGACTCTCTGCTGAGCTGGGAGATGCCACTGGACTCCCAAACCTCTACCAAAACCCTTTCCTCACAGCCAGACCTGGATCAGCATCTCTACACTGCTTATCCTCCCACCTGGCTGCAGGGTTCTGTGGTGTTCAAAGGCTCTCAGGATTGTTTCAAAAAGAGTGAAAGCCAAAGACATGAATAATGTGGTGTAGCAAAAGAACTGTACAGTTAGCAATTCATAATGGCGTGAAGAAATAATGCTCTTCTGGAAAAGCTTCTTACACATCCTGCTCTTTAGTGGGCTGTGCATGAGGTTTTGTACTAAGTTTAAACAAATCCTGCCAAATTTATGCTGCAGTTTCATAAAGTAGCCAAATATCTGTGGGGAACAGACTGACACTATTAAACACTCAGTGATTATGAGCTAAATACAATCTTAACTGAGGAATGGAGAAATTACTTGGGCAGTGCATTAGCCCACTGTGGTGTTTGTCTCCTTGCACTGCAGAGCTGAGGTGAAGGGGAATGGCACACCTGACACATCATTTCCATGCTCAGCATATGCCACAAACACCAACTATTCATAGACCCAAAGCCACTGTCTATCTGTCTATCACACCTCTGTGTTCTCCATCTAATAAAACTGTTGCAAATGCTCATAAAGAACAATTAGGGAGAAGACAAATTAAGCCTGTGATTTTGCACACAATGGGAATGTTTCCTGCCTTAAAACTGCCAATTTAGGGAGTGGAGTAGCAAAGGGAAGTGCTGTTGGACCACGCTGTGATTTGGAGAGACTCATTGTCATTCCCTAAGGGCTGAGTACGAGCACAGAATCAAATATTTGGAGAAAAATCTTATTTCTAGATGAATTCCCTTAGTCCCTGTCCTTGTATGAGAGAACATTTATGGAAGAGGCCTCCCTAGTTACAAGCACAAAATCAGTCAACAGTTGTTGCACATTTTCTGTAGTATTTCACCTGCATTTCTTCAGGCCCAGACCTTGACACAGTCATTTTTAGGCCAAAAATTATGTAGGTGTCAGAGAAGCTTCTAATATAAGACAGAGAAGGGACATTTATCTACATTTTTTATTGAAAATGAGGCAAAGCAGCACCTAACTTATTTGGGAGCACAGTAATGGGAGAAATAACATCGTAATCCCACCTGTGTAGGAGCCAGGCAGAGTCACGGGCAGGAGCACGCCTGGGTGCTTTGATTAGCCACTGCTGCTCTTCCTAATCAGTGTCAATATTCTCTTTTTTCTTCTTTTTTTTTTTTTTTTCTTTTTTTTTTTTTTTTTTGCCAGAAGGAGGAACGTGTGAAGTTATAGCAGCACACAGATGCTGTAATAAGAATCGAATTGAGGAAAGATCACAAACAGTAAAATGCTCCTGTCTACCTGGGAAAGTGGCTGGGACTACAAGAAACAGACCTTCCTGTGTTGATGGCAAGTACCTCCTCCTGTATATATATATTTCTCTGTGTACTATCCAGTAGATAGCTGTCAGTCTATCCATTATGCATAGGAATTTTGTTGTGTTCTTTAATTAACAAAAGGGAAAACTCTATAAGGATAAGTAAATATGTGGACTACATTCCTGCTACTTTAGAGCATGGTTCTGTACACGTGGGTCATGTTAAGATTTAACAAAAAACTGGGAGTATAGTACCCAGTTATAGGCACTTTGATAAGCACAAGAGATTCTGGGGCAGGATCAAGCCCTTAATAAATAACTGGACAAAATTATCCCTGGTGTCCCTTCCTGGGCCCCCATCAGGGCCACATTATTTTTGATTCATAAATATTTGAAAGGAAAACTGCCATTCGTTTTGATTTCATTTGGAAAGCCAGTGGCAAAATAAGATAAAGAAATGAATCTTGTGTTCTTACCCTGAAACAAACATTAAAAAGAAGCTGGAAAAAAATCTTTGTCTTTTGAAATCAATGGTTCTGTTGCTTGTCACGGGGGATTTTTTTTTTTTTGCTGAAGGAAAAGCACCATGTTATTTGTGTCTGGGTTTCTTATCAGGTGTCTGGTTTTCATATCAGGGTGTTTTCCTCTCTGGGGCTCCTCTTCCACGGCTGCAAGATGGGGAGGGAAACAGGGCTTGGAAGTGCTTAGCAAAATACAAATCACATAAGAAGATGGGGAGTAAGTGGTACTAATCCCATTAGTTCCCCTTCCCAAAGAAGCTGCTCAGTGTTGCAGAATCCCTCTGTGCAGCAGCTTTGTGAGGTATCTTGTAAAAACCCCTTGCTGTTCTTTATGGTAAATGTCCTGTGCCATTGTTTGAACCAACCCACAGCCCAGAGGTGCTTCCAAGAGCCACGGGTTGCTTTGGCTGCAGCTGAGGTAGGCTCTGCACTGAGCTCTCCTCACCCTTTCCTTGGCTGGACTCCTCGGGGTGGTGGTGCATCTGCACATTTTGGAAGCACCCAACTTTCCCTCTTTGGGTCAGTCATTTGGCATTCAGCTTTCCTCCAAATGAGTGAGAGGGGGGAGCTGTGCAAACAAACACTGGGAAAAATGTTTTCCTCTGGGTACCTTCCCTCAATCATGGGCTGCAAAGGCACGAGAATGGAGCAGGGGCTGGTCCTGTTGTAGCCCAACCTTAGACAGGGGTATTGGTGGGTGCTGTGGAATGGAGGGTTGTGCAGACAAAGCTCAGGGTCTTGCACATTTGACACCAAAAAGATGAGAGTGGGGGGTACCTTGGAGCAATGAGAACCTCATGTTTTCTCAGCAGGTATTTGTGGCATGTGCATATCTAGTTTATATATCAAAGATACAAAATAAATGTTTTATTTCCAAAACATTTTTAAATTTTTAAGCTATGAAAAGCAGTATTTCATGGCTTGTTACACTGGGAATGTGACTCAGCTTCTGAACTCATGACTAAAACCCTGCTATGAATGCACCTGTGAATGATTACACTTTAATCCACATTCTGTCATTCTGTTATTGCTTAATTACCCTGATAGAAAGACTCTTTTCTTTTTCAGCTAAGCACACACCTAAAACCATACGTGAAATCTGCTGCTGGTCTTAAACAAAGATCAGCTGTATCAGCCTTGAAGAATTTCATGTTCTTCAGCAGGTCATGAAAAACAGAGGCAGTGGACAGAGCAAAGAGACACCATTAATTCAGCTCTCATAACTCTGTTCAGAGAAGAGAAGCTCAAAGAATGCTTTGTTAAGAAAGGAGTCGGGTGCAGGTGTGGACTGAAGCCTAATTGCTCTGTCAGGATTACGATAAAAAGAAATGTTATTGTCTGGAATTTTGAAAGGAATAAGGATAAAACAATGAGTAATATAAAAGTGTAAAGCAAGTCCCATTGAAGTCACTGGTAAGACTCAGTGTGACTTCAAAGCCAGAAAACGTGAACTACAAAGGAATGTCTTCCCCTTTCAAGTTTAGTTGTGGTAGTCAGCCCACAGCTGCTTTTGTAGAAGGCTGGTGAAGGGTTCAAAAGCCCAATATGCTGCTGGTGAAAATTAATCCAAGGGACATTTTCTTTGGCCTTTGTTTTATCCCAGGCTTTGCTTTGTGACTTCTGACATATTGACCTTGTTTAAGTAAAAACTTCATCCTCTTTGGTTGGTTGGTTGGTCTGCTCTTGCCAAGGCAAACTCCCAAAACTTCCCATGGGGGTCCCATTGACGTCAGTACTTCTGCTCACACAAAGATTTGGGATTTGTTGTTTCTTTTGTTCAAGAGGACATTTCAAAAGGTCACCTGCAACTTTCTACCTTCCTTATCTACCACATTGTAAAGATTAAGACTATTTAATCTCACACTGGGTTTTACACTTTTCGAGATGTACTCAGCATATTTTCAAAACATTTAGATATTGTTCAGGGATTTGCCCTCACACTGCCTCCAGAAAAGGCATTTTGCCTTTGTTTTTGCTTTCTTACAACCCAAGACACTTTCTTCAAATAAAGGGCTGCAGATTGCTCTAGGTTTGGTGGTTTTACCAGATCTTGGCATCACACACAGTTTCGTAACTTCAAAATAACTTTGTTGTGACAGTATCAAATGTAAAGGTTGTATCAAAACTGTCATATTTGGGTCAGGACTGTAATGTCCACCTCTCATTCTTCATTGACCTAATCTTCATGCAAAATTGATGTCACCTTTCTGAATAGGCTCAAATTTTCTTCTGTGGCATGAATAGAGCTGGCTGTGGGAGCTAGAGAGCAACAGTGAGCAAGTGGCAGCAGGGAAGTGGTTAATACAGCTATGTCGGGGGGTTTTATTGTTCTTTATGGCTTGTCTACACCTGACTTGCAGTTTTCTTTCGTTGCTTCCATCAGCAAAACAGTCTTGTGGCCACCTCATTTACTTTTGTCTTTGTTCTGTTTGTTTTCTGGGGCGTTTTAAGCAGTTCATTTTAGTATTCTGTATAAAAAATGTGAATCTTTGATTGGACCTGGGGGTCTCCACCTTTTCTGTGCTCTAGGGTAAAAGAGGAGGGGAACAGAGGCCAAGTGAGCTGACAGGGTTGCTGAGTTAAGTATTAACAGAAGAGCTCTGACAATATTCTCTCAGTCTTAATACTTCATATCATTACTATAAAAATGTAATAGGAATACAAGATACTTATAATTTACTGTTACTTTTATACTGGAAATAATGTGCTTTTTACCATACCCTTTAAAGTGGTATTGAACCATTCTGTACAGTCAGTGGGTGGTTTTGTCTGTATGTTCTTTGAGGCTTTTGAATAATATATAATTTGTTCATCTATACTGAAGTTTACTATGTTACAATGATGCTCTCAGACACGCTTTTGAAATGTTTCAGTTTTTCTGTTCCCTTCCCTTCAATCTTCTTCCAGTCTATTTTAAGCTCTTTCACAGGCAACCTCATATTTCTTGCATAATTATCTGTGAAATTTGTTGGACCACAGAGTATGGAATAAGAGAAAAGCACCTGCACTGGCTTTTGAAATCAGTCACAAAGGGACTTTAATGCAGGTTGTGCATGTTGCCAGTGCTTTTAGGAAATGAGGTGGTTTTAACACTCATCAAAACCAGTGAGGAAAAAGGAAGTTGCTACTGAAATGCTGTGCAGTATTTCTCCTTCTAAATTATTCCTTGTAAGTAAGGTCTCTGCAGAGATCTGAGGTGATCTGGTTCCATGTTGTCTGCAACACAGGATTTGAAGCATTAGCTCTCAGGCAGCAGGACTAGTGTTTTACTTCTTCATGTCTGCTGTTGTCCTGTTTTATAGCAGTCATTCATCAGGGGAAAGGGAAATCATTCACTGATAGAGAGCAGTAAAATGAAATTAATCCAGTGTTTCCCTTTCTCACAGACTGGCTTTGGATCACCTGAAGTTTCAGATCATTCACAGTGTATGAAATATTAACATGCAGGTACATACTTCAGATTTCTATTAGTTTGAGGATAGTCCATCACCAGCCACCACGTGGCCCTGTGAATTTAGATCAGACTTCATCAGGACTGCATTATCAAACCAAACACAAGTCCTAGTGACCATTGGGAGCACCATGACTTTTAATGCCTCTCTGGGCCACCTCACACCTCTCCAGTCATGTTGCTGGATAGTTGGTACTGCTAATCCTTATTTTTCCATGTGCAATAGTGGGAGCAGAGAGAGGACATCATTCACCAGCACATGTTCCTTTTGCTCTCCTTTCTCTCCTTTCTCTCACCCAGGACCTACAAATTAAAGTTTCATACCTGGTATGTCACTCCTTAAGGCAGATGGTAAGTGCAGCCACGCTGTTGATATGAGCTAATTGAGTTTAATTTTTAAATTATGGATAAGATACCTACTACAGAGTGAGCATACATTCAGGAGCACTGTGTTCCTTCAGGGCAGAGGTGCAGCACAGCCCCTCGTGGGTCCCTGAGCTGGTCCTCAGCCCATGGATCCTCCCACAGCACTGGTGCTACCCCAGCTTGCACCATCCAAGAGATGGGCAAGGGATATACAGCCACTTCCCAGCCCTCCCTGGACTGAGAGCAGGATTCCAGCCTTGTAGAGTCAAATGAAAGACTCCTATTGACTTTGGGTCAGGTCCTTAGTAAATGCTTTGTTAGAGAGAATCCTGTATCTATCAGCACTTACATCAAGTGAAAACAGTTTACAGTCACAAAGCCAATAGTTTTCTATTTATCTAATGTGTGCTTTAGGTGGTATCACCAGAAAGCCTTTTTTTCCCCACTCTGTGAAAATACTTTCAATCAATTCTTATTTCTCGAAGAATGGGGAAAAAATGCTTTTTGAAATCCAAGGAGTCAGCTTCTCATCCCTCTAGCTGTGCTTCGGCCTAGATAAGAAGAGGTCTCAGGGTTCCATATTATTAATGCACTGTCTATATGAATAACGAGCAGCCTTGGTAAATTATTCCACACTCCTGGGAAAATCTATAGCCCTGTCCTTCTGCAGCACCACTGGAACTGAGCAGTAGGCTCATATTTATTTTTATTTGAGGAATTCAGATGACTTAATTTGTAAGGAGGGAAAAAATGTATCTCTTCCCCACTGGCACCCATTTAGTATAAATTAAAAAAAAATAAAAAAATCACAGAATAACACATAAGCTATTAAAAAAAAAAAAAAATGAGAGAGAGAATACACAGTATTCCAGTACTGTGTACAGGAATATTTTAAGACTTTTCTTTTTGTCCAGAAATGTGTCTTCTTGAAACGCCCTTGCAGCCACCCTGAAATCACAGCCAGATCCTGAGAGGTGCTGACTTCGAGGGGAGCAAAAGCAAAACTGGCAGGGATGATGCAGACTAATTAGTTCATTTACCAAGGCACAGCAGCTCTCATTACTAGTTTTTCTTCTCATCTGCAGGACAGAGGCTGAAGGGAGCAGAGGGAAGGTAAGTGCCTGACCCTGCCCACGGTGGGTGAGTTTTTGTGTCAGAGCACAGTATCATCTCCTGAACCCAGACCATCAGTGAGCATCCTGGGGAGAGCAGAGAGGCCCTGAGCAAGTATATTTAAAGCAATCTGTGTGTGGGTATATGTACATATATTACATATATATATGTGGGTATTTCTGTGTACATGCTGCAGACCCATCCTGACACAGGGGGTACGTTACAGCACCCAGGGCTGTTCAGACACACATGGATGTTTTCAGTGATTAAGGCACACAGGAGGAAGATGTCCAAGGATCAGCCCACCTGAACCAGTTTGCAGTGAGGGCTTCCCAGTCAGGTGCTTCCCCATCTCCCAGCGAGGGCTGCGCCGTTCGTGCTGCATGCAAACCTCCAGCAGGCATTAGGGAGAGAGAGACAGATGATCATGTCTTTCTGGTGTGAAGATGGTGCAGCTAATGAGATCCTCTGACTGTGGGTTTATGAGTACATCTTCATCTCAGCTATAATTTATCTCCCTACCTGTGTCTTATATTTCTTTCTTCTCCAATTGACATTGTGGTTTCCTGCGCAGCAAAGCAACCACCCTTTTTAATATCGAGCCTATAGAACAGCTGACTAATCTACCCCTGACGAAGTGCAGAGAGCTCACTTAAATCCCTATTTCCGCAGGAAAAACATTTTGTTTTTCTACTTAAGTGGGGAAAAAAGACATAAGTCATGGCACTATCTCCATCTACCTGAGGGGTGGTCATTTTTCCGGGCTCCAGCTGACAGATTTCAGTGCTGACACAGAGAGTGCAGAGCCCTCACAGCCAACCAAGGTGCACAAGCAGCATCCCTGTGGTGAAATTAGGGATTGGTGCAGCCATGGAGCAGTGTGAAGACACACAGGAACATATAATTACTTCACCTACATAGAGGGGAGAGCAACCTTTCTCTCAAATACTTGCAATGAGCCCACTAGAGGCTAAATGGAAAAACAGTAGGAGCTTTCTCCTCTGATAGGTAGCATTAAGTGTTAATCACAGCACTGAAAAGAGCCTGGTGAGGGGTTTTTGATGCAGGGAGGGCAGCCAGCCATGCCAGTGTGCCAGGCACCACAGGGAAAAAGAAGCGAAAGCTGGATGGGGAAAAAAAAACCTAGATAAAATTCCTTCGAGGGGATGAAGCCACAGGTAGGACCATGCAGGTGAGAATCAGGACTGGGAATACTGCCTGAAGAACATAGAGAACAACCAGGAGAAGGGGTTTCAGAGCTTTGCATACAGAGGTTTACCTTGCTGAGACAAGAAGAGGGACCTCAGCCCCCTGTGAACTATCTGTGAATCTGCAGGTGGCAGATCTAGGGGCCAGAAAAGCTCCAGCCATGCTAAGGGAGGCTCCTCTCACAATAGCCCAGCACCCAACAGTGCTGAGGGAGAGATTTCCACATGTCAGGAAGGTACAGGCTCTGGTCTGTATCTGCCCTGCAAGAGAAAGGATTTTGCTACCATTTACTGTGCACGTGTGGAGTGGTGTCCCAGCTGACACAGGATGTGTGGTGTCTTAGGAGTAAAAGCTTTAAAGCTTTACACTCTGCCTTTAAACAAGCACTGGGTCCACCTTTGCCTTGAGCAGCAGAGCCCACGAGCACAGTCCAAGCACAACATCCAAAGTGCTCTCAGAAAGCTGTTTGACACCCAGGGGCAGATTTTCAGCTGGTGTAAACTGGCTCTCGAAATCCAGAGAGACCTGCTGGTTTGAGCCAAATGAGGACACGGTTTGTTGAGTTTAGGAAAATGAACAGAATGGTGACTGGCTATTAATCCTTGCTCACTGTCTTCAGGGGATATATGGGAGCAGCGTCCAGCTAATCAGTGGCCAAGGGGAGCTTAGGGAAACATTAGGGTCAGGTTAACATCTGTGCTGTGTCCCCTCACACCAAAGCCTTGCAGTAATTCCAGTGACTATCCATCTCTGCAGGGAAGGCCATATTACTAAATGGCTAATTCTGCATGAGTTCCCATCAAACCTCTTTTCTGCATCAAATACTGTGTTTGTGGTGCACCAGGGCTGGGAAATGCCATGTGATTACAGGGATCTCTATACACTGTAGAAAATATATGATCACAGTGTTGTATTCACCATCAAATCTTCTTTAATTTTCTGTCGAAGATACTTTCCCTCTATAAACATGGAGCTGGTTCACAAGGCTTGAATGTGGTTTTTGGGGCTAGGATTTGAATACAAAAGGAAGTGGATGATTAAGGAAAACTGAAAAATACTCCTCCCCACTGCACTCTCTTTAGAGACAAGGACCTGAAGTTACTGCACACTGAAATTTTGAAGAGTCAGTGACCAAATCCTTGAAGGAAGCAAACATATCCATAATCTTTTGACTGATGCAGAGAAATCAAACAGGAGTCACTAATTTAGCACTGAGATTGTCCATTGTGTTGAACTACCTGAATTAATCTGGCGACTGCGACTGGAGGCGGGCAAGTCAACGAGTGTTTAATTGATTTCAGGGAATCAATTGGCCATACAATTGATCACAGACACATTTCCAGTTCCTCCTCTCCGAATACAACCTGTATGCTCTGTAGGACCCAAACCCCTCAGCAGTTTGTCAGTCTGTAGTCTGTTTGGGGTGATTTTTATGCATTAACATTGCAGAATTGTCTTAAGCTCAGGAATCAAGTAAGTACATCGCAAGCAAGGGATTTATTTCAAATCTTAGACTTTGTGCTGAGGAAGTGTGATACTCAGCACATACATAACCTGCAGATTTTGGAACAGCATTATTCCTCTTTGGGAGTTGTTTTCATGGACCATTCAGTTTGCTACAATAACCGTTCAAGGTTAAGCAAGATGGAGTATGGAAAATTCCAATAATATTTAAAAAGTGCTGCCTGTCCCTTTTGAGCCTATCATGCAAAAGAAAGCGATGTGGAAAGGGTCTGTGCTCCACAATTTAAGCATTCTGCCCCATGTCATTAGTACATAAAAACTATTCTGCAGGCAGATGAATGGCTTTTAATATGTGGGTTTGTGTAATCATTTCGTTTTGATTACAGTTCCTAGGCAGAGAGCATACAGCAGAGTTTCCAAGATGCATGTGCATGGTCAGTACATTTTTTTTTTTTATCTTCCAAATGTGCCCAGCACTCATGAACAGCAAGGTGAAACATCAGCACAAACCATCACTCAGGAATGAAATTGAGAAGCAAATGACACTGTCTTAACTGAGGACAAAGGCAAATCTCCCATTAACTCAAATGGGAGTAGAAAGCATATCTCTGTATTGGTTTCCTTATTACAAAATGCCCTCTTCTTTTTCTCCAGACCCCTCCATGAAATACCATCAAATATGGTTGTATGTAATATAGTTATGCAAATAGCAAATGAACTCTATTTCCTTTAGAAGTTTTCTTTCCTCCTCTTGAAAACTGCTAACTGGATGAATGCATTTTAAAACAAGAGCACCTGTAATCCCTGTTAAACGTAAAACTCCAAGTCCATTAGTGTAGTGAACACTTGTATCCTAATTAGTTATCCAAGGACACAGGTGAATTAACTTGTGGGACCAGGTGTGGAGAAAAGCTCTGGCTGCTCAGCAGAACAGGCAGCCCCTGTTGGGAGAGCAGAGTTGTAGGGCAGCAGAGCAAAGGATGGAGTGTGAATCTGCTGTCAGATTGACACATGGGCATGAGGGATGGAGAAAGGCTAAGGAAACACTGGGGGATTTAATAGGTATAAACTCCTCAACGTTAAACGTTGCTTGGAAATTAGAAGAACAGTAGTGCTGGCTCTCAACCACAAGAGGCTGGAAACAGCTTCACTGTAGGGACAGCTGGTTTTGAAGCCTTACAGTGTCTTTTGCAACACCCACAAAATGCAAAGTAAGTAGCATTATTTGATCAAATAATACCTCAGCATACTGGTGAGCAATGGGTAGACCACGGACTAAAGGTCAAGACAAAGAGTTGTAGAACAGACTCATAACATTCATTTATGTGTTAGAGACAAAAAAAACCTCTTGCAGTCTTCAGTTAGAGTTTGACTTCATTTCATTCAATATTTTTTTGTTTGTTTGACCAAAATTGGTTTCTTTTTTTCCATGCACTTATTTGCAATAACCTGATGATAAATCAGTTTTAGCAGTGGCACCAATTAATTCTTCATTGTAAATATTGACTTAGAATTTTTTTAATCTGTTCTATTCGTGGGAGATAGCAGTCCTGGACTTCCCTGGATGAGCAATAATGAGGCAGTATTGCAGAATCCATTTCTACTACTCTTTTGACACAGCACTTGTAAGTTTTGTGTGATCACTGCAGAAAAAAACAGCATTTGTAAATACAAATTAAGTAAATTATAGTTTTGCTACCTGGCTTGCATTCTGGCAATCACCCCTGGTGCCCAGAAGTGGGGATTCTAGCAAAATTTATCCACTTGAGTTTGCAGATTTCCCAGCTGAGTTGCTCATTAACACACAGCAGAATGGAAACTGTGATCAGAAATGATCTGTGATTACAATGGACATGGTCTAAATGTGTTGTGTGTAGTTAGGTTTGATAACAAAATGAAATGGGGGAGGGTTTGAAATTCCTAAAATTCAAATGTAATTGCAAAGCACCCAGCTCTGTGTGTCATTGTTTACTGGCACTGAAAACCTTTTGAAACCTGACACAATTTCCTATCAAAAAATAATAAATTTGCAAACCAGGTTAAAAGCTTAAGCTTCAAATGTAATAACCCTTATGCAAAGGTCTTCAGGGAAAAGACCAACAAGTGTGTGCTGAACTGTATCACTCTATTTGTGACTCATCAGGAACACTCATTGCTAACTAGCTTTAGGTTAGGCCCTTTCCATCTGAACCACTTTCATGTCAGTCTCATTATTTATGGTAAGCATAGCCACACTCTTCATGCATTTTGCATATTCAATTTTCAAGCCAAAGCATAGGAGCTGCATTAGCTTCAGTGCTCCCAGCAGGTAATCAGCCTCCTGCAATATCAAACCTTATGTCACCACCACTAATAGGCTGGAATAGTCAAAGCCTCAGAAGGACTGTGCCTGCCCAGTTCCTATTAAAATTAATGGGCACTGGGCATCCATTCCCTCCAGGCAGCTTTGGAAATATCAGCCAAAATGTAGTTGTAAGTATTAACCTTTAGGAAGTTAGTGTTGGCGGCTTCCCACTGCTCTGTTCTGGTTTCCAAAATCAGTAGCTCTGATGAGGCGTGAGCCCAGCTCTGCCTCGGTGGGACCAGCTCCTCGGGAGCAGCTGTGGGCGATTCCCACCTTCAGGCTGTTTTGGCTGAGCAGATCCTGAGGATTCAGAGAGGAAATTGTGAGGCTGCTCTTGCTCCTCGTACCAGGAGCAGCCTGCACTGAGCACGACTTTTTTTTCCTGGTCATCAGGGGCGAGGAAACCAGTCCCATAAAGGTCAGTAGAGGCGGTGTGAAAACGCTGCCCTGACTCTGATTATGATGCAATAGTGAAGTCTGGGGCAGAAATGCCAAATGTATTACAGCCTAACTTTTAAAATAGCCGTATTTGGTATAGGAAAAAACTGTCTCTTAATGTTTTATATATTAAACTCTGTAAGGAACTTTGCCCTGCTGATTTAACCTTCTTCAATTAGTTGTTTTGTTTTTTTATCTTTCCTGTCTACTTTTGCAAAGAAAAATAGTGTGGCATTTGAAAAGAAAAAGAGGATTAGAATAATTTATTCTTGGATTACTATTAAAGTAATAGAAACAGCAATATAAATTCATGTTTATAAACAACTTCCAGGTCTTATGTCTAATCCATATAGATGATGATATTGGAGCAGCATGACAAATAAATTTGCTGTGCTTAAACTGAAAGGTTTTCCAGCTAACAAAGTCTTCAGTAGTGTGTGTTTGAAATGTTCCTGCAGTAGCTGAGAGCAAACTGTCCCCTTTGTAATTTTTTTCCATAAATAGTTCTAAAATAACCAAAGTGTAATCAACACACTCGGATAGCAAATTGTTCATGGACACGAAGTACAGTCCTAATTCTGCATGAGTTCCCATCATACCTCTTTTCTGCATCAAATACTGTGTTTGTGGTGCACCAGGGCTGGGAAATGCTCTGTGTCTACAGGGGTCTCTATACACTGTAGATAATATGGGAGCAGAGTATTGTATTAAGCATCGAGTCTCCTTCTCTTCTGTCAAAGCCACCTTTCCTCTGTAAACGTGGAGCTGGTTCACAAGGCTTGGATGTGAATTGTAGGATCAGGATTTGAACACAAAAAAGGTGGATGATTAAGGAAAACTGAAAAATACTCCTCCCCACTGCACTCTCTTTAGAGACGAGGACCTGAAGTTACTGCACACTGAAATTTTGAAGAGACAGTGACCAAATCCTTGAAGGAAGCAAACATATCCATAGTCTTTCAACTGATGCAGAAAAATCAAACAGGAATCACTAATTTAGCACTGAGATTGTCCATTGTGTTGAACTACCTGAATTAATCTGGCAACTGCGACTGGAGGCGGGCAAGTCAACGAGTGTTTAATTGATTCCAGGGAATCAATTGGCCATACAATTGATCACAGACACATTTCCAGTTCCTCCTCTCCGAATACAACCTGTATGCTCTGTAGGACCCAAACCCCTCAGCAGTTTGTCAGTCTGTAGTCTGTTTGGGGTGATTTTTATGCATCAGCTTTGCAGAATTGTCTTAAGCCAGCTAATTAACTCTCAACAGTGTATGTCTGAAATTTTATCACTGTAGCTGGAGACCAAACTCTCCCCCTTTTAATTTTTTTCACTAAATAGTTCTAAAATAACCAAAGTGTAATCAACACACTCAGCTAGCAGATTGTGCATGGACACAAAATACAGTCCTAAATCAAATAAATTGCTAATTATGAAGCATTTTCTAGGCTCTGCTTTACATAGTATGAGATAAGAAACAAATATAAAGCACTGGCCTCTATTACTAAATACTGCTAAAAGTGCACAGTGATGTGTGTTCCTTCAATTTCAACAGTACATCATTAGTAGAAACCCTGTAATGACCACTTGGATTTTAATGACTTGTTACACTGCATCTTCACCACCACTGTGAGTGCCAGCTCTGTGTTGTTGGTGAATACCTCTATAAATTTAGGAAGTACTGATGTAATTTTGCTGAATCTTCCTGCATTTTTATTCTGGTGTTCTTATTTTTACTGTCTAATAGTGATGGACCTGGAAGAAATGTGTAACCAGGGACATCAGCAGTGCTGGCAGGGCTGAGCAGAAGCAGAAGGGCCAGCCAGGGCCCTTCCTGGCTCTGCTGAATCGACAGATTTTGGGTAGAATTATGGGCAAGGCTTACTAGAGTGTCCCTGTGCTCAGGGCATGGACTGTGCTCTTGTTCTGCCATCTCTTCCTGAAATATTAAGTTTTGTTACATGTAGCTTTCTGTAGAATACAAATCAGCCATGTTAGTGCAGTGTCCTGCTTGTACAATATATTTTGGTTATGTCTTCCTTTGTATTTGCTGACTTAATGGCATGCTACCATATGTCAAAGAATGCAGATGCTGCTGCTTCCTTATATAATTTTTCGGCCAAAAATGACAGGTGCCTGGAATTATTATCATATTATTTTTGTTTGTTTGTTTGTTTTTCACTAAGAAAACAATGCCATAGATGTTGGGAGGTTCTTCCCAGGAGTTTTGCAGAGAGCAAGGGGTCTATACTTGCACTCTGAAGTCTAACAAAAAAACCACAATCTACTAGTTTATGCTGCAAAACAAGCAGGCATCCAGCAAGGGCAGGGGCACAAGCATTGTGGAGTGAAATGAAGAAAAACTGTGCTGTGGGCAAGACAGGAATGAAGAGAAGTCACACTGCAGAGTGGGAACAGACTTGTTGTGTAGGTAATACTGGATGGATGCATTAAATAACCTCAAAAATTTGGATTTTTTTTTCTTTCTCATAAATCTGAAAGAATGTGCAGTAAATAAATAGATTAAAGACATGCAAAGCTCAGATCAGTGTTATTGTACCTGGGAAGGATGAGATAAAAACATGGAGGGCAGAACCACAAGGTCCTGTTAGACTGTCAGCCTGGGGAAACCCTAAGGTAAAAGGAGATATTCCTACAGCCTGCTTTTCATTCCCATCCAAAAACACTCTTCCTTCCAATTTCTCTTTGGTGTCAAAATAAATGAAAATGTTTCACAGTGATTAATGGTGTGCTGGCTACACAGTGAATGCCAGTAGGGGGATACAGCTGATCAGCCAGGAGGATATTTTCAGAAAACCTCATCATATTTTGTTTTGACTTTATGCTGACATGTTGAATTCTGGCAAAAAAAAAAGTGATGAAATTCAGCCAGCTACATAGGCATGTGTGTGTGCACTCAGACACACACAGGGGAGTCGCTCACTCGATGGCTCCACTCTCTGGAGAAATGCTCTGTTGCTTGACACATGCTGGGCTGCTGGTGACAATTTGCATCTGGATTGTCCTCTCCAGGGATTATGTGTGCAGGACAGCCTTGCAGGAGCATCCCTGTGGCCTCCAGGACCACCCAATGTCGTGTGGCACTGTGGGGCCCAGCAAGTTCTACCTCTGAGAATAAAAGGAGGTGGCAAATGTCACCATGTCCTTGTTTTCTTTAGGAAAGAGGCTTAATTAATTAAAAAGTGCTTACAGGGTTTTAGAGGAAGGACCAAAAAACACCTGCAACCTAATGCAAATCAACTGGGTACTTCCAGGTTTTGATAGAGCTTGCTGCATGTATTCACCTGGAGACCTTAACTGTTATGTAGAAAAAGAACAAAAACAGCACAATATTGTTTCTTTCACTACAACTGAGGTCTAGTTTCCCACTTCAATTTGCCTTCTAGATTAAGGGCAGGTGTTTTGTACTGCTGTGTATGTGAAGTGTTTAAAACTTGCATGTGATTTTGATTTCCAGAGGGTTCTGTGAGGCTGAGGTTGTGGCTTATCTAAAATTTTGACCATGTCCAAGCTCTGTGTTGCAAAAGTTAATTTAGTTTTAAGCTGTTGTTTTCACTACTACAGCAAATAATCCAAATTTTAATTATGTTTTATGTCATTTTATTATTTTTAAAGTATTATTTGTTTAAAATTTAGTTGTTTGTCATTATTGTAATTTCTGTGGAAGGGACACTGGAGAAACCAAGCCCTGCTGGAAGAGATTGTTATCCAGTGTAATGTATTGATCAGGTCAGGCAGTAAATTAACAGGAGCAGAACACCATTAAATTTTGAACTTAATTGCCTTCTACTCTTAATTTCTATTGGATATAATCAATAGGTGCCAGAGGAAAGTTAAAAGAGTTATTTAGCAAGCTGCTGTTTCCTGCAGCATAATGGAAAACTAATGTTTCATCCTCTAGTTGATGCAAATAATTTGTAGTTCAAGTGTGGCCACTTAAGCATTTTATCAAAGACTGACTTTTAGTTCTGTCTTGATTAATCTCCATCCCTCCAAGAAGGAAACATGATTTAGTGACACAAACTGTTTTGGTTTCGCTTTTCGTCTTTGTGCTTACACTGGTGCTGAAGCAGCACCGTTTCCCTCTGGGGTTGCTCCAGCCTGTATTCCCAACTCACACTCTGAATGTTTTCAGGGGGATATTCTCAGGCCAGTTCCTTTCAGTATCATTTCCTTTTCCAAGGAAATGCAATGTTACAGCCAGTGGAAATGAAGACCACAGCCTTGGTCTTGACTTTTCTCCTTGGTTCTTTTCCCAGCTTGTCTGGGCAAGTTTCTCATCTCTCTTATTTTCCCTGCCTGCAAAACACCAACATAATCAATCGCCTTCATCAAGGTCTAGTGTCAAGCTGATGTGTTGTACTCTTTCCCTGGATTCCCTGTGCTGATGATACACTTTGTTCTGTACTCCAGCCTGCTGTTCAGTTTGCTACTCCTTCTGTCTCACATTTCCCTCTATAGTAATATTTCAGATACCTTTTTTAACTTGCTGCTGAATTTCGGTATTGCTTATCCTGCTGTAATCTAAACCCAGTCCCTTATAAATCAATATCTCAGTGCTATTATTATTATTTTTACACCTCTTGGAGCACTCCTTCCATTACCTTGTCTTTTGCTAATGAAATGCTGCAGAGGAAACCCCATGTTTCAGGTGGCCCCCTGCCAAAGTTGTGTGCCCTGTGTCACTGCTCTGTGGGATTACAGGGACATTAAAAATCCATTAAATGGCAGCTAGACATCTGATGCAAATCAGGGAATTACTGCAAATTTTGGTGGGTTTTGGAACCTGTATTACTGAAGCAGCACATAGAATAAAACAGGTCAAGGTAATCATATCTCATATTTTACAGTAGTGTCAGTTCTGTGCCAGTGGTGCTACTCCATATTTATAACTTTATATTGGCATGAGGCAATTCACATTCAAGTTAATGGGAGTTTTCCAGGAGTGTTGATTCAGATTCTTGATGAGAAATGAGTATTGGCCCTTTTGCTCATCTTTACAGCAGAAATAGCAGTTAGAGTTGAGAAGAGTGTACTTGAGATTTTTATGAAGTGGAGCATAATGATGTACCAAATGAACCAACCTTCATAGAAGTCTCATTTTGTAAGAGAGTTGACCTATACTTGCTCTGAAAACCAAGTATCTTCAGGGAGTGGCAAGTTGCCCTCCTCAAAACAGTGTCATAGTTAGTGATCCTTGCTCTGAAATCTTGACCTATATCTGTCCACAACTCTCTCCATTATGAAATGTGGGTAACAGGTGAACTGTGAACACATTTGTTTTTATTCAAGTCCTATATATTTAAAAAACATTGCTTGCTGCCTGTGCAAATTCAAAAACCGCCAAATCATCAAAAGAGCCGAGTATGAATTTACCTCTTTGACAATTATTCCTTGTCACATTATTCTGGTTAACAGGGAATTCATCACAGGGGAGAAGAAAAAATAAAGCCTCTTGACAGTTACAAGAAATTAACTGTGCTTACAATAATATATTTTCCGAGAGGAGGCTGGAGGGCAGAGTTTGACAGTGCTGAAGCTGTACCACCTACAGTGACGTCCTGTGACCATCACTGGCCTGGACTTAACCTTTGCAGAGGGAAGATTTGTTCATCTGTGTTACAGATTAGCTGGCTCGCAGTCCCAGCTTCCCAGGGAGGCTGAAATTCTCCTGTTTCAGCTTTTCCACTGTTGCCCACCTCATCACTAGTCCTTGTAGTAGGAGGAGACAGAAGAAGTGGTGTTGTGCCTGTTGTGTATTTAGGGAACTGTACCCCAAAGCCCAAGTGCCCGTGGAAGCCTATGGCCAAAAAGGAAATTGGACGTGGGGCTAATTGAGCATCTCTGGCCAGAATGGTGTCAGCAGTTATACCAGCACTCCCCATTTCCCACAAAGAGCTTCTCCATGTGTTTCACACTTCTGCCAAGAAAAAGATAAAAGGAGATTTTTCTCTGTCTCACTGAGGAGAATCCCCTTTTCATCCAAATGAATTATGCTGTCTTGGAGGCGCCAGATTAATCTGTCTGTGATACCCCCTGTGTATTGCTTCTAGACTAACACATTATCTGTGTTTCTTCTTCCATGATCTGCTGGTACAAATGAAAGCTAACACACATGGTAGGCTGGAAAGACTGCTACCCACTGCCATGAAAAACTCTACAGGGACAAATCCACCCTGCTGAAGAAGAGAGGTGCATAATAAGACATTTGTGTTAAGGTTGATTATGAGGGTGGTTTGGCACAGTTCAAGCTCATTCTCTGACTTTCTGTCATCATGAAAACTTTGCAAACTATAGATTATTGTGTTATTGGTATGCACAGCAGGACAGGCAGACAAGGTAGGAAGTCTCAGACGCACATGAATTAGGATTAAATGGAGCAAACTAATTGTCAATCAGATCTAGTCACCACTGAAACGAAGAAGATGGAAAGAGACAGGATAAAATTCAGTGAGGTAACAGATAGCATTTCTGGTTAGGAAGAAGTCCTGTGTTATGAAATGCTGGTGGATTTAATGTTCAATTCTACCCTTATTTGTCATGCACATTGTGAAGCATATTTTCAGTCATCACCTTCTGGTTGCATCGGGGCAGTGGATTTTTGTTTTTCTTAGAGTACTTGTTGTTTTATTGCTTAGAACCTTGGCAGAAGTTTTTCTGTGGTAATATATGATTCATATCATGGTAAGTCTGGGGACTGCAATTGGTGCTGCTTTGTCTACACTCTGCTATGTTTGTGGAAGGATCAGGATTGGAGCTGTGAGGTTTTCCTTCTGATCCCTCAATCCAGAAGTGTATTTACACCATTTTTATCCCCAAAAGTTATCCACTGCTCACAACTCTCTTTCCTGAGAAATATTCAGATGAGGCATTCTGGAAAGCAGACTTATTTTGTGTATGCTGGTATCTGGGATATGCTGTGTGTAGTACAAGACATTATACCAGACAATAACTCTGGTTATCACCCAAAACCTCCACAAACAACAACAACAAACCCCCAAAACCCAAAAGAAACAAAACAAAGTAGCATGCTAACCCCCCTCAGCGCTTCAGAGGTTTTGTAAGATAGTTCTGGGAGTTTCAGGTAAAGATAATATATTCTTGGCATAACTGTTCAAACTGAGTGTGCTGACTCTGTGCATAAATTGTTTTCAGTTCTGTCTTGTCATTCAGTCTAAAGTTTCAGTGGCACCTTGGTGGAGTTTCTCAAAACATTGGTACTGGCAGGTGTAACATGTCTGGCTTCCACTGAAGGGGAGCTGAAGGGAAGCTTCAACTTCCAGAAGCTTTGCCATTAGTTTCGTGGCCAGCAGAACTAACAAATTATGGCTGCAGGAAAAGTGTTTAATGTGATGAAAATGGAAAGGTCTTTACATTGCACCACTGGAATTATGAGTGTGAAACCCTGCCACATATATGGACATATTTTCCAACAGTTTCAGCAAAACAAGGAGATTTCCAGATCTTTGTCCCGAATGACAAGCAAGTGCATTTTATATAGATATGCTCAGCATTGCCATAAATAACAATTTCTCTTCTTGCCTTTGCAAGCCATCATCAGGAGGTGATGGCATCACCTCCTCATTCCTACCCTCCATCAACCCACAGAGCCGTAAGAGCATGCATGTAAAAATGCATAAAAATGTCAGTCTTGCAATTTAAATGTCAGGTCTTCAATCTTATTCCAGTACATTTAGACCCTCTTTTGCATACAGTGTGGCTCACTTCTTACAATTCTAGTTTTCTTCAAAATTACAGAGGATGCTTTCATGGCCCTTTCTGATCCTCCCATTTCTTACTCTACCTCTGCAGAGCAAAAATGTAATGCAGTGAGCTGTGCTGAGAGACTGGTCCCAGACAATCCCTCAGGGATATTAAATACATGGTTATATTGTCTTTGTGGAGATCTGATCTGGCTCCCTTTTGCTTCATTATATTTTAGCAAGCTCTTACTGAAATGCTGCTAGGATTTAGTCTCACTGTGATGTATCCCAGCATCTCTACATGGGGAGATGATGCTGCAAAGGTGTGTCCCTGTTACCCATCTCTTCCAGTGCCCTGAAAAAACAGAAAACAGAGATTTTTATATGTATATATAGATCTGTGTGTGTAATCCATTTCACAGCTATCTGTTTGTCTGGATTGTTTTTTCCCCCCATCCTTTATCATTTCCTCAGGTCTCTTATCAAGAGAGGCCATTTGGCCTCATGCTGAGTGATGATCTGGGGGTGTTGCAGATTGCTGAAGGAAGACACAGAACACAAACCCTCTAGGCTGCACTACTGAAGTTGCAGACACAGCCTGCTCCTCCCTCTTTCTCCCGGGTGCAAATTGGTATTTTGGATCTCACTTTCGAAGGCTTAGGGAATTTAGTCATCTAAATTCCATGCTTGGGCACATAAATGACTTGCCCTCAGAGATTTTCTAAATTAAAAATTACAATTTAAACCAAAAAGTACTACCAACTATACAATTCATTTTCTCCCATTCATTCCATTCGAAAGTAAGACCAAAAACAGTGACTTGAAAGAATAAGTTTATATAACTTGTTAGCTTTGGAAGAATTTAATTCCAAAAAGTAATAATAAACGTACACGTGTAAATTAAGAACCCTCTCTAAAGTCAGATTTTTTTAGTGTTAAGAAAACTTTACTTTTATAGTTCTATAAAATGTTCTGGGCATTCCTAAAGAATTCATGAATGCCTTTTTACTCCACTGCTCACAGAAAGTGGAAAGGATTGCCTCTACTTCTCTCTCTCTGAAAAAGAGAACACAAATACAACTCTTCATTTCCACTGAAGTAGCAGGGATTTTTTTACTATTTTCACCCACGTCCTTCAGAGCAACTTGTGCAATCCACAGTGATCCAGGGACAAGAATGTACTTCCCCTTCTACCTTGGCAGGGTTTTACAATGCCAAGGTAGGGCTTGGAACTGCTTTGAAATCCTTGCAGTGGAAGTGTTGAAATGACACAGGAAACTACTATGGTGTGATGATGCAGCATGAGCCTCCCAGGCATACTAGAAACACCTCTGGATGTCAAAAGCTGTCCTAATTTGACCATTTCTACCTGCTTTTTAATGAAAAAAATGCTGACAGTGTTTGAATAGCTCATTTATATTAAAATACAAAATCTTGAAGCACATCAGCCATCAAAGACACTTCCTTGCAGAAACCGTTCTGCATTTCTGCGGCCAGGGCTGGTGCTCCCTGCGAGGCAGAGCTGGAAGATCTCCCCATGAGCTCCCAACACAAAACTGAAGTCTTGAATGCTGTGACTGAATATTCATTTTGTCCACTCTTCAAAAAAAAAAAAAAAAAAAATACTTACAGTTGAAAGCACAAGAAAAGCTCCATTCACGAGCCGCGGGGCGAGACGAGCCCCCGCCGCCGGAGCCGTATCTACGCTCCTTAATAAGAATACAACAAAGCTGATATATTACCACGCATAAAAATAATGAAAAGAAAGATATCCAGGGAGAGAAATTACCTTTTTGTCATGAAGTGATGTGGGTTGATTATAAGCATAAGGTATTATTTCTCTTTGTTGTTCACTCCTTTGTGCGGGCCGGGACAATCAGGACGCCGCGTGCTCCTGCTGCAGGGCTGGGTGATAGCAGGGTTTCGACACTTGGAACAGCAGATACTTAGGGGTGAAACTTTCCCCTGATTTGAGCTGAACTATTCATCACACACGTAGCTGTCATTAATCTTACATGCAGAGCCAGGCTTCTCATATTTCAAAATCTTTGGAGAGGCAGCTTTTTAATCTATATTTGGTTCTTCTCTTCTCCCCCTCTGAGACTGATTTCTCTTTGCATATAATGCTGCAGTAGTTTCAATTTAAACAGAGCTCTGAAATAAAATAGTTGAATATAAGACCCTGGCAAAGAGAAAGGAAACAATTATCTTGAAATCCTTTTATTTATTTTTTGGAGGTAAAAAACTTCAATGACAGCACTGCTGACTGCAAAAATTGACATGTATTGTAACTTCTGTTTCAAGCAACGGATTATCTTAATCACAACAAGAGGGCACATACTCCAGGATGGGGACATAAATTCAATTAATCTCAGTAGTAATTCTCAAAGCAACCCATTGCAATGTAATGCAGCACCTTGAAGTATCTAAATTACAGCAGCTAAAGCTGGTTAAAGACCAGGCAGGATGCAGAAGCTGCTCAGAAGCTCTTGGTGACCAGTTCTACCTTCCTCTGCTTCCTTCCTGACACACCATTCCAGGCAAAAGGCAGATCTCCTATGAGCCAGGAAAATGAAGAAAAAAGGACAACAAAACAAAAATGTCAGGCAAAAGAGGAGAAAAGACAGAATGGCTGTGAGGGCAGCAAATGGCAGGGGGTTAAGGTCTAAACTTATTCTCAAAAATACATGAGCTATGACAACTGCAGGTTATGAAGTATCTGTCAAAAATTTCTCTTGACCAAGAGCAAAATTTTTAAGTGGTTTGCATATCCCTCTGGGCTCTTGAGATAACAATATAGCCTTCTGTTCCTTATCCTGTAGGCCATTTATACAGCTCATACTCTAAACCCTTCCCTGTTCTAATAATCAAAAACGATGTCATTGGAACCCCAAACTCTTTGTCATTTTGCAGAACTGAATCTGGACACGTAACATTATAAATTCAGCAAAGTGTGTCACTATGGGAACTGTTTCTCCTGCCAGACAGCGTTGGGAATGAGCTGGAAACTGGCTGTTTAGACACATGTGTGTGTGTCTGTGTGTGTGTGTGGATGTGTGTCTGCCAGGCAGGCACATACATAAACATTCAAATGCAGATATGTAAATTTTACCATTAAGTGTTTGCATTTCTTTGCTTCGCCATTTCTTCTTATTTTGCTTCATTTAGCACAGATCATCTCTGTAAGTCTGGCAACTAGACAATTACTGAATGCCTTTCAAAGCAAGGGAGAAGGAAGATTATAAAATTCATCAAACTAGCATAAATCACCATATCTTCCCCACCTGAGGATCTGACCCTCCAACAGTAGTTTCTTTCTTCCTTATAAAGGTAATTATTCTATTAAAATTAATGGCAAAATGAATACTGCTGCGACTGAATTACATGGGATAAGCGTGAAATACTGTGATCTGTTCTGCTATGAATTAGTAATTACCGTGTGCCCAGTGAAATTTGCATACTTTCCTTCCCTGCTATCTGCCTTGGTTTAGTTGCTAACGCTCTCTCCAGGGCTGGAGCTGGAGCTGGCTGGTGGTTTATGCAAAGAGGAGGTGTTTGCAGAACATAGCACCCCTGAGTTTTAAGATAGCAGAAGAAGTTACAAGATAAGCTTGAGTTTGTTTGGTATTTGAAATAGCTGTGATTGCCTTTCTAAATATGGTGGAGCCCTTTTTTTTTTTTTTTTTTCTGTGTGTGTGTGTGTGCTTATATAGATGAGGTGAGAAGAAAAGAAAGTCTGTTTCCTTTCCACCTACTATTTCTGTGTGAAAAGTTTGGTTTTGTGATATGACTTGGAGTTGACGCTGCCTGGAGCAGTGAAAGTGGTTGGTATCTCAAAGGGCTGGCACCTGGAATAATGGAGAATCCTGTACAGGAGGAGCTCTTGGACCTGCAATAGCTCCTGTTTTGGACAGACCTGTTTGCACTTTAGGTGGTTTGTGGAAAGTTTAAAGTTAACCTTGAAGAGGATAAATGATACTGGGATGAAAGGCAGCCTTTCCCAGCCACGTATTGAGAGACACGTCCTGGGTCAGGAATAGCAATTACTTATCAACTGCAGGATGGCAGGAGACAATCTCTTTGTTTTGGGCTCTAAGGTCATAGGGCAGAATTCAGGCATCAGGCCCAGGCTGGTTTCTCAGGATGACAGAGAGCAGGGAAGGTTTTACAGCCCTGCCATGCCTGGGAACCTGCTCAGCTCAGGGGGTGCTTCACCTGAGCAGGAGCTGAATACTCCACATTTTAATGGAAAGGGATAATATGGGAGAAAACTGAGCTGGAGAGAGCTACTCCCCTTCAACCCTCAATAGCTGGAATCTGACATCCTACAAGAGCTCGACTTGGCTCCAGAGGTGGAGAAAGGAAATCACTGCCCAGGGAGGCTGGGAAAGCTCTATCTGGCTGCGTTCCTGTGAAGTAATTGCTTTTTTTAATAGGATTTTATTCTTATTAACCATATTAGGATGGTCACAGGCTGGTTTAGATAGCTAATGCTTGATTAAATAATGACCTACTGTAGTGATAAATGAAAACTCACCTCAATGAATGAAAAACTTGTTTCCCTTTCCTGAGAATAGTATGCAGCAAAAATTGGTCAAAAAAGGAGAAAAAAATTAGAGAGAAAAAAAAAAAAGACTTATGTTGACATTCTCAATTAATATATTTTGTTTCTTTGGATAGACCTTAATCTTGGCAATCTCGAAGTTAATAGAAGGTTGTTCTTTTTCCTCCCTAAAATAGCCTGTGTAGTGCACAGCTTAACCAGCTCAATAGAAGCATTTTTTCACCCCAAGGAAGCAGTCAGACAACTTGTAAAAAGGTCATATAAACTTTTGATACAAGCCATTATTTTTAATTCATGTAGTCTATCCATGTTTCCTAGCACCTGAACTGTCCTTTCTGCAAATTACATTCCTTTTGTGAATATAAACAGTTTATTAAAACTCCTGTATTAATTATTTAAATGAGTTTATAAATATTTGAGGAAGCCCGTGCAAAAAGTGTTCATAATAAATTATCATATCCTACCTTCATTGAAAGTTAAATTAAAGAACTCTGAAGATTGCCTTCTGTAAGAAAGCCATTTCTGCTGCCTGTGGTAGGAGTATTTTGTCTAGGTGGCAGCAAAAAAAACCATAAAAATCAGCACCTAAAGGTCAAAGTGAGATGACAACATTTGTATCTTAGAGTATGTACTAAATGTGACACACAGCTGAGCATGTGGCCATTCCATCTCCTTTGCTCAGTGTTTTATTATGGGGGGACACATCGGTTTCCAGCCTCCACTTTGGGATCACAGGTGTGGAGACTGAATTAATGAGCAGAAGGGGAAGGACTGGTACTGAGGAGAAGCCTGGAGCAAGTGAAAGGAGAAATCACTCACACAGATCGATTGATTGAATGAGAAGTCAGATACTGTAAGTGGTGCTGGAAAGAATATCAATCCTGCAACTCCAAGGCAGATCAACCTGAACAGTGCAAGGGGATTTCTTATACGAGAGGAAATGAAAAGGAAAAAAAAAAATAAAATTAAATTAAATAAAACATGGCAGCAGCAGGACAGCAAAAATTTCCCTGGATAAACTTTTTCTGGAAATTCTTTACCAGATGGAAGAAAGCTTCATTTCAGAGTTCTCAGTTCTTCAGTGTTGGCTGGCAAGGTGAAGAGTCACTTTGTGGACATTCCCATCTTTTGAGTCCCATTCTCCATGCACGTGGTCATGCCTGGCTGTAGGGGCATTGCACATCATAAATAACAGAAATAGGGATTTCAATAGCCAAACATCTTTCCTATTTAATCAAGTGGGTTTGGAGGTGAATAATTAGAAAGAAAGCCCAGCTTGTGCTGCTTTAAAATGCTTTAAAACAATGAAAGGAGGGAGCACTGCAAAACTGTAGAATTAAAAAATAAAAAAAAATTATCTAGAACTTTCTTTTCAGTTTTCTGGTAACTATAGCAATTCTGTGTCTTTGTTTAGCTATTTGTCTTTGAAGGGCTTTTGCTTGCATAAATTTTGCAACTGGCAGAGCTGAACACTTTCTGCAAAGCATTTTACACTAATTCATGCTCAGATTTGTAAAAGAATTTGGGCTGGGCATGCTCAGGCTCCACTTCCATTCATTTTGTATGAGCATTAATGAGATCAAGCAGAACAAGGACAGATGTTTGTGGAAAACACAATTTTAAGCTCCAATTTGTAGTGATGAGAATAGAGCTTACAGCTTTCACAGCTAAGAATCACCTGACCGGAGTGGGCACGGAATTCCTGGAGTATCTGGAGTCTACAACTCACAGCTCCTTCCATCTGCTTGTTTTTTCAAGAGCACATCTTGTGCATTGCAACAGAAATAATGAACCTTGTCTAAATTCAGGATTATTCACTCTAAGGACAACAGGGTAAGGTTATTGTATAAATTATCAGTAGCAAAGACTTACCTAGAAGTGAAATCCAGGGATGGTAAAACAGAGGAAAAATATCCCTGTAGTGAGAGTTGATCTTTTGAAAGAATGCAGAGTTAAATTGAATGGAGGCAAAAAGACATGAGCTGTGCCAATACCAACACGACCATGAAATTTCAAGTGCCCATTAACAGATTTCTCGGCTCTGTAAAAGGTTTCAGAGTAAATAAGCATTATGAGCACTGAAGGAAAACATCATTTCAAAGGAAAGCTTGTCAGTTAAGGTCAGTTTAATACCCACTCACGGATTTCTCTGTTTGTAAGCCTTGCTGATAAGCTTTTATAATTGAGTTACTTCCCTTATTCCGTGCATATTGAAGCAGTAATTAAGCTGTGATATGAGATACAAAATATTGTGTGCTCAATTCATCAATTTTTGTTCAGTCTCGCAGTTCCTGTTCCGATTGCACTGGCATTGTTGCACTGAAATATCTCCCAATCTATCATGTCAAGATTATGCATGATGTAATTTGTAATAGCAGCTAGGGATTTGTTTACAAAAAACAAATGTTCCTTTAATCTTTAAAACAAAATTAGACTTGTCTTACACCACAGAACAAAGAGAGTTGAATGAATACAAGACTTTTAATAAATCAGTAATTACCTTGTGTAGTGGCAGTTGGCTCATTTAACTTAACCTTTGAAAAACAACTTCCTCCATACAGATTTTAAACTCTGCTCTTCTGGTCTGTGGAGATTTAAGTGCTCTACAGGTGTGTTATTTACACCACAGCAATCCCCAGTGCATGGAAGAGAATTTGGACCATATTGTCTTTTCCAGGAGAGCTAATTGCAAGTTAACTACTAAAGAAATTTGCAGGCACTGTCATTCAGTACCACTGTGCTTTATGCACATACCCCGTGCAAGTTCATAGTACCATCATTAGGACAGTAAACCCCCTCTTAATTTTCAGTTCACATGGAATCATCCCCACAAGGAGAGCACAGGGCACCTGACCCCGTGCAGTGAGAGTTTTGGTTGGTTTGAATAAACATGTTCCTGTAGTTCTAGTGGACTGAAAACAGCTGGTGGGCACAGACAACAGCAAGGGGCTGCTCCCATCCTTTCCTGGAGCATTCTGGGTCATCCATGGGTTGAGTTATCAGGGCTTTGACCTGCATCACTTCACTCTGAAAATCAACCAGCTGAAGGACACAAGAAGCAGTACATTTGGGAGGCAAGAGAACCTACCAAGAATGTATTATGAGACATCAGGTCAAGCACAGATGAAACTCAACTAAAACTGGCAAGTGTTCTAATCACCAGCTGTGGAGGAGTTAGGCAGCCTCACTGCAACTAGACAGGACAAAGACCTGGGTTTGTGGGTGTTTTGGACATAAGTTTGACCACACCAGCAAGGATTTGCACTGAGGGGAGCCTTCTAGGACATTAGGTGCTTATAACAGCTCAAAATTAAGGGGTATTTTGCTTCAGGAATTTTCCAGCTCAGATTATTATCCTCTTTTGATCCTTTCTAACAGGAGAATAGCAGATGGCTGCATGTACTTCACACCTCTCAGCAGGCTCTTTTTCCAAAAATTCTTTGATAATCCAGATTTTAGGAGAAATATAGAATGGCAGAATCATAGAATGGTTTAAACTGGTTAAAGCCCATCCAGTCCCACCTCTGCCATGGGCAGGGACACCTTCCACCAGCCCAGGTTGCTCCAAGCCCTGTCCAACCTGGCCTTGGACACTTCCAGGGGTGGGGCAGCCACAGCTTCCCTGGGCAAGCTGTGCCAGGGCCTCCCCACCCTCACAGGGAAGGATTTCTTCCTCATAGCTAATCTCAACCTGCCTTTTTCCACCCTTTTACTGCTTTTTTGTGTTTTCAGTTCTTTTGCCACTTCTCCCGTCCTCCCATGCTCCATTATTACAGAGACCCCTGGAACCCCAGCCACACATTTCAACATTTTCTAAGCTCAGACTTTCAGCCTTAGGTCTTTAAAGCACAGAGGACTTAGTATTTTTCACAGAGGAAAACAAGGACAATATAACAATATAATAGCTTGCATTTCAAAAAGAACACCAAACAACATTTTTCACTGGAAAAACATACACAAGCAAACACAAGCAAAAAAAAAAAAAAAAAAGGTGAATGACGAATGACACATAGTCACATCATGTGCTATTAATGTCTGTAGACATAATGAAGAATTTTCCACATTTATTTATTTACAGGAATCTTCTCTGTTGACAGGAAACAAGAGTGAAACACTCCACAATTTATACCTAAGCGGTACACCAGAATTTATTTCATAACAGATAACTCTCCAATATATTATGCATACTTTGTTATGCCTTATAAATGCATTACAGTTATATAATTTATTCACTTCCAGTGTTCTTTCATAAAGTGCTTTTCTGCTAAGCTGTGATTCTGGCACCTCATTCAGTCAAAATTCCATTATAGACTTTCATCCTTCAGAGCCCAACTCGCAGCTCTTCCCTTCCACATCCCTAAACTCAACACCCACAGCACAGGGAATTCACGTTTGAGCAAATGATAACTTTTACAGGCACCAGATTTGGTCTGAAACCTGCAAAGACCAAACAGGTTTTTCTTTCCTGTTTTTCCAGTAACTGTTGGATCGCACACTAAACACAGATCACTGATTTCTCACGCAAAACCAGGCAATCACTGCTCCTCTTGGGTGCTGACTTCCACCATCACAGGGGCAAAATCACAGCAATTGTATCTTTGGTTCATCACAGCCAATTCCCAGCAACGCTGGTTTTGTGAGCAAACATCTCCACAGCACCATCAGCGTCACAGCCACTCATCATTCACACACACACACACATATATATTTATATGTACACAAACATAAATATATAAAAATATATGACTCAGGGTCCCTTCAGCCACTGGAGGAATAGCATTGCAAGGCCACTCACAAAACTCTGTGTACCTCCCCTCCCCCATCCTCATCTCACAGCTTGGTTCTTCTCCATCTGCATTTCAATTCATTCATTTACTTTGTTAATGAATTATTATAAATGAAAGATTACGATTGCATGGAGACATGCTTCTTCTTTGATGGACACCAGTCCTCAACCCTGGTCTGAAACATGTCTGTGAATATTTATAATTAGCTTCTTATTGTCTTACCAAAAATGTATAATTATATTGCAGTTCATTGGCATTTAACTAAATATATTAAAAAAGGATTAAGTTTTCACTAGGTTATCATCTGAAGCCATTCAAATAGGGTGTAAATAACACTGCTTCATTGCACAAATATTTTATCAGTCTGCTCTCAGCTTTGTTCTGCAGCAAAGGGGTGGATTCAGTTCCCAACTTCAGTAATAAATAACAGCAATGGGTCTCCCTAACCTGCAAAAGATAATTTTCCCCATACAGGCCAGGAGGGGATCCTCAGTCACCTGCATTCATTTCAGCTCCCTGAATGTGGCATTTCATGTTCTCATTAGTCTCATTAGCACTCATTAATGTCAGCAGGTTGCTCTCAAATGACCCACTGTCTTTGCAGAGAGGTTGTGTCAAACACCAAGAAACTCAGACATAAAACTACAAATAAAGGTGGGTGGTTTGATGCCTGCTCTAGAAGTGTGTTGCTGTGCATGAATTCAGGAAGTTCCAAGAAAAAAAATAAAGGACTCTGTCCTAGCGCTCTGGAAGGTCATAGAATACACTAAGAACTTTTGGGGAGACAAGTTTATCATACATGATTTATTTTATCGTGTCCTTTCTCTCTGCCACAGATATCTGCAAAAATCTGTTTTGTCGAGACTTGCTCTGCCTTTCACTGCAGAAATCAAGTTTCCCAATAGATAATGCAGTGGAGGTTCAGTTAGAATATCAACTATAATCCATGACTTTCAGAGGAAAAAATGTCAAGCACTGGTCCTGTCTGAGCTCAGTGGAATGTGGAATAATTAAAGCTTAAAAAAGCCTACAACACAGATCCTGAGCACAGATTTATCAAATGGGAATGAGGTTGAGAGTCAGCTGCCAGCACGACTGACCTGGGACCTGCTAACACCTCTGGGAAGGAATGCCACAACCCACTGGTCTCCAAGCCTGACAGCTTCTTTTGGCTTCATTTTTTTTTCATTGCCTTAAAATCTGAGACTTTGAAAAGATCTCACAAGCTGAGCTGTGAGGGTCCAAAAAAAATTTTGGTTGCTCTTCCCTGTCCTACACATTGCTGCTGAGATCTATCCGCCCCAGAAGATGACTGTGCAAATTCTACAGTTCTTAAAATATGGGTGTTTTTTCTGTGTACCTGACTAACAAAACAAGGGGGGTTTTTACCCCTGAACAGCTGGGCACACTTTATAAGCACTCAGAGGGCCTGAGTACTGTCACTGTTAATGGACTCATGGAAGTGCAGATGCACGTTCACTCACCATGAAGGTGCCACCCATGAGAAATCGTGGTCCTATTTCAGCTGTGGATGCCCCTCAGCCATATGTCTAAGCAGCATTTGTTTCCAAAGGTGTAAAGAAAGGGACATGGAAAAATGACAAAGCTGCAGCAACTGACACTCCCAGGCTGAACAGGATTAAGGACTAGAAATTCCTTGGCAAGGTCTCAGCTATTTTGTGTGAAATCTGCTTTTTAACAGATCATCTCCATTCAGCTCAGAGTCAGGCATGTGCTTAAAAACCTTCTGGAAGCACACAGACTTCACATAATTTCAGTGTTATCATTCATTTTTCGTAGTACCTAGGAAAGCCAAGCTCAGTGCAAGACACCATGCTTGAAGTTGTGCAAATGCAGAAAACTGCTGCAATACAGTGTTAAAGTTCAGCAGGTCAGTAAAGACAGAGGGGAACATACAAGGAAACACAACAAGAATAACTCATCCTCTTAAGTAAATAAAATTACAAATGGAAAATTGGGATAGCAAGGGGATGATTTACCTGTAGTAACAGAGGAAGTGAGAAGCAGAGCTGGGGTTAAAAAAGCTTTGAGAGTTTCTGCTTCTCAGGCCATTAGCCAACACCACCTCTATTAGTCATGTTGTTACGAGGGAAGTACACAATATACTCGTGTCATTTTTCCTAATTTACCTAACAGTATGTCAACTGCTAGGAAATGGCAGTGTAAGTGGTTTTTCACTAGTGAGTCTTCTCATGCTGTCGAATTAACACCCTTTTTTGCTGGTTTATGCAAATCTTAAAAGGAAATCGTTCATGGATTCTTTGCATCTAATCTGCCCTTTCATATTTAATGGGTATATTTCAGTGCATCCCACAGCGTTGTTCAGACACACATTACACTCTTTAAAACACCCTACTCTGGCTGCTGAATAGATTGCAACAAAAAAGTCAAGAAATCTGAATGGAAAAATCTTCAATTATTTTAAGTTTCTGCCAGTGAATTGATAAAACATTGTTCAAGAACCTGGAGAATACTGCAAATATCATCACGTTTAAAAAAAAAAAAAGTTTAGTATGCTGATCTCTTTTTAATGTTTACTACAATTAAAAAATATTAAATTAACTCAGCAGGACTGAATGTGAGGCAATTAGGGATATGAGACACCACTTGCCAGACTGATTGCCCTGTGCTTGTGTTTTAAACTGGAGAAATGTCCATTTTCCCAGAGCTATGAGAGGGTTGTTATCAAAGGCAGCAAAGCATTACACTGCAGGAGCATTATATTGATACTTCCAAAATTGAGTAAGATTGAATTAAAGCAGAGAGTTTGATAGCTTGGACTCCCTGTAGGAAACATCCTGTATTTCTCCTAGATAGCAATATTCAACCTGAAATCTTTTGTTTCGGATTTGTATTCTTTAACTTATCAGATTACTGCTTTACAGCTCCCAGAGCAGCCCCTATCTCAGTCTGTTTATGAAATACATAGCCCTTCATATGACACTTTCTCTCAGTACAGTTTTTTCATCCTCCTAGAAGGTGTGTTCTCACCTCCATCCCACTCCCCGTGGCATCCCAATAAAGTAAAAGAAACTACATCTCATTCAGTTCTCTGGGATTTTGTTTTATAAGGAATAGGTGAGCACAGGGTTACAGTTTCTCCCATTCTAGTTTATATCCATTTATTCTGAAAAAAATAAAACTGCCTGAAAGACTTTACCCACCTCTGTGCTGTTGCCATTGCCAAAATCTCCATCAGATCAAGAGTCTCTCACAGGGAGTTTGAACTTTCCTTTAATCTAATCCATTTAGAAAATGACACACAATTTATCCAATAAAGTGGAGAAAATTGATATCTTTTCATTAAGCTGACAAAGTCTTTTTCACTTCTGACATCTGTGAAATGTGTTCTCTATTTAGATTTTATTTATATCAATCTTCGCTGGTGGAAACTAGATTTAAATGGAATGTTCTACACTTACAGTGGAAACTTTCCCATCCTGCAATGAGTGTCATACTGGCTTTGAAAATGAACTCTGCTTCTTATTCCTTGGAGTAACATGATACCCATAATCAGGAGGAAGCACAATCTAATATCTCCATTCCTTTGTATTCTATTTCTATACAAACAAAATGTGTACACTTTATCACAGGCAAAAAGAGAGCTGCCGTGGCTTCATAATGGCAACTGCAGAAGCAATCTTGGAACATTTCAATACATAGCATGTTCCCCCTAAACTGCTGAAAAATGCATGATAATACTTTGCTCTGTTTTCATATTTCAGGGTATTCCATAAACATGAATTAAAGTTATCTATTACTCTGTGAGGACTGTCATATTCTTACATTGTTAAATATAATGTCTTTATACTTATTGTCATATGGAGTTTGTCACTTTAAGGCAATCTCCTAAATACAAATGCAGAAAGGTAAAAGGAGGATTTTATCTGGGAAAAAAAAAAAAAAGTCTTTTCATTTTCTTTGCACACTGGGGTAACAAACATGACAAAAGCAAGTGCCTGTGAGTCTCTGGGCTGTGTTTTAATCAAAACTTTTGTGTATTTTTTCCTAATTTGGCTTGATCCGAGGGGAAGATTATGGAATGGCTGATGTTTCCATGTTGGTTTTGACCTTTTAGGTGTAGATGTTTGAAGCTGTTCAGTGCATTTCTACTGCCCCTTAATAGAATACACTCTTACTGAAATTCAGGGGGAGAACATCCCCCTCCAGCTCTTTCATGCATCAAACCTTTGCGCTCCAGGTGCTGCACAAGAGCAAGTCAAAACACGGTCACTACCCTTGTGCAACCTGCAAAGGTTCTCATGAACTTTGAAGGCTGAAACCCACTGAATCCAACCTAAACTGGCAGTTCCCTGCACTTGCCTAAGGCTTTGGGCATTATGTTTGGGAACAAATGTGTTTTAAAATGCAATAGAATTGTGTAAACACTAGAAAATATAAGCTGTTCTGTTCCCCTTTCCCTACATTCAATGTGATCCTGAGGTTTCTTATCTGTAGTTTGTTTCTCTGGAGCACATGATTAGCAAATGCCATTTCAACCAAATGCTTTTTTGTGTTAATCCATGCAGACTAAATACATCAAATATTTTGATCAATTATTTTCCGTAGCTTTGCAAACAAAGATTTAAGAAAAACCCAACAAAGAGCCAAAAAGAAACCAACTAAAACAAAACATGAGGAAAGCAGGAGCAGTCAAAGCTTTTCTTTCCCCATGGCTGAGGGTATCTGTGTCAGTCAATTCAACCTTGCATGAAGAAACTCTGTGCTTCGTGTATTCCCCAGACAGTGAGAAGAACACAATGAAAACCACTCCAAAACACTACAAGTGTCTAATCCAGCATGATGTGAGCACTCACAGCCTGTGCTGCCTGGTTGACCAAGGGGAATCTGGAATTCTCATCCAGAATTAGCAGTTCAGGTCAGAAGCTCAGGTTCCACAGGATCTGGGTGTTCTTGAGTGTAAACCAGCCTGAGGGAAAACATCTTTACTTGAGCAATTCTCTCTCTCACACGACTGCCTCAGCACATCTCAGAGAGACATAACTTAAAAATTGCGAAGCTGCATCATATTCCTTGGGGAAAGTTCACCCCTCCTCGTACAGGTGGACCCAAATCTCAAATGCTGCAAACTGTGATTCATTTTAAAGCTTTTTCCCTCCCTCTTTGAACAGAGCTGGAGGTGTAAAACTTTGAAATCAAGTAGAACTCATCAACATTGCCCAAGAAGGACAACTGGCCTTAAAGATTAAAAAGCTCTTAATAGAAGAGAAAATCTATTAACACAAGACTCAAAGGAAGTAATTTTCGTTGGGTTCTGGATGCCCCTGCCACAGCATGGGGCTGAGAGCGAGACCACAGTGAGCTTTGTAGTCCTTCAGACTTACAAAAGATTTTGCCTACTTACATATTAGAGACAAATAAGAGCTTTTGATCTACAAAGGGCCTTAGTTTCCCCCATCATAAAAGGAGCCTGGTCTCCAGCCCAGGTGAGGGTACTCAATGAAGGACACTTGGGTGGGCTTCCTTGTGATTGCACTGCACTGTGCTCACAAATAAATAAATAAATAAATAAATAAATAATGTATATACTAAAACCTGCACACCATTACCAGTTGCCATTAAGGTTCAGCGCTGACTTTGAATATGATTATTTTTCAAGGGCAAGATCCGAATACTTGGGCTGCATTTAACAGCGTCAATAAGCAGTTACATCATTTTAATTGCCATGAACAGTTTCGCTTCTCCATGCTGCCTCTCAGTCTGTATTAATGTCAGATCTCTGGTTTACATTGTAAACTCCCCAGGCTGGGGTGTTCAGGTTTGTGCTTTGTAGCACCCAGCACTGTAGGATCCCTCTCCATGGTTATTTAATCCTATGGCACTGCTACTAGTTAATAATTATGATCATCACTTTTGATTCCACGGCACAGGATTCTTCTTCTCACGCATCCTGAGGACGCTCTGCTCTGATGATTGCTGTGAAGGCCAGTATTTAGCAGGATATGGTTTTTCAGTTTGCCCACTGCACAGTCTATTATTAGAGCACAGACTCAGCCCTCGTGCCTTTTCACGCATAGCAAAGAGAGACATCTCTTTTCTCTACTGTTAGCAGCATTAATGATACCCTTCTGAAAAAAGTGTGTGAATAGCATCATTAAACTGCCTTGCAAACACAGGTGCAAAGAGCTTCTTTTTTGTGTTGCATCTATGGATAAATGATATATTACATGATAAAAATCAGGTATAATCTGTGGGAAGAACCAGGAAGACAGCACGGAGAGATAGAGGATCATTTTAGGGCCCCATCCACTGAACTATTCTATTCAATTCTATATTCAAGAATTTAATTATAAACTCTGAAGTGTCCTTAAATCAATGCCTGCACAACAGGGTATTTTCCAGAGCTGAATGGTGTGTTATAAGGTAGTCAGCTGCTTCCAAGGTATTTTGTGAGCTTGAAGCAGCCATGTGGGGTGATATGAATGGGTTAAGCATCTCTAATTGAGTGACTGTGCAGAAAGCTTTGACAGGCTTCCTGAGTGCAACCATGAAATTAATTCTTGCCAGAGAAAACAAACCACAGACAGAGCCACTCACGCTCTAACTAGTCACAGTTGCAAGGTGAGCTAAAGTTTATCAACATCCCCAGACAAAAAATGTCATTAAGATACAGTTAAGGATGTAGTCAGATACCAATTCCCAGGCAAGAAACTTCATTAAGGTACACTCAAGGTTGTAAACATATGTGCCAATTAAATTCAAACAACAAGCTCCAAACACTGTCATTATTTACAACGTTAAATATTTGGAAATTAAAAGTTACTGCCAGAGATAATATGTTTCCTATAAAATTCATAATCGGGTTTCAACAAACAACTTCTGCTACTGTTCGGTGTTACCTTGCCCTCTATTTCGAGTTGTGATGCTCCCTGCCATGGAATGCTGGGAAAGCTAAAAGTCTCCATGGGTTCAAAAGATTCTGGACAGATTTGTGGTTAAAAAAAAAAAAAAAAAAAAAAAAAAAAAGGCAGCTACAAGTACTGAAAGCAAAACAGACAGTTTTATCTGGAGCAGCCTGAGCCACAAGTCCTGAAGACCCAGAGAATATTCTGAGGAAAATCTCTGTAGACTTGCCTTGTACTTATACATGTCCACAAGGATCAGATTGGCACTCACAAAGACAGGCTGTTAGGGTGGATGGTCCCTTGATCTGCAGCAGCATTGCTGCCATCACAGCTTCCCCTGCAGTCACAGCATGATAACAGACTGGATCTCGTGTGTGAGGAGGCTGTGGAAAGCCCTGCACTGTCTTAGGCAATGCAGGATGCCAAAGAAGTAATTAAATATGAAATCCTCACAACTAAACTTCAGTTGAAGGGACACTCTGCCTTTTAAACGTGGTGTTAGACCCCTGAGACATTATTTAATTAGATTTGTTCATTGTAACACAGTTGCAAGCATTGTCTTTTCTCTTTCAGCTTCTATAGTGATTGGGAAATGGTGGTGTGAGATGGAGCCCTGCCTAGAAGGAGAGGAATGTAAGACATTGCCTGATAATTCCGGGTGGATGTGTGCGACGGGCAATAAAATCAAGACCACCAGAGTAAGTTGGCTTTCTCTCTGTACCCAGGAGGTCCTATTAGGAAGGGAATCACTAATGATTGCTTGCCTATGTCTTTTCCATCATCCTGTCTGCTGTAAAAATCTTAAGGATCACTGCACACCTCCCCAGTCACTCGAGGCTTCTGGCCATAATTTGGTGAAAATTCAGATGGACCAGGCTGGTCAGCTGAACCCAGGCTCGGTGACCAGCAGGTTGGAGCTGCTGAATTGCCAGACCACTTTCTAAGAGACATTTTCACCTCAAATAAAAACCCCTAGTGCCCCTCACTGAATCCTTTTCTGGTAGCTAAAGGGAAGAATACTATCCTATATCCATTCCTTGCCTGTTCCAGGCCACAGCTGCGTTAGCAGCTGCACAAGGGCTTTGTGACAGAGGACTCAACTCCCTGTCTGCATTTCAGGTCTTACTTCAGAGCAGCTCTAGCCCCATGAACCCATTAGTGACACGTTCTTGAGATGCTGAGGGTTCAGGTAACACAGGCCAACAGGAGATGACAGCTTTCACCACACAATGCCAGGAAAACACACAGATGGGGCTGCAAAGACAGAGAGTGTGAATGAGCTGCCTAAACTTCTCCCACTATGACATTGCCTTGGGAATAAAGTGTTTTTCAAAAATAGAGTTTAGCTTTTTTTTCTCATTGTGAGATTTTTTTCGCAACCATTTGCTTAAAACTGACACATATACCTGCGTTTAACAATTTTAATTAACTTATTTTCATACCACAATTGAATTTTTTTCCAAGAAATTTACACGATTGTCAACTCAAAGTATGTCTTATAAATATATAAATTTTAATTTTGTATGAAGTGGAAAATATCTTTTGAAGCCTGCCAAATAAATAAAAAAATAAATAAATTAAATAAATTTTTTTAAAAAAAGCATATTTTCAAAACATTTTTCCCTGTTTATTAAGAAATTCTACATACTCATACCCAGCTGCTAACTCACAGGAACATGCTTAGGGTCATGATTTTCTGACTTTTTCCTTTTTTCAATCCTAGTGCTAGTTATTTTTCATGTCTTTTAGGCTTTTTGTTGGAAGAGGAGATTTTACCCTAACTGATCCCCATGCCATCTGAATTCTTTTCTTTCCCTCCATATGATCTACACTAAGAGGAAGGATTTGTATTGCACCTCCAGCTTCTTGAGCTGAGCCTCCTGGCATGGCTAATCACACCAACACATTAAATTATTGGGGTACCTGCTAATTTAGGGGATTTCCTTTGCAGAAGGCAGGAAGTGACCCCCAAAAGCAGGATCCACATTGTCTGTCACCTCCTAGAAATATGAAGAAAGCATGGAGGGCTGTGATTTCATGACTCAGTTTCACTGTTGTTGCTGCAAATCCTCCTGTGCTCTCAGCTGATCTGTCACAGTGCAGCACCACTGGAAGGTTGTGCCCTAATGCACGTGCCTTGCAGTGCAGCCAAAAAATCCCCAAACACACACAAACTTACTACATGTCATTTCCACTGAGGAAACATTTTTCTCACTGAATTGGGGAATTAAAATGGAAGAAAGTGATGTCAAAGAAGTAAGAAGCAACATGAAGGATCTTATGCAATAATTCATTCCTTCAGCGCTCTGTCTGCAAGTTATATAATTTAGGAATTGCATTTGCTTTTTTCAAGCCAAACTGTCCTACTCTTAACTCCCCCAGTCCTCATCATATAAACTAGTTTTAGGCGATAGAAGTGATTGCTGGAAATTTAGCAGCTTCATTAATATGCAGATGTATGGTCCAATCTATTCAGTATGCATTATTGTATTTCATTTAAATTAAATACTTGCAGAGTGAATGCTCAGAACTGAAAAGAAATATTTCTTCATTTACCCACAGGAGTTATTTTAATTAGCTTGTGAGGGGAGTACCTTATGGTGCTGCTTCCAGTAGAATTTTGCTTTGTTGCTTTAAAATATCATTACAGAACCCAATTGACAAAGGCAACATGACATGATGCGCTTAGCAACTGTCTCTTGCATTTTCTGAGTAAAAATTCTACTTCTTAGTCCCTGAAACTTTGCTTGAATCTGTACTGCTGTGTCAAGGCTGGCAACATAAATGTAACATAATGGAAGGAATCAGATCCCGAAACAGACATTTTTTTCCTTAGTTTTGCCATTTCAGATGGCAGCAGAGAAAGAGAGTACCACGTAATCTGTACTGACCACAGTCCAGGCCGCAAGATTGGGCCATGGCTGTCTAATTTATGGAGTTAAGGAAGTTAAGAAAGCAGAAAAAAACAAGACAAGTCAGTCCACAACCTAGTTATATCTGTGGTGATGAGCCAAAAAGCTACAGCAAGTCTGCACAGGCTGTAAACTGTTTTAATGAAGGCTTTTCCTTACACTAAATACATTTCTGTTGGGCAGCTGCTGTCCTGACAAGGAAAACATTCACATTTGTGAATCTCAGGATTAAAATACCCATTAGTATATTCCTCCAGGCCCACAATAAATCACATATAAGCATGTGTGTGTGTATATATATATTTATGAATACATGTATATACACAATATGTATAATTATCTAGAGTGATTAATACTGATTAATGTCAGAAGGAGGTGGACAACATATCCAGTGAAGTCTCTGCCAGCACATCCTCTTTCTATGTTTAGTCCTTTTGCATAGCTCACTAATTAAGTTTTTAAGGCCAAAGATAGAAAGCTCACAGCTTCTGTAAATCAATTTGTTTTCTATTGATGGTCAGGCAGGTGACAAACAACACTGAAAAAAATCATTTTGTCATTCAATTTTTGGAGCAGTTTCAATGCCTTTTTTTTTTTTTTTTTTTTTTTAATCTCTAGTCACTCCTTTTGTTTGGTTGGTTTGGTTTGGTTTGGGTTTTTTTAAACATCACAACATAACTTTCAATGCTTTCCTTAAAAACATGGGGCCCTTGGAGCTGTACTAGGACCTGCCTGGAGATCACATCACCATGTTTCACCAGAGCAACTGGCACCAGGGGAAACAGAAGAGCAGCACCTCAGGCTGGATGCTGCTGATAATCTGGAGGATGGATATTAAAGTGTTGAGCACTTGAGGACTCGCAGAGCAGCTCAGCTCAAAGCACCTCTCAGGCCTCACAGCCTGTACCCTGCACTACAGCCCACCCAGCCCCCAGTTTCCAGAGAAACACTTGGCTTTCCATACATTTTGCCATCAGAGAAATGCAGGGCATTTTATGGTTCCCTGAGGCACCTGAGCATCACATTTCCTCACAGCCTCTGCTCATCTCATCCCACAGCAAATAACACCTTGGCACCAGCTCATTCCCTTCCCCTGCTCCAGGGGAATGGCTTCAAACAGAGAGACGGGGGTTTAGATTACATATCAGGAAGAAATTCTTCCCTGTGAGGATGGGGAGGCCCTGGCACAGGTTGCTCAGAGAAGCTGTGGCTGCCCCATCCCTGGGAGTGTCCAAGGCCAGGCTGGACAGGGCTTGGAGCAACCTGGGAGAGTGGAAGGTGTCCCTACCCACGGCAGAGGGATTGGAATGAGATGATCTTTAAGCTCCCTTCCAAACAAAGATGTTCTGGGATTCTATGATCTCCTGCACCATCAACTCAAGTGGTTGATGCACATCCAGCATCTCCCAAGTCACAGGCAGGAGCTCGCTCAGGCTCTGTCTTCTGCCTGTCCTTACAGTCTTGCAGCCCTGAGAGAAAAGACACACCCACCCTCCCCAGTACTGCAATTTGAACTCAGCTGTATCACTCACCCTTATACCACAGAGCCTGGGTCTTTCTTTCCCACAAGAATATATTAAAAAAATAGCATATTTTACGTAACTGATTCTTTTGCACTTTCTCATTGCAGATCCACCCGAGGACTTAACAGAGCACCCGCGTCTGCACGGAGACAGTGAAAGCCCTGCTGATGGATGAGGACAAAGTATTGAAAGTTTAAAACCATCTCAGCATTTTCAAGCCAAATGGATTTCTTATTTGCACTTTGACTGTTTACCAGAGAACAACAGTGGCTTTACTGTGTGAAAGAAAGGATTCGGTGGAAATATTGCCCCTGATTTTTGACAGCTGAAAATAAAAAATGAAGAAAACGGTTCCTTTGCTAAAGTTTCCGAGATTGCAAAGTACAAACAACAGTATAAGTTTGGATCTACAATTTACTTTATACCAGTTAAAGTATATATATATAGAAATATATATATATTAATATATGATATTTTGAAATAAAAGCCTCACTCTTCAAGAAATTGAATAGTACCACACTTTGCTGCAGCTGCTGTAATTTTTTTTTTTCCCTTTTTTGTAATGGTCTGGAAGTTCCCTACCTGTTTGAGAGAGAAATGTGGCAGAGAAGAGGCAAAGCAAACCTGCTGCGTTACAAGGACGCCTAAGAGCTACACGAATCCTACCGATGCGGCATCCAGAGCTTCCTGTTCCCTTTGGCAGAATTTTGAGGGCATTTGTTGTTCCACTTTGTGTTCTGGAGGCTTTTCCCCCTGTGCAATACTAGCATGCTGGCTTTGCTTCATTAACCATACTTGATTGATATATAACAATGATGATAATTCTATCCTCTTCCAAGAAAATATTTTTAGAGCTGTTAGATATTCCACGAAGAAGAGATGGACAACTATTGAGTGAAGTACAGTATGTATTAAAAGTTTATTTGGCAGAGTTTGGTAGACTGTGAGCTCCCTTCTTATTAAAGATGTACTGTACGTACAATGTCTTCAGACTTTGTATAGCTCTTAGAGACTCCAGTAAAAACCCAGTAACCACCTCCAAAGCTTTGCATTGTTGGCTCACTAGTTCTTTGAAACAACAACAAAGCTATTTCTTTCCAGACCAACACATGAGGGGAATTTTGCATACGGTTTGCTTTGTCAGGAGCCCATTTGCTACTGGCGAACAAGCACCTCAGCTGGAGCAAATGCCTCTGTGGACACCCCAAACGCTCAGGCACATCCCAACACAGGGGACTGCCTGGCTCTGTGCTCCTATCCCACAGCACACATGGAAGAACTACCTAAATTTAAGTTTCCCTCGTTGCAGGTCAGGCTAATTCTCACTGAGAGCATTTGCCCCCAGCTAAAAGCAGACACGTGGGCAATTGCACGGCACAGCAAACACACAGCAGTTTGTGGTAAGCACAAACTTGTGGCTGAGCCCTGCTTTCATTTCAGGAGTAGTTTCCTTCAGTTTAATGTTTCTCATCAAGGATAATTCAGCTGAGCTGAGATGCTCCCCAGCAAGGATGTGTCCACAGAGACATGGACCCACTCACTGTGAGTGGTTCGAACTCCCATTTCTAGCTGAGCTGTTGCTGTTCAGCAGGCAGCCTGGCTTCTGCATTGCTGAAGAAAGATCAGATCCGAGGGTTGAAATGTACAAGCCTAGGTCACATTCCCAGGCACTTTTGTGAGCGGTCCAATTAATTCCAGGGGGGTTATTCATGTGGAAAAGTGTCTTGCTGTCACGCATAAGTCTGCGCAATCTACCCTTGAGTCCACCTAATGCTACCAAATCAAAGAGGAATAGGGAACTGTAAAACTACTTTTATCCAGTCTAGCTTCATTTCTTTAATATTTCCAATTTTCTTTCAGCCTGCTTACCTGTCTCTCACAGGACCCCTTTGGCCACGCTGATCACTTTTAATCCAGTGCAGAGGAAGTGCTGCACTTCCCAGCCTAGATTTGGTTGCAATTCTCCCACTAACTTTCTTTCTCCTTCAGGGCAACCACTTTAATCCTGATGCATCAATAGGCAGAAATTGTCACTGTAATTACACTGTAGGTTAAAGCAGCTACATGACGTGTCACGCCATACCCCACGCCAGCTTTCCATGCTGGTCTTTGCCTGATGCTCACAGTGGAAGGGGATAAGCTGTTTCCAAGCAATTCTATTATCTCCCCTTCAAAAAGAGATGAGTGAGAGGTATCCAGGGAAGAAACAGGCTACTCAGGAAGGAGGTAGAATCACCATCCCTGGAAGCGTTGGAAAAAAGTCTCAGTGCGGCCCTTGGCCCCTTCACCTAGTGGTGAAGATGGCAAGGTTAACACCTGGACTCGATGATTTCAGAGGTCATTTCCAACCTTAAACATTCTGTGGTTCTTCTGTGCATGGAAAGGAGCATAAGCCTCACCACCAGTTGTAGATCTTAGCATGCAGAGAGAAGCCTCCCTGGTGTCCCATCTGGACAGGCCATGTGTTTTCTGGCTACAGCCTCCTGTCCAAACCACGGAAGACATCTGAGCCCTAGTCTATGTTTTAGACATAGTCTGCCATGGCCATGTGCCCCTAGGACCATCATCCCAATTCAGAGGGGAACACTGCCTGCCTGGTTACCCACAGGGATCATCAGACCCCCTCCAGGCTCACCTGCCACAAGGGGAAACTCCTCAAAATAAATCCTTAGCATTTCTGAATTTTACTTGAACAGCACTTTAAAAAACCCTAAGACCCCTCTCAAGCTAGGAAGCCCTTGATGCACTAGCAGATAGACCCTGCCACCAGGAGGTAAGTCCATCCAAGGCCAGGATATGTTATCACCCCTTTACCCACTGGAACTGAGGCACCCAAAGCTAAATGGCCACTCAAGGTCACACTGGAGGGCTGTGGAAAATTTGAGCAGAAATTGAACTTTGGTTTCCTTATTCCCAGTCTCATGATACTCCATAAAAGGACACACAGAGAGCAAACTAACACATGGCCTCCTGTACCCTTTGCCAAAGCCCAAGGTGTCAGCACTGGGAGGTATTTACCCCAAAGCAGTGCATCCCACAGGGCTCAGACTGGGAGTAGATAGCAGTGCTTATGCCTGTGCCTCTGAAATATGCCTGTTGAGATTGGGAAATATTAGACTTGCTAAAATATAAGAAGGAAATGTTGTCATTACCAAAGGAAAGTTTCTCAGAGATGTTTATGAATTTTTCCTTGCCAGTAGGCAGCCTCAAATATCACCCCACCAAATTCAGTAAACATCTGTGTCTCTTTGAAGTTGCTGCAAAATCTGCTCGTGTAGTGCTTCACTGAGAAACCACTGTTTTAATTAAAATGTTTTAGAGGGGAATTAAGGCCTTTGCAAAAAAATAATGAGTAATAGAAAATGAAGTCAAATTAAGAGTCGGATGCAGCTAACCTTCGTTGTTTCAGGGAAACAAACTGAAAACAATAATCAAAAAGGATTCATCCAGCCTAAAGTCACAAAGATTCTGTATTTCAGGGATATGCAGTGTGTTGCAGGAAGATGTCAGAGCTACTTATCTTGGCCGATGGAAAGCTGATGTGTTTCAGTGGGGGAGTGAACGGGTCCCAAATCCTCACGGGAAAGTGACAGTCATGCTATTCTCTGCATAATATTAAAAGGTATTTATGTCAGGAGGAGAAAGTTAAAGTTCCTGCTTTCTGGCAGAAGTCTAGACAGAGACATGTCAGGAAATTAAAAAAAGAAAAAAAAAAAAAAAGAAAAGTATTTGTAAATGCATCGAAGATAAACTTAGATTTATGTCAGTGTTTCTTCAGATGTGTGAAACCAAGTTATGTAAATCTAAAATGTACAAGTTGGAAAAAAATACTGCAAAAAAAAAAAAAAAAGTAGCTACCATCTGCCTATTGATTCAGAAAACCTAGATTATGTGCTTCTGTCCAAAAATCTCTGGTAATAAAGAGCTCAGTGTGGTATGACTTGATATTGCTTTGAATATGCTATATGTTATATTAAAAAAAAAAAAAAGAAGATGGCCTATGGGGAAAGTCCACTGCTATGGGCAACATTATGAACAGCATGATGTGCACCCAGACTTGGCATTACAAGAGAAAGGACCATGAAAAATTACTGAAGGTGATGCAGTTTATGAAGAGTGATGTTCTTATCAGACCTATTGATTATTAACAGAGTTTGCAGGTACTTTCAGTGGTGTATTGCTTGTACGTTTTCCTATTATAAAATGATTAGTTACATTCCTAACTCTCCTCATTTGCCACTTTTCTGTTTCATTATATGGTCCCCATATAATTAAAGATCATCGAGAAGTTGTGGAGGAGATAAACAGACTTTGGCTTGGAAAGCACATCCATTTCATCTGAAGGTGGCAGGCTTTGTTTCTTCTTCAGTGGCACAATGAATACTGTAGCCTAAAATGAATTTCTCTTGTATCAATACCTCAGTCACATCCCAGTGAGCAGGGTTTAGAGCCTGACAGAGAAATGGGTCATGCTTCTTTGCTTGGTATTCTATTTTTTGTCAGAGAAAAATAGAAACACACTACACAAATAATCTTTCAGGTAGACAGAAGGAGATGTGTGTTACAGGGCAGTTGGTTTCAGGCTGTCAACACTTTTTCTAGTTCACCGAGTTGAATTCAGATCATAGGCCTGACACATATTTATGGTTTCTTCTTTGAGAGGCTCGCACAGTCAAAGCACTTAACTTCACAAATATTTGTGCTTTATAAAAATATGTGCTCTGAGAAAAAGAAACTGAATCCTCTGCTTTCCAGGCAGGAAACCGAAACTCATGAGACCTGGGACCTGCCCAAGGTGATGCTAAAAATTTGCAGCAGACACAGCAGTAGAACTGAGGACTCCTGGATTTTAGGGCATCATTGCAGATGGTTCATCTACAGTTCACACCAGAGAAATTTGGCTGACAGCAGACCCTGGCTTTTAGCTCATGTCACAGCAGAATTAGGGAGCCTGCAGTCAAGTGAGGATGATCATCTGCAAGCACCAACTGATCAGAGCTTGTGCACCTCCCTTCAGCTGGGATTTTCAAACCACTAATGCGTAGAAGACCACCAGCAGATCTACTCCAACATCTTTTGTTCCCACAGGGACACAGTCCTTCCCAAATTTGGTTTCATGGCTCTGTAGTAGAAAGTTCTTTGAGCCTGTCAGATGAAAGCAGAGATGGAAGAAGGCACAGAAATGTCTGTGCTTAACCCTGACGGGCTGACAAACAGGTGTAGCCAACTTTTTGGCCTTCTTTTGGAGCTTGCAATTGCCAGGAGATGCCCATCCAATAGAAAGATTTTCATACAAAAGTTAAATTTGAGCAGAGAAAGCACACATTCCCTCACACCAGGAAAATGCCTGAAGCAGAAAACAAGAAGCACAAATAACTTGGTCTTCTCTGAAAAGGAGGAGACTGCTGCCAGAGGAGAGGGTACTACACAGGGCAACTATGTCATGGTGGGGGGGGGGGGGAAATTGCTTTTTTTTTTACAAATATTCTTCTGTGGACACACTTGGCAGATCTTTGCTAAAACCTTTTGCAGTTGCTTGACGTGAACCTCTGATTCCTGTGTGCAACTCAGAAATGTGCAGAGGAAACCCCATGACAGGCCTGGATATGGCATCTTTTCATCCAGCACTCATGGTCAGATTATTTTTATTTCCCCATCATGCAGCAATATGATCCAGTTTGTATGACCAAAACCAATATATTTGTTTGAGCATCAGGTTACTGACCTGCTTCCCATTATTTGTCATCTGTTTTCTTTCTCACATAACTGTCCTTGATTCAGTTAGAATCTAGGAGGAGGCCCAACTAGATATGAAAAGCAAACTACCCACAGCCTAAAATATTGCTCAAGGGGAATATGCAAGTTCTTCCTCCCACCTGCCATTCCTCTTCATTTCCTATTTCATTTCCATCTCATCTCCTCCCCTCTCTTTCACACCACTCAATTGCATTCATCCATCTCTATTAGTCTTTTATTACCACTACTGCCCCACAGACTAAAGAAAAGACCTATTTCAGGGAGCTGTTCCCAACAACAGTGATTTATGTCATATTTTTTCTTTTCCTTTTTCCTGTGTACTTTAAAAGGCAAGATGCCAACCTATGCCAGGAGCTCCCCATATTTCACTTCCCACAGCAGCCACCCCCAGCTCAGGGCCACAGGGTCCATCTCAAGTGTGTTCTGTGTAGAGAGAAGATGCTCCTGGTGTTTGATTTGCAGCAGAGGAGTTAATTGTCATCTCCTCACCTTCTCTGAACCCATTTGTTTGTTGATTTTCTGAAGGTCTCCTGTACCTTGAACAGACCCAAGAACTCAGCACACTGACTATTGAGAGCTTGCCATCAGTTTGTGCCTCTGCAAGAGGAAAATTCACCACTATTGATCTGATTGGACTTTTTTTGGACTTGAGATAGAGAGTGAAGAACAGGCCAAGTTGCTGTGAAATGCACAATGTGGGATCCAAGCACAGACACATCATAGAATCAGAAAGGAAGAAAAGACCTCTAAGATCCTTAAGACCAACCATTAACCCAGCACTGTCAGGTCCACCACTAAACTATCTCTAAGCACCACATCTACACAGTTTTTGAAGCTTCCAGGGACAGTGATTCCACCACTTCCCTGGGAAGCCTGTTCCAATGCTTTTTTCCTGAGCATTTTTTTCCTGGTGCTCTTTCAGTTATATTTTCTTTCTAAAAAGACTCTGCTATCTAGGCTAGTAGAGCCTACATGATATCCCATGTAAAATAGTCCAGAGTTTTTACAGATCTGGCCTTGAGTCCCTAAATCCCTACTAGTTTCTCATGGACATGATACAAAGCAGAGAAACAGTTAGGAAATGTTGCAGGCTAAAGACAATGGTCTCTCTGTCTTTCTCTTTTCAAAGGAATACTCCCTGGAAGTATCTTTGAAACAAAACATCAGCCTTCAAAGCATCCTGCAACCTGAAGAACTTCAATACTGAATTAATGCCAAAGATCAGCTAAAAACCTTAAAAGGAAAAATGCACTTGGCTCTTGAATTCAAGTCCTTGTCAAGATCTTCCACTGGCTTTGCTTCTGGAATAGGAACTGAGGGGTCACCTTGAGACCCCTTTAAGTTGTAGTAATGAACACAAGCAGGGAAGGAGACCTTTCACAGAGACTTCACTGCCTCTCAGTGAAACCTCCAGGCTCTCTCCAGTTTTTATTTCATTCTACCAGTTTAGCATTTAGCTCCAGAGGGGCCTCACTGGATTCACTGTAAGCAGATTTATATTCTGCCAACTTTCCCTGATCTTCATCTAGCCTGAATTTGACTGGTTGAGTAGGTGTGATAACAGCACTTATGACTTTGCAACACAGTACAGCAGTCCAAATAAAGCTTTTCTGCTGAGGAAGGCCCAGCACCTCATTATAATTTCCTGCTCTTTGAGCAGAGTTTGATAGCATAGCTGTTCAAAGCTGCTCACGAGCAATGACCAGGCTGGGATGTGTTTCCTCAGCATCTTGGCTGTTTTCCCCCATTCTGTTTGGCCACCAGGCTCCAACACACTAAGTACCAACTATTAGTGCAATAGAGAAGTAACACAGTCTGGATATGTGTCTTTTAGAGGCAGCTTCACTGAGTGCTTCACTCACTCAGCTTTGTTTTCTTCTGGCCTTGAGTTCTAAGATCTTATGGCCTCAGAAGAGATAAAACAGTGACTAGATGGAAAAATCACCATATCCCTAGTTGGTACATCCAAGCACTGCCTTCTCCTGAGCTGGCCTTGGAGGGAGGGAAGGCTCATAAAGGCAAGGGCAGGGGGAATTTTGGCACCCAGAGCCCAAAAACTCTTGAAAGCCTACAGTGGCCTTCTCTGCTCATCTGTGCTGAAATGTGATAGTTATAAGAATATCATGTTCTTTATCAGCTTTTCCACTCCCTCACCGTTTGATTTCCAGATGTTATTATAGCCTATCTCCTTTTCAGTTCATCTCCACCCTGGCTTTGTCCAAGGCAGAGAAAATGATACTGTGCTTACACAAAAGCCTATTCTTTTACTTGGCATACAAAACAAGGCAAATGATAAGAGCCTGTTGGTTTTATTCAGCCTTTGCTTCACTGTGGGATTATAAAAAGTATTCCATCCTACTCCCCTAACTGAAACATCTTTTTAATATCACTTTTTTTTAAAATGTCAGAACACTTTGATTTGTTTACAGCTCTATCTCCTTTAACTTGCTTCTATTTCTCTGATTTGAGCAGAATTGGAGATTTCCAAATAGTGGGCCCAATCCTATATTTTTTCCCTAGAGATGTTTGTATCCACATAGTCTGTGACTTCCACCTTGCAATGCTCTTTCCAGGAGTGTCTTGTTACAGTCAGCACCATCCCTGGGCAACAGGAACTGAAAGATCCAACTCTGAATTGATATTTCAGGTGTTCACATATCAGAGAAATTAAAATGCATGTTATATAGTTTAATATTTGTTGCTAGTCTTTATCCTTTAGGAACTGACCTCAATGGAAAGTACAGCAAAAACCTCAGCAATGCCCAGCAAGGTGAGGAGAACAATAGGGACAAGAGCAAAACATGAAAGAGCTATTACACACATAGATGTACCTGCTGCCTAGAAAGATTCTCCAGGCTGAAGTCACTGAATTCATCCCCAAGGACTGGATAGCAAGGGTTGACATTTTTTGACAGTTTCTGCCAAACTACATCAGTTTCCCTCCTCAGTGGATTTAACCCACAGTATTTGCTGGTTCAGAATGTTGCTTTGCAGCCCCACAGATGAGTTAAAAATGTCTTTTTCCCCCCAATAATAATTTCTATTGTGAATTTTGTGACTGCTCGTTGCACATGATCTGTGAGACCTGGGAGTTAAAGATGTCCCTCAAAAGGTCTCAAATGTGCCACAGTGGCTTTTCCCAACAATAACATCTCAACTGTGAATCTAGCAGCAAACTACAACAAATATATATGATGGGACCACAATATATCCCTTTTTCCAGCGTGGAACAAAGCTGCAAAGGAAAATAAGGATGACAGGATTTCTTACAGTCAGTGCTGCTGAAGATCTGGGGGCAAAATTAGGAATAGCAGCCTAAAACTGACAAAATAGTTTAGCCCAAAACTAAAAGCAGTTTAACACATGGTTGTCATTGATTTCTAGTCCTCATGCTCTTCCCTTAATGTGCTCCACACATGTCCCTGGAGACTTCAGTAACTCCATCTTTAAGCAACTCTTGTAGCTTTGTCATTTGAAGACTTGCAACCAAGGCGGTGGTTTGGGCAGAAGACTTGAAAAATGAGAGTTCACAACTGGTAAAGATCAGGATTATTATTATTTTTTCAAGTCAAACCCAAAGTTTGCATAACGAGGATTTCTGGGAAGATACGGTCTATTACACAGGGAAACCAGCTGTTCACCATTAATTGACACCATCCTTCTCAGACACCTTTTCACAGACACCCTAAAATCAGGATTTCTGAGCACATACAAGCTTAAGTTAAATGAAAATTGAAGAACTGACCTGAAAGCAAAGATTACCAACCTTAACTTTCAATTTGTCAGGACCTTGCCATGATTTAAACACGGGCTGCTCTGCTGGAAATACAGTTTTTTAATGCAGCTCTTGATTTTCTTCACTGCTCTGCAGGCTAAACTGGGTGTACCCATGGAAAATACCCCGGAGACATTAGAGGTAACTTTCCTCAGCATTTAGCACTCAGTGCCCTCAGACACATCTGAGCCCACCAAACATGACCCAGCACAGAATCAGTGAGGCTGGGTAAGACCTCTAAGATCCTGGAGTCCCACCATTAACACAGCACTGCCAAGCCCACCCCTAAACCACGTCCCTGAGCGTCACATCCACACATTTTTTAAACACTTCCAGGGCTGGTGGTTCCACCACTTCCCTGGGCAGGCAGTTCCAGTGCTTGATCAGTGTGAATTATTCCAGCTATCCAGTCTCAAGCAGTACAGAGACAAACCAGACTCACAGGAGGAACAAATTGATATTAAAACCCCTGTCTGGACAGCAGAAGATCCACATTTCACTCATGACTTACATATAAAGCGAGTTTGTACAAAGGCTATGCTGATCATTTCCTTAGGATTTAGAGAAATGAGCAACTTTAACTTTACAGACTTCATGGTTGCTTGATCTCACTACAGTAAACAGCTCCATATTTTTCCTTTTCATGTTTTATCCTGAAGCAACAGAGCATTACATTAATTGACTTGTCTTATTAATTCAATAAGCTGCTTCCAAGATGAAATGCTTAGCTATGCTTGCTTGTTTTTGGCACTTTTTGGTTGTTGGAAGAAAAGCTTTAAGGCTAGAATTGCTCTGATGTTTTCCACAGTTCACTGAATAATTTTATGCACTACTGAAGATTTGCCACATGTGGAATTACTGCAAACTGCTACTTTTTCATCATATTATAATTTAATTCACACTTTTAGTATGATAAGAAAACATTTAACAGTTTGCATATTTGAAAAGTATATTTGTTCTGCCATAAAGTTGTGGTTAAGAATTCATTATGGGTCACTCCTTTCTAGGATTCATAATTTGGACTTAAGATACATTTAGAAGATTAAAGATGACATAGAAACCACCCCATTCAAATGAATTATATACAAGAAAATTCAGGGAGAAAAAATTGACCTTGATGTCGATACAGAGCAAAAATAATTTACTGTGAGCTTGAGTAAGATTGAGAATTTCTTACTATTTCAGCAAGTTATTGGAGGGGAGGTGAATGTATTTTAAGGTTTAAAACCCCTAAATTCCTTAAGGGGAAAACATTCATGTAACTACACGGATTCTTAGATTTCAGCTTCTTTAGGAAACATGAACTCTGGGTTTGCCTTTCAGCTCATGAAAATGCTGATTTTTTTTATTTATTTTTTTTTTGGTCTGTGAACTGGTTGAAAAAGAAGCCTGGACTTGGGTGGTGGAGCCTGGCAGGGAGCAAGGGCTGGACACAAACACAGTGAAAATCAGAATGCTGCAAAAAGGAGTCACTGGACAAACAGGTCAGTCGTTCCTGCTCCTGGGGGTAGGAAGGCATGACTGCAAAAAATGTCTTTTATACACTCCCTTCATCTGCAGCAAGCAAAATTTTGTTCCCCAGCAATAAGTCTGCCAGCTCTGTGCTCAGAGGAGATGCTGGTGGTCGGGGCAGTGACTCCCACCAGCTCTGGTGTGGGTTAGTGCAATGAGTGACAAACCTTCTCCCCCCAGGGCCAGTGTGCAATCCCTGCTGCAGCAAACCCCAACTGGTAATCACAAGGGTTTGAGTCAAAATAAAGACTTTTGCCTACAGTGAGGTCCTGCTTGCAAGTGAAGGTTATTGATCAGGTTTCTGCCCTTAAGATAAAAAATCAAAACGTAATTTATGCTCAGAGTGACCTGTAGGTGTTTGCACAACAATTATTGCCCACAGTTATGGTGATGCAGCTGGACACACAACAATTGATCTTTTCCTTGAGACATTTTACCCTTACAGCCACCACCTCTAACTCTTCATTATGTCCCCATACTCGTTACTTTTCGAAATTATCATACCAAGCAAAGCTCAATGCACTGTTTAAATGAGAAAGGAACATCTGGTGAGCTGAGACTGCTGGGATTCCTCGGACAGATAAAGTTGTAGCACTTCTCCTCTGTATATGGAAATGCATTGTAAATTAAATCTGAAAATCGTCTTGAAAGGCAGAGGTCAGAAAGGAAGCAGAGAAACACCATCATTTGTGCCAAGGTCAAATTCCATGCAGCTCAGCTTAAAGCCAGTGTATTTTCATGTGTTCAGTCACAAAGTATAGCACTGTCCACTCATTATTTTGTATTTTAACAGTTTTCTAAAGGTGCTTGCAACACCATATTTTGGCCTTCACAAAGTACATGTCAAATATAGTGTAAAACAGACAAATCTTGTGACTATGAAAATATTTCTCTCCCAACTCCTTTTTTTTTTTCCCTTCCATTTCTTTTAAAGAAATGTGGGATAGTACTGAAATCTGAACCTGTACCTGCCTGAGACTGAACCACTGCATGCTGGTCTACCTTAGTTTAAAAAAAAAAAAAAAAAAAAAAAAGGAAAGAAAAAAGAAAAAAAAAAAAAAAAGAAAGGAAGAAAGAACAAGTTGTGCAGTGGACCATCTGCCGTGAAACAGAAATGTCTTGTAACAGCAACGAGCCGAGAGCCATGAACCACTTAGCCTGAGGGAGAAGATGTTTCAGCAAGGAAACCCTCAAAGAGACAGGTGATGCTCCCTTTCAGCTCCGGCTGCCGTTGGAGCCCAGCTCTCCACAGCCTGCAGAATTCCTGCCCAGCCTGATGGCTCCTGCTGCCTCACCCCTTCACCTCTGCATTCCTGCAGAGAGACTGAACCCCTGGGAAGATCAGAGTCACTTCTGTTAGTGTTAACCTGTGGTCAGAGATCCTCCTCACACCGCTGTGCCAGGAGATGATGTTACCTGGGACATCCCTGACCTGCTGCCACAATTTGCCTGACACAGATTAGGAGTTCTCATATGTTGGTAGACCTGAGTTCCTTGTAGGAAGCAAGTAGAGGGCACCACAGGCTGGTGGGATGATGGTTTTGTTGATCAGAGCTTCCCCTGGCAGTGATGCCATAGATGTGCCAGTCTGCACTGAGCCTGCTTTTATCCTCATTGAGTAGGAGACCCTGAGTTTGCAGAACATTCACACACATTTTGGCTTTTGACTTTGTATCACAAAAGGGCAAAAGGCAACTGGGAGAGCACAGTCTACGTCTCTGAAACAAATTTTACCACCATTTTCTGCCAACTCCCCAAAAAACACCTTTAATCCATTTATATCTCTACATCAGGACTTAGACCAGCACACCTTACAAGCACAGCCCAAATGTGAAACATGACATTCGTATGAACCATTCATTTGCAACTATTTACTCTGGGACAGAGCTAATAACAAAAGACAAGCAGTTCTTAACACAAGACAGGGTTACCTTATGTCACAGCAGCTAAGTAGTATCAGTTGAAAATACCAAAGGGAAAAATTAAGAAAATGTCTTTCAGAAAAATCCCTGCTCTTTTTCCCATTTCAGGGACAAGCAGCAGGAACGTGACATGTTTGCCTTGTTGATGTAATAATAGTATTGAGTGTATGGAGAGGTTGAATGCTAATTGCTGACTGGGTGATCAGAGATATTCCAAGGTAGATGCAAAAGAAGAGGTTGAAAGGGGGGAAAACTATTCTTTGGATTTCTCCTTTCAAGAAATCATTTAAACAGAGGCAAGAATGGAAGGAGTGGCAAGGCTGAAACTACAGATGGCTCCAGTGTCAGGGAACATTTATCTGAAAGCCAATAAAGATGTGGCAGTCTACTGTTTTCCCAGGCCACATAACTTCATCTGGATGAGTGTTCTGAGACAAGGCAGCAGTGGATGTGGAAGGGCACATCTCCTGTGCCTCCCTGCCCTGTGTGCAAATTTATTTCCTGTAAAAATCCGCCTCAACCACCAGGTGCCCACAGCCCTACTTTTGAAGGACGTGGCAAAGAGCTCCACACCAGCTGCATCTCCCACTTTCATGGTTTGATAACCCATGCCCACGTCTCCCTCAAACTTCTTCCCTGCAAGCTGAGGGCTCCCAGACCAGACCCTCCATTTATTGCTGTCTTTGGGGACGTACTTATTTGAAGTTACTAGCCCCAAGTCCATCTGAGGATAATCCTCAGCTTTGTGCCTGCAGATTTATCCACCTTTATCTCCCTGAGGAGGATGCACCCCTGAAGCCTCTTTTTTACCTACTCAGCATTCAGATCTGTGATATGGACCAACAAAGTTCCTACTCTTTTGAGCAGGGCTGAATGCTGCTGAGGAGAAAGGAGAGCAAAGATGCTGGACCAAATACATCTGCTGGCTCAGGAATGTCTGACACTCAGTTGGTGCAGTGGTGGAGAATCACTCTGGCAGTTCCTGTGCATGAAATTATCTGACATAGCTGATATTAATCGATGCCCAAGGGCAAAGTGACTCGTATTAACCTACCTGCCCTTTCAATGCCATGAAAAATAAGTCCATCCTTTGTATATTCCTAGGAGAAGGGGAAAAAAGCTAGAAACAAAGTGCTTAAAAACCTGCATTTGTCAGACTGATCCTGTTTAATTAAACAGGAAATTGCAGGGCAACTAAATCAATCTTTACAAAGAAAAGCTGTTTCTCTGTTTACAGAAGAGAAACTTGTGGTGATTTATCTTAAAGAATGTAATTGCCTAATGATTAATACTGACCAGAGATAGTCAGAGAGAGGAAATGAGGAACAGGAGTGACTTCTCCTGGTGCGTGGTTGAATCATGGCAGAGCTGTACGCCCCTGCCACAGAGAGTATTAAACAAACAAAATTTCCTAGTTTGTACCAGAAAACTGCTGTTCTTCTTATTATTTCTTCTTTTAATACAGAAGTTATCACCACTGGAGAAAGAGACTTATTTTCCTTTGCCCTACTTAAGAGCAGACTTCAAGCTGCTGCAACACATGGTGAGTACATGAGGCTCTCCAAGCAGAACAGATCTGATGTGCTGGTCTGCAGGCAACCTCTGTCTGTCCCCAGGCTACCTGAGCCTGCCTGTAGGCAACCTGCAGCTGTTTACAGGCTACCTGTAGCTGCCTATGCTGTGTCAGTGCTCCAGGTGTGTGTTTACACACAGCTCTGTATATGCAGAATGTCAGTGGAGAGCCTTAAATCTGGATATATTTTCTTTATCATGGAGACACTATGAAGAAGGCAGAAACAGCTCTTAGTGTTCTTAAAAACAGATAGGAATTAATACTTGAGGTACACTTGGCCTTCAGCTAAATCTATCATCTTGCTTTAGAGGACAGCATGGGCTGTTCATAACACGATCCAGGTCTTCTTATAGACATTCATCTCAGGATATCCTCAAAAATATAGATCACTGGTGACAGGATAGACAAATGAGCATGTCAGGATCATTTTTTCATTGTATTTATTTACTTGTGTACTGAAGTATTGCAGCCTGACTAAAGTAGTGTGAGTAGACAGTGGGATGATGTGACTGTCCAGAGAACAGCTCGTTCCTGGGTAGTTTCTAACGAAGATGCTTTATTATATCACTAGTAGAGTACAACTTCCCATCTTAGGAACCCTCACCTCTCACAGGGTCTCTTCAGAAGCTGCCATTCAGTTCTGTCTACCTGGTCTGTGGTTTCCAGGAATGACTGTTGGATGATATGACTGCTTTCACTGTAAATAAGGGTTATTTTCAGAGTCCAAGTCATAGCCTTGTGGCCCTTCCCTCTCTAAGACTTGTCTGGACAATGTCAACACAAGTGGAAAGTGAGCAGGTGGTCTTCCATCCCTCTTCTGCAACCTGACACGGAAACCAGTGGGTTTCACAGCTACATTGTACCTAAATGAGCACCATAGTGGAGTGAAGTGTCCTAAATACTTCTGCAGTCCCATCCTTCTGGATTGCTCCCTGGTTCTGAATTGTGCCCTGTCTGCAGCATCCCTCTGATAGAGGCAGGAACTGAACCCAGATTAGCTGCACCTCAGTGCAGGGCCTCAACTGCTAAGCACGACTTTCCATTCCAAGCATGTCCACTCACAGCTTTGCAAGAGACAAATTAAATTTGCTGATCACCAATGATGGTTGGTGGGGCTCAGAAATACGGGTTTCTCACACAGACAATAACAGATGTTACGACTGCAGAGTCCTGGCAGCACAGTAAGACATCCCCCACCTCCAGGATTGCATTCAACAATTGATTAAGTAATACCCTTGAATTTAAGTAGGAAGCAGATGTTGCCAGCACCTTCTGCAGGGAAGGCAGAAGGAGGCACCGACCACTTATCAAAGGAGCAGCACACCCTGGGCTGCTGAGCACAGAGCAGGGCTTCCTGAACAGCTCTGGGATGAGGGCTCTGCTCAACTCTACACACATGACTCAGAATGAAACTCTCTCTCCTTAACAGATGGAAACAACTTGTATTCATTTGGAACCAGTAAAACTGAGAATAAGACTGACTTTTTAACTACCTGTAACTTATGAGGAAGGGCAGGCAGAAGTCTCACAAACCAGTTAGAAAGCCCTGAGTGGTGAAATCTCATGGTTTACAATATGAGGACTGTTTATCATTACTCCAAGGTGACTTGCACTGAGATTAAAGTTTAAAACACCAGTGACACCTTTGAAAGAGGTGTCTTAAACTTGGCCAGAGTGCAAGTGAACTCATATTGCAAGTGTTTCACTATTTTTGTGTTGTAGCTGAACCAAAGCAACATCCAGCTAGTTTTCTCAGCTCAGTCATGTTTCATCTGCACCTCCAGTGGGACAGTTCTGATCCCGACAGTTCTGAGCCCAACTGTTCAAGCTCTCTCCCAAGGAAAGTGTTTTGCCAGCATTTCAGTCCCTCACATTAAAGTCACACATTATTCTCTAAGCTACACATTTTTTCCCCTCTTCCTTTAGATGAGTCAAGGAAAATCTGCTCTCCATCTCTTGCAGAGAGGAATCCATCAGGCGTTAACCCATAACCTTTTTGTGCTTTACTGACCTAAAAAGCTGCTGCCTAAGGCAGACTCACATTTTAAAGCATCTATCTCCATAATTTAGGGACGGTCATAAAACATTGTCCAAGCATATCCCTTCTTTATTTCCACAGATCATTTACTGATTATTTATAAGCAGCATCCCAGATACCTGTCTGATGAGTGCTTACATTATTATGCCTCCTTATGAAGTAACTCAGCTAGACTAATACCCACAGATTGCAGTATAAATTCCCTATTAAATCCTAAGCCTTGTAATTACTCAATCCTAAATACTCTCATTTCTTCCTCTGTAGGGTCCAAAAATATCTAGCACACGAGGATCTCACAGCCACCCTCACTGATCCCCTGCCACCACTTAATTGAATTATAACACCATAAATAATCTGGAGGCTATCTCAGAGGCACCCCATACAATTTTCAGGGATGCTGCCTGGTGGGTGACCTATTTGGAGAGGTACAGACAGATTTCTCAGCATTTTCTTCAAGCTGATTATTTCCATATTCCCTGATGAGCCTTTGTTGCAAAAGCATTAAAAAAAAAAAAAAAAAAAAAAAAGAAGGTGCTATTTAATTTATTAACAGCTAGTCCCAAACCAAATTCCTGAGGGGGAGAAATACTGAGCAGATAAAGCTAAACTTCTGGAACTGAGAATGCCAGGACAGCAATGTGGTTTAAGATGGGAATCTGAATTTTGCAGCTAAAGACCATCTTGAGGCAATGAGTGGATTATGGAGGCTGTGCAGGGATACAAATGCATAAGGCACTTATTGCCAAGTACCTTCTGGCATCCACGGACATAATCTCCCCAGAAAGAAGATTTCCACCACAAAGAGATGTTTCAAATAAAAAGCCAGAAACAAGGTTGCTTATTTCAATTAAAACTTCCAAGGACGCTAACGCTTAATCTGTTGGCAGCAGTAGGTCTGCACTTCAGGTAGATGGAGTGCTTGTGCTGTGTTGTAGCCCTGCATCCTCTCAGCAGAAGGCATTCAGAGAACTGCTCTTCTCTGTGCTGGCCCAGCCACACTTGTCAGACAATGAGTGTGGTGCCAGAGCCGTTCTCAGCTCAGCCTCACACCCACGAGTGCTGCTGCACTGAGCTCAGCTCTGCAGGGCAGAGCTACACAACACACAACCCTTCTGTCATCAGCCCGTGCCAGTCTGCAGGTGACACCAGGCTGAGAGGTGCAGCTGACACATCCAGAGGGACCTGGACAACCTCAGGAAGTGGGTCCATGGGAACCTCATGAGGTTCAACAAGGGGAGGTTCTGCATCTGGGTTGGGGCAACCCCCAGTATCACCACAGGCTGGGGGAAGAAGGGATTGGGAGCAGCCCTGATGATAGCCTGCCATAATTTTTCTCTTCCCAGCATGACCTAAAATCAGACACTGTAACCTGAGTGCATTCACGCTAATTCAAATTAACACATCTACTGCCACCTTACACATTCGATATGATTACACACCATGAGTGGTTCCAGGACAGGTTAGAACACTTCCAGGATCAGTGCTGCCCCTCAGGAGACTGCCCACCATCACCACAGTGCTTTGTCTGCTTAACCACACAAACTGCTGGGGCAGGTCTGCCACAGACCACCTTCCACTGTGTCCTTCAGCTGCTCCCACTTGCATTTCTCCTACCTGTGCTCCAGGTATATGGCTCCAGCAGGAAGGGATGCTCCTTGGCTTGCAGTGATGTGGTGGCTCTTTCTGCCATGACCTGCAGCTGAGGGGTTTTGGGTTCCTCTCTTCTTTCTCCCTGGCCCTGTGTCTGCCTCTCTCAGTGCCCCACGTGTGGAGGCAGGAACACGTGTGTGATTCCTGAGGATCACAAAGGTGTTGAGTCTCGATGTTTTTCCCAGCCCCTCTGCTGCTCTGTGTGTGTTTTTGTGTAACCAGAAGCTGTTGAAGCCTGATGTATTAATATATAATCCCTACACTGGGAAGCAGCTAGGTCTCCCCTCCCACTGTTCACAAGGTACCTTTACATCTTCCCTGCTTCCCAAGGAGGGGTTGGGGGAAAAAAAAAGCCAAACCTCAGGCAGGGGTCTACTCTTTCAGCCTTCTCATCAAGCATAACTCTCTGCATGTGTGAGGTCTCACAAGGGGTGTGAGCCAAGCCTTATCCTCTTCCCAACTTTCAATTAAGGAAAGAGCGAGCAGGGAGCCTCAGCGAGCACCAGCACCACACCAAAGCCCAGAGCTGTCAGTGTGGCTGTCTGCAGCAAGTTCCCAGGAGCTCACTACTAATACTAAGAAAACAAGGGCAAAGAAACCTATAACAAACCCCCAAGCCTGAATTTCTGATTAAATAACACTGAAGTGCCTAATGTAAACTGCTGCATGCCAAGGCACCTGGAAGGTGGGCAGAGCATCTGTGCTGGGAAGCCCCAGATGCAGAAGCATCCTCTGCTCTCAGCCAGGAGACAGGGAGAGGACTTCCTGCAGGAACAGATATTTTGGGCTCAAGAAGGCATCCAAACAGAGAAAACTCGAGAGACAGAGCCTGGAGCAACAGCACCCAGTGCTGATCCTCCCCAGCACCCAATGGGCTCCAGCTCACCTGTTTGAGTGACTTTCTGCTAACTCCCCCCAGGGGTTTTAGCCAGCCCATGGGTAAATGCCATATCATATCAGGGATTACAATAGACCAAAATGTCCTTTTCAAGGTTTTAGGTGCTCCTGGGGTGCAGCTGAGGCTCAGTATAGAGCTGACCTACACAGAGAGGAGAACACATTTTCAAGTGCAAATTCCACATATCCATCCACCCAGTGCTGAGGGGTAGAAGGGAGGGACAGGGGGATGCATAAAGCTCTGGGTACCTTCCTGGCTTTACCTCCCTGGGGTACTGAAATCCCAGCTCTGCCTCTGTGCTCTGCATCACCAAATTCCCCACAGCAATGGGGTCAGACACATCTGTCTCATAAAGGAAAATTAAACTAGGTTACCAATTTAAAAATATAGTCACCCTGTTAAAGAAAGAGAGTAAACACCCTCCACTGAGTGATTGATGTTCTGGGAAGTTACACAGCCTAATGAAGAGCACTATGAGCTGCTGGCATTATTACATTTGCTGTGACCTTAAAAAAGAATAGCTCCAGCTGTCTCCAGAGTACGGAGTTGTATGTTCTTGGATTTCTAATACTAACAGGAGTGCAAAATCCGGCACTGATTAAAATCATAGAGGCTTTTGCTTCTACACCAAGGAAAGAGTGAGAATGGATTGTATTACAGACATTTTGACAGAAAAAATATTTGCCTTCTCGGGGGGAGATATAGTGTGTCAGTCATCTAGTCAGAGAGGAGACAGGCTGGCTTCCGTTCCTGCTCAGTCTCAGTGAAATCTGGTTTGATCCTATTACACATCTCACAGTGCATGAGCCCAGGCTCTGGGCAAACACCTCCCAGAGCCCCTTTGGAGATCCTCCTGGTGCAGATAGAATCGTTGGACAGAGGAAGAGTGGGCAGCATTGCAACTTAAAAAGGATCTCTGGTAGCAAACTGGCCCATGAAGGCCACATCGATGATGAGCAGCTCATGAACCATCCACGAGATTGCCAAGAGCCTCCTGTACCACCAGCCCTTCAAGCACCCTCAGCCCATTTCCCTGGCACAGCCCTAATATCATAACTAACAACAATTGTTGGGTTTGTGGCTCAGATTACTAGAAACCTGCCCTGTGCAGCCATGCCGATGTGAACATGGGTTACACCTTCATCAGGTTATTTCATCTCCCTGGTCTAAGAACATTTAGCAACAGGGTTGCTGGGAAAGCAAACCAGATTCAACAAAAACAGCTTCAGAGACAGCAGCAAATTTCAATTGCATTTCCATTTCTGTAAAGAGGCTGAGGCTGGGTATTGTGCCTCTAACACCAGTATTCAACAATAGGTGACTAATTATACCAGATATGAAACACAGTCAATACATTTCCAACTTCACTGGCTACCAGTTGGGGATTTACTAAACAAAACAAAAAAATAAAGATGAGGTCTGTCTGTTTGAGATTGAACTAGAAGATTTAAATGCACATTTTCAGAATTTATACTATTCCTTCATATTTAGTCTTTCTTTTTCAGGTCTGGTTATAAGCCTTCAAGTGATCACGATGCCTAACTCTTAAAATACTAATTTGTTTTAGAAGGTATCTGGGAAGATTTCAGGAAAGAGAAAGTTAGGTTTCTCCTGCTTTCTCCTAGAGAATACAAATACAATGTTATAATTAAATGTATTTATAGAAGAGCGTCTGGCAAAGCTCCTGTTGTTGAGAAAACAATGGTGGTTTTTCCTCTTTTGTTATATTATCTAGAAAATTAATTATTTCCTTTATCCATTGTTTTTAACAAAATGTTTGTGCTTCTATCAATATGAAATGTCAGACTGAACCACACAGCTATTTACTTTGAAGTAAGCATAATATTACCCACAGCTCTATTCAAAGCACCACAGAACATAATAGTGTTAACTATAATTAGATTATTTTCCAGAGAGTTAGAAAGATTCATTGTAGAGCAGGGGTTTTCATAAGGAAACAGAAAGACTTACTTCACTGAAACCATCAAATAACTCTGCACAAAATAGTTTTGGAGAATTAACTCCCTTTTGTGACTGGGCTTTAATTATTGTCTTTTTTTTTCCCTCGGTAATGAATGGATTCTAACTATCACATTTTAACAACATAATAGATGGTTCAACAGACAAATGTGGTTTCAGACTACAGTATTAGCTTACCCCCTTGCTGTTCCAAACCTCCTGGGCCCATAGCACACATTACAACTACTCTTGAGGACCACCCATTACCTTCTGCACGGCCCTGTAGCACCAGAGCAACACTTCCTTCCCATGACATCCTTGCCAGCACCATTCAAGGGTCAGCATTTCACTCCTAGCCTGGGCACAGATGGTACAACACTCTTGCTGAAACAGTTCTCTCTTAGCTCAGCGCTCCAGGCTTGAAAACATTTAGTGAGACGCTCCAAGGCTGCATCTCCCTGATACAAAACAGTCAGGCCATCACAAGAAATCATATCACCACTTTTACCAGTTATTTCTGAGCAAGCAGGGAATCGTGGCTTAAATTCTTTTATTCCAGAAAGTCTCTGTAGTTTTTTGTTGTCTTTTCCACACCTGGGGTCTGTCTCCTAATGGAGGTTCCATGAACGACTCATCCGGCATCTGCATCGGAGACCAAAGACTCTACTGACCTGTTTGGTAGGAAGAAAGTGCTGATCATCATTCTATTTGACAAGTTTTAAGAAATACCAAATAAACAGAAGCTGATAAGCTACTTGCTGTTATACACCTGGCACTTTTGGATTTACAGGATTTATAGCGGCTGTTTCATCTCCAGTTTCCCGGAAAATAAAAGAAACTCAGGAAATCTTGAAATGCAAGTTTAAACACAGTTTGAACACAAACTTGAAGGACTCTGCACAGCTCAGTGACCATTTTGCTATGGAAGCAATACTCTTTTTTGTGAATTAAAATGATTTCCAGTCATAAAGACCTTTTAGTTTCCAAGAATCCCTAAACTAAGGGATAGGTGAGTGCCACCTATGGGAAAGCTCATCATGTGGTTCTGCACAGCTCATCTGGAAAGCAAGAAAATAAGCACATCTCTCATCCAGCTGGACATTGTAGCTGAATGAAATTCCCCAGTACTGGCCTGGGTCTCCAAACAAATTTCTTTTCAGCTCTGCTGAGCCTCCATATGTTTTAACTCTCCACGAACACTGAAAGGATCAAGCTCACACCTTAAAGGCTTGCAGGAAGGGAATTTTAAGTGAGAAAACACTAGTTATTGAGCCACAGAGTTGTGCATCCAGCTGGGTGGTTCCTGAGGGTAAAAGTAGTCAAAGAAAGGGAGAGGAAATTTCAAATTGTTTCTGTCAGACCAGCAAATAAAACTATGTCTAAACCAGGAATTAATTTGTGAAACTCATCAACATGCCTTGCACTCCTGGCCTCCAGCACAGGTAAGTGTAGTCTTGTAAGGTCTCTGGGGGAAAGGCTACATCTGCCCATGGGTTATTAAAATATCCCTACTAGGCTGTGAAGTGCTACACCATCAACTACTAAGAGACCTTTGAGTTCTCTCTGTTCAAAGAGCTGAAGAAATTGATAACAAACCTGGTTAGCAACAGCCCTTGTTTTGGAGAAGGTGTTCAATGGTCTCTACTGACGTGTTTCATATCCCTCCCTAGAGATGACATTGCTCAAAGCAGAGGAACCTGCCCTGAGCAGGTTTGGACCAGCACTGAGAGCCACTTTATTGAATTACATGGTTGATTTTACCCATATCACAGGCTGTTCTTGGAGGTCTTCCATTCACAATGGACAAGGCCCAAATTAGCTTACCTTGCAGGACTTCTGTCCAAGCTTCTGTGGCTGCAGATATGTGAACATATTCGCCTCAGAGAGAGCCGAGACCAGCAGGAACTACTGCTGGCAGAGAGCTAAATTTCATGTATCAGCACTGGGACTTCACAGTAGCACTGGCGTGGAAATTGGATTAGTAGCTCCAACTAAACAGAGCTTAAGCCATTATAAAGTCAGTGGGAGGTTCTGATTGACCTCGGTGGGCTTTGGATCAGCTCCCAGGAAGAATATGACCAAACTAGATAGTGTTACTGTAACATGTTGCTCTTGGAAGACTCCTTTGTCCAAGGCAGCAGTGTTTTTAATGAACAACTTTCTGAAGGGAGGGCCTGGGATACTGGGGGGATTGGCTGGCTGGTTTTTGAGGACAGCTTCTTGAGTTGCTGGCTCTTGAAGACAAGTGCCAGACAGGGAGCAAACTGTCTGGTCTAGTCCAATCTCCCTTTTACTGTGATCCAGTCAACCCTAGGTGGTATTAACCACATTTTCTCAGAATTGTTTTCCCACTCTTGAAGTGTCTGGATGGGGCCTCAGGAGAGTAGAGAGCTGGAGGGTATTTCTAAGCACTAGGCAAGTTCTCCTCACTGTTCCTTCTACTCTCTCTGTAAAAGCAGAATTTGATGCCGCTTGAGACAGACAAGTGGAAACTGCCACCTAAACCTTGGGACAGTTACTTCTTTCTGGAAAAAGGAATAAATATAGTGAACACATTAACTTGAACCTTGACTCTCTTTTTCCAAACCTGTTATTAAGCTGGGGTTAAAAAGTTGTTTAGGGGCACCAGAAACCCTCACTCTTCGTACTATACAGAAAAGAAAGAAAGACATGGTCCAAAGCCTGCCATTAAATGTTTCTCATGATTGCTTGTTATTAGAAGGGAGCTGCAGATATGCTAATACAGTGTGCTCACTACAAAAAACCCTGTAATTGGGACAAGGCAGCCACAAAGCTCCCTGCAGCTGGCAGGAATTGTGACTGTTCCCTTTGGCTTTAATCATGGCTTTTAAAGCAGATCAGTAACAGCAACAATTAGCCTTTTAGATTGGTCTCAGAAATTACCATTTTTAAAATATGGTGACTCTGCAGGCACAAACCAAAAAGCTCTGAGCTCTGCACAAAATGAGCATCCATACACTCCGACTTATTTGTCACTTGTTTTGTCACTTGCTTTGTCCCTCCTTTGTTTCTGCTGAATTGTGGTTCTGAAAAGCAGATAGGAAACTTGCACAGATTCTCAAAAGGAAATATCCTCAGTCGCCTCCTTTTCCTCAAGGAACCCACCCTTCCAGACAGCTTCTCCCTGGAAGGACTGCCTGGCACTCCAGCTGTGTGTGGAGCAAAGGGAGGCACAGCCACGTGGGGATGCAGACAGATCTCCAATAAGATTGCTGGTTCTTACTGGGCAGAATGACTTTGGTTTTTGACCCAGTAGGAAAGGATTGAAGCAAAGCCATTCAGAATGGAGACAGGAAAGAACAATGAAGAGAAAGAAATGGAAACATTTTCCATCCAACGAAGGACGCAGAAGATCCACATCCCTGGGGAAGATTTAAAAGGCAGTGAAGGAATAAGAACAAGCGCCTCATTAGAGCAGATGGTGGTATGTGTAGTTGCTACTGAGAGGGTCCTTCAGTGCACCTGCATGAACAGCAGCAGGGTCTCAGCCTGCCTGCAAGGCTGGCAGGAGCTCATTTTGCTCATACCTGCCTTTGCTAAGCCACTCAGAAGTTTTGCCTGCACAGCAAGGTTACTCAGTGACCCCAACATCCTTTGTGAACTCTCTGTGTTATCTGCACAAGTCCTGGCATACAAAACTGGGTATCCATATCTAAAATCTCTCTTCCTGCTCTGTGTGGGATTACAAATGCCTCATACCTTCTAGGAGGGTTTGCTAGCACAGCAACACAAAGGAGCTTTTTTAGTACAGATCTGGCCTTTGTGCCTCAGGGCTTAATTCTCTGATGCTTGGACTGCTTTGTACCACTCTGGCTCACAGAGTCTTTAAAGTACAAGTGTAAGTGCACTTCGATGTATCTGCGTGTCAAGTGGTAACAGGATGTTTCTTGCCTGCCTCAAAGAGCAGCAGAGCAGTGTTATCAACCAACACTTCCACGGGGCTTTGATTTCCCTCAAAAAAAAAAGCACTGCAATGTTGGCACTCAAGGTCTTACTGAAGCCTGCTGCAAATCCCCCTCGTGATCTTCACAGCGTTGCATCCCTGCCAGACCAGTGTGCCAGCTACTGGCCAACTTCTTTAGTCCCAAAATTTCTTTACCTTTCTCAAGCTGCACATACCCCAGGGCATGCAGAGGGTTTGGAAGTGAGACACAGCAAGGGAGACTCCGTGGCAGAGGTGAATAGTAAAAAGTCTGCTTATGACATCCTCTTTCTATGAAAACAACTGAACCAACTTTTCCAAGCAATGCAATTATAAAATGGCAAAATAAGTAAATACATGTAAATAAGAAATACTGACAGACCCCAGCCCACATCCAGCTGATGTAACCATAAACGATTCTGACACTGCCTCACTTTATTTCTGTCACAAAATTGTTGGGAAATTTAGAAAATCATCATTTTTCAACATCATAACTTTCTCTGTACTCACCATAGACCTGAGCAGAAGAAGGTACAAGCCTCAATTACAGGAGGCTTTCAAAGAAGCAAAGGAAAATCAGCTTTATGGAGCAGTCCTGCATGATTAATAACAGGTGGAGCTTAGGCTGAGCCTTTCATCCCAGTGGGCTCCGTGTACATGTGGACAGCAGTGCAAAGTACCTATTTCTTACTTCAAGCCTGTCATTCACCACATACGCTCAATCAAACGGCATTGAAAGGTGGAAGTGCTGATTTTGCCCATGATGGTTGATAATGGGTTTAACACCTCCCTGGGAAAGTGCAGCAGGAATTGGCAGGAATATAAACCTTAAATTTCCTGAGGTCATATTTTGCTTTTAAAATGGGAATTTTTTGCTGCTGAAAATAGGGTGAGTGCTGAGCCAGAGCCGTCATTGAGGTTTGCATGTTCCACATTTCACATTACTACACTTGTCTACATCAAAATCTGCACGTAACAGGCACAGCAGGAGTCTGATAAACCAAATGCTTCTGAACACAGTTTAACACTGGGCTTTCGTTTATTCCCACCTTATGAAGTTATTCATTGAGGCAATGTGCATTAACAGTAAACCAAAACCTACCTTCACCAATGGGAATGGAATGCTATTGTAATAACTGTGAATGATTCCTATTATAAATAGCAAAGCGTTTATTTCAAATGCCAAAACTGGAAGTATTTCCATTCCACAGGGGGCCAGGAAGCATCTTCTTTTTTTATCTATTTCCATTACTTGACACTAGGACAGAGCACAAGCAAATGACTTAGAGCTGGCCCTGCCTCTTCCCTACTCACCAGCTCCCAAATGCCACATTTGAGTCAAACATCCTCTTCAGTGCTTTGTCTTCACTCCATGTCTTTCTCCTCTTCCAGTAGCATCTCCTGGAAATGCAAGCACCAAACAGTAATGGAAGCATTTTAACAGCAAATTCAGGAACACTCTCCTGTAACGAGAGCAGAGCCTCATTCAGAGCTGGATGACGCTGATGGATGTGCAGTTGCTGAAAATATATCAAGTGGGTGCCATAGTCTTGATGTTCTCTTTTTATGTCATTCAACAGAATGCACTTATTTTAATTAAGAATTTCTGTCCTTGGGAAAATAACAAGCTTTTCCTCTCTTTCCCATCCCGAAATGGGATGGAAGACATCTTGAAAAGCTGAATTTTTGAACCTAAAGTTTCAACCTGTTTCCAGGAACATCATGGTGTAGGTTGTGCAACAACTGTCCTTGCTGGCTCAAGGGAAGGTGAAGTTTTGTGTCTAGTTTAGCCTGTCAGTTCTGGTTCTCCATGTTGCACAGAGGGTATGTGGCTCTCAGAGCACACAGGCTGAAGGGCTTGGTGGGAAATTATCTGTTTTATTGGGAGGTTCTGTACCACCCACACTGTTTTTGCCATGGCTCACCCAGCATGTCCAACAGGCTGAGCTGCCACAAACCCAGCTGTTGCACCTGAAGTTCACCTGGGTTTGGATGCACATTTTCAGGAAACAGTTCTCCAGAAACCACGTGTGCCCTAAGATGAAACAGGTATCAAAACATTAAATTAGCAGTTTATATTACACCATCAACTTCTCACCCTTCACGAAAAAAGAAATAGAGATAGAAGTGTTCTTTACACATTAAAAAGAATGCCAGTACAAAGATGTGTAGCTTTGTGGATGTCCTTTTAGATCATCAAGGTCTCATAAACATATTTTCTTTATCATTATTCAGGTTATATAAGCAGCTCTTGTCTAAACTTTGCAAAGTTATTTTCCCAGAAAACCTTTTTTTTTTCCCCCCAGAAATAACTGATTAAAAATTTACCATCTTGTAAAAAATTCAAGAAAAACTGTTCCTTATAATTAAAATTTTAATTGATATCTGCTTGAATATGTTATCCGATTCATTATTGAAATTCTATTCTTGCTCAGCTTTTTTATTAAAAAAAATGAGCATTTTATTAAAAGAAATGTTACAGATCTGAATGTCTTCAAATGAAAATTATTTTGCTTAATGAATTGTGCGGCATTCAAGCCAATCTCATTGTCTGCTCTTGTATCTGATAATGCCATGTGGTACAGACAGCCTCTCACATGGATTGTAATGCAATATTTGACACAGTATTTCTACAATTGCTGTAAAGTGACAGCGTTTCCCTAGGTTTTGGGACGAGAATTATGGATTTGCCCAGGGGGGTAGTATATATGATACCAACAAATCAATCAACCTGCCCACAACTAATCTTTGCAGGGAGAAATACTTAGTGATAATATCAACTCTGAAGAAAAATCTAGCAAAATTTTCCTACTTGGAATGTGGAAGCCACTTTATTAATGGAGAACATTTAACTTGTTGATTGAACGAAAAAAAATGTTTTAGAAAAATAACTTGGAAAAAAAAAGACAATTGCCTATTTCTGCTTAAGATGCTCTATGATTTCCGGACAGTGTCCTGCTAATTGCAAAAAACACATCGTATTCAAGTCATAAATCAGCATTTCTCGAGCTAGCCAAAATAGCCTTTAAAATTCATTGGGGTGAGGCTGCTTCATTGCAGCCCTGAAACCACAGTTTCTCAGCAGCAGCTCCCTATTCAATGCAAATATCTCTGCCAACATTTGGTAAGACAAACACAAAAGCCAGGCCAGAAAAGAAGGAAACAATGAAAGAAAACTTTGCTGCAAATCAGTTACAAAATGGTTTTAAGACACCTCATTTCAAGCGTCTTTTGCCTCTACCACATCTCACAGTAACTGTTCCAGGAGGGCTGGATTATGCTCGTGAATGATCAGCCTGGACACACACACACTGCTTGAAGGAGGAAGCAGGACCTGACCACGGAGCAGTTTGCAGATGATGGCTCTCTTCCTGGCTATCTATCTTCCTCCTTACTACGTTTCGCCTCATTCTTTCTGTCCCATCTCTGATTTATGTCCCTTTTTCTTTCCTCAGTCACTCTCTCCCTCCTGCACATCATCTCCCTGCAATGTCTTCCCAGCTGGGAGGGAAAAGTGATTATTCTGTGGCTGCTGCTGATCCTCACACTGACACTCACGCTCCATCACTTGAAGGGTTTTTCAGGGTGATGATTTCCAGCCCTCCTGAAATTGAGTAAAAATTAACACGTAGAAATCTCAGGATCTGTGGTCGGCTGATCCGACCCCAGGCAAAACATGGCTCTGGCTGGGGCTGTTTTACATCTAATCACAGCAGAGGAGCAGCTCCCACCTGGTCTTATTTGTAGTTTTTTATCTCACTGTCCAGTTGAGTCAATCAATTGCTGCAAACTGTGTTGTGCTGCAGGGGAAAGAATAATACAGAAATATTCAGCCAAACTGTGCAAAAATTCTTCCTACTGCTGTGCATATATGTTGGAACAGCAGCCTGGCCAGGTAATGTCACTGGTCCTTGATAAGACTGTCACAGCTCTTCCACTTTGGAGGAAAAAAAGTAATAAGAGCCATCATTCACCTCACAAATTGTCCATGGAATAATTACTCCCTCCAAAACAATTATATCTGCAAAAAGCTCCTTTTCCTCAGAGGGAAAATCCTGATGGAGACTGTTCCCAATTAAGGTTTAATACATGCCTCTATTTCTTCAGGAAAAGGGTTGTTCTCGTCCCCATTGGAACCACTCAGAAACTTTAATGGTCTTTGAACCAAGCCCAGTGACAATGCATCTTCATTAGTGAGAGGAGTGCTCCCTTGTTTCAGGTTTGTTTGAGGTTTGGATGCTTATCCATCACACTCTGGCATGCTGGGGACAAGAAATTGGACACAAACTTGCACAACAAACTGAGATTTCCTACGACTTGGCCACTCCTCGTGCCTGCTTTAAGGTTCTGTGTGGAGGATGGTATGTTTGGAAATGTTTGCTCTGGTGACACTGTTGGGACCAGTCCCTGCCTCCAATTTCAGCATGTCTAGGAATGGTTTGGGTTGGAAGGGACCTTAAGATCATCTAGTTCCAACCCCTCTGCCATGGGCAGGGACACCTCCCACTATAGTCACTCCAAAACGGGCCTGGGCAGCTCAGCACCAGTTCTGGATGTCCTCCAGTGTCCCCAGATGCCAACTGGTATCCTCTGGAACATCCGTGGAGGAGCAGGACATGTTCTCCTGAGCCACATGACCACTCCAGCTCAGCAGTTGTTCTAACCATTGGGGGCTGGAAGTGCTAAGGGAAGGGAAGAAAGTGAATAATTCTGCCCCCATCTTCCTTGATTTGTACCTCTGCAATACAGCATTAGACTGACTTCCATGTCAACTGCCCCACTGTGACTACATCCAAAGTTCCTGGGAGGAGTGCAGTTGTTAATATTGATCACCATTCTTTCTTTCACACATAAATTCACTTCTCTCCCTCTTCCTTTCATCACAAAGTCTACAATCTTTTCTCTTACTCTCTTTTAGGTATTATATAGGCTTTCCTTTGTATTATCCCACTGCTGCTCAGCAAATGGCTATTCTCAATTGCATCTGTGCTGCAAAATCTCTGCAATGTGCTGCTTACCTGAAGCTCCCTCTAATTCTTCCAGTGTTGTGCTTTCCAAAGCTTTGTTTTCTTGCCATGGTTGCCTGTGCAGCATTTCATGCTGTTCCCTCACACGAATATCCGTGGTTGTCCTTGGCATCCAGGTGCCTGTAGCACCCTGAAAAGATGAGGGCAACTAAGTCAGTTGTGAGCTGCAGATAGACCCAGAATGAAGGGGTTGTGCCAGCCTTTAAATCACCAGAGCATATAAACGTTTGTTAAAAACAATAATAAACACTCTCTCATCAAACGTAGTAATCAAAAAAGTATTGGATTTTAATCAAATGTGAACAAGTGCAGAATGGAATGGCTCCCATTCATCTTGAGGCACGCTAATTCTGGTCCCAAATATTGCTGAAACTGAGATGAATGGGAGCTACTGGCACCACTGGCAGAGTCAGCTCTTGGCTACTGATCACTCTTGAAGCTCAGACTCCAGTGCCCACCCATCAGGGATTTTTAAGGGGAAGCCTGTGCCTTGGTGTAATAGAGACATTAACTTCTTAGCATAAATATGCAAAAATGAGCCCCCATCTTCCTCCAGTCTTCAAAACTGTTTTGGTCTGTGCTTCTATCCAATATTCTACAATACTTACCTGGCAGGGGAGACACCAAGATCAGTCAAGGTGGTTTTACCAGGGCAAGGCTCATCCTCTGCTCTCCAGGTGTGCTGGGTTTTGTGCTGGGTTTTCTTGCAGTTGGACTAGATGAACACTGCAGGACCCTTCCAGCTGAACTATTTCTATTCCATTCCTTTCCTTTCCATGCTGATAAATAAGGAGATACATCAATCTCAACATAAAACATACTAACAGCTTTGAGCTTTGGGTCTGTGGCTCTGAAATACGTTTTGGAGATGGAGGGATGGTGGAGCACTTGCAGTTTGGGATCCAGGCAAAATAATTTGGAGAGCAACCTGGTGAAAATAACACTGAAGCTGCTTGCAGCAGCACAGGAGGCCCAGTCTAAGGGATCCTACTCAGCATCCCACCTGGCTCTACCAGGATGGAATCCCACCCAGCTCTCCCAGCTTACACACAGAGGGCTGCAGTCTGAGGAGTCATTGCCAAAGCCACTGAGTTTCTCTTTGCTCAGAGGAAACAATACTTGTGGACTATAAGCCAGTAGTTGGGTTTTATGATATCTAAATTGCTTATGGAATTTCTGAACTCTGTGAGAAACAGGAGAAACACATGTGAGAGTTCCTTGTGAATATACAATGAAATTGTTCCATTCTGGGCAGCAGAGCTGCTTATCAAAAAAAAATGAATAAAACAAAGCATTCCTTCTTAACATGGAGCTTACATCTTTAATAAACATTAGTTTCATGTTCTCATGAGAATCCTATTACACAACTTCCTTCACTGATTCATGTATTAATACCATTTTGTATTAAGCTGGTACATAATTGATGATATGCAAGTGTTTTCATATAACAGCTCCTTCACTGCATAATATAACCCACTTATCACATTTTCAGCTCAAAATTCAGAAAGTTCATGGATGCATTATACCCTGGAATGAACACATTAACTATATAAAAGTACAGTATATCATTTGCAAATTGCATGCAAACCAAAGTAAATACACAGTGCTAAATGCTGACTTTGATACAGATCAGGTTGAAAGGCATAAATCAGCTAATAGAAAAAAAATTTACATGCTCAGTAGAACGGAAAAAAATCCCCTGCAGGAAACAAGACCCAATCTAGTAATTTGGGTGCAATGTGTAGCCCATATGGCTGTGATTAGCACATCCATTACCCATTCAGGGACAAGGCTCTCCCCCAGAAACACAGCCCTGTCTCACAGTTCCACTCACGAGAAGCAGGTGACCTCCCTGAAGAGATTTATTTATCTTTTAGGTTTAGGGTGGGGTTTGTTTTGTTTTCTTTTCTTTTGCCTGCAATTGCATAACAGGATTCAGCAATACTTCAATATCTAATATGGTGAGATTACAAAAGGCTCAGGAGGCTGCTCTGTTTTATAAAATCTATTTAAAACTAAGCCCAGGAAGCCAGAGAAGGAAACCTTCTACCTGCCAAACAGTGCACCAGGGCATGACAACACAAACCAACATTCCCTGTGTTGACTTACAAGGTTTTCATCCTTTGGAGCTCATTTTACAGATGCTCAAGCAAAATGCTCACCGATGAAAAAGGTGATGGTTTGCAAGAGAAAAACGTGTGCAACTTCAGCCCTGTGCAAACACAGGGAGGGTTCATTTCTCTGCTGTTGCTGTGGTCCAGCCTAACAAAGCCTAGCAAAGGGACCATGTGAGGTGCCACTGCCTGTCATGGACTTGTGCCAGCACAGAATTGGCTCCAAGTTTTCAGGTGGTGTCCAATTCCAAGTTTTCTCCACAAGGGGAAATGGCTTTACAACGAAAGAGGGTGGATTTAGATCAGATATGAGGAAGAAATTCTACACTGTGAGGGTGGTGAGGTCCTGGCCCAGAAAAGCTGTGGATGTCTCATCCCTGGAAGTGTTAAAGATCAGGTGGATGTGGCTTGCACTAACCCAGTCTAGTGGAAGGTGTTCCTGTCCGTGGCAGGGGAGTTGGAACAAGATGATCTTTCAGGTTCCTTCTAACCCAAAACTCTCTATAATTCTATGCTGAAGCATTAAAAATGTATCACTACTGAATCTCACCCTCTTCCCCCTCCACCACAATACTGACTCATCACTTCTGTGCTGTTAGAAATGGTCCTCAAGACTCTGGGTTACCTTCCAGCACCCTTGGGCAAGGGACAAGCCACGCTACCTGACCTTTTACCTCCCTGCCCTCAAAATCACGTGTCACCTCCCAGTCCCGTGGTTCCTCTGGGCAGTAAACAAGCCTTGCTCCGGGGACAGTGTGATCCATTATTAATTTGGCATCAGTAATGCCTGGGACTTTCAGTCCAAGGCAGAAATAAAAAGACTGCAGCACAGGCAGACCAGAAGTGCAATCAGAACAACGTTTGTAATTTAATGGAGCTACCTGGTGTAATGCTATAATCTCAAACAGCCTTCATAAGTTGTTCGGAGAGAGATTCCCTAAATCCTCAAATCAGCTACAAATATATAGTTGCATTACTACTGTGGATTTAAGTGCCTTTGAAGTCAATAGAGAGATTCTTATGGATTTTTTACAGGCTTATGTGGGTTTTACATACATATACACACACATATAAATATATATACATGTATTTAAATCTCCCTAGGGGTTTAATCTGGATTGAGAGTCCCTGAAGAACTCATAGCTGAGACCCTAAGGAAAAGCACCATCTGAAAGCTCTCTGTCTGTAGGATTTTATTATAATGTCTTTTGAACAGATTTTTTTATTCCATCAACCACGCTTTTTCCTTTCTTTTCTTCTCCTTTTTGAGAAAGCTAGAGTTGTCTCTATTCTGTAATGTAGACATCACCATCTCAGAGCATGCTCCCAAGGAGGCCAATTTAAAGACTGACAAGAAAATCACCCATTCCATCTGGAAAGAGAGAAAATGATATTTTTCCAGTTGAAAAGAAGAAAAAAAAAAGAGAGAAAAGAAACAAACAAAAAAAAAAAGGGAAATCCTGTTGTGTAATCCTAATCAGGTTTGCTGGACAAGTCAGGGAAAGATTGAGGTTTGTCAGCATGAGGATCAGAAGTATGGGAAAGCTTACTGACCTTTATTTTCTTGTAAAATTGTACTAGTTTCCACAAAACTCTGTTTTTCCCTTGGTACAGAAGCAGGGCCTGACCAAGGCCAGTTGGATGCTTGGAGTGACCTCACATCCTCACTGCTACCAGTGCCACTGAAGCTGGGCTGGGTCACCCATTTACTTTTCATTTTGGCTTTTATCTTGCCCATCTTGCCCCCTTTCTGCCTTCTTTCTCACAGTCTCCCATCACACAGTCACCTCCTCTTCCACCCTGTGTTGAGCAACGTTCCTCCTCCTGCCTTTTCTCAGCTCCTGCTGCGAAGGGGTTGAGGGACCACACCAGGTCAGCGCCTCTCCAGCATCACCAACAGCTTTGAAAATGTGGGCTCTGAGGTAACAACAAGCAACAGTCCTGACAGTCAAAAACACCATCAAGCAAGATCAGACAAGATACCAAAAGACAGAGTTTTCAACCCCTTTCTGCTGGAGGGCTCGACAGAGCAGCTCCAAGAAAACAAAGAGAAACGAGGCGAGAGACAGGTTAAAAATAAACCCAGGTATCCTTCAGAGGGCACAGATCAGATCAAAAGCCTCTGACATTTAACTCGATCAACATCTGCAAAAGCATTTCCAAACCAGAGAGCAACTTGCTGTGGGAGGGGGAAGTGCTTCGATGAGGAAAAATCCATATTTTTTTTGATTCAGTAAATACGAAAGTATTGCTATATATTTTTGTTTCATACTGATTTGGGGATTTGAGATAAAAAATAAATTAACAGCCTGTTTGACAGGCTGAGGGCTGATTCTCACCTCAGTGGTCCTGCCAGTCTGTCAGCAAAGCTTTTCATACAGGTCCAGTATGGGCTTGGCACATCAAGTCCTGCTGCCCACAGTCAGCAATAGCCAAAAATCGCGTGGAAAGCCATGGTATCAGCATGGACTTGGCCTGCTCTCAGTGATCTCTGCCCAGGAATCAGACAAGGTTTAGCCCCCAGAACTAAGTGCTACTTCTGTACAAACACAGGGAAAATGTTAATAGAAAAATTAGCTGAAAGCCCAAGCTCATTTCTGCAACCAAATAATTTACAATTTTGCTTTCCATTTCTCAGTTTCAAAGAAGAAGCATGAAAAAACACGCAACAGAAACTGCAAATATAGACCAAGAATGAAAAGCTACGTTAAAGGTGTGTAGTGGATGAGTAAGAAGTAAGGAACCTCAAGCTTCTTTAGATACCCTTCTGTTGCTAATTAAAATGCTGGACAGAATTTCCCACGGGAGGAATTGTGGCAATTGAGCCTTGTGGCATGATTCTGATAGAGGGGTAGGATGCAAGCCCTTCCCTCTGAGGTTAAATCCTCTCACCACACTGATGCCCATCCCAGAGCTGAAACCCAAACAGGGGTTGTCCTGGTACCCTCAGGCTGCACCAAACCAGGGATAAGGCAATCTGGGGACATATAATGGGTCAAATGTGGGTGATTTACTTCTCTCTATGGTAAATTTACCTTCTAGAATCACAGAATCATTAAGGGTGTAAAAGACCTCTAAGATCATCAGTGAGCATTAACCCAGCACTGCCACAGTCACGATTAAACCCCATCCCCAAGTGCCACACCCACATGTTTTTTGAACGCTTCCCAGGCATGGTGATTCCACCACTGCCCTTGGCCAGCCTGTTCCAAGGCCTGTCCACCCTTTTAGTGATGAAATGTTTCCTAATATCCAATCTAAATCTCTCTGGCACAACTTGAGGCTGTTTGCTCCTGTCCTATCACTTGTTACCTGGGAGAAGAAACCAAGCCCCACATTGCTACAACCTCCTTCCAGGGAGAGAGAAGGTTCCCCCTGGGCCTCCTTCTGTCCAGGCTGAACACCCCAAGCTCTCTAAGCTGTTTCTCATAAGACTTTGAGGGGCAATTTGTCCCAGGGGTATTTTATGTGCTGGTTTCTGCAGCTTTGCCACTGAAGCTCAGGTCCAGAGCAGGGGACACCTTTGGGAACACCTTTGCAACCATCTCTCTGTCCCCAAAACCCGGACCCAGTGCAGTCCCTGCCACCACAGCACCTCTCCCCAGCCTCCTCCCTCCCCAGCCCTGCTCACCACCAGTTGCAGTGCACAAATCCCATCCCCTGCACTTGCTGGAATAATCTTGTGTCGTGTTCACAGGGATCAGACAGGATTTATTTCTAGATGAAACCCGGCTGATAATATAAAGCAAGTTATTAATCCACTCAGACCGGCCACCTAACACCCAAAGCCTGCTGCTCTTGCTGGCTGGAAGGAGGTATTTGATTGAATCAAGAGGGATTTTGTTTAGCTCTGTCTTCTTATTTAAGTTAGAAGCTACTTGAAATGTGGAGCTGGGTTTGTGTCCCTGCATCCACCACAAGAGCGTTGGTTCTTTGTTACCAGTGACTGAACCTGTGAATTGGGACTTTGAAGTAAAAACAGGAACAAAAATCAGGATTGATGTTCCCTATGTTACACTTTCATTTAGTATCGAGATGCCAGCACTAGAAATAAGGCCAGCCCTGATTATTCATGTAATTTTTTTTTTTCTTGAATACTCATTAAATATCTCTTCCTTTCACGCTTTAAGCTCGGTTTCCCTGCTCCTTCCCTGGTTATGGCTCAGCAACTCCCTCTTCCCCTGTCCCGTTGTTAGACTCAAGCTGATATCCCCCAGTACCTCTCTCTGTTGCCCCATCTTTCAGCCTCATCCTCACCTGACAATGCTGGGCACAGGACACATCCCCACACCCCTGTCCCAATCCCCAGGGAGATCCCCATGCCCACAGGATGCTCTCTGGCAACACCCTTGAGCATTTACTGCTGCTCCTGGTCATGAAAAATCCTGCACATTAAGAAATTCAGGGTGTGCAGGATGCTTTGAAGATTGGAGAAGTTTTTAGCAGCTGTGTTTTTGTACCTCTGTGCTGAAAAACTCTTATTTCTCCATAGAAGTGATTTAGATCTGTCAAAACTCTGTGTTTAGCTGCTGTTGTAACCAGCAGGGACTGGATTTTCTCTCTTTTTCTGTCAGAGGGTTTGATGAGAGGACTGGTATCAAGAGGATCAGCCAGAGAGTGATGATAATGCTTTTAGCATCTGAGCCAAAGCCCACTGCCTTTAGCAAAAGCCTTTCCATTGACTTCAGTGGGGTTTGATCAGCCCTGGGCCTTGCACAGGACAGGGCAGGCTCAGCTTTGAAAACGGCTTCAGTGTTAGATGCCAAAGTTTCCAAAGGCCACTGTGTGGTCCAGTCACAGAAATCTGAGAACAGGCAGAGCAACAAGGAGGAATAAAAGAATTTTTTTCCCCCTAACACTTTCAGTTCCTTAAACATCTTTCTCACTCTGTTTCCCATTACATTTCTTTTTCAAGTGTTCTTCAACATCCCCTAAAGCATTCAAAAAGAGAAAGACATCAGCTCATTTTTAACGGAGAGATGTAAAACCCAAAAGATCTTGTACAAATAAACAAATCAAAATGGGAGCAGTGAAGAAAGTAAACAAAAAAAGATGATTAAATGTTTGGAGAGGTTGACAGGAAAGCATTAGTTTAACTCCTCTCTCGCACAGCCCGAAATTGGCTAAATGCAAGGAACACAATTCTCCCTGTCTCCATTTACTGCATTATGCATAAACTCTATCAGGGGAGACGAGCAGATCCTGACATGCTGTGACAAGCTGCCAAAGTTTCTGCAAACAGGAGGTTCCTGAGCAGCCACACCAAACGAGGGCAGCCCACACGTGCTCCTAATAAAGGGAGCGCAGAGCTGTGCAGAGCACCCTCAATCTGCCTCCCTCGGCTCCCGGGCGAGGCACTCCAGAAATACAGGAACAAATGGTGTATGGAAATGCCTGACAGTGGGAGCAGCACTGGGGTAACCGATGTGAACTTCCACATCTCCCAACAGCCCTTGTTGCCGCTTTAAATCAGAATTAAACGAGCACTCGCGAGCCTGCGCCTGTGGCCGTCTGAGGGCTTAAACCAACGCACTCATTAAGATGCTCTTTTACTCCGTGCATTTTTTTTTGGAAGGGTAACACCATAGTCTCTCATTTCCTTCTTAGGATTTCTGCCTTGTTACACACTGAAAACTGAAAGCTAATTAGCTGCTTGCATAAAATGCAGGAGGGATGAGGGAAGGTGTGACAGAGACAGGTGGCTGTCACGGGGGGATGTCTCTTCCCATAAATGTTGGTGTCCATTCCCAGGCTCCAGAAAACCTCGTCCCTGAGAAAATATATGCCAACTGCAAAGCACGTGATACACACTCTGCTCCTCTGCAGAGGCTTCCCCTCTGCACCCCCAGTTAATTATAACTTTGAGGAATAGAAGCCTACAATCAAGTCCATGGAAACTCATTTCTCTTTAAATGAAACCTGTCCAACGCTTGCTTTTTACTGGAACAATTTCCAAATAAACAAGCTCTGAAACTTAAAAGGAATCCTAAACTCCATTAAATAATACAGTTCCTTCACAGGAATTTCTCCTGGGAAGGGATGTCTTCGATTCAAGTGCCATGTTATGACAAGCATGACAGACTTGATAGCGATCTGTTCCAACTCATGACATTGCTTAAATTAGGTTAGATGGAATCTGTGCAGGCTTTCGAAGGAAAGCTCCTCTGGGTGAAAGCACTATTATTTTTGTTAATGGCTGTGAATTATGATTTTCTTCTCCTAGGAGTCATAAACTATGTTGCTACACAGTAGTACATCATGTAATGTATGTAATACATGATTCCTTAGTAGGGGAGGAAACTATTACATTTGCATACATTAGAGCCAGAGTCGTAATCAAAATGTGTTTTCCCACTTCCTTCATTGAATATTTATGGATTTCTTTCCCACTTCCCCTTCTGCTGCACGTGTCTCCTCCTTGACCTGGTGTCTTGCCCTGTCTCATTCACACTGTGGAAGGGCACATGCTCATGGCACACTCCTGTTGCTCTGCAAGCACTGAATGACTGGCTCGCTTTCAGGCTGCTCTCTAAGCCTCACACATGCTCCCATGCATATGCAACCACAGCCTCAGCCCTGTGAAAAGACAGATGGAGGCAGAAAGCAGCTCCTCTCCAGTGCTGTGGGCTCAGGAGCACATCAGGGCACTAGGCAGCTGCTGACGACACCAAGGACACTTGTAGGCAAACAAGGGGATTTTAAGGTTGTAGCAACACCTGGGCAAGCTTGAAAACACCACAGCCAGCAAGTGACACTTTATACCTTCAAGGGCTGCCAGACCAGGGCTATGAGAGAGGAAAAACCGGTCCATCCTCCTGTTCCAGTCCTCTCATAGCATCACATCTCAGTACTGCCATCAGAGCAAGGCAGAAAGGCACAGGGTGATGCGTTAAGTGCTGTGTCTCTGTTTCCAGTACATTCCATGCAGTTGTTTCCAAGGGCTCAGATCTTCAAAGCTGCTCTTGGGCTCCTAAGACAATGAGGTTTTACTTAGAAATTCTGTTCAGTAGCCCACAAGCAAACCCATGCTTCTGTCCTTCCACACCTTTGATAATTCATGTCTTGAGTTTAAAAAGATTCATTCAAGTGCACAGATCACCAGATGATAGACTTAAAGGATTTGTTCTGAGCTCACATGAACATACCTGTTTTCCCATCAATACAGAGCAAGCCAAGAGAAGACTGACACCCATAGGCAATTTGCAGAGAGGGGCTGGAGGCATCCTGAGCAACCTGGACAAAGAGAAGCAGCAAGTGCACTGGTTTTGATGCCACACATGAGCACAGAAACAAAGCAGCAAAGCTGGAAGACTCTCAGAGGGATCAAGAGGCAGAAGAAATTCAAATTGCTTTTGAATGCTATAAAAGCAACAAGCAGCAGAACTAAAAAACACACTTGGATCTCAAGCACACAAACCCACACTTGGCCCGTTTTGCCATGCACAGTATCTGCAACCTGTGTAACAGCACATCTCCAGTTTCCCCTCCAGATAACGTTTCTACAAGTGTCTGAGGTTAGAGACAAAAGGAGAGGTTGGGTGAGACATCCCCCACCAGCTCCTGAAGCCTTGCTGGAACACTCACACACTGACAAAAGCAACCGATTAGGGATGTGCTCCCGAGCACATCGGTGCTGATCAAAACAGAGCAGACCTTCTGGATGTCCATCATGCTGGCAAGGCTCAGCCAGGTTAAGAGAAGGTTTCACATCCATGTGTCAAAGGCTCACAGTAATAACAGGCTGCACATTCGGAACTGAGTTATTGCTGGTGCAGCGAGGTTAGAGAGAAACCAAGAGCATTTCTTACCGACTCAAACCAATTTAAGCTCAGGTTTCCAGAGTGACACGTTGTTATTTCTTAGCTGAGAGATCATTCAAGGCAAACTTCAACCCCTCAGGCAGCCCGTGGGCACCGCAGCGAGGGGCAGGGGCTCGTGTTTGCAGGAGCTGAGAGCACTGCAGGGTTAAGGGCCACTGTCACTGAAAGGACACACAAAGATCTCCGTGCTGCCTTATAAAAATATTCTCTGTCTCAGAGCAGATTTATTGCTGGGCAGCCAGGGAAGAGCTGCCTTTAATGAAAAGGAGCAGAGAGAGGGTGGTTACAGTGTGAGATTCCTGAGTGCGTGTGGAGGAGGAGGAGAGGGCATTGCATGGTACTCCAAGGGGTTTAATACATGACCAAAGATGAAGTTACAGCTAAAATATGTTCAGGTGCCTAAAAATGCAGAGAAACACATGGAAGAATGCTTTTTCTGGGAAGGGCTTAGAGGAATTTCCAAGTCCTCCCCCAGCCAAGGGAAATGCAATGACAGGAGCACAGCACTTCTCTGCTTCAGTGCTCTCTGCACAGTAAGGATGCAGAAATGCCTTTGCAGAACAGGTTTTTGTGCTAAAGAACACTTAAAAAACTGAAAGGGGAAAAAAAATTAAATAGGATGTTGCAATTCCTGAGCCACTGGGACAGGCACAAAGCAAAGAGTATCAGGTAGTTTTACTTCCTTACATTTCAATTTGTGACAAGTTCACAGGAACAAAAAAATATGAAAAGCATCTTGAAATAACTTTGGCCTCTCTCTTCCCATGTGGGACACTAGTCACAGTTATGCAATAATTATGTTACAGTCATTTGCCACCCTGAGGTGGAGAGACACCATCACTTTGCTCCTGCATTCATCCCGGAAAAATCACTGTAATGCAAACAAGGAAGCAACGTGCTTTAAACCACTATTCAAACTCACAGTCCCTAAAGGAGGAGGAATCACATACTACTGATCAGACATGAGTCCTGACTTCCCACTCAGTTCAGGCCAGATGCCATTGCAATCCCAATGTGTGGGAAAGTTTGTAATTGTGTTGTATCATGGTTTTTCAGCTGATGAACAGCACACTCCAGCCTGCAGTGCTGTTAATTTTGCATCTTTATGAAAACAACATTCTTTTCAAAGAGAAGTGTATATTTATGGTTGATAAGTGTTATTTCATCATTTTTGTGAAATTAAATATAAGTTCATACTGCATGCTCTCCAAACTACTCTATAAAATTACACTTAAAGCTAAAATTATATAAATCATAGATAAACTGATACAATCCTCACTCCTTAAAAGCACTGCACGGGTATTATTTAACCATGATGTATGCAAATAAAATGCAAATTAAATAGCAGTGGGTGTGGTGTATATGCAAATTAACCCCCCTTCCCAGTCCCAATTTCCCCTTCATGAACTGCCTAGAGCTATAACTCAGAATTTATGAGTTTCACAGCTTCTAATGCAATCTTTGTCATTGGAATGAGGCAAAAAGAATGGAAAATGATACAAAGTCAACCTAATGCCATAGGCCCCTTTCCTGTTCAGGTGTTTGGCCTCCCAAGGAAGAGTTTCTTAAAGATGGGCAAGCAAAGCACAGCATGGGAAGGTGTGGGACTTGTGAAAAACACCATCTACAGAGGGCACCTGATGCTTTCTGTGTTCCCAGGCAAGAGAGCTGAGACACTGAGGGCTGGAATTCGTTTAGGGAAGGCAGCACCAACAAACAGCTGCCCCACTGCTCCTTCCAGCAGCTCATGGGTACAGCTGACCGAGAAAAAAACCCTTCAGCTGCTGTGTACCTTGTACTCAGTGTTCCAGCCTACATCTCTCTCGTTTCCATCAGATGTAGCCCAGTTTCCTGCAGCACAAATTGCTTCCATCAGCATCTCCCCATGGTTTCATTGCAATCTGTCTCCTTGTTTTCCAGCAATAATGTGAAATGACAAATTCCATGAAGAACTCTATCACACCTCTACCTAGAAGGGATATTTTTATGTTGCTAAGGCCTAAATGCCTGGATTTAATTTTTTTATAACAATAGAGCCCAGGTTTTTGGACAGAAAATATTCCCTATTTCAAACTAAATTATCATTTTGGAGAGTCTTCACCCCTAAGGTGAGAATGGCTGTAGAAATAACCTGTGCTTGGGGCACAAGGGTCAGCAATTTTCTGGAGGAAACACGAAAGTCATCCTCCTGACTGACCTACCTGCTGTGACACAGGGCATCCAGCACTGAAAGAGAAACATCCACAACTTGAGCTGAGCCCTATAGATGGGGGTACTTCTAATTCAGCCTCTCCCACACTGCTCCGAGAGGAAATTTTCCATACACAAGACTGACTAAGCATTACAAGCATTCTCTCCATCTTCTCCTGATATTCGAAGGCCCCCCACACACCTTTTAATCCCTTTAAAATTTTCTTTTGAACCATTTCTTTGAGCCTTCTCTCAGAGGCTGTGGGGACTTCCACCCTGTGACAACCCCACTGCTTTCCTCAAGAGCCTTCCAGCAGCTTCATTTCCCTCCAGGGCCCTCACCAGGGAACCAAGGCATCAGATTTAGTTTCAAGAGACTTGATAACAGAGCAGCTGTCTCCCAGACCTGGCAGACTCAGACTTAACAGAGGAGTTTTCCTTCAGAGGTTCAAAAGCAATAGGATAAAGCAGACCCAGAGTCCCTCCTTCACTTTTCTCCTTTCTAACCCACATACTATAAAAGGAATTTGGTTATTTTTCACTCCTTCATTGGTTTTATTGCATTTGTCATCAAGACCTTTCCCGAAGGACAAACCTATAGACACACTTTCTTTTCTGAAAACTGTTCCCATCACCCCCACAGCAAATCTGAAGACCAAACACTGGTATGAACCGAGTAAGAAAAGGGGAGGGCACCAGACACAAACTCAAAACCCACTTCAGAAACAGCCTTTGGAGAGCAGCCACCCCATGAAGAACAGAGGCTACCCCACACAGAGCAGGAGGAGGGGAAAGGACAGAAATGGAGGTTTTCCTGACCCTACTGATTGAGGACTTGGGAGGGGAACAGATGAAAACCCACCACACAGGTCAGTGAGTGTGTCCAGCTCAGAGGTCTGCCAGGACTCCTGGCTGTAGCTCCCCATCCACAGCCCTGGTAACTGAGTGTACTTGCTAAATATTACTACATTTTCTACTTATATCAGACATTCACAAGCCACACAGCCCACCACAGCCACATAGAAGGGAAACTTAATACACAGAACAGAGACAGGCTTCAACAAACAGAGGATTAAATAATTAATTTTGGTTCTTAGAAAGCAGCTCCAAGAGGCACAAAGGAGAGCCTGCTTTTTACTTCAAACTAGGAGAAGGTAAACTTTGTGTTCCTGGAGACTGGCAAAGTTGCCTTTCCCTCTGTGAACACCTTTTGGAGATAGCACAGTTTCTCTAAGTCCAGAGTAGCACCAGAAAAAGGTATTTGAAGAGGAAATCAAGGAAATATGCAGCTTTGAGCACAATGTGTGTGAAAGCCCCATCCACTGCAAATAGAACACCCTAATTTGTGACTGCAGACCTTGGAGTAACGGGATGATCAAAGGCAGAGTCTGATAACACAGTGGTTGTGACTTGTTCCTGTCTGTTCTGTTCCCACCTAATTATCCCTTCCTGAAGTGAACGGAAAATGGTTTAATCTGTTTTTACGAAGCTCATTCCATCAAATTAGTCAGGGAACTACACAGCATTTTCACTGCTGGCAAAACCCATACCTAGGAACTACTGAAGGCAGTAAAACCATCTCTCAGTGTCTTGTTTTTCTGTTTGACAGAAAAATCTCAACCAGCTCCTCCAAGGGGAGGGAACAAAATGTGCAGGAAAATGTTCAGCAGACACCACCTTCACCTGGCACACGAATCTCTTCCACTTTTCAGATGCAAAGGATGATGGTTAGCATTCAACACATCTCCCTCCTTTTTTTGTTTTCCTACAGACAGCAAGAAACAAACCAAAAAACCCCTGCCCCTTTTCCTCTCCCCACTCTGCTCTCTGCCCAGGGGAACACAGGATTTTTAGCACTGATGGTTACAGCTCACCATGACTGCTTTTGGGCAGGATGCCATCTCTCAGCCTTCCCAACATTTCCCAACGAATGCTCGCTCATACCAGGGATTATTTAGCTCCACACAGCTTCCCCAGGATGGAGAGAGCTTGCACCATTTGGATTAGCAGGGTTACCCACCATTTGGGAGTGTCTCAGCCTTGGAAGGCAGCAAAAAGGAGCGGCTCCTACCCCAGGAGTGTTCTCCTTGGAGCATTTGCAGTTGTGCACTTTGGGAGCCCTCGTTAGCAGTCAGCACTTACTTTATCAGCTGCTGTTAGGCTGCACCCCTGCTTTGGTCTCCTGAGTCTGTCAGAGTAATAATCCACTTGACATCTCCTCAGGCTGCTGTACATTTTATGGTTTTATAGCTTATTCCTCTATAACATCACTATATACATCCACTTCAGGTGGGCTGACCTTCAGAGGCAAAAGCTACTGTTGGATAACTACACCCATAAATTCAGCTCAGTCTTTGTGTCCTGCTGATCCCTTCCCACACTGAGCCTAACCCTGGTCCAGCTGAAAATCCTGGGAAACCTCTGGCACCAGACATATTTTTCTCTTTGTCCTGTCTTCACGCTTCTCTGACCAAGTAACTGTAGTGCTACTAAGCTTTTCTTATAAAAACAAGCCCTCCCTATTTGGAAATAAATGTGAAGCAATGAATTAGAGAACTAGAGAAGACAGATCCACAAGGGGGCTGAAAAAGGTTACCCAGACTGTTCCCCCAGTCCCAACAGAGGACATATCTACTTAAACTATTCATGAAAGGTCTTCTTTAAGCTCTTCTGAGAATTTCCAGGAGTGAATCCTGCTGAACTTGTATTTAGACATGATTTTTTAATTATTCACTCAGCTTAGTCCTTGCACAGGTTTTCATATAAATCCTAGCTCCATGGAATGAATCAAATCAGAGATCATTATTACTGGGGGGGTTGAGGGGTGTTGTTTGATTTAAACTAGTGTGTAAAATACACAAGACCCTGTCAAAACAAGTTGGAGGTCCTTTATCTGCACTTTCTAGTCTGAAAAGATTCCAAACTATACAATGCTGAACACATGAAGTTGGAAAGTATCCTACGGGGGAGAAATAATGAATAAAACAATTTGATGCCTTTCCAATCTGACAAAACAAAGAAACATTCTGAGCAGTGGTTCTAAGGGATAAAAATCATTCAACTTTTCACTCTATGTGTTAATTTATGCTTTGCATATTTTAAAAAACAGGGAATTTTTAACTTGAAAGCCTGGTATTACATCTCACTATGAGTGACACCCAGGCAGTACAAAAAGAAGCACTGGTAGATTTAAGCATTTAGGATGGTGCATTTGCAACACTTGATGGTTTAGCAAGGGATGATGCTTTGCTAACACAGATAGCCATCTCCTTCCCATCCACCACTCTGGCCTTGGTGACACCACTGGGTGGAAGGCCTTTGGGCATTTGACTCTGTTACCTTACAAGAACACCAGACTCTTTGAACTATACTTTAGTTTGTTAAACCAGTTGTACCTAGTTAAGGAAAAATTGCAAATCTCCTTATATAGAGTCCATTAGAGCAGAGACAAGCCAGACCCTGCAGAGCTCAGGAAATGGAAAACACGGGGAAGAAGTTTCTGGAATAACATTGCCCTAAGCCTGCTCAGCTCTAAGAAGATACTTCTTTCAGCTGCACCATTTGTTGGATCAATTCTGAAGGCATTTGCTCATTCTGCAACACCATTAAACAGAAGAGAAGGGAGAAAAAAAAGCCTAACACTCTAGCAGCTGACTGAAAGATCAGCTACAATAAAACCAGGCAGACGAGGCAGGATTTCAATTTGGTTGCTGTATTTAGTCCTGATTACATCACTGAGATGCTACTCAATGATGCTTTTGGCTCTTGAAAACACAGCTCTTTCACCTTTGCTTCCTCTCAGCAGAAAGTCTTAATTCATACTCTAGGATATGTTCTAGGATGTACCAGACAAATGAAGAGGAGGGGTTAGCAGCTCTTCACTTTCAGATGCAGACAGCATTCCTACACTGAATAATCAGAAATAAAAATAAATAAATTTTTAAAAAAAGCATACAGCAATCTGGAAAATAAGATGATCGACAGCACGTTCTCCTCCAAATAGAAAGACTTCTGACTCTCTCAAAGAACTGACAGATCATTTGCCTACCACCATGTGTGAACTTCACATGGAGACATTCAACTCCAGGAAACTGCATAAACTTAGTCCTATTTTGAAAATCATGTTATTGTTTGGGTTTTCTTATGAGGCATGATATTTTCAATAAAATAACAGAAATCTTATATTCGGGAAGCACTAGAAATCTCACACACTGTTAGAATTATTACCAGCTAATGAGAGAAGAGATCAGAGGTTAAAATACACACCAGCATGGCTGAGAACAACTGAAACTGGTTTGCCTTGCAAAGAAGCCTCAACTTGTCCTAGGTGAGCAAACCAGTGAGGAAAAAAATTCATTACATATTCTCTACAAGTGTTTAGGTACCTTCACCCCATCTATTCCCTTTATTCCTACCAAGAAGGTCACTCCATGAATCTGTAAGCCAGCAAAACAAAAAGTTGTGGAGAAGTGTCAGCTTATTAATTATGTACATATGGCTCTTCCTGGAAAAGAAACTTCCACCTGCAACCAAACTGATGGCTGTGTTTCTCTGCCCCAGCTAAGTTCAGCCCATCACACATGCCAGCTCATTACAAGTCCTGAAAAAAACCCGAAAATAAAAATCAGAGTCGTTATATGTGAAAGAGATTGATGACTTTCCCACCTGATAAAACTCAGAGAAGAATAAAAATCCCTACCATAAAAAGAATTAAACAATACCCTTTTCAAAAAAAGGCAGCACTCAAAATAAATATTAAAAAAAGCAAGCCTTCAAAGCCCTTCTTTCAATGATAAATAATTTCTTCGACCTTTTCAAAAGCTGATCCTTGACCTTGAAGATTCTTACTTGCTTCCTCCTCTTACCATCTCCCTGCTGCCTTCCAACAGTATCACGTTGGTCCACAGTATCCACATCCATAGAGCAGAGGGATAAAGCCCATGAAACAGGACAGACAGCTCTGCTGACACCCAGGGATGTTCTCGTGGTCACCACCATCCTTACACCCCTCAGGGTCAGTCTGCAGCCTTTGATACCAAGAATAACAAAGTGCTCCAGAAGTGGACAGTTTATCCTCAACGTGCTTGCTGTCCCTCTTGTCCAGCAAACCTAAAAAGGGAGGCAGGTTCCGTTCTCCCATCGTTGAACATCCAGATAATCCCTCCTTGTCTCCATTAATCAGGCAGGATGATTGGGAGAGAAGGAGAAGGTGCTGCAGGCTTGGTGACCAACAGTCAGTGTCCTTGTTCTCCACAGATACAACCACTGACACCAACAACACACCAGAACACCTCCAGTGAAACAGCTCTTGGAGAGGAGCAGATGGCTTGAACTGCATCCAAGCGAGGCTGAAGTGAATGAATCCAAGCACAGCCAAAATGCAGGATGAGGAGAAGGATTTCTTTCAACAGCTCATGGAAACATCGCCTCCCCCTCTGTGGAAAAGCACTCTGTTCACATTTGTCAAAGCTGTGCCTTGGGTCTGACACCTTGCAAAGTCTGGCTGCTTAGGTGGCATCAGTAATCCGTGAATTTGTCACCTCTGGGCTGGATTATAATAACTCAGCATGTTTTGAAACTCAGTGTGGAAACTCTACACCAGCTCCAGCTGGTTGGGAATGGGGAACAACTGCTTATCCTATGGCTTGTGTTGCCAAGGGCATATCTGGTTTGTGCTCAAGTCTTTCCCATAGCTCCCAACCAGCATCCGATGCCAACTTAAGGCCCTGCTCCTGTTTTTCAAAGCAATTAGTGTCTCAACTTCTAACCACATCAAAGTCTGAATTTTCATCCACGAACCCCCATGGCAACTGTGCACCTTTGAGAGGTCTTAGAGCTCAGAATAAAGTATCTAGGAGGGCTGTGATGAAAACAGGCATTTTTTTACCAGTAGCTGGGGAATATTTTTCTAGGGGGAACCAGGCAAATCCAGATTCTGGTACACTTCAGGCATATTTCTTTGAGGTGGATTAACTTCCTAACTTGAATGCACAACTCAGATAACTGTTTCATTGCAAAACTCTTTCCAACATCCACATCACATCAAATGCCATGAGTTTCTACCCTCTTTGTGACAAACTGGAAGAGGCTCTACACAAAGTCCATCAGACACTTAAGGCTGCCACTGACCTTGCCCTCAAGGTACAGATGCTCCAGCAGTTTAATACCCTTAGAGAAAGAACAGAAAAGCAAGAGCAAGAAGACTGTGCTTAATGCAATTTAATGTGTGTTTTAATCCATCCTTGAGGGTTCTTTTTATGACAGTTTTATCTGAAAGAATGTTTAAAACTATTTTCATTTGTTACACACCTACCTTCTCATATCTGAAGGTTTTGTAGCTTCCTCAGATGAATTCTTTTAGCTCATTCCTCTTATGAATTACAAGAATATTTGGGAAGCCTGTTATTTACTTCTCCTCCAGCTCAAGCACCTGGACAAGCATCCAGGGTGATGTTATCCTATCTAGCACACCAGCATGTAGGAAGACTGATTTTTCTCCAGTATTAACTAGTGGAATTACCAGGTTTATTTCCTTTGAAAGCTTGGGTTTCCAGCTCTTCATAATTTTAAGAATTACAAAGGAACAGTCTTTTGCACGTGGACACAATCTCATACATGGTATGTGTGTTAAGCAGACTTCAAAAGGCAGTTTCTTCAGGAACTGTATTTTTTCCAAAGGTTGCTTTCACTAGCCTCAACCATTTTCCTCCTGTTTTTTCCCCTTCCCAGTACATCCCTCTCCCATTGAACTTTCTCAGCATTAAGGCCTGCAGGTGGTAGATGTGATTATCTTGCTGTTCCCACCGACGTCCGTGACATCTCTTGTAGAAAACAAACTCAGAGTAGCACAGGCAACCCCTCACATTCATCATGTTCTGCCCTTACACAGACAAGATTAAAGACCTTTCACTAATTAAAGATGGAAGGATGTCATTGAAAGGCATGGGGCAGCTGGGGAAGGTGAGTTATCCAAGTGACACATCTATGATTCTCTTGTCTCTTCTGACCCCTTCTTCCGAAGGCTACTGTTTGTAAATCAAGATTAATGAGAAGAATGGCACTTAAGTGCACCTGATCGTAAATCTGGGAGAGTTAGTACACTCTCTGACAAGATTAATATATTTTACATCTGACACTGTCTGCGAAATGCTCTGTGTTCAATTTATTACCATCTCAGTCCTGAAAGTGGAGCATGGATTTCCTTGCAGGGCAAATTCCACTTTTTGCAGAGTGCTACATTTGCAACTCTATATCCATTTTCATTCCTCTTGAGGTTATTTTCATTATGAAATAAACTTTTAATATAATTCCAGTATAATTATACATAAACCAACATATTGGCAAAAAGCCACGGAAGAGTGCTGTTGGTTAAATTACTAAGACAAGTTGGGAAGTTTTTGAGTAAACATCAGAAAATGCCACTTCACCTCATTCAAAACATATTGTAAATGACATATTGTTCATAAATTTGTTACTTAGGAAAAAAAAATTGTAACCTAAACTACTTTTTAATATACTCTTTTTTACTTGAAACAGACTGCATTTCATATAGACCTGCTTTCTTTCTTTGAAATTTATAATGATCAGCAAATACTTCATTTACATTTTAAAAAGTCTGAACTCAAACTGCAGTAATTGCAATTAACTGAAACAGGTTTTTTTTCAACTGAACAAGTTCCTTCCTCTGAAATTCCCCCAGCTGATGAATAAAAGTTGTTGAGGTTTTTGTTTCCTGTCTTAACTTGAAACAAAAACATTTTCTGAATCTTGAATTTCTCAGAGACTGGGAAAACAAATTCCACTGAGCCATAACAGCCACAAGAACTCTATGAGAAACTGTAGCAGATCTTCAGATGTCCATAAATTCTTGAACGTGGTCAGAGAGCATGCTAATGAACAATTCCTCAAGTTGTCTCCTTGGTGGGCTGAACACCCCTGGGATCAGCATCAGACATTGCAGAGAAAATTATTTTGTGCAACAGCTGCACCAGTGGCATTATGGTACAACACACAACTAGCAAAGGTAGTGCCACCCAACTCATCCCATGTCGCTGAAGCACCACCAAGCAAGGAGAAATGGGATTCAGTCCTGTTGAGGGAACTCCCTTGCCAGTTGCTTCCTGCCCATTTGTTTCTCCTGGGGCTGCTCCTGTCTTGCTCCAGTGAGAGACCCCAGGCCTGATGGGCTGGTGGCACATCTCTTCCTGTCCCTCCTCCCAGGGCTGTACTTACCCAATCATGTATGCCAGACAAGTAGCTCCTGTCCCATCCTGAATCAAAACCAGAGGCAGAGTAATCATCAGGGGATCCCAGTTTTATCCTCTGGAGAGCAACATATGGACATAGACCATACGTCTCTCAAGATGCTCCTCTAATTCACGTCACAGCTCCAGTGGCCTCCAGGCCAACATATGCCATGAGAAGCACACGAATGACAGAAAGCAATATCCCTCCCAAGGCTCATCCCTGTTCACAGCTCCCATCTTTACATTATTTGACCCTCCTTTGCACACACAGCCACACTCTCACCAGTTCCTGCCCTCTGCCACTGAATTTCCTGAAGTCGGCACCCCACCAAAAGTTCACTTCTCATTATATTTCTTGCTCTTTGGTGCTGCTGTCACCTCCTCCCACCACACCATATGTTCCTCATCTCTTCCCTGCTGAGCAGTCTCTGGTCTCTGAAAAATGACAGCTGAAATGACCTCCTCTTCCTGGCCCCCAGCTCTGCCTCAGCAGAAGTCAGTGACTGCAGTTGGCACACTCTGCACTGCTCAGGAACCTGATGCACACCTGCAAATGAGGGTAAAAACACATCCTCATTCCACCCTCGATCTACTCCATCTCCTGATGCTGTGGGGTTTTGGGGACACAGAAGGCTGTGCAGCACTTAAGCAGTTCCTCACACCTGATTGAGGTCACTGTGTGCTTCAAAACACACAGAGCTGAACCTGCTCCCCATATTCCCACAGACCAGCCATCTCTAAAGCCTTTTTGTCACCAGCACCACAGAAAAGCTTCTGACATAGTATGAACTCTCAAAGATATTCTCAAGACACAAGGTCAGAATCTCACCCATAAACAAAACCAGTTACTTCTGTTCGTGCTCCAGCTCTGCAGCCAGGACTAATATAAAGCAAAGTTCTCTAATCTTCCAAGGTATAAACCACCCAGCAATCAGAGGCTTATTAGCAGATAATGATTTACTTTCTACCCACCAGCTATTTGCAAAGATCATCCACTCTCCCTGTCTGAAGTATCATCAGGGTTTCTCCATAAGTCTACTCCATTTATCATTAGGGGGATTTACACTGTAAACAGGACAGCTGCATTGCTAAGTCTAATTACACCCTGAGAAGACAAAGCATCGTGTGCCCACACATTGCACTGGAATTAGAAGTCCAGGTAGAACAGAAGAGAGGCTTTTAATTAAACAAAGCCAGTTCCCTTTCACAGAAAGCCTACGATTTAATTTAAGCGCACACACAGGAAGAACAGGAGGTCAAGCACCTTCCCCATCTTGTGAACCTCAGGCCCAGTGATTGCCAAACACAACACAGTAATTCCTGCCTACCTGCCTCACATTTCTCTTTAGGAGCACTTCATTCTTTTCTTGGCTTTCTTTCCTTTAATTAGGAGTAAGGAAAAGGTTGTGGTGACTTCATAGCATGTCACATTTAATCTGCGTAAGACCCCACCACATGTTGGGGGAAAGTGTGGCAGGAGTTTTTAATAAAGGATTACAGAATGCACCTGCTGTGGCTGAAATATTGCAAGCTTTTTCTAAGCTCTGGGAGGCCTGCATTAGGTCAGCTTTGACTTGAACATTTATTACTTATCAACCTTTTGCATTGGGATGGAGTCTGGAGCACAGTGATGGTGCCAGATGATTTAAATTGCTAAAAAAGCGATCAGGTTGTTTGCACCAAACCCGAGAAGTGTTTGTCCTAATGGCTGTTGCAAAGATGGGCAGAATTCCTCTGCCCCGGACCATATTGGGTTTTTTTTGTTGTTCCCAAATGTCATCAGATAATAACTTTTATGCCAACAAGTTAATTGCAAGAGCAAAGCAATGAAAATATATACTGAAGCATAATCACGCATTTTTTTGCATTTGCTTCAATTTAATGTAATGAACAGAGAGTTCTGTGAAGGAAGATTGCAGATGCCATGGAAAATAAATGCTGTTTCTGAGCATAACCATCATCCAGTCCAATGATCTGCCAACTGTGCCCTTTGCTTGCACTACATGCACTGCTCATTGCTTCCATCTTTCACAGAGTGTGGGACATGGGGGTCAATCGCTTTCTCCCTCTGAAGGATTTCAGCCCAAAGCCCACCAGGATACACCAGTGCCCTTTGCTGAAGGTCTGGGACAGGCACCCTCACTCCAGTCAGCTGAAGCAGCTCCACACTGCACAGGCAGCTCCAGGATTACCGGGGCAGGTGGAAGCAGCACCTGCACTCTCTGCTACGCATTTGAGGAGCCCCCTGCTCGCACCTCCCTTCCATTTGCTGGGTTTGAGGTGATTTTAACTAAGAGAAGCTCACCATAAGCACTGCTGGCATGTGCAGGAGCACAGCCCGGCGGGGCAGCAAACGAGCATTTACACAGACCACTTCACCTGAGCATGCTGGGCAGCTGGAGCTGGACCGAGCACGTGGAGGAAACAACCACCTTTGGAGTGTTAGATGTCTCCTTTTGAATAAATCACTTGTCAGCTCGTTGCTCACAGCTGCCGGTGTGCACCAGACTATTTACTGCATCCAAGCCCTTTCCATTCCGGTGGTTCACAATAGAAGAGAGAGAGACCTACTGAAAATACAGGGAGCAGCGACAAGTGTTAATGGGGCTGCTCTCCTGCTTTAGAGCAATTCTATTAACACATTGTACTGCAGCTGAGGGGAATTATTTCCAAGGGAATTGGTTGACCACGACCCATGGTAGGCTCTCATAATGGCCATTAAACTCACACGTGACTAATATATGTAAGACATTAGCTGAAGTTTGAGGATTTATTAAGATTTGCAGAGACATCTGCAGGGCAGCAGAAGACAGTCTCTTTGGGCTGCAGAAGCAAAATACAAAGTAAGAAAAGTTCTTGTTGGCTTATAAAGCTGAATAAATTAACATCAGATTTTTAGTAATACTTTACTTTCAGTTGTAAAGTAATACCTCTGCAAATCTAACATTTTATTTGGCAAACAAATGAAAATAAAAGGGTTGTCACTCTTAATATGTAATTAAATATTACATTTTGCCTTCAGTTAACACTACTTCAGTCTAAAAGACTGAAGAAGGTTCAAGAAGTGCACACTCTCAGGCACATTCTTGGAGCTGCCCTGTGAAAGGCAAGGAATTGGACTTCAAAGATCCTTGTGAGTCCCTTCTCATACAGGTTATCCTATGATTCTACCACTGAAGATCAAGGTAATTTAGAAACATGAGAGAGTGGCATAAAAAAATGTATTTAAATTCCACTGCTTCTCATCTGGCATTGTCTGTCTCTCCCTTATTGCACCCTGATGGCGGCACAACATTGTTAGTTCAGTCCTTCCCTGCCGTGCAAATAAGCAAAGTACTGGTAAATGGGATGTTCCTCTTTCCTTTGCAGCTTCCAGCTGGCTAGGCTGGTGCTGGAGATTGATGAAAGCCAGCAGCTGATTACTCTGCCACTGGAAAATCTCCACCCATCTCCCTCCTGACGCTGGGCTCTCCATTATATGCCAGTCATGCATTCATTTCCCACGGATCCAAATCCATCTCAGCAGGGGCTGAAAACAGGGACAACAGCAAAAGTGACGACGCAAGTTCTGCTGTGCCACGCAGGCTGCAGCACTGGAATGTTACAGCCTTTACAGATGCACGAAAGGATGAGTTTCCATGGGTTTTCACGGTGGCTTGACGTGATCTCTACCATCACAGATAACTGAGAGCAGTACCAGAGACCTACCGGGCTCCCAGACCTCTCAGGATGGCTCTGCCATGTCAGGATGGCAGCTGGTGGCAGCTGCAGAGCAGTTGGCAAACCTTTAACCCTTTGTGGAAAACCATTGTGCAGTACCTGTCTGTAAGAACTGAACACTGTTCTGAAGAGTTTCCCCCGCTGCACAATACTGCAAGTGCTCCTGAAGAACAAAATATGCTGGTTTTAAAGGAAAAACTGCTCTCATCTATTCCTGCCCATGCGACAGCAGTGCAGGAGGCTTTAATGAATATTGCCTTTTGAATGTGTGTTTACACACAGTTTGGGTAAAAGGAGAACAGAAGGGAGGAAAATTTAGATCTACATCTCAGGTTGAATGAGTGTAAATGCATCTTTTACCATGCAGCCAAATTTTCCACTGCCTGTGAAGCCTCACAGTAGCTGCACACAGTCAATATTTGATAGACAGGTTGGCAAGGCCTCTTACATCTCCCATTACCTGCTCAGAACACAGCAGACTGAGCTGTAGGCAGGCAGACTACAGGAATCCACACCAGGGAAACACTTCTGTCTGGCTTCTCCCTTGGACCTGTGCCTTGGGGACAGAACAGGAACAGCCTCAGCTCCTCAGCTCTCACTGCCAGAAGCAATAAAGCAGAGAGGGATACAATTGCTTTCAAACATTGATGGAAAACCTTTGGGCTCCATCATTCAAGCAGAATTTCTATTGATAAAGATGCACAGTAGGATATCCCCTGCATTTAAAAGCCTACCTGCATTTATTCAACCAGCTTGGCATCGTTTGTGTGTCACAGCCTGCAACTGGATCTCAAATACAACCTCCACAGAAGGACTCTGATCAACAGCAGAACCAAATCCAGCATTCCCCTCAAACAGGGGACCCTCTCTGCTTATCTTCTTCTTGGCCACTTCCAGAAATCAACTGAGACCTGAATCCCATAAATGCAGAATTGGACATTTATAAACTTGACAGACTAAAACAAAAAAGGTAAAGGATTGACTTTGTTATTCATCAAATATTAATTTTGTGGATATAAGGAATCATACCCCAGAACACACTGTGTGGTGGTAGAAAGTATTAAGAAAGGAAATAATCCAGTTTATAGTTTCAGAAGCTAGTTATGCATATACGTATATATATATATAACTACACATGCAGTAGGGAGAACACCTTTGGCAGGTTCAATAATATCATTCCTTCATTTAAAGCACCTCTAGAGTCTCCAAAGCAATCCTGCATTGAGACTCTCATAAAGAAAAAAAAATATTATTGGAGAGTACAGAAAACATTCCTTCTTTCAGTTTGTCTGACAGAAGGTAATTCTACATACCTATGGATCAGCAGATCAATGACCCAGGAACATAACTCTGTTGAAATATTCTTGACATAGTGAACATTAATGGCTCAAAATAGGCCTATAGGGTCTCACCCATCAGTGCACCTGCAGCAGTTTAGCAAACTGTAACATCTCTAAAACTGCCATCAGTCTATTAATCCACAGGTCTACCAGTGCACCTCTGCCTAAAGGAGGAGCAAAGTCTGATTTGATTTGGCAGATTGAAATATCCTCATCAGATCTATTAACTAAAATACCTTCAAAGGTGCTTGTGGGGGCTTTAGATGGTGTTGAAAATCCCACACCTTTTACATGCCAGGAATGGAGAACTCCAATGGGATGCTTGAATGGATCAACTAAGATTTCATTCATCATTTAATTTCAGCACAACCCAACCTCCCCACACAGCCCAGCCAGCCTTCCCAATCCAAGACTTGTCCCCTGCTTATCCACAGATCTTTGTTCCTCATCACTGCTTGTCAGGAAAGGAACCCAGAGTGAAGAACTTCACGGATGTCTTTATGGCCTTCAGGGTGAGGAATTTAACCTTGTGGGTGAATAAATGGAGCAAGAGCAAGGGCACAAGGGGGAAAAGGCAACAATCAGAGCTGTACACAACTTTGAGGGTTTCTCTGCAAAAATATTTACACATTTTGGATAAAACCTCGCTAAATTAGAAACGAAAATATTGACACATTAATCATAGATAAACATGTTGTACCACAAATGCAACTCTGTGAGCAGAGTCCTGGAAGATATTATAAACAGCTCAAAAAATTTCTTCAACACTCCAGATCTGTTTTGTTGCTAGGCTTAACTTTCAATCATGGAAAAAAAAAAAAACAAACAAACAAAAAAACCAAGCTTTTGCTAAAAGAATACGAATATCCCAGTTATTCATAAAAGAAAGTCCCTTTTCTGATGTGATTACCCAAATCTAATTTAAAACTGTGCTTGTCACATCTTGCAAAATTAACTGTCTTCACACAGGGCAAATGCTATCATTTGGAGAGGTCACAATAAATTACTTATAAACAAGAAAAAAAAAAATAATTCCTGCTCTAAGTACCCAACTCTTTGCAGGCCTAATTAAAGAACAAAAATCAGCATCCTGAAGTGACTCTGAGGTGCCTTCCACTTACAGAATAGAAGCCTGTATGTTTAAGGGAGCAACACAACACATTTGGGAAGGAGATGGAAAGCATCAAATGAATAATATAAAAGATGAGAGATGGGATTTTATGCAAATGCATTATTAATATCAATGCACCCCAACACTAGAACAGAGAGAGCATCATTATTGTGGAAACTGGGGGATTGGCTTTGCTGTCATTCAATGCCAAAAATCAATGCTCAGTATCCTTTTCTCCTGACACTGTTACAATTCATAAATTATTAACCTGAGTCTTTTGTAAAAAGTTCCTGTTTACAAGGTTACTCTGTAAGTTAAAATGTTTGTTTGCCCTCAGATCTCTGCTGTAAAGCATCTGTGGGTAGATTTACATGATGAAGTTGATAGATTTGTATTTTGACAGTACATCTGTCATCTTCGCTTCACGTGTCAAGAGGTCAGGTGTGCACTTGGTGTTATCAGGTGGCTCATTAGTGTCCTGTGGGATATGCTACCTTGTCTGCTTTACTTTAAGTGACAAAAAAATGTTCCTTTTAGCCCTTGCTGCAGGAATTCACATCCCCTTTGCAGTTGTTTGTGTTTTCCTGCTGTCGGAAGGTTGGAAAGAATTCACGGCACGTGGAAAGAGAGAATGTCTGGAGACACAGCACCATGTGGAGGGAAAGCTCAGGCCTTTCACACACCCCCTGATCAATATGGGCTGCTAAGGGTGCACCCCCATGCCCTCTTCTTTACAGAAACACTTTAGACCCCCAGCACAGTCACATTACAACTTGCATGGTCCCTGTCACAAAATGTGCATTAACAGAGCCAACAAGCCCTCAGTTCGCTGCTGACCACTGACAGACACCCGTGCTCTCCATAGGGGCAGGGCCTAATCCTCAGGCTGTGAAAGCATTAGGACGCTGTAGAATGAAGTAGTTTTCCCATTAGTTTCCAAAGACTCTGTAAAAGTTGTTGAAAGCAGCAGTAAGATTCCTCTACTCTTCCTGCAATATTCCTCCCGGATTTGCCGATGCCTCCTGCTGACTGCGGGCACAGCTTCAAAAGACACAGAGAGAACATCATTGTGCATTCATCTGGACCCGTGTGAACTCATCAGCTCCAGGAGTTTCATAGGAATCTGAGTGACAGCAGAGTTTAGTCCTGTGAATACCAGACTTGTTTTACAAAGCATCGATGTTATTTTGTTGGGAGTTTGAGTAATGCATTTTACATTGATTTGACCACTGTAGTAGATTACTTTGTGAGCTACTTAATTTAAAGAGTAAGCAAACACGTGAGAATTTTGCTTTCAAATCACTTGTACTAGTATATCTTAAGCAATGGGCATATTTGTCAAAAAACAAGGTAAATAAAAAAAATTATCATGTTCCTGTAACCTGTAAAATCATTCAGTGCATGGCCTTGGGTGGATCTGCATAGTACTGGACTGCAAACAGATTATGTATCTAACTTTTTGTTGCAGTGTGGCTCCTTTTCCACTGCTTCAATGTTCATCTCTTTCTCACAGTGGCTGATGGATGGCACCCTAGATGTTCCTTTAAGGTGTATGAAAATTATTTTTCAATTTACTGTGGCTCTCTGAGGTCTTGCCCATATGAAGGCCACAGGTCAACTGTCCTTGAAATGCCTCTTGAGTAACCCTTTGTATCAATAACATGAAGTATCTTGAGGTAAAGTCATCCTACCTACGTTACCTTGTCACTCTTCTGGGGCACTGTAGAGACCATTTGTGGGATTGGATGAACCTTATCCCTTTTATGTTTCTTTTCATGTCTGAACCAACATTCCCTCTGCTCAGAAGACCCAGCAAGAAGTTTCCTGGCTGCAAGGCATTTCTGTGAGAAACCTTCCTGATGATGCAAATTAAAAAAATAAAATTAATTTTTAAAAAAAGTGCATCCACCCACAGCCTTGAACTGCAGAGAACAAAAATGAGGATTCTATAGCCAGGAGCCATGAGTGGAATCCTCAAACATTCACCCAGTGAGAACATTAAAGAGAAGAAAGGACACAGGATTCCTACAATTTATAATTTTTTGTGTAAATTCCCTTACCAACCTCTGGAATCTCATGCCAGCAGATTGTCAGCAAGTGAAACACAACTTCAGTGAGTGAACAAAACATTTGTGTTCCTATTTCTCTTCTGGGAAGTCTTCAATGCCTAAATACCAAGGATGAAAGTTGAGTCAGTTCTGCTAAATTTCAGCTACCAGGATAAAAACCTTTTACATCCCCCAAACAAAGAAGTTGCTGCTGGTGGTGGATTATCCATTATCCCTAAATAATCACTATGTGGCACATACAATGCAGGTTATGGCTGAGACAGACAATACACGACAGACTATACATGAGAGAGTTAAGAGAGCTTTAAAAGCTGGAACCTTCACAGTACTCTGAGCTCCCTCCCTTTACTCCATCAGGTATATCCACAGACCACAAGGAATGATGGCACCTTCATCTCAGCTAAAGACCAGCATCTTGGTAAGATCACTGCTTAATCACTTGTGATCTGACCATGCCCTTAAATACCTTCCGAAATGGAAAATACTGGCCAGAAGACATTTATAAATCTCTGAACTTAAGTCCCAGAAAGGTGTACAAAGACTGAAGGTACAATCATTTTCTTCACAGCATGGAATGGGCAAGAAGAGCGAAGCCAGAGCTGATTTCCCACTTAAGCCGCCCTCATGTCTGCACCTTTTACAAGTCATTACACCTCAAAGGACCTGAATTAGATATTAATTTCCAGACCCATCTTGGGCTGGCAAAATACAACACTGGCTTTTCAGAGGCTTAAGCCCCCATATTCAGTGTAAGCTGAAGTGACTTTTCTGGCAAAATTTCATTGACTATCATTTTGTATAAATTACTGTAATAACAATATACTACCAATAAAATATGCTACCAAAACTGTTCTCCTTTTGAGTTCCTGTAGTTTCTACGTATTAATGAAAATGTTACACACACACAGAGCAGGGTAGAGTAGCCCCTGAAGTGTTCTAACTCAAGATTAATTTCTCCTGGTGGGTGACTTTGCCCTCATAACAATAATAAAGCTGTGGTACTTTATAAAATGCAAAAGGTCTCTTGAAGGTTGGTACAGGCTGTTATTCTAACCCAGTACCTTTATGAAATTCCATCCAAATTAGAAAGATCTGGTCACTGAGACATACTCATAAAAGTTTCTAGACTTTAAAGTGCAAGCTGTAAACTCTGCCCAGGCACCTTTTTGTCTGTTTTAAGTAATTTTCATCAAGGCAAAGTCATTATTTGGAATAAACCTCCAGTTTTTATCATTGTTTAGTTAATTCTGTTCTTGCACCTGGATTCTAGTTTCTCAGCTAAGCACTACGTTAACTGAAGGGGAAAACAGGTACATACTTCATGTTCTCATGTAATGAGAATTCTTGCAGCCATAACCAACCAACATATTCCAAATTCCAAGGTGAGCAGATCCATTCTGAGTCTGCCCAGAATTATTACCACAATGCATTGCTGGGGGACACTGCTCCAGAAAGCAGTCCTTTAAATGACATTACTACAGTTTAGAGGCATTAATTTATCCTAAATAGCTAAAAGTTTGTTAGAGGATCTTCTCTATTTCAATAGATACAGAAGTGCCTGTTGTTATGACAGAACTCTTAACTTTTACCTCAGGGTCTTTTCCGTCTGCCAGAAAATTTTGAGTCTTCAAAGCCTTTTTCTGTTGTTGTAGGTTTGTTATAAACTAACCCTTGAGAAAATTTACAGCAAATGTAAAAAATTTATTCACTCTCCTTAGATCCAAATTCTAACAAAGATCCTTGAAGATAACAGACTCAGAGGTAAATGGAAAATGATATAAAATAGAATAAAGGGGAATGAAATCTGTCACAGGTTTTACAGAGTTGCAGGATACACGAGAAACCTTGCAGGGATTTCTATTAAGATCATTTAATTTCTAGATAAATAAACTTCCATGTACCTACTTTAATCTATGTATCAAAGCATTTATTTCGATACCACAGATATGTTGGAGAAGATAAGGGTGGTGGTCTGGAAATGGCTGAAGAGGGAACAGTGGCACTTTCTGCTCAAAGGATGGAGATCCTCACCAGACAGTCCTGGAGAAGTTCAACCACAGCCTTTCAAGGAAACACATGGAAAACCTCAGCACAGGGAACAGGCTGCACCTCATGCCCTCAGCCAGGGAGTGTAACAGGGGGTGACATTCAGCAGCACAGACTTCAAGGCCACTTTTAGAGTCGGAATCAGTAAGAACACACACAATCAGCAAGGAGCATGAGCTGAGAAAAGCCAGCCCAGGATATCAGTCAAACCCTTGCTGACTGAGAATTGCTGGCATGATGCAGCTACAAAAGGGAAAAGCTACACAGGCTGTGGAAAGTGAAGTATGGGCAGTAGAGACAGGGAAGTGCTGATGGCACTCTAGAAAACCAGCAATGGCAGATGTCAAATAGAGTGCATAATTCTGGCAATGTGTGTTCAAAAAAAAGATTCACTTAAATTGCAAGCATGCAAAAAGGGCTACAAAGACAGGCAGAGAGGAGGAAAAAGAAAAATTATGAAGAAGCTGTGGTTATGTTATGCCTACTGAAAAGTCACCTGGGTGAAAGGAAACACTTCAGGGTCATCCTAATGAGGGATTAAAAGAGCACAGTTAAGAAGATAGAAGTATAATCAGGATATGAATCAGTTCAGCTTGGTTATTAAGATTATATATCATCAGAGAAGTGAGTGTTTGCAATAATCTCTGTTTGAAATTGCATGGCAAAGCGTTGTCACTTTTGGAACAAGAGGATTACTCTGAACCAAAATAGGACAGAGCTGTCCAAACAAAAGCCTGGACATGATGACCCACAGGATTTTGCCCCACAGAAGCTTAACAGTGGGATACAAACTGAGGTTTCTGAGAGATGGCAAATATGCTGGCTTACAAAAACTGCTCTTCTAGAAGAAGCAGGTAAACACAAACCAAGTCATTTCCAGAGAGAACACACCAAGAATCTGGAACACTGAGCTCTTCTACCAACAGAGCTGCTGGCAAAGACTTTGGTTTTGCTGTCGCTCAGCAGAAGGGCAGTGCTGGTGTCAGATACCAGACAACAGCAGCAGAAGAAGCAGCAATCCTCCAAAAAGAGACAGGCACACATTACAGCATTTGTGCAATGAGTCAGAAAAAGCTGTAAATCAAGCCAAGATCCCCTGGAACAAAGCTTCTCTAGGAATATAAAATCTTTGTCACAGACTGAGGATCGAGGAAGGCAAGTGATTCATTTGGGCTGAATTTCCCATGCTACCAAATTTATGTTGTGGTTTCCCAACCCTTCCTCAGGGGCAGCTAAAAATCACCTTCCAGGTAGCTATTACAAGGCACGTAACACACTATACCCCTTTGGGGTAACAATTACACATAAGTAATTTTGGTTCTGCTCTCAATTCTGCCACGAATTCAGTGTATGACCACTTGAAAGTAACTTACTTTATTTGTATTTATCTTTAAAAAAAAAAAAAAAAAAGAAAATTTTTATCTAAAGCTCTTGTTTGTCCAATTAGAACATCTCAGCAATGGTTTTGTGGAGGCTTTGTAGAGCACATACCAAAATAAATAAATAGCAGTTATGGGTCAACATTGTACAAACGGGAAATGGAAATGATCTTCACTAATGAATATATATGCACAAAAACTATAGAAATAGTAATGGTAAGTTTAAAATTTAATCAGAAAATCAAAAACAATGGAAAAATATTAGGAATGTAGAGCTCATTAGGGCAAGCAGAGTCAATGAACTGTTCAGCTGTCCAAGCACAGAGCAGAAAAATCTCTTTTTTGCTTATCACCGAGTACAATGACCACTATAATCCCAGCTGTAATCAAATACATAATTGAAAGAGAACTAAACCAGAGAAATCAAAACCAAAAAACACAAGGCCAGATCTGACTGACACACCACTGACTCCAGTTGAATGAACTGGTTGGATGCTTCCACTCACTGCAGCAATCAGAAGTTAACAATTATTACCCTGGACAGCTTCCCACTGCTGATGGGACCTTTCCCAAACACTAGAAAGCACAATGACCTACATTAGTACAACACACCTTTTTTTTTTCTTTATGTCTATATAAAAATTAGATATGTATTGTTGCCCTAATATTTACATAAAGCATAACAATGAATTCGGTTGCTGGGTCACCAGCAGTTCATCTGCACCAGAGCCATCTGCATCACTGCATTTCAGTCTGTTGCAATGCACAAAATGATGTCATGGGGAACAGACTGGCTACAGCTTCACCTCTACTCACTGCTCTATTTATGAGGACTGATGACAAAAAAAACTGTAACAAGCAAATAAGGAAAAAGGCATGAAATGCATCTACAATAATAGGGAACAATTATCTGTCTTGAAACGTAACCACTTGGAAATTCAGTCTGTCAAGGAACTGGACATTTAATTATTATAATCATTCTAAACAAGAACTAATTGAAACTGAAGATTCACTTTTATCTAGACTTTTGCTTATGAATTTTAAGTATGGTACCTATTAGGATATAACCAAATCTATGAAAATCCAAACAAATTACTCCCCTTCCAGTAAGCCCTCCTTGTGCAGTACAAGCCTACTTTCCTTTTTCTGAGGCATCTGAATGAATATTTCTAGCTAATGGCTAAATTCTTTTCCATATCTAGATTCAAAGAGGCAAGGAATATGTATACTTTGCTATTCCCCTAGAGAACGGATTTATTTTAGGACAAGAAAAAACTATGCCTGCTTTCAAATTTTATCTCTTCCTCATGCTTTCCTGCCACCACTTATGAATGTAAAAGTTAAACTACCTAGAACTATCTAAGGAAATAAATCTAATTGCACAGCTATAACCAAAGTATACTCTACTGATTCTGTAAGTTCCATCTTTTCACCTTCATACAACCTTGACAGTTACTAAATCACAGTTGAAAATACACTGACATAATTTATTAACACAGTCCCATCAACTGACTTAGCACTGGGATCAGATTTGTATTTTTATGTCGTACAGTATGTGAGAAATGCCTCAGACAAATCCATAGAATCATTTAGGCTGAAAAGACCTTTAAGATCACCTGTGCCAGTTTTAACATCAGCATTTTCTTTCTATAGCCCCCTAGGTTACATTCATGACCTAAACTCCTTTTAAACAATTTTACATATCTGAGTGTCATTAAGAAGCGTCCTTGAAGCACCACAGAAGTTCAGGTGTGTGCTTCCATGAATTCCAGTTAGGTCTCAGATCCTTGGGAATCCAAGGTGCATTTCAGGCAGAACCAAATATCCTTGATTTTCTTCTTGTGAAATTATAATGTACCACTGTACAGTAAAATCCAGGTTCAGGAACAGCAGCCACAGTCGAAGGGAGAAGCACTGTCCTTTTTGCTGCCTCGTTTTGCAAGTTCAAAGAATAAAGTCAGTAACATCATGACAAAAAAAGGGTCTCTGTGCAACAGCCAAGGAACAGTTCCACATGGCGTAGTTCTGGTTTAGTCTTTGCTACCGTGTTACCTAAAAAAGAAGAGGAAAGAGTTACCTACACAGAATGGGCCAAACAAGGATGACAGCACATGCTTTATTGATGCAAAGGAGCTGTGCACACAAACAAATCATGAATAAACTTGACCCAGCCAACCTTTACACTGTGCAGAGAGGCACAATCTCCATGCAGATGTTACTTACACTGATATTCAACAGCATGAGGGACATCTACAGATAAAGAAACGGCCATTCACCATCAAATTTGCCACCGACATCTCATGGAAATCTTCTATTTCCCTTTGCTTCGTGTCATTTTCAACACCAATGCCTACAGCACAAGTTGTTCAATTTACATCCCAAAAGACCATTCACGCAAACCACTATCTATTCCCAGCGGCCCATCTCACGGATGGGAGGGAACAGACAGCACATGGTCTGCAGAGGGGATAAATTGTTCTTGCAGGAGAAATCTATCCCATGGGATCCCACAGCCTCTTTCCCTTCGGATGCACACTCAGCCAGGGGCTGCAGGGACCTGTGTTAAAGCCTTCATGCACACACAGGCACAAACCCGGCGGGTTTGGGTACACAGTGAGGAGGGTCCTGTTGGATTTCCCACCCTGGAGATGGATGAGGACAGGCAGCCTGCAAGGAGGAAAGCTTTGTCAGCTCTGCTCCGTGGTGTCTAGACATGTCACAGAACTGAAGAGACACTCAGCACAGAGAAGTTTTTATTTCCTTCCCTGAGGGAACTGATGGAAGATACGAGCTTCTCAGCTTTTCCCATTTTAACTGTCCCACTCAGCCAGGAACTATTCATCCAAATACTGAGTAGCATCAGCAATCTCCTCAGCTTCAAATGCTTCAAGTTACAGAATTTTTCTTATTTTCATGGAGCTAAAATATAGAGGACTTAAAATTGATTAAATGGCATTTCCTCTTTCAGTGTATAATTAACCTGTGGAAGCCATTGTCCCAAGCAGCACTGATCCCAGGGTCTTAGAAAGCTTTAAAAATTGATTACAAATTTAAATGGTAATGAGATCATCTCTGGTGCATAACAGAAAAAAAAAAATTAATATGGAATGGATCTCAACTCTTGTGTTTTAGACATAAAGCAACTTTTATACTGGAAGAACTTCGTGTACATTTTCTGTAATTGTCCCAGAGGGTATTGCTGTGTCTGATTTAAGCATCCCAGTGCTGAGACTCACAGGTAGCTGCACAGTTTGGGCTACTGGTCTGACGGTTCATACAGTCCTCTTTGTGTAAAATTTTAATAATACACTTCATAAATATTTTGCTGCTTGATCTGAAACAAACCTTTGCTTCATTTTCAAAATACAAACTAAGTTATATCATACTTTGCTTTTCCCCTGTTAACAATGGAAATTTTCTTTCCATTCTGTTTTCCTTCCAGTTCAAAAACACTGAACTTGAGTGCCACAAGCTTCTGTTCTGAATCTGAAGTTACCACTGCTCATTGTATTCATGCAACAACTATATCTTGGTTGACAGAGAAAACCACCCACAAGACAGGCAAAATACCTGCAGGGGAAATATGGGTGCCAGAACAGATTCTGCAGCACAGCTTTTGCTGTCTAGCAAGCAGATGAGCTTGTCATCCTGGGTTTCCTTGGTACAGGAGAGACAAAGAAATACTCATGGGAACATTCTTGTGGATGGGCACAGCCGTGCTGTGAGATCACCCATTTTCTCCCCCATGTGACTTGGGAGAATCCTAAAAACTCAGCTTGGATAGAAATATTCCTGCAGCTGGGAAGAATGAATCCCAGTGAATCCCCTTAGATTCACACCTCAGCTCAAGTGCCAGTTGTTTACTCATCCTAGCCCCCAGAGAAATGGTGATAAAAACCAACACAAAATGCACTCCACTTCCAAACAAGATAGAGGGAGAGATTAGTGAAGCAACATTTGCCCTCATATTGCTACACCCTGCCCTCTCTTAGCCCCACACAAATTCACAGGAGTTGATGACTTTGCACAGGTCTAATTGCAGGCAGAATGATTTGTCCTGCTCCAGCTTTATAAAGACATCCCTAAACTCATCAGATTGCAATGCCATAGTCTGTACTTCACTGGCTGCAGTATTTGTCATGGGTTATAAAATAAACAACCCATGCCAAATTCACCCTTCTATCAGTAAACTCCCACTGACTCAGGCTGCCTCTTTTCCCTGAGTAAGAGCAAAAGTGTGTATGACTCATGTGGTCAGATGATCTGTGAACTAAAAAGGCAAATTTGCACAGGAAGGAAGAGGCAGCTGCATGAATGAAGACTTGACACCTCCGGCCTTCAGTCACCAGTGACAACATAAAGCTCCTTGTTCTGCCCCTCATCCTTCTGGTATCTACTGAGGGTGTCAAGGGTAATTAATCCCAGCTCACTCTTTTCCAATAAGGTCCTTTTGGTTTAAGTTGGCAAATCTCTTCTAGTACATCCAGAGATTGTTTTATTCAATACCTAAAACTCCTACTTTGCCAGTCTGACCCTTCAGTACCGTGCTACAACACTACCCCTTATCTACATATGAGCAGTTAAGAGTCAGTGCCTGTGAAGAAATTTTAAGGCTGAGGGTAACCTTTATCTTGCAATAACTGACTGCCAGTTACCCACACTGATTCTAGGGCGTGCAGGCCAACTTTCAGGTGTATTATCCACCACAGGAGAAGAGCAGGACCCAGGCACACTATGGACTACATCTTTGGTACCTGATAAATAAAATTGATCATAGGATTACAGAACAGTTTGGGTTCAAAGGGACCTTAGAGACCACCTAATTCCAACCCCTCTGTCATGGGCAGGGATGCCACAGCCTCTGACCTTCGAAACAGGAATAGGCTTTTTCAGACTGGTTGGATTGGTCAGATTTTTTCAGTGAGCCTGATATTGTGCAATGTCTGTAAATGGGCTTCAGATCGCTGGTGTCACAACACAGCTGCCCAAACTTTCTAATGTTCCCCTCTTCCATCCAGAAATAAGTGCAGTTTTCATTCCTCAGAACAGCCATTATTAAACAGCATTTGGTGACAGTATTTGCTTATTAACTCAGACTATAACCTAATCAACAACATTCATTCCCAGCTAGAAGAGGCTGTAAAAGGAAAAGCTGAGCATATGTCTCTCCTTGCTGTTGCCTGCTAAAGACTCCTGGTTTATGATATATTTAGACATGCAGTTTGCTGTGACTTGCTGAACTTCGATGCACTGAACTCATTTTAAATTGTTAAGCAGGAAGAGGAACATGATATTTGCTCTCTGCTGGCCATTATTTAAGAAATAACATAGCACAGCAAAGGGTTGCTTTGGGTTTTGTTAAAAAACAGGCCATCTACAGGATGGTCTGTAATTAGAAATGATCCGAACCAACCTGATTTCCAGTAGTGCTCAGTATCACACAGTTCCTGCTGCCATCAGTGTAGGTTCTCAGCAGTTCCCAAGCCATGCTGGTACTTTCTAAAGTTAAAAGGACTTTCCAGTAGCACAGGAATTTACCACCTAAGTTAAACATGGAGCAATGTACTCCATCTGCAAATTGAAGGATTGATCCCGGAACATGATTATCCCTCTAGCACTAGTCACAACAGAATAGTTTCTTTGCCCACTAGAGACTGAAGCAGGGCCTTTTTCAGTTTGACTCCAGACTGTTCTGACTCAGTATTTCCCTCTCTGAGAGCAATTACATTAACCACTGCTTCCCAAAACCCTGTGGGGGCTGGTACTGGTGCTCACACCCACAGATACAATGCCATAAGCAAGAGCCACCTTTAAATAGAGGCCATCTCTGTACTTGCCTTTGTGGTTTTGACTTTATTTCCACTGCTGCAAGACCAACCTGAATAGTCTGGTAGTACTTTACAGTCCTCTCCATCCAAACAGGGGTTCATGTGACACCACCACTTCTGTAGGACAATGGAAGCTAGAAACAGGAAAGAGAAACAGGGCAGAATATCTTTATTACAATTGGTTTTAGCAGGGAGGTTTGACTGTGCCATCTTGAATTGCTTGGTTTCAAAAGGCAGCACCAACAATTACTGTGACTCACACAGAGTGCTTTTGAGCTAAAAAGGTGGCTAAAAAACTTCTCCAGCCCTCAGAAGGGTAAATGCCACATGCAAATGGAAGACAGGCAAGCACCACCAGAGACTGACTCCAGCATTTTAACTGACCTCTGGAAGGGCCTTTCCATCTCCACTGACTACAAAAATTACTTGCCTCCTTCATTTACATGCTTCAGTCAAGTACCTGCTGCAAGGTGGAATGAAGCTGAGGCTTCTTGTTTAACCCAGATATGCATATGCAAGACTGGACATAGAAATACCAGTTTCTCCCTTCACTGGGTGGGAAAATGGAATTGCACAGAGATATAACCACATGAGGTCTGTCAGCAAATAGGGCAGGTAAGAATGTGGAAACCACTGGCAAGCATTAGATTATCAACTAAAAATCTACTTGCAGTTACAGTGCCAGTTTTGCAAAACGTTTTAGAAGACTACAGTAGTACACCTTAACTGTGCAAATTTATTAATCTTCTACACTTAAGCCAATTTCTATTGATAAGACCATGCCTGTTATTTTTACAAACTAGTCATGACTTTTTGAAACTGCTGGTAAAAAGATATATACTTTCCCACAAACAGCTGCAAACATCTGCGTGCATTTCTCAGTTTTGCATCGTTCGTGGGACTTACTGAAACCCAGAAAATTATTATGAATTATGCCAGTTCACAATCCTACATAATCTAGATTGAATTTCAAAATAAAATATGGCTTAAAATGTTGATTTAGGTAGTCTACATTATGCTATTATGTGCACAAACTGTTGAACTGCATGCTTTAAAGGATAACACACTCAAAAGAGATGAACAAAAATAACAGCCTACTTCAAGTAAAGCACTTCTTTCCTTTTAATTTTAAGGCATGTTTGCAAACCTTTAAATTAGGGTGACAAGCAGGCAAGCTGACATCAGGATATTGCTGAAGTGTTCATTCAATTATTTTGTTTTGCACTTTCACTCAAAGCCTATGTGAAAAGCACTGTGAAAAAATATCCTTCTGGAACAGCAGTTTGACTTTCATAAACTAATCTTTCAGTCTTATAACATTATAAAATCAGTGTATGAACGAGTATGAACTTTCACCAGACGTTTTTATCTCAGACCATTTGCGTTAATGCTGACTGATTGTTGACAAAGGGGGTGAAACTTGACTGTGCTTCCAAGGAGGTGAGGGATCATTCCCACTCCAGGCATATGGTCCAGTCATCTATTTTATCTCTGCTACATTCTAAATTTGTTCCAATTTCTATACCACGTTTATTTTGGGTAAACACAGAAGCCTGAGGGCACATGCAGAGGCCTGTGAGGAGGCAGGAGATCCTGGCAGCAAACCAGCTGTGATTTCAGAGCTCTGCCTCAAAGCCAGCGAGTCCTGGGAGTCCTGGCTGCATCATCACAGCTCTGCACAGGGATGCTGGGAGCAGGGATGCAGGGACACACTGAGGCATTGCCTGCACCCTGACGTGGGAATGTGCTTTCATATACCTCAAAACATAAGTTCAAATCCAGATCTGGAAGTCACCTGTTTCCTGCAGGTATCTAAAATCCCTTGTGCCTCAGTTACTCTGATAGCTCCTTTAGTTCCAGGGATTCTCGTGGGATTCCTGAGGATTAGGCTGGCAAAACTCTAGTTACTGGCTGTCCAAAGGTGTTTTCCAGAGAATGATTTCTCCTTGGAATGCCCACCAGCCCCACAGAGCCAAGGACATGCTGTCACTGCCCCACTGGGCAGCAGCATGATTTTTGTCAGCTTGTTTGGCCGTTTTTGTGGGGCTCTGTTTTTTAAAGAAAAACAAAACAAAAACCCCAAAACCAAATCAAAAACAAACAAACAAAAAAACCCCACAAACAACAAAGCAACACCTGTGGCATGGTCTGAAATAAAAGCCAGGAAATTTTTCTCCTTTTCTCCTTTCCATCCTCTCACAAGCAGCCAAACTGAAGGAACAAGGGAGGAGAGATGGGGCAGGGAGGCTGAAGGAAAACTTCCTCTGAGAGCCCTGCTTTTGGCACCTTAGGGATTTCCTTCCCAGGCAGAAAGAGGGGTGAGGACTAGATCACAAAGGGTGGACTAACAAAGCTGATGTGCTGGGGTAGGGAGGGCTGGGTGATTCAAGGAAGGAACTACAGGTACCAACCACCATGTGCGTGATCAGCAGCGGAGGGACAGTGGCTGACCTGATGTTAATGATCAGTACTACTGGACGACATCTGAAGATCAAAGAAAATAAAATACTACCACAAGCCAAGTGCTTTATAAAATCTTTTGGTTAGAAAAGTAACTCTGTGATTGGCGTATCTCCTTCCCTTTAAACTCAGGGCAAACTATAGGCAAATTAAGCAGTCCTGCATTCAGGAAAAAATGTGCTGAAAAAGAAAACTAAATGTCTGTATCAGACTGTAATATGCAAATTTAAGACACAAACTGTTTCAGGCTTTCACAGTGTAGAAGCCTACTGAGGGATATGTATAGAGTGGGAGAAAACACATCTAATCCCGGGGCTAAGGATAGATAGTGAGTTCTGTGGCACAGAAACTATAACTGTAGTCCCACATGCCTGCAAAAATAAGTGAAATCTGCTAAAACATTACCCTAAGGGGTGAGGGGGAATCAAAGGCTTCTACTTTAAAAATCAAAATCTTATATTCATAATATTATGTTGCATTTAATTTCAAACTATACTTTAAGAAAAAAACAGCTACAAAATTCCTTCAGCAATTATTGATTCAATCAAGCTTCTACAATATTTATAGATTTCTGCCATAGAATGACAGTGTCACCTTTGCCATCCTTAAATTAGTTTAAAATAATGCCTGACTTCTATTACCTGCTACATGTAAAAGCATTTCTGCTGTTTGATGGGTCACCTAAAAATACAGAGGATATTTCTGATGTAACAAGAAAACTCCCTAACAAATTGCCCAGTTAAAGTTGATTGTATTACCAAATTACAAGGCATGAAAAGACCAAGCATCTAAAAAATAGGAAAGAAAAATCTACTTTCTTCAATATCTGCTTTGAGAACCTCATAATAAGTTGGGGTTTTCAAAATAAAAAACAGATTCACGTGTACTTAGAGTTTATGTTTGAAACTAAATATTTCTGAATGCTAGATTAAAATTGGACTTTGAAGCTTTCGTTTTATACTTAACCGAAATGGTTGCGATTTTATGTGCAAAAGAATGAAAAGAGAAGAGACTTGCTTATGAAATGGAGAATACTGGTAACTTTGAGATTTAAAAAAATTCTATGTGTCTTGTAGTACGTTAAGAACAAGAGCGGCATCCTGTCCATGGAGTAGACTGAGGCAACTGGACCCCATTTTTCCTTCCCCAGGGAGATGTCCTGGCTCAGACTCTGTGTCCTGTGCAGCCCTGTGCTTCCTTCACTCTCTGAACTCTGAAATATTTGGGATTACCACACATGGAACTGAATAGACTTGGGGCATCGTTGTAGCACTGGTGTCCAGTGTAAGAGCCCATTATGCACATTAAATGGTGAAAAGAGAACAGCTCTCAATATCAGATATCCAAGCACTATCTGCCTGCCCAGCCTTAGGGTTGCATTTATTATCTGTTGAGTTTTAGCCAAGTTCCTCTGTCTTAAGACACCTGGAAGAGTTAATACTCTAAGCTCGAATTTCTTGGCTTATGCAGTTTTCAGGCTAGTTTTAAAGGAGGATTCTTGTGTGGAAAAAAATTAAGGAGCTTTATTGGCACAGGCACAAAATGGACTAGTACATATATTAAGAGGATTAATTACACCGAGATTTATGCACAGACTCATTATCATCAACGCACAGAGATGTTTCCAAAATTAACAAAAGGAAGGATTATGCTTTAGAGGCAGTGGGAAGTCAAACATCAAGGAGACTGAACTCCTCAAACAATCTTAATAAACCACGAGTGAGCAGGAGGCTGCTTACCTTCCACACACGAGGGCTGGGCCCGTGTTGTCCCAGCCACCTGCCCCGGGAAGCAGGAACACTTCACCGTCTGGGATCGCTCCTCGATCCGGTTCTTATTGCAGCAACGGTGCACGGCCACAACCTCACATGTCCCTTGCTTGACCTGGTGCTGGCCTAGTAAATGCAGAGACAAGTTTATCCTATTCTTCCTAACAAAGATTAGTTCATCATAAGTCAATTTTTCAGTCTGTCTTCCCTGGCCTTTACAAAGCCGGGGGGAGAAAAGGAGGTTGGAGTAGTCAATTAGATACGAGGACAAGACATGCAGACAGAACACACCCTCCCTTCCTTTGGCTTCCTGTTTTCCATTAGGTTTGATATTCAATTCTTTCCCTTCATAAATAGACAGTAAAATATTTAATGCAGGATAAACTTATCTTAAATAGTAGGGAAACTTTCCAACACAACAACATGTAAGTACTTCCTGTTGCTTGCAGACAACAAGAACAAGGCAGGCTGAAAAGCTGCCATGGACAGTCAAGTTTTGTCAAAAAAAAAAAAGAAAAGAAAAACACTCAAATATATGGATTTCTCAAGTTCCCTCCTAGAACATTCTGAATAAACCTGTGATAAATATTCTATAAATATTCTATGTTCATGAGTGCATTTCCTCACGATTCCTTGTCCCTTATTCCTCTGAGGTTATTTTCCCCATCTGACCTCACTGCTCCTTGCACCTGACCCTTATCCTCCACTGCCAAACTTACTCTCTGCCCTGCCTAAAACCCTTTCTCAGGAACTCCACAAACCCCTCTCCTCTTTGCATAAGTCCTTTCCATGTCCTCACTTCCCTGAACAGCCTTCAAGTGCTTCATCTTGCATTTGTCTTGTCCTATTTAGAGCAGAGCCTTGGAAGGCTCTTATCTGTGTTTGTAAAGCACCTTGTAAATTAACAGCACTACAGAACAGGGGGAGTTACTTCATAAGTGAGCTAGACAGAGAGACAAGGCTGAGAATAATAAAAATAGTCACCATCAAAGCAGTACAGGCTCCTGATGTGAGAAGAGAAAACAGCACAGTTATTGGTGTAGGTGCGGCTGATATCAAAGGCACAGAGAGCACTCTTCAGGAGCAGACAATCCTCCAAGTGGCAAACCAGGGGGGATTATCCTGTTTCCTGTTCACTCCAGGCTTGCTCTGTTTGGGGTTTGTTGTTTGGGGTGGGGTGGGTTTTTTTTTTTTTGGTTTCTGGATTTTTTTTCTTTTTTACAAAATCTGCTGCTAACTAATATCAGACACAGTTTATCAGCAGACTGAATTTTCGTGCAAGCACCTAACATCCATATCATAATAAACATGGAAAAAATGAAAAAAAGTTACTAGTCCCTAGGACAGTAGCTTCTCTGTAAGTCAGTAGGGAAAACAAATACATAGAAGACAAGGTAAATTGACCACTTCATTCCAAATTATGGTTCCACACACCACCTTGCATGACAATGCCTGGCTTGGACTTAATAAGGTGGCATGGGGTTCTGATAGAAAAGATTTTACAAAAGTAGGTTGTTAATTTAAGAGAATATATTTATTTAATTATCTCTGTATTAGATCTACAGCCTGAGCCAAAACTCTTTGGAGTAAACAGGAAAAACTTCCATTAGTTTCCTACAGTGCTTACTGTGGTGGTCCCTGCATTCACTGGAGTCCACAACAAAATTTCTATTGACTTCAGGAGAGAAAGGTCACTTCAGAATGTCTCTTGAGAAGGAAATTTATAATGGAGGGAAGAAAAAGCAAAAATTTTGAACTGCCCAGGCCACATGTTTGCCATGTATCTCATCTGAAAGACCAAGTGGCCAGCTCTTCATTTTAATTAAAGCCATTAGTCACCAGATATCAGATGCCAAGATAAGAGTAGAAGCCTTTTTTCCAGTTGGTACATCATAAGGATGGACCAGATCCAGCTCCAACAATCAGTATGTAACTGCAAGAATATCTCTTTTCAAGCTCTAATCCTGCTTCCCTCAGGTGAAGAGTCCTGTTCAGCCAACACCAGAAGAAATCAAACAGGTTGGCCCTGTTTGGAGCTTACAGCCCCAAAAAACTGGGGCTCCCTTTCAATTATGTTGTTTGAATTTTAAAGCAGCAACAGCTCTGCCCTGAAGTACCAGGAGCCAACAGAGACACTGCTGTTTGCAGAAGGCAGGATTAAGTTACCTCATCAGTGCACCCTTTGGTTTAGTAGCTGTTTTGTTGTCACTTGTTCACGCTTTGCAGCTACACAGGCAGGTGAGGGGAGGTGTCCCCTCTTCATCTGCTGGCAGAGGTGGGATGCTAAAGTTTGAAAGCACCCAAAGGAAGACAGAGCTCTCCTCCTTTGTCCCCAGTGCACAGCTCTTAAGGAGCAGAACACTAAAGGAACTAAAAAGCCACAGACAGCTGCATGCATCATTTGCATTAATTGGATTGCCCTTGTAATAGTCTTTCCCCTCCTACATGTTCTCATCAATATTTCCTCCCGCTTGTTCACACACATCTTAACACTTTTTATCTTGTTGAACACCATACACATTTCTTAATATTCAGACACATCTGTGAGCAGGTGCTGAACAAGTGCTGAGGGTTAACGTGGTGGCTGCTGGTCCTGTTTTTGTCAGTGTTCAGCAACCTTGAGGATGAGCACTCCCATTTGCTGAGTGGATTTTACATTCAAGAAAAGTCACAGGATATCTTAACCAACCATCAACTCAGTCTATTCCTGCCCACATCTGCTGAAGCCTGTTGTATCTGGATTTAGGTGCCCAAAGGCAGCAAAAAGAAGGTATATAAGAATACTCTCCTGCATGTTTTAATATTCATCTTGTACTAAATAAACCCTCATCTCAGGTTTAAAGTACATTCAATATACAGCTGAGAGTGTACTGACAGAAACACTCAAGAACTGCCTTAGAGTATTTTATAACTGATGGAGTCCCTGGAAGCCAAGTCATTTGAGGAGCAGGGAATGAAGAGCTTTTAAAATATGAAGATCACAGTAAGTGAATTCTACACCAGACACATCAGGAAAGCCATTTCAGGGAGAACTGCAGTGAGAAAATGGGACAAAGCCAGGCTGTGGAGAGCAAGGCCCATAAATTCATAGCTCATCACCTGTAAACCTATTCAGATCTGCAACTTCAGGGCTGTCAATATTTGCAGTTGAAATTCGGTTACGCCTTCACATTTAAATAAGAGAACTCTCCAAAGAGAGCTACATTTTATCAGCAGCACTGCCAGAGAAAGGTTCCTCTCATGGAACACCCTCCTGAATATCAAGGACAGAACATCTGCCAGCTGGGCACTGCAGAGGATGGGGAATGAGGGCTGGAAACTGTGGGGTTATCTCTGAGCAGGAGTTTGGCACGTGTTGTTACCCATATCCCAATTTCCGTGCAGTTCAGCTTCCCTAGAAATACCAGTGTTAATCATTAAGGACACTTCCCTTCTGTCTCCATAAAGGGCACAGACAGAATGGGACAGGACTCCCTGATGGAAGCAACCTCCAGGACATTCCCTGCTGAGAATTTTCCTGCCTTCCATTACAAGGTACCTACAGACAACAACAGGCCTCAGGTGCCCAAGTCCAGAATGCCTCTTAGTGACCTCAAGGAGTGGCCAAATGAGGGTTCTGTGACCATTTCTTTGTTATCTGTAGGGTTTTCAGCCCAGAAGGATGTCCCGTGCAGAGCTGAGAGACAACCCCCAGAGTACTTAGAGCACACAGCCATCACCTCTGAAAAATAGGAAAGTACAAGCCAGGAAATTACTAGGCTTTCACATTACAAGCCAGTACAAGTGTTGTGAGTAGAGTTGACTCAATAATCACCACTGAACTGTTTATTCTCAGTTTAATATTTTTTTTTCAACTAATGTACTGGACAAGACCGTATTTTCACCTTCTTCCTAGAAGTCAGAGGGCAGATACTCAATTAAAGCTTCTAAAACTCTTTGAAATGTTCAAATGAAAAGAGGGAAATACAATTATTGTTAATAAAATATCAAACATCGTAGCGCCGTACTTCAAAACTGCAAGGAGCTTATCAAAGAAAGAGGAAGGCTTTCAGAAGGCTGCTAACCAAATCTGTCCACATCCTTTTCATCTCTGAGACTAATCCTAATCACTCCCAAGGAGTGCTGTTCCAATGCAATATACATGCAGGCAGCATGCCTCCATCAGAAATTCTGAGCAACCTCCTCTTTTTCTACTTTCTTAACTAAGAAGCACAAGGAAAAGACAGATTTAAAGGGAATTTTTATCTCTGTTTCATAAGCTGCCACTTCTGATGAAGACAGCAACTGTACTGTGGAGAGCAGCACATTTAGGGAGTGGACAATACGAGCCCAGCTCAGCACATTCCTCAGAAAGCCTCAAAACCAACGAGACTGGTCTAGCACAAAATCAACTGCATCATTTATTTAAAGGGTAAGAGGATGGCTGTCAATAGGAAGATGAACAGCTTTGGAGCCAAACATTGCAGACAACATTAATAGAAACACTGATGCTGTTTGGAAGAGGAAGGCACTCTAAAATGTTGGTGCCAGTTCATCATCTGTTCTGCCTTCATTTCATGCTGGCTTTTGCTTACAAATACGTGAACTTGCAGAAGCACACACCAAAAGGCAAATATTGTTAGAAAAACACATATATTAAAGGAAATAACATTTGCTATTTTTCATATTGTTTACCAAACATATTTACAAGACCCTCTCCAGCTCATGGGGTGCTTTGGTTGTTTTTTTTTTGGGGGGGGGAAGCAGAGAAGGGGTGTTTTTAGAGATAAAAACTCTTCTCAAGAGAAGAAGCTAGAAGTCATTGAGAGGTAAAATTACCACACCATCTTCTAGGCTGAGAATTTCAGCAGAGCTTTTCTCTAGTACCATTCCATCAGCCACTGGATTTTTTTCATAGTTTCACACTCATGTCACAAGGTTCTGACTTAAATGTTCTTCCTCCTCAAGGATATAGGCTAGATTTAGATAGATACATACATATACATACATACACCTTCTTATAAATTGTCTCTGCATATAGAAATCAGTCCAGTTTCACTTTCAAGGTTTAAACTTCAAACCTTTTGGCAATAAGTGACTGCTCAGAGATAGTCCAGAACTGCCATAAAATCCCAGTTCAACTTATCTAGAAATAAACAACCAAGAAATATCTTCCCATAATCACCTGCCCATGATAGCAGGCAACACACACACTAAGATTAAAAAAAAAAAAAAAAAAAGAGAGCAAGGAATCCAGTTCACTAATCATTACTCTCACAATCATCAAACATTGCGATTGATGATCATCAAACATATTGTGATACCTAGAGCCAGTATCTGTAACCAAAAAAAAGCAAACAAAGATACAACGATCTTCCAGATGAAGGAACAGAGGTTGATGCTTCCACAATATGCAGGTTTCAAATCAGACTTTCTCATGGCCCACAAAGTTACAGCTCTTGTTCCAATCAAGACATTTGTGCTTCATCACTTGCAGAAACCAGGAGTGTGGAATGTGCAAAATCACGGTCAGCATTTGAACTGGGGAACCAGGAAACCAGTCCTGAACCACTTCAGCTTGTGCAGGGTGAGAACTGACACCCGAGGTAAAAAGCAGCTCTCAAAACAAGCAGCTAATTAGGGAGGGACCCTAGGGGTACAGGAGATGTAGCTTTATATTTGAAAAAAGGTGAGTGACCTCAAACCCTGATAATGAGACCCAAAGAGTTAATAAAATCAAAAGCATAACCCTTCAGAGCAGGGGAAAGAACCTGCTGACACAGCTGCAGAGAACCATGTAACAGTGAATTCTTTGGTGAGTGTCAGAGGTCACATCCATATGGAGATTAAAGTCCCCTGGAATAAGTAGTATAGGTGACCTTAGATCAGACACGAGCACTGAGACTTCTCCAAGGGATGAAGCATTAAATCTGAGCAGTCAATAAATCAACACAGCTGAGAAGGTGCTGTAAATAGGGAAGGGAGGAGAGAAAAGCTGCTGCAAATGGAAAGGTGGATGAAGGGTGACCTGGAAGCAAAACCAAATTAAAACATGAGCGTCTCTACCCGCCAGAGTGCTACACTGAAGTCAATCAATAAGGCCTGCCTTTCAGCTGGGCAGCAATGTTCATCCTGGTTCTAGCACTCTTATCACTTGTACAAATGAAATCTAAGAGCCTAAAACTTCATAACATCCCTCAGACTAAAGCAGTGCTAATCATTTCCTGGGGGGAACTTTCCGCTGTGTGGCTGTTTTAGGTGAGGCAGAGAAGAAAATACCAAGGAAAGATTTGGTTTTCAATCATAACTTGTAGCAAATGAGCCACACTGTGTTCTGTAATATAGAAGTATTTCCCATGTGTCCCATTAACATTCACTCCTGCCATTACATGCAGACCACTCTTTTTCTCTCATTTATTCCTTGCTTCACAAATTTATCATGAGAGAAAGGGAAAAAGAATGAAACTATTCTCTAGAGAGATTTCTGCTTGCCTGAAGAAAGCAGGTAAGCACACATCCATACAGGCCAGGCTTACAGCTACTCACCAGTTTGTAAGCAAAAATTAAATTTTCTGCCTCAATTGTGAGAGCTGTTGGACTCTAAAAACAGGGCTGTTCTTGCCATAGGAAAGCAAAAATAGCATACCTGGGACTACAGACTAGGAAAGACTGTACAACAATCTTTAAGAAATTTAAAAAAAAAAAAAAAAAAAAAAAAAAAACAAACCAAAAAACCCAAACAAACAAAAACAAACAAACAAACAAAAAAAACCTTAAAAACTTCTTAAGTCTGTCTCTGGTATGCAACAAAATATATTTTGAAGATTAGGCCTTGTGCCTTTCCAAGCATTCCTCCATCACCTGAAACACCTAATGATCACTTTGGGCTTAGTTCTGTAAAACAAACATTTGTAATCTACTAAGTACCAGAGGTATTTTTAACCCAGTTCAAGGTCATTCATCAGACAAGAATGGTATTTGTTTAGAGAATATGAAACGCTAATTGTCATCTAAGCCATTAGGCTCTGCAGATTAAGTAAATGGAAGCTGCCAGAAAACAAAGTAGATGTTTGGGAAAGAAGCATTCCCTTCATTTCAAGTGAAAATTGAATCTGTGTTCTCAAGTCCAAGTAGAATCAGTAAAACTGGGGAAGGCAACCAAGGAAATGTTCCCTTTCAGTGCTCAAAACAGCTCGCATTTACAAAGCACAAAGAACTGCTGCTTTTCTGGGTTTGATTTTTAAATACTAAGGTGTGTTTTCCTCCTTAAATTAAATTACTTTTGGTGGATTGTAAAGTAACAGGACTCTGCCTGAATTTGGCAGTTAGAGGTAGGTAAATAAATAATTATTCATTAGTTAATCCTCATTTGAGAATCTGCTCCAGAAAGATCCAGACATAAGTATTGTCATTAAATGCTGTGCCTTATGAAAGTTCTTCTGGTTGTCCGATTTGACAACCTTCATTTAAAAGACTGACTTTGGCAGTGAATCTCTTTACACTAATTGCTCTGTGTTTATTAAAATTATACAGCATCATTTGTTGCTACTGGAAGAATTCTCTTTTGCAAAAACCAGAACCAGCAGATAAGACTGTGAATTTGAATGATACATTTCACTGCTGAAGTGAGATGAAATTCTCATGCAATAGGCAAATCAGACAAATGGAATTTTGGGGAACGTTACAAGCAATCAGATCAGTTGATGCACTGGGCACCAGATTATCTTGGGTTTATCCAATGGAATAGTCAAGGAAAGCATCACAGCAGTGCAAGATCCAGCTGCCAGTTAAGCAATAACAGGTCATAAAACTAAATTGCACAAATGCATTTTTAATTCCAAGTGCCGTGAGCACTTTTAAGTGGTTTCAGCATGTGCAGACTGTACCCAACCTGGCTGAACGGTCACTGGAACTTAAGCTATTTTGACTACTATATCCATAAGTGCAAAACATAAGTGAGGTTTCCAGAATGTCAGACATTTTTTTAGTCAGCATTGTTGAATGATGATATATAGAAAAAAAGAACACTGCAGAGTGCCACCACTTTATGTTACACTGTAACAGCGAAAGAGACAATAAATATATATAAAATACAGTCACAATGAAATAAAGTGAGAATCAGAACCAAGTAACAGCTTCCCATAGGCCCACATTTAGACTCATGACCCTGACTTACACTGGTAACAACAGAATAATGATTTAAAAGGTCAGAATTCAGAAGTTGTGAGGGTCTGCATGTTTCCTATTTCACAATGATGACTCTGTCAAAGCATCACCATTAATACTTCTTTTTCTTTTCAAGATTCTGCAGATCTCCTGAGCCTCTCAACTTTCACCTTTTAATCTTCTTTACCTAAGAATAAAGGTTCAAGTCCAAAATTCTAACATTTCAGCTGCAAAGAAAAATCCCAGAGAGGTGCAGTTCAAAGAGCCAAACCTAGAGATATGTGTTCAATAACTGGGTGCTGCCACAACACACATAACTACACTGGTCTTTCACCTTATTGCCTCCATGTTATGTGTATTATTGACCCTCTGATCTTATGCAGCAAAAGCTGTTTTTACAGTCAGTATGTGGCTTGTTCTATCCAAATATAGCTTTTTTCATTTGGTGACTAGCAACAGTAAAGATATTTCATCCAGGCTCACAATGTGAGTTGCTACAAAAAAGCTGTGTGAATCAGTAAAAACAGAGTGCTAACAGGCCTTTCTCAGAATTGGAAAAACCGTATGTTAAGACATTCCTTTCCTCTTCCAAGCACCCAGAAAGCCAACTCTTCTTCTATTCTTATTAAAATTGACAGTCCTTAGCAATGATTAGGTAGAATAACCATCTTAATTCAGCTTGAAATGAAAAGCTAAAATATAAAACTGAAGCCACTGTATCCTGCAATTTGTACAAGAGGAACAGACTGGAGAGTAACAACAAAAGCTTCCCTCCGTACCATGTCGCAGCTTTGACAGAAAGAGACTACAACTCTGGGAGAAAGTCTGACAGTTTGATCCTCAAATCTTACTCAATCCTTACTGTCATCACTCAGAGGACAAAGAAGGCTCTTGACTCTTTTAGATTATTGCATTTGGAAGGGGGTTTTGTGCCATGAGATGGAAATTTGCTCCCCGATATCCAAGCACATTTATTTCATAGCGCAGCAGCTGCAACAATAGCATTTCCTTACACCTGTACATAACCAGACAGGCACTGGCTTTGCTCCAGGACACTTGACAAAGCATATTTAGAGTGGAGGATCAAAGGAGGTAGAATTGAAGGAGAAGTCTCAAATTCCCAAGGGCTTTTTAATGTCCGTCCAGTTCTTATGTTGGCAATGAAATCTACTTTAAATCAGTGGAAATAAGATGTTTAAATAGCAGGAAGACCCTTGGATACCTTACTAGGTGTTGAGGGGGGAAAAAAAAAAAGGTCAGGCAGAAAAGAGGACACACTTCATTCACCATAGAAGAGAGGGATTGCTCTTTTATCAGGAAGACTTGTCACAACTGCAGAAATGGTGTAAGGAAATTGTCCCTCAAACATACCCCAGCCAGCTTGTCAGATTTGACAAACTTTTATTCATACCAGAAAACAACAGGCTTCCTTCACCTGGTGAATTTTCCCTTGGCCCTAATGAGACTATCAGCAAACGCAGAGATGAATTAGAATAGTCATTAAGGAGGCAGAGCATAAAAAATGAGCCACAGGAAAGGTCAGAGCAACGAGGGTGAATGAAGAAGAGCACGTGCCCTGTCACAACCACTGCAGATGTGAAGGAAACAACCAGGGGAGAGAAGCAGATGTTCCTGTTAAAGCTGTGCAAATTTGATGGCTGCTTTCAAGGATAATGGAGCAGCCATAGGTGGCAGGAGAGGACATGCCATTAACTTACACAGTGCTGGTTAGGCTCCCCCAAGAGCCATTGACTTTAACAGCAATGCTCCACCATCTCCCCTGTCTGAGAAAGTTTAAAGGTGACCTGGTACAGTTGTCATTAGTTCCACTCCTTCCACAAAGATGGCATTCTAATTTAAACAGTTGGATTTTCTCTCTTGCAGTCTGCACATTACTAAGCAGAACTTCTAACAGGTTTCTTCTGATCATATTCTCAAAAAAAAAAAAAAAAATTCAAATCAACATTTCATGCTGATTTTTTTTTTTTTTTTACCTTTAAGAACTGTGTTGACTTTAACTCATTAAAAACCTCTTTCTGCTAGTGTGGTTGGCTTTTCTTGATCTCAAAACACACATTGCCTCACTTGCAAGATTAATTGTCAGAATGGTAACTGGTTTTGAAAATCCATAGACATTGTGATGTTATACATAGTGTCCTTTTGGTACTTTCTTCAGCTCGGTGTCCCACCAGAGGCAGGGTGAGGAGAACCAACAGGCATTGTTTGTGATAGCTCTCCTAAGAGCAGCAGCTCCATAAAGGCACATTCCTCTGCAAGACTCCTTGCTTGAAGGTCCTGAGAACCCAAGGTCAGTTTGATCTGCAGTGAACCAGAGCAGCAGGAATCAGTGACAAATGCGTTGGTGCCACTGTTGACAATGAGCCATGAGGTCCTTCAGTCTGTACAAGACACTCACTGGACAGACCATGGAAAAGGACTTCCCTTCCACCCATGCTCATTCAACTCAGGCTGTTTTCAGAGCCTCCTGGGACACTGTGTGGTTGGACTGCCTCCTCACACCGTCCTTCGAGCCTGTAATTGTGAACTTCCACCAGCCTCTCCTTTAAACATGAACTACTGCACTGCCTCCCTCCTGTGCCCACAGCAGAGCACTCGTGTCTGACAGCACCATCAGTGCCCAGCAGGCAGCTCTCAGCAGCAGAGAAACTGCCCAGACTCACATTAATCTTGCTCAGTCAGCACAACACAAGGAACAGCAGAAATTGTCTCCTATCTAGATGGGAGAGAAGGAGAGACAGCTAAAGAGAAAATCACACCCACAGCCATTTTTCTTTGGTGGGCAGGTACCTACTAACAACCCTGAGATCTCCAGCTAATTTCAGACTAAGCACCTGTCTGATGGCACTTCCGAACACCACCAGGCAGATCTGGATCAGAAAGAATGACCTTGAGGTAAAAGGCTCTGTATCTCATTACTAATCCAGCGAGGCTTCCTGATCTTGTGCGACTGCATCTTGTAATTATTTACAAGTGCCTCTTTTGAGCACAAGAAAATACAAGACTTTCTTTATAGTGACTATCCACCTTCTGAGCACACAAATCCGACCATTTGAGATCAAACAACATAATTAATGAATTGGTTTTCTGCACTACCACTTCCACAAAGAGAACTCAATTGTCAGCACACTGACAGTCCTGGCTAGACCAGTTTAATTCTACCTTGGCAAATAGAACTTTTGAGGAGAATAATTCATCCACTTGGACTGCCATGACTTAACTTCTTTAATGAAATAGGCTGAGTCTTTTAATGTAAAAAGACCTACATTTCTACATTAATAAAAATATGAGTTTGCTTAAAAAAATATTATAAAGTTTTATTGTTAGGGAATAGGCATGGTGGTATTCAGCATGAAAACACTGAAAAAGAAATGGCTTTTTAAAAGTCTTTTGTCACTTTATATATGATTTATTGCAGGCAAGCTTCTGTTTAAATACTTCTAACAAAATCATTTACTTTTTACTTCTTCATTACATGTGAAATTTGTAATAATTTTAATTGCAGTATCCAACAAGTTGCTTTTGAGAAGGCAAAAATGGCAGCACAGAAGCTACAGCAAAATTTCCTTTTAATTTTGGGCAAAGGTTAAGGCAGAGACAAAAAAAGGTGGAAGACTTAAAAGATTCTAAAATCAGTATGAAAAAGTTATTTGGTTTAAAACAAGAAGATACAGTAAAAGATACATTCTGCTGTGAGTCACTGGCTGTGATACACAAGGTGTATCTAGGATGAATATTTTAACTCATGCTGAAATTGCTGGCAGATGGCCTGAGGTTATCATAAATATGTACACTTTGGAAAATAGCCTTACTGAGAAGGTATCCAGCTTCAGCAACATAACCCCAGAAGAGTTCACTTACACACAAAAGCAGGTTTCTCACTGTCATATTCCAAGCATTCTGTGCTCTGAGAAGCTGCAAAATAATGATCCATCTTGAATCACAACTCAAAACTACACAGCAAACTGGAGCAGCTTGCTGATAGTCACCATGTTCATAATACTGGCCACGTATAGAGTATTCCTAACTCCAAGTTACGCAAAGGATTGGTTTACAAGGCTCAACACCAGAGAGAACTGGACCTTCAGATATTAAAAACATCCAGCACTTCACCTAAGGTATCCTACTTTTGCTGAAGGAAATTTGACATGCAAGTTTCCTAAAAAAAAGCAAGGAAGTACCAGAACACACATCCCTTCCTGGCTCTTACAGTTCCACACAGGGTGACTAAAAGACACATTTCAGAGTCACCTTTTCCTCAGGGACTATTTTAACTTTAACACATCCTAGAGGCAAGAGCTGAACAACTAAACCATCACAAGGGTGCAATTTCCCCAGATACCATGACAACTCCAACGAAGGTAAAATCTATATGAGAGTCCCCAAGTACACGTTCTGTGTTGGCTGTGGATGGGACAGTCAAAGAAAAGCGTGATAGTCCTAGAAACTCCAGATCATGGAATGGTTTGAATTAGAAGGGACATTAAAGATCAGCTAGTTCCAACCCACCTGCCATGGGCAGGGACACCTTCTACTATCCCAGGTTGCTCCAAGTCCCATCCAACCTGACCTTGAACAATTCCAGGGATGGGGCAACCACAATTTCTCTGGGCAACCTTTCCCAGTGCCTTACCTCCTTCACAGAAAAGAATTTCTTCCTAATATCCAATCCAAACCTATTCTCTGTCAATTTGAAGCCATATCCCCTCATCCTGCCACTACACACCCTTGTGAATAGTCTCTCTCCATCTTTCTCACAGGCTCCCTTCAGTCCTCAGGAGGATTTCTCTGCTGCCTCTCCACAAAGCCCACTCAGGCCACAGCACACAGTGTTTCGATGGACCCAGCTGGCAAACAATTCCCAGCAGAAAAACCTGGAGCAGCTTTCAAGTATGGCTTCCAACCTGACTGCAACAACTCGGCACCTGAAGGACTTAACCTCTGTATTAAGCATAAATTTCACTCCCTTCCTGAGCTTTAGGTGTAAGTGCCTTAAATGTCAAGTACCTTGGATACCAAGAGTGAAAACCTCAGCCCACCAACACCATCCTGTTAGATCCAAAGGCTGCCCTTTTTCCCCTCTTCTTGAAACCTATTCAGCCAGGGAAGTGGGGTGGATTTGCTCCCAAGGTGCTCTGACTACACATTCATCCTTTCACACAGGCAAGGCATTGAGAACACTGAATTGCCACCTGTGGGTATCTTTTACAATCCAATGAGCAGCAGGGTGTGTCGAAAGAGGAACTCAGCTCCCTTCCTACTGAGAACTATTTCCTTTTTCACCTTGTACTCATTAAATTTCACTAACTATTAGACATGAAAGCAGACGTTATTTGGCAACTAACCTGACATGCAGTGGTCTAGAAAAAAACAGTGTAATTTATCTCCTTCAGGAATGCATTTTGCAGTTTAAGGTTAAAAGGTGCAGTCTCTGTAAAATCATAACTTGTTTTCCCTTTTTTTATTTATTTTAAATAATTGGCATTATATCAGGAACTTTAGTAATATATTGTTATTTAAAAGCACTGAGATTGGGTAAGAGAGAAGAGATTTCTAATGTTTCTCATGTTCCTGTCAGTTCAAACCAGAGGATTTTTTCCTAAATGAACTTTTTACATGTCTACCAAATTTCAGTAAAAATTCCCGTAGAGAAGGAGGGAAATCTGTTAATCTAGACTCCATAAAATCTGAAAATAATGCAGTGAAAAAAATAGATATATTTGTGCATGAACCATCTTGTCAAAATTGGGAGTACTTTCTTTAAAAGAATTTCTCACTTAGTATCTCTCCTTCCTAGTATTACAAGAACAGTGTTATGACTGATCATGATTCCCTGCTTAAAGCACAGGTGAGTTTCAGATGAGAGGTGGATGGCAATTACTGGGATGAATAGATTCTATATTAGAGATTAAACATGCTGCCAGTCTAACACATTATCTTTTGGCAGATTTTAAGTAAAATTTAGGCATGTGTTTTTATTAGGTAGTTTATGTTTTAAGGCACACAGGCCATTTATGGGGACTCACTGTTAGAAGTAGAAAACAGCTTTCTTTGCAGAATTCTGTGAATGGCTTGCCCAGAAATGTTCACACTACAAAGCTGATGCTTCTACTGGAGCTGAACAGGGTCTCTTTTTTCTCAGCTGCCACCTCAGACCATGCAACAACACAGAAAGTGATGAACTAAAATCTTGAAAGAAGAGCCTGTAGCAGGGATTGACCAGTTTCCAGTTACAGGCAGAAAGAACAGAGAACCCAACTTCTTTTAATAAGCAATCAGGGCCTGGGTGTAAAAGTAAATACAGCATGGTTTATGTCTTGTCTTCACCGGTTCTGAACTGAGACAGGCAATTAGGCAAAATGAGAATGGACTCAGTGAAACAATTTGTTATTTGTTTATTATACACTAGCATCTGATAGAGACTCCACAGAAACAAAATCCCTTCCTGGAGGTCTTTGCCTTTCCTTACAACTCATCACCCTAGAGACTACAGAGAGCACTGATGCTATTTTAATCCACTAAGCTGCCTTTGCTTAGCTATGTGGCAAGTCTCATAAAACTCTGCTCTGTACAAGGCAAAATCTTCTCTCCCCTGGCAAAAAGTCCTTGAACTTGAAGGTTTGAATCTACAGCAAGCCAGACTACGGCAAAATGACTAGTCATAGTAGTATGTGCAGGATAATGCCTTCTATTTTCAAATTTGAGGTTTTGCTGTACTGCATTAGTGCACATCCAGCAGCTCTTGTCACCAATAATTACTATCCCACAGCAACTACACAAAAAGTACTCACCAATTAACTAATTTCATTTTGACAGTTTTAGAAGCAGAAGAGGAGAAATATTGATGCCTCCGAAGCACAGTCAGCAGCTGACACGCATCTTCTTCCTATCCAAAGGAGCTGCTGTCAAATGAATTGCTTAAAAAGGTGTTTGAGGGGGTTCTGTAGAGCACAGCAAGGATGCATTGCAGAGCCTTCTGCAAGTATTAATTCTCATGGCACTAGTAAGACTGGGACAAATGAAAAATGCTCCTTGGTGGCAAGAAGTGACAACTTGAGAAAAGTGCTATTCATAGATGGCCGGTATTTTAAAGGCTGAATGAATTTTGAGAATAGAAATCACCTCTAAAAAATAAAGCAAATCTTGACTTTTTCAGCAATATGCACTAAATATTTAATAAGGGATCCTGGAGCTCAGGAAGGTTTAAGACACTGTGTTAGAATATTGAACTAATAAGCTCCTCCAGTAAGCCTCTAAATACGTATAGTTAAACACTACCTAGTTTATTTTAATTATTTAACACCGAGACTGAAGGAGGTTAATGTGACCCAGCGGACTTGTTTATGTTGAAAACTATTGCCTCTCCTTACTCAAAAATCTGCATGCTGAGCTGCATCATAGCACAGAGCTGCCAGGGAGCAATAAGGAATAGAGGTTTACAGCTGCTTGCTAACATCCAGATGATAGTGTTTGCACCAGGGCCGTGACTGCATGGAGGCACAGCTCATAAAGAAGGTCAGGCACACTGATTTTATTTACATCACTTGAAAAACTAATACACTGAAGTCAGAGGTATAGCTGAGAACACCCCTGATGATGGGGGATATTGCTGGTTTTCCAAAACTTAGTTTTAGAAATATGAAAATCCCCATCATTTACCATTCAGCCCACAAGTCCTAACAGCTGCTGGTCCTTTTCTCCTTCCAGACCATGGATGATATGTCATGGATCTTCAGCCTTGTCCTCCAGCTAAGGCAGTAGAGAAAGCAAACTTCACTAAGCCACTGAAAACAAAGAAATAACCCAAACCACTCCAACAAACCCCAAGGATAGAGGATTGTTTCCAAATAATGAGGAGATAAAACCAGTTTTGCAGTGTTCCACATCAACTCAAAAAGAGAGAGGTTAGGGAAAGGTAACTATTCATGGTCCCACCAAGGCAGGGGGGAATAATCCAGTTTTAAGCAATGCCAGCTAAGGCCAAGTGTATTCACCTGGACACCTCTTCTTTAAAAAGACTGAAAGCTAGACTTGCATAAGTAAAAAAGGGCTTGATTTCATTTTAACTGGGTACCTTGTTTATAAAAAGACATCTTGTTTAAAAACATTTGTTCTCCTTTGTCCTCAGGAACACCAGCACAAGATGAGGCTTATATTCCTCCTCAAACTGTACATCTCATGCACAGCATAATGTGCCAATGAAAAATATGGGTTAGCTCTGCAACATCTCCATTTCAGAGCAACGTTCAGAGGCATCATTTTGATTCTACAGAGTGGCATTTATACAACAAAGCTTGTTAAAGACTAAGGAGAAAAGCCACTGAGAGCAGAAGTCATGGGACTCGGGGGATAAACTGGCAGAAGGAATGTTTTGGAGTTCACTGTGCTAATGGAGCTATACGTGCTCAGGAGGGAACAAATAATGAAACTTTTGCATGTATGTTTCCTGGAAACAAAGAATCTGCTGTGCTAGAGCAATCCTGTCAGCAGCTCCATGCACCAACACTGCTCTCTGCACTGCTCTGCCAGTGGAGATCTGCTGGCTTGAGACTGCAGAATCCTGCCCAAAGAAATGATTGACACCCACTTCAGCTTCTCAAGACACCAGCCCTGGCACCTCGACCCTTTGCCATTCAGTCTTCCTCGCCACCACCATCACCTTCTCTGAGGTTATAAACATGAGTGACTGTGACTGCTCTTTGTGCTCTGCCTGAGTGAAAGGGGTGGGATTTCTAAGCCTTTCTGAGACCCAGGTGCCTAAATTCCACAGCCATTCCATTTCCAGCATTTAAATAAAGTTGGGGTTTTGTGCTTCAGAGCTTCGCCTTCTAGAAAAAACAAAGCTTCATGAAAATCAGTGATTTCACAGTAAAAACCTGATTTTAAAACAAAGCTGAGGTAAAATGATTCCAGAACCTCCAAGGAAGATCAACATCACCTTCAATCACCTAAAATCTCAATACTGGGGAAATCAGCGGGGCAGAAACAAAGACAGAAACTCATCCACACAAAAAGAACATTTAAAAATAATTAGGGATTCAAATGTTTTATCTGAGAACAAACCCAGGGGGCACCAGAGTCTTTTTTGCCCTCACTCCTGAATAAAAATAGCACACTTAAGTCTTAATTTTGTTGGCTTATTTTTCCTTTTCTGCAGGATTTTCATTAGTGCTTTCCTTTAGAGGTCTCCCAAGACTCAGTTATGTGCCCGGAGAGCTTTTAAAGAAAAAGAGCTTACTCGCTTGGCATGTCTTTCCAGCCCCTCTTTGCTCTAATTACAAGGTACAGATTAAAAAGACAAATTAGTTTTATCATTGCCTCCTTGGCCTTTTGGAAAGGAAAAAAAAAAACCAAAAACATAAACAAAATCCAAAAGAAAACAAAAATCAGTGGAGCTTCTAACCTCAGGTAAAATGTTGAAATCAGCATCTTGGGAGTGGGGGGGGGGAAGAAGAGATGAAATCCAATTTACAAAAAAAATTTCAGTACAAAGCTCGCATGCCTTGTGGCAGCCTTGCTTGAGTACAAAGTCGTGCAGCATCCAGGTGACATAATTAGGTCACTGGGGGCAAGGATTCTTAGAACTATTACATAAAGAAATCCATAAAATTTCTCAAATTAGACTTCCTCCAGGTTTCAAGGAGGTTCAAAACAGCAACTCTGCAAGCAACTTGGAGTAAGTCCTTCTTAGCAACACAAAGCATTGCAGTTGTATGATCTGGCTGAGTAGTTACTTTCCATCATTATCCTGTTCTCATTTTGCAGTTATTTAGGGGATCTTGCTAAACGTACTTTATAACTTTGGCACCGAACATAAGACAGAATTAAAGAGATGCAATAGGTGTTTCCCTATTGTGTCAGGATGAGGAGTGACATTTCTCATAAAACAGAAGTGGCTAATAAGAGTTGGACTTTGCAGATAGGATTTTCAGAAGTGTCTAAAAGAGGATACAGAAGCACTGAAAACAATGACTTTTCCTGCTTGGCATTTGTTGATGATGTTTAATGGATGACCCAATAATCAAAATCAGTCCCAGTTCCATCTACTCTGAAGTATTTCACAATTAATTCAGAACATGCTGGACTATTGGATTGACAAGTATCACAACATACAAGAGCAAACTGAAATGCAACCAGCTAACTAAAGAGGAAGGAAGAAACAGCTTGCTTCAGACAAAAACCAAAGCTTGGTTCTTATCACTGCAGCTAATCCCAGTGCTTGGAACAAGACACCAACATAGGGATATACTTAACAGGAGCCTTTCTACACAAGTATCACAATGACATAAATCATCTCTTCGTTATACTGTATCATTTCATAATGAATATATAGGAGCAAATCCCAGTACACTTCTGTGCTGTGCCCTTAAAACTTCCAAACTCCCCCAAAACTCCCCAATTTCACACAGATTATTTCATGTGCTTGCCAGCTGGAGATGTGCTGTCCTCTCCACAGATCTTCCATCATCTGTCACCTGGAGCACACAGCACAGTCCCACAGGGTCAGTCACAGACCTAGATTAATAATGCTAATGACTTACCTTTCCTGAATGCCACAATTAACCCTAACTAAAGAATCTCTTGATTCTTTAAAAAAATTTTCCTTCAAAGCAATTTTTTCTTTAGGCTTTTAAGACAACCAGATGAACTTAACAGCTGAGACAGTCCTGTAATCAAACAGCCCCAATTTTCATAGCCCTGCATCAGAAAATACATTCAGCCCATGCACATGGCTGGTGTTGATAAGTTTGAAAGAGGTTTGTGTCACTGTATCTGCAAGCAAGTTCAGAAAGGGTGAAGAAGTTGCCAAAATCTTGTTTTACTCCAAGATTAAGGGCTGTAACAGAGGTCAAGCCTGTACCAGCCTCAAGCTTGCATTTTTCTCCATATAGAAATTTTCTTTATTATCTCCATATCCTTGCCTAGCACCACCAATAAGACCTGTGGCTGGGATTATCCAAAAGGAACTACTATGGAATAATTTAATAATCCAGTGACAGAGTGTCACTGCTACAGAATTTGTAGGTCCTGCTGCTCTGTTTTCATCTCTTATTTCCTGCTTGCAATGAACAGTGCTATCTTTATTGTGCCTACTTAATGCCATATTCACTCCCTAGTAAGTACAACTATTTCCTCTTAAACTTAGAGCCACCTCTAAAGAAAGGAGGTGTGATATTTCCTAAGATACATCTTGCTGTCACTTCAGCTACAGTATTTACTATTAGCCAAGAACAATTAAGAAAAAAATGCATTGACTCTCAACATTTAGTTGTAAGAGACCAGATGTTAAAAAATGAAAAAGCTCTGTTCTGTTGACTGAAGTTCAGGCTCTACCTAGAGACTCAAAAACAAATGTTACCATCATTAGAATTTTAATTTTTGTGGGACTTTCCTGCTGCAGAGCCCCATAACTGTACAGATCTCTTTTCTCTTACTGTACAGACTCCACACACAAATAGCTGAAAAATACAGCACTGACTCTGAGGTGAACTGCCCACACTTTCATCCTAATGGATTGTTAGCCTTGGAGGTGAGCTGGATCCCACTTAAATTCTGGCACACATGTAAGCTATTGCAGGTCTGAGCACTCAGCATAAAGCCATGACATTCAGTTATGAAACATTTACTTATTATGTACCTCTATGTTGTAAAGGTAGAATGCTACACAAGATCTTGTTACAAATTTTAAGCAACACAATTTACATTTTAAATAGACTCAAAAATTCAGATACTGCTTCAACTAACACGAGGAATGCAGGACTGCTCAAGGTCAAACCTGATTACAAGGCCTGCTAAGATGAGGATCATTTTTTAAGCAGTAGGAAATTAAATTATTTGTCCACGCTGTCTGGCAGCAAATACCTGCCTGTCTTAATTGCTGTTGATAGAGCCTAATAAAACTTGGAAAGGAAACACTCATGCCCAGTTTCATTTCCCTTTCCAGGTAAAGTTCCACCTGAAATCAGCGAGCTGAGCTGGTCATACCTGCAGTGTGACCCACAGCAGGTCCATGGGCACATCACCCACTCACTGCCTGACCCGGCCCTGGCGCTTTGAAGATGTGGAACAGCAACACGTGAGAAGAGGAAACTGGAGACCAAGCTGTGCCTCTCTTGGATACACAGAGGTAAATAACAGAAGATTAGGTAGAGAGAAAGTAACATGAAAAGCTGGGAGAATACGTTCTAACTTGGCCAGTCCCGCTACTCGGACAGAAAAGGAACCCGTGGCCGTGTTCTGCTGCTGCCATCCAGTGGGGCGGCTGAGCAGACAGCACTCGAGCAGAGATCGATGGCTAACGAGGGCTGAGGTGAGGCACTGCCAGACTGATGCTCGTTCTGCGCCTTGCTGTCAATGCCATCCGAGACAAAAGTTTTCAGAGAAAGTAAAATTAAGCAGGTGCTGAGCAAGAAGCCGTTGTAACAGTCTGCTCCTTCTGGGGGAGGACAAAAGAGGCACCTGCACTGCAGCTCGTTCCTGGTGCTGACTGTGAAATCCCTCTATGGACTTGATCTGCTTCGATCCCTGCAGCTGTTTAGCTGTTTTAAGATGCTGGAGCTGACAGAGGAATGGTTACACAGAGCCCTGCAACATGCAGGATCTCAGCTTACACCAGCACAGATTTAAAGTCTTCAAATCTAGAAATTTCACTGCAGTAAAAAATGGAAGTTCAGTGACTACCTTGAATACATACATTTGAAAAATCCTACTGGCTGCTAATCTGCCGTGATAGTTATCTCAATATCTTGTTAAATCTGGCTTTAAAAGCCTGTATCTGCTTTGTTTCAGTACTTGGGAGCTCACAATATAAACGTGTAGAGCGAAATGAGGCTCTGATACTCTATCTACTTAGCATTCCCTCACAGATAACAGAGGGGCTCAGAATTTGTAAATGATAGCATAACATTTTCATTATCAACATCATTACTTGCAGATGATGAAGCAGAGGCGGCGACAACAATTTAAAGCCAACTCAGATTGTCAGGGTACAGTCCACAGGGCAATTTATGAAGAAGAAATTTCTGATGCTAATAAGACTCAACAGCAAGACATCAATAGGCAAGAACTCCTCCAAATCAAGGAGAATGGGAGGGAAGCAGGGGGAAGGGGATTGACTTGGGACTAGGAGAGAGGAAGAGGCAAAGCTTTCCTCAGCAGTTTAGCTGCACAATCAGCACTCTGCTTTGTGAGACTGAGATGCTGATGAGATTGACTCTTGTTTCTGTATGTCTGTATTTTTCATACCTTCATATTTACTGTAAAATTACTACAAGCAACATAAAATGATCATTTAATCCACTTTTAAATTAATCCATTTTTAATCCATCAATAAATCCCACTACACAGAGCTCTCCCAAGGAGCAGCAGTGGTTCAGCAGTCAACAAAGAAGGGGATGATGCTTTGCTTTGGTGTATGGGAGAGAGAAGTGAACTGTGGCCCAACAAACATCACTTAGCAGTACTTGACATTCAAGTACACCAACAAAAGATTGGAAAAGTCACAATTCATGTTTCATCTGGTTTGACTACTGAGCCTAACTTTGCTTATCTTGGGATTTGTACAGCAGTTGGAAAGCCTGACATGCTGTGTCTTCCTTGCACAGTTAACCTTCCTGAAAAGCAGGTTCAAAATCCTTCCACCCTACAGCAAGGCCTGGGTTCTATGAATAATCTTCAACTGGAATCACAGGCAGAACTTAGAGCTGCCCTATGAGTACACACAGTGCATTGCACCAGGCACCAAATCAGCTTTTACTGAGAATCTGCAAGTGTACCTGCCTTTATTTTCTACATCATGTTCAGTTCAGCTCTGTCTGAGCAGGAGACCAAGCCCAGGACACTCTCAGTGCTTAATTTCAGAAGGACTAATTTAAGATAGCGATGTTTTGTGGGTAAACAGATGTCCTTGATTTGCCTCCATAGCAAAGCACAAAAAGCCTATTTACCTGTTAAAAAAGTTGTGTTGCACTGAAGCTTTAGTGATTTGCACACAAATACAAACACTGCATAGACAAGACTTGCATGGCACCTAACATGAAGAATAATCTGACCCTTTGAACGTTTCTACCAGGTTACCGCTGAACTGCATTTTAATCTTTAACACTTGTTTGGTTAGAGGAGAGCAGACTTGACTGAAAACGTACAATATATTATTTAATCTCTGATTCTAATCAAGAGGTTATGTAATCATTAGCACAGACCTATTTATCTCCCTCTCATTTCATCATTCAGTAAGTTAAATGTTATTTTTGAATTTCAATTGGCTTATCAAGTGCTCCATGACATCAGAGATACTGTCTCCACTGAAAGTGATTTCTGCCTTTCTTCTTCCTTGAAGACTGTCATGTCCTGTTCACTCTATCAATCAGCCCTATGTTATCTTCCTTTCACAAAGCAGGCAGCTGAAGTCATCAGATTTATGCAAAAAACAGTCAGTAGCTCTCACCAACCTAGACAGAACTTTGCAATTGAATGCTCTTCTTCACATACACTCTTACTGAAGCACAGTGTTCATCCTTGTGTATTTTGTGCTGTTTTATTTTTATATTCATCAATTCTTTCTTTAATGCTTTATTTAAAGTATCTTATAATGTCAATGACCCCTCCTCTGCTGGAGGTCAGTACGTGCTGCCCCTCCACTCCAGGTCCCTCGGTGTTACCTGTGCTTTGCACTGACTTCTGCACGAGATGAGGATCAGCTGATTGGCACACAGTGACTGTGCTATCACCTCACTCACCCGAGCCAGAAGGATCCCCCACATCCCCACAGGCGAGTGGCAAACCAGTTCTTAGAGGACACACTGATATAGGAGCAGTGGCAATTAGAAATATCCATTGTCTCAGTACAACCCTCTGCTGATGCTGTCACAAACCAGACATCTCTCCATTGCTTGTCCCCTGACCACATTTATCATTACACAGCTTGTAGCTTTCCCTTGGTCAAGGAATGACCTTGTTAGTACTATTTATTACCTCACAGATCTCAGACTGAAAGCTCATGTCATATTTCATTTAAAAAAAAAAAAAAAAGTACTGTGAGCAAAAGCTGATAATTTGAGAATAAATGGCATTGCTTTATGACCAACTTAGCTGACAGACTCTGGACCAAGAAACATTGGAAATAAGTTCAGGAAGGAGCTTACCAGTCACTTGTCAGCTCTGACAGGTGTGTGCCTTCACTGCAGCTGCCAGCACAGTGCAATGATGGTATTTAAGTTCCCCTTTGTGTTGTTTGCATAAATAGTAGCCCAGCCAACAAGTCCCAGGCAAGGCAATCTAAATGTGACCTCTGGCTCTGCTGTGCAGCCGAGTCCAATTTGCTCCCAAGACACGGAAACATTGACCATGCACACGTGCTCCAGCCCCCATCTGTTCAATGGGAACGATCACACTTCTTGTGCCAAGCAGTTCATGTTGCTGAAAAACACCTTGTATTGCTCTGGTTGCCAGAGCAGTTACTCCAGCATATATCATATTTAGACTGCCCAATCTGGGGGCAAAGACCCCTCTGAGTTTTTTGAGAGGCAATGCAGAGAGAATGCTGAATCACCTTTATCCCCCTGATAAACTGGTCGTTCTGCAGCCACAGTTCTTTTTAATGTTGTTTTGATGCAGTTCTTGTTTCAGCAGAAAGAAAAATGGAAACGATTTTGCTAAAAACCCTACTCAGGTCTTGGTTTTGAGCCAGAATTCAGTTAATCCAAGTCCCTTGATACCAGGGAAGGGTCAGGAAAATGCTTTGCATAGTCATTGTTGGATTAGATTTGTTCCCCCACAAGAGGACAAGTTTTCAGAGTAAACTCTCATTTCTCTCTAGCTTGGCACAAACTACCACGTGATAGAGTCTGATAAAAGGATGTTTCATTACATTAGCATAGCAGACTTATTTGTCAGTTCTAGACTAATTATCTTGGCTCCCTGTTTGGGGACTGTGACATCCCTTGCAGTAAATTGCGTTTTGCTGAGGGCAGCAATTTTCCTCCTTTTCTAAAGAATGTCGACAAAGTTGTGAGTTTTTTTGTATTTCCAGTAATAACAGTGTCTGGTGGGGGAAGAAAAATAGCACATCTGTTACAGTATTCCCAACTGAAGTGTCAAAATAGGGTTTTTCCCTATACAGTTCAAACAACAACAAAAATTCGAGCATAGTTCTGATAGTAGATTTTACTGTGTTCCCTCCTCATTTCTGAGACTTTGGAATTAGAACAAAATCTTAAAAATTACCTCCATGCAAGTAAAATATGAAACCCTATTATCAGCAGGCACTCACAACACCAGACAACTCATTTGGACACACAGTGAAGCAAGTGACAGTCCCAAAAGACAACTTCCAGAGCAATCAGGCTTCTTTTTAAGCAAGATGCCCTTAGATACTCTGAAAATAAAATTATCAGTTACATTTTTTTCCTCGGTGACCCAATAGTAGTAACTCCAACAGGGTGCCTGAAGAGAACAGCGGGGACCTCTTTCTACATTCAAACTCTTTTAGATGAGAAATTTCAGTTGATTTAGTTTGGATGGAAATCTCAGAAGGGAAAAGGGAGTTATAGAAGAAGGGGTATAAGAGAGCACAGGAAGTGCTCTGAGCTTTTTCAACCAAGCTGAAAATGAGATGCACACAAAAGACTACCTTGATACATTTAGATTTTGGTTTACAACCACTCACTTTGCTATCAGGCAAGAACATCCAACATGATGCAACATCCTACAAACAGCTGCTGACACATTCCTGATCTGCTACACACAGATCCTGCCATTCCACCCCAGCTAATTTGTAGCAATTTGTCTCTGTGCCAAAAAAAAAAAAAAAAAAAAAAAAAAAAAGAAGACAGTAAAAGAGTTCTCCTTATTCTAAAATATTCCCTGCTCCTTAAGATGCTACTTTAAAGAAACACAGATATAAACCAGAACTGGTATCAGGAAGATGCAAGCAGTAAATAACACTAAGAGAAACCCTGCCTTACACTTATGTGTTTATTGTGTCCTAAAGTAACAACATAAATCAAAAGACTAGTGATCATCACTGGACTGCAAGGCTGGATGATGTCCACAAGGTGGGGGAAGGAGGGGGGGTGTAAAAGTGGAAATAAAGAAAGGAATTAATAAATAAAGGCTGGTCACACACTAAGCAATAGAACTGTTGATCCTGGAATTCTCCACTCATAACTTCTGTCATTTCTGGAGGTATTGTTAGAGATTGCCACCCTGGAAGATAATGAATGTCAGGTGTAGCTTCCATCTCCAGTCTGATGAGGAGAGATTACCTTGCTGAACCCTACAAGACATCTTTAATCTCCTGATTTAGAATCCATTGTCCATCGGCAGTTTTCACTCTCCTGAAGGAATGCAAGAATGCTGCCAGACTCTGAAAAACAGGCAGCAAAGAGCTACAGGCAGCAATCCAGGGGTGCTCCGCCAACAGAACACTTAAATGTTAGTAAAAAAATAAAAAAACTCCATCTCCAGGTTCTGTCATTATTAATTAAACATTTTTCTGGTTTCCAAGAAGAAATGCTTGCTCAAACACGTCCTTGAAACCAGACAGATCAACACCATAAAGTTCAAGTCAAAGGGCAGCTTCTCTGGCAAGGGGAAACACTGCTTGGCATGAGAGAAGAGCCGAGCGCTTCTTCGTGTGGCCTGAGGGGACTGGGCACAGTTGGGGCATGATGGATGCCACAGCCAGGGATGGGAACTAATTTCCTGCTCTCCAGTACAGGGTGAATGTTTTGTACCCACTTACAGCCAGGCAAAGGAAAACCAACACAGAGGGTCAGCATGTCCTAGTCTGCCTCTGAACAGCCCTTCACCTGGCAGCACAGACAGAACCAGACACTGAGCCCGAGTCACCAAGTCAACAGAAGCTGCTGCCCATTTCCATGGACTTTTATTCAAGCCTGTGCAGCCACTCATTCGGGATGAAAGGCCTTACAATTCCACTGGGATGGGACTGTAAGTCTGGGATGGGCCCTGTGCTGCCATCACAATTAATGCAGTCGTCAGGCTGTGGCAGTGCAGCCCAGGCAGCGAGCACAGACCAGCCGATCGATAGCAGAGCAGGCCCTAAAGCACTTCCCATCCCTCACAATGGCAGCGACTTGCAAAGCACTGAGCGATGAATTCTGTAAGAATAAGTGGCTTAAGCGTTAATAAAGTCATAACTGTGAAGTCTAACTTTTCTGCTGGGACCAAAAACCGTATGACATATCCAGAGTGGGCTGGAAACTAAATCACAGAAGAATCACAACCTCCTGCTTCAGTGGGGTCAGGACTTCATCTTAGGCAGGTCTTTTAATCATTTCAGAGCAAAGAATTCAATGCAAGTCCTTTACATTTCAATCTATTGCCTTCATCACTCAAGTATCCATCCTCCCAAGGACTCTGCATGTTGACCTCCATGTAAACCCAGAACAAAGCATGTTCCACTTTTTATTGCATCACTTCACCCAAATGAACGCTGAGGACAAGATATTTTTTATTCTATTTCTGGATTTACACTTATTTCTTTCTCCACACATTAGCACGAGCCTATCCATTTGAAATGCAATATTTCTTTTCTATTATCAACTCTAAGTTTGGGAGAGGTACATTTAGAAGACAAGAGTAAAGAAAGCTTTCCTGGTTAGAATTTTGGTCAATAGACTGTAGAGATTACCACTTACTGCAGGTGGCAGCTATAGAAAAAAAATGATGCTGTCAATGTAAAATAAATAAAATAAAGGCTGTATTTTCACGTTCTTTCCCCCAAAGGCTTTAAAATAATGTCACTTTGATACTGCAGGAAAGAGCTTGATTTCAGCCTCCTGCTCTGCAGGTTGATACACTGGGCTTGAGTATTTGCATTAAATGAGACTCCATCTTCTTTTCGTTGCAGAACTTTTCCCCACACTTTTGAAACGATGAAATCTGATACACAAAACCTGCACATTCACTGTAATTTCCCTCCACCTCATCTCCCTGGAATATACACATTTTTTCATACACAATCACATTCCAAGCACTTACAGCGCACATTCATGAAAAACAACAAAAAGCTACATTTTACCCTACAAAAGAATAAATCAACACTGACTTGGTGTCATATATATTAAAAGTTCCAATTGTTATTTAAGAAAAAAAAAAAAAAAAGAATCTCTAATGGTTGTTTTTTTTATATCCTCAGAAACAAATATACCAGCAAACTTCACAGAGAGAATTCTGCTCCTTTTGACTTAAAGGGAACCTATTTCTCAACTGAATTGCTTTCTCTACCTTATTACTTGAAGAGATTACAGTCATGGCTGCATATTGTAGCAGCCCTATATTTAGAAGCTGGATAATAAACCACATAAATAGCACACTGAATAAAACATTAAGACATAAAAGGAGTTAAATAGAACAAAGGGCTAAAGCTTATTGTGCAGTAACCATGTCTGACCCGTTGAAATACAAAGGACTCATAATTCTAGTTAGCAAAATGCAGAGCTGGAGTTTAAATCAGTGCAGTGGCTTCGTGCTGGAGCCCCTTCCACGGCCTTGCAGGGCCCTCTGGTGGAACTGGGAATCCAGCCCGTGGCTGCCAGACAGCACTGCTGGGAAGAATGACGTTCCAAACCAAAAATAAGGGGAGAACAAGAAGACCGAGTTTTCTGGTTTCCCTGTTTCCTTGAAAGCAGCAATATTTCTAACACAAAGCTTTGTTTTGCGAACACCTAGCTCTCCCTTAAGCAGATTAAATCCTGGAGCTTGTGTAAAAAAGGATTTTTCCTCTGATTCCAGTGGGGACAGAATCTGTCCCTAAAGTTCTGAAAGTAGCGGGGGAAAAAAAAGTCCTTAAAGTTGTGAAAAACTGCAATCGATATGGAACAATCCAGTCCGCTACAGGACCACCTGAAACCAAAAGCACGATCAAGAGGTCTGAATTCCAGCTGATGATGACAGTTCACACTCAGAGTTTAAAAAATAAGCAACTTTGGAGGGTGCTGCAGACCAAACTAGTGTCTGGTACGTTCCTCAGCATGAGCTGCTATTTCGTGCATAAAGGAACAACCTTCTGCTGGATGTTCCCATAATCACACACCTCCAACTCCCACTCAGCCCCTGAGCCCAGTCCAACAGCATCACTGAACCCCTTTGTCACCCTCCAGGGGAATTGTGATGTTCATTTCTTCCTCACCTCATGCCTGATTGACTGATAACACACCCCACACTGACAGCTCATCAAGCTTTTACCTGTTCTGGGCTACTATTCCTCCCTCATGAGGGCCATGAGGTGTATATGTCCCCAGGGTGTTAGAAGGGTCAGTAAGTTTGGTGGGGTCACATCTATTTGCCTGCCACTGCTGTTTTTAGACTTCTCCCTTTTAACCTCTGATAACCCCATAAATAAAACTGCCTGCCATGCAACAGGGGGAAAACTCCAGGAAATAAAGTTCTTCCTTCTTTCTTCCAGATGGCTAAAAGAACAAGCTGTCCCAGTGCACCCACACACCATGATTTATCCCTGTGATCTGCATCATCCTGCAGCTGCAGTAAGCAAGCAAACCATTCGGGCTGTCACTGAACTCTTCACTTGAAATCACAAAGGAAAGGGAAATGTGAACCAATTTGGCTCTGCTTTAAGCTACAGATGTTCATTAAATATAGGGATTCCAGGCATATTAATAATAATAATAATAATAATGGACTTCTCAAAAATCTAAACCTTTCAACAAGCAGAAGGCAGCTGGAAGCACTTCAGGTGAGCATCATTGCATGAAACAGGCAGTCTCAAAAAAGCCAAGCTGCACTGGCAGAAACTGCTCAGCTGTACCAACTGATGGTCTGCAAGTCCAGCCTCCACTTGACAAAGTGTCTTTTCAGTGCTTCTTCATTTTTGGATTTTGACTTACAGCAGTGAAGTGGAAACAATGTTTTCTGCTACTAAATGTACGTTGCTTCATCCAGCACAGCGTAGAATTGATCACTATATCAGTATGAGGCAGTCCAGGAGCCTGAAATACTGCCCAAAAGCTATGGTAAGGTTGGTGCTTATGCTTCCCTTGGCTATTGTCAGTGCAAAAGAAAAACTCTTCAGGAAAGCAATTCAGACCAACAAAGTCAGATCAACATTCTGGCTTGTCTTCTCCACAGAGATGCACAGGGAGGCTGCTGGAATAATCTGCATAAGCAGCATCTTCAGCAATCCAGTGGTAATGAGAAGGAGCAATCCTTCCCTACCTTTTGCCTAGTTAACTCTGCCAGTCAAAGCAATTACAGTGTTCCAATGAAAAATAGGCTGCAACCTCCAAGCTGGGCTCGAGATCCAAACTTCTTCAAAGCAATGGCAGGATTGAACAGTCCCTTTCTCCCCTAACAGTCATTTGATGGTGGTGAGTATTTCACAGAACAAAAGAAAGAACCAGGTCTGCCTTAGACTTTATTACAGTGAAGAGGCCCCCTTTGTCAATGGTGTTTTCTCCCACTTCTCAGAAACAGGATGGTTATTGGATCCTTAAGATCTACTCTCTGTTCCTGACTGAATATTGCAGAGACAGCTGTTGAAGGTTATTCTTTCAGGCACCATCTAACAGGACCCAAGTCAATAATTGTCTTTTACCAGATTAGGCTCCTTTAAAATGGCAGTATTTTGAAAAGAAAAAGTCAATCCCCATTTTCATCTTAAATTCTATTGTCTGCTCTTAGCTAATACAGTTTCTGAGCTGTAGCGAGTATGCATTTGATTCAAAGGAGCTGATGGCATCAAGTACATCGCTTGAAACACTCTGATTGTCAGGAAAAGGCACAACATGTTCCTAAAACCCAGCTCCTCCTAAAGCATCCCAGGCTCAGCACCTCCTGCCTCATGAGCAGCATCCCACCTCAGCATGTACCTGTCAGGTTACAGCTGCCTGATCTAAGGGACACCAGACAAAGCATTTGTCCAACCCAAAGCTTGAATTCATCCCTCATCTGGCTCAGAGCTAAAAACACTACACATGGATTCTAGGACTAATTTAAGAATAAGACAACATCACAAACAGCAACACTTGCTGAAGTCCCCAGGCCAGCACGAAGCTGACTGTGGTGCTGAGAATTCAGACATCATTGCGGTGTTGCAGCCAGGCTTTTGGCCTCTCCTGAGAAGTGATGCTCCAAGAGGTATTTTGGTAACTTATCTCTCTCCTGGGATCAAAAGTGACACAACCTTAGCAAAGCTCTCCCATTTTATTTAGGACTTGCACAGACACCTTTGCATCAGCACAGGTACATCTATCTCTCTTTCTGCTTTCAAGATGACTTGTCTGCACAATCCTAACACAGAGATGTTGCTCCAGAGATCCAGTCTGGCATCTCTCCATGAAGCCAAACCAGCTTGTTCTGAGCTACTTCAGGCACTTATAATGTGATAACCCACTGAGCCTCAGAGATAATTCCCTACTACAACAGTACATCCCCTTAAAAGCAAGATCTCTCTGCTTGCCTCACTATGCAAGTTAGGAAAAGAAGGAGCACATCACAAGATGGTCTAAAGCACTGTTCAGAATTTGTGTTACTCAGTGAAAGAACTGGCTAAGATAAGTCTGAAGGCTTTGATCTATTGCCCACCAAAGCCAATGACACCCTTGTAAAGTCAGTTGATAACGACAGGATTAAGAGGGAGAAGATAAAGGTGCATTTCAAAACGTCTTTGGATACGGATAAAACAAAATGACACAAACAAATCCCAAAGTCCTAGCAGTCATGAAGTCACTCAAAAAAACCCCACCTGTCTGGTGACCTTCAGTACATAAATTTACTAGAGAAAAACCATGAAAATTTACAATACCTCATTCTTTTCTTGGAGTTATATTTTTAACCTATTGCACTGATTATAACATGCTGTCAACAGCCTCATCAATTATCCATTGCTAAAAAAGTGGGCTTTAACATGCTGCAAGTGGTATTAATTGGTCTCAGTAGCACATAATGAGTTTAAAAGCTCCTACCTGTGTGCCCCCGGGGATGGTGGCTAGAGGCGGACAACAATTTACAGCAGACCATTAACACATAGACCAGAAAGAGCCAGTCAGAGAGAAGCATTGATTTGGCACAGAATCTCATCCTGGAGGCAGAAAAGGAAGCAGTTGAGTGAGAGAACAATGTGAGTGGGGAATAACATAAAAACAATGTGGGGAAGAAAAGCTGAGATGATGCTGAAGAATAACCAATATGACTTATTACAAGGCACCACTGACAAAATCATATTCATGATTCACTAGGCATCAGTTTTTTGGTTAATAGTGTTTCATAATTAGAAGTAAAACAATGTCTATCACAGATTACATTACCCACAAACACGTATTTATAATAACACATTTGAGTGCAATACATTTCTATGAATCTGAGATAAAGTGTGGGCTGTTTTGGTTTTTTATTAAGATCCATCCACGTTCAAATTTAAATACACATATTTATAAGCTGTGCTCCTATTTTTAAACTGCACTTGCCCCAGTCATAGAAAAAAAAAAATGCCATTTTTACTTAGCACTTTCTCAGGACACATTTGCTAAAGGTGCCAGCTCCAGTGTAGCCATGTGCAGGAATGGGCTGGGCCTCCCAGTCACACAACATCTGTGAGCTTTCCTTCCCAGTAGGTTTGCTGAGGGTTAAACACTCACGAAACCAGCACCTCAGTCAAATATGCAAGGACTCACTTCTCTGCCAGGGTGTTAAAAAACAGCATTTCAGAAAACACTTGTTCTAAAGAAGGTACACGTTGTTAGGCTGAGTGTTAGACCTAAGATCACAAATCCTCGGTAATTTTTCGGCAAATATCTACAATTAAATCCCTCAATAGCTTGTGTTGTGCCATTCATCATATAGAAAGGGAATCTAATCATCTTCTTAAACTCAGTTATGATGATATATTACTTGTGTTATACATAAACAGGCATTATGTAGTTGAACCCTTAGATACCACATTTCACACTTTCAGCAAATTCTGTAAGCAGGAATACATCAAATTAATTAAAGGCAATTTATAGATTTGCATAAATTGCACTAAATACTGCTTTCATAGCAGTGACGTTAGTCTGCAGTGAATCAGCATACTGGGATTTGGAGAAGCCTATCACAAGCATATTTAGTTGCACCAAAAAGTCTTTTGGGAACTTCTTCCCCCTGTGCATTCCAGTTCAGGTTCTCCCAAGTATGTTCCAAATAATTTGTTTATCTGCTTATCTTTAAAGATATCTGAGACTATTCAGTTAATCCAACATTCAAGTGCTGAATATAGGGATAGTAAAAAAACAAACAAACAAACAAAAAAACAGCTCTACTGTCACAGCAGGTGAAGCACTTGGATGTTGTTTAAATTTGATAAACATCTACAAACAAAACCAAAGCAGAGGCCGCGTTTCCTCATTTACAAGCGCTTGCATAATTTCCACTTTCACACTTTCTAAAACAATATTGTTCCTTATCGTGAATCTTAACAAAGCCCAAATAAATCACAAAAGCACTTACTAAGATCAAAAGTCAAGAGACCAAAAGCCTGCTGCATGCAAATATATTTAAGCAACAAATACTGTTTTACACTTGAGAAAGAAATACATTGGTGCAAACCCCAGCATCTTCAGCTATCCTTATAGACTTTAGTCCAGCCTACAGACTTTTTAAAAATTACACAAATATTGTTAACAAAGAGCTCAGCATGTCTACAAATCTCAGAAAGCAAAGATTACACGGAAAGAATCCACCTTTTAAGGACTGATTTGACAATATGATACCTTTTTTTTTGGCTTTAAGAAGGTGTTCCATCTCAAGCCCAGTGTTGCCACCCTGAATGCAAGTGAAGCAGTACAGGAAGGAACACACGGAGGGTCTTTTACAGCTCAGAAAATAAAGACATCACTGGTCCTTGCCTACCCTGTAAGTGCCCTCTTATGGAGCACTCCCAGGCTAATTCAGAGCAGCTGAACCTAATTCACCTCTTGCATCCAGCTGAACCACATAATGCCACTGCAGCTAATGGGATTGAGTCACGGTGAAACCAGCATAAATGTTATTATTGCTGCTGATCCAATATTAGCCTAAGAAAACTGCCTAGTAAGTTCTGAAATCAATGTACCATTTCTTTCCCAGGTAACTGAACCTCATTTTCTTGAGGAGAGAGATGAATTTAATCTTAGTTTTCTTTCTCTCTCCATGAGAAACGTACAGCTTACAGCTCATGCACCAGTTATTACTAAACAGGATGCCATCATCTGCTCATCCTGCAATCCCATCTGTCTGTTGCTCTAAGTACAAACACTGGAATATGATCCAAATAGCAGAGACCCCAGCTCTGGTGTCACTCTGTGGTATCACAATGAAGGCAGGAACTTTAGTCCTACAGGTTTCCTGAGGTGTGACTGAAAGCAGGATTTAACCCATGGAATTAAATACCACAGATCAGGCATCTTGAAGGTGCCATTACTGGTAGGAGTTAATGAAAGGGGCAGGTATTTGGTCTCAAGTCATGCACTGTCATGCTCATCAGCTGCTATTTCAGCAATCGAGTGAACCCAGGTGTTCCCACTGTTGCCAGTGCAGGAGCAAAACTGGAAAAAGTGGAAATGGTTGTGTGCTGAAATAATTTCAAAAGCTTTCCCAGATTATGAAGCCATGCTGTGATGTTAGACAGGGAATGTGAAACCAGGGTTCACCAGAGAAGAATATTCAAGTCCAGGAATAAGTGTATCACTACCGGGCATCAACTTTGTTATATCCAAACTGAAAGGCTGCTAAAAGCATCCAGCACCATTCAAATGATACATTTTCAGACTTCTGTCTGCCTTGCAGGTAGACAGGACTCAAGTTCTCAGCCTGCTAATGTAGAGAAATACAAGAGGATCTTTGAAAAGGCAGGAGAAAAATGAAATTTGGCAGACAGATGCAGCAAGGGGTGCTGAGCCCTTCAGTGTCAGTGGGCTGCTGCTTCCAGAAATGTCAAGCCTTCATTCCCTATTGGATTCAAGTGGATATTGTTGCTCACCAGAACAGCAAATCTTCAGTGTCATTTGAAAGATAAAAAGTGCTCTTACCTTGGGGACTTTGCAAGAATTTTGTTCCAGTCAAACACAATTATTTCAGTGTGTTTTTCATAGTTACTCCAGATTCCCATTTGCAGCAGCAAATAAGACTTTCTGCATCTCAGAATTTTTCCTTCACTTTGGGGACCTAGAAAGAAAGCCATATTACACTGCAATTAACGTCTGGAATGGTGCTGTAAAATACATCTCTGCAACCAAAATCATTGATTCACAGTGCCATCTACAGTGCAGTTCAGGGCAGAAGGCAGCAGTTGTATTGCTCTGTTCTTCCCAAGAACACAGAGAAATTGTGGTAAGGCAGCTCTGAATTATCACCACATTAACTAAAGGCAGAGTTCACTGTACTAGGAATTACAAACAGAACACACACCTTGCTGGGGCTTTATATCCATGTGCCCTCTTGCCACCCAAGTGCTGTGAAAGCTGTAAGGTCTAAGACTCCACCATAGTGCAAACACATTTCCACGTGATTACACAAAGCCTCCAACAGTATGAACCAGAGATTATTAGAGAAAGGGGGGAAAAGAAAAAATCTTTCATTGTCTTCATAAAGGTCAGGAGCAGAGGGTCGCATCCACAGCAGGATGCCTGTGTGATCAGGGCATTGCTGCACCCTCTGATACTTCTGTCCCCCCTTGCCTTCAGCATCACCTCTCACACCCAGAAATTACCCTTTGAAATCATTGCATGGAGACCCTTTTGCAGCAGCACTGACACACATTCCACAGAACAACGAGCTCAAACGCTCCCTTTTACAGACATTCGAGTCTCTTTGCTTTTGTTGTTTATATTTGTTCCCTCACTTCTATCCCTGGGCGCAACTTGACCTTCTGCTATTGAAAGCTCGACACAGTGCAATTTGTGACAGTAATAATAATGTGGTCTTCACTATGGAGAGATGACAATCACCTTTTCTCATCTTCTGCACCACTCTTTCAATTTCACTCTTCTTTTGATCAATTAGAAATTTGGTTTTTTAAGAAACACAAAATTACACCACCACATTGGAGGGCAAAGCATCTCTGGGGTCATAAAAGCGTGGAGGAAGACACCTCTCAGAAAGCTCAGGATGAGGAAAAGCCCATGGCTCAACACACTCATAGAATCACAGAACAGTTTGGGATGGAAGGGACTTTAAAGATCATCTCATTCCAGCCCCCTGCCACGGGCAGGGACACCTTCCTCTAGACCAGGTTGCTCCAAGCCCCATCCAGCCTGGCCTTAACAGCTCCTTTTTGTTCAGAATGCCATGGGTAAATAGAGCAATTGCTGGAATTTAAAGAGAGCTGCCAGGCCAGCAAACTATAATTAATCACATTTTACTCTCTCTTCACTTTCCAATGTGGAGTTTCAGAGTAAGCCAAAATCACAAGACAACAGTTCTAATTAAAACAAAATGTGGACAAAGAGATGTCTTAAGACAAAGCACTACCACCCTGTATTAATCTTTTCTTCCACAAATACACATAAAATAAAAAATAAAAATAAAAAAAATTGTGCCTCAAAAGGCCTATTGAGAAGAAGCAAACGAAGAGGCTTTTCAGTATAGCATTGACTGACTGCAATGGTTATGTAGTACATTTTTACCCATTTCATAATAGGACGGGTAGATAAATATATTCTTACAGTGCTCTTGCAGAAATCAATACTGCAATACTCTAACCTGGGTTTTAGTGCTTATCTGTTCCATAATTTTTATTAGAGAGGAAAATAAAACCCTGTGTAGATGCACCTAGAGGTAAACACTAACGTTGCTGTAACCTGTTCTGTAAACACGTTAAACACTTGTAAAAGGCAAGGAAATATTGATTATTCCAACTCATTCTAATTAAATGGAAGCAGCAAAAGTGAGAGATGATACAGCCACTAGCATATCTTGGGGCTTTCTGATGCCTCCCAGGAAGAGAGATTTCTTTGAAAAATAGGGCTGTTTGAGGGGAGATTAAGGCAAACTCCTGAAACCAACTTCAGGTGGTTTAAGTCAATAAAGGAGACAGGTCAGAACAGAAGCAAGAGGCTCACTTGGTTAATAAGGGTAAAAGGAATTTCAGGATTTTCAAGGCAAAGCCAGGTTTTGTGTGTATTTTGTGAACAGTGGAAAGAGGGAATGGGAGAGGGGAAGGGCTCCACTCTCAGCATTTACACCTGGGCTGGCCATGAACAGCTCCTGCTTTGCACAAATCACCCTGGGGGCCACACAACTCCCCTGTGTCAGTATTTAGGGCATCCACATGCCCAAAATAAAAACTGTGGGTTCTGGGACCCGAAAGGAATTGCCGTGGTCAGATCTGCTGGGCCTCAGCCTCAGCACAGGCTGTTCTCTGTGCCTCTGCACTTCAGTAAAATCAGTATAAACAGCATTTTCCTATGCTAGAGAAGTGTTTCAAGAACAGAAACAATAAAGGTCTAAAGTTATTTGAAAACTGTATGGATGCTTTATAATTCCTTTGACAGTTGGAATAAGATAGCATTTTAAATTAGGTGCACTTCCTACCAATATTTACATGTTGTAAAATGCTTCTTAAGGCCACTTTCTGTAAAGAATAAATTACTAAACCATTTTATGCAATCTTTCATAATAAGCTATTAAATAATTTAGAAAACCTCCCTCCATTAAATATTTAAAAGGCTTTAATTTCTCCATTCTCAGTTATTCCTCACTTATAATACAACAGTGCATCCCCCAAAAGACTCCTCTTCTCTGTGAAGCAATGGATGAGAGAGGAAAGCAGTTTGGGGGCCATGTACTGTATAAGGGGATTTGCCAGCCTGAGCTTAACCCCACTGTCAGCCTGGTTAAAATCTTACCTCCTACTGAATAAGAGAACAAGAGAAAACAGAGCGACATCTGCCATTTCTTAGAAGAGGAGGGGAAAAAAAAGATCCTGTCTGGTCACTGCATGTATTTGAAAAGTGCTGCTATTTGAGTTTGAGGGGAACCAGAGACAAAAAAAAAAAAAAAAAAAAAAAAAAAATCAAGAAAAGAGCAATACCCCCTGCTGCAAACTCTGGCTAACACACAGCTCCATTTCAGGGCTAAACCTCTATAAACAGGGCAGGTGTTCGGCAACAGAACTTGAAGAGGGCTCGTAAAAAAGAGGGAGAGCAACTTTTTACACAGACAGCGATAGGACAAGGAGGGATGGTTTCAAACTACAAGAGGAGAGATTTAGACCAGGTCTTAACATAGCTGTGGCTGCTCCATCCCTGAAAGTGTCTGAGGCCAGACTGGACAGGGCTTGGAGCAACCCGCTCTGGCGGGAGGTGTCCCTGCCCCTGGCCAAGGGATGGAACTTTGGCCCTGCCCCTGGCCAAGGGATGGAACTGGATGACCTTTCAAGTCCCTTCCATCCCTCAGCATTCCGTGATTCTGGGATGATGTTAACCCTCGGCAGCTTTCGGGCCCTGAGTGGGTGACTGGCTTTGCCGTAATGAAGGATCGTTATCCCGGGATGGAGAGTGGTTATCCTGGGATGGATTGTCGCTATACTGGGATGCAGGGTCGCTATCCCTATTCCAGGATCGCTATCCCGGGATGCAGGATCGCTATCCCTATTCCAGGATCGCTATCCCGGGATGCAGGATCGCTATCCCTATTCCAGGATCGCTATCCCGGTTCCATCCAAAGGGATTGGCTCCACCGGCGGGGCGATGCTGCCCCCTGGCGGCCGCGCGCCGCCCCAGCCGCTCCCTCACAGCCCCAGCCCGGACCCGCCCGGCCATGAATAATTTAAATCGGAGCTATTAAACACTTCCAGCTCTTGTCAGTACTCGGAAATCTCATTAAATCCCATCCGTACAGCCGCTCCGCCGAACCCCGCTCGCTGTTCCCCGCCGGAGCCGCCCCGGTCCCCAGGGATGCTCTCCCCGCCCGCCGCGGGGCCGCTCGGAGCGCTTCCCTGAGCCGGCACGGGCTGTCCGTGACAATTAGGGCTCCTCATTAATCACATTAACACGTCGCTGTCACAGGTTCCCTCCGCTCAGTCTCCCCTCGGAGTCTGGGCATCGTAGGGACGTGCTCAGGGTCAGAGCCCGGCTCCCCAAAGGAATCCTCAAGGAGCCCCGCCAGCCCCCAGGAACGGGCTGATGTAGGGAAATGATGCGTCTGGGATTCCAAATTTAGTCCCTCGACCCTCACCCAGAAAGTTCTGCATCAGGCCACGTAAATTCAGCTTGATCCGATGGCTTCGAGTGTCGGTGAATCCACCAAGTTACTCCAACAGTTAATTAACCTCGCTTTAAACACTGCACCTTCCAGCTTGTACCTCCTGATACATTCCTGTCGTTTTCCCAGCTGGCACATCCCACAGGGACATGCCAGGTCTTTAAAGGCCTCAGTTCTGCCAATCCTTCCTCGCACAGAATAAGGGTTACACCAGGTAGGGAGGCGCTGTGCAAACTGAGGAGGGACACAAAGTTATCCACGTAGTAGAATCACAGGATCATAGAATGGTTTGGATTGGAAGGGACCTTAAAAGCTCATCTTGTTCCAGCCTCCTGCCATGGGCAGGGACACCTTCTACTATCCCAGGTTGATCCAAGCTCCATCCAACCTGGCCTTGGACACTTCCAGGGATGGGGCAGCCACAGCTTCTCTGAGCAAGCTGTGCCAGAGCCTCACCACCCTCACAATAAAGAGTTTTCTCCTAATATCTAATCTAAACCTACTTCATTTACTTTTAATCTGTTTCCCCTTGTCCAGTCACTACATGTCCTTGTAAAAAGTTCCTCTCCATTTCTTGTAGGCTCTCCTCAGGTACTGGAAGGGAGCACAGGACCAACCTCACAGTGCAAGAAAGCAAATCTCTTTGGGTCCAGTTCCTCTACCCTTTTACTCTCAGAATCAATATCCACCTTTCTGCTTCCCTGCAGGTATCTCTGAGGGAGGGAGGCCCTGTCACATCGAGCTCCACACGGCAAGCTGAAGTGAGAAGGCTCTTTAGACAGCGTGAAAATCAGCTAAGCAAGCTGCCAGCAAGCTACAAGTGTGCTTCCTTGCTTTTGAGAAAGCCAGGCAGGTATCCTAAAAACCATGGGGGGACTGCAGCAGTGCCCAGTACCTCTCAGACCCCAGCACACTCCCAACACACTTCATGTACAACTTTTGAATATCACATTCCATTTAGATATTGTGCCACCACTAGTAGGCCCTTTCCACGGGAATATTTAAAAATCTCACTTAGCACCAACTGGAGGGGATGAGGAGGAAAAGAAAACAACACCAAATGAGAGCTAAAGGAAATAAAACCCACAGCCTCCTAAGAAGGAAGAACTGAACTGCTATTACATCTACATAGCATGAGGTATCGACCACACCAGCAGCCAGACCATCCACACACAGACAGACATCCTGTGTGCCACGTGTTTGGGGGGATCTGAGCCTGTCTTCAGCAGCATTTGGAGTTCTCTAGGCTATATCTGTCCTCACCACCTCCTTTAAAGATGAGAACAAACCTTCCGTCTGTAGTAAGCATGTTAAGATGATGTCCTGGGAGAAACGTGCCTAAGTCACCCTAATTCTCTGCTGCAGACACCACAGCCCTCCTTAGTTAATAGTGCCAGAGTAAAAACAGGGACTTGGGTGGATAATCTCATTTTAAGTGAGAGTTTTTGGACTCCAAATTTGATCTAGTAGAGCTCAGGTCACACAGAAGCAGCAACAGCAGAATCAGAAAACAAATTCAAGTAAGGGACTGGAGGTGAGACCTAAAGGACTGCCACAAAACCTCAAGACCACACAGCATAAGGAGGAGTTCGAAACTGGGATAGTTCAGGTCCTTTCCAGGCAAGGAAACAGTAACTTCTTCATATACACCAGCTCCAGGGTACATTGTGGGGACCATTCTGGTCACCAGAACTCACAGCTTGCAAGTGTATTTGCACAGCAAGAATTAGACTTGAAAATGAAGCATATGAGTTATGCTGGCACAAATAACTGATCACTTGCAGTCCAAAAGAATAATCTCTGAGTAGGAGACGATAATCTGAATGAAATAGAATCTCATTTAGAAAATTAATTTTTGGGAAAATGTTTTAGAACTTGCTCGAACTCGAAGTGAGTTCTCATCTTTCCTCCAGCAAAAAGTCCACCAAGACCAACAGGACTGCTCAGAGAGTAAAGTACAGCTATTCTGGCTGTAAAACAGAGGCAGAATAGACCCTTTTCTCCACACAGCATTATTTATTATTCATCACCACCCCACGAAAAACCATTCTGCCAAAGTAAATTCCTGAAGAGGGAAGTATCACCATCAAGATTTCATTTTTAAGGTTGCACAGACTTACCACCGTGTACAGCCAACACGAGAGATCTCATTACAGCCCAGCATTTCACCTCTTTACAACTATCTTTATCAGAAAGAATTTTTCCTTTAGATTATCCAGGTACTTTCAGTCCCTCACAGCAGCTCAAAATCTTCAACCCCCAGTGCAAGGCCCGCTTAAGAGATGGGCAGGCCTCAGGCACTGTGTTCAAGGGAGAGCAGGAATTGCTTCAACCCTGTTCAAAGAGGAGGCAGAGCAGAGACAGTGCCCCTCTCCACTCCCAGCTGACCTCCCAGAAGCAGAGCAGTACTCATCTAAAGCAGAGAGCACACCAAAAAAAATGTGGAGAGAAACGTCTTTGAAGGAAGTCTCTTCAGCAGGATGTTTCAGGCACAGCAAATACACCTTTTCCTCCACTGTAAACTTTGCCTGCCAGTGCAAAGCACTGAAGTTGTGGCACAGACTATCCTGAGCCATAAAACACTGTTTTCTACACCCTGAATTGATGGAGGAATTTAATTTCTCCCCTGGAGTGAAAAGATACCTGACCTGCTATAGAACAGGTCACTCAGCTTTCTTCCCACTCGCCAGGGACCCAGGTGAGCTGGAAGGTTGTTTTGCAGAGATCACTCAGAAGAGGCACAAACAGATGGAAGGGATGAAGGAGGAAAATTCATGTCTGTTTTTGCCTGTAGATGAGGCACTGGGAGGTCCCAGACCTGTCCTGGGTGCAAGAAGCAGATCATCTCTGACTAAGGGTGGCCATTCAAATTTAGAACAAGTGGCAATCGCAGGGAAATAACACGAAAATTAGGAGAGTCAGCAAGTGCAAGTGGTAAAGAAAGACTGGAGTAGCTGTGTTTGTGTAGTCAACAAAAGACCTAACTGTCTCCTTGAAGAGGTTTATTTTAAAGAAGGGGATGATTTAAAGAAGTGGCTCTCTGTCCCTACTGCAAACAGCATGGAAGTCAATTCAGTGTCCTGCAAACGCTAATTGGTGTGTGCATAAGGAGAAACTTTCTGTGTCTGAGGGTGGAAAAGTAGTGGTACAAGTAACTCAAAATCTCTTAGAGCCTGTTTTGTGAAGTTTTCTTTAAACTGGATGAACATGTGGGACGGTCAAGGCTCCCTTCTTGCTCCACAGGATTGGATGACATCTTTGCTCAGGGTATGTAACAGGAATCCGTCTCCTTTATGCCTTGGAGAAAAAAAAAATACACTAGAATATGTGAGGTAGATAGTCATTGTTCAGTGTCATCTCCAATACCCTGAATGCAGACACTCATCAAATCAGAGGTTAGTGGAGGAAAATTGTGGCAGAAAGAAACTGGCAATATCTCCTACACATATTGGTTTTTTTCATGAAGGCAGGGTCAGTGTGTGCTGTATTCAGATATCTTTCTAGTGGTTCTCAGGGTCCTTATACAACAAAATTTGGTTCTTTCTGGTTCTACTCCATTAGAATATTATATTCTCTTGTTATTTCCAAAAACACTTTGTTCACAGTAAATAATTACAGCATGTCCACTCATGCTTCCCTAAGCTGTATTAGGCCCTGACTGTAACAGTGTCTGTCCACTCCTGTGTCATCCATGTAACCTGGTCTCTGCCTTTGTTTCAGTGCCTGAAACGCTCCAAGAGGAAAACACAGAATAGCCAGTTTTGCTTTTAGAACACAAACATGCTTTATGAGCAGTGGATGCACGTTGGCTGATGAAGAATCCCAACTGTCTGGGTCTATGAGATAATTGTTCCACTTGGGACTCATTATCTAATTATTAAAAGATTCTAAGGAAAAGCATTTCATAAATACAGCACTAAATTTCCAGAAGGGTAATTATGGGCTGAACACACATTTTTTAACACCTGTGTTATCCACTACATAAGCCAATAGCAAAGCACCTTGTGCTGTGCTGTCTCTGGCAGGCTCAGGGCAGTACGTAGAGTAACTACTGGCAAACTGAAGGGGAACTGTTTTTTGTATTCCTATTTTGGTACCAAAATAACACAATCAGCTTGGCATTGGTTTAAAATTCTGCCCCGGGCAGAATCTCTTGTGGCAATTACAGAGAATAAAACTTTTCAAGTTTCAAGTACAGGAGGGGAGAGGCACAGGCCAAGGAGCTCTAACCCAGCTTTGATGCTATGGCATCAGCTTTTTACTCAGTGTTAGAAAACATTCTTTGTTTATCAGAGTTATTTTAGAAAACCATTGCTCTACTGAATAGCAGAATTTCAGAACTGGGTTCCAGACCCACCAGTTCAGGAATTGTTAATAAGAAGTATAAAGTGTTACATCATGGAACGACAAAGGCAAAAGACTTGGAGCTGGGTCAATAAATAATTGCACTTCAAAGGAGATCCCAATCTTATTCAGTCTGGATTCAGGATAAACAAACAAAAGCATATTCAGAGCCAATCTAAGAGTTCTGTTTGCTTTTCTATGGTTGGGCAACATCATGCTGGATGGAAGCACAGACCATCACACAGAGTGAGCCTGCACTGTGCACAGTCTGTACATGGACTGACTCCACCTCCCTCTAGCAGACTCTTTTCTTTCTCCTTTTTAACCAGAAAAAATCCAAATCCCAATATGAATACATAAGGTGACTCAGCTATTTTCATTTCCAGCAGCACCAGGGACTTAATTCCTTGATGCAAGACAATTTCAAAAGTCCCATAAATCACATTTTGCTCCTCACCTTCAGAAAGAATTTCCTTCATCCTTCCCTATTCCAGCCCAATCCTTCAGGCCTCTAGAGAAGGTAAATCATCTCCTGGATGCTGTTTTCATCCTTTCACAGGCACGAGGAGGCCACGTAGAGCTCTGGCTACTGTTGCAATGAAAAAGGAGCAAACCTCAAAAGGTGCTGAGGGACTGGTAAGAACAGTCCCAGACACTTTTCCTGTCACTGCACTACCAGGACAGGAGAGCAGCAGCCACAGCAAGCTGGTAACTGCTCTTCAGAAATAGTAATAGAAGGTGTTAGGGTGGTACTTCCCCCTCAAGCACCTGAATTGTCAGAGGTTCCTCCTTCCAGCACCCCTCACAGCTGATTTAACAGCATGATTCCATACAGGAGGCTCAGCCAGTTCTCTGGCTGAAGGATGGCCACAGCCAGGCTTTGAATGAGTGACAGCCTCTTCATAGCTAAAGCTAGAAGCTTTCTTCTTTACTTGTTGTTTGTTTTTTGTTTTTTGTTTTTTTTTTTTAAAAAAAAAAAATAATCTTCCTTCCACAAGGCTCAGAGAAGGCTGAACTTCAGGTTTTCATAGGTTTTCATTTCCCAGTCTTCCTAGAACGGATTTTTGCTTTTATCTTGCCCCTCCATTCATGCAAAAGCCTCTTCATGATCGTGTGCATGATTGCTGGGAGGAGCAGGGGGAAAGGTAGGTGGTATAATTTTGATTATGCTTTGAAATGCTCAGGGTTGGAAAAGTAGCATGAGATTCCCCCCACTTTCCGTGCCTCACTTGAAGGCAATTATGAGTGCCTTAAAGACGTGAGATCTGTTGAAAATAACAAATTGTTGGTGGTTTATTTTCAGGGTAGACAACAATCAGCTTTTAATCAGCTTCTCATCACCGCTAGACGTGAGCTATTAACTCTCTTAAAAAATAATTAGAAAACAGAAAAGAAAAATCTTCCCCAATTATTTTCATCCAGGAAACTGAGATTTTATGAAAAAAAAATAGTCTCAAGATTCACAGAAAACAAACTTGGTGACATGTTTAGTTCAATTTTTTGGCAATGAGATATTGTTTGCCAGAGATTGGATTGTGCTTCCTGAGCTTGTATGATGTTATGGATATTGGCATCAGAATAAAAACCAGTATTTTCAGCCACCTTGGGTGGACACTCAGATACTTCTACCCAATCTTTTTTACTTTTTTTTCAGGAAATGCATTGCAGAAGTCTTCCGTTTCTCTGATTTCTGACTATTCACAGAACTTTGGCTTTCAGATCCCCACAATACACATTTTTTCCACTTTTGAGTAAAATGATCTGTGAATCTCTGTCCTGGGGGAAACAGTACTCAAACTTAACTACAATACCTCTAAATTTCAGTTATATTAAAGTTAGCAATAGGTATGAAATGCCCCAGATGGGCAACTGAATTGTCACTTCATCTCACACACAACTTTACAGAAGTTTTCCCAACCAATAATCCCATTAAAATATACCCTGAACATGCCTTACTTACTATTGCCATGTGTACCTCTACTAGGATGCTGTTTGTACCTCAAATGTAACTCAAACACGAGCAGTCATGCAAAAACCCGATCACACTGGGTTATGGATTCCAAGGGATGACTCACTAAAGAGAGTGTGAGGGCTGAGCTAATTAAGTTCTTCCCCACCAGGACCCCAGTGGCTGCATCTTTTTATTTTATTTTCTCAATTGCCCATTGGAGATGAATTGTGATTACTTTAAAAAGGGATTTTTCTCGTACATCGATCAGCGTTAGACCCATTTGACCTACTAGTGTCTCTTTAAAGATTGATGAACTGGAACACAAAAGTGAAACTCTCTCACTTTAACTGTTCCCACCTGAGTTTCCTGCACTGTGAGATACATCTTTTAAGAGGCCTATGGAGTGGTTGCATCATTGATTCACATTCTGGGGTTATTGCACACAGCATTTTCCACAGCCTGGCAATGGGCAAGGCAGTCACACAGGCTGGAAGAAGGCCATTAGCAAAGACAGTCACAGGACTGCTTTAGATTAAAAACTGTTGTCATTAAAAATCTGCTGCATCTCAGGGACCAGAGCAGGAATTTCAGTCTTCTAGTTTTATACTGGTCACTACTTAAATGCAAAATGGCAACCTTAACTTAATTTAAAAAATAAAAAAGGGGAAAAAAAATCACTCAATGGATTTATGTTTTCCCCTCACTAAGTGAAAACCCTCCTTGCAAATGGCAAGTGTTTTGGCCAAGATCAGTGAGAGAGGCTGCAGGTAACTGAACCTTCACTCACCAGAGGGTACCACCACGTCCAAAAAGAAAGGTACAGACTTTTAATTTAGAGCTGTTCCTTGCACTAGGCAAACCCCATTCATGTCCACATAATTATCTACTGCCAGTTTAGTCTAATACTTCATTTTTTAACCATATATGAAGTTCTGTCCATCTCTATCCTCCCTTAAATGGCCAAATTCATCCCCTGTTCATAGAAATTATTTGGTGAGCCAAACCCAAAAGACATTTTCTGGAGAGTGCAACCACTCCTATTTTACTCTCATGGTCCTTTTTCTTTTTCTAAGCTGATGGCTTTGGGCAAATAGAACAAATACTTGGGGACTTATTTGTTCAGCTTAACTCAGATTGTGTGATTTTGAGGAGGTATCTGTGAGTATGAAGTGTCTTATAGCAGCTTCTGTACATCAGAAAGAACTCACCTGGAATACTGACACTGCTGTGTAAAACAGAATAAATGGACAATGGAGGGTTTGGTTCATCATTTTAAATTATTTTTGCTCTCCAGCCAAAGACAGTTGGATTCTTAAACCATTATTTTGTCCTTTTAAATTTGACTACTCAATTGTACCAGAATCCTTAATTATTTCTCTGCCTGCAATAGCACCATCCAATTTATTACCTGAGAACAACAGTACAACATAAATAACCCATCGCCTTTTTAACCTGAAGGTCTCAGCATCTGGTCTTCAAGAATATGAAAAATTCCTTACTTAATAATGAATATTCCTGCAACAGTCACCCTAACTGGAAAGTATTGCTTTCTGAAGCTCCCTGTCCTCCACTCAAGAGAAGTTAGCAGAGCTCTCTGAATGCAGCACTCAAGCCCAGCTTAAGCTCCATTGCAACAGTCTGGACACAGGTTACCTGAGATTCCTTGGAGCTTTCACCCACCAGAGACCTCTGGCCCACTGCTGTCCTGAGATGCACGTCCCAAAATACAGAACCACAACCACCTCCTTAGCACAGAGGACCAGTAACAGAATCTCTGCTGTGCCTGGGTAAATTTCAGCTGGATTTGCACAAGGAACAGGATTTTTTTTAAAAAAATATCTCCCAGAAAGATCTTCTGAACACCGTGTAATAAAAATACAGATAGACTAGGTTTGACAGGTTTGCAATTAATTTTCCTTGGCTCTTATTTACATCTTGGGTTCTGACAGTCTTGTTCTGGACAAGAAACATTCCCACCCATTACTCCTAATGGAGCAAGATCCATGGCAAGTGTTTACTACTCATTCAGTGACAGAAGCAATGTGTTTAATCAAAAGCTACAGCAAGACAAAGTGAATAAAACAAGGTAAAACAAAGTAAAGCCTCCAAAGAAGTTTGGAGGATACCAGCCTCTCCTTCACAGTTTGCCAGGGCATTGCTGGGTAGAGTAGGAAGAGTAATATTTACCTCCCCAAATCACACACTGTACTGTCAAACCATCCCAGGGAAGCTCTGCAGAAACATCCTGACAGACTGCTCAGCTCATGTGTTATCTACCCAGATTTTATAAAGTCTCTCCCCAATCCCTTCCCTTTATAGGTATGGCCTACCTACAAACATGCCCCTTTTCTCCTCACCCAGCTGAGTCATTTCAAACAGGACAGCCTTGAGTCCAGTGAGGGGAAGGCGAAAAATCTGAAAATCTTTGGGAACCAGCTTTGTCTTACCCTGGAAAGATAACAGAGATGTCTAGAAAAAAACAGCCTTTTTAAAAAAAAAAAACAAAAAAACAAAAAAACAAAAACAAAAAAAAAAAAAAAAAAAAAAAAAACACAAAAAAAAAAAAAAAAAAAAACACAACCTTCAAACCAGCCTGTTGGACAATGCATTTGCAACAGAAAGGCAGTGACCCAAGGACCTGAAGCAGAAGCTCAGCCGTGCTTGTCAAATCATGTATTTGTAGCTGCACTGAGATTGGAGATTCAAGCCTGAAAACCAGCACGACTGGGGAGTCACTTAGAATTTAAGCATGAGAATTGTGAAAGTCTTATTCAAGGCACAGCACTATACACATAATTGTTCCCACCAGAGAGTCCACCAGTGGAACTGCTGTGGGTGCAGTTCCCACACTCCCTTAACGTGAGACCAAAAAAAAAAAACCCCACGGTGTGCGACACAGAGGAGCCCTTCCAGCACAGGGCTGTTTATCTCCTCCTTTAATAAGATCAACTCCCACATCTTAATAGAGCAGCTCCTCCCAACAGCTCCTCCCCTGCACTGTGCACCCTGATGATGTCTACTCGATATTAAAAGCAACACTGGAGGGTAGACGGAGGCCCGGAGACGTCCCTTTTTTTCCTCATGTATAATTTGCAAAGCTGGTCAAAAAATAGCAAGCAATTTAGCCTGGAATTTTGCCAGCTCGGATATTCACGGCACATGTGATCAAAGAGCAGAATTTGCCAGTCGCTGGGAAAACAATCAGGCTCGTAACCTGACTTCCACTGCTGGAGACAGAGCCTGTAAACATCACTATTGATCAGAGCAGAACTATTTTCATCAGGCTGCACTGCTCTGGACATCAAACATCTGCAGAGTCAAAGCCCACATAAGCTGAAGTTGGGGCAGATAGTTCCAAGAATTTAACATTCCCCATACATGAGCGATTTTCAAGAGAACAAGCAATGGAAGATGCTATGAAATTATACGGAAAAAATGAAGAAAAAGATATCATAAAATGATTTTGGGTAAAACTCCGGGTTATGTTGCGGCATATTGACATATACAACAAATTAAAACAGCTAATTCATCTTACTACCTTCCACTGATAATTTTTTAATTAAGTTACTTATCTTTATCTACATATTTAAGAATGTAGATCTTTCATTATTCATCTCTTAAAGAAAATCAATGTTGTCCTGATTTGCTACAGCTCAAACAAGGGAACAGTATTATCTACAATAAGACTGACTAATAGAAAAATATTTCATTAACTTTATTTGCAAGCCCTAAGAAAATGTTATTGAGCACATTTTCATACTCCTAAAAATCTGAATTATGAACGAAAAGCTTAACACTGTTCAGTATGCCTGAAATATACATAATGATAATTTTTCAAAATGCTTATAAATAAAAAAAGGGAAAAGTAGAAAACTATTATGACAGTCCAATGAAATGTTTTAAAAAGTTCAGCCCTAATACTGGATTATATTATAAACATCATTATCAAAAAAGCTTCATATTCTGTTTTTTATTCTTTATTAGTTATTATTCTGTATTTTATTTATTACTATGAGACTGGAAGCTAATCTGTAGCACTGGTTAGATGCAAGTGTAGAAATGCCTATCCACTACACAGTTTTGAAATATTTGCACATCAAAACATACTCTGGTTTTACACTTGGGATTCTAAAGCTTTATAAAAGACACCGTGAAAAGAGTAAACTTGAATCTCAATTTCTGGAGGAAACAGACTTTTTCTAGTCATCTTAAGTGTCCTTTTCTTCTCAAGGTGACCTTAACTTTCAGATTTGTAAAATGGTTTCCTCTTGTGTTCAATCCTACTGTGTAATAAGTTTTAAAAATGACTATTTATCTTCTTTAATATATTAGTCATATAGAGCAGGAGAAGCCTCTGTGGAAATTTCTGCTATCGAGTTTGCTCAAGCTTAAGTCAATGCCGATTTAGAAAACATAACTTACGCTTAGTAACAAACAATCATGGATATATTTATTGGAATAACATCATTCCATTCTCCTCCAGCAGCGTGTTTCGTTTATCAGTTGCAGTGCTATAGATTGGTGGATATTTACAGTGACCGAGGCAATTTGAAAGTAATGCTTTTATGTCGCCCATCTTATTGTACTTTTACGAGCCTGAATCGCTGGCATTTGGGAAATAAATAAATCTGATGGTTCTGAAAAATGTAAATGAAATGCAAATTAACTGGGCAGGTATATGTTACATTTATTTCTGAGAAGGGAGAATCGGCGCGCCGCTCAGAAACTGCCCTTTGCAGAAGTTGTATTTAAGAGAGTTTAAATTCTTTTAGATCTTGCCTTGCTAATCATGACCTCAGCTGCCTGCACCATGTAATGACAATAATGAATAAACATGCTGTGCTTATGAAGAACTAGAACCCAACAAGCTGATCAATTGTTAATTCTATAAAGTGACTAAAACGTGTCTCCACTATCAATAAGTAAATCAGCTTCTATCTGCGGTACTAATGCACCTTGTACATCCCCTCCAGCTATCCTGCCCTTCTCTGTAATAATGTAATTATCAGTTTGGTCATATTTAAGTATAACCTGAACGAGATTTGATATTATTTTGGTCTTGAGGGTGGAAAGATAGAAGGAAAAATTGTTTGGCTATTTAAAGAGACACTGCATTTATCTGGAGGATGTGCATTTTCCTTTTGCCCTGCAATTAGTTATACAGAATTGTTCCTTTGAAAAGCAGTTATTTTACAGCATTATTCTTAAATCATACAGGCCATTATCAGATAGACATTCAAGAAAAGAAGGCCTTTTCTATTATTAATGCCCTTTTGCTCTAAGCATCTGTAACAAAGAATTTAAACAAAAGACAATAATACTCATTAACTGTAACAGAAGATATTTCTACTGTAGAAAAAAAGAAAGGGCATTTGAAACAAAACCAGTTTGGCTCTACTCAGTCTTTATTTTTCCTCTCACATGAGGAAAACACAGAGGGTATTTCAGATTTTTAGCCATAATACAATTAAGCATATTCTATATATGCAAATCATAAATAGCTGCCTGTCTCCACTACATTTCCAAGCAAGATTTAGGAGTAATAGTTTATTCATTGCTGAAGAACATGTTCAGGAAAAAGAATGCCTAATAGAAAACCCAAGAATTTTGCTTAAATCATGTTTTTTCCTTCTCATTCTTACAGCTATCTGCAAAGACACTGGGTGAATGCAGCTACCTGTTCATCCACCCAAAAAACACAACCCATCTGGGGAGCAACCTGTGAGCAAACTTCCCCTGGAGCATTTCAGAGGTGAGTGATACACACTGGCAGGATAAGTAATTGTCTTTAAAGTGCTGAACCCTTTTCAGAGCTATAAACAACAATTATTCTTAAAGGTTTCAGCTTCTGTGACTATTCTTCTATTGTTAACCTGAAATATATACCACAAAAATACATAAAAAAACATCTACAGGAAGGAAATGTTCTGGAGGGAAATGCTCTTAAGGATGTGGATAAGCTCAATAATAATTAATTTCTAACACTTAATGAACTAAATGAACCTATTCATTTCTCAGGTGGAAGGTTGCACTAACTCTGCCAGAAATTGTCCTGCTTCACCTCAGATCCATCCCTCCATTTCAATTTGGTGTAGAAAAGGAGGGATAGTCCTTTTTACCTGGTACTCTCTTAATGCAAGACAGTCAGTGCAGGTTTTTAAAAGTAATTTTTTCTAAGAAAATTTTGTTCTTGTAATGATCCATGAACAGAAACAAATCTATTACTAAAAAAAAAAAAAAAAAAAAAAAAAAAAAAAAAAAAAGCAGAATTAATCATTTTGCCAGCACACCAAAAATACGGGGATAATTTTTTTTTCTTTTTCCCCCTTCAGCCTGAGTTAAGTCCAAACACCCATAACTGGAAAGTATTTCCACAGTCAAACTGTTAGTCCAGTAGTAGCTTTCAGCTAAACAAGCCAATGTCAAATAGTCTCCTATGTACTTTCAAATAATGGATATTAACTCAAAGGTTTAGAGACACAGAGTAACATAACAGGAATATACACATAAGACAATCTTTCTATATTCCACAAAATGACTAATTTTTTTTTTAGATTCAATAACCTATTTCATGTGCAGGTCCACTCACTGCTGTCGATCTGTGTTTGGGGAAAATTTTATAGCACTTGACTTCTAACCACGGTGCTTCACAGTCATTAAACTGACAGTGCTCAGCACAAACAGCAATGCAGTCAACAGGAGCCTGCCAGACAGTCGGGATCAGGCTTTCACAGCTGCCTGTGTTCATGCTGGGACAATTCCAGTGAAACCAGTAAAATGCTGATGGGGTGAGGCACAGCTGCACATCCACAAAGACAAAAAGGTTTAGCTTCATAACATCAGTGCCACCTGACCAGTGTTAAATCCACTGTTTTGCTGCATCCTGGTTTTCCTCAGGGAGGAAGCAGCGCTGTGGCCCCAGAGCAGAGCAGCCACCACAGCCTTCTCTCATGAAGATTTCCTTGCCTTTTCCAGGAACATCCAGGGCAAATGGATATCCTGAGAACAGCCCTGGCATTGCCACAGCCCCTGGCAAAGGCCAGAGGAGGAGGTAACAGCAAAGGGGAAGAGATGGCCCGCCCTTCCTTCCTTCCTAGTAGCCCTGTGTGCTGAGCATTTGGCAGGAAACTGGAATTGAACCAGCAAGGAACATGAGCTGCCTGAATGCCCAGTGAAGGGTCCATCACCAGCAACTAGAGCTTCCCTATTTTCTTTTCAGAATTATCACAGAATGATGTGGGCTGAAAGGGACCATAAAGTTTCAACTGCCTCGCCATGGATAGGGACACCTTCCACTATCCCAGGCTGCTCCAAGCCCCATCCAACCCGGCCTTGGACACTTCCAGGGATGGGGCAGCCACAATTTCTCTGGGCAACCTGTGCCCACCCCCACCAAGAAACATTTCTTCCTAATATCTAAATTTCTAACACCCTGTAAACCTGCTCTCTTTCAGTTTAAAGCCATTCCCCCTTGCCCTATCACTACATGCCCTTGTAAATTGTAGGGAACAGAGTCCCAAAGACTAATTTAAGCAGGGCATAATAACCCCACTACTTGTGTCATAGAATCATACTTCCATTAAAGAACTCAACCACACCTGTTTAATAGTTCAAACATAAGAAGAGCTTCCATTTAGGAGCCCAAGCTGAGTTAATTTTGCCAGAAAATCATAATACAGACGCATTATATTAATTTCTGAAATACAACATTTCTCTTCCTGTCTCCAACGTTATTAGCATCTTACAGGGGCTTGAATTAAAAAAGAAACATTTATTTTATCACCCTGATATCAACTCAGTGCAATATAACATTTCTGAAACAGGAAAATATCACAGCTTGGCACCATAAATTCAACACAGCAACAAGATAAATCCTTCCCATTAATGTAAACCGCTGTACTTCACAATATATCTGCATCTGCAATGCACTTCTGTTTGCTGATCCGACTATCATAAACACACATAATTCTCACTGAATAATGGAAGCAGCAAAAAAATCCGAGGGTAACTGCTCTCTAGACTAAACCAGCCACAGCCTGGTCCTTCAAACAGATTCACTCATGCAGGGATGTTCTTGCTTTTATATGACAACATAAAATACCATCATCCCCACAACTGGAATCTACATAACACAGCAAATGACATCGAGGGGCAGTCACTCCTTAATTACACATGCACAGAATGTGTGCTGGAAGCTTTATTAACTTGCAATATATATAAATCCCAGAGAGGCACATAGGAGAGACTAGGTACCCTATCAATTAAGAGTTTCTGAATTTCTCACTGAATACCTGAGGTGACATCGAAATGACTCAGGAAAAAAAAAGAGAAGCTCATTTAATTTTGTCGAAAAGAAAAATCACTAACCCTTCAGTGCTTCCTACAACAACTCTGTTCCCACCTTTCCCCCTTTACACTGAGATTAACACTCAAACTTGCGCCAAATGGGAATTTGGCACACAGTTTAGGAAATGCAAACACGTGAATTAATAACCTGAATTATGCAAATACGAACCTGAAATTCGCAATTTGTTTTAAAAAGCTGAAAGGTCTCCTGTTAATTGCTTTATCCATGTCTAGGCATTACTCAAATGCTTCTGGTTTAGTTAGCAGCTTGTTGCAGGTCAGGGAAAAAAAAGCCTGCAAAGGCTTTAAAGAGCTAAAGCACCAGAGTTCTGCTCCCTCCTTTATATGGAGAAGGTTTGTTGCTGTTTCCAGTTAGACCCTGTCCTTCAGCTCAGAAGGATGCAGCACGTGGCTGAGCTGTGCTTGGCAAGTGGCTGGAGAACAGAAAGGGGAAAGAGTCTGCATCAAGGACCAAGGACTAAGTTCTTTAACCATCTTTTACCATCATGTAACACCAAGGATGGGATTGCTGCCCCTTAATATATTTATCCTTGTTATATCTCACAGCACATGTAACAACAACTGTTACAGTAAAGGCGGGAAGGAGAAAACTCATACTGACACCATGCAGAGGGAAACATCCTTCTGGCAGAAAGGCCTGACCCCACAGGAGTTTTCATTCCATAGATGTTCCCTGTAAAGTGTAACTGAAATTGAAACACAACACAAGGGGCAATAAAAACAACAGGTCACCTCTGGAGTCACGGAGACACCCAATACTACTTTCCTCCTTTGAGCTTCTCTCTGGCACAGCTTGCATCAAGTCCAAGAAAATCAGCCTTTCAGCTCACAGCCCTTCCAAAATAACTGCAGGAATATATAAAATAGAGGAAAATTGGTGAAGTCCGCAGTGCTTTGTTCCTCCTTACAAGCCTCTTCAGAATAGCAAAGAGGCTTCAGTGGCACAGACCGACAGAAATCCCCACTGCTTGCAAGTATTCAGGATGCTTTGCCACTGCAAAGCAGCTCAGCTCAATCTGCCTGACCTCAGGTGAAAGTGTGCTGTGATCTTCTGATCTGCAGGGCTGGCACCGGCTTCAAAGCAACCGTTTGCGTGGTGGTTATCACATTTTTCAAAGGGAGAAAGAGATGCTGAAGGAGTTCTACGAGACCTCGAGAAGGGGCAAGGAGTCCCACGGCCATAAACTGTGAGAGTGAGACAAGGGAAATCCAATACCTTGGATGAAAAGTCTTTATATAGGAGAGACCTTTATTCTGAATGCGCTTCCAAGTTACAGGAAAAAACAGAATGCTCCAGGCTCTCCCCAGGAGACTGAAATTAGGCTTAGCACCCTGAGGTATCTTGTTGATCCATATTCATACTGATAGTGAGTTTAAAACAATAAAAGATTGGTCTTAGAGTGTTATGAAACATTGAAATTCCAAGCAAAACAATTTTTGCACCCACGATTTCAAGCTTAGTTCTACATTGAGCTTATTTTTTCAGTGGCCAACACAGGTGGCAATAAACATAATAATTTTAAGATTTCATAAGAAACTTTATTTTGCACGAACCTGAGAATTAACTGCTTTTCATCAAATATTTTACTGTTTACCTCTTTATGTACGTTTTTTTTTTAACACTTGAGGAGCACTGGCCAAATTCTGCTCTTTTCACTCACAGCCCCATCTTTAATTGGGCAGCTTTGCCAGAGAGAGGACAGCAGGTGGTGGCCCTCAATTAATAAAAAAATGGCATGGGGAGACCAGGAGCTGCTCACAAGTACCAGCAACCAGTTGCCAGTTCATTTCTAATCCAGAGCAGTCACATCTGGAAGGCAATGCCAGGTAACACCTGCACCTGAGCTGTGTGACCAGGAGAACTGGTGGATTTACTCCAGTTCTTAGGGGTCTCAGTAAAGTCAATGTGAAACTTTTTATGCAATTAGAATAATACCCCAGAATTACCAGAGCTGCATTCTAGGCAGCTGAGGAGAAGGGCCATGGAATAAGTGGCGTGAACCCAGACAATCTCTGCAGCCTGGCAAGGCAGAGAGCTCTTCAGCGCTGGGCTAAAATCTATCACCAAGGCTCTTGTTTCATTTTGCCTGTGTTTTTCTTCCATAATTAGGAGCTTTTTAGCTATCAGAGTACATCAAACCTGTACCTTCCACAAGCACCGAAGTCACTCAGACAAATATATCAAACATCAATATGAAACTAGAGGGGGGGGAGAAAAAAGAGAAATCTGCTACAGCATCATCTAAAACATAAGACACTAAGTAATAGCATTAAAAAAAAAAATCTATTTCACACAGATGAAAATCATTACAGTTCTCCAGAGACCCTCTCTCTCTCTCTGCAGCAACCCGTGTCATTTCCTAGCTGGTAAAAATGTGCCACAGGATATCAAAAGACGGTAACGTTCTTCTAATTTTAATATTCCTCTAATCCAATAATGGCTTATTTACTGCTTTCTAATTTAAAGGTAATTCATTAGACGTCTCCTGTCACATCTTATTGGCAATGAAGGCATAAGGATCACACACGACTCTGAGGCATGTCAGTCATACTGCTAATATTCTGCGTGGGTCCCTCAATGTAAAGGGCTATCGATGCAACAGCACTGATAGGGGAATGTGTGTGTGTACCCACATATAAACTGCAACCAGAAATATTAAAAGACTTGAGGGGTGAAGTCTGTACACAAAAAATTTACTTTCAGCATTAGTAATTCTAGCAAACAGGAAATATTTAAGGTAATATAGGTGATTTGTGTGCAAATGTTTGTGATAGTAACACAAGGGGTTTTGCACAGCCTGTGGGGAAGCCCCTGGCTGACCTGCAGGGGACTCGGATGAGTCTGCTGCAAATGACCAAGGTTAAGGAAACATTAGGTAGAAGAGGCAGCCTGAACTCCGGAACGCACATTTCAGGAGCCAGACCACGCCAGGCAACATCTGCTGCAATTCTGCAAAAGCCACCCAAGACAGCTGAGTTTTCGAGCCACCCTAGAGCAAAGGAACAGGAACCGAGGCCAAGGGCTTCTTACCTGCCAGACCTCGGCAGCACAGAGGCCCTGAGGTCCCGGGGTGAGCAGCAGGAACCCTCAGCACAGCGGGGAACTCGGGCTCTCCTGCCTCGCCAGCCAGGGCAGCATCCACCGGGCTGCACGGCTTCCCTGCTCACTCCCCTGGCACGGAGGCCGTGCCAACCTCCACGTGAGCAGTTCTACCCCGAGCAATAAGGCAAAGCAGGCAATTTACTACAGGTGAAAGCACTGTGTGCTCAAACACGCTGTTCAAGCAGTTCTCCTGCCACAAGGGCTTAGAACTCTCGCTGTTTATACTCTGCCAGAAACCATCTCAGTCCCATTACCTCTCTCTGTGCCAGGGAACTAATATGTCCGTAATCAATAGTCTCTTCCCAAGAAGTGAACCCCTTAACCAACCAGACTAACTACAAACACGAGGCTATTTAATGAACGGTGACTATCTCAAAGAGAGGACACAAGACAGAGAAACACAGGAACACTGTGCTAGGAAACCACCAAACTTGCGTTATTCCTTGGGAGCACGACAGGATCACCACATGAGTTTGGAAGACAGTTTGGGCCAGTACGTGCCCAAACCCATCCCCTCATTGGCTGTCGGTGATGTCATGCCCGTGCATTAATCCCCGGTGACTGCAGGTTTAACATCGCACATATCACCACATCATCTGCTAACGACAATGACCGCGCGTCTTGGAGGAAATTACTCGAGCAGAGAACAAAGCAACTTGTTGAAACAGGGGAAGTCGCATCTCTTAAGTGCTTATTTCCAGCTTTTCTTTTGTCAAAGTGAAGTTGCTGGGGTCAGCCTGTAATAGATGCCTCGCCGAAAGAAAGGGGGAATGGTTGGAACTCTCTTTAAAAGAAAGTAAATCCTCGAGATCTCCCACTCAGAAAGGTGAACGTGCCAGTGGTGAGAAACCAACTGATCTGGGAAATGAAAGTATTTCAGGAGCTATAAAATCGGTAGCTAGAACTATAAACATTTTTATAAAGGGAAAAGGGGAAAAAAAAAAAGTGGTATTTGCAGAGCAAGCTCGTCCCTTTACTAGCGACACCTCCATCACTAAAATAACGGTGGCAGTAAATGAATTGGGTGCAGACACACTAGTAGAGAGGTATATTTAACTCTAACACCACTACTTGGAGTGTTACGGACTGACACTCTCCCAGCGCCGGAGCCTGCCCAGCCCACGGGGTTCTCTCCACACCTACTGAGAAGAGCAAACCCCCCCGACACCTCCGGCACGGGGGGTGCCCGGAGCCGGGGATCCCGCTGTCGCCAGGCCAGGCAGCCTGCCAACACCCCATGGCTTCTTGGGGAACAGACAAACCACCGTTCACCCACCGCACACCCGGTAATTGCGCTCCGAAACACAAGTTACACGGCAGATGAAGCGATGTTTATCCCGGCTGCCTCCCCCCGCGGCGCGGATCACACACAGCCCGCCCGGGACGAGCAGCACCGACTGCCAGCCCCGCCAGCCTTGGGGACACAGCCCAGCCCAGCCCCTCCCGGACGGGAGCCCCAGCCCGGGCAGCCGGAGGGGATGCCCAGCCCCAGCCCAGCACCTCCCCGGCTCCCCGGCTCCGCTCCCCGGCAAAGCTCACCTGGTCGCCACCTCGTCCTGCGGAGGCAGGAGCGAGGTGCGGGGAAGGGGGAATCGCCCACGAGGGAGCGGGGAGCGCGCCCGGCGTTCAGGCTGCCAGGAGGATCCTCCGCACAGACTCCCGCACGTAGCGGCGCATCGCCCAAAGTGGCTTTGGAACTCCCCTCCCTCTCCTCCTCCTCAGAAACGGCGCTGGCAGTGCCGTGTCACGGCTTCGCTGCCTCTCCCACCCCCGCGGGCTCCCTCCCCGCGCTCCCCCCGTACCTGACCCCACCGCGCACGGTGAGCGCAGAGCCAGCGCTGCTCGGGCGAGGTGCCCTCTCCTCCCTGCCTTCCTCCTTCCCTCCCTCCCTCTGCTCCGGGCAGCGGGATGCTGCCGGGGAAGATCGCGCTGCCTTCCAGAGGCAGAGCCTTCCCTCAGCCCGGGTTTTTAGCCGCTTGACGGAGCTCTGACCTTATTTCAGCATCCGAGTGGTCGCTGCTCAGCCGAGGGAAGAGGCAGGAGATGTTTTCTAGCTCGCAGCCGGGCCGGAGTTCGCAGCATCTTTTGGAGACAGGCGCAACTTGAGAAGGGTGCGGAGGGTCAGGGCCACAACCTCCCCCCGCCTCTTACCGCATGTCTGATCGCTGCTGCCCCTACCCCACAGTCCTGCGGGTTGTCAGTAAATCATCACCTTCACAAATGTAGTTTAAATGGGAAAAATGAGAGATGGTGTTTCCCTGGCTACAAAGCCGGGGTCACTTCAACAGCCTTTCCAGCAGCCGCTGGGAAACGGATTCTGCTTCTTGCTCTGCCGCTGACTCTGTGCAACCTTTATCACCTCACTTTACGTCCTCAGTTTCTCCCATAGCTCCGGTGCTTGCCTAAACAGTGATGTCCAAATTCGTGCTTCTGTCGTGAATTTAAATATGTGTATTTCTGTGAGAGGGGGCAGTGTCTCACCGTAAGTGACCGTAGGGCTCAGTGCAACAGTAGGTTGATCTCGTCTGTATTACCTAAATCCTGGTGTGATGCAAATCATCATCCTCCTGGACAAACATTCCTTAAATTGAAAGAACCACTGAAAAAAAATGCCTTGTGGAACAGGACAGGCTAGTTTCATTGCAGGAAGTCACTCGTTGGCTGCTGCTGTGGAATTGCATATTGCCTTTCGAGTTGTCTTTGTGCAACTTCTCTAGTGCACATGTGAAAGACAGTAAAAATCTCAGCAGCTTTCGTTGTAACTTAATAATACAGAAGCAGACTCTCACATCCTGTATAAATTCTTTTAGCCTGAAAGAAAGGATCCCCCTTAGCTCTCCCTCATCTCATGGTTAGCACAACTCAGCTATGCTCCTTTAATCAACAAGAGTTATGATACAGTCAAATATCCATCTCATTCCTTAAATGAGGAGCTGTCACCTTCTTTGCCTACTGCTCCTGGCATTTAATACCCCTCCAGACCTCTAGTGAGCCTAGAAAAGGGTACACAAAAAAGGCAGAGACAGGAGGGAGCTCCAAGGTTGCATAAAGAAATGCGAGAAGTAGATTTGGGGGAAAGGGAGAGAACTGGATGTACTGATGGGAAAGGAAATGATTTAGAGGACAGGAGACACAAATCAGTGGAAAAAAGGTCTGGTCTTTCTGCCTGGAGTACAATTTGTTGAAAGTAGGCTGGTCAGGACATCAGACAGGGATTACATAGGATCAACACCCCCTGGTATGTGGACATGGAGCAGTTTCCCAGCTGTGGGTGCTCTTACAACTGGTCTGCTGAGCCACCGGGGACAGGAGTTCACAGCTCTGCCTGGCCTGGTGCTGTCCTGTGCTCGTATTTCCTTCCACAACCACCATCCCTTAGTCTCGGTTTTCCCATCCAGACAATGGAGGCAGTCACATTTCTCGTGCAGCATTGCTGTCAAAATGAATTAAGAGGTCCAAAGAGTACTTTGAAATGCAGATATTATGCTCACTAGTTTTAATGCCTCCAAAGCGGTCTCCAGATATCCCTAAATCCTCAGGATATCCCTGATCAATTCCTGTTTTACAGATGAGGAAGCCAAGCAGAGGGAGGGGTGCTTTAGTCCATCTCTTTTATGTCGGGTTCTGAGGGTCCCCCTGACCTTGCCATGGCTCAGGTTCCCAGCTGTTGGCCCACAGTGTCCAAGCCCCACCCGAAGCCACGTTTTGCTGATGAGCAAGCACCACAGATGCAGAGCATTCACACCTGGTTACTAACCCCCTGTAAAGCTATTTCCCTTGAGAGGTCAATGCCCATCCTCTCCACCTGCCACATATTTTATGGCATCCACTGTGTCCTGCAGGACCCCCCTCCCAGAAAACTCGGGCACTGTAGGGCTGAACTGGATCTCCCCCTGTATTTTCCTTGCTTTTGCAGGTGTACTGGGAAGGAGCAGGACACAGGAGCTTCTTCTAGTCCCCAGACCTGTGATCAAATTATCTCTCCCTCTGTCACACATCCTAATCATCACAGCTGGCGGTCATGCCAACAATATTAACGCTGCTGAGTAGCTTTCGGCTTTGCAATTAGCAAGGTTTTCTGCTTCCCTCAAATAAAAAATAGGCTTGTACTTCTTAACACTGCATAAATGATACAGATACGTTCAAGGCCCGTGTTAGTGCCTTGTTGAGATGAACCGACATCAGAAGTGCTGCAGATATTTTAAACCTTTTGGAGATTAAAACGGCTACAAAGCTTATTATTTCTAAACATGTTTATCCTGCCTCCCCTTTTTGTTTGCAAAATTAGGCAAAGCACAGTTTAAATAAACAACTATTGTACTATTAAACATTGATTAAAGAAAAGGGTTCCATTTAAATTATTAAGTGGTAAGATAAAAAGCATCCCTTCTCTTTTGTACGCTACTTTATTCAGAAGTCAAACTTCTGTAGTCTCACTGAATGCTAATGAGCAGCATAATAATGCACAAGGGCAAGAGGGGGCTGAGTAATTAAAAACAGAGGCCAGAAATCAAAGGGCTTGAAATACACTTACCAAAATAATTCAATTATACATTAGAAACCTGGGATAATCAAGACACATCCCACAGTTTCATTCATCATTATGCCCCAATTTAATATCTCTACTGGTTTGCTGAACACAGGAAGCAGCAACTGGGACTTTCATGTGCGATGCCTCAGATGAAGAGACAAAGGCAACGGGCACTAAGGTCCCATCCTCATCACGCAGCACCTTGAAAATGGTATCACTTGACTGAGTATATTCTCAGTTATCTGAGGCAGAGAAATATTTTTGGCCACAAGCTATTTCTGTACTGGTTGAAAATTCCTTTCTTTTAATACAAATCTCCACACCCACCATTTTATCTTCCCTGTAAGTCCACTTCCCACCTCTCTCCTTGGCTTCACCTCTTCTTTCGGCTTCAGGCTTTCCTGGTTGTCCACAAAAACCTCTGCCAAGCAAAGCAGTGTGCAGGTTTGCTCAGCAAACCATGTATTTAGCTGGGATGGCATCAGGGGACTCCGAGGTTTCCACGCAACACGAGCTGGGTCAAAAAATCCTGATGTAGCTTTGCAGTGTCACCACTTTTATGAGCCAAGGAGTCCCAGAACAGCTTCTGGTCTCCAGGACAGCAAAGGGGACTGTAACATTTTTAGGAAATGTCAGTGCCATGTTATAAAACAGGGAAAAAAGAAACAATTTGATCTTATTCAGTGACTTTGGAGATCGACAAAGGATTTATGCGATTCTGCCTTGATGCAATAAGCAATGATCAAACTTAGTCCCATTGCACTGGTAACAGCTTAATGGAGGGACCTGAAAGTGATGCATTCTCAGGAATTATGGAAAAAGCAGAAAAACTGATCAGGAGGTTCCAGCTGACAAAGGAGAGCACTGTGTTCAAAACATTTGCAGATGAACAAATTGTTGCCCCAGTTCTGGTACAAAATTAAGGCAACAACAGGTGAAAAATGTTGGAAACAACCCATTTCAGTCAAACAAACAAACGAACAAATAAATAAATAAATAATCAGAAATTTCAGCAAACCCAACACTCAATTGCACACTGCTTCCTGAGGAATGAGTCTCATTGCCTTATTATAATTTTTAAAGATTTAAGCATAGAGGCTTCTAGTTGTCTCTAATGAGCAATGAAGTCAAACTAAACACTGCTGTGCTCCACGAGGTGAGAGGAGCCCGTAAGCCAGCACAGGCCACAGTATTAAATGGTCACAAAGGGAAACAAGAATCTCAGGTCAAGTTTTCCAGAATTAGGGGTCTTAATTAAAACAGTCAGCAGATGGGCACTCTTTAGCATAGTCCCAGCTATTGCTGAGCTTTGCTGCATCTTCCATTCAGAACAAAAACAAAGGGCTGCATGTGAAGGGCGAGGGAGCTTCAGCCAGTGTATGACAGCAGCTAATGTGGATATCTCCAGCTTCCCCCAGCCCTGTCAGCCACATCTTCCTCAGTCAGAAATAAGGCTCTTTTTGAATTGATTTAACTTCCCCCTCACAAAAAAAAATGCACATGCACTTGCTAAAAAGGGGATTATTAAAACAAACAAACCAGCCCATAATGTGAGTAGAGCAGCGTTTGCCAAAGGAGGAAAGGGAAATGTGCAAGTTAAAACAGATATAGTTTCAACATACAGTGAGTTAGAGAGCAAAACACCCATTTTTTCCCCATTTTTCTAATGAGGAATTCGTTTTTAGGAGGGAAGACACAAACATTTCTTGATTTTGCAGACGGGGTGACTGAAAGGGGGGAGCTGCACATAGGGGCAGAGCCTGAGCTACACAGGAGCCCCACTGCTCAATATTCATTTCTCAAGTTTGTGGTTGAAATACTCTAATAGATATCTTAGTGACATCCTCTTCCGAGAAACAGTCCAGGGCAGTAATTCTGACAGGACAAGTCAGCTGTAATGAATCTCTTCCCTCAGCGCAGATGGGGCCTCGCTTTACTCACATGCATGGCTCCTTCTTCTTCCTAAGACTGCGTGGAGAAAACAGAAAGTAGCTCTGGCCTCTTGTCTTACCTGCCTTGAACAATATAGTGGAAATCAATAAATGAACTTCATTTTCTTTAAATATGCAATTACATGGAATAGATTACAGAAGTGACAAAGCCCAGAACAACTCCACAAACACAGAGCTGGGCTCTGATTTCTATCAATACGAGATGAAAGTTGTGTAGTTGCTCATTTGCAGCTCAAAGCTGCATTATTTTCCCTAACTCAGGCTGTATTGGTAGTCATCTGAACTCTGTAAAGCAGAAATATCAAGCCATCTTGATATTCCTTCCACAGTAAATAACGATTTACAAAGGAGGGGAGGAAATCTCCCTTGCCCTCCCTCTTTCAATTCATTAAGTTCAACTGTGATAACCAGTGAGGCATACAGGAAAGGGTTAGGTATCTCTGCCTCTGAATATTTAATTCAGGTCTAAATGTAATGCACAGCATCCTCACACCCTTGGGAGTTCAGCAGCCAATATGCCAATGAATATATCCTGACAATAGTGATTTTTTCTGCACTTTGGAGGCATGAGTGACATTTGCTCACCACATATGTTGCATCGGATGCTGAGGTCTACACTTGTGAGAAATTAATCAGAATCCATCTGTTTCCTTCTCATCCTGGACAATTTCATTACAACTTAACCAAAGATTATAGGATTCCCATGTCTGTGTCCCCAGCCCCCAGCCCAGTCTTGGTGTTTCCACACTGAACCATTAAAGCTGCTTAGTTTAAGTAAGGTCAGAATCAATCTTCCTTCCTGTAGGGAAAGCCATAATGCTCATGAGCAGGGTCCAAAATCTGCTCTAAATTACATGAAGGTAAATCCAGAATATCCCTACTGAACCATAGGGGGGTTAGATTTATCATGGAGCAGGATGTGGACCTTGATCTTTCAATGCGTGTTTCTGGTGGCTGGTTTCGATCGACTTCAGGCTCGAAATGACACAAAGTCAGTCACTGCAGGTCCTCTGTTATGTTTTCTTTTACCTGCCCAGGTGGTGAGCAGAGGGATGGCTCAGCCCTTCTGTGGGGCTGGGAGATACTGGGGCCACTGCTGGAATAAAGTGCTCTGACTTGACTTAAAATATTGCCTGTACTTAGACAAGTGCCTTACACAGACAAGCTCTTTGCTTACTTCTTATTTACTAGTACTTCCTTAATTCAGTGTAATAGCAAGGGAGAACTGGACATAAAAATTGCTTGCACTCTGATTTATAATGCCAAATTTTGTGCAATGATGGATGAAGAGCTTAACAAGTGGGGTTTTCTGGGAGTTCTTTGGACAAGGCACAAATGGCACCAAAAACTCTGAAAGCATAGACGTCCATAGGAATCTGTTTCCCAATTTCTCAGTGACAGTTGCAGCCAAGCCTGTAAATGTGAGGTTTCCCGAACAAAAGAGAAGCCAAAAACATGAATCCAAAAGTCAGGTTTTCATTACAGAAACTATGGACAAAGAGATATGGACTTGGGATGCCTGGGAAAGCCTAGTAAAGAGGGAAATGAACTCCAGTGATAAGGAGCAGCTGTAGCACTTGGGGTCTACAGGTCAGGGAGGCAAAACCTGATACGGGGGATCCAGACTGCACACAGGGATGGCAGGTCCCAAAAACTTCCTGCCACCTACCTGTGAGTTCTTTGGCTGCTTGGCCTGTGTACTTTGAGGGTACTTGGAGACACGAGGTTGTCCACCAGCTTCAGCAGCTCCTCCTTGGAACAGCTCTTCCAGTCGTGGCTGGTCCCACGGTGCCACTCGAGGTCCAGATCCCAGGCTGCGAGGTGGCACAGAGCGGGTGCTGGTCCCTCTGAGCACTGAGCTGCTGGGCAGGAGCTGCAGGACCCCAAGAGGGTTGATGTGGTTGCCCTAAACTAGGCAAACACCCCCCAGCACTGCAGCTTCACAGGGACCGACCCCAAAAGCTGAGCGTGCTGGCAGCGGGAGAGGAAGGAGACAAGCGGGCAAAGCTGTGCAGGGCTGGCCAGAAAGAGCAGCTACGAAAAATGGCTTGTGGCAGTGAGACCCCGAGCAAAGAAATTCATCCAGCTGTGGGGAGGTGGGAGCTGAAGGCAGATGAGATGTGCAGAGCAAAACACCACTCAGCAGCCTGAGATGGGAACCACACGAAGCTCCCTGACCCCGCTCGGAGCCTTCCCCACTTCTCACAGCCATTATTCCAGCTGACTTGCAGATACCCGATGGTTATTTTTGAAATGAAGGTGCATTCAGATCGGGCTGTCACAGCCTGTCTTTTCAATCAGGAGCTACTTGATCAGATGCTTTTTTTGCTGTAACATAATCACATGATAGCAGGGCTTTAAATGGGACCTATATTCCAGCTCCAGTGCTGGATACTTCCTTGCCAGAAAGATATCAACACATTGGGAGATAGCTATAAAAGAGAAGAGAGATCTTGCATAAATTAACTTATGCTATTTATAGACATGGAGAGCAGTCTATCCATGGGACCATCTGCTAATCTATGTCCCATGGCAATTAAAGTCAACGTTTCACCATATCTTCTCCATCAAGGGCTGAGATTACGCACTGAACTCTTTTTTTGTGTAACACCAACCTTACATCTGTGCTGTTCAGCATCCCTTTCCAGCTTTCCATGCTACTTCCCATATCCACTCTGTGAGTGCCTGCTCTAAGAAAGGAAAAAGTCAAATGGATTATTTGCATTAATATGTAGTAAAAGGGCCAATAGGTGACAAAGGCTCTATTTAATTTATTGGTTCTCAAGAACTTCTCTGTTCCAATAAAAAGAAAACAGACATAATGCACTAAATTAATTAATTTATATATTTGATACAAAGTGATCTTCCTACAGTTTGATCTTTTCACTGTTCCTTGTTATAAACAAACCACATAGATTTTCAGAACTGACTTATGACTTGAGACACTATGTTTTTAATCATCCAACCCAAGATGCTTCCTAAAATTATCCAAAACCTGTGAGCAAACCTCTCACCATCTCATTTTTTTCAAGGAAAGCTGGGAGACTAAAAATAATGGCATCCAAACATTTTGCTTTAGAAAACACATAAAGACAAAACCCAACTGTGCTTAATGTGTAGTTTGTCCATATTATAGATATAGAGAATTTTCCAAAGTAACTTAAAAGCTTGAGTCCTACTGCCTTATTCTGCATCTTTTTATACACAACACATTTTTATTACTCCATGTAATTTTAATAATTTATACTGGCACCATCACTTTAGCGATTGCATTCACTACATTTACCAACAGGAGTTACTACAAAAGCAAGAAAGAAAATACAGAGGGTTGGATCAGCAGGAAGATTTGCAGAAAGGCAACCTTACAGCAGGACTGAAGGGCTCTTGCTCAGGCAGAAGATATTATTTTACAGAAATAATTACAGAAATGCACGTTTCATGGACACTAATACATTTGGTTAATTAAAAAAAAAAAATTAAAGGCTTTCTTAGCTGGTGAGTTGACCAGTTACACAAATAAGAACTCAAGCAATTCTTCACCTCTGTCATAGCTGATATTTCTTTCAGCTTCTTTTCTTCCAGCTGTGTTGGGATGTGTGTGGGGGGAGAAAGAAATGGAGACGTTAAGCAGTGATAGAACCAAACATTATCCCACAGTTGGTCTGAAACTTACTGCAGTCACAAGACAACTAGAAGTAAAGTGAGCACAGAGCTTTCCACAATTTATTCTGCCTGAGCTGCTCTGTGTGGGAATGATCACCTCCCAAATCTCCCACTCCCCTCCCTCTGGTTTTCCTTTCCATCACAGGATACAAAAACTCTGAGAATGAAGAGGCTGAGGATGAGCTTCACATCCATGACTGTCTTCCCACAGGTCCAAACTCTCTGCTCAAAACCTAAAGGTTATTATACAAAGTCCTAGAGGAGAAAAATGGTGTAATGCCTTCCCTCAGCATCTAAAAAGACATAACAGACCATTACTGACTACGGATATAAGATACACAGAGTATACCAGGGCATAGATGTAAGTATTTGTGGAGAGGTTTTAAAGCCATTGTTGTCCATTTTTGCACATTAAAACCCACAAAGAGTTTTATTTAGAGCACTAAATCCTTTCATTTCTCTCTGGCTGGATTTTTAACTATTAAAATATTCATCATGCACTCCAAGAATCTTGATGCCAAGTATTTATTTTATTTTTTATAACCTTTTAAAGAGTTCCTTTAAAATACCTTCAGGTGTACGTGCTGCTCTTTAAAAGACACTGAAAATAAGAGTTTATTGTAAAATAGTGAGAAATGAGGCATCAGGCACTGCTGAGACCTCAGTACAACAAAGGGGTGGATTCCACAAAATTCAATGCTTAAGGTAGACAGAAGGGGCGTTTTTTCAAAGTTGGAAGTTTCCAAAGTGAAAATTCTTCAGGTTTCACATAAGTAGATGTAACTTTCTGTTGCCAAATAGCGGGAGGGGTGAGGGGAAGGCTTCTACAACAGGGATATTTATGTCTAAACCTCCCATTTGGATTTCCTTTCAGATGGACAATATTTTTTGTAAAGTGGGTGGCTGGCACTGAGAAAAATCACTATTTTCTGTTTGAAAATTTCCCCCATCTTTTGTCTGACCAGGAACCCCCTGGCCCTGAAAGTGATGCTCTCCCAGCTTGCACGGCGGTGGTGCTGCTGCTCTCCCTGCAGTACCAGATCCGTGCCTCCCGCTTCCTAACACAGCCAAACGGGGAGCTGCTCCCACCTCCTGCTCCAGGCAGCCTGGGGAAGTCGATGTGGAGCAGCCTGGGCTGTGTTTGTCAGAGACAATGACACAGCTGCCCTTCCCCAGGTGAATATTGACTCTTGTTGCCCAGACGAGCTGTGGCTGCCCCATCCCTAGAGGTGTTCAAGGCCAGGCTGGAGAGGGCTCTGAGCAACCTGGGCTAATGGATTGGGACCCTGCCCATGGCAGGGGGGTTGGAACAAGATGGAACAACCCAAACCATTCAGTGATTCTCTGACTCATCCTCTGATTCTGTGACTGTCATGCAGTGATGCACAGGGTGTTCCCCTGGAGCCTGCTGGCCTTGCACACTCAGCACAGAGGCAGGAGGGGTCGTGTGCCACCAAAGGGGATCTCCTATCCACAGTGATGGCATCTCCTACACACAGGGATGGGACGAAGGGCACAGATGCTGCAGCACCACCAGCAGTGCCACAGAGGTTCAGCCCACCTTGTCCTGTAGCTTGTGGGATGGTGGCAAATCAGGCATATTCTGCCAGGGAAGATGCCTTGGATGGAGCCTCTGACAGAGACCACAGCCAGGGCTGGCTCAGACGCCTTCACACCCCCTGACGTGCTGCTCCTCACCCTGCAGCCTCCTCAGCTAGAGATGCTGAATGTGATCAAATGCAATTTGGCAGCTATGAAGCTCAGTTACAAACTGCCTGGGAAGAGATTACCTTCGGCTTCCAGAACATTTCTTTTAATCTGAAGAGAAGCCGACACCTCCCCTCTCCTCCCCATGAAGCCTCTGCTTTATGCATGGAGTCAACCTCATTCTCAACACCACATTTTGAACCCATTATGTTCCCCTCTAGATTCCCACACGGGATTTAATTTCTTCCATGTGGAAAAAAAGATCATATTTTAACTGTCCTTCCTCCTGTTTCTTCTCACAGAGGAAAGAGTCAAGGAGTGAGATGCAAACCTGAAAAATTATACCACACTGTTACCGACTGCTTCGGGATCTCCTCCAACACCTCTCCGTCCACCAGGGCTCCTCAGAGGACATGGACATGTAGCATCTTCAGGTGATTTCTTACAGAATTCGTGTCATTGCTTCTCTGTCCAAAGGGCTTTCATTCTGCATCTATATAAATATAGAAAGCAGAGATAATGTTTACCACCTGCAGTCTCCAAGGAGCAAGGGATGTGCTTGTACATAGTTATTCCACCTGTCTTGTTTTCTCTCCCAGACACCAGGATTAATGAAAAAAGGCAAGTAAGACTGCATTTGTAGACACTGACTACATGATTACTGAACACAGAGCTTAACACTGAACGTCTGGGTCATTTAAAAGGTGACATGCATTTGTGAAGAAACACATTTAGTTTATTTATGGACAAGAGAGGGGCACAGTGGATCCACTACATCATAGGCCTCCCAAGCAAAACGCTCCAGTCAAGGCAGAGTGAGTGAAGGCATCCCACAAGTGGGGAGGAAGCTTGTTCTTTTGCAGCAAATTGCTGGTTCTTTGGCATATTAGCTATCATTAATGGATTAAATAGCTTTTACTCCAACACGACCTGCTATTTACACAAACAAGTCTCTTACCTTTACCACATTTATTTCCTACAAACTCTTTGATTTTCATTTAATGTCTACCTAAAAGGCTAAAGACCCAGGCACTCCACTCAGTGGCACTGACATTATCTTTTAATTAGCAGGGGTCACTTAATGCTTTTAGTACAATCAACAGTTGCTTTCTTTCCATGATCAACTACAAGAGCATCACAGTTAATACAGACTGATTAAAACCTGAAAATCCTTTAGCATAGAAGTATCTCAAATCAAGTATAATCAAGCTATTGCACATAGATCATTTTCCTTGACAGCTTTGATTGCAGCACCACCAGGAGGAACAATCCAGGACCTGTGGGTAAATGGCTTCTCTTACACTGTGGGTCTCACCAGAGAGCTGAAAAAGCCATGGGTGAAATTAAACCCCGGGGCTATCTCCAGCTGCGTTTGACATCCATTGAGTGCTACCAAAACCTTGTCTCAGAAGGAAAACTAAAATTAGGTCTCACATGTGATTGATAAGTGATAAGTAAAGCTCACACTGCAGAGATTTACGCAGCTCCCTGCTTGGCATTTCAGCTGAAAGCACATACAGAACACTGGGACCAATCATTTAAAGTCTTGCAAGTATAAATCAGTCTCCTCACACTTGAACGAAGCTGGGATCCTTCCCCAGTTTCAGCAGAGAAAGACCTATTGGGTGTTTGGTAGGGAGAGATTTCTCTGAAGTGAATGAGGTTTTTGGGGGTAGGGACCTTGTTCAGCTCAAGACAGTGGCAAGTCTTCTACTTCAGAGTTACCTGCCCCGCTGAGAGACAGACTTTAAAAGCCAGAGGCAAACAGACAGGGCTACTGTCTCCTGTGTCTAATGATATTGTTAATCCTTATCCTTCTGACCCATGAACAAAGACAATTATTCCAGGAAACCAATGGTAACCACTCCTTTATAATCCCTGTATTATATCTGCTACAGAGGTTGCAAAGTCAGTAAAATGAGAATAGCTCTTGCCATGCCTGTTATAAATTAAGGAAGGCTTTTCATCTTGGTAACTTTTTATTGCTAGACAAGGAGCATATGACAGAAAACAGATCACAAACAACAAAACCAGGATGAACCAGACAAAAAAAAAAAAAAAAAAAAAAAAAAGAGAGAAATAGAGCAAGCATGTCCTTTTAAAAAACAATTACACAGAGCTCCCTTGGAATGGCCATATACATCCCCAGACCAGCCGCTTTCATCTCCTCCGCTGCATTTAGGTTATGAAAGGATTTAGCTTCCCAAGAAAAGAATTTGAGACACAAGGAAGGCAGGGCAATTTTAAATTAAACAGCATGACTATGGTAACATCTGCAATAGATTGGATGCCCTAAACACAGTGCAGGAGAGATCTGCCGTCTTATCTACGGTTTGGTAAATAATTTCTCCTACCTCAAGGGTCATTACATCTTCAGCTCTTTCTGTCATTTGTGATTCCACTGAGGGGCTGAAGAATAAAGTCTCTACAGGTGCTTATGGTGCAAGTGAGCAGCTATAAATAACATCCCGGCGTTCGGCTGCGCGGGATATAAAAACCTCATTCGCTTCCTGACGTCCCTTCATTAGACACCAACTTTCAGCCCTACAGATCTCAGCATCTCCTGACATCAAGGTTGGCAGGCGGTCACTAAGCAGAAATATGAGCCATTAGGGAAAAGGTTTTCTGTTACCCCACATCCCAAAAGCTCCATAGTGCTCTGCTGAGAGAAATGGGGATCTGGGGTGGGGGGGAAATCCTGCCAAACTGGTAAACCACCACAAAAACCTTCCTCTTCAGTCCTAGAATCTGAACTCGTTAGATGGGGGATAACATCCCGTGAGGAGGAGCAGATCCCCAGTGTGGGGGTGCACTCACATCCCTCCCCAGCTGCTGCCAGGTGTTTGAGCAAGAGGCTCCCTCAGAACCACCGTGAGCTGCCCTGGGAGCCGCAGCTGTGGCTCCGTTGCAGGCTGAGGTGTGTTAAAACAACCCCCTCAGTTGTGGCTGGAGACTGTTTCCATTACTGGGGATGAGATTTAAGGCCAGGGGCTGGTGCAGCAGCATCTCCCTGCTGGTCCCTGGAGAGGCGCGGGCTCAGCGCTGCCTGGGAAGGCACCGGCACAAAGAGGAGCTCAAGGGCTGTGGGGGAAGCTCGTGGTGCGGGTGCTGGTTTTTTTTGGAGAGCGCCAAAAATAGGAGAGTCACCTTAATTAAAGAGAAAGGGGGAAAATCCCAGCAAGATTTCACGTACAAGGTATTGAAACTGAAAGAGCTGTGGAGAAGGTGAAGGGGCACTTAGATCAGGCAGGCAGAGCTGGACACGTAAGCGATGCACGGAGACCTCGCGGGACAAGGTTAGGACAGAAGTGACAGCTGGTCTGAAGAAATAGCATTTTAAGATCCAAAACCCTGTCAGGAAAACCCAACCGCGCGGCCGACAGAGAAGTTCAATAAAAAAAAAAAAAAAATGGGCAGGCAGGAAAAAGGACACAAGGTACATAAATACATGCTTATTCAATACAGCAAGAAATGGAACAGCAAAATTGAGCAAACAAGGCTGCCCGGTGGCAGGAGACAGCCTGATTTATTTGCCTTGCTGAAACACGGCAGCGTGGAAAACACAGCGGGGAAACTGTGTTGTCTCGGTAGGAATTATTCAGCAAAGGAGGGTTAGGTCATGGCTGGAGCACCACAAAGAGCCTCTGGAAGCCAAGTTTCCACAGGAAGAAAAATCACACCGGCGATGCATAATTGATGCAGATGCACCGGGAGCGCTGAGCGCTCTGGGGACACGGAGGAAAATTATTTAAGAGAAAAAGAAAAATCAACAAACGGTTAATAATAAAGCAGTAGTGACTTCTAATTACCTGTACACAACTGATTACAGCCCATGCCACGGTGACAAGCTGTTTCTTAGCAACTCGGAGGCGGCTTTTGGAAGGGCTCCTTCCAGGGAGGGAAGCTCCCATCTGCAGGGGGACAAAGTTCAGCAGTAAACTCTGCCTGGACCATTCGGTTTTAGGGGCTGTGGGACATTGTAGTGATGTATTTTACCTCCTATAGGAAGAGAACACACACCAAAAAAAAACACAAAAAACCAAAACACAAAAAAACCCCACCAAACAAAAAAAACACCAAAAACAAACAAACAAACCATAAAACAAAACAAAAAAAACATTTGGGAACATGGACAGTAATCAAGCAGTCCTGTTAAGGAGGGTATTCAAACCCTGGACTTGGCATGGGGAACACCCAGGAGTTTCTGGTGGGAGGGAGGTGCAACATCACCTGAGTCAGCAGCACAAGGGAAAGTGCAAACTCTCAGGGCCAGATTGCTTCACCCAAAAGCTCTGCAAGGAGAGAGCAACTCAGCCTCCAGCATGGAGATCCCTGCTTTAAGAAATGCTCTGGACAAATCCATTTCCCCATCGTGATTTTTTTTAACTTGCTGAGGAGGTCGATTATTTAGAGAAGTCAGCAAGTTACACACATCTTGGTGAACAACATATTGCTGTAGAGAAAACTGCACCTTTCCACATGCAAATCTGAAAAATGATAAGGGGAACTCACACATAAATCATATGATATTTGAAAACTTCTCAGGAAAAGGCACTGGCAAGGGTTTGTTGATGAGCTGAAACGTCCAGGAGAGAGGGAATATTTCCCTGGCTCAAGTGCTGATTAAGAGACAGGCGTAGGTGGTTAATTTTTAAGAGGATCAAAGAACTGCATCACCATTGATGTTTAATAAATTAATGAGCTGGAAAAGCACACAAAGAATAAATGTCAAATACCAGAGAGAAGCCAGGAAAACTCCAGGGGCTCAGGAAATCTGCAAGAGCAGACACACAGAAAAATAAACACACTCAGAGCACGATACAGCCCTATTGCATAGACATGAGGATTTAAATTCACTGGAAATTGCTTCCAATAATAATTAATAGTGAAAAAGAACAAAATTAACTGGAGCTGCCTACAACAGCCCTGCCAAAACTTTGCTCTGTGGAGTGCTGGCTGGGAGAGCGGCTGGAAGGAGAAGTGTCCCCATGTTCAGTGACATCAGACCCCAGCTCTGACACAATCTTAGTGCCACTGAAATCCCAGGAGGGGGGAGTTGTGGATTTCAGTGAGGGCAATGCTATAGGACCCCATCTGAGTCCTATATCTCAGATTGATGGCAAAAGTTCAAAGAACAACCAAAAAAAAAAACACCAAAAAGAAGCAGTCTGAACCTGATTAACTCCCAGAGTAACTGAATATACTGGATGTAAATTGACACTTTCCTCCAGGGAGAGAAACCCGAGACGTCTTCCTTGTAAAGAGAAAAAGGAGACAAAATTTTTAAAATAGAAGAATGTAGATGACCAGAAATCTAAAACGTGATGTAAAGATAAGCTGGGGGACAAAAGCAGCTTCATGGAACGTGCTGTACTTGCCTCACAACATGTCAGAGTCCAGCAAGGCTTCACCCACAGTGGGATCTGCACGAGGATCTACACAGGATCCACAGTCACATTCCTTTTTAGCCTTCCCCATCTAAATGTTCCAAGCATAAAATTTGATAAGCAGGTCACTGGTACTGCTGCGTTCAGGAGTAACCTTTCTCACACAGCAGTGCTCTGACATGCATTGCAACGCAAATATTCTCATGAAAGATGCTTTAATAAACCTCTCTATTAAAAATAATCTGCCAGCAGAGGAGAATCGACTGTGCAAACGTGATATTGGAGAGCTGGGAGAAAGTATGAGAACAAGTAAACACTGTTTTGTCAGGAGGGGGCAAACCCCAAAAGCCTTAGAAATAAGTAAAATTGTTTATTTTTTTAAAACATAAGGCAAAAATATTCAGCCAAGTGCTGAGTCAGTGGGATCTGGGATGTCCTCAGCCAAGTCCCTTCTGCTGAGAACAAGCTCCTGCCAGGCAAACAGGGATTGGGCTTCCTCCTGTTGTCCCCAAAGTGACAACAACATCCTCAACTGATGTCCCTGCACAAAGCTAATATTAAATGCTTTTAAATGTGATCAACAAAATGCGACTTACATTAATTGACCAGAAAGCTGCCAGTTTTGGTCTTCAGTCCTAGGCTTTCTCATGAGTTCCTAACTCAAAAGGAAAACATTGTGGCTATTAAATAAGCAAAGACTGATTTATTACACAACATTCAGAAATGTTTTCTTTGAAGCAGTAACAGGTTCTTTGAGTGCATTAATAGGTCAAATAGTCCCTACTTTTTCTTTGGTTGGAACGTTAAAAACAATCAATTGACAATATCCAGGGCAGTTTTGCAAACAAGGGCATAAACAGGAAGTTTGAAATAGTTGTGTTGCTCTTAATTTACTTAATCTTTTTTTTTAGTTGTTAAATTAAAGGTTTTAATATTCTGCATTGAACCAACTACCTCGTTTCCTTTTGTTAGGGAAAAGCAGAGCTACGACCACGACGCCTCCCGGACTCCCCGTTCCCGGATGCAGACCCGCCTGGCAGACGCTGCCCATGGAATCTGGGGGGGTGGAATGGCACATCTGGCAGAGATCCAAACACCATACCCAGGGAGCAAACAGACCGCTGCAAGAATTCCAATCAAAGCATCGCTCAGACTTCGCAATGTACAGACACGTTTGTGAGCTGCAAATGCTCCTGTTGACAGTTATCCAACTTGGTAATTAATGACGAGACAGGGAATACTTTGTGCTCCAGGTGCACTTCCACCAAAGGGATCCACTGCATCTCACCCATGCTAACTCAGCTGCTGCTGCAGGGTGGGATGTGGTGGTGAAATGGATTTTCATGGAGTCCCTGGAGTGGGACTCCAGGTCCCAGCAGGAGCAGGGGTTTCACCCAGTGCTGAGAGCTGCACTGTCCCGTTCTCCCACCCTCTCCAAAGTGCCACCGAGCCACTTCCTCTCTCAGAAGAGCTCCCAGGCTTCAAAGCAACACACATTCAAGCATCACTTCAGCACGTATTTGAGTGCTTTGCTGGAGCTGCAGCACTCGAGCTCTGGCTGCTCAACTCCTTTTGCTGCCGAGCTCCTCACCAAGCAGGAGAGCTGGCGTGGATACAGGAGGCGAGGGCTGGGGGATCAGCATCCCACCCATCCTGCCCCTGCCCTGCTGGAAAGCCACTGACATGGGTACACAAATAACTGGTAACATTAAGGCCCTGGGGAGGAGGGTATTTTGTAAAGCAGAACACAGGCTGCTTAAACAATGAATTAAGAGGCATCAAAAATGCGTATGTAAGAGGACAGAGGGGGAAGGTCTGATATTTTAGACTACGCTAGACAACAATGAATAAAGAGGCATCAAAAATGCGTATGTAAGAGGACAGAGGGGGAAGGTCTGATATTTTAGACTACGCTAGACCACAATGAATAAATTATAAGGAAGGCTGAATACTTTACTAAGTATAAAGACGTCCAGCAAAAGAAAAGTTCTTACTCTTCTCATCCCCCACTGGGTCCCAAATGATGGCAGAGCTGAGAGGGCTCAGCTGGTCTGTGAGGGTTTTTTTTTCCATGTAGATTTTCATCTGGACTGAGGCATTTTTATTTAACAGCATCCACCCCATCTTTAAGCCTTTCACACCAGAGACAGCCTTGCTTATTTTTCTGACGCCGCTGAAGTTCTCCCAGTCACAACAAACTAAGAACACCCAGTCAGTTTGACAAAGATGAAGTGATAGGTAAGAGGCACATTTCATTACGCGATCTGGGCTCCGGCGCGGTAATTGGTGAGGAAACAATTCGGAGCTGTCAGCTTGGCACACACGCCTTCGTGCTGATGGATGCTCAGAGCCCTTGATGGGGTAATGAATGATGTCCAGTGTGGTCACCACTGCCCTCTTACTGCTGCCAGGAACCCCAGAGATCCCTGACCAGAGTGATCATCCCTCCCCACCCCGGGCACAGCCCCCTCCTGCACGTCCCAAGCCCCAGGGCACGTTAACACACCTGACACATCACCACGATAAGGATTTTAATTACCTCCAAGATGCAAAAAAAATCAAATCCAAACAGGGATAGCACCTGCTGCAGTCTCCACCAGAGCTGCCCACACTTCCCTGAACGTTCAGGATCTGTCCAAGTTCCTCACCTGACACAGATCTGTGGAGAATGGCAGAGAGATGCCAATTGTTATTGACCTTCACTGTCCTCACCCTGCACCAAAGAAAGCAAAATGATAGTTTTGAGGTTTCTTCACACATGGGGACACCAAAGAGCCCTGAATCAACCCAATTCAGCCATCAAAGCTGAGGATGGATGCATTGCTCTTGTGTCACATCTGCCCTCCCCTTCAGTGCTTCCATCATACAAAAAAACTCACCTGCTTTCCACCCTTCTTGCACGACAGTTCAAACAATTACTATCCTAAATTAACATTTAAAGCTTATTTCAAGTTTGCTCAGCTGTTGAAAGCTGTGGATCAGATGTGAGGCAGGGAAAACATCTTAACTGGCTTTAACCAACATGCAGGGACAAGGCCAGACACCACAGCCCTCCCTAGGTCTGCCCAAAGCTTCCCAAAGCTGCAAAGAAAAGTCCATCAACTCCCTTTTTCAAAGACCAACTGTGGAATTAGTTTGGAGAGGGAGAAATCTACAAAACCAACGTATTTTTCTCTAAAAAGCAAATGTCTTCATGGCAATTGCTTTTTTTTAATAAACAGAATACAATTCCACCATTTTCCAGTATTTTCTGTTTTCCAAGTGTCAGTGGTTTAAATTTTCACGACTCCAGGTGCACATGCACACACACCCCTATAGTGCACTACATGGGACAAGTAATTTGGTAGAGAGGAAGGTGCAGGACATATGGCATGACTGGGTAATGTGTTGCCAAAGTGGAAATCAGGATTTTGCAGCAAAACAGGAATTTCATCAACTACTAAACAGTGACAATTTGGCAAAAAGTGTTTTTAGAACAAAATGAGAAGCAGCATTTTGCTACAAAAGATTAACTGAAAATTTTTACCGATTTGAAAAATAAACTGAAATTATTTTCCAACACCAACTAAGTTGCTTAAAGAAAACCTGAAGAAAAATATGGCGATATTATACCATCCGAATCATCCTAGGCTAAAAGCTAAAATCTCCCTGGATTAATTCCTTTTGCAGGTATTTCCTTCTGCAAACAGGAAGGTGGAAAACAAAATCGTGACTGCAGGAGCAGTTGCTTTTTGTTGAGCTCCTCGGGTGAGAGGCTTCTGCATCCGGAATGAGATTCCCCCGGAACGTTGGAAAGGGCTCTAGTGACACCTACTGCACTCTGCCACAATAGGGAGTGAATGCTCGCCTGCCTTACCTGCAAATCGGATGTCCCTCCGAGGCAAGAGGCATTTCCAGTCTGCAGAGCCCCCTGGGAGCAGCAGGACCCCAGGCTGGCACCTCCTGGCAGGGACCAGGGAGCTCCCCCGAAAGATTGGCTCAAACACCACGAACAGCCACGGCACTGCCTGGGAGCACCCGAGCAGAGAAAGCAGATTTCAAGTGCTGACCCAGCATGGAACCAGAGAATTATTTAGGTTAGAAAAGGCCTTTCAGGTCACTGAGTCCAGCCATTAACCCAGCACTGCCAAGGCCATCACTAAAAGTTCCCCAAGTGCCACAGCTACACATCTTTTAAACACCCCCAGGGATGGTGACTCCACCACTTCCCTGGGCATGCTGTGCCAGTGCTTGACAACTATTTAGGTGAAGAAATTTTCCCTAATATCCAATCTAAACCTCTTCTGGTGCAACTTGGGGCCATTTCCTCTCTTCCTGTCCCTTGCTCCCTGGGAACAGATCCTGACTCCCACCTGGCTCCCCCCTCCTGACAGGGAGCTGCAGAGCCAGAAGGTCCCCCTCTAACCCCCTTTCCCTGAGCCCCCTTTCCCCCAGGCTGTACCAGTGATGTCTGCTTTGCTAAGATTTCATTTTTCCCCCATATGTTGTCTTTACTGAGAGCATTTTGTATTCGACAGTGACATTATTATCAGGACAAACTGGAAAATAAAGGATGCATGCTGAACTTCCCCTTTTCCAATCACGATTGAACGTCATCTTTCCTTCAGTTTTCAACAAATCCGACATTCAAAGACCTGGCAACCAGAATTAATATTCCTGACACTGCTTTGTTCCCAAGTGATGGGGGAGCTGAGCTCCAGACAATTGATTTGTCACCCACTACTCAAAAGCTTTATAGACTTCATGTACTACATTAATAAACACTTTTCTAAGGGCCCAAACTAGATAGTTAATGTTATATTAGGAATATTTATATATTATTGTATTTTATTTATATATAAAGGTTATTTTGTATTTATATTTCTATATTACAAAAATGCTTCACTGTTTTAAGAGAGGACAACAGCCAATTAAAATATACACCTGTGAACGTGCTGTCAGCTCTGTCCAACGGTGGCAACCACCCCTGGCCAGAACAAGGAGAATTCATGAATGAACACCAAAAAAACCCAGCTCCTGTGACCATTTCAGGGCCAAAGCTGGAGAGCATTTAATAGCAGTTCATTTATTTCAGACAAAAAGCCCAACCCATGAGAAACGTGTGTTCAGAGAAAGGAAGAACACAACTTAAGGCAAATAGAGCAAATTGGAACAATTACTCAATGTTGAAATCAAACATTTTACCCTTCTGAGCACACAAAAAGCTCTCAAGGAGCACATTTCCTTCTGTTTTTCTCCTTAAAAAAATTCAAGATTAAGAAACATTCTAAACCCTGAGTTATCTCATTAATGGTACTGGTAAGATTAACAGCAAAAATTAAATAGTTTTATTATTATTTAATTGCTTTTAAAAATGTATTACTTTAATATTTATAATTGTACTCTTAAGATTATTAATCCTGATTTGCCACCTTCCCATGACAAACCATTTCTCACACTTACCCAACTTCCACAGAACTTCCCAAAGAAAAAACCTGAAATTATGTCTTGAAGCCTTTTGAACTAAAAAGGAAAGACACCACGTGCATCCATAAATTATTTATTTCAAATCCAGCCCCCAGTTTACACTGCACATGATACACAGGCAATCCCACGAGTGTTCAGGATTGGCAACACTATGTGAAGTCCCAAAATGAAACTCATCACGCTCACATCAACGTGCCAGTTAAAAACAGACTCTAAACGTGGGTAAACTGGATACAGCAAAACAAACAAACAAAAATCAGAAACAGCAAGGAACAAGATTTCCATAGCCTGTTAGGAAAACATAATCCAGAGCTGTATCCTGCCTAAAGAACAAGTGGCCCAAAAGTCTCATGGATTCCTCCAAATTCCAGCTTCCAGACAGACAGAGATGGCCCAGACCCTCTGGAAGAAAGCCAGATCTTTGCTGCTGTCCAAACTCTCTCAGGATTCATTGGCAAAAATCCCATTAATCCAACCAAACCTCTTCTGCTGCCAAAATAATTTTGTGACTATTTGTAAAGTTAATCAACAAAACCAGTATTTTCATCCCAGCAATATTAAGCCATAAAGGCTGAATAATACTCCGGCCATCAACTACTGATGCTCCACTCAAATTTGCTGAAACTGGTGAACGTTGGCAGGATATTTTGCCCTTGGATTAAGTCCCTGCAGCCTCTCCTCCATGCATATGTTCAACCATTTGTTTTAGTGATCACTTGAAAGAGCAGCTCCTCATTAGCTGCTTCTGTACAGACTCAGGCACACGCCTGCACACCCACGCTGCCTTCAGCAGCATCACCTGCACCCTTTCACAGACACAAATACTTTCACAAACCAATCTTCAAATGCCTGGCACCACAGCCATCAGTGCAGGATGGCAGCATTACCTCAAAATGATTCCCAGATGAAGAGATCCGATATGGCTTTGGATCTCAGAACATCAGGCTGTCACGGAGGAGAAAGCAGAGACACGTGACTCCATGCAATTAATAATATTTAAAACATTTGCCTCTAAAACCTGGCAAACTAGGACCAAACAATATTTTTTTTTTTTTTTAATTAAAAAGCTTTTTATTAAAAATCTCTCGTGTGTATTTCATAATAAAATGTCTTCTTTATTTTGGCTTGGCTTCATTCAAACTCAAGCATTTTACCAACTTAAGTATTATACATTTTTTTTTCCATTAAAAATCCCACAAGGTAAAAAACCCACAGACACAAATACAGGAAATTGCATTTCTCAAGGGCTTTTTCTTTTTTTTTCTCTTTTCCTTATGTCAAAGAGTGCAATTTTGCTTCTATGGTTCCTTAAAGTGAAAGAGTTTTCTCCCTCAGTAAAACAACACACTACAGGAAGAATTGCACCAGATACACAAGATACACGAAGGTCTCAGCTCTATCCAGCCTTCCCTATGCACTGCTTAAAGTCATGAGAGATCTATATGGAAATTGTGCTTACAGTAACTCACCCTTCCCAGCACAGGCAGGTCAGTAAATGCACCTACACTCTGTGAAATTGCCTACAACTGCTGCAGAAAGGAAGTCAATAACATCTACAATTAGACCAGTGAAATGTTTACATTCACTGTAACTCTCCTGCTTTTCCAGACCAGTGTGTGCTCTGCTTAGTGCCACCAGCTGAACTGCAAGCCTAGCACGGGAACACATTCCCCCAAAAATCTATAATTTAACATAGAACTCTGTTTTTTATCTCACTGGACTTGATTCCTTCACACATCCTTCTGGCCTCACTTGAGACAACACAACTACTCTCTTTTTTATCCCCACCAGCACAAACATGTCAGCCCTGGGGGGGACTTCATGAAGAACTTGGCTTTGGCTTTGTATTTCCTTCACTGGAAACAGTGAACTGTACTATTGGCTTTGGGAAGGTTTTAAGAAGTTTTCTAGATTGACTCTCTAACATTTTGAGGAAACAAGATTATTAACAATTAGGCTTTTAATGACTCCAAGGTTCCTCGTGGATTCCTATCCTTTCAGCTGCATTAAAAGACACTGTACACATCATTTGTCATGAATAAATAAAAATCCATTCCCTTTATCATCCTCAAAAAGACTCAAGTTTTATTCCAATTTGCTCAAGTTTTCCAATGCAGCATGCTGCTTTATGTGAAAAAGTTTATGTGAAAGTTTTATGTGAAGAAGTTTCACATAAACTCAGCTTACCTGAAGCTTTAAGTATTCACTTAGGAAAACATTGCCCTGCTCTGAGACAGAAGTCTGACTGAACCCACTGCTCTGACCCTTTATATTTGAGCACTTACAACTAAAGTGAGAGGAATCAAAGTGTATATTTAAATGTAAAAACAAAAGACTGTGCTCTCTAACGTGAAAATGTTTCTAAACTTAAAACAGGAGTTGCCAGAGTCTGTTGACCCTGTATCTACCCCAGAAAACCTTACATGAAATGGATGGACATATTTTTGTATAAAGATGGGCATTTCAGAATTTGGAACGCAAAAATACAGTGCAAAAAGCAAGAGAGTCCTGAAAAATAGAGGTATGATGCTAAGGAGTGGTGTGACAAATTAAAGATGGGTCATTTCCCTCGTAGAAGTTTCCACATTTCCCAACAGCACTTTGCTTCCTGCTGTTACAGTATTTTTGTGGAGCATTATGAGGATGGATAAGGAATTGGCAGTGTGGCTGCACTCAGAGTTGTGCTCAATGGCTTGATGTCCAAATGGAGATCAGGGACCTGCTGGAGCGAGCCCAGAGGAGGGACAGGCAGATGATCCAAGGGCTGGAGCCCCTCAGCTCTGGAGACAGGCTGGGAGAGCTGGGGGGGTCCAGCCTGGAGAGGAAAAGGCTCTGGGGAGACCTTAGAGCCCCTTCCTGTGCCTGAAGGGGCTATAAAAAAGCTGGAGAGGGACTTTGGACAAGGGTATGGAGTGACAGGACAAGGGGGAATGGCTTCAAACTGAAAGAGAACAGGTTTAGATTAAATACAAAGAAAAAATTCTTCCCTGTGCGGGTGGGGAGGCCCTGGCACAGGATACCCAGAGAAGCTGTGGATGCCCCATCCCTGGAAGTGTTCAAGGCCAGGTTGGATGAGGCTCTGAGCTGCCTGGTCTAGTGGAAGGTTTCCCTGCCCATGGGAAGTGGTTGGAACTGAGTGATCTTTAAGGTCCCTTCCAACCCAGGCCATTCTGTGATTATTTAACAACAGTATTTCAGTCAGAGGTCTAATTTAGAATTCATCATGTTTTACCCTAAATGGCCACTTGGAATGCTGTGAAACGTGATTTGCAGCCAGAAGCACCAAGTACATAAATTCTTCCACATCAAAGGAGTAGTTTGTAAATTTTGGATGTTCTCCCAGTGTTGGGTGGTGTCCCTAGAAAAACGAGATAAGGAATTTTAGACAGAAAAAAAAAATAAAATTAATGCATCTTGATTCAAAAAAGCAAGAAAAAATATTGAGAATCTGCCATTTTAATTTATTCTTTCTGATCCACTGATCTGCTCTGAGGCAAAAGAATCAGCAGAGTAACTGCAGAACAGCAGTGCTATGGATGGCTTGGATTAATGGCAAATTAATTTAACTTCTCTTCTTCCCTCATCCATTAATATGAAATAATTTCGTTATCACATCAGGGGAGTTAATTTGGTCTAAAGAATGAAAATTGCATTTCAAATATCAGAGCACAGAGAGGTAGAGCAAGATAACCCCAGAATGCTTCAGTCAGAGCACCTCACCCTCCCAGCAGGGACCATCATTACCCGATCCTGAGGGAACACTTTATTCCTTTTCCTCCAGGTGATGTAATGAATCCCTCTCAGCCTTGCCAAATCCAGGTAACAACGTTCATCTTCACAATTGTACCTAGGGACAGGCATTAAAAAAAGACTATTTACCTACACAGACTGTGCTGAAGTTTACCAGGATGAAGCAGGAAAACACTCTGCAAGTTGAAATGTCTGTTGTTCAGTTCTAAGGCACCAAAACCACGGACAAATTCTGCTCAGCTGAAAACAACAACTGGCCTAGGAGGCAGTTTGAGGCACATCTGCATGTCAGATATGTCCCTGTCCAGCTGCAGCAGCTCTTGGACATGTGAAAAAAAAAACAACTCTGGGTTTCTGATCTTTTTCTGGAGACTGGACAAAATACTCTCAGGCCAAGACTAGGCAGCCAAACACCAGCTCTGCAGCCTTCCCACAGCAAAATTTCCCAGGGGGGACAATTCAGTGGTCTTCTGACAAGCATTTTTGTTCAGTTCTGTAGAACTGGAGTGTCTATTAATACCTATACTTTGTGACTACATTTAAAAGGAAGCTACAAGAGCAATTTCAGCAAAACAGAATGACCCAGAGCTGACCTTGGCCAGCACGCTGGTGCTCGTGTTCTGAGCACAAAAAGGATAAAAAAAACCTTCAGGGGATCTCTGACACCCTTGGACATGCACCTTATGTAATCATTCACCTGGGTCACCAAAGCATCATCAGATCTCAGACACATCTGCAGGATCTGAGCACTAAGGCTTTCCCATTGTTTGCCATTTCCCCACAGCAATTTCTGCATTATATTTATACCAGGGTACATTAAGAAATCATAGGCTAAACCTGTGGGATATAATTACACTATATTTTATAATGAAGGCTTCCCCTCTTTTGATCCCCAGGAGAAGAGGCTGACAAAAATGAAGTTTAAACAAGGATGCAAGACAAACATTCATGGGCAAATCCCAGCAAGGGAGGGGCTTCATTAACACACAGGAACAGACATGAGCAGTTTTGTACAACAGAGGGGAAAGACAGACAGACTTACAGCTCAAAAACAACAGCCCAGTCTGGTAGAAAGAGCAGGTGGGTCAGTCCAGCTCCGTGCATCCCAATGAATATATCAGAGTTGTGGGTAATTCTCAATTGCTCCGAAAATTCAAGTTCCCTGCACACAACACAACACAACTGGTCATGTGGCAGGTCCATCCACAGTAATAGTAAGGATCCCACACATGGAGAAAGCACAGAATTAGCTTAAGGGAACACCAAAAGAGAGAACTGATTTTTCAAGGAAGAATACTAAGAACCACAAACGCTGCAGCCAGCAATAACTCAGCATGGAATTCAAAGCAATGCAGATAGGTTTCAAAACTTGGTAAGGATCTCTTTCAAAAATATTTTCTTTCAAGGTAAAGCTTTTGTAAGTTTGGGCTTTCTTTTTTTACTTGCCTTTAAAATAAATTGCATCACTTCCTTAAAAAAAGAAAACAAAAAAAAAAAACACAAAAAAAACCACCTGAAAACCCAACATAAAAGACTTGAGCTGTTTTTGAACTGTATTCAGTGTGATGCTGAAGTACACAATTAAACTTCCTCACATTGTCTCTGTTTTGGTCAGAACACTGATCTCTCACTACTGTTTCAGTTTCCCACTCTTCCTGCATGATCCATGGAAGCACCAGTGAGTGGATGGAGCTGCTGCCATTTGGCACAGGCATGAACTATTTGTGAACTTTTCCTTCCATTTCTTACTGGCACAGTGCCTATTACACCTGGCACCCCAAACTGACCTCAAGTGGTGTCTTCAGGGGCCACCAGAACATTAAATAAGGAGAGTTATTATTCCTTACTAAACTAAGGGTCACATAAAATAAGACACAGTTTCTGCAGAGCATTAGCAAATGTAAAAGGGTGATGAGAACACAGCTGGTTCAGGGAGAAGGGACAAAACAAGAAGAAAAGTGATTTCAAAACTTGTTCATCGTGTAATAATCTCAATCCGAACCTACTACTCTAGAGATTCATTCCTAAGCAGAGCATCATAGGATGGGAGTGCTTGACTAGCTCACCCACCACTCCCTCAGAAACACTTTTCCTTCCCAGGCTTGGATTTTGCACAGGTTGGACATGTGGACAGACACAGCCCTGCCTGCAAACAGCTTTCACAGCCACAGGCAGCACACACCAGATTCTCCCACCAACTTACGTACTTGTATTTGTAGTCCACCACTTTGACCTCCAACGTTGATACTGTCTTCAAAGCATTCACAAGCTGAGGAGGAGAACAAAAGGACAATGATTCGGTGTTCTCCTTCAATTAATTGCTCCTCTGAACTCCTGACCACTTCACACACTTCTCCTCCCCACCAGGGACTTGGTAACTAGAAGGGTTTTCAAAAATCCGTTACTAGGTCAGATTCTTACTGACACAGCAAGTGAAAAGAGGTTAGACCTGGCCTTCAGAACTAAAGGGCTTTTGGAGAGTCTCCAATCCACAGCCAGCAGTAGAAGGAAAAAAGCCAAGCATTTTCTTTTACAGAAGTATGGGAAAAATAAAACTGACTTCTCCCTTTGCCGTGTGCACTTCACCAGAACACACACTACATGCAGCAGTGAGTCATGAACTCAGGGCAGCCCAGCAGGTAAAGCACAAATCCTTTGCTCTGCCTGTTCTGTCTGAGCTCCTGCATCACACAAACCTCAGTTTCTCCCTGCATTAGGTGGGGATGATAATCCCAATGCATTTTTGTCAGGCACTAACAGCAAGAATGAAAACAGGTATGAAAACATTAAATATTGTCATTTTACCACAAAAGAAGCTACACTGTTAAGTCCGCTAAGTTGCATGATTCGAAAACATGAATCAATATGAGAATTCATTGAGTTTTGAGGGCACATACTCAGGTACAATGGCTTATGCATTTCAATCTGCAGACATTACAAAGGGTTTTGTTAGACTTCAGCACTGGGGATGCTGTAAATAAAAGAAATAATCTGAAAGCGAAGTAATTTAATTTTATCAGAAGCTCTGCAGTGTCTGTTTGCTGAGAGGAAATACTTTTAGTATTACATTTGTAGTGTCCCATTCAATATTTAGAAAGGGCAGCAAGGTCCAGTGTCTGGTGTACAGAAATGGAGACTGGCTACAAGAAATATTAGAAGAAATTACTATAAACATTGGACATATTTGTCCAAGATTCGTCAGCAAATAGATGTCTTGGCTCTACCTGGGGGAAAAAAACAATTAATCCAATGAGAAAACTTAACTTCTATCTAATAAATCTGTTTTAAAAATAAAAATAAAAAAGGACCACACCTCATTCTGGTTTAATATTTTCCTGTAATCTGTGCTGCGTGCGAGTATCGTGACTCGAATTTTCCCATCCTGAGAAGAAAGAAGGAGCAGTGTGTTAGCTGACAGGCAGACCTCACAAAAACAATCCCAGACACTTCCAAATTTACTTTTGGCAAATATTTGAGCAACTAAATATGTTCCTTCCACATGTAATAAACAGATGATGTAACCATCTTAAAATTCACATCGCATTTCCCAACAGATTCAAAGTGTCAAAAACTTTGTGGAAGTCTGATTATTAACCAAGAACAAAATATTTTCTGAAGGGTTTATTTTATTCATCACAAAAGAGCCTTTGTATTGTACATTATATGGCAGTTTTTGAAAGTAGGAAAGCAGCTTTCAGGATGGCTTGTGCACAAGATCCTCTGGAAAAAAATATTTGACTTCTCTAACAGTTCCTCCTTTTGCCTCTTTTAATTAATTGGACTCACAGGGGTAAGCGTTCCAAGTGAAATAAAGAGATTTAACTGCATGACTCCCATTAGTGTCAGCAGGAGGAGCATATTTAAATGCCTGTGCAGAGCTCTGAATGGTGCCCCTCAGCCACAATACACAGGCTACTCTCTGGAAAATCCTTCAGCACCCCCTGAACTGCTGTGCCCATCAATGCCACGGGCAAAACCCACCAGTGGGTACCACAGTTCTCTGCCCAGGCCACACAGATGGCGCTGGGTGAGGATGGAAGGACCAGATTCCATCATTTCCTCCTCTGGTCAGAGCCCAGCAGTGCCTCTGAGGATTGACAAAGGGCACTGCTCCAAGGGATCCCTTCTGCTGGACCCAAGGGCAGCACCTTCTCAGACCATGGAACACGTATCTTAAGCAGGAAGGACACCAAGGCCTTGGGCACAGAGAATGAGCACAGGGATGAGACCCTTGGAGTGTTCTAAAGTCTGTCCCCCAATGGATAAAAAGGCAAAAGGGCAACTTTCACAAATATATACACAAATGTTTGCTGAAGGCCTTTACAGAACAGGTTGACTTACTGGAAAAAAAAAAAATCCCAGGTATCACAAGAAAGGACAAAAAGTGCACAATACACCCTCATTCCCCACTGGCTGCAGTTTCCTAAAGCTGTTTTTCTGTTAGGAGCCATCAGCTCCATGTAACAATTGCCTTATTCAGTTATCATACCTTGGGTCCTTCTTGAGTAATATTCAACCTGTGTAACACATGCTGAGAAAATGCTCTGAACAGCCCTGTACTGTGACAGCCAGAGATCTGAAATTAGGAAAGCAATTGTTAATACACAAAGTTATTTTGCTCAGAAAACTGCACTTTGTGATCAGGGTTTTTTTTTTTTGCCATTCTTGTGGAACAAAAGCCCAGTATCGTGCACTGTGCTAAACATGTCACTATTCACTGCAACACAAGTGGCACTTTCATTTAGAAAGAAATATAACTCTCTCCAGTGTTGGAGCCTGAATGCATGAGCTAATACCACTGGAAAAGTCTGACTGTGTTCAGGCTCTTGTGCTCTGCAAAAATACCAGTAAGTTCACATTAAAGAAGAACAATATGCACCTCCTGAGCTGTGATGGGGGGGACTGCACACAACCAGCTGAAGAACTTCAGGATCCTTAATCTTTAGGGGAGATCCCTCCATTTGGAGTTGGACCTTCCCTGTGATACATTCCATGATAACTCAGCTGGATATTGGAGGGATTCATCAGCTCAGATTTCACACTGTCACACACACACCCAGTGAACAGCGGATGGCTCAGAGGGACTCACCAGTGGAGTGTTATAGAACAAGCCATACCGCATCCGAGGCAGCAGGGAGAACACTGCATCCTTAAAGCACACCTGCAAGGGAGATCACAGGGAGTTACACCCCACTGCCACCTTCCACTGCCCCCTTCACTGGGATCCCTGCTTCTAATGAGCCATCAAGAGCAACCCCACTCCCCTGACTGCAAATAGACAGAACAAAGACAGTCCTGATCCCAAAAGAGCTCTCATTTGGGATGCTACAGATGCAAGTGTGGGGAGAGGTGAAAAAAAAACTCTCCAAAGCAGAACAAACATGAACTAAATAGAAGAAAGCCAGCTAAATGAGTTTAAGACTGGATTTAAGAGACTCTGAATGAATGGTAACATTTTGTGGTGTAAAATATTTTTAATGATAAGCAGCAGGTATGCCAGAAGTTACAGGGGAAAAGAAACACCTCAGGAGGAATCAGGAGACTTAGAAAGACAGAGCCCTAAACTTCAGCAATGGGTCCTGCAGAAGGAAAACACATAGATGAATAGCACCTCTCAGGACACAAAACTTAGGTCCATCTACATAAAGGACAGACACACCACAGAATTAGGTTACAGCTCTGACTCGTTTCTAAGGTAAAATACTCATATTACACAAATTAAACATGCATGGGAGGTATTAATGCTTTCCTCTGAAACACCCATAACCACAAGCAGCTTGAGAAGCTGTCTCATGTGCTCCCTAGTGACTATGAATTCAACCAAAATATAAAATTCCATACCCTTTTAGAGTCAAAGGTTTTCAAGTGTATTATTTCGTAGTCAGTAAATGCCTTCCACGTCTCACTGAACAGGTCACCGTAGCCATACGAGCTCTAGGAGGAAAGCAAAAAAAAACCAGGGCAGAATGATTACATAAATGCATATTAGAACCTCTCTTCATGATTCAAGCTCTGTATATATGAGTTTTAATACACAGTTAATGTGTACAACACCATCATGGTACCCAAAACAACCTAGCACAGAACACAGACACTACACAACACCAAACCCTCTCTTTACAGTGACAAGTAACTCAAATTACCTGTCAGGTAGTTAATTTTTAATAAAAACTTCTATAAATCAGCAGTCTAGATGAGCTCTTCAGTAGCAGATTAAAATTTCTGAGTCAGGAGAGACAAGTACTAACTACTTTTCCCAGAGACAACAGAACACAAGTTAAATTTGAAGTAACAGAAACACAGGGGTGGTAGAGGGTGCAAACCTCAGTTCCTGAGACTAAAAACCACCTGGGAATTCAAGTGCAGCAGTAAGGTTTGAGGTAAAAAGTCACAACAAGCTTGCTTTGCATTTGCCTCTCTTTTGGAATTGCCACTTGCGTATTGCACACAAACCACAAACCGAAGGCAACAAAAGTGATTTGATGGGAGAAACAGCTAAGGAGTTTCTATACAGGGCAGTAAAAAACTTTTCCCTTTGCAGCAACACTCTGTGGAACCTTTGTAGAGCCATCTACTCCCTACAGCATCAGCCTGTCCCCTGGGGGCTCTTGCCTTCCAATCTCTCACGTTTCCTGCACATCCCAGGGCTGAGTCACCACCTCTTGCTCTTTGAAGGCAATTAAATGTGCCCTCAGTAGCCCTGGTGCAGATTCCTCACTTAAAGCTTCCTTTCAACTCTGGGGCTGGTTCAGGCTGCTGGGAAAGTTATGTGGGAATATTCTCGACCAGAAATTTGAAAATAAGACTACAAATGATCACAGAAAAGAACGGATATCCAGTGAGATGTAAAAATCTAAAGGGCACCGGATTCTCTTCAGTTGAAGAGGCACTTCCTTCCCCTTCCTCTGCCATCAGGTTTTAATGGATTTTACAATCCTAACTACTTTCTGGCCATGTGTATTAAAAGAATTGCTCTTCCAGGCTAAAAGTAGAGAACTGATGAAAGTAGCACTTTCCAACCCTCTCTGCTCTCCTTGAAAGTGCTTCATAAACATTTCTTCCCTGCATTTGCAGAGACAGTCTCCAAACCAACACCCAGTGCAATACCTTCTCATTTTCTGCTTTGTTTAACCTACATCTAAGGGCATTACTCCTTCATAAGAACAGCAGCTAGGAAGTATGGCCAAATCTAATTGCATCAAGTTAAAAAAAGCAAAAAAGAGAATGAATAATAAGCTCAAGTCCACCTTTTGATCAGCACAGACAGTTGACTGGTGCCATCACCTGGCTGTACACAGCAATGAACTCGAGCAGCCTGCGCAGGTAAAGCTCATTTAAAATGATAGTCCTGTGACAGCACTTTGAATGGTACATTTGAAAGAGTTATTTGACTCAACAATGTGATATAAGACAAAGAGTTGCTTTTCAAAGTAATTTACAATGCTGTCTGACATCTGATCTTTTCAAAAAGCCATAAAATCTAGATTAACAGGTCCCTGTATAACATCTAGAGAGCTCACTTATCTAGCAGATGGCATTTTATCTTTAAAAATGTAACAGAACTAGAAAAAAGGGTCTGTTCTAGTCAAAGAGGTTTCTCATTAAATAGCAAGCAGTTCTCTATTGAGTTTTAGTTGTCCTAGCAGTAAATAGTCAGAAAGAAAACACAGCATTTCATGAGCACAAAACAGACATGGGATAATACCACAGTCAAGAACTGTGTTATTTCTGGCCCTGATTATACACATTATCTGGCATATTGCAAATTCCTCAGTTGTTCATTATTTAGTTTAAGACTCTCCTACACCACTTAAACACTGGGCAGCAAAACTAATATTACTCTTAAATACAGTCATGGTTTCAACTCAGCAGTACAACAGAAACAGCCCCACTTTAAAACTTGTTTTATATGTCACAAGGTATTCTGAGAGATGATGGAGAGAAGTAACTGCAAGCAGGCTACTTAAAGAAATTAAATAATAGACCCTGTTTTGATACATAAAAAAGGATTTAATCTTGTTGTTTTCTTTATTACAGGCTGCACATTACTGATTTAGAGAAATGCAAGACTGCACTCTTTTTAAATATAAAAGAAACAGTAGAGTAAATCTACTTCAATATTCTGAGAGAAAAAAAGCCTACAGAAAACAGCATGAAATGTTGAAATGCTACAAATAAGAAACAGTGATCATATTATTTTTGAGGTCACACCAAAAAAACCCATAACTACGTACTAGCAAAAGCTGAGCTACAGAGTAGTGTCCAAACAGCACACGGTTCATCAGAGAAAATCTGTTCCCCAGCTCTTGTTCGTGCACCTGTGCTAAAAGGGTCCAAAAATTCATCAGTTCCACATGGTTAAGCCCAGGATTTTCCACAGGAAAGCCAGGGATTGGCTACTAAAGCCTTCCTTGTTCCTCCAAAACAGAAATACAACTCATTACAAAGATGTTTAAAGCACAGCACACTTACAGTGTCCCACATGACTATGTTGACATCGGTACTGAAGGAGTTATTGACGTGCTGGGTAATGTAAAGATTGACGAAATCACAGAAGTGATGGTACATATTGACACCTGAGGAAGACAGAATTGTTAGCAAAGCACGGCATCACTCGTTCCACCTTTACTGGGTCATGCATTTCTCCCTAGCAGCATCCTGTATTTTATGTGAGTTTTCCCCTACTTCTGACTGAATGCTTCTAATATACCCTAAAAAGAGTAAACTTTAAAGGGAAGGAATCACAGTAAAAAATCTGAAGGAAAACATTTTTTTATTCAGTACGGAGAAGTCAGAAGAGTGGCCAAAAGAAAGCATAAGAACCAGATGAGTTTCATGTGCTATTTCTCATTACAGTCTGCAGCTGCTTTCTGAAGGATATGAAAGGAACTCCTGCTTTTAACACAAGCCAGTCTGACACACAGGAAACATGAAAGCTGGCCCTGGGCACTGATCTTGGTTCTGCTTTAGTGGGGCTGAGGAAGCTCTGTCTGCAGAGCTGCAAGACAGAACCTGCACTTGCACACAAGCCAAAGCCCAACTAATTCCTCAGGTTCTCCCTCAGAGCATTCGTGTTCATTCTTGGTTTCTAAAGCTTAATACCTTGGTGCACAAAAAACTACCATGAAACAAAGGAGGCTCCTTACAACAGCTCTGCTTAAAAGGGAAGGCACTGGCACAAGAGGAGGATGAATTCAGGTGACAGTTGCCATGTGTCACAAGGACAGAACAGAGCAGACAATCATCCCGTTCAAAGGATTTACTAAGATTTTCAAATGTAAGTTTCCAAGTCCATCACTGGAACTAAGAGGGGGGGAAAAAAAGGAAGGAAAAAATCACATCATTTTTCAAAAAATAAAAATGTATTACAAGTGCATTTAACAATCACAAAGGCATAATGTAGATGGGCAAGTTGAATATGGGCTTTTTTTACTGCAGTACTGCAGGACAAAAAGAAAATAAACTAAAGATACCAATTACCTGCATCCAATTTCATGAAGTACGTTGGCTTTTCAATAACAACGTCACACTTTTCATCTTCTAGAGGCCTGAAGTCTAATGCAGTAAACGTCTGGAGTTCTGCAAACCTAGAAAGATTCAATCACACAGAACATGCTTTGACATTAACACACTTAAACAAATGTAGTTCATATGCCCAAGGTTTAGTAACTGTCCATCCAGTCCATCTGATTTAACAGGACTGCTGAAAACTGATAGAGCCTGACAATTAAAATGATTTGAAATTATAATGGAGGGTTCCTCAGTTTATGAGCTTCTAGAGGTTAAACACTGCCTTTGATCTCAGGAGTGAACAGCACCTTTGATCTACAAATCAAGGCAGCAGAGATGTAACAAAGAGCCTTAGAGCCTGGGTCTGTGAGTCCATCCAACTTGATCTGCATTGACAAAGACACTCAAGCAAAATCTCCATGCTTTGGTCAGAATGATAAATGCAGATGTAGTATTTATTGTTCCTGGATCTAAACAAGGAGGAGCAGTTGCAATGACAATAGCAGGTAGAGAAGAAAAGTCCTTTCCTCCTCTGCAGCTGTTCTTGACTGAAATTCACCAATGAGGGGGCAAAAAAATCCAAACATGAGAAAAGCATAAAATAAATTATAACATGGACCTTAATGGCTCCAACCCCTTCATCTCTCATCAATTAACTGGCAATGCAGCTTTGAAGTGCTAACATGCAAACTGTGATACTCTGCACTTCCTACTCAGCCTCGGTGTGTTGTCCATCTCACATTCCAAGCACAGGCTCCCTGGGAACACTGTGTGAACACATCCAGATCAGGAGTTCCACTGGCCCCATCATCACCACGGCCTGTGTGAACTAACACACAGGTGCCAATTGCAAGGCATTTCACAACACAACAATTATCTCCTCCTACAGGCAGGCTAGGCTTAGAGCCAGCATCTTGCCCAGAAAACACCTGAAAGTTAGAACTTCCAATTACAAGGCATTTTCAGATCTTTTGCTGCTGTAAATTAGGCGGGACACAGTTACCCACAGCACAGCTCAGAAGCTCTGCACAGATGCAATTACCAGAGGTATCTAACATGAACTCTCAAACCCTAAAAGGAGCAACTCCTTGCTCAGGATGAAATGCCCTACACACAGCTGCTAATGCCAATGCCAAAAATCAAAAATAATTAATGAGTGAACTTGGAAGCAGAATGCTTGACAAGAGGTTCTTACCAAGACTGCAGAGGGCTCTTGCGCTGACCTTCAGCCAAAAATGCTTTCACATCGAGGGTGCAATGACCTCCAATTTCTCCCTTCTGGAAAAAGTCTTCTTTGAATCTAATGCAAATTAGGAAAGGTCTATCAGCTTTGGTGCAACAGGGCTAACCAGAGCCCTGCAATCAAAATCACATACTCAAGGCAGTGCTAGTTAGTTCAGCAAGGCACTTCACACATATTTAAAACCTGAGTATTTTCTTCAGCTTAAAGAAAGGATTTCCCACACTTCCCAAATAAAGATATTGGTGTCCTTGAAGTTCTAAACAATGGAGAAAACAGCACTAATCCACCCAGATTGTTATTGGGAATCATTTTCACATGGCCAAATGAGTAATTTAATTAGATTTTGCTACATGATTACTCATAGGAGCGTCTTTAGTTGGAGTTTTTGTTTGGTTTTAACAATTTCTCACTGACATTCACCTCAGATTTCACAACCCAGTCTGCTACACAAGGATTTTATACAAAATATGAAGAGTGAGGTGCAAGAACAAATGTCATGAAAACAAACTGCCAACTAAAAGCACTGTCTAAATTAGATTTCAGGACAGGCTGAGAAGAGACAAAACCCATTCTGAAGGGTATTAAGTGTCAGTCACGAACCACCTCCTTTGCAGTCATGTGCCCCAAGACACTGACTCCAGAAATTAGACAGGAGGTGATGCCAGCATCAGCAGACAGCAGTGCAGAGGTGTAACCCTCAACAAGGCTTCATCAGCAAGGCTCTGAGCAGCAGAAAAGCCCACGGCAAAAAGCACACCAGCTTTGTTAAGCAAATTCTCAAATCCTTTTCCCTGCCATCCTGTTCTCTACAACACAACCAAACCAGACACCTGTCGTGGTTTCTCTTCACAGTCCTTAAATCAATGTACAAGTTTGTAGCTCTGCAATGCTGAAGGAACTGGGAACAGGTCAGAGACGAATCCCCCTGTTAAGAAAAGAACAGGCAGAACTTTGTCAATCACAAAAATTATGTCTAAAAACAAGTGCAAAGGATCACATCTGCCAGAAATACCTACTGTTGCTGCAGGCTTACAGTGGGTCTTCATTTCATTGAGCCTCTCTCGAACGTAACCAAAATCAGCTTGTTTCCAGAATATCTGCTGGGCTGTCTCAATGTCACTTGCCCTGATGTGTGAAGGACAGAGGGGAAAAAAATCAAGGTCTATTACTCAATTCTAGTAATAACTTTAACAGATAACTTTTTTTTCCACTGAAAGTGGGAGAGAAGAACCAGCCAGTTACTTTACTGGCATTTAAGATGCAAAACAGGAAGCACTTATCAGCTCCATGTAAATGAAAACATCAATGACAATTTAAAGCTATTCTCCCGTAAAAGGGTAGGAATTTTTTTTTTTTTACATTTTTTCCCCTCTGTTTTTAAAGCTAAGAAAGGAAATACACAGTTATTTTAGGAATCTGAAATCAAGGCTAAATCAGAATAACGAAAACATTCTGGCAGGAAGCATTTCCAACACTATTTTCTTCCTTAAAAAGTTAAATTTTTTAAATCATGTTGAAAGGCATGTTATGTATAAATACATACAAGTCTCCACAAAGAATCATCCTTTAAATTCTAAATATCACAATAATGTTGACGTCACAGCTAATATCAAAGTGAGCACTACACTCTTTTTTTACCATAATGGACAGTGTATTTTTAAAATTAAACTTACCATCCAGTTTCAACATAATCACATACTGGGTAACTGAACCTGTTATCTGATCTGCAAGATTTCTCATAACCCCAGCAGGATTTTAGTTTCTTCAAGTGTTTCTGTAACAAAAGAATAAGTGAATTGGTTTTGCAACAGCAAAATGGGAAATTACTTAAGTTAGTTGTTAGGTTTTAAACCACCTCTTGCTCACAAATCTCGCATAAAAGGCTTTTGGTCTGATCTGTTTCCAAACAGTTTCAGAGAGAATACCCAGATTCTTCATCCACAACAGAGGCTCCAAAGAGGACACACATCTACAGCAACTTTATTCTTGTCTAAAACGTGTCTGTTCTAGGCCAAACCCTTTTCCTGACTTACTGGAGAGGAGACCAATTAATCACTATCTTTAACTGCTGTGACACCGAGATCAAACCACCTCAATATAACATTTAAACAAACAAATAAAACAAGAGTAAACTTACTTTATATGGGCAAAGAGCATCCTGCTTACAGATGTCAGCAACGTGCTGGTTACTGTGCAGAAAGTAGGGAATATGCTCATCTGGTAAGTTGATAGCTTTGTAGCTATACAACGGCTCCCCCGGAATGGTTGTGAATTCAGTAAGATTTTCAGCTTGGGAATTAGCCAGAATTTCTTGCAGTAGCAATGCAAACACAAGCAACATAAACATGGCAACCTGTGAGTTCTGTATTTATTAAAAAAAAAAAAAAAAAGACACAAAAAAAGACAACTTTATTATCTGCAGCATTTCAAGCATACGAGGCAAAATTCAGTCAAAGTCACATACTCAAAGAATTTGTACTTGCATTTCTGGAGTGGTTTCTTTTTCCTGTGAAGAGCAAACTTTCACTGAGAGGCCAGACTGCACAACCTCAGGATTATCTTTGAATCATTAGTCATTGAGGGTTATTACGCACTACCAACTCCCAGTCAACTAAAAGGGGTGTGTTTACTTTAGCTAATTCCCAAGGGATCCTGAGAGTTCAGCGTGGAAACTAAGTATAGAGCATGTAATATCCAGTCAGAAGGGAGAAAAAAATGTAGAAGTACTGGGGGGAGGGGTGAGAAAAGAAGGATTTTTTGTTTTAAAGTAAGTATAAAAATATTTTCTCCACTTTGAACTAATCATTAGGTGAAAAAAAACTATGTAGCCACAAATAAATGGTCACAGAAAGGGTTGTTATAGGACGCCTGGTTTTAGTGCTTATCATCATGGTAAAGAAACTTGACTGCTGAGTTATGTGCTTTACATATAAAAGTTAGAAATATTATTATATATATATATAAAGACTATATATATTTATACACACATACTTTAACTACAGGCCCACACATATCTGTATACTCTAAAGCTGACTGCATACCTTTCTGGTAATACAACCTTCTCATCAAACACCTCTGCTTTGAACCATTAAACTTCCTGGGGTAAAAAATGCATGGCCTGTATCTAAACCCCACCTTTTTTGGCATTATAATTTGCCAAAATTTGCATGCTTCCTTTCAACCGAAGCCTTTAGCAAAATTCCTACGATACAAGTAGTTTTACCTGTTTGGTTTGAGGAGAACCGCTTCAGATTTCCCAAGTGCAGAAACCTAATGCGAGGGGAGGAAAGCGGAGTTAGGTGTGACCCGTAAAAGGAGTTTTCCTCGGGACACTTGTCCTGCTCTTTGAGACACATTCCCAGCAATGAGAGCAGCCTTCCACAGCCCGGGAACGCTGCTGGTCCGTCGGGTGGCTGTGAGAAAGCATTTCCCTTTCCCTGGGGGGCGGGAGGGGGGTCTCGGGAGGATCACACCGTGCCCATCCCAGCTCACACCCAACAGCACCCTGCGGTGTCCCCGGGACTGAGCGGCCCCTGGGTGCCGGCTGAGGGTCTGTCACTTCGGGAAGGCGCCCAACACCCAGTGCCGGGCCGTGCTGGTGCCATGGTGGACCCAGGACGGGACCCAGGACCGGACCTAGGACAGGACCCAGGACCGGACCCAGCCTCCGGCTCGGCTGGACCTGGGTCTGACCCACGCTGCTCATGCCCCTGCTGGACCCGGTGCGGCACCCACAGCGAGCCCCGAGCGGCGCCGCAGCCCCGTCCCGTCCCATCCCATCCCATCCCATCGCACCGCCTGTCGCCGCACCGAGCTCACACCACATCCCACCCCATCCCCGCACCTCGGCCCCGCACAGCCCCGCGGCCCATGGGACCGGCCGCTCCTCCCGTTCCGCGCTCGCCGATGGCCTCAATCCTCATGTCCAGGGGGGGAGCGCCCGGCCCGGCCCGGCCCCGCGGGGGCAGCGCCCGTGTGCGAGGGCTGCGCTCCCCACGGGTGTGAGGGAGGGGAAGGCAGGGAGGGGAAGGCAGGGAGGGGAAGGCAGGGAGGGGAAGGCAGGGAGGGGAAGGCAGGGAGGGCCGGGCGGCACCGCCGCCCCCGCCCCGAGAGCAGCCGCGGCCGGAGCGCTGCGGCCGCCGGGACCGCCCCGCCCGGGGGCGGCGGGAGCCGGGGAAGGAGGGAGGGAGGGAGGGAGGGAGAGGAGGAGGAGCCCGGCCCGGCTGCCGGGAAGCTGGTACGGGGTGCGGGTCGGGCTCTGGCGGCGCTCAGGTGAGGCCGGGGCGGGGGGCACCTGCCCTTGTGGGATCAGCGGGGGATCAGCCGCGCGTCTTCCTTCTGCTGCCGGAAACCCAGCGCTGCCGCCCCGGGAGCGGCGATGGCAGGATGCGGAGGAAAAGGGCCTTTTCCTGCCGCCGCTCGGCAGGAAGCGGAGCCTCCCGGCACCCCATTGTTCCAGGGGCTCCCCCCGAGCCCCGGGCATTGCCCCGCTGCGAGGGCCGAGGTGGATGCGGGGCAGGCACATGACAGCGCTCCTGCCTTCGGTTCGACCCCATTCCTGCAGCGCCGAGCGCCGGAGGGGGCACAGGCGATAACACTCAAGGGTTCTGAATCCTCCACCCCAGCACAGAGCTCTTCTCCCCTCGTTCGCAGGTGGGGAATGAGGAACAAACGCCCGGCCTGCCACAGGAAACATGCGGGAGAACAGGGACAGAGGGCGCCGGCAGATGGGCTGAAACCGCTTACTCGAATAAAGGAACTTAGTCTGAATTTCACATTAGCCATAATCCTCCCACTGCAGCGCATTTATAAATAAACCACCCTCTTCTGCCTAGATACCCGCAGCACCACAAGACTTTAACTGGCATCTGTAATGCTGTATTTCCAGCTAGATCTGGTATCTCTTGAGTGATATTTTAACTTCAGACCACCAGGTTCATACCCATCCACCCATCACGCAACTGTTTAAGTCCTTTCTCAAAGAGAACCAGAGCACACTCTTAGCGCAAAATTTTATTTTACCCTGACCCGTGTTTTTTACAGTTTATACACATTTTACAGCTAGAAACCAAGGGGTTTAATTTTACCGTGCAATAACCATTTCACCTCATACTCAGGATCATTATAGCCCTTAGTAAAACACAAGCACGTAAATTAAAACAAACTTGTAGCAGGAAAGAAAAATAAGCAGAACTAACCCCTTTCCTCATGTGCAAATACGTGGGATTTTGAACATATGTTCTTAAAGGAAGTGAGTACCAAGGAGTCTATTCCTCATCCAAACCCACCTACATCCACAGAGGCCTTTCCATTACCTAGGCTGGGAATTCAGCCCCCTCTGAAAACTGAGTAAACCTTTAAATAGCATTTCTTCATACTTGCATATGCAGTGAAAAATGAGATCTAAATTAGTTGTTTTCAGGAGGAATGTCCTAAAATAATAAATTTAAACAGAAATGGATATTAGAATTCTGACTCAAGACCTTTAATTTTGCATGTCACTCTTCTAGACAGAGCAATGAACTAAATGTGTCCAAGCAGACATTAATGTTTCTTCAAAACAAGCATACAAGAATTATGCCAAGGATGACCAAACCAGAATACTTTAAAGTCTATGTTACCTTCCAGCAGCCACCTTGTTTTCTAAGGCTTTGATGATTAAGACACAGAAGGCCATCTGATTCTCAGGTGATAGTAAAGGTTGCACTAAATGGGAATCAAGAATCCAAAAATAGTCAATACAAATATTTACATCTACTTTTGTAAAATTTAAAAATCTAATACCTGTCAAATGTTTTTACATTGAAAACAGTTAATGTTGACTGACTGCATATTAAAATTTCCCATTCATCAAAGCTCTTCCTGAAACCCAAGATAGCCCGAGATATCCTCAGAACTGCCTTTGACAGCCCTTCAGGAGCATCTACTCACAAATTACACAGGAAATGTTACCTTCAAAAGCACTGGCAGCAACAGATCCCAATAAAAGTTCAAAGAATGATATATTTTTTTTAAGTACTGCATTTGTCTACCAAGATTGTAAAAAAAAAAAAAAAAAACGCTGAAAACCAGCAATTTATTGATTCGCTGCAGTAGATAAAAGCTGAACAGAATTTCTCATCTTTGACCATCATAAAAGTTGTTTTCTTAAGAGAAGGCTGACCTAACCTTTGCACATCATAATTCTAATACACAATAAATCAGTACAGCTCCAGAAAGTGCTTTTATTAGGAGTACTTTTTGTGTGGGGTTGGTTGGTTTGGAGCTTTTTTGAAACTCAGAGCAACCAACTATGCTTCAATATGAAGGCAAAGTGTTAAATTCTGAGGTTTTTAGGAAAAAAAACAGAATCACCATGGTTTCCAAATCTGAAATGAAAACAGTAAGAGGATAGTTCCACCTCCCCATTAAATAAAAAAAAAAAAGGAAAAGAAAAAAGTATTTTTATTACAGCAGTTAAAGTTTCTATGACAGATGGGGAGTTATATGAAATTTTAGTGTTTTTGCTCTGTGGCATTATTGAAATGTTCAGAGTAACTGCCTGAATCTCAAATTGGACCAGGGTTTTACAGGAACATACCCTTCCTTCTGTACCTTCAGTGACTTAACTGTTCTCCCAGTGAGGAATAAATCCTTAACACCCATAGTAAAGTCGTGTTACCAAGAGGCTTTTCTCCAGAAGCAATTTCTCACCCTTCACATCCCTTTGTCTCTCTCAGGCCGCTGAATACCCAAGCAGGAAGAGAGTTCCCAAATTACAAAGTGCACAGATCTGGGAAAAACAAAAAACCCTTTCCCAACAGAGGCACTGGTACGATAAGGAAAGAATTTCAACTGCCAAATATTTCACACGAGTAGGTTCCGAATGCAGCAAAGTATTTGGTCTCTGGAATGCAGAGGGGAAGGCGAAAACTCCTTCCCGCGATTCTCAGCATTCCCAAGGGTCCCATTCAAACGTTTCCTCTGACATTACCAAAAATGCAGCTCAACTCCAAGTCACATGGATGCTGTTTGACCAATACCTTGCTTAAGGAATGGCATGAGAAATACTTTGCAGCCACTGGAGATTTGCTTGAGAAGTGTATTAAGTCACAGTACAATTTTACAGAAAGTCTAAACCCCGCTACTTGTGTACAATGGACCATGAGAACTGCAGCAACTTACTAAAAAAAATTAGTTTTCTTCATTCTTCTGAACTGTTTTAGCTACTGTTAAAAATCAGCAACTAAATCTAGGATAAGTATTTAATAGCTCAGATTTCTGGTGTTAAAATTAGACACATTTTACAATTACAAGCAGAGCTGTTGTCTCTACGCTGTTCATAAGAACATGAGCAATATACAAGATGAAACTGTAATTTAAAGTCTTGTCTGAGTCTTGCACTCTGCTTTAGAGGACTTAGTGTAAAACAGTCAGACTAATCTGATTTAAGAATAATCACCCCAACATGTTCAGATGTTGCAAGTACAGATGTAAGATTTTCCTGTCATAAAAATATCCACCAATTATGCTTCAGACAGCAAGTCACTGCCATTTTGTTATTGAAAATTAGCTGATGAGGTTTTAGAAAAAAACTCATATGAAGAACACTTAGGAAAGACTTCTAATGTGATTTTCATAGGTTTACAGGAATTATGAATCAAGGGCTGTTTTAGTACAACTCATGCCTTCCAGTGCTGTCTCATAAGGTAACAACCATCATTTCTGCTACTGTTTACAAGTAAAATGACCCACCATGTAGCAAAGACTTAAATAAAGGGATGACTGGAAAAAAAAATTAAATATTGCACAAATAATTTAACTGCAGACAGAATGGGACACTTAAAGCATTGATTCTTCTGTCAACATATGAACTCTATGATATAGTCACATTTTCTATAATACAGTTATTTCTTTACAAGACATTTAAATTCAGCATTTACATAAACAGTTATCTTTACAGTCTGTTCACATATAATGTTAAGAATTCCAGCAGGAATTAATTTTGCCTTTGTTTTAAAAGTTCATCTATCTGAGTCTTGTACATGTTTTTCACATCTTCCAGATCCAGTCGGAGTTCCTCAGCTTCCTCTGCCTTCTCTCCATACATCTGGAGAATTGTGTTGTATCTCTGATCCAAATCCTGCAAGGACAGGTTTGTTACCTGACTGGTTTTCAACATTAAAAAAGTTGCTCCTGGGACAGTGTTTTATACTACTCAGGAAAGTAAGTGTAGCATTGCTTTATCAAAATATAACACCATAAACTCTTTAAAAATACTTCATGTTTGAATATGGCTAGATTTATACTCTAGATATTAAAAGGAGGATATTCCAAAGATCCTACAAAGAATTAGTGCTGGCTTCAGAGGCTGTACTAAAGCACCTTCAAGTTCAGTGGCTATAAGCACTAAAAACAGTTAGAAAACTACACTGTTTTACCACAGGAATCCCTAGTTTGTGAAATATTTCAGCAGAACATTGAATATTCTATATTTATAGAATAATGATAATTTCCAAAATTATTGCAAAACTATTTCAAATATTTCCATTTAAATTCTTAAACCTGAGGATTAAAATATTTATCCTCTTTCCTGTGTTTCTACTGGACACTCATTCAGCTTCTGCATCAACCTCTCAAATCCATGCTATTTATCAAAACACTCCCTCTACTGAAAAGTCCAGTTCCAGACAAATGTCTTAAATGACAAAAAGAAGAATGTTGCCTCCCTGATTTAGCACACCATCTTCTGCACAGCACACACTTCCTGCAACTGAGTTCTGAGGTCACTACCCAGCTATGGAGAGGGCATTTTCAGATTTTACTCTATGAAAATCCCAAACAGGCTCCTCAGTCATTTATGATTAGGGACAGACTGATAGGGGCATTCCTAATAAAAACTCCAGTATTTTACATGGACTTAAACCAGAAATTCATTTACCTTTAACTGTGTGCGCAATTTTGGTATTTCCTTCACCTTTTCTTCCAGTTCATCATTTTGATTTGTTAATTTAACCAGTTCTTCTGCCATTATTGATCGAGTTTTCTCAAGGTTTCCAATTTCCAGCTGAGGTAAACACATACAACAATTAGGAGAAGGAAAGAATTTACTGTATTTATCAAACAAAATATTTTGATGCAGTGATTAAGGCTTTTCCTTAAGCCAGACTCTGAGACAGCACACCTTGGAAGCACTCTCACTTTCTTCTCAAATCTGATCAGTGCTTTGGGGTTTTTCCCTTTTTTTTTGTTTATCTGACAAGTTTTCTGGGGAGGTCCTTGCCCAAACATACCTCCAGCAGCTACTCTGGTTCACAGAACTGCCATAAAAGTGACCAAGCTTTCTGAATAAAACCCCACAATATAACATTATTGCATTAGTATTTACATTTGTAAATGCTGTTTGGTTATGTGACTACAGCACCTGTAGATGTGAAATCTCTCCTTCTCTCAGTTTTAGCTGTGACTGAAGGTTTTCAATGATACTTGAACCTGCTCCCATCCTTATGGCATCATAGAGATTGCTCCCACTAGTGGCTATTGGTCCAAACGAGTGATCATGAGGATCATCCTACAAACAGAAGGTTAGAGAAGTTTAAAATTAGATTAAAACGTGCACAACTTTGAAATCCTCCTTCCCTTAAGTATTGCATATTTTAAGACTTAAAATTACCCTGTGCTAGGCAAACACTTCAATGCTTAAAGTTTGTTTTTAAAACAAAAGCTCAGCACCAATACATGTATATGTTACTCTGCAATAAAGGTTGCGGTTTCACCTGCCATTCACATATGTTTTACAGCCACAGACATCTTGTAAGCAGGTTTTAGGTGTTTGTGCACAGGAAGTTACCTTGTCTAAGGCCAATACACTCTTGAAGAGTCATTTTCTACATTAATAAAACTTCTTGAGGAGCAAAATAAGTAGTCCATCAAAAAAAAAAAAAAAAGGCAATATAGGTGATATATCTTACCTGTGAGAGGAAGGAGGTCTGAAGACCTGCCATTTCCACCCCACTTATGGAACTAGAGCGTGACATTGATGGAGTACTTGAAACAGTTTCAATTGTAAATGACTTCCGATCCTTCAACACAAACAACAACAGACAACATCACCAGTTAGACAGAGGAAAAAGTTCACAACATTGTAAAAGAGATTCTGTAAAAAGACTGCCTTTTTTCACCATTAACCATAGAACGCTATGTGACAGATAAACCTTCTATTTCCTTTATCCCTAAAACACATGAAAGTTCCACAATGAAGAATGTCTGTGCTATAGCACTTAAAGTCTATGACCAAGTTCTCAGACTTTTCTGGAAACGAAGACAGAAGCTGCAAATTACACCAAAAGAGTTCCTCTCAAGTAGCCAAGGGAGATTCAGAGGCAGTTTTGTATGCTCAAATGGAAGAGTATCTCACACCCAGAAGGAAGTCTCTTTTTACAATGAATGTTAATACTTATTTTTTTTTTCCCAAATAAAGTGTATGAATTCAATTCTGAGACTTCTTACATGTTAATACCTTACTGATATATCTTCCCAACAGACTGGCCTCTTTTCCAGGCAGCATCTACAAGAATGCTGGCCTCTGAAGGATGAAGAACTTAGATTTTAGAACTGGAGAAGGTAAGAAAACAATAATATAAACACTTCTACTTGAATACCAACTGCTAATTAGCAGTAACAAAGTTAATGACTACTGAGGACTGCTCTGTGACTTGTGACTTCAGCTGGAAAGCATGTGGTAATTACACAGAGTCATGTGAAACAGAACAGGAATTGAGTGGAAGCAATGCTAGTAATCGAAGAAAACAAAACAAGTAACTTCAGAAGAAAGAGAATACAAGAGCACTCAAAAACCCCAGAAGATTAAAAAAATCATTATCCACATCTTATTTCTTCTCAGGTTTGGTACCTTCTCCTTTGCTGCCTCCTGCATGAGAATTGCCTTCTTTCTTTCCTGTTCAACTTTCATCCTCTCCATTTCTAACTGAGTGGCCAGCAGTGCCTGCACAAATAAATACAGGCTGTTAACATCCTGCTAGCTCAGACTTCAATGGTAACACAGGTTTAAAGGTGCACTAGGCAATACCTTTTCTTTCTTTGCATCTTCCAAGGTCTTTGCATACTCATCTTTGAGCCCTTCTAGTTCAACCTCATACCTACATTGAGGAAGGAAACAGGTAGAGAAGGTCACTAAGTAAGTATTCTCTGTTTACTTTAGATTCCTATGCTTATAAAACAAACATGGCTTCAGGGCTATAAAACATTATGAATGTAAAACCCTCCCATCTTTAGCATCAAACAAAATATCCTTAACAAATTGGACAACATCAATAGCTGTCAGCATTTTGCACAGTCATATCAACACTCCATTTCACTACCATTTCACTCAAAGAAATGCTGTTTAACTAAAAATACAACTCACCTACTGTTTTCATTTTCCATTTTCTTCAGTTTGGTTCTCTCCACTTCCAGCTGAGCCTGAAGGCGTGTATTTTCTTGCCTTAAAAGGCTATTCTGAGATTCAGAAGAAGACATCTGAATTTTATTAGCCAGAAGTTCTTCTGTAGCAGCCCGTTCTCGCTCAGCAGCTGCTGCTAGAAGAGTTTGAGACTCACCTAATATTAGGAAAAGCAGGGAATTTAACATTTTTTCATTAAACATCTATAACATGCATCAAAATTTAATTTGAGAATTTTTTTATATACAGCTAAATCTTTCTCTAAAAATGTATTTTGTTTTCTTTTGTAAAGGAAATTAGGTATTTTCCACCACAGTCAGAGGCTCAAAGCAATACAGGAGAGAGATTTCATACTCTTTCAGAATACAATATACAACTACAGACTGCCTCCAGAAAGGAAATAATTTCTCTGGGTCCACCTAAGGGCTTTTTATGCATTTTTCGTTTAAAACAATAGATTACTGCTGTATCAACCACTATATGTAGCATCACCTATGCAGTTAGGTAAACAAATTATTCCACCCTTCACAATATGGAATCCAAGCATCAGCTTTGACAATCAAAAACACTGGGATACTTTCAGTGTCTCAAGGTCCATCCTTCCCTTAGATGTTGTAAGGACATGCACACCTTAACATCTCCACCTGACAATCTCATGTTACAGTAGAACCAGTGGATGATCTGTCCAAGAACCTTGGCATGATTCCTCCCACAACATTTCCTTACAGGAAAGCATTTTGTGCTCATCTTTTCTGATCCACCAACTCCGCACTGGGGAAGTGTCAAGTCCTTTACTTTTACCTTCAGGCATCTCACATCTTCACCAAGAGCCTCACAGTTTCAGGAAAAGCTAAAAACATCTTACCCAGTCTGTCAGAAAGGTTCTTTTCCAGTTTTTCCCATGCAGAGGTCTGTGCTCCCAGCGTGGCCTGAAGATTTTCTATCTGCCGGAGCAGGGGCCGTGTAGCGGATGTGACGCTTTGGCTCAGTTCTTGGTTCCTGCTCTCTGCTTCCTGGAGTCTCTGCAATCACAAATTAAATATAACTAAGCTTTGAAATCATATGATGGATTCAAAGATTAACAGAGAATTCAGCTAAATACACAGCAGCTGCTTAACATTCTAAAATTATTGTTTTACAGCTAACGTTTAGGGGTTCAAACTCTCAGGTGCCAAATTCCAAGAGAGAAGTTTAACATTTTTAGATACATGACAGAGTAAGGGCTCAGAAATGTCCAGCCCTCTGGAACATGATACCAAAACGCTGCCAACATTTTGGCAACAATCTATCTTCTGGACCCTAAAACCATATAAATATTTTTAAGAAGTAGCTAAAGAGTCATTCAAAACACATTTGTCAGCAATTTTAAATGACTATCACAAACTAAATGTCTGTACTTTTTCTTATAGTAAAAGGACAGCATTCCATTTAAGAGGCATCGTAAAAAAATACTATTTTTTTCACCATCTAATTTAAAAAAAATTTCATTTAATATTTTTATTTTTCCTCTACACAGGACAAATCCTGCAGGTAACAAGGAAAACAAATGCTCTCTTTCAGGCTATTAATGCCATGGCAGCATTTTCCTTTCAGTTTTTAGAAACCCTCCTTGCAGATACAAGTTGGCATCACCTATTTGCTACTGTACCTGTTGTAGTTCACCAATTTCCTGACGTAAATAATCTTCCTTTCTTGCTGCCTGCTGCTCTGCACGTTGCAGTGCCAGCCTCAGGTCTGCCACCTAAGAAAGCAAAGAATTGTTACTAAACTCTTGCTGAAAGTTATGGTATCACCTCTTCAGTGCCACAGTCCTACACCATTTTTAAACAGTTAGACAGGGTATGTCTGCTTAAAAGCAAAGGCTTTGTTTTTGCATGCAAACAGTTACACTGATTAGCACTAAAAATTCTGCCCAACTAAATTTCTTGCACTTTGCACCATGGTAAGGGTACTACAACCTCAACACAGAGGCTGTCAAAGTAATCTCATTTATACAATTATAAGTATTTTTAAGTAAAATTTATATTTTAAAGCTTAGCACACCTACTCCTCAAGACCGAACAAATTCATCGGGAAAGAAATCCACTGAGTGTTTGCCAAGCAAACAAAGACGGGTTCCACCTCACGTTCGTGACGTCAGGTGCACACACCACCTCAGCACAGTCATTTGTTTGATTTAAAAGTTTACTGACTGCATTTAAGACCCACCTGAATCGCCAAAGCTTCTTGTTGCTGCCGAGCCTCCTCCTGGGCCTTTTCCAGAGCTAACCCAAGCTCTTCCTTTGCCTTCATTTCCCTACTTAAGGCTGCTTCCTGAGCCTCGCTGTCCTTGGTAGCATTAGCTTTATGAAGATCTGCAAGTTCCCTGGGGAGAAAAACAAACAAACAAACCAACCTCAATGCATTTACAGTTTATACATTGCCAACAGTGACTTTGCAAATAACTTTTTTATATGTAAACATTTCAGAAGAAAGAGGCACAGGATCTGAGTGTGTGATTGCTTACTTGTAGGCACTGTCAAGTGCTGCCTGGACGCTCCTGTTCCTCTCTTCAAGGTCTTCCACCTCTGCCTGAAGTTTAGCAAGATCCTTTTCTTGTCGCTCCACGACACTGTTCAGTTGTTTGATGCTGTCTCGATGCTGCTTCTCTAAGTCCTCCTTGCCATCAAGCACCTGTCAGAGTGCAAACAAGAAACATGAGACTGAATCCAGGATCTGGGGCAGGCGATGCTGTCTGAGCACAGCAACAACCGTGGCAGCCAATTTGGGATAAAGTTACACAAAATGACTGAACCCATTTGATGCTTTGCTAAAAGAGAGAGGTTTTGCTCCTCACACCTTCCTAAGAGGAGGGGGCTGCTCTTCACCAGCTTCACATACTCATACTGATTCTGCTGCTTGTAAGACCTTGATTCAATCACAGCCCAAGTTTTGCTGGTGTATGTTTTCCAACCAAAACTCAGTGTATTGAATTTGGGAGGCTCACCCGGTAACAGCAGTGCAAGTGCAAACAAGCAGCTGGAAAGACACCTGAGTGCAGTTTTAATGAGAATATGCACATAAATCACAACTCAGTGTTCCAGTAATGTGAGGTGAGGTCCTGGCACAGGTTGCCCAGAGAAGTTGTGGCTGGAAGTGCTGAAGGGCAGGTTGGATGAAACTTTGAGCAACCTGGCCTAGTGGAAGGTGTCCCTGCCCACGGCAGGGGGGTTGGAATGAGATGACCTTTAAGGTCTCTTCCATCCCAAACCATTCTATGATTCTATGAAATAGGGAAGTCTCCAAGAAAAGAAAATATTCAGTCTATCAAGAGCCCCCCTGAAAGGCAACTCTGCAGTTAATGTAAAAAGCTTTTTAAAAAAAAAAAAAAATCAACAAATATCTCACCTGTTTCAAATGCTGCAACTCCTCTTCCAATTCCTTAATCCTTTTGCTCTGTTTTGTGTTAATATTTTCTCTCTCTTTCTCTTTGGCTCTTAATTTCTTAATAATGTTGGAATTGTGCAGCTGCTGTTTGGAAAGCTTTTCTCCTGTGAAGAAAATCAATATAAAGCTAATGCATATTGCTGATATTCTATGGACTCCCTCTATTCACACCTGCCTTACTCCTCAGTCCCATGAAAATAACAACCAAATAAGTATGGAAATGCTTACTCTTGCATTTTTTCATGAAAGTTCTTAAGTTTTAAATCTACCTTATCCTGGGATGACCTTGTTACACTCAGCTATAGTGACACAGGATGTGAATTGCTTTGACAGTAAAGCAAATGAGCTCATCATTTCAGGAGAAAAATAGAATGGTCTGTTCATTTCGCAACTATATTTTACTTCCAAAATTAGGCAGTATTAAAGGAGACACTGTAGAAATGCCTTAACAATGCCCCAATTAGATTTCTGCTGAATGGAACACGGTGTGTTGTACTGCACACACTGCTTTTATCTCACAGCCCCTTTTAATGCTCCTTGCAGGAAGCACCTCTCGAGCCACCTGTACCTGCCTGACCCCCTCCTTTTGCTCTTTGCTACTCAATAAATGTTTCAAATGTTCAGAAACATCCAACATGCTTCAGATTTTGCATTTTTTGCATAGAGAAGACTCGTTTGAAAGGGCAGTGCATTTCAAACTATTCTCCACATTTTTTCTATTAAAAAAGTTAATTCTCACCTTCCTCCATTAATCCTTTGATTTGCTCTTCTTTTTCTTTCAGTAATTCAGCAGTTTCGTTGGTATTAAGTCTAGTAGCCAATTCTTCTTTAATAGTCTTTACTTCCTAAATAACAGGATAAAATACTTAGAACCCTTTATTACAATACATTTAGGAAAAAACGTGCAGTGAGCTACACTGATCAACTTTTTATTCTCACCCCTTTCTCCCCAAAAAAAAGAGGAAATTTTCATGGAAAACAATTTAGGTTGGAAGGGAACTCTAGAGATTATCTGATCAAAACAGATTGCTCAGAGCCTTATTCCATCAAGTTTTAAAAACCTCCAAGGATTGAGAGCCCGTAAATCCTCCGTCCAATTTGTTCCAACTCCTCCAGCCATTTAATTTTCTATGATTGAAACTTTTGCAATGTTGCAAAAACAACCTGTCCTATTCACGCACAGGTATTGGGTAATTTTTCTATTTCAACTCACTACTGTGTCAACACAGCGACACTTGCAGTGACAAACAACTGTGAAAAATATCTGTATTCCAGTCACAGATTTGAGTTTCCTTTTCTGCATTAAGCTACAAAATGTAATGCTGTGATACCAGGTCAAGAACATTTAAACCCCATAAACTTTGTTGCTGCAGATTTCTTTGCTCATTCCAAACCAATCTGTCATCAGCCCTTAATTTTCCTCCCAGTTAATCCTCTAAAGAAGCCGTTCCCATTCTTCACTTCCTTACATCCCCAGGCCATTCTCCCTCACACCAATGCAAATGCATATATGGGTAAAAGGTGAATGAGAGCAGACCTTAAACCCTTTTTTCCCCCCTAAACAGACTAACTTAAAAATACCAAGGAAATACCAAGCAGCCTGGATGGTTAAAACCAGCTTATGCTGGTTTCTAATAGCGTAAGACAGCACCTGTCAGCCCCAGGCTTTTCCCTAGCTTAATTTTTAGCAATTAAACCCCAAGAAATTTACTTGTGTCCTAAAATGATAAGTATTAATTTCACTAAAAAGACAAATTACCTTTTTAGCTGCATCTCTCTCCTTGCAGGCTAGTTGGAGCTTCTTCTCAGCATCTGCAATTCGCTGAGCAAACTCCTCTTTAAGAGATGAAAGACTACTGCTCTCTTCTTTCATTCTGAACATTTCACTGCATTTAAAATTAACAGTTCAGAACAGTTGCATCATTATGTGGCATTCCAAACAATTTGCAACAGGCTGTCTTAAACGACTTTAAAAAGTGTTTTGTTTATTTATTTTACATAGGTTAAACAGAAGTCAAAAAAATATCCATATTAGAAGTACTAATCAAAGATCTTTATTTTTCTGTAATCTGCCCATGAAAACAATTAAATAATTGATTTATCTTAAATGTTTTTCCCCTTAATAAAGTACTTTCTAATTAACCATAGTCTGCATCATATACAGGGCAAATTATTTATTTTTTTAAGTTTAAGATCAATTTAGTCAGTAAACAATAGCTTCACAGATCATCTTCAAATTTTTTAACTTGGTATTCGATCAGTGAACTGGTAAATAAAACTTTCCATTTTTTCCCCTTTTAGTTTAACCAAATGAAACAATGAATTCAGGTTTTCCCTACAGCCAGCCCTTCTACCACACTTTCACTGCCTACATTTTAGTCAGGAAAGTACTTAGTAAATCAGGTTTATACCTCTGTATCAGAAAAGCCAGTCTCCCTTAATAGCTGAATCCAGTCATATAATAAATTATATTAATATATTAATATATTAATAACCAACCCTGACTCCACATGTTTGTCATTCCTCCTGCTTGCTTACTGAAAAAGCTTTCCCAAGCCTCTTCCCAAAAGAGATTTTGGCCCCAAGAAATAACATTATCTTTTAAAAAAAATCACAGCACAGCACATGCAATTGTTATTTCCACCCTTCCCAAGCAGTGCAACCTTTGCTCTAGACATGAAGCTACTTGGTTTATGCATTGTCTGAGATTGTGTTACAGCAAAGGCACAGTTCCACCCACTACTGTGTGGATTTTCATACTTACTCTTTCAGGTTATCATAAGCTTCTTCCAGGCGTGCCTTTTCTTTACTAGCACTTAATAACTGTATTTCCCTCTTCTCCAGTTTCTCAGTTAATGAATCAATCATCTGGAGAATGTTTTTACAGATAAAGATCAGATGAATGGGACAATTAAAACACAAGAGGGGCAGGCTTCCCCCTTCCCCCCCACCATTCCCTTCCAAGACTTATCATCACATTATCACTGTTCCCCACAAAATAGAACCAAAATGGTTATAGGAAATGGGAAAAAAATAGTCACTGGCAGAACGGGACAAAACACACCGCTTCAAACTCCAGTTTAGTCTCCACACACTTGAGTATTTTATTTTGTCACCTTCTAGTCATTCCATCTATCTAAACTAGCCATATACATTTCATTGAATCTGTTCACTGTCCATAGCTATGCTTATCTTCTTCAAAAAGTCTGCTCTACCTCCTTTTTAAAAGTAAAGATTACTCTTGCTCAAAACAAACAATTTATTTAGTAAAAAGGACTTATTTACACTAACAACTGCTATCCTCAGAGAACATGCATCCTACTCCTGCAATGTAATCCAATTTTGATAGCTGTCTGTGTGAAAAAAAAAAAAAAGCTTGCCAAATATTTTCTTGATTATTGCTTAAATACTAAAGGCTTGTAGTTTTGCAATTCAATTTAAAATATTCCAAGGAATCTCTTCCACCTTTCACAGAAAAATAATTACACCAAAGAATTAAAATAACACATTTGACTTATCAAGCTCTGACCTACTGAAGTGCTGTTTGCCAGCACTACTCACAATTCATAGTTGTGATAAACAGGTGGATCAGGTGAAACCCAGAACTATCTGACCAGAAAGTTCAAGGACAGTTTTCTACAGGGTAAGACAGTTCAGCATCAATTAATGAATTCAAATAAGGTAGAGTTGATATTGCAGATACAGGACAAGCAGGAGTTTCACGTGAAATTAAAGGGTGTGTTTGCAATACGTGTTTCACAGTTACCTTTTTAAACTCTTGCTTTTCAGTGCCCTCTTCTACCACTTGCTCCACAGCACCCTGCTGCGGCTCGGCCTCCTCCTTCACCACCTGTTCTTCGGGACTTTGCACCGCAGCAACCAGAACATCTGGCTGCTCCGAATTAACAGGGGTTGCACTTCTCCCACTCTCTTCCATCTCAGCTTCCTCAGCGTGTAACACAGGAGCATCACTCGAGATTTCGGGTTTATTTTTCGGGACATCGACCGTTTCCGCCTTGGGCACAGCAGGACTGGCAGCGGCAGACGCTGAGGCCCTGCCTGATAACTCGTCATCGGAGTTTATCTCGCTCACACTTCTGCTGTCCAAGGACTGGACACTGAACGAGTCAATCCTTTCAAAAGCATCAGAGGAGCCGCAGCTCTCGGTCATTTTTTGGAAGTCATCTAAGCGATTATAATCCGCACAGGCAGAGGTGGATAGAAGCTGGAATGAGGTCTGCATGAGGTGAAGGCTGGATTTGGAATCTGCAGCTTCCTGTCTGGAACTCACTGAGCTCTCGCTTATCACACTTTCGTGGTCCAGCACTTCAATGTCACTGGTTGTGGAAGTGCCCGAGGAGAAAGTGCTAATGGGAGGTGAGGGGGTATTGCTTTGTCTGTCCTCAGTCTTTCTCTCCTTACCTTCCAAACCCATGTCTTTTGTGCCTGCACCAAGAGGCTGTGAAGTGCCCTCTGGTGCACTCACCGCTCCTTCCCCTCCTACACTGGATTTTTCACTAGGAGCATCCTCAGGTTCTTCCAAATTTAGAGCAGATGCCTTTTTGTCAGTAACTTCATCTGTGCTTGCTTCATGCTTGGTGTCAGATTTTAGCCCAGCATCCTCTTCTGATGTCTCCTTGGGAATATCGAGGCTTTTCAAGTCCAGGACAGCTACAGAGGAATCCTTCACTTCTGCCTCTGTCGTCACCGGCACTTCCAGCTGACTGGGGTGCTGGGACTCCTTTAAAGTGCTTTTCACCTCCTCTTTGGGTCGCTGTGATTTGGCTGGGGGTTTGGACACCACTGGGTTTTTCTGTATGCTCTGAACGTCTGTTGGGGAGAGAAAGGCACTGAAGAAGTTTTCTGATTCATCCACTACCGTCCTCCTCACTGGTTTGGTGATTGCTGTGGGTGACACCGGCTGATTCTGGGGTTCTGCAGCCGAACTCAAGCCCCAGGAAGATGTATCCCATCCTCCACTTATGAGAGAATTCGTTCCTAAAACAAGAAGAAAAAAAAAAAAAGTGAGAAATAGGCCCCCAAAAATTAAAATTTATTATTTTTCAGTATTTAACTTTTCAGATTCAACAGTTCAAAAAAGGACATATTCAATATCATATAACTTAAAAGTGAATATTATACATAGTGATACACAATCACAAACAGCATCATTTTCATTAATTATTACTTCCTTACAAAGCTTGGAACCAATTTTTAAACAAAGCAAAAGTCTCCCTTAAGCTTAAGACTTAAGCTGGACACGGGCACCTCTACAAAGCAGGAGTACCTGAACAGAACCAACTGGCTCCCTCCCAGTTAAACAGTAACTTTAAGGCAGAAAGAACCCATACACAAACTGTAAATCCAAGAATGACAATTCCAGAAAGCAGATGAAGAGTCAGGGAAGGGGAAACAAGCCCACAGAGCATTCTGAGAGCTGTAAGGGCAGCTCTGAAGGCTATTTGGGCACAAAAAGCAAGCATTGCTTTTGCAAAGGGAACCAGAAAAACCAAATGTGGTGTCCTGCTTCCTGCAGAGTGAAGAGGCCAGGCAAAACCACCTGAAAAACTGTAGTGAGGAGAACATACAGATTACAAAGGAGAAAACAATCACTAGGTCTGAAAAGTTATCTGCCAGTAGCACACAAACACTTCACACACCACTGCAGAAAACAGAAGGGAAAAGCTTTAAATATTTGCAGAATTTACACTAAGAGAAGGGTTCTTGCCCCTTTCAGTTTGTGTCAGGCTTCATATTTTTCCTCACACGCCAAGCACCAGCGTGGAGCTGACAGTACACATCGTCAGCAGCCCTGCTGAGAGTTTTTTTCTCCTCCTGGGGAGAAATACTGAATTGTTTAGTTCTGAAGCTGCTCTAAAACAACATCCTATTATTGTACTTCTTGCAGGTTTTCCAGGACTTGTCAACAGCAAGGATAATGAGAATTTCAGCATCAAATTTCAGTAGCATCCCAAGTAAGAAAGAGAAATCAAAAAGTGATACCCAGTTTGATTTTGTACCTGCAGATATAATCTGGGTAATGTAACTATTTCAGGCTACTTAAAAACAAGCTCACTTTATACAGCAGGATCTATTAAAAATGCCAAGTTATAGTATTTAAAGCTGTCTTCCCCTTTCAGGAATTCTTGGTAGCTGTTGGCCTCAAGTCTCAAATTCAGATAACTACTGCTCTCACTGCCCAAAACACTACAAATGTGTGATTTATTACTACAAACATCTGCTTTATTACTACCTTGTCCATGATTCATTTGCTGCAGAAAAAGCTCTGAGTGAACTGTAACACTCAGAATGTATTTTGACATCTTTTAAAAACAAGTATGTTTTCCCTGAAACCAGATGCATGCTGATCTTTGCTGCTTTTCTTACCAATTACAAGACTACTATAAATACTCAGATATAAATTAAAATTAAAAAATGTTTGGACAAGGCTAAAATTTTAATAAATTAAGCAAGACACCATTTTCTACAAACAGTTCCAGTGATTTAAGATGACACTGGACTGCTTGACTGACTGCCAAGCCCACAAAGGGACAAAGACATGCAAAACTGACCTTTGCTGAGCAATCAGCTTGGAAAACACTTTCAATTGCTACAGCTTTCAGTTTTCAGAAATCTCACTCTGGTGCTGGTTCACCTGGAAATAACCTCCTCCTACAAATACATACACATCTTCTACAAGTAGCTGTAATAAGAACACTGATTTCAGATAATTTGGTTTCCTATCCTTTTGTTTATTCATTCTTATCTGTAAGATATTATTTATGGAGCGGAAAAGAAGTTTCTAATGAGAGGGCTCGTTCTTGCTCTTTCATTTCCAAACAGCAACTTAGGACTGACCATTCCTTCAAGTTCCACATTAGCACACGTAAAACAGAGACACTCTCAGGGCCACAACAACTTCTCCACCAACACATTCCTTTCAACAGATATTGGAGAATTATGAACTTGATGCCAGGGAAAGCAGAACCTTCACTTGGTTTATGTGGACCAGCCTTTCAGCTCCTACTCTGCTGTCGCAAGGAGCCAATCCATGAATGCCTCTGGAAAGGCACGGTTTCCCCTTTTTTATTACTGAGCAGGTTCTATCACTTATTAGCCCCTCAGCCAAAAAAAAAAAAAAAAAAAGAAAACAAACAACAAAACAAAACAACGCCTTGAGGAACACGGGTATGAAGCTCAGCGCAATAAAGGCAGGACACGGGTGACACCAGCGGGGCCCTGAGCTGAGCCTGCCCCAGCCCTGTGTGGGTGTCACCCTGCAAGGGAGCACCAGAGGGGCCAGGGGTGGATCACACAAACCAGAGGGGGCTTGGGACGGAGGGGCCGGGTTAAACCTCCGCAATTAAGGGGTTAAAGGGGAGACAGCGGGGGAGGAGGGCGAGGGAAGGGGGCAGTGAGGGAGGGGAGTGGGCTCGGCCGGTCGCCCTTACCGTCACCGTAGTCGGGGATGACGGCGTCGGGCCAGGGGCTCTCCTCGGCCTGGATGTCCAGCACCCGGTCGATGGACTTCTGCGCCTGCGACAGCGCCTGCTTGGCGAAGCTGGACAGCTGCGAGGCGTTGAACCAGCTCATGCTCGGCGGCTCGGGGGGGATCCCCCGCCCACAGCTCGGAGCTCGGCGGCGCTGCCGGCGGGGCCGCGGGCTCGGCTCGGGCTGAGGGGAGCGGAGGGGACCGAAGGGAGGCCCCGCGCAGGCGCCGCCGGATCCACGTCGCACTCGGGCGGGGCTCGGCCCGGGAGGAGGAGCCGGAGCCGGCGGGAAGGGGCGGAGGGTCCTGCCCTGCCCTGCCCTGCCCTGCCGGGGGGGATGTTCGGCCTCTGCCGGCTTCCTGCCCGCGCCTCCAGCCCCGCCGGTAAACAAGAGTTCCTGCTTCCCAACGCTCCCTTTCGGCTAACGAAAATCACTCGCTGGGACACGGCAGAGTCGCAATCACAGAATGGTTTGGGTTTTGGCCTTAAAGCCCATCTCATCACACCCCCTGCCATGGGCAGGGACACCTTCCACTATTGTTCAAGCCCAGCTTTGGACACTTCCAGGGATGGGGCAGCCACAGCTGCTCTGGGCAGCCTGTGCCAGGGCCTCACCGCCCTCACAGCCACGAATTCCTTCCTAATGTCTAGCCTAAATTTTCCGTTTCAGTTTGTACCCATTACTCCCCGTCCCATCACTACTAAGCTGGAAAGCTGACCCAAAAGTTCATAGTTTAACAGATGTAAAATTTAAACACTGTTAACACGTAAAACCAGAATTCAGATTGCTGCTGTACCCAGAGCTGCTTAGAGAGATGTCCCTGACCGAAGCAGCCAAGTGATGCCCTACAATTTTTAACTGAAGCCATAATCACTCTTGAATGTCCACAGATTGGTCACAAACTCAGGTGTCTTTATGATTTTTATTAATAAATACCTGAACAGCACCAATGACATTTGAACATAATCTTGCAATGCTGTGCATGGTGGCTGCCTGGGGACAGTGAGGAGACACGTCTGTCTTTTCACGTACAGCTGATCATTTTGTCCTTTTGTGTTTCTTGTAAACAGTCATCTCTTCCACACTTGAAACCTTTCATAAAATTGGTCAAATCAGTATCTAATAAGAGGAAAATGCTCATTTTAATTTACTGCCTCTTCTGGTTTAAGGTGACTCAGCAAGTCCAAAGGAGTGCTGCTTCTAAAAAAACCAGATCACTGGGGTTCCTTTTAAAAGGTCCTTTCTTTGCATATACATGTGCACACGTGTTAAAAACGACTTTTAGCCACCTTGAGTTCCATGTGTCTGAAAGTACATTAGCACGAACATTTTGACCAAAAAAAAACGGGGAAAAGTGTATTTCTATACATCAGAGATCTGTACATGAATAAGCATTTATACAAATATAATCCACCAAATATTGGCTTCTACGTACAAATTCCGAAATATGGTGATTTGTTTGGATTTCCTAACCTTCAACCATGCTAGCACTTACAGGAACATTTCAGGCTTCTTTAAAACCCAAAGAGTATATTTGTTTTACCAGGTGGGCACAGATTTATCTTGCTGTATTTGCACTTTACTTATGAATAAATTAAGTGGTAAAGTGAAGCTTGAACAACATAGTCTGTGGTGTTGTAACATCAGCAACTGCAAGCTCTTGGCCATCCACAAGCCCCAGTTCTGAAACAGAAAGAAAAATTTAATTAATTTAATTAAACCCATGAGGCTTGCTGCTTTTTTTTTCATTTTAAAAAGCCTCCAAAAGTCATGAATGCTATTTCCATGTACCATAAATATGATGAAATAAAGCTGCAACCAGCTCACTGGCTAAATGAATATTAATCTCATTTAACCAGGAAACTAACAGACCTTGTCAAGAAATACATATAAAACTCTGCTGAATTATGTTTAATTTACAGCAGTTTTCTGTTTGCATTGTTGCAATCTTCTCTGCACCTGCCTGCAGAGAATTCACCTTTAAACAATTCATATACCTGAGAAAGGTGTATTGCATGTAAAAGGACAATAAACCACATTCTACTGCACAGTGCATGATAAAGCTAAACATCCATACAGAAGGATGGAACTGACTCTCTGTAACCTGAAAATCTACATGTGACAACTCCATGATACCTTTTAGTGTCTTGGAAAGATTTGGCCTTGTTCGTTCTTCAATTGAAGCTACTGTCTGCAAATTAAAAACAAACAAAAAAAAAAGTCAGAGATTTCCCTTGAAGTTCCAAAAAATAAGTCAGAATACATTAAGATTATTAAAGATAATTATTAATGTTCAGATTACCTGTAAATAAAGTGTTTTATTTCCCCCAAACATAGTTGCTGTGATTGCAGGAGATTTCATTTGCCTATATATAAAACATTAAAAAAAAAAAAAAAAAAAAAAGAACAGAACAAAACAATCAGGTAAAAATACATTTACAAATCATCTTTTTGAAATAGTAAATTACCAAAATGTTGGTAATTTGCACACTTACAGTGAAGCATTATTTGTCAAGTAATCCAAGATCTCCTGCAGTTTAGCTGATGGGGAAATCACTATGTTTTGGGGAAGCTGGCTGCAGGCTGGACAGTTTTCCTACAACAGAGAATACATGTTATGTTAGATACTATTTTAGAAATGCTGCCAATAAGTCTCAAAAGTGTCTGTGCTGTGGGTTTTTTTAAAGTTTTAGCTCTAGAAATATTAATACTGTTGCAAATACCAATGACAAAACCCAATTCCTCATGAAGTTTGTCAATGTCTGACTGACTCCCAACAGCAGCCAAGTATTTATGAATGACAAATTTCATCTGACAAAAACATCTAACACTACAAACCTTCAAATCAATTGTCATAACCTCTCTTTGAGAAGATTTGCCTATGAGTCGCCTTAAATGTGCACACCATTTGGTATTTCTACCCTGTAGAAGGAGCAGAGTGGTAACACTCTAGATTCCACTTTTAAAACTTCATAATTATTATTATTCAGTGCTAGGGGCCAAGAGATTCAATACTGGGGTTCAGAAAAACACACAAACTGCATAAATAAAAATCAAGGAAATGACCCTTCTAGCCTTTAATGGCACTAACCTTCCTTTCAGCTTCAAAGGTGTATGTGTATAATCCATCCACATCATTAAACACCAAGTAGTTGTTAAGAGGAACATATGCACTGCAATGACAAAGAGGTTAGTGTTGATACATGGCATTATGCTGGAAATCATCTATGTTATTCATAAGAAATTAAATACCTTGTGGCTATTTTAAAAACTTCAGTGGCGCAAACAGCTGGAACGAGGAAAAAAAAATGCAAATCAATTTCTTCATCTTCCAGCTCTATCAGACATCAGTGCACACAGTTTTACCACAGAAGTGACAAATAAACCCAACTTTAACAATATGTCATAAGAAAAAGAAATATCTGAAGGCAGCTGTAGTTCTGTGCATTATCACCACAGATTTGGCACTAAGCCTATGTACTGTGTTTTCCCATGTTTTTTCCCAGTCTCAAATGCTTTTGCCCACTCCCATATCCAAGCAGGAGCTTAACATTTATACAGTCACATCCACTTTCTCTATGGAGAAAACAAATGAGACTGTAAGAATAAATCAGACCTATTTAAAAGTGACTATTATCCTGCCCGAGTTCTTAATTACAAATTTTTGTTCTACAGAACTCTCAAGTTAGTCAAGCAGAAGTGAAATGAGCTCTTCCACCATACCTGCAATTACTGCATTTGTAGAAGCTACTGCTGGAATAATTCGTTTAACCACCCCTGTAAAAACAAAAACATACAGCTCTGTTATGATGAAATGAGTGTCAGCATTCTGCACCTGCATGTGGACAGAGGCATGGACAGCAGTGAGGACGAGGTGCCATAGCCTTAACCAGCCTAAACTGGCATAAAATGTTGCCACTGCTAAAATCAACCTTTTGTTCCTACTCTTTGACCCAGCAGAAGTGGTCAGAGTGTAATGTAAACTGTGGAGCTGCTCCAGGTTAAAAATAAAATGGCAAAAAGAATGTTCAGTTTTGTCCCAGATAAGTTACCCTGATTTATCACAAATGCCTAAACATCTGATTCATCATAAAAATATTTGTGCTGGCACAGGAAATGAGCTGCTTATTTCTGTTTTAAGGGAGAAAAGAACTATTTCTTTCTCAGCAGAGCTGCCAGCTTAGTCATAACAAATACAAAGAATGCCAATCCAGCCTAAGTGCAAATGTCACAAACTTGGTGAAATGCCATCCCCTTACCTTGGGTGAGTCTGTAGGTAACACCTTTAATATTAAATTGTGATGCTCTTTCTAAAGACTTCTGGTAAATCCACTGGATATGTTCAGGGTCGTCTCCATCCAATGCAACACCTTCTACAGTAAAGTTAAGAATTTACAGGTAAGTTGCAATTACCAAAGCTCTTCAGAAATACAACATTCTTACTGTCTAAAAAAAGTCCCTTTGTTTTCACTGGAGTTAAAACAAATACCCCATGAAGCTTTTAAAACTGGACACTTTAAATAACTGAAATATCATTTTTATAAACATCTTCAGTTTTAACACATCTTATACACAAACCATTTAAACTGCACAGATTTATAGAGCTATTACAGGTTATATTTTAAGTTAGGAAAGAAATTGTGCAGTGTGAGAAACACATGAGCAAATATGGAACTGGACAGCGAGTTCAAGGAGTGAAAATCCATCTCCAGCTCAGAGGAGGCTTAGATTCAACATGGCAATGAGCTACATGAGGTTAAGAGGTAGGATTGTTTTTATTAGAAGTAGCTGTATATTCCCAACTCAAGTTAGTTAAAAGGAGAAATGGCTATTTAGCACCACTGTAATACACTAATTACCTCCAAAAGGTTGCTCCTTTGGCCACTGCAATATCCTGACATACTCAATACAGTGCTCTGGCAATCTGGGCATGGATGCAATAGTGCACATGGGAAAATTGACCTGGTTGGGCAGGGGAAAAAAAACAGAAGAAACCAGGTAATACATTATATATATTACTAAGAAAAGAAACCAGCAAATCAGAAGAATATATAAAAAATGGAAATATCACTGGTTGAATTACCTGTGGTGGATAAAGCTCAAGTGTGCACTCAACACATGCTGTCATACCAGGAATGATCACACGAGCGTTTCCTTTGAAACCTTCCGTCCCTCCATCTATCAAAGGTATGATGGAACTTGGATCCAGTACCCCATCATCATAATGTAAAAAGGACATCTAATGAATAGAGGTAGGGGGGGGTGTTGGTTTTTGTTTGGTTGGGTGTTTTAAACAAGTTGCGGGAAGAAAAAGACATCGTAAAAATTTTATTCTTAATGGTGCACCGTAAGATTGAAGGCTTAATATACAGTTTATTTTAAGGGTGCACAGTATATAAAACACTACTTATTTGTCAGTGCACAAGACTCTTATCTACCTCCTTCACCCTCCACCTCCCCCCCTGATAAATGCTGTTATTTCCTTACAGTATATCAGAACAAATGGTTGGTTGGTTTAAAGGATTTGGGGGGTTGATTCTTGGTTTGCTGTTTTGGTTTTTTTAAATACAGGTACATACTCCAGATCCTTGTTTTGTAAACAAATTCACCATGAGAAAACTACCTAATTCAATGACCAGCCTTCTGGTCACTGAAGAACTCTGTAACACTGCAGCTCCAAAAAGATGGCATTTACAAGCTGCAGCACAAAAAGCACTGTTTGGGTAACGAAGACAAAGTTCACAGTGGGAGCATCCAGAGAAGAACTTCCCTTCTTATGACTTTCAGAAGCTGACTGCACAAGGTCACAAACAATGTAATCTAACTTTGAAATTACCCCTGCAGGGCACTGCACAAATGTTGGCTAACAGTCCTCAAGAAAAGGGCATTGCATTTCACCCTGTTCACAGAAAGAAAACAGAAATAGATACAGAAAGCTGTGAGCTTCAACAGCCCTCATTCATTTCAATGACACGTTCTACAAAAGCATGTTTAATTTTAGTTACCGATACCCAAGCAATAATCAGGCTTTAAAAAGACTGAAGACTTTACCAGCATGCCATTTATCCATCTTCTTGCAATTATAGAGTCCAGCCCACAAACAATAATATGGAACTCTAGAGGGAAAAAAAATTATTTAAATCTACACTAATGCACATTTCTGAAAACAAGCAAATATTCTGTCCATAACAGTCCAGAGACAGTGGCTGTGGTTTAACTATCTCCCCTAGATTACCTGTATCACAGATGTATTTAAATTTTATTGGTTACTTCTATTTTCAGTATATTGTAGAAGACTATAATAATTAGCAATCTAACTCCCAAGAAAAGCAGTGAGCAGCAACAACTGCAAGGTTCCCCTAAAGCACCAGTGGGTATTTGGCAGGCACACAAATTCCACTTACGTCGATAGAAGCTTTCATCCATGTCTTGGATCTTTTTAAAATATCTGAGTGTAAGCCCAGTAAAGGAATATATTTATATTTAAGTTTACTGTTTCCTATTTTCTGATCTAAGGCCAAAATATCATCTAATTTATTGCTACAGTTTTACACAAGACTTTTTAAAAAAACTATGGGATTTGAGATTCAAAATTCCCACAGCTGCAGCTGTCATATCTGACAAAACAAGTAAGAGACACAATGTAATAGTCACAAACAGGAGAAAGTTCAGCAGGCAAAATATTTCGGAAGCTCAAAGCATGTGCTATCACAAAGTCCCCTATCAGTAAGTGCTGCTCTAAGTTTATAAACTCATGTCTCCTACCAGTAAGTACTCAAAACACTCTAGGGAATAAACCTGTAATTCCAGCATCTCAGTGAAAATTACAATATTGCATTTGAATAAAAACACTCAGTGGAAAAATATAAAACAGCTTCTGAAAGCTGAGCCTTTCCCATGCATATTCCCTGGACGCTGATGTCGCTGAGGAAGAATTCTCAATCACCAGCTGAATGAATCCGTTCTTTATTGTACAAAAAAAGAGAGGATGGCAGCAAAATACTTCAGATACTCTGACCACCTACAGAGTTTTCTAGGATTTTTGAGGCCTTCAGGGCCACTATTTCTCTACAAAAGGATACGGTACAACAGCACAGTTGGGAATGCGGCTGTTCAGGAATTCTGCTGCAACTTCAGCCTTTGGTCGCCCCACGTCCTTCGGTCTGGGAAAACCCAAGCAATTCCAAATGCATTATTTTAGCAGATTCAACCTCTCCAGTCTCTTATGCATTGCAATACCAAATTAAGTGATTAATTGTGACTTTAGGACAATTTATTGACATGATAATATTAAAGCATCCAACCCAAAGCATTCTGTGATCCCTGTAAAGCATCAGATTTGAGATATTCAGAGTCACCTGAATATGTCCATGTAACTACAGTTAACAGCACCAAAAAAAATCCAACCATTTTCCATTGTGCTTAGAAGAAAATGGCACTAGAAAGTCTGAGGTTTCAGTCTGTGTACATTATTTAGGTCTACTGGAATGGTAAGGAACAAAAATTTTCTTCCTGCTCAAACTATGACACCACAGTTCCCAAAAGAAGTTTAGCAACATTAAGTTTATTCTGAGTACTACTGTCATATGAAGGTTCAGTAATCTTTAATGACATCTTGTCCAACCAAAATAATGAACAAATTCAGGTGTTTTGTTTAGGTACATTTAAAAATCCAGAAGCTGAACTGTGAAAACAGCACTTACCGAAACAGAAACTGTCGATTGAGGTTAGAGACATCTATAGTGTCCATGTCAATAACATGGATCTGCCTGAAGCCAGACAATGCCTGTGAAAAGAGAAGGTCAGCTTCATTTAATAGGAAATCAAAAGCTTACAGAGCTCCAGAATTCATTCCACATGCCAAAAAAACCCAAGATTTAGAGGAACGATTGTATTTGCTCCTCATTCCCTGTGCAGACAGGTACATGGTCATTGTTGGGCTGTTAATGTTGGTATTTACAGATGGAATTAGTAACAGTTCAACAGCCAAAGACAATGTTCTACTGAATGCAGTACTGCTTTATCCAACCTAATCCTAACACAGGGAAGCCAAGAAAACTACAGAACACCTCCTGGTAATCTGTACACCAGGGAAATCCTGGGTCAGGTTTATGGTTGGACTCAAGGATCTTAAAGGTCTTTTCCAACCTAAATGATTCTACGAGTCTACGATTTTCACCACTGTATTCCACACAGTCCCTTCTTGTACCATTATGAGCCTGATTTTTTCTTAGTTTACTTTGTTTACATGGATCTGGTAATTAGGGACAATCACCAACATCAGACTCTGTAAGGCTGCACATGAACTTTTGGCTACACTCCATAAACAGCAGCGTGTTGTCCCTCAGGACAAACTTAGAGACAGCTGAATAAATAACATGCAACATAGCAGACTACCACCTTTCAAGCTTATTAACAACATTCTTCAAGTTTATGGTCTGTATCATCATCTATTTTACACATGATTAGAGCTTGGAAATCTAGTAGCTATATATCTATAAATTATTATATAAATCCTCAAATTAAAAAGAGAAGATTTTAAGACACAAAGGGTGAAAACTGAGTAATTACCAGATTTTTCAGGAGTTCGCATCCTAATCCTCCTGCTCCAATAACTAGGACTTTACATGTGCTTAGCAAAAAATCAAGGGCCTGCAGAAGACATAAAACAAAAAATTAATACAATTTGTCCTTTGCTTCATAACCCTTATAAACATGTCACCATAAATTTTCAGTGCCTAGTGAGTTACAGATAAAGCAACTTTGTCTTTCCATGAGTAATTATATATTATACTTTAATCAGCAGTTCCTACATCCCAATTTAGAGTAAAGCAAGACCTTTAATGATGTCAGTATTATCTTTATCACTTTTATTATTTGGCTTAAGGAGGTAATGTTTTCCTCCTTCAAATACTTCACTGATATACATATGCATATATATATATATAAAATAAATATATACTTAACTAAATAAATCTAAACAGACAGGTAACACTGCTGGCCAAAAAGAAGTGAAATGTTTAACTATATAACTGCTTTCTGTGAACTGTTCCACTACACCCCAGCCTCCAACCAGTAAATAATGGAACAGTACATAAAAAAGATAACAGTAAAATACTTTCAAATGTAAGCTCTAAAACAAAATGTACAAAAAAGGAAAGCAGAAGAAATAATTAAAACATTCTAAATTTTGCTTATCCTCAGTAAACATCTTTCCCAGTTCTCCAAGTACTCATATTAACAGTAATTTAAGTACAATAAATTTCTCACTGTATCAAAGAACTTAAAAACAGAAGGTAAATGCTATTTTTACGTGAACCTCAGAGCATAATTCATATGTTGTTATATATTTATATATGATAACAGCAAGCTTGTAGTTGACAGTGTACAGTTTAGAAATACAAGCTTATAAAAAAAGCACAGTATGTTCACGTCATTAAAATACAACCTTTTCATGCAGTTTTAGTACTCACACACTGCTGGTGGGTCAGTTAATGAACCTGTTTACATTACTTTGCAACACACACTACAGATTTTTTATTGAAAGTAAGTGTTTCTCACTTGAGTGCCTGGCTCGAAATCGGGATGTGTGAATGGTCCAGATCGCTCGAGGAACTTCTTTACATGGTTCCAGCGACCTTCCCAGTCTCCAGTGTCCCCACACCCACCATCAACAGCCATTCTGCACAGAACACAGTAAATTCAGCTGCAAAATCATAGAGAAAAAGCCACACCTCCAACTTTTCTATATTAAAAAAAACACCTCGATTATTGACCATTCATACAAATGCATCTGCATATTCTGTGTGTGTGTTATGCACGTGAGCATTTGCATGAGTGGGTTTTATTTGTGCAACTAGAAAGCAACAATATAAATATGGACAGAGGGGGAAAAAAAACCTCAGGCATTTCAATAAACCCATTGATTTAACTGCTACTAATAAAAGTTGACCTGAAGTGAAAAAGGGTCTAAATCCTTTTATTTCCCTCATATTTTAAGAGGACACAGAAAAAGAGCTTGTCCCTTCAGATTTTGAAGGTGGTTTTTTTCATCTGTAAAGTCTTGTATACTTTCTTTGACTGGTTTTTTAAGTTCATAAATTTAGAATTACCAGTATGTAACAGCAATTGTGAGGCACTGAATAAATAACAGTAACGTGCCCCAACATGGTCCTCTGAATCTTCAGAGTAGTTAATTTTAAAAAGTGTTAAAAAAGACATAAGTCTTGAATGCTCTTCACCTTCAGATGGTACTGTGTAATTTGGAATACCCCAATTTTTCAGTCATCCCTGAGCCTGTCAGCTGTAACAGTGCAAAAAGGAAAGTTTGTAGTTATCTTCCTTTGAATTTTCAAGACAGAATTTTACACAAAATTCTCCAGTACCCTTTTTCTGCTTTTGCAGGTCACTTTTAGTAGTACATAAGTATAAATTTAAACTGCAGAGACTTACTGGAATAGTTTAAAATCAGCTCTCAAGTAATTTTCTAGTGCAAGACCATCAGCTACTCCCCTTTTTAAATAAGAGTTCCACTCAATATATATATATGATTGTGTTCTACATTAAAACAAAACTAAGCTCCTTATAAAAGAGCTTTGCCAATCCTGAGTATAAAAGGTTGTGCCACCATTGATAAGGAGTGTTATTTGCTTCCTTCTGTGAAGCCCTATGAAAAGCACTTGGCTAATAACTGTAGGGTAATATTTAGAATTTATTACAACTTCCTGGTGACTCGAAAATTTAGTGAAAACATCTAGAGTGAATTCCTTTCTCTTCACAGCATTCAGAACAGGGAAAACACAGCATGTCCACAGTAACTTTAACTTACAGACAGCTGATTTTACAAACAATTTTCAGTAACAGGGGAAAAGTCTAAACTGCAGGAATAAATAAATCATAATTTACCCCCTGGCCGGGGGCTGGAATGAGATGATCTTTAAGGTTCTTTCCAACCCAAACTATTCTAGGGTTCTGGTATTTTGACTGCAGACTGAACTCCTTCCTGATTAACTGCTGAGATAAGTTACTTACTATATGAGCAGTTAAGAGCTATAAAAATTATTTGAATTCATAAGGGGATTTTGACCCGACCTGCCCTTCTGTACCTTCTCCAGTTTTCACAATAATGTGGAAATACACGTATTTCACACAATGGGAAATGGTGTAAATAAACACAACACTCTCTGTACAGACCCCTCACCTATTGTACACCAAGTTTCAGGATGTGCATTAAGCACTGATTAGGCAAATAAAATGGGTCAGCAGACATCACAAAACCTGCTTCTGTGGATATTAGAATTTTTAGCTTTTATGTAAATGAGTATAGAAGCTGTGTTTGGTGGCAGTAAGAACAACTTTTTTTTATCTTTTTATACAGCCCCTATAAACAGCCATTAAGCAGCACCATTCCTTGTGTGTTTAAATGAGTATACCCCTTCATAAGTCAGGCAAAATGGTAAGATCTAATTTCTCTTTTGCAATTTTACTACAGGGTTGGACATTGTGGAGATCTGAAAAGCATCAATAATTCAACCTGAGATTTTATATTTCAGAACCTTTTTTTAAAGTGTTTATCTGCTGTGCTGTTACAGCACTACCAAGCATCGTGAGAGCTTAACAAGATTCTTCCTTATTTCACCGAGTTGCCCGCATTTTAAATTTCGTTTAAAAATCTCAGAGCGCCACAGTCCTTACACACCGCCTTAAGCTCAGACTTTTTCCCTGCCACTTCCACACCTCGGAAGCTCCATGCTTTTCGGGGGACTCGGCATGCACCCCTCCCATCCAGCATGCCCAGGGATTTCCGTGACCCTCACCCGACACACACATGCACTGCCTGCGAGCCCAGCGCTCGGGCAGGCCGGCTTTGCGGTCCCTGGGAAAAGGAGCACGGGCAGATGGAAGGGAGCAGCTAAGGGAGGGAAGCAGATGATGCTGAAGATTTCTCAGCCTTAGTTTTAAGGCAGGTGCGTGGAATTTAGGAGGCCAACTGTTCCGCGGCCTGAATTTTTTTATTGTTATTTTTTATTTTTAATTTTCAGCCAAAAGATTTAGCCACCTGCTTCTTAGGCTGGAGGCCCTCTCCGCTCCCCGGCCGGCAAGGCAGCTCCCCCCGTGTAGTCCCCCAAGCTCTTCAGCGCACCATGCCAAGCTGCGAGCCCCTCTCGGCCGGGCTCCTCTCTACCAGCCCCTGCCGTCCGAGCCCTGCCCCACTTGTAACATCCTTCCAGGGGCTCCCTCCTCCCTGCCCGCGCCTCCCCCGTCCCTCACCTCCCGCGGGGCTGCGGCTCTCCCTGCCCTGCCCTGCCCTGCCCCCGCCCCGCCAAGCGCTGCCCCCGCAGCCCCGCACTAACCCATCCGCCAGCAGCTCCTCTAGCCTCCTTCTTTTCTTCTCCCTAAAAGAGAGAGAATAAAAGAAGGGTCAGTATCGCGCTACAGAGACCGGGGAGGAGGGAGGGGGTTCCCCGGGCGCGGGGCGGGGGCGGCCGAGCACACACATACAGGGCACTTACGGTTCCTCACCATCCGCCATAGCTCCCTCTGCTTCCCACAGTGCCCCGCGCGGGGCGGGGCCGGGCCCGCGGGGTTGTTTCCCGTGCCGGGGAGGGGAGGGCGATAATCGCGATAATCGTCCTGGCGACACGGCGGGGGGACCTCTGCGGAACCCCTGAGCCATGAGATAAAGGCTCCCGCTTCCCCTGCCCGGCTTGGTCTAAGCCCTGTCCAGCCAGGCCTTGAACACTTCCTGGGATGCGGCAGCCACAGCTTCTCCGGGCAACCTCGCCACCCTCGCAAGGAAGAATTTCTTCCTCATGTCTAATCTAAGCCTGCCCTCTCTCAGTTTGAAGATAATCCATCTTATTCTGTCACTCCAGGCCCTTGGAAAAACTCCCTTGTAGGTTCCCATCAGGTAGTGGAAGGCAGCAATTGGGTCACCCATAAAGCCTTCTCTTTTCCAGGCTGAACAATCCCAGTTCTCTCAGCCTTTCCTCATAGCAGAGATGTTCCATCCTTTTGATCATCTTGGTGGCCTCTTACCCAGGACAGCATTCTCAGGGCACCTTAGAGGCTGGACAATGACTAGAGACCAAACATGGATGTGGGATCAGCCTGGGACTGGTCACTGCCCACCACAAAGGCTTTTGCCTCATCAGCACTCCCCAGACAGAGGTCGGACAGCCTCTCCTGGGATCGTATAGAAATAAACCAGAACTGGGGAACTGAGCACAGGACGGGAAGCAAACAAGCAGGACTAGCAAGGGTTGCGCTCAAGCCTTGGACTCCCAAACTTTCAAAGCAGCTGCCACTATCCTGGCTCACCAGTCTGCACTTTGAGAAACCTTGATGCCCGCAGCAAACCCGGGGTGTTGTGTGGTACACACGTGGTGGGTGAAGTGTGAAAGCCTGAAAGCACAAATGCTCCAACACGGACTGCTGGGATCGAATCAGCATAGCTGCTGTCGCCAACCTTTGCCTCCCAAAGCACAATCACCCTGTTGCCGATTTTAGGAGCTCTCTAAACACAGACACAGAGCCTAGTTTAAGAAGGAGACGTTATTTTGCACAGGGTGCAAGGCGTAGGTTTCCACAAATCAAGCATTCCAAGGGATAAAAAGTTATATGTTTTATATGGTAAAATTTACATGAGCCCGCCTCTCTAATACATATTCCCCGCCCACCTAATGCATATTTATTTCGGTGATCTAATCTTACGCAATGCTTGAAAACACAAAGTTCTTTTCTTCAGTAAACAGCTTGTATTGTTGAAGTTATGTGACATCAGTTACGTTTAAGAAAGGCGAGAAAATTCAGCCCGAAGACAGAAAATTCACCTCGAAGACATCACCCCCACCAGCAGAGCCAGTCTGCAATGGGACACCCCCCCCAGAGCCCCCGTGGCTGGGGCTGACACTCCCCCCGTCACACAGATGATGCGGAGCGGGTTCGGCACGTGAATGTTAAACGCGCATCACCATTTGCTGAGGGAACAATGAGTTCGCAGCGGTTATTGACAGCAGCCCGTGTCAGCTGCCATCCCTGGGCGTGTGGCGGGCGGTGACACAGACCGTCGCTTGTGCTGCTGCTGCTGCTGCTGCTGCCGCTCGTTCGCTCGCGGTCTCAGCAGCGAGGAGCGGGGCCGGGGCTGGTGCCAGTGCGCGCATCGGTGTCGGTGTGTCCCTCGGTGCCGGTGTCCGTCTGTCGGTGCCGGTGTCTGTCTGTCGGAGCCGCCCCCGGGCGGTGCCCGGCTCTCCCGAGCCTGCGCGGCGGCGGCGGCGGCCATGGAGGTGCAGGTGGCCCCGCTGCGGGCCTGGGACGATTTCTTCCCCGGCTCGGACCGCTTCGCCCTGCCCGACCTCAAGGACATCTCGAAATGGAACAACCGCGTGGTCAGCAACCTGCTCTACTACCAGACCAACTACCTGATGGTGGCCGCCGCGCTCGTCTCCATCGTGGGGTCAGTGCGCGGCCTCGCAGCGCGGCCGGGCGGGGGGCGGCGGGATGGAGGGGCCCCGATCCCGGTCCTGGAGCGCTGAGACCCAGCCCGGTGCCACAGGAAGGGGTCTGGCCCGGTGCCACAGGAAGGGGTCTGGCCCGGCCCCGGGCGGGATGTCGGGCTGCAGGGCCGGAGGAGCTGCTTTTCCCCCTCTTCCCTTTCCCCCTATTCTCTTTTTCCTCCATTCTCTTAACCCATTCTCCTTTTCCCTCCCCCTCCGCCTTTCCCCTTCTCTCCATTCCCCTTTCCCCTCTCCACTCCTCTTTCCCCCCACTTGCCGCTTTCCCTCTTCTTCCTTCCCCCTATTTCCCCCTTTTTCCCTCTTCCCTTAAACCTCTGGTGTCGCTTAAAAATGCAGGAGGTTACAGCCTCCCTTGTGGAGAGGGGGCTTGAGAGGAGTCAGGTTTATGACTTATTTATTAGTTTATTGGTGTAGTCTCACTGATGTTACTGTTATCTCCCTTTTACACGGGCTGCTCGTCAAGCCCTTTGCCCGAGGGAGAGGCAGCAGACACCCAGCCTGGCAGGAGGCAGCGATGATTTTTATGTGCTGGGTGTCGCTCGTATAAAACGGAGCCTCATCCTGCGCAGCGACCTGTGCTTCCTCCTGAACCTGTCAGTGGGGCTGTGCATGCTCAGACACGCTCTGCTGTGAACTTAAAAAAAAATACATAGATAAATTCTGCTCTCTTCAAGACAGGACCATTTGCTGGTACGATGTTGTGTCAGGCCCAGCTTTCCTGAAGAGAATTAGGAAATAACCTTATAATGATCTCCTGAATCAAAGCCTGTGTGACTCTTGAGGTATTGCTTCGGCATCTTTGCTCAGAAAGCTCTTAAGCAAGACATGCAGCAGAAGCTGATGATTAAGCTTTTAATATGGAAACTGGAATACTCCACTCTTCTCAACAAACAGTGCGCAAATGCTTAAATTGGAGGATTGCCCAGCCACTAGGCCAGAGTGGTTTTGGCTGAAGTACATCTTATCTTTTGTGTTGCAGAGTCTTAAAATTATTCCTCTAAATATTTTTTTTTTTTTTTTTTGGTGTAAGCATTCTGCATCCTGTTAGGGCTTCTGAAGCTGTTGACCCAGCATCTTAAGTTGGTGCAGATTCTGTGGCTCTGTGGAAGTATAGGCTCAGAATCCTGCTTTTTCTTCTGGATGTATATGATGGTTAAGGGTTTGGCACAGTGGCATAGGCTTTCTGCTTTTTAGTTTGTTGGGGATATGCTGCAGTGAGCTTTACAGACTACTAGGCTGGTAAAATGACACTTCCATGGCCTTGCTTTCCTTATACCACCTTGCTCCAAAATTCTGTGTTCCTTTATCCCTATTTAGCAGCATGATGCTGTAGCCACCTCTCAATGCGTAGGTGAATCACAATGTCCCTGGAAGGCAGAGGGATAAACTCTTCTGCCCAAGAAGGTTGGGAAAATAATTTTGATATTTCTTGTCAGAAAACAAGGATGGGAGAAGCTTTTACTCGCTCTCCTAAATTCCTCCTTTTGAACTCTGATTGGTTTTTTTTCAGATCAAGGGAGATTGATCTCCCACTTGTTTCCCACTAATGTGCTGAGGTGGGAGGTAGAAGAGGAAGAGAGACATAGGAGATGGAAACTAATATCAGAACTGCAATCCCAGTACCTTAACATTAAGTGATAACCTTTTAAGTTGAAAACTTACAGATAAACAATACCTGGAATGTAATCTTGATCTCAAATATTTTTTTTAGCATATCCTAGAGCCTTTGGTATATGATGAACCTAACACTGAAGTAAAATCAAATGGGAGAAGAACTCTAAAAGAAATGGGATAATACCTCAATAGAGAAAAAGTATCCATTTCTTTTAATAAAAATATTTTTCGTTTGGCCAGACTGTGGTTTTAGGAGAAAGGTAAAGAAAGTTCTCCTGATAAATTTAAATAGATGACTGGGTTGTTGCACTTACTTCTGTACTGGGCAGGAACCTCTGAGTGATAAATGATGAATCATGACTTTTTAGGAACTCCAGGGCTGTATACAGACCTGAGGGCAGGATTATTGAAACCACTAATGGAGTGGTCCTCCCGTGATCAAAACTAAACTTAGCCCATGACCAACTCTACCTGTTCTTAAACCATCTAACTATATAGACAGACTTGTAATGTAGAGATAATATTTTCAGCTATTGCAACACTTGGCAACTGTGGTTGTGGTGGGCTGACTCAGAAATTGTAGCCTGAAGCTTTCTTAGTACTGGAGGTGCAGTGCTCATTGCCACAGCTTCAGTTTACTGCCTCTCCTACAGCAAAGGTGACCTCTCCAGCCTTTTACCCAATCTCCTCAAGGTGTGGAATAACCTTACCATGAACGTCGTGGAATTGCAAAGATCTCTATTGCATCATGTCCCTGCCTTTCTCCTTCCATCTGTCTTCTCCCAAAGCTACTGTTACATGTAAATGAAGTTCTGGGCTTTGCAGCAATGTAGCTTTTACTTTCAGCCTGCAGGACTGGGTAGAAAATAATAAATCAGGGAACAAAAAAATAAAACTCCTGAATTAGTGCCACTCCACAAATACAGGCCTTGTCTCTTCCATGCTCCCCCCCTGCAAATTCCTTTAAGAATGACTCTGGACTTGTGTGCTTTTTCTTTCCCCCCCACTACATCTCAGTTGCAGTAGATCACTGATAAAAACAAGATCTTTACAAACTTGTGCCCTTTCACCCAGTTATAGAGGAACTGGACTCCCCATTCTTACCTTGAGCCAGGGCCCTGTCACTGCGAGTCCTGTTGGGATTTTTATTAAAATTGGTGCCTTCAGTGCCTCCCACAACAGCTTGTAACTCTCCTCAAACAGTCAATTTGGTTAATAAGTGGAATTTGTCTGTTCTTCCACCTACTCCAACAAGGCCTCTCTGTCATGTAATTCAAACTTAACTGCTTAAATTAATGTAATTTCATCTAGGCTTTTGTTGCCATGTACTTGCTAAAAATTAGCTTCTGAATCTGACAGTTTTAAAAAGCATGCTGGATTTCAGAGTGCTCCTTCTCTTCTGGAATAATCTTCTTCTTGCAGCCTGAGGTTTGATGTCTCTTTCCTTTGCCACTTTTTAAAATCATCTACTGTCCATCTGCACAACCCCAGCAATCGATGAGTGCCTTTTTTTCTTCTTTTTTTACCTTCCCCAGCCTGAGGTGCCTGTAGTGATTCCCTTTGCTGAAACAAAAACTCCAGAGCAGCACAGTCTTTAGTTTCTCTCATGCCTGATGAAAGATTAGGAATGAGTGAGCAAAACACATAATTTTAAAACATACATTGCATAATAATATTAGTATATAACTTCATAAAGGTCTGTCAGTACTGCAAGAAGGAATCAGTCTCTTGTTCTCAAAACAGTGCAAGTAAACAAAAGAAGGAACAGAAGCATTGCTAAATCCATGGATGCTGAGGGCTATCACCTGGAATAACATGCTATTTATAGTTTTCTGTGCTACATCTCATTACAGCTGTATAATCTCAGTGAAGCTCAAAGCATGGGGAGAGAGGAGGCAGAACTTCATCTTTCAAGTCGTTTAAATTAATACAAATGAGGGAGGAAGCATTTCAGAGCTCTGACCTTCCCACTGCTTGGGCTGTGGTAGAGCAAAAGGCCTTCTAAGAGGGAGTTTTCATGCTTATTTGGTGCAACAGCCTAAGTGAGCTACTGTAAGTAAAAAAATGTGGTTCATGATGACTGCCGGTCTCCTACTCAGGGCCTTTGTTCAGACTTGCCTGGTCACATGCAAAAGAAACAGATGTGACAGCAACTGCTGAATAATCACCCCAATACAGTAATCTAAAACGTAGCTGATTTGAGGATGGAGCTCTTGCTTTTTATGTGGCCTGTCCTATTTCTGGGCTTGTGCTGCTGGAGGCTTCTTTTCTTCCACCAGGGATGTGTCTTGCCAAGCTCTTTTTCTTGCACTACAGCTGTGTGTCCTCCCTGTCTCCTGCTGTAAAGGCTGCACAAGTGTGCAGGAATGAAACTGCCTGTCAGGGAGAGGTGATGTGGTAACTCACTGAAAGCAGAGATTTTTGGGCTTTCCTGAACCTGTGTGAGAATTCTAAGTTGTGATGCATGTAGAGCAGAGCCTAGAAATATGAATCTTGTTTAAAAAAAGAAAGTATTTAATCTTCATCTGTTTCTGCTGGCCCCGGGGTAGCTGCCAGTAGTTCTTCCCACACAACTGCACCTCCAGCATCGTGTCTCTCCTGAGGCTCCCTCCACGAATACAGAGTGTATTGGCACAGCATAATACCTGTGTCTCTGCAGCCAGGCAGGATGTTCGTTTTGGTTTATTTTTTTTCCCTGTCTCTTTGCTTTGCACTGAGGCAGGTGCTGAAGGAAGCCTGGTCTTTGCAGGGCAGCAGTGGCAAGTCCTACTGTGACACTGTTGGAACTGAATCAGGGTGATGACTTTTCCTTGTCAGTTTGTACCAGCTGTACTGAAGGTCACAGAGAACAAAGGAGAAGATAGATCATCCACACAAGATGCTCTAGGCCATTAGCACACGGAAATGCCATTAGTCCTGCTGTTCTAGCTTCTTTCAGGGTCATAGAAGTTGGTGGTTTTCATGTCCAACCCTAAAAGAGTTTTTCCTCCCCTAAGTCATCTGAGCAGTGTAAACTCAAGCCACCACACCCCTGCCATACTGGTAGTTATGTGCATTACATTTTTAGGTATTTGAGAGGTCTATAAATCCCTGCTAAAGGGAATTATATTTAGAAAGTATCTCATAACATACTTAATGGCTGGTCACTTACCTTGTCTCTGCAGCACTGAAAGGCTTCCAGCCTCCTTGCCCGAGCACAAATTTGTCATATTGTGTTCTGATCTCTGTATAAATAAAGCCAACACCAATGTTGGGGGTTCAGCTGTAAGGTGACTTCTAGGGCTGTTACACAGCTTGCTTTTTCCCCAGGCCCTGCCCTGGTGTTCTAAAATAACGTGTCCATGTTTTTTCCTTTCTAGCCTTTAGCTATTGTGTTACTGAGAGCAGCCTGCCAACAGATCTGAGTGAAAAGATAATGGAGGTTTGCCTTTCTGAAAAATGCCATTGCTGGAGAAGAATTTTCTGTATATGAATTTCTGGAGTAATCTTAGTGCTGTAAATTATGCTGTGGGCGAGTCAAGCAATAAAGGGGAGTTTGGCATGTGACACCCTATCCAGCACTGCAGTCACCAGCAGTGAAGTCTGTGGACACATGGCTGATAATTTGAGTACCAGTTTTTAGTGGCAACTGCAGTCCCCATCTGTGTTCATGTGGCTCTGAATGCCTTCACTTGATACTTCTGTTCACTGTTCCCTTGTATGCGGTGGAATGCAGCCCACTTCAGAAAACATGTAATTCAAATCACTTTCCTCAGGAAAGTGGGATCTTCTGAATGCATTGTGCCTCCCCCCCACTCCCCTTTATATCCCTTACAGCCAGTCAGTTATACAGAACCTGTGTAATACCAGAGAAAAGCATAGAGCAAGGAATTATTCGGTCTCTTCCTTATAAATATGGAGGGATAGCTCTTCACCACAAGTTTCTGAAGTTGTAATAAGAGTAGAGGGAAGAGCAGGGAAGATAAGGCTTTGAGAGCATTTGCCAGGCCTGTGGAAAATGTAGAGTGGAACTCTGCCTAGCTCTTTGTTGCTTCTAGGATTATCTTGTCTGAGGATTTTTGGCAACAAAAAATTGTTTACTGTGAGTTGCCTGAGTAAATTTGGCCATTTCTGATCCAAGATAGCTGTGATGTGGAGGTGACTTCTACTTTAGGAATCTCATATGTCCAGTAGTATGTATATAAGCCAGGCACCAGGGTGGTCCAGTCATGAGTCACCTTCCTTCTCCTGCTGCAAAGGAGCACAGATGAAACCGATTTCCTTCCAGAACCATGCTGTTCACTTTTTCCAGCCTGGAAACTTTAGATTGACAATTCAAAGCTAAATATAAACTGGCTGGCTACAGGGAGTGACTCAGATGCAACAACCGAGTCTGCCCTATCACCACTTCCAAAAAGTCCTGTTGGCTTTTTCAGCGTGAGGAGCAGAAGCAGGTGGGGAACTAGTCTGAATTTTAATCTTTTTCTGTCCAGTTGTCCTGTCTCCTGTTGGCACAACTGACTTAAAGAATTAAGAGCTTGCTCTGAAATAATTCTTGGGGATTCTTCCTTCTCTGCGGAAGTGTTCCCTGGCACTGCAGGTGGAGTGTCGACACATTTCTTGTGCCTGTGCCGGATATGAAGCGCAGACCACAAACCATAGCATCCTCCTCAGCAGTGGGGAGGAGTGGTGAATCACTGTGCCTGTTAGCTTTGGAACAGCAAGACGTGCTGCAAAGTCTTCAAGGGGAAATCTTGAGTATGTGTGGCTCTGTCAGGGTGGTGGTGTGCTGCTGCCATAGCTGTAATAGCTCAGAGCCCTCAGCTGCTGTGTAACCAGAGCAGTGCATGTGCAGGCCAGCAAATCAGAGTGCACATGAAATCACACAGCTTTTTACTCCCTGAGTGAAATATCATAGAGCCTTGACTTTGTGTGAGTACAGAAACAAGCTCAGCAGAGTCATTGCTGAAAGCTTGACTCTGAACAAGCTCTAAATACGCGGGGAAGTGGTTCGAGCAGGTGATATTCTCGTGCTGGTCCAAAAAAGGGACTGGCTGTTTATAGTCCAGAGCTGATCCACTCGGTGGCTTGGTTTGCTTGGAAACTCTGATAACAATAATAGAACACAAATCTCAGCAATGACCCTCTTGCCAGGCCTGGCTCTTCTTCCTGTAAAACCTTTATCCCATACTCCAGTTCCTTCTGACTCTCAGGCATGCTTGTTTGAGACTGGGCCTCCATCTCTTGTGCTGATGGTGGTGAGCTCCTTCTGCAAGTTCATACAATTCTCATGTTTGGTTGTAAACCAGTAAGAAGGTCTATTCAGAAATGAGAAAGAGTGAAGTAACTTCCCCTTTAGTTAGTGTTCTCCTTCCTTTCCCATTTTGCAAACCTAGACAAGATACTATGACAAGCTAGTTCATCTGAAGGCCTAGGCTGATCCTGGTTTTGCCATGTGGAGGGAAAATATCAGTCCCTTGGGCAACTGTTGCCTCCATCTGCTCTCTGGATATGCTTAACTCTGGGTGTGATACCACCAGTTGATTGCAGAGGTAGGAGGGGTCCTGGTGGGAAGTGCTTCTGTTACGAGGTGCTGTAAAAGCTCATTATCCTGAGCTAAACTCAAGAAGAGGACAGAAAGATTATCTAAATTCAGTGCTAAAAGGGTTGCTTGTTCGAGTTGCACTTGTTGCTTTATTTAGCTTCTTGTTAAAGACCTTGGTAAAGGTCTTGACAGCAGCAACTGCCTTCTCCATGACTTCCCTCCTTGGTAACTTCACTACTGAGCGAGCTGTTCCTTTATGAGCACAAGTCATGAAGGCTCTGAAACTGAACATTTTTTGTTGTTGTTCTCTCTTCCCTCCAGATTTCTGAGTCCCCTGAACATGGTCATTGGTGGTACCGTGGTGGTGCTGGTGTTCCTGGGGTTTGTGTGGATGTCACACAACAAGGATATTCTCCGCAAGCTGAAGAAGCAGTATCCAACCACGTTTGTAGTGGCCATCATGCTGTCTAGCTACTTCTTGATTTCCTACCTGGGAGATGTCATGGTGTTCATGTTTGGGATCACGCTTCCTCTCCTCTGTAAGTAGTTTTTCTCTTCTCTGTGGGGCTGGCACTGGGTGACTTGAGCTTTCTCAAATAAGTCTGCAGATTCTAAATTGGGTGTTGGCCTTTGCTGTCTCTGTTTAAATGATCCCAAAGCAGAGCTGTGGGGGAGTGGACACAAGTCATCTCCAATGTCATTATTAAATGGGTACCTGTGGTTACTTAAACAGTCTTTGATACATCATCATCTTCCAGTGATGTCATGGTGCTGGAATGTCTTCAGATGAGTGCTGCAAAATTATGCATTCCCTGAGCATTAACAATTCATGAGCATGTTTCTGTCCTGCAGTGATGTTTGTCCACGCTTCCCTGAGGCTCCGGAACATTCAGAACAAGCTGCAGAACAAGATGGAGGGAATAGGCTTGAAGAAGACCCCAATGGGCATCATCCTGGATGCTCTAGAACAGCAGGAGGATAGCATCAACAAAATTGCTGACTACATATCTAAAGTGAAGGAGTAAGCAGCTGCAACATGGCATTTTCACCTGTTGCAGGAGTGTAGTTGCTATTTACTATTGTTCAAGCTTGCTTTCAGTTTGTGTACAAAACAGGAAATGCATGTGGTACAGGTTAATAGTTGCAGGATACAGGTATTCCAAGGTCTTCAGGGCTCCTCTAAAAACATAAGAGCAGCGACTTTTTTCTATTGTATAGCAAAATGTTCTGGTGTTTACACAAATACATACTAACTTAATCATGTTTGCTTGTCTCTTCTTCCGGGGGTAGAGGAGGAAGAGATGAAAACCTATGGAATGCAGTCTCTCAAACTGTCTTGTAACAAATTTGTCTATTAAAGTAACACCCCTTTCATCTCAGTTCTAAAAGATTGCAGTTTAGCCAGGTTATGCTGGGTAGCACCTTCAGCCTGGTGATGATCAAGGTGAGCTGGAATGTATCAAATGTAGGCATTTCTTGCATCCTCCAAATCCCTCCCTTGAATGGTATTTACAGAGACCACGGTGCCAGCTTAACTGGCAAGGGGTAAAACTGTGCAGTACTTGTAACGAGTCTGGGTTCTGTCCTCACCTCACACTCCTCCTTCAGCAGCCATGGAACAGTCTAAATAGATGTAGGCATGAAGAGTACACATGGCACTGTGCCTGCCAGTTCCAGTAAAATGTACCTTTGCTCTCTCCAAAATCCTGATCCGTAGAAACTGCTCCTTTCTTCCCGAGAGCCAAACTTCCCTGTGTGCCAGCTAAACTATGGCCAAGCACGGGAGAAGAAGAAATGTGCAGATAGGTTGGATAAGCTGGGTTTCTACCCCATTGATGTTTTTAAATACTGCTGCTTTAGGACTTACCTTGTTCTGCTTTAGTCTGTATAGGCTGTTTTGTAGATGGAGGTGTATGTGTGTTTTTGAGCATGGGTCATCTTTTTCTTTCTTCTTAACCAGAATGCAAAGATGTAAGTCAAACATTGCATCCTTTGACTCTGTACTTCTGGCACTCATCAAAGGAATAAACTGGATTTCAGGTTTACAAGTAAAAGCAATAAATGTCAAAATAGATTTTTTGAACACCCATTCCAAATTCATGAAGATATTTGCCTGTTAAAACTCCTGAAGCTGAGAGCAGTGTGGGGGATTCTTTTACATATATGTATTTTAACTTGACTGCCAGCTCTGATGGAATCATCTTGCTAACAGGAGCTTGCCAGCAATGTGGGGGGAAGTTGTCCAGGTGATACTCCATTTCAAATAATCTTGCATTTCTCTTTTCTAATCAAGTAATTAATTTAATAAAAACGGAAGGATCCTTGAAGTTGAAGCTTTTATGTAACTTGCCATGCTGTTTTCATAGTGAACTGCGTAGAGATCTGAACATGTCATTCCATTTAAGTGTTACAGTGATCAGTATTTATCAAAACTGTCTGTATATTCCAGCTGAAGAGTCAATGGCCTGTTCCTCACTTGTAGCGCATGGTCTTTGTTTTTTGAAAGCTGTTTCCACACTTAAAGAACATAGTAGCCTATGACTTCATCATTACTGTAGAATTTTAAAAACTGCACAGTTATGACGAAAAATAAACTCTAAGGATTTGAAACTGAAGCTTGTGGCTGTTTCTGTGTTTGGTGGAGCTGCAGAAGGGGTGGTGGGAGATCTGTCACCCTGCAGCTCGTGCCACAAACCCATGTAGGGGATTAAGCTTCTTCTGGCTTTGACTGCTCCATGTCTGTATTAGCTTTGCTGGGGCACAAGGGACCTCTGATCTGAAATTTTACAGCCTTGGCTCTTGCATCCTTAAAAAGGCTCTCTACAGAGGTGGAATACTTAAAGTATTTGTTCATGCTGTTCCAGTCTCTTATATAACTCTACTTAACTGGGATTTCACTTTGCTTTTAATTACCTGAGAGGGATTTCTGTACCTAGGAGTTCTGTGCCTTGAGCAGTACTAGGAAGCCAGCTCTGCTGCAGTCAGACTGATGGTGTGATCTCTGTATTTGGCTGCCTGGCTCCTCCTGGGATCACTGGAGAGGCTGCTCGGTGGGAGAACACGGATCAGAGCAGGGCTCCACAGGTCCTGCTCTCTGCACCCTGGTAAGACGTGTTTGGCAGCTTCTGGGTGTAGCAGTAATTTGTGCCTGACAGCTCGGGCTGGAGACTGTAAAGCACTATATTATATTTTGCTTTGTGCTTCCCTGTCCCAACTGCTGAAGTCTGAGCTGCACTAGCCCGGCCCTTAAGCCAGTCTGGAGAGCAGCTACTCCAAGAGCTTTCTCTCCAAGAGCTCTTTGCATTTGCTTCTGTGCTCCAGGCAAGGGCTTGGTCAGAAGTACCAAGCTCCTTCCCTTTCCTGCTCTTACCCCCTACAAAAAGTGGGGGCTGCAATGAAAATTACTTCCATTTTTTTACATCTCTGCCATGCAGAAATGGCTCTTCCTTTCCCTTTACGTGATACTTTAAAGCTACTTGCTCTGTCTTAGGCAATAAATCAAGAGGGTTTCCCAAGTCTGGGGCATTGCAGTTGCAAACAGAAGCTGAGCTTAGAAGGAGCTTCACAAATTTGAAAGACAGAGCTTGGAAAGAGATCAGGTGATAGACACAGAAAGGACAAATGAAAATTTTAACTAATGATAGTAGAGACTTCCTTGGATTCAATGAGGTCATTGAGGACATTGCTGATTTTACTATTGTAATAAACATGGGAAGGGGCAGTAGGGTGGGACTGCAATCACTGAGAGACTAACTCACCTGAAGGAAATCCTGCCAGGAGCTGCAGAGCTGTGCCTTTGGATCAAATATCAGCCACAGGAAGGCAGGGGAGCAGCATTTTGGCCTTGATTATTTCCCTAAGTCTTACAGCTTTAAAAAAAACAAACAAACAAAAAAAACACTCCAAACTGGTCTCTTGTGGATGTATTTTACAGGAGTGTGACTTACCTGCAATTGCTTCACAAAAAATGCAACCGAAAAATCTAATGTGATCATAAAGGATGAGGAGAAAAAAAAACACCAATCCTCCTGCCACAAGAAGAGTGTGAAAAGAAACCTGAAATGGCATTTCAGTGCACTCCAAGGTGGCTGCAATTAAGGAATACATTAAGACAGAGGTGAATCATGGGGAATGAAGATCACAGCTCTCAAAGCAGAATGTAGCAGCATCTTTTAGATGCTGATCAGGTACAATACCCACTAGACTGTGTTCTGAAATAGAGCTTGAAACCATCCAGGCGAGGTGTTTGTTGTACCAGAGCAGTCCTTCTGTCAGCGAGCGTCTGGTTAGTGATGGAAGTGCTGCACACATCTTACAGAGAGAGCTTTATTTCATTGCTGTTTCCTTAGCCTAAAAAATGAAGCTCTATACATGGAACCCAAATACATTTCTCACAGACAAGAGAATAATAAGGGAGCATGTGTGTGAAAAGAAAGATAAAGCACAGCGTGTTCCTGCAGAATCTGGCAGCAGGAGGACAACGTGGAAGCAAAGTAGTTTGCTGACAAACTAGAAAGACGAGGTTATTGATGCTTCTGAGAAAATACTCCCACAACAAACTGAAGCCTCAAATCCACTTGGCAGACAGATGGCAGCGGGATTGTTTGATACCTGGTGGAAATGCTTAGCCCTGGGTTTTCCCATGCCAGCCGTTTCCATCACACTTATAAAAGTGTGTATTGCAAGCTTTGTTCCCAAAGAGTTGAATTTACCACCTGGGTTCTGCAGAAAACATCTGCTGAAACTGTTGTAAGCAGAACTTGAATAGTCCTTATCCCAAGTTGTTTTCTTCAGGTCAGTCTGGTCTCACTCCAGCTGCTTTGGCAACGGCACCTGGACAAGGACAGTAAGTATGAGGAGGAGGAAATTTCTCAGTCTTATTTCACAAAGCAGTTAAGTCTAATATGAACCTTCAGAAAATGTAAAATGGTCAGAAATATAGCAGCTGGGAGCTCCAAGGAACTCTGGTTGGGAATTTCTTTTGTTTGTAATTTTCCACTTGTTGTTTGTGATGCTTTATGCCCAGGAAATCAATTCGAAGGCATTGAGTCCCTTCAAGGAGCAAACAAACATCCAGCTTGGCTCAAGCAGTAAACCCCTATTTTAGAGATGAAGCTGAGGGTATTGAGGCAAAAAAGGAGTTACCAACATCACACAGGATAGGGAGAATAACAGCCTAATGCTCCCAAATCCAAGCCAAGTGGCCCAATGAGAGAAGTAAGAAAAAAAAAGAAAACCCACCAAAAAAAACCACCACAAAAAACCCCACCCCAAACCCCCAACACATGTATCCATTCCCGAGGGACATGCTGAGGGAATAATTGTTTCTGTGTACATATAAATTAAAGCAAAATGAGGCCCACTATATTAAAATATCAATATTAAAAGAAAAATTAATTACAAAATACTACTTGTCCATTTTTAATTACAAAGAATTTTCTGTCCTCTTCCTCAAGCCTTAGCAACACAAACAGGCATCAACATCGCTAGCTACAAATACATCAGTCATCTTTTAGGATTTCTTGAATAATGATACAACACAAGGAAATTTAACGGTCAGGAGAGCAGAAGGTTAAAGTTGCTGGCAAATGTTTTGAGAAGTGGCCTATTAAATTGGTACCCAAGTAACAGCATAACCAAGAGGCAGTTTTCACAGTTTTGGACTTGGATTCTCATGCTGAGCTCACAGCATAAGTTGTGACCACTGAGCACTTTTCAGTGGCAAAAATTTACTTGGAAACAAATATAAAAACTCTTGTGGTATCACTACTTTCTTCCTTTAACCTTGCTCCATCTTTACTGCCGGTGCTTCTAATTTCTTTCTTTTTTTTTTTTTCCTAATAGCACTAGGATTTTGCAGTTGATTTAAATAAGAGCAAAAAAAGATGGAGCAGCAAAGGATCATTAAAATAATACACTCCTTGTTACCAGGTGAGGGAGGCAGGAGCAGAGCTGCAGGCTGTGAGTCTAAAATGGATTTCAGTGTGGGCCAAGTGATGGTGCTTTCTTGTGTACAGTGAGAGCTAAGATTAAAAACACAGCTATTGAAGAGAGAAACATGGGGTTTTTATGGGGGACTGAGGCCAGACTAATGTGAAAAATAATACCTGTTGCTCTCCTGAAAGAAGCATCTTATAATAGCACATGCCTATCATAACTAATATGCTATTAGCAGTATGCTAAGGCTGAGTTTCTGTGGGTTTGTTAATCTCCTGACTGAATTTCCACTCTTTTACCTTATGGATGCAGACAGGGGTGCACAAAGCTGCAGTCTGTTGCCATTTCTCCGTGCAAGCCTGACCTTAGTGCTGCTGGAAAACAACCACCTGCATCCCAGGAACAGCAGCCTGGCACAGTGATGCAGCACTGCTGATGCAGCAGGCGGGTGCATTGCCAGCCCCATGAGTGCCCAGATGTTTCCAGCCCCAGCTCAGGGCACGCTGGGTGGATGTGATTCCCTCCCCTCGCCACCACAGCTCGGCACTCACCGGTCTAAGATAGGCGACGTTGCTCTGACGGATGTCGTTGAGCAGCTGATCCCTCGGGGTTATTTCCACGAGGGGAGGAGGTCTTCTCCTGGGAACTGGTTTAAGAGTTTTGATGACGTCTTTGAGGTTGGTTTTCTCGGCGGGCTCCACGTATTCCGGCACGGCGGGTTTGCGCTGAGTCTTCTTCAGCTTGACCACCTTGAAGCTGACGGGTTTCTCTCTGCAGGGCTGCTCTGGGGCTGCCTGCCTCGTGCTCTCCTGCCTTTTGCTCAGGGACACAGCTGCAGGGAGGGGTGGTTTCGGGGCTTGTGGGGGTTCGTGCATCCTCAGCTGGGGCAGAGGTCCCCCCAGCATTTCCCACATCCCGGGAGGCAGCCCAAGTCCGTTCTCCAGCATCGCTATCAACTCTTTCTGCTCTTTCATTTGCTGCTGCCTTTGCCCCTCTTGCCTCTTCTGCCTCTGCTTGTCCAGGTTTCTGCTGAGCAGGTTGGTCACCACCATCCTGGGCCCCGGCAGTTCGAAGTGATAGCCCATTTTGAGGAGGGTGGTGTTGGCTTTGAGCAGCCTGGCGATCTCCATCTCCGCCTGGTGGCCCAGCATGCCCCGCTGGTTGTGAAAGCGGAGCTCCGTCAGCGTCTCGTTGTACTGGAGGCACCGCATGATGGCCACGATCCCTTTGCCGGAGATGAAGTTGGAGTCGATGTTCAGCGTGGTGATGCTCCTGTTCTCCCGCAGCATGTTGGCCAGGGCGAACGCCACGTTGTCATCGGCCCCCACGTTGGCCAGGCTGAACGTTTTTACGTTCTTATTCTTTTTCATGGCATTGACAAAGTCTATCAGCATTTCCTTGGGGACGTTTTCGATGTTGTTCAGGTTGAGCTCTTTCACATCTGGGTTGTTTTTCCGGACCTTCTCCAAACTGTCTTCTAAATTGGTTTGGTTCCCTGAAGGCCTGGCACTGAGCTTCATGAAGCTGGTATCCAACGCTAACTTTTGGGGGATGTTCAATTTTGATATTTTCTTTTCATTTTCATTTGGCTTTTTGTTGATTTCTCCCGGTTCTGTACTCGGTTTCTTACTTATCTGATCACTGTGACAGTTGTCATTGGTGTAATTCTCCTTTGCTTGCAATTCAGTCTCATCTTCCTCTTCTTCTTCCTCCTCCTCTTCATCATCTTCCTCTTCCTCCTCTGCTTCTTCTTTCTCATTCTCCTCCTCCCCTCTCTCTTTATCGTTTCCATCTTCCTTTGTCTCCCCCAGTTGTGTTCCTGAGTTGGACACATGCTCATTTTGGTAATGTCTCTCTTTTCCCTCTGCTCTCGGCATCCTCCTTCCGGCCGCCTCGCTGCTGCCGCCGGCCTTTCCTTCCATCTCCTCTGCAGTGCTTCTCTGAGGAACACAAAAACCTCACAGCTGAAAGAACTGAACACAGCTTTGTTACAGTAACTTTCTACTCAAATAAACATGCAGCAGTTGGATTTAGATCTCTCTATGTCCATACATTAGAGAATAATCCTTCAAAGGGTCACTGCCTGGAAGTCCAGGCTGTGCTGGCGGACACAGGAAGAACAACTTGTTCTTAAAGAGGCTGCAAACCGGTTTCTCTTCTTTGCTTACAAAATTAAGTCCTGACAATTAAATCCTGAGCATATTTAATGCTATGTTAATACGGTCCTTGAACTCTTCTGGGGGCTGAGTCTCTGATGCAAAGTCTCTTTCTGGAATTTGTGTCATTTGTATCTCTTCTTTGACAAGAGACAAAATTTCTTTCATATGCCACAAACCACTGGAAATCAGTGTGAACCACTGATGGTTTGCTCAGCCCAAGGGGGAGTTAAGAGGGTACATTGTGACCACAGTGGAGTCACCCAGCACATGGGACAACAAGGCCACCTGCTCTGGTACTGGAGAGCATCACAGCCAAGGAAGCACCTCACTGAAGATAAAGCAAAATATTAGCTCAGTTTTTAGTCCAGAGATAGGAAAGCAAGTCCTGCACAGAGGTGTTGCAAGGCTGTGGCACTTCTAGCAAATAAATAAAATTAGTTGCCGATTTCTACCACCTCCAGAGACATCCCCCCTGGGCTGAGATTTTTTTTTTTTTCAAGCATCTTTTTGCAAGTGGATCCTCCATCCCTGAGAAATGCTAATAAATTCAAGCTACTTTGCAAAGATTTGCAGTACTTCAGGCAGGGCTTGTGGTGCACCCAAAGTCTGACAAAATGGTCACAGTCACCTCTGCCCTCGGGGCTGTGGCTCCTGTCTGCTGTGGTAGTGGATGGGATTAGTGTGGGGATCACTTGACCAGTTGTCAGCAGCCAGCTCCACACCCAAATTCCAGATTTAACCTCAGAAATGTTTCAAAAAAAAAAAGTTTCTTTGAGGGTGAGAGTGTTACAGGAAGGGAAAACACCACAAATTTCCCCAAGAAACCTGCCCAGGGAAATATGTGCTGCACCATGTTGGTCTGTATTAGCAGAACCACCGGTATTTAAAACAAAAATAAAATAAATCAGTTACCTCAGATTCACTTAGGTTTGGGTATGGATGTGTTTCGTCTGGCCAAGTTTCAATTCTATTAACGTATTTTTAAGTGTGGCCCTCATCCTAAAGGATATCTAAGGATGACCTTAACTTTATTTCAAAGTCATAGGGACAGCCAAATAAATTTAAGGACTGTATTGAATAGGGTCGGACTAGTTCCTGGAGTTTGCATGCTTGGTCATTAGTGAATGTTTCACCCTGTTAAAATACAGTGGTTTGGGTTTTTTCTCCAGTAGATCATTAAATTCAGTCAATTAATAATTTAATAAATTCAACTAATGCAGTCTTTTATGGAAAAGCAACATGGAGTTGTTTCATATGCAAAGTCAAACACATTTTAGTTACATCCTCCAAACTAATCTTGTGACAATTTCTCAGTGATTTGCTTCGCTGAAACAGAATTAGGATTTTCTTATATTAAAAAGCTTAAGTAAATAATTTGGGAAAAGCAATTAAAAAATTACTAACCCTGACATCAGTCCAAGCTGGATTCTGTCACTGCTGAGGCTTTTAGGATTAATCTAAATTTGTTTGTACTATACCTTACGTAAGGGACAGAAGCAGAGGCAGGTTAAGGTATTAAAGCTATAAAACAGCTCCCACAGCAGATGCACAATAAATATTTGTGATTTTTTGCTTGTTACCTCAGAGGGCAAGAGGGTGACGGGAACTCTCTCGTCCTCGAGCATGCGTCTGGATGCCTTCTGCCAGTACAGGTAGTCAACCAGGGACCTGTGGTCAAAGCTCCCCGTGGGGGCTTTCTCCGTCTGATCCTTCTGTATCATCCCAGTTGGGACTTCAGGGTCTGGGGCCATGACTTCCATCTCACTCTGCAGCTCCTTTAGCTCCTCAGGGGACAGGTTTGCCAGGATTTCATCTTCATCGATGTCCTCGGGACACACGTCTTCATCGGAGTTCTGGCCGAGTTCAGACATGTTCATTCTTCTCTCCTTCCTCTATGACTTTTTAAACCTACAGAGGAAGCTAAATTTCAGAGGATTTTATGTTCTTTCCCCCCTCGCTAGCAGTAGTTTATCCTGTTAAATCCACAACTTCATGTTTTGGTCATGAGCTGTGGCAGCTCTCGGTCTCAGTGTGGGGGACAGCCCGTGCAGCTAAGTCTATATTAAGCTGCACTTGGCTGGATAAAGAGAATTTATGGCCATGCTCCATTTTCAGCAACCTGTCAGCTGTGCAAACCCTTCTGACATTTCAGTGCAGCTGGTGTGTCCCCCATTGAGGGAGGCAGGAGACAGCCATTTTCCAGAGGATTCCTGGGACACTGCGCCGTTCAGTGCTTCACCCCACGCTGGAATTGCTGTAGGTGGGCAGAGGGACATTAATGGTACCTGTGGGAAGAACCAGCACAAGGTCTCTGTATCCATGGTGTCTCTGATCTATCACAAAAGGACCAGGGACTGCAGGCTCTGCCTTGCCTTTAGCCAGGTGTAAACCCTGGCTGGACACCGCTGGTGGTCTTGGTGTGAGAGCAGCCACCCACAGTTGATGACCTCTCCCAAACGCCACATCCTGGTTAGGGTAAAATCCACCAAGATGGAAAAAAGCAGGTGAACAGCTGGTACAACACACACCTTCTGCCTGGGGACAGAGGTCCATGCAAGGACCAGCTCCAGCTCTTTGAACCAGCTGGAGCAGTCCCAGCAGGAGCATTTCCCACAGCACATCCCTGCCCTGCTCCCATCCAGACTGCCCAGGGACAGTCCCAGTGCCCCCCTTCTTGACTGGCCTGTCTCCATCATTAACATTATTTGAACTGTCAATGCATCCTAGCTGACAGCTCATCTCAGTTTCATCCTTTTCCTACTATTTACCATTTTTTTCAGAATTAAGAAGAAACTACAAAGATTTACTTCGCTGTAGTTGTAGACCTGATGTAACTACCCAAAATCCTTTCTTTCATTGGGTGTCCATTCTATCCTCCTTCTTTGTTCAGAATATTTTATAGGCTTCTAAATTCACGTGGCAAAGCAGAAAGCCACACCTCCAACACCACTGTGCTCATGGCTGCTTTGTAACAGCAGAGTAGGGTGAGTGGGTAATTTTTCCACTCATAGTTTGGGCTGTTCATTGGATTAGGAAAATTTCCTCTTATAATTTCAAATTTTCTTTGCAGGGGTGTCAAATCAAACCCTCACCTTGCAACTGCAAATGCAACTTCCATAGGAACGAAAGCACAAAGGAGAGGCTGTGAAACCAAGACTCCCCAATTTTTAAGCAGTATTTTTCATTGCAGTCTCAACCACGCTGTGCTGGAGTCTGCCAGCAGCAAAACAGGCTCTGCATGACGATGGCCTCTCTTTGCTGTGTTCTGTAACATGAAACATGGTGTTCAAAGCCCTGTTAACCTCTATTAAAAGGCCATTATCCAAAGGTCCTCATTTGATTCACGCTGTTGCACAGCAGGGAAGAGGGCAAAAATTAAGGAACGAAAACAGTGGTGAAGGAAAGGGTAATAAAAACCCAAGCCAAGAATGTAATGGCTCCATCTGCCCCTTTGGTATTTTGGAGGGCATCCTTATCCTTGTTTTATATTATGCAGTAGCAAGCACAACAGCAGACCCACACATCAATCTATCAGCTCTAGCAGCTTTAACCCCCAGCTCTGCTGTCCATAGTAGAGTCCATAAACGGTTTCCTGATGTTCCCAAATAAATCAGTGCTCCATGGTAGCTGGAATGTTACTCTCCCAAACGATGCAGTTTGGGCCACAGAAGTTGTGTATTCAGTGTTTACTTATCTCTTGCTAATTTCTTGACTGGAAATAAAGCCCCATGCCACCTTCTTGGATTTCCATGCTCTCCAGCCAGGCCATCCTGGGCCATGATCTTGTCAGCTCATCTAAGTTAAGCAGGGTCAAAACCCATGAAGCCCCCCTTGAGAAGGAAAACAGGGATACTGAGAACACCATCGGGTATTTAAAAAGCAAGTTTTCTTCTGAACAGAAATACATCACTCGTCAATAGCAGGATTAGGAAACACTATACTGGGAGTGATGCCTTCCCCATCAGAAGCAGAGCAAGGAGCTGCCTGGTGACACCTCTCCTGGTGACATGGGCGCTAATCCCACAGATTTCCAAGGTGGGTATCACATTTTGCCTACTTTAGGTCTCTCCTCCATAAATTATATGTTCAGGACGTACTTTCTTTCCTAACACACTGCTTAGTGTTTTGGTGTTCTGGAAACAGCACATTAAAGCAACAAACAACACCCTCCAGGCTGGGGACACATCACAGCAGATCTAGCAGTCTTTTTCAAGACAAAAGTCCCATCTTCTTCCAAATAACATTTGTTGGTATCCCCCCCTTGGAGCTTTCCAAAATAATCACACGTTCCTCAACCTTCATTAAGACAGGAAAGGCACTTCCATCAGTGGCACTTGTTATTTTCACGCCAATTTGACACTTGCTTAGGAATCCCCAGACTAATAAGCTGCTGCACAAGCTGCCCAGTTCCCAGAGGGCAGAGCTGTGCTGTGCCAGCAGCTGCACTCAAGGCCCCAGCAGAAGACAAGAGGCACCTGCAGCAATCACAAGCAGTTCCTACAGGCAGCAGCTCAAAATTCATGCTAAGTAAGTACCTGACAAGTGTTAAACAGAAGCACTTTAGGTGCAAACTGGTAGAAGGAGAGGTCTGCCCTTGGTAATGAACAATTCCTGCTCACCACTCGCTGTTTCTGAGGCAGGTGCTCACATATGGATGAGCTCCGGAATGAAACTCAGCAGGCTCTCCTGGCAGGATTGCTTCACTCCAGTGATTTTTATCATTTGCACGTTTTCTTCCAGAAATTCCAGCCTATCCCTCTTGGAAGCAAAAAGGTTGACAATTTCTTAACTCCAATACCAAGAGTGCCTGACCCCGGTGCCACCATTTGATACGAGGCATCTCCATCATCCCATGCTTTAAGTGCCTAAAACAGTTCTATTTTTAAGGTAACTGATGGGGCACATGCTGGTGCCAAATATTTGAGAGCAATTTCTATAATGTTGGCTTTTTTTTTTTTTTTTTTTTTTTTTTTTTTTTTTTTTATAAACCCTTCAAATTTATTCTCTTCTATTACCAACCCAAGTGCCACAGAACAAGTCAGAGTGTGCCCCGTGTAACATAACCTTGCATTACTTTTGAGAAACTCGGAGCCTGATGGGAGAATCTAAAATTGACAAACAGTAGCATACACCAAGCATGTCCAGCAATGCAGTGTAATGCAATACAGGGATTATAAAGGGTCAGATGATGGGATCTTAACAATAACAACCACTAAGTAACAGGAGCAGTCATAGAGAGACACCCTGTGGGAAAAACAGCAGGGGGGAAAAAAACCCACCCACCATGCCTCCAAACTCTTACAGATATAAATATATCGGATTAAGTTTGTTGTTTAAACAGAGTAAGGACATCTGACTTGCTGAGTACTTGCCCAAGTAGTTGGACAGGGAGCTGCAAAGGCAACCCCCCATGTGAAGCAGCAGGCACAGCAGTAGCTGGTACCAAGGAAAGATGAAGCAGCAGGGAAGGCCAAACCTTTGCCACTTTCAGAACCAAAACATGTTCCAAATTTCACCCTCAAAGCCTGAGTTTCTGTGCTGATTTACCACTGAACAACACTGTGCCTCCCCCACCATCCCCCTGCCAATACAGATATGCTCTTTTTTTACTGACCATGTTTTAAAGTGGCTGGAGCAGCATCCCCAGCACAGCCAGAGGGGATATGCTGCTGTTCTCCACCATCCTCAGCTACACAGAAGCAGGGCTGTGGCTACAGGAGGGAGTTTCTACCCCCAGATATCATTTATAGCACAGCCATGGGCAAAACACTGAAATACTCAGCACTAGTTACTGCTAACTTGGTATTTTGCTTTCCCAGCTTGGGTTATTTACGTGACCTTCATAAAGCGCTTCCAAATACCTGAATGTTTTCATCCCTGGGTGGTGGTTCATTACCTCTTCTTCCCAAAGCATGGCACTAACAGCTGCCAAAAAAAGAGAAAACCAGCCTGTGGTGAATCAAACTGAGTCTGTGAGAGACCACGAGGAATTTTGTTATTTTATGGGGAGCAGGTGATTTATGATGCTGATTGTCCGACCACAGCTTCAGGGACTGAGCTATGGCTCTGCCTGGCACTTTTCACCAGTGGGCAAAACCAAAATGTGCCCTGAGCTGCCTCCACGTGACTTCCCTTGGTGTGGGACAGAGCTGATGCTGGTTATGGCCATCAAAGGAGGACACCAATCCCCTGTGCCAGTGATCACCTGGGGACAGAGACCCTGGGGCAGCACTGGCTCCTGTCTGACTGCCAGAGCTCACAGAGCACAAGGCAAATGTGGTGCTGGACCTACCTCACACCACCCATGGGCATTACACAGGCCACTTACCTACATATTTATTATTAACTGAGGGCTTACTATTCCATGTGCAAGACAGGCTCAGAGATTCAATACTTTGCATCAGAAATGCAAGCTCAGACCCTTGGAGAAGACATTCATCTCCCTGAAAACTGCATAAGAACCTGTCTGTGGCAGCATGTGCAATTCAGCAATTATTTACTGCTAACTCTACCTTTATTCTTATGATTTATCTATGCCCTGGGTTTGCATGGCAGAGCCTCAGGAGTGATAAAAGCCTCACGCTAAAACCAGTAGCTAGAAATACATTTTAAAATGTCCCCTCCCTTTTTAAGCCAAATCTATAGTTTCCCTTCCAACGCTGCCTGGCAGCCCTGTTAAATCAGAACTGCAATAACACAACACCAAGGACTCCTCAAGGAGCACCATCACCTTCAAAACCTTTGGAAGGAGCAATCACCTCCACATTTATGTGAACCCTGAATTCAGCACAAGCCAGATCAGATGAGGAACAGAGTCGTTTGAGGGAACAGTGTCACCCTTCACATTAAACTAAGGCTTATCTTTCTTTTATAGCATCCAAAACCATCACAGCCCCACACCTCCTATCATCCCACCACCAAAACATGCCCATGGGCAGGGATGCTGCAAAGGCCACGTGGCCAGCTCGTTCTGTACACACAGGCCACGTCCTTCCCTAACCTCGGCCCCGGAACAGGTGGAAGGATTTCTTCTAGAGTTACTCCAGCTGAGCCCTGGCTGGCTGCAAACTCTTCTCCATCTGCAGCTCTTCGATGACACCCTAATGATTAAATATAAATTGAGACTCATGCCTGCTGTGCGTGAGATGGGCAGGAGATGTCCTGGGACACGGAGCACATCCCTCTGCAGTCAAGGGCTTGCTGAAGGATTTATGGTGATTCCCTTTGTGGGGGACAGACAGGGATAACGAAGTTGGATGGATGGCAAGAAGGTGCTTCTGGGTTAAAGGTCTTGCTTCTTTCACTAAGGCCCTGATCTCTGTGTCCTGTGTCCTTCTGGGCTGCCAGCACCAATCACAACTCACACTGTTCCTTCTTCCAAGGAGGAAATGTCACTTCAGATTTGACTTGCTCAGTCAGAGTGCAGGGTAATTGTCTTTGATGATAAATCCCTGACCTGGGAGATGATTCACGTGGTTCCCAAATCTGTCTCTAACATCTGGGAGAGGAAAATTTTCTCCTATTGGCTGTGAGAGCCTCACACAAATAGTGTGAGCAAGCACAGAGATGGGAGCTCCTCCACAGGCTCCCTGCATTCATCCCAATGCCCAGGAGATGGAGCAAACCTTCAGTCTTTATAGGGTTTCCTACAAACATTCTGGAATGGGATGGGCCACGGTGGAGGCTTCTTACCCATCCAGGAGCTGTAAGCATTGCTCACACTTAATGCTGAACAAGCTTAAGATCATAAATGAAACGTCAGCAGAAACCTGCAAGAGTCACATCACATATTGAGTCATTTCGGCCATCAAGCTTTATCTAAACATACTGGGCTGAATTTTAAAGATTTGTGATCTTTAAAGGTTTGCCTGTGTTCAGGAATGGGGATCCTGGCCTGAGCCTTGCCCCTCATGGTCCCTGCACTGGGGGAATGTCCTCCCACATCTCTGAGTATTTCTGTTCAAAACAGCAGAGAAAAACCAGACAGCAATTAAAAACATGAGGCATGGCTTATTTTAGCTTAGTGCCCTAATGCCTTTTTAAAGATTCCTGGCAAGCACTGGGTTTTATTCTTCTTCATCATCCATCCACTAAAAGCATTTGGAACTGCTCCATTACATACAGATTTAAGTGGGGTTTTATTTGCCCTCCACACTCCCATCAGCAGCATCTCCTTCTGAACAGAGATGTTTATAAATTGAACCTTATGGGTCTGGTTTTCACCTTGTTCACCTCTTGGCTTTGCTCTGATCATACCAAATAAGAATTTTTAGATATTTCTTCACACTGGAAGAGGCAGGAAGGATTCCAGAGGCAGGGAGGCTCTTCTCTTCAGTACTGCGGGTCAGGCACTAGATGTCCTCAGTCATCCTGCTGAGGAAAGGCTGTGGTCACACAGCAAAACACCCAGATGAGGTAGGAATTCAAACAAAGCACAAGCAATTTGTATTTCAGCTGCAAACAAATAAGATAATGATTAGGAGAATATCTTTATTACCTCTTCAGCTGCATTACACAGACCTGGTCTCTGGGAACACAGGTACATGTGCATCCAAACATCGCTCCAGAAGTGCAACAAAGCAAACTGGATGCCTGCAAAAAGCAAAGTTAAGGGTCCTGGGGAACAAATGGCGTAAGTCAGGTATCACCAGCACCACCAGATCCCTTGCTGGCAATGGGCAGGAGGTGGCAGGGGGATGTTGTGCCTTCCCTCTCCTTCCCAATGCCAGCCAAGACTGACTCTGCAACATCTGAGAAAGAGAAGTTGGAACTTCTTATTTATTCCTCATCTGGGCCTCCTTCACTCTGTACTTCCACCCTTCATAAAAGTTCCTAAGAACACAGTTCTTGCTGGGCCAAGCATGCAGAGAATGACAAAAGGGGTTCAAGTGCTGCAGCTGCCACCACTTCACTTCCATTTCCAGCTCCTCTGCAGCTCAGCTCTTGCTTACTGGAAATTGCAATCAGGCTCTGAACTCTGGCCCTAGAGAGTTTTACACCCAATATCCCCAAACACAGCAAACCATCCTCAACACCCATACCCACCTCAAATTCCCATCTTCTCAACAACATCATCCAAAATCATCCTGGTCCTGTCCCAGCAAGCAGGGAGGCCAAGCTGAGTGCCAGAGTTGTGCCAACACAGATGTGTTGGGCTGAGGTAAACCCTGACCACTGATGGAAAAGCCAACACAAAACTCTGTGCCTACACCATTAAAACAGAGGAATGGAAACAATGCTTTAAACGGGGCACAGACTTCGTTACACACCTCATTTCCTTTTTAAATGAAAAGGCTTCAAAGCAGGCTGATAAATAATTGCCAGCCTGCACTGATGCCGTGAGCTCTGGGTAAGGAACTGGACTTTGGACCACTCAGCTTCTTGCTCAAAGCCCCAGGAGTAGTTTGTAGCAGCCAGGAGCATGAGTCAATGGATGAAGAATCTGCAAACAGACAAACTGCAAAAACTACTTGGAGAAATGGAAAAGTACGACAGCATGGGGGTATTTTTATTGGGAACGCCCACAAGTTCCTGTTAATGCCTATTTTCACCAGCAACCTGGAAATATGAATAAAATTCAGTGGTGGTTGTGAAGTTTAAGGATGTCACAAAAAGGAATGACAAATAACTCTGGAAAGAGAAGAGTGAGACTGAACAACCTCAACTGCTGGGTGATCAGGGTGCAGAAGCAGTTGCACATCTGGAACTCAAGTCACTCCTTACTGAAAGGTGGGCATCTCAGAGGGCACAAACTCAAAAGAGGACCCAGAAGATGAGCAACACAACCCCAAGAGCCACGTTCCAACCGGAAGAGGCCGTGGCAATTTTTAGGTGCAAGGATAGCAGAAGTATTTTCAGCAACATGAGGCCACCTCTGTCTATTTATCTCTGCCAGGCTGGGGCTGGGCAGCAGGTCCAGGGATTGTGACCCTCCCATGGGGATGCTGAGCGAGCCTAGCTTGGCTCCCCCAGGACAGCTGATGGAGAGGCAGAAATTCCGACTTACAGATGTGTTTTGGGAGTCTCTGAAGCCCCCTGAGAAAAACTTCCCTCAGACGAAGCCACTGACCCTCTGCACCCAACTTAACACCACAGGCCAAAAGAAATCACACCACGGGGATTTACCTTAAAGCCCTGAAAATAACACACACTTCAGTTTTCCAAGCACTCAAGGAGAAATAGGAGGAATGCTGATGTCGTTTTGGTAGCACACTTTTTAGTTTATTGACCTATACAAAATAATAGGTCTAAAAAATTCAGAAGTAGTAAAAGAATAAGCAAAAAGAGCTTTCGCATTTCTAGAAGGCTATACAAATATGCAAAACCAAGGAAATAAGTTATTTTTTATTCTGTTTTTGTTCGTTTAATTCCAAATCGCGACTCTAATAATACAAACGACTAAGTACCAGCTTAACAAGTGTGTCCTTCTGTATATATTACATGCTCTGGAATATTGGTAAAAAAACGTCAAAAAAGTTTATCAGAAACTTTTCTATTCACAATATGAACAAGGAGTAACTAATCCTTTGTATAAAAGAACAAAAGAGCACCATTTCTGGAATCCCGAAGCACAGTACAGCTGAGTAACGAGAGAGATTTTACCGTATGCAGACGAGTCACTGGGAATCTCGCAGGATAACCCAAATGCCAATTTGTTCCTACAGATGGATGACGTGAGGTAGGTTTATCCCTCTTCAATCAAGACTGCAGTCACATTTTTCCCCCTCCTACACAAACGGTTTTGTTAAAATGCTGTTCTGTCACTTAGTGACTTTGCAACGCACCTGGCTGTTCAGATGGCTCGCGGTACAATCCTAATGCCCCTCATTTTAAGGCACCCACTTGGCTGTTTGTGTTTGCATCCACCTTAAAATACTGGCCACTACCACCAAATTGTTCCCTGTGCAATCACTGGAGCTCCCCACCCGTGGATCCTCGATCCACTGAGACAGAGTAACGTGGAATTGTCACCCGATGAACAGGGGTCACCATGCAGCCACTGTGAAAATTTGCCTACTCCTCCACACACAGGAGGAGTACCACGGAAGGGTCATTAAATGGGTCGTTTACTAACGATGCCTTACCATGGAAAAGAGAGTTCAAGTTTACTGCTTCCGTTTCCCAAATCCACAACCGCCTACAGTTTTACACGACATATTTTGTCAGCAAGTTTTCTCTCCAGAACTTGCTTGTGGTGCTAACAAACACTCCTAATAACACCTCAAAAACTGGAAAAACTCATTCAAACCTCCATAACAAAAAAAAAACCCCAGCCTTCCTTCAAGTAATGTTCCAATACTGATTCAGTCACCCTTTGCCTCACTCACACACACAGTATCTATCCTTCATAAGCCTATGAAAGTCCTTCCAGGTCATCATAAGCCATGGCAGAATAAATTTTCATTTTCTTCTTCTTCTTTCAGACATCAGAATTGTGCTCCTAGAATTCCTGGTTTTCCCACAAGAGTCTTCTTTTCACATTTTTTTTTTTTTTTTCTCTCTGAGGTTTGCCTTCAACATCTTCCAACCTTCCCAGAAAGTGCTTGCTAAATATAAATACTTCAACCAAGTGCTGCATCTAATCTTGGATGAACTGTGGCTTGCCCTGGCTCGCGTGGGCCATCCGGATTCACAACGAAATGCCATTTGCCGTAAGACTTTTGTCAGTTTGCTCCAGTCCCTCCTAATGCTGATTTTGATCTTTCCCAGCGAAAAAAAAACCAACAGCCTGCTTCCTCTTTTTGTTCAGTTCGGGAGTTCCACCCGAGACCCGCCTCGGAGTCACAGCGTTTTGTGCAAGGCACGCGGGGGGTAGGAATGTGGGGCTGCGGGGCGGGGGCTACACGAGCGTCCCAGGCTTGGAGTCCTCGTGCCAGAACAACCTCTGCTCGTTGCTGGGCAAGTCTTCTCCCAAGCGATCCTCGTCGTCAGCACCCAGCTGGCTCGGCTCTGGGTACGTCCTGCAAGACAGACACGGCACCAGGGGTCAGCTGAGGGCCTTTCCTGAACTCCCAAATTTGTGCACCTCCCTTGGGCTCAAAGCAACGTTGGGTTACTGCGAGTTCACCTCACTGTAAATTTGGGTCCAAACAACCAACCCGGTTTTTGTGCTGTAATTAGTAGAATTATGTGCAACAGGCAACTCAGCTGATCAGCACTGTCACAGAATCATGGAGTGGCTTGGGTTGGAAGGGACCTAAAAGATCATCTTGTTCCAACCCCCCCTGCCCTGGGCAGGGACATCTTTCCCTACACCAGGTTCCAAGCTCCATCCAGCCCGGCCTTGAGCACTGTCAAGACTGTTGAGTGTATTGACTGTGCTTGTTTGCCATGATCAAATTAAAGCAGAAAATAAAGGAGATGAACAATCAGACGTGGTTCAGAATACGGAAAATTAATAGCTAATAAACTTCATTTACATTAAGCTGCCAATATGAGCCAAATTTTCAAACCCCAATTATAGGAAATTAGGAAATTAGTAGAAACTGTATTTTTAAACACTGTTGCTGTAGATATTTTAAATCACTTCAACAAAACAGCCCATAGCATTTCAATCAGAAAAAAAAAAAAAAGGATCTAGCAGCAGCTTTTACATATTCTCTTACACTTCCATTTATTTTAAAACAAACAAAATTAAAAATTCAGTATTTTCACACAAGTCGGTCTGGCAGCCAGCACAAACTGCAACCCACAAAGCAGGAGGCACACGTGGGGGTGGGGGACTTACTACGGCTGGCTCCACGTTGTGTAAATGTATTTAAATGTGATGGCATCTGTGGGGGCAGAGTCACTCCCCAGGGCAGGAGCTCTCTGTCCTCATTGCCAACAGACAGCCTACTGTAGATGGGGGGGAATATGAAAATGCCAAGCAGAAACAGCGAGAGAGTTACAGGAATTCCTGCAAGGCCCAAGCAGACCCTGGGCTCCCTGCAGCCCTTGGGAAAGCCCTCACGAGCAGGGGGGCTCTGCAAGCAGCAGCACGTTCCCCCAGCTCCTGGGTCCAGCTCTGCCAAGGGAAGATTCACTTGGCAGTGGTGGCACTGCTCTTGAATGCCAGCACTAAGACATGAGGCTGCAGGGAGCTGTTTCCTCTCCTTGTTTTTCTAAAAGTTCATCAGCGTAAGCACTTCATCTTCAGAAACACAGCAGGATTGTGTGCTGCCAAACCTGCTGATGGGGTGCAGGAGAGACCCCCCAACACAGGGAGTGGGAGGGACTGGGCTCAGTGGGTGCTCTGCCCATAACAATGCTCAGAGCATCACAGCCACCCGGGAGTGCAAAATCTGGGATGGTCCAGCATCAGCCAGAGGAAAAGGCTGATGAACCAATGAGTTCATCCTTCACTATGACTGCTCCCCCCTTCCCTGACAGTCAATGGCACAGTTAGGGATGGCACAGCTGATCTACTCCACACAGAAAACCTGCTCTCAGGACGCCAGTTTTACAAGTACTCTTCCATCCTGGCTCTTTGAAAGAAAGCTGATTTTAAAGCTGATTTTCTCAGAAGTTTTGAGAGCCTGTGAAATGCAGGAGGAAGGGTAGAAAACCTGGATATACCCTACTCACCTGCTCTGCAAAGGAAGGTTGCCATAAACATTCCCGTAACAGCTGGCGTAAGAGGAATGAGACAACGTATCATAGTCTGAAAGTCCCAGTGCAACCGGGTTTCTCCAGTTCCCAGCAGTGTTTGCAGAAGATGCTGTAAGTCAAAAAAAAGGTAATTAGAACAAATTAGATGTTTCTCCAGCTAAATCAGCTGAGGCAAACAAGACTGTCCTGCAAAAACCCATAGAGATCACTGATGAGAACTCTCAGGCAAGACAGTCCAAACACAAAATAGGGAGGAAAGTACAGATGGTGTCCTGAAGCTAGGGAATATCTTTAGAAAGACTTTCTGACCCATTCCATGGTGTCCATTGGACTGTGTTTTGGAAGCCATCACAGCCACTGCATTTACATGGCATAAAGTCCTGCACGTTGCTTCTGGTTGGTAAATACACAATGGTTTGAAACACATTTGGCTCTTTGTGCCTCTCTGGACTACTCAGCTTACAAAGAGCAAAAGGAAGTTTTACCCTTAGGAGAATGCAACAATCAAGACTTTCTTCCCAAGAACGGAACAAGATCTTACTTGGTTCCTCATCCACCTTTCAAGACAGAGCTCTAGCCTGGCTTTCACTCTGACTTCATTTGGGCAGCGAAGTGAGGCAGAACTGAATGCACAGCAGGGATTTACAAAACCACTCAGCACAGATGAATTCAGACATTACCTGAAGAGAAAGACGACACCCGACTGCTCGGAGAGCACGGCGTCTGCAGACCAGCAAAGCCCAAACTCCTCTGAGATCCTCTGTCAGACTCAAAGCCTGCCTGCAGGCCGTGACCCTGCTCCTTCTGGCTGGAGGCACGTTGGTACCAACCACGGAGGTGCTCTGCTACTAAGGCCTTGTGAATGTTTTTGGTTATGTGCTCCGTTTTAGCAACCTGCTTCCTGGGAAGCCGCAGGGTTGCGTAGGGATTGTGTGGCACTCTGTCCACCTCGTCCTCGTGGTAAGACCTGAACTCCCTGTACCGGTCGTATCCGTAATGGGCCGATGAGCGGTAGGAGGGATTGACGCTGTACTGCCCCTCCGTGTCACTCTCATAGACATACCCTCCATTGTAATAAACGTCGGGCTCGGTGTATGGGGAATATCCAGAGATATAGTAATTAGAGGAAGGCTGCTCCTGATTTTTGTGGTAGACACCATTGCGGACATCCTTATGGGTGAGGTTCGGCATACTGCCTGAATTTGCAGCGGAAATATTGTGTTTCTTCGACCGTCTTCGACCCCTGGTCCTGTTGTCGAGCGTCTGAGTAGTGTAATATGGATTGGGAGTGGGTGTCACGCAGTAATACTCTGAACTGGACTGGCTGGTGTAGGATGATCCGTCATCGAGGATCTCCGTGCTGCTGCTTCGCTGGGACTTGGAGAGGGTGAAGGCTGACTTTTCAGCAGGAGTCTCGGAGAGCAGGTGGGTTTGGGATTCCAGACTTCCGCTGCGCTGCCGGCAGTGGTGTGGGGAAACATCTGGCCTGAAACAACACAGATGTTGGTCGGCTAAAGGCAGTCACACAAACACACACACACAGCTGCAGAGGGCATGCACGGACATGTCAGCTGCCTCCCCGATCCAAGCACAACACAAACCCAGCCTTATCTTTCCTCACAGAATATCTGCACCGCAAGAGACTCAGTTTGGCTGAATTTTGTACTCGCTGCAACACTAGGAGATCCCTTGTGTAACAGTCTGTCACAGTGAGCAAGGTTAATCTGTGACAGGGGCACACACAGCGAAGGTCACAAACATGCATTTGGTAATGATTTACAGGAGGGCTCCCTCAGTTTTTAAGCCTACACAAGTAATGAGATAGAAGAAGAACATGGAAAGGTGGTGTTCCTGTGGCTCCATCACCCCAAACCAACCAACCCTGGGCTCTTGATCACACGGAAGATTGACAGCATGCCTCCCTCCCCAGCGTGGATTCTCAGCTGTCTAATAATACAGGTGGGCTCTTGCAGCTCTCTTCCCACAGTAACGGCACTGTGAGAGCCCGACCCTGCAGCAGGGCAAGCTGCGTGGCAAAGGACTCTTCACCCTCTCAACACCATTTGCTTTAACTTTTCTGCCGCCTAAGACGGGCGTGGCACTTAAAGCAAAGGCCCCTTACTGTAAGTGGCTGCTGCTGTAGGCATTTCGTGTGAGCACGGGGGTTGTGGGCATGCTCCTCCCGCCGTGGGGCTGGGGCGGCCGCTCCAGTGTCCGGTAAGGGCTGCTGTGGGTCGAGAGCACGTCCCTGTAAACAGGAGACAATCCCACTTATGTTAGACACACATTGTACCACGCCAAGTGTGAGCTCCAGAGTCTTGGAGATAAAAAAAAAAAAAACAGAAGGGAAGAACAAAGAGGGAAGGGCATAACTGGATGTGTTTCCCTGTGTAATGAACAAAGTTGTTAAGTAGGAAATAAAATTCCACCCCTTCTCAGTCCTCACGGGACGGCTGGTAGGAAATGCTGCTGCCAAAGGGCAGAAGCATGGAGGAGAAGAGACAGAGCAGGCAACAGAGAAGCAAAAGAATCGAGTTTGAAAATGAAGCATATCACAGCTAAATGGTTACATATGGCTATAATCTGACTTTTGAACTTCCCAGGGAGGAGTGTTCTGCAGTGGCAGGGGCTAGGCAGGGGCAGGATGGAGCTCATGCCAGCAGGTTCTCCACCTGCATGGCAGCAGCAGGATGTGCCTACCTGGAGTGTCTGGTTTCCAAGAGCTGCTCATTTATGGATGACTTTCTGAGATGAATTCTCTCCACCCCGAGGGACTTGGGTGGAGGAAGCCTTGGAGAAAGTTGGGCAGAGCTGGGTCTCTGTGCTGCCACAGGATGCGATTCACTGACTGTTGGAAAGGAATTTGTATTTTGTTAGCAAAAGCCTCGGTGGTTTTGCCCTGCATACAAATCTGTGGCCCCTAAGGAGAAGCACTTTGCACTACAGAGACAAGGGCAGAGGCTGTGGGTCTAGAAAGACTCTCCTTCCTGCACTGAGCTCTCCTCCACGCAGATAGATCCCAGCACCACCAACTCCTACAAAGATTACACCCACCTTGGGGCTGTGCCAGATCACGAAATGGACCTTCCTTGGAAAAACTCTGTTAGCAGAGCAATCCTTTCCAGGGCCAAGCAGGCAAGCTTAGCCTCTGCAAAGACCGGTTCCCGTCCCTCACCTTCCAACTCTTACTTGAAAATGACATTTTAAGAATTAGTTTTGAAATAAAACCTAAAAGGGACTGACTTCAAAAGCAACTGAATGAGCAAAGACAACTGACAGACACATTTGGCTGAAGGCAACTGGGAAGATGCTGGTTTGATCCTTGTTCTCACTTTGCTTAGGGCACAACTCAGGTCCCGACAGAGCCAACAGGAAACTCCAACTAATACATACAAATGCAGGTCGAGCATCACAGAGAATATGTTCACAAGCCTGGCTCTATTCCTACTTGTACAAGCAGGAATCAAGTGTAACTACATTTTAAAGCACCAGATGGGTTGTACCAGTCTAAAATTGGGACAAAGTGAGATCAGAATCCGGCCCGAACTGAAAAGTGAGTAATAATTTAGATAATGTTTGTCCCCAAATGATGATTATCCAGTTTAAGGGAGAGGCAAGCCAAGACCTTTCCACCTGGTGGAACAGGGTGTGAGTATGTGTCTGTGGGTGTGTGTGTGAAATGAGTAAGCTGAGCAAACACCAACCCAAGCAAGATGCAAGCTCACTAGGGAACAGATAAATGTAAACAGAGCATTAATATCTGTGACCACTCTAGTTTTCTGTAAGTTTTATAGCAGCTGTGAGGACAGAAGGGCTGGGCTAGCCCTCCTAACTTCTAAGTCCTTCAGCCTCTCATCCAGTTCTGGTCAGGTCCTAAGGATCTAGTGCTTGCCATCCATGGTGCCCTCAGCTTATAGGCTGGTCGTGTTAAAACCAATTGCCTTCTCTAAAGATGACTCAGATCAGCTTACAGAGCAGAAACTTTCAAGAACTAACCCATAAAGAGGAAAGACATTCCTGATAAGCTGTTATTCCTCTGCTACAAAGTAATTTATCATTGAAAGCCACCAATATCATGCAAGCATAGAATGATTTTTGTTGGAACGGACCTCAAAGATCATCTAATTCCAAACTCCTGACTCAGGCAGGGACACCTTCCACCTAGACCTGGTCACTCAAAACCCCACCTAACCTGGGCTTGAACACTTCCAGGGGTGGGAAATGCTAAAGGACATGAAGTCAAAGGAATGACTCTGAATTGACACACTCCATAGGAAGAGAAGGATAAACATCATACCATCGTCATAGGTGGTTGTGTCAGACAGGGAGCTGCTCTCAGATGGAATTATATCATCTGTGAATGAAAACAAACACTTTAGGCATAGGAGACCCAACATCAAAATATCCTAATACAGTTTATTTTCTACAGTTTCAGAGCCAGCTACTATTTGTTATGCTGCAACCCATATGCTTTAGCCCCTCACAGCCTGAAGACAGTCCTGCTTCATGTCATCACCTCATGTCTTTGCTGCAGCTCAGCAAGCGACCCAGGCAACTATCAAAGGAGATTTTTATTTTCATCTGCAGCAGGAATCATGCCAAGATATACAAAGGTGTTTTCTACACAACTTCCAAAAGATCTCACAGGATGTTTTGGAGATCAGGAACCTACACTGACATGTAGATCTTGGCTGTTAGCATCTAATCTCCTCCAGGTACACCTGAAACCCCACCAGGTAGGTAAAAAAAGCCTTTTGAAATTCGGCATTCGTTTTTTAATGTTTCATCAGCAGATTCTGTTTCAATTAAATTAATATCAATCCAGAGTAATTTCACTGATTTCCATCAAGTTATTGCAAATTCCAGCAACACAGAAAGCAGGAACTGTTGCATGGACATATAAATTTTTTGTTCCTTTTACATTTTATTATTTATTTAAAGCACTTTACAATGCACCTGCCTGTCCTCTCACCTTGATACTACACACTGCACCTCACTGAGAAACAGCCTGTCCTTGTTAAAGTTTGGAGCAGACCAGCAGAGAAATGAGGCTGCACTGGCAGCGCACGCTGCTCCCCCGCTGTCACAACTTGCTGGGAGGAAAGGTCTGGTTACAAGAATTTGGAAAAGAGAGCAGCTGTTCAAGAACAGCAAAAATCAGGGCTGGCCCCTGCCCTGGAGGGACTTGTCAGACCACCGAGGATGGGCTGCAGCTCTCTTTGCAAGCTGACACCTGGAAAAAGCTTCAGGGGAGCTGATTTGCGTGGATTTGACCGTGGGGTGGTAAAGATGGAACTGGGCCCAGTGTAGGGAGGGGAAAAAAAACCTGCCTAGGAAAAGAAAAAAGCTAAAGCCTAAAGCTACACTGCTGGTTTCAGGTGGGGTCTGCAGTGCTGACACATTCAGATATGCTGACATATCTGAATTTGAATCCCAAATCCGTGCAATTCCCTGCAAAAGGGGAAGAAATTCTGGGCTACAGAGGAAGTGAAGGAAAGAGAAAGTGGAACATGGGGAGCAGTCCAGTATTTCCTTCACCTCCTATCCCTTGGGGCTGGGATGAAAACAGCTATGATTTGATTCAATAAATCGATGGTAATGTGTAACACATTATTTCCAACAAGTCATCCCCCAAACTCACAGACACAAGTGACTCATCACTGTTCAGCCTTCTGAAAGCTGTACCTTGAGCCTGAGAGTACCGCTGGTGATGGTGACAAGTTTACACATAAAATCAATTATTGAAGCAGATGACAGCTCTGCTTCAGGTTAACAGATACATACTGCAGAGCAAGAACCTGGAACTGGAAGGGATGCAGCTGCTCATTGCTGGCTAAGTATCCACTGTCTTGCAGTCCCTGACTCCTGGGAGACCCTCCGAGACAGAGTCTGGTCCTATCTGGCTGTGCCCACCTTCTCAGGGAGCAAACAAGGATGTCACATATTAAGTGATGGGCTAAATGCATAAGGACCAACTCCCAAGTTGCCTGTTTGCACAACAGGACAGAAAGCTGCCAGCAAAAACAACAGCAGCCTGGATGGATGCTGCCTCGCTGGGCTCTCGCTGCCCTTCCTGCTCGTTACCACACACCACGTGTCGCAGGTAATACAGGACCTTTCGCAATCAGTACCCAGACTGGTGAGCAAGAGACTGGAAAAACAGATGTTTCCTTCCTCTCTGTCAGTCAGGAACTAGCTGGGCCACATTAAACAGAGATCATCAGCCTTTCAGAGTAAGCACCTTGCGATGATGGACAGCCCAGCACTGCCACGGTGGGTGATGGGTAAGGACTCAAACTAAGCCCTCAACAAGAATGGGATATAGCAAAGGCTTCCCCAACAGACATCTGGCACAGGAGGAGGTTCTCTTCCAGGGAAAACACACACTGGCAACAGGGTCAGTAAGAGAGTACCAATATAAGCAACAGAAAAATCTTGCATTTTCTCTCCCAGCCTGTAATTCCCAGAAAGAACCCCAATGAGCTCACAAAACACCATTTCCTCAAGGACAAGGAGGAAGAAAAGAAATCAATTAAACATTAACCATTACCCCTATATATTTTCCATGAATGGGAGAAGTAAAACATGATCTAAAATTATTAATAACTGTAGAGATTAGAAAAGTCACAATACTCCTGAGCTTTTACTACTCCCAAACTCCTTCAATTAGCTTGGACACTAACAGGTTTCCACACATTATCCTATGAAGCAGAAAGAACTCTACCTCCCTTAGGAAAATCACATTTTCAGAATGGAGGAGCCAAGGGTGTCTGCTTTCACCGTGCTCACCACCGACAAATGGATTTAGTAAAAAATCTGTTTGCTACTATTTACATTCATCAACTCCTGAACTTCACTTATGTCTTCCTGGAAATCAGGAATTTCGAATCAAGAAACAATGTCTTTGATCCTTATTTCCTGGATCCTGCGGAAAAATTCCCCCTGCTCTATTTTCACTCAAACTGGAGCGTTGTGGGAGGAAAAGGGGAGAGATTTTGCACGTGGCTGCTCAGACAAGCAACTGCACTCAACACACCAGGAATTCAGGCACCAGAAAAGCTTCATCCAAGCTGTTCCTGCCAGCCTTTTTGTGTGCAGCACCTTCAGTCCATACCTGGTGCTTGAACTTGTCTGCACTTGTTCCTAAAACTGCGGCTTGCTCTGCCCCCAGCCTACAGCAGTGCACTGAGAGTATCAGATGCAGCAATTGCATCTTTTATTTTCTTATCTAACTGCCTTGGAGAAGATAAAAACCATACAGAGAAGATGTAAACAAAGCTGCTATGTAAGCCAAATTATTTTTGCCCCCCCTCCTGTTTTCATCAGAACACGGGGAATTCTCCTGCTTACCTGGTAGAGCAAGAGTTGATTTCTGGGTTGGTTTTTTGCCACATTTGATTCTATATTCATTTATGGAATTTTCTATCTCTTGCAGCTTTTTTACAGCATCAGCATACTCTTGCTTTCTTTTCTTCTTCACATTTTTGCAGAGGTCTGGCTCGCTGGCAAGTTTCTTTGCAGCTTCCACCAGCTTTTGGTGTATGATAAAATTGCTCTCCAAGTCCTGCAAAGTAGGATCCTGCAAATTTGTGACATGAGTTATTTGCTCATGTGCCAGGTAGAAATTATCAATGAAGGTTATTAAATAGAACATCTATTTTTGTAGTAACAAAGTGAAATCTTGAGCACAAAATACAGAAATACCAAAGTTTATACACAAGAAAATCTCAGCATATTAAACTCTTAGATCTTATTTCTATGAGTAGTGTAAGATAATGAGATCTCTTGGGCAAGGTCTGAAGTTCTCAGGCCTGGGTGACATAACACAGACACCTAAATTCAAGTTTAGGCTACTAAACCTCCTGCTACGAGTCCACCCCTGAAATAATCTCTCTGTACTTTGGAGAAAATAAAAATGGAAATCTGTATCACCATACCTACGTAACAGGGAGTTGGAGGCTTTAATTAATTGTTTGTAAACTGCTTTGAGGAGCTCAGATGAAAGGCACTGCAGAAGCGCTAGAGCAACACGTTATTAAATCTGGTCAGCAGGATTTTGGTTTCACAGCATTTAAGCAGTCACATAAAATCACTTTGCTGCAGACATGGAACACACCGACCCTGCCAGCCAGGGCAGCAAGTTTCTGGTGAAAGACAGATGCCAAGTGCCCCACACCTACTTGCTGCTTGGATGATACAGCTTGTTAACAAATCTCACCAGGAATGAGGGGGAACGATGTGCATCCAGAAACTGCAAATATCTGAATTACCATATCACCCCAGCCAGTCTCTGCCAGCAAAGTTCATTTTAGCTTCTTGAGCAATGCACAGAGGCTTTACTTAGGTGGAACCTGCATTAAGCTAGAGATAAAACTCCTCCTCCTGTCACCTGCCACAAAGCTATGCTCGCAAACAGATGATTTTGCAAGGGGGACAGTGCACACCCCTGCCACCTTCTGGGTTCAAACACAATCCCAACACAACACGAGTCAATGTTCCAGGAAAGCTCAGAGCCATGGGCTGCCAAATGGCATTATGCACCTGCTCTCCTCTAATTAGCAGCAAAATGTCCATTAAAATTCATGCAGCATGGACAAATCAGAGGTTCAGGTTGAGAGAACTTAAGGCCTTTTCAAACAGACAATTTCCTGGTCATTTCAAAGGCAGAAGAAGGGCAGTGCCCATCTAAATTTCCCACTCTATGCAAGTGACTGTCCCAGCTGCCTCCTCTTTAACATCCAGGGGAGAGCTGGATTATTTCCAAGTGGCTTTGGCCACTGGTCTGGCCACCCCACCCGTGCTATGAAAACAAAGTGCCACACTCACCTCTTCACTCGGGAGCAGGTTGTCATCCAGCTTGAACGCTGTGCCAACACGCCTTCTCACCTGGGGAGGTTCCTCTCCAGCACTCAGAGGATACTCCTTGGGCATCTTCCCTGTCAGCTCCTGGGGAACAGAGAGGGTCCAGGTAAGATCCAGTGACAGAGAGGGGCTCCCACCCACCCCACCCCAGTGTAAGGTGCAGTTCTCTCACCGCCTCTCGCAGGCAGATTTTCTTCAGCTCCTCAACTTTCTGAAGCAGTTTTTCCTGAAGGAGTTTCTCTTTCTTCTTTAGTTCCATAATTTTCTCCTTCTTTTGTTCTTCACTAACCTCTGAATCTTGAGAGCCTAGAAAACACACTCTGTATCAGAGGATTTCCAAGTAAAAGCCATTTTTATCATCTGTTAGTCTCCCTTTTAACACACACAAGCCCCACTGTACTGGCTACCTCACATTTGCACACAGTATTACCTGATGAGATCAAACTGCCATTGCTGGCCATGATAAGCTGGTTCTTGGCCTCCAGAGTCACCAGCTTTGAAACTTTTGGTGTTCCCATCTCTGTCAGATCCATGGCGATATCATCCAAACTTCTGGCCGAAGGAATTTTTGCCTGAAGGAGTTAAAAAAAAAAATAAAAAAATCCAGCCTCATTGAGTTACCTCTAATTAACTTCAGAACATGGGATCATGGAAGATGATGTTCACACCTCATCTACCACAAAATTAAGGGCTAAAAAAACAGCATCAGTCCTGCCATCCCTCTCTCCTCTGCCCCAAAACCTGAACCCATCTCCCGGCTCAAAAATCTCTTTGCTGTTTGCACTGTGTTCAAAACAAACACAGGAAGGAGACAAAAGAAAAAGCAGATTAAACACCCAGACGTGGGAATTCCCTCTTCTGTAATTATACTTCCCCAGCCCTTAATTGCAGGAGGCTAAAATGGATCGAATAGCAATACTGTCACTAATAGACGGCTCAAAAAGCTCAAAAAAAACCAATTTACAGTTTTCCTCTGGAGAGCAGTTCATTTGTGGAAAAAACATACACCAAGGTATATACAGGAAAGGTGTTGAAACTCATGTCCTCAGTAAAATGCCTTATAACTTACTTTGCTTTGCTTTCTGTCCAAGTAAAACTGGTGTTGACTGATTGCCATCACCCAGATGGACTTGATCAGGGAAGTGTTTGCATACCAGGTCTGCACCACCAGTCCACTCTGACCAAAGGTCCTTCTCGACACTGAAATTCTGAGGAGGTGGAAACAAATGCAATTTCAAGACAGGTCGTTAAAGCCCCAAATGCCTCTCTCTTAACCAGGCAAGGCTCAGCCTTTGGAGATGCAAAAGCTCAAGGTTTCCTTCTCCCCATCACCCAGTGCTGCCGCAAATTTGGCCGCGACAAACAGTCCTCCCTCTGCTCCACAAACTCCCTCAGTGGACACCACAGGCAGTCTGAGAGGACACCCAGAGCTCTAACACATCAGCAGTCTCTCCAGCTTGCCCGTTACAATTGTGACCTTCCCTCTGCAACATCCCAGCACTGCTCTTTACCCACAGCCCGGATCCAGCCCCTGCCAAATGCCGGATCAGGATCAGTCCTAAAGCCCAAAGTAAACTCCTGTCTGAGCTGAACTCAGAGACACCTCCCACCCCATCCACCAACACCAGATGATGAATCCTCACTCTGGGTAGAGATTCATCCTGCTGGCACAGCTGCCTCCTCCAGCCTTACCTGCGGGGATCGTGCACTTCCACAGCAAATTTCTTCTCACGGAAATAGAGATTTTCCAGCTGTTTCCATTGAAATAACTAGGAGAATTGGGAGAGAGAAACAGAACGCTGTCACTAAAAAACCACCAGACCTCTCTCTCCATGGTGATATAATCTCAGCAAATTACAATTCCTGTGTATCCTCAGCTATGGCATGGACTGAGCAGTAACAATATCCATTAAAAGAAGCACATAAATATAAATATGTAGGATGCCCCTCCAGTAATTTCACACTCTTACAGACAGTGCATTGCAAATTGGGGATTCTGCCAGTGACAGCACCCATTTCCACCAATACCACATTTAATTTCACTGCTACAAGTTGCCAGAAGTATTATGAGGGCAGCTCAAGTCCTTTTGTCTCTGATTAAAACCGAAAATCTATTTACAAAGTAATTGCATAGACACCTATGGTCCTTCAGTCAGAACATCCCCAGGGAATGGCAGCAGCTTGGGAAAACCAAGACCTTGCTCTTCTGAAGGCAGTATGTGAGAGATCCAGAGTGACATTTTGGAGCAGGGGTACACCATGTGCAGAGAGAGAGCGGCCACAGGAGGAAGCCACCCCCCAGCACATACTTCTGTCAGAAAACCACATATTTCCTGCAAAGGACCAGCTGGGAGAAGAGATCAAAGGCAGTCAGGGCTTGGCAGCTGCACCCGTGGGATCAGAATTTCCTATGAATCTGCTCTCCCTTTGCACCAGCACCAGCCACCCTCTGGGGATGATCCACCAGGGGCTGCATCTTCTCAACCCAGCCTTGGCCAAGCTGTTCCCCAGCCCCTCAGTGCAGATTTTGGCAGCATCCCCTCCTGCCCCTCTCCAGCAGTGCCAGGGTGCCTGGGCAGGCACAGGGGCTGTTTGGGTGTCCCCAGCCATGTCCCCTGAGGATGATGGGGTACACAGCTGCAGCAGCACACTGTGGTTTACATCCAGCTGCTTTCCAGAGCTACAGCCCACACACAGGTACTTCCATCCAGGCTGGGCAGGCAGGGACACCATCCAGTGACAAATCAGCCTCCAACACCAGCAACCCAGCTGAGGCACCCAGACCCACACAGCGACCCCCCCTTCCCCAATGGAGTTTTTCCAAAGCCTCCAAGGGTGCAGCCATCACATCAGAAACCCCCAGGACACACAACATTCCCGCTGACCTCTGCCAAAACCTGACTTGATGTGCTCCCTCCCACTACAGAAGCACTTCAAGTTTTGTAAAAAACGATGTGTTCCACTGTGCTGCATCTGAAACATTCTTAACACAATGAAGCATAACACAGAGCATGCATTTGGGGGGAAAAGGGGCTCTTTCAGCAGCCTTTACCTCCGTTTCATGGAAGGTTTCCTTTCTAGGACTACAACTGAATACTGAAACATGCCATAGGAAAAGTGAAGCAAGTGGAAATGCAATTTACTTAAATTAATAAATCATTTTCCAGAAGATCATGGAAGTTTTACTCTGCTGCTTAAGCAAGTTTGTCTTGCAGCCCCTCTGCCTGATCACGCTGCTCTCGGAAGCGCCTCTTTACAAATCTGGCACCGGACTTTTAAACAAATACATTTTAAAAGACACAAAAGGAAACAGCCCAAGCATTATGCCAGGACGTTGAGCAACAGTGCCCGTGGGTGCTCCAGCAGGGAGGGATCCCAGCACGGCCGCGGCTGCTCCCCCCATCCCACACTCACCTCCCCGCAGGACTGATCCCGGATTCCTGGCCCCCCCGGGCAGCTTCAGGGGCAACATGAGCAGAGCAGAGCAGAGCTGAGGTGCCTGTGCTGTCCCTCCGTGTCCCTCTCGTGCTGCTCCGCTTTGGCGGCTTCGCCTCCCACTGCTGACACACTCCTGACATCACCAGCTCTGCCGCAACGCCTCCCACACACCCTTTGCCCCGATAAAGGGAAAACCCGACGGAGGAGGGAACAGAGGCAGCTTCCACCGAGGGGCTGCACCCCTTCGAGCACCCTGAGCCCCTGAGGGGGCCGAGGCAGGAGCAGGGCAGTGTGGGGGGCTGCCATGGGGTCCGTACAGTGCCGTTTTCCCAGCCCCGCTGCCCTTGACTCACACCCAGAGGCAACAGGTTGGACCAGAAGCAGCATCGCGGCGTTCCCGGCCGAGCCCGGCGCCCGCTCCCACGCTCGTAAAAGCGATGGGCGTGCTTCAAACATGACCTCTGGATAAAAAACCGCCTCTTATCGTCACAGGTGATGACTCCCCGTCCCCTTTATCACTTCCTTTGGGGTTTTTACCCTCCGGATGTGCTCGACATTCCCGAGGGCTGCGGGGGGAAAAGGGCCACCTGTCCAAAGGGTGGCAGAGGGTCGCGTTTTGCAGGGCAAAATACAGCAGCCTCCTGCCCAGACAGAGGGACATATCAGCACTTCAAGGGTCTGGAGGGACCCTTCCATGAGACTGTCCAAATCCAAAAAACCGTGATCATCTGTGGTGCTGAGATGGAAAAAAAACCAAACAAACCAACCCTTTGCGTTTTTAGGAAAACCTGCATGGAATTGCCTCAGGATGTGGGTAGAGCTTTGCCCCATTTCCTCCCCACCCTGTGAGATCCATCCCAGCCCAAAAGGAGCTGATAGATACCCCAAGCATTTGCAGCTGGGTACATTGAGCACAAAGACATCTGCCTTCCTGCCCAAAGACTGGGATAACTCCAGCTCCCCCCTCTGCTGCTCCTTAGGAGAGATGGCAGAGCAGTGTTTGTAATTTTGCACCCAGGACACATTTTTGCTTTTATGGACTGAAAAGTGCCCTGTCCTTAAAACTATCTCACTGAAGAACAATATAATCTCCTTAGCAATCAGCTCCTCTGACAAACCCTCCTAAGTCAGGTCCTTCAAAAAAAAAGGCTGATGGCTAAATGAGCAGCTTCAGAATAAGTTGTGAGCTAATAATATTTATATAGATGCACTTAAAAATAATCTTGAATTACAGTGCTCCAAGTTTCCACCTAACATGCCTGGATTCATGAGGACAAGAACAAAAAAATGGCCTCAATACAAAGGTAAAAAAAGCAATAAACTTCTTCCCCTAAATTTTTCTAACTTGTAGTCAAAAGGCAACACTTGGGAAACTGTCACTGCACTAGAGATATCCTGCTCCCTTCAAATACTCCATAACCCTGTACAGACATGCTCCTAAATAATTCCTAATTTCAATCTTACCTAAACTACATGAATATTTAAAGACAAAAGAGTTGTAAAAAAAACCCAAAAAAACAAAACTGGAAATCTGGAACTGGTTTTTGAGGGCTGGAAGAACAATTAGGAATAATTAAAATGTTTTTGTGGAAGTTTTGCAATGAATGTTCCCTTTAACCAGGTGATTAAGTCCACCTGAGCTAATTAATGTTTTCTTAATAGCCTTCCCATCCACATATTTTGCCAGATCTTTAAAGGCTCCTGAAAACTCCCCACTGAGCATCACAGGGGCTGCCTGTCTGACTTTTTGGGAAGAATTTGGTCTGGCCACAGTTGGTTTTCTGGGTCTTCTTGGAAAAAGCAGACGTGTAGCTCTGATCACACCTCATTACTCAGGCACCTCTGTGTACCAGCCAGACTCCTACCACCCAGCTGCTGCTTTCCCAGCCCACGAGTTTATGCTTCCTGCATTTCTACCGTTGATCCTCTTCCAGATACCAGGGAACACTGAATGAAAAAAAGAGATCACCCTCTTTCCTGTACAAAAAGAGCTCTAACTATGGTCCAAGGTGACCAAGCAGACACAGACTGCCTAAAAGGTGAGGCACATCCACAAAAGAAGCAGCTGGCTTTCTACCTGGCTGATCTTGCACCCAGTTTTGAATAAAATGCGAGTTTGTCCGGGCCTGACAGCAGGAACAAACTGGCTCGGAAAAACGGCCCCATCAGGATTGCAGGCAGGAGCTGGCAGAGCCCCTGCCTTGAGAGGCGTTCAGGAGAGCTGCTCCAGGGCCTTGGCTCAATATTCTGATGAGCCTGTTGGATTTTGCTTAGAAAAAATGTTTTAGGGGGGTATATTATAATTTTTTTTTTTTTTTTTGGCAAGGAGGTGAAAATCTAGAGAGCAGTGGAGTGAGGAGCTGTGTGGCCACACACTGCTGTGCCAGGCACAGAGAATGACAAAGTTGTACCTGAGATCTTTCCAAGGCTGATGGCAAATCCTGACCAAGAGCTCAATTACCCAGATCTCCGAATTTCCACCCAAGGGAATCACTGGGTGAAGTCATCATGGAAGTGCAAACCACGCTGCACTGTCTGCAGCAGCCCTTCCCTCAGGAAGCACTTCCAGAGCACCTTGTGGTACGTGCAGTGCTTCTAAGGAGGTTCTGCAACCAGCACCTCAGGAACTGGCTGGGAACAGCAATCTGCAGACCAATCTGGCAATTCTGAGCAAGGAAACATAAAAGATTTCTGCCCACAGGAATGCACCCCACCCGACAAAGGAAATTACCACCCTGCCAGCAGCACTGGAAGGAGGGCTGTGTTTCAGCCCCTCAGCTGCACTTGGCTGTCTGGCATCCTGCCTTCAAATGGGATCTTTTTGCTTTCCACTGCTGTGCCTGCCTGTGGAGGGAGGCATTGGAAGAGATGGCAAGACAGCCAAAATGCCCCACCTGCAGCAACTTCTGAGGGAAGGAGGCACACAGCTCCCACCTGTGCCAGCAAAATCTGGCAGAGCTCACCTGCAGGCATCCTTCATCTCTTAAATATTAAGCCAGTCCTCTAAAAACCTCTTCAATCACGTTTTTTTTTTTAGTAACACATCATGATCAGTCCCTGCCTGGTCCTCACTAGTGCTGGCATTAATGAGAGATGTCTCAGCACCAAACTGTCCCCAAACGTGTGTGTTTTGGGGCAGGTGACATCCAAGCAACTTTCTGCACATCTGGAAGGAACTGAATTTCAGAGCAGTCTCATAACAGCTCTGTGTTTATTTTAAGTAATTATGTGAGCTTAGTATCTTCTGTCTAAATCAATGGCTTGGTGAGAAATAAACACCATAAAAGAAATTTCTGCCTAATTAGAACTGCCTGAGAAGCCAATGCTGCTGTGTTCTGAACCATTCAGCAAAGCAAGACAGCAAATTTACATGAAGTAAATGTTCTGCAAGGGAAAACTTTCAGCATCAGCTCTTAGCATATGCTGAATTAAGAGAGATATATCATAATAGCTCCTCACAGCTCAGGAGCAATGCAACTCAACAAGGAGAAAGTCAGGCAAAAACATCAGGAGGCTTGTGTGGATGAGCAAGGAGCTCCTGAACAAATTCAGACATAAAAAAGGAACACTACAGAGGGTGGGAGCAATACACAGAAATTGTCTGAGCAGCCAGGAATCTCATTAGGAAAGCCAAAGCCCTGATAGGATTAAATCCAGCCAGGGAAAAGTTCTTTATTGTGAGGCTGGGGAGGCCCTGGCACAGGTTGCCCAGAGAAGCTGTGGATGCCCCATCCCTGGAAGTGTCCAAGGCCAGGCTGGACAGGGCTTGGAGCAACCTGGGCTAGTGGAAGGTGCCACTGCCCATGGCAGGGGGGTTGGAATTCGATGACTTTAAAGGTTCGTTCCAGCCCACACCATCCCATGACAAACACTCCCCACTTCAGAAGTAGAATACACTAACAAAAACACTTCTGACAATACAATGCATTCAAGGCATCAAGCAGCAGAACCTATTTCTTGTACATTTGAAACAATACCATAGAGCAAGATTAGTTCTTCTCTTCAGATTGTGTAGTTCATTTATCACCAGGGAGTCGCCCACAGAAACACAATGAAGTGGGAGAACAAGTCAAAAAGCCAGCAAGCTGCCTTCTCCAACCCTCAGAGGATCCTCACAGACTGGCTGAACGCAGAATAAACTCAACTCTTGCCCTAATACACCCTCCATTAACAAGACACGCATTGTTTATCTTGCCAGTGAGAAGAATAGGCTAGAGATAAAGGGAGATCTGTTTTGGAACTACAAAGTCCTGGGACCTATTTTATGCTTTTCCTAATTGATGCTGAGGAGACTGGGGACAGGATCTTGGCATGCCACCCCACTGCAAGCAGGAGGCACTCCTCCAAGCAGGAGGTGTCTCTTGGTATTAACTGCAGCTGAAGGGAGAATATGTTTGCAAAGCAGCAGGACTGCAGAGCTAATCCCAGGTCTGAGTTCAAATCTGAGCAAGGGTTGCCAAACCCAGTCTTTTCTAATGCCCTGTGAGACTTCAGGTTGATAATCAAGTGAGCTCAGTGTTATCTCTGGCCGGCGTGGAGCCACTGGCTTTTATCTAGAAAGACAGTTTCCACAAATGACCCACAAAATAACTCTCCATTTTCAGTGTATTATGAAGCTGGAGCACAATGCTTCCCTCAGTGCCCATCAGCTGGCAGCCCTGGGCGAGGGGGACTCGCTTTGCTGGAAACCACTTCCGAAGCAATACAAGCTTCCCAGAGAGACTCAGAGCAACAAAACTCCCCTGTCCAAACTACCTCAGGTCAACCAGCAAAATATTAACAGCCAGAGTCAAACCTCCCCAGCCAGCTTTACACAGACAGATGGACAGACACGGCAGGTTCTCCTGGTCCAGCCCCGAGTTACACATCATCCTCTCCGGCACCACGCGCTTCCCGCTCGGATGAGCCATGGCAGATGCACAAGTGTTGGCAAGGCTGGGCGATAGGGATCTGGAGATTGCTTCATCCAGGGCTGTCATGCAAGTTGCTTCCTGTGAAGAGTCCTCAGCCTTTGGACTTCGTGCAACAGTGTTGATCCAATAACAAAATCTTGGGATAACCACTGTGCTCCAAGGCTCATATTTAGGTCTCTTTGCCTAAGGACCTACTTGGATAAAGCCAGAAGATTTCACTTTTTGAGGAGGATGGATATATTTGCTTGGATTTAACTGACACTGCATTAATGTGCAGCTAATATATATATATATATAATTATTATTTAAATTATATTCTGAGTATGGACTTTGCTCTTGCTAAGTGCCTATGCTTCTGTGATCAAGCAAACACAGCTAGATCTGACAGCAGCCATCAGCACTGCAGAAAAGACTTGAGGAGCAGAATAAATCCCCTTGGTGTGAATTCAGATGGGGCACAGGCACCAAGTCCTGTTCAAAGCCCCCCACCTGCAACCCAACAGCTTTCCCACCACAGCCAGTATCAGAGAGGTTTGCAGACCCTGACTTGAACCTTTAAAATTTGGAGAGGCCAGCTTGGTCTTCATTAGACTTGAACTCAGCCTTCCCCTTTTACTGAGTTAATCAGCTGCATGTATATTTAAACATCACCAACTGGAGAAGCAGAACACAATGAGGATGCTCTTTCCCAGATGGCTAAAGATAAACACAACAGAACTTTTGATCCACAGTATAAACAGCAGGATAACTACCAGCACATGGTAGTTGTGAGTTTGGCTCCATTCCAAAAAGCAAAGAAGAAAATTCTGCTAAATCCAGCAAGGATAGCACCTCTGCTCCAAAAGACAGGAATAGCTCACATGCCTACTGCTACAGAGAAGGCTGTGCTTGCTGATTCCTAGGAGATTTAGGTAAGCTGTACATACTCTTCTCTCCGTGAAATAAATCCTAACACTTTCATAAATATGAGCAAACAATAATACTGATAGAAAGGAAACTTCTGCCTGCCACATCCCAGGCAGCAAGGCTACAGCTACACTGAAATAAACAGCAGCATCTCAGCATTTTAATTCCAAAACCAAACCTGAACATGGGTGCCCCTCTAGACCTTTGCTTTTCCTACCAAAAATGATCTGATTCCAGTCACTTCCATGGATCATACCAGAAGTGCATTTTTATTTCAAACCCTGAAACACTTCTCCTGTATTTAGACACATGTTAAAAGTAGCCATGGCTCAGGACAAGCTGTGGCTTAAATAATTTTTGTCCCCTCACACTGACACCAGACATAAATCCTTAAAGATACTACAGCCATATCCATCCCCACACTTTCAAATGAGCTTACTGGCATTAAACCTTCCATCTGCATTTAGGCTCCTCTCTCACCTTCCCTTTTAATCTCTATCATCTGCTGTATAATTATAATTTCAGTAAAGCCAACAACTATCATAATTTCCATTGTAACACTTCCACTACAGAGGTGACCTCTGGTTTTTATTTATTTTTTTTAAACAGAGCTCCTGCTGCATTTAAAAACGACGCCTTATAACTAACTGTAGCAGGGTGTGACTTGGTATCTGGGCCCTGCTGACCTTAGAAAATTTTCTTAATCTGCCTGGTTGATGTTGTAAACTTGAAATCCCACAAGCACAAAAACTGCTTGGCAAAGCAATGCTTCCAGCCAGGCAGGCTCCATTTTCTTGGAGAGCGTTCCTGGTCACAGCTGGACATCTTGGCTGGAGAATGATCCTTTCCTGACCGGAAAACCTTATAAGATGTTGCCTAAAAACAGGGAAGCACTCAGGGGCAAGAGGAGCTCCTTGATGTTCTGCTTTGACCATCAATGGCTGCATTAACATAACTTGATTTCCCAGGGTTCCTCCTGTGTCACTGTCATTTAGTGCAGGTGGGGAAAGAGAGACCTGGGATGAAACTCTGCTTTACTAAAGAAAGCAAAGGAAGGATTTGAGAGATCACCTTGGACACACAGGTATATAAATATACCAGGAGAAACCAAGTCATAGCCTTCTCTGGAAAAAAGAGAAGATCAAGTTGGAAGCTTGAAGGGGAATTACTCTTAACAAGGAAGTTTTGTTAAGCGCAGTTTTTTTGGCACAAATACACTAAACACTATCATTTTGCAAATGTAAAATTCCCTGGCAGGGAGCACAACTTCATGTGAACTCCTGCCCAGATCATTCCTGAGGAAGAAGAACAGCACAACCATCTCCTCATGGCTTGGATGTTTCAACATGATCAGAAAAACCCACCCCACACCCCCAGCCCAGCAGTGCGGCTCCAGCACCTGCAGCCCTGACTTGCCCCCAGCCCAAGGGGTTAAATCACCCTTCAGAGATTTTCAGGGCTCAGTCCTGTCACAAGGAGACACAAGGCAGCTACAGGACGGGGCGAGATCCCAATATCCTGTGTGCTGGGTGCGTGAGGGGTTTCCAAAGCTGCTGGCAGGAGAGCCTGTCTGGGCTCGCTGCCGGGGCCTCTGAGGGAGCCAGCAGAGCAAGGCAGGACCCTCTGCCCTGTTCAAACAACATGGGATGTCACTGGCAGAGTTACTCTGCAGGAGACACACTGGGGAGCAGCAGGATGGAAAAGGAGAAGTACGACCTCCAGTACTTGGCTTTTACTCTCAATCCCCCCTTTACGTTCACGGGAACGCGCAGTTGCCTCAACAAGCCCGCAATTTCACGCAGCTCCCCTCGTGTTCCACTGATATCAGTGGGGCCTTTCACGCTTCACACACAAAACAAGTACGAAAGCCAAGTGAAAACACTGCTCGAGTAAAAGGCCTTGCAGAAACCCAGTTGCTTCGTATTTCTGTAGTTATCCCTGGAGGCTGCCAAAATTCCCTTCCTGAGACCACCAAACTCAAGACACGCAAGCCAAGGCTCCCAAAGGGAGTTTCCACTATCTGTGTGAGATGGAGACATTTACTGCCTCAGTGCCAGCAGAATTTTCCTCCTGCCTCCCACCCTTGGTCTTCTGCCCACCAGTCTGCTAAGCAACAGCCTAAAGAAGTACATTCTGACATGCAACACCATCCATGTTCCCCCCCAAAAAGAAACCAGATGCAAAAAACCTTACTTTTCTGGGCTTAACTTTGTCTTGTAAGTCGTACTGGCCAATTCCTTTGTAACTTATTCCAAGCCACCACGGGATTCCTTGTTTATCCTGAAAAATGGACATCCATGTGAACCAAGAGCCACTTCAGAATTAGGCACTTCCAAGATTACAGCCCTTTTCGCTCCGTGACAAGCACGAGCAGGTACGGAACACAGATTTTCTGGCAAACAAATTGATGTGAAGTGGATTGCTGGGGTGAACGTGGACATTTTCTCCCCCTGCCTTCCCAGGCAGAGGCACAAAACCAGGTGGTGGCTGTGCAAGGTGGACACAAAAGCAACAGTGCTGCTGAAACAACGGGGTGTCACCGGTTGCAGGAGTGGCTGTGAAGGGGGGAAGGACATGGGACAGAAAAAACTGTGGCAAATGACTGCATCCACTGAATTCAGGTACAAACAGCCATAGATGGAGAGAACAGCACAGAACATCAGCTTCTCAGGTACCACAGTCGTGGCCATGACTCAAAGTAAGGAGATATCATCTCTGCTGAGCTCTTCGGCACAAAGCACTGTGGCCCAGGCTCTGCTCTACAAATGGGAATAAATGGTGTATTTCCATCACTCTCCAAGAGTATTTCTCAGCATTTCCCCACTCCAAGCATGCACCACTAATCACCTGCCACTTAGAAATAAATCTTTTCCCCATTGTGTTTTTTCTCATCTTGATTAATGTCTCTGGGGAAACTATTAACTGCTTCGGATCTAGAAGTGATATCTAGTTTAATTAAGGTGATAGGAATTGAGATCCTGATAGGATTACAGAAGGTTTTACAAAGATTCCTTTCTGTCTCCTGTAGCACATAACACTGCACTCTGGAAACAATTTTTAAAGTAGACTGAATGGGGGAAAATTACAGAGGTTGAAAAATGTGGGCTTTAATACTGATAGAATAGTACTGAATCATCCAACTGCTCCTAAAGGAATGTAATCACACATAATAAGCTCAGCAATCACATTATCTATAGGCAGTTACTGACCTTTACTCCATAGTAATGAACTCCATATGTTGGCAAAGCTTCCACCACTTTCATGTACCTGCAGATAGATTTATACCATATCAGATGATTTTCTCTGGAGGGAGTAATATCTATTAACATATTTTTTTCACACATACATCCAGGACACGTCATTTATCATTTGCATATTTGGAAGGCCTTAATAATTGAAGGCCTATGTTTTCAGAAAAAAAAAAAAAACTTAGCAGCCTGGCTTGGGGAAAGATGGGATGTTTTGGCCCAGCTAAAGCAAATGGAAGATCTCTCATACAACAGAGCATTCAATATCTTATCAGATCACAGAACTGAAAGTAAAAATTCTGAACCGAACAAGTGAGCCTTTTGGGAAATGTTGGCGGTAAAGATCTGCCTGTAATTATTCCATTATGGAGCTCTGGTTACAAGGGAAAGGCTCCAAATGAAAGTGTTTATGCCATTGTATGACTGTTTCATGAGGCAATTCAGGCAAACACTGAACAGACCATTTTTCCCTTGTTCCTATTGAAAAAAAGCCCCTGAAATATTGAGACAGAGTTACAGACATTGAGGTACATGAGGGAAAACTACAAGTTGTCTACACTGTGCAGCCATGGGCATTATCTCAAACATCTTGTAACACATTCTACTGCATTTCCTTGTAGGAAGTACAGTCATATTGATGGGCAAATGAAAATTACAGTTCCACAGGCTGTGTGTGCATCTTGGAAGGACCTTGGTTGTTTTGAAAACCAAATGCTGAACACTGCAGGATTTTTTAGAGGACTCAGGTAATACTCGCCCTGAAGAGTCTGCTGGGAAAACTAACTGATAGCAAGCAGGGTTTGGAGTAGAGTCTTCCAATAGAGAAAGGTCCAAATTATTTCTTTTATATTTGAGGTTTATGAATGAGAACACATGCTGAAAGTGCAAGCCTGTGATAGGTGAAACTTGAAAATTCCACTCTGAAATATAACTCAGTGAAAAAGAATCTGACAGACACAAATGGTATCATGTGCAGGCAATAATGACCACAACAGCCTGCTTTGTCACCTCTCAATAAAAAAAAAAAGAACAGAAGAAAAGTGAAAAGATAATCTTCACAAATTAATAAGTGTCATACTCACTGAACGATGGCTTGTCCTCTGGTCAGACCTTTAATCTGTGTATAATGCTCAATTACTCTGTCCTCACTGCAAAGCAAGCACAAACCCCAATTTAGAGGCTCAGTGACTTTGTTCATGTGTGATGGCATCTGTGGGAGCTCAGCCACCTGCTCAGCCAGCAGAGCAGTGTCCCTCTGTACGTTCCTTGCTCTGCTTTACATTCTGGTTCTTACTGATTTCTTTCCCACCCTTCATTAGGCAGCATGGAGCTGCCTGGCTGATCCCACCACTGCATCCTGCCTTCCAGACTAATTAAAGAATCGCTTTGGATCAGCCTGTTCTGCTGAAGATGCTGCTGCAGAACAATGGTGCTAATTGTATAAATTCACTTTAACGTCTGAAAGGACCCAAACTTCAAAGGCTGGTTAATGCTCCATATTTAAAAAGAAGTTAAACCAGAACTGTTTTCATTCCAGTGTATTTTTTCCCCCCCTGACATTTCATAGGTGAAAAAACCACAATTTGTCAGCAGTGACCTTTTTGTGTTTCTTCTGTTATATATTTCAACACTTTGTTTTGGTGGAATGCAAGATAAAATATGCATTTATGTGTCAGACACTTGAAAGCAAAGAAAAACCCAGCAGTATTCATCCTGAGAAAAACAAATCATAAGCAAGCACTGCTATACTCGAAAATCCATCACATACAAATCAAGCCTAAAAAAATGAAACAAATGAGGGAGTTAAACTTGCTCAAAGGGCATCACCTCCAAGGAAACAGCATCACTGATTCATCCTGAATGCTGTGCTCCTCTACAGCAGGTTCAAGCCCCAAAATGGCACATGCCTTCCTGTTTCCAGCTTTTCTGAATTATTTTCTCCCCCTGTCCCATTGAGAGGAGCTGGGTGGGCATCTGACAGCCAGCAAAGGTCACCCCACCACAGAGGCTCCACTGAGTGATAGATGAAGATCAAGGTGCTCTCTGCAAACCTAGGCTTGGCTGGAGTTCAGATTTCAGCTCCTTCTAAAGCGTGGTCCCCACATATTCTGATCCAGCAGTTTCTAACTCGACAATTTAATTTGAACTTTCAAGGAGGAATTTGCATTGGATCTTGCATAATTTATAACCTCCTAAAAAACTGGAAATGCTTGAACACAAGCAATTAACTCCAAGTCCTGTATCACACAGGCTGAAAACTTTTTAAAAGAGAGTTTGCAGAACTGTTTTAGAGCCCTCTTGCCATTATCATTCACAGCAATGATTTACATTTTAAATTAAACATCTCACCAGTAAGCGAGCGATGGATGCTCCTGCAGCGTCTTGGTGGGAAAGACGGGCAGCGTCTTCAAGTCTTTTCTAGTGTTTTCATCACTAAAAATAAAAAAAAAAAAACAACCAAAAAATGGCACAGAGTCAGTGCTGGTGAATCAGAGATGGACTCATCAATTTGGGCAGAAGGAAGGGCTGTATTTGCTGCCCAAGAACATGGCACGCTGCCCCATATCAGGCTGTCATAGCAACGTAACTCTATAGGCCCTCTCAGATGACAGGGATGTATATGGTGTCACACAGACTCCAGTTGGGACTCATTATACAGACAACACGTGACTCTCAGGCCACCGTGGCGGGAGCACCGTATCAATATTTATTTTGCACACCCTCCCGCTATTTGCTGAGCGCAGAATGAGCCCTGAAACAGCTTCAGAAAGCAAGGCTCTGCCCAAAAGTATGGGCTTGTAGTGCTAATTTTTGCTCTGTGTCTTTATGTAAAACCCTACCTCTAGACAACGAATTTCACGAAGCGGCATGGTGTTGGTCAAATCTTAGAGTTTAACAGTGATCTGATTCAAAACAAAGGGTTTCAGTTCATAAACTTCAAAATATTTTAACTGAAAATAGTTTTTATGGACTGCCCATCCTCCACAAAGTTCAAATATTTTGGACTCCAGGCCCAGCCTGGAACGAAATAAAGGGAAGGCTGAAGTATGAGAATGCAATTTATCACAAAGAAAAGGCCCAGCAGAACCTTTGAAAACCTCTTTACAGGCACCAGTAAAATGGTTAATATTTTTCTCCTTGCACGCTCCATTAATTAATCAGCTGAAACCTGCACGCCTCATTTCGGCCGGGTTTCTGCGTGCCTTTGCAGCAGGGCCAGCAAGCACCAACACGACTCTTGTATGTGAAGAATGCACCAGCCACGTCCATCAGCATCGCCTCAACTTCTGCATCCAGGCCTTCCTTGAAGGTGTTTTCCTGCTCCAGACCTGTGTTCTCATCAGATTCCACTATTAAGAGTTTTAACCTGAGCTACATCATCTCCCTTCTTCTCTCAACATCTGCACCCTGAGCATCACTGGAATGGACCAGAGCACCGAAACCTGCTCTGTGGGCACCGGGGTAGAGGCAGCAAAACCCCACCACGATCCCATCTCCCAGAGTAAGTGCGAGAGATGAAAGGTTTTTCTGTTCCCCTAATCGCTCTGCAAGCTTCTTCCCCGGCCCTGACAATGTGCCTCAGCCCTGAGTAAGAGGGACCACCTCTGGGGACGAGGAAACAGTTCAATCAACAGCCTATTTATTCTTCAACGTCTTTGATGAAGCTGCCAAGAAAGGGTCAATTAGCGCCGAGGAGCGCTGGTTGCTGCGCTCTTCTGCCAGAAATATCCATTTTTCTTTGCAGGCTGGCCAGCACCCAAGTGCCACAAACAGGGACAGCTGGGTAGAAAATCAGGATCTCTCCTACCAGCACTCAAATACAGCCAATGCTCACAATAGCTGAGGGTTTTATTCATCCCTTACAAGCTCATTTTGTCGGGATCAAAAGGCTGCAGGACATCTCGGCTTGCAGAGAGAAGGTAGATTAGCAGGGTTTCATAGGGTCACATGAAAATTCAGACACAGAGCCCACTTTCCTGAGGCCTCAGAAACCAGAGGAAAAAAAAAATAAAAAAAGCCTCAAACCAAAAAGCCAGGCCCTGAGCAACCTGGCCTGAACTCACTGCTGGAGCAGGAGGTTCAGCCTGATGACTTCCTAAGGTCCGTTCCAGCCTCAATCATAACCTCACAGGACAACTTAATATTAAAATACAAATTTCCTCTTATTTTTAAGCCTGACTCATCGCTGCAATGGCTGCTGTAGCAGGCAGGGTTGGCAGGGAAATAGGGTGAAGTGGGAGAGATTTTGAAAGAAAGCAGTAACAAAATAGCTCATTTTGACCAAACAAAAGGGCTGTTCCTCTCAATGTAGATTCTCAGCCTGCAGTATTCATAATCTGAGGGTTAATGCCTGGTCATTAAACCCTTATTTAGAAAGCTCATTGCAAGGTCTGAGGCAATAAGGAGGCTCATGCTGGGAAGCCAGGGCTGAGCTCTGGCAGAGTCAACTGGGATGGGGTGGTTCCCCAGCTGCCACCACTATAGACCGGTGCAGAGGTCCCAAATTCTGCTTTGCCAACCATTACAGGGCCAGTAGTGTCCCCATTGCCAAGACTCTGCAGAAATGCCACAAATCCCAGCAGCTGTGTCTACTATGCTCTGAAATGCCACCTTCTGCACCACTTGTGGCCTCCAACAGTGCTACTCGCTTTTCTGCTTGTTTTTGAGCCTCTTGCCTCTCTGGATCTGGTTGAGTAGCAACTTCATCCTCATCAATGCCAACACAGTTAAGCCTGAGTGACAAGCAACAGCTCATCAACAGGGAAATGTCCATCACGGAATTTAAACCAAGGGCCAGCCGGCACACCCACCACCCGCCTCCCAACAAGGTTTGTGGGCTCTGGGCTGGGTCATACAGAGATCAAAGGGCTGGAACCACGTCTGTGCCGTGACAGGGGGCACATCCCTCCAGCACTGACCCAGAGCCACAGGCCCTGCTGCAGTCTGCCAGCAGGCAGAGCCAGCTCACAGAGCTGTGACAACTTACAGGAGAACTGGATCTACTCTGCCTTCTGCCAATCTACAACCCCACCCAACTTCTTCCAACAGCAGAGAATACACTTATTTTAAGAGGCAAAGTTGGCCCCTGGGACTTGCCTTCCTGAAGGGACCCAACCTCACACCCTGAGGTTCAGACACACCACCCCATCCACGTGCACCAGGAGGAATCCATCTAAATGGACTTACAAGGTCTGAAAGTCTCTGAGAAGCCACATGAGGATTTCTGCCCTGCATAATTGCAAAATCAAGCATGAAACAGTCCTAGAAAAAAATGTAAAAGACCTGGGAGAAACAGGGCACAGCTCCTTGCAGGCTGGATGCCTTTGGACGGTGTGGGCTGGCACAGCAGCAGCCTGGATCTGCTGACTGCACGCCCAAGGATTAGCGTTTCGGATGATTCACGGCTTCAGGGATAATAAAAGCCTCAAATGGTCCTCCCCTCCTTCCACAGAGTCCATTATCACTTCATCTGCACCAAGCACGTCTCCCCTTGACCTTCAGGATCACTTTCCCAAGCCCTCTGAGACCCAGCCGTTCCCCAGAGGGGACAACTCCAGACAGCAGGAGCGACGGTTTGAGTTATTACCTGTTCCTGTTTGGTTTCACAACGACCACAAGACGATACAGCAATCTCAGGGCAGACAGCCCTGGCTCCAGATGTCCAACCAGCCATGATATCTGCCAGCCAAACACACCAGTGTTGTATCTGGCATGGCCACGGTGGGTTCCCATCAGGAGGAGGACGGGGAGGCCCCCTTGCATTTAATCTGACCTCTGCTACAGAGGGGGTTTTCTTAACTGGTGGTTCTTGGCATAATTTCAATACACAAACTTAAACAGCCCAGAGTCAACAGGACTGAACATTTTTTTGGCAAAAGGTTTGTTTATTCCCCAAGAGGGGAATATAGGAAACGCTCATCTCAAGTATTTTTCCACCATGGAGAAGAATTAAAGAAAACCGTCAGACAGATCCTTTCCTTCCTATTCCACCCTCTAAATGGGTGCTTTCTCTCTGGCAGATATGAAGCAGAACGTGAATCACTCTGGGCAATGCAATTTCAAATAATGAAAATCTGCATCAGACCCTCCTCATGTTGAACCTCAGTTTTGATTCCCAGTACTGCCCATAACAACATGTAATCCCGTACCATACTATCAATAGGACTTCCCACTTCCAACAGCTATCCTTAGCAGCAAACCTGGACCAATCCCACGTGCTTCCTACAACTTGCTGACGTTACAGTGAAATTTTAGGCATTTTGCTAAAACCCTACCAGAAATCCATGAAGGAACCAAGCCAGATGATTGTGGCATGCTCTGACTGAAGCACATCACCGAAAATTAAAAAGGACTTACATATTCATGGTCCCAGAAAGGGCATCTTGACAGCTTGCAATGGAGTGATACAACACTCCCTGCTAGGCAGAGATTTACAGAACTGTGCTCATTAGGACCATTTGTCAAGGGGTGCCCAGGCGTTTCCCTGTGCCCACTGTCAAAAACCAGCTCATGCCTGTTGCTAACGCAGGTAAGAGCTTAGATGGAGTAAGATGTGGTTAATGAGATTAAGAAAACATGAAGAGCAAGTGACACACCCAGCAGCAAAGGCAATATATAGAACTACAGCATAGAAGCTTATCAGCCCACAGATTCTTTGTAAATATTAACAACTCGATGAGGACAGGACTTTTAACTGACGGCTTTTAATGGACGGCAGGTGTGTCTGCCTCTGCTGAATTGTGTTGATAACACTTTATAAAGTAGGAATTTATCACTGGGAAAAGTGCTCTGTATAGTGACTTTCATCTATTCTTGATGGCTCTTGACCTCACATAAATACTTTCTCTTGTGTTGCTACGGGATCATTGGAATAAGCCACTCTTGGGTCCTTCTAAATGTCATCATTTTATATTAAGTTACTTCTTGAAATAAATTTTAGGCATACCACAGATAGAATTTAGAGTGGCCTTACTTTTAGAAAATATCAACCAGCCTCTCAAGTTAACCTACAAGTTATTTCATGGACACCTAAATATCAACAAATACTTCTTAGAATTGCAGGTGAGATACAAGAAAACGTAGAGCTTCACAGCTAAAGGATGATATATTATTATCCTGCATCATGAAGATGCTTCAAAACATTTCCATGAGGATTTCCCATTTTATTCCCTTCAAGATATTTAGGGCTAGAAAAATAAATACACTGAAACAGCACAGAATTAGAGTAGATACTTGAGAGCTTGCCAATCAAGGGTTTCAGAAGGCTCATCAGGTTGATGTCAGTAATGGTCCTGTTTCTGGAGAATAACCACTGAATTCTAAATTGCAATTCTGCAACAGTACAAGAACATCTCGTGCTGCTGCCCACAACCCAGCCTGGTCCTAAGGTGACTTTCTAAAGTGACCAGGCTTAGAGAAGCATCACCAAGGTCTCTGAGGTGCTCCCACTCCTTACATTCACAGATGAGAACCAGCAACATGGACCTTCCCGCTGCAGCTGGAATGCTTCAGCAACAGGTGCCTTGTCCTTAGGCTTTGGGTTTGTTTTAAAATAAATGGAAGGGCAGAGCGTGGCAACCTCAGGCTCTCACAGAGGCTGCTCTGCCTTTCGAGGTGCCACGAGAAACAGGTGTGAGGAGGAAGCAGCAAGGCAATGGAGGGGAAAAATATGAGTGGGGTTAAAAGTGCACAAGAAAAAAAAGAGGGGAAGGAAGAGAGAGAGAGCAGGAGAGGTAAAGGGAAAGGCGATGTGTTTAGCAGCTTTTAAGTATGCCAGAGCAGCAGGATCTTGGCAGCAGAATTCTGAAATGTGCTCTCTGACAAATCCTCTTTTGTGGCAAATGCCAGACGCTTCCCATCATTTCCCAACCTCTCAGTTTATGGTCTGCTGGCACACTCAAGAAAGTTATTTTTCTATTGAAGGAAGACCAGGATGCGGAAAGGCCACGAACAAGGGGCTCCCCCTGGCACAGGACAGCCAGAGCCCGACCTTCCTCCCAGCCAGCAGGGAGCTTTGCTGGGGGCAGGGCTGCAGGGTCTGCCACTTGAACACCAGATAGCAGCCGCCTGCTCTGAGAGGCATTTGAAGGAGCCTTCTAAGAGCCTTCCAAACCCCATACGTGAAAAGGAGCGTGATAAGGAGTGCAGATGGCTCTTTAATCTCCTGCTTGTTGCACATTTATGCTGGGGCTGTGCTGTGGGTTCCCACCCTGCGCTGCTGCACAACAGCTTTAGTTTCACAGCTCAAGAGGGACCTGCACCAGACACGAAGTGTGGTTGGGACTGGCCAACTGTTCCCCACATGTGGACCACGGACAGGGAGTCCCAGGCCTGACCTCCAGCTCCAGCCCTGCTCCTTGAGACTAATTTCTTTGCTTCCTGAGCACGGTCTGACTCTCAAGAAGAGGAGCAACAGTGCCTACTGATCTCATGGGGTTTGGTGACCCTGTACATGGCTCACATCCCATGTACCTGGTACGTGTTTAAAGAGCTGCTTGGCCATACCCACAGCACATGTCAGCAGTGCTTCCCCAACAGACCAGACAGAAGCAGAACGGCTCTGCTTTACCTGGGGATTTACTGCCGAGCAAAAGAAGGATATTCACAGTTGATACAATGTTTGAAGGATCCCAAACGCTTCCTCGCAACAACAGACTGTTATTTCTAACAGCCACACTTTCTTCCTGTTCACACAAAAGTCAGCTTAGCCATATTAGTTGTGGGGTTTTAGCATGTCTGAGTACAGCAGTGAAGCTTAAAGCTTGTTATCACAGCCCGGCGTGCTGATACAGAGATACATGGAACCACAAGGAAAACAAAGTATCCAAATAACGATAAAGACCTGACAAATCTGCAAAGGCAAAAAAGCTGAGGTTGAAAAGCCGTCATTCCATTTCCTCACAACACAAAATACACCTTACGCGACAGATCCCAACAGCCATGGGACTTAAAAGACTTGGTTTTGCTTTTCTAAAGTGAGGATGTTGTTAGGAGTCAGACCAGAGCCCAAACTCCTGCTCACAGCTGCTGGTGCAAGGCTGGAGAAACTCCCTGGAGACCTGACTAGGCTTTTCAGATATTCAACAAAAGGAAGACAAATACATTACAATGCACAAACCATGAAATGTGATCTGTACAACAGGAAAAGGCAACGTGTTTCAGTGCTGAACCTGTACGTGAGGAAGGGGAGGGCATCTTTTACCTACAGCTGTGGGTGCCATGATGCTACTCCAAGCCTAACAGCTCTGACAACTTGTCCCGTGTGGGAGACAACTTTGGGGACGATGGATTTCCTGGCACTGTGCTTGACATGACTCCCATCTGTTTTGGATGCAGAGCACACACAAAAGACCTCTTTAGGTGGCTGGGTTGCACTCACTAGAGCACTGCTCTCTGAGTTAAAAGTAACTTTACAAAAAAGAAAAAACAAAGAAAAGAGAAGAAAGTACTGTGGAGAGACAATTAAAGTGGACAAAACACAATAACCCAGAAACTGTATCAACATCAAGCTTATGAAACAAAAAATTATTGCTCCTTACTGAACATGCCATAATTATGTGTGAATATTAACAGTTACACTGCTATATAGAAGCAGTAAATCCCATGAGATCGTATTATTAAATTACTGGAAACATCTTTTTTTTTTTTTCTCCTTTTCATCTAATCCTTTTTGCCCATTTCACCCAGAGTGCTTCCACCTAATTAATCTGCTACATAATAAGCATTCTATACGAATTCCTTGAGAGCCCTCACAGCACTGCTTTAGAGAATTGTAAAAAAACATTAAAATTACATCATTGCAGAGACTATACACACTTTAGTCTGCCACGAACTGGATGAATCTAACATAGCACCAGTGGAAAAACCCCCTTACTGTTAAAAGTCTATAAAAAAAAGGAGCCGTAAGTACTTTTTTTCTTTTGTAATTACACCTGGTTTACATGGTGAATTTCCCCTTTTTGTTGAAGAAATAAAACACCAGGAGAAAACAATGTTTTCATCTCAGAATTGCTGCCTCAGTGCTCTGGGAGATGGAGCTCAGCAGATCCCTGCCTGGCTCCCCTCATCTCCCATTCCTCATGGCACACCAGGGGCCAAAACCCAAACCAAACTGCAGGAAAGCAGGATTTTTGTGTGCTTTTAGAAAAAAATCACTGCAATCTTCGACCAGCTTTCTTTGAAGAGGGTATAAAATTCAATTAAGCAGAAAGCTCTTTGGGAAAGTGGGTTATTTGATACCTGTAATAGGGGAATCATCATCATTGCACGAAATTGATGTCAAACATGACTTTCCCTAAACTTGCTCATTTACTACCTTGGTTCATTAGACCATCCCAAATAAAGTGAAATAAATAATCAACCTCCTCAACAAAAAGGCTTTGAGTTAGTAGATCTTGGTTATCTTGTCTCATATTATCTGTTTATTGCAAAAGAGGGAGCTGAGGAAAGCACACAGCTGGGCTTGACTGAGATAGAGTTAATGGTTCAGAGATTGCCTCAAAAGGTATTTAAAGAAAAAGTGTTCAGAGTCGAAGCTGAAAGGCAGAACACACAATGACTCACTTGGCAAACAAGGCTGAGGAGCACAAGGGGCACAAGGGCAGTGCCAGTGCCCAGCACTGATTTACAGCCAGGCAGACACGGCCCACGGGGAGCTGGGGTCCTGCTGGGAAAGGACTCCGAGGGTATCAGTGCATGGGCATTTAAAAAGTACACTTGGCATGGAAAAGAAAATAAAAAATTGAACTACACTGCTGCACTATGACAGGCACCAGATGGATGCCCTGAGAGTGAACCCTCTGGTGAACCACCACCTCTCTTGTATCACCCACTGCCACACGTGTAAGAAAATCCCTGGGGGCTGAAAGAGGCACCCAGACTGGGCTTTGCTGCATAAGACCAACATGGATGTCCCCTTCTAACTCATCCCCAGTCCCAATGGTCCTGGAAAGGATCTTCCAGTGAACAGTTCACAACAGGTCTCCTTCCCCAAAAGGGCAGCCTAAAGGAGCAGCAGGGTTTGTGCTGGGGACACAATACCCATGCTGTGCTCATTCCAGGGCTGTCCTTAGGCCAGCTCTAGCCTGGCCCACAGCCTGAGCCCACGAGATAGGTTCCACTCCACAGACCCACCTTGAGCCCTGAGACCTCTCCAGGATGCCAACATGAGAGAGGAGAGTAGAAACAACCAGGAGATTTGGTCCAAACTTGCCTTCCTGATCCAGCTCCAGTCCTGGGCATGGCCACACCTGGAGTTTTGGTCACATGAACATGGTAAGATTTCAAAAAACAGGCTGGACAAGCTGCCTCCAACAAATCTCAGGTGTGTCCTGTCCCTGAAGGTACCTTAATCTTGGGGTTAGGAGTAGAGTGAGCAGGTGCTTTGCTACTGGACAATTATTAACTTCTTTCCAACAGCTATTTCCTAGCACTGCCCACATTATCGTTTCCACATCTTTTCTACCGAGAGATTTTCCAGTTTGTCTGGCAGAATAGTAAACTTCCCAAGAAAACACTACCCAAAAAATATAACAGTGAGCACTCACTCTTAGTTAGGAGAAAATTGTTAATAGGGGCTTTCCGCACCTAGACCAAGAACTTCATTTTTTTCCTCAGCAGAATTATTAAATTCAGGAGTTTCTGAACCAGTTACTCCACAGCCTCAGTTGCAGGGCTATCTCTCACACCAACCTTTTCCTTTTACAAACTGCCTTTATCACCCACACAACGATAAACGCCGGTGCCTCGCACATGTCAGCTATCAGGAATTCATTATTTTGTCTGTGTTATGTTATACCAGTCGGGAGTTATCTTTGCAGCCCACAGGCCAGAACCAAAATCGAATGCGTCAGCTATTTAAAGAAAATAGAAGCCCTCCTCCAGCAATTTAATTAACTTTCAGGGAGCATGGCTGGGTTTCAGTCCTGGAAATGGTACTGGGGAAAATACAGTCCAGGATTATCAGTCAGGCAATAAACGACTTTTTTTTTTTTTTTTTTGAAGTTACTTTCCTTATATAGTCCCTGTAGCTAATCCGATTTTAATAAATGTTTTTCCAGTGCTAGGAGGACAGCATTTAGGACTTCTCAGTTATAAACCTTTTTGTCAAGCCACAAAGGAAAATAACACTCTATACTATTGAAAAGCATTTTTGAGAGTAGGTGCTTAGTCTGTAAATTAAATACAACTAAATCATTTACTCCACAAAGAGGTAAGACTTTATATGTTGCAAATTTACACGATGAATAATTAACAGATTGCCAAGACATTAGGGTTTTTTCTAAACTTAAATAAAATTGCTATCATGAAAAAAATATGGACTTTTTTTCCCCAAAACTGAGCCAAACCAGAAGCTGTAACTTGAAACACATTCTCTTTTCTAAACACTTGCACAGAGTTTAAAAGCCAAAATTTTGTAAAACCAGGCTTGCAGATTTTTCTGTTTCATTTGTCACTGGGAGAGTGGAGGAATGCAATTAACTCACGCAGAGTTTCAAAACTCCAATCAATGACTAATAATTGCTCAGGGTTCTTATTGCAGGAGCTGGACAAAAAGTGCTGGGAACTCAGCTGAGAAGCAGTCAACTGGAAGGCATGAGTCGCGAAAATCAAACACCAGCAAGCATTACATCCTTCCTCTTGAGCAAAGCGTGCCCAGCATTGCACAGGAAAGCAGAGGAGCAGGAATCTGGAGCATCCCAGCCTTGCTGGGAACAGCAGAGCTGCAGGACCCTGCAGAGGAACCATCCTGCCCCTGGCAGCCCTGACACTGTCTCATGTAAGGGGGAGAGGAACGGCTCACTGAGCTCTTCATCACACACAGCAGGGAATTATCTCGGCTGGGATCAACAGTTGGGTAAACAGGAAAAGGAAACGAGCACATGGTGACCTACACCAACCATGGTCCACTGCCACCTTTGTCCCTCATTCCTCCTGCATCCCAAAGCCAGTCTAGAGTGCCTCTGAGAATCCAGAGGTGCCCAAACCAGGCACATGTGCACAGACATGCTGTGGGTACAATTCTGAAGCATGTATTTAAGTTTTATCAAGAAGTCTTAAAAACCAGAGTCCTCTCAGAGTGGGACTGGGGTGGCTTGTCTTACATAAAGCTTCTCTCCACATAATAAGGCACAAACTAAATGGTTTGTTAAGGTCCCTTCCAACCCAAACCACTCTATGATTCTATGAAACCTTTGTCCTGTGACAGCCCAACTTGGGACCTCGGGGTCCTACTGCAATCTACCTGCAAGGGCCAAACCCCAAAGACTCTGATACCTCCATGCTGTCAGTGGTACCAGACTGTAAAGCCCCTCAAGTGACCTTTCTGGTGTAGAAACTGAAAGTTTTTACTTTCTCCAAGCGCCCACGTGTCAGAGTTGCTCACTGAAAATAAACAGATTTCCAAGGAATGCGCTCACCCACTCAGCTCAGGCCAGGGGAGGGTGTTTCTTGGGAAGTTGCTGCTCCCTGCCATCAAGGCGTTATCTGAGAATTTGAGCAGTGGATTGGGAAAGGGGTTCCTGCAGAACCACAGGAGTCTGAAGCATTTGGGCCCTGGTACTGAGGTGCCAGTCAGTGGTAATGCCCACGGTGACCCCACCACGGGATGTGCCCTCAAGGAAAAGCTCCCTGTGGGATGTGTGAAAAATCAGCCAGGCACAGATCCCCAGCACTGCCTGGACTGCTTCAACCCTCACTCCCAGAAAGCTAATCTCTAGGACTTCAGGCAATTCCTGTATTTACCCACGTTCATCCAGCACTAATCCAGTATTAAAAAAAATTAACCTGAGCGCTCTCACGTAAGCAAAAATGGTGCAAGAGCCACATTCCAGAAGGTGATTCAAAGCAGAATGGACAAATGACAGCAAACAGAACACGCCAAACCCAAGGAGCTGCAAAGGGAGGCAAATCACACAGCACAGGAGCACCACTGCAAGGACACTGTGTTTGCACTACAGCAAGTTGGGCAGTGGAGGCAAATCCTTCGGTATCGTTGTAAAGATATGCTGGTAATTAAGCTAATGCTTTATCAGCACTGGCCCAAAGGACCACTTGTGATATGTGATGTGGAATTCCTCCACTTCTGGCGCGCTCACTGGGCCTGGGACAGCTGGCCATGCTCATTTGCTGCAGGGGCACAACATATGCTCAGTCCAACAGAGCAAGCAATTGCTGCAGCTATTTTCGTGCAACTCCTAGGGGAAGAGCTGTACTTGGGAAATCACTCTGGTAGCCGAGTGTTCTTCCCTCCAATTTTCCTTAAATACTTCTGAAGGTAACCACAGGCAATCCACTCCTTGCAACGTGTCCAGGGAAGCACGGAAAACAACCGCAGACACAGTTCTTGGGCACGTGAAGCCCCACTTAACAAACCTATTTCTGGCAAATGATAACGAGTCAGTGTTAAGTTTAAACCACATCAGGGAGGTTTCCACCACAAAGGTAGTTTTTTAACTTTAATCCCTTTTCCTGATTATCAAGAGCACATTCCACCAGTTGCTACAGCTTGACAAATTACTCCTTGCTGAGTCAGCAGTGCTTTTCTGGTGATCTGTGCCTAAACTGAGCTAAGCTTAGGGTGTCTTAGGGTGTCCCCCTGTGAGATCAGGCAGGATAACGTGTCTTTCTAGAGAAGAACACAGCACACTGAAGATACAAGCACTATAGTGTTGTCTACAGCAGGTCTACAGCATGCACAGAAACAGAAATGGTCTGTACAGCCAGCCCATCCTGGTCACAAGGATGTCTTTTCCTCCCTGCAGGTGTGACAGCACGCCAACAAAAAGGAGGGGAAGGTTTGATAGACTTCACAGAGCGTGCCCTTCAGCAGAGAAGGGACTGGCCTCTGGAGAGAAGGGCTCTTGGGCAGCAGCACTGGCACTTAATTGACAACTGCACACTGAGGGGAAAGCAAAGCATGTCACTTTGGCAGTCAGATGTGAATCGCTCCCTGCATTTGAGCAGACAGCTCTTTACCAAGTGTTTCCATGGTTCTCCAAAGCTGTTGCAGTTAAAGTGTGAAACACACCTCTCTCTTTCCATATGGAAACTCAGCAAGTAGTAAAATATTAACGTGACCAAAGCCAACCTTCTGAATCTCTATTTGCTTAGCGAGCTGTTTCTAATGGAAGGTCTTTCCCCCTGGCTCCAGCAGGTCCGGCTGTGACCCCACATCCCCCCCACAGCCCCTTATCACAATCAGTGCAGGGTAAGAAGCACCTCCTCAGGGAAGCCCAGTCTGATGATGCAGCTTCAGACAGCCCAAGCCCAGCACAGGGAGCCACAACACAACTGTTGGGTCAAGTGTAGGGAGGGGGAGGCCCCGGGGCAGCTGCAGGAGAACACGGCTCATTGATCCCGGTGCGGGCAGCTGACAGGCCCCTCATCCTTGCACGGGCAGGGCTGTGGGCAAGGTCACCCAGATGGACCCAAACCACAGTTCTGCAGAAGCACAGGCAAAAAGTTTGCTTTGCAAAAGTTTTGCAAAGCACAGGCTTTCTGGTAAGGGAGTGTGGGAGCTTCTCCCTTCTTCCACTTCAGCACCCACACTTGGGAGGGGAGCAAAGCGTGATGGCCTGAAACACTGTTTTGAGTCAGAGCTTGCTCACAAAAGGCATTACTCACCCTGCAGACTCAGATTTTATCCAGCCCAGCAGCACATTTCACTTTCTTCAGGCGCTGCTCGCAGCTGGACTTTACCCCCATTCGTGATTGTTTGCAATACAATGCCAACACAGAAAAACACATCCATCATGCACACTAGTATTAGAAAGGAAAATGTTATTACCTGGAATAGTCCCCTTTAGCTTCCTACAATTGAAAAACAGTGACAGAATTAAAACATGATCTCTTCAAAAGCCCTCGATTTTCCCAGCATTGTTCCCTTCCCCACTCCCACAGCTCTGCAGCCAGATCCTGACCCCTGCCAGACTCCCAGCACAACACGGAGCCCGCCTGCATGTGTTCAAGAGCTGAACTTGGCCCTTTTAAGCTTCCAGCTGTAGATAATCCACCTACAGCATAAATAAAACCGCTTCCAAAAGGGGGATGAATTTCACATTGCAAACCAAACGCCGCTTTTACTGCACGAGAAGCGAAATACAACTCTCTCCCCTGGCCAACCACATGCAGCCGAAGGTCGGCTGTGCAGGCAGGTCAGCAGTTGGGAGGAATTGTGCTCACTCGGAGAGGAAAACAAACCACCCCTCATGCAGATCAAGCCGCTGCAGCTCTGCCGTGGCACTTTGTCAGTGAGAATGCAACGGGGGAAAATAACCCCTCGATATTTTAAAGGCAGGATTTTATTCCATGGGGAAAGCAGTAAATAACCAGAGCTTAAGTTCGAATGCAACGAAACTTGATTAACGAGAGGGGAAAACTGACACTGTGTATTTCAACATAACAGAGGTATCAAAACCATATGCTCTGAAAGGAAGATCCACAGGCATAATATAGCAGATTTAGCTGGAGTAATTACTCTTTTCTTTCCAGATCTCTGGAATGTATTTAAATTAGAGTAAGTGATAAATTGAATGGAAATCTGCCCAAATAAACGAGTTGCCTTGCTGAGCTCTTCCTCTTTCAATTTAAAATTCCTCAGATAAATATTTCTCTCACTTGCCTACGAGAAAAAAAAACAAACAAACTCCCAAGTATTCCAGCTTTTCCCCCACGGCCACAGAGGGCATAAACAATGCTGAGGGGTCTTGTCTGCATAGAGGTGGGGTCGGGGGAAGGAAACAAGGCAGGAGGAACGCGCTGATCCAAAGGCAGCCCGAGGGAGCGGTCCAGGGGCAGGGACACTCACCTGCAGCACCAGCGCGGCCAACTTGAAGACGGTCTCGCTCTCCACCTCGATCTGCCCCTGTGCGGAGAGAGCAGAGCGTGAGCCGGGAGCGCCCGCACCGCCCCGGGGAGGGAGCAGGGGAGGAGGGGGCACCGGGAGGGCGGTGCTGGCTCTCGGTGCCAGACCGGCCCCGGCACAGCCGCTCCCTTCCCCGTGTCCCCCCGCTGCCACCGCGCTCGCCGCGACACAGCCCGTCCCTCCCCAGCCCTGCCCTTTTTTTTGCTTTACACATCTCGCTTTCACTGCGTTCCGCTGGATGCTGCTCCATGTTGCTGCATCCCACCCTCAGCAGGGACCCCGGTCCCCCACACTGCCAACCCTTGCCACCAAGGTATTTTAATGGCTCGAAGGACACACCTGCCTCAGGGCAAGGTCCACAGTTCACAAAATCACGGAACGGTTTGGGTTGGGAGGCACCGTAAAAGCTCATCTTGTTCTAAATCTCCTGGTACGGGCAGGGACATCTTCCACTAGACCAGGTTGCTCAAAGCCCTGCCCAACCTGGCCTTGGACACTTCCAGAGATGGGACACGGCAGATAAATGGTTGGATAGCACATCCACAAGCACTCACCAGCTTGACAGGTATCAGTATTTGACAAGATTTAAACCCCTGACTTGGTCTAGAAGAAGAAAAGGCACTTCCCAGCTCAATGCTCTCCAAATCGTGGCAGCTGAGCTTGGGTGTCGAGCAGCCATCCAGTGTGACAGCCACGTCACAGCCAAGAGAAAACCAAGAAACTGCATCCATTTCTTGGTAAAGGGTTTTACTGCTGTTAGTTTTAGGACAATTCATTCTTTGCTGTGATGGTTGGTACACAGCGCTCTGATGCTGACTAAGCATAACTAAGCTTCCTTTGCCCCCACTCAGTCTGGATCTGACAGCCTTCAGTTCTTCCAATAGCTCCAGAGGGGCCAAAACATCAAAACTACAAAAGGATCTTGTGTTGGTTTGTTTGTTTTTTTCCCCTGCTTGCAAGCTTTCAAACTTAGTTTCTTACCAGCAAAAAACAGGGTGTTGGTTCAATTTTTGGACCAGCAATAACACTGGAGGGGTAAAGGAAATGCACTGACAGTTGGACTTGGGCTGTCAAAGCCACCCTTTCCACTCCCCTACATCCTGCAAATGGTGTGTGAAGAACAAAACTGACCCCACAAACACAGATTTTTCTTATCGACCTTCTGCAAGTGAAGATAATGGTCACGATGCCCACCTCCTGCCACTGAGATCCCAACACATCCTTTGTCCCCAGGATGTCTTTGCTATATGAGTAGACAAAGCAGACTGAAAGCTGAACTAATGCCAAAACCAGGGCAGCAGGAAGATCTACAGAATTACATACAGATACATGAAATGACATCCCAAAATATATTAGGGCACATCTGGAGCTGAGCTAATTTACCACAGCTGCAGGTCTGGCCCACAGAGACAAAATTCAAGAGTGAACAAACAAATAATTCAATTTTCGTGGAAAGGAAGTTTTTTTGCCAGCTTTGTCAATAAAACATTCCAGCAGCAGCGCTCCCCCAGGCTTCTCTGACAGGCAGACCAAGAGCAATTTCCCCTTCCCAACAGGTGTGGCAACAGCTATGCAGGAGCAGCCTCCAAAGCATTCCCAGACATATTTTATTAGAAGAAAAGGAGGGGCACATCACCAGTTAAGAGAAAAAGAAATAGCTTGAAAGTTCATCCTTCCTTTAGATCTCTTTCATGTTGATGCTTAAGAAAAGAGGCAAGATCGCAGCCCAGAAACTCTTCACATAGGTGCAATTTTAAGGCACTTTGTTACTTCCAGGTCCCTATCAGGTTAGGCTTTGTCATGCACATCTCAGCTGGTTTTTTTAAAGCATCTCCTCAAACAGCCTCTGAAGCCAAGGATGGTGGTGGGAGGATTACGGGAGATCAGGTCATCCAAGCACCGTGTGCTCCTGCACCAGCAGGCAGGGAACTCAGACATGAGAAAGTGCCATCAGAGGGAACCTCAGCTCAGCAGGAAAGACGGGATCTGGCTCAGTAAAGCTGTTTGTGGAACCACAAAATCAGGGAAAACAGGACCAGAAGGGACCTTAAAAACTGATCAAGACCCTCTCCCTGCCCCAAGGCAGAATCAGCTACACGTGGCTCATCACCTTCTAAGCCTACAAGAAACTCAAGGAGATTAAACTCTCCAAAGCCCTCTCTGATTTGTTGCTGGCTCCCAGATAAACCCAGCAGCACTCAGTGAGCTGCTGCAGCAGTGATTCTCTGCTGACCCATAGCAATAGCTCCTGCTGGCCTTACTGGCGTGTTTGGGACTTGATAACCAAGCACCTCCTTACTTTTCATCTTCAAAGCACCTCACAGCCATTAACTAATTAGCAATAGTAATTACGAGGCTGCTCTTTACTTGTTCCTAGATACCAGGGTTAAGAAACTCTGGTCACTTCACTGGCTGCTATGGCATTGCTACAGCTGCTAACAGTGATCCCACAAACCACTTCATTTAGGGTTTTAGGAGGCCAAAGGGAGGCTGAAGGGGGGACTGACTTCTCCAGGTGATGAAGTTTCAGTCTTTGCTTTCACAGTGAGGGATTTGCTGTGCCAAAGCAGTTTTAAATACATTTGCTTAGAAGCTGTAGAGGAGTGAACAGGTAAGGGGGTCCTCCCTAATGTGACCTCTTTCAAGGATGCTGCAGGTGTCTTGACCAAGCCAAGGGGACAAACAGGATGCCCCAGGTCCACCACCATGTCTCTCCAGCTGTTGCAAACCTCAGAACAGGGTGGACCAGCTCTAATTATTATCCTATATCACCATACAGTGACAGTGGCTGGAGACTGGGGCCACTCTAAGTGAGGCTCAGCACCAAAAAAAAAAAAAAGTCCAACAGCAACAAGAACACCCACCCTTTGAAGGAGCTAAAAATCACAGAAGAAAGGATGCAGGGAGGCAAAGGGGCTGCCCTGAAGTCCCACAGTAGCTAAGTAGCAGAGCAAGGTTTTGAAGCAAAGGATCCAAAGCCCAGCTCAGCCTTTATCTGACAGACTAATGCTCTACAAGTGACAGTCTCTTGGACGATTCCCTCTGAGCCTGGAATTATTTTTCATCATAACATAACGTTATTTGCCATCTGGCTCCCCAATTGGCCATTGCTCTAATGTAATCCAGCCCTGCCCTGGGCTCTCATGGAGTTTGGACAGCCCTTGGCTTGACACAAATCCATGCAGCTATACGTGTCACTCTGGAGTGCAGGACCATGACTTTTCCCACTGAGGAAATATTTGGATTTTCCAATCGTCCTCCAGCCTGGAGGGCTGGCAGATGGGGGTTTCTGTCTTAGTATCGCTTTATCAGCAAGGTCAGATTTCAAAAACAGATGAGCAAAATGGCTGTAAGAAGATTCATTTGCAATCCCTGCAATCACCAGGGTAATTCAAGCAGAGATTTCAGTGAGCAAGTGGGGGGGGTGTCCTGAGAGCCAGGGCAGCGAGTGCTCCCATGGCTGTGTCAAGACTGAAGATGGAAGGTTTTCCTAGATTTATCCCAAGTGGGAACAAGGTCACTAGCACGAGGTTAAGTAGATGCATGTAATTCAGATAATGGAATCTGAGCCTTCTACCTTTGAGATGTAAATAAGTTCAGACAGACTAGTGGGTGCATCTCCAGGGAGGGGATGAAACTGATATTTTTCAGTTAAGAGTTTGCACAGGGACCAATCCTTTTAACCAGCGAGAAGGATTCAGCCCCCTGTGTAGCTCCTCCAAAAGGCCACTGGCTTATCTAAACACTGCATTTGGTCCAGCAGACAAACAGCAGAGTAATAAAAGGTTGTAGCAGGTGTCCAAACTGGGTGGCAATTACTGCAGAGCAGGAGTAAGTCACTATCTCAGCAGCTGGTAAAGACCAACTTGCCCTTCAGTGCCCATGGGCAGAGTTTAGTCCCCAGTTCAGAGGAGCTCAAGCCTTTTGCTGCACAGACATAGAATGTGATAAAAATCACAAGCTTGTTCGTGAATAGAGCAGTGAACCCTCATTACACACAGCAACAACACTAGAATTTACTGCCATAGAGATACAAGTCTGAAATCCTGATGAAAACTCAGATCAAGGGTGACGATAGTCCGATGAGCATTAACTGTGCTAAGCAAATCTTTAGGCTTTAAACTCAGATTAAAGCAGATTTAAAAAAATAAGCAACACATAGGAACTGTCAACTTTAACTCTTTAGAGCCGGAGCAAGAAGCGAAAGCGGATGTGGTTTATTCAGACCACACATAACCTCCACAGGTTACAGACTGACAACAAAAACATTTCGCAGGAAGATCTGAGAACTGAGATATCAAAACACCTGTTCCCTCAAACCAATCCCTTTAAAAATTTCTATTAACCAAAGATACCCCCAAATATGCACGTACTGTGATTGAATAGCCTCGAGACAGCCACAATATTGCCTACAATTACCTGTGATTACCGGGAGGTGATTAAAAAAAAAAAAAAAAAAGAAGCTGAAAGAAGGGTGCAATTAGTCAGAGGGAAAAGAAAGGACCCAAATGTCTGCAACGAGGTGTTCAAACCGAGGGAGGCAATTAGCTGGGTGTGGACCCAGCACAAGTGAACAAAGCGATGCCAGCGTTGTGTGCCCTTAACCAGCACCGCGGCGACCTCCCACCAGGCATCCAGTATCCCTGTGTGTCCTGGCAGCCAGAGGATGGGAGGGCAGGTCCCAGCAGTGCAGAAAGCTTAGCAGTTTTTCAGTGTTTAAGGCTTTATTGACAGGCTGGAGACAACCTGTTACACGGCACAAGCCGAGCAGAGCAGGAGGAACTAGGTCAGGCAGATCCAACAGCTCGCCCTGTCAGAGTGGCTGTGCTGGGTAATTACTGTACAGAGACAAACACTGGCTGCACATGGATAACCTCCAACCTTAAACTGCCTGTCCTAATTACTGGCATTCACACCTACGTCTCAGTCCTGGTGGTGTCACCTGCTGTTCACATCCCATTCCCTTCTCCAAGCTCTGCTGAGCATCTTAACCGGGACTCATTTCCCAAGAGGAGAAACACTGGGCTGAGAAAAAGCACAGTAAAGCAAGTGTCTGCCTCCAAACCCATAGGGAAGTAAAGCAAAGCCACTAAACCAGCAGGAGATGTGGAATATGAGCTGTTACAGGAGCAAATTTAAGTCTCATCTTCCTCAAAAGGGCAGTTCAGATTTCCACTTGTGCTGCCTTTCCCCCATGGGCACTGCAGCCTGGGTGGCTCAGGAGGCTTCACAGCTGCTTCATGGCATTTAGATGGTCCATGATGTCTTAATTTCACCCATGGAACCCCACAGCCCTTCCTACCCAAAACCAGTGAGTGCAGCCTGAGACCCAATGCAGCTCAGCTCACGTGCAGTGGCTGACACAGCTCTTTCCTGGCAGGACCTGCTGCTTCCCAACCCTGCAGCTTAGGCCAACCCAGCCCCCCTCCCCCAAAAAATTATCTGTTAGTGCCTCGTGGTGAGGAACAGCTTCAGGTTTCTCTGTTACACCCTTTATTTTGCTGTCTCTGCCAGCCACTCTCATCCATCTCCCTTTGCCTTTTTGTGCCACAGCCAACACTTGGGTGAAACTCCAGAGACAGCAGCAGCTACTTTGAGACTCGTCTGCACAGTTCAGTGCAACAGGGACACATTTACTGCCACTTTTTTTTTTTTTCATTAATGTAAGAGTAAAAGCAGAGAATGGGGAAAGACATAAAGACTTCCCTGTTGGCAAGCCAGGGGATACAGCAAGTGTCATTAGACTTAACATATAATCACAGTCTTTCGCTTTCCTACCCCAGCATCACGGTGAGATATCCAACACACACCAACAACAGAACTGGCTGAGCTGTCACAGCATCTTTAGTCTGTGGCCAGAAGATCAAAGGTGCAGAGCTTTCCATGGCAATTAACCCAGTAGTTAGGCCCAGGAGGAGGTGGCTACATAAGAGACGTGAGGTATGAAACCTTGGCTGCAAACCAACTAAATCTTCATATGCAATGGGCCAGCTGGGACACAACACACACCTCCCTGAACCAGAGCCTCACAGGTCCCTGGGACACCATCACCCTTCACAGCAGGCAGCCTTGGACCTCAGACCCTCTCAGAGGAGTCCCTTGACTATACCTGCACCACAGCCAAATCCCTCCCCAAGCCACCAGCACAGCCCCATGTGAGGTCCCCTGGAGTAGTGAGTGGGGAGTCCCCTGGAGATCTGCCAGTTCACATCAGCATGGGGTCCTGCCTCCTCCTCCTGTCACGTTCTGTGCACAGGCACAGCCACGCTCCATCTTTCTCATCTGCTGACAAGCTGCTGGGGAGGTTGGGCCAAGGAGGGGGCTGCCATGCCAGCATCCATGGGAGATGACAACCCTGAAGGAGCAGAAGACAACTGGTCCTGCTGAACCTCATCCTGGGCTTTACATGTGCTGAACAGCAAATTCAGGCAATGGACAGCACATATTTAATAGCCTTGGCTAGCATCAGACTACACCATGTTACAGGACTGAATGGGAACGTTCCCTCTCCCTTGAGATGGGGGAGAATTAGGAAATATCTGTTATAAAACTTTCGAGAGCTCTCTGATATATGACCACTTTGCTCCCCACGAGCTGGAAGCCAGCCAGGCTTTATGCTCACACCAGGGGTCTGTTTCAACAGCTCTTCTTGGTAAGCACTGGTCTTCAGGCTGCCAAGTGCTCACAAGCACTGCTGTTCATGGAGCTATCACATTTACACACTCCTCTGAAAACTTCCAAACTTCCATTTCCTTTAACGTTCCTCTTTCTTTTTTTTTTTTTTTTTCAAAGCGATTCTTACAAGTCCTTGAAACAAATGGGAAATTAAATAAACCCCCCAACACCCAGATATACAGGGGAAAAGGGGAACATAGCCAACTTGACCAAGATCTTCGTTTACAGAGCATATTTTAAGGACTGGCAAAAAGTCAACTGTATGGCTGCAGAGCTATATGGAGGTTAGCTCTAATGCATAATAAACTTGACAGTGCTTCGCTGGCCAAGTAGGGTGTTATTTTTCCAAACTTGGCTGCTTCAAAAGGAGAAAAGACTAATTTATCTTTCCAAATTTATCATCAGCATGTGCGTGACCAGTTCTGACCCACCTCCTTTAAAGTATCCCAGCTATGGTCACGGGCTGTGCAATAACACACTGAACACGTTACAGAGCTCCCTGTGCAAACACATCCATTCTGAGATACCCATTTCACCTGGAACCAAGAGCCAGGCTTTCACTCCTCTAAATTCCAGCTGTACAGTAGATTTCAGATAGCTATAAATCTTAACCCAGCTTTTTAAAAGTCAGTGACAGAGGAGAAAGAGAAAGCTTTTCAATTGAAGTTGTCACCACTGAAGGTTTTTTGGGCAGTGGTTTTCAAAGCCTTGGAAAAGAGAGGTGTGTAAGAAAACAGAGCCCAGACATACACAAAGCATACTTCTAGCCTTTCCCTTCTCCCAAAAATACACCTGACAAATGAGGTTTTTTAACCAAGTCACTGGGAGGCCCTTCCATAGACCTGGAGATCTAATTTTCACCAGCTCCCACCTCCCACTCGGTGGCCCAGGCTTTTCCTGGCAATGGATGTGACTTCTCCAAGCTCCAGCTCAAAGAGCGCGGATGCTGGAGAGCAGGAGCAGGCAGCTGGCTGGACCACACAGGACAGAGAGCCTGGGGACTGCAGCACCAGACCAGGGGAAAAAAAAAAAAGAAGTGGGCAGCTCAACATGAAAAGAAGGGAGGGCAAGAGCTCTGGCAGCATTTGCTGTCGGCCGCAGGCCAGGTCTGTGCACGCACCAGTGGTGAGGAGGCACCGGCTGCTCTGCAAGTGCAACAGCAAGTGCTGCCTTCAGCTCACACACCAGGAGACTTCACCAAAGTAAAAATGAGGTCACAGCCCTCTTGTCCCTCCAGCAAAGGGGTCTCTCCCCCGGCTCCCCAGCCAGAGGAGACCACACGGAGAACAGCACAGGTCACAGAGGATGCACAAACCTGGCACGTGCCAGCAGAGGTCCCAGAGGCACAAAAGGAGCTTTGAGTGTATGGAAGAGCACGGAGGTGAGGGAGTGGGTGGGGAGTAGAAAGAAATACATTTTTGGCAGCTGAGATTTTATTGTCTATCTAGTCCGTTCCTTGCCAAAATGTCTACAGAGATTGCAAAATGCACGAGTCCCAGATTCCTTCAAGTCCTGGCAGAGTAAAGCAGTACTTGATTTGCAGAAAGGAGCAGAGAGATTTGCAAGAAGGAATGCGGGGTTGAAAGGTGAGGAAGAGGACTGTGGCTGTGCACTGTGGCTTTCACCCTTGTCAGAACTGTCGTGCAGATTTTTATTCAATTATATATTATTCCAGAATCATATTTTGTAATATATAATCGATAATATAGTTAATATTGTATGCTATTTCTTCTAAATTTTTATTCATCTGGGAGAAAAACCTCTCTGGAGTCATCTGGGGCAAGATGATCAGCACACACTGCCCAGCAGCTCCAGCCCAACCCCAGAGATGCTGGACTTCCATCAGGGAGATGCCTTTCATTAGATACAGCTACCTTACAGATTTCACACCAGGTCTCCCAAAGAACACTGTAAATACATTTCTGATGCAGCCTCTGAACCTTGTATGGCATGGATAAATCCCCTCCAAAGGAGGGACTGGCGTGGAGCTTCACCAACAAGCTGGCCGTGCTCCCCCAAGCCTTCATCTGGCTCTCCTGGTGTGTCCTGTGTGCCAGCAGGAGCACTGACATGATGCCCATGTCACATGCAGGGCAGCCATCCCCCTGCCCCCCTCTGCTCAGAAAAACATCACTGTCCTTTAAAGCACAGAGGCCATGGAAGCACAGGTACCCACACACTGCTGGCTGTCAACACGTGCCAGCGCTCAGGAATGTCAAAAGAGCACTCAAGCATCAGGCATTTGCAACCACCCTGGATTTAGGCTTCCCCTGTGGGGGAAAGCTGCTGTGAAAACTTGGGAAACACCTTTGTGAAAGCAGAAAACATGACTGACTTTTAAGCAATCTTATCCACGCAGGTCTTAGCACACCCCAGGTATTGCAGCATTTATCCCCAACCACATTCCTGGCCCACACAGAGCAGAGGTTTTGTGCAGAGATCCAGGTTAGGATATTGCCCTGGCAGGGCATCCTCCAGCACTGCCTGTGCACTGGGGAGCATTCCTGAGCACACAGGGGCTGGGTGTGGGTTCCTGCTTTTTGACACTTTGGGGTTTCCTCACTCCATGAATGCAGCAAGGAAAGGAGAGGGAGGGAAAAAAAAAAAAAAAAGAGGAAAAAAAAGCCAAGCTGAGGCAGGTCTAACCTCTTGGAGCTGGATTAATGACTGAGAAATGCCAGGGAGCATTCCTTGCTGTCATCAGTGAGCATCAGCCACTTGCTCCTCGGAGCTGAGGATCTGCTCATATTCAGACACTGCTCATCCTGTGGCTCCTTCCCTGCAAGCACATCTGAGGGGCCTTTGTTTATCCTCCTGTCCACATCCCATGGCTTAAGAATTTGAGGATTTCTCCCAAGTGCACTTCATGCACTACTTGAAACCTAGAGACTGACCCTAATTTTGACAAGTAGGATAGAATATTTTTACAAGACCCAATTTGAAGGATAAAAGCCACTGGACCAAAAGTATCTTGGAAGTAGATGAACAGGATTCTGCTGAAGGAGCCACAGGTTTAAGCAGAGCCACCCAGCACAGAGAGGGCTACAGGCAGAGCCAGGGCTCCCAGCTTTCCCTACGTGCTGAGTCACCTGGCACTGCCCACAGAGCTCCTCCTCTCAGGAGGAAGTGATGCTGCTCAGCCCTACGCTGCCCACAGAAACTGGACACAGCAGAAACCCCTCTGTCTCCAGCAGTTTTGCTTGCAGGAATGGGGAAGCCACACTTTGGATTGCTACAATTAAGAGCACGTACCTTGCAAGCCACGGGGGGAAATATGAGCCAGCTTTCCTTCAAACCTCTCCCAGTTCCCGAAGCCCTGAGCTCCACTGGATGATGCACAGTCTGCTCACTGCCTTACTCAGTGCACCATCAGTGCTTCAGGTGCTATCAGCATTTCAGTGCAGTAATATGAGGTTATGCTGCCTGAATAATCATATTTACCCTTCCCAAAAGTGATTCCTCATTGGTATGATGACATACTTGTCTATGGGCAGTGAGGGAAATTGTCTGAATGCTTCTCTTCTCCTTTGCTCTCTCTTATGCTTTATGCACACACATAAACACAAATACTTAATATTTTTCAATATTAAATTCAGTATTGATACTCAACAGCAATGGAACTTTTCACATTCTATCCCCAAACCAGAGCCATTTTCCAATTCCAGAATCTTTTGTGCTGTCTGCCTAGTTAAACTTCCTCAGTTTTGTCTGAAATGATGACTACAAGTTGCCAAGACCCTTCATTCTAACTGGCACATATGTCAAGTGGAAATTTGCTTTTTAATAACCTTAACCAGTGAGGCCACAAGTTCTTGGAGCATCTTTAAAACTTCAGCATGTTGTAAAAAGGCACCAATTTCCTCCACTCTTCCAGAAAGCAATTCCTGTACAAAGCACGGTCACAACTTTGCCATTAACCACTTTCCCATCAGGTTTCTGACCCCACCATAAAATAATAAATACTGGATACTGAATAAGAATCCTCTAAAATAAGAAGCACATTAAAGGTGAAAATTTTGGCTGGCTACACTGATCTCCACCAGATCTAGAAATCAAACATAGCTCCCACCAAGTGCTGGAGGAGCAATGAAAGGGAGACACACAGCAAGGAGCTCTGAAGGACACTGAGCCTTACCTGGTGTACACATGACTTGGCATTCAGAAAGAACAGTTCTACTGTAGTTTTGTCCTTGAGAAAGGAAATGCTTTCAATGTAGAACCTGAAAATTAAAAACAAAACATTAAAAAAAAACAACCTTCAGTTAGTTTCCTCTAAGAAGAGGTTTCATCTTCCTCCCAAGTCATTTTATTTCCTCAGTGTTTTGTTCTCTAGCAATAAAATAGCACAGAGGAACTATGAGCTACTGCACTTAATTTCCGGCCTGTTAGGAGAGAACAAGCAGAAAATCACAGGCTGACAGCACACAGGGAACAGCAGCTCCTGGTTCAATAGATCCTGGATATCTGATGACTTTTCAAATGAGATGAAAACTCTGTTGAACGCTAAAGGAGCAAAGCCCATCCTTCCTATGCAGATAAAGCCACAGCAGTGGAAAAGATAACTCCGAACAAGGTGGTGCAGGTGGGGAAGCCACCAGGCTTTTGGGTCAGCTTGATCCATCCTACTGGCAATGGGAGCCCCAAAAACAGGGGTTTACATGGAAGGGCTGCAACTGGCTCAGCCTTAAAGACACTGCTCTGCACAGCACTCACTGTCTTGGTGCTCACTGCCCTCCTCTTTCCGGGGCCATGGGTCCATCACAGAGGCACAAACCAAAGTGATCCCACTGCTGGTTACTCTGGCCTAGCCAAGGTTGGCAAATGGGTCCCCAGTTTGTTACAAAACTACGCCAAACATCACCTTTGCTGCTGGCAAAATCACTCACAACCTGCCCCTGTGCTCCTCTGACTCACTCGGGGGCATCAAACCCAGCAGTGCTGAGGTGCATTAAATGGTGCAGAGAAAACACACAGATAATTTGAGGAGCATGGAACTGCCAAGTCAGTTTAAAGGGAGACAAATTTGTGTGAAGGTGGTCTTGTCAATCCTCCTTTAGCTGGATATGAAAGCATGTTCTTCATCTCCTTAGCAGACCACCCCAGGGCTTTTCAGTGTCTTGCCCTGGATAGCAGAAGGGTTGGATGGCCAACACAGGGCACACAGCCCACTGTGTGTATCAGAAGCAGGCTCCGTGGTGCTCTTAGGGCTCCTCACAGCCTCAGGCTCCAGCCACTCATCTCCTGGCGTGGATGATTTGTAAGACACTGGAAGAAGCCCACAGCAGCAGCACGGAGCACGTGGTAGGGAGCAGTGAAGCTGGGACCTGCCACATGTGTTAGGAATGTTTGCAGTGTTTACGCTGTGGCTTGAGACAAGTGATACATTACAGAATAATTGTTTTAATATTTCACATTCCTACAACATGTTCCATCTAATTAATTTTAAAGCACTTTCCAGAATGCCTCTGCAGATAATTTACCCATTTTACAGGCATGCAGCCTGTCCAAGGGGCAGACCTGAGGCCAGCAGCCTGCCTCAGACATTTGAAAGGCTACTTTACCTTTCCATGACTCACCTTTCCACGTGAACTCTTGAAGCCTCAGGTATTTCCACCCTCTCTTGATCACACCTGATATATTTTTTTTCCAACAGCTTTGCTAAACTTTACTTTAAATGCCCTTGAGTGTTACTCTCCAGAAATGCAGAGCAGAGGGCAGGATCCTCACTCTTCATCCTTTCCCATCCTGCTGCCAGACCAGCCCTTCACAGTGTGGACTTTCTCAGCCTCCTAAAGCCTCCCTCCCTCCACTGCATCAGAATGTGATTGTCCTCAACTAACAACCTCATCTGCACTTGCAGTTTCTTTCAAAAGGAGTCAGACATGGCTGATTTACCCCCAGAAGCAGGACAGTACCCCTGGCTCTGAAGAGAGGCAGCTCCCAGTCACTGCTGCTACAGAGCAGGAGCCTGTAGGATCTATGGATTTAGGGAGAGGGCCCTGGGGGGCACTGCCCCCTGCCCCAGCCGTGTCCCTGTGCTCCATTTCCTCCATGGTACAAGCTGTACGTTCTTATCACCCCAGTACAGATGGGGAACACTGGATCACAGAGATAAGGATGTTCAGGGGATGACAGGAACACCATAAAGCCTAGGTCCTGCTTTTACTTCAAAGCTGTCAGCATCCCTGAAACCAGAATGACGCTTCTGTGAGTCCTAAATCTGCATTATAGAGCCCTTCAGCTGTGTGTACCACAGGACAGCTTACGTGACTGGACTGAGTTTATGCCAGCTGACAATAATTAAAAGTCTCAGAGGATTATCACATATTTCCTTATGGAACAGCAAAAGCTCAGGGATGAGAAGTGGTGAAGAAAAAGAGGGTCATCATCAGGAATCTGGGGATTCCCCCATTTCCAGTTGTGCTACTGGAAACTGTCCAGTGCAGTGTCAAAAGATACTGGGAGCTGATGCTGCTGCACATTTGTCACTGGTTAGGAGAACAGCAGCTCAGTGCTCTGCCTCATTACACTTGTGTCTCAAACTGAAGCAGTATTTAGTATTTATTCTATTCATGGCTGAGCCTATTTCAGACATTCAGAAGGAATGGGTGGCACAGGAGGGCTCTCCCAGGCCAAGGGACACCCTGCCCCTGCAGCAGCACCCTCTGGGGTCACGTTGTGCAGGGCTGGAGCCCACCCAGCCCAGGGAACAGGTGCCAAGTGCTGGGGCCTCTGCCCACCCTCTCCCTGCCATTCATCACACACCCAGCCTTGCTTTTCCTCTCAAGACATGGGCACACTCAGCTGTAATTGTGTATTTTCAGCTGCTCTCATGGGATTTTAATTAAGGAATAGGCTATGACAAGGTAAATGTGTTCACACAAGATAAGTGTCTGAACTAACCACCCAGAGCATTTGCAGTGGAGCAAAGGCCTGCAGTCGCTTCCTTAACCAAAAGTTGTAATAGAGTAGAGAGCTGCAGGTTTTGAAGTGGCTTTTCTGCTGGAATATCAATTTTCTACTGATCAGACAGTTTCTGTAGTGCCAATTATTTCTATATTCTTCTCCTCCTCCTGCTCTGCATCTCACTCACTGCCCACCTCCTTGGCTCCTAATTGCTCGGTTTGTATCTCAGGACCCCTGAGTAGTCAGGCTTAAAATTTGGCTTCTAGATCTTTCCAAGCCCACTCCTCACACATGAACACTTGCCCAGGTCCCTGCACACCCTGTCCTGTCGAGGACCACCTTGCAATAGAGAGGGCCAAAAAAGGAACACCGTGAGCCAACAGCCTGAATCCCAAATGTAGAAATGCTCAAGTCATAGGATTGCCCTTCACAGCTTTCTTGGGCAGCCATAGGCTTTACCCTCCCAGATCCTCATCAAACAGTGAATATAGTGAAGAGCCCATCGTCCCTTTTAAAATGTTTGTGGGGCTTTTTTTTTTGTTTTTTTTTTTTTTTGGTTTTCTTTTCTTTCTTTCTTTCTTTCTGTTAAAAGTGTGGAAGGGAAGAGGAGCTCTGAATGCCATCACAAATCAGCACGTACTCAGCCAAAACAAAGTGCCATTTGTTTGCCCCGTTCCCTGGATGAGCAGGGGATGGGGGATGTGGTGAGACAGCAGTGCCAACCGACCCAGCTACACAAGAGGCTCTGCCTTGGAAGCACTTCAAATAATTAAGCACACAAGGCATAAATTTACCAAGATCTGCAAAGCAAATGAGGTCAGTCTGCTCTCATTTTCCTCATAGTCTATAAGGAAAACAAAAACTCCAACAATATTAAGAATATGATTCTTTTCTGCCAGCACAGCTCTGTTTCGTAGGACATGTGTTTTTTTTCAGGCCCTTAACCAGCAGAGCTTTGCCAGCAACAGCCCTAAAGTAAAGCAATTACATTGGCCAAAATCATCATTTTGTCAGGGATTTCATTCTCTCCTGGGGACTGCTTAAGCTGTGAGAGCAAAGAGCCATCAGCAATCCCTTTCAAGTACAGACAAACCTTAAGTAAATAGAAGGAAAAAAGTAAGTATGATTGTTTAAATAAACTGTATTACTATTTAGCACACTTAAAAGACAAGCCAAGCAAAGAAGATATTTAAAATATGAGGTTTTAAAGAAAAACAACAACAACAAAACCAAACAAACAAAAACAAACAAAAAAAAATCAAAACCCCCCAAAAATTCTTGTAATAATGTCCTAGTAACAGTTTAAAAAGTAGAAAGTTCCAACCTACTTTATTTAATAGTTAAATACAAAAGAGAGCAGCACTTATCCAGGACCTAATCTCCTTCTAAAAATAACACTTCTGCTTTGACATTTATTTCCTTTATCAAAACTGTAATCAGTTCTTTTAAACAAACCCCCCTGGTGATAAATAAACCCAAGGGGTAATGCTTTCTTGGTGGAAACAATTACTCACCTAACAGCAAAATACAAAGTTGCCGGCCCTGGTTTCTTGGGCAAGTCATGGTCCAGGACACGATGATCCAGCTGCAGCCACACACTCTGACCTCTGTGGAAACAGGTTGGGGAGAAGGTTAAAAACTGGGATGGGGGAAATACAGAAGTGGGTTCTTCTTAGTGCTCATGTTTACTCCAAGTGTTACTTAAAAAAAGTCAAGATTCAGCTCCAAGGAAGACAAACATATCATGAAATTATTTCATTTTTTTTTTCCTCCTAATTTTCAGATTTTCATACCATTCTCTTTTGGTGTTCAAGAATGCTCTTTGACTCTCAGTGACTTCCACTGACCTTCTATGACTAGGGCAGAAATGGGTCTGATCCTTCTGCTGGCTCAGCTCTGCAGTTGCATCCCTAACTCTTCCTGCTCTGCCCCAAACCCAGAATGACAAACCCCTGTTTCAGAGCAGAGGGGTTTAAGGAGCACACTCCAGGCAGTTCTCTCTGCAGTGGCTTCTCTGATTGAAATGGGAATCAGTCAGAAAGAAAACAAAAAAATCCCCCCAAGACATTGCCAAGCTGTGGCTGCCCCATCCTTACAAGTGTCCAAGGCCAGGTTGGATGGGGCTTGGAGCAACCTCGTCAAGTGGAAGGTGTCCCTGCCCATGTCAGGAATAGAACAAGATGAGCTTTATGGTCCCTTCCATCTCAAACCAGTCTGTGATTCGAACCCCAACAACCTCCCTGAGGACTCTGGGGAGCACAGAAACCTGTGGCTGCCCCGAAAGGCTGGGCCATGGGTGCCCTCCAGAGGCCACATGCTCCCTTCCAAGCACTCAGCCCTGTGCCAGACACCCACGGCAGGCTCTGGAATCCCACTGGTGTTTCTGGGGAAGCCAACAGCTTTCAGGTAATGCCCTGGGCAGCACTTTAAAGCTCACTGTGAGGGAGTTCCAGCAACCAAAAAACCTCTAGAAAAATGTCATGGCAGTTCTTCCAGGGGAAAAAATAAGCCAAGTGCAAACAGCATCTTCAAGAGATTTACAGAAGATCTGGAAGAAAGTATTTTCCAACAAGTGAAGGGACAAGGATGTGGCAAAAATATTCCAGGGACAGCTCAAGCTGAGAGTGGCTGGTAAAAATAACACAGTGCAGGGTCAGGGGCCCAGAGCGAGCAGCTCCCACCAGGTCCATGAACTTCAGCCCCGTCCTCAGGACCAATCCTGCACCTGCACGTGGGATCTGCCTCGGCAGGGTGGCCCCAAACACGGCTCTAACATGATCTTTAAGGAAAGGCATTCATCCAGGATCCCATAAAAAGCAGCAATGGAGAGCAGCAAGCACTAATGTTATTCCCATTAGAGAAGAAGAAGAAGAGGTTTATTTATTTATCAGTGCACAACTCCACATCCCCACTGCCCTAAGCAGCTCTGCTCCAGCTTTTTTGGGGGAGCTGGAGGTAACCCCTCTGGAGATGCTGGCCCTGGGGAGCAGACTCTTGCCTGTGGGTTTTGGTCCTGCACCCAGCAGAAGTGGGGAAGCCACGTTTCAGTGCCACGCTGACAGATGAGCCTCAACACCAGCTGAGATTTCAATTAACCCAGCTGACTCTGGGTCAGTGCCATGGAAGCAGATCCCCCACAGCAGCCTGGAGCCCAGCATCACACCCAGCCCCAGCCAGAGGAAAGCTGTTTATGGGAAGGACTAACCTCATATTTTGCCGCTGCTGCTTGGGAAATTTGGGTTTAAAAGGCTCAATAATACATTTGAAATTCAAGTGCAAAGCAAGAGGAGCAATTCATTTTGAAAAATCAATGCAAAACTTTTTTGTTGTTACTAAAAATGAAGAGGAGGAAAGCTGAAGGTGCTCACAAGGGAAATCATCACTGAATCAGTTTTTTCAGCTTGTGAGACAAATACGAAAAGTGAAAGCATCAGGAAAGTATTTTGCAAGTATTCTCTGGTTTGTGCCCAGAAGATATTTTCCAAATATTTTCTGTTTCATGCCTTCCCCTTTCCTCAGCCAAGCACAAGCACAAGGTAGGAAAACTATTCTTCAAAAAAAGTCATTCTTCCATCACACCAAGCTGCCATGCTGTCAGAGATAAGGATTCACACTGCAATAATCACACAGCTGTCTAAAATAAATGAACATACTTACGTATCATCAATAAAGGTTATCCCAAAATACTCCTTTTCTTTCAGGTTGAAGTGTGAGGCCACCAGATCCAGTAACTCCCTAGATAAAAGTTTGGGCTATTGAAAGAATAAAATTCATTTCAGTCCAGGCTTTTCATATAAAATAATTTTTTTTCTCTGCAAATACTGACATTTAAGTACACATGGCCACGTTAAACCCCGTTGGACAATTCAATACAGAAGTGGCTCCATCAGACTCGGGGTGTCTCTGTGGAGCTGTGTAGAACATGGAGAGGCAATTCTGTACTTCATCCATGACATTAGGCTGAAGAGCACAGGCTTCCCTCTTTCTGGAGAAGAAGGCAGCAGCCCAGACTTTCCTGCACTTACAGCAGGAGAGATTTTTCAATTTAGAAAATACTGTGTATTTGAGAATCTCATGCTTTGGGTTCTGTTATGGGAATAAAACATCCTCAAAACCACTGACTTCTCTTCCCATCTAAATGACAAAAAAAACCATCACCACAAGGGTTGTGTTTAATATACTTTACAAATATTGGTGAAAGCTGAATGCAGAACTGATGGAAGATTATTTGTCCACCATGCACAGGGAAACCCTCCTGCTAATGCAAGTGTGAGGAAGGGCACGTGTGCCTGAGCATGCCTGTTTACTGCACTTCTGTGACTTAATCTAGCACCCAAAAGAGCGAGGTCTGTACCTGAACCAGCAGCTCCAAGTTCCTGTCATCGAGGAGATGCACCTGGCAGTGCCGGCCCTCTGTCATCTGCAAAGACAACAACACAGCTCTGTCAGGAAGGGCAGGATTCCCAGCTTTCCTGGCTTGCACCAGAGCACACGCAGCTCGGGGACAAGGACAGTGTGGAGCAAGTGTGTAATCTGCAGGGATAAGGGAATTGACTCTGTACCCAAGCTAAGCATCCTCCTCCAAGGACTCAGTCTGGGGAGCTGCCTCAGCACTCTCAGCTCCTGTCAGCTTCAAGCCGGAATTAAGGGTGCTTAGCAGCACTCAGGATCAGATAAAAACAACACAAATGCTGTGAGAATTAAACCTGAGGATCAACCAGCCTGGCCAGTACCACAGCTACAAGCAGCAGGCGGGGTCTTTTGCTCTGGTAAGGAGTAGACGACCAAGGACCCATGAAACCCAAATCTATCCAACCCTGCAGATATGTCAGCCCAGATTTAGTCCACTGACCTTGTGTCTAGTTGAGATGGAGTCTCTACCAGCACATTAACATTTTCCCTTGGATAACTTCCACGAAGCATTAAAAGTCATTGCCTCCATAAGAATCTTATATAGGTGCTGCACACGTCAAGAAGGTGCTTGAATTGCGTGATTATGAGTGAGCTTTGAACCTCTGATGCTATATCTGAACCACCAATTTTGTGTCCCATTTATCTCTTGCAAACAAAGTCTCTTTCTCTCTTTAAGAGGTGAGCAATTCAGAAATAGCTGCACATTATGTCCTTTTAATATCTGCCCTTTGAAATCTAATACATTTCGATGAAAGCTTCTACATTATTTAATATCTGTTCTAATCCTGGGCCTTTCAGCAGTTTCAGCAAGGACCAACTTCACACACTCTCTGGGTGAGAGCTGGTGAAGGAAACCTGGCTTTTATATTTATTCTCCCAGCCTCAAAGTAACTCGTTTTCCTGACAGCACAAGCTTCTCGTGGACTACAAATTGTGAGCTGTGAGCAGAGGCTGGGGGTGGTTTGCTTAGACAGGGGCTCCCAGAGGGATTGAACAGCAACACACAACGGCTTCTCCTTTCACGTCCCTCCGGCTCTGCAGGGACAGGGCTGAGCTCTAGTGCCACCAGCACCTCTCATCACCTCCTGCCCCAACATGCTGCACACCCAAAGCTTACAAAGACTTCAAAATAAGTGCAATTTATATGTGATTGCAGTATAACTGAAGAGACCTCCCACCTCCCCCCTGTGCTGCCCCCGTTTGTGCAGTGAGGGCTGGTGAGACACAGCCGCCTCTGTCACCAGCCAGCCCTTCAGCCTCGAGAGCCCAAACCAACAAAGCTTCGTTGTTTCAACTAATTGAGTTCACTTGGACCAAAAGCCGAGAGGGAGTGCCCTCCTGAGGAGCTCTGCAAACAGGTCAGGGACGACCCATCTGTGGGCACAATTCCCCTCCAGTGTCTGCAGCACCAGCACTGGCAACTTACGGCACTACTAAACATCACATTGCTCACCAAAACAGCAATACTGGTACAAGGACAGTGTGCAGAGCGAGTCTAGTGAAAAGAAATCCCTTTCTTTCTTTTTCTCCCACTGCTATGAACAGGAATTAAAAAAAAAAAGCAGAGCAACACATGGTGCATGCAGGAGTGCAGAGCACAGGCTGCACCACCCCGGGATGGTGGTGATGATCTCCGTGCAAAAACACAGCTGCATCCTGCAGAGGCATCATCCCCTCCCATGCTCTGCACTCCCCGCGCTTCATCCTTCAGGTTCTGGAAGAAAAGCTTCCCAATTCCATCCCAATTCCAACTTTCCAGCAGGCTCCCTGAGACCTGTCAGCTCTCTGAACACACCACCTAGAGGCCCTAAATCCATTAGGATCCGATCACAGGTCCATTTGTTCCCGAGAGCTGAAGGTCTGCCATCGCACGCTCATAACTAAGTTGCACGTTGCCATCAATTAATCATTTCATCAGCGCACCCTTCAAGGTGGAGCACATTTCTGGCTCTGGCACACTGCTACCAATCTGCCCCTGTTGTGAAGTGTCTGATCCAATAGTGTTTTTAAATCGTTCCCCATCTGTTGCTCTGAGATAGCACGAGGGCTGCCATTATTTAATTGCGAGCTGCTTTAGCTTTCACCCAGTGAAATCACATTAATCACTCCTGACTGTTTTAATTGCCTCAGTTGTCTGTTGTTAAGTAAAAAAGGTTTCTATTATAGCAAACACATCCACAAAGCCTTGTGCTGAGGAGAAAGGAAGGTAGCTGGGAGGAATAAAACGAAAGAAATGCCAAGGACAGTTTGTACTTCTATTCAGCTATTCCAGGTAATTGCAAAGCAACTCAAAAGTAATTAAATGTCATGATACCCCCGAAGATAGGCATGATATAATTATCCCTGATTTTATTGATGAGAAAACATAAGGAAACAGACAACACTTAGTACCTGGGACTCCAGGAATCTCATCTCAGAAATCAGACAGCCACTTCCCAGAGTACTGGAAAGCTCAGTCAAGGAGTGCAGAAGATGTCAGAGCGCTCAGTGACAAAGCACCATGAAATGCCATTGCCACGACAAACCTATCAGCTCCCACCTGTATCCTCAGAGCTCTGTGTGGCCACGGGCTCGTGTCACCCCCGGGACACTTTGTCACGTGGTGGGACACGACAGCAACATCCAGGGCCATGAAATGCCTGTTGCTGGCTGTAGCTCCAAGAGAGGGGGGCTCTGAAGCTCCCTCCCCCTGCTGCTTGCATCCCTCTGCCCCCCAGCCCATGCCTGCACACCTGAGAGCTACATCCCTACTAAGATGCCTTCACCTGGGCTGAGGCACAACACGGGTACTCACGGTGTGGCACCACAGCCTGACCGAGGAACGCGGATCTGCCAGCTTGGTGACCAGCTTTGCATCTGCAGGCTCCAGTCCCTAAGCAAAGTGGTGTTAACCCAGACAGTCCAAGCCCTTATCCTCCCTCCTGCTGACCCAAAGCTTCAGCAACCAGCAGCCTGGTTCCTGCAGCTGTGCAGGAGCTCGCTCCAAGTATCCCCACCCCATTCCTGATGGGGCAGAGAGCACTTCACTTGGCTTACTCCGTTCTCACAAACACAATCAGAAGCAAATCACTCCCAATTTCTACCACAGAGCAGCACAAGCCCATCCTACATCAGGAATGTCGCCCACCAGAGAGGTCATCTCCAGGAGACAGCTCCCTCCCCGCACGGAGCTGCCCTGCTGTGCAGACAGGGCTCTGAGATACAAGGCAGTACTCACATTTCACAAGCCCTTTTTGTACAGGAGGCAGAATCAAAAGCTTCAGAGGCTGTTGCAGCTCCAAGCCCACCTCACAAGCTTTGGAGTGTCAATCCCCTTCCACCAGCCCTGGATGGTCCCAGCACAGTGACACAGAGGTGTGACATGGCTGCAGTGCAGCAACACCACACACCACAGCACAGGTATCACCAGTCTGGTCCCTTCCTCTTGCCTGAAGAAAAGCTGGAGAGCTTCATAAAGAGGACTTCATGACTATGGATGCATAAGGATTTTGGCCATGGAAGAGTCCCTCCAGCTCAGAGACCCTGAGCTCCTGCAGCCGAAGCAGCAAAGGACTCGTTTTTAACTCCCCCAGTGACACCGGTGTGATTTATTTCCCCTCAGCACATCCGCTCACAGGCCCGTTTCCTCAGGCTCTGGAAGGGACTCAAACTGTGCTCCCTGGCTCTCAGGGCACTGGGCTCCTCAAAGACCCAACGCCCTGGAGCCCAGGCTGATATATTTTCTTTCATCTTTAATTCAGGACGCCTTGCTAATCTGAACAATATAATTGATTTTCTGTGTGGCTGGACCAATCCATCACGAGATGAGCACAGCTGTCTGGCTCAGTCAAGAGCTGGTGTGAGCAGTCTTGAGATATATATATACACACACATCTGTTTTCAGCTTATTCTCACTGATTTCGCATTGTTTGTACAAATGAACAAACTTGGCTATATTTTAGCAAGGTGCCCCCAAATTGGTCTTCTTAGCAGTTATTTTTAAAAGCCTTGCTGATATTTAAGCTATTATCCAGTAAAAGAAGTAGCAGCACAAAATTCACGAAGCATCCCCTTTTCTCATCACATTGCCAATAGGAAATTCACAGAGAGGCATTACACAGCCCTATTTTTGGCAAAACCATACTGGGATGCTGGGTTCTTATTGCTTCCCAAAGTCACTTGTATGCTCTGCACACAAGTAAGCAATAAAAACTCAGAAATGGAGAGGACTGGAAAGGAGACAAACACACAGCTCTCAGAATATCCATGTGTGGAAATAAAAGCACAGGATGAGCTTGTGATTCTACACTGCAAATTAACAGTATCATAAAGGTTTCATATAGCTGGAAGAAGCAACATTTTGTCCTCCCTTTTTTTGTGACAAAAATAAGAAATCCTCCATCTAAAAATCATGGAGGTGGATTTTCTAAAGCCTCCATCCTTTAAAAAGAAAAAGAAACCAACAAGGCAGAGAGAAGAAAAAAATACTTCTTGGCTACTTAAACCAATTCCCTATTATATCCTGAGCCTGAATGTTTATTTGGGAAAAAAAAAAGCATATGCAGGATATTTATGCTATTTCTCTTGGACAGAAACATCCTCCCTATTCGAAGCTGGTTGTTACATGCAATATTTTTAGACATCCATGTGTGTCATCCAGTTGGGAAAAAAATAAGAAAAAGAAAAGAGTAATTAGACAGGGTGTAAACAGGAAATCTCAAAAAAAAAAAAAAAAACAAAAAAACTTGAGCCAAAAAGAAAAAAAAAAAAAAAAAAAAAGCTGCCAGAATAACACATCTCCTGAAGGGCAGCTTAGGAATGGGAATCATGAAGGGTTCAAGTCAAAAGCAAACCCCAGTGTGTTGCTCCTCCCTCCAGGCCAGACTTCTCCTCCCAGAACTGAGCAAATCACAGAGAAGTCACTTGGCCGCATCTGTCACTGACTTCTATTTTTAAGCCTTTTTTGTTCTAAGAAGGTCTGGAGTCTTCATTCCCAGGGAAAGCTAAAAAAGAAAAAAAAAAAAAAGGAAAAAAAAAACTAAAAAAAAAAAAAATCCCAAACTCACACAACTCTCTGGACAGAGAAGAAAGGATTATACATAAGCTGCACATAATTAAGACAAAACTGGGAATTATTTCTACCACTGAAATGCTCAGAGGTCTGTACATGCATCCCAGCTGCTCTCAACTGGGGACGTGCCACGATTTGGGCTCAGCAGCCCACACTGCACTGGTGGGTAAGTGTGACCTGCCCAGGGACAGGGTGGTTGTGCCAGGACCCTGCATCCACCTAAATACTCATCACCAGAAGATTTAAAACCAAGCCCCACCATTTAACACCTCTCACACCCTACATTCCACAAAAAGTCTTTTGGACCGAGTGAACCTTTTCATCCAGTTCTCCTCTTCCCTTCCTCCCAAAATGAACCCTTTTGTTCAGACCTGAGTGCTGCTCCTGAGCACCCAAAGGGCTCTGCCTGGAAACATCTGAGTGTGACACCAGGGATTCAGTCCCAGCTGCACTGAACTGTGCACGTTATTCCCATTAGCTCTTGGCAGGGTAACCACAAGAAATTAAACTTCACTGGCAGGTAAGTAGCTCCAGAAGGTATTTTACAAGCAGGAAAAACCACCTGCACTGCTGCATCCAGTGATGAGAGAGAAAGGGGAACCATTCTGACTAAATACATGGCCAGCAAAACTGCAGTTTTAAAAGTGAGAAATTGGATTGTGGTGCATCATTAGTATGTAAGCTTATAAAAACTGGCTCATTTATTCCTGAAACAGGCACAACACTGTGGCTCGAGCAGTCAGAGCACTGAAGAAAATCCTGTGGATAACAAAAAGCCAAAGAGCAATATTCCCACTCACAGGAGGCAATGCTGTCCCTTTGCCACATTGACCCAGCCTCCACAAAGCCTGTGCCGTGAGGGGGTCCCAAAATTCTTCCATCCTGCTCTTGGCTGGTGACTCAGAAGCAGCAGCACTGCTTTGCAGGTGCATGAGCCCAGAGAACAACCTGGAACTTTAAAGGATTTCATCTCCAAATCCCAGATTGAGCTGCAGTTAACCACCTATAAAGCATCACCAGTAATTTCCTGTCAGGGCTTTGTTTTTTTTTATCCAAACCTCTCTTCTGTAAATCATAAGCCTATAAGAGATTTCAAAGCTTAAATACTGAAGCCCCTACACTGACTTCAGATTTTCATTGGCATTTAGGTGGGGTTTTTTCCTTTGGTCCTGAAGGTATTTAGGATCAGCTCCTCAGCTGCCTCAGATCAGCACTGCTTCACTGACTTGGGTACAACCAGCCAACTTATGTGGGGCCCCTGAATGTGCATGGCCTGATCAAAATATGAAATCAGATGCAAGAATGTATTCCAACATGGAGCTTGCCCTAACTAGGCACATCTCAGGAAAATAAAAGCCTCTGGAAGGAAGGGGTCTGCATGCAGCTGGGGGGGAAGAGGGGAAAAAGTTATAATGGTTTAAATGACCTCAGAGTTTCCTGGTGTGTCTGTTGGGAGAGCAAAGCTTCATCGTATTCCAGCACTTGGAATCGCTCAAAACTTTAAAGAACAAGCAGAAAAAATAACAAACAGAAGTTTGGGTTTATACCAGCACTTCTAAGGAAGATTTTAAAAGGATCTGCATAGGTCTCCAAAAACACCATAATGCACATTTTGGGGAGCCTGTCTGCAGCCCACAGGTCCTCCCTGACCAATGTAAGTGCCTGCCACCCAGTGTCCCAGGGTGGGAGGTGCTCAGGGGGAAACAGATGAGGATTAGAAATGCTCCCCTCTCCCACAGGTGAAGATCTGGGAATCACATCCCCATCCCACCCCACTCTATGCCTCTCCACCACCTCCTCTGCCAGAGAGGGGTGCATTGCAAGAGCTCCCAAGTGATGCCTTTTCTGCACGGCTGCTCTCCCCTCACAGTCTCCTGGACTCACAACACCTCCTGCAAAACACCAAGAGTCACTCGGGGCCCAAAAACTCAGGTTTTCCCAGTCTCTGCTCACATCAGCCCAGGCAGCTCCTGCCAAGGCACAGAGACACAATAAACCCACTGTGATGCCTTTGAAGGCAATGGCAAAGCTGCCATCAGCTTTACAGGGACAGACCATGTCTCCAGACATGCTGCCTCTCCTTCCTAATCTTTAAGTCATAAAGAAACCTCTGGCTGAAACCCTGGCTCCAGTGTAGTCAATTAATTTTGCCATTTATTTTAACAGGGTCAGGATTTTGCCTTAAATCATTTGTTATCTTGCTATTAACCTTTAACAGAAGCCAGTATCTGCTTAATGTTAAATAGCCAGTGATGCACTGAAGTGGCTGGCTTCGTCTCTCACCCTTTGTGCTACAGCAAGGTTGTCCAGAGAAGTTGTGGATGCCCCATTCCTGGAACTGTTCAAGGCCAGGTTGGATGGAGCTCTAAGCAACCCAGTCAAAAGGTGTCCCTGCCTGTGGCAGGGAGGGTTGGAACTAAATAATCTTTAAGGTCATTCCCAACCCAGGCCCATTTTATTTCACCTCACCAGCTTGACTCCAAGTGCCACCCTCATCATTCCAAAGTTCTGCAGAGCCCACTCTGGCTCTTCTGCTTTACCCACAGCCATTGTAGGGATTGTACAGAGTCATTCTCAACCTCAGGGTGTTCTTTCTCAGGACCAACCAGGCAGGGACAGATGACTGAATGACACGTACAGAAAACAATGTTTTATTTTTCTCCAGCCTGTCTCATCTTAAGTGCAAGTTTTGCACTTGGATGCCCCTTTGATGATGCTTTACATGGAAATGTTGGCTCTGCTGAAGTTTGGCAAAGAGTTAGAGATAAAACACAGTGCCTGGAACAGGGGGCTGAGAGGCTCCCTGGGTTGCATGGCACCTTCCTAAAATAGCCATGTGAGCTGGAGATACGATGAAAAAACTGGCTCCTGCAGAGCATCAACTGACTTTCATGTAAGCCCCACCAGCTGAGCCAGTGAAAAAGTCTGGCAAACGAACAGCTCAAGTGCTCTCCCTCACCGCAGGCACTCTGGCTTTGCAGGGCCAAGTGCCAACACACTTTCCATGCAGTTCTGCTTTTTCCCATTTATTCTATTATTTCTCATTGCAGGGCACAGCAAATCTAAGGGACTCCTTCACTTTGTCTATTGATGGTTGGTACAGGATGACAGACACAGCCTCTCTTGTGGTCATCAGAAAGATCCCACCCTGCAGAGCAGGTCGTGTCGTTCTAAATCTCCCCCTCTCCCAAAGTTCTCAGAGGGACAAACTGCTGCAGAAAAGCCTTCCCTGGCTCTGCTGGCCCCAGACCTTCCAGCTGACAGTCAGCATTTCACCTCTCCTGACACTGCCAAAGGCCATGGGATCTCACTGGCAGTGTTATCAGAGATGCTGAGTCCCTCTGACAGAGGGGGAGAGGTTAGCCATCCTCTTGAAGGAACAGCCCCCTTGCTGCAGGAGTATTCTCCTTAAAGGTGTCTCATGCTGAAAACTCAAGTGTTCCTCAAACAGGTCATGCCATTTCAAAATGTATTCAAAACAACAAGAAGAAAGGAAAAGGCAGGCAACTCTACAGCTAAAAAAAAAAAATTATTAAAAAATCAGGAAAATTAATAGGAAACAATCAGTACAAATCTGCCACAAATATCAAGTCAATGAAATCCAACATCTGCTTTCCTTGGCAGAACACAGCTAATAAATTTGTGTCTGGTGGAGACATGCTTATCACCAGCAGCACTGAGACACTGCAGGCAGGTCATTACCGCGCACGAGCCCGTGGTGATGTTTTGTTCCAGTGCAATCTCCTGGGAATTCAGGGGAGAAAAAGATCCTGTGGGATCAGAGAGCTTTCCTGATGTTCCCTGACAGAACAAATGCAGTGGCAGCCTGGGGAAGGACACTGAGTGGAGGCAGCAGCATCCTCTGTCCCTGGACAAGCAGTGCCCACCATGGGGCAGGACTGGACATTTGCCCTACCCATGACCTGTTCTGACCTTCACTCCTCAGCCAGGAGGCAAATCAGTTAAGAAGCTCCTGCTTCTTTGCTTAAGTCTCCACAACATGAATCTCAGGAGATATTCTGTGCAGAGCTTCTGGTAACTTTTCCTGTGTTTTATCCCACCCCAGAAGCCATCCCCAACCCACTTGAACAAACTCTGCTTTCCCTGTAATGGGAATAGTTACAGAAAACTAAAAAACACCCTTACAAAGGGGTTTCCCATCCCTGGAGACCTGTGTCCTACATTTATTCCTCTTGGCCTCTCCCCAGCCCTGAAGATCTCCCCCATCTCTCGTGGCTTCTCACAGGATGCTCCTCTGTCCCCCACCACCACCTCCAGCTCATCCCACCAGGTTGGATTTTTGAGGGAAGGCTTCTGAAGCAGGAGACACAGGCAAAGCAAGCCCTGACCAAATATCTGCCATCCTCTCCAGGCTCGTGCTCATCCTACTCCTGGCCTTTTCCAGCCACTCATGCTTGGCAGCAGCCCTTCAGGAATGCCAGATGCCAGTCTTGAACAGACATTACATGGGAAGGAGACGAAAAATAATTTTAAAAAGGGATATAGCTCAAGTCCATCTGCATTGCCTTTGAATCTATAACTTTTCTAAAAACCCTGAGTCAAAATAGCAGGTAGTGGGCTGGAGCAAGCGGGGTTTCTGTGTGGTGAGAGGAAAGCAAGCCCAGTGCCAGCACCTTGCCAGGCGCTTAGGGGGGCTGACCTGGGGGGCTCCACACTCCCTTTTTAAAGCAAAACAAGTGCTTTGGATCAAAGACTCTTTCTCAGCAGCCGTTACCCAGCAGATGTGCGCTGCTGCATCTCCAGCCAACCTCTTCACAAGGGTTTTTTTGGGGGTGAGAGGGGTGGGGACCTTTTGAGGAGGCATTTAATAGTTGCATGCTGAAAGGAGTTACTGTACCAGGCTCCGACTGCCTTTCCTTGGGACTCATGAATCTGTGCTTTGTTCGGGTTAAGTCATATCTCAGAGCAGCCTGTAAGAGAAATCTCTGAAAAGAGGTTCTCTATAACAAGAAGTTACAGATCTGCTCTCCAGCTACAGCAAAATTACCAGAATCCAGCATGGATTTAGCCCTTTCCTAAAGCAGCCAAGGCAGCACTTACAACAAAGGCAGGAAAAAGCAGCTGTAAACGCTGGGATAAACAAACAGCCCCTTATCTCCACAGTGGAGTGCAAAATAAATTTTTATGGACTGATCCTCCAAGGCAAAGAGAAGAGCAAGCAGAAAGGTTTCAGTCTGGTACCCCAAGAACCCCACCCAAGTACCCCAAAACAAACTCTCTTTGCTGCTTTTTAGCTGTCAGTTCTCCTGTGCTCACAGCTCCGAGTTCTGTACCAGAGTTTAACTCAGAGACACACTTGAACAACACTAAACGACATTATCCGCCACTGCTAAACATCAAAAATTATAATACAGCCTCTTACCTCCACATCACACACCCTGCTGGTTTAAAAGGACTGAAGAAGCACTCAAAGCGTGCATGTGCTAAGCCTTCATGTTTTCTGTACATTCGAGCTGAGGGAAGAGAGGAGACACAATCCTGGACTTCTTCCGTTGCCATATAATCTGAAGGAAGTGACCTTCGCATTTGTTGCTTTGATTACAGATTCAGAAACAAAAGACCTTCCACTGTGAGTCAGGGGACACAAGGGGTTGAAATGTGATTGTTAAAAATGGAGGCGAGCTGAGGAAGCATTGCAGTTGTGAGGTTTTTTTTCCTTTGTAATATTAAGCCCTTTATTGTGAAACAAAACCAAGTTAAAAACCATCAGCTACCAACTGGAGGCACGTCACAGGTGCCAGTCCTGAGGCAGTGACACCTTGGTCCCTGCACCACAGCACACAGCCAAGGAGCCCCACACCAACAGCTCTGTGCTCACTGGGAGCTGCCATCACCCCTCCAGCTCCTCCACCCCACTCATCCAGGGGACAGGAGGGGCCTTTTTGTTAAAATTTGGCACAGCATTAGAAATTCAAGTCACTCCCACTTTCAACCCCTTGGAGCAAGGCTGAGCCCTGTGGCAGCAGGAGCCTCACTGACCCATCTGAAGGGATACAGGAACAGAGATCACCAGAGCTTGTCTTCTCAGCACTCCTGCCCTCACTTCACACGCTCACACCTCCACAGACCCTCCCTGCAGACACCCCCAGGTCCAGCGTTTCAATGGATTTCTCCCAGACTCCTTTCCAGAGCAGGGGTTTGCTGTCTCTGATGTGGGGTGCTGCCCTCTGGAGAGGGAACCAGGAGTGCAGATGTAGTTTACACCCTTGGCCATCAACCTGAATTTGCCTGGGGGTCAGAGCTGGGCTCCACGAGTTCGCTTTGCTACCGCTAGAGATGCAAGAGCAAATCGTCTACTTGCTGTTCTGCTGCTCCCTTTGCAGGCTGTTCTCTGTGTGCAGAACACCGAGCTGTGCTTCATCTCCCTGATTCCTTCTCCTCTGAAACATCAACCTGCGAGGCTTCACACACCTCCGGGCTCTGAGGCAGCAGCACTAAATGTGTAACTGTGCCAGGCAGAGCACGGGTATCACACAGAGGCACAAACGCTGAGCTCTCTTCCCAAAATAAATGTCGAGCAACTAAGTAACACTGCTTTCACTGCAGACAGAAAAAAACAGAACTCTGCAACCCAAATCCAGGAGGCTGCTGCAACCTCCAGAGCTCCACTGCGACCTGCAAGGCAGGTACACAAGAGGCACACGATCTCAAAATCTACACTACTACATGAAGCTACTTCAAAATCTAAAATACAAATCTGTTCCTATTTCACAAACACAGCCCAAGATTAATAATTTATGTGCTGTGAGTATGGGTACCCAAGGTTTTGAATAACACCACTGACTCACATCCTCTGGCCACACAAATTACTGATGGAAGATTGATGCCAACAGAACAACCCATCCCAGGACCACAGCATCCAACATAGGCTGGGAGAACACTACTAGAGCAGAAGAGCACAAAAATAACCTCACCTGGGAGCAGGAACAATCTCTTTTGTTTACTTGGATGCTCTTATTCAGTTATTTATGCTCCCAGCTGAGCAGTCACTATGCACAGAGAGGACAAACTATGAAGACCTTTCCACCCCGATTTTTATAATCCAGGGATCTGTTTTAATAGGGAAAAAAAAAAAAAAAAAAAAAAGTTCAACACCTGGAACAAACTAATTTGTTCGTGTCAGAATGGAAAGCAAGAACCTCAGGGTCAAACTTTTGAAAGCAACACTTCAGAGGCAGGGCTCCTACTTCTTATGGAGTCCAAGCCCTCTTGGTCCAAATAAAGTCCCCCAGACAGGAGACTCTGTGTGCTGAGTGTTTGAGGCCAACAAGGGGTTCCACAGAGCTGCAGAGCACTGTGCAAATACACCAAGAGCCTTCCCAGCCCTGCTGGGGAGAGAAGCAGGGCTGATCCACCTGATCACACAGTGTCATCCCAGATCCCCTCACCTGGAGCTGCCTCCCTGAATTAACATCAACCCAGACACCTCCAGAGGGCAACTTGCCCCAGTTACCTGGGATGCAGTGAGGTGCCAAAGCCGTCTCACCCTCCTTGTTTAATTCAGAACTGGCTTTGATCAAATATCCACCTTTTAAATCACTGCAGACAGAGAGCTGTCTTTTTTCCCAGAGTTACTTTGTAAAAGCCAACGTTCTCATAGTCATGAGACTACAAAAGCTTTCCAAGCAATGCTCAATATCACAGGTTTCATAAAAAAAACATAAGCTGGCCCCACATCAGGCAGGAGGGTGCCAGGTCAGGTCCAGCCAGCTGGTCCAGACTGCACCAGCAACCTAAGGGGTGGCGGCTCAGACAGTTTTGGGAGAGAATTTCAGAGCAACAAACTTGCATTTGTCTCCAAAACACAGACTCCAAAGCCCCAAAAATAAGATGGAAAACAGACAGTGAGTCATGTTTCCTTAGAGAAATGACGTGAAGGTTACCTGGGTGGTGCCAACTTCTGCCCTGCTGGGATAACCACAGGGACGGGAATAGCTGGAGGAGAAGAGCACAGCTCCTCAGAGGATCCAGGGCTCCCAAACAAACACAGACCTGAGCTGTGTAATTCAGCTGTGTGGAAAACTTCTCTAAATGAGAAAAATTAGAGTTTAAAAGAAATACAGTGCACCCATAAGAGGTGGGAAGCTGTTAGGAGTTGAGCAGAGGGAAGTCCCAAAAGAGCTTCGAGCCAGGTTTGGGGATGGCAGTGCCAAACCTCATCAAAGGGTACCTGACCCTACAGCAAGTGCAGAACACCTCAGCCTCTCTGATAAGGTGAACACATGCAGTAGGCTTGATGTGAGAGAGGAATTGTGGCCACTTTCACTATGGCTTACCAAACTCCACTGTTCAGGTAGAAAGACTGTTCCCCTCGTTCTTTTATCCTGCCTATCTCCAACCTCAGTTTTCCTCTCCCGCTGCCCTTGTGCTGCCTTTTTATCCTACCTGTTTGCTTTCCAACACTTTTTTTTTAAGTTTGTGCTCAGTTTGGAGTATTGGGGGTTTTGACATAGACCTGAAGGGGGTCAGGATTATTAATTTTTTTATTCCTTGGTCTCTCCCCTCTCTTTCCTTCCTCACACAGCATGTACTTCTCATTCTGTGTAATTCTTTCACTACCCTCTCCCACTCTTCCAGCTTAACTCTCATCCTCTAGTCCTTCACCTCCCTTGCCCATGCACAAGCCAGTAAGCTGTGCATGAGACACCAACAAGCATGGCTTTGTCCAAACCACACACCCTGTGCCCAGTCCACCTCACCCTACCCAAAAACCACTGGCCCAACAAAAGGTAAAGCCAGGATGCTCAGAAAACAGCAGTGCCATGGGCGTAAGTGCTGTGTGTGGTGACTTCTCCATCCCTGTTCCCAGCTCTGCCCCCACCTGTGCCCAACAGCACAGTGGGGCACCCATCCCCAGGACAGCACTTACTCCACATCAGCTGAGAAAGCAACCACAGGAATGTCACAGTCTTAATCCTAATGTTGCTTGGACTTTCCACGATGGCTTTTAATGGCTAAACCCAGCACATTCAGGCTCTTCTCAGCATTTTGATGACCCCTACTCTCCCTATCTCCTTCCCCAACACCACCATTGATGAATGTTTAAATGAATGACAGATCAGTTAGTGGGGAGAAGTGTACATGTGTATTTGTGTGTGGGAGGGTATTTAAGCTAATATATTCCAGCACTGATAGCTTTATCCTCTTTGCAGTCCCTGAGAATGAACTGGCCTCCATCTGTACAGAAGATTAGTAGAATTACTAATCACTAATTATGACTCAGAGGTTTTAAGAGCAATGCAGACTGTACAAGCATGGCCTGGTTTTCAGAAAATGAGGAGACAAAGATAGCACAGTGTTATTTTAAGCACATGGACAGTCCATCCAAGATCACAAAGCACTGCAGTGACAGCGCTTGCAAAAGGAGTGACAGAGCTAAACACTCAGAAGGGCAAAAATGAAGCATGTGCCTGAAACACTTGTAATTTATCTTTTCATATGGTTCTTGTTCAGTCAGAGAGAGCTCACCAGCCTCTCTGCTCAAGACCAAACTGGAGATTTATCCAGGCAAGCTCATACAGTGATACCTTTGTACAGGACTCTGCTTCTGAAAAGTGGCGCCAGCGACATTCGAAATCTAACGTATTTGTGAGCTGCGTCAGATAGAAGGAAAAACAATATTTATACAGGCCCAATTGGCTCATGAATAGAAGGCTCTGTTTGAAGCTGGCACTGCGACACCCTGAAGGAAATGAGATGAAGTTCACAGTCTGGTTGTAAAGTTTGTCTGTGAGGGAAGAGGGAGAAGCGGTACAGAAATCATATTTTTGTTTGAATAAACTCTCTCAAACAGCAAACGCTATATCATGAGCTCAGATGAAAATATGTCTGGCAGAGAGCTTTGGAAAGCTGCTGTTGGAGAGCCAAGATTAACTCTAAGCTGTCAAGAGGCAGTGCCCAGAGCCAGTCCTTCCTCAGCCCTGCTGGAGGCTCCCCCAAAATCCCAACCACAGGGACACCTCCACATGCCCTGTTTGGACGTGATGGGGGTTTTAGCAGAGTCAAAGCTCTGCAGGTGACGTATGAGCAGCATCAGAGCATTTGATCAGATCCTTTCAAAAAGAAAAACATCTGGATGAAAGCAGTCACAGCAAAGCTTTTCCAGGGCAACCGGTAATCCCCAGTGTGCAAGTTTAAATCGTTGGAGGGACACAGGCACATATTCAGTGTCCTCTAAAAAGGACTTCAAGCTCCCTCTAGAAAGTCCTGACCCATTAGGACACCTGAGATGTTTCTGCTGAGCATCACTCAGTGGGGGTCTGTCTGGTGTGGAAGAAGGAAAGCTCTGCCCCGACAATGCAGCCCCCACTGCTCCAGCACTGCTTTGTATCACTGTGAAAAGGAAAAAAAGGCACTTCAACTTCATGTCAGCGTTTTTTACAATGAAAAGTTAAGGTGTGGTAGCAGAGGAAACGTGGTGCTCACTATCCAAACCAACTACGTTAGCACCAGAGGAAACAGAAGTCGTCAGCCACTTCCTCTCTCGCTCCTCCACCCCAGGTACTTCTGGGCCAGACACACGTACAGAGCTGATTTATTGTGCTTCATCAGCAAAATTTTTTCACTTCACACAGCATGAGTGATCTTTCAGAGGTTAAATAGCACTTTGTCCAGAAGACCCACATGAAAAGTTTACACTTTTACACCAGAATTTAATAGCCAAATTACCAGTGTAACTGGTAATCACAGTTATTTGTAAACTGCTTAATCACAGAGATGCTCTCATACTTGATTTCATGTCCAGCAAGATCAATCACAACATGCCATTGTATTCTGCAAGGAGTCTGGGGACAGTTTGCCTGCTTCTCTTCCACTTTGCACAGAGCAGACTGAGTGACACACATTTAACCCTGACACTAAAGCATTCACTTGACCAGTTTTTTATTTTGTAGAGTTGGTTGCATATAGACTTTGATGCAAAGTTTCATTCATTCTTAGAACATAATGAGGCATCATTCTGATGTGGGATGTACAGGTGGAAACTGGCACTGATAAATCAGGGGAAGACTTGCACCAAAATCTGTTAGCATTGACATCCCAGTGAAAATCAGGGTAGTGGTAATACAGCTGAATCAACATGGGATAGATGTTGATCCTCAAAGTTCTTGGCTTTGCCACTGTTTATTAACCTCATTTATATAAAACTTTCACTTTGTTTTACTGCTCTATAATTAAATCTAAGACAGGTGGCCTATAAAACCAGCATGCAGAGAGCCCTGCAGAAAGCTTTCTTTTGGTTGAGCATCAGGACACCTAGAAATGCCATGCTATCCCATCTTGGACATCAAGAGGGGCTCTGGGAAGACCCCCAAAGCCCAGCTGCAGGCCACAGCTCCCCAACAAAACACAGCCCTAACTCCTTTCTCTGGCAGGAAATGAGAACCCTTCTGTGAAGGCTTTATGCTGAGTTCTCACCCAGGATTTCTTCCAAGCCCTAACAGCCCCAATAACTCATATTGACTTGCTGCTGTTAGACAGAAGACTTGTGCCAGCTTTTCCATCAGTTGTCTCTGCAAATCTGTTATTTCTAGGGCAGGCTTCAAATGCTCCCTGCCACGGACGAGACAATGTTCCCTGGCACACAATCCAAGCTCTCTGAGGATAAACTCACATGCTGTACAGCCCCCTGGCCTTGCTTGGGTTCAGGGGTTATTTCAGAGTGAAACAGGACACTCCAGCAGAGCTCTGGCTCACAGGCTCCTCCAGATGAATAGGCTGTGGGCAAACAGGACACCCATTCTCTTTGGGCAGGTGGGACAGATGATGCCAAGCACCCTGGAGCAGGGACCTGGGAAATGCCTGAGCTTGGCTTGCTGGGCTGGGGCTGAAGTCCCTGCACCAGTGACCAGGTAAGACCTTGGAAGGTGTTTTCCACACACACATGCCAGAAAGACACCAGGGATGGGGAAAGTGACTGACAGAGGCTGGTTTGTCAATGTTGGGATGGGTTTTAGTTGTACTTAAAGCTGCTAAGGCAGGTAAGGGCTTTATGGTGGCAGAGAGGATTTCAGCCTCCCCTGGCCAGACGGTGCAGCCCCGTGACCACCTCCGCACCTGCTGGCTTCGGAAGGCAGAGGTGAGAGCCTTGCATGGGCACACCAAGGTGTTGGTGGCTTCTCCAGCTGGGACTCGAGCTCAGGTCCCCCCTGAGGCTAAAGGAAATATTTTATATTTTAAAAACATCAGAACCCCCCCTCATCAGAACAACAAGTGTAGCAGCCCGGGCAGAAGGAATTCTGCTGGCTTTCCTTTCACCACAATAATGCGCTGATGATTAAACAGAGTCCTGCTAGCAGTGTCCAGCTCACCCAAAAATAGCCACGTGCCCACAAAACAACATGAACTCCAAATACAGATCAAAGCCACCTTTAATCTCCAGGGCTCACCAGCACCAAAAGCACCTATCACCTCACCCTTCGCTGCTCATCACTTGAACGTGGCTCAATGACCAAGTTCTGCCCTGTTTCCTGAGCAGTTACAACACAGGCAGCCCAGGGAGTCCTCAGAGAAAGCAAAAGTGTGATTTTAGTCAGAAGAGCCTGTATATTAAACCAGTGTTATTTTTCACATCTGGAATACGAATGCAAAGGAGTTACAGAAACATAAGCGGTCCCCAAGAAACCAGGCTGGGAAAGGAGTTGGTTAAGCACCTGTCCAGGCATCAATTTCAATAAGAACACAGGGCAAAAAGGTGCTTTCATGTGGCTGCACTAAATACAGGACTTGTAGCAAATATCTGAGAGGACAAAGAACATCCCTGGCAGGTAGGATAGTGCTGTTATACCCATTATAAAGGAGCACAGAGGAGGAAGACAGTCTGTCCCAGACAATGCAGGATCTATGGTAATGATGGGACACACAGTCTCGTGCCCAAGATTAGAGCAGAGTCCCAGAGATGCTGCAACAACCACCTCCTCAGAGAAACAACCCCACAGAGAGCTCTGCACTGCATGTTTTGCTCTTGTATTGCTCCACTGAGCACGAGGTGAACAAGTGTAACCCAGAACAGCTCAGAGTTCATCCTTGTACACAAAGGTCACCCAGCTACAATCTATACCTGTTTCCGTAGCTTAAAGTGCCTAAAAAACATTGAAAAAAAATATATTTGATTCAGCTTCTTGCAGGGCTCTGGTTCCTAAACAGTTGGGTGACATTTAATGCCGTGTACTCAGTCCTGCACTGGCTGGATTCAGCCAGAGGTTTGGGTAGCCAAGACTCCAGCACAAAAAGCAGAGTTACGCAACCCTGAGAGGAAGAGCTGCAGGGCATTCTTTCAGCCATCTCACTTTAATAGACCCCAAATTACCACTAGGATATTCCTGATGTTAAAATGTGAGAATTGCCTTGTTCCTGGCTGGGTTTCATCTCCCAGGGATGACCCTCAGAGCAGTGAGCGTGGAGCAACAGGTCCCTGCATGTCCCCAGCAGTTTGGAGTTGACAAGCTGTGGGCAGAGGGGACAGGGGAAGAGGCACTCCCTGTCCACTGCCCTGGCTCAAGGTCTGCCTAGAAAGATGACAGAAAGACCAACCTCCTATCTCTTTACCCATTTTTACTTTTGGACACAGGCACAAGTCAGTGATGCTTTTCACAAAGACAAGATTAACCTACAAACAGCAACTAAAACACAGTAAGTTTGGGCAGAGATACAGTCACACTTTTTGAAAAATCTCTTTTCACTTCAGGCCAACCATCAGAGAATGGCAGCTGAACAGGCTGAATACAGCTGTTGTCAGAGCTGGTCCTCACCAAGCTGTTATTCCAGCCCTGGAGGGATGGGGTTTGCCTCCTTGAGGATGCAAAGAGATCCTGGAGAGCAAAGGCAGTCTGAGCTCCACACTCTTTATGTGAGTGGACTCCAAAAATAACACCCATGCAGTACAGGTGTAGCTGGATTTTATTTATAGAGAAAGCAGAGCACCAGGACTGCATCCCATCACATTCCTTCAGCTCAGTAAAGATGGGCAAATGGGAAGCAATGATGCCTTGACTCCTGCATTCCCTAACTAGTCCTGATGCATATTCCTGAAGTGATACCCGTGTCAGATACATCACAAAGTGCTTACATCAATCATCTGTACAAAATGCCACGATGCATTCCAGCACTTGGAAGCACTTCTATCACTGCAAAGCTCTTCTCCCACTCCTGAGCATACCTTAAAGCTAAACAGCAACAGATCCCTTCAGGATTAAATAGGCACAGATGTCTTGTTAGCATGACTTTCCCATGGAAGTTACATCTTGATGCTTCTGGAGAGCTGTGTCTGTTTGCTACGAGCTGTGTCATTCTCTGTATTGCAACACAGCAGGAGGAGGGAAGAAGCTGCTTTGAAACATTCCAGTAATGCAGCAAACACGCACACTGACACTGGGACCCAGCAAGCAGCACAAGTTTTCACGTGAGACAGATATAGAGACACACAGAAATAAACAACTGCCAGCAAGAACAGACTCCAAAAAGAGTGACACCACCCTCGCTGCAACTGGATACCACAGTCACTGCAAGTATGGGTTGTGTTTCCTGCCTGCAGGAAGGGGAGCCCCCCAACTGCTGCTCCAGGGCTCATTGCAGCCCCCCCAGGCAGCAGCCGCTTTGCAATGCAAAAGACTATCACGTTACAAGCTGCCACTATTCAGTGTCACAAACAGAGCAGAAAAAGCTACAGCCAGCGTCTCCCATGGGGGCATCGTGCTCCCAGTGCCCGATGGCAGGGCAGCCAGAGCTGAGCTCTGCCCCCCAGATCCGAGTGCAAGGATGGTGACAGCAGCCAGAGGAGCTCCAAGGGGCTGTGACACGGGGAGCAGCTGGCTGCTGAAACACGTTTAGATAAACTGACTTATATTTGGTACAAAAAAATATCTCTCCCAAACCCTGAATTCAGGGCATTAGCTCAGACCCAGGAGAGGAACCGCTGAGCACTTTCCCAGCTCTGCCTCGATGCTCTTCACCCCATCCCGTCCCCTCCTCACCGCGGGGTGCGCACAGCGGTACCGCTCCGGAGAGCGAGCCCGCACCCGTCAGGTGCCACGATGCTCTTCCAAACTAAACCTGGGGCGATGACCAGGGTGGGTTTTTGGGTTTTTTTCTTTTTTTACCTGGTAGACATCCCGGAGGCCACACCACGCTCGCAGGGCTTGCCGGCACGCCCGCAGCCGGGCAGCATACCATCGCCGGAGCGCTGCCACCGTCACCGTCCACACGAAGCGGCTCCCGCTGAACAGCAGATCCTCCACCCCGCACATGAACACCGAAGCCATGAGCTGCTCCGTCGGGAAAGCAAACGCCCCCCCCGTCCCGGCTGGCTCCCGCTGCCTCGCTCAGACGCCTGGCATGACGGCAGCCTGGCTTTATACGGCGGGCGGCGGGCAGGGGTGTTGCACAGAGCCAGGGTCAAGCCTTAAAACAAACTCCTCTTTCACGGCGCTTCCTGGGCAGATTCCCAGGCATGCCCCGGCGCCTGACGCCCAGCCAGCGGCTGCAGTAGCTCAGCCCTACCAGCAGCTCACACAGCAGCCTTGTCCTTCTTAGCAGCTTATATAAAGCTCCGTTAAGCCCCAGCAGCTACCACTATGTTTTCTAATTAAATTTTAACCCTTTTGCCATATGCCCTGACAGCAACCCCGTTTGGGCGCTGCGGGAGGGGAGCGAAGCCGCTCGCCGGCGTTCAGCGCTGCCGCACTCGAGTGAGCTGGGCAAGCGCTGCACACACACCCGGCGCTATCTGCCTCCGACACCTCATTATCTGCCATGCAGGGAACAAAGCTGTCATCGTTTTCTCCCGGCTGAGCCCGTGATCAAATTATACACTAGAAATCCTACTTGGGGAAAAAAAAAAAATACACCTCTGGGAGCCAGCAAGCGGAGGAAAGAGGGGAATAAAAAGAGATCAGAATAGTCGTGCAGAAACGGAATCACAGAATACACCTTGGAAGGGACATTTAAGAACATCTCCTTCCAACCCCCTGCCGTGGCCAGGGACACCTTCCACCAGAACAGGTTGCTCCGACCTGCTTCGAACACCTCAAAGGATGGGGCAGCCACAACTTCTCTGGGCTCCTGTGGAAGAGCCTCACCACCCTCACACCACCTCACAGAAGCAGTAACTTGTCTTCAAGCTCAGAACGTGGCAAATACCCACAGCTCAGAGCCATCTCTGTTCAACACTTCCCTCCCGGTTGTTGCACCGTACGGGTTAAACACCCAACACCTGCTGAAGTGATGATGTTGCTCTACGCTCAGACCAACTCCATTAACACAGCACTTGCTGCATGAGAAAAACAAGGCTGGATGTTCTAGCTGAGCTCTTTGAAAACAGCCCACAGCAAATAAACACTGAAATAATAACCCACGAGAGACTCCAGCCTTGCCTCAAGTCGGTTTAAAATTAAGCAGCACCCTGCCCTTCTGGGGCTTAAACTGTTAATGCTGCCAAGCCGCACCTTTCATTTGTGAGCTCCTTCTTAGCACTAGTTAAGGGAGGGTGGAAGTCAAAGGGTGATTAACTCTTTATAAGACCCCCTCAGAGGATTTGACACTTCCTAAGCTTTTTGGGACAGAAGCTGTGGGGAACCCACATGCCACCATCAGCACCTTGCTGAAGAAACCACTCAAAGAGCAGATTTTTGGCTAAAAACATCAGCAAGACAAACCTGTAAGAGTAAACTCTCTTGTGCAACAAGATGATCGGAAAGGGGCAGGAACAGCTTGTATAAAGGCTGGATGGGAGAAGTAAATCCCACAGCACTGCTGGCACTGCTTCCCCAAGGGCACTGCCTGCCTATCCCAAACGATCCTCAAGGGAGGAAGACACCTGCATGCCTGTAGCACAGTGCAAGTATTCACAAATCCCATTTCATTCCTTATTAATGAGCCTTCTCCGAACTGCAGGAGCCGACGCTCATGCACAGTGAGCTCCGGCGTCGTAGCTGGGGTGATGTAATTCTGCAGACAGAAAGAAAGCTTGTTTCGTTCAGGCTTTGGACCTGTGTCTCCAGGATCACACGTTTCCCTTGCATGCATAACGGAGCAAAAGCAGCTCTGCCCCTCTCGGTGCTGGGTATCCCCTGGCTATGCTGTTGCCAGGGAGTTTCACAATCCCTTCGAGCCTTGCTTTCATACAGGGAAAACAACAACTATATTTCAAATGTTATTAGAGGCTGTTACAAAGTGACCTGGTGCAGAGAAGGATATGGCTTCATGCAAGAAACAAGTAAAGATTTGGGCTCTGCAATGAAATCCAGCACCCATATTTCCACCCCAAGGGTTTTATCACCTTTTGGAATTACTTAGAGCCTGTAGCCACTAGCAAATCCTCCTCCTCCAGTGTTGCCCAACACTGTTCTGTGTTTAGAGGACTTTGACATCGACCAAATGTACTAAATGGAAAAAATTTCCATCTTCCACTGAGAGAGAGATGTGACAAATATCCACAGGGTTATTCCACTAACCTAACCCAGTACCAGTGCCAGGCTTGGCAGCAGGCAATTGCCATTCCCTCACAAAACACTGCTTTGGAGAGGAACCAGCCAGGGAGATCTCCAGTGGCATCTGTGCACTGTGGTCAAGTCATATCCAAATTTAAACACAGATTTAAAAAATAAAAAAAAAAAAAAAATCTGATTTTCAAGTTGCATTTCTAAAAGGAAAGAAAAGGAGCTTTGTAGCTAAAGAAACAAGGCAGGGAACAGTCCCCTGTCCTGCGCCAGGAAAATCCAACCAACCCACTAGGAAAAGTTTACGTGCTTCTGCACTGTGCCTGCTGACCTCAGTGTCGTTTTGTTTTGCCTTCCCCCCCACCCATCACCCAACTAGACTGAAAAATAGGGATGGTGAGGTTTTCACCCCTCTAACAGAGCACAAGGGATTTCTTGAGCGCTTTTTTTTTGTTTGTGTTTTTTTCCATGTTTGTTGTTGTTTGTTTGTTTTCAATTGGTCTATGATTCATGGTATCTTTAAATTGAATCTACATGTTCTGCACAATTATTCTTTATGCTTCACAAGTTCCTGTGAACCTGAGTGATGGCCTCAGATGGCTCCATCTCAGAAAGCAGAGCCATCTGTACTCAAGCCTTCCCTCCTCAGTATAGTAAAGTTACAGCTCCGTGTGTAGGCTTGAGCAAAGCAAGAGCCATTTCCCCACACTTACTTCGGGAACATGGATTTAAAGTCCAGTCTCATTCATAGGAGCTTCACTCATCTTGTCATCCCTTCAGCAGGTGATGTAGGTGATGAAAGATATGAATCAAATGCCATCTGGACTTCGCCTTCTCAGCTGACCCGAGCACATGAGTGCACTGTCCCTTGAACCTGGATGGCACTGAACACCCACAGAACAAAAAAAGAGCAAAGAAAGCTTATGATGCAAAGAGCAGCTAAATGCAATTTAGGGTAATTTTGGTGGGGGTGATATGCAGCTGATGAATTACCTATTCACATCAGTCTTAGTCTTTTACTGACTTCCACTTTCAGAACTTGGTTGCAAGTGAGTTAATTTGAAATACCTAAATAATATCCAAGCTCCTAAGAGTCAGAACAGAGATCACAAAATTCAGCAAGGGAAAGTCAGTAGCATAGATACCCAGGTGGTTTTCAGAGGCTGTAGTACCCAGATATCTATTCCATGAGGAAAAGAAGGGGAAGAGAGAGATTTCAGAAAAGGTCTTTGTAGATATATGTACCACTGTCAAGGGAAAACAAGAGGCAGCTACTGCAGATCTGTTTGATGTACAGTCATGTGAACAACACAGCATTCATTTCTGATAAGGAATAAGCCTACACCACAGGGATCTGAGGAGAATGTCACTTAAAAAGGCGACAGAAAACTTGATATGTGGCAGATTCACGCTTTTCCTTATATTATTGATTGTAGGCCCAGAATAATGAGTATTAAAAAGAACAAAGGTCTGCTACCAACATAATAGGAAAAGATGATCCCAAGTGGGTTCTCAGGCTTCCTTGCATGTTATCTTCTGTGCCAAAATGAACAGAATGAGGCTTAGCTGAATCGCTGCTTCTGTTTTCAAAGTCACTCATATGAAGTTCACATGAATGAAGAATTCATCTACCTGTGAGGCCAGAGGACAAGACCATCAATCTTTTTTTTAAATCTACAAAGCAGCATTGCTCCTAGATAAGACTTTTGATTAGACATACAGAAAAAGACACACACAGAGTCCCTAGTGATAGCTAATGAAATTAAAGCTTTGATCATTTTCAGTCTCTGAACCTTCAACTATAAAAAGTGAGTTTATTGTACAGATGCACAAAATGCCTAATTCTATGGGCCAGCAGATGTCTGTCCTGACCCATGCTCTAAAACATGCTTTAATCCATAATTTGTGCTCACAGTGACTACACGACTGCAACCCATATTCGTAATATTCTGCAGCACAAGCAGGAAAGTTCAGGGAAGGCAAAAAAAAAGAAAATACCAAGCGCCCTCACAAGGTTATGAGAGACAGTTCTGTTTGATGGCACACATCACTATTGACATCTGCTGTTACCTCAACTCCAAGGGCTCAAACCCTCAAGCTCCAATACCCTGGGGTGGGCTCAGGGCAATGATAAGCATCGTTGAGGTCCACATGAGAACACAAAAGCACATGGTACCACCCTGTCCCCCAAATTCCTACCAGTCCCACCTCACCCTGCTTCACCCAGATGTCTCTCTGATCTGTACAAGTCTGTGTGAAGATTTTCATCAAAATCTTCTCCACTTTGCTCAAGTTAGAAGCCAACAGCACACAATTACATTGTCTTTAAAAATAAATTTAAAAACTGCTCAAGGTGCTCTTTTATAGGAGGTTTCATGAGCATGAACAACAGGATTACTTGGGAATTAGGACTTTCTCAGACAATGCTGAAGCTGCATATCCCCTACAACTTTATTTTTTTAAATTCCTGTCATGAACCAAGCCTGTCAAGCTGTGAGCATTAATGCAATTAACCCCAAATAAAGATGAAGTGACTTTTCAAAAACCATTTTCACTACACTCTGGCCCTTAATTACCAACTTCAAGATAAAGTGAAATGCAGACATCGGGCGCCCTCTCTTTGATGTTCAAACCTCTTGGTACTTAAGATGCTTAAGCAGCAGCACCAGTGCAGAGGATAAGCCTGTAATCCAACCTGCCCTGATCAAGAGCTTTTCAAGCAAGATTCAACATCTGGTAAAAGGTGTTTGCAAACCAATTTGGTTATTTGAGATTACTGGGGGGGGGGGGAATGGAATATACTGCTAACTAACCTACTTAATCCTTTGTATTAGCACAAATTTGGGACTTCTCAGGAATAAGTCTACGCTTCCACAAAAATTTATTTACTGTCATTCACATTACCAAACTTTAATTTAGAAAGCAAATTAAATCGGCATGAAAGGGCCATCAACTCTCCTGCAATGCTAACAACAGTATCTAATGTAGATATTTGGATGCCTCTCCAGGTGCTATACCAGGAGTTTTGATTCCCAGCTTTTGTCCACTGAGCTGCACCTGACTAATGAAGCTGAAAGGCACAACTACACCCAAAGTGATCCAGGGTTGCAGAGGGAGGCTGTAGTGCCTCCTCTCTGGGTGAGGCACAGCCCCTAACAGGTTTATTTAACAACAGCCTTACATACTTCTAAATGAGATGCTGATGTTTTCCCTCCTCTCTGAGAGCCTGGGCTGTACTATATTGCTCTACATTAACGATATAAACATAACACCGTGACAGATAAACACATTTTTAAAGATGAACAGCCGCTGTGCCAGAAACATGAATTTCTTGCAGTCTGGATCCCATGGTACACTAATTAGCACTTCACATCAGAAATGAAGTGCCACTGTCTTTTAACTTTATAAATGATTAAACAGCTGCTGTCTGATTCCTCAAACAGCAAATTTCATACCTGCCATACCTAGAACTACGAAATCAGGTCAGGTTCAAAACAAGCAGCAGATGCTCCAGTTTCACGAGTCAGGGTTTATCATCTGTCACTACCACGCTATCACCAGCACAACACGTCACCCAGTTTCTGTAACACCAGTCTAGTTCCTCCAGTACCCCATGGCCAGTGCAGCAAGGGGTATAATTTGGCCCAGCTCCACTGGCTTCAGTGAAACCTCACATGTCCAAGCACATGTAATCAGCTGGGGATGCTCCAGGAGTCTACGTGCCATTTGGCAGCAGGGAGCATGACTTCTAATGCAGGTCACTATTAACACACACCTACATACAAATTGTATTTAAATTTTTATACACACATATTTCTAAGGTGGTAAAAGTTTAGAGCCTCGTAAGGTCAGTCTGCACTGAGAAGATAGGTAAAAAGGGGAAACACTAGCCCAGACGTGGGGAAAGAAGGACGAAAAAAAGGTGAGAAAATAATTGATCTCCAGCTGAAAGGGGATTTTGTTTGTATCACACAGAGTCTGTAAATGCTTTCAAGCTACACCTTTATGCCCTTTCTCAGCATCATGGGTGCTGGCTGGTGGAGCAGGCTGGGGACCAGCAGGAAGGCTGACTTCTACCCCATCAGCAGCACAACTGCCTGCAGCTCTCCAGGCACAGAGACCCACCTCAGGTCAGGGTGTGACACTGCCATTCCTGCTCCAGGATGGGGTAGGAGCCTGGAAAACCACCCTCTTGTTCTGTGCTTCATGGGAAGGGCTTCCTTCTCAAGGAAAGCTTCATCGGGAGGGGAGTCACCACCGGTGACGTGGGAAACCATCCTGCACTTGGGGCTACTCCCAAGTCACATCTGGAGGAAACGAGAGATCAAACAGCACAGGGTGGAAACATGGGGCATCCTCAGAGCTGCAGAAACACAGAGTGGCACTGCCAGGGCCCTCCTTGAGAGGGCTTTGCCCAGAGCCTCTCTGGTCTGAGGAAATGACTCACCCCCACCAGCCCCCTGCCAGAGAAAGGCACACCCCAACTCCCAGCTCAGGGCCATCTCTCAGGAAAGGATCCATGGGAAGTGATGGCACAGGGAAGAGAGGCTGTGGCTGCCTTTGGAAGCTGCAGCAGGAAGAGCGATTTCTCTCCAAGTTGCTGATTTCACCTCACTGCTTCCAAAATAGTGCCCGGCCCTGTAGCAGGTCACTCTCGCTCCCATTCGGGCTGTGCCATGCCTCCTACCCCAAGAACCAGCCCTCAGAGAGGGGACAAGGATCCTCCAAAGAGGGATTGAGACCCTGCAGAGCAGAGGGACACACCATAAAAATTAATTAGGGAAATGGACAAAGCTACATTTTCCCCCTACAACCTGTACCTCTACCTCCCCCAAACTGGCAGAGGAGTAATAAAGTGCACAAAACACTTTCACCATCCTAATTTTGGAGGCAAAGTTGTAATAGCTCCTGTGCACTGCCACACCGTTCCAACAAAATTTCCACCTCCCGTGCTCAAATATTCAGGTGGGTCAGCACAGCCCCCTCTGCCTTTTCCAGCAGGTCAGAGCAACACCACATCCCTCTCTCTGTGGTTTGACACTCCTCCTGCCCATCATCCCACTGGAGCCATGAAATGCTCTGGGGTCTTATCAGAGGAGTGGCAGGTTCGAAGCCTGGAGGACCAAAGGGATGGAGTTACAGGCAAGGTGATCCATCCGGCCCCACTGGTTTGTCCCACCCTTCCCTGCCAGCAGGAGGGTTTCTCCCCTGGCCCTGCTGACCAGTCACCTGGATGGACATTGGGCTCCCTGACAGGCACCAAAACCTGCTGAGCTTCCCTCAGGCACCGGCCCAGGATGGGTGGATGGGTGTCAGCATCGCCCTGCTGATGTCCCAGACAAAAATGGGGCAGCGTCTCCTTCATTTTGAGTCGCCAAGGAGTATTAAAGGGAGCCTGGAGAAGCCAGGTAATTACTTCTGGATGAAGTATTTCACAGTAGATAAAAGCACGTGAGGAGCGTGAAAAATCCAGGGCTGCCCCAGCTTTATGATTATTTTATGGCCTCGTTAATCTGTGGCAAATGGGGTAGAATTGCTACATAACCTAAATACTGGGCAGAGATCTACAGCACTGTAAGAGGAGGCATAAGTGAGATAGTAAAGTTTCAGCATTTCACATGATATATATGAGGACATTTATATATGAAGACAAAAATAACAACTCAAACCTATCAGTCTCCTGACAAGAATCTTTTAAAGGGTGAGAATAAGTGATGTCTAACTCTTGTAATTATATCCTCAGTGCATTCATTCTCTCAGGATGAGTAACCCAGGAATGCTGTAGCCTCCAGAAAAATCATGACTCAGAGCAATGCTCTGCCCTTGATTAGACTTTATGGGCCATGCCTAGCCTAGGAAAGGTGTACACCCAGAGAAGGACTTGCCCTTCTCTACGTGCTCAGATGGCAGAGTTTAGATCACTGAATCCCATCAAACACAAAAAAACCAAGACATCATCTTGAATGCCTTTGTGCTTCTTCTCCCTTCTTCTCTTGGCACTTTCAAGAGAATTGTCCTGTGTAAATTTTAATCTGGGACTTGATCCTGCACACCCCGAAGTCAACAAATCTTGTTGCACCTGCTATAGGTGAGCTCAGTTCAAAGCCTTTGGAGGCAGAGCAATGCATTTTCCCAGACAATTTTTGCCACAGGAGAATCACAAACCAGGGGAAAGAAACAGCATTGGTAAATAGAAGAGGCAAGAAGAAATTGGTACTGTAAATCTATGTAACAAATAGCCAGCACTCTTGGTGTGACAGAGCCATGTTTTCTGAGAACACAGGTCAGCTGCAAGTGCACTTCTCAAGCTAGGAAGCAAAATAACATCATTTCACAATGTATCATATGTTTCGACAGCAATTAGTGCCTCATTATACTAACAAAGTACCTGTAGAGAGCTCATTTGCCAGCTCTGGACAAATAAATGGGCAATAAACATCTAGAATATGATGAAAGGAGGCAGGTGGGTATGTTTTGTTGTTAGATCAGATGAGCTGTGGTGTAAAGCATCTCGTGCAGCTTAGCCTGGTTTCTGGGTGATGAGTTGTGCAGAAGGAAACAAGCTGAGCAACTCATGGCATTTTCCCAACGAGGGGTCACATCACAGCCATGGGGTGGGAAGGAACAGCTGAACCCAAGGAGAAGGAGAAAGAGCAGCTGCTGAAAGGACGCTTTCATCCTCAGAAGGCCTCCAAAACAAACAAGCAGCACGCCATGGGCTTGATCCAAAGCCCATTGAAATCGATGGAAAGCCTCCAGCTGCCCTCAATAGGCTCATGGTGAGGCCGGGAATGCCATGGGAGCTCCACGCGCTGCCCCAACGCACCGGCCCCAGCAGGGACTCTTCACCACCACCTCCCACAGCTCCTCCTGCCACTGCTCAGCTCTCCTCTCCTTGGCCCCCAAATTGCAGGCATTCTGCAATCATTAGTTACTCGAGCCATCCAAAATTACAGTATATTAAGTAATATATATATTTATCAAAATAGATTTTTTTTTTCCTACCCAGCCCCAGGAACACATACAGGTTACAAACCAATCACCCACGTAGCTGTGGCCCTGGATTTGCATCAAAAACCTGAACCATAACTCTGCTCTGTGGTTCACAAGGTGCCTTCTGGAGCCACACCACAGGTCAGCCCTCCTCCCTCCCCCTGCAGTTGCCAGCCTTGTGTATTTGCCCTGAAGCTTTCGGTGGTTGGACAAGAAATCTGCACTGATAGTACAGAAATTCAAAGTTCCTCTCACCAGGAAAGACGGGTCAAGTTAAGACAACACGTATTTTGCATGTTCAAGCTGAGCAGAGCCCCTCCAAAAGGAAGGAGTCCTGGTCCAGTTTTCCCTCCCTTTTTAATAAAAGCACCAAGAGACAGAGGCCTGATGCCAGCAGGGCGGGAGCAGTGACGTTGGGAAGTGTCAGAAACGCAAACAATGAGACAGGAAGCGGGAGGGAAAGGCGGAGGGATGGGATGGACACGGTGGTGTGGCCTCTGCTGAGTCAGCTGGGGTCAGCAGGACCTCAGGAAGCAGGGTGCAGGTGTCGGGCACAGAGCCCTGGCCCTGCCAGGTGAGATTTACCCGCATCTCCCCCCTTTCTCACAGCCCCCCCAGACACACATTGGGTCACAGCACCAGGGCCCAGCTCCTCTCTTGCCAGCCCATCTGTCCCCACAGCTGATGGCCATGGCCAGATCCAGCAGGTAAAGCTGTACAGCCCCTTCTCCTGGTATCTGCAGAGGGTGAGGATGTGGGTGCAGGGAGGGGGTTACTCCAACCCATGACTCAGAGTCACTCATTTGTAGCTATCTGAGGAGAGCAAGACAGAGGTGATGGCAAAACAGGAGAGTGAACTTCACTAAAGAGTTACTGATAAAAAACTCAATATAGTTTGGATCCAATGTTTTGATCTGGTTTTTAACTCCTTTAAACTCTTCCCTCGTCACACTGGCAGAGAGGGAAGCAGAACAGACCTGCTGGGAGTGGAGCTTTACCCAGCCAGGCTCCCCACAGTTTCCTGATCTCTCTTCTGGCCATCCTGCAACAGCATAAACTCCCCAAAGGGGGTCAATCTGAGACCATTCACATATTTTAAAAAGTGATATAATGGGCACAAACGAGAAGTCACCATTTGTTAACAATTATCCCAGGCAATAACTTCAGTCTCCCCCTCCTACTGCAAATGGAAACAATGTAGGAACTGAGTAGTACCTGTTGGCAAAGAAGTTTTTAAATGGATGGATAAGAGGGGCTGAAATTGCTTCGTAAAGAAAAATTCCCATTGCTTCTCCCTCCTCGCCCTCCTTAGGATGTAAAGCAGGCGTGAAAACTGCCCTTGCCATTATTGGAGCTGTGATTCAATCAGCATTTCATGGTCCTAATTAACGGGTATTTGTTTTCATGGGTGTGAGTCCTCATTTGCCAAGACTGCAGAATTATAATGCATTTTTCCCTTCCTCCTTGGAGAGGACATGAGAGCTCAGCCAGGGAAAGGAAGCCATTTGGAGCAGGAAGGGGATGCTTGGAAACAGAGCTGGAGTGCTCATAGTAGGCCCTTTCTGAGGTCAGAGGATCAAACTGACATTCAAAAAAAATTTTTTTAAAAATCTGCTATTCTCATTCACATTATTGGGGAAAAACAGTAGCACAAAAAAGCTCTTTTCCTGCCTGTTTGAGCAGTCACTCTGCCCTGCCCAGCTGTTCCTGGAGGATGCTTCCCAGGAACCCTGATCCCCTCCTGCCCACGTGGCTGGAAGGGAAGGGGACAGGGGACATCAAGTCCAGGGAAACCAAAGCATCTGGTCCTCTTCCTCCAGTTCTGCAAGAGGAAGAAGAACTCACAGCTCCTGCTGAGTGGACCTTGCTACTCCCACTTCATTATCTCCAGCCCCACGTACCTGTTCCTCAAGTCCTTGAAAAGCCACTCAAGGAACAGAAGGGACAGGCTTCCTTCTCCTTACATGTACCTGGCCCTCTCAGTATGGGATAATGGGAACTACAGGACATCAGGTGGCTCACCAGGTCCTGCCCCATCTCCAGCATCCACCAAAGCTGAGGTTGCCCCTACATCCTAACATCCTCAGGGAGGCAAACAAGGGTATTTTGTGCCACTGGGGGAAGGGGAAAAATGGGCTGGAGGAACTATCTGAGACAAGTAGTAACTATAGGGGGGAAAAACTCCAGGACTAGGGTCTTGGAGGGGCAAAGAAACCACACCTAAAGGCTGAGAGGGGCTCCAGTGTCCCATAGGCTGCCTGTAGAGAGAATAATGTTGCTCATTGGGGGCACAGAACAAGGGGATTGTCCGTCCCCTACACAGCCTTGTCCTTCCCACCCTCCTCATACACTAAGTGGCCTTGGCAGGACATAGGGACACTTGTCCCTTCAGCACAGAGACAGAAAGCTCCTTCAGCACACAACTAACTCATTGCTAGGATTCACACAGAAATGATAAGGAGAAAATAAATTCAGGCATTCAGAAACAAATCTAGTGGATGCTACCTTTCCAAATCCTCAGGGAGTTTTTTAAAAAAATAAATAGATATAACATCCTTTTCCTCCTCCCTTTCTCCTACTGATTGTTAAATCAGATAACCCCCCACGCCTGCCCACAAGAACACAACAGCCACTGGAATACAATTCCTGTTTTCTGTGTTGCTGAATGAGGCATTGGCCTTACAGCAGGTAAAATTGTAGCACAGCACCATCTGTTCCTCAATATGCTTGCTGCCAGCATCCATTGCAGGGATTTACTCACATCTCCCTTCCGAGGTACAGCTGAGCTGATGGGCAGAACGTCTGTCACGAGAGAAAGGGATCTGTCACCTGCTCGCTGCAGATTTTGGATGTAACCTACTGAAAGGTAGGGACAGATCATTCATTTTCTGTCATACAGCACAGGCTCCCAGTGCCAGCTCTAGTGAATAGCCCTTGATGATGCTACACACATCCTTAAAATACTGCTGGAGATGGCACATTTTCCAGCTGCTTGTGCCTTATGCTAGAGCACGTTTAGATCAGCAATTTCTTTTCTAAATATTCCAAGGATTGCTGCAAGCTTTGCCACTATGATAAAAAGGAAGGAGAAAAGCTGCCAACGTTTTCACATCTTTAGATATAAATTTATGGGACTTGTGCACAAGTACTTGTGGAAGCCTCAGACATTTTTCAGGCAGCTTCCAGCTTCTCATGTCTGTTGGTTCCAGGCAGATCTCACACAGCAGCCGAAGCACCAGGAGCTCAGTACAGCTCCCAAAGGTCACTGTCCCCCTGGGGAGGTCAGTGGGTGCCCAGTGCTGGAGGAGCAGAGCCCTCCCAGTGCTCAGCTGAGGTTGGGCTGCCCCATCTGCAGCTCCTTTGTCTGAGTACGGAGCTATTGCTGAAGGGCAGACCCGGCAGGCAACGGAGCAAAACTCCCTGCCAACTCAACCCAAATTCCTGCTCTTCTGCCTGTGGAGCAGCTGGTGGGGCTCTGTGCTCAGCAGTGCTGGCTGCTGCTGCAGCGTTCAGCCTGTGAGCTTCTGGTACAGGCTCCAGCACCTGGCCCAAGCCAGGGCAGCATTCCCACACAGGTAAACCTCCATCCCCTCAACACCCACAGCAGACATCGTGTCCAAATAAATGCCTGACCCACCAGCCAGCCCAACATAAGGAACCACACCAGCAGTGGGGTCTGCCATGAGCAACAGCCATGCAAAGAAACCTGGGAGAAGCCTTTGAACACCCCTCACACTCAGTCACTTCTGATCGGAGCTCCCGGGAACACTTCTACCCACCACAGGAGCATCCCCCCAGCAGGAACAGCCTCCCAGGCTCAAGCAGCTCAACTTGTCAGCTCTCACCTGAGACTCAGGAGACAGGCACCTTCTGGAAGTGAAAGCTGCTTGCTCACCTCACCCTCTGCCACACTCCATAAACCTCTCCTGAACTCCGTATCCGGATACTCCGCTCAGTCCCCCCAGCCTTGGCTCGGGTCTTCTTGCACAGCCTCCTCCGTGGGGCTGCTGCTGGTCAGAGGCTGAGGGCAGCTGAGCTGGTGGCTGGAGGCAGGGGAATTCCTGCAGCACCGGGAAAAGAGGACAAGCACCTCCCAGGGCGCCCGGGACAAGAGAGCGCCTGTCAGGAGACGAAAGCAAAGAGCAAACTGGTTCAGCCTGTTGCTGCCTCTACTGAAGGCCAGCTCGGCACAGGAGGTGTTTAAGTCATGTGTTTGCTCCTGCCCCAGCTTGGAAAGGGGAAAAAAAAAAAAAAAAAAAAAGAAAGTGGTTTCATAGGATTTAAGACTTTCACCTAACCACTTTCAAAGAGGATATCTGATGACCGAAATAAGAACAAAACAGGAGTTAGAACTTTAATGCCAAAGCTGTAACAAAACAAACCCTTCCTCCTCCCAGATTTTTTTTTCTCCACATATACACACCTCCTCCTCTGCAGCCCTAGTTTTACTGTTCAGTCAGGAATGGGGAGTCTTACTTCCACTTCTCTCCCCTCCAGCCTCACCTGTCTCAGAGGCTGCAAGGAATCAACACAGCCAGCATCACTTTACAACCAGCCCACACCTCCCATGGAAGGAAAGGACAGGATCCATCAATAAAGGTGCATCTGACCTAGAAGTACAACCTGTTCTTGCACTTGAAATATCTCAGTTCCCACAGTTCAGCAGCTGTTTTGTTGCCTACAGGACCATACAAATGTACCAAAACACAAAGCAAGTTGCTGCTGCAGCTCTGAGCCAGCAGAGTGCCAAGGGAAAGGCTGATCCCAAGCCGAGTCAGCCTGGCTGTGGTGGGTAGCAATGAGCACAGGAGCCACTGGCCCACCTGTGGCTGCAGGACTCCCCCTCAATGCCATCAGAAACAACTCTCATTTCAGTTCTTCAGGTCAGCCCAAGGAGCTCAGACTTTGAGTCACTTTTCCTCATTTCTCCCAATAAGATGACTGTCTAGGGGGAAATCAAGTTCTTGGATGCCTCTTCATCACTGCAGCACTGTGAGTGTCTGTGCTTTGCTTCATTTCAGCTTCCTAGTAGAGACGTCTGGGGAGAGATTCCCCTGGTTCACTGTCCATCCTAGAGAGTGCCTGTGAAATCAGCACGCCCAGAGGAGCTGCTGCCTTGCCTACAGCATACAGATTGCTCCACCTGAAGATCCATGAGTGCACCTCTGGCATGTTATTGGTCTGCTTTGCTGGGAGAAACCCGATCAATTCACACCTGCAGTTCTCCAGCCTTTTTTATCCTGTTTTATACACCATGTATGTATTTCATCCTTATCGTTATTTCACTCTTTTATGCAGTTTCTTCATGAGAAGACAGAATATTTATTTTTCTTTACAGAAATCTCAGGCATCCTAAATGGGAACACTCTTCCAAATTTTTGCCTACCATCACGCAGAACAACCTCCCAGTCCCTGCCTGCTAATAGCAGACATGGCCTACAGATGACACCAGGTACACAGACAGGACACTGGTACAGACTGAACTGCAGCTCAGCTCTGTGCTGACACTTCTGTGCCCCCCTGTCCAGCAGCTATGCCTGCTGCATGCCTTGCTTCATTCCAGATGCAAACCCCACCTTGCTTAGCATCTTTTATGTTCATCTCTGCATAATCCTTCCCTCCATTAGCCTAATGAATGAAGTGTTTCCAAGGAACAGAAATACATATATATATATGTAACCTAATTACAGGAGTCAGGCTGGAGCAGATCCCTTAAACAAACACATCCTGACTAAGCTCTTCCAACCCTGTTTACCCAATCTCTCCCCTCCAGCCCCTGGGTATCCCCAAAATGCAGCAGCACTCTGCTGCTGCAGGACCGGTCTTTCCATGGCCCAGGGCACCAGCGACTGTTTCAAGCCTGCTCTCATGCAGGGAATCCATCCAGCTCACCTCCTGGGTGAATTCTGCTTCGACTCCCCTCCTGCATCCACACACCTGCTCTTAAGACAGGGCAGCTCCAGCACTAAACATCCAACATTGCCAAAATCCCCTGCTCTCCCTGGCTTTTCTCCTCGGTAGCTGCAGCACGCCTTGCTTACAAGTTTTGGGGACCCTCACATATCAAACTCAAGCCTGGAGGAGTTTTGTAGTTTATAGGAGTTTTTTAGGCCACACTGCTTGAGTAGCCCCTGGCCCCCAGGGATTTCAAGGTTGCCAACATCACCTCAAAAGTTGTATTTTGGATCCTAGTGATCCCGACGATGATGGCAGCTGGCAGGACTTGCACCAGTTTCAACCCTCCCCACACACATGTGCACACCACGATTACCATAACACACAAACAGCCAGAGAAATACAGCATAGAAAAGACCATCCTGAAGTACTTCAGCTCTATGGAAACAGAAAAACCCTTCCCAGTGCTTGCATGGTGTGGCTGGCACAGAGGGATGCCAGCACACCGTGGTGCCCGTAGTCTGTCCCATAGGGCAGCGTGACTGGAACATGGGGCACAGCCCCAATGAGGGTTGTCACCACCAGGCATGGCAGCACCCAGGGCACACACTGCCCCCAGCCCACTGATTCGATCCTGCAGCTGTTAAAAGCCACCCTACAATTGTATTGAATTTTATTTTATGGATACCAGATCCCAACAGGCACCTTCCCACCTCCTGCAGCAGCGAGACTCCTCAGGAAAGCAAAATTTACCCCCACACACACCTAACACACATTAATTGGTCAGTGCAGGAAGGCAAAGCATCATCAGGTTGAGATTAAAAGGACTATGCTGATCAAAAACTTCAGGAGGCCACGGATGGAGAGCGGCGATCTCTGCTCCCACAGGGATTCATCCCGAGCAGTGGCTCACTAGAGGGCAGCCAGCACACAGCTCCACTCCAACACCCCAAACCTCCACAGCAGAGAGCCTCGGCCTTGGAGGGCTCCAGGATAAACATATGAACGGCACAGTGGGATTTCAGAAGGGATAGTGTAATGAGGGAGGAGTAAAAAACCTTATTAACCCTGTTCTGTGCATGCGGTGTGGATCAGATACAGGCTGGGACTCTCAAACAGAGGCACATACCCTGCTCCCAACATCCTGACTGCTCAAATCTAATCAGCAGCTCCAATAATCAACCCCACTTTTTATGGTTTTCTCCACAGAAGTGCCAATATTTAGTGAACAATGCAGGCTTTTCAGCAGAACCTCTATATTTGTCTCCATGACCCCAGGAGATAGAGGCAGGGAGTTATTCAGCTACCTACTGAGGGGAAAAAAACCAGCAATTAATAAAAAAACCCCAGGCCATATTTTTTTGTTTTCTTGCTTATATCAGACAAACATAAATCAATGAACCAGCAGCACCACCTACCAGCAACACATCCCCCTCTTCCCAGGGAGGTTCCCTCTCCGATGGGAATACCCATGACCTCACCTGCTAAACTGCTTCACGCCAGAAACAGTGAGACCCAAGCCCACTGCTGGGAGATCTACTCTGCATTTTAAGTATTCTCATGGTAAATTCTTACCACAGTGTAATGGCCTTTGTATGGAAACGATCTGTTATCCTATTAGGAAATACCATGGGAACAGGGACTTAAGGTAGATAGTGTAAGTTCTCACCAGGATTTAATAACCACCACTGGGACTGATTTGCTTAGATCAATAGTTAAACAGATAAAATATTCCCAATGGACCCTTTTCTGATGGCATGTTATTTATGTGAGGGACCATCAACCTGACCCAAAGCTCACTGGAGCCTTTCCATGCTGGATCTGTCCCTCCAGTGCCAACAGATGGTTCTGGAGGGGCTTGAACCCAGCACAGCCCCATGGATGACCCCAGCTCTTCTCAGTGGGGGCAGCCCTTCAATCAGTTCTGCTCCATGTTTTAACCACCCAAATTCAGTTTTATTACAGATAAGTGTCTTCACAAACTGATCTCTGTTAGAACAAAACTGCTGTGGGACTAGAAAAGAACACAATTTAAAATACACTTCAAAAAATGAATATTGATTCTTTTTTTTTAAGAGGAGAGCAATTTTCCTCCTTATTTTATAAGCTGCTCTCCAGGGCCACCATGGTCCCAACTCCACACTCAGACCCAAGTCAGATCCCAAATGTCTCCTTGCTTTCCAAGAGTGAAACACACTGTATCCAAGAATTCCCCTAAGACAAGTCAGTCCTTTCCACAGTCACTATGTAATTAATGTTTTCTTGCTTTGTATATTTTAAGAGCATGTTGGCAAGCTGGAATTTGTTTCATACACGTTTTTTCCAGTCTGTCCCCTAATCCACCTGAAATCACAGCATGACGACAGGACAGAGGTCACCCCTTTGTTACCACAAAGTGAGCCCAGAGGAATCACACTGTGGGAAAGAATTTGCAGGGCAGTAAATGAAGTCACTGCTCAAGACACCTGCAGTAGCTTAGAAACTTGGACAGAATGAAAAATTAGGCCTTTTCCAGTATTGCTGAACATTATTATTCCTCTCCTTGAACAGGAATTTTCACTGTCAGACACTTAGGTATACACTAGAAATGAGAAAGCAAGATGGCTTGTATTAAAGACCATCCTAGGACTTTATAAGCAATACTTATATGCCAAAACATTAAATTGGATTTTTCAAAATTTTTATTTTTTTCTCTAGCTCAAGTAATTTAGCAGCACATATTGATTTTGAAAGAATGGGCAAAGCTAAGTAAGCAGGATGCAGGGGCAGCCAGGAATAACTGCTGAGCCAGAGAAAGGATGAAAAAGAATAGGAAAAAAATAAAATCACTTAATCAAAAAAGATTAAAGAAGGAGCCCACATCTTCCTCCATTTGAATGGCAAACTTCCCATCAGATTAAAGAGACCACTTAAAAACAGAATGTCTTCCATCAGAAATCTGGGTAGAAAAAGGAAACCAGCCCAGAGGTTCAAAGATTATTTCAGTTTATTCTAAAAGGAGAATTTTAAATATATATTTTCTTTCCCCCCCACACACACTAAAAACATTACCTGGCAGTGACCCTGGTGCTTTCCCGTCCAGTGCACAGAATCAGCCCCTTCACCTGCAAGAGGCTGCAGTACAGCAGCTGAGGCTCAGGGCATCAACTGAGGTGAATATTAAGTTTCACATGCTCTGGATTGGCTTTTGGGGAACCTCCCACCTTCCCAAAAATGATCTGCTGCACAGGACTAGGCAAACCCTCCCCCAGGCCTGGGGAAAAGGGGGACAACACAACCTTCTCCCCTCCATAACACAACAAAAGCTGCCCATCCTCTCCTTGGAACAGAACTGTATTCTAGTATCTAAAACCAGAGGAAAAAAGAAACAGCGCGTGGGGACAGGATTAGTGTTCAAAATTAATTAACACATAATGCCCCAACAAATGAGTTTCATCCCAGTTTATTCACTCTATCCCAGAGGGAGAACATCCTTCTTATCAGAGCAGCAGAGAAAGTGAGGACAAGTCTAATAAAAAGACAAGCTGGGCTTCGGAGAGTTGTTATTTTTAACTAATTCTCCCTTTTTGTTCCGTGCGATTTTAATTAAATGCTTGAGATTGTGGTAAGAGCCCAATGTTGCACCAGCACTAATCTGCAGCGCCCTGCAAGGCAACAAGGGGCTTGGCTCGAGTTGCTGAGCTTCTAAAGAGGCTGGTTTTGATACACAGCACAGTTTGGAGTCTTTGCCACATCACCTCAGGTCCTGTGGAGCTGTGACTCTGCTGTGTGTGTCGTGCACTGTTCATGACCCCGAGTCATGTTGCCTAAACAGGCAGGTGTGCAGCACTGGTGAAGTTAAAAAGGCAACTCTTCCTTTCTTCTGTTGCGTGACACGTCCACAGTTAGGGTTGGGGTTTGGCGATTTGGTTTTGGGGATATGGGGAGATTTAAGAAAAGAAAAAAAGTGGGGGGCTAAGTACTGAAGTTACCTCTGCTCAGGATGAGCATCCTGCATCAGCTGGGGAGAAGAGGGCAATCCACAGCACTTATGCATGTGCAGACTCACTCAACACTCTTGGAAGATGCCATCTCCCAGCTACTCCCAACCCATCCCAGGGTGGGAGACCTCAGCTGGTCAGTCCTGGCTGCACAGCACAGAGCCCACAGGGACATGCTGGAACCCCAGCAGGAAGACAGGCTTTTCCTTTCACAACAGACAGGAAAGCTCAGAAGTCAGAGGCCTGGGATTGTCATTCCCAGGCCAGGTAGCTGTGCCATTTCTGAGAAGGCACCACATCACTTGGAACAAGACAAATGTCCTCCATGCACCCAGCACGAAGCAGAGTTGGAGAAGATCCCTCCTTGGAGCAAATCCTAGTCCTATGGCAAATACCATGTTTGGGAGGCACACAAGTGCAGCTGCTGTGCTGAAACTCTTCAGAGCTCTCCTTGTGTCTCATCAAGTCCCACTTTCCATCAGTTGTCACCTAACAGCCAGGAAGGGGCCACAAAAACTCCTGCTAACGCACATCGGCAGTGAAAAATTATACACAGCCATGCCTGTCCTAAACATTAGGGCAAGGGAAGGGCTGGGGCTTGGTAGAAAGGTCTCAGGGTCCTGTGGCCATGCATCTTCAAACACTTATCTCCTCCCAGCACAGGAAGATTAAATGTGAGGAGCCAGAGTGGCTGGAAACCTCCTGCCCAGAGATCCATCCCTGTATTTATGAGCTGTTCCTGCCCATTCAAGCTGGAATTTGTGTGAGCACAGGGACAGACCCAGGCTCAGCAGCAGCAGAGCAGGAGGCTGCAGCAGCCCCTGACAAGGAAAAAAAAACTGGACTCAAGAGATTTTGGGTGACTTCAAGTTATTTCCTCACTTGCCACTGTCTGTCCCCACTTTCAGATTTTTTCCCTTATTGAGAAGCAACCACCTAACCAAACCATTGCTCTGCTCTGTTATAGTTAAATAAAAGCTCACCATAAAACCAAGGTTTAGACTTAGCAAAGACTAAGCAATGGCAAGCTGTGCCTAAAAGCCATGCTGCACTTCAAACAAAGCAGGGGCCTGCTGCAGGACCAGGGATTGTGAGGAGATGCCAGTAGGGTCCCACCCAGCACATATCCAGATGTACCCCATGGATGGGCCAGTTTGCAGGGTACCAGGAATCTCAACTCACAATTACTGGGGCAAAAGGAAGGAAAATATTTTGACAGAGGAGTGCAGAGGTTCAGCTGGCAGCATCCTCCAAATGCAGTTTCCCATAGCATCAGGCTCTTTAGGATCAGAGACGCTCCTCTCCAAACACCGCTCCAACAATTTCACTTCATCTCTGCACCAGCCAAATGAATCCCTGATGCAGTTCCACGGGGTTCCTGGTGCTTATAATTTTCTGAGGAGCAGGACTGGCAAGTCTCCAGCCCTGACAGCCTGCAGGACCCTTTGCAGAATCCTGAGGGTCCCTCTGCCAGAGCCCTGGAGCAAAAGCCAGGAGGGCCTTACTGGAGAAACGAGCTGACACCATGCAGCACCCTGTGCCTTGGCTAAGGGATCTCAGGCTGGAGACTTCTGTCTTCAATTTGGATTCTGATAAATGATGTTCCTGGGTAACAATCACTAATCCTGTCAGAAGAGACCTCGATGACAACAGCAGTGAGTCATCCCCCTCGCGGACGAGCCCCCAACGCCTTTCACTCCCCCTTCCAGGATTTGAGTCAAAATAGTCCCATCTGTTTTCAAAGCTTCTTATCTGTTTGCTTTAGCCTACAGCTCACAAGTTTGTTCTTTTTCCCCTCTCCTTAAGGAAAGGCCACGTACCAGCTTGGGCTGTGGGTTTAGGCAGCAGCAAGGAGGGATGAATGGACGTGGCTCTGTAATTACTGGTCTGAGCAGCCTCTCTTGCCCTGAACCACATTTCTGAGCCACTCTTTGCAAGTGTTGTCCTACACAGCTCCAGTTTAATTCAGCCTGGAAAAACATCTATTCCATTCACCACCAATGAGTTTGTTTTCTTTTAGTATGAACCATTACACATAACAGGATCTAGAGGATGACAAGCAAAATAAGAGTGGACACATTACAAACTCCGTATCAAATGCAAAATATTAGTTCTGAAAGCAAAAAAAATGTCAGCTGTTGGTTCTGCTCGATTGCTGGGACAAGTACAGGAAAAGACAAGGATAGAATGCACTCAAAGCTTAAACTGAAGGGGAAGGTGGGAAGAGGAAGCAGCCCCCTTCAGCAGCACATTACTCAACATATCACAAATGCAAATGTGGACAATCCTGTTAAACAGGCTCAAAGCAGTTCAGTCTCATCGTGCAGTTCACTGAAACTACAGGAATTTGCCCTCGAAACCTTCCTTCTAGTACCAATGTCTACACTTAAGAGATCATAGGAGGCATCTAATAGATAAAGCAAGCTCTCAAAAAGTCGATAATTTTAAGTCGCCCGCAGGGAATCACATAATTATGGGATGAAAGATAAAGCTTTGTCTGGGATAAGACTGCACAAAGCAGCGAGAAATGCATTATAAAGTTATCATCATTTGGGCTTCTTTCCATTTGCCTTCTGAGGTTCCTATCTCCAGGATCTCCTCAGCTGGCCTGAGATACAAAAACCTACCAAAGGGACAGAAGTTACTGCAGCATCAATACTCCAAGAGTCTGGAATTTAAGATCTAAGAAGAGAAATAAAAAGCAGAGGGCCACAACCCTTCAAGAGCTGCAAACATCATGGAGATCATCATTCCACATCATCTGTGATTCTGTGATTACCAGGGAGAGCTGGAGTTGCAGCAGCATCTAAAAACACCCTGGGCAGACAGTAAGGGCGTACAAAACCTTCTTGGGGCACAGACCAACCACTAAATGACAGGGGCTAGGATAAAAACTTCCTCTAAGGACTGGCTCACCCATAGCTGTTCTGAATCAAGATGCAACTGTCAACTGGCTCCTGTCCCTTAAAATTACTTCCATCTGCCTTCACCCAGCCAAGCTTCTGGCATAAACAAAACTCTTACAACCCCTCTCTCCACACCCCACCGTGCATTCCCTGCTGGGAAGAGCAGATTCCATGCTGACCTATAGCTTTGCAGCCAAGCTTAAACACCACTGGCCTCAAATTTTTTTTTTTTTTTTTCCAATGTGGAAGAGGGTGAGGGCAGTTGTCTCACAACATAATCTTTCTTCCTCTTGCACAGGGAAAAGTAGAGGCTGGATCCTCCCTGGATCCTACCACCTTCACTAAGAATCCAAGGACATCTTGTAGTCCCCTGGGAGAGGGGAGCTTTGCCCACAAGACCTCCCAAAGCATCCCAAGGACTTGCTGTGTGTTTTGAAGCACTCAGCAGTCAGATTCAGAAGAACAGAACCAGTTTTTGCTCCAGGATGGCAGCGCTGGAGTGCTGGACTTGACATGTATTTGGCTGAATCACACAGTGATATTTAACTTCAGTGCATCTGTGAGGGTGCTTCTCAAAAAAACACATTAAAGTTGATATATTTTACAATTTTCTCATGAACCCCACTCCCTTCTCACAGAGGAACTGCAGCACAGACCTGACTGCACACAAAAAGCCAGTTCCAGAGCTGGGAGCGCAGCAACATTCCAGCTCCATCTAGAGCTGCATCCCCTCCACCAAACAAGTCCACTGCACTGCACTTAAGAAGCATATAAAAAAATAAACCCTGCACTCATCCTGCTTTTACAGTTTTGTGTGGTTTTTTTGTTTTGTTTGTTTTTTGTTCTTTTTTTTTTGTTGTTTGTTTGTTTTTTGTGTTTTTGTTGTTGTTGTTGTTACTGTAGGCTCCAGTTGCTGTTGCAAAGAGACTTCTGGTGCAGGCTCTAGGTCCATTTAACAATTCAACTAATAACTGTATTTTATTTCTCAGACTATTATCATGTAATGGATCAGCAGCAGCCTTGGCTCCTGCTGCCTGGGAAGGGATAAGAGTTTGTGCCAAGGGGTAAGTGCATTGCCTTGGGTCAGCTGGTCCCTCTGAATCCCAGAGTACATCTTAGGAGTGGGAATCCACTGTTCCCAGCAGGAACTGGAGCTTTCAGTTGCTTTTCACAAGATGGAAAAAAAAAATTATCAATGTGTTTGCTAGTGCTTTGTCCCCTTTTGTTTTTCCCCTTTTGTAGTTCTCCCAAGTAACAGAGAGGTGCTTAAATGAGATGTGCACACTCAGAACGAGTTAATTAACGGTCTCAGCCCAAATTGGTGAAATCAGCATGCCTTCAGCAGTGATTTAGCACTTCAACACTGCCTGCCAGACTTTCACTGTCCAAGAGGTCTTTAATCCCCCATATTAGCATTTAGCTGCCTGCTGAGGAGCCACTTCCAAGCCTCAAGCTCTTAGGGAGCTTGTTCTCAAGATAGAAGCATCCAGGTTCCCTTCTAAGCTTAGGAGGTGGAGTAACCTGCAGAGCTTAGAGGGAACCAGCACAGCACTCTGACAGCAGAGGGATGAACATCTGCTCACACCAACAGAGAGACAAACAGGAGAGCACAGAAGAGGTGAGCTCTCCATCTAATTCCCATTTAGATCACTGAAGACTCATTTTCAAGGTACCAAAGTTTCTACTGATGCAGATTTAAAACTTAAATTCCTTCCTGCTAAAACCTGGTTTTGATTCTGCTTCAGCCAGCCAGCATCTTCTCTTGCAAGATGTATTTTCTCATCTTATATGAAAGGAGAGAAGAAAGAGAGGAGGGTGGGGAGAGTGGAAAACATTTCTAAGAGCTACAAAGTTGTGTTGATCCAGCACGCTCAGATTCTGATTTGCAGCAGTCACTGTACCCCAGTATGAGCTGTGCACACTGGAGCTGAGTGGTGACTGCTCTGAAGATCCAAATTTCACTCACAGCCAGGGAGAGCATCACTCCTGCCTGGGACAGGCTCCACATTGCAGAGGTGACAACGACAGAGGTCTGAGCTGTACACAGATACCAAGAAGCCACTGCTGAAGGCTTTGCAGAGGTCTCCCTCCTGCAGAGGCTGAGCTCAGGCTGGGCAGAACATCCAGGAAACTGGTGGAATCATTATCCCTGGAAATGTTCAAAAAACACATGCAGGTGTGGTGCTCAGGGATATGGTTTAGTGGTGGACCTGGCAGTGTTCTGTTAATGGTTGCACTCAATGGTCTTAGAGGGCTTTTCCAAACATAATGATCCTATGAGATCAGTCTCAGGGAGCTGAGGGAGGACTGGAGCACAGCCAGGTCCTGCTCAGGCCATCAAGGGGTGAGCTCCTTCCCCTCTTCCACAAGACCTGGCTCATCCCTGAAGATGCAAACAAAGCTGCTTCTCACCAGGTGGTGAGGAGGCAAACCAGAGCTCTCCCCACACACCCACCCCCCCCTTTCCCACTTCATCTGCAGGGAGAGCAGTACAGGTGACACTCCTGCTCTCTGCCCAGCCACAACAAAACCCATCTTTGCTGGGACACAGCCACTTAAAGCACTGGGGCAAGAAGGGGATGGGGGGACAGAAAAATCCCAAACAGTGTAATGCAGCATTTCAGTACCTCTGACCAAAGCCAGCCATGGAAGCAGTTTTGTACAGAAACCTCCTCCAGCACTCACCCAGTGTTTATCCAATTATGACATAATTTTTTCCTTCCCCAAAAGGATTAAAGCAACGAAGAGGGAGCACAAAGGGAGAGGTGGGAGGACTGCAGCAGCATGAGGGAGATGAGAAACCAGGGGCTCCTGCCTTTGATGTTCAGATGATCACATCATCACAATTAGTATGTCAAGGGCTCTGCAGTGTCACTGGTAAATAAATCATCCAAGGAAATTAACTGTGCAGGGAGCTTGCACCGCAAGTCACAGCAGGTAAAAATGAGAACAGAGAAGTCAAAGCATTTCAAACAGAGGAAAAACTCCAAAATGCTAGGAAAACAAAGTAAGTTATTTCAAATTATTTCTCTAACAAATACAAAATCTGGGTAGGTGCCTGCACAGGAAGGATAATAGAGACTTTAGATGGACTTGCTGTTCTTTAGGAAATGAAGCCATTAGTTAATCATGTGTGCTCTGCTGCAGATGAACAGAGAATAAAGAATTCAAGAATTTGTCTCCCACAAGGAAAAATCTGCCACTTGATATCCATCCTGATACACCACAAAAAACTACACAATACACTACTTATTTTCCTTCATCAGAAAAAATGCGTAAGCTGTCTCTGTTCCCCCTCCCTGCCACCACAATGAGGTGACCTCTGCTACATCACTGTAACACAGAATTTCATATTTCTCTGTGCTACACAGTGATCCAAAGCAAAATACCATCCCAAGTGATGATCAGTTGATTTGAGTTTCCTGCTAGAGGTGATGCTCATTTCACAGATGAGTAAACAGATCCATACAAAGATGTTTGCCCAAAGATCATTGGTGCCAGGAGCAGCCAGAGCTTCCACCCACCCTCCTCAGCCACAGTACCTGACAGAAAAAACATCCCAAAACCCAAATGGCCCATAGGAAACACCCCTGGCAGCACCTGGGAAGGGATGGGATGGAGCAGACACTAAGGCATGGCTGACCCACAGGCATTCAGCCACTCTCTGTCCTCTGCTCCCATTCAGGCTCTCCAGGCTCAGCCAAGTCTAATTTCTTCTCAGCTGCTTGCCTTAAGCACCACTTCATCCCCCCTGCCATGTGCTCCCAGCCCAGAGGTGCAGCTCCAGAAATGCTTTCTAAATGCCCATTTTGCAATTCAGAGCATCCCTAAACTCCTCCATCAGTTCAGTATTTGCCTATAATCCCCTTTGGATCTGAAGTGTTTATACAGTATTACTTGCAAGATTTAACTCAAAGATGATAAATTCAGTTCTGTGATTTTTGGCTTCATTTTGATTTCAGGGCAGCAACAGAAAGCCCGGTTTTCAGTATCTCATGGACTTTGCTTGAATCAAAGCACTTAGAAATCTGACAAACAGATTTACATCCCTGACAAGTACTCAGCATTTTTTTTTTTTATTTCAAGCTAGTTCCACTTTTAAACACTCCCTTTTTTTTTTTTTTTGCTTAACCCACCTAGCGATGGTGGGAGCACAAATCCCATGATCACATGCATAACAGCTGTATCATGTTTATTTTAATCAAAATCCACCCCACTCCACTTGCAAGTATTTAAAGCCCAGAGCTGGAGTAGGAGAGCAAATTAAAATAAGAACAGCAGAAAAAGTGATGGCACCCACCAGCACGAGCAACCACAGCTCTGCAGCCTGGCCAGGGCAGGGGGATGCACAGGACAGGACAGAGGGAATGGCCTCAAACTGACAGAGAACAGGCTTAGATGAGACACTGGGAAGAAATTCTTTCTTGTCAGGGTAGTGAGGGCCTGGCACAGGTTGCTCAGAGAAGCTGTGGATGCCCCATCCCTGTAAGTGTTCAAGGCCAGGTGGGACAAGACTTGGAGCAACCTGGGCTAGTGGAAGGTGGCTTGTTGGAACTAGATAATCTTTAATGTTCCTTCCAACCCAAACCATTGTATGGCCACAAAACCACTATTTATTGGCTGAGGCTGTTCACAACACATGATAAAAACAGCTCCCCCTCATTTGAATTTTGCTAATTAAGCTTCTAATCATTCAGGATATGCTTTGCTGTCTCCACAGTATCAATGAAGACTAAAGTGCTCCAATTTTGAAAGCTGCTCCCAGGCTGAAGGATCTATCACTGCAGCCTCTACCTGCATTACTGCCCTGCTACCCTTTTACATGAAACCTGGCACTTAAATGACATCTTAAAGGCCTCAAACTGCCTCTCAACAAAAGAGCCACCAGCTAACACCACAACTTCCCTCCAAGAACTGTGTTTAAAATTGCTGTACCTTTAAGCACCTCTGATTTCTCAGCCTGATGCAGCACCAGAGTCATGAGTCTTCCCACCCACATGGCCCCATGTAATAGAGTCCTCCTAAGAAGTAATTTATCCTCAGAACAGAGTCAGGGAAACCTTCCCTGGCAGAAGCTTTATTGCTTTCAAACTCAGCACCAGTTACATTTTAACAGCTGTAAGAAAAGATGATTTCATCTTAGTAACAGATCACAGATTGCTTTACAAACATGAGTGAATCCTCACAGACCAAACTCCAACCAAATAATGATCCTTTCAAGAGTCTAAAAGGACAAAACACACCTGACACAGGCAAAGTGAGGGTGTTTCAGGTTACTACTGTCCCACTAGAAGCAGTGGGTGGGAAGTTGACAACGGATCTCTCCAGTCCTTAGCCCGAGATGTGACACAAACCGAGTCCCTCACAGCTTTACAGGGTGAGTCCCTGCACTAGAGCTGTGTCACTCTGACAGGAGCACAGCTCACCCTTAGCTGTGCCACTGCCAGCACAGCAGACAAAGCATCCCAGCTGGAAAACACATTAAAAGCTTCAAGACCCTGCATATGGCCTTGATCAGTTTTCCCCAAAGGGACTACTTTTGCAGGAAAAAAAAAAAAAAAAAGGATTTATTATTTATAGTAGAAAATAAGGTGGCTGACTGCAGCTGAGGATGCCACTTTTGATTTAGTAGATGTCCTGATATGGTGCATTATGTAAATGACACCTACACACACACAGGCTGCTGTTGTCACAGTAAAAAGTTTTCCCTGTTTTCCATAAGGAACAAAAGCTTGCACATTTTCATTTCAATGGAATCAGGGCCTGTATTCTAAATCTCCTGCAAGTTTGATGAGTGACAGCCAAGTTTGGCTCTCTCTACCTGAAGTTCTCAAAGCTCTGTGGTCCACACTCCCCTGTCTGGCCACTTTGCAGCCAGTGAAAATGACTTCATTTTCCACTATTAATTCCACAAGAATTCAGGGCACACACTGTGACAAGGAACTCTTTGATGTAGTACTTTGTTGAATAGCTTAAAAAAATTGGGCATCTCTTAACCTCTCTAGGACTTGACATGAAGGATCAAGCTATTTCTTTTCCACTAACTTAGTAGGCACCAAGACACAGCACTTGGCCTAGGCTGTTGAATTGCCTATCATTAACATTTTTTTACCATATTCTGAAGAATTCAGATCTTTCCAGTGGCTTCTTCGGGTAGACCTGGGAATTCAATACCAAACATCCTGGTTATGTGAAGGTATTACATGGTCTGAGTCCCATTTCAGGTGAACCATAATGCTCTGTTCATCAGTCACATGCACACACACAGCAGTTCAGTGTGTAAGAATTTGTACCACTGGTTCAAATCCAGTCCCTCTTTTCCTGCACTGCAGTAAAATGCTCCTGTGAGCACAGCCCTTGGGAAGGTGTCACTCTGAGCTCCATCTCCATTTTCTGTCCTGAGTGGCTTCACAGAAGTCCAACCAGATTCTCTGCACAGCCACAATGAGACAACTGCAGTCAGGCTCCACACCTGCTGCCAAATGTTTTAAAACATTTGCCCCAGTAAGAAATATGGCATATGAACCCAAAACACTATTTATTCTCTTCCTCTACCAGAAGAAGGAAAGCAAGGGAAGAGCTCACTCTCTGTACTGCTTTTCTACATCACTGTCAGCAATTGCACCGTAACATAAAGTCCTTTCGAAGAAAAAAAAAAAAAATCCAAATGCCTATTTTCGGAAGTTCTCATCCATCACATAGCATTAGAGATACTCAAGGGACTCTGGTTTTACTGTGATTTAACATGGAGATTTACATCCCACCCCACCTCCTTATTTTACAGCCTTGGGTGGCACTATGCTTTGAGGTTCAGTAGCTCCAAGGGGGGCTTCTATTTAAAACCATCTTTACTGCAGGAAATTTTGTTACATGACCCTTTTTAAAAATACTTTTTGGGTAAAAAAAAAAAGCATCAGATGACTTGTGACTTGTGAGACATGCAGATGCAGTGAGCAAGAAATACAAATCCTGCTGCTTTGACCTAGAAAAAGACACCCTCTAAAGTTCAGAAATACAGAATATCAAATTGGAGAGGGGAAAGAAAAAATTAAAACGAGGTATTTAAAATCCACAGCTACTGGCAAATGAGCAGGGGGAAAAGGCAGGCTTGACATGTGATAGAGAGCAAAAAAAGATGGGAAATTCTTCATTTTAGCTTACGTGGGTAACATTAAAATACACACACACACACACACATAATTACACAGATTTTCCCCTGGGAACCCCAAATTTATGCCTGGACTGTACAAGAGGACAGCACAGCTGTGACAGAGAACAGACCTGTAATTACGTCTCTGTTGTGCCATCAACAAATCCAGCCTTTATGAACATGCATCCCCAGGGATGCGAATCCCTCGCAGACACAGTTGAAAGCTCGTACATCTCCCGTTTGCAGCCTCACCTTCTCATGCATTTCATTCATGGGTTGGATTATTAGATGCCCACAAGCACCTGTATTAAATAGGCAGAAGAAACCATGGCAGAGCAAATCCCAGCTCTGCTGTTAGACAGGTCCAATAAACCAGGAACAAAGACGGTGGCGGCGAACGCTCGCCGTGCTCCTGCTGAGGCATGCACGGATCCAGGAGCAAGGATTCCAGAAGAAATGGCATTTGCTCACATTGGTGGCACACTGTGAAATAGTTTACCACTGCTCTCACTACAGGTGCAAGGTATGGAGCTGTTTTCACTGCTGAAAATGAAATATCTATTGCAATGTCTTTCAAACAGGGGATGTTTAAGGCACAGCCCAGGCAAACCAGGCAGGGCTCCTGGGGATACAAGGCTGCTCCCCAGAGGGAAAAACAAAAGCCTACCCCTCTGCAAATCAGGGGGAAGGCAGTACAACTGCCACAAGGAGCTGGGGATGAGGTACAGTAGCAAGTGCATGTCACAAACTGTCCAAAGCAGGGGGGATTCCAGTTGTCCCCAGGAGGTTGTGTGGGAGCCAGAGCAGACAACATCTACTCCCCTCTTAGGGTGTTCATCCATCTAGGCCAGGCACTCATCTCCCAAAATGGGAAAAAGGGCCTGAAATGTTAAATCCCCAGTGCAGACAGCCACAGATGTCCAGAAGACAGAGTATAAGAACAAGAAGTACATTTTCTACAGCAGCAGTGTGTTCCTTGTTTCCTGCCACAGTGACCTACGTACCTGCCAGGGAAAGGACCCTTATTAGCAACAAAACAGAGCAGCAATGAGCTTTCTGTCACAACAAACACATCCAGCCCTTTAATAACAACACAGCTCCAGGATTTGTCTGCTGCTTATATTCCTTACCCTATCCTACAGGAAGGGAAAGGGCCATGAAATGCCTTTTTGGACATACCCTGCAACCCCAGAGCCCCTCTCTCCCCTCCTTCCCTGCACCATCTTGTGCACAGACACTGCTCCCTGGCCAAGGAGACCTCAGCAGAGGGCTGACCTGCTCTTCATTTCCACTGACATGGGGTCAACATGTGCCACAAACATCCTCATAAAACACAACCCTTTTGGGAAAGTCAGTGACCTTGCTGCTTTTCCCCTGCCAGCAGCCCAAGAAATGCAGGCAGGATGTTGCTCTTGTCCCTGCCCTTGGCAGAGACCTCCCTGGGAATATATCACACCTAACCAAGCTGGTTTCCATGGCACAGCTATAAACTTTCACATCATGTAAATGCAAAGCTAGATGTGTAAGTATAAAACTCTTTTTCTGTATGTTTTCACTCTGCCCATTTACAGCCAGTAGCAGTGCCATGGTAATTCAAACACTGTGCCTTGGGACTCCTTTTTGGCAAGTACCCAAAACCAGCCTACAGAAGGTGGGCTTTCCTTTGTCTCAGCAATGCAGGAAGCAAAACACCCATGAAAAGAGCCAAAGACCACATCATGATGGGGATGGTGCAGGGCGAGAGGAGGCAGATTATTCTGAAAATACCTTGTGACAGTCACCAAAACAGAGTGCCTAAAACAAGGAGCCACACCAGAGCAGAGATTGTAAGCAGCAAGAAAAATATAGGGGAGTATTTCCAGTGAGTGGATCACTGCAGAAGAACAGAGCCACTAAAGAGGCTGTATCCCCACAGCTGCACTTGCCATGCCCGGCAGCACACGAGCACCGGGATAATGTGGTCATAACTTACAGAAGCATCAGCAAACGACAGTGTTCCTGCTCCCTGTGTAATTTAGCAAAGGCACAGACACTGGTCTGACATATTTCTTCTGGTCCCTCAAAGCAGTAGCATCACTTTTTCTAGGGTTATTTTGGAGCTGGTTTAGATTTTCTTTAGCAGAAAACTCTGGATTAAGCAGCCTTTAAGTAGCAACCCAGGTTTATTGGTTCAGAGCAACACAAAGCTAGACAGCTCCAAACAGGGTCAGATTTCACTAACAGCTTGAATGGGAACACCTTGGCACACATCCCTGCACAACAGCATTGATGTGCTTGGAAAGCCTTGAGAATTAATACTCCATTTAACACTACCAGGCATTCAGTGATCAGCTTTCAGAAATACAGGGACACGAGAAGATGACAGTCTGCTTACACACGAGGCTGTGCAACCAACACAACTGCCTGCAGAAGCAGCTGGATCCGTGGGAATTCCTGGAGGTCAGCCATGCAGTTATTCCTGCTCACAGGGATGTTCCTGCACACCCCATGGAGTGGCTGTGCTGGGCACCTTCACCTCGGACACACCAACGGGAGGTGTTTGCCTGTTAAATTACCTTTACACTGAGGTAGTGAAAGATGTTGTCAGAAAGTCCAAGGCTTCATCCTTTCTCAGAGCCTACATTTGGCAGAAGAGGACCGAGGCCACCCTGTCTGTTGTTCAGAGCTAGGATCGGCTGCAGCCCCAGGGCAGCGCTGCACAAGCACCAGCCTGCCAGTTCAGCACAGACACGGGGATTCCTCCTGCTCCAGCCCCCCTGCTGTTTGCATTCATTCCAGGCACCACCAAATCACTCAAACCTCCTGCTTCACCCCACTCGGATCCAGGAGCTGCACCCATCTCACATGGCCAGGGAACAGACTGCCAACACCCCTGGGAGTGCTGGGATCCCCAAGGAGAGCAAAGCCAAGGCTTGCCTGCCAGGGAATACAGCACCTACCTCCAAGGCCACTGGGGGAGGTCATGAGCCATATCTCCTGCTAACACCTCTCCTCCAGGATTTGCCATCTTCCCATTTATTTCTGAGCAAGGAGCAGAGCCACAGGAAGAGTGAGCTCAAGTACATCTCCCTGCCTAACTTAATGGCTTTGTGAGGCATCCAGGTTTTCATGCAGAGACTGTCAAAACAAGGGCAGAAGAAGTAGTTTACACTGCAGAGCTGTGCATGCATTTAGAGAACACACCAAACAGCTTTATGTTAGCAATTTTTCTTCTTTAAATGAATCTTTAAGGTACACCTGAGGGGGTTCCACGTTTCTGCCCAACTATTTCAAACCAGACTCTCCCTGCTCACAACATGCTTAAACCCAAATAACTTGCACAGCAAAAAACAGGAGGTGCCCAAGGCTATTTCCAGAAGTGGAGCCTCAAACCCTTTTGCAGACAGGCAGCTGTTTTCTGGACAGACACCTCCATATTCATGCAGAAGAGCTCCCCTTACCTCCTCTTCCACATGCACCAATTTCATTCTACTTGTGTGCACGGACAGAAACCAAATTGGGAAGATAAGACTACCCTGGCAGGGGTATTGCCTAGTTTAGTTCTTCATTATTTTTGTGAGCCAACTAGGACTTTGTTTGCAAAGCAATGACAGTATTTAAATGATGCTGATTAAAACCATTCAGTCAACACACCATGCCTTTAGAAATACCAGCTATGTTTAATTTATGCTACATTTTTTTTTTCCATCTCCCTGAATTCAGGAATTCAGACTTCCTCCAGAAAGCCAAACACACAGATTATTAAATTCTTGCACCTCCAAAGCATAAAGGCATGACAATATTTGGCCTTTTCCCGAGCAAGGTCTAAGTAAATTTGGAGTTTTACCAGGACTCAAAGTCACTTGGATAGTTCTGGACACAAGCCAGTTTCTAATTGAGTTGAGAAAAAACTTCTTGGGAAAAACCATCCCAGCACACACAGAACTTCTGATAGATCAGCTCCTGAAGGAGCTGGTACTGCCTGCTGTTGGAGATGGGATATTAAAGTACCCAATTAATTCAGATAATTTCTACAGGCTTCACTTGAGACTTTAAATTTTGTATGAAGATTTTATCACCTTCACAGTGGCCAAGGTGAAAGGGCGTTTAACATGAGAAGCACAAGGATTTCATGGTGCACCAAGATAGCAGCACAGAAGGCACTAAATCACAAACATCAGGCTTGTTAACCCTCCCAGGCAATTGTTCTGAGTTAAAGGTACTTGTTGCCTCCCATTCAAATAACCCCCTGTGGTTTTATTGTCTGGGAAGAGGAGTACCTTGCTTTGGGACAGTGATTTCTTAGGAAGCAAAGTGTCTCACTCATTCTGTCCCACCAGTATAAGGCCACCCAGATCCATTTCCAGTATGACAATACAGAGGGACGCTCATTTTGGGACCCTCCCTGCCTTTGCTTTTCCAAACTTGCTCTCCATCCACCCCATGCTCCTTCCACGGATTCAGTCCCCAGATAAATATTTAATTGCATATTGTTTTATAATGCCCTCCCATTTTCCATCACTCAATTAGTTTTTTGTAAGGAAACTGCAGCAATCCAAGACATAAGTCAGATAAAATATTCACTGAGTAACTGGCCTGGGAGCTGTGACAAGCACATCATGCCTGCACCAGAGGCTCTGCAAGGCTTGGAGGTGATTCATGGAGACAGGAGGCAGAAAAGCCAAACAGGAGCAGTGCAAAGAGCTTCTGAAAATGTTTTGACAACAGTTGAGAAGCACCACGCTCTTGTATTACCTTTAACAAGTTTCTCTGAGTCAGCTGCCTCCCTTCAGCCTAGAGCAAACCTTCCAGCTCTTTTTCCTTACACCCGGTATTCCCTATAGGCTAGGAGCTAATTTATGGCAATTCATTAGGCTATTCTAAGTCAGGCAGCAACAATTCATGCTGCAACTTCCCGAAACGAATTCTTCACAAAAACCGTACCCCACCCTGGCAGAAAGTTAATTAAGGATCCTTTTACCTGCTCTCTGAAGATCACAGGGCAGATGCTGTCAGACAGGTTTGCTTTCTGTTATTACCAATTTCAGCAGCAATTCATCTCTCCTAATCCCATTCTGAATATCAGGTACTCACACAGACATGCATTAAAATGAAATAAAGAGGATTATTGTAACCACCCAGGCAGCAGCGTTGGTCGGGATGGAGCTTGCAGAGAGGACAAGAAACAACTGAATAAATGGGGATGAGTTACTCTCTCTAAAATCTGGAGGACATGCTGTTCTTCTGAAGCAACACCCCCCACCACCCCCCCCAAACCTCTAAATATTTGCTTGAGGTTTGCTTTATATGCAGAGTTCCCTGGCGGAATGGTGAGCATGCAGAGCACATTCCTCTCCTAAGTGTCTTCTTCAAAATTTGGGTAAATACCTGCCCAGCTCACACAAACAGCTTGGATTCTAATCCCAGGAGCAGAGCCTGAAAGCTCTCGCCTTGCTGCTGGTTTTCACTAAAACCAAGGGCATGACAACTGATTTTGTCCTCTGCTAATCAATATAATTAAATTCCACAAGTAGACACATTTATCCCAGTAAATGGTTACTCTAAACTGTATTTAGACAAAAGGGTAGCTGTAACCAATGCCAGGAGGTCCTTGCAGGTAAAAAAGTGTCCTGTAAGTAAAGAACCTATGATTTATGGTAATAAAGCCATTGTTCATGTTGGATTCGTGTCAAATCAGTACTGAGAATTTACTGGACAATGGCAAACTTGAATTCAATGAAATTTTCCTACCTCTCTTGCCCCATCCTCACATTGGACATGGCTTTCACAGCTGGCTTGAAATAATCACACAGTGAAAAGGCAAACAAAACTTTCAGAAACTTTTGTTCTTGAAAAGGCCACAAAGCACCATCAATAAATCCCTCTGAGTCCTTCCTCACAACAGAGTGAGGTGCCATGATTTAATCAACACCTTACTTAGGCACAATACCAGGCCATCAGGATGTAGCACTGAAAAAAACCAAACCAAAACAAACAAACAAACAATCAAAAAACCCAACAAAGCCCCACCCAAACCAAACAAAAAAAACCACAAAACAAAAAAGCAAACAACACAGTTTCAAGCAAAAGAAACAGTCATAGTAAACCAGAAGATAACTGACACAGTTACAATTGGACACTGTTACAAATATGTTTTACAGCCCTGGCCCATCACCAGGAGGGAGATGCTGATGTTGAGGAACTGCATAAAGTCACAGAGAAAGTCCACCCCCTTGGATCCCGTCAGTGTGTCTGGTCCAAGATTAATCTGCTTCAAAGCCTCTGCTCTGCCTTAAACACTCTGCTCGTTTTTCAAGCCAACATCCTGGGGCCTGGCAGGGATTTTTATCTGAAGAATTCCCTAACAGAGTATCCCCAAAGCAGGCTCGTACCTGCTGCCTCAGCTCTCTGTGCTGTCACTCCTCCTTGCACTGTACTGAGGAGTTCTCCTGCCTTCAGGTTTGCCCCCATCCAACATTTGTCATGATTTTTAGTTCACTGCCCTGTGCAAACCCCCTCTTGCTTTGATGTTCGTTTGCAGCCCCGGCCTGTGCTGTAAAGAGCCCCTCGACTCAGAATTGCAGCCCTTAAACTCATTTACTCTACACCAGTTACAACAACCAGCTCACATAAGAGACCACTAAACCACAGAATTATTTCAAGAACATCTTCCCAACTCCTGAAAAACAGATTTTGCTTTATTTTTAACTTTGCATGGTTTTTCTCCCTGTGCACAAATATCCTTGGCATTCCACACAGAATTAAACTCTGAATTTAAAGTCACAAGCCTTGGGGACCACCTCTCACATTCCACAAATGAAGGTACGAGTTGCAAACTTGCAGAATTTCTCAGGGTAAGGAAACCAGTTAAGATGAGCTAATTCCCAAGAGCCTTTCCTTCTTTTTCTGGGGGGTAAGTGATGCTAAAAGCAACACAATAACCAGTATCAGGACTGACCTCAGGACATGCAGAGCTCAGAGAGGGTGTGGTTCGAGCTGTGTGAGCCCAAAATCTGCACAAGAGTCAGTGACAGCAGGGACTGAATGTGATGTGCAGCCTTAAAAGCAAAAGTCCCTCCAGCCTGGGATGATGGGCATTGCTGCTGAAAGCAACTGTCTTAGCCTGAGAGGAAGAAAGCAGACTACACACAGGTGTTATGATTCATCTACTACAAACTCCCTCATCAGACACCACCTCCTCCTCCTCCCAAACCTTTTATTCTCTTCCAGAAGCTTATCAGCTGCTTTGGGCAGAGCAGTACCTGGAGTGTTATCAGACATCTTTTTCTCTACAACAGGACTTTCCACTCCCACCTGCCCCAGGAGGCAGAGCAGCCCTGAACCCCCTCCCCGGGCCTGGGAGAGGCCGTGGGATTTGATGGCTCCAGGGTAGAAGACTGGGAAGTGCTGTGTGGAGCAGCTGGAGATGGCACCAGGCAGAGATTCCCCTCCTCTGTGTCCAGCACTCACACACACTCCTGCAGCACATCCCTGACAACCCCTGAGGCCCAGCACTGCTGTCACATGGTACCCAGAATGGTGCTTTCACTCAGACAAGCTTTGCAAAGATGTCAGGCACAGGTGATAAACTGCCAGGAAAATCCCTTTTAACCACGGTGTGGTCCTGGCATCCTGGTGAAGCACCAATGACAGCCCTTGAGTCCCAAATACAGCATAAACACGTAAGGTGTATTTTAAACCACATGCCCTGCTGCCCTGTAGGATGCTCAGAGGAACCAAATACCCCATTTCCCCCTCATTCTCTCCAGTTAATTGTGTAAAAAAAATATACTTTACTACTTCTTACAGCAGGGTGAACAGGCTGCTGCAGGAACATCTCAGCAGCACAGCCAGTGGTACCACCAGTAGATACTGTGTTTGATCCACCAGTATGTTCTTCTAAATGGAAATGCCTGGAGTTCATACCTTTGGCTCCATTTCCTCCTCCAGATTTCAAGACTAGTCCTGTGAGAAAGGAACCAGGACCTAAATTTTTGCAAATAGCTTCATTTGCCATTTCCTCTTTACATCTGGCAGTTCTGCACAGCCCCACTTGGCAGCCTGAGGATGTGAAGCCACGTGGAAAGCTTGTACCTAAAAATCCAGGTGTGTAAGGGCCAAGTCCCATTGCTCTGCTGGAGGGTTGTGGAGGACAACACAGCCAAGTCAGACTGTATTCTCTGACCTTCCTCATCTCCCAGTAACCTACACTACCTCCCTGCTGTGCTTTAAAGGCACTAAACAGCTCCACCATTGAGTAAAGTATGCCCACTGTTGTTTAAGATTAGCTTTTACAACCCAGGCCAACACATCTAAGTGTTAGTCAGGGACTCTAAGTATCTAAGATTTAGAAGGTTGGACTGTAACCACAGAAATTACTGGTACATTAAAAAGAAAAATAAAAAAAGAAATTAAATGCAACTTCTGGCACCTCAAAGTAGAGTTTTAACCTGCAACCACTGCACCTTCATAAGGCACATCTCTATAAGTCTCATCATGAGGGAGTTGTGCTGTAAATTCCAAGGAGAGTCCCAGGCTGCAGCCTCTAACCCTGCTCCAGGCAGCCACATCTCCCCCTGCAGCCTCCACAGCTCAGGTCTCAGCTGAGAGAACAGAACACATCTCCCAAGCCTACCCTCATGTTTTTGCACAAGTAAGAGAAAGGAATGACACAACATCTTCCCTGACTGATTACGCAGAGCCATAAAAGCAAACACATTTCTTCTCCCCAAGCCTGCAGCAGGACTGCACACACCAAGCATAGCAGTGGCCAGACTACAAACCACAGGTTGCCTTTCCACCTACCTGGACTCACTGGGTGAAGCTTTCTAAGGATACACTGGCAGGCAGCTCATTCCCTGCAGCATTTCCACCCTGGCTGCTCACTGAGCTCTGCTGGCCTCAGTCCCTCCTCTGGCTGCTCTCCCCAGCTCAGTCCCACCCATGGCTAGCTGTTCTTACTCCTTTGGTTGTTGGTTTTGGTTTTGGTCCCCCCCTCTCCCTCCCTACATTTTATTTTAGGACAGGACTACAGAACACCACCAGCATGCAAAAACAAAACCAAACAAGTAGGACTTTGCAGGGGAAGTGCCAGACGCACAGTCTGCCACACAGCACAACCCGCCACTCCGCACTTCCACGGCAGAGCGGGAGACAACAACTGTGAAAAGCAAACTGGGAGCCTGACTCCTGGTGCCACTGAAATCCCACGCAGCGATGGTTTAGACGAGAGCAAAGATGAAACACTCAAATGTATTGGAATAAACATTCCCGTGTCTCAGCTGCTGCACAGCCCAGGCTCTGTTCAAGTACTGTGGAACAGTTCGGGGCAGGGGAAGGGATTTGTCACACAGGGAGAAGAGGTGCAGCTCGCCCCCCAAAAAGGGTGTGATGCTGTGACAGGGTGTAATTTGTGAAAGACAAGGTGTTAAAGCACTGCTAGCAAAACTTTCTGCCATTAAGCGTCAAAGCTGGGTTTAAAATAGAGATTCAGGCTGAGAATGAGGGGGTTAAAATTAGTCTAAGCACCAGCTCCCCAGTGCTCAAAGTGGAAGGAACCAAGTTAGTAGCAAAATTAACTCCAGGCTGCAAAATACCCTCAAAGTACTCCAAAACAGTATTAAAAATGCACTTAGTTTCACCTGACTGAATAGCTTTTCCTACAGATTTCCCCAAATACATTTGTTATGAAACTTGTTTAATTATAAATTGACAAATCTAATACACCAGATACCAAAGTAGAGCCCTTTCCATTTTTGCTTCCTGGTTTCTTCTTCCTCCAGTTTTATTTTCCACACAAGGATCTAGATTATATACACACACCCCCAAGACCCTTCCCCTCCCTTCCAAACCCACCATGTACCCACCGACGTGGCTTTGACTCACATCCTCTCTTCATTAGAAGAGGACAATCATGAAAACCCCATCCCATGAGACCACTACAACAAGTAATGTAGCACAACACAACAAATCTTCGTGGACTTGCATAGTACTGAAGCAGTGGCCACTAATACTTTTCAAGAGGTGCAAGGACTGCAAGGGAGATGTAGGATCTTGCATCAAACCAGTAACCCCCAGCATTCACACATACCCTCTTTCCTCCCCACACCCACTGTCAGGTCGACTTGAGAAAGCCCATGGGTTTTCTTCTCCTTCCCCCACTGATAATCAGCTCATCTAAGTGATAACCTGAAGAAGCCCTGACACTGATGTGTTTATCAGGCCCACGCTCTTGCCTACAGAAACAGCTGTCCAAGTTTGCTGGTGTCTCCTGAATGCCCTAAACTAACACAAAACAATTAGATTTCAACTTCATTCCACCTTCTGTTTCAGGGAAACCCGGCATTAGGTGTCTCCTCTCCCTGGTTTCCAGCAGATACTCACATCCAATTCTCACAGTGATTTTCTTGTAAGTGCAATGAAGGCAAAAACATGGAAAAAGAGTTATGCTGTTGCCAAGAGAAGCAGACTCACACGGTCAGCATTAGGAAATACTGACAGATAAGCACATAACCACTCACTCTGTGCCAGATAATGCATCAGCCTGGAGGCTGCCAAGCAGACACCTCCTGGAGCTTCCCATTTCTGCCTCCCATGTAAGCAAAATCAGGTGGGGCTGGAGAAGGGGTTAGAAGAAGTTCCTTCTCCAAACTTTCTCCTCTGCACAAGACTGCAGACTGTTAAATCAGATAAAGATCTAACTGATTTTCAAGGTGAGAGAGACAACAGCAAAGTTAGAAAAATTTCTGTTACCTGGTTAAAAAATATTTTTTGAAACCAAGAAGGATGAACCAAGTGCAGGCATTCAGTCTAATACATTAGCTACCCAACATATACACATCTCTCCATCTCACTAACAAGTATCCTCACAATAAATGCCAGTTGTGTTCCAGCTGCTAAAATATTAGATTCTGTGAACTCTCTGCTAAGCTTTTTTGACAGTGGAGGAGGAACAAGTTACTTGAAACACAGTCTATTTTACTGTAAAATTGAGAAATATGGTATTGATTAGAAAGACTCCTCCTGCAGCACATCCTTGTACAGTTCCCACGCTTCCCGTTTCTGCTCCATGTGCAGCTATCATATGTGGTGCAGTCATGTTACTGAAACAGTATTATTAAGATTTAGGTAATTTAAAATTTGCTTCTAACCAGGCCCTGCTGTCAGGCAGCATTCCTGCAAACAAAGGCATTTCCTTGGTATTATGCACAAGAGGGAACTGGGTGTCAGAGTTAAATATGCTTGAATTGTATGGTCTGCAATCCAGAGGGCTTTGTAGTTTGTTTTCTAAACTAGAGACAGACATCTAAACTAAAAGATAAAGTGTCAGAAGAAAGTAAGAAGGAGAAAGCCCCCAGATCATTAGACAACTGCAGTGCTCTGTGCCCCAGGCACTGTTCAGAGATGTTTCCCAAGTTCTGGGCATGTATTTTTTCATCACTTTCACCTTCAGGAACAAAAAGCTTGATAGACAATGAGAAAATCTTAAATATGAACACTACCTTTTTTTTTTTTTTTTTAAATCTTTTGATACTTAAACCATTTTACCTTTATAGGAGCTGCTTTCCTTACCGGTTTGACTCAGCTCTTGCACAACAGCTACCAAAGATTTGTACATCTGCTTTCCATAACATCCAAGCAGGACTGTTAAGACAGATGCAATAACCGTGTCCCAGTAACCTACACATTTAGCACTGCAATGCCTCTAGAGGTGTTTTGTCACATAAAATACATCAACGTGCTCTGATCTCAGCCCAAGGCTAGGTTTGGGATGGCAGCTGCCTTTTGTGCAGTGCCCAGCACAGTCCAGAGCAATGACTCTGCCTCACTGCTCTCCTCCTTTTCCTCCTGGTTTATTCTAGACTCTTGTCCCCCTTTCCAGACTGGGTTTTCTTCCTGTTCTAAAGCAACCCTACTACATCTGTCACCCTCCACCTCTCCCTTACATGAATCTTAAAGCCAAGCAAGAGCATTGAACATGGTCATGTGAAACTACTCCACAAGGTCTGACTAAAAGGAACAGCCTCTGCTGTGTTCTCAGGGCCAGGGAAGGCTGACTTGAGTGAAAACACTCCCCAAAATAGCCACTGATTATTTTTATTACTTGCAGCCTTCTTTCCAAACTAGACAAAGTGGTCTCTGTCCCCAGATACTTCTAATGTCTCTCCAAGTGCTTCTAGGACTTGTTGGGAAAGAAGGGAAAGGATGTACAACTTCTGCTGATCCGTTTCACCTACTGTTTAAAAATAATTTAAATATTCCAGGTGTTTCCTAATCTTATGCTTCAGTTCAAAAAGGTGGGGGGGGGGGGGGATAAAAAAATCAGCCAGGTCATTTATTTATAAAGCTGGAACACCTGGGAACTGCTATTTCAGTAAAACAGCAATTTCACATATCTAAAAGCACATAAATATAGTACTCCAAGGAGATATTTATTTAAAACTCCAGGCAAAATTCTGGCCTTAAGATTCTCTTCAAGAGGGTCAAGACTTCATCATCCATTTTGCATCTCTGTCGCTTGACTTTCCATAAGAATTTTCAGGATTAAAACCCTTGAAAGTAATCTCTTCCTTGGCAAGTTTTTTGCAGAGAGAGCAATTCCCTAAAATCTTTTATTTTGACACCATACAGCAATAATAACCAAGGACATGCAGAAGAATGTGTCTGTATATGTGCTTTGTTTCTGCTTTCAAGTACAAGGGGCTTGTTTCCAATGCAACACGAGGTAAATGGATTTGCTTCTAAACCCATCCCTCCCCTACACTGGGATCTGAAAATAAAAATACAGGATTAATTGTATGAAAGAGATTTATATGTGGGGAGATTAACCAGCCTATGGAACTCTGTTTCAAAGGAACTAAAGATAGCCGAGGCATTAGCATGAGAAAAACTGTAGGGCCACATTTCTTACACACATTAAAGGGTTTTTAGATGCCCATCTCCCACAGCAAAGGCACGGCCACACAGCAGAGGGTGACCAGGCTGTGGCCATTGGAACTGATCACTGCTGATCAATAATCCCAGTAAACTGATCTCCTGCATTCCTCAAGACCAACAAGCAGTGGCTGAAACGATTTTTTGGGCTCAAGAACTCCACCATACGATCTCTATGGGTACCTAAAGGGTTTGAAAAAAATTCATCTTTGAGCTAGAGGAGCATAGCAGTGATCAATCCTGTCCTGGCAGAGGAACAAAAGGACTCTGGTGGTTTGGGCCTTTGTACAATTGAGTTCTGGGGCATCCTGGTGAACACTCTTGGACAATTTTTATAATACTTAAACTGACAGATAACCCCGGTGGAACTGCATTTCTTCTCCCCCTTCAGCATTCCCCTTCCTCTGCACTGAAGTTTTGACAACTACAGAAAATCTGAAGCTCTTGTCAGCTCTGTGTACAGCTGACCTACCAAGAGCTTGGTCTCTAAACAGAGAGGCCACTGCACAAAAGTATATCCTTTCCTGACTTAACCCTGCAAACAGACTACACAAAAAAAACCAAAGCACCGAAATTACAGTTCGCATATATTCCATGTGCACTCTATGTTTTTCAAAAATTACTGGACTTCTGAAGGAATTATAGTTTAATGGTTTGTTGTGTTGCTTTAAATAGCAAAAGAAAACAAAAATCCCTTCTTTCTCTAACCTATATCATTTAACCACAGAACTGCTAACCATTGCTGAAAGCACTGATGCATTATGACTTGGGGCAAGAGGAAGGCTTAATGCTTTGAAATGGCTGCAACCAAACAATAGCAGCTTTGCCTGTAGCTTTTTACCATTACATTGGATGCAAACTGCTTAGCCTGTTCAAAAACTAAGATATACATGCTCCAAGGCTGGCCAAGGAATTGTTCCTACAACTAAACATTGTCATACAACACCACTGGTGATGTACACAAGATAAGGACATGGCTCTTGTAAACAATGTCCTGTGACCTACTTACTGCCCTTGACTCTTGGCTCAGTCACATTCTCAGCAAGGAGTTTTTAAGTATTGACCAGTCTTGCAGCATATGGCATGTGCTGCTTTGTCTGGTTATAAATGTGGGGGTGCCAAGCCCAAGCCTCCCACTGGTCCTTCCTGTGATGACATGGTAGTCTAAAAACCTTGATCTTTGCTTACCTCTCATGTGCTCTGCAACTGTCCTCAGCTGCTCAAAAACCCTTAAATAAAAATACAGCTGCTTTATGGAAACTGTTGTCTGCAGGCAGCCCTTCACATTCACTCTGCAATAAATTTCCAAGTCCAGCAGAAAAGCTTTTTCACTCTGGTACTCCAGTTAGGATTGAACAGAAAACGAGTTAAAACCTAGTAATAGCCCCTTAAAAATTTTGCTATTTTCTTCTTTATGTTTTGGTATTTAATCCAAGAGGAAAAGTCTGAAATGTGATTTAACCACAAGGGTCTCGTAGTAAACGACCTCAGGAAAAGCTGTAACTTTTATTGCCAAGTAACCAAAACATACAATCTGTTTCCTTCCCCACGACATGCTTGGAAGAGTGACAAAGAGCATCTCCAAAGCTGACTCCTCTCCTGGTGTGCCACTCCTCTGGGCTGGCTGGGCAGATCACAGCAAGGCAGAGCCTGGTGCTGCTCCTGAGCTGAAATTTCAGCTGAAACCATCACAGACTGGAAGGGACACTGGAAAACACCTGCACTATTGAGGGACCATGTGAGCTGGAAGGATCTCAGGTCCTCTGAGCTGGGTTGGCTCCAGTAAGTAACTCAAATATATTCCCAATAGGAATGGAAATCTACACAGAAAACAAAGACCAAAAATTGGTGGCCCAAGCATCTTCTCAATTATCTGAGTGTTAAGTCAGGCACTTCCAGTCAGATAAATCAAGTCAACATCTTTAGTGAGCCATCCTTCCCCTTCAGCTTCACTCCTATAGATGTTAAAGCTAGGACAGGCCTACAGGAAGAGTAGTGCCACCCTGATGGGGACACTGCCTGACAAGTTTGGGACCTAGAAATCATTTTACACCCTATTACAACTCCTCCCCTACTGGTCTTCCCAGGTTAGCCTGTACAGCACCACATCTAAATAAGAGGTTTCTTTGAACCCTGGGATTGCTCAGCTCTGCAGGAGAGCCAGGGCACTCTGCTGTCCATGGCACTGAGTCCCAGGAGACACAAGGGGTGCAGGGTCCTCATTCAGAGCTACCTTACTGTGTCCAAAATCCCACACCAGCCCACCCTTGGGAACGCGACCGAGGTTTCCCAGCCCTGTTTTCCAAACATCCATGACTCCCCCCACTCCTTTTGCTGCTCTTTATGTTCATGTAACTGCTGTAAGGCAGCATCCCGGGAGGCGAAAAAAGCAAACAAAAGACATTATAGCCAATTTGTATGGAAAATCAATTAAGTTCAGACATCTCATTAACCTTCTAACCTGCTTATCCCCCAGCTTTAATTTATACTGCTGCTTGCAAATGGATTTGACACATTGGCCCACCGTTTCCCTGGGAAGGTGCAACAGGCACGAACAGAGCCCTTGGATCCCAGAATACTCCATTTATTCAGGTCCTTCCCGCCCTCCTCCCTGCCATTCACTGGATACTAAGAAGCACTGGAGGAAGAAAATAGGATACAGAAAATATGCAAGGGCTCTTTCAAAATTATGTAAGCCCTGCAGTGGGCCTCCTTTTTACCTTCTGCTGCTTTCACTATTAGAAATTACAGCAGACTTGCCTGTATTAAGAATGCCCATCAATGGCCACATCAGCCAAGTCCCACAGTAGTGGCAAAGCCACGCTCACAGGAGTCTTTGCATGCCACACTTCACTTCCATGCAGTCACAAGGCTGAGACAGGTAACACACACAGTGAAAATAAGTTATGGGTGATGCATGGAGTTCTGTTTTTTTATGTTAAGCCTAGGAAAGATTCCCAATTTCTACAGCTGAGATGCATTCACAACCTTCACTCTGGGGAACTCTGTAGCAGTTTCATCTCACTGGCCAGAAAACACCCAGCATTTAGAGAGCACAACCTCAGCATTCTCACAGGAAACCACAGAAAAACGGTCACCTGCACCTTACACCTCAGGAATCCATTCACTCCTGTCATGTTTTCAAAATTACAGAATTCCAGGGCTTGTTAACACACTGAAAGGTTTCTGTACAATCCTGGTCTTTTGACTAAGATAGCATGCATATTTCTAATGGACCAAGAAGCACGTTCTTAGCAGAGGTTCCTATAGGTTCAGTACATCAGAATCAAACTAAAAAGATCAAGTCTGATATGGCTGCACCCATGCAAGTGCAAGGGAAATCAGCAAGATGAATCTCTACATAGAACAGCAAGACCAATCCTTGAAATCCATGCTGTTGCAGGAAATACAAATCTTTCCAAGGCAAGCTCTTCACAAAGAGGGGAAAGGCAGCTTCGATAAAGTAATTAAAAAAAAAAAAAAAGAAAAAAGCAGAGAACACAAGTGAAAATATGTACATTCTTCTAAGCCTCTGTATGAGCCAGGCGTAAGTAAAGCACTGCAGTCTTCCCCAGCCTGCAGACATGGCTCTCCAGCCAGTGCCCCTGCAGCTCCTCAAAGATTTCCCAAGTTACAGCCAAGTAAAAATTGATTAAAGACTCAATATTTCACTGCAGCTATTAGGAATCCAGCGAAAGTTACAAGAAAGAGCTCAGCTGCTTTTTTCTTCCTATTAGGCAAAACTCTAAATAAAGGCAGAGCTTAAAGAACACAATCCCCTAAAGGAAAAATCAACAGCCCCCCAGGCAGCAGCTGTTCACTGCCCTGTTCCAGCAGAGACTCACAAACACTTTCAAGTGGATCTGTGACTGAAAATCAACACACTACAGAAGGTGGAGACTGGACCCTTTGGGAGACACTGTTCCAAAAAGCTCTTAACCTGGCCTCACCCTATATCTCATCCTCTGGCCACTACAGGCACTCCAAAACTTGTTTCTAGCAGTGATGCACTCAACATAACAGTTTTCAGCTGCATTCAAAAAGGCTACACTTGTTTAGCCAAGGACCCATCTAATCCCATGCATATTAAAAAAAAAAAAAAAAGCCAGTGAGGTCAAAGGTAAAGCATTACCTTACTTTACATCATATCAGTGATATGTTAGAAAGCCCAGTCTAGAAGCACATCAGTGTAATTGATATCAAGTGGTGCACAGGCAGCCAGAAATCTCATCCTTGCTATGCAGCAGGTCCTAAGTGAAGTTTATTTCAATTTAAATTGTTACAAACCCACGGAATGGCAGTTTAAGTCAAATTTAAATGCTCAGGAAAAATGAGAATTTTCTCAAAATAGCTATGTCTGAACTTAAAAACTCCATAGGGGAGAGGGGAATTGCACATCAGGGTATCACATCTACAGAGAACCCGTGCTAAGGGACGGGTGGAGGAAGAGAGAGGCGAGAGGAAACACACGGAGAACAATACTGGGAAAGGGACTATTCTGGGCGAGACGGAGGATGCGAGGCCAAGCCGGGCAGGGAAACAAGTGTAACAAAGGCAGAGGAAGGGCTTCCTCGCTCCGCAGGGATGGATTTCTGTCTGAGCGCGTCTGTCCGCTGCCCTGACGGACCCAGTGCCGGGGCTGAGCCCAGCCGTGCTCGGCTCCTTTCTCCAGCGGAATGAAGGGACAGATGCCCACAACGCTGGGTCTCCCCTGCCTGGCAGAGTCAAAGAGGCTGGGGATGCTCTCGACCCCCACAGCCAGACGGTTCTCATCGCCCCAGCCAGAGCGGGTCGCAGCGGCGACTCTCAGCCCATCACTGCGCCCCACTGGGAATTCCACCCTCCCTCAGCCACTCCAGGTTGGCTTTTCCTGGCGGTCCCGCGCTCCTCCACAGAGCCCCCGAACTTGAACCAGGCGGCCGCGGGTGGGTGGGTGGGCGCGTCGCGGTCCCCGCGTCCCCCTCTCGCTGTCAGTGCGGGGGGACCCCTCGGCGCCGCTCCCCCATCACCCCCGCCGGAGCCTCCGCATCCCCGCCCGCCCGCAGAACAATGCCCGGCCTTACCTTGGCGGGGGCTCCGCGGTGCGGGCAGCCCGGGAGGCGGCCGCCCGCAGAGCGCAGGGGGCTGCCGGCCGAGCCCAGCCCGCCCCCGGCCCCGCCGCCTCTCCCCGCGCATCCACCCCGCGGCCCCGGCGGGGCTGGGCTTAGCGCCGGCCCCGCTCCCCCCGAGCGCTGCCCCCCGAGCAGGGGGAGGGCGAGGGGCAGCTCCGCCCCGGCTGCGGGGACCCCGCTCCCCGCCCCGGCTTGTTGGGGGGGAACCCGCAGATGCGCGGCCGCTCCCGGCAGCGGGAGCGATGGATGCTCGGGTCGTGTTTACATCCAATGCGTGTAGAGTAACCCCCGCGGTCTCACCCCTCGGAGCGCCGCAGCCGCCTCCCCGCGCCGGAGAGGGGACACGGGCAAGTTAGAGCATCCTGGTCCCCAACTTCAGCAGGAGGAGGAGCAGGGAGGGACAGGTCCAGCCCCGCTCCCCACAAACACGAGTGGTCAACACCGGCAATTCGCTGGGAAAGCTTCCCCCGAGCCGCTGAGAGTCCTCCCCTGCCTTTGTTTTACTCCCAACTGCAACTCACAATACCGACACAAGACGTGTGTCATCTCCTCTGAGGTGATGGATGGTGATTTCTCCAGGGCAATGGGAAGGGGCTGGACTTGCCTAAACCCAGACACCTCTGTTCGTAAGGACCCTTTGTCATCCTCGCGATGTGAAGCAGAACAATGAGATGAGTTCAGGAATACCCATGCTGGTATGTTACAAATAGGCTTCTAATTACCATATGGAAATGAGCTGCCTAAAGTAATGAATCGCAGCCTGGCTATTGTTTGGGGGGTGTCAGATAAACTGGAGGTGCTGGCAAGCGATGGTAGAAACCAGGCTTGTCGTTTGCATTAAGCAGCAGCGTAGCAAATCCTGTATGTTCCACAAAACAAATCACTGCAGCTAAAACAGCACTTGTGTCAGTGAAGAAATTCACTCTAATACTTTGCAATGAACGAGTATGCTGTCATTTTTGGAGAGATCACACAAATCTTTGTTCATTCATTTAACCAAAATTAAGAGGTTTATAGGAGCCTCCTAGGAAAATGAGATTTTTTTTTTTTTTGCCATAGAATTATATCAAATAATGGTTATCAGCCCCAGCAATACCAGGTCTTCCTATTTATCACATCTACAGACTGCAGTACCAGACTACCTGGTGCTTTTCTGAAAGCAGAGTAATAAACACAGCTTGACTGGCTCATGTACTTTGCATTCATCTCCACCTCCAGTGGCACAGCATTCCTCGGCTATATCGCACCCATGCCATTTTAGCAATGATCTCTTCGTGCTCTCCTGGTACTTGCTGCATCAATCATGCTAATGATGCTCCTTCTCTTGCCTCTCCTCCCTCATTTCTGCTTGCACCTGAGGGCCCCCAAGCCTGTTTTTTTCCTGTCATCTGACTTTTCTGGGGTTTTCCTTCCTTTAAGTTGCCCTTAAAGGGGTTGTGGTTTGGGGACTGAAGTGCTCCCAGATGTTTCCTGCTGCCAGGAAGGTGACAACATTTGCCTCTTCTGCTCCAAGTTTACACAAGTCAATCACAATGCAAGAGCCACTTCAGGTCATCAAGTCTTGTACATCACCCTTAAACTTTCTCCTGTATACTCTGCGTGTTACAGATCCTTTCTGCCTGTTTAACTCACAAGTTCCTAGCACATTTATCTGATGGAAAGTTTATCTACTCCCTAGAAATACCAAATAGGTAATTTTAGCTACATATACCGCTGTATCAGTAGTCTTATTGCTGCCTGATTTCCAGCCACCATCAACCACCAACTCCCAGTGGGCTCTGTACTGCAGATGATGAACAACTACTATGCAATATCCCTAAAAAGACTGTTCTACAGCACAAGAAATTCTATCACTACTTACGACTTCAACCATACCCTCCTTCCTGCATGTAATACTTCATTAGGGGAAATTACACTGGCAGATATTGTGATGTGATGTATGCATCCATTTCCCTTCCACAAATAATCCTAAATCAAAGTCTAGAGGCAGAGGAGTGAGCTTCCTCTGAGCAGAAAAGGTCAGCCAATATTTATAGTAGCTGAAATAAATGCTCTTTATCTGGTTTATAGCTGTATTATAATAAAATCAGGAGCTTGCAGAAAATACTGCAGCTGCACCTGAACAAAGTATGTACAGAAAATGAGTGATAGCATTGTACAACAGCAGAAAAGACCTTCAGTGTGATTGATGAGGGGATGCAGGGCAAAATTCTTCAGCTGAGTAACCTCTGCTGGCTTTACATTTGACTCTGAGACACCAACCCACACCAGGACCCTGCTGTGGTAGGTGTCTGACAAATCCATAACACCTCTTGCCCTCTACAGCCGAGAGGCCAGAGAAATGAAAGACAGAAAGGAACCTGAAGGCTTGGTTTGCCTGGGGTCTCACAACAAGTCACAAAGATGGTCTCCTACAGTCAACTACAGCTCACAATAAAATACCTCAGGTTTGGTAAGAAATTTGACTTCTAGTTCACAATGGGGAGCAAAAAAAGTAAGGCTTAACAATAAAGTCCTTTTGCCTTAATGGCCACCAGCCATTTACACAGTTCAAAACTCCAGCGAATAAACACATCTATTTCCTAAGGGTTTGCAGTCTGAAACAAACCCCTGCATTCCTAGCCCTGAAACATTATTTTTTTGGACATCAACTTCTTAAGCAAATCTCTGAAGGCTGTGGACATGAGAATCAGATTGGAAAAACTGACTGAATTTCTGCTACTTTCTTTACGTGAAAGGTAGACCCAGCTCTGACCAAAAATCCCTTTATAGCAAGGAAGGAATATTAATGTTTTAAAAGGTACTTTGCCTCTCTGCTGAGATCTTCCACTGCTGCTAATCTGTACAAACTGCCAGAGTGGGCATCATTTATTATTTAGGATGAACAGTGCAGTGCCAGGCTAAGTGGATGGCGAGTCTAACCCATCATAGCACTCTTCTGGGAGACCCCAGCAAAGACAAGCTGTTTATGTAGTTTGGCACTGACATATACAGATCCTAAAATGAGGAATGGTGAGGCACAGAATTGCTGTATTTCATGCCCTCTACACAGCCAGTATTTACACAGCAGGTGCTAGCAGCATGTATCCAGATTTTGGGGGATGTAGGGGGAAGAGTTGCTCTTTAGCTGATACCAAAAATCCTCTTACAGGTTCTTTTGGAGATGGAAAAAAAAAAGATAATCACTCCAGCAATAAACCACTTTCCATGACTGGAGGTCCCTCCTTGCAGCCCAACTGAAAAAACCATGGAATATATTCTCATGCAAAATAATCCTGCTTGTCTCCAAATTTTTTGTTGCTGATTTCAGCTAAGTTGGATGATTTTACCCTAATGCTGAGATGAGCACTCACACGCTGGAACTGTGCACCTGTGGTGGAGCACAAACCTCCAGGAGAGAATGACAGCAAACAGCTTGGATGTGATCCACATTCACATTTCAAATATGTGCACAAATCTTGACAGTGTGGGCACACAATATGTTAGGAACAATTCAAGGTAGACTACAGTCAGCTCCAAACTCCCACAGCTGCCTCAAAAGAAGCTCCAGAAATGCCACAATCCACCTGTTGTGTTACAAATCTAAACTAGAATGCACAGATTCTAAAAGCTGCTCAATCCTCAAAAACAATTTGGGTGCTTCCATGTAAGATGTTTTCCCAGTTTGAAAGGGTGTTTTTCCCCCCTTTCAGAACTGGTCTGCTGAGCTGGACAGCAAAGCCTTAGCTCTGCACATTCCACTTGCATAAACTGATTTCCCAGTTTTCTAACCCAAAAAGGACTGGAGCCTCCAGGACAGGTAAGAGCCTGAGATAGCTACAGAGTTAGGTGAGGCTGACAGCCGGTTAACTCCTGAGCACAACCCTCCTCCATAACAAAAGGAAGAAGAAACCCCCTCCCATCCTTCCTACTTTCCTTACTTTGCTTCTCCAAAGTGTCCTGGGGTCTGTTCCTCATCAAGACCTTCTGCAAGCAGTGCCTATTTTTGTGGTGTGATGTGGTTTAAATAAAGAAGTGGAAGACAAGGGGTTGCTGGCTTTTCTCTATCTGTTTTCAGATTCATATCACAGAGTAGTCAACTTTTGTATATTTTTAGAAAGGGAAATGAGGTAAATAAAATGCAGAAAGATAGAGTAAAATGATGTCATTTACCTTAACTGCCAAAGCACACAAAGTGTTGTTATAAAAATACACCAGCAGCCCTGAGTCCTGAGAAACTCCTTACAAAGCCAACTTCGGATGTCAGGATTCAAATCCAAGGTCCAAGTTCAGCAAACACATTTGTACATGCTTAATCTCAGCTTTCACTGGGGCTCTGGGGTATCACTGGGGCACCAGTGCACTCCTGATGTGAGCAGCATGTTTGCACCAGCCAGTTTTACAAAGCCTGGCAGGACTGAAGTGTCTTCATCTATATCTGCACCATGACACAACTCCTGTTCTGTGTTCAGGCATAGGTTCTTGTGTATTGTCCAAAACAATTAACCACATTTTCCAGACTGCTTCCTTTTGGTGCTTTAAAAGGCTTCTTGATTAAGCCTGCATGATTTTTGAGTTATCCCTTGCCTTAAATTTAGATACACTGATGACATTCTAAGGTTCTAAACTTTATCAGTACAAAGTTACTTGGACATGGGCAAAAAATAGGATTGATAATTATGTCTAACAGTAAATCTCTTAAATATTGCTGCACAGTCTTCAGTTTCTATTTAAATGTGTCTCTGTTCACAGATATTCTTCCCTAGTACTATAAAGGCAACTAGAAATGGCAATGAATGTAAATACCATTAGTCCTGATAATTTGCTCTTTCCTATAAGCCTGAGATATAGACTCCATGTCCCACTGCCAGTTTTAGTCTCCCCGTGCTGCAGAGCGATTTGTGATGATCTTTTCTGTCCTCCACCCAAATTGCAGGGCCTAAAATTTCAAGGCCCAGCTGGATGGAGCTCTGAGCAACCTGGTCTTGTGAAAGGTGTCCCTGCCTATTGCAGGGAGTTGGAACCGAATGACCTTTAAGGTCCCTTCCAACCCAAACCATTCTGTGATTCTATGAAAACTAGATAAGTGAATCCAAGCTTTATCCATGCCATCACCCTGCACCTCCACTCTTCGAGCTTGCAATAACCTCTTCCATCTCCTCATATTGTCTGGTTTTATTGCAAATGAGATCCTGCCTCCTACACAGAGAATTGAAAATAGCTGAGCTCAGGGACTGCAGATAAACTCTGAAGAGGGTGCCAAAGAACTTTTCCAAGTTCAGGTTTCTCAGCCCCTAATTTTTCCAGTGTTCCTGAACAAGAGGCAACTCTGCAGGATAACAGCTGGACAAGAAACACACCCAGGTCCCACACATGCTTTCATAGACCTTTCCTTTACCCATGAACAATAATAACAAAGCAAGGTGGAGCCATGGGTGTTACTCCTGTTATCATCAAAACCGTCCTCACAGAAATGATGCTCATTCTGATGGCTGATAGCACAATCTACTGGGCTTTTCTTGTATTTCTCTCACTTCATTATTCACATCCTATTCCTGTTTCCACAGAATTCAAGGGAGATTACAAAGGGCAAAGTGGCTCGTTAAAGCCCTTCAGTCCAACCACCCTGCACTCCACCCACCACAGTATTGCATCCAGGAGTCACTGCAGGTCTCCTGAGCACTATTGAGCAAGAATGTGTCTTTCTGGAGGACCCACTCTACATCTGCAGCACCAGTGATGCCAGAAGAGATTCTGCTTCTGAGCATTTCTCTGCATCCCTATATATTTATATCTTATCAGAAATTGTAGCAAGATTTTACATCCATATTTCTGCTAAACCTGTGCATCCAGAATGACTTGAAGTATTCATTAGTTTCTTAAAGATACAGTTATGAAACAATTCCCTAATTTGTTCCAGGAATTATATTAGCCCCTAAAGATTCAAGCTGTCTTCCACATATTCAAAACATTATCCAAACAGCTCAAAATTTGGCCTTCTAGTGCCAAGGGATCTAGAGACATTGCCATGTATTAAAAAACCACTACTCAACTGTCTCAGGAGAGGCACATTAAGATTAGTATTAGCAGCTTTCCTTATTTTTTATAAATGGGGCTGAGGGTCAGAAGGGGAAACAGGTTGACCAGCAAAAAAGCTCATGAGTCCTGGTCCTCCTCATAAATCCATCCCTATGCACAGAAAGCACCCTCTGTGTGTCTCAAGCCCAAAATGCCTCAGTTACCTTCCTTTTCAGTCCTTGCTAAGCTACACATTGTGAACTTTAGCTGAAACTTAAACTTCAGTCACACTCACCGAGGTCACTATGGACTACATCACTGTATGAGGCTCATAAGAGGAGGGTCTGGTGGGCTCTTTCATCAGTCCTGGTTTGCTGGAGGCTCAGCACTCATGGATGGGCAGGGCAAGATGCAAGAACAGCCACTGTACACACACCCACAGTTAGTTCTGGGATGCAGGGGAGAAAGGCTGCTTGCAAGATGCTGTTTGTGCTCTCAGCACTTTATCTATTAGTTTCTCTTCCTACAGAATATTTTACAATGTGCCCAGGCCTGTTCTCCACCGCTTTATTGTCCTGTGATTTTGTTTGATCACTAGGGAAGGGCTGTCAATTTTTTTTTCCAAAGCATCAAGAAAGTAATTGCTTTATCCTCATACTGGTTCTCCTACATCTGAGCCAGAGCTTGAGGCTGATTTTCTTCTACAGAAGGCACATTTGAACTTCTATCAGGCACTTCTGTCTCTGGGCATATTTTCCAGCCATAAACCAGAAGCACAGATACTCTGGTAGGTGTCAGGCATATCTTGATGGCTACATGGAGGTCTTATGTGAGGGCTTTTTGTTTTGCCTTTCCACCAGCCAGTCTAGGAAGACACATTAAGATGGAAAACAGGATAACACTAGAGGCATTTAACCAGCTAAAAATACTACCAGAGGGTCAATGGACATAATTCTGACAAACAGAGTCCTGCTTGTTGGATCCTGTTTATTTGATCATAAGAGCTGAAACTGCTCCAAAGGGTTTTGTTATGCTGGTGTCAAGGAGGAATAATGACACTGAGCCCATGAGATTCACTCTGTCTCCTTCAGTAATGCAACCTAGCTCAGATTCTGACCCTGAGCCATTGAAAATGAACTTGCTGACCTTCCATTAGAGCTTCCAGCCTCTGGAGTGCTCTTCATGGGTACTCCGAAATGACTTCTGGTGAATGAGCGAACTGTGCAATTACACTCATGGAGAGTCTTGGCCTCTCCATATATCAAGGGACAGAGCCTATAAACATGTCCATCTGAATGAAACTTGGCTGTGATTCAGTGGGGAATAATTATATGATTCTGTGTCATGTAGTTCCATGAAGATAAAGCCATATATTAAGTTTTCCCCCCCCAAAAAAAAAAAAACCCCAACCAAACAACAAACCAGTAAAAATTACTGTGATAAAGTTCACCTAAGCCACACTTTGGCAGCATTTTTACCCTCTGATTCAAATCCCACCTGTGCAACCCACACAACCTCATAGGTTTTTCCTATGAGCTCACCAAAGCCATGAGATAATCTGAGCTCCATGATGTCTCTAGACATTGCATCAGCAAGACAATGCTCAAAATCTCACTTCTGCAGTGCAGCAGTAGCAGAAATGCTCCAAAGGGTTTAAAGAACAGGTTAGGAATGGGTTTGCTATGGAAAAAAGTGGTATAGGTGATCTTACCTCTGGCAAAGAGAATGTTCGGGAGCAGAAAGGACCAGCAGATCCCTAAGGGACATGGAACAGAGCCACCCAAAGCTCAGCCTTGGGTATCTGAGCAAGGCAGGGCCACAGCTGGTGCTCAGCTTCAGGTGGGAGTGTGGATGATGAAGCAAAATCATAGAAGAGATAGATCCATGGCCAAGCAGGGAATTCGGTCTCTGTGGCAGGCTCCACAGGGAGGCACGGCTGAGCTCCTCCAACACCACTCAAAAGAAACAATAAGCGCCCCCGGCTGAGTTTAAATGGGTTCCTGGGCCCATGGGAATGGGTGGAGCACTGGGTGAGGCTGGTCAGGGCAGTTAGGGCTAATTAGCGCCTTCAGGGCCTTATCAGAGACCCTTTCAAACTAGACCTAAACAACTTTATACAGTGATTTTAAAGCTTGTTCCACAGTAAGAATAAAGTCTGCAGTTCCTGCAAATATTCTTCTCCATTACGTGTAGTGTAGGCATCTCCACTTCCAGCAGATTTACAGAAGAGGTTAGAAAAGTGCTTGGGAGGGAAGATTTAGATCATACAGAAGGCATCTCTGTATGGGAAAGGCAGGGGGACAGGAGGCTGTGTCAGGAAAAAAACTTAAAGCCAGCTCTGATTTTTAACCTCTGACTGGAGGGCAGGGTAAGTGCTTCACAAAGTGGGGAGCCATCGCAGTGAGACTACTTGAGTCAGAGTCAGCCCCCTTTTCTTCTTTTCTCACACTAGTGAATAGTCTTTAAAGCCAGAAGAAGGTTTTAGTTATTTTCTGGCTCATGCAGGTTAGCACAGAAGGCTGGTTTTGATAGATTTTTATGTCTAGAAGAGGAGCAGCGTTTGCACCTGTTTATGTTGTATAAACAAACAAATAACAACTCTGATTAGAACACATTACGCCAGGCCTTCCAGAAGTTATCCACGAGCCTCTGCCTCATTAAAACTTAAGTTACCTGGGTCTCTACACCTGTTTCTGTGAATCCCACCCTGCAAATTCAGAAAATATTATCTGCTACCAATAGAAAACTTGTCTGGGAAGGTACAGAGAGTGCACAGCACCTCACAGCAGCAAGCCTTTAATTACCACCTGATAATCACCACAGTGATTAAACTGTCATCAGTTCCTTGCTAGTTTCTCTTTAGCCTCCTTTATCTGTACTGAACTAGTAGGGAACCTGGATCAAAGGACTAAAAGTGAGGTGGCGACTCACTGCCCTTCATTTGAGGGGTACAGTTATATTAAATCAGCTTTATTTCTTAGGTACGCTTGACATGTTACAGCTTAGAAGATGACAATTTCATGGGAAAGGATTAGAATAGTTTGATTTGTGTTTAATGAATGCCGTCTTAGATCTACATTTTCTGCTTTCTTAAACCATAAAGTGTTCCTAAATCCGGGGTTTTTCACACATAGCCATTTGTTCAAATTGCTGACTAACCTTGCAACCTGTGTGCCACTTTCCTACTTTTTTTCCCCATTAATAATCATACACTTTCCAGCAAAGGAAATTGTTGTATCTTAATCTTAGCTGCAAGTTGATTTGTATTCACTGGACCATGTGGATAATCCATGAGAGCCTATGCTTCAAAATTGCTGCTGAAGTCAGGGCGGCCAATGCAGATGGCTACAGAGCAAGGATAATCTCTGTGTGGGTTTCATCCACTGCCACAACAGCCCAGTTACAGAACATCCACTCCCAAGGGAACCAATAGGCCCAGGGAGGCAAAAAGAGGCATAAATAAATAAATAAATAGACAAACAAAGACAATAAATTGGATACCCAGGCTGCCAGCAGATTAAGTCAAGAAAGGAGTATTAAGTTGTTTGGGTTCCTGTTTAAAAATAAATAAATCGAGTCTCCCAGTCAATCTGCTTAATGTCTGATTGACATTAAGCAGATAAGTAGCGATTTAACCTTATGGGGTAGATTTCTTGCTATGATGCAGAGGTCGTGTCACACTGGGAAGATGACAAGTGAGTTCTTTAATTTCCTGTCCTACCAATGCTCTATTTGCTGGAAGGTGAGGGTGCTCCTTGTTTTTCTATTTTGGATGCTCCTGGGGCATTCTGGTAGGGGCCAGCAGAGTGGAAACTACACTGTCAAATGGCACAGCGGGGCTGTAAATAATTCCACTCAGGGAAAAGTTGGCAGTATGGAAAGGTTTAATGGGGGACACATTCATCTGGTCATTTAGTGTTTTCCATTTCTGGGAGCCATTCTTCACAGGTCCTTGTATTGCACGTCCCCACTGGCTCCAGGAGTGCCAGCAGAACCCAGTATGCCAAACAATCAAGTGCCACAACAGCCCCCAGGTTTGCTGAAATGTGTTTTATTGTGCTGATTTATCTCTCCATTTCTTACAGACTGATAGAGCTTAAATTGGCTTGCACAGCTGAGCTTCCCCAGGTTCAGCAAGAGGTGATTTTTCACTTTGTGTTCGGGTGTCAGCACAGGTCCCTGCACCCGCTCCTGCCTTAACCCCTGAGGTCCCAGGAGATGTCCACTCTCCATTACTTCCCAGCCCTGGGCATCCCTTCCACTATCCACTTGCCCTGCCATGCAAGATTAACCCATGCAGCACCCTTTCCTTGGTAGTTTTACCCTCTTACCTCTCCCCTCCCTCCTGAAATAAATAAGTACTAAGCCCAAACTGGAAAGTTTGGAATGGTTATTATGGCCTTTGAGCATTTTGTTTCCTGGGACACAATTTTCTAATTTTGTGATAGAAGGTTTTGTTTGTTTTTTTTTAGTGCTGTTGAGAGTTCAATCCACAAAATCAAACCACTTCAAATATGTTGTTCAGTAAGACTTTCCTTTGTCGACAGCTGATGGTCCACAATGACAATATGAAGAGATCAGCACAACCCAGTCCAATACATTGCCTTTTTTAATTGCCTTTTATGCTGATGCCAGGCAGGCCAGGCACCCTCAATACCTCCAAGGCAAATGCCAGGACACTTGTGCTGTCCAATTGTGCTAAGATTTTTTTCAGATTGAAGCAGGTTAGGACTTCCATACTTTCCACAATTTGATCCAAACTAGTCAGACCAAAGCTGCTGATGTCTCTGCCTGTGCTGGGAAGTTGCTGTCACTGAGCTGCAGCATCTCCCACCTCCAGCACCAGCGCTGACAGAAGCCCTGTGGCATCAGGCTGGATCTTATGGCACAGCTCCACTAAAAACAGGGGAGTTATGCTACCTTGTAGCAGAGGGACATCTCCCTGTTTCTCCCACATCTCCTTGGAAAGCATTCCTGCAAGAATCCCCGGTAGGGCCACAGCTGAACTGCTGTCTTTCCTCTCCACACAGCAGTTTCTCAAGGCATTGAGGAGCCCTCCTGCTCTCAGCATCCCTCAAGCTTTGTTAGCATCATGTAAACACCCTTCCACTTCCACTTCCAGCCTGCCTTCCTGGCTCAGCTGCCACTTTCCATCTTATCTTAAAGCCTTTAGATCCCAATGCTATTCCCTCACCCTGTCCTGTAATTCGTTTAGCACACAGCAGCAGTGACGTGAGTCCCTGCTCTCGCTCCTCACTTTGCTCTGCAGATAGCAAAGGTGTTTATACATCCCCACATTTGTCGCCAGGGAATATCTCTGATTCATTGCCAGCTCGCCTCCTGCAGCCCCCCAGTGTCACCCTGCTGCAGGCTGCTTGTGAACCAGCTCCTGGCAGGCTGTAGGTGATAACACAACACTTCTGGGTAAGACAGAAACATTTGGGTTGTCTCAAAAGTGGTGATTTAGGAACTTCTGCCCTACACTGCAAGGGGAAGGCGGGTGCTGGGGTGTGCTGTCGTTTCTCACCCCAGGGAGCCCTGAAAATCCCATCTGTGCCATTTCCCATGGAGCAGGGATTGCCCCTGCAATTCCCAGCACCCCAAACACCAAGCATTTGGATCACCAGGTTTATAAACCTCATGCAGTCTGTAAATGACAACTAAATAGTCCAGCCTACCACACATGAGGATGCAGCCACATTAAATGACACAGCACAGGCTGTGGGGAGCACCTGCACTAGAAACACTGTGGAGCTGCTTTGCTTTAGGAAGCAATGATGGGAAAAATGGGAAAGGGCAAAGCAAAAGCTGTTGTAAAAGGAGAAATAGTAGGCCTCACAGAAACAAAAGCTGTATTCATAAAAGAAAGAACAATTTAGAACTAGAACTAATTTGGAGAAGGGTGGGAGCACACATAACTGCAGCATCACTCTGGATTCCTATGGATGAGCCTCAAGCTACCACAGTGTCAGGGGGTTTTCAGCAAAGACACTATTAACCAGCGAAACTTGGGCTCCTGCATGAAAAACACATATTTTATGTCCTTGAAACTCTTCTTTTGCATATCTCATTTCAGGTTTTCCTCTCTGAAATGCCACCTCCCCACTCTGCCAAGCTGGAGGCTGCAGTGGGCAGCAGAGGTGTAGGGGCTGCAGGGGCAGCTGGGTGCAATGCCAGTGGTGTCCAACCACTGGCACCAGCTAATCCATCCCACAGAGTGTCAGAGCATCTGCTGGTGGTCCAGGCAGTGAAAGTTTAAATGGCCACACACACCTCTCCACCACAAATGGAAAAACTCCCATCTCCATGAATATTCATGTGAATGTTTAAGCTTGCATGTGAGATGTGTTTGCTTTGTGTTGGCTTCTGGGTGAGTGCACCAGCAAATGAGTTTCTGATGGACACAGGAGATGGAGAACCCTCTGATGGGTTTGTTGCTGTTATTTATTTCTTGTGTTGCCACTACACCCTGGAGTTACCTCCATGAGCCAAAGGGGCTGGGAACCTCTGCCCGAGGAGCTTGAGAGCAAATGGGGGAGAGGAGAAGCTGCTGAGGAACCCGAGGGAAGAGGAGACTGTTTTGTCAGTGGTGGTCGGAGGGATCACAATGTTCACACCACGTGGATGATTCAGCAGATGTCCAAGGTGTGTTGAGCACAGGCCTGGCCCTGCAATCTGTGTGTCCAAGCAGAAGGGCTTGGAATTTGAATTTCAAATGTCAAATATCTGCTGTGACTGGGTCACCAGGAAATTCCCGAGCAAGAAACATTTGTGAAAATCATTTTGTGATGTTTTAACAGTCACTGTAACATTTGGGTAAGAACTCAACCTATTCTCAGGAAATTTGCAGGTGGAAAGGGATGAATAAATTATTCCCTGTGAATTTTTTTTTCCCAGGCTATTTCACAGCTGTTTAGCTGAATTTCCAAACCACTTATTTTTGTTTAACATCCTAACAGAAGAAATATGATTCAGACTTGATGCCTCTAGGAAATGTGTCTTGTGACGAACCTCTTTTACTGAAAATTGTGTGATGTGCCTTCAATTTTGGAGTCTTTGAATGAAGGACTTTTGCTTCCTTGTAACTTGCAAATATCAAGAGAAGAATTTACTCTGGATGTTGTGTTCCTAAGCTTAGCAGATCAGGGATGAATTTGCTTTTCTGCAACAAAAAAAACCCCTTCTTTCTGTAAAAATTCAATTATTTACAATGTCTCGAAGGCAGCAAAGCAACAATAAAGAGCAGGAAAGCAACCGAGGCAAGTGTGGAAATTTCCATCATAGAGAGAGGTTCCCTTGGACGGCCAAGGACATGATTTGTGGCCAGCTGAAAAAATTACATTGAGAGGCATCACAAAAGCTCTCGACTCGCATGCTTGAGGAGCTGAAATTGCCCCTTTCTCCCCCCTTTTCTCTCCACTGTACTTCATACGTGTTTAATTTCAAAGGTCCTCCGGGGCCTGGCCTCTGGCACCGTGACTAAAAAGAAATGTTCTGGCTGGGAGCTGAGGAGGGGGAGACGGGAGGGATGGGGAACAAAGCCCACGGGCTGTGCTGCAGGAGAGGCTCCCAGGCTGTCAGGGCTCCGGCATGACCGGCTGCAGACAGCTAATTAACAGTAGACACAAATAATTAACATCCATGAAGCCAGACAGCGTTGCCTGGGGGCCTCTAAGAAGCAAACCCGCACAGAGCAGTGGGGTCTGTGGGTGCCCGACAAATGCTCATCCCGAAGGATCGAACTGTCTTGGAGTTGTTCCTACCAGGGTGCTTGTGATGGGCATCTTCAGCAAATGCTAGTGTGATTTTTGTAGCACAGGTTTGTAGACACCAAAGCTGTTACAGATGGCACAAACCTGTGCTGCCCTCCTCATTTTTTTTTTTAGATTAGGTTTAGGAGGTAGAAATTCCTCCCCTGATGCAAACAATGGGTGGGTTTTGCTCACAGCAAAGAGCAACCCAGGGAAAAAAACCTGTGATTTCTCCCCAAAAGCCAGGCATGGGTTATCAGTGACCACCTGAGCACATGGGTGACCATCTCTCTTCTGCACACCCCAGTGCCTCGGCAGATGGGGCCTTCAGTGTGTATGACTTTTATGGTGTCATGCTTCAGTGAGAAATTTAAACAAATTACAGCCCTGGAACACAGAGAATGTTTAGTTTTGATGCTACATAATGTGAAGTTGTTGTCCTTAAAGCTTTATTCATCAAATTGGAGAGACACTCTGCCACTGGCAGGGCACCCAGCGGGCACGAGAGGTCAGAGGTGTGGGTTCAGCACTCCATGAAACCACTCATCCTCAAACCCCAGCACAGGGGCCATGCTTGTCCCTTCACTCTCCAGTAAGCAGAACAGGACTGTGATAAAGCCAAATTTGCTGCCTGATCACCCCTGGCACAACTAACAAGGGTGTATCTCTGGAGCCTTTTACCCAGAGCTGAACCAGCTGGGAATCTCCTGGTAGCACATCCCTGTCCTCAGCTGGTGGAGCGATGCTGGACAGCAAGGGGGGCACAAGGCACGTGTTCAGCACAGAGAATCCTCAGAGACTGTCCTCAAACCCAGAGAATCCTCAGAGACTGTCCTCAAACCCACAGCTTTGCCTTGCAGACTTGCACTCTCTAAGAAAGAGAGATGGTTTCTCAGTGTAGGCAGTTCAGCTGCGGAAGGGAATAGTACCTTTAAAATTCCCTCAGGATCGACTTAAAATGCAGCTCTCCTCCAGAAACCTTCATATATTCCTTTATCTCACAGCCAGGGGCAGCACAGCTCAGGGTGTGACCAGACATGCAAACTGCAAAACACACAATCCGAGCTGCTGAGCCCTGGCAGAGCCAGAGGGGCTGATAAATAAGACCCTTAAATCATAAATCCAGAGTATCACTATTGAAATACAAATTGCTCTTTGCATGCTCCATGATCATATAACGCAGAAAAGTTCATTTTCACGAGTTTGCAAATAGTTCATAAGACTAGACAAATAGATGCTTTCCTCTAGCATACTGAATACTTGGAATATTTGCATATTTAGGTAATGATGATAATTTTTTGTGCCTTAGCATATGGAAAATATGGATTTATGACTACTTTGCTTGAGGTCATAAATCCATAATGCACTTCAAGGCTTTATTGTCCCCCAAAATGTGATGTGCTTCAGTTTTTCCAAGTTATGAGCATGCATCTGCAATTCATTAAGTAACCAACCAACACATTTTCCATTTCACAGTCACTATCTTTGTATGACCTCTTTGGTCTGATGACTCAAGCATATTTCATAAATTATTAACGGAGATTACATTATTGAGAGAGGAGCTGTGTAATTAGGTGAAAGAGTGCTCAGAATTGGGGTTGTTGGGATCTTCTGAAGGTGGTCAGGAAGACTCCATGAGAGGAAGGGAAAGAGCACAGAAAATTTAAACCCAGCATATTTTCAGACAACCCACCCCGATACTTTCATATAAAAAAATGAGCCTTGAATGAGTGCAGCTCATGGCTCTTTCTGTGGATTTTAGCTGTCAGATGCTTTAGGGACACAAACCTCCATCCATCTCTCTCTGGCCCTGTATAGGAAACAGAAGATTTGAGGGAACTGGGACTTCCCTGTCCGCTGGGAGCAGCTGGGAGTGTGGCCAGCAAGAGGCAGAGTGGATCTGTATTTTAAATTGCAGTGGTTGCTGTATTCCTCCATTCTGACTGGTTTGTTCATGGGTTTCTAGCAGGGTCTAGAGGGGAGTTGTGTGTTCCTGGCTCTCAGCTGGGTGCTGGGAAGATGCTCCCTGTCCAGGGGTGCAAAGGTTGGGGTATGGCAAGTGGGTCTGAAGGACACGTGCCCCAGTTTGGGATTAGCTGGACCAGAAGGGACCTGCTGCCCCTGCCCTGGTGCCTGCAGTTTCAGAGTTATCTCAGTAGCTCTTATTTTTCTCTCCTGCATTTTTCATATGCTTTGCCTTGCCCAGCTTTAAATGCCTCAGAGTAAATGGGTTTTCTCAGCTCATGCAGCTTTAGTTTTGTCTAAATCTAACCAGTGAGCTGTAACTCTTAAAGTAATAAACATTATTAGTGTTCTGATAAACGAGGTCAGTGTGGCAGAAAAAGCTGTCCATTCTAATCCATGGAAGGGCTCAGCTTCAATCATATCTTATTACTTTCAGAGTATTCAATCTTCATCTCGAATCATTCAGTGGCAGTTTAATCAATACATCAAAATCATGCACAATCCCTGCTACTTTAGGGAACAGCTTGCATCAGAAGTGGTTTCTGGGTTGTGTTCTGGAATCAGGCAAATAATTAAATCAAAGAACTAGTGATAGAAACACTCCTAAAGGAACCTCATTATTTCCTTTATGATTTATCTACATTTCCTGGCCTCAGTTTGTACATGACACTGAACTTCAAATAATCCTCCAAATCCTCTCCCTACATTAATTCTGAGAGCATCACTGTCGTCCAGGTGAGCACTACAATTATGTCTCAGAACAGGTAACCAGCACAGGGACAGGGGTTGCCATTGCCCATACTGGTCACTGCTTTACTGTTTTTGCTGTTTTAAGACTGCAAAATCTTACCTGAAATTCAGCTCTTAGCTCTTGGCTCATTGAAAATTGTAAATCAATGGGCCCTTTTGTAAAAGGTGACATTAAAAACAAATCTAAATTTCAATGCTAAGTTGTAAATGGTCCTGGACTCCAGAAGCATTTCTTCTTCTGCATATAATGCTGCCTTTTCTCCCAGCACTCTTCAGGAATGTTTTCTGATTTCAGCACACTGGAGACAAAACTGAAAAAAATTAGTTTTTCTGTCTTGAGCTTCTTCTTAGCTTTTCTGTGTTGAGAACCCACCAAAAGTAGATTTCAGACAGTAATGAAGAAGACCCAGTCACAGTCTACAGAAAACGAGTGGTTTTCTGATGGCCTCAGTTCAGCATCCCCCAGAGCCTGTAACCCCACATCTTCCCTCCAGATAAAAGTATGATGAGATACACATGTAATTACAGTCAGTGGGAGCATTTCACCTTGTATGCATTAGATGTGTGGTAAAATCAACCTCATCCAATTCTCTTGGTGAACTGCAAAACGTTCATGAGCACCCTGTGAGGCAGCCAGCAGGAAAGCCCCTCTGCTTCCCACAGCACACCTCACTGTGATAATTTGGGTTATATATGCCTGTAAAGTGATTTAATAGTGAAAAACAGCCACAGCAGCAGCTCATGGAGGGAGTGCTGTGTCACTCTGAGTTATGCAGTGCCCCTGCACCTGTCTCAGGAGCACCTCCTTCCACACGCTGTGAATCACTTACAGATCTGTGATTATTCCTGTGGCCTAGACCAGAGGCGAGCAAGCAACATGTATTAGTCTTTCACTGGAACTTCATGAAACTGTCACTGACTTAATGACATTGCCATCTCTCCATTGACTTCAAAGAGAGATGGGCTGGGGCCTGCTGTCAAGTTACCATCAAATTACAATAATCCCATTCTTCTTTTGATCAGATTTCCTCCCGTGCTTTTAAAGGTGATGGAGAACACAAGCACATGAATTCTTCTGAGATCAGGTCACTTGCTTGGAGTAATTTTCTTCTGCACTTTGTGCATTTTTCTTTTCACCCTCAAGGAAGAGGCCAGAAGAAAGAAATGACTTCTCTTTTTTTTTTTTTTTTTTTTTTTTTTCCCCCAGTATGTTACTCTTTGTTTTGCATATCAGATTATGCACTTAAGAAAGCTTAGCAATAAGCCTTGTGTGTGAGACAGGTTGACCTCCAGCTGTGACAGCATGTGCTATATTATAATTATTTTCTGCTCTGATGTATTGCATAGAGAAAGATGTGGCCCGTCTCAGAAGGCACTGATGTGGCTATAATGTGCTTAAACTGTTTTATGAGAACAACAAGGCTCCTGAGGCAAGAGGGTTGGTATATTTGGTGCTCTGCTTTGGACAGCACAGTAGGAAAAAGACACATGTTAGCCTGGTACCTTGGATTCCTTCACTGCAAAAGATTCTCTCAGGACGCATCAGGTGGTACAGAAAAAATCCCACAGATATTCCTCCCCCATATTTATGCCAAAAGTCAAAATGTTTGATTCTAAAACACTGTGATACTCCTCATGTAGTCTGAACACCCTATGGCTTCACTCTCCTGTGAGCTGGGATTGCTCAGCAGGCTTTCTGCAGCTGGATTTTCACACCAGCTCCATCTTTTTAGCCAAAACCATTTTCACTTTCCATTTCAAAATACCATTTCTCCAAGGAAAGCCTGTGAGCTCCTTCCTCATACCTATTCTTTCTTGACAGTGGGATGCCATAAATCCAGATAACCAAATATTGCGTCCCTCACCCTTCATCCTCAAAAGGATGCTTTTAGCAGGATATTTTATTTTCTGGTGTGTAAAGTCCATCCTGGGGTCAAATCACAAGCTGAATGAACGTGGCTGGGTGTGTTGGATGCAAGATCAAACCCATCACATGGCCTTGAGGAAGAGGGTAGTATCAGCAAATGTTAATGGCCTGGCTGTGAACCTCAGGGCTCTCAGCAGGATTGGGGTTGTCAGTGTTCTGAATTTCTCCTGAGAGCAGACTAAAAGCACCCACACTCACAGCAAACCTCACCAGTGACACCCCTCAACACCCACCAAGAGCAGAGGAGGAACCATTAGGAAATAAATACCTGTCTTGGGGTTACAAGATTATTTTTAACCTTTTCAGAGGAAACCAACAAAACTGAAAAGATTCGAGATGAGAGCTGTAAAGCTCCACAGATTATGTGTGACCACTCTGGCTATGCATTATTTATCATAACGACATTATTCTGCCTTTCTGGCTTTTGGACAAGTCCAACGTGTAAAATGCTGGGATAGAAGAGTATTTTTTTTTTCCCCGGGCTTTGCTGTGGGGAGAGAAAACGGTAACATGTGATGGGATCCTGCATAAGAAGACAACCCTGATGAAAAATGAGCAAGCTTGTCACGATGGAGTCAGCACAGTGTTTTCTAAATGAAAAAACAATTGAGCGGTTAATTTTAAAGTAAATTGCCCTTGTTTCTTGTGGTAAAGCATTTTGACAGTGTTGTTGACAGTTTCTCAATTAAATGTGAATATTTTGGTGGCATTTCAGTGTAAACCAAGCCAGGTGTTTCGAGGGCTGTATAGATGTAATTTATAGTAAGGTGGATGGTCCATTCCCCTCCAGGCATCCAAGTGGCAGAATTCCATTATTTTTTGTAGACTGAGCCCCCATTGCAAGCAGCAGCTGATGATGTTGCCAGAGGCACTATGTAATGTGCATCACAGGTACCAAGGAAAAAAAGGTTATCTGCTTTTACTGTAATCTTTTTATTGCACAAAAGCAGCATCTTGAGCACTTTGTGGGGATTTTCAAGCCTCCCCCTTGGTGGGAGGGTGGGAAGTGAGGGAGGGAGTACCCCCAGGAGCATGAGGATATGGCTTCTCTCTGTTCTGGGCAGCACTGGGGAGAAACCCAAGCAGAGGATCCAAATAGGAGGAGAAATGCAGTAAATGGGGAAGGGTAGGAGGTTTTAACTTTAAAAAATGAACTTTGATTGAAAATTTCTCACACTAATAATCGTCAGAAATGTGTGGGGTGAAAGGATCTGGCCATTCCAAGCTGTAGAAACAGTTGGATCTGCTTCATGTTCACAGGGGTTCCAGGACCAGGAGCTGCTCCAGTGATGGCACAGCAAAAACTGTTACCTCTGACACAGTGGCCCCAAAAATCCCATCTTAGGAAGGTGCCCGGCTTTGTGAGCCCCTCTTGGTGAAATAACCTTGCCTTTTTATTTCAAAACATAAAAAACAACTGGAATATTAAGTCCACTCCCTCAGGATGCCAGGAAATAGCTATCCAACTTTTTATTCCTACTTAAGCCAAGAGGTTTTCTTGCAAATGCAGCCCAAAATGTACAAGCAAGAATTCTGACTCATGTGGTGCCTCTGGTTTATCAACTTCCCTGGACTTTTGCATCCCATATGGGAGTGAGAAAGGAAACAAAACTATTCTTCTTTTGGGGGAAGGGAAACTGAGGCACAAAGGTACCAATTCCATCATCTCTGTCTCTGGCTTGAATCCTTCAGGGTGCAAAAGCTGAACCCTGTGCACAGTCAGCCTCCCACCCTCTCTGCCTCTCCCAGAATAATTCAGAAAGTTGAAATAATGGGACAAGAGACTGTTTGTTCCCGTTGCTAGTGGCCAGTTGCTATAGGAGATTTCAGCACTCCCATGCTCTGCCAGGGGGGATCTTTTCATGTGCCTGAGGGATGCATAAAGGATTTGACTTTGCAGACACAGTTCTGTGCTTAAAATCTCTCCTTACACAGATTAAAGTATATCCTTCTGATTTAGCAAAGACCCCTTGGAACGCTGGATGGAACACAACATGATTTTCATTCTGCTTCAGCTGCCAGGCCTAATTAGGGAAGAATTAGGAGTTTGCCTGATGGGAATTGTGCTAACTTAAAGGCTGATTTTCCCCTCTTCCACTGATGGCTGGTGGATGCTCAGAGCACATCCCGGTCAGATGTGTTTGAAATACTGGAGGAGAAAATAGCAGCCAATCCAACTGTAGAATTACACATTTCTCACTTTGCTGTGTTAAGGGGCAGTGGCTCAACTTCCTCCCTGCCTGTGTAACCTGGGAGTAGCAGGGTTCACATGAAAACCATAGGTGTGAGCCAGAGGATCTCAGCCTGCCTGGAGCCACGGGCTGGCCTAGGGCCACACTGCCAAATGTGCAGCTGGGGGAAAGTAAATAGACATTAATACAGCATATATATAGAGAGAGAAATATATAGAAATATGTAGAAGGATGAGTATTCTTTACTTAAAATCTCTTTTAAAATTACTTTTGTAGTGCAGAGATGTTCCCAGCTTTCCCTTATGCCCTTACATCAATGCAGACACACTTTGAACTGTGCCAGGAGCTCTTCTGCTTTCATATCAGAGTACTGAAAACCACCCTCAAAAATTTACGTGAGGGAGAAATAAATGATTGATGACTTTTTTTTTTTTTTTTTTTTAAAGTTTAGCTTCTTCTTGCTCTGTGAAACCTGTCTGCTCTATTTAATGGCTTCATCAACCCTTCAGATTCCATTAGATTTTCTCAGGCAAAGCTTAAACCTCTAATTTTGCAATACATAAAATGACTATGTATGTTTTATACCCTACAAAAGAAATATAGAAATTATAGCATTTTAGGGTGCATATGTAATTTAGTTGTCCACTCTGAATTTCTAGATCCTTCAGGAATAAGGCTGATCATTCTCTCTTGAGCTGCTGCTTTATTGAACGTGTCCTGTTCTGGCCACAGGCAGAAAGAAATGTTACTGAAGAAAATGAGTTTGTACCTTCAGTGCCATAGTGAAGGAAGCTCTGAATGTGATTAAAAGAAATGTTGTTGCAATATAGAAGGTACAGATCTTGCCTTGTACTACAGTTAAGTGGCATGAACCAGCCACATTTATCCATTGGGAAATTTAAAATGAATAAATTATTACTTGCAGAATAGGAGAATGGAAAGACAGAAAAAGAAGGTGAGAATAAACTATAAATGCTACAGAAAATATGATAAAGAAACCAATAATGGAGCACAGCAGCACATGTTGCAGTTTATAGGTAATTTATGGCTTTAAATGTTATTTTAATTTTATGAAACCCCTGCCTGATTTATTTCACTGGGTGAAACAGTTTTTCCCAAGCAACTCCATTTTATCAATAGCACGTGAGGTAATACAAATTCTTCTGGCAGGAGTATCCAGTGATGAAATAGCAAACATTGCATTACTAACCCCAATAATGCAGGGAAAACATCTCTCTATTGTGCAAGCAGACAGCAATATAACACAGAATTTCCCTGCAGGAATAGATCGTGCTCTTACAACAAAAGCCTTGTGGAAGCCTTTGTTCTGATCCCCAAGGATTTTATGATTGTCACACAATCTGTGTAGATCAGCCATTCACCCTGATAAGCAGACTTTGCATTTCTGTGATAGCTGCCTGTTCTTTGAATGGTAGGATAAAATAAGGAAAAAATAAGGTGCTTTTGATCATTTTGAGAAATATAAATTTTGTTTCTTGCGAGAGGGAAGCGAGAAGAGGTCTGAAATATCTTCACGATGCACAGGATGCCCAGATGAGTAGTGTGAGTGTCTCTGACTGACTGCAGCTAGACCTCGAGGAGACATCCTAAGTAGCTTTTAAATATCTACACAGGTTTTGAAAGTGGGTTTTGTGCTCCACTCTGTCCTTACATGAATCTTTGCACGGACCCCTAATGTTCTGATTACCTTTTGCTGAGATATATAATCAGCATCCCATATATTTGCTGCACATATTCATTGATCATGTCACATATTCAGTGATCAACATCTGATTAAGACGTTTTCTCTCTTTCTGGGGAGAAAACAGCAGGAATATTGCTGATGCTGCCTGTGATTGTTTTGGAGCACTAAGTGTGTGCATAATGCTCATTCCATGCAAGAAGCCTTTACATGGCCACTGTCAGAATTGGTGGAGCTGTGCACCCACCATGGTGATACATTTTTCAAGTGATACTTCCCAAAGACATTTTTATAAAACTCAACAGACGGAATCCTGATAGAAATAACCAAAGGAAGTAGCATCACTATATCATAATACTTCAAAATCTTGGCTTACTGATCACTAGAGAAGTGAGCTGTAGTTATATTTATTCAATTAAATATTTTTTCTGATTTCCTTCAATGGGCTTCTTGTCACCAACAGGCTGTACCTCGCAATGGTTTAATACATTAAATTCACTTATATGTGTTTTAGCCCAACCAGGAGCCTACACTTGGGGTGAAATAGTAGGAGCTAAAGGGGGAACTAAACCATCAGGATTTGTATTTGACTGCATCTAGGTTACCTCTCCTTGCCACCAGGCTGGGGACCTTGCTCTTTGTGCAAGTGCCGGGCCGGCGATTGCCATCGCTGCTCCCTTCCCTCTCCCCCCGTCATTAGCATTCCCCTCCTGTGCCAGCTCCAGAGGGGAGCTGTAATTAAAATTCAATGTGACAGAGCATGTCAAATGCAAAGGGTCCCCCTTTGCACAAAGTGTTTGCTAAGCTCCTGTTCATTTTGTGGTTGTTCTGTTCCGTGTGCTGCTTTCTGGGAACAACCGGGCAGGAGAAGGTTGGGCTTTCGCAACATCCTACGGCAGTTTTGTTCAGAGAATTTTCTTGATCATTAAATATCATACACTCACTGGTTGTTTCTTATAACAGCAAAGCAATAATCCATGAATTATTTTTCTTCAGAGCCTGAAGAGTGGGGCAGCAATAAAACTCCTAAAATGATAAATGTCGTACTCAGGGATAAAAAACTCCCAGTGGAGTGAGGAGGATGTTGGGGTGTAGCAGATCACACACCTCAGTCAGAGAGGTTCTCCCTGTGCTTATCAGAGCACAAAAACACTGCTGGGGCAGGTGGGATAATCAAGGCCATGGCATTTCTGGAAAGCTGGGACACATCAAATCTAATGGAGTGATCATATAGGTGATGAGAAGAAGCTGTGCCTTCTCCTTGGCTAATGCTGCAGGAGGGGTATTTAGGCAGGCAGGAGGAGGGCAGAGCTCTCCTTAGGCTGCCTGATAGTGCCTTAGAGGAGTGCTCTGCAGAGCAGCAGGTTCCTGTAACAAAGACACCCTTGGAAACCTCAGCATCCTGTGTTGCTCCTCAGGAAGAGGAGATGAGTCAGGAAGAAGAGGGAATATCCAGCTGGGATCCCCACTTCTAAGAAGGCATTGACCTGTAAGCTAACCCCTGAGGCAGCTGTGTTACCACACGAGGAGCACTGGCTTAACTGTAAAAAGGAGATTATGAATGAAGTGGTAGAGCTGCCTGGTCTTCAGCTTTTGAGCCGAGTCACTGGGGGAGCTTAGGAAGCTTAGGAAGGTTTCTTATCATATATTCATGAAGAAAAATATAACATCGCTTCCTTCTCAGGTATGGGAGCTCTTTAGGAGCTGGTGTTGCTGTGCACGGGGTTAATCCCCTGGGGGATTTCTTAACACCCTTTCCACTCAGGTCTGGATCTCACTGATATCTGTAAGGATGAGTCCAGTGATTTAAGTGGGTTTTAATTTATCCTTGGGCTGCTGCACACTCTGAGCAGAAGCTCTGCTTCTGTGTTATTTACAGTGTGCTGTCCTGTTTGGGATGTGAGGGGGAACACCAACACCCTCCCCAGCAGATGCCTGTCCTGGGTTTTTCTTCCCTAGCTCTTCCCCAGCATTCCTGTGGCACTTCCAAAGAGTGACCACATGGTATACCATGGCTGTTGTCACCCCCTTGATTTCAGCTTCACAGCCCAAGATAATTCCTGATGTCTGTTTGTACTGTGACTTGCCTTACCCCTGTCAGGGCTGGAATACTTATTTCATACCATCCAATATCAGCTGCAGGGAGGTTGATGTTTCAGAAGTCTTAGCCATGTTTGAATTGCAGCTGCTGTGTTAGCACTTGGGCTCTGAGTGCACACATATGGACCTACTGGAGAAAGCTCCTTCCATCCACTTATGGGGCTCATCCTCTCTGGATGGAAGAAGGAGACTTGCTTTCAGTCATCAGTCTTAGTCAGCAATGACCAATTTTTTTTTCCCATTTAATTTATTTTTTTTTACCATATCTGTGCATGTGAAACCCTGAAAAAGGCCTGAGAGGTAGGTAGGGTTGCAAATATTGGGTGTGAGCAATCCTTGATAAGAAATAGCTCTTCTCCTTCTAATTCCCTTCTCTCTTGTGTTTCTCCAGGAAGGCACAGCAGAGTTGACACCTTGCCCTCTTTGGTTCCAGGTGGTTTGGTTCAAAGCTTCCCATTTACTGACCATGGTCCAAGGAGCACCAAAGGAGCATGTCAGAGTGTGTAAGGTATGTGCACTGCCCTCCCAAAGGTTCCTCTGTTAAATAGAATAAATCATGTTCACTCTCTCCTTATTGTTTTTCTGAATATGATCAAGCATCATTCTACAGGCAATAAAACTCAGTGTCAAAGCACCAAAGTGATTTATTTTACACACTCAGTCCATACACACCCTCATACTCAGAATGGATTAATGCATACCAGCTGTATTTTGGAGTCTAGCTGGCTTTGGACATTATTAAGATATAAGCCAAATTCAGGAAATTACCTTGCTAAGGGCTCATTGAAGATTTCCATATATGGTGCTTATTACTGTTATTACAAATGAATTCATGGGAAATTTAATTAAGTTCTCAAAAAGAAACAAATGGGTTTCTATCTATTAAGCGTACTGGCCAAGTTTACTTTTGGCATACTTCCTTGTCCCATAAAGGTTTTCAGTACATTATTTTTCTCTGAGTAATCTTGTTACTAATTTAAGCCTTAGGGTCAGCATCAGCTCTCTCTCTAATGTAGGAAATGTTGATAACTCCAGTGTGCTGCACCTGCAGCCAGGGACACTTTAAATATTGAAGTCACCACTCTCAAATAACACTCACACCGAGATCACATTTATTTTCCCTGTGGGTGGCTCCCCTGTATTTCAGAATGGATATGTGCAAACACATCCAGGGAGCATCTCTGCTGGAGAGCCAAAGCAGCTTCCCTGCTGTGCTCAGCTGTCCCTGGCAGAGCTGAGGCACCTGTCCCTTGAGCTGGTTTTGCCTCCCCAGACCCCAAATCCAACAGCCTGGTTAAAGACTGGAGCTCAGACATGAGCTCTGTTATCACCTGCCTGCTTCCAGGTGAGGGCTGTGCTGATATGGAATGAGCAATGACAGCGGTGGAAGATGGGGATAATCACTTGCCCTTAACTTGCTAAGCCACAAAGAATTATGCAGGAGAGCACTCCCTCCCAGAGAGCCGGAGAGGGAGTGATGGGACAAGGGTGAATGGCTTTAAACTGGCAGAGGGCAGGTTTAGATTAAATATTAGGAAGAAATTTTTCCCTGTGAGGGTGGGCAGGCCCTGGCACAGGTTGCCCAGAGAAGCTGTGGCTGCCCCATCCCTGGGAGTGTCCAAGGCCAGGTTGGACAGGGCTTGGAGCAACCTGGGCTAGTGGAAGGTGTCCCTGCCCGTGGCAGGGGGTTGGAACTAGGTGATTTGTAAGGTCCCTTCCAACCCAAAACCATTCTATGGGTGTATTTGAAGTAGCAAATCCTTTCTGTTGCTTGTTTAGGGAAGGGGAGAGTCATGGCTATAAATCCAGATGAGTTGCTTATCTGCAAAAGGAATGTTACAGGCATGAGCAGCAGTGCCAGCTCTTCTGCTTTGAGATCCCTGTTATCATGCTGGAGTTTGTAATCTGATCAGTGAGGGTGAGAGGTGAATGTGATTTAGTATCACAGATCAAAATAATACCAGGCATGGAAAATCTTCTTCCTAAATCCTGTTATGGCAGAGCAACTACCTGTTCATCAGTCAATGCTGACTGAATCTCCTATGCTGAAAGGTACTTTGCACAGGCAAAAAGCCTCACTGCACTTCAGTGAGACCCTTATTCAGTGCACGGATCAGAACACAGATGGCTTTGCTGGGCTGGAAAGAAATTCAGCAAAATCTTCACCTCAAATGAGAATTTTCATGCTCTGTGCATTCTGCCATTGTTCTGCAAATGTAGACTGGTCTGTTTTGGAGTCCATGCTAGGGAAAGTAGCTTTTAAGACTAAACATCATTGACAGAGCACCTGACAGCTTTAAAGGCACCCAGAAAGCGATGCAGAAATCATCTGCTTGGAAAACAGTAACCTGCAGCAGGCGTATTCAATCACTGCTCTGTAGTGTGCACTCACTCCCTGGGACCTTCAAACTGCATATTACATGCTATATCTGTTCCTTGGAAACCTAGATGACTCAGGAACCTTATTTCTAAAATCCTGTCTCTCTACCTGGGTCCTGCTGCCCCAAATGGACAGGGTAGGATGGGCAGGGGATGGCAGGAACCCTCTGCTTGGTCCAGGTGAGAGAGCTTTGGCCAAATCTGCAGGGCTTCCCAGCAGCCTGCTGGAAAAAGTTGAGGGCAAAATAATATCAATGGACCCCAAGCTGCTGTCCTGGCAGGGAGAGGATATTGCCTGTAAGCCAGTCCTTTCCTCCCAGGATGGGAAGATGCAGTGGGGTGGCAGCAATACCTCTGCAAAACGCTGTTACATCACCAGTTGATGCCATATGTGATGGTGAATATATGTGTATAACTGCAGAGACAGAGACCTGCCCAAATTAACCTTGTGTCAGATAGTTTGGTGGAGGGGACCAGGCTGGGGTGGGACTCGGCTGCAGGAGTACTGAAGGTGGCTAATTTAAAGGAGAATCTATCCAATATTTACTGCAGGTCCCTCTGAGGACATGGACCCAGCCACCCTGGGTTTGGAGCTGTGCTATAAAAAAGCAGGATTTGCTGACTGATTGTAAGGTAAGGCTCTGTATCAATTCAGCAACAGATGGTAATTGGAAGTAGATGATGTAATGCTTTGTGTCTTTGGTCTTTCTAAACCAGCCATACACTTCTACCTCATTTATTATTTAGAACTGATATGTGGTGAGGAATTTATGCTCTCAGATATTTACTTGGCGAAGAATCGTAGGGTCATTTTGAATATTTCCATCCCAGCTTGGAAAAACAAACCATGGTCCAATGTATGGAGGCTGCAGTTGTCCCAGGACATGGTCTGACCCGAGGGTGATGGAGTAGACCAATAATATTAATATTTCCAGCAATAATAATAATAATGAAAAAGAAAGGGGGAATAAAACTCAAGAGAAATAAGTGATGCACAGTACAGTTGCTCACCACTGCTGATCAGTGGCTCCTGACCAACTCCCCCCAGTTTATATACTGAGTGTGGTGTTCTCTGGTTTGGAATGTCCCTTTGTCCAGTTTGGGGCAGCTGTCCCTGTTTCTGGTGTACCTGCTTGCTGGCAGAGCATGGGAAGCTGAAAAGTCCCTGACTCCATGTCAGCCCTGCTCAGCAACAACTAAACCATCAGTGTGCTACCAGAGTTATTCTCATCCTAAATCCAAAACGCAGCACTGTACCAGCTACTTGGAAGGAAATTACCTCTATCCTAGCTGAAACCAGGGAATTATGGATTCCCATCCTGTTCCAAGGGGCAGGGATTCAGCTCAGGTGGTGCCATACAGCATGAGTGTCTCTTTTAGTATTTTGGTAAGACCTAATCCCTGTTCTCACTGGGGAAGAAAGGGGGTGCCCCAATTCAATTAGAAATGAGCACAATGTAGCAACTCTGATTAGAATTTGGAAAACATCAGGACAAAAGTACTTTTTTTTTGAGGGTGGCATCCTAAATGTATTTACATCTATATAAACCAGTAAATTTTTCACTCCCACAAAGGATCCACAAATTAGCAAATAAATGGCTTCATGCATTTTCTTTGACTCATCCTAAAATCTACCTGTGCCCAGCCTGCTTTCTAGCTGGAGACTGGCAGGGGTGTAGCTAGTGCTGGACAGACCTTGGAGGGGTGGCAAGACTGGTGGGACACATTGTTCTCTGAGCCCTTTCCCCATCATAACTCACTCCTGGTGTGTGCCTGCATCTCCAGGCAGGCTGGAAGTGTGTCGGCTCCTGGCGAGTCAGCAGCACCATCTGCTGCAGGCAGCCCAGAACGGCAGGACTGGGAATTAAATATGGATTTCAGGGCTTAGACGCTGACTGCAGGCTGAGCTATAAATCACACAAACATTAAGCCAAGTTGCTTAGTGGAGCAGCTCGTGTGCTCCTTACTGAAGAGCAATTGGACTCAGACGGTGCTCTGAGAGAAACACAAACTTGAATCTAAATCTCTCTTGCTAAAATAAGAAATGTCAAGTTTCCACAGAACTTTTGTGGCATTTCAAGCGGAAAGGGGTAAAGGGAAATACGTCTTTCCTAATTATAGAAGTTGGTCAAAACCTCTGATTTGATCTTATAAAAGGAGGAAGTTCAGCTGTGACCTCTGTGCCCAAGAACTCTGGGGCACGGCACTGTAGTGGCACACGGTGAGGTCATTAAATGAGAGGACAGACTGATGCTGCTTGTGCTGAGCTGTTTGGAAACCTCTCTGCTGCCTTTTTCCACCCTGTAACTGGTAAACTGTTTTCCTGCAAAAGAATGGAAAATTAGGCAATATGGTGAGGGCTTGATCCAAAACTTCAGCTTCAGAGGAATTTGGAGCATGCTCATCCCAGTAATCTTCACTTTGAACAGTAGAAAACATTAATTTTTTTTTTCCCCCAGTAACCATATAAGAAGTTCCAGGCAGGTATACCAATCACCTGAATATTTGGGTACCAAAATCTTAGGCTGATCTCAGCAGCTGAAAGTACTGTGGAAATGGTGTCCTGGGCAGGACAGGGGTATTTTCCTCTGAGATTTGTAAATATGAAAAACCTAAAAATTGCTGGTAAAAATCTCCTCTCTGGGAAGAGTGGAGGTGTTTAATATCAGGTCCTTGGCAGACTGATGAGCAGACAAAGCATTTTCAGTGAGCTCCCCTGGGCACAGAGGGATGGTCTGACTCCAAAACTGGTGATGCTCAGTGGCCCTTGGCCCTGCTCCATCTTGCTCAGTGCCCAAGAGCAAACCACAGACGAGTGTAAGGAGACACCCCAAGCAGCCTGATTGTTGCAACTGTTTTCCAACAAGGCTTGCTCTGCACCCAGCAAGGGCAGCCCAGGGCTTTTTGGCCTATCCAGGAATGTGTTTCCAGTAAGCTCCTCTCATGAGAGGAAGGCATGTTCAGGAAACCCAGAGCGATTTTTTTTATTTCCTCATTTCTAGAGATGCACACAAAAAAAACCCTCAAAAAAACCCTGAAACCCCAAAAATGCTGTCAGAAACTCCCAGCAGGTTAAAATGTCTGGTGGTGGGGGACACTGGGGAGAAGGGAGTTTGAGGTGTCTCATGCAACACAGGCAAGGGTTTGCTGGACCAAGGAACCCCCAGAGCACCCCAATACCAGGAGAGTGTTTGGATGCACACTGCAGTACCATGCTGCCATCTGAGGCACTGGGACTTTGGAAAGCAGTCTCCCAAGATGGGATGAGAATTCTCTAAACTGCTGTTAACTAAAAGAGCTGCATCATAAATAAGGGGCTATTGCAGAAATAATTTTGCATGCAAAGTTTTGCCTTAACCCTGCATTTTGCAAAGCCCTGCTGATGGTGGGTAGAGGTTTCACTTCAGTCTCAGTCCACCTGTTATGCCCTGGAGGTCTGGCCTCGTGGCTGTGCTGGAAGTGAGACTCTGCCTTATCCTCTAAGTGGAAAGTAGACAGGAATCTCAGAAAAAACCTCAAGTTCATCCTCTCTGTTTACTTTGGGGACAGGGTAAGGAAGGAGCTGAGATCCTGACCTACAGTTACATCAGCTTATTCAGCTTCAGCAGCCAGAGCACGTGGCTATTAGTAATCTAGTGAAAAATGTAACAGCACTTGCTTAAAAATAAACAGCCCACTCAAAAAAGGAAGCTACAATAAATAATCTGCATGAGAGGTAGCAGTAAAAACTTTATGGCTGGAGTCATAACTGGCTGCAGAAATAAACGTCTCTAAAGCAGGATGCATTGAATATTTTCCTCCATACATCTTGCCACTGAAATTGCCCCAACTGGAAGAAATCAAGTGCTCTCAGGCCTGAGTGCCGGGGAAGGAGACATCACTGTATTTAGAGTCACCCCGGTGCTTCTGCCCACACAACTTCCTTTCCTGAAGTCACGCTGTAGAGAGAAAATGTTTCCCTTCCACTTGCTCAGCAGAGCACGGTGAGCTCATGAGCAGGAGACTTTAACTTTCAGATGTTGAACTCAGCTGAGGGCTGATTTCTCTCGTTATTTATGTTTTCTTCAGCAGCTGCCATGAACTGAGGCACGCTCTGTTAAACTAATCTTCACCAGCTTTCACTCCTCCTTGTCCGGAAAAGTTGTTGCAAGAGGCTGTGGTCAGCCTGTGAATAATCCCCCAGAATTTCTGCAATCCCAGATAATAGGGACTTGCCAGATGAGACTGGGACAGCCCAATGGGGGGTGGGAGAGGTTGCTGCTTGCATCTTCTTTTCGGTGATTTTTGCATAATTTCAGCTCAAAAGTGAATTGCTTAAGAAGTGCTCTAAAACAGAGTGGTAAAAGCAGACAAACTCCCATTTGGCTTTGTACCACCAAATCCCCAGTCAAAGGAGGGGACCCAAACAAACTGTCCATTGCCAGGGAAGGGAATGGCCCAGGCCCAATAAAACCATGGTAAGTGCCAATTTACTGCAGCTCTGACCTGACAGAGTTCAGTGCAAATCCCGGGGAGTTGTTCTTAACTACAACATCCCACCCCATCTTGCAGAGATGATATCCTCCCACACGTGTTGATATTGTTCTCCAGAAGGCATGTGGTTTTTATTGTGCTGGTAGAGTTAGATGAAACTAATGAGTCAATGGTCCCACTTTTTTTAACAGATGGTTGAGATACAGCACTTTTGATTTTTAGTCAGCTGATATGCTCTGGTGCCTCTGTTTTGGGACTGAATGTTTGGGAGCACACCTGTTGGGAAAAGAGGCTTGAAATGGCTGTGGATGCAGACTGGGGAGTAACGGTAGCTTGCTTCAGGAAGTCTTCCACTGGCTTTAAGACCCTGTGAAAACCCCCCAAGGAGGGTGGTGTCTGGCAGAGGGGCAATGGAATCCCTGAAAAAGAATAAAACTGTGTCCTGAGAATGACTGGGGCATCCTGTGGGGCCCCACACCTGGAGTGTGAGCTGCTGATACAGTGATGTCAAACAGGTTACGAGAGCATTGGAGGGGCATTTTGGAGAGATGCTGATGTTTGGTGTCATTGCACACCTTCACCCTCCCTCAGCCTGTAATGTTCTTGCTCATGTTGAGCAGTTCCCCTCTGAGGAAGCAGTCACACTGGTTGCAGTAGGATTACTCAGGGCAGGGACTAATGCCCAACATGAGCAAACAGCTGTATGTGTGTGATGGGATATGTGGGGTTGTTCAGAGTCCTCTGGTTTGCAAGTCTGTGGGCAATGCTAGGAATAAATGCACCCTAGTGCAAAATTCCAGATAAATGTCCTCAAGGTTGTGTTGACATTTCTGCAGAGCTGAAGACAAAGACATCTCAGTGATTTCAGTTGGAGAGATTTCTTCTATTCTAAACCAATTTCCTTCCTGTCATTTTCTGGGCTCTGTTGGCTGACTTAGAAAGTTAGGAGTAGAAGCAATGTGTGCAATATATAGTGTTTATAGACCTCATGGTATCTGAATTCCATACTCGCAGCTCTGAGCGTGGCAACACCTTGGTAGTACAATTTGATGTCACAAACCTGATGTCCCTGTATTAGATGAGAGAAATGAAAACCAAAGCAGTACTGAGCAAAAGAGATTTACATGAGGATTGGAAAAATCATCAAGCACATTGCCATGCTTAGTTTTGCCACTTTGGGGATGATGCTGGTGATGTTTGTGAATTCCTGTGTTTTCTGTGTGGCAAAAGCCATTGCAGAGGAGCTGCTTGACATCCTGGGCCCGTTGGGCAGAATGGTCCATGCACCCCAGTGGGATCCAGGGCAGAGATGTTGGGCAGCCAAGTGTGGCAACTCTCAGCTGCAGGCACACTCCCACGCCATGGATTTTGGACTTCTCTAGCACTCAGTCCACAGGTATTTCAATAAATCCCACTCTGAAGTGTTCCAGAGAAGCTGGGAATGGTGAAAAGAAACTCCTTGTTAAGAGGATGGAAAAATCCCACTGCCTATGCCCTCTCCATAGGAGAGGTGGGAGGGTGCTTTGAGTGGCATTCGTAGAGGCTGCCAGTCCCACATAATTCACGTAGGAAGTTTCTCACTGTTGCAGTCTGCAGGGACATTTCTTCCCCCTTAGTGACCTAATTCTGGTGAGTGAGCAACTGTTTGGAAGGACTTTCCTGCCTTGCTTTCTGACTGTAGCTGGGAGCCAGCAGGAACAGGAGCTCAAGTTCAGAGCTTCCCTGGTGGCACATGGTCCAAGAGTCCCACGATTCTGCCTGAGGGCCCTGGTGCTGTTGGTGTGCTGCTGTGTCACAGGGTGACACTTCATGGACAGAATGGGACAGTGCTGCTAAAAGCAATAAAGCTTTAGGATACAAAGCAGCCTAAAGCAAGCTCCAGATCCCACTGTAAGTAACTGGATGTGGCTTACTGAACTTTCATAGAGCTTTGCCAAAAGAAAGTAACTTTTTTTTTTTTATACAAGGCACATGATTTTCCTTTGAAAATGTGTTTACAGAATAGAGCTCGTTGCTTCATCAGTCAGTGTATCCTTGATATTTTCATTTATGTGGTTTCTTACTCAACACGTGTTTGAATCATAAGACTTCTATCCCTTTATCTGAACTTATCTACTGGGAGCATTTTTAAGAGTGAAATGTCAGTCAGGTGCATGCCAGACATGGAACAAACAAAGTTTTTTTTTCTCTGCTTCCTGACTCAGTTCCCTGGAATTCCCCTCTGCTTCCTTCTCATTTTTAATGTCCCCTTTCTAGCAGAGAAGAACAGGTCCAGAGTTTTCTCTGACCAAGGGAACATAGTGAGGTCCTAGGACCAGCTCCTTGCTTAGCATCTTTAATCCACTGACATCACACCAGGAGGCCCTTTCGTCTCCCAGATGAGTCTTTGAAGACTTCTCATATTTCTTTCTCTGGTCTGTTATGGTTTGGTACTGGAGGGGTTCCCTCAAACCTTTGATGGGTCTAAAACCAGACAGCAGCTTGTAGTGCTGCTGGACTGTGTGTTTTTCAGGTGAGTTTTCCCTTTGGCTTTGTTTAGATAGTAAAGGAAGGGAAAATCAAACAGGTCAGGAGCATGGTAAGCTGTGGGTGCCCTCCCAGACCTTGCAGCAAGTGCTCCCTGCCCTTCTCTGGTCTGAATGTGTCTCTTTCTGATTTGTTTTGCACCTCCATGGAGCTCTGAGAAAGTGGGCAACACTGGAATGGGAACAGAATGTCATTATTTGTGGTGAATTATTTCTTCATGCTGAGTGTAGGAGAGACTGTAAATATATGCACTGGCAAACTTTTAACGCACTTCTTTCTTCACAATAATAATTCAGTTTTCTAGAAAATCCTATAGAAATCCAGGCTGAATTTGGATAAAAGAAGTAACTGTTTGTTTTTCCCCACTCTTAATTTTTCACTTAAAATAATATACCTAAATATCATCAATAGCATGATGCATGCGCAAGAATGGTGACAAAGAATAAGCATGGGGGTGGTGTGATGCCGAGCAGAAGCAGCTTGATGTTTGGTGGTTTAAGCAAGACATGTTTAGAACCAAAACACTGTACCTAAAATATATGATCCTGCCCATATGCCCCTGCTAGCCACCTCTGGAGCTTTCTGCTGTGTGCATTGACACCACAGGCAAATGGAGCTGCTGGCATTGATGCCTGTGTCACATGGATTGTATGAAATCAGGGCAACATCTGTCTGTGAGCACTCCAGGCCCCCCATCAGAAAACTGAGCATGAGAGGAAATGTGGTTGTTCTGTCGTCTCCTGGGTGCTTTAAAAAAATAAGACAGAGACTCAAGAACTAAACTATTTCCTAACGAGGCCTGCATGATCTTTCCAGTGTTAACACTCTGCAGTGAGCTCAGACAGCATCTCCCCAGAGTGCTGATGAGGAGTTTTGGATGTGTCTGCAGTCAGCAAAGGCATCACCCTACTCCAAGATCCAGGGCAAAGCCCTCTCCATCATCCAGGGAGATGATGGCCATGGAGGCTTCAGCCCTTGCTCAGCCACACAAAAATCAAGGGGGCAGAGCAGGCATGGTGTATGGCTACATCTTTTTTCTTTGCATTTGGACGTGCTGCTGAATTTTACAGATAATGCCCAAGCTGGGCAAGAATCCTGTTCACTCACCAGCAGTGGGAGAGGATCTGCAGTTCTAAGAGGGCCTGTAACTTCCCATTAATTACAAGGTGCTGTGACTGCACATTTATATTTGATGATGATGACGACGATGTCTTTCAGAAAAAGGTATAGAGGATTTTACATGACTTTCAGCTGGAACACGATGTCACCAACACTCCCCCTCCCAGGCTGGTGGAGTAGTTCTGATTGCTTGCAACACTTTTATTAATAGACTTGCTAACATCAAGAAAAGCTTGATGAACACTTAGGATACAGGGAAGTGCCAGTGACTGCACCTTGAGCTGCTTCTGCTAATAATATGTAGAAATTATAAATTATGTATTTTTATTTTCTCTCTGAGACAAGTTAGTGTCACCAATGGGTGGCCTTTCCTTGGCCTTTCAGAGCAACATCCAGCAGCCCTGTCCTCCCAGCAAGGACATCACAGCAGCTTAACATAGTGCCTTTTGCACTTACAGTGGATGAGAAATGTGGCAGCTGGTTAAAAACCCTCCTCCGTGGGGAGGAAGATGAAAGGATAGACAGGTATTGAGATGTGTTGTCATCACCTGACATGAACGGGGCAGGATTTAGCTCTTTATAAGAAGCAGGACTTAGGTTCCTTGGCTTGGATAGCACCTTCTTCAGGCTTTCCACACATCTTGAGCTCTGATCCTACAGTGCTTGTAGCCACCAATACCTCCTTGGTTCCAGTAAATCCAGTCAGTGCCAGGCAAAATTAAAGTGAGGTAGACTTTATCAGCTCCAGACAGTATAATCTGCTTCAGAAATAGCTCTCCCCTGATAAGGATCAGGTGTAACTGATACAGGAACTCCTGCTGATGTATATGGGAACCTCTCTGAGCTACAAGGTGTAGCTTTCTCTTTGCCTTTATTGAAATTTAAAAGACTTCTGGAGGTTCTAGCAATGATCAGGGCTAATTAGCTATATGAAGACATGGGTGTGAGGCAAATACTGGGTTCTTTGATACTGGTTTATAGTTTTGGACCAAAGCAGCAGTGGCTGCTCTGCACTGCTTGGAGGTCCAGGGGCAAACAGCTGTCTTGTGGCCAGGACAGCGCAGATGAGCACGGGAAGGTTATGAAATCAGGTAACTTTGGCTACTCTACACTAAGCCCTTCCAAGCAGACTTGACATCCTGCTGAGCAAGGCCTTTGTGTTGCAAATAACTTCACATTAAGACCTGCTGGGCAATGACTTTTCATGGAAATCACTAGGAATTATTTCCTCCATTCTCCCACATCTGTACAGAGCGTGCTTTTTATTTCATTTTGCCACAGTAATGGCATTAACTGCTGGGAAAGCAGACAGCATGAGCTCCAGGTCTGGCATTCTTACTGACGAGCTCCTTGGAGAGGAGGCAGCTCACTTTAGCCATATCCATGGAAGCTGCTGTGCCAAGTAATTAAGGCCATCTGAAGCAGTTTGAATACCCTTTTCTTATGCACTACATCATTGGGCAGGGTATGGAAGGCTAAGCCAGGTGTCTGCTCATGTATTCCAGTCACCTAGCTGTGTACAGTTTGGTCCAGGCTGTGCTATTCTTTATCGAGTCCCCTAATACAGAAAATAGCATTGGTGCTTCTCAAAGGACTGACAAAAGGAACCCTCCAAAACAAGCAGTGGTGATTCAAGCTGTACTGCTGGGGCCATGCACTGTGCATGCCTGGCCCATGGCTTTGTGTTTTGGGGACACTGATGCTCCCCCCAGGTTTCAGAGCTAATGCCAGACCTTGGCTTTATGGTCTCACAGTCAAAGGGGCCCTTCCCAAAGTGCACCTGGGGTGAATGGGCAGTTCAACGCTGCTCCCACAACTGGGTGCCCTGGTGGTAGCTGGGTGAGCAGAGAAGACCCAGGTGAGATCTGATGTGAGTGTTTTCCCTGCCTCTTCACAGACTGGCACTGATGGGAATGAGTGCTGGATGAACAGAGAACTGAGGAAGTGTGGGGTAAGAGCTGATGAAGGGATGCAAACAGAGGGGCAAAACCACAGAGGCATATTATGGACAAGCTGCCTCATTTTCTGCTTCTTGTCTGCACATATTTCAAGTAAACACCTAAACTCCTCCTTGGATTTGAACCAAGGGAAGAGCCATCCTTTCTTCATGGCTGATGAATGGCCTTCCCTCACAAGCTGTGATGGGGCTGATGGATTCATGTTGAGCATGTTGGACTGGGCTATCAGGCCTTTAACTTCCCTCTTTTTAACAAAGCCTCTTTAAAGAAAAAAATTATCTGGCAAATTATCCTTTCCAAGTAGATGGAGGCCTTGCATTGCATGTTCACATCAAATGACAGCCTGCTGAGATGCAAGAGGGGGAGAAAAAAAGTATTAAATCCCTGTGGGGATCTGAAGTGGGCACACGTTATGAGTAAAGTGTTTAATGATCACTCAAAAAGAGTTTTGGGAACTTTTTTTTTTTTTTTGTATGGGCAGTTTTGATCTCAACTATATATAGTTTTGGCCCTTGATGCTACCAATTACCTCTGTATAATACAGATTAAAATACTTGCCACACTGTCTTGCTAGCTGAAGGCATCCTTTTTGTACGTCCAAAAGTGTGAAAGACAAAAATTCAGAAAATTGGCCCTTATCCTTTAAACCCTCTGCTTTAAAAACCTCACAAGTCTCAGCAGGTTTTATGTACTAAAGACTTTTTTTTCTTTGGATTTCTGATTCTCTCACTGCTTAATTTTTGTTTGAGGACAAACTTAGGTGGTGACGTAGAAATGAATTGCAGTAGAAAAACTGTAGATGAAGGAGAGAAAGGGATTCTGACTTCAGGTGGAGAATATTTCAGTATTTATTAGAATAATATTTGATATTCTGGTTTAAGGTGAGTGAGTAATTTAAAACATTTGGAGAGGGTTTTTGTTTCATGATGTGTATGTAAAGGCCTGATATAAAGCAGAAATATGAAGGCCTTGGTATTTGAACTCGTTGTGAATACTAATGTCCATATTTCTAATGTTAACAAAAAGCTTTGTTCTCTTCAGATAGTGTTTGTAATGAAGTCTCTCTCAAAAGACAGACCAAGCACAGGAAGCAGTCATGGGACTGTATCAACACAGAAAGCCTTAGAAAGTTTGCACTGAAAAATCCATGCCTTTTCCATTCAAAACTATTATTGGAGAGTGGGAAATGAAACAAACACCTTCCCCCTAAATTAATGAGATTATGTGTATTTTGGAAAGCGGGCTGTGATTTTGGTCTCACCTTTTATCAACAGGATATTTGGGAAACAAATTTAGACCTAAGTGTTGTTGACGTGAAGATGACAGTTTCTCGGGAAAGCTGAGAATAGGGCACCAGAGAGCAGGGCTGCTGGGCCAAGTCCTCTGCTCTTAATGCACTTTGCTCCTGGTTAAAAGCAGTTTCTTACATGTCTCTACAGGTGGTACTGGTTTAAATACAACAGGGAATATTTGGCAGAGGTGTAGAGTTGGCTTTTCATTTTAAAGCAGTCCAGTTAAACCAGCACCGGTACTTAGGGCAAATGTATTTAAACCAGTTAACTCTCTAATCAGTTTAACTAGCAATGATGCTGTACACAATTAACATTAAATCAGCATAAGTGAGAGTTTAACCTGGTTTATCTACGTCTGCTCTGGCCTTTGCACCAGTTTAATTAACTGGATTTGCAATGCCATGCTGGCCAAGTGAGGTTTGCCCTCACAGACTTCATTCCACGGGCTTTTACTGAGTTTCCAGTAGTTGTTCCCAGCCTGTCCATGGCCATGTCTGAGTGCCAGTCAGTGATACCTGCTGGGGTCCAGCTCTAGCTGCTTCTGCTGCTGCCTTTCCTTCCCAGAGAGCCTGCAAGAACTCAGCAGGATGAGTCTGTGTGCCTTCTTTGAGAAGCGAAACCCAAATGATTTCCCACTGGAAGAATAACCCTCTGGTCCTCAGGAGAATCTGGTGACACATAGCCTGCTGCCAGCTCTTCTGACCGTGTTCTTGGCCTTGGATTTGTCACTCCCAAAGCAGCAGTTCTTAGAGCTGTTCTAGCTCAGGAGAACCTCTGCTTTCTCTTGAAGGAAAGGCCAACTCCCGACCTCTCCACTTGGAAATGCACAGTCACCACTTCTGAGGGTGACTGGGTGTTACTGGCTGGAAGCCCAGTTTAGAGCCTGTCAGATCCTGTTCTTCAGGCCATGGATTGAAGGCAATAGTCCTCAGGCTCTCCTCTCTATCCTGCATATCCCTTCCCTGAATACCTCCCCAGACCAGGGAAGATTGATCATTTGTCCCTGGAGAGGCAGTTGTGACCCCCTCCCCCACACACACCCCCTCTGTTTGGACCCAGGAACATCTGCCTTTAGCACCAAGTCTCCAGTGTGGAAATCATGAAGGCTCTTCTTTTGATGAAGAACCAGAGGGAATGACTTAATCCCCAGTCTAGGCTTTTTTTTTTTCACCCTAAAGCCAAGTCAGAATGACACTGCTCTTCCAGCTTCTGTTTGCGCCACCGCTGCTGTTGGTAACCAGTGTCATGAGTTAGCATCTGGAAAGAGGAAGATGTGAAAATCAAAACAAGGATATTGAACAAGAGAGACTGTCCAGTTCCCCCTTGAATTCTTCCATTACCTATCCAAATATGGCAGAGATGAAGAAAGGGAGGACTAGGAATTAGTGGATGACTCATTAGAGTAACATAATTCATTCAGGAGCCCCAGCTGCAGAATTAAACTCCTTCAATTCTGCTGATAAAACCACCCTGGGACTGACAGGGTTTCAGACTTTGTTCCAAAGTGATGACACATTCTTAGAATCTATATTTTAAAATATGAATTATCCTTATTTCTCCTGGGGTATTCGTGTAACAAGGGGGCTCATTTTCAATCTGAGAACTCTAAACTTTTTCTAAGAGAAACAAATGCAAACTTTGCAGTGAAATTATTAGACCTGGCAACAGCATCTTGCGTGGGGCAGGCTTGGAGAGCAAGGCTGTCCTGCTGAGATGTGGGGTAGTTGGCCTGTTGTTCTCCCTCATAAAATGATTTTTGGATTCCTTCTCAAAACATCTGCTTGCTTTTCTGCCTGTCTAGTAAAGCCCTGCATGAGAAGTGACAAAGCTTGGAAAAATTACCTCGCTCTATGTGGCTGCTGGTTTTCATGCATGTCAGAGATGTGCCACGTGCTGCTCTTGTGACAATCAGGCTAAAAACTATTCTTTGAAAAATCTGTACCTGGTACATGCACAGCAATGCAGCAGTTAAATTTCCACGAGTTTCATCCCTCTCGGGCATTTTCCACCCTAAATGGGAGCAGGATTTCCCCTCCGTTACACTTCCGAGGTGCTGTCTGCAGGGAGCTGAGCAGCTTGTTTGGTTTTATCTTGCTCAGTGGGGAGAAGGAAAACCCTTGATTTGAAAGCAGAAAGGATGAAAACTGCACCCTATTGAAGACAGAGCTCAAACAGCACTCAGGGTAGGCAGAAACTGTGATCTAAATCTGGAGTAAATGTGTGAAAGTATCAATGGGAGGTAGAGGGAGGTCTGAAAGAGGGGAAACGTGTCTTGGGTGGGCAAAGAGATGGGATGGCAGCTGGGGAGGGAAGGAGATGGGTGATAGATTGGGGGTCTGTAAAGAAACAGTGTGACTGGAGAAAAAGGAACTGGGACAAGAAATGAGAAATTGGGGATGGGAGATTTTAACTGTTGATATATGCAGCCGGTGGAGCAAACAGGACAGGGGTGTTCCTGTGAGACTATGTAATCTCCCATGGGTACTGAAGTTCTCACTTAAATGCCCCCTTTCTTTTGTATTCATTGCTGAAAGCTTTCACACAAGTCTTCTGCCTTGTAGGGAGACAAAGAGCAATAACTTCTTGTCTTTTAGTCTGCAGGGGTAAATTGCATTCTCTTCACGAATTTCACAGTGTACCATACAGAGTATGAATACAAAAGTCTGGGAACTTTCTTCAAAATTAAATCACATGTCTGTTTATTTTTTTGAATAGCAGCATTGACTGCTTCCTTTCCTCTTCACATGAATGCACAAATAGTTGGTGCGGGGGACTTCTTCCAAACTGGGAACTCTGCTGAGTTGTGTGTCAATTTTTTTGCCTGCTTATAGAGATATCAATCTATGTTGTTGCTCCCTGCTGTCAACTAAAGATCCCTAGACTGTGGTTTGAGTAACATTACTGATGGGAGAATCATTTTAAATGGTGCTTGTAGGGCAGAAGAACAAAAATACAAATTATGAGAATTATAAGTGAGGATACTACAAATAAGGGAATTGCAAAGAGGAATCAAGGTAGGGAAAAGCAGCAGCTCTGCCCAATGTGCTTGCTGCACATTAAATTGTGCATCTCATGGTATCTTGAAAATCATTGCTGAAATCACAGGAAATGTTGGTTCAGAATGAGGAAGAGCTGTGTCTTCTGATAAACCTTTCTCGAGAGTCCCACAACCAAAGTCCTTCAGTCTCCTGAACCTTTGTGCTGCTTTCTCAGTCTTGTTGGGAATCCAATCTGAAAAGGAGAATTTGCCTAGTAAGCTGAACCCATTTTAAAGGCTTTAGCAAAATCAGACCCATCACTTGAAAAATGACTGAACAATGCTGGCCAGAGCAAAGATGTCTGCATGGCACTGGGGAGCCCAGACACGGTCACTGATGGCTTTTGAGGGTGTTATGTTAGTTTGGGTGAGGAACAAGACAAATGTGTCATCTAAGCACTGGGACTGCCTTTATTGCTGAAGATGTTAATTTGCAACTCTGGGAGGGACTAAGCAAGGCATGAAAATTTCATTCCATTTGAAAAATGGGAAAACAATAAATAACATAAATGTGGGCCAATGGATATTGCCTTCAAGGGAACAAACTAACACACAGTTGTGGTGGAGTGACTGGTTGGATGCCAGGTGTCCTCCAAAGCAGCTCCATCACTGCCCTCCTCAGCTCTCCAGGGAGGAGAGAATACACTGAAAGGCTTGAGGGGTTGAGTCTTCTCTCTCCTTGCTCTGGCTGTAATTGTTGTTGTGCTGTTTTTCTCCCCCTTAAATTCATATTCAGTGATTCCTTTATGAGAATACAAGACTACCCCTGATGAAACCTGACTTTACCTCCTAAGGTGTTTGGGACTCACTTGTAGGCCATTACCCTTGGTGGAGTGACAATACTACAGAAATATCAGCTAGTAAGACTCTTAGTAGAGTTATGCCCATAATGCAAACACTAAATTGAAGTTCATGTTTTGCCACTGATTTGATGTTTGACAAATGACCCTTTTGTGTTTTGTTATTCACTTTGCTAAATTGGATAATCATTCTTGCTCACCTCCCTAAAGCAGTTTGACATCCATAACTGCAAAACAATCAACAGAGTCATTCAGAATTCCAGCTATATAAAGTAACTTAACAGAAATCTAAACCCTGCAGCAGCACAAGAGTCACTTAATCTCTAATTTCACCTAGTATGTATTTTGGGGTTAATTTAATTTTCTTTATGGCAATTTAACTGCAGTGTTGGCATAACAGTATTCATTTTTAAGCATCATGGTTGTTTTGGGGAATGCTTATATATTAGTATCCTGCTTAGGCACAGTGGAAGTATTGTTCTTTCACCCTGAAAGATAAACTCTAAGAAGGTATTACAGAAGTGAATGCCATCTATTATGAATAGAAGAGCACTTTGTATTTCTCAGCAAAGGTCCCAATTAGCCCAGGTGCAATGAGAACCTGCCCCCGTCTGAACACCAGATAAATGTGTTGCACAGAGGAAGGATGAAAGAGAAATAAAAGATTCACAGTCTGCTGAAAAGCAAACCAGCTTCCTCTCTCCCTGGGAGCTGCACTCACTGGCCCTGCTGAAGCTGTGGTATCTCAAGTGAAGCAGCATTGCCAAGGACAGGTATTTGCCTATGAGAACTTTGCTCTTTAGAAGAAGTGCTATAATTAAAACAGAGCTGAAACCTCATAAGCCGTACATTTCTAGCAGCAGAAGAGAATATCTCATTTTTACACCTGGAAAAATAGAAGCGAAGTTGTTGCGGAGAGATGAGTCCTGCTGTTTACTCCCTTCATCAAATCGTGGAGTGATTCTTCACTTGTGAAAACACAGTTCCTCAGCAACACCCCCTAACCCACAGGGGCTGAGGCTATAAATGTAGCTTAGCAGTGGGTTTATTCTAAGTTGTTTTTAATTGTTTGTTTGTTGGTTGCTTTTTTTTTTGCCCAAAGCACTGTTAGCAAGCCTACTCCTCTGTCGAGCCATCCCAGCCATCTGCCAATGTGGGCTCAAAAGAACATTCTTCAGGGCCTTATCCAATTTATTGTATCTGATTCATTAAAGTAATTACTCTTGATATTAAATCATTGCTTTGGGTTTGGCAGCTGCATAATGACCTGGGACTTAAATTTCTAAACCAAGCTGAAGTTCTTGTGCTTATTTTATTAAATCTCACATTGCCTCAAATGAACAGGGGTCTTGGCTGCCCAGTGTGAGCGTTCCCTGGTGCAGCTTTGGCAGGTGTGACAGAGAAAAGCATGTGTGCAAAAGCCTCTCTTCAGGCTTATCTGGTCTGTTGGAGTTCGTGGTGCTCTGCTGGCACAATAGGAGTGGTGTGATTTTAGCTGGGAGTGATAAGATGGCACCAGAATTATTAGGCATCAGTGACCAACAGCATCCTCAAATGTCCTGTGCCTTTGTTTATTGCAGTCAAAGCTCTGGGGAAATGCCATGAATCAAATTTCCTATGGCATTTCTGAAATGGGGGGTTCTTGTCACCCACATGTGGAAAAATAGAAGTAAGGAGACAGGACAGAGCTGAGGAAGGTTTGTGGATTGTGAAGAGGAACCTCCTGAGAGTCAGTGCTGATACACAGCTCCTCAACATGGAAACAGAGCCCCATTCCTTAAATCCATCTTCCTGCAGCATCAAACCCCCAAACTGAAGAAAACAACGAAGGCCAAACAAGATCATTTAATAAGTCTTGAGTGGGGACCCTCTAGGGTCTTTGAACTCAAGAAGGGGCCAACCCCATCACTCATAGGGCTGAGCTGATACAGGGCATCTCTGATCCCTGACACCATCTGTCCTCTGTGACAAGACCTCCTTGCCCCCCTCCCACCCAGTCCTTTCTCTTCAGCTCACACTGGGACTGTCATCTGTGTGGGTACAATGGTGTTCTGAGATTATCTGCTCTTAACCATGCCAGGAGCCAATCTGGAAGATAAGGTGGCGTTAAAATATTTCTGCTGCAAATAACTAAAGCCCAGTTGGCTTCAAATGTTCCATTTTACTGCACCTTTCTTTGCAATGTTTATGAGCTTTGGACTATTTATAAAGGTAGATAAAGTTCAAAGGAGGCCTTTTAGAGCTGGAGGTTCTCGTGCTGGGAACTTAATTGGAAAAGTGCAAAGTCCTGGGATGCAAACGCCCATTGCTTTTGTACCTGGCAAAGAAAGTTACCGTAAATGTCTCACACTGTCATCAGTTGATCTCTGCTGTTGGCATTCAACCCTGTCACACCCTCCCCTGCCTGAGTAACTCCACTCTCTGACTGAAACCCTGGCAAGGCTGATTCCCGAGTCTGCAGCCATGTGGGAATGTTGTTTGCAGCTGGACACCTGCTGCCTGTGAGACCCTGTTCCCAAGGGGAGGTGAAGAGCCCTTTGTGCTGGTCCCTTCCAGTACCTGAAGGGAGCTTACAGGAAAGATAGGAGAGGGAGTTTTTACAAGAGCATGTAGTGACAGGACCAGAGATCCCTCTGTAAAGGAAAACGAGGCAGTCTCTGTGTGTGTTTCCCTCCCTTGTGGTCTGTTAGGGACCCACTGTGCGTCCTAGTGCTGGAAAGTCAATGGTCTCCCACACCTCGAGCATCAAACTAAAAGAGAATAGGTTCAGATTGGATATTAGGAGGAAGTTCTTTACTGTGAGGGTGGTGAAGCACTGGAAGAGCTTGCCCAGAAGAGTTGTGGATGCCCCATCCTTGGAAGTGTTTAAGGTCAGGCTGGATGGAGTTCTGAGTAATCTGGTCTAGTGCAACGGGGCACCCATGGCAGGGGCTGGACCCTTTAAAGGTTCTTTAAAGGGCCTTTAAGTCCCTTCCAGCCCAGCCCATTCTGTCAATCTGCGATTGTCGGAGCACCCTCCTCGCTGTGCCCAAGGAGAGCCCCCCCCGCCGCCGGGGATCTGCGGGGCAGCGTGACGTCACGAGCGACACATCTGACGTCAGAGCCGCGTGACGTCAGGGCGGGGGCGGGGCCGGCGGGGAGGGGGCGGCAGGTGGCGCCCGGCCGGGATGGGATGGGATGGGATGAGAAAGGAATGGGGCGGGATGGACGGGGCGGGCCGCGCTCCGGGCTGACAGCGGCACTCCTGCCCTCCCTCCCGGGCGGCGCGGCGGGAGTTGTAGTGCGCGGCGGGCGGAGGCGGCCGGGCCGGCCCCGGGGCGGACTACAAGTCCCAGGCGGGGCGGGCGGCGGCGCTGTGTGTGAGCCGAGCCGAGCCGAGCGGAGCGGGGCGGGCGGCGCGCCGGGGCTCGCTGGGCGCCGCGGCCGTAACCTCCCGTCTCTCCCTCTCGCAGCGGCGGCGGCGGCGACGATGCAGGCGGAGTCGGGGATCGTGCCGGACTTCGAGGTGGGCGAGGAGTTCCACGAGGAGCCCAAGACGTACTACGAGCTGAAGAGCCAGCCCCTCAAGAGCAGGTGGGGCGGCGGGGCCGGAGCGGGGCCGGGCGGGTGCCCGCCGAGCATCCCCGCGGGCGCTGCTGCGCAGCGGGGCGGCCGGGAGCGCTCCTGCCATAATAGCGGCGTTGTTGGCGGAGGGCGGGCCGGGCCCGCGTTATGTAAAGGGCATTGTTGGCCGTGCGGGCCCGGCTGTGCCCGGGGCAGCCCCCGCCGGCCGCGGGGCGAGGCGGCGGCCGCACCTGCCCCCGGTGAGCGCCGCGGCCCAGACCCCTCCGGCGGGGCCAGCGCGGAGCCGCGAGGGGCTTGCCAGGTCTTGTAGCATCGAAGGTGGTTCTCGGTGGGCTGTTTTCTTAATTTTTTTCTTTTTCCCTCCCTCCCTTCCTCCCTCACCCCCCCCCCCCCCCCCCCCCCGCGACTTTGAGAGAGTAGGTTTGTTACTTGCAATTGCTTGGGGAATGGAAACTTGCTAGGTAGGTCACTTTCTTGCTAGAGTGGTTTGGGTTTGTTTTTTTTTTTTTTCGCCGAGATAGACCCTGTTTGCTTATCTGGGGCGGCTGCGTCGCGTAGATATGCTCTGTAAAGGGAAATGAGGCGGTCTCTGTGTGTGTTTCTCTCCCCTGTGGGCTGGTAGGGACCCGCTGTCCGTCCTAGTGCTGGAAAAAGAAAGTCAGTGCTCTCCCGCGCCTTGAACATCAACCTTGTCAGCGGTGGCACGTTTCTCCCTCCTCTTTTTTCATTCAACGAACCCTCCATTTCACCTCAATGCCATACTCAGCAGCACTCTGCTAAATATAAGGTCATTGCTGCAAGTGTATTGTGTTTGTAATCATGTCTGTTGTTAGCCTTGTCTCTATATTTATATTTTCGTTTTGAGCACTGCTCTTTGTACATCTGTGTGCAGTTGAAAAATGAATAAGAAGGTAAATATTGAAAAATAATTGTGCTAGAATGACTTTAGGTCATACTGTCTGTCAGACACACTTCAAAGCAAATACATGAATTTTTGATAATCCTCTGAATGTTTCAGAAACACTGAAAGTCTTGTAGTAAAAGATGTTAAAAATTCTCTCGCTGTCACAAGGGCTGATGGATCTGGGGCCACCTCCTGTGGCCTGTCTTCACAGGAGCCCTGCCTCACACTGAACCTGTGGTACTGCTGAGGAAGGTTGCAGGTAGTGGTGATGTGCAGACTGTGGGGCCGTCCAGCCAAAACAAAGTTGCCAGAACTCCTTTGCTCTCCAAGGTTATGCAGGGAAGATGCCATTATCCAGGTAATTAGGTGTGGGCCAGGCTAATGTACAGAGGAGGGTTCATCAGCAGTTCCAGCTGTGATGGAGGCAGCTGGGAGACCCACAGGGCTTCGGGTTCAGTGCCTGTGTCGCCAGTGGAGTGCAGCAGTCTCGACAGCTGTGCTGTGGTCCAGGAGCCCTGTTTGCACCAGCTGTGGGTTCTAACTGGTGTGCAGGAGTTCTCCCTTTATGGTTGTCCACTTTGTAGTCAGCAGTTTGTCTGTGCTTTCCTGGTGTGAGCAATGGAGCATAGAAAGCAGGTCTGCATTGGAGCTTAGATGGCAGGTCTGCATTTGACCTTGCACAGATGTTGCAACTGCTTTTAATTCTTGTGACTTGGTGCTCTGGGACCTGAATGTATTACTGTGTTGTTCTCTTCTCTCAGGGGCATGTGAATAAACTCTGTAATGAAACACTGGAGTATTCGACTATCATGTTGTCACTTCAAATTTCCCTGTACTGAATTTCCCTAGTACATCCTTATTTGATACTCCTGCACAGCCAGCGCTGCCCACCCTTTGGGTTTAAAGGGACCCCTGTGTCTGCCGTCCTGACATCCTGCTGGTGCCTCAGGCCAACATCTGTCCTGATGTTTGGTAGGAGAAGTGACCAGCTTGCCCCCCTCTGCCTCGTGTCCCTCCACACGTACCCATGTATATGAGAAGAGGGAGCCCTGAGGGTGGAATAACAATCCATGGTTTTTCTGGCAGGCAGTGAACTGACATGTTAACCTCAGCGTGGAGCCTGCCCAGCTCACGTACGACTCTTACCTCGAGGTAGAGTCTCAGTTGTCTTCCTGGTCTTGTGGGAGATGAAGATGCAGAGGAGTCAGGGGCCCTGCTGGGTCCGTATAAACCTGTCCCTGCAGCCAGGCTGATAAAGCTTGATGATAACAGGAGGCAGAAGTTGCTCACAAACCTGTTTGCTTCGTGATTGTATCTCAGAGGACTTCTGTAGTCCTTCAGCCTTGCTGAGGCCTGAAACCAGTCTGACTGATGATTATCGAGGGTATCCAGCATCACCCTGCTGCTTTCTCTTGTGGATGTAAATCAGGAGTAATTGCACAGCAGTGAGTGGAATAGCAGCAGGTCAGCGTGGTGCAGTTGTGGGACTGTGGCCGTGGGAATTGCTTTCTTACCCTCTCCACAGCCTGGCTCTGGAAAGGTGGTTGGGGAGCAGGTAAGCCAGAGGCATGAGCTGATGTTAGGAGCTGAGTCCAAACAGCAGTCTGCTCTTTTCCCTGGTGAGAACTGCTGATTTCCTAGCAACATTCAGGGCTTTCTCTGATCTGGTAACTGTAAGCACCCTTGGCTTACCGTAGCATCTGAAATTGTGAGTAGAGAGAAAATCCATCCCACTCAGAAACAGGTAAGAATGTCAGTGCTCTGAACCAAGGGAAAACATTTTTGTTGCCCAGTTTAACTCAGCCCTGCTGATATTGTTCTCCTTCACTCAGTGAAACTCTCCTATTCGCTTCCTCCCAGATTGCTTGTTTTCCAATACATGACATCCAGTTAAATGTTTCTCCTCTCCAGTGTGCCCTCACAGTTACTCCATCCCTATTTCATAATTCAAGTGTGCAATCCAAAGCCACAAGGGGTCCAATAATAAAAGGTTTTTGCAGCAAATACTGTACTAACTCAGGCCAAGCCACAATTGAGTGCTAGAGGCCAAGTTAAAATGTAAGCCCAGCAAAAGCTTTAATCACAGGGGATGGAGAAGAATACATGGGGCTGAGATAGATCAGTTCCACCCATATTTCCCAAACCCCTCCGACTCATCAGAAGTTGGCTCCTTGGGCAAAGCCCTGCCTACATCCAAGGGTTCTCTGGAATTTGCTGTGGTTGAATCTCTTTGAAAACTGAGAAGATGTTTCAGTTGCTTTGGTTTCTCCAGAGTCACTTTGCACTGTGGGGAGGAAACTGGACTTTAAGACTAGCCAGTAAGACAACGAGCTCTATTTCTTTCCCCCTCATATTCGTACTTTATTCCTCTCCTGCTGTATTCCCAAGGGATAATAGTTTTAATCTATAAGTACATACACTTAAATATGTATGTGTTTGTGTAATGAACAAGCAAATAAGATTTCTTTCCTGGTACAAGCAGTGCACAATGAAATTGATGGAGTTTTATTACCAAAAGTAAACACAGACCCTGACATGTCTGCACACAGTCAGCAGGCTTAAATTACATCTGTCATATTGCTAATGTAGATTCTTTAAATCATTTGGCTTACTGTAGTGATGTTTTGGGTATCACACTGGCATCTGGAGGTAAAGACTGTACAGCCTGCCTCTGCACAGAGCAATCTGAATTAACCCAGGTGTGCCAAATGCAGCAAATCAATTCTATATTCAGTCGATTTTTCTCTGTATTTTTTTGTTCTCTGCAATGTGTGCCCACTTGGATTGTCTGTGTGACCTCGCAAGTGCCAGCAAATTATTGTCAATTGTTGTAATTTACTGCCTTGCTCTTAATAAAGCCTGCAGGTAAATTGCTGCTATTTGTGCCCTTTTCTGTTGCCTGTATTTTTCAGACTGGTTAAAAAGCACCCAAATGATGTAGTTACTGAAGTATTTTTAGTGGAAAAAATATTAGGAAATGCATTTAATTTGCATGATAGTTTCTTAGGCAGTTTATTTTTGTTTTATGAGCAATGGCATTGAGATGTACAGTTTGTCATTATTAAAGCAGTGGTGTCTTTATAAAATTCTCATCATTCCTACTGTCCAAAGGCCTTTTTTTTTTTTCATGCAAACCCTCAATATTTTACTTATATCAGCCAGTACCTCATCTCTGTCCATTTAGGATCCTCTATAAGGCACTCCTTTTTGTTTTTTTCCTCTTTTATGGGGCTGTGCTAAACACTGAAATCTTGATTTAGTTAAAACTTCCCTTTTAATACACAGTGATTGTTGAGGAAATGATAATATCACCAAAGAGAGGCACACATTTTTGAAATGTGGGCTTACTCTGGAGCCAAAGAGGACTCTCTAAAGTGCCTTAGTGCCTTAGCCTGCAGATGATCAAATTTAATTTTGTAAATGAACTTTGCAGCGTGATTGAGTTTGAACTTGATTACATTAGGCTGAACATTGAGTTTGTGCCTATTGGAGGTAGTCTTTTCATATTACTGCTATTTATGGATCTTATTCAAGTGTTTTATATTCTGGTTGGGTTCTGCAATGCAGTTTGTTCAAGCTACTGCTTATATCTGTTCCAGTTGTGCAAGAAGTGGAAAATATCCTTTATTTAGAACAGGTCACATGTTCTTGCATCCAGGAACCGCGTCTCAGTGTGATTAAAAAAAAAATAAAAATGTATCTTGGAGGAACAGATTTAAAAAGTTCCTGAAATATTTTTCCGTCTGTTACAGAGGAACATTACGTATTTTAAACTGAAAGGTAATAATAGCTGAGCTTAAAGTGCTACGTAGGCTAGCACTGCCTGAAATCAGTGGTAAAAGTCTTAGCCAACGTCAGTGGGAGTAGAGCTAAGCCAAAAGTATGTCTCTGAAATCTCTCCGGTAACATTTTTGTGAGTGAGTCAATAATTCCATGTTTATTCTGCACCTCAGATTCGCTTCCCTGGGAAGGAAACCCTCGCCACATCTTTTTGTACTTTTTTATTTCTGAAAACAGTCTTAAAAGAAAAGGCTGCAGTTGGAGTGTCTGTTGTATAAACATGTGGAGACAATAAGTGGTATTTCCGTATATTTCTTTACACAGGGAGCTGGTGCTGCTCCATGCCTGTAGCAGAGCATTTTCCGTGGTGAGAGATCCTGGGTGACCTTTTCTCTGCTGCAAAACTCTCACTCTGTTATTTGCAGTAGGCCTTTGCTATTTAGCAAGGAAACAGAAATAGCCCATGAAATTCAGTTCAGCATTTGCTTTGATACGAACTATTGAGCGTCACCTTTTTGCTTCCCTGGCCTGCTTTCCTCGGGAGGGTTTTGTTTGGCTGCCAAACTGATCAGAGAGGGCACAGATATTTTTGAGGCCGAGCTGGCTGCACTGACTGTGCATCTTTTAGCAAGCACACGTGTTTTCTTTTTATTTGTCAGACTGCTGGCTCTGTTAGTTGTGTGTAAGTACATGTGCACTCTGCTTGAAATAAATCCATACCTTTCTGGTGAGCAGGAAGCTTGCCTATCTTTTCTGTTTGATTTATGGAATCCAGGTGATAATTTGAATCAATACATTCTGTCCCTTAAATGGCAGAAAATAAGCCTGTGCAGCTCTGCTGATGGAGAGCTGGGCTGCCCCTGGTCCTGCTCATTTCCCCACGTGTAGTGGTGGTAATTTCACAAGCTGCTGGTCTAGAATTTTTGGGGCTGCTGTGAACTTCCCCATTGTTATTAAGAAGTCACTGCAGTGCCTTTTCTGCTCTGTGTATGTTTTTATTTGGCACTGAGGGCAATGTACCAGAGGTCCTTCCCAGCACGGTGGTAGGCAGCATGACTAATTCCTGCTGTACGGTTTGGTCGGGATCTGGAAGAAAACTGGGAAGCAGGAGCAGAGGAGACCTGCAGATGTGCTGTTTTACAAACAAATTCAGCCTTTTACCACGTTCTGTGATTAAAAGTTTAATGGGAAGAAATCTGTACAGCTGCTTAAAAATGAGGTACAAGAGAAACCTGTTCTGGTGCTTAACTATGCAGTCCTGTTTCTAGGTTTGCTTCCAAAGCAACATACTTTAAGACTTTGAAAATGAAACAGAATGAGTAATTTTCTGTTTACTTTTCTGCTAAAAAATTTGAAATTGTGTGTTGGCTTTTAATTGTCTTCCCAGAACGGTCTGCTGTTTCAGTATTGAGAACAAAATGAGAGTCCAACTTCCATTAGCTGGTCAGGCTCTTGGCCATCATTGTCTGTCTCGTTCTATTTTGGATTCAAAAAGTTTTTGAAATGTGCTGTCTGTAATGTTTTTGTTTGGGAAAAAATACAATGTCTTTGGTATAATTTTTTTTTGGAACAAAGACAACATGATTAAGCAGCATGGCATAGCAGATTTTGCTGGACAGTTAACTGTTGCATCACTATCATCATACTAGAACTGTGATTTTTTTTTTTTTTTTTTAATTATCTCTAGTTAAACAGTAACAGCACAACTATTGGCTCGTTTGTAGTTTTACACTTCATTTCATACTGGGGAGAAAAACAGCACAGGACAGGGAATATTGTTGCATATTCATGATATAACAATGCTACTGCTTTATCTGCAGCAGCTGTAAAGAACTGACACTGCTTTGAGTGTCCAGAGTGAAATACTCAGGTTCACTGGAACCAAAGTCTTGAAAGAGATCAGCCTGTTCTCCAGCCCATGTCCAAGGCAGAAGTTCCATGCTGTTATCACTGTTAGGCACCACAAGGCTCTGCTCCCTGTGGGTAGGCACTTGCAGTTTTGGGGTGCCTTTTGAAAGGCTCTGTCCCAGTATCTTTGCCCAGAATTTTATCTTGTGACTTACATAGGCCCCAGTCATTAATGTCAGTGGGCTTCACCAGAGAATAAGGGTTTAAGAGAGGTCATAGTAGTGTCCAAGTGCAAGAGAATAGTGTGAGTATCACTGGTACAAGCAAAAAAAATGGTGAAAGTTGCTAAGGAAGGCTTGCAGTACAACTTCTAGCTAATACTTCAACCACTAACAGTGCCTTTGGATCGAGCTCATTTTTTCTGGTAACATCTCTGCTGCAAGGGCTGCTCTAATGTTTGTGTTAGCAGCTTTCTGCCAAGCATGCAAGCCAGGGGCTGGTGGTTTTTAGCTTTTTTTTTTCTTCAGTGGTAAGTGATTATGTAGAAACGCTCCCCCCACCCTGACCTGCTGCTCGCAGCTGCTGCATGGACTGGACTGGCAGGTTGAAGGGCAAAAATGTGTTCCTGTGATATATAATTACTTCTTCCAGCATGAGCCAACAGAGCTGCTTGCTGTGATGATTGTTACGTATACTGCTATGTAAAACAGAATGCAAGTGTAATGTGGGGTTCGGGTTAGTATTTTAATGTTGTAATTAACAGCCTCTAACAGTAAACAAGTTTTTTTTTTAAATCAGTTCCCATGAAGATTATTCCTTTACAGTGCAGGCAGACGTACATCTGCAGATGTGGAGTTTATGGATTCTGTGTTGCTTGCAGAGATGAGCACTGAGAGCAAACGAATGCCTTTTTTTCAGACCCTTTTTCTCTTGCTGTAGAACACCACAGGTACGGTGTCAGGTGGCTGGAGACCAGTCCTGCAGTTGGTATTCCATAGGGACATTACAACTGAGGGAAACAGCTGCATTGGAGACGATGCAGCTGTTCCCACCTCTGGGAAGAACTGGATTCATCCTTCTTAGCTGCTCCCCAAAACACGGTGATCTTGAGGCACAGGTATGTTGCACCTTTGGTTGTGCTGCTCTTCTGACACAAAGTGGGCATAGACCTACCTGAACCTGCTGTTTAAGCTGGTGGGGCTGGGTGGAGCATGCTGGGGGTCTGCTCTTCCCAGGCCATCTTGTGAGACTGATTGTGAAGAGACCACTGAAGTTTTGGAGGGTTGGAAGGGTGTTTGTACCTGTTCAAACCTACAAAGGCCATCTTTGCATGCAAGGATTATGTGCCTGGTTTATTTGTGGTGAATTCTGAGGAAGTTCAGGTGAATGTATTAGTGTTTTGGGTTCCTGAAAAGATGTTGATCATCTTTGAGGTATTTAGGCGCTGGAAGTTTGCCAAGTTTAATATGTTTAATGTGTTTAAAGCAGCACTATGACAACATAATACAGAGCCTGTAACCCAAATGCTGAGATGCTGCTTCTTTTCTTTGCAAGGATGTTACAACACAAACTGCAGAATGAATGGGGGGAACCTCGTAGGGCAGAGACTTCGGGATCTGGAGATCTGAGAAAAGCAGTAGGAAGTGGGAACAACTGGATTGTCCCAAATGAAGGATGCTTGGTAGAATGGAGATGGGAGCATTCAATGATTGTTACTAATCTTACTGCCAGACATCCTGTTGTAACATGTAAACACTTAAAGAAAATAGGAATTAGTGTGATCCTTTCTGGAGAAGAAGCAGCCAGCTAGGAAACTTGGGATTGGAGGTAAATCATTTGGGAACTGTTTCAGGGTGAGAAGATGGGACCAGACTTCAGAAGCTGTCAGATGGTGAGAGGTTGGGAATGTGGGCAAGGGGGACATGTAGTCCTGGAGTTTAACTGGGAGGTTGGAATAATGTCACAGAAATGGAGAAGGATCACTGAGATATCCGAGGGGGAGAGCCTGGCTGAGCATGTTTTGTGCACATATACTGTTTCCTTTCAGGGTTCTTTGGGCTTTATCTAAATAAAGGAGAGAGTTTGTATAAAGTATGACTTTGGAAATGCTTTTTCTGGATGTGTCTCTGCATGATAATATGCAGCTGTAAAGCCAAATTAGGAATACAAACCCTTTCTATAATGTTTCTGAACTTTAGCCTGGATAAATAACAGTTGCAACCTGAGAGAATGAAATCAGAATTATATTGACATGTGTACACATGCAGGAAGGAATGATCTTACAGAAAAGCAGAGGGGAAAAAACTCCTATGGGCTGTTCATTGAAAGCTGGAAGGAGTTCAGGGGGGTGTGGATCTCTTCCATTGTGTCTCCAGGGATGCCGTTAACTGCTGTGTTTGGGTTTCTGCTCTATCTAGCAAGCTTTCTTTTATTTGTACCAAATATTTACAATTCTACCCAAGCTCAGTCAGATGTCAGTCTGTCTAGTGAAGCCACAGGCATGGCTCAGAAGAGTTGCTGAGACCATTTATTTATTTACTGCTGTTGTAACACGAAGGTTGCTATCTGATAAATAATTATTCCACCCTTGGAGAAGGTACATTGTAAATCTGTTAAGCTGCTCCTTTGTTTGTTGGGTTTGTGCATAATGAGTTTGGAATTTAAGATTAGTAGTGTGCTGTGCAAACTGCTAATTTCGTGACCTCATCCCCCACTCGGCTCGCCTGCCTGTCCACCTGTCACATCCTGTTGGACACTTAGGGCTGCATTCATTAGGGGAGCTTGGGTTTAGCATTGCATCATCTCATTTTTATGTGTTCTTCTGCCTAGTGGAATTTAAAAAAAAAAAAAAAACAAACAAAACAAAACAAAAAAAAAACAAACAAAAAAAAACCAACAAACCCATGAGGTGGTTGTCTGGGTTCCTTAAAGAACTCATGAGGGAAAGGTGGATTCAATGAAGGTTTGTGAAAACCGGCCTGTGGTGTGGGGGATTGGCCGAGCCAGCCAGGGAAGGGTGCAAGAGGCTGGGGTTGGTGCCAGACGCTGTCCCTTGAAGATTTGGTTGTTGGTTCTGGGTGAGCTCTTGCTGAACCTTCCTCAGAGTGACGTGCCCAAGGCAGGTGTGCTCTTACAGAAATGAGGAAGAGCAGGTAGTGTGACATCCCCCTACCCCAGCTTTATCCACTCAGCACATACAAGTTTTGAGTTACAATCCTGGCTGTGACTCAAGACACAAGGTTGAAAATGCTCACCATCTTTTGGAATGCCCAATAAACCTTTTGGAAAGCCAATAAACTTCTTTGAGGTGTCTTTTTTGCTGAAGCTACTCCGTTTTGCCTTGTGTAGTATTGATTGAGCCTGGTAGGGGCAGGAGTGACTTGGTGTAACACAAGGGAGTGAGTATTTGCATGGGATGGTTCTCACCCTCCTCCAGAAAACAGCTACTTGTACAAAGTGGAGCAGCTCTACCAGGAGGCAAGTAAGATGTGCTCAGAAATTAGATAGTTTTCTGCTCCATCTGTTTCTCAAAAGTAGTTTTCCAAATCTCTGTAGTTGAGGTCACAGCATGAAATATGGGGACCTGCTTGAACTAAGAATGGTGATATTTGGGGCAGAGAGAGTTGGATGCAGGGAGGAAGTCTTTAGGGTTATGGGAACCAGAGAGTCCTGAACTATTGCAGGAAGGCAAGGAATTTGAAGGGTGGTATGAACTCTGATGGCCATAAGTCCTCTCAGAGTGGTATATGTTGGTGAGGAAGCTTCAGGCAAAGGTGGATATTAAGAGTGACAACAAGTATATGTTATTTCTTAGGAATGCTTACATTTTTAGGAATGTGAAATCATTCCTGGTACAGCAAGAGAAGCTTGAATCTGTGCAGAAGTGAGTTACAAAGGAGCAATGTGAGTAAGGCAGGAGATGAAATAAGATTACGTCTGTATCTTAAACTTGTTTTTTGATTTAGCTTGTTGCATAATTTGCAGTTTCAGTCTAATTGCAAAACTATTCTGCAAGTGATAATTTGGTTCCCAGCTAATGCAGCTTTTGATACTGTACAAAGCTGTGCTGCAGGAGCTGTGAGCCCTGAAGATGCTGTGGGCCACCAAGGACTTCGTGTTTTTAAACTGTGTTGAGTAATGTAGAGAATCATAAAATGGGTCTGCCTGTTAGGAGGTTCTCAAAGGTCCTGAAGCTGCCCCTGCAACAAAAACAGGGCTGGATGGAAGGGGCCTGGTGCTGCTGCACATTTGCAGAGCTGAGGAGGGTCTTGCAATGTTTTTGATATTTCCCAAAGGAATCAGCCACCTCACAGCATCTGGGAGAGATCCCTCTGAGCAGGCAGTAATTGCTGTCTCTCCAAAGGAGTCCTTGTTCGTGGAGGAGGGTTAATTATCCCTCACTTAGCCTTGCTAATGAAGCTGCTTGTAAGAGTTGTGCTGGGGTACCACGATCTCCATAGGACAAAACTTCCCTCCTCTGTGTGTTCGGTGGTCTCTTGCTCTGATCTGGGAGGTGTGCTCTTGGCTCTCAGTTGGGATCTTTAGGGACCTGCTCTTTGAAACTGCTGACCACTTGGGCTTTTGCCTTGGAGCACCACTTGAGACTATAAATAGACCTGAAGAGGAACAGGTCCAGTGATGTTGTGTTCCCGAGTGCCGTTCTGCTGTGCTGAGTGTCGTGCTGGGCATGTGAAAGGAGGCTGGTGAGAAAAGATGCCTCTTGCAGTGAGCTGGAGCACCTCGATGGTGGCTTCAGCAGCAGGTGATCCCACCGTTTTCTTACCCAGAACTTCTCCTGGGCAGCTGTTCTGGGTAGGCACAGAGACAGGGACACATGGACACTGACTGCAAGTGGTGCAGCGTCCAGCGGGTCCTGGTGATGGTCTTGTCTCTGCCTTCCTGGCTGGCTGATGAGGGAAACCAGCGGCACTGTGTGGAAAAACATTAATGATCGACAGAATAAATGCTTTAGTGATTTCTTACAGTGTAAGAAACTCAATTTAAGTGCTGGGTTTGCTCACTTGCCTGTTTTCTCCTATTGTTTTTGAGGTATACTCTGGGCTCCAGGTTTATGTGGCTACCAGTCTCCTCCCCTGACAGGGGGTGACTCCTGCCCTGTTGCTATGAAGCATTTTAGTGAGATGCCATGTAAAAGGAATGAATCCATCTGTGACTGCAGAGGGCTTTTTTTTTTTTTTCATGGCTTATCTTTTGCTGATCTTTCTGATCAGGTTTTGGATTCTGCTGGTGGTAGATTTGAATGACTTCAGGTGTTGTCATATAATTATGCGATGCTTGTTTCCCATCTGTAATTTAGTTCCTTTGCATTGAGATTTATTAAATAGCACAGCATAGAAAATTGCAGTATCTGTCCTCATATCTTTTCAGTGGGTTCGTGTTTTGTGGCAAGGACTTTCACAGCTCTTGAAATTCTAAATCTCTAATCACTATTTAATCTAAGACAGTTTCCCCTGTATTTAAGAGCCACAGAATCAGGCTGTGCCGTGGAGAAAATAGCAAATTTGCTAAATTTGGCTGCTTGCAGAGTCATCCAAAGTACATAAGTTAATCAGTAGGTGCTGTTTGGCTTCTTTTGCTATAGGGAATGCTGGGGTTTGGGAGTTTAGTGGTGGGAAGGCAGTTCCTCCTTTTTGCATGTAGCACAGGAAGAATTAATGGTTGAACTAGGAGCAGTGTGCAGTTTATTTGGTGGCACTTACAGCTGCAGAGTGCCCCTGGCAGCAGAAAGATGGGTGCTGTAGAACTGCAAGATGGTATTGATTGTGCTGTGTTTCTGCTGGAACAAAAATATAACAGGCTCAGCATTTGCACTTTCCACTTGTGTATTGTTTTCTCTTTATTTTGTGTATTTACAAAATGCTATGCTATGCAAACTGCTGGTTTAGTATTTTCTGTGGAATGAAAATCATCTAGATAATTTTACTGAATTTTATCGAAGTTTTTGGGAACAGGCTCTTTTCTGTTTCCCAGCATCTTTTTTAGATGAAGATGAGAATTGGAGTTAAAATTCAGGGAGGTGTCTATGTGCTGGAATTTTTGGAAACAATTTGGGCTTGTTTGAAATTGTGAAAGTAATTGAAATATTAAAATAATATGTAGTATCTCCAAAAAGCATTCTTCCTGAGCAAATGCCTACACTGTCTGTCCTACCCCCCAAATGTACTTTAAATCCTTGGCGTAGTGGGAGCTGCAAGCTAAGAAAGCATCCAGTGTTCAGGCTGAGGCTAGTTTGAAAGACATCAGCATTAAATGCCAGCTGAAGTTAAGCATATGTTTAAAGATCTACTTTGATTAGACCACTGTCCAACACAGCACTTCCATATAGTCTTTATTTCAGAATACTAAATAATTCAGTTGGTTTTGTACTTGCAGATTTGAACACAAGAGTGCTCTACCCTGATCCAGCAGGCCTTAAGCATGTGAGCTGTTCTGTTCTGCTCTATTTGTGCTTCAGTTGCAGCTCTTGGTTTGAACTGAAATCCGTGTTGTTGGATTGGGAGAAGAGTGTTCAGCATATGGCAGGCTGTTAAAGCTGATGTACTTCTCAGCCTGACACTGTGGTTTTAATATGTTCCACTTTCATTGAAATACTACTTAGAAAAGTAAAAAATCCCACTAGAAGAAGATAAATGCATAATCTTTTCAGCATGAGATGCAGAATTAACTGACTTTCAGCAGAGTCTGTTTAGCAGAGGATGAGCATTATCAGCTGGGTTTTTTGTTGGTGTTTTTTCTTTTTCTGCCCATTTATTTATGATGTCCTGATGAGATCCTTTGAGATGAGCATTTAGATTTGCATGTGCTTCTATCACGAAGAACAGTTCCTTTAGCCCTCACATATGTGTTTGCCTACTGTGATAGCAAGTGCTGTTGTGGCTCCTCTGGAAAAGGAGCTGGACGTGACCACAGCTTTCTGCATCCAGACTGGGTTGTTCTCAAAGCCAACCACAACACTGTCAAGTCTGTTACTGGGTGTCACATGGACAGGATCTGAAGGTTTTGGAATAGGGTTATTTCCAGCAGTCTGAAGTTTTTCCCAGTGGCTTTGCAGACTCACAGAGTCATTGAGGTGACACCTCTGGAGATCATCTCGTCCAGCTCCATTGCTCATCACTGAGCAGTGGCTCAGAGGCACTTCATGTTGGGTTTTGAGTATCTTCAAAGACAGAGAATTCATAACTTCTCTGGGTGACCTGTTCCAGTATTGATGACCCTCACAGTAAAAAAAAAAAAGTGTGGGGTTTTTTGTTTGTGGTTTGGCAGGGGTTTTTCTGAGTTACAAATAAACTGTTTTCTGACTCCTGTTTCACAATGTGGAGTATGCAGGCAGCTGTACAAATTACACTCGTTCAGCTTTGCTTTTTGAAGTAAGACAAGGGGTTAAATTTCTTATCTAAACTCTTGGGATTTTCTCTAAAAGAAGTGGATTGTACAGGTTTAGTTCAAGACCTCGTGGGCAAAATTTCTCTGTCCTTTTAAGTCGTTGCTCAAGGGCTGCCAGGTTTTCTTACTCCTCTTGATTCAGTCTTGCTTGACATGGACTAGTTTTTAGCTCTGCCATTCCCCATTGTGGATGGATGCAAAGCACTCTTCAACATAATGTTGTATTTAATAAGCACTTTAGTGCAGAGGTTGTGTCCAGTGCTGCAAAATTGTGCCTTGGTGTTGTTTGTGCAAAGCATTTGACAGATGCTCATCCCTTGTGATGTTATCTTGTCTGTTTAACATATAATAATTCCATGAGGCTGTTGACTAAAATATTCCTGCTCTTTGATGCACCAGCACTAACTTGTCTGCTATGAATTCATACACTGAAGCTGAAATTACTTCTAACATAGTAAACATGAACTTTGGCCATTCCATGCTCTGGGATAAATCTAGAAGCGGTTCTTCAGTGTCCTGTGCACAAAGTGCCTTTTTGTGGCCTGTAGCTGTTTCTGTTCATCAGGACTGCACACAGTGCAGTTCAGCCAAGGTATATTAAATAAATATCATGTGGAATTGAGTATCTAATCTTCAGTTGGGACCGATCTTGTCTAGACTGTCTATAGGACTGCTTTTCAGTTTTGTGCAGATTGCTTTTGGCAGCTTCAAGTGCCAGCAAGTCAGAGATCTAACAGAATATGTTCTTTAGCTTAAAGAAAAGTTTACTGAAATGACTGGAAAATTTTACTTCAGAGGTTTCTTCCAGGATAAAAAAAAAAGTGTAGCAATTAAATAAAAATCTTTAATGATGCTGTCAATAGCAAGAGTCCAGTCCTAGGCCATAGCAGTCTTACTTGATTTACTTGGTTTCAGACATTGAGATGACCATGTGCTACAGTCCCCAGTCTGTGTTTTCTGAGGCTGCATTTGTTGCTCTGTATTCTCAAGCTCTGACATGTTTGGATAATTGGAGTTGACTGGCAATAGCATAACGTCAAGTGTAGAAAATAAACCATGTTTACTGCTCCAGACTTTGTTCCTTCTGCATTTACAATAACTGTTGAGAAATAAGCAGAAAGTTAGAGGTGGTTTCCCAAAGTAGCACTTTCTGGGGAAGAGGCTTGATTATGTAATACCATCTTGAGGCTCCAGACAAACCTGACACACAGTAGACTCAGTGGTCCTTCTTACTTCAGGTTTGTAGATGAGGGTGATGTCTACATTTATGCAGTCCTTTCAGGATTTTCCTGTGTAAATGGGAGTGACTTTGGATGGTAAACAGTGGACAGCAATAGCTGCACTCTCGGTGTGTTTATGGCATAGTTAGCTGTTAGGTGCTTTGGTGACAAAATTACACCCTGTGCATGCTGAATGTTGGCAGATCTTGACAGTAGCTTTTGCTTCTGCGTGTACGACCTGAAGCGAGAGCGTTTTTTACTCCATTGCTTTTGTCTTCCCTCCTTTATTCTAAGGCTCAGTGGTGTGTTCCAGGCAGGTGAGAAGCAGATGGGGGGAGAGGTTCTGGACATCTGCTCACGAGGCCATCACAAAATTCCACTGGAGTATCTCACTTCAAATGCAAGATTCTGGAGTAGGAGGAATCCTGTCAACTGGATCCTGGGAGGTCTCGCTGTGTGAGCTGCTGCTTGAATAAAGCTGTTGGGGCAGTTTAACTCTGCAATGCTTAACTTCAATTAAGTTGTCAAGTTTAGCATTGCTTTAGGCATTAATAGAGTTTTACTCTCACTTAAAAATCTGGTTTAGTAATTAACCTCCATTTTATTCTGGAGTTCAGAAGGTGCTCATTTAGTGCAGCAAATCTAATGTCATGTGAATTAAAACATGAAAGATATGCAGTAATGAGAAGCTGAAACAGGGTAGTGCAGAAATTTGATTATATGCAGTTTATGGGGAGCTGTGCTCGATGCTGAGTTCTTAATGAAAAGCGTTTTTAAGGCACCGCCTTGCCTCTTCATTTGCATGGTTAAGGGATGTTCTGAATTAAATTGGGAATTAGTAATGGAGTCAGGATTTCTGGTGTTGCACATTGACTTTTTGCTGCACTTAGGTTTATTGTGCAGCTTTTTGTGAAACCTGGGCATGGGATGGCTGTGACAGTACGACTTCCAAAAGGTGTGAGGCATTTACAGAGATGGGGAGAAGAGTTTATAAAGATGGAGGGACACCTGGTTCAGGTGGGTGATAGGACTAATAGCTGAGATGCCCTTCTCTGCTGGAACTGAAGACAGAACCCAAACTCCAGGATATTCTGCAGAGTTTATCGTGGGAGAGAGGCACAGAAGGGTGGTACATGGAAGGAGAATTACACCTGCAGGCAGCAGAATTCCTTCACAAAAATTGGCCTGGTCTTTGTGATTTGTTTGGTAGTGCCCGTGTTTTACATCCTACCACAGCCATTACTGTTAAAAAGAAAAGTCCCCAGCTCCTCTGGCAAGAGGACTGTTTAACTGCTGTCAGCACTGAGTACAGCTGTGTGCTGCAGCAGAGCTGCTGTGCAAGGGCAGAGGTGTTTAATTTTCCCCGGAAAGCATCAGGTTTATTGCACATATGTGTGGAGTATGTGCCAGCTGGTAAGTCCCGAGCTTTTCAGGGCTGGACTGCTGGCATCACACCAGTACCATACAGGCTGACTTGCCTTTGGATATAAGGTACAGTCCTTCTGACAGCCTGGAAAAGTGCACCAGTTTCTGCTGCCCAGGAGTTTTGGGTGACCTCAGGGATAAGGGGCAGCTTTCCCCTTTTCTACTGAGCATTGCATTCTCAAAATGTTGATTACTCACCTTTTTTTTTGTCAGGGAATCGGAGACTGTGTAAGAGCTCCAGTCCAGAACATGAACACAAAGGAATCTGCAGAGCAATGCTGGCTGTCATGCTTTCCCCCTGTAATGTGCATTCCCATACTGAAGTGCACTTTTACCAATTCTTTGTCATTGTCTGCTTCAGAAGATGTCAGAGGCAAAGATGCAGAAGGTTCGGTGTTTTTCCGGCTATCTCCTCTGTAGCTTAGGTATGTTAAATCAGAGGCTTTGTCTTCTCTATCATTTGAGTGATTTAAGGGAAGAAATAGCCTCTTATCACTTACTTGGCTACTTTATTTCCAAGGCAGTAATGTGGGGTAAAAGTTCACCTTGCAAATGCTGGCAGCAGGACTCTGCACTAGGCGGGGTGTGGTTTTGTGCTCCACCTGATCTCCTCTGGCCGCTGCTGGAAGGTCTGGCCCTGCCCATCTGTGCCTTGAGCCACAGTCCTGTGAAGGAGCTGGCTGCTAAATGGCTGTAAGGAGAGTTGGTTTATCTTGCTGATTCAATGGGAAAGGACCACACATGGTGAAAATAAAGAATTTTCCATGTGCTTACAGAATGGACTTGTAATACGGCCACACAGTTACAAGACCCAACCCAGGGGAGGGTTGAGAGCCAGACTGTGGGCAAGACTCCTCCTGCTGTAGCAGCTTGCAGTTATGCTGGGTTAGATGGAACCTGAAATCATACTGCTGACCTTACAAAAACACGATAAAGGTGATGTGTGAGTTGTATGGTTGCTGGCCTGTGGTTGTTTCTTTGTATGTGGTTGAATGTCTTGAAATCAGCATTCCAGCAGAATGTGTGACAGGTACCTTACAGCCAGTGCATACCTTTACCAGTGAGTCCAGTTTGATGTCTTTGTGACTGATTCTTGACATACTGAATTTCTTAAATGAATGAGAAGCATATGCCAGTGTTCTGTTAACCTGCCAGGACTTTCTTTGTGAGCTTTATGCTTACTCCATAGGAACCATGACCCAAATATACTGGCTCACTGAGCTAATCATCTTACAGCTCAAGCATAGTTTAGTTAATTCTGACTAATAATTTACTGCTGTCAGCTCTGCTGAAGTAGTTATCTGTGTGCAAAGTCCTGGTTTGTAGCAAATATCACGTAATGCAGGTTAACACAAACCTTTCTGACCACAGACTAAGCTAAGCTGTCTTAGTACACCTTGGCTGTCCTCTCACAGCACACGTGGCTGCTCTGGCTGCTCAGCTGCTGAATGGCAACTTGTTTAGCCAAGGGATTTTGATGGGCTGCTGGAGCCCTCCTGCCACCCCTGAGGCCTGGAATCCTTTGGTTTTACTGATGCTGTAACGTCCAAGTCTTCCTGTGTTCATCCATTTTCCGTGGAAGACAGAAAATGTAGATAATAGATGAAAGGGGGTTAAATTCTTCCAGTGAGTAGCTGCTGCTGGTAACTGTGGACTAGTTTGACAGGGTTCACATCTGTGTTAACTTTCAGAAGACAACATGAAGCTATTATGCAGTTACTACCCACTCCAGGATCTGCACATCAATTAGGAGAGGCTGCTTACTCATGCTCCTCAAAAGTTGTGCCAAAATAGCTATTACATTATGTCAGAGCCCATATTTTCATCCTGAACAATTAATCAGAATATAAACCTTGTTTCTCCTCAGCAGCTCTGAGTATAGACCGACGACTGATACAGGGTGCTTTGGAGCTGTGCTGGTTGCAGAGGGCTCCTCTGTAGTTGGCACACATCAGGGAAATTATGATGAAATGTGACATTATTTTGTCAACAGTATATCTGGGAAGCTCAACAACAACGTCTTCTGTAAACAGCTTTTGTTCTGTGTGTTGTGACTTATTCTACTGTAACAGCGAGGATCCCTGCTGGGACCCAGTGTCCTGTGCTGCTGGTAGGTGCTGTGTGAGCACGAAGGAAGGTGGTGGGCTGCTTCACAGCAGATCTGCAGTGTGAGAATAAGACATGAGAAGCAGATGGCTAAAGGGGGAAACAATGAGGCAGAGCTGTCAGCGTGATGGGATGGAGTCCTAGTGCACCCACTGCCTTGCTGTTGGCAGAACCCTGGTCGGTGTCCTGCCCAGGAAAGAGCTGTTGGCAGATTTGGTGGAGGGTGGCAGGGCAGGTACACTTGGAAGTACTCCTGAAGAGGTACTTTTGTAAGTGGGATAAAGCGCTGAGCAGGTGTCAGTGGGGAAATGTGGCATTTCTGGTGACCAGCTTGCAGGTTTTCTTCTCGAGCATCAGGAACCCGTGGATCTGGATCCCAGCCCTGTCCCCTTGGGTAGTTCTGGTGGCTCAGTATCATCCAGAGATTCACAATAGCAGGGCCTTGGACAGGTGTATGATCTCAGTTAGGATGTGACATAAAAAGGAAGCAGTGTCTGTGTTGAAGTGACAAAACCTGTTGTATTGAAACCAGAAAAATACTGACTTCTGGTGTTAGACAGGAACCTGGAGATCTGTCTGCTGACTTTCCAGGCTGCCCTCCTGTAAGAGCTGCCTGATAGTGCTGTCCAGGAGCTCCTTTTGCAGGAATATTTGTACTGTGCAGCACACAACTTGAATGAGGATTCTACAGAGAAAACAGTGCCGTCACACTGATGGGAAGGCTAAGCTTTGTGCTGTGATTCTTGCTCCTAATTCATGGTTTTCTGTCTGTTTTGCCAAATACCTTTAATGCAGGAAAAATGATAACTCAGAAAAGATGGTGTATGATAAAAATAGAAGCGCTTGCTCCAATTCCTCCATATGTTAATGGCTGGATTTTCAGGCAAGAGATTCCAGTAAGGTGTGCCAGCAGTCTGAATACCTGCATGTGCTGTGGCTCTCTTTCCATGAAAAAGCTGTTTGGGTTAGAGACAAGGGTGAAGTCACTGGGAGTGTTTGGTATCTCTGTGAATTGAATCCAATTCAGTGTGACTTTATTAGAAGAAAGGAAGTATCGTAATTCCTGAGGTACTTGCAAGGTTCTTGCTTTAGAAGTCCTGTCTTGCTTCCATTTATTTCTTCTCCATTGGAAAATTCATGGTGAGTGCATAAATTCATTGCATTGGAGGCCATCTGGAAGTAGCTACATCAGGCTAAATTATACATTACATTTGATAAAAAATTTTCAAAGACTCTTTCTCTGGGGAAAGGGAGGATGGAAGCCTGGAAAACGTTTAATAGGAAAACCAGACAAAGATTAGGGTTCAGTAAATAGGAAACTATGGTAATGTTTTCATTCAAAAAAATACATAGGCAGAGAAGTTAGATGATGATTGAATACAAATGCTGAACCATCAAAGTAGTCCCTCAGAAATGGCTGTTCTCTTGGTTTATTCTCTCTTTTACCAATTAATGACTATGACTTCAAGATGCAAACTAGTTTTCCAATGTTTAAGATACTTTCATAGATTAAAATAAAAGTAAAACCAGGAAATACAATAATACAGGTTTGTAGGGGAAAAAATAAGCTTATATGGGTAGTTAACACATGGATTGGGTTGCTCAGGAGGCTCTGGAAGTAGTTGGTGCTACTGGACTTAGAAGATTGGGCAGTTTCATGGACAGACCAGACACTGAAGGGAACTGGACTGGGGTTACTCTGTCTCTTAGTAACTGTGGATGCTGGAGGGTTGCAAGGGGAGAAAAGCTTAGAGAATAGCTGGACTTGAGACATGGTGCTGAGCTGGAGGGACTATGACTGTGATTATCCCATGAATTCGCCCAGCACCTGGAATTTGGGAACCAATCAGCCAAGCTCTGGCAGGTTGGAAGTCTAGTTCCTTCTTTCTCTCGTTTCAAATCCGGGAACAAGTCGTCCAAGTCTGGACTAATGAATCATTGCAAATGCTTGATGTGTTGGCAGCTCTGTGCCACCCAGCTTCACACTGTTCTGCTGCGGTAATTTTAAGAAACTATTGGAACAGTGCCCTCCCCCTAAAAAAGTATACCCAGAGATCTGGGAACTAATGTATGCAGCCCTCCCCCAGTTTATTTGTACCAAGCTGTTTGGGTAGGCCTTGGTATTAGTTTTAGCTGCAGAGCAGGTTTTAGTCAAGGAATCAAAAGCTTGGATATGGTTTACTCTGAGAGGATAATTGAGCCAGTTAATCTAGAATTGATGAAAGAAAAAAGGCACATCTAATTTGGGAGAACTCAGTGCAAGACCTCAAAATCTCCTGAGTCCATAAAAAAGAGCTTTGCTTTACATAGGTTATTAGTCATTATCCTGTCAGTCATGGTTTTTAGTTTGGTTTAGAATTTATTTAGAGGTCTGTCATGCCAAGCTGAGCTCATCTTGGCATGTACAGGAGACTTCTGTATTCTCCTAATATATTAGTTCAGTTGAAAAACTGAAATCTGTTCTTCCATCAACTATTTTTCGTATTATAATTGACTTGCAAAGGCAATGTCATGATGTACTTCATTCTACATGTTAAAACTTAAAACAACTTAGTCCAGTACCTCTAAAAGGCTCCTGCCTTTGGGGAGCAAATGTCTTGTGAGGGGCATCTGCTTTCCTTGGTTTGGCTGAGGGGTCAGTAGACTGCATTTATACTTCCATCAGAGAAGAAACGGGAAGTTATGGAAGTGAGTGGTCCTGTTCCAACTGGGTACTTTATGGATCTTTGTTTTTTCACCCCACATCCTTGTAACACCTTGACCCTTTGCTTTCTGAAGCAGACCACAAGTCACGTTGCAGGTTAGCCTGGCCAGAGGAAGAGTTTCCATTTTACAGAGGGGTGAAGTCAGGGACAGTGTTTCATCTGCAAGTTGTGAATTGGGCCATTCCTTCAAATCCAGAGGAACAGTCCTCTTCTCCAAGAACTTAAACCTTTTTCCAGTATTTGAGAAGTTGCCTGTTTGCCTCTGCTAGTGTTCCTGCCTTTTATTTTTCTCCAATTTCTACAGTGTCAGGAAGAAAAAATAAATCTGTAATCCAAGTAATATTCTAAATATAGAAGTGCTAGTTTACAAATGAGAAATCTTTCTGATGGCTTCAAAATGGGTTTTGTAATAAAAGGAAATGTATTTGACACTGCCAGAATTTACAGTCCCACCAGAGACTTGTGAAATAACTGCTATACCAAACAGCCTGGGCTGGAATGGAGCTTGTTGACACGTACGGGTTACTGAAGGGTATTTCTGGCTGTTGCCATGAGGATGGCTTAGCAGGAAAAAATAAATTCTCTGCAACTAGTGTAGGGCCCTGTCTGTACCATCAGCTTTTAGAACAAGCATTTTGACAGAGGGTGGTTAAAGAGGGAGGCTGTCTTTCAAATTGAGTATCAGAATATGGCTGCTGGGAGCCAGGAGAAGGGGTTATGAGCAAGTCTGGTATGAGTGGTAGAGTCTAATACTGCTTTTGGCTGTTTAACCGAGTAAAAAACCAGTTTTTGCTGGAGTCCCTACAACTTCCAGGCCTTTTTTTTTTTTTTTTTTTTTTCTTTCTCTGAAATCCTTTCAGGCTTTGACCTCTCTACAGCTGCTCTACAAATAAAGGTCCCAGTTATTCCTGAGTGGGATAATGAATTTTTTGTGTTGTCACATAACTGCAGGAAGGTGTCACAGTGGTCTCAGGTGGTGTCAAACACAGAGACTGCTCTCAGCCATTTGATGAGATTTCAGCCACGGGTTTAGAGATGAATGGTCTTATTCCATTTGACAGCAGTTATTTATAGGTGCATCCAGAGGTCCAGTTCTGTTTGGTACACAGAGGCATAGCCACAAAAGAGTTACAGAAAAAGAGTACTGTGCTGTGGATTCTGCTTGATGTAACTTAGGAGGCACTGTTGATGCACTGGGGAGAGGGAAAGCTTCTGCCCAGCTTCTCATAGTGCCCCAAAATAAAATGCTATGGGGGGACCTAAAAAAATGGCTAGAAGGCAAATCCCCTCCTCTGTAATGAACATTTTTCCTACCAAAAGTTAGTTTTCAAATTGAAATAAGGCAGCTAAAATAAGGATTGAAGTTTGATAAGTTGAATTTTCTATTAAACAGGGGCTCTGATGCTTCGTTGTCTTCAGATGAAGTTTCCCATCTGATTCACTGTTACACATGAAGCTTGCACTATATTATTTTCATCTGCAGGCCTTTTAAGGGCCCTGTTGGTTGCCTGTGAGTCCTGTGTTGCTGGAATGCCGTGGTATACTGAACATCATGGATTTTGCTTAAATATTTTGCTGAAGATCAGTTCCCTTTGCTGAGTGACAGTGATTTAACCAGCAAAACCCCAGTTTTAAAGCCACAGTTTCCAGCCATGCTTAGGACTGTGACTGTGTAACCTGTTCCTGTGGGTGCTGGGGCTTTGCTCTGCCTTAATCTGTGTTTTTGACATGTGGGCTTTTACTGCCACTGACCCTTGTTCGTGAGTCCCTGCTGTGCTGGGGACCACCAGGCTCTGCTCCTTCTCAGTACGCAATGAAAATACCTCCATGAGCTCTCAGAGATGTTTCAGGTTACATAAACCAGAATTTAAAATAGTATCTTTTTCACAACATTTGGAACACGTGTTCCTGAATATAAATTTTCAGCGCAGTGCCAACAGAGTTAGTTTAACAGATGCAGAACTCTTGTTACTAAGAATAGTTTCTGCAGTTATCTCCCCACACAAAATTTCTCCCTGGGCATTTGCTGTGTGGTTATCAACACTGCAGAAGATCATATGCATGTTCTTTTACTTTTTTTTTTTTTTTTTTTTTTTTTTAAGAAAATAGTCTGCAAGCTTTCTGCTTGCAGAAGCTATTGAAAGCATGTTCTTCTGAAGCCACACTGAGTTTCAACTGATGAATCAGAATTCTGCATGGAAAGATTTGGGTACCAACAACAACGAAATTTAGCAATACCTTTTTCGTTGTTTTTTTTTTTTTTTTTTTTCCTTCTTGCTTTCCCTTGGTAAACAGCAACACTTGCTGGCAAGAATGGGAATAACAGATCAATCTGCTTATTTTCAGTTGTTGGATTCACATTTGTTAGTCATCCAGCTCTTTTCCAGCTGTTACCCAGGAAGGATTTACCTGGGGGGGGGGGAGAAGATAAAATGTCTTGGCACAAGCTGCAGACTCCTTCCTAGTGACATTAAGCCTGTAAGAGCACCTAAAGTCAAATTCAGATTCTATTTGAATAAAAGCTGAATTCTCAGAGTTTTCCCACTGAAGTGCAAAGTGCTCTCATGAGTTAGGCAAACAGAATTTGGTCACCAGTAAGCACAGGAAACTATATTTAAACAAGAAAGAAAGAGTTAATTGGAGGTTGCCTGTTCCTCTTTTGCCAAGCAGTAGAACTTTTATAGGCTGTGAAAATGTGGTTATTAACTAGAGTTAATGGGGATTGTCTCATTCATTACCAGACACTGTTAAGAGTAACTGTTGGTTCCTCTGTTCAAGCAGTGCTTCTGTTGCCAGTGATGTCAGGAGATCTGCTTCATTTAAAAAAAACAAAGACCTGGGCTTGGTATGTTAGTAGCCATTGAAGGTGAACATAAAAGAAATACAATAGGAACAACACACTGAAAAGAAAAACACGGTTTTTAAGGTAGCTGAGTGTCAGTTCTCATCTCCCAAATTTGGGGTTCAGTTTGTTGGCATCACCAGCTGTGGCAGGTCTAGCCTCCCTGGATGTTGTCCCCAGTGATTTCAGTGATCTCTGGATTTTTCAGCAGTTTAAGACTTTTTCTGTAGGTGGCATTTCTTTTAGCTCAGCTTTTACAGGCTTCAACATTTGTGGTGCAAAAAAAAATCTCTGCTGGGATATTTTACAAGATTCCCTAAACATGGAGCTACTGCTCCAAGTCTGGCTCCAGGTGTTACAGCCCCTTTCCTTGCATCAAGACCACCAACATACGGTTGGATTCTGCCTGGATTCGCCTCTGAAATTAATTTTAGGATCTGCTGCTGGCAGAAGAAAACACAGATGGGCCATGGAAACTGGAGCCTGCTGTCGTGTACTTTGCTTGTCTGTACCTGGGAGCAAAACTGATCTCTGAAGTTCTGTAGGACTCTCCCCTTGAAACAGAGAGTAGGAATATGGGGAGGCAAAGGAAAGCTTGGGATTTTCCATATTCTTGTACTTAATTTAAAACAGTGATTCAACCAGCCAAGGGAGACAGTTTTATCTGTTCAGCTATGGCATAGGCGTTGCCTCTTCTTGTGCCAAGTACCTTTGAGGATGGGAAGAGGCAGCATGGTCCTTCTGGAAACCCGAGAAGAATTTCAGTGGTTAAAAAAATGAAATAAACTTCAGTCTGCTGAGTCTGTGCTGCCATTTACACCTAGTAGAATGGAGTGGGGATTATTGTAGAGTTCAAGAGTGTGTGGTGCGTGTTATTTTAAGGAAACCTCTTATTTCTCATTGATCTGTGTAATTTGGTATTTTTATGTCTTCTGGAGAAGGCTACTGTGTGTGGCTTGTCCATCCAACAGCTGTGGTAACCTATAACCATAGAGTGCTGTGCTGTAGGTCTGAGATAAATGTTGAAATTTGCATGTTTATTTCTGAAACATGATACAAATGTAATAACTTCTGAAGATCAGCTATAGATTAGCAAATACTTGGTGAGTCATACCTTCCCCTTGCTGCCTTTTTTTTTCTTTTTCTTTTTTTTTCTTAAGCATGTCATAAGCGTTTAGGAAAGCTCATTCATCCCAGATAGGTGTGAAATCAATCTTTGATGCATAGGGTTGTGACTCAGGGAGTGGAAACAAAAAGGCCACTTGGTGTAATGTCTGCTGCCGTGCTCTTGCCAAATGCCTTGAGCAGAGGGGGAAATCTCTTCTGCTCTAGTTTGTTTGGGAGATGCTTTGAAGATTATGGATCTCTTCCATATAGCAGACACCAATTAACTGTGATTAGGAGGGTTGTAGGTAATGGCTCTGCTATGAGGATGAAAAGACGATGAGAAAGATGAATAGCACAGGATATGAAGGTATTGGCTGGGTGCGTGAGGGAAGGTGATGGGGTATTGGGCACCTTGTTCTGAGGAGAACCAGACAGCAGGGAAGTGTGGGACAGTCCGGCCTGGAGGGAGCCTTTTCTGGAGGGTTTCTAGGGCAGGCGTCAGCAGCTGGCTGGGGGCTGATGTCAAGGTGAGTTTCCACTTAATCTCCATTCTCTGGCTTCACTCTCTCTCTTTGTTGTGTGTGTGCCTTTAGCCCTTCAGATGGAATAAGTGGGACTGCATCCTTTCAGCATCCTTTGGTTTTTTTATGCAGCACAAAGAGGAACTCAAAGCCTTTAGACTGTCTCATGCCTATTCTTTCTGGCTTGAAGTTAAGTATGTCAAACATCTCCTTAGCTGTGAGAACTCTTCCTTATCCTTCTGTGTCCATCTTCTGTCCCTCAGAACCCAGCAGTGCCATGAGGCTCTCCATCCCTTTCTTCCTATACTTGCTCTTTCAACGTGGAGAGGTTTTTGTCTGTTAGTAAAGTGAGCTGGCTGCCATAATTTCATACATGTTCTTCACCCTCTCACTTCCCACCTTGGAAGTCACTATTCCAGATTTTTCCTGTGTTACAGCACATCATCTTTACCTTTCTGAAGTTTCTGCTGTGTGCTCATCCACTGTGTCCAACAGAGCACTGTTCCATGATCATTATCAGTGTGAACCTTGAAAAATGGCTTTATTAACGAACTGTGCTTTAAAGCTGATCAATGGCAGGATGCTGATGTCATGTTTTTAGGGCTCTTGGTGGCATGCAGGAGCCTCTGCACGGTTCCCAGTGGCTGTCACCTACTCCAGAGGTGTAGCCAGCCTCTGGCAGCCCGGCAGCTGAGGCTGATGGAGCCGCTCTCAGGGCGCTCCTGTGTGCTGAGTGTGTTTGAGCAGTGTTGATGTTCCCGTAATTGCGACGGGTGGACAAACAGGCTGCTTATTGCTCCTGTGATTGCCCAGGAAATGTTCTGTCAACTCCACCCTTTTTTTTCCTGATGTGTAGCACATCCCTCTGATCCAGTGTTGGGCTAAGCTGGCGAGGGGAGCAGAGCTCTGGGTGAGTCATCTCACAAAGCTGTTACAGCAGGTGTCTCGCTGAATCTGCTTACCTACCTTTCTTTTCTCATGGTCTTTTTCTGCCCCATCTCTTCAGTTTCTTTGGGGTGTTGTTTGACAGGGTGCTCTTAATAGTAACAAACTTGTTAGCTCTTTTTTTTTTTCCCCCATTTATCTTCCATTCTTTCCCTCAAGATCTCCACCTTGCTAGTGCAGGGGGTAAATTAGCAGGTAGAGATGATCTTGATGCTTTCTCCTGCAACACTGCTATGGCAGCATTGCATAAAATCGATTTCATTCAAAGAAAATGAAGGGGAAGGATCAGCAGAGCAGCACCTGGGGAGGAAGGACTCAGTTACAATACTGTTTCAACTGAAAACTCCTGTCTGTTGGCCTTGTTGCATCAAAGTGAGTTGACTATTTTGTGCAGAAAAAGTATTCCTACTTCCTGAATATTTCTCCTTCCTTCAAAGAGAAGAAGAGATCTGTAGTAGGAAGTGGTTGGGGTTTTTTTATTATAATTGTTAAAAAATACAAACAAACCCCTTTGGTATTGTGAGGACTGCTGCTGTCTCCTGCCACACTTCTGTCTCCCCCCATATTTCTTATGTTGTCTGTCTTCTATAATTACGGTTTTTCAGGACATGAGTGGTCATGTCTGCTATTTGTGTAGTGCTGTTTGGACAAGATGCTGATTGATGTTGACTGCTCCTGTGTGCTGTGGCAGTGCAAACAAATAATTAAATAGCTTCTATGTGGCAGATAGAGACTTAGTGTATATATGAGGGAATGTGCTTAAACCCCCTGGTGTGCTGATATACTGGGCGTGGGGGAGATGTACATAAAGCTTTAACTTTTGTGACTTTGATAAATAAACTGTTTTCAGGTAATGAGACAGAGAAATCCCATCCACAGTGAATAAAATACCCAATATGCTCAAGGGATTGTAGCAAAATAGAAGCCTTTGAGTACAGGATGTTGTCAGTCAGAATTGTAGAAACAAGTCATTCAGCAGCTGCTTTGTTTAATAATTTCAAATGTTATTGTGACTTCTAATGCAGGTGGGCAAAATGTTTACCCAATTAAACAATTTTTCTTCAGATGTTTATAATACAGTAAATTAACGCCTTTGGTCTTCATCAGTTTTTTACCTAGTTTGAAAGAAAAAGCTGTAATAAGAGAGGTCTCCAGTAAATTCATTTTGACTTAGACCACTCTTCAACTCCTCCATCACTGGAGAAATGCTGTATGGTTTCTTTTTGCAATGTAAGTAATGTAAATACTTAAAGGGAACATAACTTGTTGGTGGAAACTGTCTAATTAAAAGTGTTAGGAACTGTGTTTATTTATACCATGTATGAATAATTATTACTCAAAGTCTGAGTATTATTTTCTTGGGAAGTCCCTCATTAGAAACTCTGCATCATCAGGGTGAACTGTACTGTTACTTAACTAGTTTCGGTTCACATCTGGGCAGAGGCGTAAGAAGAGAACTGCAGAGGCAAATGCAGCATGCTGTGAATGTGAAAGCAAATTTTCCAGCATCCCAGTGGTTTTCATAATTATTTTTCTCTGTTGTCTGGAGCTTAAGCACAGCCAATGCTTAGCTGCTCGTGCAGTGGAACGTTAGGTGTGTGGAGTGTTGTGCTGGGTGGTGCTGGGAGGAAGGGGGAGAGACGTCAGGGAGGGGGGTGTGTGCTTCCCCCCTTGGTGCCAGTGCTGCTGGACATCTCTGAGCCTGCCATGTACCTTCTGCCAGACTGCATTCCCTTGGTGCAGCTCTGCTTGGGTTATACATCCAAATATTTGGCCCCTCTCCATTTCCTTTAGAACAGGGACCATTGTTTGTGCCTGGACAACAGTGGCTGTGTTTTCTAATTCAAAAAATGCCTTATAGAAGAGGCCTTTATCATCATTCCTGCATTGCAAATGGGGAAATAAAAAACAGGGAAGGGAGCAGCTTATCCTCAGGTGATGCAGATGAGCAGCACTCAGGAACAGCATCCTCGTCCTCACCAAGTCCTATAGTTATTTCTCTTGGTGTTAGTGCCAACAAGTAAAACTCTTCTGTGAGCTTCTGAAAATAAGACCACGAACAACTTCTCCCTTAGTGCAGCCAGACCTGGCTTAGTTGCAATTACTGATAATCGTGGCCTTAAGCTACTGGCTGGGATATTCTTTGACAGGTAGGAATAGCTCAATAGTCAGTGCTGGAGCTGTAGAGTTGAAGACGTGTGGCAGACAATACCAACATGTACAGCAGGCTAATTCTTATCCTTCAGATTACTGGAAAGGGAAGTTTCTCTACTCTCTGTTCATGCCTGGGTCTGGGAAGTGCTGTCCTGCATGGTCCCATGCATGGAGAGTAAACTCTGACCAGCCAAATTCTTGAAGCTGTCATTTAGTTCCTGTGACACAACACTTGACCTTTCCTTAAAGAGAACAAAACCAGAAGCTCCTGGGGTTTCTTGTTCTTATTTTCTTAATTCTTCGATACTTTTTGTTTTACATTTACTTCCCTTTTTTAAGAACTGATGCTGTTCTTCCTGGAGCCATAAACATGCATCTCTTGATTCTTTGGTATTTTCAAAATATAGAGGAATCCCAACTGTAGCTCTCTATTTCATAGTGTTTTGTACAACACAAACCCAAAGGAGATCACCAAAACTCTTGTTTTGTGACGTTACTTAATTTGGGGGTGCAAAGGGTAGAAAAGAAAGTAATACAGAAACAAAGTGATAGTGACAAATTCAGGATAAGGAGAAACTGCTTCCTGTACGGAGAACTTTTTGTTAACAGATGGAAACTGTAAGGATTTTGCTAACTGGCAGTTTCTGAGACCTGGCTAGGGTGGGAGAGTGTGCTTTTGTGGCAGGACAGGAGTCTGCTTTGCATTCAGGATGGGGTGAGGAGTGGTTCTCTGACCTCTCTGCCACTGTTTTCTTTTATCCTCTGTTTGCTATCCATTAATCCTTATGTCTGTGACCCAAACAGGCCATAATGTGTGCTTTGTAGCTGGCATCTCACTGTGATTTATTTTTGCCTGTTTGCTTCTGTGGCTGGTAGTGGGATAACCAGGATTTAGCATGAAGGCTGTACTGCATAATGCTGGTGATGTTAAAGCCACGCTGTGCATCTGTCATGGAAGAGGAGGAATTCAGATGTGGTCACTTGATTTAGTGTGTTTACATCATACAGTGAAGGAAAAGATGTCAACTGAATTGGAAGTTGTGCCTTGATTGCATTAGGATTTTTATTTTCTGTTCATAAATGATTATTTCCTGACTACCCACCCTCCTTCCTCCCCAAAACGAATCAAATTTAAGCAGACTCGGCTTCGCATCTAAGAACTGGGCTTCTGAAAAATGCAGTGGAAAGGAATCAATTAATGCCTTGTAATAATTTAACCATAAAAACATGTCAGTTATTCCACAATAGCACCGTTTTTCTTGGTTTATGCAACCAGTGGCATGTGAACAGTCTCTGCATTGCTGAAAATGATCCATCTGTTGACATGCTATTGGAACAGCAGTGCACTTCATGGTGCGCAGATTTGGTCGACCATTTCCTTACAGTTCGGTAGCTGTCTTTAATCATGTGAGATTGTAGCTGCTGGAACTGGTAGACCTGGAATATAACTGTGCTGAGCTCACAGGAGAGAAGTGGCTTTGTCCAGCATCCTGCTGTTGTTCTTGCCCTGCTTCTGTCTTGTGTGAGAAACAGCAGAACAAAAAAGGTGTGTTTCAGGGGTTGGTGTTGTTCTGAGCCGTGTGAGCACCTGGAAGCCTAACAAAGAATTTGTCAACTAAATGGTTATGCTTTTCCCAAGTGTTTCTGTTGATCTAATGAAGTCGTCTCCTTGCAAACTCTCAAATTGCTCATGCCCTGTGATCATCGTGGCTGCAAGCACATCGCTTTTTGTTATTGTAAGAATATAGATTTTGATGTTTCAGACAAATGGGTTTGTTCATCAGCTGCTTTAACAAGTACTTTGTGGATGCATCCCGCAGTCATCTGTCCTGGTTTCTTTTATATTTAGGGAAGGCAGAGGAGCTGTACTGAATACTGTCAGGATTGGCCAAGGGTGGTCTGGGCCATCTACTTTGAGTTTCTGAGTTCTGGCCCAAGATCTTTAAACAGTGGCTTTTCGGTGTGAATGCCTGAGTCCAGCTCATGGTATCTGCAGCCTGTCATCCTGAGTGTGGGGCGAGGGATAAGAAAGACCAAGCTAGAAGAAAAAAAGAAAGGATAGAGAAGGGCAGGCAACTTTCTCTCTTGAAACTCAAAGCCTGATGTAGGGAGGTGATGAGAGAAATGGGGGCTTCTGTTGGATTTGCAGAGAGGGGCCACACTGACCTTTCTGAAACAGAGGAAGATGGTGACTGAGATCTGTTGAGTAGACCTGTAGCTGAAGCCAACTTGCTGTCTTTGTGTGACTTTGCTGTCTTTGGTGGCTTTTTCTGCAGCCTCTAGAAGCACCAAGCGTTGGTGGCATCTAGGCTGGGGGAGGAGGCAGTACTGGACCTGGAAGGGCTGAATTGTGGCCCTATTTCCTGCATGGGGTGTCTTTAGGAAAGCTGAAAGAAATGATCTGCTGCAGACCAAATCCTCAGCCTTACATTTAAGGACAAGGTGGACAAACAAACTAGAAAGAGATGGTTCCTTTGAAAACAAGTGCAGTGGGACCTCTCCTGCAGTAATTTCTTGTTGCTCCTGCCAGGGACAGACCTCTTCTCTCAGCTATCTCAGATACAATGTTTTATTATAAAATAATGAGCAGATTTTCTCCAAGTCTAAATTTGCCTGCGTGACGTAATGTTACCCAAAAATGCGTGAGCCTGAGTGTAAGAACTGTACTATAACTGTCCCTAAAGCTAGATTGCTGTTGTTATAAGGTGGTTTTTGTCATGGGAATAGCCATCCTTTGGGAGTAATCTTTTGTGTCTTCACCCAGAACTTCAGCTTTTGGTTCTACCTGAAATTTGAACCCATGGTAGTAACATGGTGAACGTGCTTTTTGTTTCGGATTGTGTGTGGGTTGCAAGAAAGATGCTGAAAACTGCGTAGTTTGTGTGACAGTGCACCTAAAGTAGATATCAAGCAGCTAAACTGAAGTAATCCTTCTTTATTTTCCAGCATTTAGGCACTATTTCTTATCCCTGTCTTGATTACACAAGTGTTTGTGTCTGTCTTGTCTGGTTTTTACATAGAAATTAATACTTGTGCTCTAGTCAGTGACAATGCAAGTGAAATCAGAGGCAAGTGCTGGAACACTGGGGTCTCCTCTCTCCCCACCAGTGCTCTGTGCTCAGCAGTGAGTGGAGAAACGATGAGTGTTTTCTTCAGAAGTTTTGGGAAGTCTTGCTGTGTCAAGATGTCTGTGCTGCAGTGCCCGATGGCTTGAATGACACTGCCAGATGGACTGGGTGCTCGAGTGGCTCTGCCAGGTCATGGCATGTCTAAAGGTTTAGTCACCTATTAGATTAAGTTTTTGAAATATTGTTGTTTTATTTTGGTTTAGCAAACAAGACTCACTAATTCTAAAATTTATTGAGTATCGTTTGTTCTTGTGGCAATAGAAACAGTTATTTAGCAATGTTTGGAAATGTGTTTCTCGGTGTATGCTTTGGTCTTTCCGTTGACTGAAATTGTTTATTAACTTGGTGATGCATCTGAAATAGATCATCTAATACACCCTCTACTGCTCTGCTCAGTCAGGGTATGTTTCCTTTAAAATGCTACAAGAAGCACAAATATAGCTGGAGCACCTAGTCTGGAGTCAGGGTCAAAAATAAACATGACATTATTATATTAGACTTGGCCACGGTTCTGACTGGTGGTGCGCTTTGATAACTTTGATATCTAATACTTTTAAGCTGACTTTAAGGTTCACAGGGTTTGCTAGTTTGGTGGCCAAGCCTTTCTCAGTCCATTTTTTTTCTTTGATGTTCTTGTTTTGGTGTTTGTATATATCCCTAAAGCCTGCTCTAACAGGAAGCCAGGGATGTGCTTTTCCCTGCTCATACCGAAGTGGTGTTTGGATACGATGCCCCAGCTGCCAACTGCAAATGCTCTTTTTTGTACAGCAAGGTCAAAATTACACAGACTTGCAATCAGCTTGCTCTGTTATCTTACTAAAGCATTTTTTTTGTAGCTGTCTTACCTCCTTCACTGAAACACCTAAATTTAGTAACATTGAAGCCCCAGGGTTAGATTGTGCCGTGAATTTGCCACAAGTCATTTCATGTGCATTATGCCCATTCAGACTTTTAAATAGCTGTTCCCTTTCTTGTGCTTGTGTTTTGGGAAGCCACTGGCAGCTTGCCAGTGGAGTTTGGCCACTGGGCTGCTCTGGGTCTGTGTCACTGCTATTGCTCCCACCACTATACCAATGGCTGTATTTATATTTGCAGTATCACCAGCTACAGCCTTTCTATTTTAAGAATCCCTGGCATGCTGTAGCCTTTCCAGAACATGATTTGCACTCTTAGGGAAAATGAAGGATGCATCCAAGAGAAAGGAGCAAGCTTGCAGAAGTTTGGATGTACATCAAGTTTCCTTGAGGCGTACCTTAAGAGAAATGATGGCTGGTTATGAAATATGACTGCTAGAAGATTTCTGTCACTTACAGAAAACTAACGAGGAGAGATTGACCGATTCTGCTTAATTTTTTCCAATGCATATACATTGGCCAAGTACTTCTGTTTTCAGGGCTGAATAGCTGTTAACTCAGTATTGTGGATTTGTCACTGAAATTAGTGTTTAATAAAGAAGATGCTCCTCCAAGCTATAATATTTTCCTAAACCTGCCTAAAGGTAATAAAAAGTGATCTTGGACACTGGCATTGTTGTTGTAGAATAGCAGTATGCTAACCAACCTCTGTGTGTGTGTGCATGTGTTGAGTTTGAGCAGGGAAGATATTGCTCAACTCACTGTTGTTTTGGGGGGAAGAAGGGGATTCAGCTGCTCACTGTTCCCTTAAAGTCAAAAGTCAGATTTGATCTGTTAGTGTTTTAAGAAAGCAGTCAGGAAATTTGCTGTTTCCACATGGAGTTCTGTGCTTGATGGGGAGAGGTAAATGTACAAGGGTTCAGTGTTTTCTTGTTGGCTCAGCTAACTGCATTTTAGTAGTTGTCAACATTATTAAAAGCTTACATGTTATCTCTAGTTAATTCTATTAAAAGAGTTTGGCTGGTATCAGCATTCAACTTCTGAATCTCTTAAAATTACAGTAGGTCAACAGACAAACTTACAAGGATTAATAAAGAATTTAACAACAAGGGCCCTGTAACTAAATGGCTTTTGTAGAACCTGTGTAGCAAGACATGCACAGAGTAGTTACTGAAGAATAGTAGCAGTCTTGTTGCAGCTATAAATGTTCTTATTGCTCTTTCCAATGTGTGATGCAGTGCCTGGGCCACGTCATTCTTGATCCCATCTGCCATAGCTGAAACCTTTCTAACATGTATGAATAGAATATTTGTAAGTATGTGATAAGTAATTCAAGAGACAAAGATTAAATTTCAGTGTTTCTGGGCTAGAAATAATTTGAGTTGGAAGGGACTCCTGAAGGTCGTCTGGTCCAAGCCCTCAGTTCAGTATCCAAGTTTGAAGCTGGCCAAGGCTCTAAGCAGCCTGGTCTAGTCAAGATTTGCTTTTCTCCCAGGGATCACTGGTGAAAATGTTGAGCCATGTTGATCCCAGCGTTGACCCCTGCAAGGACAGCAGCTATTTACTGTCCCTCCAGTGTGGGCTGACCTGCTAAACGCTGCCTGGAGAGCTGGGCAGTCTGTCCAGGTTTCCTCACACCCACTGTGGTCATGTCCACGGTGATCACTGCTCTCCAGTGTGTCCTGGGAGCCAGCTATGACATGGTGGAAGGCAGGCAGTTTGCTGAGGCACCATTTGCCTGGTATGGGAGCCATCCCATCACCTTTCCCCAATCCCAGTGTAGATTACACAGACATTTGACCTGTTTGCTTTGCCTTTCTACTGAAAACCCCAGACATAAACCACCTTGGCAGCGAGCAGCCAGTCAGGAACCAAGGCAGAACAGAGGACCATTGCTTTCTAATGTATTTTCTTTGTGTCAGAGGGCTTAGCAGTGCCAGGGCTGTGGGGCTTTCCTTCCAGATGCCAGTGCTGGGCACTTCCCAATGTGCTTCACTGCCTGGATGTTCCAGGCTTCAGAACATTCTCAGCTGTACTGATAGGTACATTGTGGGTGGGAAGAGTTTGTTTCCTATTGAAGAAATTAATTGCTGGTAACTTCCCACATTCTTCTTTCTCAGTTTTGACATTGAATATTTTCCAGGACCTGTTTTTTTTCCGGTAACGGTTTTGGCTGCAAAAACTATAGGCTGGTTTTTGGTGCTGTTCACTCAAAAGCAGCTAATATTAAGAGGAAAGCTCATTTGCATTTTCAGAACTTGTAAATGGTTAAGTTTGCAGCAGCAGAGGTTTTTTAATTTATTTATTGAAGTGCTAACAAAATATGTGCATGCACAAAAGCTGTGTTTGAGTGCACAGAGATTAAGGCAGCTATAAATAGCATCTTCTGTGACCCTGCTGGAATTTTCTTTAAGCTTGGAAACACTGAAGTGTGTGTTTTGTCAGATTTGAATCATGAACCTTGAAGAAGAGCTAATGACTTCTTATTTCTCAGCCCTAATCTTCAACTAGAGCATTCTTTATATGAACAGCAGATCAGTCTGAAACTGTACCTCAGGCTTTGTTTACCTTACTTTACTTCATTTACTTGCTTTGTTCATTGTAACATTTTTTTCTGCTCCATTTGGTGTGTGTATGAAAATAATTATTTTCAACCCTTATTGTCAGGCCCATGCAAGCTGTGCAATTGTTGCTGGGGGTGACAGTTCCCAAAATCTGCCTTATTTTCTGTTGCACTTAAAATCAAGCTTTTCCTCTTGAACATCTTGTAACTCTTACCCTGATTAAATGTGTGGCTTTCTCTGTTACTCTGTTTTGTTTTCCTGGTAACTGAATGAAGAGCTATAGCTGGGACTAAGTGATGGGCTCTTGGGACAAAATCCCTATTCTTTGCTACCTGTCCTGATGGACCTGGTTGTAGGCAAGGGGTGGCAAAAAACTTGTTTGCTTTTGGGGCTGAGATTCAGTTCTGGGCTTCAAAAGTGTTCCCAGGATGTGCTGCACCCGAAGCGCCTGGGGCACAATTAGCATAACTGTTAATTATGTTTTGCCAACAAAACAATAAAAAACTGATTAAAACCCTCCATTTGGTTGAAATTGAAACATTCTGTAGAAATGCATTAGCTTTGACATATTTGGTAGGAAGCAGTCATGATGCTTTGCACATCCCTTTTTGGTGCTGAATTTCTTTCAGCATACATTAGTACTTAAACTATAATAGAAGTTTTGGTAACTGGTTGAATCCTTGCTTAAAAAAATCTTTTCTTTAAATTTGTCTCTGTTTCTGCGTAGAACAAAGTTGCAAAAAAATAAATTCCAGTGCTCGACTAGTTCTTGTTTGGCATGAAGTTGTAGAGCACTTAAAATTCCTCATACAACAGCTTTAATTGCTCACTAATCTTGCCTAAAGATTGGCTGAGAATGTCAGCTCCGTTCTCCTGTTGCTTATTCTCAGTAAAATAGATGCGAATGCCTGGAGAAAATGTACTGTGAGCTTTTACTGTAGAACCTGGGTAAAGGGATATGGAAACACTTGCCTAGAGGTCAAACTGTTGGCATTTTAGTAGCTGGTTATTGATCTCTGTCACTAGTCTGACAGTTGTATAGCTGTTGTAGAATGAGTTAATAATTTCTTGGTGTAATGCAAAATCAGCCCCCAGTTGACCTGAGCCCCTGAACACGACCCCCATGGAAGGGGATGGTGTGAGATGCTGTTCCCAGCACGTCTGCTCTGCTCCACGGAGCCTTCCTCAATGAGCAGCACTTTTGGACAAAGTCTGACTGATAGCTGTGCCTTCCTCTTTCCTTTCTGTGTTGTGTTGGGCTTTGATGAATGCGTTAGTGCTCATGTTGTCGGCTGTTCCCTTTTTTTAGAAGCAAATCTCACCCACAGTAGCTCTGTATCCACAGTGAGTAATGGAGAAATCATTGCTCGTTAATGATTCACTTGCAGGTTCCTGTATTGCTGTTGCTCAGTCACTGGTGTTGCTGTTGTCTCCAGCAGCATTGCTCAGCCGAGCACTTAGACCTGATTTTCATAGTTTCAGTAGGTTGTTGTAATGACAGGGTGGCAGGTGTCTGCCTGTGGTTACTTACTGGTCCTTTGGTCCAAAGTATATCACTCCAGAGCTGGTCCTGCTGATGCTCTTGGCAGGACTGTAGGAATTCTGTGCTGTTGAACCTTGCAGCCACCTAAAGACCGCTTGTACCAGTTATTTTTTGTTGGTTTGTGGAAGATGTGCTTGGGTATTTTCTTGAAGAGTAACTCATTGTTTACCTATCCTGCTGTCTCCTGTACACTAAAAAGAGTAAATACTAAACTTTGAATTTTCATTTTAAACTGTATTTTCAGGTAAAGTTCCCATCCCAGCCTCTCTAGAGTGTTTGCTTTCTGCACACTTTGTGATCTGCTTTCTTGGGTAGTGTGTGTGCTTTGCTGCAGTCACAGGAATGGTGCTTCTAATCAAGGAGCAAAAGCCAACTTCAACTCTTAATAACTCAGCTGCAGAAACAGTGTCCTGAAAGATGCCTGGGGTCACAGAGTCCAGTCCTTTGTCTTAGTCATGCCTGTCATATCCTCCCTAGGCTGATTGAGTTACGCAGACAGAGCTTGCCTAATAATTCAGCTTCCTATTTTGTAACAGTCATTATTGTAAGCTGTTTCATGGTGCCATTGTTCGAATAAACTATGGAAAAAAAATAATAAAAAGGGCTCACACAAGAACAAGAGGATGCTTTCGCTGCTTCTGGCTTTGTTACTTCCTGTGAAAAAAACACTTGCTATGTGATGCTTGGGATTATTCAGCAGCAGTCAGCCCAATAATAGAAATTAATAAGCTAAAAACCCCCGGAAGCTTTAGGATGTGAACAATGTGAAAATGCTGTGGCCTGACTTTTGAATATTCAGTATCTTTTTTTGGTTTGGTTTGGTTTTTTTTTTTTTTTTGTTCTTGATGTCAGCTCACCTTCCAGCGTGGGCCGCCAAAGCCCAGCGGCTCCTCCGAGTCATTTCCCAGCACCTTTGTGCAGGATAATGGAGGTTCCTGGGCTTGGCAGTGCTGCATTTCAATCCAAGATTGGTGTGAAACCTGTGCCTCAGATGAAGGAAGGGGAGAGACACGGCCTCTACTCGGCCATGGTCACAAGCATGGGAGGAACAGGAGGCTATGGCAGATCCCAGGCCAAAGAGGATGTGTGGTGGGAGGCTCCATCAGTAAAGCATTGCAGGCTTGGGGTGGTTTGGGACCCAGTTACTTTTATGGCTTTCAGGAGTTCCTGGAATTGATTTATTGATTTGATTGTAGGGAGGAAAGGCAGAATATTGTAGAGGAAATAGTTTCTGTGGGTTTTTTTTCTTCTTTCTTTTTTTCTTCCCAGTGGTGAACCAGGTCAGGTTTGTGCAAGGGAAGGCTTTCTCCTACTGTCATTTTCACAGCAATGGCTTCAAACCCTGTCCATTTTCTATCTCTCGTGTTGCCCTTCTCCACTTTCCCTTCCCTACACGCTGCCCTTTCCCTCCCATCCCACCTGTTTGCTCCTGGCGCAGTGGGAGCTGGCCGTGTGTCACTGCCAGGAGGGTAGCTCAGGGCTGCCTTTGGCTTTCACTTTGTGCAAAAAGTGGGAATATCTCTGTCCATATTTATTTTTTAATTGAACTCTCAATGTCTAAAATGAAGGAGCACAGAACCTGATTATTTTTTTTATGAGGGATGCCCTTCAAGCAGACTGAGGTTGCTCTGCATCAAGTTGATCCACAGAAATTGTTCAAGAGACCTGGACCTGAGCTCGTATGGGAAGCTGCTCTGGATCAATGAAAGAAAACATTCAGCAATATGCATTTTATACAAGCATTTCAAATTCTTTTTTTTTTTTTTTTTTTTTTTTTTGGTTTTGTTTAGTAATAAAAGGAACAAAGCTATTATTAGTGACCATGGGCTTGGGAGTTTGCTAAAGCAGCAATAGTTACTCATCTGTTTTCATTTGCAGAAGTATTCTAACAAAGGCAGCCACAAATGCAGCGGCAGGGTTAGGAGGTGGATGGTAGGAGTGGAAGTGCAGTTTCTGGAAGCCGCTGCTTACTAAGACCTTTCTGACTAGTCTTGGTTTTGTGGCCATCAGGAGCCCAGGTCCCAGTGAGCTTGGAATGTGAAAGGATGGGTAAGTTCTCTAGTCCTTTTTCTTCTCTGAGCTGCAGCAGAGTTGTACAGAGCAGTTGTCCCTCTTGGTGCCTGCCTGGGGTTGTGCCTGCATGTCAGCTCCTGCAGCTGGCTCGTAGGAGATGGAGAACAAGCAGTAGGATATGATTAATTTTGTTTTAGATTTCCCCTTCCCCTCCTGGCCCAGGTGGGAAGGAGAAATCTGACTTAGAACGACAAACCCAACAATATTTCCTTGCTTATTCCTTTTTCCCTTCCAAAGCAGCCAAACAAGCATGCACAAGACTTTTGCATGTGCTTTCATGTGCAGCCAGCTGGTTCAGGGTTTGCTCTGTGGCAGATCCATGGGCTGCAGAGCTGACTCTGTGGATGGTGGGATCCCTGCTGCCTACCAGGGCAGTTGCCTCAGGTGCAGAAGGGCAGGTGAGTTTTCGGCTCAAAATGCTGCAGAGTGTGTCCAGAGAGCCTTTGGAAATAAGAATGAAATGCTCCTGTTGATTTCCTTGGGTTTAGGACCATGTCCCAGCTAAGTTTGGTTATGATGCACTGAATACTTGCCTGAATTTAATGCTGGAATTAAATGCTCAGTGAAAGTTGCTGTCTAATAATTCCAGTCAGCCCATCTTTCTCCCCAGTCTTTCAACAGCTAAGAGTCTGCAGTTGCAATTTGAGTTTAAATCCTAAGGTTGCTAGGACAAGTACCACGAAAAATATCTTGAATAGTAACAAATTTTCAGAAATTACTGCTTGCCTACGTGTCTGTGTGCTCAAGAAATGGACTTAAAACCATGGAATTGCAGAAGACCTAAATGGAAAGGAGAGATGCAGAAAGTAAACTCTTGTCAGTGCAGAGATCTGTTGGGGTAGCTGAGCCATAGCCTAGAAAGTTGCAAGTATTTTTCTAGCGTCAGAAATGATACTGTCAGTGGTTTTTAGATAACAGATAAGCAGGGGAGGAATGATTGAGCTGCTTTATCAGGCTGCTTACAGAAACATGACATTTAGCATGATAATTGAATAAAAGGTCTTATCTGTATTTATAGTTGTTAATGGTCAGAAACTGCCATATAAGAGGACAGATTATGTAACTAGTATAAACATTGTAAATATATCTTTTTTTTTTCCTAGATTTTATACAAACATTTTTTCAGAAAACATATCTTCTCTCTTTGCTACATTCAATAATATTTTGCTTTCAGATGCCAAACTTTTGGGAGTAGACTGAGTAGGAAAGATGTTGCACTTGGTGATATTTTTACACATGTAGCAAGGTTTTTCTGATTTTTAAGAATGGCTTATTAAAATTTTTAATCTTCCAGTTTTCTTTCTTTTCTTTTTAATAATTGTTTTGCAAGCACAATAAAATATGTAGGCGTAAAAGTTTGAAATGACCTGACACTAAAGGGAACAAAGAAACCTTCACCCTCTTCAAACAGGATTCTGCACTCAGAACTCTGGTTTGCTTGGTTTCCCTCGATGGCAAACAAATTTTTCAAGTTTACCTTGGCAGTAATTCACACCCCCATTATGTTAAATAGGAATGGAAGGATGTTTCCAAGCAGCGTGTTGCTTTGTTGCCATGCGGAAATGCAGGTTTAAATCTGTTTTCTGTAGGTACTTTGGTTTTTTTATTTCCTTCTCTTCTTCCCATGCATCTGTAGGTTCCCAACACCATTGAGAATCATACAGTCGTAGATTGGTTTGTGTTGGAAGGGACCTTAAAGAGCTTCCACTCCCAACTCCCCTGCTGTGGGCAGGGAAAAATTCCTCTAGAGCAGACTGCTCAAACTGTTTTAAAATAAATACTCGTGTTTTTAGTTTAAATGAGGAAAGTATATGATTTGGCCATTCTGGGTTGAAGTGCACTGTTTAAACTTCTTTGCATGTAAAACGTTAACTGATACAAAATGGCATGCAGGGTGGGACCCACCTGCATTTTCATATTTGTTCTTTTTAGTTCCAAGGAATTTATTGCATTTAATCTCGAATGACAAATTATAAAGATGGATTTTGCTGCAGAAAACTTAGCAGTTTTCTTCCAATATCAGAATATTTTTTGGTGCTCCAGTGATTATGAAAAACTTTACAGAAAAGCCCTTGTGTATTGCTTCTTCGAGGGTGGTATTTGGGAGGTTGATAAAACCATGCTGCTGTTGAATAATGCAACGAGAAAATGACAAACCGGTTTGAAGCCAGGTTTTAAAGCTTCTATGGCTCGATCTAGAATATTCTGGCCAATTTCTAACAAAACTGACTGCTCCAGGTTTTGTGGAGCTTGGTCTCCGATTGCGGGGTGCACCTTTTTGTTCAGCGTGGGACAGTATCGGCAGCGGAGAATGATGCTGGGAAATGGATGTTATCCATGAGTTATTCCTGCAGTACTGTGTCCTTGCAGGAACACTGTAGGCGTTGCTGTACTTCGCTGAGCGGTTTGGGGATTTTTTTGTGGCGTAGTTTCATTCTGAGTTTGCCTCTCTCAGCTTATTCTCCCTAAGCTGTGCTTATAGGTGCCGTGGTCTTCATCTAAAGGTGAATCAGCCCAATCTTGTGAACTCCAGCTGTCATTTCCACGTGGGCATGGGGAGGGCTTCTCCCCTCGCAAAATATCATCTTGTGCATTCACTGGAGTCACAGTAGCATTTTACTGCTTTATATTTTTAATGGCAGTATATTGAGGTTTTCCCTAACCAGGTGGGATGCACCTCACTTCAGTTACCTGAAGTAGTAACTGTCAGGCAGGTTTTGGTGTCAGTCTTGAGTATCTGCCTCCTGGCCCTTGCTAAGGCTTCCTTTGCATTTTCTGTTCTGGGACGCTGTAATACTGAGCTCTTGGAGCTGTTTGAAATCCAGAACCCTTTGGCCTGGGAACTCCATTATTCTGTCTGACTTTGCAGTCCCTGGTTTACCTGATGTTGGTTCTGCAGAGACGTGTGGTGGGATGGGTGGTGAAATTTCATTATTTTTTTTTTTGCCCAGGGCTTTCTCCCTCTTGTGTTAGGGAATTTCTGAATCTCAGTCTGGAAGGATTTAATGTGCTGGGTTTTTAGTAGTACCAAACACTTGTTAGATTTTTAAAAACTCATACATAATCATTCAAATATTAAAGACTTCAATTTCAAATAACTTGGCCATAAACTTAATTGCGAGAATATATTAATGCATCTGATCTGCTCTGGGGGGTTTTTTCAGTGTAACATTTTCAGCTTAATGTTGTTGTGTATTTTGGAGATCATCTTTGCTTTTCCCCAATTATTTTTAATAAACCATTTTAGCGGAATGAGCAAGTGTCCTTAGAAAGCACTTGCTCTGCCAGACAGGAGGGTGTTTTTCAGGTTCCATACTTTGGTTTTGTGTACTTAATTATTACTTTTTTCAGAATAAATTAGGCTATATTAAAAGAGCACCGGAGGCTGGAGTTCTTTGTTCCCAGGCTGTAAATAATATGGTTAGTGAAGGTGTTTTCATTGTGTTCCACTTTCATACTTCAGTGGAAATTTTGGATGGCATGTCCAGGAGGCTGAACACTTACAGGGGGTCAAGGGTTTGGCTGTCTTGTGTCTCGTGTTCAAAAGGTATCCTGCTTAAATCTGCTCAGAATGAAACCTCTTGCTCTGCATGTCTTCTCTCTGCTTTAAGTTGTCTCATTTCACAGTAGGTATTTCTTGGGTTTATGTGTGTCCTGGGGGGAACCCCCTAATCTTTGGGTTATCAGTTTTCCATTGGAAGAGGAAGGGCAGATGAGCCTCTACAAATGAGCCCATGTAGGGTTGTAGCTTAAAACATGAGAGCTCCAGCTTTCCAGGATAGCAGAAAGTGGTGGGGAAACTAAGGTGTCCTGTTAAGACTCTTGAAGGTAAATTGAATTAGTTTTCCTTGCAAAGCAAAGTCCCTGGAAGGGAATGTGAAATTTCTTCTATCAGAGTTTGCTGTAAGTTATAAGCATGTTATAACCATCTTGACCCTGAATAAAATACTTAAACTGAATGACCATTTTTGATTGTTCAGTCTGGAACGGTAAAGGTATCCCCAGGCTGATCAGGGAGCCACTGCTAGGACAAGAAAATATGGTAGGTGTGCCTTTTATTTTCCTATTTTGATTTTGGTCCTTGACTGAATAAAGAAACAAAATTATTTTTTCTTCTCAATACCGGTGACCCACTGGAATATATGATTTAGACAAAGCTTCTTGACACTGACTCTGTGGGCCACTTAAACTGAATAACATGGTGTGGTCAACAGAAGGAAAACAGGGACTGAGGCTGATCAATCTGATGTGAATGAAGAACAGCTTTTCCTTTTCATCACCTGCTCCCACAGCTTTCTAACTCCAGCTTTATTTCTGAGCTGTTATGTCAGTTATTTGTACCACTTGATGAGAGTTTTTCCCTATTTAAGAAATACTGACTTGGTGGAAATTTTGCATGATGAAAATGACCTTCTTTTGTAGCGTCTTTTCAGACCTTTTCCTAATGTCAGTATTGAAGTTAGTCTTGCCTGATGACTTATTCCATTTGAACCTGTGACTGCCCCAAGTTAAGGAAGTGCTGTACCCCTCTGATCCCTGCATGGTTCAGTGCAAAAATCTGGGGGGGAGTGTGGCAGCCAGACACAAAAGGTGGGGTCAGCTAAACTCTAGTCCCTGACTTGCAAAGCAGGGGCACAAACACTCAAGTTATTTCTAAATTAGTTAGAAAGGACGAGTTGCATTTTTGAGGTATTATTTACTGCTTCAGTTCAACACTTCTGAACTCTGGCTCACTCAGCTGGCCTAACGTGGGAGAGGATACAGGCAGAGGAGGAAGAGAGGGCTTCCAAGAAATAGCAGCATGATGACTGCTGATAACACTGTCTCTTTGAGTTAACCCAGAGTGCTGGGTCCTGGTGGGCTGATAGCTCTAGAAGAGCATCTTTGTTCTGGTGGGACCTCCTGAGAAGGCTGTTCGAGCCAGCATGCTCACCTTCCAGGAGGATTGCATTTGGCCCTGCTGGTGTATGGGAAGGCAACAGCTCCTGTTGTGTGCGATATTCCAGCACTGCTTCAGATCCATGAGCTCTGCCAAAGAGTTTGCTTTGTCCTGTGGAGCTTTGACTGCAGATCTGTGTTCAAGGAACGACTGGACGTGGCACTCAGTGCTCTGGTCTGGTTGACGAGGTGGTGGTCAGTCAAAGGTTGGACTTGATTTTAGAGGCCTTTTCCAGCCTAATTGATTCTGTGATTCTGTGTCCTGTAATTCGTTGCTGGCTGCTTCATTCCACAGTGACCTACTTTGATTAGGCAACCAGCCTTTATTTGAAAAGGAGCACGTTGTTCCTTCGCCAGTCCTCCAGTTGGAAACTGTTTCAGGTCTGGACTTCTCAGAATGAGACTGTTGATACCAATTTAATCTTGTTCATAGCTGGTTTATATCGCTTGGTGACGTGCCAGGGTTGTTCTCTCCTGGGTGTTTGTTTCTCAGCTGTATTTATAGACAGCAACAATCATCCCTGTCAACCTCCAGACTTTTCTTTAGCTTCCCACTATAAAGTGGGCCTGTTTCCCCTGTCCCTTCAATTTTAGCTTCTTTTTCCTGAGCAGTTTGCCCCAGCAGGAGCCCTTGCCCACGAGGCACACAGACATTTTGTACTGTGGACACTGGTGCTTCTCCATCCTCTCTGTCATTGCCTTGTCTGATACAGCCTGAGGCTGCTGCTTTTGGGCTTTGCAGTGCTGGCCACTTGTGACATTGGGAGTGACTCATTCCCTGGGCTCTTCTCTGTCCCATTGAGTTTAAATTCATCATAGAAATACCAATGATAGACCATATCCTGTTGTGCTTTGGACGATCCTAATGGAGTTGTGGCAGCTCACCAGAAGGATGAGCTGTTTCTCCTGACCTGTGGTCTGAAACAATACAGACCAAATCCAGCAGACACAAGTCAAGGGAAATTTTATCCCTGAGTTGTTTCCCCGAAGTGTCAGTGGATCCAAGGTTGGAGCCTGAGCAGAGGCATTCTGTACAAATGTTTCAGGTTACTAGAGAGGAGGCCGAAGAGCTTATTTTGAAAGAAAATTACTGGGAATATGAAGAGGGATCCAGGAAAGCCAATGAGCAACTCAGGTGTGTAATCTGGTAATAAGTTTAAATGCTGTCCCTGTATAAGGGGAGGAAAAGGAGTGTAATTTGAATGTGATGTGAGCTCAGGGCAGTGCCTTGCGGCCATGGTTAGTAGGAGCTCAGCACAGTTTGGGATTTGGAGTTGTTGGAACCTTCAGTTCTTTGGAAACGACAGAACAGTGCTCAAAGTAGAGATTACTGGGCTGGGAGGGGGAGCAGGAGCAGGAAGAACACTGTGAGAGGCCGGGTACTCTCTGGTATCATGCTGTTCCCAAAGCTGCTGTTTGCAGGCTGTTTATTTGGGGTGATGTTGGTGTTTCACCCTTTGCCTCTTTACCCTTTTTATCCCAGCTCAGGGCAGTGCCAGACGGCTGGGGAAGGAGGGGACAAAGCTCCATCTAGTGTGGAAAGGGAGATGTCTGGGAGCTCACCAGATGAGAAATCCTGCAGAAGCTGGCTTTCTTTTTTTTTGTTTTTGTTTTTGTTTTTGTTTTGTTTGTTTGTTTTTTTTTGTTTGTTTTTTTTTGTTAACTTGGGAATAGTATTGCAAATGCTGTGGCTGTGTAAGTGTTAATTGAATAACTCTGGCATTCTGACAGCTGATGTTCATTTTTGGTGCTCTGGAGCATTTACAGGATAATACTAGCTTTAATGCAACTTCAAGTAGTCTGTAATGTCAATTCAAGGCAAAATTAGATATATGTCCTTCTGTTAAGATTAGGAATTCAATAGCCAGATTGTACCTCTGTGAAGAGAAGAGACACAGAAATATAACAATGCATAAGGTTAACACTTTTAAGGTAGAATATATTTTGACCCTGACTGATATGTACAGTCTTAAACTGCAGTAAGATAGCTAATACAAGTATAAATGGTCCAGATATTTTATTACCTGCTTTTAAAAGCAAGACAAGAATAACAAATCATCGTGAGGTTGCAAAAAATAGATTTTTTTTTTTTTGCCCCCCCTCAAAATACTTGGAAAGCTAATTGCAGTTCCTGAATGTGGCTTTGCAACAGCTTCTCTGGATGAATGAGAAATACTTTCAGTGTATTATGTGTTAAATATTTCAGTGTATTATTCACTGTGTTGTCCCATTCTTACCCAAAAATAAACTGCTTGTCCTTGTAGCTGTAGTACCTCTTCTACAGTTCAGTGCCAAAGACCACTGGGCAGAATTTGTCCTTGCCTGAAGCTCATTACAATCTGTGGAAATATGGGATCAAACACCTGTTTGAGGTTTTATTGTTGTTTTAGGGCTTAATATATTTTCTACCATGTTGGGAATACTGGGGCTTCCATGTTGATAATATTGGGGATTGTTCCTGCCGGAGGAGGATCGTGGGGAACGAAAGAAGTTGAGTGATGAGAAGGTGAACTTTTCATCCAGGTTGGTAGGTTGAGGCGAGGGCATGGCTTCCAGCACTAACTCCTCTGAACCAAGAGCCCAAAGAAGTGGCAGGGTCACTTTGCTCCCAGCAGCATGTTTGCCAAGCTTTTGTTCTGCAGACACGTGCAGCTGCTGCCGAGTCCAGACTGAGCCCTTACAATACGGCTTTTTAGGGACAGCGGTGCAGTGGCTGCTGGGCTCCAGCAAGTCTGGGACTGTACATCATTTCCAGGTGACTTTACTGCATGTTTATAAACCTGGTTGACTAATGGAGCACTGTGCAGTCCTCTGCTGTGGCCTAAAATAACAGGAGGTGTGAGTTGCCGCTCCACAGCAGTGGTGGGTGCTCCCGCAGGTACTTTGCCAAGGTCACGAATGCTAAATAAACCAGATTAAACAAAACCCTGTTGCAGGAATTCATGATTAACTGTGGTCTTTGCAGGATTTGTTGGCTATAAGCTAAGCGCCTGCCTTTATTTTTTTGCCCTAGTAACTAAGGCAGATGTGAACTTCAATTCCAGCGAAACATTTTTTGGCTCTTGCCTCTGTTTACATGATTCAGGAGTTTGCAGTAGTTCCACAACAAATATAGCTTTGAACAGAAATAGCCATTCAAGTGCTGTGCTTCTGGCAGAGCAGAACAGATTAAGAGGGTCTAACAAAAAGGCTTGTAAATAGTTTTGAGTTGGCTGCTTTTTTTTTCCAAAATAAACCAAGGGTATTTTGAAAAGTAAGAAGTGGTGTTCCTGCAGCAAATGACATGGACAGCATGGCTCTCTTAGTTGTCACTGAACTGTGCAAACCATGCACCATGCTGAACAGTTTTACTTGAAAAAAATCCCCTTGTCTAGAAATGCATCAGCTGACTTAATTTTTCAGATTTTTTTTGGTTTCGTAAAGTTATTTCTGAGGATTTTTCCTGATGTCTCCTCTGCAAGAGGTGCTTGTGCTTTTGAAATGCAACATAAGAGATGCAGAGCAAAAGAGTAATTGCAAAATTAAATTAAGACTGTGTATTAGCAGGGCTGCATTTGAGGTGTTAAAAGACCTATAAATAGATTAAGGAGGATCTTTTTTTGTATATTTTGACACTGTGAAATCAAGAAGTATAAATGTTACTTGTATGTTTTTATTTTGAATGAGACCTCATTCTTTATCATGTTTTTCATTTGATATTTTTTATTTACATGTGACCCCAAGTTTAAGTAATTATTCTCATTCCCTCTCTCTGGTGTTCATGAACAGTTTCTGGTTAGAAACAAGATGCAGAATTTTTAAATGGGGTGGAGAGGGACTTATTAGAACAGACCCTGGAGATGCAGTTCCCCAGTGCTGAAGCCTTTAAATATTTCTGTGAAAGAGTGCAGTTCATACATATGTGACGAATTTAAAATAGAATTTACAACTGCTGGACAGTGGGTGAAGAGATCACTTTAACCAACACTTGCACTGACCTACCCCAACCATCCTGACCCACAGTGTACACCCAAAGGTTGTAAGCACACAGAAACTGTACCCAACTGAGCTTGGGGTTTGGGAGAGGTACTTGGAGACAGGACTACCTTATTGCTGGATGTGTCTGTGCTGAGGATGTTTCTGGATCCTGTGGTAGCATAGCAGTGAGACCTGATGGACTGTATGGGCATTTGCCTTCTCCAGGAGCCTTGGTTTGGGATTACCCCACGTCAGGGATGTTGGATGGCACTGAATGGCCTAAGCAAGGGAACTGAAGGCTGGCTGGTCTGTAGTGGTTTGCAGTTGGGCGACTCCCCCATTTTGCTTGGCCTCAATTAGCACATCTGTAAATATAGCTGATGTTTTCTTACATGGACAGCTGAAGCTTGTCCCAACTTCCTGTCTGTGCTGTGAAAACCCAAGGCAGCAAGTCTGGCACATCAGTCCTGCTATTGCAAATTGTAATTACAATGTAAATATCTAAACGGTTGGTAAAGTAACTTGTTGCTGAATAAACACTTTTTTCCACCACCCGGAGTCATTCAGCTTGCATAGTCACACAGTCCTCTTTGTCCCAGTAACTCTTCCACAAATAGACAAAAGTGTAGAGGAACTATGAGCAATGCTCAAGAACTCTAAAACTGAAGTTTGCTTCAAGCATGTGGACACTGGGGAATTGGTTTCTGCCGTCTGGAGAGTTGCTTTGCTAGAAAGAAAAGTTGCTGAACACACTTGCTGATTTGATCAGGTTCTGTAATGAACAGCTAGTGCTGTGGCTGGAGATGGAAGTGAGATATGTGTCCAAGATTATTTTAATGTTAGAGTTATTGAAGTAATGACTTAGGGGTTGTTTGTTCTCTTGCACATAGTTTTCACTGTAAGAAGCAAGTCCCCCGAGCTGATAACACTGACCAATCACACATCAAGCACTAAAGTCACCATGTGGTTTTCATCGTGACCATTTGGGGTTCTTAATCATTTAAAGCAAATCTTCCATAAACACTTTCCCTTTTGCTCCTTAAGATCCTGTTTGCTCAGCATGCCAGAGCAAGGGTGTCATCTGCACGAGATGAGGCTTCGAGCTGCCTCATCCTCTTTGGGAAGTGTTAAATAGTGCTGTAACAGTGGAGTCAATGAGCAGCAAACCTTGGATGAGTGGAAGGGTTTAGGCTGGGAATTGCTGGGTCACATTAAGCCTTGAGGAGCGTGGTGGATTTTTATCTGTGAGGGAATATGAGGATGTAAATTATGGGTGCAATCTGTGAACACAACATGGTCGAGTCTTGTTTTCTGCAGGACTGCCTCTGTGAATAAACTTGCTATCTGACTATGGAAGTGATAGATAATTTTTAAACCAAGATATGATGGAAAGGTGGTGTGGAGTCAGACCTGGGTGCTCTGTAGCTGCAAAGTATCAAAAAGTGTGGTGATCATACGTCATCTTCACTCTCAGCGACGGTGTTATCGTCTCTATTTACCCAGGTAAAAGAAGGTAAATTCTGTATTACAAAATCAAACCCTACAGAGGTTGTTAGTGGAGAGTGGATTTTATTCTTTTATCACCTCTTGGTTGTTTTAGCTATCTGGCTTTTTGTTCTGCAAATTTGTGTAGAGCCTTTTAGAGAGGGAAGTGCCCACAGATGTGGTGTCTGAAAAATGGTTCAAAAAGCCTTTAGCAAGGTCAGACTTTAAAGTGAAAGACAAATCTGTCTTCACCTGCCTGGTCCTTTTCTGCTTGAAGGTTTCAACCTGTTTGAGCAGAGGTGAAACTGGGGAAAAAGTGTGTGCACTGTCACATGGACTCTCCATGCCATTACAAATGCACGTCTGGCTCCTGTGAGATGCATGTCCAGTGGTTCCTAGGTGGAGGTTCACCCAGTTGAGCTTTGAACGTGAAGGAGTTGTATCCCAGAAAACAAATTTGTCTTGCGCCCACCCTTTCCCTTGGTCTTTCTGATGATAAAGATCGTGAGAAAACGGTGCTGTTACAGACAGCCCTTATCCACTCCTCTGATGGTGTTAATGGCCTGATCACACCCCTTTTAATTAATGAATGGGAGAAGTGCTTTCAATCCCAGCCCTTGTCTTCCATTTCTCCCAGTCCTCTCGGGATGGTGAGGGTGGTACAGCTGACTGGGTGCAGGTGTGGGGATCCCACTCAGCCCCACGGTAGTGCTGGACATTTCTCCGTGCTTGCTGTGGATCCACACCTTGTTCCGGGTTGTTCCCTGTCAGGACTCCGTGCAGTGCTCCCATGCAGGTGAGACAGGATGTAGCGAGATGTTGACTCCAAACTTGTGGGGTGTTTCGGAGTCCTTTCATGATACACAAAGACCTTGTGTGTGGCTGCCTCAACCCCCTCTCCTTTTCTCCTCGGTAGGTGCTGGATTGCACAGGTCTGCAGTGCCGGGAACCGCTGCCTGTGTTGCTGCTCCGTGGGGATTGGAGTTGCCAGGTCCTTATCTGGAGCCTCCCCTAGAGACACGGCCGGCCCGGACGCCGCTTGACTTTCACCCGAGGGTGCTCAGCAAAAGCCCTTGGACACAAAATTGGGGGGAAAGATGGAGGCTGTTAGAGTTCAGATGTTCATGCCCTGCTCCCTTGACAGCTTCTGTCTGTGAGTGACGCTTTCCCGGGTGACGGCACCGTGAGCAGATTGTTGTGGGATTGATTTGCTGTGGTGGAGGTTGCGTTCTGGGAGTTAAATATACCAGGCTTGGGAGCTGGCCACCATCTCCTGCAGAGCCACGGCAGCTGGGGCTGACTGGCCGAGAGAGCATGGTGACTTTCAGGAGGGGAAGACGTAAAATACTGTCTGTTTAAAAGAAAAGTAATTAAATATGCATATAAATATCTCCCCTTCTGGAACTTCATGGCATACACAGACATTTTGGGCTAGTGGGTGTTCTGTTTAGGTGTAAAAAGATTTGGTGCATTATAATGATTATTATATGGAAGTCTTTCAGGATACTATGGGTTTGCAGTTATTTGTCTCCCTTTTAAAAGAAATGGTATTAAAGGATTGTAAAATGTGACCTTTGCAGATTCTGGATGGAACTTCTTAATTTTACCTGGTTCCTTAATCTGGTTGTGATCAGGCTTTCCAGGCTATACTGCAAGCTGTGTCCCCAAGTAAATGGGCATTCAAGCAGATCAACTTGCGGCATTTTATTAAGTCAACACTCATGCAAAAGCCACCTCCAGAGCTTAATAATTATTTACTGAGTGCTCCTGGGTCATGAGAGAGGTTTTCATTAAGTTCTGAAAGCATTATGTTCAGCAGCTTGTGAAGGTGTGTTTTAAAGACAAGAAGAAAAATGGAAAACTACTAAACGGTGTACAACAACTTAAAGAAATTCTTAGCTGAGGATTAAATATTTTTGTTTGTGGGGTCGGTTTTGTTGGAGGGTTTTTTGGGGTGTGTGTGTGGTTTTTGTTCTTGTTTTGTTTTGTTTTCCAAAGCAAGTGTGCCCACTGCATTAATTGGATTTGGGATCCAACCCTTAGCTCCTCGGTAGTAGGTCTGTGTGGTGGATGTCGCAGGATTTTCCCTTCCTTCCTTCACCACCCAGCCAGGTGCAGGCAGTGCATTCAGGGAGATGGATGGATGGCTTTTGGGCTGTGAGCTGTTCTGTGGGTGCAGCCCATGGCTTGGGTTGAGCAGTGCTGCAGCAGGAGAGCAGCTCTGAGCTGGTGCAGGTCAGGATACAAAAGCAGTGGAGGGACAGAAAAAACATCTACCTTGATGATGGAGCAGATGCAGCGGCAGGCAGCCTGTCTCTTTAAACATGTAACCTTCAAGTGCAGAAACCTTTCCTGTGGAAGCCTGAAACACAGTCCTGGCTTTATTATAAAGGCTGATAAAGGTCTCCACACCGTTTTTGTAACTGCTCTGTCCTTGGCAAGTCAGGACATACAAAGGTGCCAAATCTTGGGCTTGTTTTTTTTCTGCATTGATACTTCGAGCAGTGCCAGGCAGTTGGCACGGTGAGTGGAGCGTCGCTGTAACCCACAATCAATTATTAAATGTTAGGAATGAAGTACAAAGTGCTCCAGGGAAAATGCTGTAGTAGTTGGAATCCTTTACCTTGGCTGAGGATGGGGGAGAAGGGATTGTGTAGAGTATTTCTGTTCTTTGTGGACTTTCTGCATTTTCTATTAGATTTTTTTTTTTTGGGGGGGTGCTGTGATGTGAATAATTTTTATTTTTTTTTTATTTTTTTTATTTTGTTACTCCCTTTTCTGTCACCCCTCTCTGAGGCAAACAGTGGTGCTGGCTGGCAGGTTAGATGTTGTTGCAAGTGTTGTTGCCTCACCTACATATTTTTATTTTTTACTGCTTGGTAGAGAGACTAAAAACGGAACTTGGATAAATCAACTTAATTTTTGAGGAAACTCTAGTGATCATGGAACAGGAGGGGTGTTGGAAGGGGAGCTGTGGGGTGGTCTCTTCTGAAAATGCCTTCTGGAGGTCCACCCAAGTATTTGAGTTGTAGCAACCTCTTGTCTGCTTGCTTTAAAAATGAAGATCGTTTTATGCTAATGTTGGATACTTCAATGTGGATGCCTTTCTTTTCTCTATAAATAATTATGAATGAGATAAGGGTAAGAAATTAACACAAGGGCTAAAATCCCATGTTATTTCTTTTGAGATCTGGTACAGCTCAGTGGATTTCCTGAGGTGCTAAATCTGCTTTACTTGGCTGATTTCTCTGTGGACTACCCCATTAACAAACAGTTGGCATGAATGGAGGAGAGCAGCAGCCTCCCTCTTGTGTGCCATTTCTCTGTTTGGAGCAGGGTAGTACATCCTGCCCAAAGCAAGTGGGCTGTTTTTTTATTTTATTTTTTTTGTTTGTTTGACTCTTGTTCATCTCTGGTTGAGGAAGCTTGGGTTTTGAGGGGTTGATCTGTGCTTTATTTATTGTAATTTGTCTAAGAAACCTTAAACTGGAGGTTTTTCTTTTTTTCTGTAATAATTTTTAAACAGCAATTAAAAAGCAAAGATGAGTTAAATATTTTTTCCAGTTCAAAATCACCAGAGAAGTTTCTTAACAAATGTGTAGCTGTTGCAAGATAATGCTTGTAAACCAGACAACTCATTTAAATAATGCATGTGAACCAGACAACTCGTTTGATAAATTTATACTAATCCGAAAACAAAACTGGCCAACAAAAGATGAGTTTGTCTTTTTGCCCAAGGAGGCAGATAAAATAATCAGTACACATCTGGGAAGGTAGATTAGGCTCTAAGAGGTATGGTCTCTGTAATCTCTGGAGTCGATGGCAACAAAATCAAACTTGATTTTAATCTGATCAGTTGCCTTTTATTATGCAACAGCCACCTGTGTTATAACTCCTGTGCAGTAACTAACATTTCCCAGGCATCTGTGCGAGGGATATGTAATTTAAACTTATTTAATAAAATGTTATCACTTCATGATTAACTGGATCAGCACTTGACACATAACTAATAACTCCCAGTCTGTACTACACTGTGCTTATTATGGATAACTGGTTTAATCATGTGTCAATTAAAGGGATGAGTCGGTTTCATTTATTGCAATTAGATGGTTTCCATAAACAGTTTGCAGGAAGTATCTAAATCACATCGTGTATCAGCTGTGTGTGTGGGCTCTGTTACCGACTCTGCATGATCTGGGGGTGAATCAGTTCACGGATGGGAGTTTTGAATCCACATGCCCAGTCCTGGCTTGTACTGTGGTACATGGCACAGAGCTTGATCATGGGAGGAGATCTGCCCGTGAGGCAGCATGCACAGGTCAAGAAGCTTTGAAAAGATGCATTTTCAAAATTCTCCTGATGAAGCCTTTGAAATAACAAGTTTTTAATCGCTTTTTTGATTGGAAAAGTGAGTTTCTGGCAAACCTACTGTTTGCTCTGTGCAAGGGTATATGATGATGAAACCCAAACTATCTTCTGTTCCACCTCGGAGTGTTCTGGGCTTGAGAAGAGGAGCAGACATGGTGGAGAAGGGAAGATGGGCATTTGAACTCACCTGCATTGATGGTGTGATCGTTGGCTGCCCATCTCTTTTTCCCAGGTAACAAGGGGTAGGATAAGAGAAAATGGCCTCAAGTTGTGTGAGGGGAGGTTTAGGTTGAACATTAGGGAGAATTTCTTCACCGAAAGGATTGTCAAGCACTGGAATAGGCTGTCCAGGGAAGTGGCTGAGTCACCAAAGACATGTGGATGTGGCTCTTCGGGACAGAGTTTAGTGGTGGACTTCATAGGGCTGGGTTAACGGTTGGACTTGATGATCTGGAGATCTTTTCCAACCTAAACAATTCCATGATTCTTTGGCAGTAACTGCAGTCCGGCAGCTCTGCCTGCCAGCATGGCCTGCATTCAGGGCTTGTGTGCCTCTATATCGTGTAGAGTATTGAGCGGAATTGAAAAAGAAATAAAACCTGGAATTGTCTCTGCCCTTTGGGGAAGAATTTGGCAGAGCAGCATTTTCTGGGACTGTTGTCTCTTTCAAAGATGATACTTGAAGCTTTTGTTGACTATTTTCAATCACCAGCAGAGCCCTGAATCACTGGCAGGAAGCTGGAAGGACAGTTGTTGGTCTGAGCAGGTACAATAATCGTGTGGGTGAGATGAGGTTCCTGGCAGGGGCTGTTTGAAATGCAGTGGAAATTATTTCTCCTTTCTTCTCCCTCGCATTCCCCAAAATTTCAGTACATGGGAAGGTTCTTCTGAGATGGTTTCCAGCGCACTTGGCTTTGGTTGGCGGAGAAACAGTTCAAAATGAAAGGAGGTGGGAGGAACTGCTGGGTTACCAATTTTGCAGCATTAAGTATCTGTAAAAAATGCCAGTAGCACACAAATGAGAACACTGTTCAGTGTGATACATAATTTACTTTTCTTCAACATAAGGACAATGAATTCTTCCTTGAAAGCAGCATTTGAATGCCTTTTTTTGCTCAGGTGTTACAGTGGTCCCCATAGTGGGATGCACAGTTTTGGGCAGGAGGAAAATATTATCACTTGAGTAATACTTGTGTATAGTTCATAAATAAACAAATAAACATATGTTGGGGATGCATGCTCAAACATTCCTGTTAGGAATGTGTAATCAACAAAGTTGGGAGGCCATTGATCTCTAACTGTAGTAGTCATGGAAAGAAAGTGTTTTCTCTGGTTGGAAATGCAAAAATGGTTCAGATTTGCAGCCAGAAAACAAGCTGCTGGGTTTAGATGTGAGAATGCTTCACCCTTAATTGAAAAGGGAGTGTTTTTTACAAGTATCACAGTCAATGACTTGTCTTGAGCAGCTAATTAGTACGATTATTCCGCAGCTGCATTAGTTTCACCACAGAGGTTTTCTCTTGTTTTATCAAAAGGATCAGTGTCTCTGTGAATGTTTCAACCTGACAGGTCTTAAATAGCAAGATGGTCCCCTGCCTCCCTGCCCCCAAAATGTGTGCTCTGGAAGAGCAGAGTTTGATCCCTTGGGGCAGTAAGTGTGGGTTCTCCTTTTTTTTTTTTTGTTTCTACCCTGAACTGTGTTCAACATCAGTCCTAAACAAAGCTGGAAGACTTCCAGCAGTTCTGGCTCCAGCTGACCAAGCACAAGCAGTGCTCGGTGCCCGCAGCCTCTGAGCAAGACCTGGAAGGGATGTTGGCTCCCAGACTCCTGTGTCCTGCCAGCATCCTGCAGGTACCACCTAAGCACTGCAGCCAGAGGTGGGATTTTCAAGAGCAGCCTCCTCCTAGAGTGGGAGGGTTACTGCTGGCATGGCCCTGTATCATGACAGCTCAGTGAGCCATGTCCTTCCATGGGCTGACGGCAGCCAGCAGAATCTGAACCCTAATATGCTGAATTATGCACATTGTAGCTCTTTCTTATGTGGAGTCATGTGTTCTTACCCAGTTCCAACATCCTTCCCTTGAAGGATGTGCAGGTTGGTATTTGCATGCCCTAATTGTTCTGCCTTACGCTACAGAAATGAATTTTAGTTCTGTGGGCTGAGAAAAGGATGAGTTGCTTCAAAAGGTGTCCCTGCTCTCCATGGCAAAGTCCAGTGTTCAGTCCCAGGCTCTGCTTGCCAATGGCATAGAAGTAGCCCTTAGGTGTTAGAGCAGTGCTGTGTGCCAGCCTGTTGCTCTTTATAAAGTATGACTTGAATAAAGCTGTTACTGTTGTTTTTTCTGCCTGTTCTTGTATGCCACTCCACTTGGAAGATGCTGGTAGGCCTGGGATGGGAGTTGAGTTTTTTTGTGGTCTGGTTTCTGGCTCTGAAGTCTGTCACCTCCAGCAAATCCAACCCCAAGGTAGTATTTTGCAAAAATAAGTGACCTTTGTTATGTTGTGTTTTCATGGCAGAGGTAGATATACTTTATTTATTTATTTTCGAGCTAGATCTTGACTATTATCTACACCTATCATTAGACATGCTACAGGCAGCCCTTTATTACTTTCTTAAGAAAAAGAAACATGAGTGCCTGCCCCTGTCTATAAAAGCATTTGTTTTTTTCTCGTGGGTGGTTAGTGCAAAATTTGAAAGAGCAAGTAGCTCTTTACAGCTGGATGTTGGCGTTTGGAAGTGGTTGGCTGCAGTCAAGTTAAGGCAGCCTAATGTGGCCGCTAAGTACCTCAAGTAGGTCGGCTCCACGTTCCCCCTCGTGCGGGGCGTCGTGTCCTCACCCACGCTCCGCTCCAACTCCGCGGGCTCCCACCGCCGTCCGAGCAGCCATCCCGCTTGGTGGAAGCTGAGCTGTCTTTCTCTGGTCTCCCCACAGCAATTCCGAGCATCCTGGCGCTTCCAAGCCTCCCTTAAGCTCCTCCAGCATGACCTCACGAATCCTGCTACGACAGCAGCTCATGCGTGAGCAGATGCAGGAGCAGGAGCGTCGGGAGCAGCAGCAGAAGCAGCAAGCAGCCCAGTTCATGCAGCAGCGGGTGCCCGTGAGCCAGACCCCTGCCATCAACGTGAGCGTGCCCACCAGCCTGCCCCCCGCCACCCAGGTGCCCATGGAGGTCCTCAAGGTACGCTCTGCCTTTCCGCTCGTCCGAACGCGCTTTCGGTCGCGTGGCTCCAGGGATTTTTTTTTTTTTTGGCCATGACATTTTTTGCAAATATTCTGGCTTGACTTACAGCTTATTTTGGTGTCCTGATAGCCAAAGAGTGGAAAACTTTTTTTTTTTAAAAAGTTTGTGTAACTTTTTGTTCTCTTTAAACTTTGAGATGTCCGGAGGGGGGTTTTGTTACAAAACGAATGTTTCCGTCATTTTCCCTTTGGAAAACACTTCTCAGTCTTTCTAGTACGTAATTATTTTCAAAAAAGAAGTTCTTAGTAGATATTCAAACCAATGTTTTGGTTTTTAAAAGAAAACAATTAAATATTTTTGTAAGATGGAGTCAAAACTCTTTACAAAAGAGCTCCTCAGAAAGCCTTAATCTGAAATATGGGTGAGTTTCCAGCCTCTTGCAACGAGTCTTTGTAATCCTTTTTTGTTTAAATGACTTGTTTGCTCTTAGTAGCTTTGGATTCCTTGTCCTACTGGAAACTGTAGGAGCTTGTTAGTGTCCCTCTGTCAAAGGGGATGTAGCTTGCTAATTACTCAGGGAAAAACGTGAACAGCTATAAGAAAAGAGATATTTTCACGCACTGCTTAAGTTCAAGTGGGCTGAAGTGACATGAAAAATGCAAGTAAAACGCTGAAAAAAAGTTTGAGAGAAGTTTGCTCACATATTTAATGAAAATACAATTCTCACTAGTTTTGAAGAGTGTACTCTGCATTGCTGCTGAATCTTTTTATTACAGTTTGATGTTTAGTAACTGCTTTTGGTCAGGGAGCATGTTCTCACCACGTAAGTTAATTGAGCTTGGTTACAAACCACCCATAGTTTCCTCATTGCTGTGATATATCAGTGATGCATAGTCAAAGATTTTAGTTTTAAAACAGACTTGCAGGCTCAGGATTTTGAGGCAGTCTGTGTGATGGGTTTATGGAGAAAATATAGGGTCATTTTATTTATTGAATCTGCATTATGGCATTGTGTTGTCAGTGCCAAAACTAATGCTTAGTTGGGACACCAGGATCACACTCCACTGTGGGCTGTGATCTAGGAGCAAAAAGATAGCAATTGAATTTTGAATTCTAGATATATATGCACACATGTTTCCTTAAAAAATTAGATATGATATGCTCTTAAGCATGTGTGCATGTGTGTAGAAATATGTGTAAGGAGTCTGAAATTGTCTGGGAAGAGATGTTTGGTCTAACATTAGTGCATCACTCACAATGTTTGTGTACAACAATTTGTTAAACTTGTTTCCAGGTTATGACACCGTTATAATTCAGATCCAGCAGAATTGTGTGTGCTGTGAAATAGTGTTTTGTTTGGAATGCACCTAGTTAAATATGTTACGTTTTTTACATCCTTTCATCCTAATATGATGTGACACGAATTTTAGGGTACTTTTTAAACCTCTGTCAAAATTTTTATGGAAGTGTTTATTGTCTGGTGATATTTTACTGATAAGGAAGGAGTGTAACATCTCGAAGGGGCATTGGCAGTTGTCTTTATTGTTCATTTTGCAAATGCCTCTTTCTGTCAGAATGGAGGGGAAGCAGTCCTTGATTTCTGAGGGACAGAAGACGCTGCAGATGGAAGGTGATGCTCATTTATTGCAAATGGGGTTACTGGGAGCGGGCTTGTCACAGATCTGGATGCAGAGCTGTAACCTGCTAGAGCATTGCTTGGGAACTTCACCCAAAGCACTTGAATCCTTGTCCTTTAGGATTCCAAAAGTATTATCTATTCCCTGTTTCCTTCTGATGGAGAAGGATCTCCTAGAAAGAGGGAGAACACCTCTCTTGCACTCATCTTTGGCCCAAATAAAAGAGTGCATGACCCTGTAGGCAAAAAATTATGAGAATTTATCCTTAACTGGCTTGTAAAATAAAAGTTATTACTGGCAACAACTACCAACTGGCAGCAAAATTGTGATGGTTGTGGAAATGTGAGCTACCTGCTGGACTGAAAAAATGTCTGTCTTTTCATCACCTACATTACACATGTAACAATCAAAAATATCAAAACCAAGTCCTCTTGGTCTTTGTGTGAAACAGAAGAGTCTGCTTTGCCTAGTTTTGCTGCTTGTGTTTTTGGTGGGGGAAAGCAGCGAGAGGTTCATCCTTTTATCCTTACTGATAAAAATGGACCAGTTCTGTACAAAAAAATTGATACAAAATACCAGTCTTGAAGTCATGATCTTCCTGAAAATTTACCGCTGATGCTTCAGTGAGAGTAGGATTTGGCTAAAAGGCCCATATAATTTTGGTTTTGGGTTTTTGGGTTTTTTTTTTGGGGGGGAGGGAGGATTGTTTGGTTTTTTTTGTTTTTTTTGTTTTGTTTTTCCAAATAGGATACTTGGCTCAAAAGCTGAGATTAACAATAACTCAGGATCTTCCTGGTGCCAGTGTGCTGACAGGCAGCTCTGCCTGCAGTGACATCATTTCCCTGCAGCTGCTTTTTACACTTCAGTTGTTTTTTAGCTGTAGACAAATTTTCCATATGAGCTGTACAGAAGTTTTAATTAGATAAATAGGGAACTAAGTTGGTAACTTTATTATCCAGATGGTCTGGATTTAGTGACCCTAAAGAATGAGATAGACAAAAAGGGGATTTTTGCATTTGCAGAAATGTTAATCTGCAAAGCAATTTTGTTTAAAAGAGATCTTTTCGAATATTACTTCACAAACAAGACCAAATGTAGTAGCTGTTTTTGTTGTGTTTATTTGTTTGTTTTGGAACTTTGCATCAAGAAACTCCACTCTAAGCCCGTTGAATTTGTCAATGTTTTGTGTTTTTAATTGTATTGTGTGACTTGCCCTTTCACCCATATCTCACAGTGTGAGAAGAAGAAGAATACTTGTGTATCTGAGGATGGTAATTCGGAATGACTCGTTTAAAAAGAAGCCAAATGTGTTAATAAGCTTGGATTTTATGTTTGTTTTCAAGATGTTCATTTAGAAACAACACAGAAAGAGAAATGCGTACAAATCTATGTCACATTGCATAGGAATCTCCAAGTTGCATAACTTAGTATGCTCAAGGCCATATGAATAAATGGGATTTCATTTTCTTGAGTAATGGCTCCTTATTGCATCACTTCTCTGCCAAGTAATGTAGCTTGGCAAGGTAGGAAATGACCTGTTGGAATTCAAATTTTGCATTGCTTTGTGCAGTCTAATTAAGAGATGGACTGGGAGTAGCACCTTCTCATCCATCTCCTGTTGGTAGTTAAGGACCAAATCTACAGATAGATGTCACCTGGGATTCTTTCCTTCTGCTGCAATTCAGCTTCTTGCACTGCTTTGGAAAAAAGAATATGTAACTTAAAATGTTGATCACTTGAGTAGTTCCAAGGCCTATCAATGTTGGAGCTGTTCCTGAGGTACAAAATAAGCTGATGTTTTTATTTTGAAAGGATTAACTTATTTTCAAAGAGTTCGTCTTAAGATGTCTTCCTACTTCTTGCATCCTGGTATGTTTTAATTTTGTATATTTAGTGGGTATTAAGAAGCTGCTCTTTTTGTTGGTGGTGTTTGAAGTTATTCTCTTGTCTGGTTGGACATCTTATGTGTTGGAGCAGAAGCATTGCTGCAGATCTCAGCTTCAGTGTTCCAGAGCTGACCTCTGGGAGCCAGGGTTAGCCCAGGACTTGAGGAGGTTCTGCAGTCACTGAAGCCTCATGGTAGGTTAGTCCTGTTGCTCCTCAGTAATGTATTTGCAAAACAATACTGTTATTAATCCCATACCCTGTGGAAATGAAATTGTTTAAGGTGGTGAGCTTGTAGAGAATATGCTCTTGGTCTGTCAGTCAGCTTCCACAGACCTGTCTTGGACTTCATCTGTTCCTGTCTTTCCACTTGATATCACTGAATTAGTGTTCCTCCTGTATCCTACCAATTGCCTGGTGACAGATATTTAGGAAGCATAATGTGTCTGGTTTCTGCTTTTCGTGTCTTTCATGCCTCCCCTGCTCATTCTCTGCCTCCTTTCCTACCACGTGATTTTCTTATAAAGTGAGTGGTCTCCCAAGTTCCTGGCAGCAGCAGGACAACTCCCTGCCTTTCTGATAGGCAGTAATACCCTGGCCTCATCTGTAAGGTAGTTTTCAATCTTCCATGTCAGTCCAGGCAGCTGATTTTAGGATTTCATTGTTCAGCACACAGAAAAGCTGACTTGTATGATCAGAGTTTTGTCCCTCTGGCATCTTCACCAAAGCTGAACTGTAGCAGTTTGGGTTTGGGGCTTATCACCCTTTACACACTTTTAAGAGCCACTAAAGAAGAAGGATTTTCCTTCATCTAAAAAATCTAAAAGATCCTGGGGGGGGGGAGGGAACCAAGGAATGATTCTGAAGGCTGAAATTACCGGCCATCAGGGCTTACTCCTTCAAGCAAGGCTGAAAGATGCTCTACTTGCTTTTTGGGTTAGTCCTTGAGAAGTTCTGCTGATAGAAGTAGCCAGACCCAAGATGTTGATTAAGGCTTGCCTTTGAAGGTTACTGTGTTTATTTTTTTTCAATAAGGCCACTTGTGTCAAAGTTGTTATATTTACAGAATTTGCAGTGATCCAGAAAGTAAACTTACTGCAGAAATTCAGAGGAGTAGGAACTCATCTGTCCTACTCATGGAGAGACATCACAGAAATTGAATTGTAGCTGTGCTGTGTGGTTTGTATTGCTTTATCTGATTTCTGGATCAGGTTTGCTGTTCAGATCAAGCATGACACAATCCCCTAAGTACTTTGACCTGCCTGCCCAAAACACAGTGTGGCATTGCATGAACTGTAGCTGGAGTGAGCAGGCTTGTGTCCTCCATAGGAGAAGAAGCACAAGAGCATCCTCAGGAGGCAGCAAAGGAGGCTCAGGGCCAGCACCGGCCCACAGAATTGCAAATCAGTTCCACTGAAAATATTACCAGTTCTTGTAGGATTGAAAACATTACTGGTGGGCAGCTTGATATCCAGCCCTCTCCATGTCTCACTAAGCAGATGGAAGGTGGAAAATTGAGGGTGAACATTTCTTGCCTCTGTCCTTCCATGTTATTTGGTGACGTCTCCCAGTTGGTGCGTGGATGTGACACTTACAGTTGCATTTGGAATGTGATGCACCAGGTCACTGGTTGATGGAACCTAAACTGTGGATGTACTGTGGGTCCCTGTCTCTGCTGCTGGATGCCAGTGCTCACAGCATGCAGTTGGTGTACATCCCCTTCCTCCTGAGTGTTCTCAAACCAAATGACTAGCACAGTAACTCAGCTGGACTCCTCATAACTTTTCTTTGTCTGTCACTGGGGTTTTAAGAATGTAGCTTCTATTTGGCACAGATGGGAGATGCTTCCCTGAGAGTGCCCTGTTGGATGATCCTGCTGCACAGTACAACCCCAAGGGCTGGAGTGAGAACCTGCAGTGGTGCAGATGACTTTTGAACACTGCATAAATACTTTGCAGGTGATAAGGTAAAATTAGGTCTCCTGACCAGCAGATGATGTAACAGGTCTGTCACAGGAGGTTAACATCTCCTTTTTCTTTGTTCCTGGAGAGTAAGAAAACAGTTCCCTTGCTCCAGGGGATCTGGATGAGCTGAGTCCTGCTTTGGTGATCTACATATTGAGATCTCTCCTCCCTGGATGTAGAATCTGTATCTGTGCATACTCCTGTCCTTGCTAACAGGGCAGTTCAGCCCCAAATATACAGGTGGATATTTTATATATATATATATATATATATATATATATATATATATATATAGTTGCCTCTTGTCATTGTAGCCCTTCTTAAACTGTTTACTATTTCCTCTCTTGCTTCATTATTCCAAGAGCTTTTCCCCATCTCATGGCAGTGTTGTGGGTTGATCCCTGCTGATACCAGAGTAGGACCACTTTCCCCTTTCTCAGTGTCATCCTGCACTTTGGGCTCATCTGCAGTTTGTGCTCATCTTTCCCCTTCTAACAGTTTTTTCTGAGGGAAAACCAACGCTGTACTGCTTGGAAGAGTGCAGGCAACCAGCCTGGCCTCTCACCTTCACCCTGGCATCCTTAGTCAGATTCTAAATGTGCCACCACGATAAGCTCTTTGCATCAGATGCCCTGTATTTCTTCATTTTTCAAATGCCAAGCATGTCATCTGAGTGATGGTGATGACTACAGACATATATCAAAAAAATACCTCCTTCTGGTCCTTTTCCTGTGTGCTTGTTCCAGAGAGTGACCCGTGGTGGAAACACAGCCCTGCCTTGCAGGCAAGGCTCAGCAGTTGGCAATAGTGTTCTTGGTGTAATAATTACCATAAAATTTCATTGTACAGGGGACTTATCTGGCAGTTCTGAAGAACAGGAACAATGGGATGTCAAGATGAATGAGCAGTAGCGCCTGCTCCAGCAGATGTGTGTTTGTGGACACACTTATCTGATTAAAAGGTAATTTAATCTCACCTGACAATGGTAGATAGTAGTGTGTGTGGGTTTGTTAGGTAAGCATGGTGTGTATTTGCAATCAAGAACTTAGACAAGTGACTTGCCAGACTGAGATTTGTTAAGCTACAGATACAACTTTAAACTAGGGTTACTTACACTCGGTGCCTGGTATATGAACCTTAAGCCTTCAGCAAATTCTCCATGAAGAAAAACTGGCATTTAACTACAGAGCCACTAAACCCTGCCTTGTCTCTTAATCCTAAATAAAAGTATCTTTCAAGCCTTAAAACTGTTGCTTGCTCCGTGGGTTGAAAGTTATTCCAAAACAAGCAGTGGTGCTTGAGTTCTGTGGTCAGTAACAGAGGCAAAATGTAAACTCTTGCTTAACACCTAGGGTATTAGACATTAAAAATGCATGGAATTCAAGGGGGCAGCATACTTCTGTGAGCAAGTGTCTGACTGCCTGACTGCTAGTGCAAAACACTGCTTTCACCCTTCGTCCCCAATGTCCTTTTGCTGTGGGTGCAAACATGCGCTGCAAACATTTCTCTCGAGAGAAATGATTGTGGCTGATGAAGATGTCTGATCTTTCTATCTTGCTTCTTTAGCTGTGGTCCCTGTGACACAAAATGCAGCTCCTAGAGTTGTAGGACAAACTGTGCTGCTGCTGCTGAATTGTGCTAGTGGGAGTGGGCATTTCCTGGGTAAAGGATGCTGTGAGCAGAGTGGGAAGGTAGCTGAGAAACTGCTCCTTATCTTAGAGCTCTTGCCCTGCAAGTTCACAGTAGTTACCTGGTAGTTTGAAATAACGTTTTTGGCACAGAGAAAATCAGGATGTACTCACAAATACAGGCATCTGGAGGTCCAAACTCTGACCCCTTTTTAGAAATTCTTGGTATTCTACCTTAGTTGGTGGTCTTAAGGATTTGCTGTCTTCCCGCTGGCATGGAAACATCCGCAAAATTAAGGAGAGCTTGCTAAGTTGGGTTTGTTACAGCTTCAAAGCACTATTTTTTTCTGTGGTCTAGACATATTATCTGCTGGCTGGGTTACCAGACCTTGGGAAAATGGTGGTTTACCATGTGTCAGTGGCTGTTTTGGACTTGCAGAAGATGAGTTAATCTTCCTGAAGATTTGTAGGGGACCACAGTTGTGGGTATTAAAAGCATTGATGAGGCTCCACAGCCCACCAGCTAACAGGTTTTAACAGCTTGTACTAAGTCCTTTTTCAGTCACCATGAATTTAAAAACCACCTCATTCCTCTTTCCTGGTTGAGCCAAGGAGGTATGAAGAAGGTGAGTGCTGGTTGCAATTGTGTTGTTGAGTCCATGGCTTAATTTGGCAGAAAACAGTGCCTGGAGCCACACGCGGTGCTGGAAGGTGGAGCAGTTGGGGGCAGGTCTGGGGGGGGCCTCTGCTGACACCTTTGACAGGCGTTAAATTTTAAATGTGAAAACTTAGATCTGCTTAAAGTAATCTTTGGGTATTATGTATCCTCGCAAATATTTCAGTTCTTCAGCTAGTTTGGCAGCATTATTCCCCGAGATGCTGAACCTGTGTAGTGAATGAATTCAAAGTGACAAGCTGGAGACATTCCTGCCATTCAAGAGAGGCTTAAGGAATTTCTTATTGGCTAAATTACAAATATGTAGCATTTTGCCCAGCACTGCATGGCAATTTCAACCTGCCTGACCGTGACAAGATTAGCACTTTTGCTCCCACTCCCCAGCAGTAATTTAAAAAAAAAAAAAAAATTAGATTAAGAAGTACCAGGCAGAGATGCAAAAGCTTGAAAGAGTGAAAACCAGCCTTACCTTGAATGATTCTGTCTGTCATTGGATTGGTTCCTTAATTAGCCCCATGTCCTTTAACCTCTTGAGAAATAAGTAAGGGATAAATTTGGGGATAAAGACAAAGACGCCTGGAGATTTACCACACACCGCTAGGTAATTCATCAAGGAATGTTGGTAATTAGCCCTGCCTCTTTCCTTTCTGGCTCATTTAATAAAACTGGTTGATTTAAAATAATGCCTGCTGGTTCATTATCAACTACTTTAAGAGCCAAGTTATGAACTTGAAACAAAACCCAGTATTGTGTTGTCTGCAAAGGACCTGGCAAGTGTGTTTTGTTTTGTTTTTTATAAAAAGAAATTATTATGTCTGGTCATCAGTCTCCCCAGCTTGATAATTTAATATTACTTTGTTTGGATTACCATTTGGCTTTTTGGATGTATTTATTTCTAGTGTCTACTATGGAGAAGCAGAGAGGGGGTAAAAAAAAAAACCAAGATCTTGAAGAGGTACGTGTCAGATTGTGTTAAGAAAGCACGGCCTGATGGAATTCAGCTGAATAAGGACTTTACAATAGTAGTAGTCGTCCAGTTGAGGAAATGGGTAACTGTTTTAACCCTTTGTCTCTCAGAAGTGAGTGCCATCTACATGTCTTGTTCTTTGAGCAGAATGGTCCATTTTATTAACCATCTCTTTAGTGGAAATTTGTTCCTGTGTTGAGGACAGAACTCATCTGATTTGTATTTTGTTAGGAAAACAGTCATGGAGCATTCTTCCTTCTTCTTTATAGATGGGAATAGCGTTACTTGGAAATTAAATTAGAGGTTCAGACTGTCACTGGATCAATACACTGCTGCCTTTGCACTTTTCTGGGGGAATATCTCAGTGTGGCAGCATCCAGCTTGAGTTTGTTGCACTAACATGTGCTGGCCCGTGGATCTGGTTGGGTCAGTCTGTCTGAATTAAAGAATTAAGTTACTGTTACTGTAAGTCTTCCGTTAAGAATTAATGTTAGACTCGGATTGCAACACTTCTGGAAATTGTGGGCTAGAGCAAAAACAGGCTGTGCTAGCCTTCCACTTAGGGTAGGCTTGCAGATGCTGCATAACACTTTTTCTGAACATGTACCTTATCAGTACCATTTGGGACTGAATTGTTTCAGAAAAAAACATCCTCCTGCTCATCTTCCATACGTCCCCTTTGCATCCCCTTGGATAGTCCTTATTCTGGGGGAACTTGTGTTTGTTAGACCCAGCAAAACCACGTGTCAGCTTTTATTTGCTTGGCAGATTAGTAAATTTTAAGTATCTTTTAAAGAAACACCCAAACAATCCCCAACAAACAGAACTCTGTTTAATAACATTTTTTATAAAGTTAGAATGTCCATGCTAAATTAATAGTTTGGGTTTCACACATCATATTCTTATGTTAATGTACTGGAACAATATTTATTATGGGCCTATTTATTATTTATTTATTATTGACAATATTTATTAGTGTCCTAGACTTGTTGAATATCAACCATTGAAGTTCCAGTTAGTTCTTTAAAAATTCCTGTTTAACTGATATAATCCAAGCAGACTGCTCTCCTGTTGATCACCAGCAGCATGACAGAAAGCATTTCGATGTCAACATTACATTAATTAAACGGGTACACGAAGTGCTGGGAAGCACTGATAACTCACCCAGGTTCTGCCATCCTTGGCATTGCACTTCCATGATCTCTCAGCAGATGGCATTACAGTTTCCAAGACTCTGTGGATTCCTTGGGAAAGCTCTCAGCTGCCCGGGATTTCATCTTTCTAGACTATTCCCTTAACTGATGAAGGCTAAAACTCGGGTGTTAAAACCTGTTTTGACACATTATTCTAAACGTGTTGTTTGCTTGCGTTGTTGTATCATATTTTCACCAGTTAATGTCTCAGAGGTACCTTTAAATTATTAACCAAGTAAAATGCAGTATTTGATAGTTATTGCATGCAAAAACCAGGTATTGCTAGAAAGTCTATGAAAGGCAGGCTGCCTCTTTTAAACAAACCTGCTGCTGCTGTACAAGTAATAAACTTTTTCAGCAAGTAAGACTTCAGTGATACAACTGGAGTGTGTTTTCCACTGAACATTCCAGATCATCAGAGCTTTGTCAGACACAACTGTTCTGCATTAAATTCTACCCCCTTTGTGCTTTGTGCTAAAAATCCTGTTTTTTCTAGAAAATCTCAGCTAGTGAAAGAAAAATCATTTGGGGTGGTATTTGTTGCCATTCAGGAAAAAACAAGTAGTAAATATTAGTGTATTTCTGAATTAATGTGGCTTACAGAGTGCAAAAACCATTGGCTGCTTTCAGGCAACCCACCTACTCGAATCCCTGGCTTCTGACGGCAGCATTTCTGTTCCTGGCTCGGCTGGAATCTGTGTCGTATCTCCAAGTGAGCACATTGACATCAGCAGGAGCGTGTCTTGCGTGCTCAAAGAAACCAAAGTTTCAAAGAGCTGGTTTTCTTTCTTGGAACAATGTGCTCCTTGTGTCTGTCTCTCCATCCTCTCCTTTTGAACATGGAGAGTGGCAGATCCGCTCACCAGGAAGCGTCACAGGCCACACGAGTGCTGTGGATGCTCAAAGTGCATCAGTGCCGGGAGCTGCTGCTGCTCAGCTCAGAGACCCCGCAGCAGTTGGGCATCTTTAATAAATCTGGGCCTAAGGGTTCATTGCTGCAAGCCCCAGCAAGTCCTAAGAACGAGCTTTAGAGTATTTTTCCCTCCCCATCCAGCTATTTTTTTTTTTTTTTTTTGTTTTTTTTTTTTTTTGTTTCCTGGTTATGAGAGGCCTTGCCAGAAAACTGCTGTGTTAAAATATGCTGGTAATGGATTGAAATTATTCTGACCTAGAATCGAAACCAATTCATTAATTTGAGAGGAAATTTGTGTGTCAAGAAAGGTGAGTTCTAAGCTTGTATTTCAGGCTGCCTCCCTAAAATTTTGCTACCAAGAAATTGCTGATTGAAACCATCAAAATTCAGTTTGTGGGAGTAGTGGTTGGCTGTGAATTAAAACTTCCTGGTCTTTCAGAGCGAAATGTAAACTGGCAACTGATGGATATTCTCTTCTTAAAAAATGGTCCCATACTTGAAAGGAAGACATTTGAAGGCTGAGGTGTAGAGAACAGTCTATCTTGCCTCTCCCAGGGCTTTGTAAAGGTCCTGCCAAGGACCTGCAGGCAATGCACTAAACTTTGTCTTTAAGACAGCTGGTTGCAGCTACCTAAGACTGTGACTTCTCTGCTTGTGTTTTTTCTATAGGTGTGTGGGATTGTTTCTTCTGGGTTTCAGGAGACCTGTCTAGAGGGAGTGATATTCTCAGGAAAGACTTATTCCAGTTTACCCATATCAGTGATCAAGGGAGCTGCTGCCCTTAACCAGCATGGCTGTCCTGGTAGCAGCTGAGTGATAAACCTGCTTTTGGCAAGGCAGCTTGTTTTTACTGGTTGGGTGTAGGGCTGCTTTTAGTGCTGCTACAGCCTCATGCAGAGTTGGGCTGAAGCAGCGTTAGCAGTTCAGGAACTGCTTTAAAGTTAATTCCTGCTTTATTATAAAAGTGCTTTAAAGTTAGTTCTTTTTAAGTAGAGAATTTTGAGAAGTGAGACTTCTGTTTAAAGTGCTATGGCAGCCATCTATATTATAATAACTTACTAATTGAAAAGTTGTCCTTTGAGCTATCTAAAAGTATTTTATTGTAGTATTAATTTAACTGTTTGACACTTCTGCTTCCTGACTCCCACCAAAACCGTACTCTGCTGAAATACCTGTCTCAAAGAAACAGTTTGTTTAGGGAGGGAGTAAAATGACCTTGAATGAGTCAGCACTTGTGTGTAGCAGTCGTAAGCTTTCCGTCCTCATTGCTCTCTAAAAGGAAATGATTTCTGGACCACAGGCACCATTCATTGCAGGGCAGTTAATGGGCTCCATTCACATGAAAGTTCATATATTCCTTAAGGGTTCAGCCCTGTATGGTTTGCTGTGTAAAAAGAAAAATAGCATTTAATCATGCTGCTGTGGCTTATCAAAAGAGTTTATCCTTTTCATACATTGGCTTTTTGAGGTAAGAAAAGTGGTGCCTTCTGCTCTGGGGAGCTGCTTGTGCAGTAAGTGGTTGCTCCGTGCCAAGTGCTGCTCTCTCTGTGGGTCACTGTTTAGAACAGCCTGTAAGAAATGAGGAAGAAGCTTCCAGCCAGAGCTTCTGCCTGTTCACAGGATTATCTGTAGAAAACACTTCTCTGGGAACTTTCACCTGCCCCAAGAAAACATATTAATTGCATCTATCTGCTTTGGGTAAAGGCTGCAAGCACCGAGTTGCCTTTCCATGGCTCTGCATGATCTGAGCACAGTCTGGATGCTCTGCTTTGGATGTGGAGTGAGGAATGTGCTGACTGCTACTGCACCCAGGGAACAATGACAGATAGCTCTTAGAGGAACACAGTTAATTCAACTTTGTGTTTTCTTCTCTGGTAGCTGCAATTCCAGAAAATGTGCCTCAGTAAAGAGGTGTACATAAGCAATAGGCCAACTGTGGGGTAAATCAGAAGAAGCTTTGGTTGTTAGCCATGGAATCCTAGAATGATTTGGGTTGGAAGGGACCTTAAACATCACCCTGTCCAACTCCCCTGCTATGGAAAGGTGACTGGTTTTTAAAAAGCAGCTTATTGTTTTTGATGGCCTCTCTTAGTGTAACCCTGCAAACAGCTGTACCTGTGTCTCTGAGGGCTGAGAGCAGTGAGCTGATGTGGCAGGGCAAGAACAAGCAGCTGGACACCAGCACTGGCATCTTCTTGGACCAGCTCTGCCTTTACTGTGGAGCAGCAATGTGATTTTGCAGTAAACTCCCAGTTGCCCCCACATATTACATATTAGCTTATTTTTGCCCAGTGCTGTTGATGAGTACTAATTAGCTTCTTGTCAGGGAAAATTAAATGAGGAGACTTTGTGTTATTCAGCCACCACTGCGAGTTCAGTCTGTGAGAGCAGACTAGAGCTGGTCTGACACCAATGGCTTGAAATGCATTATAGTGTTCTGAACCACCCTCCCTTGGGGTCCCACATCTCACACCATGTTGTTGGCTATGGTGGATGTACTGGCATCTCCCCTGGCTCCTAGCAGATGTTAAAATACCCTAAACTTTTACTTTTCATCTGTTCAAACTTCATTTGAAATAAATTATGTTCAGTGTGAGCTTACTTGCATTTTTTAAGATCTCTAAAAATATTTCATCCTGTTAGTAAGGTAGTAACATGCTAAAATGGGTTTATACTTGGGGTTTAAAAAAGGGTGAAGAAGGTCAGGAAGTCTGAGTTAGGATCTAGTTAATCCACATCTAATCTCTAATTACATCTCTAACTCTAGCATCTGTCTTCCTTGAATTATGTTATGTTCCCATACTATTTCTTTGGTAGCTAAAACCTTGTGTATGTCATTAATCAGTGATGAGAGGTATTTTGTAAAATAGGTGTCATGATGTTTGTATTTTTTCAATGCTAAAAGGATATACATGATTTTTTTATATAAATAAATATATGAAATCTTTAGTGAAAGATACTTTGCCTATTTCCCTTTGTGAACATAGTTCTGATCTTGCAATAGCACTTGAAGGGTTACATTAGTGCGGGTCAAGTGCGGTTTAAAATAGGATTCTTTTGAGACCAAGCCTGGGGGCCCTGAATTTCCTTCTCAAAAGACATTTTGATCTTCTGACAAAACTATTACTTCTGAATTTCTTGATGATTCATATTTGCAACTAACCTTTGGAGAACTGGAACGATAACACACATTCTTCTTTGTGTTTTGTGAATGTGCCTCTCCTGGTGAGTCGACGGCTTGTGCTTTTTTGAAGTGCAGATGAAACCATTGCAAAGAGTTTTCTGTAAGATGTTTGGAAAGGTGGAATTTGCCTAGTGTCATGAAATAAAATGTGATTCCAATCCTGCAGAAAGAGCCCTAACCCCAGCCTTGGTAGGACTTTATGCCTGTAGTCCCTTGCAAGCTGGAGGTTTTATATTTGCTCACGTGCTGCAAATGCTGCTGTGAGAGGTTTGTGTATATGCTGGAGGAAAATTTTAGACCATCTTTTTATATAACCTATTTTCACAGTCTCTAAGTTTTTGTGATAAGGAACATGCTTGTGCAATATCTGTTGAAGTAATGAACCTGAGTGCTGTTTTTTATTACAACTGCAATATAAACAGCGCTCCTGACAGCTGACTCGGGTTTTGTCCAAGATTTCATTGCTTCAGTTGATGGTCCTGCCAGTGCCCCATCCTCTGGCCTGATCAAGGGTCATTTATGTAGACAGGAGCTTCTCATTTCACAGTGCAACTAATTATTTGCCTGCCACATGTGAAATAACATGAGGAGAAGGGTTTTCAACAGCTCATCTTGGGAAGACATGGAGGAGCAGGTGTGGAGAAGGTTACAAAATTAGCCGAGTGGCTGGACGTTGTTTTTGTAAGTATAAAATAGATGGTGATGCTATGTCTCTATGCATGTAAGGCCTGAGATCTTAAAGGGCTGAAGTATTGGCATCCTGGTTTAAAAAATGAGCCAGTGATAGTCTTACTTTTTAGCTGGGAGCCAGATGATAGCTACTGTCTGGCCGTTGTGGGAATAAGATCATGGGGTGTAGAGGTGAGGTCGTGCAGCCTGATGGCTATTTGCCTTAAATATGTCTTCCTGTTACAGAATTATGGTGACATGACTTTAGCTGAAAAATAACTCAAATACTTTAACTGTGATTTCTGGGTTTAAAGTTAGAGTGGAATAAACATACTTATTTTTACTGTTGCTGCATTTGATCCCTTGTGGCTACTGCGATGTCTGCTGGGGCACCTACTTTGTGAGTGAGACGTCAGGGAAGAAAGGATGTGATGTTGCTTAATGGAAGTGCTGGACATTAGCACTCTACTCAAGAGCCAGGATCATTCAAAGTAACCCTGGCAGTGTTGGCTTTCAGTTTTGATGCTCTGTGGCACCACTTTGGCCCCTGGGTAAATTCTCCTGCAGAGCAATGCCTTGCCGCCCTGCACAAGGAGTGACCCACCTTTGTGGCTTGCCAAAGTCCTCAAAAAAATTCCAATTCTGGTATTTAGCAGAGTGCTTCAGATCAGAGCCAGCTGAGTTTGCATGAAGGTGACTTGGATTATCTTACCTTAGCGAACATGATGATCAGGCACTCTGAGCTACTGAAACTGTTTTATTCTAACTCAGTGGGTTTTAGTGCAGTCATAAATAACAGCACAGCTCGTTGAACGGGAGGATAAAAATCAAGGAGTTCAGTGGTGAGCCAGCTTGCATTTCCTTCATTTAAGTGAAGTCAGCGATTTATTATTATTTTAGGCTGTGTCCAATGATCATATCAGTGATGGGAATAAAACGGATTTATCTGGAGTGCTGCTTTATTCTTGTGCTTATCCGAGCCTTCCGTATTGGGGCTGACATGAGACATCATCAGCTGTAGGCAAAGTGGTATAGAGCCCAGCTAAGTCCTTCTAATTCTTTATTAACTATGACATATAGAAGTTCAGGGCATGTTCACTGTGTAAAACTGGTTTGAATTAACACAGTCTTCATTCTCTTGCTGACTTCTTCTGGTGGCGCTGTGTGTTTGTTGTAAAGCAAATCCCCTCCAAACAGGCTCGTTCCAGAACAAGTGTCCTTTGTGCTGTAGCCAGAGTGTTGACAAGTGGTTTGTTAAAATAAATGGTCCTTTCAAAATTATTTTCCCTCTTATTTTTTGATGCATCTTTAGAAGTTTTGGTTGGAAGACTTTCCCGTAGATGCTGAAATCTGTTCCAGCATGCACTGGTTGAGTTTTGGTGTACTTGTGTTTTCATGTTTGGATTGTGATTAGTGGCAAGTTCTTGATGTGTGCTGTGTAAGTGACCCTGAGAGCTGCCAACCCATGTAATTATGTGAACCATGAATGTCTCTCACCTGGATCTTTTGTAGACAAGTATGCCACAAGGTGTAGGTATCTTTGGAGAAGTATGCAACAACATACAGAGGTTGGACTAGATGACCTTTAAAGGTCCCTTCAACCCAAACTATTCTATGATGTCCTTCTGATGTACAGTGTGCCCTCAAAATGAGGAGTTTTTTTCCTATAATAACCCAAGAGTTGCATTTGAGTTTATAAAACAGCTTTTATTTTAAAAAGAGAAGGATACAACTGTCTCTTTGGCTTTGGGGTGTTGGTTATATTTGTAAATATGTAAAAGATGTAAAGATCTGGTGCCATCTTTACATCTCTTTCCCTCTCTTGCACTTCAGTGCTGAATGCTAAAGTTTTGTAAATAAATAGTTCAGTAGCCCACAGGCAATATTCTGAACACCAGTTCATTCTCACAAGCTAATGCTGTGGATTTGAAAGACTTGTAAATCAAACTCCCTCTTGCTTAGCCCCAGAGTGCCAACAATTACATTCCTCAACACTAGAAGTTATCTTGGCCTTAATCTGTCCATATGCTATAAATTTGAGCAACCCTTCACAAACCTCATAGTGACAAATGAGACTAGGGTTCAGGCTGTGAGGTTTTAAAATTTATGAAAGTAACAGATTGGGTGTTTTTCCTGCTCTTACACTTTTTATTTACAGTTTGGGCAAAATAACCTATTTTAACTTAATTTTTACCTGGGAAAAGGCAGTGTTGCACGACATCTTAAGAGAAGCTGATGCAGGGGCAAATTAGATGTACTGCATTGAAATCTGCTTTTGGCATGGAAACTTGAAGCTACTTGAATTTTATTTATTGAAGTCAGGACAAGCAAACAACCTCCCATTCTACATGTGAGTAACTTCATCCCTAGGAAGCTGAGAATAAGGAATTTTATTTTAAAGTCAGTGTGTGCTGTCTTTCCTACTGTTTTAAGCTTAGCTCTGGTTACTTTTTACCCAACATCTTGTATAAAACTGGTTTCCTAGGGAAGATGTTATTACTTTTACCCAGTCCCATTTGTGTTCTTCACATTTGGTAAGTGATGATGAGCAACCTGAGGAAAAACAGGTGTGGAGAAGGCTGCCTCTTCTCACCTGTGGAAACTGCATCCTCAGGGCATTGCAGAGGATTTGGTGCAGCAAGGTCCGTGCTGTCTTGGTTTTGGGCTCTAGAAATATACCCAGGATCTCCAGATCCTGTGCATGAGTGACAGCTGATGTGATTTAAGCAATAGTCTGACCTGCCAAGGCCCTTCTGGGGAGAAGGATGGGTCTTCTGTGCCCCTTCCCTGCCATGGGAAATGCAGTGAAGTTTAAACCACTGGGTTTTTTTGGCCATTTTGGAGCGCATCGGGGACCTGAAAGTTAATGACTGTGTGGTTCAGGTCTAGCAGGGGTTACTGCAGGCTGGAAGGGTGGCTGGGTCAGTAACCCCTGTGAAATGTCACTGACAGTCCTGCTCAGGCTCTACGTACGTGACTGCCACTCAAAGCTGGCACGGGCTAACGCCGTGCTTGGCAACCTCAGGAGGAAGATAAAGTTGGACAAATACTTTTACCCCTCTAACATCACTCTTTCAAGTCGAGAGTAAACTGTGTTTGAGTGGTCTGGTGAATCTTGTGTTGCTGTTGCTCAGGCTGTAGGAAGGGTGGGTGATTGTGCTTGGGCTGTAAAATAGGCTTTGCAAGGGGAAGGTGGGAGCACAGGTGGCTTCAGACCGTCTGCCTGAACTGGTTTTGGGCTTTCAGGCAGCTGAAGTATCCGTAGTCCCATGACTCTGCTCCCTCCTGAGTTCACATCTCTAAGCCAAGTCTTGCAGGAGTTTTTGGAAGCAACTTTATGTCTATCTTTGACAGTTCCTGAGAGGAGGAGTCATTTGTGTCCTGCTGTGAGCAATCTCAAACCTCTAGTGCCGATGAGAGCGCTGCCCAGCTTCCTTCTGAGAGAGGAGGATGGCAGATGTGGACGTAAATATTTGGTTCTTGGATTAAGCTTTTCACCGTGGCAGTACCATCATTCAAACTTGCCTTTCAGATGCAGTTGTGTGGCTGATGTTGTTGCCTGTTAAGTCATAAAATATTTATGCTCAGAAGCACCTGGGGTAGGTGAAATCATCGCAAAAGATTTGTGTCATTTTATGGAGTCGATTCCTTGTCTGTCCTAAAATGTTGGAGTGCTTTTTGGTATCGGTAGCTGTATAAAATAAAAATTTTATGGCATGTGTGTTGGGAAGTAAACAGCTAAAATGATGGTTTCCTAAGGGAAAAAAAAAAAAAAAAGGCAGGACTTCAAAGGACCTAATCCTTCTGAAAGGCAGACTTGTGGAATGGCAGCTAAGCATGCTACTAACCTGCAAATTACATCAGTTCCTATCTCCTTAAGCACATTTGACTAACCTCTCTTTTAATTTCCTTAGATACTGTTGTCATATGCTTCTACAGCTAAAGCACAGTTTTTAAATACTAATCCACAAATACTTTGTTCTTGTTTGCTTCATGTCCTTCCCTTGGATGAGCAGTCACGTTACACAGAGGAATTTGATGATGGACTAAGCAACCCCTCGTTGTGTAAATGATGTTCATTCTGTACAATGTGCCATTTCTTTTTTCATAACTTTGTGCTTGGAGATGACTGTTGGATCCACTTACTTAGAGTGCAGTTGTGATGCCAGGTTTTAAATAACTTTCTCATATCTGATTTTCTTTTCAAGTTCAGAGGGGTTTTGGGTGAATTAGGTAACCAGGGAGTTTTGTTGTGCTAACTGATGGGAGTTTCCTTGTGTTTGCCATGTCCCTAAGTAAAATGATAGAATCAGCTCATCCTGCTTGTCATTCCCCAGTCAATATAAGTTACTCTTCACCTTTTTCTTGCTCTTGGGCTTTCTGGTCAGTGTTGTTCTGGCCATGTTTTATGGGTAATGGGCTAAAACAAAGCAGAGCAAATATGCTCTAGAAAAGTTGGGGATAAGGGGAGAATGGCAGCTGGAGAAGTTACTGAATAGGTTTATCTATTACTAAATTCACAGTGGCCCTGTGGGGAATGATCTATCACAGCCCAATCAGCTTCATTTTGGTGACATTACAAGCGAGGTGGCTGCTCCATCTTTGAGGACTGGAAAAGTTTCAGAAAGAACTGAACTTCTCATGCAAAGCCACTTCAGACCACTGACGTCTTTAGGGGGAAAAATGTGATGCTGTTGTTTAATGTTTGAATGCAGCATGTGGGAAAATGTCATTGAGAATGAGTTAAACCATTGTCTGGCTGGTTATTTGGATTGCTCCAAGTTGAGTGGTAGGAGGGTACTTCCTGGCGTTGCAGTGAAACCCATGATCAATATTTAATGAAGTTAATTGAAGGGATTTTATGGTCTTTAGGATTTTCAGAATTAGTGGACCAACCTCTGGCGAATATGACTTGCAGAATCTTCAATCTGGATTGGAAAATTTTAGGAGAATAAATCGCTCTAAGTGGCACTAATTGATTATCTTTCTCACATGTCATTCTCCTCAAATATTTTTTTTTCCCCTAGCCTCAAAAGACAGACACCTATTTAAACAGCTTCCTGTTTTTATTCAAAATCTTAGAAAACAACTTGGTGCTGCTGCTGTTTTTATTCTTGAAAGTGGTAGGTTGAAACAACTGAAAAAAGGAACTTTGAAGCCCAGGACTGGTTTGTTAAACAGGCTTTCTGCTGCAGTGGACCCAAACCGAAGCCTGTAGCCCTTGCAGAACACTTCAGGGGATGTGGTTTCATATAGTTTTTCTTTGGATGCCATTAATTGTTAAATGACACAGAATTTTAACCTTTCTTAAAAATCCCATGACATTTAGCTGTCTAAGCAACAAAAGGTTCTATTGAACCAAAAAAACTGACAAAAAAAGTATTTTATTTGTAATTGTAAACTGTAAGTCCTAAGGCAATTTACTTGAAACAAATAGTCTTTTTAATTAAAGAAAAAAAAAAAAAGTAGGAGTGGGGTGGGGAGAAGAGTCTTCCTCCCCCTTGGTTCGCTGTCCCCTGACATGTCCCTGTGCCTGAGCCTATCTCTGCTTAAATGAAGCATTGAGTGCTTTGGCTTTACTGTCACAGGAAGTTTCAGTGATGTTTTTGGTGAGAAGAATCTCCTTCTGTGTGGTTTTAGAAGCGGGAATACGCTCCATCCCAGCTCGTGAGGGCCAGATCAGCGGGACAGCCTGGAGCTGCTGGCATTTGTGATGGCCTTTGTTCACTTGTGTTACACCAACAGGGGATTTGGGGCGTCTTCAGCTTTGTTTTGAAAAGCAGCAGTACGTGGAGATGTGACAATGTGACCATGATTTTAAGTAGTAACTGAGATGGTAAAACCAATACTCAGCGTTTCACCTGGAACAAATACTCTTAACACGAGATAGGCTGTGTTTGTTCGTGCTTCCAGAAGTTACCCATTGCAAAGAAATCAAACCTATTTGAGGACAAATTCATGAGTATGTCAGGAACACACCCCAACTAACTTAGCCTAGTTACCTTCATCCAGATGTACCAGTGGCTCAAAGCTTGATCCTACAGCAACTAATCCACTTGAACTATGGTTGAACTTGATGATCTTGAAGGCCTTTTCCCACCTAAATATTTCTGTGATTCTATGACCTTGAAGTTTTCCTAGAGTATAATTATTAGTAATGCCGCAGTTCAAGATCTTTATTCTGGTGGTTTTATCATTTGCCATTTAGTTTCTGGATTACACTGTGCAAATTGTACTTGCCAAGGCATTAGACTTCCCTGGCCTGTGCCTGTCCAAGAGTGAACTCCTGGGTGCCTCTACAGAAGGGGTTTGGTCTGTGCATAGCTGCTGGGAGTGGAGGTGCATTGCTCTGCTGCCACATAGTTCCAAGTTCTTGCCATTATCAGCAAGTTGTTAGTAAATTAAGTCTGAGTGATTCCCAGCAAGACTTGACCAGAGGAGCAAGTATCAGCAGTATTGTTTCAGTTGTTTGTGTTGGCTTGGTGCAGAGGAACTCCTTGAGCCGTGTGCTTTGTGCTTAAGCACACAGCTGTGCTTTGTGTTGAAATTCCTGAGCCCCCGATCACCCTAACGGGAAACGTTTTTAGCTTGGAAAACTCGAGGAAGTGTGTGGGTCTACTCAGAGGTGCTGTCACTGATGTGTAATATAATAAGGATTTTGAAGAATGTAGTCTGAAGTGCACCTAAAATTCCCACTGATGTGGTGTGTATGCTTAAAGCTAGTCAAAGCCATTGATTAAATGTTTGCTTGATTGACATGAGACACAAGGGCTGGGAAAATCTGTCTGTTACTGGAACAAACTGGTTATTACTGTTTTTTCTGTGATGTGTAAGAAAATAGGCAGCTTCTCAGGAGCTGTTTTTCCTCTACTCAGGTACTTGAACTGGATGTATGCCTGGAATTAGCAGTCAGATTTCAAGATTAGTAAAGGTATGAGAAAGCCTTTCCCCTGCTGGAGATAATGTGGACAGTCCAAAGTGCAAGGGGTGAGTGCTGAGCTATCAGCGTGGCTCCATCCAAAACTTTTCCAGCCCAGCTCAGCCTTGTAGGGCATAAGTGGCTTCCACAGGGGTGGAGTCAGGTTGATTTCTTTATACTGCCTTTCTCAGTGCTTCACCTCAAGAAAAAACATCCTCCTCAGCGTCAGCAGGGCAAGAGCAGATGGAGCGTGGATTGCTGACCAGTGAGAGTGGTAGTGCAGGAGTACCTGATGTTGTGGCAGTTCTCAGTGTGTGTGGAGCCAGCTCGTGGAAATACTGGAGATGCTGCTGAGCTGGCATTGCAGCACTTCTGGGATGAAACCAGTTTGGGGCTCTACTTCTGAGGCACTGTTATTCTCTATTACCCATGTAGGCAGAACCCTGATAACCAAGCAAATTGGAAATGCACCTGAGTGCAAATTGAATGCACAGCTGCCTTCTGGGTCTTTCTCTGCTGAATACAGGCTGTGGGCTGCCACTTGGCCATCCTTGAACTGCAGTTCCTTGTAGCTAAATTCTTGTGTTACTATAGTGGGATAAATTTAGCTTGTTTTGCCATCTTGTCTTCGCTCATTTCTAAAGTTCTTCACATGATATTATGTTACTTCTCGCTGGTCAATACCAAAATGCCCAAAAACCAATGTTCTACTCAGTTTAGTAATGTTGCAGCAAAACTTTGGTTGAGATTCCTGGAGATAGACGGTTGGAGAACCAGAGGACTTGGTTTCAAGTTGTTTTATATTTTCTTTCATGTCCTCATTCAGTCACGTTTCTTAGGAAGTGTATCCAAACCAATAATTTGCCATCTTTCACTTTGTGTCTCATGAATTTGGAAGAACAACAAGAACTATTCTTCACCCGAAAGGCTGGAAGGGGCTGAGGACCAAAATTAGATCTTAAGTCAAAGCTTTTATTCACGGTTTCAAGTTCAGGGTAGTGGAATTTCATTGTAGGGTTATTTTGCAGCTCTTTGCTCGTGAGATATTTTGTCAAAAAGGAAGACTACTTTATGGGTTATCTCCAGGCTGGCTGTGGCTGGGGTGTGTGCCCAAGTGGTCACATTTGGTCTGTCTTTGATGTAGAGACTGTAGAAAAAGGATGCTTTAGGCCAAAGACAGGGCTAGTCTCAACAAACAGCACAGAGTTCATAAAGACAATTCCCATCAGATTTCCACAGTGGAGCTCCTAAAGGCAGCTCAAGAGAGCAGCCAGTGACACAACAGAGGACCAAACTCAAGTTTCTCACATGCCTTTTGTGTAGCCCGTCAGGCCTCATTGCTTGGCCAGAGTGAGGGTCATGGAAATTGGGACTTTTGTCCAAGAAGGAACTTGTGTAAAGCTGCTTCATCCTATAGGAACTCCTGTCCTGGTTGAAGGGTGGGAATTGTTACATCACCTTCTTCTCCATTTGGAGGTTAATTGTATGTTCTTGTATTTAAATGTGAAAGTACGTTTGACCAGCTGTGGATTGAAAGAAAATATTCAGTCCCTGAATGTCTTTGCATCGTTTTGGAGCAATTTATTGACAGAAAAAGACAGCTCTCTGAGTTCTTTGGTTCACTACTGGACTTGTGTGAGATTGTGACACATGAACTCACATTTTTTCTCTTGCCTTTTCCAGCACGCTGAAGGCAGCATAACCCTTTTAAGAAAACCCCCAGAATTAGTAACTGAGTAGTAAAATAACTTAAAATATTCTAATGAAGAATAACACAACAAAATCAGAGGAGAGTAAGTTCTTGTGATTGTGTTTAGCCAACAAAAACCTTGTGCCAATTAGGAAGTGTGTGTTTCAAAACTTGACATGTAGTGGGGTCAGTGTATTAAAATATGATTTTAATAATGTAATGTTTGATGATGTAGAGTTGAGATGTGGAATTTGGAATTTTGTTTGTCTCTCTCCTGGGAGCGTGGAGGGTGGGTAAGAGTTGGGTGCCGAGAGGAGACACTCTGCTCCATCCTGGGATGGAGAACAGCCGTTGTGTCTGATGACTGTGGAGGAAAAGGAATGTGCAGATTCTGTCAGATGAGCAGTGCTTGTTTTTAAATATAACCAAAGATAAGTGTTACGAAAATAACTCATTTACTGGTAATTTTATCTACTTTGAGGTTGAAAATTTGGTGAAAAATAGACTTATCTGGGTAGTGTAGCTCTTAGCACTGGTGATGGGAAAATTGATAATGCAGTTTGGGACTTACAAAGTGCTGTACTTATCACAGCAGGCTTTAGTATTGTGTTGTCTTGCAATGTAGTGCAACAAAGCAGATTAAACTCTCTAGACATGGCATCTTAATGTGCTTCCTTGTGAGCAGAGACTTTGGAAAATAATGCCGGTTGAGTGTTTTTTATGTCTGTGCTTGAGTACAGACTTGTGTCAAGGAGCTGGATAGAAGGAAAAGCCAAGTCCTGGAATGTGTAGGGACTGTGCCCACTTGCAAATGAGTGCATTTGGAACATGCTTGAGCCCATGAACTTGAAAACTTGTCACAGCTCTAGACTGAGACAGAATTAATGGCCCTAAAGCATCAGGGAGGCTGAGGATGGGGTAGAGCTTTCTCAAGTGCTTCGTGTTCCGCTGCAGGTCCTGGGTGGACCAGCGGCTGAGCCTGGAAGCTGAGGATAGGACTGTGTGGCCCGTGGGTTTATCCAGGGCACTCCACTGCCAAGGGATGTGCGTTAGGGCATTTGTTCAGTTATTTCTTGCTCTGTCCTTAAAAACTTTTAACCTTACTGCTAAAGAAAACTGCCATTGTCTGTTAGTACGACTGGAACGAAAGCTGAATAGCGAGTTAGCCTTGAGCAGACTGTCAATCTGACTTTGATAGCCCATCACTTAAAAGGTCCTTTTATGTTTATGAAAAAGCATGACATCAAAGCCAGGGGAAAAAAAAATACCAATAGTTAGGGCTTAACTTAAACTTGCATAACTTCCATGAAGAGCCCTTGTGTGAACTGTTTGTTTCTCCACTTGCATGGCTAATTAGAGTAGGTTACTATAAGTCTGAGCAGTGGCCATCAAGTTTCTTCTGCTGTTTTGGAGTAGCTTGTTTATGGTGCTTCCATATGTGGATCCCTCAAACTGGAGTGGCATAGAGCAAAGGATATTGTAGTAGCTTCTCTTGCAACCTCTAAGTAGCATGCTGGAAATGCTTGAATATAATCATTATCAGGTGAGTTGTTGTTGCAGACTTATTTTAAAACCTATTTGCTAAGAAGGTGTACAGGATGCAGGAAACCCTTTTCCTCTGGTGTCCTGGATGCTTTATTTAATTTCTTTCACAGCAATAAGTGGGAGATGTACATGGTTACTTGTAACAGCAAAAGTCACTTTAATGAATCTGTTTTAAAACAAAATAACTTCTCAGAGTATTACTATATTTTGGTTTGTTTTCTATCTTCTGATGGAAACACTAATGACCAGAGAAAGGCGACAAAGAGCTTCCAGGATATGGTGGAAATTTTTAATGGAAAAAAAAAAATTGCCTTTCTTCTCTTGCTTATTTAGAGTGTGCACCTGCAGTTCGGTGTGAGGTGTTTCATATTTTGAATATAAAAAAAATACCAAGTACTGAAAAGCTTATCTTAAATACAAAAATAGCTGTTGCTGAGGACAGTGATTGATCTGAACTGAAACACTTCTTTTCTTGCATCTTATTTGCATGATGTGTTTATAAACAGGCTGTCTTATTTGTATATGATTTAGGCCATATATCTGAGATATAAATAATCCTTAGGCAGAAAAATGGTGTCTTCCTGTTTTTCTAGTTTAATCAATGTATTTATTTAAAAAAACCTTAACAACCAAAACCTAAAAAAAGTCCAATGGCAAACCTTTTTGACCTCACTGCTATTTGACATTGGATCAAGGACAGCAATCCCTAGTACTTGGTTTTTCATTTGTAGCTATTAACAAGTAAAATGAGTCCTGCAGTACAAGTCATTTCTCCATATTTTAGTGAAAACTGAGTGTCAGAGATCTGAAGGTCTGAATGCAGAACCGTCTGTTCTGGACTGTCTGTATCAACTGGAAACCTGAGCGTTGGGCTTGAGTCAGAAACCTCCTCTTGTAGAAGAATAACTGGAGCTTCTTGGTTTACCGACAGTAATTCAGTTCTTGAAACACCGGGTCATAAACTGATTTTTTTTTGCCACCAAATGTGAGTTAGTGAAGTGCTGTGGCCTTTCTTGGAGCTGCACGGGTTTGTACTTGGTCAAATGCTTAGCAGGTACTTCAGTCAGAACTGCTCAAACCCACAGCACCCCTGATGATGCTGCCAAACAATAACTCCCTCTCTTAATTGTGTCGCACAGGTGCAGACTCACCTTGAGAATCCAACCAAGTACCACATCCAGCAGGCCCAGAGGCAGCAGGTAAAGCAGTACCTCTCTACCACTCTAGCAAATAAACATGCCAACCAAGCCCTGAGCTTGCCATGTCCAAACCAGCCCGGGGATCATGTCATGCCGCCTGGAACTGGAAGCAGCGCTCCCAACAGCCCGATGGCAATGCTCACCCTCAACTCCAACTGTGAGAAAGAGGTAATATGTGCTCTCCCTGTTCACGTCCTTCAGTAAAATGGAATTGCAGTCCGCTTTAATTAAGTTGTTTTAAACTGTATTTGCTCATTGTTAAGAAGGTTGTGTTTCTCTCTTCTGAATCTCGTTGTGAAAATGTAACTGCTACCTCTGTGTCTGCCTCATTAGTGGATAGGTGCATAAAACATTTTGGCAAAACAACTGTATCCCTCAAACTTCCTCCTTTTTCAACTGTAGTAGCTAGTTGATACTTATTAAAACTACTTTACTTTTCCCTCACCCTGTTGCTTGATGCAACAGTGAATAATTGACCTTTGGAGAACACAAAGCAGCTTTGTAAGCTGTAGCTTTCTGGAATAATGTTATTTATGGCTCATTCTTGTAGAAAGAGCAAAGAGCATAGCAAAAATAACTGAAAAAAATGCAAAGCTTTTTTGAAATATTTTAGGTATTTTTACAGTAAAATTTTTGCAAGTCTTCTGTGTAGCTGGAAGGCCAGATTATCCCAACTAATATACTCTAAAATGTTACTGGTTCCTGTTTCAGTGCTGCAAATATAAGACTTCACTAGCCTATGCCTAGTAGTCCTTTGCAACCTTGTCTTAATCTTTTCTGGCATAAACTTAATTAGATGTTAAATGTGTGCTCAGGCACCAAAGGAAGATGACTGGGAAGATATAAACAAATATAAGAATCATGTAAGTATTTTGTAAAATGAAAAATTGGAAACAATCGGGGAGCTGCTTATGTCCTCTCATCCTCCCCTCAAGCCTTTGTGCCAGATTTTTACTACAGATGCACTCTGTGAGGAGAATACTGCACATCTTTGAGAAACAGTTATTACAGAACGTATTTTGCACATGCAAGAGTAATACTTGTGCTCCATAGTTTCAAAAGAAATGAAAATCAAATATTTCCATCCTGTTGTTCCAGTGGCACCCAAATATTTTTTTCTCCAAGGTATTTACAGCTTCACTTTGCTGTGTCATCAGGAACATGTGTGCATGACACTATTTCGATCGTGCTCTTTTTGGAACTGAGACTGTGCCATGAACTCAGATCCATGCTTTGCTTTTTCTTCCTCTTTTTTTTTTTTTTTTTTTTTCCTTTTCTTTTTTTTCTTTTTTTCTTTTTTTTCTTTTTTTTCCTTTTTATTTCTGCAGGGATTTTATAAATTTGAAGAGCAAAGCAGGGTTGAGAGTGAGTGCCCGACTCTGAATACACACTCACGAGCATCATGCATGCAGGTACTGGATGACACAGGAGGTGGAGCACAGGTCCCCTTTCTAATGAGCATGTTTCTATGATGTTGTGTTGACAAAAAAACTTGCCCTATAGTGTCTTTAAGAAATTGAATATTAAGTGTATTTAAGGTACAAAACAGCAATGTTGTTTTCCAAAACTGCATGGATGTGTTCTTGCCCTGATAGCTTCTGACTCCACAGTTCTATGCAGACCAAACTTGCATTTTGAAAAATAATGTGAGAAGGCTGTGGTAATTCATCCTCAGTAATCACTCTTTTATATTTTTTTTTTATTTTTTTTAAACTAATTTTTTTTTAATTCCTTCCCAGAAACAGTAACAAGACTTTAGGTATGGCCTTTCACTGCTAGTTCCTTTCTTGCCCTCACTTCCAGTCAGTGCAATTTGTTCTGATCACACTTTCCGAAACCGATGCAAAAATCCCATATACTACTATTTCTGCCATCACTATTATGCACTGATTTTCTTGATCTCTATTAGTTAAGCTCTTTTTTTTATAATGAGGAAAAAGGAAATAGTCAGTCCTGCAGGACTGTTGGAAACACCTGGGTGGGTGCTTCGGAGGGGTGTTTCTCCTGACCATCTAAGAGCTTATGGAGGAACATTCCAGCCCAGCCCGAAATAAAATATGTCTTACACCACTTAAAATCATCTCTGAGCTGCCCTGGGGTGGTGCTTCCTGGGAGGGTGTATGAGGGATGCAAATCCAATGGATTCTGCTGTCAGTGGTGGGCAGCCTGTCACCCCACAAGCAGCAGGTCTTGGCTCCCTCTCCTTCCCTCCAGGTGTCAGGGGCTCGGCATTCCTGTCTGTGGGCAGGTTTTGGTCCCACAGAGGGAAGAGGTGCAGGGTGGGCGGGCAGTGCTGCCGAGGGGAGAGGGAGTCATGTCGTCAGCACTGCTCCTTCTACGGGCAGCTTCCTCCTCTGCTGTTCCTGGGAAGGAGCAGCGTGTCCGTGGGCAGGTAGTGCAGGGTAACTGCTGGTGGGAGGAGTGGGTTAGACCATGAAGCCTCAGCTTTGCCATGACCTGAGTGTCCTGGCTGGATGGCAGGAGTCATTTCTGAGGGATTGCAAAACTGTGCCGGCACCTTGGGCTCGTGGTGCGGAGCCCGTGTGTGACTGAAGGGCTTTGCCAGGCCTCTGTATCCTGGTGATTTTGATGACCGGTCTGCTTTTCTTTGTCCACCTTTTTTGCTGCAGATGGATGATGTGATCGATGACATAATTAGTCTGGAGTCAAGTTACAATGAAGAAATCCTCGGCTTGGTGGACCCAGCCCTGCAAATGGCAAATACGGTACAATGGTCCTTTCCTTCCGGTTTCCCTATTAAGTCTAATCATCTTTCCTTGAGAGAAAGCAGAACTGCAGCATGGCTATTTTTCCTTGCAATTAAGTGGTTATTGCATTGTTCTGTAGAGTGTAATTGATTTTTTTCTTTGAAGAGCTCAAGGTATTCAGTTGGCAGTGAAAAACACTAATTTAAAAACATAGGTCAAGGGAATAGAAAGGACAATTTTACTTTTCTTATTTCCGAGTCATGTTAGTAGTGAGAGGATTACAACAGAGGAGTAAACTGTGCCACCATGAGTAGCTCATTCCTATTGGTAATAAAGATTGCCATGGACTTTATACTTGTCTTCAGAAAAGAAGGAACCTCTGTCATTCCAAGTTCCTGTATCTTGTCATATTCAAGTAAGAAATGGTGTGCTATGTGTTGGCATCCCTGTCCAGAGATACTCTAGTTTAACAGTTATCTCTGACATCACAGCTTTATCTCAGCCTGATAGCAGTTGGAGGGAAGTCCTCAGCTAGACGACAGCAAAGGTGTTAGAGAATTTAGGAGGGGGGGTGTGAATTTTAAAACACAGTCTTAAACAAAAAGGGAAGGAATAAAGGAAATTAAAAACCGAACAAGTCTGGGCACATGGGAAGCCCGTGACAAAAGTCAAGAACTCAGCGGTGTGGACGGTTCTGAGCAAGGCAAGGCACAGGTTGCCTCCAAGTGACTGTTTCGGTTTGGTTCATGTTGCTTTGAGAATTAATATAATCATATTTCTGGCATAATCTGATTTTGATCTTCTGTGGAGGGTAGCTCCAGTGAATTTTTCGCCTTAGGCTTAAGTGCTGTTAGATCTGGCCGAGTAGATGTCTGCCAGTGCTGGCGTCTGTTTCTTTTTTATCTGGTGCCAAAATTTACAGCTTACCACATAGCACTGGTTTTGTAGCACAGGTTTACATTTGCTGACAGTAGTCGTCTGATGTCATGTTAACCTAGTCCTGTGCTCCCACAGATTCCCACAGCCCTCTCAGACGTGGTACATGACGCAGGAAGCGGCCCACCAGCTTCCCTCTCTAAATAGTGCCCTTTGAGTACATGGAGAAATAGCTGCAGAGTCCTGCCAGAAAGAATAAATTTTCCTTTAGTCTAAGATTCAAAGTGCAGCTGTCCTGGAATTTGAAAGAAAAACTCTATGAACTGCGAAAAAGATAGATTTCAAGACACTTCATCTATTTTTTTAATACTTTTTTTTTTTTTTTTTAAATTGAGGGATGAGGTTCTTCTGGAGTCCTTGCTCTGAAATTCCTATGGAGTGAGACCTGTTAAATTAGAAGGGACCTGTATATCTTTGTGCTTTTTTTCCTTTCTCATTTCACAGGGACCCCAGCAGTGGGTCTTTGCTTCCAGGCAGGGACAGAATGGTACTCTGCACTCTTCTGGTGCAAGGAGTCCCTGTAGTCAATGTTCAGGGTAATCTGCATCCCTCCTGCTTGCTGCATGACAAGAAGCCTTGTAAAGGCTGCCCAATCCACATATACTGTGGATTTCAGAATTAGCCCACTCTGTGTGGTGAAGTCTGGAAAATAAGGATACAAAACAGTAGAATTAATGTTTCTTTACTAATACATTTAAATTGCTGCAGAAAAAAAAAAGCGTTTTTCAGTCTCTGATTTAACCTGATACCAGTCCTGAAGAGGTGGGCATTGACCCATGTTTCTCAACAATTGGCTGGGGGAAAAAAAAAAGAACCTGATGTAATGGACACTATTTCTGGGGACAGGATTTAGCTCCTAAAAACACACAACATTTTACTAATGAGGAATTAATGTCTATAGACTGAGCTAAGTAGAGGTGGGAGAAATTAAGAGAGGAAATGGTCTCTAAAGAGGCACAACCTATAAATAGCTGTGCTGAGAGTCTGACAAAGGCAGCTTTTGTTCCATAACCAACAAAGAACAAAAGGACCAGTTTGTTACAGTTGGTAACAGTACTTAATTGATAAGCAAAATCAGAGATTTCTGTGCAGAGCAAGCTAAGGGAAGTTTCCAAGTGCCTTGAACTGAAAATGGCTCATTGCAGTCAACTGCTTGTGGAAGTGTTTGTAAACTTGGGGATTGGGCCACCAGTTAACTGGCATTGCTTCTGTGGTGGAAAGTGCCACAAAATGGTCTGTAGTTTGTAGAGAGGGTTTTCTTTGTAGATGTGACCTAATAATTGAATTGCTAAGTCCTGTGTAAAGTACTCTTGTATGCCAAGTGGAGATGACAACTAATTCATCCAGCTAATCAATTCTAGCCAGAGCCTGACATGGAAAGCTTTGTATGGGCAGCCCCACTTTTAAATGTGGCTTTCCCATGGAATTAAACTCCAGAAGTAGAGAGGAGTTTTATTTCAGGGACTGCTGCTGAGCATGTGCTTGCAGGTAAGGGAACAACACAATACACTGTAGGCTGCACGAGCTGGGGAACAGGATCCATTCCAGTGTGTACTGATACCTCAGGAACAGCCTTGCTGATCACACAGATGATGTCTCAGGGATTTTGGACAGAATGTGGGTGCTTGTTTTGTTGGAGTAGTGGAGGAGAAATGAAAGCCTGAGACTGCCATGAATGTACACTCTGATGAATCTGCAGTCATGATTACCATATTTGAAGTTTCTGTTATATAAAAGCTGTCATTAAAAAAAAAAAAGCAAACAACAAAAACAGATGCAAAGCGATAGGAAGGTTTAAATTTGTTCTACTTGGTGTGTTTGTGCAACTTGGTAAAGCCAAGGGCTTGAAATATGAAATCTCAAAAATTAAGATCTTTTAAACCCTACTATTTCAATGAAGATAAAACATTCTAAGCCTGACATAAGCCATTCTTCCTTCATTTACTTTTTGGAAGAGTAAAGGTGTATGATCTGACTGATGCTGCATTTAAATTTCTATTTAGCCAGAAGTAGCTAAGAAAAGGCTTAAGGAACATCATATTTAGGTTGGAAACATTATAGAATTTGGAGAAGACAGGGAAGGAGCCTCCTTAGCTCCAGAAAATTCCATATCTTTCTCAAAGGGACTTCATTATGAAATGGCTGTGGAAATTTTGAGATTTTTCCCATCTCCTTTTACTTGGGGATAGTGCTGAAAGGCTTGACTGTCTTAGAGCTGAAAAGTTTGCAAACAATGTGTAATTTTTTTCAGTTTCTTTCAAAAGGAAGAATTTGAAATCAATGCCAGGTGTCACTGCAAGGGCATTTATCCCCTCTTGTTTTTTTATATTTTTTTTTCCCCTTTTTTCAGCCCAGTGGCTGCTTTTATGTGTTTACAGCACTACTGACTTGTCCATCTCAAATCAGTGCCCTCAGCATGGGGTTCCTCTCCCCTTTCCAGTTCCCTAAACTTTGCACTAATGATTATTGGTTTTACCTTAGTCAACTGATTTTATTCCTCTGGGAACTGTTTTGTAATTGTGAACAGAGGATGTACCTCGATTTTGACTTATCTTCAACTGCCGGTATTTTATGTGAGGTGACCCAGAGTGTTGCGTGCACTTTGTTTTCACATGAGAGTAATAATATAAGTTAGTCCCTAAGATGTGACTTGTGGGATCCTGGAAAAGAGGCCTCTCAGAGGCTCATACTCTGCGGGGACTGTGCCTGTAGGAAGATGGCACAACTGAAGCTTTGGAGTTCAGATGCTGGGAAAAGTCAAGGAAAGAAGCTGATTAGTCTCTTTGCTTATGGATCACTGATTTAGATGGACACTGTTGGCATCTCCCCCTAATTTCCCTGATAACAGGGCAGCTTCTGTCTTGCAGTAAGGAAAGCATCTTGGTGACTCTAACTGTTCTCCATGTTTCATTACGACCTGGCTGCTTTGCCCAGGCTTTGAGATGCTCGTTTTTGGTTTTCTAACAAAAAAATCTATTTCTTTTTTTTTTTTTTTTCCCATAAATTCCCTGAACTTCCTAATTAGATTTCACATGTCTGGTTATGAACTTCAAGTCCTTGGGCTACAAACAAGGTCTTTGTGCTCTCTCCATGCTTAGGAGCATGAATAGAACGAGCACATCCAAGTCAGAAGGGTGTGTGACGCTATCGCTGTGACGGTGTCAAGGATGCATTTGGGGGGCCCAAAGAGACAAGGGTCAGCCTTGTAGGGAGCAGTGAGTGGTCACCCTGACACTAATGTGGATAGGGTAGGTCACAACTGGGACAGCTGTGACCTGAGCAGCAGCATTAGAATTTCCTTTCTTTTTTTTTTTTTATTTTTAATGCATTAGAGAACTAAGGGCAGGGCGAGGAATTGTAACACTGAATCTTAGTGAGAATTCAGTTCCTTTTTATCCTCTGTCACTTAGAGATTGAGTCAGAGGACTTTGGTTTTGTTGTTGGCCACTGTCTGTTCAAAACATGTGTCAGCATGGTCTCTAGCTGGTGGTACTTTACATATCAACTTCCATTTATCTGCTTCCACATTGCAAAGAAATTTTCTTAAGTCTCAGTCTGGCAAGGACCATCAGTATGAGTTTAATAGTCGAGGCTGTGACTCCCTGCATTGTATTCAACAGCATTATTTACATGGGTGCAGAGTTAATACTTACTCTAATCTCTGCAGGATCAGTGTCTTGGGGGGATTGGTTTTCTTTGCAGCAGTGATGATAAGAAGTCTTGCCACTCAGATAAGATACCAAAGTGTTTTATACCCATCCTTTCAAAAACAAACAAGAGATGGGTTAAAATAGTCCACTCAGGATAAATGTAAGCTTCTTTAAATGCATTTCAGTTTAAAGGGATAGCTTTGGTAGGTCTTGTTGGAATACTGTATAAGTCTACTTGCTTAAACATACCTAAATAAGCATTGCAGAGTGAACAAGTAATTGGGGAAACTTAATATAAAAATAATCTTCCTCCTACTGGTGCATGTTCTTGTTATGTAAGGCAAAAAACAAAATAAACCGAAATGTTTTCTGTGTAGGTAGCTTTCAAATCACATGAAAAATGTGATTAATTAATACAGTGTTCTTCCTCAAGCATGTGACAACTTGCAAAGTACTTCGCTCTCATATCCCTGGAAAAGGAGGGGCTTTCTCCCAGAGAGCTCTTAGGCTCTTTCACATGTGAGAGAAGTGTTGGGGGTACAGATGGAATAGCTTTAAGTGAAAAATAAGGAGCCACAATTAATATCATTGGGATTTTACCTCTTCTACGTATCTTCTGTCTGCATATTTTTGAGGAGATGTTTTATTCCTCATCCCTGTGCATATCTGTGACTTTTGCTGACCTTCTTGCACACTCTGTTTGCACATGGAAAAGAGCACAGATTTCTCAGCAGATCCTGACTCTGTTCTTCTGTACAAAGGCATTCATAAGGGCAAACCAAGTGATCCTTTTCCTTGTTTATCTTTTGCAGTTGCCTGTGTCTGGCAATTTGATTGACCTTTACGGCAACCAAAGCATGCCTCCTCCAGGACTAAACATCAGCAACTCATGTCCAGCTAATCTTCCTAATATAAAAAGGGAGCTCACAGGTAAATACGTCTAAAATACCACCTTGGAGTAGTAGTATAATTGTTTTAAATTCAGGTGATACTGGACATCATTTCTGAGAAAGAATACATGGTTGAATAATTACTTTTTGCTTTGCAGACCATTTTTTTTAGCAGATGCATTAGCCTGCCATGCAGTTGTGCTCATGTGTGGGCACGGTTGTGTTCACTGTCACAAGTTAAGATGAAGTCTTCAGTTGTTACAGTCACACTTGCTTGTTGAAAATGCGTCCCAGGAAGCTTCCATGCATCTCCTCCAGAGCTGTTTTCTAGTTTGGGCTTATTGTTTGCTTTGTCAACACTAAACTTCAACAACTTCATATCGGGAGTCTCTGTGGGTTTCATGTCGAGGAATGATACACATTACAGGACTTACTCTATCAGGAGAGAGCTGTAATGATCAAAGAACCTGTTATAATACAAAATCTGGACATGCAGATCCTTTAAAATGTAAAATTAGGCACTGATGGGGGGCTGGAACTCGATGATATTTAAGGTCCCTTCCTTCCCAAGCCATGCTATGATTCCATGAATATGCATCACTAAATTAAGATGAAAATGAAGTATTCCTTTAATTTCTTGTTAAGCCAGTTCCTCCAGCAGTGCTCTAAACAAGCTGTGGGAGGCAGGAGGAGGAGAGGAGAACATTAAAAGCCTCTTTCTCTCAAGCACATGTGTACAGAAGTGAGATGGTTTGAAGCAAATAATGAGTTTCATATTCTCAAGCACGTTATGTTTTGCTTCACTTGAAAGGATATAACCTCACATAGGGTACATATACAAGGTAAGTTTGTTTCCAGGCTGAACTAATGGAGATCCATTCTAGAACTGATGGCAAAATCATCTTAATACCCAGAATTGGCCGTTCGTAAGCCCAGGAGGGAGTCACTGACCATATGCAGTAGGTTCCAGGCCTGGTTTCTTTCTTGTCTGTCATCTTTCTGGGTTTCAGTTGTGAAAACTCACAGGCTGACTCAGTTGCAAAGCAGGTTCTGGGCAGGAATTAGCTTAAGTAGAGCAGTTTTAATAGGCCAGGAGTCAGCTTCTCAGGAGGAAATGCCACATCTCTGAGCCAGTGGGTATTTGCGTTTATAGGACTGCACAGAATTTGAGCTCAGCACCAGAAGAGGACACACACAAAGTCCAAATTACAGGCAGTTTCGTTGCCCAAAGTATAGAAAGTTCAAGGAGCTTTAGAGTACAAACTGAAGACCCAACTTGGATGTGCAGGCTGGTGGATTCTCTGCAGGTGGTTGTGTAAGACTTCAGGCCAGGAAAGCAGAAAGAGGAGAAATAGTGATTAATCTTATGGAAGTCCTCGATACATCAAAACAGAACTGAAATAAGTTACATGTCTATATGCTACAGTCACCTGTACACATAATTCCATAATGGAATGTGTGATAATACATGACAGACTCATTTCTCCTCTCTGACTTACTGTGAAGCTGCATAGTGCCTTGCTGGTTTGGGGATTTAAATGCAACAGGGCAAGGATTAATGACCTCACCTTTAAAAAAAAAAAATAAAGTGGTAGAGCAAACATGAAAATACTTAAAATTGCTTGAGAAACGTAAGATCAAATGAGAACTGTAAATAACAGCTTTAGTTATGTTCTTGCCCAAACTGTTGCAAGCTGAAGTTAATAATTATATGACACTTACAGAATATGATAGCAATAGTAATATAATAGTAAATAATAATAAATGTGCAGAGTAAGGTTAAGAGCAGTCCTGAGTTGAGGAGACAAATTCCGTGCAGCACAGCTGTCATTAGCTTTCTTTTTGCTTTTCCTGAAGCAAAACCCTTTGTTTTCCAGCTTTGTTGCTAAGGAGGCTGTTGAATTTTTCATCCTTTTTTTTTTCTCTGTATAATAGGAACAGTTAGCGCAGCTGGAAAATAACAGTCATAGTGTGTCACTTAAGTTATCCCTTTAGTGCTGTGGTGATGTGTGTGCACGTGCCACAGAAGGCCATATCCTTAATTCCAGCGAGCAGAGGCTCTGACTCCTGCCTGCTTCACGTCCTGCGCTGGTGGCAATGCCCTAAGCATGCTGTTCCTCTGGTTCAGCTCCCGTGGGACACAGGAGTGCCAACACAGGAGAAGGTGCGTTGGATTTCGGCAGCTTGTTGTCCTCAAATACCTTGCTGAGTCAGGGCCTCCGTGGGAAACATTCTCGTCGTGGAAGTCAGCCTGGGAAGTGTGGGAAGAGATGCTCTGCAGGAGCAGAGGTGAAGCTCAAATACCAAGGGCTGCGTTCTGGCATTCACAGGCCCTTCTCACTCCTTGGAATGGGCGTAGTAATTGGTGTGACAAATGCCGACCAGGCTTCCCGTGCAGATGTTTCACAGACTGAAGCGTTGTGTTTGAGTTATTTTTAATTCTAATTGCTTCATTCACATGCACAGCATGTATTTTTCCCACAGAGTCGGAAGCAAGAGCGTTGGCTAAGGAGAGGCAAAAGAAAGACAACCACAACTTGAGTAAGTTTTTGGTTCTTCTCATTTTGCAGCAATTCTAGGAGTGCTTTTGGACATAAAGTGTTCAAATACTGATGATTTAAATCTCAATGAGACACTGCACATACTATATAGTATTAGCTGTGTTATGCCCACAGATCAAATATCTCAAATTCTTATGAAATATGTGCTTAAATGTACCATTGAGTTTTAACTCTGTTATTTTTTTTCAATAAGCCAAGTGTATGAGTGGTTGTTATCAGTGGAATTGCTGTGAACAACATGTAACCCAATTGCTTTTAACATATCCACCTTGCACCATTTGCTTTTCAAATTTTAATTTATTTTAAAAATTAGATATGTGGTCAGTTTGTGACTTTAAACATCAGTGTGGCAATTTCATAGATTTCATTCCTGAAGGGAACTCATACATCTGGGTTGGGAAAAAAAACCCACAAAACCAACAATTTAAAATATGAGAGCAAAATATATGCTGGATTTTAAGCTTCAGGCAAACATTTCAAAGGTGCTGAAAGCAACCTTTGATAAAATACTTTGTGTGTTGTAATTAGGAATGAATATTACTTGTAACACTTGTGCTGTTTTTCTCAAAGTTGAACGAAGAAGAAGATTTAATATTAATGATCGTATAAAAGAACTGGGCACCTTGATACCGAAGTCAAATGACCCGTAAGTATAACATGCCCAGGGGGACTGTGGGAGGGAGGGGTTAAAGGAAAATAATCCTAATGGAGAACAAGAATTTAAAAAAAAAATAAAAAGAAAATCCTGTTTTCTTGTTGCTCTTGACACTCTATGACTGTAGAAATCCTTGCAGGTTCCATTATATTTTTTTGAAGATTGGTTTGGGGTTTATTTTTCCCCTTTAGGACCCTGCTTATGTTTATAATAATTTGATGATTTTTGTCAAAGCTGAAGTTGGTGCTGGGAGTGAATGACAGCCTTACCAGAGGCAGAACTGTAAGGATAGGAAACCATAGTCTGGTCTCACTGCTTAGCTGGTTGCTTGTCTTGCCAAATGATTATTTTGATTAATTAGATGTCACAGCTTGGCAAGACAGAAACAGCCCCTCTTTCAGTGAAGATAGAGGGCAGTTCATCTGACAATTTTATGGTAGTTTTACTGCTATTAGCTTGTCTTTGCACTTTCCCAATGCTGATTCAGTAACAGTGAACCCTTCTGCTCTGGAGTTTGAAAGTCTCACTTAAATCTGAATCAATGCCCCAGGTGATGCTTCTGGGGAGAGTTTCCAGTGTTTTAAAGCAGTTGCTCATGGAGCAACTCACAACTGCTCTGCAGAGAGGCTCTGCAGCCTCCTCAAAGGCCAGAAGGCCAATATTGCTCAGTATCAAACTTCGGGACAGGTGGATCTTTGCTGATAATCTGTAGACTATTTGTTTATTTAAAGGAAGTAAGATGATGCGAGTGCTTCCCAAGAGCAGCACTCCGGCCCCCTCTAGTGCATTTCCAGTGCCTTCTGTATCCATGAACTTGGAATAAATGTTAGCTGGGTGTTCTGTCTGTATGAGGTGTAATCATAGGTGTGGATGTTAAGGGGACAACTCTGAAATAAAGCCTCCCTGAGAGCCTTCACTTTCCCTTTTGTGTTGATTCCAAAGGGATATGCGCTGGAATAAGGGAACGATCCTAAAAGCCTCGGTGGATTACATCCGTAAGCTGCAGAGGGAACAGCAGCGCACGAAGGAGCTGGAGAACAGGCAGAAGAAGCTGGAACATGCCAACAGGCACCTGCTGCTCAGAATACAGGTTTGCTGATAAACAAGCTGCAAGTGCCCTTCGTGTTTGCAGCGTGTGACTGCAGCTTGTTTGTAGGGGCGTGGGTTGGAAGGAACCAGCATTGAATTTAACGGTGACCAGGGCTGAGATGAGTGCAGAGATTTTTCCAGAAAAAGCCAAGGATACATCAGTGTAAAGAGAAAAAAAAAAAAAAGGAATCCTAGAACTCTAGTTAAAGCACTTATGGGTAGTCTAGTTTTTTTCTGCTGTGGCCAACATTAGTTGCAAACCCTGCCGTTAAAAAGATTTATATGGTAATACATTTTTCTGGGTGCCAGGCCTAAGGAATTGGGACTTCATAAATCACCTATTTGTTGATATTCATGAAATTCAGTTTGGCTGTTTGGGAGTCTTCCCTGTTCCTTGATGTCTGTAGGGCTGTACAACAGTTCTCCTCAGCACTGAAAAACAGTAGGTGGCATGAATATGTTTTCTCTGTGGGTTTTTGCCTTGTTAGATTTACCCAGATTCCCGGTGTTCTGAACTACAGAGAGATTTAAGGGTGAGAACTCCATTTCTCTAATTACTTCCTTGTAAGAACACATGACATAGAGACAGTGATATCCCAGATATCCCCCCGTTGCTGCTGCTCACCTGCAGCACGAACAGCTGAGCTCTGCATGGAGCTGCAGCGTGCCAGGAGACCCCTGGTCCACAGCCCAGCTAATCCACCAAGGAGATAATGAAGCTACAAATACCTGGGAGTCAAGTGTGGAAGTAAACAGCTTTAAAATAGAACTGGCTGGGTTGAGCTTCAGTGCAGTTTTTGTACTTGGTTGAGCAATCTGCTTGTTAGGGTGAGGTGATAAAAACACACAACCCTTCTGCAGAGCAACATCAAGCAGTGGTGTTTCAAAGCTGAGATCACTTTTAAACATCTTTCATCTTCTTTTGCACTATCCATTTGCTCTGGCTCCTTCAATCAAAATAATGTAAGACCCAGACCCTTGAATAACAGGCAATACGTCTGGCAGCAAATGTGTATTTTCCCTTTTTGTGTCAATTCTGATTAAGCACAGAATAAGGAACTCCTGATTTTGGCACATTATCTGATGAAAGAAGTGCTTTCTCATTGCACCTTCTCTCTTGATCTTGCAGTGTGCCATTGCAAGCTTGTTGTCTTAGCTTGAAAATGGGGAAAAGGGCTGTTAATCAACTTCAGTGACAGGAGTATCCAGAAACAGCACGATCACAATAGTCATTGTGATTGTCTAATATAATGCATAAGTAGAAGCAAAACATCTCTTCTACTATCTTCATCTATTCATGAAAGGGCATTTAAGTGAATTCTTCTATTATCTGTTTTCAGTCGAGTGCATCTGTATGATTAAATGTGAAGGTGGGATTTAAACTTTGCAGGGAGATTTGAAGAATCCTGGCTCTGTGTGAAGTCTAAGGCCTTCCTGTGACTTGCTTGTGATATTTCAGTGTAGAAATTGTGCTGCTCAGTTCTGGCTGATCTCTTCCAGCTCTGCTAGACTTGTAGAATTAGAAATGTCCCTTCCAGTGTCTCAGCAGGACAAGTATCCTACAGACCTGCTATGCCTTCACATATGATTTTATAAAATTACTGACCATATGCTTCTGCTATTTAATTTTTCTGTATTTTTAAATGTTTTCCTCACTGTACCAAACTTGCCTATCCTGGCACTGGTTTGAGAAAGAGGCCTGAGGGGAAACATGTCTGTGCTACAGGGCACTGGGTTTTGGCTCTGGTGTAGGTTCTGAGGAGGAGTGTGAAGGGCCTGTGTGGGGTGGTGTTCACCCACCTCTTCAAGAGACTGGTGTTAAGGTGCAAATTTACAGAGCTAGAGTGTGCAAGGTCACTGTGGGAGAGGGAGGGAATATGTACAGTAGAGGGAAACTGTAAGTTGCAAGGTGAGTGTTAAGATGACAGATTTCCCTTTCAGATTTTCTTTTAATTTGTCCCTTATCCTCCTTCACAGGAACTTGAGATGCAAGCTCGGGCACACGGACTGTCCCTTGTTCCATCTACAGGCCTTTGCTCCCCTGACATGGTCAACAGGGTCATCAAACAGGAGCCTGTGCTGGACAACTGCACCCAAGACATGATGCCACACCACACAGACCTGTCCTGCACCACCACCCTCGACCTCACCGACGGCACCATCACCTTCAGTGACAACCTCGGAAACGTAACTGAACCAGCTGGCACTTACAGTGTTCCTGCAAAAATGGGATCCAAACTGGAAGATATCTTGATGGACGATACCCTCTCCCCCGTTGGAGTAACTGACCCACTACTTTCCTCCGTGTCTCCCGGGGCGTCGAAGACGAGTAGCAGGCGGAGCAGCGTGAGCATGGAGGACACTGATCATGCTTGTTAGCATATACTTGGCACACCTTTCATAAACTGCTTTGGTTCTTGATCAGTAGATTAAATAATTTACCTTTTGTAGAATTTTTTTGATTTTTTCCCCCCCCTCTTGTGCTTCATCAGTGTGTGTGCGTGTGTGTACATATTATATATATAGGATTTTTTTTAGAATTTTTGTGAAGAAACTTGTATATTCTATTTTAAAACTACCAATGCCTCCAAAATATTGTACAGCATATGTACAGTATCTGTGAACTGGATTCGCCAAGAACTTTGAACTGGTCAAATCTACTCAAAGCAATAGAATTACAGATGAAGAGTCTGTTTCTACTCGGGGTGGGGGGGAGGGAAGGGGCAATCGTAGGATTGTAAATGCAACCTATTTACCTGAAAACAAAATGTAAAGTTAAAGAATGTAAAGAAACCAAAAAAAAAAAAAGTCCAATTTGTAATTGTATTAATTGAATAGTGCTGCCTTAAAGAAGATACAGTGTCCCTCAAATGTTGGTCTTACATGACAAGTGTTTAGGGAAAATACCCACCCTATTCCACTCAGAATACAAACTAAAACCAAGTGTTAAGACAACCCGATTGTGTTGATTGTGATATAAAATGCTGTTGCTGAAACTGCAGGGAGATGAGAGTGTCTCAGAGTGTTGTTTAATTTTACTCTGAGCTGATTTGGGTTTTCCTTTTGATCACGGTTCGAGTTTTTCCTCTTAAATTTTTATTTTGTTTCGTGACACACATTGGTGGTTTTGCCAACAACAAACCAAGCAGGAGCACTGTAAGTTGGAATACACTCTTTGGACAAAAAAAAAAAAAAAGTCATTTTATCAGCTGGGCACATTATGTTGTACATATCTAATTGGCTTTATTTTTTTTTTTTTTTAGATTGCATTGTACAGTTTCTTTTGATTTGCATGGATTCCTTAGTTATCCTCAACTTTTTGTTTTAAATTTATTTGTATTTCATTTGTAAGATTTTTGCCTCTTAATATTGCAACGATTTTTTGACATTTTTAAAACTCATTGGAAGTTTTCTGCGTTCTTTGTAAACACTTGAAAGGAAGCTTTTATGCAGGGTTCTGTGTTTTCAGAGAGATTTCAAGAATATTTTGTATATTACAGTCTCACTTTGAAAATGTTTTTAAACGCATTTAAGGTAGAGTAAAAATTTAGATTAGGTAATAAAACAACTCTGTAGAGAAACTGAACTTACATATTTATTTTTAGTGATACTGAAAAAAAAAAGTAGTAATATGCTTGGAAACATAACTATGTAGTTAATATACCCGTTAGAGCAATTTGTGTTCTATTTCAGCACTGGGGCTGACATAAAGAAAAAAAGAAAAAAAAAACAACAAAAAAAAAGAGTAAATTACTGTATCTGCAAATAACTGTTACTTGATAACAATGTTATTAATTTTTAACATGCAACCATGTTGTAAAAGTAGTTCGGTGCATTATCTACTCAAGTGTAGTCCTATGCAATAACGGTAGTTTTCCTTGTATTATATCCAGCCTGGGTGTTTCCCGGAGGTGACGTGTGGTGTTCCGAGCTGGACGGAGGGAATGGATTTCCCCATGGCAGCCTACAGCTGACCCGCAGGCGTAGCTCGTTCAGAATGAAGTGCCTTAAACTCTAGTTGTAGTCTTCCTCGACTAGCACTGACTGAAGTGTGGCGTAGGAGAGAGCTTTTTGGGGTGGTGGTTTGTAGGGTGTTGAGGTGTAGCATGGTGCCCACGTGTAGAAAACAAGAGCTTCCCGTTCTCCTTCGTGCTACACTGGAAATTCCATGGGGTGAGTGCGACGGTGAGTGACTCAAGTGCCAGTCTGGCAGGCGTCCCCAGGAAACCTGGGGCTCGGCAGGTAGTGCTCAGAAACCAAATGTGAATTGGGGTGGCGATGGGGCAGCTGGGGATGGTGCGGGGAGTCCAACCCAAATGCTTCTCCACAGGAGAGTTCCCGGTGTCCCTGCCTGGCACCACTCCTCCCGGCGTGGGTGGCGGGGACACAGCTGCGGTTTCGATACTCCAGGGTCTGTGTGTTGCTCTTTCTGTGGCTGTGCTGGTTGTGTCCAGCCCCCTCTCCCTTCCTGCTTGAGCCACCAGCTATGTGTTAGCGTTGGTGCAACCACCGGGTTGTGGCTTCTTTCTTTCCTTTGTAGTTTTTGAAGGAGGAGCTGGAGTTAGATTATAATGATGCCTCTTCCCCCCAGCCCCAGACAGCTTTTGGGAATGTGTCTTTCCTAGGGTAGAGGAGCTCTGGCCCAGGCAGGACCCAGGAGCCTGCAGGATGCCCTGCAGCCAGCGTGGTCCTCAGGCAGGGAGATGCTCCCTGTCCCTGCAAGGCAGCTGTGCCATAGTCAGGTCTCAGTCGAGTATGGGGGTACAGGCTGTTGGTGCTGCTGTTTGGTTGGGGTGACAGGTAAGGAAATCAGGGCTGTAAAAAATGCTTGTAGCTGTAACACAGACCTGTGTTACCCTCCCCCATGAAAATGGGACAGCTCTGCAGCGTTGGTACAACAAGTCAGGGTGTGCACGCTGGAGTGTAGTAACTGAGAACCACTGAGTATATTGAATAAGGATTTTGGTTTGGTGCCTGTGCTGGGCATTCAGAAATTCAAGTCTAGACTGTGGTATATGAATATTTTTCAAGCTTATGTGAAACCACTGGTACTCTTTGACAGCCATGACTTCTAATTCTTAGCTGTGTCTGTGAGGAGGTGAGTTAGGATTCAAGGCAAACCATTGCATCAAGAGCTGGATTCCTGGCTAGCAGCCACTGTGGCTGCAGCAGCTCTGTTGTGTGCTCCCTGTACCCTGTGTTGTTCTGGGGTAACTCTGCTGTGCCCTGCTCACCCTTCTCCCTGTGTTTCCTTAGGCCACAGCCCTGCTCTGAGTGTGCCCACCCTTTGGATGGTGACACTGCAGGGGAGACACCTCTGGCAGGCACAGACCCCCAGGGGGGGGCCAGCGGGAGGTCTCTTTGCCTGTCTGGGCGCCGTGGAGCGCGTGGCTGTGAGGTTCTGCAGGGTGGCAGAGGACAGAGACAGCGGTTCCAGGCAGGGTGTGGCATGGACGAGGTGGAGTGAGATGGACAGAAGTTGTTGCCCGGCCTGGGGACGGTGACTCGTGTGACGCTGGGCAGCGGTGGCTTCCCTGAGCAGGTGGGTGGGGAACGACCAATTCTCACTTTGCCAAAGCCGTGCAACAGGCAGGGACGTGCAGAGTACCATGAAGTTCTTCCTTACTGCTTTTGGCCTATAAAGCAATATTTAACTCTTACAACCTGTAAAGCAAAAAGAAGGTACATAAGGAAAGCACAAAGCACAAAATAATGCACTTACATTTATGTTGTTTGACATAAAATGCACTGGGGGGGGGAGCTGATGTTGATAATAGTATAAATACCTATATTTCTTGAAAAAGTGACATTAATTACTGCCTCTTGCTATGATGCTTGGTACTGTAATGTTGATATTCATCTGCTGTTGACTGCAGCAATAATTTGTGTATGGTCCATAGCACTGTAAATTATGGATCAATTATTAATGTATCCAATGAAATAATTTGAACTGTTGTTCTTGATAGATGGATTAAAGCATTTGGTTTTTCACATATGTCTGTGTAAGTCACTCGTTTTCCATGTGGGTGGATCTTGTTTTCCTGTGTTTTTGAAGTCCCTGCAGTGCTCCTGTGTCTGATGGATGTATCCATGTCCCTGACCTGGTGTTGGTTGGCATCTCTGGTGGCACCAGAGCTGTCCAGTTGTGTTTGTATGGTGGTAGCGAGGGAGGATGGAGCTACAGATCAGGCCCCACTTGAGCTTTGCAAACACATACCAAAGTGGATAGACCTGGTGCGGCATAAGGAGCAAAACAAGTGGATGTGGTAAAATGTCACTGCCTCTCCCCACTCACGGGCTGCTGCCGTTTGCCTGGCTCCCTCCCTGCTCCTGTGGGCATCTGCCAAAACCACCCCTGGCAGCGCTGCCCACCAGCACCCTGTGCCAGGCGTGGGCTCAGTGAGGCCCCTGCTGTCACTGCTGCAAGGTCACCCCCCCCCCCAGCAGTCCTGTGCAGGAGCCCCTCACCACCTTCTCCAGCTCATCTGTGTGTGAGATCCCCGTCCTCCCTGTGCTCACACCCAGGTTCCTCCTCCCAAACCTGCACTCACCCAACATGCAAACAAACAGCTGCTCCTGGGTTGTGCTGGGAGCCGCAGCTCGTGCTGATGAGGAACCAGCTGAAGTCTTATTGTGTCTTGCCATTGTCATTATTTCTTGCTGTCTCTGTTGTTTTCATCCCTTCTGGTCTTGTTCTTTGACAGGCTGTCGCTTCCTGTGCTCACAGCATTGAGTCCCTGTGTCTCTGTGGTCCTTGCTGCAGCAGCAGTGGGGGTTCATGAGTGTTACCTCATGGGTTTGAGCCCTGAATGCAAACAGAAGTTTGAATTTGGCCTGTGTCTTGAAAGTCTGATACCTATTAGGAGTAGAAAGTCCTAATTCAGTTGCAATTAAAAATTAGTAGCTCAATTTAAAGCCTAGCCAAACAAAAAATGCCTGACTCTGCTAGGACTACAGCTGAAAAGGCCAGATCTCTCTTTGTAGAAGATACTTGAGTAAAAGCTTGTGAGTATCTCCAGTAGGTTTTGTAATGTAATTTTAGAAATTCAACATACTATTAGGATGTGTCGTCGTAGTACTGCAATAGGAAAAATATATCAGCAGCCTGGGATATAATTTCTAATTTAGGTTTGAGTTCTTGGATGTATTTTGGCTTTCCTTTGGTGGTCAGTTGTGTTTTCTTGTGGTCAGTTTGAATTTCTTGCTTTGGGTAGGAGCACCTCGAGGTTTTGGCTGGGTTGCAGAACCCAGGAGGAGCAGGAAGAATACCTGTCATGGGTAGTGGCTGTGGGCAGTAGCTCAGTGTGTCAGCAAAGGCGTGGTGGCAGCTCTGCTTTAGAAGCCTTTTAGCTCCTTTGGACAGGCCTGAAATATTCTGTGCAGGGTAACAAAGTGGATATTAAAAGTATGTCCACCTATGCCTGGTGGGGTCTGGGCTGTGGGATGGGGCAGGGCTTGGCTGTTGTGTGGTGGCACAGCAGATGCTGCCACTGTGTCACCTCCTGCTTTCCCTCCGAGGAGACATGGGAGCTTGGCAGCTCCCGATGCCAGCAGGGAGGTGGTAATTGCCCTGTCTCAGTGGGCTCAGCAGTGCTGCTCCTTTTGCTCTCTCATCTGGGAGTGGTCCCAACACTGAATGGTGCTGTACCCTGTTGCTCCAGCTCCTTTGAAATGCACTTTGTTTAAAATCGCAGCTGCAAGTTTGTTTAATTTTTTTTTTTTTCAAAAAAATTTGTTTAAAAATGTTTAAAATCGTGCTGCTGCTGGTTTGTCCCATCCTGGCACTGGGCTTGCAGGGATTGAAGCCCCATTGTGTCCTGGTATCATAAAGGGTTCCTGTGACAGACCTGTGCATTGGTGCTGTCCAAGAGCTGTGTGAGGCAAGGAGAGGCTGCTGGGTTCAGTAGGAAGGGCCAGGGCACACAAACCATCTGAATATTGATTGTTCATTAATGTATTTGTAAAAATCACCGTGGGGGTGATGTACACGGTTACGTATTGTCGGTACAGTCTCAAAGCAGGGTTTGGTGGATGGGGCACACGGCTCTGGGGGCTCTGGTCTTGCTCAAACACTTTGCCTGCTCTCATGCTGTTCAGCAGTGCCTCTCCAGAGCTCCCTGCTCCTGCTGGCTTTGCTCCTCTCCACCTGTGATAGCAGCAAGAGTTAGACATTAATTAAAAGAGTGGGGAACAGCACACCCTTGTGGGGCTGTGTCTTTTCCAGCTTTCTGGAATGAGGACAAGCTTCTCTCGGTGGGCACGGTGAGGATTCCAGAGGCATCTCCCTGCGGTGCTGCCTTTGCTCCACCCCAGCAGCTCCTGGCACAGGCCAGCAAACCCACCTTGCTCTAAGGCGAGTTATGATTTAATTATGTGATTTGCAAATCGTTATCTCTGAATGCAGCTCGTAACTCACGCCAGAAGTGACGGCTCCAGACGGGCAGGCACAGAGGAGTTGAGCATGTGTTGTGTTGTTCCAGGAACGGTGTAGTAGTCACTGGTGTGATCAGCACTGTTTCTTTAGCGACTTTAAATACATTTAGTCAAAATCTTTCATTGTCTTCAAAACCACTGGTCTGATTCTCATTTTACACTGGGTACATTGAATGCTACTGTTCACTGGGCATGAGGAATAACTGTGTAGATACTCTTTTATCAGTCCTAGAACTACAGAATAGTAGACTGATTTGGTTTGGAGGGGACTTTAATTAATCTTTGTCTTTTTTCCATCTTGAAAAGCAGTTTATACAGCAAGTTGTTGCAAAAGAAATTACTTCAGAACATGTAAATAATAAAATAATTTTTTGTTCTCTGACCACTAAAGTAATTTTGTTCAAACAAATCCCTGAAGAACTTGCACTGCTGAGGACCCAACTGGATCCTTCAAGCTTTACACTTCTCTTTTTGGAGTCATGCATCATAAGAGAATAAGCAGAGATTTTTAGGTCTAATATAATAATTCTGTTTGAAAAAGCAGGAATTAAATCAAAGCTGAATAAATGGAAGAGAATTAAATTCATGCTAGACATTAAAAAAAAAAAAAGGCACCTCAAACAATGAGGGGTATTTTTAAAAGTCACTGTTTTATTAATAATACTTTCCACCCCTTTCCCTTGATCTTCTTATGACAAGCCTGACAGAGGCACTTTTTATCAGACACTGAAGCAATTTTGCTGCTGTCATGTGCCTTTCTTGATACACACGTATTAGTCACGCAGCCGTTTTATGTTCTTTAGCATATTTTAGTGTATAATTAAAAATGTGGCTGTCTGCTACCAAGCAACCAAGCACGTCAGGGGCTGATTGTGTTCTGTCACCCACAGCACAAGGGAGGGCAAAAAATAATAATAATCATGTGTTCACTTTTCAGTCTTAATTGCGCTCCAGCTCCTTGGATATGTTGTTACAGACACAGACCGGCTTCGGGAGACGGAGGCAAAGCCAGTGACTGGCAGGTGGTAGCACATCAGTCCTGGATGCTGGGCTTTTAATATGTGCTTGGGATTTTGTGACTCTTCTTAGTTTAGTTCACCCTGCTAAGCTGCACCTTGGCTTCCCTTCGGGCTCCTGGGAGTCTCTCCCTGGACATTTAAAATAGGAAAATGAAGTTGGATGTTTGTCTTATGCCTCCTCCATGGAGGTAGATGGGAGTAGGACTGCTGCACTGAAGGACACTGACTGTTGGGCAGACAATAATCCTGTGCTTCATTCATTTCTAGGTTTTCTGCTGTGAAAAATGGCCCACCCAGATGCTTGAGAGGAGGTAAACTACTTGCAAGTGTGCCCAGGTGATCACTGTAAGCACAATATCACATCCTCTCCTGCAGGCCCTCAGCACCTTGCCCCTCAGACTGCTCTCCTTGGGGCTCTCTCGTGCTCCTAAAAATTTTGGGTCACAGAATCACAGCATGTTTCAGGTTGGAAGATAACACAGAGGGTCATCTGGTCCAGCCTCTGTGCTCAAGTAGGGTCATCCTAGAGCACATGGCACAGGACTGCATCCAGATGGTTCTGGTCTATCCCCAGTGAGGAAATTCCACACCCTTTCTGGTCTCTGTTCCGGTGCTCAGTCACTGCAAAGTACAGAAGTTCTTCCCCATGTTCAGATGGAACTTCCTGAGCATCGGTTTCTGCCCATTGCCTCTTGTTCTGTTGCTTTACACTACCCAGCAGAGCCTGGTCCATCCTCTTGACGCTCTCCCTTCAGATATTTGTGTTCCTGGGTCCTCACCTGTCTCCTGTTGCACTGTCCCTGTCTGTTCCAGCCAGGGCTGGCAGTGCCGGTGGATCCCTGCGAGTGGCAGCGATGCTCTCCCGACTCGGTGGCTGCAGGAACCGGCTGAAAGAACCTTTGTTTGATGGTCTGGGAAAAGGACACAAGTTCACTGATACCCTCAGCCCCAGGCTTATTTCACTTGGGGCATTAGGGGATTGTTTCTGTGGGAAGTTGTGGCTCTGAGGGTGCGCTCTGAAAAGCTGTGTGATCCTTGGTAAGTTGGTACCATCTGTGTGAAACCCTGTCCTGAACCTGGAGAGATGCACTGATCTGGAGAAGGGCTGAGGAGGGCTTTTGGTGTATTTTTAGTCACATCCTCTCCAGGCTCAAGAGCAAAAAGGGAATTCATTATATCAACTCTGTGCCTCACTTCTCCAGTCTCTTTCTGTCTCTCAAGCATGTGCAAAATGTACCCAGGTACACACTGCAATCATTATTCCAAAAGGTTTTAAATTTTAGTAGCTTTTATTACTTTAGCAAAACAGAGTCAGCACATCAGCACAAACTGGTGTGGGAAAAAAACACCAGCGGGAAAAAACACAAATAATGCTGTAAATAATTCAAAGGCTGTTTGTTTATTGCAATCCCTTTGATTGGACCTCTAGGGAGAAGGATGGCATTGCCTTTATATTTTCCACCATCAGCATCCAATATATAACCTGCTCTGAGTCTGCCAGGATCTTGAGACGTGATACTGAGGCTGCTTGAAGATGATAACCTTGCCTGGAGTTCTCTAATTTCTCTTGTTTCTCCCCAGCTGGCCTCATCTAACCAGAAAGGGCTGTGATGGAGAAGCAGCCCCAGACAGACAGGTACAAGGAGATCTGTGGCAGATGTGGGGACACTCCGTGGTTCTGCAATACAGCCAGGAGCCCAGCTTTGTTCATAGGCACCGCTCCTGCAAGCTGTGCCCTATTTGTCACACCAGGGGCTTGCAGGGGTTACACAGTGAGACCACTTCATACATTTGGGCAGCAGGAGGGGCCTTGCCAGCATGTCCTCAGTATCTGAGAGTCCCAAGACACAGGAATGCCGTGCTGTCAAGATACAGCTCCCACTGTGCTTCACAGCAGCAATATTCACTGATCTGTGGCTAATGATGGTGCCTGTAATCAGAGTGTGTCGTGCAAAGGCTGGCAGATGAGTTTCTTTTTTTGCTGGTTTGAATGAGCTGAGAAAACAGGAAGAACCCCAAGAAGAAAAGAATAATGCCCAAAACAGTGAAGGAGATAATATAATCTATATTTTCTATGAAGAAGATAATTTTGCAGAGCATGGAGATTTTGCGTGAGGTCATGCCGTGGTCTGTGAGCCACCTCTACCCCTGACATGGCTGTGAGTCAGCTACACCTACTCCTGTCAGGGGTCCAAGCACAAGCAATGGTGGGATACCACTGGGAAGGGCCTTGGCAGCCCCCAGCTTGGATTAACCAATTGAATGAATAATCCTGCTCACATTCCCCAAGAGGAGACAGCTGTTCTGCTACAAACAGGCACTACAGGCACTTGGTGGTTTCACTTGTGAGTGGTCACTTCTTGAGCATTAGTAGATTCCCTTTCAAACAAAGAAACTGAAAAAGGTAAGTGGGGTTAGATGCTAAGATTCTTCTTGTTCCACGCTCTGGGGTGCACGCAGTTTCACAGGTGCTTCTGCATTTATGTTGTTTAAAATTCAGTTCTGCCCACCAACTTACAGTGGCAAACAACTCAGGTGTGGGGCAGGACATCAGCTTGGGCTCACAGCAATCAGAGGGCAGCTGGCTCTTCCTCCAGCACCGTCCTGCAGTCCCTGACCCACAGCTTGTATGCTTTTTCCAGGGTCTCTTCACTGGTGTCATTGAATATCTCTGGAAAGTAAGAGTTGTAGTTAATGGAACATCCAGAGGAGCTTTTCCTGCACTGACTGAGGGGGGCAGTCATTGGTCCAAACAGTTTGTGAGAGTGTTGTCTTGTGGGTGTGTAGAGACTGAGCTTCATGGAAGTAGTCTGGGTGGATACTGATGCCAGAGTTCACAATCTAGGTCCCTTGCATTGCTTCTGTGTTAGGGATTGGTTGGCTTTTATTTTTAAGTCTTAGGAGTAAGAATATTTCATCCCAAATACTCAACAGTTACTATTTGATTTTCAACTATTAGTTCTAGGCACAGTAATACATTAAATTCCTTTTGCCAAGGACTATTTAACTAATCTTTTCAAGTACAGCAAAGGAATTTTTTTCCCTTTTGACCTTGGTTTGTCTACCAGAGCACTTTGTTTACCTGTTGGTTTGCAAACACCTTTGCAAGGCGAATTGGTTAATTATGGTGCAGTTAATTAGGCCTCAGTCCTTAACAGAATTCTGGTGGTTACACATGAGACTGATCCCATCTCTCGACGGGTTTACCAAGATGTGAAGAAAAGCACAAGAAAACCCGGGGATGCGCAGCCGCAAACAAGGCACATTTTCCAACATGTCCCTGTGCTGGGATGCCCCCCCCCATCCAGATTCCCACTCTGGAAGCTCCCTGGTGTTCCCTCCCCGCCAGTACCTGCTACGCCGAGCCCGGTGGGCAGCGGCATCCGTGTCTGTCCCCCGCTGTGCTTCAGGCGCTCCCTCAGGGCCCTCTTGATGAGGGCCCAGCTGCAGCCGCTGTGCCAGACCGGCAGCTCCAGACCCCTCATGCACTGGAGGATCTGCTCCCTCTCCTCGGCGCCGATGAGCCCCCGCGCGTGGGCCACGTACGTCATGAATGCCATGTCGACGTTCACGGCTTCCCCGTGCATCAGCGACGGCAAAACCCTCTGCGACGCGGCAAGGGTGGGTGGCGGGGGGAAAAAAAGAGGTTTGGGTTGGCAGAGAGGAAGTAAGTAGGGTGTTTTTTTTTCTAAAATTGCACCTGAAAATTGGCATTTGGCTCGCTAAGCTTCCTGGGTGTTGGCGCCTTGTGGTTTACAGGTTATGAGGGTGATCTGTTTTACATGTGATTGATTATATCTAAAATCTCCCATAGAGATCCAGGATTTAATTCTCCTCCCATCTAAATCACTGATAGAGCACCATAGGATGGAGGAAAGAGCTCTGAATCTTGTCTGAATGAGTCATCCCCCTCATTCCACAGTGACAGTTTCTCCCCAGTAATATGGGCTACGTTCTCTCTGCCTTTGTGCTGTCACAGCTCATGTTGGTGATTTCTAGTGGCTTCACTGTAATCTGGCCATCTTTGTGCTCCAGTAAATTCCCAGTAACAACTGGCCTGAGGTCTGAATAGGAAAAGTGTGAAGGTGTGGGAGAAACAAAGGAAGGGAAAGAATCCCTTTGTCCAACAGGACCAGGCTGCTGTGTTGGGTGACCTGGGGTAACATGCAAATCTGGAGTTTAGCTCAGCTCCTTTTCGCAGGGTTTTCATGCTGCCAATTGAATTTTTTGAATTTTTTATTCAAAATGGATGTTGTAATATAAAGTCTTTCACTCACCATTTCCAGCTCTGGGCTTATAAGGTGACCAAAATCAACCAGTCGGTCCAGGTCATCCTCCCAGAGGTTGGGTGCCAGCTCCTCCAGCATGGTTTCAATGGCAATCCTGGTGGTCTGCAGTGCAGCATCCCCTTGGTCAGCAATGCTGCTGCAGGACTGGAACTTGGTGTCCAGGAGGTGTTTTCCATGGTTCCTGAGCAGGTCAAACAGCCCTTTGTGTTTCATAAGGGCCATCTAGGACAAAGAACAGAAGAGGTTAATTAAGGACAATTGTCTGATGTGCTGTTGGAAACTTGAGTGTTTCAGTAGATTGGACTGTAATTTCATGTTATACAGTAGCAAAGAAACAGCTGCACACGTGGTACACGGAGAAGCTCTGCTTCTGCAACCCGAAAAAATGTGGCTGCAGACACAATTCCTGGTTAGCCTGGCTGTGTTTGGTGTGTCCACCAGGCCTCTTGGGCATGTGACCTGGTGGTGTTGCACATGTTGTCAGCTGTGGTGAGTGAAGTTGTGTGCAAGAGGCAGCATAGAAATGCCCAGTGGGACTCTGGCAAGATGCCAGAGATGATGGGAGCACTGGTGTGCAAGTTCCCTTGTTACTGGGAACCTCTGCCCATGCTGGGAGCCTGCTACATGCTCCCACATCCCAGCAGACAATTTGGAACAAGCTTTGGCTATTTGTGTACCTGGAAGGAAACTCAAGACTAGATGGTGGCCACCCCCAGGACAACTCACATCTAATCCTTGGGGTTGCTTTTCCAGCAAGGGAAGGTGAGAATGCACTGCAATATAGAGCATATGAGGGTTTAGAAGTGATTTACTTGTTAGAAGTACATATTACACCCCTACTCAGGCATTAGCCCTCTCCTGCTGTGGGGAATGGTGACCTGCAGGTTTCCCAGTGCCTGCCAGAAACCTCCAGATATCCTCGGGACTTCCCACTGTGCAAGCACTGAAAAATGCTGCTGATGAACTCATCTCTAATACAGTTTAATAGCTTGAACTCTGCTTTATCAAAAGTTTCCAAAGCTCTCCAGGCATGAAGCCATTTACTGTGCACTTTCCAGGTAATTTTAGGAGCAGAATTTGCCTCACAGGAGATTGATTGACCACACTTGACATACCCGGCGAGGTAGGTCCAAATGATCTTGCAGATTATTAATCCCCAGTATAATGAACCTCAGATTCTCTGCCAAGAGTTCATTATAGAGTGCTATGGATCAGACTCAACAGGAAGGTATTCCTGTGTCTACACCTGGCTGTGAGATTTGGAGTGTTCTCTGCAGGGTTAGCACGAGACATTGTGTGTGAGTGAATGTTCCAACAAGTTTAGCACCCTTAAAAAGAATATACATAAACCCATTGAGAGTTAAAAGCCCCTGTGCAGCCTTGATGGCCCACCTTGGTTTCTCTGAGGTTGTTTATACAATGTCATGGATGCTGCTGGACATTTTACCAGCATTTTTATACTTAAAGGGGGCTTATAAGAAAGATGGGGACAGACTTTTTAGTAGGGCTTGTTGTGATAGGACAAGGGGTGATGGTTTAAACTAAAAGAGGGTAGGTTCAGACTAGATATGAGAGAATTTTTTTATAATGAGGGTGGTGAAACACTGGAGCAGGTTTCCCAGAGAAGTGGTAGATGCCCCATCCCTGGAAATATTCAAGGGTGTTCTGAATGGGGCTTTGAGCAACCTGATCTAGTGGAAGGTGTCTCTGCTCATTACAGGGGGGTTGGACTTCAAAGGTCCCTTCCACCCCAAACCTTTCTATGATTTCAGATTCGCAATCTGCAGCCACAGGAGCTCGTACCTTTAGGATTTCCCCGAGGCCGTTGGAGATGTGCCGCCGGGGGATGCTCTGGATGAAGGACCTGTCCAGGAAACTGGCTACGGGGGGGGTGTAGCCCCCGAGCTTGTTCTTGCACTGCAGGAAATTCACCCCGTTCTTCGCCCCCACGCTGGCGTCGACGTAGGAGAGGAGGGTGGTGGGGACCCGAATGTAGGGGGTGCGTCTGCGGTAGAGCGAGGCAGCCAGCCCCACGATGTCCAGGCAGACGCCCCCCCCGATGGCGATGATGGGCTCGGTCCGCCGGTCGATGCTGAAGTCCTGGACTTCCTGCAGGATGTTCAAGACCAGGTCCATGGATTTCGTTTCTTCGGTGGTGGGCAGGGCGAGGATTTTGTGCTGAACGTTGTTCTCTTCGAAGTATTCCCTGACTTTGGAGCCGTAAAGTTTGTCCACGACTTCGTCTATGACGATGAAGCGCCTCAGTTTCCTCGTGCTGCTGGCGGCGAGCTCCAGTTGTTGCGGGTCGGTGATGTGACCCCAGAGCAGAGTAGTGTTGGAGGGATCCAGAATGTTGTATGTTTCTACCACCTTGTAGCAGAAATAGATGGGAGCTTCAATCGTCCAGGAAATCCCACCTTCGGAGACGCACTCACCTCTGGCAAGGGGCAGAAAACAAGGTTTGAAATCATTATGTTTCGTCCTTTGCATGTCTGAACTAGTTCAAGGATGTAGCTGGGAGGTGAGGAATGTGGAGTCTCCTGCCCATGCACTGTGAAAGTGCGGGGCTCTGAGGGTGGGACACCCTCCTGGGTGTCAGGGCTCAGCAGCTTTAGGGCTGGAGAAGCTCTCCCAGGTCTGTGAACAATCAAATGGCTGAATTCCTGCAGGGCATTGGAAAGATGCAGAGCAAGAAGGGCTGGAGCATGTTTTTCATGCTGTAAGTTGAAATCCCCAAAGAAAAACCCCCCAGCTCAATCATTTTAGCTTCCAAAAAGGGAAAAGGGAAGAGAAGAGCTGGCCAAAATTTTCCCAAGTTTTTATAGAGGAAGCATCCTCTGATGGTATATCTGGGTGACAGGAGTTGATTTCCTCCTGTCTGTCTACACACAGCCACACACTTCCACACAAAACTGTGTTTCTAAAATGCTCCAGTTGAATTAGTGGATCTCTACCTCGAAACAGATATGTTAGAAACAGGAAGTACTCCCAGAGAGGGAAAGAAAATTATTTGAGGGTTGTGAAACATTTCCATACTGGAGTTTTAAAGATAAATAAAAGGCAGGATGTAGTATCTACCTAAACCAGTGAAGAACAGAGCCCTGCAACCAAGTTATTCCTTCTGTGGGACAGGGAAGGCAGGGGAAAAACAAGTTGGGAATCAGGAAAGGAAGAAAAAAAAAAGGGAGAAGGGAACAACAAAATGTATTTTATACAAGACCATTTCTTAAGCTGCAGTTGGGTAAAAATGAAAGTTTCTGTGAGCCTTTTTTTTGTTTTTTTTTTGAGTGAGCAGCTGGCTCAGATAATCAGATTTCCCTAAGTGTACAATTTCTTTTCATATGCCTGAATTCACTTATATTTCTAAATAGATGCCTCTCTGCTTTTTTTACTAATTGTCCCTGAGACTATCCTTAACCTTTGTAGCTGTTAAAGAAAACCAGTGAGGATTTATACCTTCCAGAAAATCCCTTCTGGGCTTTTAAAATGCAGTATTACAAAAAGCATCATCATGTACATTTTAATGCACCAAATGTCTTTCTTACAGCTGTACCTTAACTGCACGTGCATCCATCTCTGCTATGTGACCCTTCTAAGAGGCAGGATGGTTTGGAATGTCAGTTGGTGGAATCAGCTTTGGGTGCTGGATGGCACAACCAGTAGCCATTGAAACCCCTCTGCTGTATGAAAACCATAGTGAATTTGAGGCTGAACATTCCCTTGTTGGAATCTAAGTCAGCTGAGAGCTTTTCTGGGTGTTCTTAGGCCCTAGGTTCATCCTGCTATTGTCTGACCTCCAACAGACTACTTTTGGGTCTGCTAAAATCCTGCTCTGTCCGCTGCAGCTCTGCCTGAGTGATGGTCGTGCGTGGTTGCTGCCCACTGCCAGCGCTGGTGAAGGTTCCTCTGACCTCACTGAGAAAGGGGTTAGACTTGTGCCATTAAAATCTGAGCATGACAATTGCTAGAAAACTTCTGATATGCAAAACAGAGCTGTATTAAGAAAGATCTGCCTCACAAATGGGGGTCCATGTGCTCATGAAAAGGAATATTCTGTAATTAAAGGATAATTAACTGGAGAGATGTAATACCAGCAAAGAGCTGTATGTATCCCTGAGGGAAATTTGTCTCTCTGCTCTGTCTGAAGCAGCATTAGGTGACTTCTGCAGTTTGAGAGAAGTGGTAAGGGTTTTGCTCCTGTCAGGGACTATTTATTTTTTTTCCATCCTGCCCATTTCATTTATCTGCAACCACCTCTATAAACTCATCTACCTCCCATGCCTGCGCATCAGCTTTTGCACACGCAGGTTGCAGGTGGCAATAAAAAGCCCAAATGCAGCATGCAGAAGTCCCTGCATAAGCTTTTCAGAAGTTTAATTTCCCATCTACAAAAATGAAGGGTGTTGAAAAAATTCCCTCTGCCACGTGGCCAAGTTGTGCCAAGGAGAGGAGCAACTCTCTGTGCTGCCACACTGCAAATGTTCTGAAGGCTGCAGGGTCATATGCAAAGCGGGGCTTGGATGGGGCTCTGAGCAACCTGGTCTAGTGGAAGGTGTCCCTACCCGTGGCAGGGAGGGTTAGACCTTTAAAGGTCCTTTCCAACCTGAACTATTTTGTAATTCTGGAATGGTGGGTTTAAGCCGCAATGGTGCACAAGGTGGTTTTTCCGTCTGAGATACATCCCCACCGGGAAGACCACCAAGTTTGGCCAGCCAGTGCAGTCACCAGCGAACAACACGGGCTCCTATACTTACATTTTTGCCTCAGAGAGAACGATCCTGTCCTCACCGTTGGAAAAGGTCTCTCCTTTCTTGACGCGGTACCACGTGCTCTTGACTCGCACCAGCTGGAAGTCTGTCTGCCTCGGCTCCTGGGCCATGGTGGCTGGGACTGCTGGAGCACACACCTCTTCCGACACCGGCATGCCTCCAGAGGGTAAAATCTCCCTGTTCAGAGATCTCCCATCCCTGGGTGCCTCTGAAGTGCTTTTTAAAGGCTCCAGGTGACCAGGCGTTGGAAGGGGAGGTCTCGTTTCCACGGGAGAGACTAATTACAAAACTGAGATTATCTAATCTGGGGTGCACATTCGGGGTGGCAGGAACGTTTGAAGACACGTGAGTGTACAAGGATGGGGTTGTATAATCAGCTGGTTTTATAATGCTTCAGAGGTACAGTAGGAGTGCATACATTAACTTCCAACATGATGCCCTACAGCAAATTTAAAGTTATGAAAGGCAGTTTGTGTGATTCCCCACATCATTCAGGAACGTCCTTTGCTGAGCAGAGCCTCTGATCTGGCTGCAGCTCTAAGCTGCTCTTACTGGGTGAGACAGGAGCAGATACTAGCTGGACTATCTAGGGATTGATACCAGCTGGTTAAACCTCTTTTGAGCTCACATTCCTGGGATTCTCTTGAATTGAGGAACAAAATGATATATACACATTTTGGCCTTTATGGCAGGTTTAAAAAAATGATCAGAGAGACTTTATCTCCTGAGGGGCTGCTTGGAGCATGAGCTGAGTTTTGATCCCCACATGTCCAAGGGATGCACAATCCACTTTTCCATATAATCTTCCAGCTGGAGCTTTTGGAGGGCCCCAGGCTCAGCTTGCCACACCAAATATTCCCTTGGTGTACAGTTCTGTGTGCTGAGCACAGGAAGATCTTACTTTGATTTCACCAGCAGAGCCTGAAGGCACAAACCCGTCTTTGCCACCTTCTTGGCAATGTTTCTGAAAGCTGTCCTTGTTGAGAAACAAAGATCAAGAAAACCAAAACCAGATGTAAAAGCAGAGGCTGGAAAAAAAATGGGTCTTTAAGAACCCATTGGACAAGACCATTTCTTTGAAGGCTAAATTGCAGCCAAACTCACTTGGGAACCTTCATCTGTCTCAAAATTACTATTGGGAATGAGCTAGAATAATAATCCCCAAAGCCACATAGCCCTGCTCCAGGAAGATTCTAACTCCTGACTCTGGGTCTCACTTTTGGGTTCATCTCCAGATGACAAAGAGCTTTGACAAGAGGACACTCTTATCCCCATTTTACAGAAGAGGAAAATAGACTCACAGAAGTGAAACAACTTGCCCAAAGTCACCTTCAGAACAAGTGGATATGGAGTAGATGGCATACTAAAGCTCTTAGGCTGTTTACAAAATACTCATCTGACATTTAACTCCCAATCTAAACACAATTTGGATTGCTTTCTGCAGGAACTGCAATTCTAATGCAGCTTGTTGTTTACTAAATCATAAAATAGAATAATCTTAGGTATACCAGGAGGTCTATCCTCTTCATCTTGTTTATTTGTTTTAATTAATAGAAATCCATTCATCATTGGGACTTATTTTATTTGCTTTTCGTTTACTCTTTCACCCTGTGCATTTACTTATTTTCCACTTACACTTCCATGTTCTATTCTGGGGGCACTGAAATGTCTTCTGTTTCATTTCAGAAGTTGACAAATTAACTTTCCAACATTCCTCCTAACGCCTCTCTTGGCCTGTGCAACGCTGGGACCCTTTCTGAGGGTGCAGATCAACTGGTACCCAAGTGACACAACCTGCCCCAGCCCATGCAGGGACCTGGACCCCAGAGCAGGGGTTGCTCTGATGTTTGGCTGCACGGGGCAGCAGTGACCTTGTAGATAATGTGGGGTTCAGAGTCCTGGGACTTTTTTGGCCTCATACCTGGTTGTTTAGCTGGGAGACATGTCTGGGGCATGCAACGAGAAAAGTTATGAAACTGCCGATTACCTCCTAGAGAGCCAGCAGCTTCCCAAGGTCAGGATGTGAACTTATGTAAACCGAAGGCATTAAAAGTCGGCTCTTTTGTTGTTCTTTTTCATGTCAGATGCTGTTGGATCTCACCTGCTGCCTGTGGTCTGGGTGGGACAGGCGGGCGCAGCTGGAGCGGGTGCAGCCCCCGCCCGGGGGGATCCTCCCTGCGCAGCCTCTCCCCAGGGCTGGGGTTCTGCCCGGCTGATCGCGGGGAGCTGCATCCCCTCCACGGACCCCTGAGCACCGACCTGGCGCTCTGCAGAGGCAGCAAACCCACCGCAGCACCCTCTGAAGCCGTGGGGACAAGAAAGAACATGCATAATCCTGCAGGTAAACTCCCTGCGTGGGGTGGGGAACTCCAGGAGAGATGGTGTGACAGGAGGGGACTCCGCGTGATGCCCTGGTCCGGGGTCCTCACCTTCCCCATGGAGATGTGACCCGCAGGCTCTGTGGCTTGGCAGAGGGGAGCAGAGGACGGGTTGGTTTGGCAGAGGAGAGAGGCTGAGCAGGGGAGATGGGTCTGCAGGAACGTGGAACAGAGGAGAAAGAGATGGGGTGGAAAGGTGAACACAGTGGCAAGAGAGTTTTTGCTATGACTAATTTCTGATGGGTTGGGATGCTTGTTTTATAAATATTTTTTTCTCCATAATGGAGCCCTGGAGAGATTAAGCTTTTCATCTTTTTTTTTTTTTCTTCCCCCCCCCCCCCAGCAGTAGGACCTGTAGAAAATGTATCAGCTGATGCATATTTTCCTTGATTTGCCCTGAAGTTCAGTCAGAGTTTAGCTCCCTGGTTCCTGCCACAGGCAGCAGCTTCCCCAGTCCTCTCCCTCTTCCTCCTTGTGCTCGCACTCCACCCACCCCTAAACCTGTCCCCAGGCCAGCACTGCTGGCTTTGCTGCAGGCTCTGGCACTGTGGATGCTGAGGCTGAGCTCTGCTTATGACATCCTGCCATGTTTAATAGCCTACACTGCCACCCCACTCTTGTCCCCCCGACATGGGCCATGACCTGCCTGTGGCCCTGTGCATTGTCCTTCCTGGGCTTGTGGGTGGTGGGTTGGGAGCCACTGAGCAGCCCCAGATGTGCCACAACCTCACTCCCTCTTTCTTCTGCTACAGCTCCATCTATACAGTGGGTGTATCTCACAGCTGGGGTTAATGTGTTTGGGTCAAGCAGCAGCACAGGGTCTTCCAAGAGGCTGCAGTTCTGCATGCAGGGTTCTGGTGGCGTCAGGAAACAGCTCAAGCAGTGAATGGTGGTTTCTATAATCAGGATCTCCTGATATAATGCCACAGCTGAGGTGTAATTACACACTAGACAAAGTGGTGAGTGTTGTGATAGGTTGTTGTGAATGCCTGAGGTGCCTTGGTGAATATGATGGCTGGAACTGTTTGGGATGATTTTATCAGACAGGATTTCCAAGTGTTTAGCACCGACCAGCTCCTGCCAAAGTGCCTGGCACTGGAGCACCGAGCTGCCTTGGCAGCAAAGTGTTCAGGTGGATCAGGTTCAGTGCTCTGCCCTGGCTGGGAAGGGGAGCTCTTCTAGAAGTCACTGCTGGGGCTGCAAAACAGATCTAGAGGCTGGAAGGTGAAATGAGGATAGCCTAAAAATGGGAACCAAGAATCTGGCCCTACATCTTTGAATGTGGCAGCTTTGCTTTGTTTTTTGCCAAATCCAGACTCTCTTCTTGTGTGTTTCTCTCCAAGCCTCCTCCTGGGCAGCCTCTTGCAAATTGTAAAGGGATCTCCTCTTTTCCCCACCCAAACAGTGCCATCTAAGAACAAGCTGCAGGGTTGTTTAATTTCACTTCTGGAGCAGCAGGTCCCTCCATGGCACTGCCTGCCAGCTCAGGGGACACTGATGTTACACACATAGTCTGGTTTAGTACTGATTATAGTCCAACAGTTTTGCTGGGGTTGTGCAAAATTGTGTACTAAACCGAATCACTTTTCCTGGAGTAATATTAAAAAAAGAAAAAAAGTAGTTACATAAAGTTTAGTGCTCAGAGCCTTGGTCTGGGCAGCCAGCCCTGAGCTCTGCTCTGACTTGTCTGGTGCTTGCATAAATGAAGGCAATTCTGACCTCTGCTGTTGGCCCAAGGCATCACCAGGCTGCAAAAAATGCAGCACTCCCTGAAAAGATTGTGTAATCTTGGATGGAGGGCTGCTCTTGGCATGCCCTGCCATCCCCAGCAGCACCTCTTGGCACTCGTGGTCGGTGTTATAACACAGGTTACAAAACAGCGGGAGGTGAGTCTTGTTTGCAGCTGCGTGACAGGCAACCCTTGGCTGGTACTCATCCAGAAGAGTAACATGAAGATTATTAAAATCCGACACGGATTATAAACATGTTTTTTTTTCCCCTAAATTAACAAAAACCTCATAGTGCTTGTCAGTGGGAATAAGCAGATCCCGACTTCCAGCATTCTCCAGTGGTACAGAGGGAGCCTGTGGATGCTCCCTCGTGTGGTTGTGGAAATGCTGTGAAAGGAGTGTGTGTCCTCTTCCCTCAGTATGCAGCTGGACTGAGGGCAACAACTGACATGGCTTGGGAAGGGGGTGGTTATTCCTGTACTTGCAATTAATTATAAAACTGCTGAATGAGATATAAACTGCCCCTTTGCCGCCTGATGGCAAGAGACTGGGATGAGATGTAAATCACCATATCACGAATGAGTTGGTTTGGAAAGGATCTTAAAGTTTATCTAGATCCTACCCCCTGCCATGGGCAGGGACACCTTCCACTAGAGCAGTGTTTGGGTGTTTGTCACTTTGGCTGCACGTTTTATTTCAGGCATGAGCATCATGGGTTGCTCAGCAGCCTCTGTGGCACAGACAGGTCAGGGACACTTGTGCTTCCCATCAACACAGGATGGAGATCCTCCTTTTCACAAAGCTTCATCCAGTGCCTGCATCTCCTGGCTTAGAGGGTCTGCCTGGTTTGGCAAGAACAGTTTGGGAAGAGCTCTACTTTCTCCAAAGACAAAGCTACCTAGAGGAGAGGGTTTTGTTTGGTGTTTGTCTCAGAGCTTCAAAGGCACAATTTGTGTTTTTAAAACATTCTTATCCTTGATCAGCTGTGCTGATCCCCCAAAAAGGGAGAATGCACAGAAAAAAAATCTATTAGAAGTGTACTATTTTTTCCATTTGAAAAGGTTTCCATGATGGTTTTCATAGTAATTCAAAAACCTGTATTTTCCATTAAAAAAAGTGCACCTTTTTTTTTTTTTTTTTTTTTTTTTTTTTGTACTTTAAATTCCTCTTCCACTGAATTGAGCCATCACAAAATCATTATTCTTCCTTTTATTTTCCATTTCAGAAACCCCTGCTGGACACATTGCTGAGAACCTTCTAAAAGCCAAAGAAATAGCCCTCAATGACTCTCGTGTACCTGAGCAGCTCAGGAATTACTTACAAAAAGCTCTTGATGTTGCTCTTGGACTAGACCCTTACCTGGATGCGATGGCAACTTCTAAGAGGTACCGACTCTCCTTTGTAACCTTGTGCTTCTCTCTGTGAGTGTGTGAGTCTGTTCTCAGATTGTCTGTCCAGAACATGCCATAAACATAGGAGGAAGAAGAATGAGAGTTAACTGCACCCAAATATATAGCAAAGTATGCATGGATGTGTGTGTGTCTGTGTGCACCTACGGCCTAAAGGAGAGGAGGTGAGAACAAGAAGTCCTAACTCTAAATTTTGGGATATATTCTCCTAGCTGTTGGCTGTGGCAATGTCTTTGCTGGACCATACCCTGGGGAACACCAGCACACCAGCTTCCATGCAGTGCCTGCTGGAAGGCTGAAAGAGTGAGCCCCTCAATCAAACCTGGTGCTGGGATAAATAAAGAATAAGGAAAACCTGAACCTCTGGATCCGCCCTCTAATAACAGCCTTTATATGCAGCTTTTATCTCCAAGCACTCAACAAACATTAATTAATCTGCTAACTAAATTACTCTGGTAACTAAACTAATTAATTAAACTAATTTAAGGTATCATTAATTCAGAAGTCCAACTGATACCCTCATTATTCTTTTTTGAGCTACAGTATATTACTTAGCCATGTGGGGTCTGCTAAACAATTCCCATTTATCAGTGCGCATTTTGATATGTGGAAAAAGCCAGTTCTGCCTAAAATTGACAATGTGTAAACTGTTCCAGGCTGTGGATTATGGGAAGGCTGAGTGTTCATTCTGTTGCTGAAATAATAGCTGATAGTTGTTTGACTTACACTTGCTGTAGGATAATAGCTATACATTATCTTATTAAAGTTGTTAAAGCATTTGTGAGGGGCAGAAAAGAGGTTATATGAAATGTTCTACTCTTTAAGTCTTGGATTATCTGAGTGTGGCTGACACGGGTTATGAATTCTTTCTCATTTTACTGAGGAGCAGGGAGGGGGAAGCTGGAGGGAAAAAAAATCCCTGAAATGGCTCTAAATTCTGGCCTGCAGAATGATCACCATCCATTTCTGGTGGTTACTTTCTTTAGATAGGGTAATCTAACCTGTCTGGAGGCTATGGACTTCTTCCAGTCATCTGTTGCCTTCCCTATGTAATAGGTAGCATCTCACTTCATCCAGAGACATTGTCAGAGGCCTGGCTTCTGTAAAATAGCCTCTGGAAACACGCTGTTTTCTCAGCAGTTTGTGTGGAAAACCGTGTTTTCCCTGTCCTGCAAAACAACTTAGATTTTACATCTTTTCCCCTGTTCTGCAATGAAGCCCTTTTTTTTTTCTTTTTTTTGGCTGAAACAAAAGTAATCATTGTAGAACTGAACAAAACCTGGCCAGGGTAACTAGTTTAATTTACTCCAAACCAGCAGACAGATAGAGACCTGTCTAGGACTGGCTGGAAATGGGAAGGATCTGGGGTTGAACAGTGGGGAATGCTTTCCTTTGGTCCCATAGCCCCTTCTTCCCAAATCCCTATGGCTGAGGTGGTTGCCAGCACTGAGATGGGCTTATTGCCAAGCCAGGTCCTCTTAGAACTGGAATTTAGGATATTTGCAGTGCTTCTGGGATAATTTTTCATGGCCATGCACAGCTAGAGCTTTTCCAGGCATTCCCTTTTAGTTGCTGCTTTTTATGCAGGACTCTCAGATTTCGGTTGTTACCCTATTGTTGAAATTTATTTCTTTTTCCAGAAAAACTTCACCTGACCACGTCCCAGGGGATGCTGAAGGAGCTGGAAGCAGAGTTAGGCTGCAGGAAGGACGTGCTTCTAGCTCACTGAATGGCAAGTTGGTCAACTGAGAGGATAAAATTGCACCAGATTGGTGTAAAGGTTATCAGTGACATTGAAATTATAATTCTTTACTTTTTCTTGAGTGAGGAGAGGTTAAATTCCATGGGAATGCTCAGAAAATATGGGAAATTTCTAAAAAAATAAAGATTTGAGCCTCCTGTAGGTTTTGATCTTCCTTTGGCAGAAGTTTTCCCAGTCCCATCCCTCTTGTGCCCTTGTAGTCTCGCATATGTGCCCACATGCACACTTGTGAGTGCTTCAATTCACAATGCCAGCCCCATTTCTTAGTGAGCAGCAAAAAAATCATAACTCCTGTTGGAGGGGAAAGGAAGGGAAAAGTCATTTTGGTTGGGTTTGGAGGTGTCTGTTAGGGGTTTATGTGCTTTTTGTGGTGGAGGTGGCCTGTGGCCAAGCACTTGTACCTCTACAAGTAGCAACACCCAGGCTTGTATCCCCATATAAAGCCTATTACCCTGAATCTATTCCCAGATTCATTCTTCCCAGATGTTCCCATCTTTGGGGTTATATATCATCCCAGTGAAGTACTCTTATAATGTATTACACTAATACATTGTTCGAAGGACACCACTGATGATAAATTTCTTAAATGATGGTGCTGTCTGGGGATAATGACTCTAAGAGCAAATGCAAGGTAATGTAGTGATTTTTTTTTTTTTTAAACTGGATTCCAGAAAGAATATGGAGCCATCTCACAGCCATTTTCATATGGGGGGAATGTTAAAATATGCAATATTTCAAGCACTATTTAACAAGCACTTGAACAATAGCAGCATTAATGATAAAGGTTCTACATTTAAAACCAGTCCCTTTATTCTGTTGTCTTTTAGCTGCATTTTAGATGAAATTTTGTCAGGTTCTGTTGTTAAACCCTTACTTGAGAGTGTTTTAAGATTAGTTTGGGGTTTTTTTTTTCATTTTTAATGATCACTTAAAAGGCACATCTAATTTTCATTGCGAACAGGGTACCGTCTTTCCCATGATTTTATTTTTAATTTTTCATTCTTGTCTTTCCACAGGCCAAATTTTTAGGATGTTGGTTCATATGATCAGAGCCAGGAAGATTTTATTAATTGGCAAGCTTAAAGGTTACAGTATCCTTGCTATTGCAGAGGAATTGCCAGATGATGGCAAAATTTTTGCATGTGCAGAAACGCCGTATCTCGGAGTGAACAGCCAGGAAGCATTTGATTATTCTTCATATGGCAAAAAGATAAGCATGCGAGTGGGACCAGTGGCAGACACCTTGGAGGTAAAGTCAGTTTGGAAGGGGAGTTTGGGAGCTCTTGTGCAGAGCACATTAAAGCATTTCGGGTAGGTTCTGTTCCCTGCACACAAAAAGCTGGATGGTGGCCCTGGTTTGCTTGTAAATACGTGAACACATGGTTGCACTGGGGTTATTTCTTATTCACAGTGTAGGATGGGACAGCTCTATCATACAGGATAGTTTTTTTCTTTTTAACTAAAATCCTGCAGCTTTTTGATCAGAGGAATCACAAGCTCTCAGTGTAGGTCGATAGACTTCAATGGCAGCTTTACTTGATGTCAGTTGTTTGGGATCTCAAATTCCAAATACAACAAACAGGAAGAGTGTATCTGTACCTTGCTGAGCCAGCTCTTGAGAAAGACAGCTTGCTCCCAATGTTCACAGAAATCAGGCAAGTCTTGGAGAAGTTTCTAATTCAGCCACAACCTCTCGATATTTTCCCCCACTGCAAACTCTGTGGGAAATTAAACTCCAATTTCTCACTTCCAGAGCAATGTGATGAGCTTAACACAAATAAGGCATTAGCTATAGTTGTTTCTTTCTGACTAGCGACTGTGTCACAAGACAGAGAAAAGCTTATGATTGCCAGCAACTCACATTTAATTCCCATTTGTGGGATCTCCAGGACATTGCTGCAGGTCCAGCACGTGATCAGGTGATGCCCATGCCAGGTTCATTAAATAGCCTTTCTATTACTAATACAAACCAATTTGATCTGATTCTATTTTCAATCTGGATGTGTCAGTGTGAGCTTGATTGTAACTTTATTTGCATTAACAGGTACCATATTTATTTCTAAAATGAAATGACCAGGGGCTTTCTGGCCTTTGGCTTTCATGACCTCCAAGTTTGATAAGAAAGAAACAAAGAGCTTTGCCAAGTATATGAATAAACGAAATGTTACAGATCACCTGCAATGTGCAGCATTTAAAATCCCAGCTCCCTGCAGTGAGTGTGAAATTAATTGAATTGCTGTTGCTCTCTAGTGCCCATTCTGTGCAACTGACTTACTGTGACTGAATTAAAATATCTAGAGGCAGGCAGAGTACATGCTGTGTAGAGATTAAAGAAGGGAGCAAAGACATGAAAATTAAATCCTTAAAACAGAATGTTGCAATTGATTTTATATCCTCCAATTGCAACATGAAGGCACATCCTGACCCTGGTTCTGCAGGTGCTCAGGACTTCAAATACCTCTCAGAGCTGTTGGGAACAGAGATGCTTGTGTTTGGCAGGAGAGAGATCCCAGCATGGGGACACCTCTCTGTGCAGGATTTCTGCACTGGGCTCTGAACTTCTTTTGCTCAGCGTGGCAGATGTTTTGTCACTCGTATCAGGCTTCCTCTCCTGCCCCGTGGACATGCTGAAAGGCAGGAGGACAAGGCAGTCACAGGCTGCAGGGAGGTGGGTGAGGGATGGCACAGCTGAGCTCTCATAGCTCAGCTTCGTGGAGGAGTTGGATAACAGCAATTCTGTCCCCCGTGGTCTGCAGGGGGGCTGGTCTGGAGCAGAACTGGCTAATGTTTGTTGAAGAGCACCATGAGAGTCTGAAGAGCTGGAACAAGCTCTGGCAAGGGGATTGTCTTTGTTGCCTGTGGTGTCTGCAGCCTGAGGTTTCATTCTTGTCCCTTTGGAGAAATTAGAGAGCAGAGGTGGTCACCCACCACTTGCTCTTTGGAGGTGTCTGATGCAGCTTTCTTGCTGTGGTGTGATGGCTGAGTTGTGCTTCTAATCTGAGTGCAACAGGGCAGGATCTCTGCCTATCTGCTGCTCCTCAGATTTTCACAATGTTAAGGCAGCGCATCAGTGCATAGCAGTACCTTGACCAGGCTCTCTGAAGATGAAGAACATCTCTCTTGATGTTCCTCTGTGTTATCCCACAGCATTAGAGGAGTCAGGAGTCAGCCAGTTCCCCTGCCTCCTGTCCCAAGTCACAGCCAGCTGCAAAATATCTGAGATTTTGACCTGTCAAGGGATGCTAAGTGTCAGGAGCCACAGAGCTCAAGTAGACAGTGAGGTTCATTTGGCACCTGAGAGCACAATGATAAAAACCCACCTTTCCCACATGTGAGGGATAGACACTGCTGAGCTAGGTGAGGTCTCCACCAAAGCATGTGTCTCACATACACGATGGCACAAGCCACTGTACCAAATGGCATCGAGAATTTTTACATAATGTTTTGAAATGTGAACTGAGGGGAAGCCTTTCTTTGTGTTCAGTCTCAGGTACTGGTGCTCTTAGTGGGAATTAGCCACCTTTTCAGTGTGTGCTGGGCCAGCATTTAAAAACATTTCCCAACGAGGTCCTTAAGTCTAAACTCTGTTGTGCTGTGCCTGGATAACGTGCCTTGCCCTGCATCCGCAGCCAGCAAGAGCCTGATCCTGCACAAAGAGCTTCCTTCAATCCCCAGTGGACTTTTCCTTGAACAATGGCTGCAGGATTGAATTTGGACGGAATGCAAACTACCAGGAAATTATTCCCATCCATGATTTTGATCCTTCCATTTTAAAATTGAAAATGCTCCGCAAAAAACCTGCCGTGTTTGCAGCCGATTCTGCTGATTGCAGGGCGTTGTGTAAAGCATGTCGGGGTTTGCTTTCTTCTTTTTTCCCCTCCCTTTAGCAGACAGGATAGGTGAAGAGGTTGAGCTGCAGATCTCATTTCTCCTGTTTTGCTGCTTGTGAAGTCTGCCAACAGAATCCACCTTGACAAAGTCAAGGACTCTGCGTTTAATGTTGAACTGAGTGAATAAATTATGCATGAAATTGTGTCGGAGTCTCTAGTGTGCTCTAGAATTGCTCCTTTTGATATGAAAGGTTAATTCAGAAAGGAGTCCAAAATAGCTGGAAATTGTGGGGATAAGTGGATAGTATTCACTGTTGTGAGCTGTTATTACTAGAAATTGCATTCCCTCTCTGGCTTCCCCAGAGATTTCGCCTTGCCGGTGAATATAAACTGTACTCAATAGAATAGCATTTAGGAGTAACAAGAGTGTATGTCCACATACAGTAAAATATTCTAATGGTGTTTTAAAAGGAAGCTGTACTTTTTCATGTATTCTCTGTGCCCTAAGGATGGATTGCTATTACATTTAGGTCAAGAACAAGGCATAGGGAAGGTAATAAGTTTTGAGTACATCTTTATTACAAATATGCTGACTGTATGATCCATATCAAAGGAACTGGGCAGTCATTTTTTTCCTGATTGAGTTTGTATGTGCCTTATGTTGTCTCTGAGAAGGACTCCAATCAGGTTTTCTCTGAGCTTTGGCAGAAGATTCATTCATGTTTTTATTCAGGATGTCCTCTGCCTGGTCTTTTGCTTTATCCATCAGCAGTGCTGCTGTGCCCTCTCTCATGGTCTCTTTTGGTGTATCTCTTCCATGGAATGCAGTGTTACACTCTTTTTAATCCAAAAGGAAGTTAATGACTCACTGTAATCAAAAGTATTAATTTTAGCCAAGTTTGCTCTGAATTAAAACTCTCATTGCCATCTGTTACCATCTATGATGACTCTGTAGCAAGGAGCAGGGATTGCACTGTAAACACTCAGGAAATTAGTTTCAGCAGGATATTTTGCAGGCAGATTATTTCCTTCTGGATCTCAGCTTTCCTCGCAGTTGGAGTCGTCTGGGTTCTGCTTCTCTCCAAGCAAAGGACAATGGAATCTCCAGCTTGCTGTGAGGTCCCAGGCAAGGCCTGGCCCAGACTGTGCTGGGAGGGCAAGGGTTGTCAATCTTAAGCCCCCTCATCCATATGGGACAGCAGGAACTTGTCCTTTTCATCACAGCACCCATCTTTCCAGTGCCTGGCTCCGCAGTCAGAGCTACAAGTAGAGCAGCTTTTTACCTTTCTGGCTGTCTGGGTTCAGCAGCAGATGCTGGCAGTGAGGAAACCCTCTCCAGTGTGGGGCCCTGGCCACAGTTACCACCTGTCTGAATGACCCCTGCTCTGCTAGCCAAGGAACTCCAGGAAACAGAGGACTTTCTCATCATTGAGGCTGTTTTCCTCCTGCTTTAGAGGCAAAGCTAGTTCAAGGAATTTCATGGATTCCTCTTAGAGTCCTGGAACTGTTTCCAGCTAAGTATGGAAAACTCAGCAGCAATTTTGAAGCTGTGGAAACAAGAAGCTCAAATGATGGCAGGTCCCAGTACAAACTCAGTTCCTTACAGGTGTCAGATACTGGGTATCTAGAAGAAATGGAAGGTGCCCAAGTGACCTTCGTGGCTGGTCATTCAGGACTTGATGAACTGGCAGAAGAGAAAGGCCTTAGAAACCATGGCCTTGCACACCCAGGCAGGGCAAGGACAAGGCAGGCGTGCGCTGGATGCATATCCAACCCAGGCACCCTCCAGGGATGAAAGCTGTGGAGTTAAAGGGTGGTTTATCTGTATCAGAAGACAGATAAGAAGGAGATAAGCTGTCAGCAGGTAGGCAGTATGGAAGGAGGGTTGAAATGAGAAGTCCAGCTAATATCCAAAGAGCTACACAACTCCATATGGACCTAATGAAGCCAATGCATAAAAGTGAGATTCTTTTTCATTAGGGAGCCATACCACAGAGCAGTGGTAACATATGTTCAGCGATGGCCACATCTGCTTCTGAATGTCTGCCCCCCACCTCCTCCACCCAGGAAGGTTACAAGTCAGAAAGTAGTGATAAGTCATGATAATTACTCGAGTTTGGCTTTGGCTCTTCTCCCTGGGGAATGAGACCTCTAATCTCTCTTCCTGATGGGCTCCTTGACCCAGCTTTCATCTTCTGACCCTTCCTGAAGTATCTGCATTGGCCAGACTGACTGAGGTGCAACCTGATAGAAGATGGTCTTCCACAGTAGCAAAAATGTTCCTGCTGCTTTCCCCCAATATGGCTCAAGAGGGAACCAGGGCAAAATTTTCTAACTGGTCGTGAAAAGAAAAGATGAATCCCAGGAAACCAGATGTCCCAATTTCTGCTACATTTATTATAAACCAGCATATATGTGGCCTTAAGGTCTTCTTTTATTATAGTGTAGCATCAAAAGGTGTCCTAAATGTGGACTCATGAATGCCTTTGGCAGAGTTTCTGTGCTATCAAGTACCTGCAGTTAAATGTGACTATTCGAGCTTAATTCCCTCACCACTAACAAGCTCACAATGACACCAGTTTGCAAGACAGAGGAATTCAAAGCTTTGATGATCCGCTTCCCACTATTTTCTTGTCTGAACCACACACTCCCCAGCTCAGAAAGGCTGCTGAAATCTCTGTTTGGGAACCATCAGCCTCACTCCCCAGAACAAACCAGTCTTCACATTCTGTTGCCGTTTGTTGCTGATGCTTCTGCTGCTGCGTCTCAGGGGATCGCTCATCACTCGCTGTGCACGATGTCTCCAAACACAAAAGGGAAATCTGGATGCAAAAAAGTACCGTTAAAAGTTGTGATGGAAACAGTGAGTTCTGGAAAACATAATTGTTTCTCTTTTCACTTGAAATGCCAAGACATGAAAGCATTTCTGCTTGCCGAGATAGGTGGATGAGCTGTTGTTTCATTGCAACGCACACAGATGCAGTTAAATAGTCCCAGATGGAATCTGAAATATTCCATAGCAGCCTCTTGGGCAGCGAGTGCATTAACTGCCACAGGAGAAGGCTGTAAAGGCTCCCATCTGGTCATCCATCAACACTTTTATACATTATCATCAGCAGCCTGCTTGGAGGGAAGGTGTGCCACATTTCTGAAAATCCAATTAGATGATAGCAGCCAGTTCTCTTTTATCCTCTCTGTTGCTGAGCCATCCAAAGCATTTTTTTTAGATTAAAGAAACATCATTTTCCTTCATGGGGTCTGTGCTGCTTTATCTCTATCGTGACCTGTTCTTTTATGTGCTTTATAATTCTATTATTAATTAGGATTTCAACCCTTTTCCTGCTACTGAAGTGGGACTCACTAGTTTGCAATTCCCAGATCTGCCTTATGCCTCTTTTTTTTCCTGGAGTGATATAATTACCACTCTTCAATTTGTTGATAGTTGCTCTTTTGAGAAGAGATAAGTTACTGCAGCCTGTCAGTGGCAGGGTTTGATGCCAGTCCTCTCCCTTACCCTGATGGATCAAGTTGCTTTGACTCAAGGTATGCAGATGTTTCTGTTGTGACTCTCAACACCTCAAGCTGGGATGAGACATCCTCTTTTATATCCTGACTTTCTTTGAGAAGTTCAGAGATTTGTTGCTGTAGAATTGTTTGCAAAGCATGGAAAACTCCCAAGATCTCCAGAAGTAATCCTGGCAGTGTTACCTTAAAAGAAAAAATTTCCCTCTGGTTTGGGCTTTATATAAAGGATGTTTTAATGGCAAGACTTTAAATTTTCAGGTAAATAATTAGTGTTTTCTCCAACATAATTTTTTTTTCAGGCATTACATGCTGAGGACGAGCACTTTGATATAGTCTTTATTGATGCTGATCAAAGGAATGCTGTTCACTACTACAGCTTTGTCATGGATAACCACTTGCTGAGAATGGATGCAGTGATCTGTGTAGAGAATACACTCATGAAAGGACAAGTCTACCTGGAGAATGTATCAGATGAAAATGTACTAGCTGTCAGAAAATTAAATTCAGTGATTAATTCAGATCCTCGTGTTGAGCAGGTTAGTGCAATGCCATTGGTTAAGGTGCCCGTGGTGCTGTATCTATGGATTTTGCAAAGCACTCTTCAAAATGTTTCTTTTGTTGGTGCCATTATCCAGAGGACCTAAAATGAACTCAGATTTTATTGTCATTCACCTCACTTGAGCCCTAGGTATGAGTTTCTATATTCAGGGACAGTCCCTACTCTGTCTACATCTTAGAGAGTGTTAAAGGCAAGATAAAAGGGGAGCACTTAAGAGTGAATAATCAGCTCTACAGCACAACCAAGGAACCACCACTCTGCTTTAAAGGCTCTGGGGCTGTAGGGCACCACCAGCACAACAGGAGTCAACAAAGTCCTACTCCAGCAGGGAAAAAAAAAAAAAAAAAAAGAAGTAATAGAATGCACAAACAATATACTGTGGTTTCAGAGGCAAAATTAAACAGGTATCCTTCAGGGCTTTAAAAGCAGGTGTGAATGGTGCTACCCCAGGACAGCAGCTCACCCTCATGCCATGGCTGCACCAGGATGGCAGAAGGGCTGCTGTGGTGGTGGGGAAACACCAAGCATGGCTGGATCCCTGTCTGCCCTCCTGCACTGTAAGGCTGGGCTCATGGTGGGACAGGATACCTCCCACACTCCCCCCTGCCACAGCTCTCCACAGCACAGAGGTGTGCAGCTCGTGCCCAAAGTGTTTTGGTGTCTCTTAGGCTAAAGGTCTTTCTCTACCTGCAGGTCAGACACCTCTAAAGGTACCTCCCATGGTTCTGTTTTTATTCTGTTCAGCACAACTAATAAATAGACAATGTTCCAGGAGCAACAGCTTTTGTCTGTAGATGAGGGAAAGATTAATCACAGTTTTCCATGCCCTGAATCTCACTGTTCACCGTTCAGTGGATGTAAATGGCATGTGGGTTTCATATCCAGTCTTTTAACGCTGTGATAGTTGTGTTGAATTTGCAAAACTGAGTGCAGGTTTCCTCATGATGATGCATGTCCTGCACCCTCATTTGTGTGTGAAGGGCAGATGTTCTATCAAATGCTGAAGAACACCAAAGTATTGCTGTTGTGGTTTACTGTAATACTGGGCTGTCCTCTGGACAGCATTGGAAACCCAGCAACCTCAGCAGCTGGCACTGATTTAGAAACTGGAGAGATAAAACTGTGATTTTTTTTTTCCTGGCATTTGTGGAGTCAAGGAGTTTGAAAGTGAGCAAATAGAAATGCCTGACATATTTGTGTTGGAAGGAAGTTCACATGAGTAGTAAGAGAAGAGGTACTGTGGCCTGAGGACTGTCCTTCATATCAGTGGAATTTGGGGGACAGAAAGCCAAGCACAAAGCAGTTGAGAACTGTATCTACATTGTATTTTCAGGTAATTTTACCTGTGCAGAGTGGACTGAGCATCATTCGAAGGATCCCTGTACCTCCAGATGCAGTGATTGAATCCAAGGTGGGTGTTTCCTCTCTGTGAGTACTTCTGGGAAACTTTTGACTCTGCTGAGGACAAGGACAATATAATTTTCAAGGATTTGGTGGCAAGAACCCAAACACATTATGCTGTTCATCATGGACTTACCATCTTAGGGCTTGGCATTTTTCAGCCTCACTTGTCAGGGTTACACTATATGCTGATTCCTTGCAAAGTCCTTTGGATCAGCTGGTCCTGTGATGAATCTCCCAAGTGGCTTTCATGCTGCTCACTGGGTGTCTGTGCCTGTTGCTCTCTCATCCTTGCCATGTAGGGGAGTGTGGGCAGATGGAGCTGGGGCCCAGCTGTAATGAACCCATACAGTATTTCTGAAGCAGCTCTTTTTTTGCCCAGAGACAGCACATGATGCCCTCTTATGCTCTCTGAGCTGAGTATTTTCATGGCCTTGGATTTTGCTTGTCCTATGGAAAAGACAGGGATTTTATCTTTCTCCATTTTATGTAGTGGGCATCATCCAGCTGTAATGAAATTCCCATCTGGAATCATAATGACCTAACTCAGTAAATCCAGACTCAAACATCCTGATTGTTTTGCAGTTTCTGAGTGCTCCCAAAGCTACACCCACTGGTAATTCCTGGCATTTCAAACTCAGTATTTTAAACATCTTGTATTTTCCATTTTGATTCCAGTTAGGGGGAAATGATGTATGGCAGCTGATCAGATGACAGCTTGGTTTAAGTTATTGGCTGATATCTTTATTTGTGCACCAGCCTTGTGAAGATATTTTGATTGCACTCTGCTTGAGCAAAATCCTGACTTTGGAATCTTGTCCTGTGTCTTCCTGGAGCCAGCTGAGCCTGAGGCAGGATTGGGCCCTGGGGGTAAAATAACTGGAAGACTTAATCAGTGAACTTCTAAGGCAGTGTACCTGATCCATCTCCCTGGGAAGCCAGGCTGGGAAATGCCATACCCTACTGTCATGAACTGGAGCGGTCAGAGCATCTCCCCAAAGCGCAGCCCTTCTGCTCCGTTGTCTGGCATTTAATGCTCCTTTTGAGACTAATGTTGGCTTGAATTAGTAGTATGTTTTGCATTAATTAACGGGCCGAGAAGTCGTGGATCCCTTTTCACGCTCCCGTCTCATTCTCACAGGGAAGATCCTTCACCACTCTCACGTTGTGAGCTCTGCCCCTTGTTGTGCAATGTGTGTATGCTTTGTTTCAGGAAGAAGTGGTGAGGGATGACGTCTTCTGGGGCTACAACAGGCGGCGCATCCTGGAGCGGCTGCGTTTGGACGGCAAGGTGGCCTATGTGACCGGCGGGGGACAGGGCATCGGCAGAGCCTTTGCCCACGCGCTGGGGGAGGCTGGGGCCAAAGTGGCCGTCGTGGATCTGGTCCTTGCCAAGGCAGAGGCGGTGGTGAGTGAGCTCAGCCTCAAAGGTAAGACCTGTCGTGAGCGCTGACACGGGCGGCTTTCCTTCTTCAAACCTGACCTGCTCTCTGCAGCTCTAGAGGGGAATAGGTTAGAGCAGAAGATGTTCACACCATGGTCACGAAGCTTCCCCTGCCCTGTGGGCGTTGTCTCAGCCGTCATCAGTGTGACACCATCTGCAAGAGTTATTTATCAATATAAAGGGCAATATCAATAACTAAGGGCAAAGGGACCCAAATAAAATTCCTTGCCAAGGGTGCCCAAAGGAAACACAGCAGTGAGCCATGAATGACAGGGACAGAGAAGGCTCACCCCTTGCAAGTGAGGTCTGTATAACCAGCACTGGACAAATGGAGATGGTGTTTCTCAGAGTAAATCATGCAGCACCTCAGGCTTCACTAAGGATGAATGACAGACATGGCCTACAAACTCACATACCCCTTCCCTGGCACCTCTTCCATACCTAATGTCTGGACCATGAGCCAAAACACCAAAACAAGGTAGATGTGTTGTCAATCTGAATCTCTCATTACACCCTCAAATTGAAGCTAAGTAATTTTTGAAACCCTCTTTCAAACATACTTGCAAGGTCAGATACAGGAACAAAATATTAATAGATGTAATAACTAAAATCCCCAAGAAGAGGTAACATCCTCTACAAGCCACTTCTGTTGTAAAAACAGAAAATGTAACATAAAATTGAATTTCCCCCTATAGTCGTGATAAACTGCAATTGTAAAAGGAAAAAAGAAAACTGGAAATATAATTTTAATGATAAAAGAAAGGAAGTATTACTCATTTTATAATTCCTTTTGTGAAATTGTACCTGAGCCTCCTTCAAAGTTCAGTACTTCATTGTCTCTAAAGGTAGAGCTTTAGCCAGGAAATTTTCACATTCCCATTTTGGATAAAATCAGCAGTATTTGTTCCCATTCTGACTTCCAAAAGAGATTGGGTCATTAGGCACCATATTGTCCCTCAAAGCCAGCCCCTGCAGTTGTATTTGTATCACCCAGTCTCAGGAAGGGCGAGGAATGGTGCATTTCTGGTTTTGATACCCTCCTGAGCCTCCCCAGGGAACTTCTAAACCAAAATGTCCCTGTCTGCAGAATCCCAGCTCTGGTAAGCAGGAGACACTTTACACCGAGCATCAGTGCAATGGTTAAAGCTCTGATCCCAAATAACGAGCCAGAATAGAAAGTGTTCAGTTCCTATTACAAATTCTTGAGTCATCCAGTCCCCCCCCTTCCTGAAGCTTGTCATTCCCTTATGCACCAAAGCCATATGGCCTTGGCACAAAGTAGCTTTGCCCTCCACGTTAACTTGCCTTTTGGACATTTTTTTCCCCCGTGAGATCCTGCATATCAAGCAGAGCTATTCAGATTGAAATGGGCTACTTTGACAGAGCCATGAGACTTTGGATGCCAACAGCCTATTGGAAAGCTAACTTAACTTATCTCCAGGGCATTTTTCAGTAGGAGTTTGATCATCCATCCTTCAATGGCTGCCCTACATCTCTGCTCCTTCAGCGGTGGGTTGCAAGCCTGGAGGAGGTGTGTGGGGGGGCGTTCCAAAATGCAGTCAGGGAGGTCACGAGGCATAGCAAAATATTATTGCAGTCTAAAGTAAAGAAAATCTCGCTTCTCACTCTTTACACATCTTTATCCTTTGAGGTCAAATATTATCTATCAACTTGACCAGTGCAGCTGGTCAGGGCACATCTATTCCATCTCATGACGGTTTTTGAGGTTTCAAATTTATTGTCGTTCCCTGTTGGAACAAAACCCAAACTTTGTAATCCTTTTGTGAAAGGGAATTATAACCAAACGCCCGTTTTTGGAAAGGATCTGAAAAGGTCAGGTTTTCAATCTCTTTCTCTCCAGAGGTAACTAGAGAGTCTAGCCTGGACCTCAGAAGCTTTCCCTTTAAAACTTTTGTTGAAATCAATATATTTCCATGAAACATTTTGGCTTCAAAGAAGTAACATGCTCTGTTGGAAATAAATTTTGACAAAAAGGTTCAGCCAGCTTTACTCTGAAAATATTCACATGAGTAAATTGAAGCAATTGTAATATTAATACATATTTTTCCTGCTATAATAAGGACAAAGGAGCTGTGACTTTTTTTTTTCCCTTCTAGGATTGTAGAAATCTCTAAATCAAAGTTGGAAATGCAGTGCCCCAAGTCATTCCCATACTGATACTTTTTCAAAACATTTTGCTAAGATTGCTTAGAGCTGTTCTGCTTCTTATACCAAGGAGTCCTTTACTGCCTTTTGGGATGGTGCCATCATTTCATGATGAGTTTAAGCATCAGAACCTCTGTGATCTCAGTTTTAGCTTTGTTAGACAGCTCGGATGTATGTCCCTTGGCTACAGGGGTCTTTGTTTTGAGATCCTGTGTGAATACCTTTTTCAACAGTCGCTAATGGAACCTGACAGAAGAACCAAAAATGATGAAACATAACCAAAAATTCCTAAGGGTTACCTTCCACTACACACACCTCTGTCTTCAGGGGGAATCGCTGCCTCTACCCTAAGGGAAGAATTAGTCTGATGGGATTTTTAAAATGTGCATTTTCACTGTAAACTATGCAAATGCCTTGTGCAATGTCACTCCTGATCTTCCTGCTTGTATGCAATGTGTTACTTCCATTTATACCTCGAGACCAGAGACGAGTCCTGTGGCAGGGGGACGTGTCCATGTCCCCTGCAGAAGGGCACCTCGGGTGGATTTGGCATATTGGTGTCTTTCCAATATGTACAACTGGGCTCCTCTCCTGCCCCTCTCATCACAAAACTGCCTCCACAAGCATCACAAAACTAAACTGAGGGCTGTTGAGAGGCTCTGGCTCTGTCACCCATGCAGCAACATGGGCATGTGTTCAGTTTCTTCTCTCTGGTTGTTGAAGCTATTTTTCCACAGTTTATTTATTATTTTTAACAGGTTGTTTGGGGAGACAGTGGAGAGAGAGAGAAAGTGGGTTTTGTTTCCCCCTCTCTCTGAGTGCAGGGACATCAGCTGAATTGATTAATGTGGGACTCTGGTTTGAAGTGAGTGTGTCTTCACTGCTTCTTCGCTAGACACTCACACGTGGCACCTTTTGTCTTGTTTTTATGAACTATCTTATAAGATGAAGCTACAAGTGGGGTGAGAGTTGGAGGGCAGGTGAAGAGTCTCTCTGTTACCATTAGTAACACGCTTGCACCCGTTTTGTCTGTAAATTGAGAAAGAAAGATTGCAGCAACTCCCTGCACGTTACAGGTCTTGATAACAATTAGGAGGAGCAACAGGGGCTGTCTGGCTATTCTTATTCTTTCAGCATATTTAGCATAAAACCTGCGATAAAATAAGAGGTCTTATTTTGTGGCAGAACGTGCATTCATTTTTTTAGTTGCCTGTATTATTTCTCTGCCATGGAAATCAAGAGGGCTGTGTCATCGCTGAAGGGGACAGGAGCTCCCATGGCTCGGGGTGGGGAGCACCTCAGAGCAGCATCACCTCAGGAACTGTGCTCTGGCAGGCTCCTGAAGGCATTGGAGATGAGAAGGAGCATTTCCATCCAAAAGCCTCTTTCCCAACATTTTCTCCAAACACCACTGGGCAATCGCTGCTTTGTCTTGCCTTCGTGGAACCCTACATCTCAAGCTTCATTCTGGGAGAGTCTCCTGTTCTCCTAGAATAGGCTTAAGCCTTCTTTTAAGTGCTTTATCAGAATGATCTGGAAGAGGAACCAATGGTGAACAATTTTTACATTTATATAGAATTAAAAAAATCTTGCTTTAACAGCTGTAACTTCTTACCTGTGCACTCTCTGCTTGCAGATTGCTAATCCAGGGTCCAACCCGAGTGTCTGCCTCACTCCTGAGTTAAGACCCATTTCACCACTGCCCTTACTGGGGTAGCCTTGTTTGGCTTTCTGGATGGGTTTAATCCCATTCACATCAGGTGCCTCAGCAGGCTGCTTATGGTGTTTAATAACAAGGGTATATAAAGCTGATTTTTACAATAAATTAAATGAAGTTATTTATGGATCTGCACTGGTGCAAAAGTCAACAGCTGGATGTTTGGAGGAAAAAAATCACTATGGCATGTTTAAAATATGGTAAATCTCTTAACTTCTGACTGCACTACTCTGGCAGTGTGATTTGCAATAAATAAGGCCAGGCAATGTGACTACCATATCTGTGCACCTGCAGATATTCCCAGTTAGCTCTCCCACCTAAAACTGGTTTGGTTTTGTCTGAGGCTTCCAGCTGTCTGGATGCTGTAGTTCATCCAGAGAGCACTTTTGGGACAAATTAATTTGATTTCTGGAGCACCTCAGGGGGTCATGGCATAAAAAAAAAAAAAAAAAAGGCGTCTGTAGAGCTGCTGATGGATGGGAAAGCTGCAGTTGAGGGTTTGGACAGAAGATGGTGCAGTGTTCCAAGCTTCGTCCTGCTGGAGTGGCAGCCTTCGCTCCCACACCTGGGCTTTAGGTTGGTCTCCAACAGGCAAACCTCGCACCAGTCAGCAACTTTGTAATAACAGTATTGCAGTAACAAACTCACGCTTTGCTACAAGTTGTGCAGCAGTGAATGAAGGTGCAATATAAGCAATACATTTATGTATAAAAAATACAGCTATTTATAAAATATCTCTATGCATTGATAAATAATAATAAAATAGATTTTTTTTTTCTTTCCCTGTGAATTCCTGTACTAACTCCATTGCTCTTACCTTAACACAGGGATTAAAAGCCTTGCCCTGGCAGTGGATGTGAGCAAGCCCGAGGATGTGCAGAGGATGGTGGATGCAATCGTGGCTCGCTGGGGCACGGTTCACATCGCGTGCAACAACGCAGGAATCAATCTGAACTCTGCAAGTGAAGAGACCTCCCTGGAGGAATGGGACAAAACTTTCAGTGTTAATTTGCGAGGATTATTTTTGTGCTGTCAAGTAAGTGTGAAATGCTGCACTGATTTGTTTTGCAAATGGGTAATAATTTTCTAAGTACTTACTTTATCGAGGCTTAATAACACTTTATTACTAATTATCCTAATAAAATTGGTCCTACTTTGGGTGAAGTTAAGGAAAGACTTACAGATTTCAATTACAGATTTTGGTCGATGTTTTCAAAAGCAGGTGGTACTTACTGGCTGCCCAAACCCAGGCATTTGAGAATGGCCAAAATTTTTTGAAGGGTCATTATTTGAGGCATCCTGAAAACCGAAAAGCTTTGTGGGGGCAGTCCCAAAATTAGTGACTGTTTTGAAAAAATACTGCCAAGAGTGAAGAGGTGTGAAATGGCAAAGGGATTTTTCCTGCATCAGCCATTTTTATACCAAGTTTTTATATCAAGTGCTTAAAAAAAAAAATGTGTTAGCACATCAACTCTTCTGAAAAGTGAAGACTAATTTATTATCATGTCATTATTAGCACAATCACAGAAAGGGTCACTGGTCTTTCCTTTAATTTCTGTCACAGGCTGCAGGCCGCATTATGCTGAATCAAGGATATGGGAAGATAATTAACACAGCATCTATGGCAAGTTTAATAGGTGAGTGATGAGAGCTAACAGTTGTGCTTCAGAATCCATATTTTAATTACTACCAATGCTATTTGAATCAATTAAACCTGTATTGGGAAGGAGTAAATCACTGACATTTCATATTAGAGGAAATGTACTACAAAATTTTTATTGATATCATTTTTCAACATTTATCTGTCCTCAATGTTTTAGAGCACTTATTACTTTTTATAGAAGAGGTGGAGTCACCTTCTCTGACTCCATTGCATGGATGGCATGGGAAAGGTGCTGGTATCCTCCTCATTGTTCCAGGCAAACTCCTTGCTGAGCGGGAAGCTGAGCCCACGAGGTGTTTAAAAGCCATCCAAAAGATTTTGGGCCAGTTTTTGCCCCAGTACCCACGGGGTTTTATAACATTGCTGCTACCAACAGGTGCCTGCACCAAGGCTGCTGAATCAGCAGTGTCATCAAAAGCGCCAATAAACCATTGTAACATATGGAATGAAATCCCTACTGCTGAGCTAATCTGGAAGGCAGTTACATGCTGGTGAGCTGAAGCCCATGTAACAAAAATTGATCAATTACACAAATTAAGCCTAGCCCTTTAGGAATTTATTTTATTGGTCTGGACATCTGTTGCAGTATTGTCCAAATCCAAAAATCAAATGGTGCCTTGGGTTGCCAAGTTAGGCAAGAAAATCTAGTAGCTATAAAAGTACAACTGAAAACCCCTGTATTAATATCATGTCCATCTGCTGAATGTTACATAAGTATGCAGTCTTTTTATTTTCCTTTGGAATAACGTTTATTTTTACTGTGCCCAGTTTGACATTCTATGACATTCTGCTCAGTTTATTGCACAGTAACTTTAAATGTTTCTTCAAAAATCCATTTACAATGTTGTTGTTAATATTTTTTCAAGTGTCTTTACCAGCTGTTTTACTTTTGCCTAAACACAGGCACCATCCCTCTGCCCCAGCTTTGTAAAGTTACCAAATCTCACAAAGAAAGGTAGTTTTTACAAGAATGTAAGGCTTTAAATTTCAAATGCACCAGGCTTTCCTGCTTTGCACTGTGCAGTCGGGCTCTGGTCTGTGCTTGGCTGTCACCATCCACATCACTATCACCAAGCAAAATTTCCTGGGAGGTATTCCACCCTGGAGAAAGTTAGGAAGCTCTGGGAATTGGCTCCAAACAGGGATCTGCTGGTTTGGCACACTGCTCCCAGTCTCACTGCAGCACAGCAATGGTCTCCACCGCTTAAGGAGAGGTGTTTTCCAACTTTTCCATCGGGCCTTGGCACAGCTATGCTGAGCTGGGAGGTGATGCCATTCCACCACTGCTTCCATCCCAGCCCAGCTTTGGGGCTGCACCTCCTTGGCTGGTGAGCCAAGCCCGGAGATTCACCTGGGGATCATGTTTGAGGGAGTACTGCTCTGGAACAGGAATGAATGTTGGAAAGCAGCCCTGAGAGCAGCCTGGAAGGGTCGTCCCAAGATGCATTTAAATGTCAGTAAAAGTTAATGTGTGCTAGGCCAAAAGTTAAGAGATGAAGAGATGTGTTTACCTTCTGAACCTGTTTGAATCTTGGCATTGAAAAAATCTAGTAGTTATGAAACTACAACTGAAAACCACGATGTTCATATCATGTCCATCTGCTGAATGTTAAATAAATATGTTGGTTGGTTGGTTATTTAAGTATGTTGGCCAACTGGCATAGTATGAAATGTTTCTAGAAATAGTTAGGGGATATTTTTTTTGTTGTTGTTGTAGGTTGAGTCCTTCCTCAGAGATACAGGAAAATGAGGAGACACTTAGCAGGATAGGGAGGTTTTTGTTTGTGATTTTTTCCAGATTCACTGCTCAGAATCAGTTTTAATTAATTGAAGATAAGCTGCATACATTTTGCATATGTGCATTTTGATTCTGGTACTTCACTGGAATTATTCCAGACGTACGCTCCAGCAGCGGCGTCTCGGCTGCTGCGGCTCGGCGCTTCACACAGGTGTAACTCAGAGCTGTAATTTTTACAGTGAATATCTTTAGTGGTAAGTGGTCTGCTCTGCTATTCTCTGTCTGTGTGCACCTCTCATTAGCATTACGTGGCTGCTTCAAGGTCAGCCTGGGAGCCTGATGAACTGAACGAGGTTGCAAAACCAGAGCGTCAGGTTGTTGTGGTTTACACTCCACAGCCCTTTGCTTGCTCCCTCATGGGGATGGGGGAGATAATCTGGGAAAAGAGGTACAACCTGTGGGTTGAGATAAAGATAAATATTGGAACAGAGAAGGAAGGGAAAATAATAATAAGGATAAAAGAATACACAAAACAGGTGATGCACAATGCAGTTTCTCACTGACCAATGCCCAGTCAGTCTCCCGAGCCAACTCCCCCTAGTTTAATTGTTCAGCATGATGCCATATGATTTGGAATATCCCTCTGGCCAGCTGGAGTCAGTCATCCTGGCTGTCTCCCCTCCCAGCTTCTTGTACCTGCCCCAACCTCCTTGCTGGCAGGGCAGCACGAGAATTGAGAAGGCCTTGATTTAGAGCAACAACTAAACCATCAGTGTGTTATCAACATTATTCCCACCCTAAATCCAAAAATCCGTAGCAGCTACTGGGAAGAAGATTAACTCTATCCCAGTCCAAACCAGGACACAGGTGTTTAAAATGTAATGCAGCTGATGCTGGCAGAATTTTATCTGCTTCCTGCTATCATCTCAGTCTTGAACCGGAGCAAGCGTCCTTGCTTCCTAGAAGCTTTAACAATTCAGGTTTTTTTGGTGACACTGGTGAAGGCATAGCTTCATTAACAAGCTCTAGCCCTGTTTAGCATGAGTTTGAAGGGTTGCAGATTTGCTTTTCTGTCTGTAAGAGACCACTGTAGGTAAGGAGGTGATGTGGGGTGCTGAGCTGCAGAAAGTCCATCCAGTGCCAGAGCCTTGAAGCACCTGTTGGCTTATTATATAGCTTTTCCAATAGAGAGGGGCCAAGTGTCTCAGGAGGTAACTCCTGGAGTCACCTTGCTTAGATATTCTTATAAAGACAAAAGCATTTACAAGGAAGGACTCTTGAAAATCCTCTATCGGCACACACCCCAGATCAGAAGCTGATTCTCATAGCTTGCAGCAACTTGTTCTCACCCACATGCAGAGCTGGTGCCAGAACTCCCATCCTTTTAGCAAACACCAAATGATTTATCACAGAGAGACATGTTTGGAAAGTTTAGCACAGAACTGCTTTTGGGAGGTTACAAGGTTAACTACCGAAGTTGTGTGTAACTTGGAGCTGATGTGTGGCAATTAATCAAGAAATTACATTCCACATCTTTTTGAGAGCCCCCACATCGTGCTGCGTCGGGGGGCAACAGGCACACACAGAGGGCAAAGCAGTTCTGCTGGTCAAAATGCAAAGTATTTCATATTGAACAAAAAAGAATAAATGTTGGCAGAGGAGGGCCATGGTGTGTAATGCTCTTTGTAGCAAGGAAAAGGCCTCTGAATTCTGAGCAAACCTTCAGCACATGCAGAAAAAGAAGAGAAATACTAATTATTGCTCCCATCACATGTGTGCTTTAAATCTATTCACAAACATCTATGTTCAAGGCAAAGGTCCTTGTTCACATGCACAGTAATTTGCAGCAGGGCTTTAGGCTCTTTCAGAGTTCAGATAACTCAGTCATCATCTTCTTTCCACCCTTTACATTGACATATGCAAACCCAGTAGTTTCAGTCAATAAAAGCAGTAGTGGGTGTGTTGGGATGCCATGGGTGGGAGTGATCTAGAGCTGATGCATCAACTTAATTAAGTCCAATCTAATGCCATCTACCAGTGCTGATTGGGCGTTTTTATACTGTGAGTTGGGGTTTGCCTGCTGAACCTCACACAATCACAGTGATTCCCTTTCTCCCAGGGTTCAGTGTTACCCAACCCCACAGGCTGGAATTGCCTGCCTTTGTGACTACTGATTTTTAGCCCTGATTTTCCCCACTGTCCCTCCATGACAGTCAGCAACTCAGTGACACTCAGCACTGATATGGAGCTAATTATGGATTGGTGCTTTGCACTGGATTTGTTTAATGAAGTCCTAATGGCAGCCAGAAAAGTCCAGGGAGAGACACTTTGTGAGTGTAAATCCCAACAGCTGGGCTGACTTGGTTTGATTCCCATGGGTTTAAAGCACTTTACACCCACCGGGGATTTGTCCTTAAGTAGCTTTCACGGAGCTGGTGAGGGGCAGAGCCAGCAAGCACACTGCACTAACAACCTTGAACATTGTAATTAGCAAGCCGATCATTTTCTGTCTCTGACTGACATGTGACATCTCTGAAACATTCTCAAAAGCTTCAGATTTTGAAAGTGGTGGGTGTTCTGAATTTTTGGGATGCACCTGTGATCACATCCACACAAACACCAGTTAGATAATGTGATGTATTTGCTTCAGACTATGGATAATTTAAAAATTAGGGAGAATAATTTGTTCCGAGAAGCTAAATATAATACGTTATATAAAATCTATTATGCACTTATATTATATCATATAATGTCATATCAAACAATTTAATACGTTGCATTACATTATATCATACCACACAATGTACTATATATATAATAAATAATATTACATATTTTAATAGAAAAACACATAATATATTTTTAATTATATAATATATTAGAATTATACTATATTAGTATTATAGTGCACAAGTATATAAACATGTATATGTGTATAATATATGAATGTGCATATGTATGGTTATTTACCTTTCTTCGAGCAGCCAAGCATTTCATATCTATGTTTAATACATAGGGTTTGGCTTTGCCCAAATATGGGCCCTTTTAAATTTCTTTATCTATTTTCATTTTTGCCTTTTTTTTTCCCAGTAGCCAAGCTGCTGAGGCACAAAAGTTAGGTGGCAAAATACATATTTAGAGTTTTGTGTTGTGAGTGGCCAAATTCTTACTCTTCCCTACCTACCATCGGGGAAAATGCCGAATAGTTCATCTCGGTGCAGGGAATTGTCTGTGCAGGGCTTGAGCTGTCTTAATTTGGGCAGAATAAACAATTTTCTCTTTCTGAACCCCCTGCAGTCCCGCACCCACAGAAGCAGTTGGCTTACAACGTCTCCAAAGCCGGGGTCGTAAAACTAACACAGACGTTGGGAACCGAGTGGGTTGACAGAGGAGTAAAAGTCAACTGCATTTCCCCGTAAGTAAAACATGGTCTCATTCTGAAACAACAAAGGGAATGAAATGTCCCACAAAGCTCATTTGAACACTATCTCAGCAAATAAAGTTTCTAATTAGCAGGTGGATTGCATCCCTTTTTATGTTGTCTTTTCCTTAACAAAGGTTTAAATACTTAGAACCAAGCCTGCTCGGTTGCTGTGTATACTCAGGGATTTAAGGAGAGGTTTTAGCATTTGATAATAGGTTTTCCAATAATGTGAAGGGTAGTTTTTAGCATTTCTCTTCTACATGAAATATTTCCTTAGTCTGTCCAAGCCTTCTGTGGTTAAAGAAAAAGTTTTTGACACTTAATAGGCAATACTTCTTTCCCCTTTTCTCTTGAGGCAAATATATAGGCGCTTTAAAAGCTACATTGTGTTGCTGTAATTGAGCTACTGTTCAGCTCTAACAATCACAGGAGGCCAGGTGTAGTTTTGTAAATATATATATATTTATTACAAATTAAATTTTCCTTATTTTTAGGGACTTCAAGCTCTATGTTTTATGGTATTTATTCACAAAGGAAAGTTTTCTTACTAGATATACTTCGTCTCTTCCTGTTTCTCACACACATACCCACCCCAGTCATTTTATTAAACAATTAGCAGTGCATGATAGTGCTGAGCAGAAACCCAAGTGGGTAGCGTTAATTGGAAGCGGTCAAATTCCGTAGACCATTGAAGTCAATCAGAGTAAGTAAGAAGGGCAGGATTTTAACCCAGGAGTTAAATTGTAATAATGAAGATAATAATGTACATCAAATTAGGGAAAACAAATTACATATTTTAATCCACAAAGTGGAGTGAAAAAAAAAATAAAAAAAAATCACAGAGCTCGATGGCAAGTGCCTGTTTTTACTGTTGGTCTGCTCTCCCCTCACTTATGCTAGCTGTCTGCCTTATGATTATTTATTACTAATTATACCAGTGGCTCCAGCCATCACTCCATGTGATCCACAGATTCTTTCAACAGCATCTTACTTCCTAATGGGATTTTCCCCATGCCAATGCTAGCAGCACTGTTATAGTGTTCCCACAACTAGCACTAGTGAATTTACACTGGCTTTCGGGAGCCAGGGGAGATGAAGGGAATTAGGGAAGCTCAGCAAGACCTGGCAGGAATTGTGTCTGAAAACACACAGGTAATCTGTACCAACAGAAGTGGGAGCCACATTCACAGCAATTACAAATGAGAAGGCTCTTAGAGGAGGAATTACCCATTTCGAGGGGGCTTACATAAATTAAAAAAATAGACACCAAATTATCAAAATGCCTTGTTTTGTACAATTTGGGATCATACACTCATACTTGAAGAAGTTATGTCCCTGGAGGCAGTTGTGAGAGCATGGAGAAAAAATAGTCAGGTTTCTCTTTCTACTTTTCAGGCCAAAACAGGGTTGCATTTTGATCATCCCCCCCCCATCCTAAACTCTAGCTCTGAACTCAAAATCCCACAACAGGAAGGGATGTTTCTTTGTGGAGGAATAGCCAGGAAGGGCACACAGAGGACAAATGTTTTGCTGACTTTGAGGTCCCTTTTTCTGGACAGGGTAGTTTCTCCTAATGCAGCTGGGAACCCGAACTGATCCACTCCAGAGCTGGACAGTTTTCCTCCTGGCAATTCAAAGCTCTGGCTGAGCCCCTCATGACAGGGCTGTCCTGGAGAGCTCTGAGCAGTGTTCAGAGGCAGGAGCCTGCAGTGGTTTGTAGAGCTCAGATACCTCATCACCATAAGCAAGAGCTGCATATGCTTCAGAGCTAATAACTGCTCATGTTTACCTTTCTGCTCATGTGAGATGTGAAACTGCATTTCAGGTCAGATTTGGACCCACTCCCAGAACTGTGGATCCCACCAGGATCATTGTCTCTTGACGTGACTCACCAAGGCACAGGGACATCTTCAACCCACTTGATCTGGGTACCCAAGGCTGGGCAGGAGCCACAGTGCAACAGCACATGTGTCAATGCCACTGTAGCTGGAACATCTTCCGAAAGCACAACTCTTGCTGAACATGGATATCCAGCCTATCACATAGTCATCTTATAATGGCAGAGGATTTTCAGGAGTGTGAGGAGCACAGATGTAGATATAGGGCATGATGGTACCTCAAGATCAACACTGGATAAGTAAAATATCTGTGTCCTTAAGTACTTTGCCTCTCCCACTCATGGCTGCATTAATGCTTCAAGGCACTGTGAGTGTGTCTCTGTTTGAAAGTCCAAATGCTCCAGTCTGGCCTTAGACATTATTTCACCAGGCAAACCTTCTGGCCTTTTCCCACTCTTCCTATCTGGTCACTTTTTATCAACTTAATTTCTTAATGAGTGCATAAAACGTATGCAGAGCAACGCATAAAAGTTAGCAATGCATAAAAAGTTATGGCAGAGTTCTTAGGATGATTTATTACATTTATGAAATTGAAGATTCAGGCTTCTCTTGCTGGCCAAGCAAGCCTGGGGAGAAGGCTGAGACTCCCTGGATGTTTTGGCTGACTTATCCTGTTGCTATCGTGGAAACTGTGCTCAGCCCTTCTGCCTATCCCATGCCATCGCCTGTAACCTGCTGAATAGCTGATGCCAACAAAATTAATAAGGTACTGGAGTCTTCCTGGAAGGGGGGTTAGGCTGCAGAGGGGAGCTGGCTGTGAATAGGGACCTTCACAGAGCACTGACTGGTGGCTGATGCTCAGCTGCCTCCATTTGTTTTAGTCTCCCAGCACATGTGAAGTGTGTTGAGTGTGATGGAGGAGGGGACCTTGGAGGGTGTCTGTTTTTTGGCACGTGCTGCATTGGAACACTTCATTTTTCAGCCATTACACTGAATCAGTGTCTATTTTCTTGTGGCTAATTGCTGCTTCTTTCTTGATTTGCAAGATATAAAATGCCATAATGTGATGACCTTCCAGATGGGCAGCTGGAAGTTGATCTTGAGGTCAACTTTCAGCCAGGCCAGCTTGTTGGAAACCCAGTGAAGCTCAGCAGTCCTGAGGGAATGAACCGTGTTCCACACTGATGGGCTGCAGGGATTTGGGTTTGAAGGGCCATGGGCAAAGGGGGTTTGTGTGCCCTGTGTCCTGCCCTGCTCCTTTGGGGCAGCAGGAAGGCAGCTGCACGGTGCTGTAGCAGGCTTGTAGCGTGGTGGGGATGAGCAGTCAGAGAGCAGGTAGGGCAGGATCACTGCAGGTTTTGGATACACCTCATCAGGGAGTGAGGAGAGGCAGAGCTGGCAGGAGAAGGAGCACCCAGCATCACCTGAAGGCCTCCCAATTAAGCAGCATTACTATCCCCATTAAGCAGCAGTCGTTGCTGGTAAGTATCTTTGGACTTAAATCTTAATTCCTTGGGAGATGTCCCAATTAAGTGGATCTTGTGATTAAACACTTCCTGATTAAGTGGAGTGTACTTAACTCATTCAAATTAATAACTCATCTGAAAGAAATCAAGTTACACACAGATGGAATCTTTTTTTGCTCTCATTTGGGGATTGAGTGCACGTAACAATTCCAGTTAAGTATCTGGTAAGTGATATTTTTCCTAATGTGTCTCTTGAAGTAGAAAGGTTTTAGGCAATTGTTTTTTTGGGGTTTTTTTTGGGTTTTTTTTGTCTTTTTTTCCCCTAATGTCTCAAATTGTCCTGTGTATCAATAATGAAATATTGATGCTCATATCTAACGTTAAGGAACCAGCAGTTTGATATTACATTGACGTGCAACAGAAAGCACTGATAGGCTCAGCACTGCATACGAGATGAGGTAGGGAATTAATGCATTGGCAGTTGTCTTTGCTGGAACTGGTTAGAAGCCAACTAAAATCTGCCTAAAAGGGTTCGACAACATTAAATTGCCCAACTTGGCACCAAAGCCTTCCCAGAAGATGTGTAGTATCAATGACATGCCTAATATTTATAGTGCCATCAGTATGTGTGTTTGCAACTTTTAAGTTTTACGCTATATTTTTTTCTCATTTCAGTAATAAAAATTTGTAATGAAGTTTGGTTGCACATCTAAATTTTTGCTACTTGAAGTGAAGGTAAAGGAAGGTCCAGCAACAGCCCCAGTGCAGCAATTCACAGGCTGCAGTGATCAGACCAAAGATCATTTTTCTGAACAGATTGAAAAATGTCCTCTTTTTAGCAAAATCTGTTGTGCTGGAGGACTGTGTGTCTTACTCTCTAATCTGCATTCCCTTGGGGTTAATATATATCTGTAAATTAAAAAAAAAAATCATATGGATCTTATTCTAGTCTCTGGTACTGTAAAGCCAGAATGATGATGATGGGGATGGTTTTGTAAGCACTGTGAGAGGCACGTATGGAAAAGGAGTCCAATATATTTCATGTCTGCTGCTCAAAGCACGTTTCTCTCTGAAGAAAACCAGTTCTCCAAGAGTTTGGAAAACCAAAGAGGGAGAGCAGGAGGCTGTGCTTGAAGGAAATAAGTCCAGAGTTCTATACTGGAATGTGCTTGATTTTGTTACATTGCCAGAACTTAAACAAGCTGCATTGCTCCGTGTTTCTGAGCTGTTCTGCTCTTTATTGACAATTACAATAAAAAATAAAGCTGATGTTTAAATCCTTCCTGATTAGTGCAAACAGAAATGTTTTGGGGAAAATCTGAATTAGTTCCACTTCGTAACAGAGTAAATAGAGGATTTCAGCCTTCATTTAAAACAAAAGGTAGATCTCATACCCAGAATCCAGTCTGTCTCAAAAAATTATTTCCTTGGAAGTCTAAATTGGGATGCCAATGAAGTTTCAGAACAAAACGGGTATTTTTATACTTTGTTCATTTCATATTTATCACTAGCTTGTTTGCTAATTTTCATTTGCAAGAGGCAATTCTTCCAGCTAACTGGCTGCCTCAATGGGCCACTGATTTCTTTGAAGTGACAGTCTGTAAATATGCATAAAAAAGAGATGCAATTAGCGTGTGTGTGGTTCAGTGCAGCCTGATTTCATTGGCAAGTTTACCCACAGTGTTGATAAGCTACATTATCTAGAAAATTGGCCGCTGAAAAACAGCACCTCTGATTGCCAGCAAAGGTTCCAGATAACAGGGTGCTGAAGAGAAATATAATTGAGGTTGAATATGTTAACCAAGGTGTCACATGCTCCTTAGAAGCGCTAATTTATCAGCATGTTGGAATTTTTATTAACATTTGGAATGCATTTCTACCACACTAATGAAGTGGAATTGGCAGTTCAGGTTTTAGTTATTGTCATTTCGGAGAAGTTAAATGTAATTTCTCGTTAGACACAGTTATGTAAATATATTTGTTCAGGGGCTGAAAAAATTATACATTTCGCAAAATACAAATATGTTGTTAAGGAGGAGTATGACAAATCAGTCGCAGTTAAAGTCATAAAAGCCAGCCAAATGTTCGCCCTGCATTGTGCTTTCTGCAGCATCACTCATTTTTAGGGCACCTGAAAAAAATGAACTTAGCAGAGTTTTAATATATGGTGAAGTCGCTCACTGATGCAAAAGAGGCAAAACAGGTAAATCAGTGTTATTTGTTGGGGTGTTGGTTTAAGGGGGATCACACTGGTTGTGCTGTGCTTACCTCTGTCTCTCCTTTTTTGTGTGGAGAGGGTCTGGTGCCCAGAAGGGTGCTGGCTTTTGTTTCCCTCATTTTTTGACATATGGGAAGTTGGTCTGTTTTCGGTTTCTGGGCTGTACACAAACGCTGTGTGACGTTATGCTGCCGAGTGAGGAGAAGAGAGGTTGGTAGAGGGACAACAGTTCACAGGAGCCGTGACAGACCCAACTCAAGACACTTTCAGTTCCAGTGCCATGCTAATTTTCTAGAAAAAAACAACGAACTGATGACCTAAAAGTAAGGGTCTTCTGCTATTAGCTAAGCAGATAGTAGGTGTATATTTACTTTAAAGGGAACCTCTAAGCTGCCCCTTAAAGGGAACCTCTAAGCTGCAATGACAGGAAAAGAAGCGCTGTGGAAGTTTGCATCATGACTTTCAGCAGAGGCAGAGCAGGTCCCATGTGCTCATCTCATCTCCTTTGTGTAATTCCACGGTTTTCCTTCTGAATTGCAGTCTCAAACATCTCTAAGTGCTGCCTTTTCTTGTTCCTAATCTCTTCATGTGTGTGCTCATTGCAGGGGCATCGTGGACACTCCACTCATCCGCTCCAAGGAGCTGCGGCCGCTGGTGCAGCGCTGGATGGGTGACATTCCCGCCGGGAGGCTGGCTCGGACCACCGACCTGCAGGCTGCTGTCGTCTACCTGGCCTCTGAAGCCTCTGACTACATGACAGGCCACAATCTGGTCATCGAGGGCGGACAGAGCCTGTGGTGAGGGGCATCCTCCAGCCTCCCGTCTTGGAGACACACAGGTCACTTTGGAGAGTGCGTATTAGAGTTTAGCTTAGTCCCAGCTTTGGCTTGTGTGACTAAGTAGCCAGCTAATATGAAATTATTGTTTTCTTCTTTTAGGTGTTAATTTGGAGACTTGTATAATGCAGAGGAATAAAAAAAAAAAAAAGGCAATCTTTCAGTTCCAACATTTTCATGTTTTTCACTATGCAGCCACATTTCTGTTAAATTAGTATTTAATGATATAAAGGCACATTTACTGCAGTGAGATTTGGCTATTATTTAGTTTAACAGGGGGCATTTTTAAAGCAATCAATATTAGCTGTTCTGTGTACTTTATTGTTCTTAGGCAATTTTTTTAGTATTCAAGTTGTTCCAGTGACATCTGTGCGTGGTGAAAAACAGTTGGATGTAGTGTTAAAAAAAATAAATTAGTTCATTACATTTGAACCTGAACATTGCCATTTTATATTTACTGGTGTTCTTTAATTTTTGACAGTGTTTTTATACAAACACCCACATAAATGCCCCTGAAAAAGCAGTACTGCACTTAATAGAGAATCACGGTCAGTAATTATAATGGCTGTAATCCAAAGCCCATTGAGGTAAGTGGGGACTGCTCATATACTTCAACGCATGTTTAAGTGTTAATACAACTGGGTCTTTGTTTTCCTTGATAGGCAGATGTAAGCAAAGGTTGTCTTCTGTATAATTTTTTCCCCTCCTGTAAAATTCTGAAGACAACTCTTGGGTGTAAATCAAGGCCAGCTCAAATGATATTGATGCAGTTGTGTTGGCCAAAGACCTCATTTGGGTGATAGTGTTGAGTTCATTGCTTATAGGCAATAAAATGTGGCAAAACCAACCCCACCATTTTGATATCACTCTGGATATACACAGAATTCCATCCTGAGGGCCCTTAAGCATAACCTAAGGAGAATTTACGGGAAGAAATTCACTTGCAAATCCTCGTGTCATTTGTTTTGCATTTGGCAGCTCTTTGTTACCATAACATAAATAATTGTGGATGGATGTCATTACTTTGATTAAGTGCTGCAAGCCCATGCATTGGCTGGCCATTATTGTGGTGAATTGCTATAATGGCTTCAGACTTGACATTCACTGCCACGTTGTAAGGTATGCGCCTCGCTGACGTACTATCATCGTTATCGTGGATAAAGTGCAAGAAGATACTTGTCTTCATTAAATTTTCTATTAGACCATTGATAATTAATACATATCTCATGTTTCATCTCGAGTCGTTTTTTCTGGGGAGTGTTGCTGTTAAGCGACTCAGGGCTAGAGCTTTTTGGCTTGAAATCCTTGCCTTGTGTGCATGATCTAATTTATTGACAGTGCTCTGCAAACTCACAGGCTTAAGGAGAGCTCGATTTTGGATAAATCTTCAAGAAAAACAATTAAGGATTTAAACATTTTATTGTTTTTCTGGGCTCACAAAACCTTTTCTCTCCTAGCTCCCACACTTGCATCATTTTGTGTCATGCTCTGGAGGGCTCAGTGGAGTTCTCACATCCCTCTGGCTGGCTTTTCACCCAGAGGTTAATGTGCAAACATTGGTGAACTCATCAGGAGCTCTTCCAAGGGATCCTAGAGGGGCTTGTATACTATTGCTTGGACTGCTGGTGAACAGTTTGTTGCAACTCCTACCTAAAGTGTAAAATAATGAACTTTAGTTAATTTGAAACACAAACTGCAGTTGGCACTGGAACTGTGACCGGCGTTTTCACTTTCTCAGTAGAAAGACAAAGGGCTGAACAGACTGCTTAGGCTGAACAGACTACTGAGGCTGAACTTTTATTCCCTGCCTGGAGATGGTTGCAGTTCAGCACCAAAAGGCACTGGCAGGGCACTGCACGAAGCTGAAGTTCATTGCTCTGGTGCCGACTGGTTTTGAGAAGAAGCTTTTCAGCCAGCGAGAGTCGGGCTGTGACTTTCACAAGCTTCAAGTTCAAAACAAAACCCAGACAGGAAAAAAACCACCTAGACTTAAAAAATCAACCCCATATATCAAAATAATCTCCCAAGTAAGCAGCCTCTGGTATTTGGACTAGAGCTTGTCTCACCCCATTCTGTTTGCCCCCAGGCTCTGCCTTTGAAGGGCTGAGTGGGCAGAGCAGAGGAGTGAGTTTACCTGCACAGGCTGATGTGTGGCTTGGACCCTGTTTGAAGACATTGCCATGTGCCCGTGTGGGCCCTGGCTCTGCCCCATGCTGGCCCAGAGAGGCTGATGGAAGGGGCCATCTCTCACTTCATTACACAGGAGGGGCTCAGGACTAAGCAGCCCGAGGGAATAGAGCACTCAGTGCCAAGTCCCTGGGATGATGGGCCTGTACCCTCCCCCAGCTCTTTTGGCATTCATGGCATCCTCACTTTGACAAGAGAAACAGATCCTGGAGGAGAGCAGGTATCAGGAGGTAAGTGTCTCTCCCCCTGCATGTATGAGCTGGCCTGTCTCCTCCTAAGGACCCACTTTCATCTCTCTCCTCCACTCGCCTGTTGAATCATAAAAGCATCTGGGCTGGAAGGGACCTTAAAGATAATCCAGTTCTAACCCCCCTGTCATGGGCAGGGATGCCTTCCCCTATACCAGGTTACTCAAAGCCCCATCCATCCTGGCCTTGAAGCCAGGGCTTTCTCCATCTGTGAGCTCCAACAATGGCACTGAGGCTCTTCATGGTCTCCCATGTAATTTCCTAATGGTCTCCAATGTGATTTCCACCCAAGGGCAGGGCTGTGCCCTTGCAGTGGTGCTTCTGTCTGATAAGGACCAAACTTGGCATTTGGGTTGGGATCTTTGAGGTGGCTGTTCCCTGGGTGTGCGGGTCCCTGCCTTGTGCAGAGAGGGAGGCTCGTTGCTACAGCTGTGGAGTCTCTTCTGGAGACACCGCCCTAAAGCAAGTGGAAGACATAATTTCCATTTATAAGGGAAAAGAAAAGCTCACAGGTTTATATATATCAATGTGTGTAAGTATCTGAAGGGAGGGTGTCAGAGGATGGACCAGGCTCTTCTTGATAGTGCCAAGCAAGGGAACAAGAGGCAACAGGCAGTAACTGATGCACAGGAAGTTCCACCTGAACATGGGGAAGAACTTCTGTACTTTGCAGTGACTGAGTAGTGGAACAGAGACCAGAGAGGGTGTGGAGTCTCTCACTGGGGATATTCCAGAACCATCTGGATACAATCCTGTGCCATGTGCTCTTGGATGACCCTGCTTGAGCGCGGAGCTTACACCAGAAGACAGACTGTGGTCCCTTCCAACCAGAACCACTCTGTAATTCCGTGAAGCAGGAGGTGAGAAAAGCCTTTTCCCCTCTTAGCACTGAAGACCTGAGAAAAGAAAAGGAAACATTCGGGAAAAAAAAAAAATTTTTTTGGCGGGGGGTGGGGAGGGAGAAAAAAAGAAAAAGGAAAATATCTAGGTGGAAAAAAAAAAAAATCACCTTTCTGGGGAATGAGGGTGAAGCTGCGAAATGGCAGCATCTGTGATGAGCGAGGTCGTTCAGGGCAGCATCGTGCCGGCGGTGCGGGGGGATGCGGTGCCGGGCGGGCGGAGGCGCCGTTCCCGGCGGTACCTCTAGGAGGAAACCTCAACCTGTGTTGTGTCTGCGGGAGACGGGCTTCCCGGCTCTGCTATTCAACTTTCATATTGCAGCGAAGTTAGTACTTTTGATATTTCCAAGGTTTTTTTCTTTCTTTCTTTCTTTCTTTTTTTTTTTTTTTTTTTTTTTTTTTTTTTTTAACATTTATGTAGAACACCACATAATTGCAGAAAAGATAATAGTCACATACCCTAGGGCTTGGTGTACACTTATGTTAAAAGTACAGCTTTTATTGGCAACTAAAGTAATAACCTTTCCATGTCAAATTGCTTTAAATTAAACTTAAAAAAAAAAATGCTGGCTGATACCCACACTTAGTAATTGTCAAACATTAGCATAATGTGGAATACTAAAGCTGCTTAAATCTTGGGTTTAAAAATAATTATTTACTTAGGTAAATTCTCTATTCAAAAGCATAATATTAGATTTTTTTTTTTTTTGACAGTCTCCTCAATATATATGTTAAAATGCAGACACGAGCTTGACATGGAAGTAGGGCTGAATGTTACTGTGGACTCTGAGAGAAAAAGGGGGACTTTACACCTTTAGCTCATCCTTCAGTCATTGATCACCCTAAAATAAATGTTTTAGGGTGACACCTCTGAAGGCAGAGGTGCTGGGGGTGACGTCGTGTGACCCAAGGACAGTGACCTGCAGTACCTGCTGACTGTACCCTGTCCTGCAGCCCTGGAGGGCACACATAATGTTTCTTGTGTTGGAAGACATCTGGGAGACAGGTGTCTCAGGTATGTGGGTGCGCAAGACCAAGGGCAGCTGGTCAGTGAAGTGTTTCATACAGGTACATTTTACGTTTCTGTTTCAGCACAGAACTGGAGCACATGTGAGGGGGGGACTGTTTAAATTTCCAGCGCGAAGCAGGAGAGGAAATAATGCACCGTGAGATGTGGCTGCATGTGAAGGAAACTGGACCTACCAGGTGCTGTGAGGACACAAGTCTTCGTGTTTTTCTGCTTTCAGAGAGGCCCAGGCTCTGACATATCCATCTTGAGGACTCCCTCCCTTTCCTAGGGCTTCCCGGTGAAGTCCACCACAGCACTGAGTCTACCAGTTCTTCCTCCGAAACTCACCAATATTTTATTGAAAGTTCAGCAAAACCTATTTTGGCGCATTTTCTTCAAGAAATCAGCAGTGCCCTTATTAGGGCAAAAGATATTTTGTTAAATTCCTGCAAGTTAGGAAGGGATTTGCTTTCCCCCCTCCTTTAGGGAGCAAGATGCTCTGGGAGGCTCTTGTTGCATTTCCAGCAACTTTCTGGAGGAAAAAAATGGAGTGGTAGCACCTGGTAACAAGAAAGTTACGGACTTCAAGAGACTAACAGTTGTTGAGAGGGGAAACACGAGGAGCTGAGGAAAACTTTGTAATTTTCCCAACCTGCCTAATATCATATGTGTTTTAGACTGTTTAGACTGTAAGTATTGATCTGACTATGTGTTAATTTCCGCACTATTTCAATTCTTTACAGCAGGGAAGTAAAGTAGATGATCTTCTTTGGAGAGCCCCAGTGCAGTCTTACAGCGTATGCCTTCTCACCACAACAGGATGGAATTTTTCAAAAGTTCTTGAACCGCAGTGAGTGAGTGTTTGCTACTGGATTCTCACTTACCTGCTGTCTTTTCTCCATTCAGCACCTCCTTCCTCTTTCCGTAGCTCTCTCTTTTCCCTACCTGACCTCTTTTCCCTGCTCTGTTGCCAGTGCTGCCGCTGTCCCCCCACTGTACTAAGCAAACGAAGAAGACTGGAGAGGGACCAAGCAGAGTGCAGGTCACCCAGAAATAGCTCTCAATGCCAAGGCCGGGATTTAACCTTCATTTACTTGCACCCCAAATGTCTCTATCACAATCCATGAAGCTTCTGGCAGCAGGACTTCACTGGCCGTGGCAAACGCAGGAAGGCTCCTGTCAGCAGGTGAGTACAAGTAACTCCCACCTCAGTCCCCTCCCATTTGAATACACAGCGATATTCTTGAATGTATTCTGGGTATGGGGACAATATTCCCTCCCCTGGAAGATGTCCTTCAGGACACAACTCCACTCTGCAGCTGCAAGTGCTCTCTGCCATGCCCTATTTGCTCCCCTCTCACCAGCACAGCATGCTGTGTAAAGACACACTCTGTGTCTTTAGGAAGCCTCATTAATTCACAGGATACATATTTTTTTTCTCGACAGTTTGTAACAGCTTCTTTAATGTTTAAACTGGCATTTTCAGATTTGTATTAAAATACAGACAAATAGATTTATGTTTCCATAGGCTACTTCCTGTGTCTGGAAGGCTGACACTACCTTACATGTACAGATATTGCATAAATGATATGTTAACGCATGAGGAAAGCCATTCACTTGAAACTGTTCAGAATGATTAAGGGCTTTAATTACAGCCCTGATTGAAACAAGGCTTTTGGTAAATAGCAAAATGGCAAATGCTATGCTATGCAACTACAAGCCTCTCTTGATGACGATGTGGTTTATCTCCTTTGCTTCTCCTATTGTCATATCACTCATCCAATTCTGATGTTCAAATCCCACCTAAGAAATGGTAACAGGCTTTACTTCAATGCTTACCTTTGAATAAGGTGTTGGAAGTGTAGATTTACTTTTGATAAAGCTGCACAGTGCCTATGCTGTAACAGAGGAATTAGCTGTGGGATTAGGCTCACCACTACATCTGACTTTTTCCAGGTCTCAGATAGATGTACTCTGCTAGAAACCATGTCAGTGCCTTTCAGCAGGATTTTTCAGGGCACTGTGATGTTTGGGAGATCAGTTTTCTCCTCCTTTGCAGGGGACTGTTGCCTCTGGTGGCAGAAACGTTGGTTATATTTAGAGCCTCCAAGCAGCACCACACAGAACACAAGCTTCAATGAACTTCAGCATCTTCCTGTCCAAGCATTTCACATGCTCCTGAATCTTCTGCACAAGAATTTTTTTTTTCTTTATTTCTAATTTTAAACAGATCTTTCACTGCAGAAATGTTGGGAAGGCTCTTCTGAGTGCTAGAAATGGCTTGAGTGGGTCGCAAGTGCTAGGGAGTCATCCTCCCTCCCTCTCTCCTCCGGTACTTTCTGGAGTTAGTCTGGTAGTCCTGAATGAAGAAGGAAATCTTCTCTCTTCTGAAGCTCCTCATAAATGTGCTTGCAGTTAATATGAGTCCTTTTATATTCTCTCCCTTCAAATTCTTTGGATTAAAACAAATACCGTCTGGTTCTTTTAGCTCTTTTGATTATATATTCAGAACTATTGTGTATCCTGGAAAATGAATTCTTTTCAGTTTTCACTTTTCTTGACAACAAGCTGAAAAATTTCCCCAAATGAAAATTTTCTGCAAAAGTCTTGGTTTGTTCCAAGACCCATTTTTCAAATAAGTAACGTTTTGATGAAAAAATGCCAACCTGTTCTACTTAACAACTGTTCGTAGAACTGACGAGAGAAAAACAAGGAATTGGAGAAAAAAATTACTGAGTCTTTTATGTAGAGTTAATCTTTGAATATTCCTGTTGTTTCGGTAACAGACAAGATGTTGGTACAAGTAGATGAATATTTAAACATTAGCATTGACACCAGCTTATCTTCTCGATAACATATTGATCTTGTTCTTTCTATAAAGATTATTCTGGACTTCCCATAGAGTCGAGGAGCAGCTTAATGAAGTCACAGGCTGTATGTTTATGTAGGTATTTCCTTAGAGGTTGGTTATACAATCTGTGCACAGAATAAACCCCCACAGATGCACCTCAAATGCAAAATCAGTCCGTGTTTCTGCCTTTTTATCACCACTAGTGTGTGTGATTAGGTAGAAACATTGGTGTTTCTGATGCAGTCTGGGCTCAGTATCTGTTATTCATTGGATTTAAAATGACCAATAGCTTTCCTCTTTTCCAAGGCATCTGGAAGCTGATTTAGGCTGTCCTTCCTAGGGAAATTAAGTTTTACAGGCATCAAAATGATGCCTGAGAAGAAAGAAACTCCACAGCCCTTCCCATGGACAATTATAAATCTGTGTCCATGCTTTTGGGAAGTCTCTGCAGGGTGCTGTGCTCACAAGGGTGTCCCAGGGCGAGAGCTGACACCGGGTGAAGGGGTGACTGCCAGGCAGCCGTCACTGCTGCAAAACCTAACGGAGATAGAAGTATCCCCCTTGGATTAATACAGGATCTGTGTTACGTTAGTGGCACCAAATGATTTTTGCAGTGGATGAAGACGTATGGAAAGAGAGGTTCTGAAATGAAAAACATATTTATTGCAGTAGGATATATGCTAGCATCTTTCAAGAGAACTTTTTTTTTAAAAAAATGAACAGTGCTAGGAAGGAAAAAACATAAGTACATAATAAATTATGACTCAGAGCAAAACTCTCATTGACTTTTAGAGGAAGGCAGGATTTAATTTTCACTGTAGTTATTAAGAAGTGCCTCTCACTGACATGAAGAAGAGAGGCAGAGAACACTGATCTGTGGGACAGTGGAGAATTGCTAATGCCATTAATATTTAAAGTGGACAGTATGTTTGTAGTTATTCTTATAAATAGTTGCTTTTTGCAAGCCTTGCAAAGTCATGCAAGTGCTCCAAGATACTAAAAACCTTCAAAGAACAATTTGTCAGCTTCACAGTTCTCAGCCCTTCTCTCTTGTAGTTCCCAGTGTCATGCAAGGGGGCTTATTCCAAGAGGTGCTTAGGACAATTGCAGTTTCAGAATGTTGAAATTATTTTTGCATGGAAGGTGCTCCCCATGAGGTTGGAGGTGTCAGTTCTTGGTGGGGTGGGCATCTCCTCTCCCCCTTAGTGCTCTGGGGAGCAAGTGGGTAGGTTTTCTGAAGCTGGGTAGTGTGGACTTAGCATGCAGGAATGAGTGTACTTCTCTGAACGTCATCTTTGGGCAATAGGAGAGGCTTTATGTCACAGGATCACTCTAAATATAGTTCACCAAATTGTCTTCCTCAGCCAGGTTCCATACAGACATTTTTAGGTTTCAGTACAATTAGGTTTACCCCTAATTTGAGCTCCAGCCTTGAATGAACCCTATATTTGGAGTCGAACTGGAGGTGTATGATACAATTTTTGATAATACAAGGACCTGAAATTTGGACAGAGCCAGAGTAAATGCATATATTGATCCAGGGTTGTTTTAAATTAAACTGGGTTCCCTTAAAATATTCATGAACTGGAAAGGGTCAGTTAAAAGCTTCAAGCTGTGAGATTTATAACAGACTTATCAAAGCAGATGCGTTTTGCATCATTTCTAACTTTTGACTGGTGAGAAGTTTAGATTTTTTTATAAATACATATACATTTTCTCTAGCAAATGTGTGTGTATATTTATATAGATATAATTTTTTTTTTCAAATACATCCCCATATGCACCCTCACTCTCAGAACATTTTGCTTTTACTCTCCCGGCGTTTCAGTAACTTGCCTCAGCTGTGCGCTGTGTTGCCTTCCAAATGCAATGCATCATAAATTCGTGATGGTTTGCCAAGTAAAAGAGGGCATTGAGCTTCTTTATGAAGAGGATATTTTTGCAAACTGGACCTCATCTACATCCCAATGGAATTTTCTGATGCTTCCCTATTACTCCTGTACAAAACTTTTAGGGAGTTATAGATCAGACATCAAAACCAGTAATTAAAGTCCAACTTACTCCTCTTCAATATCTGTCTCTCCTTTTCATTAGGGAGCAGAGACATACCCTTCCTCTCCTATAACAGTCAGTTTAATGACCAGCAGTGCTTCTGCTTGTCAGATTTCCAAACCTTCTGGGTTGGAGGATATTGTTTGTGCTGTTGTGTGTCCCATTAGGTGTATGTTATCCAAGTCCCCTGCCACACAGCTGGGTATTCCAAAATACTGGCACATATACAATTAAGTGCAAAATAGCAGCTACCAGGTGACCAGTTTGATTTTGTGCTTGAGGCCTGGATTCCAGTAATGAATGTGGGCTGGTACCTGTTTGCTGAGAGGAGTCACAAGGGGCTGGGAAATTCTGAAATGTCTAAAGTAACCCCCGTCTCTTTTAGGGATGCCATTTTTTATTCAAGCATATTTTGAAAACTCACAGAGTGAAATAAACCTAAATAGGCCTATGTGTAGCACTGACCATCAAGCCCAGTTTGATACTGATGATCATGGCATTGCTGCACTGTTTGTACATGTTTGTACATGTTTGTACGTGTTTGCACAGGTTTGCACGTGGCATTTGCAGCACTTTTTGTACCAGGTTTACTCTACACTGCACATACACGTCCTGCTCCCATGTAACTTCCTCTCCTCAGCTCATACCACCCCAGATCACCACCTGGAAACCTCCTGAAAACAATAAGCATGTGAACACAGCACAGTTCTCCTGTCAAACACCTCTCCTGGCTTTTTGGTGTTGTATTGTTAGTTTGGTTTTGGGTGTTGGCAGAACCTCACTCCAGTGACTCTGATCAGGCACCCAGGTGCTTCAGCTGATTTTGAGTTGGAGGAAGTTTCCAGAAAGCCTGGAGAGAGGAGAAACCTGCCCATAGCAATTTGTAGGTCTTGTTTGCAGAAGTGCTTCAGTGCTTTATGGAAGAGAAGCCACCCAGAGAAAGCCATTCAGATTCTGTAGACTTGGCCTAAAGTATAGGAAGGGTTTATCTGTGTAAAGATGTCATAGACCACTAAAAACAACTTTAAACTTTGGGAATGAGGCTGAGAAAACTCTGTGTAATACAACACTCTAAAGTGTTATCTGCATTGTCTCAGAAGCAGGCACATGATGCTTTATGGAGATCCTGGGTCTCCCTGCTTCAGGAGCCAAGAGGACTGCTAGCACTGACAGATGAGAGCTCATACAGAGTACAGCCAAGGATTTTTCATTAGTCTGTGGCCTCTGCTTTAATGACGTCTGATTTAATGTCCTCAGGAGCAGAGAATCTCCTGAAGCTCTTGCTGGGATGATGGGCCTTTGCAGAGATTTGGCTCTTTACTGCTATTCAAGCCTTGGAGGGGTAATTATGCTACAACTGACTCACAAGCAAGAGAAAGCTTGTAGGCTTTCAGCTGTCTTTAATTTTACATTAGACAAAAAGTGATAAAGAACTTGTTTTCTGTAATCTATGGATTTAACTTTGAATAGCAGGTGGTAAATGTTCCAACAAATATGTATATATATATCAAATCTGTGAGTGCCCAAATATTTACATCTTCAGCCAAACAAAGGCTGGAGACTCACGTTGCCTGAGGGGAAGATTGTTTTAGAGAAACAGGTTGAAAGGAAATCAAAAGTGGGAATTACATATCTTCTTTCAGAGATGAGGGGTTGTGGTGGGGAGGAATCACTTTCCTGATAGATCGCTGGCTTAGAGAGAGAAGCCGGCTTGTGAAAAGGGGTGCCCCGTTGTCTTTTGGGCCATGGTCTTGTTTCTCTGAGCACTGTGCACATTTGAATTGAAGTCTGTACAAGGAGCACGCCAACATTAGTCAAAGTTTGTACCAACTTTCCCAGCATGGGCTGTCAATCTGGTTGTATGGCAGGGGGATGTGATCTGTAGCTGATGTATTTGTGTTAGATGGCAACGCTAGTAAGTCTATCAGTTCTCCATTGCTAGGGTGGGAACCCGTAGGAACATCAGTGGATTTAATGATGGTCCATGAGCCCCAGAAGTCTGGGAATTCTCACATTTGTGATGTAAAACCCAACAATGGGGAGACATGAGCTTTTTGCTGTTCTCAGTGGTCTGCCGTTTACAATCTAAGAATGGCTGCAAAGGTGACTTGTTGAGTTTACCAGATGGCTGCTAAGCAGAGCTAAAACTTCTCTGGATAGCGAAATTTGTACAGATGTCCAGTCCATTCTTGAATCTCACAAGGTTGTAGATTTCAAGGACTTTCTGTTGCACTTGAAGAAATTGGGAAAATCTGAGTAACCATCAGTTTTTAATTTCCCATTTTTAATGTTCCCCTTACGTTTTCAGTCAGGGAGACCAAAAGCCCTGGTCGGTCTCTATTACCTACTTTTTTTGATTCCCTTTTCTTTAAGATAAAAAATCCCAGTCCTTTCCAGCTCTTCACATAAGGGGTTTTGCAAAGCTTGGATTATTCTATCACTCACTCACAAACTACTTCTCAGTAATTCAGGTGTTCTGAATAGCCCATAATACAGGTTCTGATCCATACACTGGAACTGTAATTCACCATGTTTTGAGGTTTCTTCTCCAAAAGACTGTACATCAATTGCATATGCAGAAGTTCAACTGGACTCACAGAACTCAGAGATGTATTTCATTCCTGAAAACTCAATTTTTTTTTAGGTAGTGTTGCATGTTTCTGTTGCCAGATTATTGCCGCAGAGGACAAAATTTTGTGTGTGTCTGTGCACTGGTGGGAATTCTTAATCTCCAAGGAGGTTTACTAGAGTGTCACGAAAAATACCATTAATATATGAGGCACAAGGTTTAAAGACTGCCTTTGACCTTTGTTTGTGGGCTATTTACAAGGAGCTGGAAGAGACTCACACTGCACTGCCTGAGCAGTGCAAAAATAAGGCAAGTGCAGGATAAATGCCAGGATGAACAGGTACACTTTGCTATGCTTTGGATGTGTTCAGTGACAGATGCTGAAGCTTGGGGGTTTGCATGGGTATGTGTCACCTGTCATGAGCTGCAGATAGATCCAGGCCTTTTTTAAAGAGTTAGGGAAATGCAGGCAGTCACAGAGCTCAAAGGCAGAAGGAGAGAAACAGTGAAGAATGTCACCTCTCCTCGCATCACGGCTGATGCAGCCTCTCCTGTACATCAACACGCTGAAGTTCTCTTGTTCTCTTGTCCAGACTTCTATCACCTTTTGTCTCCTCTGCTGTTACACTTTTTGGTGTTGGATACAAGCTGCTGATTTTGCTGTTCAAGGCTCTTGTCGTGATCTATGTGTTCCTCAGTGGAATTCCATCATTCCACCCCTAGATAGAGATGGATTTTTTTTTTTTTGCCAACTTGACATAATAGACTGGAGGCTTCCTTGTATGTTGGTTGAACGCTCTGTAATAATGTACAAGCCTCCTTTTCTTCCTCCAGCTCCTTGCCTTGCTTCCATGCTTGCAAAAATGGTTATGGCTGGAGTTAAGGGTTACCCACCCATTTCCATCCAGGAATTATTGACACAACCCTTGCAGTATTGAAAACTGGGGTTTCTTGACCAGTATGCCTGAGGTAATAAGGAATTTATCAGTGATCCAGACACACAAGTAAGAGTTTGCATCGTATAAAAATAAACTTGAATGTCGTTTACTGGCCATGTCACATGGGCAGGGTTCTGAATGGCTTGGTAGAAGAAAAAGAGTAGATTGAAAAATGAAATGATTAATTATTGTACATCTCTGAAGTACAGCAAGTAGAAAAAAAACCTGTGAAGTTAAAGGGACATTGATTTTTTTTTTTTTTGAATGAGATTCCAATGTATCTGTAACTTCATGAAAAGAAAGATAAAAACATTGTGGAATTCAGCTTTTCAGTTTGCTCTATTTTACCATATGATTGAGTTTAAATGTATTGGTGTATTGGATATGTTTTTTCCATTTAAAAAGCTCTTGTAAATGAACTATTTATTTACATGAAAGAAAAAGATTCCCAGTGCAGCCCACAATACTTCTCCCTCCAAGCCTGCCTTGAAAGGAGGTTGTCTTTTCATATTTGGCTCTAGCTTTCAAAGTCCTCAAAATTAAAAAAAAAAAAAAAAAAGTATTCTTAAAACTAAATAAAACATATATATCAGTATTTCTGGCTGAATGAATAAGCACTTCCCCTGAACAGACCTATTTGAATGGCTACTCAATGTTTTGTAAGAAAAATATATTAAAAAGTTGAAACAGCCTGCTGAATGAAGGTGAGCAAGAGAAACAAAATATAAAATGTGTCATGTTAAAAAAGAGCCCCTTATCCAAGAAGATCTTGGTAAAACTTTAAATGGAAAAGTGACACTCATCAAACGATTTCTATATCATCTGCACTGAATAATTTACTTTTGGGTGAGATTCACTAACATCATTGCAGAGGAAGTGTAATTGAAAATTATGAAAGCTATATCTTTATTGTGTATTACAGCACATGCCTTTGATATGGCGTTATGTCTGCCACAGCGGGAAGTGTTTTTCAGAAAAAGTCAAATCTCTGGGACAGATTCTCAGTGGTGTAAATCAGTGTTACTGCACTGACAGCATCCTATGCGAGCAAGCTTCTGCCTGCTTCTTACATGGGTAGACCCAGGGAAGAGCTCTGCTATTTTGTTTATTCATAATGGACAGCTCCAACTGATTTTAAAATTTCAGGGTTTTCTGCTCAAAATTTATACGAGTATCTGTTTTTTTTCCCAGTGCAATTTAAGTAAGCCTCGTTAATGATCACTGTACGGTGTCACAGGTCCCCGTGGCACCGTGTACATCCTCGATCTAAGCAGCCTGTTATTCAGGGTCTTGACCGTGCTCTGGCTTTGATAGCACAGACACTTCAGCTTCAAAAGGTGCTTCAGAAGTAGATCCTGAGTAGGAGCCTGTCTGAATACAGAACTGGTGTCTAAATCAGTGAAGATATGCTGGCTAAGGACTTGCTAAATGTCTTTTACAGTGTACATGTCAAGTCCAATGTACTTCTTTAATCCCTTCAAGAGCATCTGAATGGCTAAGGCTCCATCCCCAAGTGATTTAGAGAAATCCCCCACACCTTGCCAAGGGCTGGCAGGAAGGGGCAATGCTGGTTTAAGGCACTTAAATGATGTTTGAGCAGAGTGTTTTAGCCCGGCTATGTGTGCCTGGGTGAGCTCCGGCTGGGCAGAGCCCCAGTGCCCCAGGAGAGTGCCACCAGCTCCTCCAAGCTCAGCTGCTTCCCAAATGACTTGTGCTGGTGGAGAAAGTCTGCCCAAAGTAGAACACCATGAGTGACATTAGCATTCGGAGAGCATCTGTTCACCCATCCCCAGTTAGCGTATGACTGTCAAACTGAGACACACGTCTATTCCCAATCCAACTCCTTAACCCCTGCTTTGCCTAACCCACTGCCACGTCTCCCAGGGCCGTTTCTCACGAGAGAGGCAGGCTTGTGCTCTGCTGATCCATAGGCACATGAATTAATTATGAAGGCCTGACTGCCTTATTAGAAAGTATCTTGCTTGCCATTGCAAAGAGAGTGTGCCTGACCCCCCTGTGGACAGCTCTTTGATGTACCACATATCTGCCTTTCTTGGCCTCACGCCCTACCCTGTTAAGGGACGTGTTTTTGCTGTTCTGAAGGAGAGGTGGGAATGTTGGCAGCCTTGAGAGCTAGGAGGTATTAAACACCATGAGTGAAAATCTGTGAGGGTGGTGCAAGGAGCTGGACTCAATGAGGTGCAGATTTCTTCCCGACTTCTTCAGGTGAGCCTTGGCTAAAGGAAGGCTAGCAAGCTCTCTTTTAGTCCACGTGAAACAGTGCATGGAATGGCCCAGGAAGCAGAACAGCACACCAGCATTTCCAGGAGTTACTGGGACTTCTTCACAAAGGGCAGTGGCACAAACCATTTCTTTTTTTTTTTAAATGCAGATTTCCATGTCTCCTTAGTGCAACTTCCTTTTCCATGGCTGAAAGAAACCCTAATCTGTCCTCCTCTCCCAAAGTGTGTGTGTATGTAGGTGAGCAGAATCTGAATATTAATTAACGTTTACATAGTATTTGAGAGAACCTCATCAGCTCTTTGGAAGAAAGGACAGTATTTTTGTTACTTTTAAAAAGAGTTTTATAGAGAACTTGTCTTACTGGCCCTGTGCTGTCACCTTTTGACTCTCAGCATTTGCCAAGAAATGCCATGCAGTAACCACAGGTTTTTCTGTGCTACCCACCATGGAATGCTGGCTTCCCCAAGAACTCAGTGCAGGATCAAGACCTGCAGTAGTGACCAAAGAGGGTTTTGACTTTCAATATCAGTTCAGTGGCAGTCAATTGACAGTCCTGTGACACAGACATCACATGGCCAGAGAGGATGTTCAATTAGCAGCTGGCTGGAGGATTGGATTGAAACCCTCAGGGGTGCAGGTTTGACTATCAAAAGGCCTCCCTGTGAGACCTTGGGCAAATGCCTTAATCCCTCTGTTCATGAGGCCATCATCACCCTACCCAGATGTTTGGGGAAGTTCTGGCACACTTGTGCCTTGATCTCTTGTGTTCAGCTCTTGCGGTGCAACTGTGACGTGAACATCAGTGCTTAGAAGGGTACATTGCATGCTTTGCTTCTCTTTTAAAGAGATTTTGAATTTTCTATGAGTTCCTTTATTTATTAATACAGAATGTTTTTTTAATCAATTTTGCTACTTAAAACTTTGCAAGCAATTAAGTGGGTTTGCTCAACAGTGACAAATTATTATTTTCCAGGACTTGTGAAAAATTCCAGTGTGCTTATATTCCAGTCCCTGAACTGTTATAATACCATTCTCATAGGTGTTTTAAATGTAATGCATTTTCAGATACCATTTATAAATGTCCAGTGGATAGAATTTTATTATTTTTTTTAATTTCCTTCATCTGATCTAGGTCTTTGATAAATACTACAGACAAACTGAGTGCTGTAGGATCAATCTTGACAGTTCTTCAATAAAAGGCTGTGTGGTTCTTCGTCAGTGTCTTCCTTTCAGTGACAGCTGCTTTGTTCTTTTTCAGTCAGATTTTCTAGTTAACACATCAAAAGTGTATCTGTGTACACGAAGTACTGAGAAAACAGTTCAAAGAGGCAGGAGATTCACTTTTAACTCTTCACTGCATCTCCCTGCACTTGTCACAGAAGATAGCTTTTACGGAAAGCTTCAGAACAAGGTGAGTAGTTCACCAAGGAGCACTGTGAAGTACAGCGCATGTGGATTAGTCTTAAAACACAAACTGGTCAGTCAATCCACTTACCATCCCAAAATCAGCTTTCTTTTGAGCCAAGCCATTAAGTGATAAGAAGTTTTCAGGTTTAGGCAGCAAAAGCCTCACATCGGACACAGATAAAGCTATATGTTTGATCCAGCACTGAAGTTTTGTCTGATGGTTCTTGCTGTGGTGTCAATACCTTAAAACTAATTAAACTGAGTTCAGTGTTCAGTTTAAACTCATTTCTTTGGAGAGCTGCCATCAGCTTCTACACCAAGGTAAATAGTAAGGACAAGCAACTGCTTTGCATATCACTTCTCTTATCTATTGTGCCTGAAAACTTATTTCTGACTGCATTTTTAATTGCCCACGCTTCACCCACCAGCTCAGCAGCGTAGCACACAACTTGGAATGCTCTCTGCTGCTTTACGGCTATTAAGCATTGCTCAGGTAAGGAGCCAGATCAGCAGAGAAAGTGCTAACTCAGGAGAGCACATTCCAAGCATCCTGTCCTAATCTGAGCAAGGTTTCAGACCTGTGGTACTATCCAGTAATGTTCTTACAGGAAGGTCTGTTTTTAAGTGCCTGTTCTCATGAGATGTGTCCTGAGTAAGACCAGGGAAAGTAGTTGAGATTAGCAGTGGTGGAAACTTCCTCCAGGATTTCTCTCAGCCTTATGGCACTACAACAGTCACAGCTGCAAACTGTTGCTTGTTTGTCCCCTCAGGCAGCCCTGGAGAGCCTGTTTGGTCTGGGGCTGTGACCCTCAGGCATCGGTGGAGGCAGCAGGATACTTCCAGCAAGTACTTGTGTCTGGTGGGGGGAATCATTCACCCATCATGATACTCCACTTCAAGCCCCATTGATGGGCTGTGCCACTGGGTCTCTGCCTCCAGTTTGGAGACAGAGTCCTGCCTTGGCAGGCAGGGGTGGCAGTGACTCCCTGCACAGCAAAGGGACCCACTTCATGGCTTCCTTGCCAATAGCCATGGAGTGAGCACATCCTTTGCCAGCTCAAGCTTCTCCTTTTTCTTTTTACTGTTCCCTTCACTTCTTCTATTTTGCTCTTTCACCCCTGTATTAATTGTTCACCAGTTTGGAGAACCCGTATGCCTTTGTACTCAAAAGCTACTCCTTGTATCTTAAGCAAGAGGATGTGCCACATGTTGGTGGGAAGCAAGAGGAGACCTCACTATCCCATCAGTGCCAGGATGCAGGAGGTGAGCAGAGACCTCACCCTTCCCTCCCCATCCTTCACCCAGCGCTGTTCCATTCCCCTGTGTGGTCTGTGGCTGCAGGTACGGGCGACAGCATCTGCTGGGGAAATTTCCTGTCCCAGCCAGGCCGTGCCTGTGAAGTGTAAGCTGTTACAGGCACACAGGAGCTGTGTTTGTTCAGAGGCAGCTCTGTTCTCCCTAGCTCAGCACTCCCCATCAGCTCGCTCTGACATGTCCTCTGTTTGACTCCTGCAGATAATGGAGACCAGAAACACGCGTCTTCCTGCAATGAGCCCCACCAGACAAGCTCTCCTCAGGCTGCCCTTGCTGTACCCTCCTGCGGGACGTACAGCCTCAGACACGAGGCGACAGAGCGTGTGGGAAGACAACATCAAAGCCAGCGCTTGTTACAGACCCTTCCTCGGGTCCTGTCATCTCAGGAGCGGGCTGGATACCCCGGTGGCAAAACCACCACATTTCCACGGGGTGGGATTTATGCAGTCCGGGGATTTGTGCGGCGGGTCTGGAAGAAACCATCAAAGGAAGGACAGCTGGTTATAGGAGCAGATAAGGAGGTATGTACCACAGAAAAAGAATTCTTCCAGGAAAACAAGGGGGAGCTGGTGATTTATGTGTGGTGGAAATTAGTCATCATTAAAACAGATGGGTTGCAGGAATGAGAGGGTGGAGTCCTGGGAGGTGGAGAATGAGTCCAATAGACACATTCTCCAGGAGAAATACAAAACTGTTCTGGGATGCTCCTGGGTCCAAGGGAAGCAGAAGCATGTGCAGAAGAGGTCCTATGGATCTTAGCATATGGGAACCTCCATTTGCTCTGCAAACACCAGTGAGTAAAGCACCACTGCCTTATCGAGTCTTTATGCCAGTTTCTGATGGGACATGGAGCTGTAAACAAGGAGACAACATTTAAATGACTGGAAGATAAAGATGGCCATGTCTGAAATGTTAAGTGGATGTGTTTTCTTTACAGAGGAAGAGTAACACAGTGAAAACGGGTATAATTAAAGACAAGAGGTGAAGAAAACACTATTGAATGTTACAGAGCCTCTGGTAAATAGGATGTGTTTTCTATCAAAGAGATAATTTCTAGCTTAATGTTTCTGGAATATATTCTAGTAGGTGACCAATAATCATTATTTGTGGAAACTAGGCTTCTCCCTCTCATCTATGCTGTGTCATCAAATGTTAGATGAATTTTGCCTAAACCCAACAAAATTTAGAGGGGGAAATTAGCCACTGAACAGATGTTATAATTGATTTTAATATTTAGAAATGCCCAGTTGAAGACTACCTTGGGGTAGCTGGATATATTCTTATGTATATTTGTTTTGCAGAAAGATGACTTGGCAACTGAAGGAAATACCTGAGGAGTAGCTGAAGGAGATACAGCAATGGGCAGTCCCTTCCAGAGAAGATGTGGGTGCAACAAAGAGGTGCTGGAGCAACCAGGTCTGTCACTTTGTCTTCCCTTCACCATTTCTGTGTGCTCACATTTCCCAAAAGGCTGGGAATTGTCCAGCAAGTTTGCGTTTCCTTGGTTGGTTCCTTACATCTCCACCTCCATCTTGCCTCCACTATATCTCATCACACCTGCTGGAATATAAAATCTTCACTGCTGGCCCCATTTTAACCAAATTCCTGAATCCTTTTCCCACAGTGGAAAATGCCAGTGGGAACAGCCACATTAATTTCAGTGGTCCTCTGCCTTCAGCTGGCATTAGCAATAGTGAGTGAAGGATCTGGAAAAATGTTTTTATGTGCTGTCAGCCAGGTAGAAAGGTGGCAAACGGAGTGCATTAAAAAAATCTGCATTTATTTGTCAATATCAGAGTGTGCACTGTCAGTAACCTCTGGCTTACATTGTTTTATCATGTCAATATTTCATAGCATCATAATGCTATTATACGGCTGACTAATGGGAATGGCTATTAGCAGTGTTGATGTAGTTTGAAAATAGCAATCCATATTTTATGGACCAGAAAGAGACCAAGCCTTTACCTTAGACCTTAGCAAGCATAAAAAGGGAGATAATGTAAATGAAATTTACCTTCTCATTTCCATCTTCCCCCAATTAGTTCATAATTCACATATTGTCCGTCTGCTTTCATGCTTTGAATGCACTTACACAAATTAAAATATCCTGAGGAGGTCTGTTGAAAACTCATCCTTTTCTAGGTTGAGGTAACACAGACAGCTCTGCTCTGCAGTCTTACTAAATCACAGCTGTCCTTTGTGTTATGGGCTAGGCAGTATTTTGAATGATTTACTAAAGTCGCCAACTGAGTATTTGGACCGTTGCTGTGGAGTGTCTTGGCAGGGGAGAACATGGGACTGTGACTCCCCAAAGTCTCAGCTGCTGTGCATAGTATCTGTGACCACAGTCAGGCTTGGGGCAGATGGAATAGTTTAAATGTGAATGCACATGACCCATACCTTATTTACACATCATGCATTGCACTGGATGTAGAGTCTACTTTCAAACACTGGCTCTGTTTACCTGCCTGAGTATCAAGATATATTTAATGCTTTGGTGCCTAGCAGAGAAACACTTAGTTCTGCCCAAAACCTCAATTTTCTCTTACCTAAAAATGCAGCTCCCCCTTAGCTTGGAGGACAGGAGGAGACAGACACATTGCTGCTCTGAATCTGTGCAGGTTTCCATAACACCCACTGGAGGGGCCAAGGAAAAAAAACCTATTAGGGCATAATCGTCCATCTTCTGCACTAACCTGCACTAGACTTTCATGAAGTTAAATCTATGACATTAAAGAGAAGAGAAATGAACATTGCAAATGGCCTGTGAATAGCCTGACTCTGAAAAGCTGCCATAATGCGGTTTTACACAGGCCAACTGAATATACTTTAATAGTGACCTAATGGTGGAGATAGAAATTAAATAGATGGTGTGTTAATTAGGTATTGGTTAATGCTATTATTTCACTTCATTATTCCATATTCCACCCCTGAAAACTGGAGTCCACCCTAGTGCTGAGACGCTGAAGTTGTCCCAGGCAGTGCAGAGCTGAAGAGGATCCCATACATGTGTCTCTTACACCCTATTGAATCTGTTGGTGTGCAACATAAGTGCATTTACTCAGTGAGAAAAACTGCAATAACACATCTGAACTTTGCTACTTCAACAATTAACAGCATATTATTAGTACATGATAAACTTGTTTCTAAGAAAAAAGAAATCTCCCCAAGCTAGAAGATCATTAGTAAAGTATTTAGAGAAGGTGATGGGAAGCTTTCATCAAGACATCCCATTAAAATGTTTTACATTTTTTACCTTGGCCTTTATTGTCCTCATTACACAGTATGCATTATTTATTAAAAATGCTGGCCACACAGCAGTGGGCAGCAAATTGCCCTTTGAGCTAAGTATTAATGAACAAGTGTTAAACTTCCTGAGAAGGGGAGGATTTGGAAAGCTGGTGGTCAGCCTGCTGCATCCCAGAGAGCCAGATGACTTGTCAAAACTCATTTTACATGATGGCCACACTTCATGTGAATACAGTGGGTGGTCAGTGTTGAGATAATCCTGCTGGAAAGAGCGGTAAAGCAGCTTAAATTAGTAAAACTGAATTTATCCCAAGGCTTCTTAAAACTTCTCTGTCATGAATGTTTCTCTTTGGATCAAGGCGCTAACCACACACAGCATTTTCTTTTGGTATAGTCATTGATGGTCCAGTGATGGGCAAGACTTACACTGTGTTGTCACAACAGTCAATTCTAGAAAGAAAAGGAGAGGAATGTAAAAGACAGTTAGGGGAAATTAAAAAAAAAAAAGTCTTAGATATTTGAGTCAACATTATGTGTGCTCAAAAAGCAGGTAGTTTTCCTAATGGGATTTTGCAAAAAAGGTCCTTATTTTCATATTTTTTCCCTCCCTCAAATCAGATATTTTTACTGTGGTGGTTATGACCAAAACTAGAGTCTTTCTTTTGTTCCTTTTTTTTTTTTTTTTTTTTTCAGTAGTCATGTCATGTTTAAAAGCCTATACTTTCAAAAACAATTGGCGTGCCTTCACCTGTCCCTTGGGACGTTTTATTAGCTCCTGATTCACAGTCAGCCCAAGCCTTTGCTCTCTGGCAATCAATTCTCTTGGGCAGCCACCCAAAAAGAGCAACTAAACCCAGCAATCTTGTTCTGAAATCCAGAGTGATGTGCTGCTTGGACCATCAGCTGTACTGGGGAGGATTTTAGCATTACTCTGCTGCCCGAGTGGAGGACCTGCCTCCCCTTATGAGCTAATGTGGGGTCCAGTACTACAGGGGACAGGACTCCCCAAATTCAGTGACATGATTTTTCACCCCTCTGGGATCTGACCCAGCCTGAGCAATTGCAGATGTAAATTTGCAGGATAGGATGACCAGATTATTTTCTTCCTTGACTGTTTTGCTCTTAATCCCACTTAAGTCTTTTGTTCCACACAGTCTATGTTACTGGAGTCTATATTCTTTCCTAAACTTTATAAAAACACCTTTTGTGTACTTTAAATTTTTAGCACTTTTAGGCAAGTTAATTTTCAGTCTTTTCTTTGTTAGTCCTGGTTTATCATTTCGCAGCTCCTCCCCTGACACAGCTACAAATCCTCTGATTCAAAGTCTGCACCATCAGAGACCAACAGCAGCTTATCCGAGCAAGAAGGAAAAGAACCTGGTCTTCAGTAATTATTGCAGGAACCATCAGATCATAGGAGACCCCAGGCTACAGAGACATAATTCTGCAGGTAAAAATTACCCATAAGAGCTGCCCTGGAGCTAAATGCAGTTATCTTTACAGTAGGTCAGAATGAAAGAGCAGGCCAAAGGAAATGCCTCCTCCTTGCCTCATGTTCTTTACAGGCTGGCAGAAGTCTTACATATTAAGACATTTCAAGCCCTTTCTGCTCTAATTATGTACAATGGTCACTACCTCCCACCTTTTTTTTTTTTTTTTTTTTTTTTTTTTTTTAAATTTTGCAAAGATTCTCCTTTCAAGAGGATCTTTCTGTTGGCAATGGGCTTTGTCAGCTGCTGACTGTGCAACATTCCTGTTTTATCTGTTCCAAACTAGTGTTGCTCTATTAACACAACTCTATTGCTTTTTCATCCCTCTCAACTAGCTGGGTTGAAGTGCTGAAGGAACAGTCTCGAGTGAGCTTTAAAACCACATGATTTAATCTAGAAAATTTGAATGAAAATATTTAGGGCTATATTTTCACTTCTTCTGGTAGCTGAAAGGAACTGGGAAATGTTAGCTTGGAGAACAGAGTGCAAATAAAGCACTGGTACAACATACACAAATTATTATTACCCCAGTTTACTGAAACAGAAATAATAAGTTGTTGGGGTTTTTTTAAAGGAAATTGTAAATATGAATTTGTAATCCAATATTTATTGGCCTAGGTTTCTTCAAAATATATAGCTTCTAAATCTGAATTTAAATATTTATGCAGTAGAACATATTCCTGATATAGCTAATATAAGTAATATATTTATCTTTCAAGGCAGCAATATTTTTTCACTCAACCTTGACTTTTAGGTTTAAATATGTGGATAGGAAGTGGTGTATCTGTAAATTGTTGTCACTTATGTCTATGTACAAATCAAGATAATTTTGACTGCTCTTTTAAGAGACAGCATTATTTATTTCTGTGCTCCAGCTGATCAAGCAGGTTATGATGGTTTATTGTTAGTTTTTGTTTTTCTACCTTGAGTTACACAGATCTTTGTATGTACCTTCCAAAGTGAGGAGGTGAATTTCCACAGCCAGTGGAACTGCTGGGAAAAAGTTTAACCATAAATTATGCTTTTCCCTGTAAAAATCCAGGAAAAGGTTTTCATACATGTGAAGTCTGTCTTGCATCATTCTCACACTTTAAAGGGCATATGATGGGTATATATTTAGAAGAACATGAGAGGGATTTAGGGTAACTGAGACTCTTGTCCATATCTCTGAGTAGGTGGAAACATCTGTTTCTGTAGGACATTTTTGATAGATCCCTGACATATTCTTGTTTGGTATTAAATCCTGCACATTTATAGCCATTCACTACTGCTGAGGCAGTGATCCCAAGACCCTCAACTTCTTGTGTTTCCAGTCCTAAGTTTGGCTTTGGCGTTGAATTTTCTTTTTATCAGACATAACACCTAGATACCATAAATTTTGCTTTATTGTCCTAGTGCTCAGAGAATAACTTTCCCCCTAGAGAGGCCTTTCTTCCCTGAGTTTTTCTTCCTCTTCTTTGTCTCTCACCCAGTGGTACAGCAAAAGCAAGTGGCAATGGAATATTTCCCCCCCTCTCTGGAATAGGCCACTTTTGCCTGCACTGGTATCTTGATGACCAAGGGGCCATGTCATCCCTGCCTGGGGAAGGGATGGATCTGTGCTGCAGCAGATGATTCACTGGGTACATGAGGAAGGAACATGCCAAATGGCAGTCTTGTCCTGGAAAGCAGCTTTGTCCTTTTTTGGAACATGAAAATGTTGGGTTTTTTTCCTTTCCTGCTAAGGAGGTTTGAGCTGGCTCTGGCAAACAGCACAGTCAGCTCTTAAAGAGATGTGGCTCCAAAATGGATCCTTGTCCTTATCATCCATGTAGCAGAATATGTATGATGTCTCATGTTCCAAGGTGCTGATCTGGAGGGAGAACTCACACTGGTTTTCACTGAACCTCTGAATGTGCAACCCACCAATCAGTCCACAAAGAATTTCATGAGCTGAAGACTCTGTGGCTGCACCTCATTCATTGTATCTTGAGCTCTTCGTCCAGGAGGACAGCATCGAAGAGTCCTCCCTTCCCCCTTCCCAAAATGGAAAATCTCTCCCACAGCAGCATTGCAAAAGAAGTATTATTCTGTCAATACAATGGCCCTTGGGATGTCAGTGCTAAAAGTTAAAAAAACCCAAGTCAAGAGAAAAGCCTAATACAGTTGCACTGACTTTGCATACACTTTCAATGAGCCATCACTGTGTCAATCAAGTGTCTAAGACAGAGCAATCTCACAATGTCAGTGCAAGCTCTGTGCTAAAATCAATGGCAGAGTTCCTATTAATATTTGGAATTTCTATTTTCTTAGACTCTTAAAGCTATTTTCATATCTTTTGAATATTCAGTAATGCATGTGAGAAATGTTGCTGCTCTTCAGCAGTCTTCTTGTTTTCTGCATTAGAAGTTGTGTGACAGGAAAGGTTTTTTTATGCACCCACTTGCTGTCTCCTTTTTGTACAAGGATGCCTTGAAAAGATCTCTGCTCAGCTCTGTGCACATATGCTAAAAGAACAAAACGTTCCCTATGTGGTGAAGCTCTCTGTGGTCTCTAAATCTGCCATCACTGCCCTTTGGAAAGCAAGAGTCCAAGCAACCTTAGGGCAGATTTAATCTGTGAAGGCTTGAGTGTTGGTACAGTCAGGCTTCTTTCTGCTCCTCTACAGATGACAGCCCTGACCTAAGTGCCTGCAAGAACTCAGTGCATAAACCCAACCACCTGGAGATACCTGACTTCTCCCATAACTTTGTAAACTTTAGGGGGAATTATCAATGGCTTGAAAGTCACGACCCAATGCCCCATCAAATCTCCCTGCAGCTGAGTTATAAAATGGGAAATAAGAGACTGCAAGCAGAGAAAATCATTCCTTGGCATGGTAGAGCCACCTGCCATACCAAGAGATCAGAAGGAGAAGCCACACCGGATTTCTGGAGATAATGCTGGCACATCAGCATTAGGCAATAATGGAGAATGTATTCCTCATCCTTCTTCTCCCCCAGACAGCTGGAGGTGATATATCTTTTGGCGCTGTCAGCCTAATCTAGGTCAGTCCTATTGTCAGCCTCCTCAAATAGTACCTGTCCACAGTTAAAATTTATGTTGGAAAAGCATTAATGCAAGCTTTTAATAAGATGAAGAATTTAACAGTATGCTGTTATCTGGAGATGATATATTTTATATACAGGAGACATATTTAATTAGCTTTCGAATAGTCAAAGTGGCTCATGCAGAGGCAGGAATGGCTGTGCTTCCACCCCTTCCCTCCTGTAATTAGAGACTGCAAATGCAAAGCACATATTAACTTTTCTGGTGGCTGAGCTGCCTTGCTAGACCTTCATACACACTGCTGCTCAAATATAAATTAGCCCTTGCGAAGCACAGTCACTGGATAAATAAAAAGGAGGAAAGGACTCCTTGAAGCTTCACTGTGAGGTACCCATAGCAAGGGAGGAGCCAGGAGCTGCACAACCTGTGGGCAGCTCTGGTCCTGCAAGGAGGAAGGTGACCCTTAGAGGTGGGTGAACTGCTCTGGGTTCAAGGCTCTCCCTGCACTCGGGGCCACCTTTACAGTTAAACCTTTCTGAGACATCACTTGACGTTGTGAGCCTGGTGGGAATGCAGGGAGCTGGGCTGTCCCCATCCTTGGTGTGCTTTTCATTGCCTCCTGCTAGCCTGTTTCGGAGGAATGATGTACAGGCCCTCATCAGAAGGGAGTGGGTTACCTCCCTCCTGCCTGGGAGATGCTCTGGAGTCACCAGTGTGGGTGAAGCCAACACCACCATTGACTGGAGCTACTACTGATGATCCCAAGCAGGTCATTACAAACACAACTTCAGCTGATCCCATTTCTCTCTTAGCCCTCCTCTCTTCCCCTCTGTGCATGCCAGAGGCTGTCAGGAAAATGCACATTTCAGTGCTGCATGTCTCCAGAGGCCCCAAGCAGAGCAGTGGCCAAGGGCATCCTTGAAACCCTGTGAGCATTTCTACTTGTCACAGATGGCCCACATCAAGGTTTTGCTCTGGACCATGGCCCACCTGTGCATCAAAATGAAGTCCACATGAGTAAGAAGGTTGCAGGGGTGAGTGTGATGCTAAATGACTTGGCTTCTCCTCCCTTATCTTTTCCTTCCTGGGAGATGGCAGATACCCTTCACTAGCAAGGTGGTGTTTCTTTGAGCCACATCCAGCCCACTCACCCCACGTGCATATCCCAGGCATCAGGGTGCTCTGGGCCACCGTGGATGGGGTCACAACTGGCAGCTGATGGCTGAGGGACTGCTGCACTGGGACCCCACAGCAGTGTGACAGCCAAGGTAAGCACAGCTCTGCTGTGACCTGTGTTTTTGGACTGCTTCCTAAGAGGACTAAACACCCTGTGAGGGAAAACTTATTTTTTTTTTTTAATGCCAAAACACTTTTCAAGGACTGGTGATAGCCAGCAAGTCTATTTCAGAGGAGACACATTTATTAATGCATAGCCACAAAATATCTGTGGAAAGTCAGTAAAAATACTTTAGTCCTCTCATAATGATGATACATATGAGGTTAAATAGACAAATACATTTTATAAATATAGTCTTCTAGGCTATTAAAGCTTTTCTCCTGGCTAAAAAGATGTAAGAAATCACCATAAACTAACTAAATTTAAATGGCTTCTGTTTGAAAAAAAACAGTTCGCTATTAATAAGTTGTTGAATAACAGGCATTTAAAGAAAGGCATAACTATGATATTAAATAGATAAATGTAAAATAATCTGTGTGCATTTAAATGTGAAGATCGCATTAGGAGTAGAAAATTACAAAAATTTAAATACTGTAGGAGGTTGTTATGTAGGTAGTCTATAAAAAACAGGCAATTTGGAATTCCTCTAAAGAACATAAACCCTAGATAGAGCTGCTAGTTCCTTTGATAAAGACAGGTCTCAAGCTGAAGGTTTGATGTTTAAAACCCCCAAAAGGTGTCTGAGCTATCTTTTTCTAAGGGATTATATAAGATAAAAGCTTGCACTGTAAGTCCCTATTTTAAGAAACAGAGTTGCTAGGAAGTTGCTAATACGAAAAGGCTAATTGTGCATGCAATGAAAGTACTGCTCCATTCACAAAATAAAGTGCTAACGATTTAATAAGGGTTGAAAATTGTCTGCTCAGGAGCTTCTGCAGGGTGTATGTCACTCAGGGGCTGCTGCCTCATTCCCCTGGCACTCCTGGCTCTTAGTCCAGTTTCAGCACTGGGATGTGCTGTGGACATCATGGAATTGTTGTTGTCACTTAGAGCAGTGTTGAGGGAAAAAGAGGGATATCTAGGTTTTGTATAGCTCAGTCTTTCCTAACTGTCCACATCTCAATTGCCTACTTCTTTTACTTACTTCATCACATTTTCTTCCCCTTTCAACCTCCAGTTTCTCCCCCAGACTTTGAGCAACCTGGCACGTGTCCCTGCACATGACAGGGGGTTGGAGTTAGATGATCTTTATGGTCCCTTCCAGTCCAAATCATTCTATGGTTTTTAATGTGGGATGAAGGAAAAAAAGAGCTGAGCATGATGAGGACAATGGGAACCTGCAGAATCACCAAATGGCCTCATGGCACAGGGCAGACCCCTCTCCCTTCCTCTCCTTTTCCTGGGATGATGAACACACCTGGTTCAGACCATGCAGTCATGCATTTCCACCCACAGCATTTAAAGGGCTCATTTGAGTCATCAAGGTCTTTTATTCTTGGTCATGCAGCAAGTTGTCTCTGGGTACAAAAACTTGTATCAGAATTAGGAACTAGATCCTCAGCTGAAGTAAATCAGCATTGCTTCGTTAATATGGCAACCCCTGTGCTATCAATGTAGCTGGGTTGATGTACAGCAGCTGAAAATCAGGCCCCAGAGCTTCCTTTTATTAAAACATTCTTGATCTGTAAAATAAAGTTGTGAATAAGATGATGGTGACAGAAGGGGATAGCCTGCTTTGTAGTACCTTGTTCCCTAACATTATAAATGATATGGAAATTCAGTTGATGTTTTGCCTTTAAAATATTAGTTAAATCATTCTGTCAACACATATTTTTAATACATATCCTCCCTGTCAGATTTTACACTTAATCTTGGAGTCTGTAGACAGCTCAAGAGCATCGCTTTCTGCAGTGACTCCTGCATCAAGGTCTCCTTTTCTGTTATATTCAGCTTGCATCTGTTTAAACACAAGATACGAGATAAATGATAGTGCCAAGCTTAAACATACATCATCAGGACTCTGATGTGAGGCTCTGGAAATGGCAGGCCAGATGGTGTAACACAAAACTCAGACATCACAGTTTGTCATGCCGTGCTCCAGTCCAGCGGACTAAAAATGGACTTCCCTGTGCACTTAGTCAATCATCTCTCCAGTGACCAGAAAGCAGGGGTCAAAACGAGAGATGGTATGAAACAAAGGTTGTGGTCCTGCTCGGCAGCTGTTCAGCCCTCCAAATCTGGCCATTGTCCTTTCTGGCTGCAGAGATGGAATTAATAGTGGAAGGAGATATTATTGGGTCAGAATCATCACTCTCTTTTCTTTTCTTTTTTTTTTTTTTTTTTTTTTTTTTAAATTAGCATAAAAGAAAATGTGTTTATTAATTTCGTGGGACAGAGTCCTACAAAAGAATATAACAACCTGTTTGGAATAATGCTGTATTAGGGAACTCTTTTTTTTTTGAGAACACCAGAGATTATCACAGGAATAAGTTCCTGTGATGTTTGCTGTAAGGGAACTATGTAAATGCCATTCAGAGAAAAAGAATAGCAACTACCTCACTATATTTAGGCGAATAACATTAATCAGAGAGATGAGAGGGGAGGCAGAGCCAAAAGACACTAATTTGAATGAAAGTTGTAGGCATTAATTTTGATTTATGATATACAACCACATTTGAAATGTGGCCACACTTTACATTTTTTACATGCTGACCTCAAGACTATATTTAGAAGCTGCTCCTGCTGCTGAGCAGGACTCAAGGTGGTATATAAGGAACTGCTAGGAATAATTGTACTTCATATTCATTAATAATCGAAATACTTGCATTTGGAGGTTAATTCACCACCACATTACTTCAGTTTTTGGTGTGTGCAACTTCAGTGAAACTTCACACTTCAATTCTTTTGAAATAATTTAAAAACCACCAGTGCAGGTGCTTTGCCCCAGTTGTGTAGCAGTGCAAATCCTGGAATAACATGGCAGTGAACTGAGCTTGTGGTGCCAAAGGCAAGGCAAGGAAAGGAACCACAACTTTCATTGACAGAGTGAACACCTCCCCACCACACTGGATTTGAAATGTTGCTTCTAGTTACCAGAAAAGTGTTTGTTATGTTATGCAGGGCAGGTTTGTTTGCTAAACTCTGTCAGCTAGGGAAAAACATTGTATGGGAATTTGTTTGATTTAGCAAGGTAAATTACTTCTTGCACTCTTACACTTTGCTGCAAAAGAGAAGAGTTCTTTGCTCATCAAATGCTCATCTCTGTGAGATTTTGCTTTATCAAGCATCAACTTCAATATGAGTGTGAGGAGTGGAAAAGATACAAATAAGGCTGAGGAGTGTTTTTAAAAATATTCCTCAATTTACTATTCTTCTTATATTTTCAAACTGCCATAAGTGTAATCATGGCTGAGTAAGAGGCCAATGTACCTTAAAGCTTGTTTACCAACACTGATTTGTGAAATCCAGTTTAACCCAAAATAGTACTACAAACACAATAAATGCTTTATCAGACTCCTGCTCTCACCACACAGAGGTTACAGTCACTCAGCTGTGTATGTCCTTTGAACGAGCTAAAGGATGTATCGGGGCAGCAAAGTTCTGGAAAAAAATCCCCTGCAGATTCAGAATTATTCCCTGAATACAGGTAAGTAGAACTGGTTTTTATTCTTTATTTTACAAGGAACAGGTCATTATTTGTTGTCTAAAATGATATTTTTGGAAGTATCCATTGCTGATACAGTTAACTTGTTGGAAGAGGCCAATAAATGTAGAAACAGCTTGTTTCAAAAGTGTGGAGTTGAGCTGAATTGTATTTATGGGAGCAAACCACTGAGAGCCCGTTGGTATTTTATAGAGCTTTGATTTGATAGGTTATTGATTTTGGCTTGGGGGGATATAGCCCCTGTTGAGAAAGTATCAAACTCACACTGAGTAAAATTGTCAAAAGCCTTAAAACCAGTAGTGAGGGACTGGCTAGTTCTCACTGCAGCGTTTCAAATGGAGTGGGGAAGATATGCCTTATTGCCTTCAGACCTCTGGAAGCAGTTATATGTATTAAATACTGGAATAACTTGATATTTTAAAAGCTTATACGTTCATCCAAGTAAAATGGGTTTAGAAGACTGCTGGGAGTTTCATTATTTTATGGCTAAATCGATACCCAGATTTATGCCTTTTGGACATAGCAACTTGAATTTAATTGAGAAAATGGATCTAATGAGGATAGATATTTTTTATGCAGGTGCCCTTGTTTAAAAACACACATGCACACAGTTCTGTAACACATTAAAAAAAAAAAAAAAAAAAAAAAAAAAAAGAGCAGCTTAGTTTTAAGAGTTGAATAGACCCACCAAAGAGAGTGACACACCCCAAATGTTTGGGAACTGGGGAAGGCAAAGAAACAGTGGTACTTCTGAACTCCTAACAATCTAAAGGACTTTTTCTATTTTGGTCCCTGAGTCAAAATTAATCAGTTAACACAGAAAAGCAGATTATTTGCCAACATACCAGAGAAATTAATGGCCAGATGGCAATAACCTGGCCATCAAAATCAGCACTACTCCTGACTCAATTGCAGTGTCAATATTTCTTAGTTGCCCGTTCTCTGGCAAATGTGTGATATTTATGGCACATTTTTCCTAATACAAGCTATTATCTATAGTGATAAAAATCAGAAGGAAACTATATTCAATATATTTAGCTAAATTCTGCTCCCTGTATGGAATCAATTTAAAAGAAAAAATCCCCAGACAAGTATGTATGCATGTGCTTAATTTTATTCCTGTCTCCAAGACCAACTTTAGACCACATGCCTTGCCAAATCGAAATCAAAATGCAGAGTAACCCCATTGACTTCAGTGAAATAACTTGTGATTCAGTCCCATATATTTGTCTCAGTATGTGTTTCATTGGCTATAATAGGCAGAAACTATTTATGACACAAATTTCCTGGACTTTTACAGGCACAATTAGCACTCTGAAGGGCAGAAGAAAACTAGTAGGAAAAGCTAACAAGTAAAGAAAGAGAGATGGAGAACTCATTAACATTTCATTTCTTCTATACATGTACTCACACACACACAGACACACACACACACAGAAATGACTCTCCATTGGGAATGTACACATCCTGAGAATCTAAATTACACACCGAGAATAGGTTTGTGTTGCAATGTACTGCAAGAAATTTTCAAGTTTATAGTTGGCAAGAAATTAGCATTTACTATATAGAGAGACAACATGATGGAGTATATTTTGCTCTTTATGCTAAACTTCCATTGATTGCCATGGGAATATTCTATGTGTGGAAAGGCGGTAGGAGCTGTGCCTTTAACAGTAAACAACAATGATAGTCAGAGATGTTTCTGTCTGCACTGAAATGAAGTGCTAATAAAAAAAATCTGTGTTCTTATTGTTTAAAATCCACAGTCAATAGATTTTTATTTTCCCTACTGACTTGAACAGTAAACTTCTATAAACAAAATGTGACGTGCCTATCTTATTACATGTAATTTAAATGAGCACTTGGAAAAAACACAAAAGATGCCTTCAGTGAAAAGATTCAAGGATAGGACTTGGAAAGTCTCAAGCGACGCTACTTTTCCTTTGTAATTTCAGATATGGTCCTTGAGTTCTCTGTTCCCTGCAGAAATATTGTGGAGCCACATTCACATGATGGAGTTGGGACAGTGAGGACAAATTTTGATGGGGCTTGGCATGGTGCCCAAACCAGGTTTGACCCATAAAAACACCCCCCCAGCAGATCAGAAGTGGTGCCTCCTCCCTCCCCTGAACTACCTTGCATAACAATACGCGCCTATTTTCCTTCCAACCAGCTGGGAATTTTAATGGCCAGTAATGGGACTGGTGCTTAGGCTTCAAGGGCGATTCAGCCTGTGGCACAGGGTGTGACCTCCACCCACCCAGCTCAGCGGACCTGACATCACTTTATCTGGCAGCCAAACTTGTCCCTGAAGTTACTGGCAGGGTTTGGATGCAGGTACAAGCCTGCACATAGCACACAGACCACGGGCTGCAGCAGATAATGACAAGGAGAGGAGCCGGTGTGACTGCGGTGCTTGGGATCACGCCTGGGGATGGGCTCCATGGTCCAGGCTGGCCTGAATATCCACAAATGTGCAGCTGCAGATATTTCTGTAAATAGCTCCCAATAAAACTAAATTTCCAGAGTGAATGACTGCAGGCTGTGCACTTTGTATCCGTTGCTGCTCACTGCACTGATAGAAATTCCCCGGCAAGGCTCTCTTGTTTTATTCCAGTGAGCAGGTTTCTGTTGGAGTTAATGGCATGACTGCCGTGTACTCTGAGCTGGATTTGGGCAGTGTTTCGCCCCAAGTAATTTTATAGGCAAGTTGCATCCCATGACGAGCTGGTCAGATGTCCTGCACAACGGTACAGGTTTGTCCCGTGACTCCTGTGTGAAGCCTGAGTGTTGCTAACTAATTCTGCAAGTGTGGTGTGCTCAGGAGGAATTATCTGCTTTTTAAAAATAGATTATTTCCTGTCACATCCCAGTATTTTTACTGAGTGTTTTTCGCACTAGTTTTCTGTGTCTCACTGGTACTGACATTTCTGAAGACTTTTTTTTTTTTTCTTTTTTTAATAAACAACATACCATTAGGAAAAAAAAAATAACAACCCTGGAAGAAAATCTGTAAAGATAGTGCCAAGGAACTGTGGAGTACTGGAAGTATGAATGTTTTGTATTGATGCAGCTTTGAATGGTTCTCATCTTTCTGAATTTTTTGCATGAATCTGGAACACTGGGGGAGAGAACTGACTGTAATGGCTATTAAAATCTTCAAGGTTGGTTGTACCTGTATGATGTGCAGCAAGGACCAGTTCAGCATCTCCATGTCAGGGACAATTCTGGGGCAGAGCAGCATCTCCCAACGAAGGCCAATTTCTATGCAAGGGATAAAGGACCAGCCCAGATTCTAAACTTCTGCCATAACATCACCTTAACAAACTCACTCACAGGGATAATGGAATGTAAACTATATATTGGAAGATAAGGGATACATTTTTGCCTGTTAGTGGGATATTCAGAATAACTCTGATAGTCCCATCCTCTCTCCCCTCCAAAGAACACCCAGACGAGGGCTATTCATCTTGCCTCTCCCTAGAGAAGGAGAAGGCTTTCAGCTTCATGATTAAATCTATCTAAACTGCTTAAAAAAGAGTCTGCACTTTCATGCTAGAGTAATATGTGTTAAGTTTTTGCCAAGAAATTTTTTTTCCGGCATGTTTTTTTGCTTTATTCTGTGCATGAATAGCGTCCAGGTAAAATATTTTTAATTCATTTCAGGCTGGATTAGTTATTGGAAAAAAAGAGATTTTTTTTTCCTTGTTGTTACTTGATTTAATTAGTGCTCTGTTTTTAAAGTAGCAAGCCAAGCTTTGCCAAGTCTGGCTCTCTGACTCATGCTAACAGGGTTTTATAGCCCCACCTGCATCTAAAGAAGGAAAAAAGCCCCAAAGCTTTATTTTTAATTCCACATCCATACCTTGTCCGTTCCATTAAAACACACAAATGCCTGAATTGGAGCCCCCAAAACCCAGGGCATGTTGGGGTCTGCGGGAGATGGGACAGGCAGGAAAGCTCCCTGATGTGCTGTGTCTGCCACAGACAGTGTGTAAGAAGAGCTTGAGGGAGAGAGAGCTTTAATTTTGTGTTATTAAGTTTGTATTTTCTTCTTCTCTTAGAGTTACTTGCACCCTCCAGCGGATGAGCACGGTCAGGATGGACCCACAGTGGGTAACACACAATTTCATTTGCTTACCCGACACCCATGAGAGGTCTGTGAAAGAGAAAAAAAAAAAAAAAAAAAAAAGAAAAGCAATTCCCTTTTTTATCTTTTCCCTTTCCCAACCCAGATGCACCTTTGCACTCCTGGCTCATGTGCAGATGCTGATGGAGGCTGTGAGAGTGAGGTTGCAGTCCCCACCTCACTGACCCTCAGGCACCTCTCCCTCCTTCAACTGACCAGAAAACTGTGTTAGAGCCTTTATTCCCATTGGAAAAATGTATTTAACATTGCTGAGGCTTTTTGCAGGAGGGGCCATTGTGGTGTATATCTTCAGTTTGAAAAGTTTTGAGGTAAAAAAAGCTTTTTTAAAGAATAGAACCTGTCCACATTTTGACTTTTAATTTTTTCATTTTTCTTTGAAATTGTCATTACTTTCCTCTTTAGGCTAAAAATAGTAAGAAATCTGTAAGGTAAAAAACTGAAGAGAAGGTTTAAAAATTATCAAAACTAGTGATTTGTTTAACTCTGCTTTTATCCCTTCAGAGAAATATTTATTTTTTTTTACAATCCCTCCTTTCTTCATCCTGAACAGAGGCAGAAAAAACCACCGAGAGGTCAACACTCCTGACAAGGTGGGAGAGCCCCATCTTCCCAGGTTCTTTATGGAACAACCCTCCAGTGAAGGTCTCAGGGTCTTGTCCTGCTGAGGGTCCCAAACCCCTCTGCTGGAGGACAGGGGATGGAGAAGCATGCTCCTGAAGATGGATGATTCCTTCCTCCTGCATCTCTCAGGGTCAGAATAACCTGGCACAGGGTTTGCTTGTCCACTTACCCACCACTTTGCCTCATCCTCTCGGCCTGTGACAGCCCCAAGCCTGCTCTTCCCAACGCCGCTGGCAACCTCCTTACTGGCTTTGGCAGGAATGGGCCTTTTGCTGTTGATTTTTTTTTCCCCTGTCAATCAGTTACTTTGACATCTAAATGTCAAATGACACCACATGGCATTTTTTTTCCTTCTCTTTTTTTTCTTTTTTTTTTTTTTTTCTTTTTTCTTTTTTTTTTGGTGCTTGTAATTTAATTGCAAGTGCAAAATGGTGGGATCGGCGTGAAGGGTTTCGAGAGAATGTATCATTAGCAAATTCAATTAGCTGGCACTTGTGCTTGCTGGCATGGAGGGCTCTGATGGTGCCAGGGAGGCTGCTGTCACGCAGAGGGGGCCACGGCGGAGCTTCAGAATTCCCAGGATTCCTGGCTCACCTTTTCTCCCTACCCTCCGGGAGCAGGAGAGACATCCCTCCTAAACAGCTCAGGGTAAGAGGCTGTACAGTCAAATTCTCCCTCTGCAATGATAATAATGCAAGAGCCTCTCCTGCTTCCAGGAATTGTCTTACTGTACCAGCAAATCAGCATTTCTTCAATTGTAACATCATTCCTGGAAATAGTGTTACATGACATGCCCTCGCTGCCTGTCTCGCTGTGAATGAGAATACAGCAAAGCTCATGTTTTCCATTGTTGAAATATGAGCATAAATCTTTCACTAATGCACTGCTGTCTTTTATTATAACAGTCACTGCAGCAGAGAAAGGTACGTCAAATCTCTTCTTGTTGGTACAGTCAGTTGTTGGCATTGCCCTGACATGTTGTTTCTTTCCTTAAAATGGTTTTGTAAAGGGACTAAAATGAGTTGCTCAGCCTCTGGCAGCACCTTTGCATGTTTTGACAAATCTGAGGCTTCAATGTTGTACATAAGAAAGTTCAAAACAGTGGGGGAAACAGAGTTGTAGTGATAGGTTTTGACAAAAGTCAGCCCCATGTCAGAAGTGATGGTTCTGGATCTCATTATCGGGGCAGATTCTGTGCTGGTGCCTGCACAAAGCAAGGGAGGTGAGGTGAAGGATGAGGGCTGGCACTTGGGAAAGGATAACCCTTTGGTTGTGGGATGGCTGGGACCATTTGTCCTGTGCCTTCAGGATGCTTGTCCATCCTCTGCTTCACCTGTGGATGTGAAGGACCACGTCCTCCCTGGCACTCGTTAGCAGGAACCCTCACTTCAGCCTGAGGATGTCAGCTTGCAGGAGCTGAGGGTAAGGCACAGCTTTCTGACTCAAAATCAGCTGCCCTTTGCAAAGGACAGATTTGGGCTGACCTGTGAGGGTCTGATGTCCCCTGCAGAAGACTGCAAAGCATTCACTTTAGGTGTGAGGAAGCAGAAAGCATTTGGCAAAGCTCCTTGGCATTTTTTAGCTTTTTTTTTCCCGCTCTGCACAAGATGTTTTCCAGGCTTTGTGAGTCCGTAGAGAGGTTGGTTTCTGGCATGGGGTGTGCTGGAGGCTGCAGGCTGTGCTGGAGCCTTGGGAGTGCAGCTGGTCTTTAAAACCAGCTTTATAGGAAGGAAATTCTCTGGTCTCGCTGGAAGGAGGTACAGTCTTGTGACACTTAGTGGAAATAGAGCAGGTTTAGTTTGGTCAAAGTGGGCAGTATTTCCAAGGAAACATAAGGTTTTTTGGAGTGTCCCAAAGCCAAGGCAAGTCCAAAACTTTTCAGTCCAATTGTCTTGCTTTCCCAGGCTAATTTTATGAGGAGGCCCTAAAATGTGAACGAGGAGTGATCTTGTTCAGCCTGAAAAATAAAATTAACACCAGTATGAAAAGGGCTAAAGCCCAGAGAATGGCAAGTATCCTATTTTTTTAATGGAAGGATGAGAAGGCTCAGCTCAAGATGTAACTGAGGTCCATTTGGAATGAAGTATTTTATCCTTGTCTGTGGATTAAAGACCTTCTTTGGTGCAATAAATGAGAATAGTGATGCTCTTTCTCTTCCTTCCCTTGTAGGACTTTCTACTCTATCCTGGGTCATTTTCCCTCAAACCTGCCATTTTTATCTCTTTTATGTAAGAAACTCAATCCTTCTCAAGTCAGCCTGTCCTTCCTTTTGTTCCCATTTTGTACTTGGCACCATTACAGTTCTCAGACAAAGTTCAACCAAAAGCTGTAGCCCACTAGCCAGGAATAAGCCTGGACTGTACCACCTCCCTCCTCATGACTGCTGGTAATGTTTCTCTTCCTTGCCAGCAACTTTGGAGTTCATCTTGTGTGTCTCTGGAGTTTTTGTTTGTGCCTTATATGCATTTTAATCCCCTCTCTCAATCTTTCCCACTCCAGCCCCACACACCAGCTCACGCTCTGGCTGTAAGCATTCCTAGTACGTCACCTCTGGGGTTCCAGAGGGATTGTTAAAGAGCAGTGATGACAAAACCTGGCTAACCTGGGTTGTGATGGATGGCAGCAGTGGCTGCCAGCAGCAGCTGCTGTAGGTAAACCAGAGCACTGATATTTATACCATTTAAGTTGCCTCACTCCCCTGAGTGAATCTCCACAGAGTTGCTTTTCTAGGTGTGACTGTTTAGGGTACAGTCCTCCCTGTAAGTTGGATACTCTGCCATAAAACAGACTTCAGCAACTTCATTCAACTTCTATATATAAAGTTTCCCTCAAACCTTTTTTGAACTAAGTCCTGTCTCCTCCCTAGGAAGCATCTGCTCCCCATTGCCAAATTCTTCTGCGTTCCTGTCCCTTTGGTCGTGTTTTCTTTGAATCCTTTAAAAAATGTGCATTTTGGCTGTGCGGTCATGCCAAGGAGTGTGAGAGTTTGCACATTTCAAGCAGGGATTGGCCCGTCTTGAATTGGTGCATCCAGAGAACCTGTCACAAGTTCCTTGAAGCACTTCTGCCTTCTGTTGCGCTGGCACGGAGCTGACGGGCGCTCATTTTGCATGTCTCGGCTCTGCGCTTGGCTGGGGACGATATTTGCAAGGCTGGATATTTCTGGTTCTACTCCACGGAAGCCTTAAATGGAGTATTTGCTGTGCCCTGCCTTACAGAAAGGAGCCTCATAATAAAACTTTGGAGGCCCCTGTTCAAAACCCTGATGTCAGACCTGCCTGGGTGGTGGTATGTCTCTCTCCTGTTTGCTGAAGGAGTTTCTGAATTTTTTGGCTGTTGCCACACTCCCCGAGCTCCCCTGCAGTTCTCCTTGCTTTGCCTTACCAAAGGCTTTCACAGGGTTTATTAATGTAATTTCTTCTTATACTGCTCAAGCCCTTTTTTCCTCTTGGATTCAAAGATTTGAAAGTGGCTTGCAAGGCAGTTTGGACTATTTGCCATTGTGCACTGATGCTGTTCCCTACGCTTTGAGCCGTCCTACAGGGCCGACAGCTGAAAGTGCTTACAGTCTGAAACCCTAGGGCAGGTCCTTTTGCATGGAATGATGTCTTTGGAACCTTAAAAGCTACATTTCTGTTCAGCCCCTTGGGACTTTTCCATCAGGGGCAGAGGAGGGCTGTGCTGACCGATTAGCAAACACCAGCAGCTGTAGATCACTATCATGCAGCGTGAACCACATCCCTTGGGGTTACCAAACCAGCAGAGATAGCATAAGGATGCAGGTCTATCACCTGTCTCATCTGTCAGTGGTGACTTAATTATCTGGCACCTGGAACCCTTTTCCTTACAGGAGTAAGAGGGAGGAATGACTGATTTAAAACCTCCTTTCTCCAAGTAGATGCCGATCTTATGTTGCCGGATAGTTTTGCTGGTGCCTTCTGACCTTAAGAGAGACGAATGTAAGTAAAATATCAGGCTCTTGGATCTTGGCAAAGTTCAGATTGCCAAAATGAAGAAATACAAATAGCTAGAAAGGCGACGCTGCGCCTTCCCTGGATGGCTGAGCGGGTGCCATTAGCGCTTGAGTATATTCCCAACTAGATATAAAAGGAATCGGGAGTGTTAAGGAAAAACAGAGTAAAGTGAATGCCTCTTACAGCTGTCGCAATGGGAAAGTTGCAACATTTGCTTGTAGGAAAAGATGCAGAAGCACACAGAGTACCTGTTAGTGCGAGCGGAGCCAGACTTGGGCAGGATTTCAAGTGTTACAGACACAATCCTGAAGGCTATATGCAGAGCAGCATGACTTTTCCATGATGCTGGTTAAGAAGACGTGCCATTGCAAAATTTTTTTTTTTTTTTTCTTTTTTTTTTTAAGGCTGCTTAAGTTTTCTTGGGCCTTTATAGAGCAGATGTAGCTTAGGAGTGTTGAGTGTGCCGGGGGACTGAGCCGAGGGAACGGCATCCTTGGCTGTGTTATAAACACGGCTTGTCCCTTGGCTCCCCTTGCTGCAGATCAGATTTCTAGCTGAGAAATAAAGTTCTCAGAGGGGAAAAAAAAAATCTGTCCTTGGTCCCTTTGTTCTCTTTTCCTGTGGCAGACTGTACAGTCCTGTAGTACTCCCTCTTTAGTCTTTAATATTAGGAGCTCTCTAGGTCATACTTCCCATGCCTACAAAACACTGGTTGTGATGGGGACATTGTACTTAAGGGGGTTTTATTCCACCAGAGATACTGGAGTTTGAGGAAAAATACTGATTCAGATAAATTTTAGGAAATTAAAAAACTCACAAAGAAGGATTGGCAAACAAAACTCTTTCTAGAAAAAAAATGAAAAATTTCAGTTCTAGTTCTCATTTTATATTTTAATGAACTGGAACTAAGTTTTGACCTGCATCTCCAGGACTTCTCAGGCTCTCAGACAAGGCCCTGGACCATTCTTCTTTCTCTGGACTGCCAAATCCCTCCAGGGAAATGAGCAGTTTCCAACACTACCTTGTCCATGACGCTGCAAGATTTGCTTTAGCAAGTGATCCCTCTGTCACGAACAACTGCTCCACTGGAAAATTTCTCCTCAGCCTTAGCTGGGATAATTATACAACTTCTAAGGGTATCAACAAATAATGTTGATTCTGGCTTTGTCTTAAGAAGGTTTCTATCAAAATTAATCTTTGCCTAGTCTCCATCCTTTCTTGTTTCTTGGAACATAGAGACATTGCTATAAATATCTGGGAGTCTAAATGTGGATTTCTACGTACACATATAGATCCAAGTGCACAAATGGACATTTTATCATATCATATCATGCTGTGTCATAATATTAAATATAATATTTTCTGTCTGCAATGAGAAGACACATTTTTCTGTCGTGATTAGTCAAAGTGAAGCATCAAAGTTTAATTTCTTTCTGTCCGAAATTTGCATGAAGCAAGTTAGATCTGACTTTACTGTGCCACGATAAACTTTGCATAGTATATCTTGTATAAAGGTAAAATACATTTTCCATGACTTAAACCTTTGTGGATCAGTGCTATGCTAAGGGCAATTAGATTTAACATCCCTGGAAGCTCCAAAGGCATTTTAAAGGACTCGCTCTTTTGTTCCAACTTTAGCACTCAGAGAGACTGAGACATTTTTGGAATAGGTTTTGATGGACTTATATGAAAATTTATATGAATAAGAATTGGATTTGTTCCTCTGGAATATTATGGATTATTTTTATGTTGGAATTACATAAGTGTGCAGAGCTGCATGCAGTTGGCTTAATGTAGCTAAAAATATATATTCTGAGTTCCATTTGGAAAGGTAGCTAGATTTTTCCAGCTTCCCCTCTCAGTGATGACTTTATGGTGTGTATGGGTTATAGATTACAGGAAAAATTGAAATGCATGGTAAAATCAAGGGGTTTAAAATGAGTTAATATTTGATTAAATCTTTGAGAAGTTGAATACTGATGTGCATCCTTCTCTGCCCCTGATTTTGAACTGTGGTGAAATCCCTTACAAATGAAACTTCTACCAGAGAGACCATCTGGATATAAACGAGGACAGGAGTGGGCAGTGCGTGAGGAAGCAGAAATCTCCAGGATCTGGGGCAATGGCTCATCCTGCTTTCATCCCGTGGTTCATTTGCCTCTGGTGCAGGAGAAATCACAAAAATTACCCTGAGAGGAGAAAACTGTTCCTAGGAACAATCAGAGATGACAACTTAGGAACAATTGCCATCAGTTACATTACCCAGAGCTACCTCACCTCTTTCTGCTTCTTAATCCTTTACCTTTCCTCTCTCTCTCTCTCTCTCTCTCTCTCTCTCTATATATATATATGTATATTTAGTAGACCTAGTTAGACATGGTACTATCCAAAAAATGCTTCTTGGAGAAAGATTTTTCCAGCTATATTTTTGATGAAAAGTCTCATGAAGTGGAGGCTGAGCTCTCCTGTTCCAAAAGAGGGCAGATTAGAAAACCGGATCCTTTCATTTTACATGACTGACTGTCCCATTTAACACCAACCTTTGGTACATTTTGCTTCACCCTCCCTGCAAAGACACGTTACGACACCCCAAAGCTTTTTAGGGGTTGGAATTGTGGTTCTGTGGGCAGCTTTGCTGTTTCAGTAAAGAGTGTGATGACTGCATCAAGTGATACAGCACCTTGACTCTCTGAGGGGATGAATGATGCAAATATACTGCAGTAGATATGAACAAAGGGTGTTGTTCTAAATTATCTGCACATCTGTGACTTACCTAGCACAGTATAAAGTTGAGGAGCTGACAGGATGCTTCCATCAGGTTTTTAAATGCTGTTAATATGGAAGGTGTATTACAGTGTAAAACCAAAATACTGCTTTTGTTTTGCTTCTTCTGTATGTTTTCTAAAATGGACATGTCAGTTTGGCTGTATAGTCCTATCATATTTAGGTTTGATTTAAATCCTGTCTTTTCTCAGCTGTGCTCACTAATGGAATCATTCATGCTCTTTATACAGTTGATCTAATAATATTTTCTTCACTGCTCTCTGGCATTTTTTTTGACTTTGTAGAAATCATGGCACAACTGGCAATATAAATTGAGTCTGCATTTTAATGATATTGATGGTGATTTTCTTGTGTACTTGTATAAAGCAGGGTTTTTTCCTCTCTTTGTACCGTGGTTATTTCAATATGCTATGGCAGGAGCATGTGAATGACTATTTGATTTGTAAGATTCTCTAATAAGTCTTTTCCAATATTACTTTGTTACTTAAACTGCTTTGCTCAGGAAGGCCATCAACAGAATTTCCATGAGATAACTTCATCTTTCTCTTTACTTTTCATAAGCAAGATTGTCCAGTGACTTGCGAACTGGTCTGTTGGAAGTCCCTGTTCCATACAAGGGGAATAGTGTCTTATGTCTGGAAAGCACTGGGAGATGGTAAGTCAGTGATCTTCAGCATTTTCTGATTTGTAGATTTCTCAGATTTCAAATGAGGATTCTTTTAGTGACAACATATTTTTTTTCTGGACACACTTAGAGGACAAATTATGTACTGTAACAATGACCATCTCTGTTCCAGAACCTCTATGATGACTTTAATGAATTTGGGGGAAGAGGCATGAATGTGAGCCTTAGAGTGAATTTTCTTCTTGTTTATACAGAGGATCCAAGATGCCAACTCCTACCTCAGGAGAGTGAAGCCCTTTACAGAGGCAGCAGATGCAGTTCAGCATTGCTCTTTCTGTTGTGCTTCAACTCTGACCACAGAAGAGTGAGCTCTTGGGACAGAAAGTGCTCTGTTTACACTCAGACCTTGGCATTTTTCCTAAGGGTACCAATTATAATGGTGTTTTTTGTGATATGGGCACACATCCATTATGAATTGGCTTGTGCCCACCAACTCATTTTGCACAGGCCATGGAACATCCATCAGATGGCAATGATTCCAATTTATGTGTAATGTTAAGGAAATCTAGATCATTACCAGCAGAATAATGAATTGCATAGAACTGTTCCATTGTGCAATTATATGAACTATGCTAAGAGAAAGTTCAGTTTCTCAATAATTCTCTCCTTTTTTTTTTTTTTCTTTAAGCCACAGGAATGATAGATTATTAATCATGATTAATACTCAGTTGCAGTGAATTATAGTGGAGCAGTGCCTGGAAATCCCAGTCTGCTTGGTAAACTCATTTTCTTGCATAATAGAAAACTTACCTTGCATTTAAGAGAACCCAAATAGATGAAGATGAAAGCAATGGAACCACCCATTTCATGTAATTAAAAGAGAAATTTAATAGATACATACATTCTTAGTCCAACATTATTGAACTTTTTTTGATACTGTACAAGCATAGTAGGAGAAATACAATTGCAAACATATTGATTGTTCTTGTATTTTGCTTTCTTCCTGAGAACCAAAGTCTTCTAGAGCTCATCTGTAGCACTCAGCCTGAATCCCTAAGCAGCAGGGTTGTGCATTGTCTTGAAATTAGGAAGATGTTGATTGTTCTAGCTGATGATTGCTTGAGAGAGTATGGGTCATCAAAATGCTTTAGGAAGCAGAAGAAAGTTAAATAAAATATGCTCCATCCCTATATTTGGTGGTGTACACAGGATAATTTTTTTCAGCCCCCCATTTAGCGTGCATGAAGAGTAAGGCACCAGAACGACATTAGACAAGGGCTCATGGTCAGTCAGAGAATTTAATTTCCTTAGGGAATAACTAATCTTTAATCTTTTGGGAGCACCCTGAGGCCTTTCCCACATTTAGCAAACGTCAATTTCCCGGAAGTTTACATCCCAATCTGTATTATGTTCTGAGAACACGGGTAAAGGAGGTGAAAAGACATGTTCTCCTCAAGGGTGAGATTGCTGGGTCATTTCCAAGAGGAGATCCTTAGAGAGCATCCCATGGGTGCCTCCTGTAGAAGGTAGCAACACAGCTCTTCGTTATTATCTCTGTCTCTCTCTTCCCCCAGCCAATCTGTCGGCGCATTCCTGGTGCTGAGGAGGGAGAGGCGTCGTGTCGGAGCGATGTTCCCGTTTGCAAAATGGTAACTTCTATTTGTTGTTCTGAGGAGCTGGTTTCACACCCTGACATCTCCTGGGAGCACAGCTGAGTCCAACATGTTCCCAACAGCCATCCACCCAAACGCCTCCTACTCAGGCACTCAGACCTTCCTTCCCAGTAAACAGAGAATGCAGAGACAGCCTTGAATTGTTCCAAAAGTTTCTCTTTCACTGGAATGTCTACCCATGTTCAAATCTGATAAACTGGTATTTTTCTGCCCTGGGAAGTCAGCTTAGTGTGGGAATAGGCTGGCTTTTCAAAGAGGAAACCAAGGTTCTGGAATAATTAATGGAAAAGTCTGACTGACTTTCTCTGGTGTCAATATATTAAAATGTTCCTATATGTCATGAAAACACAATGTTGCAATTAACTATTTTATGACAGAAGAGAAAGTCATGATAAGCTGCTGCTTCTGCAGCATTGTATGAAATAACACGTTTGAAGGTTTCATCGTTCATACAGAAGGTCTCTAAAAATCTACTTCCTAAAGCAGGAAACTGAGCAATGTGCCATTGTGCATTTTAGGCAAGGAGGTATTGCTGCATTATTTAAAATACCACCCTTCACCACAACAGCAGCCCTCAATGTATCCCACAGTGTGATTCTAGTCATATTGTTGGGACATCCTGTCTAGCTATGGCCATGGCCGTGACCACTGTAATTCTGTCTTTGACCTTACCCATGCCCTGTAGCAGACATGACCTCAATATCCCAGCCTGTGGGTTGCAACATGATAAAAAAAGATCTTTGGAAGAATAATTCCTAGGAAAACAGTTGAAAAAAACTCCACATTTGTTCCAGTAGTCCTTAATTCAGCTCCACAGCTGAATGGAGACCTCACAGTGATGCCAGTGTGGTCAGTGCGTATCACCTCGCGGGCTCAAAACTGAAACAAGACATCCTGGCTTGCAAGACAAGCTCTCCATCTCTGGGTCCTCACTGACAACATTTTGGGATATGCCACCCTCTGGTTTCATCTCTTGGGCTCCTTCCAGTCATTGCACTTAAAAACTCCCCTTTCGGGCAGAGGCAACAAGAGCAAGGACTGCCAACGTGTATCTCTATTGGTATTTCTCTAAGAAATGGTATGTGGGCCAAATTTTCCCTTTTTCTGAAGCTTAAGTGCCTTGGCTCAGTGTTTTTATTCATACATACCCACATGCCACTTTGCCAAGGATAACCCATGATAGAAAGGATAGAATGATCCAAGGCTCTGTGGCCTGATACATTGCACTGAGAGTTTACTTGTGAGGCTCAGTATTGGAAAATTTCAGATCAAAAATTTATAGGAGAATGGACACTGGACCATTAAAACTTGGCATTGCCCAGCCCAGGGTGGGTGTCCCAAACCTCCTGAATGACAGTGACACTTCTGCACTGGGATCAGTGGGGTTTTGGGGAGAAATTTTAGTGCCTGTACAAAGCAAACACTGTCTCTGGTGTTAGTCTATAAATATCTAATATGAGCAAGCAACTCTGTGTTTTCCTCTGTGCTTAATACCTGTGTTCTGCACCCTCAGGCAGCTGAATTTACGTGCTTTTGTTGTCATATGTGTAATGTGCAATATGTATTTCCTTTTTATTAATCAGACCTGCCATCAGGAAAGAGATAGAGGGAGTTTGAAAGCACAGCCAGGATAGATACTGTCATTTTGTAATCTTTTGTGCACAGGTGGAGATGCCTGTTTGCACTAAAATAGGTGACAATATTCTGCTGCTTGCAGAAATCTTACAAATGAAAATAAAGCAAAGGAGTTTACTGGCTATCAGCAGTGTAATTCTCCTCTGGAAGCGTGCAGTCAATTCCCATTTAGGCTAATTACACTTAAGGAGCCCTTTCCTATAACTAATGAACAATAGGCATAACCTGTTATTACATAACCATAGGCACACACATTAATACACTGTCGAATGGCACTACCCTGTGAAAATGCTTCCTCCACAAAACTCACCAGAGATTTTAGCAACATGTGCTGTAATTACCACTAGCATGGTTTCTAATTCATTTAATTTTCTGTTCTACCTAAACTGAGCATATAAGTGTGTTCTAAGAGATTGAATAAATAAATTTTTAATTATAAAATGATGCTATATAATAAATTATTTATAATAATGAACAATGTGTAGTACATGTTTAGGTATTAATCCATTAGGAAGATGAACTAATATATATATCAGTCCTAAAATAATGTCCTAATTTGTCGTGTGTTTATGAATGGGGAAATCTGTGGTTAAAGGGATTATAGGTTTATAAAAGCCTTGGGTTGACAGTGGGTGTAGCATGTGGCATGCTTGGCACTTAGGAATTCTGTTGTCGTCTATGGCAAAGGAGAAGACCCTTTTTTGTCCTTTATTGGTTTCAGTAGCTTGTGAAATCACAGAACCAGAACGGTACAGATATACAGACCTCCAGGGAGGGAGCAGCAAGATGCGCACAGTCCTCACTGGTAAAATCTCTGCTTATTATTAGTATCTTAAAAAAAAAAAAAACAACTCCTTTGTAATCTACCAGTTCACTTTCAGGTAGCTTTGAGGAATTTTGTCAGTTGTTTTCCTATTAGCGATAGCAGACTTCAGAAATTTCCATGGCAAGTTCCAGGCATTCCCCAGTCTCATGGCAGGACTCAAAAAGGCTGCAATCGATGTCACAGTCACAGTTGCAGTCGTTGTTGCCGTGGTCTTCGTCAGAGGTCTGGTAATATCTATTGGATGGACAACAGGTATCTGTCAGCCAATGTTCACAGGTATCAGGCAGCATTATAAGAAAGTCCCAAAATTGGCAGAACAAGCAGGCCAGGATAAGAGTTGCACATTCATCTAAGAGAGAGGAAAAGCAGGGAGACATGAGAACAAGGACGTGCTGGATTACCCAGGTTTAGGCTTGTGTGGCTACACAGAGATGAGATGCAAAGGAGCACACAGGGTGGGCTAAAAATACATTGATGATAACTACTTCTATAAAGACAAATGAAAAGTTTCTTTTCTATGATATTTGTGCCTGGAAAAACAATATCTCTGTGAAAATAATTTGAATGGAAATATTCTGTGGCAGTGAAGTTCAGAGGAATAAGCACTTTGAACCAAATTTATGGTTGGATTTGATGATCTTAAAGGTCATTTTCAACCTAAATGATTCCATAATTCTATACTCCCAAAGTGTTTGGATTGTAAGCTTCAGGTACTGGGGATGCTCTGAGGGGGGATTTGCAGCCTTGCAGGGTTTGGAAATGCTGCTGGTTTGAGATGCCACATGTTCTGCCTGACCAGGTGTCCTGGTTTCAGCTGGGATGGAGTTAATTTTAGCTGGTACAGCACTGTGCTTTGGATTTAGGATTAGAATAATGTTGATATAGCACACTGATTTTTTAGTTGTTGCTAAGCAGAGTTTATACTAAGTCAAGGAGTTTCCAGCTTCTCGTGCCCAGGCAGCAAGGAGGCTGGAGAGTCACAAGAAGCTGGGAGGTGACACAGCTGGGACAGCTGAGCCCAGCTGGCCAGAGGGATGTTCCAGTCCAAATGGCATCATATTCAGTACATAAATTAGGGAGGATAGGACCAGGAGTTGCTGCTCAGGAACTGACTGGACACTGGTCAGTGAGTGGTGAGCAATTACAATGTGTATCACTTGCTTTGCATATTCTAATTATTTTATTATTATTTTATTATTTTATTATTATTTTTCATCTTCCTTTTCTGTCCCATTAAACTGTATCATGAGTTCTCTCACTTGCACCCTTCTGATTGCCCCTTTCTGCAGCAGGGCAGTGAATGAGAGGCTGCGTGGGGCTGAGTTGCAGCCTGGGATTAAACCATGACACCAGCACATGTGACACTGGAGCTTGTTTTAATTTTCACAAGAATTTACACTACAAACGCTTAATGACTATTCAAGGACAGGGAGGTAGAGCAGGTCTGGAGAAGAGTGTTCACAGAGAGCACTGTGCTCATCAAGTCTCAGCCCAGGGTCCTTCTACCTCCCCACCAAAATGAGGTTCTCACCTTCTTCATTCACAAACGTCAATTTTTCAAAGGAGGAAAAATTTGGAAACTAGGTCATCTAGGTTGTGTGTCTGTACACAATGCAGTGAATATTCCTGAAAACTTGGTCACCATGAGTAAAAACTTCTCATTATGTTTGTTCCCTTCAAAAATCAACTAATTGACTCCCCACTGCTCAGCCCCCCTCAGCATCTAGGGAGGCTGCTCGGGTGCAGCAGGTGTGACAATCCGACTGTAAGAATCCAGTTGGAGCACAAAGACCCAGACCTTTCCTTTTTTTTTTTTTTTTTTTCCCCCCTCCTTCTTGTTTTTGGAAGGGAAAAATGCCTTCAACAACATGAATGTCTTTTCATTGGTTCTTTCGGGAAAGCATATGGTTATAACCACATTTCTTGCCCTAGGATGACTAACTGTGAACTCATTCAACTGCATTGGTTCTGTTGTGGCATTTTCTATCTCACGTAACATTAAGTTCACTGCCAGGAAGTTTCTGGAATTATGCTCCTTTTTTTTTTTTCTTTTTTTTTCTTTTTTTTTCTTTCTTTTTTTTTAAAAAAAAAAAAGCTTTCTTGCTGAAAAACAAAATCTAAAAAAATCCAGCCTCTTTATTTTAAAAAAATAAGCAGTTAAGGCAGGTAGCAAGAATAAATAGCATGTGATTGAACTTCTTTCTAAGTGTCATATCATCACCAATGTTATCAATTTTAATACTTATTTAAATATGTCAAGATCTATTTATGTTCAGACAAGCACAACTAACTTCTAAGTCAGTTCTGTCGAATAAGAATGACTAGATTTCGGTGATACTTAGTAAATTCATGCTTATATTTTTTTTCTAACTAAATGAACTGAAATAATTATAAAATTGAAACATTTAATAAGATGACACTGCTGCATTTAATTGTATGAAATTTACACTGTAGAAAATGTAATCATTTTATTCAGCAGTCCTTGGTGTAATTAAGACTATTCTTTTTAGATCTTTATGTTTATGAAATTTCCTTCCTATACATAGATGTGGGAGACAGAATTCAAAATTATGTATTAATTAAGTATTTTTCTTTTTTTTTTTTTCCCTCTCCAAAGATCTGTTTTCTAATAACAGGTTTTTTTCCCTTGAATGTGTTAACCATAATGGTGCTTATGTAATCTGGAGAGAATAGATATGATTCTTGGGGCTTCATCCAGGGAAGAGAGCACACAAAAAGCACAAAATTTTAATAATAAAGTAATGTTTCAGCACAGACTCTGTGATGTGCAGTAAAGATGCTTTTAAATTCCCATCAGAGCACACACCATGAACTGTGATAATGGATGTAACACATTGCGAAAAATCTGCATGTGTGAGGCTTTTTGGTCCTGTTTTAAGTGGGGTAATGTATATAAATAATACATATTAGCAATTAAACATCCATTCCTATGCATTCATTTATATATTTGAAAATAAATTAGCCACAAACTGCATAAAAGAAGATGCAATCTCCTGTTTTCCCCTCTGTTTTCCCTGCTGTTTGCCAAACAGCGTTACTGCATTTATCTCAGTGAGAACAATGACCTCAGCTCTCATTCTCTGCATTAGTAGATTAATTAGCACAAAAGAAGAATCTCTAATAATTTTTCTAGCATGCTTCATCTCTAATTTTTCCTGCTCTTGTTTGGTGGCATCTGCTTATAGAGATGATTCTCCGAACAGCCATGGTCCAATGCTCACTTAAGCTACACTGGCCACATTTAGTGAGACTTATGTGGATCTGCACCTCCCTGAGTGCACAGAACAAAATAATCATCGATTTTCTTATCTATTTCTCTGCTTTCAGTGGTTCTCCATGCACCAGAAAACAGGATTTGGCCAGAAAAGAGGATTTGGCCTCGTGTATGTAGAATAAGCAGTAAGTTGTCAGAGTAGAGTGAGCTGAGTATGCAGTGACAACCACAAATCTGGCTTCCTTTGGTTTCCTTGGCTTCCATCCAGCCCTTAACATTATTAATTGAGCACAGATTGGGGGTTTTTTTGTTGTTAATTTCCTTCACTTTTAGCTTTCTTAAGGAGTATGAAATCTGTTATTTGCATCACATGGTACACACCTGTGTGCCAGTAATGGTTGAGATAGTCAGCAAACTCAGAAAATAGGGAGTGTCTGGACTAGAGGACAAGTCCCCTAAATAAAATAAATACTTCAGATCCTTCCCTGAAATTAAGGACATTCTAATAGATGTATCAGATACATCCCTTTTATACAGGATCAGTGATAAAATAGAGATGTTACTGGTTCCTGGAGAGCATGGCACTTTATTGTGCTATATTTAGACATTCTTAATTTGGGAACTGTTAAATTATGTGCACAATAGATCCCAGCTACATTGGATGTAACACACTAATCCATTATTGCAAAAGGCACACACAAGAAACTTCTAAAACACTTCACAGAGCCTTTTTTCACATCCACTGGAATAATCAGGAATAGCATTTATTTGATCCTGACTCTGGTACCTCTGTGCAAACACTCATTACTGAAGTACAAATGCTCTGTGGCACAATAAGCTCTACGCTCCTCTTGCATGACTTTAATATCACTGCCAATTTAAGATCATCTTCTAGAGAATCTCATCTACCACACAAATGTCTGCAGGGCAACTTAACATTGCTTTTGGCGATGTTCTTGAACCTCCTGTTCAACATGTAATTTCGAGTTGGAAACACAGAGTTCTTTTGCAATGGGCATTATTTAGAAACAAGCTCCAATGTGATCTGTTTTATAAAACGTACCATCGCTGTCCCTCTGATGTACCGATGCGTCATCTTCAATGTAAGTGAATTCTCTGCATTTCTCCAGGGAAGCAATGGATGATCTGCTCGCATCTGACAATTTCTTCTCATTTTTGGTGCCCTTTGATGAAGCGTCTGTGATGCTGAATTCTGCGACAGAACTCATAACAATACCTTTCATAGGCTTTTCATCTGTGTGTTTTTCATTTGTAAGCTGGTTGTCTGGTGGGATTAGGGAAAAAAAAAATAAAAAGACTGTGATATCAAGACAGAGATCTGAAAGAATAACATATGCAGAATTTCCAAACCTACAGTTGTTTACTTTCAAGGCCTAACCCTTCTTACCTAATGATTTCAGTCTCTTTACAGAGGTTTATTCATAGTATAGGTATTTGTGAACTTGCCTTCTAAGGTTTTTGTCTTAAACCCAGTGGACTTAGAGGGTAAGTAATAATTTACTTCCACTGGGTGGGATCAGGTTTTGAGAAAAAACAGAACTATTGCTTCAGTTAATATCTATTTTGAGTATGCTATCCTAACTTCAATTTGTGATATAAAAGAAGATAAAACACTTAACTTGTTATTTTTCAACAGCAACTCTAAATTTTCCCTTAATTTACAGCCAACAATGCACACGTAGGGGGTACCTTGATGCAGATGTGCCAGCTCACCATGGCTCATAATCTTATAGCAAAGAAAGCCAGATGGTCTCTGTTTAACATCCAGATTCCTTATTTCATAACTTCATCCCCACTTGTGTTGTTGGCCTGGAAGTCAGCTAGGAGATGGGATACTTCACATGCTGTCAGCGTGCCAGAGAGGCAGCTCAAAAACCAGAGGGAGAGCTTAATTTTAAGCCCCAACTAGGGGAAAGGTTAAGAAGAGTTCTGAGTTCAATTTATTCTTGAAGAACTTCTCAGGCACAGATAAACATGGGTTGATATATAGTTTCACTCACTCTCTGAAGTGATCAAGAGGCCAAGAAATACAGTCATTCTCTCTGTGAGGGGATGATAAAACCTCATCAGTTCTTATCTACAGCTGATTAACTCTTGCACCTCACATCAAGCACAGCCTCACTTTTTATCTTACTTTAATCTTGTGATATGCTTGCTCTTGAGCTACATACAGAAAATCAATCTTCACAAACAACTCAGTTTTGCAAATACTGCTTTCTGAGAGGAAAAACAGCAAGTGCTCTAAAGTGGTTAATTTGCACTTGGCTGCAAAGAAGCCAGAAAAGAGACCCTGCATATCTCTTGTTTTTCAGGTACCTTTGACCTCTGACATATATTAAAGAAAAGCCAAGGAAAGACTGGCAGAGAGTGAAACCTTGATGAGACTACAGTTGTTCCACGGGTATCCTTGCAGCCAAGAAGAGGAAATGTGGGTGGAAGGGATGAATTACAAGGTAAGTGAAAAACCACTGGGTCCATAAGGTTTGAAGTGGGGACAAGCAAGGATTTGAGGTCTAAGTGGTGTCTGGAGCAAGTCCAGTGAAGGCCACTGAAGATGTGAAGGGTCTGGAAGAACTACTGTATGAGCAGAGGCTGAGAGAGTTGGGCTTTGTTGTCCTGGATGAGAGAAGGCAAAGAACAATGCAGGATGCTGTGTTCTACTTCACAGCCAGAGTAATGGAGAAGCAATTGGGATTGCACAGGAAACAAATTCCTTGTCATGGGAGGTCCCCAGGGCAGTCCCCAGCAAGGATAGGGAAGTGTATAGAGCTCAGCTGGGCATGGACCCCAGCAACCTGCTCTTACTGCAGTTAAAACTGATTTGTGACACAAGGAGATGACCTGACTTCTAAGAATCCCTTCTGAGCTCCTTCTTCTGTGATTTCTATAATTCTATTTATATATAGAATGGTTGAGGAATTCATTTAAATTTCTGTTCATTGTCTCATTGTAAATTTCGTGCAATTTTAGGTCATTTTCACAAGGTGAAATATGTAGAAAGGTAAAGGTTAGTAGAGTAAGACCTTGGGAGAGGATATGCAGAAATACTAAACTATCATCCTAATTTTCATTTTACATTTAAATCACTGGTTTAAAACTGTGTGTTGGCAGATGTATTGGCTTGATTTTGAACTTGTAATAATGAAAAAGTCTACTATGAAGGAAATGTGGAATTTCTCTGTCCTGGAGAGTTTACAGATGGGCCTCAGACAGGGATAGAATGATAGGATGGAGAGAAGTAGAGGAAAAGAGACAGTAAGAGAGCAGTGGCACAGAGAGGAGTCTCAGAAACCTATAACTGTCAGGTTTTGTGAGCATTATGATGAAGGAAAGCCACAGGCAAGACTTGGGAAGGGCAGGAGAGGTGGTGGCTCCACTGGATGTGACCCAGCAGTGCAAAGCACATCAGTTCTCCCCTGCAGGTTGTACTCTTGGTTGTAGGAAACCAGCATGCCAGGCTGTGCATATCTGGTTTTGCCCATCTGTGATGATTTGTTGATGGTTTTCCCACCAGAGTAAGCAAATATAGCTCTCTTTATTCCCCCTCTGGCTTCTTGGCCAGCCTCTTCAATCCAAAATGTGAAAACTCATGCATTTGGATGTGCTTACATGTGCAGTAATCACTGTTTTCCAGTGTTTACAAATCAGTGACATACCACAAGTTTTCCTGCACTTTCATTCAATAACAAACCATCTCCAGGAAAAGTTGTGCTAACTGAAGCAGCAGAGTTCTAGAGGAAGCAATGTCCCATTTTGCATTGGATTTATTGGATAATTATTGATTTGTGAGTCACATGCCCCACCTGTTATTCAGGTGCCAATCTTACACATGGATCCTGTTTGTCCAGACTGAGAGCTGAGCCACTGAGCACACACGGATCAGATCCAGAAGTTTAGGGAAGAAGAACTATAATTTTCCACTTTCATAATTGGCCCCCAAATCCAAACTAGATATGTTTTACTTCATAATATATCTGTTGACTTCCCCAGTTCTACAACAATACAATGGCCCATGGAATGCATTTAAGCATTCAACAAGCGAGACTGAAAAAAAAATCAGACAGAGGTAATCAGTAAATGCCAGACTAACATTTACTGTATCCACCGACTTCTACTATTCATACTTTGAGTCAATTTTTATTCTTGAAGTGCTGTTGAAGAGAAATCAAAACCAGAAATAGAAAGGCATAGACATAACCTGAATTTTTCAATACAGCACCATCAAACAAAAGGATAACAAAAGCTGTCACTCAAGGACTCTTCTGTTTGTTAAAGCATACTACATCTTGGAAAATACAGTACATTTTAGTGTCAGACTCTTAGTTTGAAAAGCTCCCTTTCAGTAATGTTATACTTGTCTTGTACAGCTAGATCAAGTCTTCATGCAATCACCGTAACAAGCAACTTGCTATGACAAGTGAGATCCTTGCTTCCAGAAAACACTGCAGGAGAGGCTAAAGCAGTGTACAATTATAGGTCTCCATTTCATTTGTATGCAATTACCTTCAGTTCAGCTGTGGGTCCATCTACATTATGTCTTTTATCAATTTAATGTTTGCACAAAGTGTCTGAAGAAATAAAGATTATGCTAGACCAGCATAAAAAAAAAAAAAAAAAAAAAGGTGGTTAGCACTTTTTTTTTTTCTATTATAGTTTGTTGCTGGATGGAACAGTAGTAGGTTGGGAGCTAGGAACAAATAAGTGCAGCCAAATAAACTTTAAAAATATACACAACTGATATTATTTTAATATCTGATTACTGTTAATTGAGAATATAAAAAATTAAATTAAAATGAAAGATGGGCAGAGGGTCAAGCTTTGCTACTTCTTTTACGAGCTTGTGTTCAGCTTCAGCTGTCTGCAAATTTCTGTGTTTTTAACATGTAGAAATCATCCACTGAAGTGAATTTAAAGGGAAAAATAAATGCATCACGATGAAGAAATCTCAGACTATTCAGTGTTAGACTGTTAGGCAGAGGCATCTAAAGGTACACCCCCACAATGTGCCATTTTTAAATAGTATCATGAAGTAGCAACTTTCTTCCTCATATGGGGAAGCTGGGACTTGCCTTGGCTGTTGCAGTAGAAGACTGGGATTGTTCACCCATGTTTGTATTAAAGATAGTCTCAATACTCACCAGTGTCTAAATTCTGAAAGCTTAAAGTAAATCACTTATTTTCCACTGAAGCCAGTCCCAGATCCCTCTGGTTAACAGGGAGGAGCAGTGATACCAAGACTGGCTTTTGCAGTAGGTCCCCGGACTTCTATTTCTCTTCACTGGCTTTAGACACAAACCAGTGTCTTGCAGTCCTGGAGAACAGGAGGCTGGGGTTTCCTGGCATGCTTTTGAAATTAATTTTTCTGTAGAGGTATATAAAGAGGCTAAGTCTGTTTTTGATAAGGGACAGGGGGAATAAGGGATGCTCTGTTCTGCTGGACAGGGACTGTAGCAATGTGTCTAATCCAAATAGCTCTTGGAGCAACTGGTTAGGGGGAGATGAAAGAGAAGGAGAATTGATCTATCACCATTGTGGCTTCTCCACATCTTACAAGCAAAGGACAAGGGAATCTGTGGCTCTACCTGCCAGTGGCATTTGTTCCCAATCCATCCTGGCAAGTAGCCTTTTTGCCTCCCACCCCTGTGGCAAGGAGTCCCAAGGGTTAATTCTAAACTGCGTGGAAAACTCCAGCAGTTTAGGATGTGTAACTTTTTAATTTCACCATGAGGCATCTTGGTGTATCAGTGCAGCAAAAGAACCAAAGGAATTCCTGGCTGCTCCCCCTGCCATTTGTTATCCCATGCACTGCTGTCACTGCCTGTCTGTTTTATATACCACATGGTCATCACTGGAAGAGCTGCGTGCCATGTCCACTCAGTCCCAAGATGAAGCAGGGAGAGCTACATCAGACCTGATGGATGATAACTTGTAAGTATAATGGCTTGATCTGAACTCAGCTGGTTTGAAAAGACTCACTGTAAGATGAAACTTAAACCTCAGGTTTCAACAGGCATGTTTAAAAAAAAAAAAAAAAGAAAGAGTAAAAAGAGAAACAAAATATATTTTCTTGCTAGTTTAAAGGACATAATTGTCTTCCAGCAGCACAATGGGAGGGAATACCAGGGATATCTCTGCACAATGTGATACATGCATGTGGCCAGCAGCTTACCTGAATGGTCCTCGCTGCTCGGTGTCACCCCAGGGAGTGCCAGGAGAGGCAGGGAGCCGGTACGGTTGTCTTGGTGGGAGAAAAAAAACAAGATTGTAGAGGGATAGATGTAAATAAATGTGTTTTGGCACAGCTATCAACCTCAGCCACTTAGCAACAGTCATTGACTTTGGGAGTTGGTGCTTTGAAGTCAGACAGAAGCAAGTGTGCTTCCTTGCAGGGGCAGATCACATGGGACAGTGCACTGTTTGTGTTACCCTCTGTGTCATTTCTGGAAAGGAAGCCAAATTAAAAATAAAATTGCTAAGAGAGAAAGTTTCATCTGGGAAGAGGTGAAGAGGATCACCGGCAAACACAACAGTTCAGGTAGGAATAGAAAATTTGAGTGCTGGGTGGTATGCAATGAAATGTGGGGCATCATCCACACCTAAACACCACAGAAGCCTTAGATGAGATTCCAAAATCACCAGCAAATGAGGAGAGAGGAAATCTCAGTCCATGCTCCAACCTCCATGGCTTAGCAGTCTTGGTGGACAAGATGCCCAAGGTCCCTGTGGTGGCAAGCCCAGGTCCCCACATGGGTGCTGAGCTCCTCCACCTTGGCTGCCCTTGCCACACCACTCACTCCATGCCCAGGGCCTGGAGGCTTAAACCTTCTCTCCTTCTCTCTCCAAGTGTCAGGGAGGCAAAGCAGGAGGGGGTGTGGGACTATCCCTACAGTGAGTGCAGCAGATGGAGCAAACTCCATGGGAACTGCTCTCATCCACATGGGAGAGGCCAGAGGGAGAGCGGGCGCCACAGCCGGCCAGCAGTGAGCTGCTCCAGACCAATATATCACGGGTGCTTTCATAGTTTCGTGCCCATTACATTTTGCTGAGCTCAGGCATAAGGATGCAGGGGATTTGGAGACTGTTTATTTTTGTCATAAGGAAACAGGAAATAGTACACAAGGCTATAAATATACCTCGGGCTTCATATGACATCATGAACTCGTACAAGTGCTTCGCTTCTGATTTACGATGATGGACTGGTAATTCACAGGAGCTTTGGGTTTACTTTATTTTGCTGTTGCAGTAACAAAGCTAATGGTGCAATCCCGGGAGGGGGTATTTTATCAATAGTGAATTTTTGACCTCATTGCATACGTTTTAACTCCATGAATTAGTGACCCAGCTAACTGTAAAGCCTTCTATAGGCCTATTATAAATCTATCACAGGACTGGCAAAAACTTTTGGCCCAGATCCTAAGCTCTGACAGGCATGTGTTGATGGACTGCATAGCAAGCACTTTCACTAATATTTCTCGCTAATTATACCATATATTAAGAAAAAATGAATGAAGCCAATGTTTATATGCAGCTTTAACTGCTTTTCATATAAGAAAGCAACACAATCCCTAATAAATTTTCACCTTCAACATTTCTATTCATTATAATTTTTACCATGATGAATGAAGTTAGAACTGGAGAGGGAGGGGGTTCATCTTGAAATCTGTTCAGTGAATGACTGAATTTACTTCCCTTCCCCAACTTGTGTCGAGGAAGGAGGGAACAGATGGACACAGGAAGAAGAGGGAGGCGAGTGCGGAACGAAGGAGATGGGTGAGGAACAGATGGAGTTGGGGGAAAGTGGAGAGGAGAGTCAGCAAGGATGGTAGGAAAGTTTTCCACTTGACCTTGAGTTGAGATGAAGATCTGCATACAGCATGGGACAGCTAGATTTTTGGGATGAATCCTTTTTTCTCTCTGTGGCACTTAATGCTGCAAAGATTTTTGGGCCATCCCAGCAGCCCAGGCCATCCCAGGGGACTTGCAGAGCCAGGACTTGAATTTTTTTAAGGGGTCAGTTGCAGAAAGGCACCTGCACTGTGTTCAGGTTCCATAATGGTAATGGCATGGAAGAAGTACATGCAAACAGGACCCAAAATGGGTTGGGATGTCATAAGTCTCCAAGGTACCCCAGCCAAGACAGAAAATGGAGTTTACAACTTTGAAAAGGTATCCTACACCCAGTTTGTTAGGATCCAATGGCCAAAATACTCAGAGTAATTTATGATTTTACCTGCCTAAAGTAAGGCATTTGAGATGGCCTGATTTTCAAAATATGCTGAGCATCTGCGTTTTGAGGTGTATTGAATTATATATCCCAAATCACCAGTAAGTCTTGGAAAATCTTGATTATATTCTTAATTCTATTAAATTGCCTGCATATACTCCGTTGGTTCTGGCTTTGCTAGTTGAAGAATGGAAGAGGTGAAAGTTAAATATTGGCCATGTGTGTCATTCCCTTTGAAGAAAATGGGAGCCATGTGCACTCACCTAACAGCAATGTTTGGCCCCAACTATGATTTCACAGCTGGGCCCTAACTTCAGGAATGCCAAAGCACTAAATGACTCAATTGGAGTAATCTGATCAATGCTGTATTTTTGCTGTGGATTTAAATTGCACACACAGCAAGAGCAGAGTTAGTTTTCTTCTCTCTCAGAATCACTTTTCTGTGCAGATTTGATAGCATAAATATGAAGTATTGCTCTCATCACACAACTAAGTGAAATGGCAGAAAACGTATGTCAAATAAAATGCACAACATTACGTCCTTTTTAGTTTTTGGAGGCTGTTTAAGAAAACGGCTTCATTAATTTTGACTGAATAAAAGGTTCCTTTAAGGGATTTCAGTAAGTGACACGAAAAATGTTAATACGAATGATCAAGACAATGGAGGTTAAAACTGTTTTGAAAATATGTTTCTTTTATAGATCTCAGCTGTTGGAAGAGTTACAGAATAAATATACGGTAGTGCTGACATTCGGTGCTGTTTCATCTTAGCAAAAGAGTTTTTAATAAAGAAAATTCTTTTCAAGGAATGCTTTCTGCAGCCAGTCTTCAAAAAGAGGTTTTCTCCCCTCCTAGTTTAATAAAAATTAAAGTAATTTATGTCATATTGATATGTCGATATGTTTTTCAATAAACTTTTTCACAGAGGTTTTTTTTTAAATTCTCTTCACTTTAAAAATTATAATTATATGTCTTCCTCCCACTTTGAAAATGGCACAAGGTGCTCATTTGCAGAGCTCTACTGTTCAAATCTTCACTGAGAATAGAAATGTCATGACTCAGTTAACAATGCTTTATTATTCACATTGATCTTTTTTTACAGTGTTCTTTATCTCAAAAACATTGTAAATCAGATATCTTCCTCCCACTCTTTTGTTCATTTGCAAATTTTTATTATTCTAGTTTAAAAAAGCAATGGAGTGTCAAGAGTCAGTGTATATTGTTTATGTTCTTTTTGCTTTAAAATTACTTTTAACTATAAAAAGTAAGATGTATAGCAGGAAAAAGAAAAAGGCTGGATTTAAGGATGCTTAAAAAAGAATTGAAGGGATCAGTGTGAATTTTATGCTGTTCTCTTACACCTTAGGGTTGTAAAGGCTTTGCAAGAAGGGGGACCAAACACTTTATGGAAAAGGTTTTATGTGCTAATTCCAAAGTCCCTGTTGCATCAGACATCATCATCCACATTGAACACTGGACATAATTCACCCCCTAAATGAACACAAGCGCAAAAGCCACAACTGGTTTTGCAATGTGTTCCCTGGATGGTTTACAGGTGCCTGCCCAGAGCCCTGCACTCTCCATTGCTCCCTCTCAGAGCCTGGCATCAGGTCCTCTGGAGCCCCTGCCTGATAACCACCAAGATAAATCATGGAATTTTCACAGGGACCTCACAGCTTTGGTATCAAGTGTTAACTGCAGCAGAAATATAATCTTGGCTGGGCAACAGGCAAGGCAAGCCCTGAAACCCGTGGGTGCATGATACAGCTGTGCATCCTCTGAGAGAGCCATGCTGGGGATCCCAGGCCTTGTTTCTAGATTGGATCTCCCAAATTCTCCTCCAACCACTGGTTTTTTTCCCTATCATGTTTTTCTTTAGGTCTGTATCTCTCTCCTGACCGCTGTGACTGTATGAAATGGTTTCTATGAAATAAATCCATTTAAGGAATTGGGGTTAGTCCAGAGAGCAGCAGGATCTGGTGGTATTTCACATGCTGTTTGCTGTCAGGTCATTTTTTTTTTTTTTTTTGCCTGTTTTGAATTTTCTGATCAGAACATCCTGGCACTCTGCTGTTATTCCAGCAGCTCTTGAAAGAGATCCTACTCTCTAGGAGTCTCTGAGATGGAGTGGTTATTCTTGGAGTTTTCTTTAAGCCCCAGCTTGGATTTTTTTGATCTTATGGAATGACAGAGTAGTTTGGGTTAGAAGGGACCTGAAAGACCATTTAGATCCAACCACCCTCCATGGGCAGGAACACCTTCAGCTAGATCAGTTTGCTCCAAGCCCCATCCAACCTGGCCCTTGAACACTTCCAGGGATGGGGAGGATCTTTTAGGTGGTATGATGGCTCTATCATATGAAACAGCCATGCAAAATTTTGTAAAGAAAACTCAAGTCTGCTTTCCATATTCTTTTGTTTCTTCTTTTTGTTTCAATGCTGCACTCTGATGATATTTTGCTAAAAGGGATAATTAAAAATCTCAGAGCAAGTAAGTCTCAAACTGAACCTGTCCTGTCCTTCCCCCTTCAAGTGGAGGGCTTAGCAATCTGTTTGTTCTTATTAATGCCAATGGGTCACCCCAGACACCATAGGGCCATGCCAGTCCTTGTTCCCTCCTGGAGCTGCAGGGATTTGGGAAGCACAGCACCACACAGAGCCCTGGAGGCTGCAAGGCCACCCTGCCCTGGTTTCTGGGGCAAGTCCATCCTAGAGCTCACAGGCAAGTGCTTATTTTGCAGGATTAACTCAAACCTCTCAAATTCTCCTTATTCTTCACTGCAGAGTGTGAAACTGGAGGTTTTGATGTATTATCTTATCTGAAATGATCTTGTTTTCAAAGTAAAGAAAAAACAAACATTGTTATTATTATTATTATTGTCCTTGCCTTGACAGCACTGCTGCATTAATTCTCTCTTCCTTCCCTCCTCTCATGGTTAAGCACTCACCACACAGTGAAGTTAAGACTGTCTGCCAATATGATCAAGTTTCAGAAGCAAAATCCTAACCAGAGCAGAGTAGCCAGAAGTGGACATGGTTTAATACACTGGCACAGTAACTGAAGGTAGGTCTCACCCATGGACATCCTTGTGTAATTGTTCACTGTTCAGTTTGGGGAATTTAGAGATGATGTAAAACAGAAAATGCTGAGTTTATCACACATAAAAAATAAATTTATGTGTAAATCCCTGTGTCATTACATTTTTAAAGCTCTTAAAATACTCAGTTTTATTTTTGGTAAGCACCATCTAAAGAAAAGTGAAAATATCAGAGGGATCTCTAGGCAGAACTTGTGAACTTTCCAATGAAAAGACAGCACAGTGTCTTCCTTTCATGTCCCATGGTCTTTGTCAATTGTGCTGCTTTCTGCATGACACTGAAGTTTTGAGTCAAGAGTTTATTCCAAAGCAGGTATTACACATGATTATGGACACAAAGATATCCCTGCACAGCACTCATGCCAGAGGAGCTTTGAGGTTGTCAGCATTTTGATTTGGTGGGGGGACACACCATCAAAAGCACGTATATTAACATTATCAAACCCTTACATATTCTTAAAATATACCCAAACACTTTAAACACCATGAAATAGAGATGCAAATCACAGAAGATGCAGCATTTCTCAGAGATAATCCTTAAAACTCTACTTGTGGTGAATTGGCACATGCTAATATATGACTACAAACCCCATGTCTTCTAATATGTTATAAAAGCTTTCCTTTGATTTGAACCCAATGGTGAGTGTCAATCTTTGAGAATCTTACATCTTCCAGAGACTCTCCCTGCAAACGCTTCCATTTGTTTCTATCTAATCTGCAGGGCATGCTGGAACACAACTGGAAGCTGGACTTGTCCAGTATAACAAACATTATCAATTTTATTGCCAACAGAACCTTCCCAGGTGTTGCAGAACAGCCTGTGCTGGACTGCTCAGGAAAATGACTTATTTTCTTCCCCAGGTATCATCAGATGTCAGTGAAAAGAATTCCAAGGAACTCAACAGATCAGACTCCGAAACAGCCTCCAGTATGGTAGCCTTGTCTGGGTTTCTTTGCTCTTTCCCTCAGGAAAAGTCATAGACAAAGCAATTAGTGATATCTGAAGCAGAAGATGTCTCATGCTGTGCATCTTTTCACAAATCACTTTTTTGCCTGCACCGAAGATGCAGAACATCTATTCTGGGGGAAGACAGATGACATCCACTGTTACTTATGTATGTAATAAGTACTCTTGAAACAGCGTAGTCTTGCCTGCTCTGGCAAAGGCAAACATGGTAACTGTTCTGCTCACAGCATTAAACACACTTCTCTCGCTGTGCAGTGGAAGAATGTGTTTAAACTCGCAGTCTATCACTATTCCTGGATAGTGTAGGAGAGTCAGGAACACTCAAGATGTCTTTTCCTGTGTATATTAACTTGTTCAGAAGAAAATAGTGTTCTTAGAAAACATGAATCTTACAGCAGAAGAAAGTTTTCTTCATGACTCTGTTACAAAGGTTTCCGAACAGCTGCCTGTTCCTTTGAGTGCATGAAATATTAGGTTCAGCCTGCTCAGAAGTGCAAACACATAATTTCTTCTCACTGTGGCACCTTCACTGTGGTCATTTCCACCTGGCCTTGTGAAGTTGGCAAGCACAGTACTAGCACAATGCCTTCATTGTACAAGCTTTTGGAGGAGGAGTGTAGAACTCCACAGCTCCAGTGAAATGTCAGTGTCTCCCCAGGGCCAGCTGTTTATCCTGCTTCACCAGGAACTGTGCTGCCAAGGAGTTTTGTTGGAGTCTGATGTGAGCAGGGAACACCAGAGGTTTCAGGTGTTGGTAGATGGTAGGGCAGCACACTTGCACCAGTCTGTGAACCGTGCACAAGGATCAAAGGGTTGTTGGGCAACTTCCAACACACTGGGACAGCCAAAGCCCCAGGAGTGGCACCCCTTGTCTGTTCCTGTCAGGGCTGCCTGGGCACAGGGGTGAGTGAGAGCCCAACCCTCTCCTCTAAGCTCTCTCACACTGAAACCATCCCTGAAGCTTTTGCACGAGACTCAGGTGTACAACCACTTTCAAGCAAGGAGGTCACAGCCCAGGCCCTGAGAGGAAGAAGTGGGTATCAGTGAAATGGGAGAAGTATCACTGCTTTAACACAGATTAGCAAAATCTAACCCCCATTAATCCTTCAGAGCAGGGCTGCTGGTTTGTTCTTTTTCCAACCTGTTCTGTATTCAAAGCAAGTGTGGGGGTTTTTTTCTGTCACTATACCACTATTGTTAACAACTATAAATGTATTAAAAACACAGGGGCATTTTAGTATGTGTATTGTGCATAAGAAATATTGTTACATGACAAGCTCCAATTGGCAAGTGAAAAGAGGTTTTATTGAAGGAAATAGCAGTAGCAAACAGTGAACTATGCAGAATAATGGTAATTGTTCCTTTAACATTGGCAGCACTCGTTCACTTAATATGACTGCTCCTCTGTCTCTGCCTCATCCAGACCCAGAGGACCTGTTAGACAAGCAGGCAGCCACCTCTCTCTGGGATCAAGCTGTCAATGCAAACTTGCTTTCTTTCTGTTTCTCGGAGCTAAGCTATACCCCCAGAGCTCCCAAAGCTTCTCCTGAGTGAAAGCTTTAAAAAAGCTCCATTCTAAATTACATCACACGAGCTGTTCTCTTCAGACTGACAGAACAAAAGCGGGGGGGGGAGGGGGGAGAAGTGCCAAAAGTACCATCTGAATGACTTCTGAGTTGCACAGGATGATTTACCTCCTCATGCTTTATCAGAGCAGATTAATGTTGTCTTGACCTTGCCTGCCAAAGGCCGGCAGTGTCCTCTAAATAGCAGAGAAAGTTTGCATCATGTGTGTTTGCACAGTACAAATAGAATCATAGAACCATAGAAAGGTTTGGGTTGGAAGGGACCTTAAAGATCATCTCGTTTCAACCCTCCTACCATGGGCAGGGGCACCTTCCACTATCCTAGGTTGCTCAGAGCCCTGTCCAAACTGGTGAGGACTGTCAAAGGTCACTGCCAAAATCTGAGAGGTGTCCCACATTGGGCCCAGCTGGGACTCTCCAAATGCCATTATCAAAAGTAACTGGAATAGATGAGCATTACCCACTTCTCCAATGGGAGGGTAGAAAGCAGATAAAATGGCATCTTTCCCCTTTCTAAAGGATTTCAGGTGGTATGAATTGGTATGAGAACACTCACTTAGGAAAACATCCTCAGCTGGGAAGGGAGGGGGCAAGGGGCCTTGCTCCTTATTTAGCAGATAAATAGAGGGAGTGAGGAGTGGTGGCATGGCAGTTCTTCTGGTAAGGTGCAGGATTAGCAGCTCTGGAAAGGTAGCAGTTTGGGGGCTACCTGATGCCAAAGTAATCCACTGAGGTCTCAGAGCTGGAAACAAGCAGGTCTTGTGTGGCTCCTGGGCTGGAGCTTGTTGGGGTTCCTTCTCAATTTTTGTAAGAAAATGGTGGTGAAGAGTTTGTTCTTCCACGCAAGAGCTTATAGGTTTAGCTCCCTGTATAGCACTTCTGTGCTTGTTCTCCTGCTTTGAGTAAACCTTAAAATGTTTCTTTAGAAAACATTAATACAAAAAATATTCTCATTTCAAAGATGGGCTGAAACAGGTCAACAGTAAATATTAAGTAAGCAATGTTGCTTACATCCTCCAAGGAAATTACATTTATTGAAGTAATTTTTTGCATGTAATGTGCCACTTCAGTAGTTGAAATGATATGGTGTTATGCCCTATGTGCTGTGAGGAGAAGGAGCTGGGAGGTTGAAAGCCTTACTGGAGTTCTTAAGGGGCTGCCCAGTTTGAGAAAATAAAAATGGGAAAGGCAGGCTTCACTAAGTAGGAAAAACTCCACAGCTGATGACATGCCTTTGTTATCCCATGTATGTGTTTTGTAAACACTTCCAAATTGTATTGCTAACAGAGAAAAGTCAAGCTATTGGGGCTGAAGATTTAGTCCCATAAATGACTCCACAAATATGGAAAAAATTAGTTTGTAATAGAAATTGGAGATATCCTTTCCTTTAAAGAATCTGGTGTCCTCTGGTCTCTCACTGAGATGATCTTGGCGGTGTTTTCCAACCTAAATGATTCTATAATTCTGTATTTTCCACAGGGGACACAAGGAGTTTTCATACAGTCAACACTTGTCCCAGCCAAGGGAACAGAGACTGCTGGAGGATCCTGACTCAGCGATGCAGCATTCAACCCTGAGCTTCTGAGTGAGTAAAGTTTGGGTTTTGTTGTCTTTTTGGTGGCTCATGTCTGAATTGTCCTAATGTACCTGGCCAGTGAAGTGGCTCTGCCTTGAGCCATGAGGGACCATCATAAATAATGCCCATTAAAGGTGATGGAGTTGTTTGGCTGCAGGGTAGGCCATATCAGGTGTTGTATCTGCTTTCTATGACACAATGAAAATCTTAACTGGGCAAAATCTGCAGTGAAACGAGTGAGGCAAACACTGGTAGTGAGCCTGAATTACAGACCTCATCACTTTAGGCTTCATCACATCCTCTCTCCTACCAGTGGTACAGATGAAGGTGCTGGACCTGCAGGTGTTGAAGCCAACAGCTTAAGTTATTAAACATAATATTAGTCTAGTTCTCTGCCCTGTGGTTTTAGGATATGTTGAAGGTTCAAGTTTAGCTCACCAGCCTTCATTTTTCTGTTTCATCACAGTGATGATTCCTACTTTTTTTAGGTATATTGGGGTTTTACACTAGCTATTTGATCTCAAATCATGTCTCAAAATCAATAGCAGTGGCAAAACAGAAAACTTGATGGTGTCTGTAGCACTATGCATTTCTCCTCTGCTTGGAGGGAAGACATAGATCCTGTCTATGGCTGAATACTTGGGTGTCATTCCGATCCCACTGGATGTGGGATTTTGTGCAACATGGGAGTCACTCAAAGAACTAATATTTTGCAGTTTCTTTGGTAAACCTGGATCTGAATACAAGCTGTGGAAAATACTAGTCTACCTTGAGACTTACAAGTTGTGCTTGTAATAGTGGCAAGCAGAAGCTGTCTTGCTTAAAAAAAAAAAAAAAGAGGGAAATATGAATTGGAAATAATTTTCAGACAGCAGGGTACCGTGATCCTATTCCCTGGGTTCTTGATGGAAGCATAGCTGGAGAACAATGAAGCTGCCTATGTCATGGGGACAAGTGTGTTTATAGGTGAAGGCTTGTGAGTCTGACATTGCACCACAAGTGAGACCTGGAGTCCCTTGGGAACTGTGTGTCTGTGAGGAGATTAATTTGCCTGTGCACCATGCAGACCACACTACCCTCTGCTCCCACCCCTTGATGATTCACATCCTGTGTTGCCCTGTCTGGAACACTGCTAGCTGCAGGCTTTGGGGACAGAGTGAATTCCTTGCTCTCATCTGGACTGAGATTTAGAAAGTTTACTTAGAAATCTGTAGATAACATTTCTCCCTTTCATTTTACAAAAATGTGTAAGCTGAGCTTTATGCTGTCTTTGAGCTTTACTAAGAGAGAACAGAAATGTTTGCATTTTTTTCCATGCATTTATTTCAAGCCATGATTCTTCTGTTTGTCTTTCTGTAACAAATGACAATAGTTCAAGATGCATCTCTGCCAACCTTTTCCTAAGTGGTTTCAAGTAGTTTACTTAGAGGGATTATTTCATCTGCCACACAATCTGAGGCAGCTCTGAGGTAGTGTCTAGCTTGCACAGAACAATACCATGGAACATTAATTTAAGGCAGGAAATTTAAGGTTCAGTAGACAGTAGGATCACAAGAGCATGGAGTGATGGTTTACAAGTGTGCTGCACTTGGGGGGGGGGGGGGGGGGGGCATTTGAATTTTCCTCTCCTGATGGTATCAGAAAAACTGGAAAAGGCTTGTGAAATTGGATGTGGCAATTGCTTAAATTCTGTCACTTAATGAATGCTTACACTATTTAATTCTTATGTGGTTTAACTCTATAAAGTGGCAACGTGTAAAGTTCCTAAGTTTATCTGGTTGGGTGCTGAAGTCATTGCTGTAAGTTAATATATAGGCTTTGTAAATGTTATTGTCAGTGTCTTGTGGTTGCCTTGCTGAACTTCAGAAAGAGTCTTGAATTTCTATGCAGCAAACTTCTCCAGCTCTCAGAGCTTATGGTCACTAGTTAGCTACAGCAGGAGGGTCAGACTTGGAGACTGTAGCTTCTTTCCAGCCTGCAGGTTTCCTCCCCCTTCAAGTCTGTTTTCTACTCTTGCCAGTACCCTGCCTTCTGTTTAAAAGCATTAGTAATACCAAATAAAGCTAAAGATGCTCGTTATAACAACTAAGTTGTTTCCATTTTAATCAGAGCACATGCTGATGCCAGGTTTGGCATGAAGAATCTGTGTAAGTGTCTGGTTCAGGGCACAGTAAGCTGATCATTTCTTAGAAGACTACTGCATTATATATAATTTTGGTTTTAGTTGTACAATTTACTGGGAGGTTGGTATGAACACTGGTAATATAATTTTTGCTTGGTTGGAGGTGGATGAACCATAAAGAATGGGAAATAAGTCTACTGCCATGTGTGCTGAATTGTGGTTTGGTAGCAGCAGTTGTTTGTAGCTAAGTGGCCATCAAAACCTTTCTTGGGGTGGCAATAAATTATATATAAAAAAAAAACCTTCAGAAAATGTATCAGTTTTCAAAGAGTAAAGAAAGATGCAGCAATTATTGTGACACAGGTTTGCAGTCTGTTTCTGATTATCCTTTTGGCTGGAGAGTTGGGGTTTCTAATTGTAAGGTTAAGGAATCCTTTTTATCTATCTCTTGCCTTCCTAATCCTATGCTAGACAGTATTGATTTCTGTGCCTTTTGTCTTCTGGGGAAGGAGACAATCTCTGGCTCATGTGAACATCTTGTTAGAGTCTGCTGAGGATTAGGGGGTGTGACAGTTTTCTTGCTGAGCCTTTTTATTGGGGATTTTTATGCCTGCTTTTCTGGGAGGTCTTTGAAATGTCTTTTATGTAGCAATCGTTTCACTCTTTCTTTGTTGTCTCAAATGTTGAGGCTGTATTCTTCTCATCTGTTCCTGTTTATATTCCATACTAGCTGGTCATAACAGTTTAGCTTGAAACTATCATCACACCGTGTGCTTCTGAATCACAGGAGTGTTGCTAACTGCTCTAGGAGGACTGCAAATTTGAGCTCTTTTTAGGGCATCTGAAGTTTTTAGCATGGTAGTTTAGTCTGAAATACTGATAAAAAGGTTCCAGTTGAAAAACATTCTGGGAGCTGGACTTTTGAAGCATCCATGGCTAGATACAGACAGATAAAAATGCTCTGGCTATAATGAGATATGTCCCCCTTAGGGTGCTGGTCACAGTAGCAGCTGTACCTGGCAGGTATAGTAGGTGTGCAGTCTGGCCTAAATGTCTAAAAAAATCAATGAAAGAGAAGCCCATCCTGCAGGCAAGTCATCCCACCTTCACTGAAGAGTTCAAGCCAGGAAAAAATTGCTTTTTGGAGGTCTGGTTTTACCCCTGTTCTCACCCCATTCTCCTGCAGCTGGTTACAGGTAATTATGCAGACCAGAAACCCAACTCCTCATCTAGATGATAGAAAGACTAACCTTGGACAAAGAAATTAAAGAACTTAGCTTTTCACAAGAAATTTGGGAATTTCACATCTCACTTTCAATGGGGTCAGTCAATGTACTTCAATACAGGTAAAGCAAAAGGTTTGTTTCCTGGAATTTTTATTAAATCAGTGCTTCTATGTCTTGAGTAGTTATCTTAAAACATATGGACTTCTTTCTTTTTAAATAGGAGAGTGTATTTCTGACAATGTCTAAGTTCAGGTACCAGCTGGGCAGATCCCAGATTCGAGGTTAGGCAAGGAGCCAGGGTTATGTACTCTTGTGGTAATGAAGGTATCAGAGATAGGTCTCTGAGACATTCATATGGGAAAACCAGTTGTGTCACCTTCCTCTTTGAGAAGACTGAGGTAAAAACTTTGGGTTTGGAATTCATTACCAAAACTGAGTGACTAATGTGCATAGGATGCTCTTCAATTTTTTAATACAGCTTAACTCTTTATTTCACTAAGCAGTGTATCATACCTTTATGGAGGAAGAAGCTACATGCATAGATGCTTATCTTTTACTGCAGTACATTCCTCCCTAAAAGCTCCCTACCAAAAACTTGCCCCATAAAACACTGCGTTTCCACCTGCTTTTGCTTACTGCCTCTCTAGCCTAATTTTTAGTGTCTAAAGCCATATTTAATATCATTCAATTTCACACTTAACCACAAACCCCACTCTTCCAGATATGACCTCAGTTTATTTTATATCACACATCTTTTTCTAAAAGTATTTTATACATAGCATAATATGCAATGATACGGCACCGATGTTTATCAAAATTGTTTCACACTGTACTTATTTCTATTTCTGTCTTTTGGATCAAGTACAATACAGCTGCAGATTAATACCACCTTTTAAAATAGGCTTAATGTGTTTATTTTCTTACCACATTCACTCTATCCACTAACTTGTTATATGGATTATATTTAATGGGAATCTTGTGGGACTACCAAAGGGCATTTATTTTCTATTGAAATAACAATTAAGATAACACTCAAACTAATATAGTAATCAAATAAACCTGACAAATAACAAAAAGTTTTTTAAAGCTGCAGAGGCATGCTAACAAATCTATTTGATCAATATATGGGATGTGAAAAAAGAGGAGACAAGATTGACTGATGAATAAAATGGAACTGACACAAATAGGCTGACAGCCAGTCGCAAGTCTCTTTAGGGCAAATGCAATTAACTTAGAATAATAGACTCAAATTTGATGGTTAGAAATGCATTTTTATTAACAATCACAGCCTGAATCATTATGTGCTCTTATGAATAAAATTGTAGTTATACTGGAAGTCTGGTGTATACATGTATGCATGTAGGTACAAAAAAGCCTTGTTGAAGGAGAGCTTTATTTTTGTGACAGAATAGCTGTGTGAGATTTAAAATATAAAGCATACACAAGTATAAATCTAAATATTCAAACCAGTGATATAAAAATCACATATGTGGTATGTTAGTGTTAATGATAAAGGCAATAAGCATCAGTCCCAGGACTGCTTGTTCTTTTGGGATGTGAAATTGCAATCAGGGATTTACAGATTTCATTCTGAGGCAGAGAAGTCATTACTAGAAACATAAGCTCATTCTCTTTACTTTAATAGCTATTTTAAATCATTCATTTAGAAAATACATTAACTATTTATTGTATAGGCAGTACATATCTATTGGCATTCCATTTTCATGCTTTTTTATAATCCTTTTTAACAAATTATTTTATTAAAAGAAGATTAGAATTAGCAAAGGATCCTACCAATTTTTGAAAATGCTACTCTTGAAGAGGGGTATTTTCTATTATTAACAGGTATGCAGTATTAAAACTTTAAAGGGAGGGAAGATATTCAATTGCTAATGTGTCCTTTTTCTTTTGACCTTCGTTGCAGTGGCTGATTGCTATTTGTAAATTGCTTTCAAAATCATTAATCTCATTTAATTTCTGAATAAATACATCATCTTTCCCCCCCCCCAAAAAAAAAAATCCTTGGGTTTAGATATGAATAGAGCTGCCTATAGGATATGTTATGGTGCAGGGGTCTCTTATTTGTGGGAAAGATTAAAACCCCGCCATTTAATGCAGAGAAACTCTACCTGGCATTAGCAAAGTATAATGTGAATATGAAACCACGATAGCTGCAATGCTTGGTGCTTAAACATCCTGAGAAAAAGGTGTAATGGTAGGGACCAAAACTGCACTGGGAATGATTTAAATCCAGTGTTCTCCATGTTAGTGTTTGTAGTGGGCAGCTGGCTGGAGAGGGATGGGATAGCAGGAAAACATGATGCTCTGTGATTGTCTGAAGCATGAAGAACCTGGTGAGAAACGTCATTGTGGCTCTCAGACAGCTTCTGGGGTTGCTGAGATGGATCCAAGAAGCATCCACACTTAGTTTCCTCCACTTTGAAGGTGATTTTTAATCCTCCCCAATTCTCAGAAGTGAGAAGTGCACAGACATACTGGGAAGGAAAACCGCCTCCTGTCTGGTAGGGAGAGGCTTGTGGAATCCATTGAGAACAGGGAGAGTGTCTGGCTGGGGAACAGGTTTTTCTGGTAAACACCTGGTGTCTGGGGAATTTGTAGGTTACCATTTTGGTTTTCTTCCTCTAATTAGCCCTAAAGTCATTGCTATGCGGAAAAAACCTTCTTGGGAACTCCAATGGTTGCTGGAGACATTCCAGCCATTTCTTTCTCTCATAATCTATTCTAGATAGTCACAGCAGCCCACCACAACACTTCCTGAGCTGGCTGCTTGAATGGCTGGTATTACCTATTCTTAGAGATAAGATGGATGTATCACATGTTGTTCTAGCACCACCAAACCTGGTGTGCGCCTAAAATCGCAATAATCCTGTCAGTTCTGGCACAGTTGTTTTACTTTGACGCAGAAATCGTTGCAGAATACTCCAAGACTTGGATTGCTGAAGAATTCTCACGGATCTGCATTTGGTGTAGAGGGAGTTTGAGTAGTTAAATTTACGTTACCTATTTAATGTCTCCTTGCCATCCCTGTAGACATGTCACTGGAGCTTGATGGAAGAAAAGTTACTTTTCTGAATGTGATGCCAGAGAAAGAATGTGTTCTTTGACCACAGTTACCTTACACTTTAGATAAGTCTTACGTGAAAGTTTCAGTAAGTTAATTTAGGTAAACAGACTAAGGAAATAAGACCAGATGATCTACTGATTTTAAATGGGGCAGAACTGTGGGGTTGTGGGCTCAGTTCTACCTTCTTCGTGGTTTTAGGCTACTGAAATACCACACAATATTTCCTGATGGATGCTGATGTAAGAGAAAGGAGGCTCAGGCCATGCATGATGATGGACTAATTCTCCACTGATACAATCATCCAACCAGAACAGGAATGACTCATTCCATCCATAAATATCTTGAGGCCTTTGTCTGATCATTTAAACTCGTTCACACCAACCTCATCTCATTTGCTTGAATGGCCTTACTCCTGAGTTAGAATGATACATGTAAGAGAAAATCCAAGCCCTTAAAAATAAAATCATAATTAGTTTCTCTTAATAGCTGCTCTATTAAAAAAAAAATCAGATCTTTCAAAATTATATTAGAAAGCAAAAGACAATGCTTCCAAGTACATCAGGTTTTTTCCTAACTCAGCAGCCATAGGCTTGTTGGTGATGTATCATACTTGCAATATGTTTCTATTGACACTCCTGTTCCACATATTTTATCTTCCCTTTTCAGAAGTTACTTTTTCAAAAGAAGATTAGAAGTAACCAAATGTAACTACCAGGTCTTGAAAATACTTATCCTGAAAAGAATATTTCCCCCCAGCACCTGCTGTGTTTGCTCCACTCCCTCTTAAACCTGTTCTAGTTCAGAACTCCCATTTCACCATTTCGTGCTCCCAAAATATTAAAAGATTACATTCCCCATCGGTTTACGCTTTCCTCGGGTTTTTATCTTCTACAAATATGGCTTGGCCAAAATGTTCTTGATGAAATAAAAATACTCTTGCTTTGCTTTCTGTTCACCTCATCCTCGAGCAGGTGCCAGGCAATCTGCGGCAGCTCTTCTGCTACCTGGGAAGTGTTCATATATAGAAACACCGGGCCAGCCTCTGTTGTCACGGCATGGAAAGCCAAAAATAGACGACATGAGAACATATTCCTTCCAATGAAAGCTTCTTGCAGCTACGCAAAGTCGTCAGATGAGCAGGTTTTAGTGTTAGGAGAGAAAAGAATAGTGATGGAATGAAGAATCTAGACTGCACATTTATAATATAAAAATAGTCTCTGTAATACATGCTTAATTAGATAAGGATAGATATATTTGAATATTCCTCCTTCCCACAGTGATGAGCAGTTGTGGTGACCACTGGCCCTCCATGTCAGGTGTATGTTGTTTCCTCCCATTAGTGTGGTTGGAAAGCCACAAGAAAGTAAATTTCTTACAAAACCCATATTTTTAACTTATTTAATTTGCACTTCACTGGTTTTCTGTGTAATTCAGGACTATCCTAAAGGCTGGGTTGCACCAGACATCACATTGTGTTAGAGCCCCTGGTATGGGGGAAGATGGTATATTATAAAGCCGAGAAATTCTGCCAAAAAGAATTAGGGGTTATTCATCTGCAAAGGACCTCCTAGTTCAGCAGTCCCAGTCTGCATGACATTAAAATCTCTGCAGGATAAACCCTGAGGTGTTTTCCCTCTCATTTCTCCTTAAACATCACCGAGTGACAGTGCCTGAAACACTTCCTGAGGCAGAGCATTGCTTAATCATCCTTGCTTGGAAAATATTTCTCTACCATTCGAGCTATGTGTTATTCCTTCCACAAATCAGCATAAGGGCAGGTGTCCCATTGTGAAAGTGGAAAGTTTTATAAGGGGGCAAGTAATTCCAAGTGGAGTAAAGCAGTCAACACTGCAGGTTCTTCAAAACTTGACATTTCTGCAATAATATATTTCCTCCTGGTCTTGGTGGAGCTGCTTATTTATGCTTTTCTTCACAGTAAAGGGTCACATTTTCTTCTCTTGTGTGGTTTTCTTTTAAATTGAATTACTCTTAAGGACACCCAAGGCAATTGCCATTTCAGTCAGGATCTAAATATGCTAAGGCTCAATGGAAATTTTATTTATACTGGGCAGTGTCAGTGATGCTAGAACAAGGGGTTGATTCTGCTTTAGCTTTTATGACAGTGCTAATAAAGTTCTCTGGTTCCCAGATAACATGTAACAGGCCCAATACTGCAGAGCAAAATTATGGTTAAGACTCAGCTGGTGGTTATTGTCCAGTAAATGTTCAACATATTTCAGTAGTGCATTAGTACATAGTTACTGTAGTGACTGGTGATTTCTGCCATGGCCAGGAATCTGTCAAACTAAATGCTCAGTGCAGATACAGGTGAAATGTTTCTGTCCCTGAAAACTTGAGATGATAAGCTGCAGTGTGGACACTGATTAATTTTTTTTTCTGAAGAACACAATAAGCAACCTAGGGAACAGTCAGGTACAAAACTGTGCTCACTTGAGTGCTAAATGAATAATGAAAAGTATATTTTTCTCCTGTTTTAAGTAGTCTTGGCTATAACCTTTATCCTCTATATTTCTTAAAAATTCTTGTTTCATTTTCTGCTGTCATCAGGGAGAGGGCCAAGTTGATTCACCTTCTAGGTGGCTTTCCAGATGTGTATGGCATATATTTTTAATTCCTTTAGGTTCAGTTTGAATTGTTCATAGAACACTTACGTAATTTCAGTGAAAGTTCTAATGTTCTCCCAAGAGAAGGTGAATTTTTGAGGGTTGTCATTATGCTTCTTTTCAAACAATCTCTCCCAAAACATTAAGGAAGGAAAACCACAAAATTGCCCTAAAATGGCAAAAAAATGCCTATAGAAAAATGTTGCTTTCTTGTGAAAATAAGCAAAAGAACTGTAACTACTCTGGAATTCAGAGTAATCTGTAGAGTTTTGTGATTTTTTTTTTTTTTTTTTTTTTTTTTTTTTTTTTTTTTTTGTGAACAGGCTAGCCCAGTACAGTTATCCTCTCTGACTGGGGCTCATAGAACCACCCTCAGTAACTTTTCTTTCTGAGGGATTTAGCTTTGCTGCATTAATGAACACAGTCACACCCCAGCCCATTTCACCAGAGACCCCCGTGTCTAAATCTGGGTGCTGCTCCCTGAAAGCCAGAGAGAGTTCTGCCATTGACTTTGAAAGTAGGAACAAGCCCTTTATTTGCGACTTAAAGCAAGTAGGTTGGAATTATGAAGAATGATTATTTAAAATAGCAATGATGTAATATCAATGTCAATTCCATTATTTTAACAGATGTAAATTTGCTCTGCTCTTGAACTCTGGTGAATTTTAATGGCAATATTAAAGAGATACTATTAAGACTACTTAAAAGAACTATTTGTAAAAAGTGTCTCCAGTTAGGGGGGGAAAAGTTTAAATTGCTTTTTTATTCAGTCTGCACAATTATTTATTGAATGGTTTTGTATATTACAAATTAATATGCATTAGAAGCTGAAAAGATCACATAATAATTCCAGTAGTCATTGAATATGGGAGAGCTTGCACTGTTTAGACAAAGCAAATAGACTTTCTATCCAGCTGTAGTTTGGGTAGTCTTCACCACAGAGAAAATAAGGATTTTGTGATGTACAGTATGGACAATGTAGATGAAGAAAAGAGTTGAAAATCGATGCCTGAGTAACTTTAGGGTAAATTTACATGCATTCTGAGGCACAATCCTTGTCAGCTCCAGTGTTGTACCTGGATAATGAATGACTAGTCTGTCTTTCTAATTTTACACACAACCTACATTCCAGTGGAACAGGGACGGAAAAAGGAGGTCACAGGGACCAGTCCTGGAGAGACACCTCTTAAAACTTATGTACAAAGCTGGTAGCCTCTGCTGTCTCAAAAATATTTATTTTCTGGAGGGAAAGCTTAGTTTTAAAGTAAATTCTGTGGCTCCAGTTCAGAGCTTATAAAATCAACTCAAAAATTTTGGACAGGGTGGTATTGCATAATCTAGGTTATCACAGGCCAAAAAAGTAGGTGTTGCCATTCTTCAAAAAAAAAAAAAAATAGTGATAAATATTAGAAAATGAAGCTGAGAATCAGGGAATGCCATATTCTAACAACTCAGTACTGGTATTTCTATTAAGGGCTCCTTTCTCTCAGTAAAAGCAATGTCAGTCCTCTGTGGTTTTTACCTCATCTACAGCTATTAATTTTGAGTCCTAAAGTTATTTCTGTTTATTTCTTGGAAATATGCAGTGCCCATCTTTATTAAGAAGTGCTGGGCACTGGCAACTGCAGTCAAGGGTCTCGGCTACACATAAAATGGGATATTTAGTATATCTAAGTATTACATATACCTGAAGTAATCACACTTCTAAGTAACTGCTTCACCTCCACTCCTATTAATCACCTTCATGGAGCAAACAGTGTTAGTGGTTAATGGCTGAAAAGGATTTGGGACCCTCAAATGAGAAGTAAAAATTTGTCAGTTGTTTTTGACCCGATAAGAAAAAATGCAGTGCCTGAGCAGAGCTGGACACTGTGAATCATTTGACCTCATAACTGTTTTTCCCGAGTACAGTCTGGGAATGCATTCTTGGAAGAATGCAGCTTTGATCCAGGAAGAAATGTCTCTTTCCATTAGTTTTTATGTCCTCTTCTTGCTGCAGACAAACCTGAATATTACAAAGGGCAAATCCATGAGGCTTTTTTCAACTTTCCCTTGGGGAGGGGTAAAGCAGGCTTTTTCATCTTCCAGTGACAGTCCTTCAGTTGTGCAAACAATGCCTTTCATTTCAGTAAAAGCCACCACATGGGAAGCTCTGGGCTGACCTATTGTGGCAGAAGAGCAGGTGAGGGTGCATTTGACTGTAGCTTACTGGGGTAAACTCACATACAGATAGATCTAGACATCACTGAACATAAATAAAATTTCCATGAGTGGAAAGAGCTTTTTTTCCTCTTGGTGGAAGCACACCATGACCTCAGCATACAGTTTTAAAGCAGAGCCAAATGCAGCTTGACAGGCAGGTTTGGAAGAGATCTCCTGCCACAACTCAAGCCCTGTGCTGCCAGTTTGCTTGTAACTTACTGGTATGGTCTACACACTGCTCTTGAGATTAATAAATATATAATCCCATATCCCATTACCACACAGTGTTTGAAACATTTCCCATTAACAAAATACAGAACGTGCAGGTGAAAATATCAATGCATCTCATTAGAGGGGGAAAAATGGAAAATATGTATTATATTAAAGCCAAGTTTTGGGCTCTTGGGAAAAGTTTGGGGGGAGGAATGTATTTCTCCAGGTGGTCTCAAGTGGAAGGAAGGATCCAGTTTCTTGGCTACTCCAGCAATTAGAAACAGGGCAACACTATAGCCAAGATATGGCCTTTAATTCTTCATCTTCCTCTTCTGTCAGAAGCAGGTTCAGCAACAGGCCTAAGAACAAGCCTAGGAACTTCAGACATATCCTATGACTTTGCTCTTGAAATCTTGGTCTGAAGAATCATATCTGATGTTTGCTTTAGGACAGCATTTGCACAGGTTGCTTCAGGTCGCACAGCAACCTGTAGAGTCCTGTGCTCTAATTTTCTTCAGCAATAAAAAAAACCCCCGAAGTGTAACAGAGATGAAGGTGAGGCTAAGTATGGGGGGATTGAATGCTTGAGGGAAAATAACACAGGAAAACTGTGTGTGATGAATACATACATTGCAGACCCATGACCTGAGAATCAAGCAGACCAAACCACTCAAGTCTTTGAGTGACAAAACCTTTTTCCACCACTTTATAGGAAAGCTGGGGACTGAAGTCAGCAGTGCAAAATACTTTTGGGGGGAATGGAACATTATTAATTTCAGTGAACAGCTTATGTTTTCTACGTCTTGATGGTTGGACCACCTTTTGAACCAGCTAGGCCTGTGCAGATGTTCAATTTGTGTTCTGGGTCTGGGAGGGACCTTTGTAGTTGCTGGACTCTGCCTGAAAGAGGAGATTCAAGTGGACCAAAGTAATTTTATTCTTGTAAGGTTGGATGGAGCAACCTGGTATAAAGAAAGGTGTACCTGCCCATGGCAGGGGGTTTGGAACAAGATGATCTTTTTAAGGTCTCTTCCATCCCAAAGTAATCTGTGATTCTAAGTAGATAAACAGGTCTCACCTACTCTTTCCTTCCGAAGGCTGAAATAATCAAACACATAACTCAGTGGGAGTATTTTAAGGGAAGCAGCTCTACTTGGTGTAGGCTTAGAGAACTGACTGCACCATTTCTTGGAAAAACACAAGCACGTAGTAAATCCTAACAGGTTTCCTGCCATGCTTAGGGTACCTTAGGCAAAACCTGGTGTACCAGTTTTTACCTGGGGTCTTCCTACCTCACTGTTAATGTAGTGTTTCTTTAGCTGGGGAAAAAGAGCAGCCAAAGAAATCACAAGCTTTGAGGAGGAGGTCTGTTGGTTTTCTGCTCACATAAATTGCCTGCTAAGCACACGTGGCCCTTAAAGGCCCGTGTTGGGGGGATAATTCCCCTGGCAGTGCAGCACCACATGTTCCTGCTGGTCCATGCAGCTGTACAACATATCACATAATGTGGTCAGTGCAGGCACACGGGCCTGCCATTCCAGGGGGGCCCCCAAAACTGTAAATAGAATGGGCAAAGAAACTCCTGGAGACACAGCACTAGCTGGGGGAGCAGGAATGCTCGAGCCAACTGCCCAAGGCTTGTAGTTGAAGGTCACTTGTCAGGAGACCGGTCCTGGCTCAGAGGGCTTAGCTTGTCCCAGGCTCTAGCCATGGTTGCATGTCCTAGTCTCACTGATGTTGCACTGAAAAATCTTTTTATACAAAACAAAAAGAAAAAAAAAATTTGGAAAACTATGGCCTTTTATGTATAAATCTGTTTTATTTTGTGTGAAATTTAACTGAAATGATCTTAATGATTTATGTAAAGTGAAATAGTGGGTTTTCCTTTTTCTTTCTCTTCTAGCCCTGGTCTCACACAGGCATATTAATGATTATTTGTCAAAGTCACACTGTTTGCTTACAAGGTAGGAAGGCTTTTTAGACACTATAATGACAGCTTTTGATTCACTTGATAATATTTAGAATAAGCCATAAAAGCCAATCTCTGAACGAACAGACCGCTTTTATTGGCTTTTAGTGCTATTACTGCTATCATAAGTGGTAAATTGGCCTAATGCAAGTAATACTGCTGTGTCATACTGTAAAAACCACTGCTTAGTTTTACATTTTATTTATTTTTCATGAAAAAATTTTAAGGCATGGGGACTGTACCATCCTTCTACAACTTTTGGTGATTCCCTCCAAGTCAGAGCTGGGGAAGCTTCCACTGCTGTTTGGAATTTCTCTGCTTGGTGATTACCACCTCTAATGGAACAGGGCTGATCATAAAGTTAGGAACCAAGAGTGTGAGTGAAGTGAATACCTTGCTGAAGCTCATAGGCTGTTTATTTATTTAAATCATAAATTAAGAAGAAAAAAAAACATTGCTTAGCTGGAAGCTGAATTGGATGTATTTCAAATTCTTTATGCTAGGTTTTTATATGGCTTGTTTTATAATAGAAATAGTATTTTTTTAAATAGTAAGCACTTAAAATATCTGCTGACAATAAATTTGGTAACTACGTCATCCAGCCAGAATGACTACCAGGTGCCATAATTGCTTTTTCCTATGAGTCTTTTGGCTTTCTTCCCCTGCTTCTCACCACCTCTTCTATTGTTTTGCCTACTCTTGGAATATAAGCCTGGATTTCAGTGACTTAAAATTCCAGTAACACACATTTTTTTCTTTTAATCGAGAAAAAAAGTTTATAATAGAATTTTGTTTTTCTTAATGTTTATAAATAAGGGAAATAGTTGAGAAAGTGAAACTGAAGATGTCTGAATTGACGTTTCAGTTTCTGTTCTTTTATCTTCATCTTTCTTTCCCTTTGCCCATGTAATTTCACAGTAGACACTTTCAAGTGGTTCTTGTTTGGAAAGGAAAAGTGAAGTGTGTTTTAAACTTAGTTAAAACTTGAATATTCTAAAGTCAAATAAAACTTTATCATGATATACTGTGTGGCCATTAAGAAATTAGTCTAATGATAGAGAAAAGTCTATCCTAGTCATAATCACTAATTTAATTTGAACGCATGCTTGAAATAATTATTCACATTCAATATGCTGTGGGAACAGGAAGAATCATATTCCAACTTTAATTTTGGCAACTAAGTATTTGTGGATACGTGATAGCAGTTTGGCACATGTGTTAGTTGCCACGGGTGTGTAACAAAACAACTTGGTGCTAAAAGGGTTTAACTTCTTTTTAAGACAACTATCCTGACAAGGATCACATAGGAAAAAAAAAATTTCCTTAAGTCTGATATCTGAGTTTTCTTCAGTTGAAAGATTCTGATTTGACCTGTATTTTACTCTGAAGAACTCAAGTGGTCTTATTTATCCCAAATCTACACTCCTTTTAAATTCCAGGTGTCATAGTTTAGCCAGATAATGTTCCCACCTGCATCTCTGCTGCAATAGCATCTTATTTCTTTTGAAACTGTTTGTAGACATATTTCAGCAAGAAGAACATAATCTGACAGTAATCAGTTCTTGGATATCTCAACACTATTGTGGCAATGTTTGTTTTTCTGTAGAGCACAGAGTGAGAGGTGCATCTATTTCTCTATCTCTGGAGCCTACTGACATATTCAGGCACAAGTTTTGTTTCCTGTGCATATTTCTGTGCTGTGTATATTCATTTATGTGTGAGAGAAGAAAACATTATCGTGTTTAACTGCTGCAATCATAAGCACATTAAGTAGACAGATAATAAACAATCCATCTGAATTTATGATTAAGTTAATTGTGTCTGTGTTTTTCTAACGTGTTTATTCAGATTAAAGACTGAAATTAGAATGAGACTATATAATCAAGAGACCCTAAGAGACTGTTTGACTCCTATAAAATAAAAATTAATTTAGTTTAGGGGGATAACAAAGATCTCTGTAGCACTTAAATATCACTTAGGTGGTAAAGAGGCCTTGTGCAATTCTCTTTGAAGAGATGAATTTCAGTAGTAGTAAGAGTTATTAAGAAACTCAGCTGACACTGAGGGCTTCACCACCTAATTTTTGTATATGCCCTTCTGCCCAGCAGGCACCAGACTCACAGATTCAATTCTGTACAGCACATGCAGAGGATCAGGTAACTGGGAGCACTGAGCTGATGGGAGAGGCGAGGAAACAAGGAATTAAAGTAGCAAAAGCACTGGAAAGGATGGAGAGAAGAACCAGCCAAATTTACTTAGGGTTGCTCTGCTTGCATTGGGCTCCTTTACCAGTCACTTCTCCTGAGGCTGTGCAGGAGGAGATGCTCTAATCCCTTCTCACCTGTCTGAGGGTGAAATCACTGCTGGTGGATTGGGAACAAACAAGCCTCAAATCCCTCTCTGCCTGTGCTCAGCAGTGTGTTAGAATCCTAGAATGGGCTGGAAGGGATCTTAAACATCACTCAGTTCCAACCCCCTGCTGTGGGTAGGGAACCTTTCACTTAGGCAGGCTCAGAGCCCCATCCAACCCGGCCTTGAACACTTGCAGGGATGGGGTGTCAACTTCCCAGGATGGAGTATTGAGACCACCTCTCAAAGATTTTCAGCTTTTTACTGGATGGCTGAATAAGCTCCCTGACAGGAACTAAAGCCCATCTCCTGCCCTTCATGCATGTGTCCTACTTTGTTGTCCTTCCCTTTCTTAGCCACATCTCCAAGCCATGATCTTACAGAGAGTATCTGATAACTGGGGATGAGAGTTTTCCTCCTGGAGGTGTGAATGTGAATACTTCCATACATTCATGTGCTCTCAGCCCAGATCTGAAGTCACAGAACTAATCACCAAGCTGTTCTGAGAAGGACTTTATGTCCAGTATTTTATTATTGGTCATTTAGAGAGGACACCCTTAGTGTATCTTTCCATTTGGATGTAGTTCCAAATATTTATTTAAAAAATAGGTGGAAGAATAATTCTGCTGAATCTCAGCTAACAATAAATATTTAAACTAATTCCACTTTTTGTCTTTCTCCTAACTTTTCCCATAATATCTTTCATAAGCAAGAGACCACCAGGATGACCAGGATTTACCCCATCCATTGCATTTTGTTTTGAGCAGTGGAAGGCAGTTGTATTTCAGAGTGATTGCAAATCTTCAGTGAAGTGAGGGGAGGTCTATTTCTTTAATGTTCTAATTATATTTAATCTTAAAATTTCATTGAACCCCTCCAATAATAATGATTTTGCTACACCTCTATCAACTGTCAGTCTGGCTCTAAATACCAGTGTGTAATCTTGCAGATCTTCTGGAAACTGGCTCTGAACTGCTCATATCCATGATTACCCTGCCTTTAAGCTCAGGGTAAAAGTATATCAGGCCTGAATAGTTGTTGTTTTGATGGGATTTCTATCAAGGAATTAATCTTTATAACTAAATGTTCATTAATAGGTTTGCAATATCTGCTTTTCATAACATTTAAACATCTAAAACTCACTTAGATTCAAATGTCTTATTGTCTCCCTCCAGGGGAAAATGGTAATAACCCCAAGTTCATTTGTGTTACTGCTCCAGATGAGAAGGAATACAAATAATAACTAATTTTTGAGCTCTCAGAAAAAACTTGACCGAATAACACAACATTTGGCTTCACTTTTACCTATAAGAGAATCAGCCCACTCTTGTGAAGGTGATACATGTATTGAATCTAAGGCTGACAATATTCCTGACAGGGAGCAGTTATACAAACAGATGCTATAAATTATGAAGCTTCTGAAATACTTAGTGCTTTTATTAGTTCTGTATTTTCTTCAGCAGGTTACTAAATTCTGTTTAGCACAGGCATCTTTCTGGCTTGTACTGCCTTAGTTCTAGGAGACCAGGGTGGCATTTGACCCTTCCCTCTATGACTTCAAGTGGCAAAATGGTTTTATTCCTCCAGCTGCAATGATGTTCTAAGATGATTAGAGGGATCTGTCTTAAACATACTGGGACAAATGAGATCTTTTGCAAGCCAATGCTGCTCTGTTGCTTTAATGGAATTACTCATTGCTTTGACACTGACCCTTAGGCTAAGATTTTCCATGTACCAGTTTGCCATCTTAAATAGGAAGTGCTATGGAGGCCCTTGAATATGTGGATTCTGCTTTAATGTGTATGTTGCTGAGAAACTCAACAACTAAGGAGTGTCTGTATTGGTTTTTTTATGTTTTGCTCTACTTACATAACTGAGGGCAAAATTCGGAATATTTTGCCCAAGTACAGCAAAGAATAGAGTTGGTCTGGAAAACTTCCAGCAGTGTATGAAACAATATCTTCAGGTCTTCCCCAGAATTGGCAGTTGAATGAAATAGAATTTTCCTTTGCCGAAGAAATTTACTTGAGGAGGCAATCAAACCTAAATAAACCTTCACTTACCTTTTTACAATCAATATCCAGCATAGGAGTGTGACTTTAAACTTAACCCTATCACCCAGAGGAGTAGCTCTGTCTTTACTGTATGTCCAAAGTCTTACATCTCCAAGGATCTGCCAGCTCAAAGATCAAGGACCCCTCAGTTTATAACACTGTAATTAGAAGTGGTGAGCTGGGACCATTGCAGATTTCATATACTCCCTTGCCATTGGAAGAGTCTTTAAATCTGCTGGTTTACAACTTAAAGGAAGGGTTGTCTTCATTAATTCATTTGGTCATAGTCCTGAAGCTGACAAGGCATCTTCCAGGAATTTGAGCCCCCTGGGATCCTTGTCATCACTTTTTAAATGTGCTTTTTCGTGTGTGTGTGGTGTTCTTATCTGGAAACAGTCTGCTTGGATTACAGCATTCATCTTAGAAGCATTTGGCATTTTCTGTTACATGAAACTGAGAAGTCTTTCTTTGCTATCAGTCTCCTATAAAGCTTTTCAATGCAATGACTTAATTCAGGCTGAAAGAAGAGAGTGAAAAAAGCTTCTGGACCCAAGTCAGCAAGATTCAGGAAACAAGTGTCCAAGCCTGTATGTAAAATTGCGTTCACTGACTTCTGAGACTTTAAAAAGAAATTCTAAATATGTCATTTAGCTCCCTAGACACAGGGATGAAAGTCAGATCAAAATTCTCTGCTGAGAATAGTCTCAGCAAAGGTAAAAGCCTTGTACTTTTATTCCAGCCCCCGCAAAACAGGTACAAAACTGGAAGGTGGTGAAAGAACTGGGAAAATCCCTGAGTGTCTCCAGGACAACTCTCCTTCTGCAAAACCAGTCTCATGGCATTATGTCCTTTCCACTTTATCGCTGCTTGTAAAAGTCTCTCAGAGCCTCTGGGTAATAGAGAGGAGTGTTCTGGGGAAAAGGCATTTTTGAGTGCTGCCATGTAGAAACCTTTTGCTGTTACCCCCAAGAATACAATCCCAGGGCCAGGCTGTGGGATGTTTAGCTGTGGTACAGCCAGGAATATTCTGCTGGGATGTACCACTATCAGAAATGTGGCCCAGTATTACCCAATGGGATTAATACTGGCATAAAGTATTATTTGAATAATGTCACTACAGCCAGGTCTATGATATGAGTAAATCTCCCTTTTCATGTGAAATGTAGTCCTTTCAAGGGGTGAAATATAATCCTGAACAGAGACTCTATTTACCACTTAAGCCTTATTTTATGGTTTAAGTGTTGACCTTGCACTGACCCTCAGTACAGGGCTGAATTTCACCCTACAGCGAAAATCTGCTGGCTAGAGCAGTGGATTAGAGAAATTGGGGCTAGACTTTTTACTATTTGCAAGACAATGAAAACAGGCTTATTTTAGACAAAAAATGTTTCTGATTTACGAGAATTTTAGTGCAGAAAGGGGCTATTTTGGAGAAAGTCTTGAGATTAGAATTTCAGCTATATTTTTGGCAGGAGAGCAAGGAAGCCATTTCATTAACTTTTCACTGGAAGTTATATATGGAGGGCATTTGTGTACACAGCTGGGCAGCATAAAACAGGAGGGCTTTGTGTGAAAATATCCTGAAATGAAATTTCATTTCTGTATGACTTGGATCCACGTTCCTGGGCTGCCGTGGCCAGTTTTGGATGAAGCCATGGGAGGGCAGTGTGAGGCCCTCACACGTTTTCCCTTGCGTTTGCAATGGATGCAGAAATAGTGAACAGACCACTGCGGTCCCTGTACAAAATCAGTGTCACCTTTTATAGCTTTATGTCAGTAGATAAGCTCCTGCCTGCTCCCACGTATCCATATGGCTGTAATCATCAAGTGATACCAAGAGATTTGTTTGTAAAGAACTCCAAAAGCCACATGCTGAGGCTGGTGTGAATTTAGCTCTGCTTTGACCTCCCTCCTTTTCCACCAGATGGCTGCTAATCTGGCACTAAATCACTGCCATGGTGGAAAGAGCCCCTGGTCCACGTGGAAGAGGCTGTGGCTGTGTTGTGCAAAGTGGGACCCTTCCTGAGTCAGCCCTTGGGAGTGTTGCTCATTCTTGAGTATGACCCTACCAAAGGGCATATCTTGCATGGCTTCCAGATTTTACAGGGCCCTCTAATAACTGTGCCTGATTAGGAACCCGTGCTCTTGCTCGGGGTGTGATGATCTGCTTGTTGCACATCTTATCACAGAATCAGAGTGGTTTGGTTTGAAAGGGTCCTCTGAGGTCTTTTTGGCTCCAATCCCTTGCCCATGGGCAAGGACACCTTCCACCAGACCCAGTTGCTCCAAGCCCAGTCCAGCCTGTCCTTGGATGCTTCCTGGGATGGAGCAGCCACAGCTTCTCTGGGCAACCTGTGCCAGGGCCTTACCGCCCTCACAGGGAATAATTTCTTCTTAATATCTAATCTAAATCTCTCCTCTTTTACTTTAAAACTCTTCCCACTTGTCCTGTCACCATCTGCCTGTGTGGTCTTGTAGGGACATGAAGCAGGGAAGACACAAACTCCTCCAGAGGACTCTTCTCTAATATTACCTTCAAGTTACATTGGCTGTTCTTTTCTTATCCATTTATATTCATAGTCTATACACTGTCATTTATGTTATTTTGTGCATTTCAGGGCAAAGCATAAAAAAGTAAAGATAATACATGCACTGAGGATTCCTGCTCTAGTTTTTCATAGCAGATAACTTGTCAATTGCTTCTTTGCAAGGGAACTCGTGTTTCCCTCTGCTCAGAGGTTTTGTAGGTAATGGCATGGGAAACTCTGTATCTCTGTCCAAAACTGCCTCCCATCTCCAGCAATGAGCTCTCCCCCATGGGAGGAAGCAAGCAGACATAACTGCCTCCACTCCACACAAAATAGGAGTCACTGTCTGGTTTTCCTCCTGTGTCCCAGGCTTTCCTTGGGTTGGTTCTCATCAGTCAGTGTTAAGGTCAGACAATCAGAATTGCCTTTTCTCAGTGCTCATTCATACTGATTCTGATGGATTTGCATGTGATGGTCTGATGCATAACCTCCAAACACAGGGTTTCTCATCTTGAGAAATAACAGTCTGAAGAATATTCCATACTATCAGTAAACAATGCTGGTGTGTGTATATATATTTTTTTTTCTTTACCCCGAGACATCTTAGTATAGAATCATGATCATTTTGCTGTCCTTGTTCTCTCTTTCAAGCCAGGGAGTGTCTATGTTATCCACATATAGACTTAAGTGATAAGTGCCTCAAGAGGTACAAAGATGTTCTAGGACTTTCTTTAACTCTAAGCAAACATAGAGCACACATTTACCAGTCTGCTCCCCCACGTACATTTACATTAGTACAATCCCACATACCCAAACTACTGTTTTACTATAAAACTTTTCACAAGCCTAGTTTGGTTTCTCTTTTGCTTTGGGGAAGAAGTTTTCCCTCAGAATGAGGATTTGATTTCAGCTTTTAGATGCTTCAAGAAAGAAGCAAACCATCTTCATCCAAGAAAAAGGAGAAGATAAATAACTGGCAGCCAGATTAAAATCCCACCCTACCCTGATTAAGCAGTTTCTAATGTTGAAAGACCATGAAAAAAAGGTGATAAGTACCTTATTTTGGTGTTGACCCACTGTACTACCAGTCCATAAGCTTTTACTTTGCAAAGCATTAGGAAAAAAAATGAAGTCTAAGAAAGACACTAAAGCCATAGCCTAGTCTCTATTTTTTTGTTTATTTCTGATACTATGTGGTTCATGATTGTTTCTTTTAGAAGGAACAAATAATCAATACAAAGCCATGAATAAAAATAACTTTTCTTTAACACTGGATGCTAAAAGAACATATAGTCTTCTTACTGTGCCTGATGGAAACAGTACAAGTCTGTTCTCCACAATTCGTTGTTTATTGGAATGCCTGAAATCTATACATGAGGTATTTTTAAAACATTTAAACATAGAAGTTAAGCTTCTGCTCCAGACAATTTGTTTCACCATAGTCTAAAAACCCAGTGCATATCACAGGAGTGCTTAAAGCAAAGAAACAACAACAAAAATTTTTAAAAGCAAACTTCAATATTAGATAAAATAATCTCCATATTCTCATCTCAGGGAAAATTTGCTTTCCTCATGAGACAAGTTCAGTTGTTTATTCAGCTGCTGTGCAAGACCCTCAAGGCCCAGTTCTCTCTGTGGCACTATGGAAAGATGTGCCAATAGTCAACACTTGGGTGCTTCTGAAAGATTATAGCTCTTCCAAGTACAGAACAATCAAAAGGTTAGTAACGATCTAGAAACTATGGATGGTGTCCCTCCTCAAGAAATGGAGAAATAACCCATTGTGAACTAGTGACACTCCTTGAAATGATCTCAGGAACGTGCAGGTGTGAGGGATGGCACCTTGCTCATGGAGCAGATCTGGAGCAGAGGATAAATAATAATATGGGACTCAGAGCCCCTGTTCAGAGATGTGGACCAGTCAAGGTCCTCTCTACCATTTTACCCCTTTGTAAAGCTGCAAATATCTTGTGTTCTCTCCTGTGGTGGAATAAATACTCAATTCAGTGACATGTTTGCTGTTTGCAGGGTAAAGTCCAGTGCTACCTTGTAGGCTCAGACCCCGACCCCACTCAGCTGTATCCCTCTCTCTGACACTCAAACTGCAAAGCTTCTGCTTGCAGAGTTTTTATTGAAGTTATCTGATCCCTTGCAAGCAGAGGATTTTGGGTGTCCAGCCAAGCAAAATGGCATCTTGGTCAGTCAACTCTGCTTCATTTCTGCAGAAATATTGCATAAACAAGGGAAGCTGCAAGGCAGGGACATTATTTCAGGCCTGCTGTACTGCAAACTCTCTTGCAGCTAAAAGATCTAAGGTACAATTAATTGTAAGAGCTTAAAATAGTGATGGCACATTTCACAGATGACATAACAGTGGCTAAAAATGAGCCTTTTCCCTGATATCCCCGCAGTTAGTGTTTCAAAATATGAGGTCACTTGTTGAGTCTTTCTGAAATACTTATGTTAGGATTAGAATATAACTGTTCTCATTAAAAACCATAATTTGCTCCTAACCATGGGTATTTAATTTCTATCTTGGGCATCTTCAAAGTGTTTGCTTTGAAATTCTATTTAATTGGAGTTTTACTTGTCTGTATGACATACAATAAAGTGATTCTTCTGTGACCAACAAACATACATAAACACATAAGCTAGGTCCTAACCTGGCAAATCTATTTTTTCAGCAAGAAAATATCCTAAGAAACTTCCCTCTTTATGTGTCCAGGAATATGCAATACAAAAATCTTTACAATTTTATGTCTTTTCCTTCTAAGGTAGTTTAACAAACAAAATGCAGTACTTGAAATACTGGTATTTGTTGTGAATGAGTTACTAATTCCTGTTATTTTTCAGCCTTTAAAACTGGAAAGGTCCCCATACTTGTCTTTCATGACTCCTCCACTTTTGAGACTCCATATTTCTATATATACAAACCGCTGACAACTGATGGTACTTTTTTCTCAGATAACACACTTCCAAATCCAAACATTCAGACTTAACCTTTACTTGTATTTGAGAAAATCAAATTGATAATAATCTAATTCAGTAACAGTTTAAGTTAATGAAAACTATTCATCAGAATTAAGATGATGAGCCATACTTCTTAGTGGCTTATAGTTCAGGTCAGATAAAACTTTCCCAGGAATGCGAAGATATTGGCAAAATGAGCTTTCAGGTTACTTAAAAATGTTGTAATTTAGGCCTTTCTGCAGCGTAAGAAATTGTACCTGCATGTTACATAGAAGTCAAGCGATGGAATTTGAATGGTAGAAATTTCTGGACATATTTGGGCCAGCAGGGTATTTTTGTGCATTTTTCTTTCAAAAAATAAATTAATGGATGAGAAATCTCTTTGAACACAAACCAGTAACTAATAACTCAGTGAAACTTACCTTTCTTCAGCCAAGAAATATTTTGCTTCTCATGGTCAAAACTTTCTGCTTGCTTGATTTTTACCTTGTCTGTCTTGTCTTCTGACATCTGTGGGGGAGAAAAGAATTTTGGAATGTCAAGTTCTCTTAAAGAAAGTTTGACAGAGAAAGATGTTCTCTATTTAGGTTCCTGCCATAATAAATTGTGCTTACTTACACAGACACTTTTTTTCCTGCAGATTATCGATACTTCACAATATCTGAGCCATTAAATTTATGTTCTGTTCCTAAATGCTTTATCAATATTACATAGTCGCTGTCTGTAGAGGGATGCTTCTGTAATGTAACTATAAATTACATTATGAAATAAATTATAAGCTCATAGCATGGTGGTAATAGATAAACATGTAACACAGAGTAGATACAGTCTGGCTAAAAAGGAGGCACCCAGGCTGCCCGTTTGTTCTGGTTCAAAGTTGCTGTAAAGCCTGCTGCCAGAGAGGAGGTATAATTATATAAATAGCAATAAACATTTATAAAGGCAACTTGAACAAAGTGTACTCCCCCCAAAAATAAATAAAAAAAAATCTTTACTGCTCTTGCAACAATTTCTTTGCTGCAACATGAACAATCACAAACAGTCACGGTACCTGAGGGCATTGTGTGCACAGGAGCTCTCAGCCCGAGCGTTGTGGTTTACTTCCACTGCCTGCTAGGAATAAGATTAGGCTGCCCAGGCTTCTCCTGGCTGCTTTATATTTTCACTGACTCCAGTTAGGTAAAGCATTTCTCTATTTTTACCTGTATCTTCCGAGCCGGGGGTGGGGAGCAGAGGGCTCAGTCGCTGAGGATCTGCGCTTTCGGCCGAATCCCTCGCTGCGTGTGGATGTCCAGCATTCCCACACACCGACAAACCGAAAGGATGAGCAGTGCAACTCCCTGCCTGCCTGCTGTGTGGTGCCAGATTTGTCTTGCTGCCAGAATCAGTCAACTTATTGCTGAGGGTTTGTTTTTGTTTTGTTTCACCACGCCACTCTCCCCCCCACATACCTCAGCTTTTTGTTTGCGTGCACTTCTAGAGCTGGGTAGGGTAGGGAAGGAGGGGGCTAATCAGCACCCCAGCACTACTGGAGTGATAATAAGATATCAAAAGCTTTTCAAAAAGGTTTTGGAATTGGTTTGGAAATGTTATTACTGCAGTTCATAACCCAGTGAATCTGCTAGAGGAGGAGGAAAATAGAAAGGGAACCAGGAAATTAATAGTGACAAATCAGATAAACGTGTCATTTTTTTTGCTAAATATAAATCAAGATACTGAAGGATGTAGAAATTAGATGCTGAAAGTGTATTTACAGTTGTCACTTTGGCAAAGAAATGGTCTGAGCTGGTGGGGATCTGGGTGTTGTGACCCTCCCCAGCTCAGGAGGGTGAAATCCATCCTCATCCCAGTTGGAAGGTCAGCCCTCACCTCCACTGCCACGGGGCTGAGTGAGCCCTGCTGGGAATAGCACAAGGACTGGGTAGGTTCAACAGCATCACAGGGCAGGAACAGCCTGGACTGCCCCATACCTTGAAGGCACTACAAAGTTAAGGTTCTTAGTCGGCTTTAAAAACTCTCTTGACTTAATTACCAGCAATATTGCTCTAATGGCAGTAGGAGTAGGGTGAAGCCTGAAGAGAACAAGATTTTAGGGTGCTAAGATGTTTAATTTTTTCATATAGGACAAAAAAAAAAGGTCACTCTGCTTCCCAGAACTGAATTTTGAAAATGTTGGTTTTGGAGTAAATGCAGAATTACTCAGTTATCTTACTTTTTAAGCAATATTTACAAAATTTCAAGCAGCATTTGTCACCAGATACTATAATCCAGGATCCCAGTGCTTAAGTGTGGCCAATAAATAATAACATATTCCCTTTGTTATGACAATTATCTTCCTCTACTCTCCCATCACATGTCATTCTTGCAAGAAAAAAATATTTTCTTTCTTTTTTTCTTTTTTTAAATCTCCTGTGCCAACATGACTGAGATTCTTCTACCATCTTTAGCTAATTGTGAATTGCATGGTAAATGCCTACTTACCTCTCCAAATTGAAATGATTAGTCTTGCATGGTTTGAAAACCTATTTTAAGCAGGGTACTTTGGAAATAATTGCAACCACAGGGGGGGAAACATCTAGGGGTAATATTTTAAGATCTTTGTTCCATTCCCCTTGGAAGCAGCTTTGAGAATTATGTATTTTCAATTTCAACATCTCTCTCTCCCCCAAACACTTGCCTGTTTTTCTATGTTGTTGCATCTGCAATGCTTTAAATTTATCAGTGGTGCTGGTTCTTCAGCTGGATTTGTCAGGGCAGTCTATGGAGCTCCTGGTGGGTCGTAATAAAATCAGCTGGGCTCCACACAGAGCAGTCTAGACCTCTCTGATTGCAGCTTGGGCCTGATGCTACTGTGCATTTCAGAAGTGCTGTTTAAAAGGGAGATATGGGTTGTTTCCAAAACAAACCAGAGAGAAAATTCTGTAGTTCATCTGGCATGCCCTCACTGCTTTTCTAGAGGTTTTGTCAAAATCCTCGTGCCTCCCAAAGAAAGTAAAACAGATGAGAAAAAGCCCCTCCAAAACCGCAGCACTGAAAGCTGCTGTTGCTTGATGTAACAGCCCCTGAAATCTTGTCCTTAAGGGTTTTTCTCTCTTAAGCTCTCCTTGAAACTCTCAGGAGCTGGGACTGAGCCCAGGATCAGCCTCCCAGCGTGCAACAAGCCAGGGTGCTTCACTGCTCCAAGGCAGCCCATTGCTAAATGTATCCTCCACAGCATGACAACACCAGTTTGACAAAACCAAGCAAGCACAAACCTGACTTTAAATCCGGTTTTATGTCTTAATATCTGACCTTACACCTGACTGATTGAGCTTCAACAAAGGTAATGCAGATTAGTGCTCTGAGATGTTCTCTTCACCTGCTGTCCTCAGCTGAGGTGCCCTGTAGGACCCCTGAGTGCTGGAGGGGTGCAAACCTACAGAATCTGCTGAACCTGAACCTCAGGAAATATCCCACCAGTGAGTTAAGAAAATATTAAATAACTTTCCTGTTCTGAGTATTGTCCCTTACTGACATTCAATTAATGGTCCTAATGTTTTCAATCCAGGAGTATTAAATGCAACCTTTCTTCATCTTGGTCAGCTCCAGTTTTCTACTGAGACATGTTCCTGTGTGCTATTTTTGGCTTTATTTAATTAAGTTATTCTGGATAAATGCATCAATATTTCTGTTTCCTAATCAATCTTAAAGTAGTTAGAGGAAAGGCAAGCTTGCCATGCATTCTCAGTAATGCCAGGTTTTGCAAAGGAAGAAAAAAACATTATGAGAGAAGGTTATTAAAATATTGAGTAAACTTGTTTCTGTTAAAGCTGTAATTGAATTTTTAAAGCCCTGGCCCATTTTAAACACTGAACTTTAGTTTATGGTTTGATAATTCATTTCACTTTCATTTTATAGGCTTTATTTTATAGCTACTAAATATCTATGGGCCATCCCTTGTTCCTTTTCCTTTCAGATTGTGAAATAGGGCATTTAAATGGAGGATTAAAAATAAAAATCATAATGCCAAAATAGATGTGATATCAATCGGTTCCCAGATAAATGTACTGTATCAAGTGCTTGTTGAGATTTAGGAGTATATTTTTCTGATCTGCTCAACTGGGAGTGCAATCAAGTCTTTGCAGAGTTGGAGAATAGGAAACTTTAATAGGTTGTAATAACCATCAAAGCGGAGGAAAAAACTCATTGTTGGTCCTAGCAAGCATCAAAACTCTTAGTTTCCTTAATGTTAGGTCAGGAGTTTGGTGCTGGATCCTGTCCCGAGTCCAAGGGAGGATTTGTAGCCATAATCAGGAGAGCTTTTGGTTACATCCATGGGTACATCATTTCCAATATTTAATTTCACTACCTTTGACTTTTTACTGGAGGATATGAACTGAGTGCCTAAAAGCTGACTTTTCCACGTGAAGTTTACACAGCCTAGCATGAAATTAAGCAGTTACTTTTTTTCTTGCACAATCCATGTAAAATGTAGCCACTTGTCCACTGGCAAGTGGCGCTCTGTAGCTTTGGAATATCCCACACTGTACCCACACTGTAGTAAATGCAGTTTATTTAAAAAAAAAAAAAAAAAGGTATGATGAAACTCTGTCTTTGCTCCCTTTTGCACCCCGAGGTGATCATTTCCAATAATAAAGTGAGTATAATGTGATGTGCCCTGTCAAAGTTAAGGAATCTCTTCTTGATCATGCATCTGTAGGTAGAATATTAAGTTGTGGAAACACGAGATACAGCCAAATTATCCTGGTGATTACATGTAAAATGCATGGTTTTTTAGCCAAACCATCATGTCCTGTGAGTGCTTCAAATGCAAAACAGGCTGTTTATAGAGACTACCTCAAACTGGCACTGACAAATGATCTATACGCTGCAGAGGCTCAGAGCAGTACAAAGACAGGATTTTACTCCCCATCACTCTGCCCTGTAGACACTCCAGATAATTTTTCAATAATTCTGTGTCCTACAAGAGGAGACACAGGGTTTTATTTCACTTTTTCACTCAGTGCCACTGTAGGTCAGTGAAAGTCTGGGAATATGTTTAGACTGGAGGACGGAATAAAAGCTTGAAAAGGATTGCAAAGGCAGGTTAGCATAGAGGTCACCAATAATGTGGAGAAAGCCCAAACCCGTGAGATTGAGAATGCTTTACTGAACGGTAAAGAAAAGAGAGAGACTGCACGTCTTTCATTGTCCAAGAGGGCAGGAGGGAGGTTACCTGGTGTCCATGTGAAAAAGTGATGATGGGGACACTGCTGGGAGAAGAGGATGAAGGTCAAGTGTGAAATAAAGTTGAGAGGAGGATAGTGTGGAACTGGGATGGGGAAGGCAGAAAGACCCTGGAGCCATGAAAGGCCTTTCCAAGTTGGGAAAGGGTCTCTGAATGCAGCAGTGAAATACCTTGGCCATTTTCTCTCCTATCAGAAGCCCCAGTGAAATTAAAGCCCAGAGTTTATAAAATACTGCTATGTGTGCCTTTGCATATCCTGTCATTAAGCAGAAAATCCTCCCATGCTGTGTCATGTTTTGTGCATCACAGGCCATGTTCTCCATGACCTCTATATGTGCTGTTCTGCATTGCCCTGTCATTTGAGTAGAAAGTATCTTAAACTGAAGAGATTTTTCAAAACATTGATAGTATTTTATGGGATTATTTGACCTTTTAAAGGCTCAGTCGAGTGCGTTTGGAGAGGCAGGTGAAACAGCTCCCCAGTGTCCCTTGGCCTGGAAGGATCCATCCCTGCTACAGGAGACTTTTCTGGACAAATATTTAAAAGTCTCTTGGGCATTATAGCGAAAATTGAGAAAGACTTGTTATGATGAGGTAGAAAAAAAGCTGAATAATTGCTGCTATATCACAATGTATACTGTTATAAGGGAGACAGGAGTATGACCATCTCATGGAGGCATTGTGTCCTTTGGCAGATGGATGTAACCAACAGAAGTCAGGAGACCTTCATGTCAGGTGTAACAGGTGTAATAACTGAAGGTTACATTTTCATTGCAACAGTTCATTACTTCTATCTAGAAACTGTCTATCTTGGATTACTGGCTGAATATTTTTATAGGATTTTTAAAGACCATGACCTTCTTCTTTAGCTTAGTGCAGGATTGATTTGTGTCTCTTTGCCAGTGCTCAGATAACAAGGTTCTTGAAGTCCCATGAAGACCCACAGGTACATGCCCTTTCTAGGCAGTCCATCACTTTTTTATCCTGATGACAAATACATAAAATTATCCACAATGTCTAACCTAACTCTTCCTTCACTCTAGATTCAACCCCTTAATTCTCATTCTTTCTGTTATGCTTGTGCAAAGCTGAGTTTCCTTTCCCTTCGCAACAATCCTGAATTTCACCCTAATCTTCTCCATACTGTGTTCTTGGCATGTGAGGATCATTTTGAACTCTCATCCTGTCCTTTAGAGTGCTTGTTAGCCCTGACCTATTGTGGTCCACCAGCAGGCTGCTGGATGCTTGCAGAATTCCAGTGGAAATTACTTGCCTCTGCAATATATGTGCTTGGAGTAGGTTAGAAATAAAGCTTTATGTTTCCCAAACAGCACTTTGATGGATGCATCCTGTGTCCCCACAATTTATTCCCTTACAGAAATCCAGGAATATCTCTTATTCTCTGTCCCTTCATTGTCTGATAAGCTACAGAGGCAGCTTCTTGAGTACCAGTATGACACATGTGGGGCCACAGAGAAAAATCCCTCATGTTTCCAGCAAGTGCATGCTGGGATCCTGACAGCCAGATCACACTATCTTGAACATTATTTGCTAGCCAGGCAGTAAAAAGAGTGACTTATTACATCTTGCATCACATGTAACAAGCCAGTGGCAAGTGTTTTCTAATGAAGAGGAAGCTGAGCACTTATGGACTCCTTTGCTGACTGGCAAAGCTTGACAGCACCTCCCTAAACAGCACTACCCTGGATGTCAGTGAAATCACCATGCTTTTTAAACAGAGAGAAAACTGACTTAAGTGTTTTCCCCTCATGCTTTTAAATAAGCTGATTCCCAACAGTGGTTGAAATGTGGTTGCTTCTCGGAGGTGCTGAGTAGAGCTGAGAAGGAGGAGTTTTTGTCTAAATTAGTCTTACAAGAAAAAGACAAAATGAGATCTCTACCTTATTTCAGGAAGCTGTCAAAGGACCTTGTAGTTGTCTTGAAGTCAGCACTGTTATTTCTCAGCTAAGCACTACTGAAATGAGTTTCTTGGCTTTTTTTTGCTAAGTTTGTTTTGTTTAAATCCTGATCAGGCCAGATACAAGGCAGTAGCAATGAGAAATCAGCAACTTTGTGAGCTCTTGGATTCAGGTTTATACTTTAGGGTATAAGAAACCTTAGGTCAAACTCCTTCTGCATTATTGTTTCCTTCTAGCTGGATCAAAACAGGTTTGACAGGAGAGATTAAAAACTTGTCCTAAAAGAACCAATAGGTTGATGGCTATGGAGGTTACCTGGGATCTTTCCTGCTAATGCTTCTATGAGATACTGTGCAAAAATCTGTGATTTAGACTGGTGAAATGTTGGTCTGGAATTGTTCAAGACCTTTTTGGATGGTGTTCTGAGCAACCCAGTGGAAGGTTGTCCCTGGCTGGGGAAGAGGAGCTGGAACCAGATGGTTCCTTCTGACCCACACCATTCTATGATTGTATGAAATGAGAAAAATTGTGAAGTGTCAAAGTATTGTATGAGAGGGAATGTGTTTCCCCCTTGAGCACATGCAACTGCAACCGAAGAAAACGTGAGATCTGGGAGTTCAGTGCCCTGAAAATAAGGCCTGATGTCTAAAAGAAATTGAACTTCAAAAAGAAAAGTAGTTTTCTGGCCCTTTTGGAGCCAAAACAAAGAAGTATTTATTCTATTTGATCAGCTATTCACAAATGATGCCTTTGTATCTTTAAAATAACTACAAACCAAATTTAAAACTGGAAGCTCTCATCTTTGATGTTATCTGCAGATAAGATAGAGCTTTGAAGCACTAACAGAGGCTAATTGGAACAGAATACCAATACAACTGAAAATTAATGGAAAACACAAGAACTGTTTGGAGCACTGTCACTCTGAACTGGGATGGTTTCTTTTCAAATCCTATAGAATTTCAACAAAAAAGTGCAGTTTTCTGTAGATGAAAGAGGAGAATTGTCTGATTCAATGTACAATGATACTTCAAAACCAATTGTAGACTTAAATTATTTGTATGTATTCATTGTATTTTTAAGTATCAAAATATTTCCTGTATGTAAGAGGCTGTAGGATGCGGGGAAAGGTGTGCCACAGGTGAAATAATATCAAGTGCATGTTTTTATTTTGAACAGGCTCCTTTTTTCCCTGTTTTGTTTTGTGCACAGCATTTCTTTCCATCCTGAGCTTGAAAAGAATTTGTTAAAGTTGCTGGAAGGCAAAAGAAAAAAAAATAAATTAGTGCTATATATAGAAAGTATGCAGATGAGAATAGAGCAAAATTATATCTGCAATCAACCCTAGACCTGATAACAAATTGTCATCAGTCCTAACAGTGGCACAGAGGAGACTAAAATTTACCCTGGAGTTTCAACTTCTCTCTCTTAGGCCAAGGATGTTCTGATTCTCTCTGAGATTCAGTTGGTTCCTGGTGAGAGAAACCATGGAGGGGCAGAGCACAGTGGAAAGGGAGTTTGGGACTATTTTGAGGAACAACTTGACCCAGTGCAAGTTCAGGCAGCACCTTGAATGTGTTGCTTTGCTCTGTGGACACCCTCAGACCCCAGGCTGGGATGATCCTTTCCATGTCTGCTGGTAGTGGAAGTAAGATGAGTGTGTTTGAATCCTTCCTCCTGCAGTGTAAGTAGGCAATGTGCTCTCTAGATTTGTCCAAGAAACCCACTCAGTTGTAAAAGAAGATTATTCCTGTTGCTTAGCCAAATACTCCGATATTAAGCAATGCCAGAACTGAGGTTGCTCAGGCAACCTTATTTCTACTCCCTCATTCATTAACATATTAAGTGATCATATGATTGAAGCTACTAATTTTTATATATTTCAGGCCATATCTTGGGTTCAGACAAAGTTTTGTGCAAGGCAGCTTGTCCTGCCGTTGAAAATCTGAGGATGGGGTCTCAGAGTTTTTCAAATACTTCTCATGCTTTGCTGAAAGTGTGAGGAGCAGGAGGTATGTGGCCATTCTGGGAAAAAAAAAAAAAAAAAAGAAATCTGTCAAATGTGAGTGAAAGCTCATTTGAGGAAAACTGCTTGTCTGTGAGGTCCCAGCAGGGAGACCCTCTGCCTTCTTGGGGGACACTGCTTCACCCTCTTCTCTCCTGCCCTCTCAAGGGTCACTCTGTACCCATGGCCCCATGTGCCCACATCTTTTAGCTGTGCTTCTCACATTAGACAGAATCTTTCTGACCAGACAGGTACCCACTGACTTCTGGGGAGCAGTCAGCTCTTTACCTTGGGTCTGTTGAAAAAGCCCCATCTATCCTTGCCAAAACTGCAATTGAAAATACTGTTGATGATGTCATTGCCTGCAGTGTTTCAAACCACTCACCATGGCTGATCTATTTCCACAACTGGTTTGCTACCTCAATAGTCACTAGTTGTAAGCTAATCCAACAGTGATTCTATTTTCAAATATTACCTAGGTGGTAAAACATAGGATTTATGTATTTTTGCAAAGATCTCCTTCTGCTGTGCAGTTTGGATGACAAAGCACTCTAAAACTGTGCTTGGTTTTCTTCTTGAAAGCAAAAGATGTCTCTTCTATCTGTAACAGTGAAAAGTTGTACAGTATCAGCAGCTTTTGTTTTAATGCCTATTGCTTTTCCTTCTTGAGAACTTGGAATTTTGCAATCCTGTTAAGTGCTTGTATTCTCCAATAAATATTCTGCACTGTTGCTATATTTCAGTTGTTAGGTTTCTCAGGGGAAAAAGGCAGTAAAGAAAGAAAATGAATAAATAAACAGCTCAAGGCCTTGAGTGTCCAAAAATATTGCAGTATCTTGATTTGAATAATCAAAAATTGCGACACTTTATTTGGGTACATTTCATCACACTGGAAGCTTCGCATGCAAATCCAAACTCTGCCATTCCCTCCAATTCCTTGGAATATTTTCATTGCTGATCTTCTTGCAAATTGTCTGTTCCAACAAAAATGACAAGCCTACCTGTTATTTTCAAATAAATTTAACAACTCCTGTATTAAATGAAAAAAAAAAATCACCCACCAAATAGAATGGGGTGGTTATCTTCCCACAAGTTCACAGTGACTAAAAATCCCTTTATTTTCTTCTTTTATTTAACTGCAGGAATAGAAGAGATACAGGACGCAGATCTATTTCAGAATATTTTAGGCTGTACTTCTTTTAGTCTTAGCTGGAAATACTGGAAACCTAAGTAAAAACAGCAACAAGACCCCTGCTCCAAGTACTTTATTTGGAATTTGGACTCTAGAGAGGATTTAATGCTGTCATCCCAAATGAGAGCACTTTAATGGAATTTTGTTTCTACTGAAAATCCAAAACAAAGCCATAGATCAGCAAACTTCTGTCAACATCTGAGAATGCCAGGAGGGTTCGTTCAAACTACATCTTTGGTCCAGATCTGTTCCTTTCCAGGTCTGATCACAAAACCAAGGAAAATGTCACAGGCAAACTCGAAGAATGAGGGGAAGAGTCTCATTCCTGCCTCTAGCCAGACCTTGGCTCTTCAGACAAGCTGTCCCCATAGGCTCACTGTGCCTAATCCTTTATTTCACACCTCCATCTCCTTTACTCTAAAACTCAGCTGACCCAGAGTACAGGAGAACCCACGAGCACTTCTGAACATCTTCAGGTACATCTGTAGTACCAGGTCTGTCCCAAATACAGGGAAAAGAGACCCAAACCCATTGTTTGAATGTGGCAGTGACATGCACAGCCAGGACCTGACCAGGTCCAGGGCTGTGCTGAGCCTGACCCAGCCCCTGGAGGTGGTGGTGACTGATGTGAGGACATCGCCATGGGGAGGCTCCAAAGGCTCTCATTGCCTGGCCCAGCCTGTTTGACAGTGCTTAATTTTTAACATGTGGAAATTTCTGAAATATGCATCTTGAGATATCTGCTTAGCTTGCCTAGAAAGCTTTAATAATTAATGGAAATTCAGACTTGAGGTATAGTAATGATTTATATGGGGAACTGTCTTTACACAATCTGCTCTCAAAGCTTTCTCGAGTATTACTCTTAGTGTCTAATTAACTTCCGAAGAGTGATACTGCTACTTTCACTACACTGATTGATCAAGGGCTTAACTGCAAGTCATATTTTCCAAGTGATTCCCCAGTGTTTTCTCAGCTCTTAGGAGCTCTTTCAGAGGAATAGACCTGTCTTAGACATCAAGAATTACTTTCAAGTTTTGAGAGAGTACATCTTACACGTCAGGGTGTTCCTGTTGCTGCTTTGCCCATATAGCCATTGCACAGAAATTTCTAGTCTTTAGATAAAACTTTGAATGATGTCATCCAAACATTTTTCTCTTCCCCTGTAGCAGTTCTTCCTGCTACATCTTTTGGAGCAGGTGCCTTTCACTCTTTGAGACTCATGATGATAAAGATACACTAATATACTTAAATACACTAAAAATTTAAGTAACTAACAATGATTTAGGGCTAAGATGTGTCACTGAAATACTAGCTAAGGATGTTGAAAATAGGGGTTCTCTCCCTTGTTTTGCCGTTTGCATAGCAAGGGATCTGTATAAACCATCTACAGAGACCCCAGGACTATGGTAATTAGTACTATGTCTGTTTTCATGCTGTTGAGTATTTAATTTGTTTAAATCACAGCTGGATGAGAGTGCAAAGAAAAACTGACAGGACAGAGAACAGCAGAGAAGGTCTCATGCACCTCAGGGTTTGTTCTTCCATCACTAAATTTGGCTGTCCTGAGTAATGCAGAGCCCTAGAGCCACAGACATGGGAAACACAAAGTGCAGCACAGCTCTTTCAGACTGACTCTTTTATGAAGAACAGTTCCTTCCCAAAATCATTTTTAGGGTCACCAGAGGATGTTGGAGGGGGAAAGGGCACATTTTCTCAGTAGTTAATTATCTGTTTAAGACTTGTTTTTCCCATCCCTTCCCTGTTCCTTGCTTGTGATCTCAATGGATCTCTTAGCTGTTGCAGAAGTTGCCTTATTATAAGTAAACAATATGTTTTATAAGTATTTTCTCACCCATATCTACAGTTACATTTGATATTGGCAGTCCATGGTCAGCTGATGCAGACACCTCAAGCAGGGGCAGTTCTTGGGCCACAGACTGTCCTGACCCCAGGAGATCATACTACCAATGGTACCTTTCTTCAAATATATCACCACCTACAATCCTCTTACTTTCTTAACCACTTTCCTCATTATTTGTGGTGATAAAAGTCTTCTCCTGTGTAGGCTACTCTTACAGCAGCACTGGATGTGCCTTCACCTTGCATTGAGGGCTTTGCAGTGATCCCCTGGCTTCAGAGACCATGTGTTTAGGCTCATTTATAACTGACAGCCACCAGCTTGAGAGTTTCTACTGCCTTGGGATCCAAATATTCCTCTGATGGGATTAATGGCCCCACCTTTTAAGAAATTAGCTATACCTCCATTTCCTCTTTCCATCCAAACAGCATTTCTGATACTAATAACACTAGCCAGAGCAGAAGAGGAGATAAAAGCACTGGTGGCAGAGTTCCATGTGTGAAGGAAGGTGTCATAAAATCTTGGAGGGCCCATCCAGAGTTTGTATCAAAATTAATGACTGGCTTTGTCATTTAAATAAGCCTCAAAACCTGATGTATTTATTCTGAAACTCCACCAGGAAAAAGTGAATCTGAGACTCCTACATTGGAACTTCTCAGAGTATTTAATTTCTCTGGAGCTAAAATCGAGATACTTAGCATATCTTCATAAGTTACAAACAGAGGTTGATAACTGAATTCAGGCAATTTGTGGTTTTTTTCTCTTTTTTAGATGGAATTATGTTGTTGAATTTTCAGCTCATTCTGTGCAGGTATGAGTAAGTTTGGGAGCTGCTTTGATAAATGCCTTATGCTGGAATTCCCCAAGGAGAGCTACATAAGGACAGATGCACATGTTGGTCCAAACTGAAGCATTAAGACTTCATGCAAATTATATTAGGGATCCTATGGACATGCTTCTACTAAATTCTGAACAATTTTACCAATAGAAGAGAATATATGGAAAGCATTTAAAGAAGAAATAAGGATCTTCCACAACCATTTGTCTTATTAAAAAAAAAAAAAAAGGCATATAATTTTGACATCTGAGTATCAATGTTTTGTGCTCCTATTTGTATTGTTACTTTCAGAAAGAAGCATTTTGCCATGATAAAAGATATGCTTGGTATAGGTGGAACATAAATATAATGCATTCTAGATGACAATGCTTTGTCCAACTAGGAAAGTGTGACACGGGGATTGTCCAGTGTTTTGCATTAACATTATAGTCCTGATCTTAAAGAAGGATAAAACGAGGGTTAAAGTTTTCTGCTGGTTTGTAAAGCTAATCTCTTGTGAAAATCTCCCTGAAAATCAGTTGCAGAATTAGTGCCATGTACTCAAAGAACTGTAGGTATGGTTCTTATATGTCATCTCTTAGCAGTATTGGTAGAAAACCTTTCAATGTCTGCATCCTAAATTAAAAGTTTCCAAAACATGGCATGCCAGCAATGCCAAGTGGGCACACATTTTGGTATGTCCCACTGGCTGCTTCTGGTGCTGCCTCCAACTTCTGAGTGACTACTGAGAAAAAAAAATTGTGATCCCCTGTGCAAAAACAAGCATTTTCTGAATAGGAATAAATATTAGGCCATGTAAGAAAGTGATGTCTCTATACAAATACCTGTATCTCCTAACGCAGATGTCTTCTTTATCAGCCTGCCTCCCTCCCTCTGGTACAGCATAAACTTAGAAACAAAAAAGGTGGGAGGAAAACCCTTATAATTCCAAGCTTAGAGTTGTCTTAGTGCACCTATGAATCACTTTGAAATGCTCACATTCCTATTACAGCAATTTTAATAACAAAATACATTGCCCAGACAGCCTGATGTTAAATGTGTGCAGCTCTTTAGAGGAGAAGGGCTGCAAACAGCAACATTTAAATTGAGGGGCTTCTTCAGGGTGAAGCTGCACAAGAGCTGATCAGTAAAGCAAGAAATCACTGCTCTAGTGTGTGCAAGGGAAAGAGGTAATAGGGATGCTGCTACCTGAGGAGAAGGGCAAGTCCTCTCACAGATAAGGGAAGAGAGATCTGTAAGGGGGGAAAACCATGCAAGGAAAGATTAGAATTTTTTAAAATGTAGGAAATTGTTTAACATTGAAGTTGTATCTCAAGCCAGTCCTGTCTATCCCGAGACCACTGCACGTTTGTAACCTCAACTTTGCAGACCACACTGTTTCTCCCAGATAACAGGGATATGCAGATAGTAAGAGGCACAAAAATAAATTAGAAAAGGATTTCCTTAAAGCTACTAATAATGTATTTGGACATGATTATCATAATGAATCTTGTAAAAGGAATTCACTGTTTCCCCTTTCATATGATGTATTTCTGACCTTCACCCACTTGATATGAGATTCCTATTCAGCAAAGGTGCCCATAATAGAGGGGCAGGAAGGATGATCAGAGTTCAAACAATAGGGTAAGAAATGCAGAGTAGTGGGAAAAAGCTTCCATTTTCCCATAAGCTGGGGCATACAAGATACTGCAGCCTCAGCTCTACAGTATCTTATGAACAAACAAATTATGCATGAGTTTGCTCAGGGGACTACTCAGCTACTCAACAATAATGGGTAATTGCCCTCACAAACTTATCCTCATATCACTCATACACACCAACACTTACACTGAAAAGAAAAGACGCGAAGAACAAATTTCAATATAAAACACATTATTATTATGAAAATGACACATTTCCATTTAACCCTTTTCTAACAAAGAGAACTCGCTGCGTTTCAAAGAAAATGGGGCTAGGGAATTTTAAACGTTAGTCTCAGTATTTTCCCTTGGAAGGCACGCTCAAGATTGTTTTACTTGGCACATTCTGTACTCTTCATTGTAGCAAAGGCTTGCGGGTATCTAATGACACAATCACAGAATGCCATAGAAATTTGGAACAAAATCCCCATCTTCGATACAATTCAGCAGATTCACGCCATATGGAAATCCTGCTGTTTAATGTAACACCATTAAAAGCCACATATTGCTAAATTCATCTCTCAAAGATTTTTGCAAAAGTTGCAGGAACAATATTATTTCTGAGTTTTTAACCTTTATTCAGCCTCCAGCATTCTTAGGAGTCAAACGCGTGTTTCATAACTGGAAATGCAACTACTTCATATGCTGGTGATATTTTCATTTCTCAAACATACACAGTAATATAATGGTCTTGTCTCCTTCATAAAGAACTAGCAAGTTAAAACTTGGTCAATAACTGGGAAAGAGATGAACCATATCTAGAGGTTGGGGTCTTGAAATATTTAAATTTATTCTATGCATCTTCACCCTGAGCATCTTATTCATTCCTTTTCTTTACTATATACTATCAGTTCTGTGTGGCAAGTTCCCTGGGTCTAAGATTGTGTGATAACATTTCGATTTGCAAAGCTCTTTGGTATTTCTGGACTGTAGATAAAATCATTGATACAACTGTTTGCTGCACAGCCACTCCTATGCATTTTCACTCCATCCCTTTTGGAAAACCTACAGAAGGAAGTGTTAAGGACATGGAATATGAGTAGACAGAAGGTAGTTCTGGTTGCTGTGTAGATGATTTACTCAACATTTTCAACCAATCTGCAAAAATCTCAGGTCTCCTTACTGGACTGCTCATAGGTGCAAGGATTTCCCAGCTTCATCTGTTGCAGGAGTTGCATCAGAAATGACACAAAAAATGGTAAAGAATCTAGCCCCTTGTTGCAGTGTGTTTTCCTAAAGTCCTGCTGAAACCTGAAGCAATGTTTCTACTCAATGTGATAATGAGACCAGAGAGACATCTTGAAAATGGAGTATCTTTTAACTCAGAAGTATCTTGTGTGGGATCCATGCATCAGGGAGCTTACAGGTGCCTGAGAGGAGTCCTACACCAGCTGTAAGCTGCCTTTTCAATCCAAACCTATTTCAGATTTATCAATTTTCTTTTCCATGTCTAAAGCTGGGGGAGGGATTATCACAAGAGTCAAGGCCATCTCCAGGTTTGGCAGCTGCAGCCAGAACTCCCAAAGAGCCAACCTTTCCAGATGCTGAGCCCTCCTAACACATGGTGACCACAGGTGTCTAGAAAAGGGTCAACACCTTTCAGAAAATATAATTCAGGAAGGATCCAAAATCTCTTCCAAGTCAGCAAGAATAATGGCAGGTGACTTGAAGCTTGAGAGGTTTTGCAGAGTCTCCTGTTATTTATATAGTTGTGTCAGGGATGAGCAAGATGAGTTGGGTCCAACACCTCCAGGAGATGGCAGAGGGGTTTAGAGAGGAGTGACTGGATCCAAACTAGGAAGGGAAACGTTGGTAGCTTTTGTTTGCAAATTTGTGGTTTATGAGAATAATGCCCTTGATCTCGGGGGCCAAACTTCTGGTAAATTTTCAGAAATTGTTGGCAATTGTGTAAGTCCAAGATTTCCACTACAGAGTTGCAACAAGACAATTACTCTCACTTTGTCAGTCTGATCCAAGCGGTTTCTACATCTCTTTAGGGAAAACTAGCACAGCAGCAAACAGCTGTAAAGGGAAGAACAGCTCTTTTAATAAGATCACCACACACTAAGAAATTAGCTGGGTAAAAGAGGAGCACCAGTCCTAGGAACCTTCCCAGATTCTGGCTGGTGCACTTCTAGCAAGTAACAACATGTCTCTGTAGCAGGAACTGGTGAAGCTGCATTTGAGGGCTGTGATGACATTTGTATGTCCCTAGCATATTTATAACTTAGGACAGAGTACCTGTGTGTGTGCCTCACATTTTTTTCCTGGTAGATATGCAGAGATTTAAGCAGGTGAAAATGTGTCCACAAAGGACCATAAAGAAGAAAAGGAGTTATAAGGTAATGCAGCAAGAGCGCTGATGCATGGTTATTGAAAGTAAAAATGGTTAACATGTGGAAAGAGGTATATAAATGACTGCAAGCCACTTTTTCAAATGTCTTTCCTTGTTGCTCTCAGCAATATCACTGAACGTGATCAAATCGTTTTTCCGCTCCTCTGGCACTGTACCTTTCCCAAGTTAACAGCCACCCTAAGAAGAGGGCACGGGGTCCACCACAGATAACACACGTTCTGTTGTGCGATTCCCAGGTGCTGTTAGGGCTCTCCACGGGGGAGATTAAAGCCTCTCACCACTGGTTTTCCCCTGCTCCCACTGGTGTCGGTGTGAGGATCCTGGGGGCTGTGCACAGGCTCCCAGCCCTGCTGATGGCGAGGCTGCAGGATGAGGCCGTTGGCTGCAGGTTTAGCAGCACCCAGCGTGCGTCAGTTCCCCATGTGCAAGCACTGGTATAGTTTTAATTTATTTTTAAGAACACAAAGATACATGATTTAAATATTGTGAAATCCTGTATATATTTTGGCTCAGTCAGTCATATGCCTGTTTACTCACAGATTCCCCAAAATCTGCATTTCCTCAGGCATTCATGTCTTTCAGATTCTTTATGCTGTTTTTCTGCCTCAGTTATTTCTTAACACCGTGCTGCCTGCTTTTCCCTAAATCCAGTGGAACGTGGCCTTTTTGGTTAGGCTTGGAGTGACTGCTGCTTGATTCCCTCAATGCAGAGCCAACATACTTATTGTTAAAGTGGGAAACACCTTTCTGCCCTCTGCCTGCCTCTACCCATCCCTGTGCAAAAAATAAACAAAATCTAATTGTGAGCAGCATCATAACCACAAGATGAAGAATGACAAAGGAGCCCTGCTTGGTACCTGGCTGCAGCTGACTGATGTAGGCTGTGTTCTCCCAAGCCAGGAGCAGGCCCAGAGATATCTCACATCCTGGACAAGTACTGTTTAATTAAAATGTGTGTTTAAATTAAAACCAAGAAATGTCTCCCTCCTTGGGTCTTTGTGTAGGGCAGGTTTAGGATGCTGGATTTTGGGATTGTGTTTTGCTTGGAAGTACCAGACCAGGAGAACAGATGCATTGCTGAAGTATTGAGTTTCCCTTCTAGGGGACAGGCACCCACTTGCCAGCCTGGGTCTCAGCCTCTCTGGACCTCCCTTTCCTCGCTGTAAAATGGGAACATCTCTTCTTTTCCTTTCTCTTCCTGGGGATGGGGCCTTGTGCCTGTGCTGCACCTCATGTAATGGGCTTCTGCTTTGGGTTGGAACATCTTGATGTTAATAAATTAAGAAGGCTGAATGCTTTTGTTCCCCTGGGCAAAGTGGACTGCAGGAACAAGCACACATGAAAACTTCAGTAAAAGTGGTCTTACATGTCATTGAGAAATCTGTCACTGAATTCCCCTTTCCCTCTCTTACCAGGAGGAGGGTTTTTTTATTTTTATTTTAATAAAAGTTTAGGGTACATGCATCATCAAAGAGTTTGCAATCCTGATTAGGAAATCTATTTAACCTGGTGACAATTGGCCTCCTTGATGTGAAAACACACCCAAATACTGGGAGAGAGGGCAGGCAGTGCCCCAGTCAAGCTTTGGAATAACCTGTTTTAGGAAGAAGCAGAGAAAAACAAAGCCATGCCAAACAGTCAAAAAGTGACTGGAATGTCACAGCAGAACATTGAAGGGAATAGATGCTCATGCTGGTGATGAGATTTTGTTTTAATCATAGTAATAAACCTTTTAATTTTGGTGCACAGTAACAGCGGCTTTAAAAATGAAATAAAGGGGTTGTGACTAGTGAGAGTCCTTGGTGTTGCTTCCAGAGCATTGCTTGGGCTGTTAATAAAGCCCTGCCAATGGTTTCAAGTGGAACAGCTAATGTTTCAAGTGTTCATAAATAATTGTTTAATGTTCCAAGCACTTTAGGAGCAGGTTTTCAAAACTAGCCTTGCACTGATTATTTCCACTGCTGTAAAAACATTCTTTTGACAGTAGCTTTGTCTGTTGCTTAGAGCTTTCTGTGAAAAAAAGAAAACAATCACTGTCTTCTCTGAGTTGAGAGGGGGATGCACGTAGTGATTGACCTGTAAAATGACCTAAAAGATGTTATCTCCAAAATTAGCCAAATTATTGCAACAACTTTGTGGTGCTGCAAGATCAGGGTCACATCCATGGCTGGTACTTGAGGGGTGATGATGGCCCACCTCTGCTTCATGAGATGCAGGAGGGGTGTGTGTGGGTATCTCCTTGTGCCCATTTTGTCCAGGGAGGTTGTGGATTGGCCTAATGTACCCATCTCTATAGGAGACACTTTAAAGCAGGGTTAGAGGTGAGATCTTGTTCCCAAAAAACCTTTAGTGTGTTTAAAGACAGCCAAAGTAGGGCCAAAGACTGGGCTTGGTTGTCTAAATAAAAAAATTATGTGAGAAAACCCCAGGGTCAGAAGCCTGGGGAGCAGAAATCTTGGGAAGAGATGGAAGTTGGTTGCTGAGGCTAAAACTGAGATTTTTTTTTTCTTTTTTTACTTCTTTAATTTTGAAGTTGGAGAGGAGAATAAGAAACTTCCATAAGCAATCATCCTATTGAAGTAAAATATGTTGGAAGACACACTGACTCCTTCTAACTATGCTGAGAGAGCCTTTCAGCTTGTTCCCTGTAACTTCCTACGAGTTTTCTGAATGCTTTCCCCTAATATAGGTCATGTTTTAGTATTGTTTTGCTGTTCTGTATATCACATTGATTTTTGAATGGCTGAAATCCTATTTCAAATATATTTTTCCCTTAAAAAGGGAAAAAATTTCCTTAAAAGGATCTATACCACTATACATATGCTCACACAAATTTTAAGGAATCAGAAATTTCTATTTAGTAAGTATTATTAACAAATTTTGTGTGTATATATATATATATGTGTTTTTATAAGTATGTTTGTTTATAAATATTTATAAACCATGTCCATGTGTAACTTCATGAAGGATGGTCGCAGAAGCCTCAATCTTTCTGTGCACGAGTATTTTCAAGATTGAGCCCTAGCTCTTAGCCCTCCTGAGGGGATTTAGCTACCAGTTCTTCCGCTGCAAAAACACATCCCCCCTTTGTTTGCTGTTATGATTTGAAGATAAAAACCGGGACTTTATTCCTGCCGTTTGTTAGAAAGACATCAGACAGTAGAACTGGAAGCTTGTGCAAACACCAGTTACCGCTCCAGAGGTCTCTTTTTCAGGGTGGGTGTTAGTGGGAGGTTTTTTCCCCCCTCTAGTAAATTTGTCTTTTAAATATCTCATTAGTTATCTGGGCAGTTCAGTGCCTCTTCTTCGGGTGTAGAGAGCTGGTTAAGGAAGCAGAGAGCAGCCCAGCCAAGGATGCGCGTGTCGGGAAGGAGGGAGGGAGGGGAAAAAAAGAGGAGGGGGGGAGGGGGAGATAGGGAAAAAGAAAAAAAAAAAAAAAAAAAGGTTTTGAGGCCAATTGTTTGATCTGAGAAATACCTGGAGCCAGCATCCCTGTTCGGCTGGGATTATTCCTGCTTGGCTGCCCTCTGCCGGCATCGCGGATCGGTGCAGAGCGGCTGGGAACGGGCTCCGCGCCCCGCGCAGCGCCCCGGGGACCCGTGCGGTGATTACGCGTGAAAAAATAAATAAGCAGCCTTTGTACCGATCAAAGAAAACAATTACGGAAAACGGTTGACCAGAAAACAATTGGCTGTTATTGAATGGGAGGGTTGCTCTAATTAATCCAAAAGATATCCCCACTGCTAAATGAGGTGAGGAAAGAGCGCAGGGATAGATTTAACTCTGGAGCGGAATATAGCTGAGGCAAGGGGGCAGTTTATGACTCAACACAGTAGAATTTCTGCTTGTAAATGGGATTGCTAACATTTTTTTTTCCCCCCAGCCGCAATTTTCCTAACTTGCAAATGAATCTGAAATATCTAGAAATAATAGTGTCTGTCGTGTAAAATGAATGCGGGTTTTTCTTCTTCTTTAGGGTTTTATTTTTAACTGTCTCTAGTAAAAGTGCGCTAGTCATGTTTATCTAGCTCATGAAAGAACCTCTTTCTGTAACTCATTTTAGATTTAACCCCTTTAAGGTTATCTGCAGTGCCAGCATGCTGTCTGCTTTAGGACATCAGTGTCTGTCCCTAACCCTTCATGGATGTTTTGTTGACATTTTGGAGGCTGTGCTGTGCCAAGGAATAGCAGAATATCACCGCTGTCCTGTTTGTGGTCAGGCAACCTCATCAATGCAGAGGGAAAATTAAGGCTGAGGAGGGAGTGCTGCTTTCTCCTCCTTTCTCCTGTGTTTCCTTTCCCCTCCTCACCATTTCCATTTCCTCTTGTATTTCCCACTTTAAAAGATGGACGATCAGTACCTGTGACCCTTAAATATCTTACTCTCTGTTACATTTGCACAGAGAAGTCTATTAAATCTCCAGATAGAATTAGGAGCCAAACTAAATTCTTTTGTATTGATATAATCATGGGGTTTATTTTAAATGTGATGGATGTAACCTGAGAGCAGAGAACGTCCAGGATGTCTAAAAGGCAGACACTGTATAAGTATTTATGAAAAATTCTGCGTGCTCTTAAGATGTCACGCATAATCCGCACTGTGTGTCTCTTCAGTGTCACAAGCACATTTACATAGATTGTCATGAATTTCAAATTGCACCTCAAATCAATGCCAGAGTAAAATTACCTTCGAGCACAATGCAGCCTTCCTTTAAGAGTTAATCATACAGGTCTCTCTCTGTTCAGAGGCAGTGCTGGCCCTGCAGTGACACTCACAGCTCACTGCTAACGTCAGGTGCCCCAACACGTTCGTAGCACCTCCATGGGACCGAATGCCAGCGGTGTCTGGTACCACCTCCTGCACTCTGCAGCACGTGAAGTGTGAACACAGCACATTACAGATGCAGCCATCGCCTTAACTGGTGCCAGCGGTGTCTCCCAAGGGTACCATGTACATGCTTAGGGCCCTGTTTTGATGAACCATTTGTAAACATCTAATGGGGACTTTGCTCCAACAGGTAGGAGAGCTATGATCAAGCATTTTCCCAATGCTGTAATGTTGCTGCCGTCATCTAATTGCATGTGCCTGAATTGTGGGGAAAGATGCCTTAAGTATGCTGTTCTCTGGTTCAGTCTCACCATATAAGGCTAAATTACAGCCTTGCTCCAGCTCCATTGGTTGCCCACATCTAAATGGGGTTAAGGCTTAGGCAGCAAGACCTTCTGGTTGTGGGGAGACAATAGGAACTGGGGATTTTACAAGGACCAGCTCAGAGTGGCACCATGGCATTTGGTAGGAAGAGCTGGGTTGATTGATCCCAGGTTTCTTACCATGTCCCAGGGCGTGTTGCATCTCTCCAGAGAGGATAAATGTTTCCATTATGACCAGAAACAGCATTCAGCTGGTGTAATGAGTTTATTTCTGGAGAGAGACCATATGGCTGAAGTGGTTCCTTGTGGCAGATCACCAGCTCCAAGTGCTGCAAATCATGGTGCATCCCATACTTTTGCCATGGGGTCTCTTTATCAAGGGCCACCCTTCTACTCTGCAAATCACTGTATCCAGAAGCAGGCTTCCAGCAAGCAGGTTCATTCAATCCAGAGGCTGGAATTACCACATGAACGGGGGGAGGGGGGGGGGCACGACCCTCCTTGGCTGCTGCCACCACTTGGGAGCCCGAAGAGAAGGGAAGGGAAGGAGTGTCTGGGCCGATGGCATCGCAGCAAGGAGGCTTGTAAATGCCAGCAGTGCTATTTAGCATTTCTCAAGCAAGAGAATGGGCCAGCAGATACGTCGTGGAGCCTCGCCAAGCATGTAGGGGGACATGTTGTTAACTTGCTGGTGGCTGCTGTAGCCAAGAAACCGAGTAGCCATGTAGGGACTGTGGCGGGCGGGAGAGAGAGAGAGAGCACATGTAGAAATAAGGCTTCTCACTCAACAAATTCTGCTGTTTGCATGCAGAAAAAGAGGTATTTTTGCAAGCGGGGACTTAGGAACAAGATGAAATCTTCCCACTTTTATCAGCAAGGCAGTTAGTGACAAGCACATGGTGAAAGGCTCAAATTCTGGTGCAAATTATCATGAAAATAACTGAACACACGGAAAATTTGGAATTGCAAATATCGGGAAGGCATGGCTTTGTGGACTGACAAGATGGAAAAGACATTAACTCTAAGGGTTTTGAGGCATAATTTAGTCCTCTGGGTACTATCCTCACTTCATGGTTTTGCTGCAGGTTGAGACATCACTAAGAGAGAGACAACTGGTATTTTATGTACATAGAAAACACAATAATCCCTGGCACTTGGGACGTCTAGCCAAGTATGGAAACACCGACCAGGACCAGGGCATGCTGTCCTGGAGATCAGCCCCCTGTGCACTTAACTGCTCACCTGAAACGATGGAGAATTTCTTTAGCCTTTCGAATCCCACTTAAAAAGATTCAGAGAGCTGAAAGCGAATGTTTTGTTCTGTCCCTAAGGTAGCCACAGTTTGGTGGTAGGTGAAGTAATTACTATATATAGTCACTAAAAGGCCTTTGGACAGCTCTAGAGAACAACTGCTGTATAAATTTAAGGTATTATTATTATTAAGGTATTATTATCCCAAGTTTGCCACAAGTTGCAACGAGACTGCAAGAATTACCTGTGAGCACCTAATACTGGCACAGCTGCAGAGTTTAAAGTTCTCTTTCTGTCAATATTGTGTTAATTTTATCTGGTGCTTTTGATTAAACAAACTAACCTGGAACAATTTCAGTAACTGATTTTCTAAATAGAAAAGGCACTAATAAGTGAACATGAAGTTGCACCCCTCTGGCATCCAGAGAAAGGAAAATCCTTTATGAACAAATCAGATGTGGTCACACTGAGTCCTAAACACTGCTCAACTACCATCATGCTGATTTAATCAATCCTTATGAGGTAAAAGAGGTAGAAAGTGGAGAATAATACCTCTGATGATGAGATATTTTAATGAAATACTTTGGGATAATTTAGTGGGGAATGAAACTACTATGGATAAAAGAGAGTGAGAAAGCATTAAAAAACACCAGACAGATCAGAACATGAATATAATATCAAGCAAGGGTTGAACATCCTAAATCTGCACTTCACAGGTCAAGGGATGAATTAGAGGTGATTTGACTGTGAGCCAGCGGGGTCAGGGAGGAGGTGGTGCAGGACTTAAATGATGGCTGTGGTCTGGGAATCAATGGGAAATAGGTCTTTCGGGGTTCTGTGGTTGCTGTGTCTCATTGGTTCATTAGAAATCCTGCAGGGTGAGCTCCTGGAGTGGGGAGATGTGTGGAGCTGGGGTCCTGTAGGAGTGAGCCCGTATACTTTTTGTACTGCTGGCTGCAAAAAAGAGTCTTCAGTATCTTCATAAGAACCACTGTGGACTGAGCTAGAAGAAGTGGCTTTGCACACTGAGGGTAAAGCAGATATACTGGCCTCTGTGGACCTGCAGCCCCCTGGGTGAATCACCTTTGTTCATGTATGATACTGTCAGTGTGAGGAATGCAGAAGGGTGGTGATGTTAAGCGAGCAAGGTGCTCGTGCCTTACTGCTTGGACCACAATCCAAAGGTAAAGAAGTTTGCTGCAATTTGTACTTCAGCCTTTTTTCAATAAGACTGATCCAAGGCAGGCATTTAGGGTATGAAGGCCCAGCCAAAATGCATGTTTAGGCAATAAGTTCTTGGGCTGGTATGTAATGCTGATGTGTGTGAACAAGACGTGGACCAGTGTTGTAATCGTCCCATCCTGTTGACAGCTGCACAACAGGAACTTGTAAAAAGACAAACCCAAACCAATAAAAAACAAAACAACAATTTAGAGAAAAATTAAAATATGTGCACCTCTATGTGTATTATTTTTGTGAACCTAACAAATTACAAAGGAAAACCACGAAGGCAGGTCTTGAACTGATGTTGCATTCCCATACCTTAATTATCCATCTGGAGATTGGGTCCATAGTTTTTCTGAAGTAGCTTTATTTTTTTTTTTTCCTCAGAATGCATAGAGGGAGCAGATCTTTTGAGTAGGAAGGTGCCATTTTTACACAGTCACTGTTCAGACCATAGCCACACTTGAAGCCAAAAATAGAAAATATATTTTAGAACTTGTTAAATTAAAGAAGAAAAAAAAGAGAGAGGAAAGAAAAGCCTCCAGCAGAACTTTGCATTCTCTGACTTTTCAGACTTTCAGGTCTGCTCTCCTGATTACACATTTTCTAGCTGATGACATGCCATCAGCTAAAGATGGATTTTAAACACAAGTCATGTCAAAAGTTTCATTTAACCTCTTCAGTATAACAAGCTGCTGATGGTTTACATTTCTGACAGTAGAGGTAAATTAATCTGTGATGGATGTTTGGAAGGGGGAGAGAAGATTTGCAGAGTGAGGAAGAAGTAAGATGGTAACTAGTGAAGGCACTGGACATCTTCTGGAGTGTAGTGAGGGGTGGGTGGGATGTGGGTGTGGTGATATTTCTAGATCTCCATCTATAAGTATAGCTCTATCACATTCTCTGTGTGTATGTATGTGCAGTTTTTAAATAAAAATAGTTTTCCATTATACTGTGCAAGTCTGACATTTGATGAGGTAGAATATTTCCAGATGGGTTGGATTTTGGAGAATAGGGAGTAGGTTATGATTTGTCTAATGAAATGTTAATTTTTTGGCAGTCAGAGGGGTTTAGGGTAAATCAGTTAAACCCAAAGATGATTAAAAAGGGATTTGTGAAACTTTGGAGTAGTAATTAGTATTAATTGAGGCCATCATTACTTTATATGATAAAGGTAGCATGCATTTGTAGTTGTACAACAAAAAGAACTCCAGGCTTATCTTCCTTCTTTCTAGGGGTCTTAAAAGTTTGGGAGGGAGCTCTTGTTAGTAAGTAATCCCAAGAGACATAACATGGTAAAACCTTGACACAAGAAAATTCAGCCAGGAGACAGTTGATTTCTCAGCTGGGAGGTACTTCAGCAAGAGATGGCATCTTGCCGTCTCCACCAGGACTTGGTAATAATTCTCACTATTCATGAACAGATGTCTTTGGTTGGATTCCCTAGGTGCATTTGAATTCATTAAAGGATCTAGGGAATCAAGATATTAATTCTAAATTATTACATATTATAGATTTTATTTTCTGGAAGAATGGGAACATGGCAGAAAAAAAAAAAAAAGGAGGTTGTAGTAAAAGTGGTAAATGATGTCAAGATAGCATAATCACAGAATACTATTATGCCCCTTTAGGCTATAGTGTGTCTTTTTTGTTTTAACACTGGCTATCTAAAATAGTTTGGTGAAAGAGTGACTTTTAAATTGTGTGTGCTATGAGAATAACGGGGACACTCATAAGTGATATTTGTTCTGATATTCAAATGGAATAAAGTATTAGAACCCTGCTGGAATCAGTGAGGATACCAATTTACAGCAAATGAGGATGTGACCAGCTAACCTAAAGCATTCTGTAATTCCAAGCTCATCTATTTCATATCTAACCAGTAAGGACTTAATTAAAGGACCATTAGGTTTATCTCATGTGAGATCTCACTGATCGGTACTTTTGTATTTTAGTGGGACACTGGAGGATTGATACAGACTCCCTGTAGATGGATCTTGTACTTTTTAAGAGCAGCCTGAAAGCCTTCCTTTCCCATGTCAGCTACTTTAGAAAACTTTGGAGATAATATTTTGAAACTGAACATCCAAAAGCTTTTCAAATCTTCCTGACTAAAACTCTATTCCAGCACTTAGTTGCATTAACAGATGTGATTTTTGTCAATGGGAACTTGGCAGAAGAACAAATTTCATCAACTAATATTTGTAAACTGCTTTGAGATCCACTGATGGAAGGAAACCTGGACCGAGAATAAGAAATGCCAACTATTGAAGTTTGTTTGCTGAATTTTCCATCTTCGAATCTATATTTATAGGATTTCTTCACATCTCTTTAATTATCGCCTTCCAATTTTATTCCTATATATTTCTTCCCCATTTCCTGTGTACAGACTGTGCTTTAGTCATTTTTCTGTTCACCCAAGGCTTTTCTAACACAAAGAAGGGCCAAGTGATTTCAGTTGGTCTTACAGTTATGCTCATTTAGGGTTTGCCAACTCTTTTACCTCTTACTGAAGACAATTTAACCACTATAGCAAATATCCAAGACTTTTATTCTGCTGGATAGTAAAATATTGATATTTGAATATCAAGCAGTGTCTTGTTTCAGAGTTTACCTGAAAGGATGGGGTTTTTTTCCAGTTATTTTGTAATTTCTCTGCTTTGTTTTTTTTTTTTTTTTTTTTTAAATCTTCCTTTTCAATCTCCCCATTTTGCAAGGGACTTACACGAAGAGAATCCTCTGCAAATGGCATTGCCAGTGAGAGAGAGCCTGAGAATGATGTAAATGATGTAGATGATGAGTTGCCTTGGCCTGCCCATCTGCCCTAGTGGTGCTTGCTCAAGTTGCAGCACAGCTTGCAAAGACCCTTTGATCATCCTCTTTTGATGAATTTGTCAGCATGATCATGACTATCTTCAGCAGAAAAAAACTTCAAGGTTGCATTTTTTCTACTTGCACTTGAAAAATTTCTAGCTAGACACTTTTTCCTACAGCTGTAAAAGTAGTTATTGCAGCACAAGATTTTTATTTTTGGGGGTTTTGTGTGCGTTTTCTTTGCAAAAGAAACTGCTCCATAAGTGCAGAATTTTTTTAACATATAAGATTTTGCCTGGACAGACACCTCTTCCGAAGTTGTTATATGTTTTATTTCCCCTCAGCACTTAATGCAACATATGTTTCAAGCCAGTCCTGATAATATTTTTCAGTGGTATTCATTTGTGCTACTTGTAGTGAGTTTCTTGGTGTAATTGTAATTCAGAAGTTGTCTGTTGCCCTGTGATATGTGCATAATTGTCCCTGTCCACTGGAACCACCAGCACCTCTTGTCAGCAGGATTGATGGTAGTATTTTGGTTCCTTTTTTGATAATTAATTGCTGTTCCTTCCAACAACAGGGGATTCAAGCAGAACTTTTGTTGTTCTAAATTTGAAATCTTAAGTCTGTGGAGATGTTTCCAGGAGGTATTTTTTCCGGTTCAACATACACCGTAACCACAGGTGTTGTATCATCAAAGAAAGAACCCATATGCTAATATAGAAATAACAGGCCTGTTTATTGTTGCAGTGCATCATCATCATCAAAGCAAAAAACAACAACCACCTGTCTTTAGCTGTATAATTAAACTGATGGGTCTTTATTCTGTGCTAAATGATATGGTAATGTATGGAGAACAAGAAGAATCATCCTTTTAAACTTTTGAGATGTTTGCAGCACTTTTGAAATGTGCTTTTTAAAATTAGGGTTGTTTTTAACAAATCTGTTTCTAATAAGATGTTTTTTCCTGGTGTAATCATGCTTCCTTTAGCACTTTTTTCCATGCTGGAAATTCATAGCTTTGGATGGCCACCTGTTCTGGTATCTTTTTCTATGAGGTCTTCAGTGATTCATGTTTCCCCAAGCATCTCCAAGCAAAGACAAGCTCAGCCTCAAAACTGGCCTCTATTATGATCAGATACACATACTTGTTTTCCTCTCTGTCCCACCACAGAGATGCAGGAGTGGTGGTTCCAATCTGCACACAATAAAAATCTTCTTTCAAAACCAGCATTACACTGATGTTTTCCCTGCCAAGCTCTACCAAACACATCAGACTTTAAATGTTGACTTCTTGGTGAAGGAACCAATCATAGCCAAGTTTCCCTTGGGCTATTTCCACACATATTCCATCTCCAGAAGGGCCTGGTCAGACCTTCACAACCAAATCTTCTTCTGGCTGACCATGTTTCGTACCAAAACCAAACCCTTAGAGAACATGCCTACTCCTACAGTTACTTTAACTGGAGAACAAATTATAATGTTGTTTTCACAGATCACTCTTTCTCCAGAAACTCTTTTGACACAGAAACTTGCATAACTGGTGCTCTTAGATGAGTAATCTGAATCGTGTTTTCTTTTAAAAGGCCAATCCTAAATCCCTTTTGCTATCCACTAGACCTGTTAGTGCAGGCAGAAGGTTGTGTTGGCCTGCAGGGATATGTCATACTGAACCTGTCATATAGGACACGACTCACAAAGAATTTGGGGCAATTAGGAATTTAAAGTCTTTGACAAACTGGGAACTTTCATTATGAATTATGTATTTTTGTTCAAGAATTAGTGTGTCCTGCTTTTTTAATGACGCGTTTTTGCTATTCCCCTATTTAAATATTTTGGTCTGATTAAAGAGGAAAGGTATGGCAGGTCAGCTGGGGGGCCCTGCACCTTTCCCTGTCGTGCAGGGGTGGAGAAGGGGGACACTCAGCTTTCTGAAATCCCTTCTTTCAGAATTCAGCCTTATCTTTCAGGCTTGTTATCACTTATGCTCCTTCCTATTGTCTGGAAGTCTTAAGACAAGAAAAATGTGCCTGTCCGCAGTGTGTGCCTCTTGGGTAGAAATTCTGCTGTGAGGCAGTGGGTTGGTATCTTCACCTTGGCACTTGTGGGTTTGTTGTTCTGAGAGCAGTGGTTTGCTTTTGAGCTGAGTTGCTGGAGCAGGTGTTCTTTACTGCAGGCTGGTACAAAGATGCATTTTCTTCAGTGGGCTGATGTAAATGAGTTAATGCCAGCCAGGAGTGGTTCTTTTGGGGATGTTTTGTGGCCAAGGTTAAAGCTGGGTTTATAAAGTTGGCTGTGTGGATTTTGGGTCCGTTTATATCTTATTAGTTCAGTTGCTGTAACTGGGCAATAAAAATGATTCTGTGTAAAGAATGTATGCTCACTGCTCTCTGCACAGGCAGGAGGGGTGGTCTGCAGAGGCCACACTAGTCACTACTGCTGTTTCATGAGGATTGCAGAAAACCTGACAGCCTTTTCCATGTGAATGTCCAAGCCCCAAATTAGCCTCACTAGCCTGTTCAGGATTCTGTGATCATTTACACATAAAGTGTAAACTGTTTTACGCTTTTATCTCAAATACCAAAAGTGCTTAATTTTGCAGCACAGGTCCCCCCTCCAGCTGACGTTCTGCACCTGTTTGCACTGGCAAATCTCTCCTGTACTTCTCTCTAGAACTCTGTTCTGTAGATTTATTTCTAATCATCCGTAAATAGACTCATCTGTGTTAGGTCTGTATGTCTGAGTAAGGGAAGCCACATGACAGCACGCCTCACTTGTTGGAGCAACAGCAGATCCTGGGAGAAAACTTGGCTTCATGGGAGTGGATGGAAAATTCTCATTGAATTAAACACATCCAAAATCTCTGACAGCTTCTTCTTCAGACTCAGCTTCCTTGTGTGGGACGGGGTGAGCTGCACAGGCTTGGTTTACCCTTCAAAAATATGGCTAGTAATACTCAGTTCTATAACAGCTCGGGATCTGGGGAGAATAAGAAGCTGAAAAAGGTTATTTATTTTTTCTATGAGCACATGCAATGCAGTTTGGCTTGCCTTTTCTGGATAGTGGCTTTTCCCACTTTATTTTATCGAATATGCCTGTTATAGAAACTTCAGGGATAAGGCATTATGACCAGAAAATCGAGAACATTATGGGCTTTAGCATGTGTTGAAGGGTTTACAGGATGACTATACACATTTCACTATAGAGCTGGGCTAAGAGATAGTTTTTCATCAAATAATTTGACGGTTCCAGCTTGTTTTTCTATTTTATTACTTCAGTGAATAAAGTATGTAAATGGTATTTATTGAAGATGATTGAGGGAAACATGAAATTAAAAAAAAAAAAAATGGATTTTCCTGACTCTATTAGTTATTGAAATGATTTCCTGATGCTTTTCCTTTTAGAAAAAATATTAATGAAAATGTTCCTATTAGAAACTGTAATCTGTCGAAATCAGCATTTTATTGCTTCGAGAAATCCCAAGGATTTAATCGGAGAACAACTGATGTTACAAAAACCTAAACTGGTGAAAACTAAAATCAGGGCTGTGAAACAATTAGCAGAGCTTCTCTAGTAAAAGTGTGTGTAATTTTGTTGGTTGGTTGTTTTTTTTTTTTTTCCAGGAGGGCTACAATTCTGACTGTATTTTTAGTAGTTTTACAAAGTTATTTAAAATATCTTTGCAGGTTGTGATATGATAGATATGAATAGATATGTTTTATATGTTGCCTGTCTCTCCAGGCTGCAGGACAGGTGTCGGTCCCAAGGGACCTTCTTCTCCATCTCTCCACCTTAAGGCAAGATCACCTGTACTTGTCAGATCTGATGGACAGTTGCCTAATCTATTCTTTAAGACCTCCAGGGGCTGAGTCTCTCCATCCTCCCCAAGCAATCTATTCTTCTGCTTCCTTAGCCTCATTGTTCAGTAATTTTCCCTAATGTTTAACCTTAATCTTTCTTCCTTCAATTTAATCCCATCACTGCCTCTCCTATCTGCAATGAGCATGGAAAATAGTTTCCTCCCTGCTTCTCAGCAGCAGCTTTTTATGTGTGTGAGGGCTGCTCTCCTATGCCCTGTCTGACTCCCATTCTTAAATCTAAGCCACCCCAGTCTGTTCGTTTCCTCGGAGGTCCTTGTGGTCTCCACCCCTGCAACGACTCTCCAGATTGCATATGGGTATTTTGCTTCTTCCTCCAAACAATTCCTCAAGTTTCAGGGCTGCATTTTATTAGCTGAGGAAGCCTTGATGCTACAAATTCTTGAAGAGTGGGAGAGTATTAAAGTGAGTGGGATGAGTGGTTAAAAAGCTCCACCTTTGTGTGTGTCTGTGGGCAAGTGCCCCCATCACCAGACATGTCACACACCCTCTGCTCATGCCAGTTGCTCCTTGCCTAGAGCATAGGGGGGATGTTTTGCATTTTTCTCATTTGCAAAATTGGTTTTAGTTCTTGGAGCAGCTCCCACAGGGCAGCCAGAGATGTAGTACACCTCTCTTCTCCCATTGCTCCCCACCCTCTGCACCTGTACCTGCCTCATGCCATGCTGAGGTGTTATTTTCTGCCCTCTTCTACAGCCTGGGCATATGGACCTGGAGTAGAAACTTAAGGGTATATGCAAATGTTTTAATGATGCTATTTGCATATCTGGAAGTGATTTACAAAACGCTGCACATGGAGCTGCTTAAAACTTGGCACCAACAGTTCGTAGAGGATCATGGCACAACACAACAGAAACTGAATATTCAGCTGGTTTTTGCCAGCTCTCGAGGAGAAGCAGTGCAGTTTTGGCGACTGCTGAAGCGAGTCTGTCAATGAAGGAAGATGCCTGAGTCCTTATATGAGTCTCAGCCCTGCCCAAGGGGAAAACATCCCATCATGTACTGCCTTTCTCTGCTTTCTTGTCACTTCAGGATGAGCAGCCAACTGCAGTTGATCCTGGCGGTGGGAAATGCTCTCTTGAAAACCCTCAGGAGTTCAGGCAGGCAGGGGTGTCTGGGGGGTCGAGCAGCCCAGGGAGAGGTGCTTTATTATAGAAACATAGAATTGTTTGGGTTGGAAGAGACCTTAAAGATCTTGTTCTACCCCTCTGCCATGGGCAAAGACACCTTCCACTAGCCCAGGCTGCTCCAAATCCTGTCCAACTTCCAGGGATCCAGGGGCAGCCACAGCTTCTCTGTGCCAGGGCCTCCCCACCCTCATAGGGGACAATTTCTTCCTAATACCTAATCTAAATCTCTCCTCTTTTAGTTTAAAACCATCCCACCTTGTCTTTTAGGCTGAGATCTACACCACTCTGACAGATTTTATTTATTTATTTGTTTTCCCCTCCTGGGACATGCATTTGGAAGACTTGGAGATGTACTAAATTTAAATATCTGAGTTTGAATTCTTTTCAGAAACAGGCAGCATTTTACATTGATCTGTAAAATTTAGTTTTAGCTGGAGCCTCTTTCTAGAGCCCTCTGTGTTATGAACTAAATTCACCTTTCCCATAACTATTTGTTACAGCTGATAGTGTCAAAACTGTTATTGATGCATTCCCTATGAAAATGTTGTGTGGGGTGGTGAGCTGGCACAAATGAGCAGAGGCACCTAAACCCTGCAGCTTCACTTACCTATTTCTTTTAAAAATTCATTAATGTAGGAGAATCTCAAACAGAAATGAGGGGAGAGGGTCAGATCTCACTTATTTGTATTCACCTTTAGATCTGCCACCTCTGTTTCCTCTGTTTTCCTTTTTTGGCTTTCGTTAGCATTGTAAGTGAGGACATTGGCACTTTTAGAGAATGCATTGAAAATATGTTGCTGTAGTCAGAAGTAAATTTGCTCTCAAATCCCTGAAAGCAAGTGCATGATAGGTGGAGATAAAAGTAATTTAGCACATGCTGAGTTCGAGCACACAAAAAAATGTGGCTTTTTGTATGTGAGAATCTCGTAGCAAAATCCCTATAATGCCAAGGGCTTCCATGAGTCTGTGGAAACCTTTTTCCATGAGATGGAAAAGTTCTTGGAGATACACAGGTTGATATTGCACATGACTAAAAAGCAGAGTTAAAAAATATTTAAGGGAAGAAGTTTTATAGAAGCTTGACCTGTCACAGCTCTCCTGTCCAGGCATCTGCTTGTGCCTAGAGATGGAGGCAGAACAGTCTTTTGCCCAGCACAGTCATTCTTCTGGTTGTTTGACTTCCTTGCTATCAGGCAGAAAACTTTGTGCCATGTTACAGAAAAAGGAAGGAGAAATACAACATAATTCTGAACAACATGTTTAGGTACTCTGAGGGCAGGCAAACCCTGTATGTTCATGATGAAAATATCCCTTTCCCAAATACCCTTTGCTGTGCGAGTGAAGGGCATAGCCGAGGGTCCCTGCACATTAAATCACAGGTTTCTTGCCTATTTATGTCAAGAAACAAGTGGTTACAGCAGATGAGAGAAGTGCAAGGAAACAGCAAGGCAGGGTACCTTGCAGTGCACCAGTCTCTGAGCCACTGCCAAGCATTTTGTCAGCTTGGTAAGGAAAAAAGACCTAAAAAGAATTTTAAAGAGAGAGAGCCCAATTCAGGGCTGATTCTTCCAGCTGCTAAAGGCTGTTCTTCACATAAATATTTACCTACTTCACCTTGTTAACTGAGTTGACATTACTGCTGGTAACTCTGTGTCTATGGGATGCAGTGTTCTGGTAGGATATTAGAGGCCAAATATTTTCTCTGCAAAGAAACAAGAATGTCCTGTTGCAAAAGACAAAATCATTCCTTGGACTGTCCCTGCTCCAGACAATGCACAGCTCCCATACTGCTCACAGCATGTTTTGTTGCCATTCTGCTTACATTGCATGTACTTGATATTTTCTCTGCAATTGTATAAATAGCATATAGGAAGAGGGAGACTATTTAGGGAAAATACTAATTAAAGCGAACAATAGAAAATAGGAGATCTTATGTTTCTAAAATTAGAGGCTGGTTATTCAGTAATAAATAGCCCTGTCATTATTAGTTTGTAGTCCCTCCTTTCTCTTGCCTGACACACTCAATATCACTGTTATCCATGGTTTGCCTGTCCAAACATGGTTTCTTTCCAAAGCTCTACATTGTTTGCTAGCCCTTGTTAAAAAAGCTTCCCAGTTCTGGGCTTATCTGCCAAAAGAAAATAAGAAGAAATATTCTTTCTAAACAAAATTAATTTGATGAAGGAATAAAAAGAGTCTTAACAAAGGTACTTTCATGTGCTGCCTGCTAGACATTGCTTACTGGTCTCTGGTAATTTCAGAATCCTGGGAGTATGGAGGACAATTTTTTTCCCAATAATTAGCAAGCATGTTTTTGGGTTTGTTGGCTTTGTTAAGAATATGCCTGCTTAACTAAAAGGGAAAGTTTGATTTGAGTCTTGGAGTGCAGTGAGTAATTGCTACATGCAAGCATGGCTGTGGTTGGGGCCGTGCTTGTGAGGAAAGGTTTGTGCCTAAGTAAGGGCCTTGATGTGTGATTCTAGCAAGCCCCATACCAAGCCCATGAGCAGCTTCAGGACTTTTCCATCGCAAGCAAAATCATGGAGACAGGTTTAAATTTATGGTCTTTTAGTGTACATAACAGATCACATTTTTTGGCTGCTTGTGGCACCGTGCTGGATCCCTGATAAGGGCTGAAAGCAGAAATGTCCATTTGAGGGTCTGTCAGGACAGTCACGAAGTACCTGACTGCTCACTTCATGGAAGATCAGCTCTTCCAAGAGGTCCACAAAATGGTCCTCCTGTTGTGCTTTTGAATACTCAGGAATGAGTCTTACCCACACCAGACCAGTCTTTTCTTGTTACTTCGTGCTGAAATTGTATTGCTCATCACCAGATTGTGTTTTGGATCTGTTTGAAAGATGCTGGACTGAATGAAGTCACCTTGTGCTGTAATTGCCTCATTTCCATTGTTGTCTGGAACAAAAAACAACCTTTGTGAAAGGTGAAATAGGGATGTAGAAGGTGTAGGAATCTCTGTTGGCTCAAGAGACAGCAATAGGGGAAACAGAGAAAGGAAGAGAACAAAAATCCCAGAGAAAAAATAAATACAAAGGAGGAGCAGGAAAGAAAAAGACATGAACAGCCATAAAAATCCAGTGATATCAGCTGAAAATTGGGATGATTCTGTCATATTAATGACAGGAAACCTCTACTGGCTTTCACTGACAGACCTGCAAGCAGCTGCTGTGGAAGGAAAGTGATTCGAGCATGAGTGAAACTGAGACACTGTACACTCATTTTGTAGGAAGTCAGTTTAGTGAGTATTCATCTGTCATTATCATATCCTCTGTTGAACGTATTGCCCTTGGCAGTAGGTACTGAGTAACTAATTTAGCCTTTTTTTTGTTGATCAGTAGCAAGATTTTCATGCTTAATTCCCCTAGTAGGTGTGATTTTTCAGCTGCAAAGTAAAGAACAAACAAATCCCTGAATTACAAAATGGAATTTATGAAACACATATTTTTGTTCCTGATGCCATTCATCTCCTGGCATTTAATTCATCAATTGCAATTAGACCGCTTGCTAATTGTTTTCCTGGATCTCCTGTTTTCGGTCATAGCTAAATATTAAGGGAAGCTGGTGATGGTAGTCAGAGCTCTCTCTCCTACTAAAAGAGTTGAGACTGAGCAAAACTTCTACAAACCCAAAGTGCAGAGCTAAGGAAATATCAGTACACATTAGTGCCCACTTGATTCTCATCACGAGGCCAAGCTTTTGCCTGCTGTATGTCAAGGTGCCAAGCACAGGTGTGTAGCACTCCAGATAAAGGGAAACCTACAGCTTGCCACAAAATAACGTGTGGCTGTGACACCTGATGCAAGAACAGCAAAGTAAATTTTTCTCTTACAAAAAAAATCCCCACCAAACAAACAGACAGACAAAAAAAGCAAACCAAAGCAAATCGTGGTAATCGATTTGATCGTATGAACAAGTTCTTTCTGAAGACAAGTGTGAAAGACCCCATATAGTGGTTTACATGGGGTTTAATTTATTTCAGTTGAGAGAGAAGAGCAGGCTTGACACTGCTGAGATACACTGCTGGCAGCCTAGGTAGTCCCAACCCAGTACTTAGGTCATTCAGTCATTCCTTGCTTTGCATTTATCATTTCACCAGTATATACTGTGTAATAAAATGCAGAAGTTAAGATACTGTGCACAGTAGCCATCAACTCGTATTTAAAGCCCTAAGTGAAGGAGCAGTAAAATCTTCTAGGAGCATAAAACCCAGACAGCTTCCACTAAAGCTGCCTGTGGCAGCTCAAAGGATGAACTTGAAACAAGCAGCACATGGTGTGATACTGAACATTCTGTGATCACGTGCTAAGTTTTGTAGACCTGAAAAACTCCACACCAGTTTAGAAAAGAGGCACCAGTGTGGGATAAGAGTTTCTGGGAATGGACTCCCCATCCCTTCACAGCACAGATTTCAAACCTGTGTTGAGCAGAAGCTGTTGCATTAGGTGGAAAATACTGATTTTGCATGAGCTTAGCTTAATTCTCTGTAGTACAAGTGTAGATTGCTGACTTCTACAGTGCACTGACCCAGAAGACTCGACCTTTTCCCTTCAGTGGGGCTTCAGGGTGGCATCTTCCTTAGTTTGCCCGTTTGGGTTATAACCTCCTTGGGCAAGGACTGCTTCACATCCATGTCTGGGCCCTTTCTGCTGGAGGTTGTACAGATCTTGGGGGAAACCCTCTTAAGGGTCTGACTCTGGGCTGCTGAGTGACCCTGATCTTTGCCAGGATTTGTTGCCCCTCATCTCTGGACAGCAAGTGGCATTGTCCCTTCCCCCTGCACAGTCACAGGCAGCCCTGCAGAGAGCAACGAGGCAGGGGACAGGCTCTGATGTTCTGGAGGACTGTCCTTTATCTCTACATCTTTTCTGATTCACTGCATTAAGTCCTTCTGAGATTGCTGCTGCCTTTCCCTCCTCTTCCCACTCAGTCTTTGTTCATTCCTCCTCCCTTTTCAACTAATTTTAAAAAAAATATAGGAGATTAAAGCTATTGAGGAGGTGTGGTGGTTTTCAGAGTTAAACAACACTGGAAAAAAAAGTACTTTCCCTTCATTTAGTATTTTAAAGAAGTAATAAGTAACACGGCAGGATACAATTGTAATAATAGGAACAACTCTGAGGTATCTGGAGCTTTATTCCGTTGCCTCCTGCCTCTCCTGATCACTATAAGTCATGCATGAGCTATTACTTTTACTGTACATAATTTCTGGTATCCTTTGAGATCCAATCAGTCCCCTGATAAAGTGATTTTCTGACTTTTTCAGCCATGCTTACCTAGCTGTTTGTGTATGTGTGGATGTAATTTATCTGTTTATTATAATTCCAATAATGAAAAGAAAGTGAAATGCTATTATGAAGCTCAGCATGGTAATCAGTTTGTTGTTATTGCTGGTCATGACAATCATTCTAAAGTCTCCATTTTGTTAATGGCACACCTTAGATTTTTCCAAGGTGGATGGGATTTAGCCATAGCTTTTTAAGGAAGATATGTGATGCTAAAACAGGAAAATTAGGCCATAGTTCAACAAAGCATTTGAGTGTGTGAATAAGCTTACTCATATGAGTATATCTGCATATTTTAAGTGGACAATTCCCACATACCATGGGAATGTTAGTTTTTAAACCAGGGGTTAGGGCCTTTATGCTAACTTACAAAATCTAAGACTTGTGGGGTCTTTGAAAATAAGGTCATTAAAACTTATGTCAGTGAGAAATAAAGTAATATCTAGAATACCTTTCAAAGGAGAGAGAAGATGCATTTCTAAATCATGCATCCATACCAGAGTAAATTAAAGAGAGCAATACATGGTTTAGGGATAATGGAAATTTGCTGGCTGTAGTAAATACTTCCAAGAGAACCATCACAAAATTAGTTTTGTAACTTGAACAGTAAATGTAGTCGGAACAATTCCTCAGTCAGTGGTCAAACAAGTTTTCTAACATTGATGGATACAAGCTAGGAAAAGTATTGAATTTATTCCTAATTAGCCTTTTTTCTCCACAAAATTGCCTCTTAATAATTTCCCTTCATGTCCAGTGCATAAAGGTATCTGTGTATATGAATTTAATTTATATGCCAATGATGTTTTATACATTGTCTTGTGTGCATCTCATTACTGTCATTAATAAGCACTCCAATACATCTTGTTACAAGGTTAATTGGGACAAATCTAAAATACGTCCCCTTTTATATTGTAAATATGATATCTCCTGGCAGCACATTCCTGGTGGATGGGCACAAAAATTAGGGTGTCTTATTAAAGGTTCCTATAAGGTATCATAGCTGCATTCAGTGATTACATTATGCTGTAAATACACACACTATGTCAGCACGCAACATAATCAAAATGAAACTTGCATTTTCCTGGGATTGGATGGAATACAATTGTGTACAGCAACTCTGCTTTTTTTTTTTTTTGGCTATACTTGTGGGCCAAAATGTTTTATATTATATTCTATGCATTGGTCTTTTTCGTAACAGCTGATATTTGGGTTTGAATGTACACATTTTAAAAAGTCCACTCCTTTACGAGGCTCAGCTGAAACCTGGTATGGCCAATAAAAAAGGGGAATTTTGCAAGGAGAAGGTGTTTTCTCTGGGCAACAGATAAGAGCCTTGGTGTTTCCATATCAAAATGCATCTCATATCAACATCTGTTACTGTCAGCTAAGATAACACACAGTAAGAGGCATGTGGATCACATATATATGCCTTTATTCCACAGGACTAAGGGTTAAAACGCAGGGAAAGTGAGACTTTCACTGAAATGTGTTCTCCTGCAGATGTGCCTCACACTGCCAGACCCTCCTGTCACACTAAGCAAAATGCAGAAGTAGTTTTTGCAGCATGGTTGGACAACAGGGCTGTAGATAGGAGGGACCTCCAGGCACTGTGTGCCTATCCACTGTTTATTTTTCCTGGGGTAGCTGTGGAATCTCTGTGAAGACTCACTGAAGGGGTGTGAAGCTCCCAAGCTTCAGTGGTTTTACCTGAAGTCTCCATTCTGTAGCACACAGGCATGAAAAGGATGTGCTGCTGCACAGACCTGAGAAGTGCAGAGTAGCTTGTGTTTGTTTGCTATCTGAGAGGTCTGTTTTAGGGCAGGGTGCACTGGAGTTTCACCTGGAATGACACAGGACTGGTAGTGTGCTGTTAGCTGTTATCTTCCAAATGCTGTATTCTCACACCTGGGCTGGGAACTCTACTCAGGGCACTTTTCCCATTCCGTGACACTTCATGGCACTTTTCCTGTTCTGTGAGATTTCCAGATGCTTCACCTGAGAAGCACAGTTCTCCCTACAAGTTTTGGGACTTGAGTTTGTCCACTGTCTACGTTGAATGTGAAGGGTAAAAAGCTTCCATAGCATCTATGAGTTGTGTTTGTGATGTTGGTTATGGAGAGATTTATGTCCTATACTACAGATGAAATTAATTCCTCTCCAAAGGTCTGTGCCAAGACTAATACACCGACTACATCCCTCCAAAAGAGGGCTGTCCTGGCCTTTGTTTTCTCTTTGCAGAGTTAAACTTCAGTGATTCTGTTTCCCTTAGTTAGGAGATCCCCCTGCAACAAATTTTTGATTATAAGAAGCCCCCAAATGGAGAAATGATCAGGAATCTGAAAGAAAGGGCTTTCAGGCAATGGCCTGAAACCCTGCAACTCGTCTTTCCTGTGAGCTGGATGCCTGGATGGAACCCTGTGACTTAAGCTTATCTTAGGTTCAGTCAAAATTTAATTTAGCCCACTCTATATCTGGAAGAAAAATAGACTTCCATAGTGCTGTTTCTATGGGAGGCACAGAAATATTGTTCATGTTCTCTATTAAAGAAGGAAACAACAGTACAAAACTCTGGACAAGAAAGTGAATATATTATTACAGAAAACGGTAAATTCCAGCTCCTCATTAGCTCGATAAATCCATTCTTTTTTCTCTGACATAGACTGTAAAGTTTCACATCCCCAAGAATAACCTAAATAGTTTAGGCAGCCTGCATACCATAGCCCCAGTCTAACTGATACAGTATTGTCACTTCAAACAAGCCATATTAGTGGCATGTTATCTCTACTGTTGTTTGTTCCAGACATTAGGCAACAATTAATTTTGTCATGCCAACAAATATTTCATTTGATTTCTAATGTACCATTGCCATAACAACTTGGATAAATATGCCCTAATAAAATCTATAAATTAGCGGGTTTTTTCAAAGGCAGCTAGTTGATAAAAATCTGAATAAAAAAACAAACGCCCAACTACCAAATAAAACCAGAAAAAAAACACTCCACCACAACCCTACAATCCTGTATTCTGAGACCGCTCAGTGGATCACAGAATGGTTTGGGTTGGAAAGGACCTAAAGATCATCTTGTTCCAACTCCCTGCTGTGGTCAGGGACACCTTTCACTAGCCCAGGTTGCTCAAATCCCCATCCGCTCTGTGTTGCTACTGTTAAGTAAATGTTTTAACAGAGTAAACTCTAACAGTTGTTATCATGCTTGAAACTTTTCTAACTTGGCAAAAGCAAAACAAATAATGGGCATGGCAGATCTCATCCTGTGGAAATTATGCCTCAAACCAAATCCCCAAACATGTGCTTTTACCTCTCTAAATCATCCAGTGTAGACATGCATCTGCCAGCCCTGTCCAGTGGTGAGGCTCTCCATAACATGTTGAGAAAAGGTTAGTTTTTAAGTTTACACTTGCTCTGCAAGTAAAGTTTCACTTTGCAAATATCCTGTTGAGAACTGATGAAACAATATCCATATCATCCACTTCACAAACACTTTAATAACTTTATAGGCTACAAAGTAATTAATTCCTGTTACTTTAAGGAAAACAACGCATTTTCTACGCATTAAAAATCCACCGTCATGTTTGAATGTTCAAAGTCTTATACCTGATTTTTGGCAGAATAAATTCTTTAGGATCTCTTATAGATACTAAGATGTCTCTATGTAGAGGTTGCACGTGCCACTGGCAGCAGGGATGGAAATGCCAGTCTCGTTCCTACTCTGTGTGTGTGACACGCTGGTGGTCCCTGAGGAGGAAGGTTCCTGTTCTCTACCTCTTCTTTCCCTCTGTGCAGCTGCACTGGTACCACTGCAGCAAGTGAAGCACTGACACAGTTTTCCTCACAATCTCTGTAGTGGCTCAGGGCATAAACTTGCAATTCCATTCTCCATGTCAGCTCAAGACAACTGCAGGTAATCCTTGAATCTCAAGAAATGTTTGCAAGATGCCAGTTCAGTCTTTAATAACAGAGCTTTGATGTGCCTCCTGAGTCAGGAGGGCAAGGATGCATCAATTTTCTCCTTCTCTTCTTCCATAAGCTGAACAGGCTGGGTACAAACAGAGCACAACCACCTCCAGAAGATGCTTTAACATGTTAAAGGAATTATTTTCTGGGTCTTCAGTTCCACTCACCATCTTTCAGCAGTGTTTCTCTGGTAGTTTGGTGTATTGGTGTATTTTGGTGGGTTGTTCTCTGAGCAAGTTAGGAAAAACAAAGAGAAATTATGGTATGGCCTTTCGTATCTGCAATGGTTGGTTTGGGAAAAATAGGGAAACATTCATTTCCTGGGAAGAGGAGATGTTCTTGCTACTTACCCAGTCAAAACTGTAATCCAAGTGTTGTCTAACTTTAGGGCTTTTCAGACATTAAAACAAGGAATCATATTCATAGGAATAATTTATAAAGCCTCTGCCATGTGTGATGATAACAAAGCATATTTTAATAACCCCAACATACTGGCTGGAAAGCCCACAGGCCTTTCTTTTGTGTAGTTATGAATTCCTTCCTAAAATTCCTATTACCTTAAAAGACACAGAGATAGCAAGCATGGCTCTGTCCTAGCACTCCCCTCTTACTGCTGCAAAATTGAACTTTTATTCAAATGTGCTTCAAAAGATGAAGCAAAATGAAAAGGGAGCTAGATTTGTCTCAGAGGCACCCACTTCTAATGGCTGAACTGTTTGAAGTCCAAAGAGTTTCCCATGAATATGAGCCAAGGAGCTCAGTCACGTTCTCCAAGCACCCGTTCTTCAGGTGGGTGTGACACCCTGCATATGAGCAGAGGATTCTTCTCTCATCAAAGTGAAACTTTGAGGACAATTGCTAGATGTTCTAAACTCTCCTTGTTTGCCCACCTGTAGCCCATGACAATGTCACTCGTGTGTTTTGGAAAGTAGCTTTAAAGCATTTTGATCACTTCAGACAAGTGAAGGTCCCTTTACCAGGAGGAGCTGCTTAACGGGCTGTGGGCTCTATCTGATTTCTGTTTAGCACTAAGGGCTCCAATCCTCATTGACACAGGGGAAATCTGTGTGTAGAGCACATGGGACTTTCTAGTAAAATTGGTAAAAATTGTGAAACTCGACTCGGTGTTTTTCTAATTCCTGCAGCTGGAAGGGAGCAGCGTGCCCAGAGCCTGGGACATGGTAGGGTGTATGTTCCCCTTGTCACCAGGTAGCATCTCATTCCATCTCTAGATTGCTACCCCGAACAAAACCAAGCCTTGAATGTCTAATCAGTGATGTTGTTTTGATTTTTCTCTCAGCCATAAGTACCACCAGGTAATCAGCAATGAAAAGAAAAAAAAAAAACAAAACAAAAAACATAAACAGGCAAAAGCATGTTCTCTCAGTCTATTTTTAAATATAAGTAATTGGCATTTTCCCATCTGCTAACACAAGTTTCAGGTAAGCACAGCTCAAATTGACCACATCACACAACCCTCCAGGGAGGAGAGGATGGAAAAAAAAGGGCCAAGCAGTTGTGGCTTGTACCTAAGAAAAAGAGAGAGCCGAGCTCAGCACCCTGCCTGCCCTGGCATGGATTAGGAACTCCTCAGCCACCTCAAATTCTTCATCCACTCTGGCCTGCCCTGCAGCAGAGGGACCAGGAATATCTTCTGGCTGTGTTGCACCAGGCAGAACATCCCGTGGTAGCTCAGAGTAGCTCTGCATCCCTTCCTCATGTGCCCTGCTGGGCTCTCACTACACCACACAGTTTCTGAACAGACCCTGCTTTCAGGGATGTCTCAATAAAGTAAGCTGGCAGAAAGAAAACCCCTTTACTGCTGTTCTTCAGGCTGCCAAACCTCCAGGAGGCCTTGTGGAATAGTCTGTGATGATAATTTGATTGTAGATTCTTGATGTTCTGAGTCCCTGAAACATTGCCCAGAGTAGGAGAGGTCAACATGCTCACAGCAACATGGATCTAGGTAGTGAGACAGTAGTTAGATAGAAAAACTTTACAAAGCAAGTTTCTGAAAAAGTTGGAGGGTGGAAGAAAAGATGTGTTGCAGACTCTTTCTACTGAAGGTTTGATTCCCACCTCAGTTCTGCTGCTGCTGCAGAAATCAGGACTATGCACCTGTGGCCTCATGCTTACTCAAAGTGAAGGGATTTGTTATAGATTTGTTATGTATATTTAAAGCTGGTAAAGCGTAATTTTGCTATTATGGTGGCTTTGGAAACCAAAGGTGACCATATGTGCTGCAGAGCAGGTGATATTATGTTGTGATATATTGTATCCAATCAGATAAATTCTGTGTTTATTTTTCAGAAAATAAGGTAAAAAGTTTCATTTTCCTCTAGCAAAAAGAAAACTTTATCACTGATGTTTCTGTCAAACTTCAAACTGACCTTATTATAGAGACTGGGAGGCAGATCCTGATGCTCCCAGTTTCCAGTGCAAAGTGGAAGTAGCTCCTAAGCTGCTGTAGCACTGGTGGAAGTGGGAATGCAGTCAGACTGCTGCAGAAGTAGGAGATTTTTCTGTCACTCTCAGATGTACACTTCTGTTACTGAGGTTTCTTATCAGAGAAAGCACAGTAGCACTAGAGTGTAGGAAAACGAGAGCTCCCACAAAATGTCAGTCACTGCTGATAACAGGAGTTCTGTAGCAAAAACAAGATACTAGAGCTTGTTTATCTTCTTGTTTTGTTGTAACCATCCCTTATGAAACAGCCACTGCAAAAAACACGAGTGGGTGGGTTTGTGTTCAAGGGAAATGTGTGTATCAAGAAGTGCAGGAGGGGCAGCAGAGGCCCATCCAGCAGGAATTGGAGATAACGGTGTTGTCTGTTGATCTGTCCAAGCAAAAGTGTCTTTATCTGGAGACTTTGTTCTCTGCTTCTTGGAAGGACCAAAAGAATGTTTTGTACCTCGTTGGATCATAAGGCAGTTTCTACTTTCAGTATTTTGAAAGCCATTTTTAAAAAAATCTGCTTTTCAAAACAATTCTCACCCAAAGCCTGGGCTGGAGTGCAAACTGGGCTGTTTGCATTCATATGGCCAGAGGTGGGAAAAGCACAATAATTGGGGTAATCTGCAAGTTGCATCCAGTAATGAACTCGAGTACTTATAGGCAATGGAAACAGGAGTTAAAGTATTATAACCTAAAAATCCTGCTCACCTTCTGCCAAATGCAGGAGGCACAGAAAGCTGGTGGCTGTGAAAAGCCAGCTTTGCCTTTGAGGATGCGAAGAGCTGACCTAACTTTGACGAACCAAACTATTTCCATGTGTGCTCCTGGGTGAATGCCACAAGAACAGGTCAGGCATTGTCTGTGGCACAGTTAGGAAAGTCTTTCCTTGCTAACTATAGTTTGGAATTCCATTCGATTTATCATCTTACCTGTAAGTGTTTGTTTGCAAATCATTTTACAGAGTCAGTGCGTCAGTTTGCAGGAGAGCAGAGCAGTGAGTCACACCACAAGCTGGCACTGGCAAAAACCCCTCTGTGCTAATGAGCTGCACTCAGGAAATGTCTCCTCTGCCTTGGGGAACTGCACCCCAATCATCCTCCCCTGCAGCTTGTCAGAGCCTTGGTGTGGTGGCTGGGAGCATTGAGGGACATCTGGGACACATCACCCCTGGGCAGTGCTGGGTTGTGCTTCCCAGACATCATTTCCAACACAGGGAGGCAAGACCAGCATCCCTTCACCTTGTCTGGCACTTTTAGGGAGTGAACACATGCTGCTCCATTCTCAGGAGGAACTGGTGTACCTCCAAGTGAAGATCAAGAGGGGAGCACTGGCTCCCCAGGTGATGTGTTTGGAGTGTCCCTGGAGCAGTTTTTTGGAGGGGCAGCAATGATGAGCAGTGTCTCTGGCTGCTGCCCTCTCCTTGGAGGGTCAGCACATTGGCATGTGCATGTGGATACAGAAAGTGCTGCTGGTTCTTTGCTGCCTTTTTTGTGCTCATTTTGCAGTTTGGATCATAACACTCTTAAAACATAGTAAGGCTCATAATGCTCTTTAAATCACTTTTCGAGGAAACTAATGTGCTTTCTGTGAACTGATGCATGTGTTTATACAGTAGATACATTAATATGAGGGAAATCTTTTCACCACTCAGTGAATAACAATACTACAATAAGTGATGTTATCTTTTTAAAACAAATGTTTTGTGTACTAGTGCCTTATCAGACATTATACGAGCAAAATAAAGTTCTATTTCCGAGGCTGCTAATACAAATTATACATGTACCTGTCTTGAGTGTTGCTTAAGAGCAGTGGAACAATGAAGGCATTTGAAGACTATTAACACAAAATGAGCTCAGCCATTGATTTTATTTCACTTAGTGTTTTAAAATAGGTTGTGTGTTTCCTTCCCACACCACACATTTAGTGTTCATGAAGCAAGTTTGCAAGTGGTTTGGTTTGAATGCTAAGAAAATAAATGCACTCAGGATACTGTTCTGTGACAGTTGTGATGTTCTCCCTAACTCATCATGCTGGGTTGGATGAGGGCGGGTTCCTAATGTTAACCAAAACAGCATTTCGGCTACACTGGTGAGCACAATCCCACACTTGTCACTCAGAGAGCCAGTCTGAAAAATGCAGGATATTTTCTTTTAGATTAGTTTCAACAACCCACTCTCACAGGTGGAATTTGCTCACTGGCATAGTTTTTAAGGATTCATGGGCTAAGGGGGTACCACAGTATGAAAATATAGATCTACCGTATTTTAATTGTGAAAATAATAATTAACATTAGAGTTGAGCCAGTTTGGGTTACGCTTATGTTGACATTTTTATGGAACATTTTAGAGGTATTTTTCTATGAGTACCAATAATGGTTTTTGTACGTGTGGATTAGTCATATGGGTTAATACCATTATCACAAAGTACTTGTGAAAAGCTGTAGTAAGGAAACTGAACTGAATATGGGCAGGCAATATTGCTAATAGCATTTAAATTTATGTGGCAAATTTACTAACATGATGTTGAAAAAATATACAGTATCTAATTAGAGAAGAAAATCCTTCACTTCACATGCATTTTATTTTATGCAGCAAGGACTGTCATTCCTCCTGTGAAGTTTATGTTGGTTGAAAGCATAAATTTTACTGATATATATCCAGGTTTCTGTTCCCAGTGGTGAACACTGTTACATTTAGAAAATTGACAAAATCAATGGCAATAAACCAAAGATCAATTTAAATTTCACATTTAGCTACTTGTTTTAGAGTCTCTCTGAAATTTACAGTCACTAACATGTTTTATGTTTAGAAGAAATAAATGAATGCAGCTGCTGCCCATTTGTAGCAATTGTTTCCGAAATCTGTGAACTGAGAATATATAAATACACATATAAAATTAGGCATATAATATACGTGACACTGTTGCTCTGACATATCGTTCTCTGCAGGTTGTTTCCTTATCTGTTGAAATTATTAGAGAATGGTCACTAATAAGTGTTATAAAAGTAATGAATAGTAATAGTTTTAGCTACCCGAGCTTTCAAAGCTGTTAATTTACTCTCCCCTTCTGCAATAGCTGTCACTCTAAAATCAGGTCACTATAGAGGTAAGAATCTATAAATATAGTGCCTATGTCATATCCCATCTTCTCCAAAAAGATCATGCTCTCTGTCTGTTTAAGAGGTTTGCATGCTCCTTATAATACATGTATGATAAATTAAGCACTCTTTTCTGGGGCCCTTTAAATGGAAGGAATTGAAAACACAGTAATGATATAATTAATTACGGTCTTATACATGTAGAAAAATTACACCTTTTTCGATTAGTGTGAAATATAAGTGTCAAATCAGTAATAAAAATCCTGATCAATAAAACAATAATAACGATGTTGTTAAAAGCAGACCTAGAAAGGTGTTCATGGCAGCGTATTTTAGGGGTTAGAAACCCTTTTAAAATAAACGGATTTCATCTTTACACTGTGTCATCTAAATCATTACAGTGTTTGTGTATACAATTATCATCAGACGATAAATTGCAGCTATTGAATGGATTAAGTTTGAACTGTTTGACCTCATAAATCTGGGTTTGTCATAGCTTTAGCAAATGCTTGTGTAACAATCAGTTGATTACATGGCAGAGCAGATGTGTGTATGTTAACTGGAAAATATGAAAGGACCAGGGTAATTCAAATATCATTGGAAGAAGTTTATAAATGTCGGACAATATCATGTTAACATGTTCTCAGTATACCTTTCTAGTTGGTATCAATTTCTATTCTATTTTTCTTCCTATTTTACTGTGAGACTTGAAGATAATAGAAAAAATAGATACAACTAAAAAGTAAAATCTTGGTGTGATTGGAAGAGAATTTAATGCAGCAGGGGGGGGGTGAAGTATTTTGGTAGGATCTAGTAAGCTATGGTCTCAAAAAATCATTAAAAATGGACAAAGTAGCAACCATGAGTAAATAGCATCTGGGAAAAAGCAGAAACTCATTCTTTAAGTGGAAAAATGGTGTGAAAAACCAGAAGCCACTTCACAAAAGTGGAGCAATAGATTTCTGCAGGATTATTTTAATCTAAGGGTTATATCCCACAGACAAAAACTATGGACCTGTGTGATGTGGTTCACCTGAAATAAGCACGGACAGAAAGTGAGAGCAGGACCCTCCCTCCAAATTTTTTCCCTTGCTGTTGGAACTCCAGTCTTTTTTTCAGTAGTACTGATAACCAAGAGAAAGGAATAGATAAAAATAGTTAATATTACACATTAGCATTTCTAGTTATCAGTAACAATTTTATTATTGGACAACTTTTTAAAAAATTTTGCACAGTTTCCCCATGCAAACATCAACTTTGTCTTTTCATAAGAACAGAAACAACCACATCTTTGTATACTTCCTATATGAAAAATCAAGCTGTAGTTGTTGTGTAGATCAAATATTTTCTAGAATGACAACAATTTGTGAAATCAGCTCAAAAATATGGTAACATGGTTGATTGTCAGAATCCCACTAGTACTAGAGGCAGGCTGTACTAATTTGGGCTAAAATATTCAGCTATAACAAAGTAATTAAATCTGCATAGACATCTGGGTCAAAATTGGGAATTGATTTTTGACCATTTTAAAAATATCTGTTTATGGCATATTTCTTATTTTGTTTTTTAAAATTAAACATTTTTTCAAGGTTGAACTTAGATTCCTTTCATTTTGATATTTTTAAAGAATCTCGTGTTCAAATCAAACCCACAGTAAAATATTTAAATAAATCCAGATGAAATTTCCTTTTCATGTTTTCATTTAAGCATTAAATTATTTAGTTGTGGCTCCCACATGAAAATTATTTCCTCCCCCCTTTAACTTCTTAGCTGACTAATCTAGTGTAAAAAAACTCAGCTCTTTGAATAAGAAGAGACACGTTCACAGAGTGCACACCCACCAAAAGGTATGTGTAGTGTAAGTGCATTCTGTGCTATCCACGTCTCTTCCTATTTTTGTTCAGAATGCCTTTGAAAAAAGATTTTCCTCTTTGTGAGAAATACCGTGCTTAACAAGTGTCACTTGAAATTACTATTTTTGTATGCTCCTATGAGAAATATTTGCAAGCAGTGCAATCGTGCTGCTCTTTTTGAACAGGTCTGCTCTGCCCAGGCTTCAGAACAGGGACTTGAAGGTTGGTGAGGGTACAGCCTTTATGTCACAACGTGCCTTTTATTGTGAGAACCTTCAAAATCCAGCCAGGTTATACACTGACAGAAATTGCAGTTTGCACTTGAACGACAAAGACTTTGATATTTAGCAGCTCAGATTTCCATATGTTCTGTCACTGTGGAGCACAGACGAGCCTCTGCAGAGCAGCAGAGCCGCTGCCCCCGCGCCGAGCCCAGCCCTCCATCCCTTCCCCAGCTCCCACCTCCAGCAGCTCTGGGGCAACTGTACCCCCAGAATAAATCAGAATATGTTCCCATAGCTGTTCCTAGATGTACTTAATTTGTCATTGAAATGTCACTACTATTTAAAAATTGGTAATAATAATAATAATAATAACAATTTTAATACAGAAGTTTTATTGTAGGAATTTTCCTCTCTCATTCAAGGTTCCTACATGGCTGTGTCTTCTTTAGTATAAAATTTATCTGCCTTTAAATGGGCACTATTTTAAAAAAGTAAGAAGGATCTTCTCACTTTGAGGAAGATCCTTAGGGTGTAAGCTGCCATTGCTCCAAGGAAATTAGTTTAGTTACAAATTTCACCTCTGCAGGATACTACTCTTAAATATTGCCATACCAAAGGCATCAGGAAGCACTCCACTGGGAAATCTGCCTATTGTGGGTGTAGCTGTCTGTGAGAAGTCCCTTATAAAAGTACCTGGGATTAGATTGTTTTGTTTGCTTAATTTTTCTTTTCACCTCCAGCCATATGGCTGTGGAGGGGTTAATTTGGAAGGCATTACAAAGTCATTTCTCCGTAGCTGTTGAAGTAGAAGTCTGCCCGAATTTGTGCCATTCCTTCACATTTAAAAATAAAAAAATAAACTGTCACAGAGATAATGTTGTGGTATCACTTGAGTTGCCAGTGAACAATAGTCTATATCATAAGAAAAAAAATATACATATTTTGCCACAAGCCTCTGATCAGTAGACACTCCACACGGAATGAGCATAGCAACTACATTATCTTTCACCCTGAGGTTGAGGTCATTGTCAAGGATTTGAGGACAAGCTTGTATTGCAGCTGCCTGCATTTAGAGCTGTCAAAGCTTAGGAAAAACCTGCCTGATGGACACGCTCTTGTTTTGTATTAATTTTTTTTTTTTTTAAAGCCCTGCAATCCTATGGGAGATTTAATTAAGACCAGTGTGGAAATCTCCAAGAAAAGAATAGCACCTTTAAGTACCTGTAGTTGTTTCTCATTCTGGTCTTGTGAACTCCTACAACTGAATTTAGTGCAAGAGGAAAGCCAATGACTAATGAATGGTACCTGCTCTCCAGAGCAGCTCCCTATTCTTTGCCGATGCCACTGCTGAAAGGCAAAGGCTGGCTAAACTTCCAGCTTTGGAGGGGCTTGTTTCACGGATATTCAGATCTCAACAAAACAGCTTGCTGAAGCCCTTAACTGCATTACAATTGGCCTCTTAATGAACAGATGAACTTTTCTTTTCACCGTTTCAAGTCTGTTATCCAAGACTAAAGGGTAGCATGGCTATTTCATTTCTGACCTGCCTAACATATAATTAGAAGGTTCCTGGAGGTACTTATAATTGAATTATGGGTTGTTTCATGAGCATTCTTGCTGGTAGGTAGGGATGTAAAAAGCAAAGCTCATCTGGAATGCATGCAGGGAAAAGCAGATGATTTAGTAGGTCTGTATATTGCCTGAAATATTAGATTACAAGTATGAGTCAAAAAATCCACTGGTTAAAATTTATTTTTATTAGGAAAATTATCCTAAGTCTATAGCACCAATTTCTGTGACAGTATAACTGGATATAGCTCGATTGATTTTAGTGAAGCTCTACTCATTTATACCTACCTCAGGTTAGAGAAGGGTCCAGTGAATTAGTCCCAGTGACATATTTATCAGACATGAAACATTCAGCTAATCTCTTGGAGCCCTGTAATTGGCTAACATAAAACATTACTGAATGATTAAAATTACAGTTGACTTTCAGATTTGTTGTCAAGTAGATTTGAAATGTGGGGAAATAACTTAAAGGGTCTCTTTTGCACTCTCTCTCCCATGTTTATGGATTGATTGTCAGATGCACAGCCCTTCTAGGGGAGCAACTCATGATTGCTCTCAGCAATACACGTCCTTCACCTCCTGTGGAAACTGCTGCTCTCAGTGCATGGGCAGGATTATTTAGATAAATGTCAGCTTGGAAAATACAGGAGTATTAGTAAAGGGGAAGGACAGCACCTTTCAGATATGACCAGCTTTGTCCTCTGCATCACTGTGGATTTGGTTCTGATGGAGGTCCCAGCTCCACCCTTTCAAAATGCTGCCAAGCAAAGATTCTTACTAATTTGTGCTTTGACTAAAGATAAATAACAGGCTATTTCATCCTATCAGGGATGCTTTTGGAACAGAAACAGTTACTGCTCAGACATCAAGAATATCTGCCGGTTAGTCTTGGTTTGTTTAAAACAAAGCCCAAAGTCCCCTACATCTTTATCCAAATATGAACTTTTCTCATTCAACTCTCTTTTAGTATATATATATTGTTTTTCCCAAATGATAAATTAGGCAAAAGACTGAACAAAATACAGAAATCGCAATGTTCTCCTACTGTGTCAATCTCTGCTTCAATAAATGTGGAGAAGAAATGAAAGGAGGTTTGAGAGATAAAAACATTGACCTTTCCAGCTGCAGAAGAGGCAAAATTAAGTTCTGGGGTCATATGTTCTGCATGATAGAATAAGAGATAAGGAGCCACCCTCCACAGCACTATCCATGGGTTGGGAGCCATCATGGTGGCTATTTCAATCTCTTATTTAGAAACAGGCCAGTACTGCTCTTTAATTTAGAACCTCATATTTAAAGAATTTGTAAGTGATAGCAAGAAAACCTTTCTATAATCTCTATTAAACTGTTTGATAAAGGGGGAAAAATCTGATTTTATGAAGCTAATAACTATTTCATCTACCTTCAAGTCCTATTGCAGAGGCAAAACAGGAGTATTGTTGTTATTTTATCTGTGGTACATTCTTCACAGGAAGCTTTGTCACACCTTACTTTTAAACTAAGAGCATATTGATAAGCTTGGCACTCCTAGTTTACTATGCTTCAAGTAAAGAGCGTTTAAAAAAATATCTGTCATCTTCAAGCATAATGACCTGTGAATGTTTACTAAGGATCTTCAAATAGTTTCTGATCTGTTTCCTAACAAAGCACTGAGTAACAATAATAAATGTACTGTGCTGTAGTCCAGCAGAATTAGCTTAATAAGTAATATCAGCAAAGCAAATAGAATCTGATAACCCTTCCCTGGCATCAAAAATCAAAAATCTGTTTGTATTGTTCCCTCTGGGAGATCTCATTTGCTGATGGTCTTGTTGACACTGACAATTCCTCTCTCTTTGGAATAATCAATATTTTAAATGCGAAACTAAATGCAGACAGGGAGTTCTAGACATGTATAAGTTTATCTTTTTTCTTTTTTTTTTTTTATGATTGTGTGTTATTCATTTCAGTTTGAAGACTCTTTGGTAAACATATAACTTCAAGTAAATGATACCTGAATATCAGGATCCTTGTCAATTATGGCAATGCTTACTTTCAGCTTAAAAATCACTGTATGTTTGAAAGATGCTTATTAGTAACTTGCATCAACCTTGTGTCTGTACAGTCTCTGATCACCATTTGTTTTTGATAACTCCAATGGACAGACTGTTCTTTGTCACTCACCTTCAGTATTTGTGTGTGTATTACCAGTATTTATGATACTTTTGGAGGGCTATGCTGTCAACAGCACATCACTGCTTTGCTCATGTTGTCTCTTTAAAATTCTACCAACACCAAAAAGCCTTCCTTTTTGCCTCTGAAAAAGTCCATGAAGTCACAATTTTATGTTCTTGTGAAAGGCACTCATCTTCTCGCTATTTCTTTATCCTTCAAATCACTTTTAAGGAGTGGATTGTTGATTGACATTTCCTGCTCTCTTAAGAGCCTCAGTGTTTCAGGAATGGTCAGTAAGAGGACTGCATCAAACCTCTTTTGCAAATAGACTGAGGAGGCTTTGTTTTTGTTTTTAAAAAATGTTTTGCTCTTTTTTTGAAAAGCAAAACACTAATTCATTCTTACAGAAATCATGTTAGAAAGATGAAATATTGCCAAGAAACTATTTTCTTATAAACGTAATTCACGTCTCCTCATTCCCTCTTCAATTTCCCTTCTTGCTGCAAACATCTAGACATTTCCTGTCAGAACATGCAAGTCTTTACTTATGTCTTATTTCTTCAAATGATTCAAAATGTGCAGTCATTGAAATATTGAGATCCTCTACTGAGAACTTACTGGTTTTCCTACAGCTGCATGATATTTTAAAATGTTTGCTTCTGTCAGTTCTCGTGGAACATCATCTTTGTCCACAGAAGCAACCACTAAAGTACCTGATTCCTGGCTCCAACATCGCTATAAAGAGCCACCAACTACCCAAAATTGCCTTGCTGAGTTAACACCTCCCATGCAACTAATTGGAATCCATAAGTTCCCACATAAGGTGCTTTCATCATTAATATTGTACCTTGGTTTCATCTGTGGGGAAATATATGATATATATTGAGTTTTGAAGATCAGAGTTTTGTTGTGGTGATGCTTGTTCTGATTTTTTTAGGTATTAGTGACATCTCCATTCTACCAATCTATGAAATACTTCATTGTTACCTCTTTCTAAGACAAGGCATAAAAGAGTAATAAATTTTTCAAAAGCTGAGATTCCAGAAAACTTCTCTGCTGTCAATTTTTTTTTTTTTCTAAATGAAGAGTAATATTTGTGGACTTCAATCTCTTGCATTTGCCATTTTTCACAGAGGTGTTTGTAGTGCAGAAGGCCCTGCTGACTGCTTGAAGGTTTAGTTCAGTGCACTGTGATTTAAATGTTTGGGGGCATGTGTGACTGTGAGCACACGGTCAAGAGGCAGTGTTTTTACAGGGTGTAGGGGGACCCCTCATTGCTCAAGAGTGGGATTTTCTTAAGAACCTTGAAGATGGTGTTGAGGAACTGATCAGCAAGGAGTGGTTTATCATAGCTGCATGCTCTAAAAATGTGATTTCTTTTATTTGGCAAAGACATTTGGAAGATCATAAGGCACCTCTCAGGTGCATCAAGTTGAATACCCACAATTGCAAGTTTTGGATGTCTTGACTTTGATGTTTTCAGTGCCCTAGGCTGGTGCCAGCATCATTTCACTGGCTCAGCAGCCATACAAAGCAATGAAGTTGCTTCATTTGTTTTACAACTTTTAATTTCTATGTAAGAGCTTTTTAGCCTTGTAGACATTGGACATGCCAGTCAGCCATGCTGTGTGGTTTCACTGGCTCTTAATTAAGCTGATGGTCTCACAGAATCACCTTTTCAGTCTCTGTAATATTAATTTACTGTTACAGTTAGGCCAGTAATCAAGCTACATTTCCCTCTAACTGTGAATGTTTGCTCTTCTGAATTTTATTCAGTGTTCCTATCTTAGCTTACATTTCTCTCTACTTCATGTTTCTTTATTTAAGAAATTACTATCCTTTCCGTTTCCACTCACCGCCTCTCTCCTTATTATTTCTTTCTGGCTCAGTGCATTTACCTGCCAGCTGCTTCCCTTCGAATTTTTTCAGCTTCCTTTGTATCCTTTCTCCACCCATCTACCAGTATAATAATATATCCTGTTGCAGCAAATGTGTCTGATCCCATGCACAGTAGTTAATCCATGAATTTCCTTAAGGTTTTTTTTCATGTGCAATTTGCTCTGCACATGCCGCTGTAAAATTGCATTTTAATTTGTTAAAACCTCTGATAGTTATTAATATTTAAATCAAATCAAGTTAAATTACTATGCTTTTCAAAAACAAGTCTGTATGTAGAAGGAGACTGTAAAAAATATCACTGTGTCTTGTTGGAGGCTCACAGAAAGTTTTCAGCCATCTCAAAGGAAGCATCAGTATTCATTTTTGCTGCTGAGCCTTATGAATCCTTATGTTTATAACACTCCTCAACTGGAATAAATCTTCCAGCTGATTATCACAGCATTTGGCACAGTGCCACAAGCAGTTCTGGGAACAGTATTCAATCAATGTGTAAACTAGTGAAATGCCAGGAACTTTTGAAAGACCATGAAGGATGATTAGTTAGTAAAGAATAAACAATGTTCCAGTGTTGAGTAGAGCTACCAGCTAATGCAGGGCTGAGAAGAATTTTCCGTGATTTAAAATTAATATAGAAATAATAATGTAGGCAGGTATTTATATTTTGTTATTTCACACTCTGAGGTTTATTTAACTGAAGCCATGTATACAGGGGTAAGACTTTAAAAGAAATAAACACTTTGATTATGCTGTAGTATGTTTGTATTAACAACCATTCACTCACTCTTGATTTATAGATAAATAGGAAACTAATGGAATATAAAAAGTGAAAAATTAACAAAAAAATTTTAAAATCTTTAAGAACTAACAGAATAAAAAAATCTCTTTTAGTCTTACTGGAATAGTCATGCCTTAGATTGTTGCCCTTCGTACTAAGTTTTGGTGACTGATTTTATTCTTATAATAAGAATGCAACCTTTCTAAGTTAATAGCACTTGTACTATTGGGGGAAAAGAATTTTCTGTCTATGTATGTTTGAAAGAATCTGGTTTTCAAGCAGTAATAGACTTCTACATTTCCTTCAAAATTAGTGCTCTCTGAAGTGCTCACCTAAATCCTAAAAACCAAAATAATCCTTGAGTCTCAAAGGACAGAGATAGTCCTATGTACTTATATGCTAAAGTTCTGATTTCCACAGCTTCCAGATTATATACAGCGATGCCTTTCATTTAGCTATGCTCATTCCAGTGCCAATGGGATCCGTGGGGGTTAATTAAGGGTAGTTTATAATCTTTAGGAGATCCTAAATTTTCCCTTAAATTTAATAACCAGTCTTGTATGCAGAGCTCAACAGCTGAGATGTGTCACCTCTATCTCCTAGAGCACCATTTCTATATATAAAGTTATTTTTCAGATGATGCACCAAACTTTGGCTCCCTGTTTACTCGTCAGGCATACCAAGAGCTAGGTTGAAACTCAGAGCCCAATGTATTTTTATATTATTTGAAAGAGCAACGTTAAGTAGGCAAAGTATGTGCTGACAGCCTCTCAGACACACTGTGGTAGCACAGAGTCAGTCTGTTGCTGCATCCTGCCTACTGTTTGGTGCATAAAAATAATATCTGCCTTGTGTGTGACAAGAAGGTGTCGGGATATTCTCTTGGTGAGGCTGGAGACCAGAGATGTCTATATGCTTCATGTTATGTCGTTACATTTATTGACAACTGTAAATATAATACAGCTGAACTCTGCCATGCTACAGGAAAAAAAATACGTAGGCTTGCATTCCTCTCACAATAGCATTTAGTTCTTTAAGTCCAAAAACTGCACGGGGTCACGCTCTGGGTTTATTGGATCTCATAGTTTTATACTTCTATACCCAAAAGTTCAGGTCAGCTGTGTGGTTTTTCCCATGATCTCATTATGTGTGTCAGCAGCAGACATGCATACAAAAGCGAAATCATTGAAAAATATTTGGATAATAGAAGAGTTCAAGTTTTCTATTCTCAGGCAGGATTTGTAGTCATCTTTTGAGCAGTGCTTTACAGTAGTTACACTGTATTCCAAATGGGAATAAATACATGTTTTCTAGGGACAGGAGTAATATTATGACAGAAAACATAATAAAACATTGAATTGGCAAGATGCAACAAAATGGGGGTAAAAAGAGGACTGTTCAGTCTGGTTTGAAATCTCTAATTTACTATATGGCTGTGCAGAGATGTTACAAAAATAAGGAAGCAACATAAATTACAAGTGTGTAATGTACAGAGAATTGATACCCTCCAACAAATAAGATGTTTTGCTGTGTATATCCCTCTTGGAAACATTTGCCCACATTATTTATACACAGAAGTGCTGTATCTCAGTTTTTTCCTTCTGACTGAGTCCTTGTGCATGTAGGATTTTTACTGTAATACACTAGTGAGATGTTATGAGATGAGTGGGGAGCAGAAAAGCAATAGGGGGTGTGTGCCGAGTTGTTTGTGTGTGAGAGGCAAAGATGAGATTTGGCAGTGGGCAAAACAGACTTAGAAAGAACAATAGTATTTTAAGATACTTCAGCGTGTACCTTTAACACCGGATTTTTTTTTTTTTTTCTAATGGATTTGACTTTTTTAATCTATGAAGAAGGTTAAAAGTGGTATCTTTGTTGAATAGCTACTGTATATCTAATTCTTGGAGGGTTCTTTTTTTCCCCCTCATGATGTGGAAATGGTTTCAATCCCTTTTAATATTCATTTAATGTCAGTGCAATATATATTGCCACCTTACTTACTGCATTAGTAAAAAATGTGCTTATGTGCTATGATTCCCTTATGATAGAAACATAAAATCTCGGAAGGATCAAAGTCCACCAACATTCACCCTCCTGCAACAGCAGGAAATTGATCATGCGAGAGATGCTCACCTAATGCTAACATATTATTATTATTTATTATGGCACTAACAGCGTGCGAGGTGCATTAGACACCAATGTGAAGATGAGGTCCTTGTCCTGGAGTGGCTTCAATCTCCGGGGTGATCTTGCAAACACTTAACTATATGACTAACTATATATATATACACACGCATGAAATCTTTCTAGCTCACGTATTTAAGTGATTTTCTTTTTTCTTATGTGCAAGAACATTCCTGCAGGGTCCACAGCGCTAATTAAACTTACCATTTCTCCTCTGCATCACAGGGAATGTGAATGCATAAAGGGGAAAGGATCAAACCTCTCCAGTGCCTTATGATTGTAGAGAAGTTTTATTAAAAAAACACCTCCTTTCACTAGGTGCCTCCTATTTCCCTACACTGTATTTCCCACTCAATATTTTACAGCCTGTAAAAGCTGTATTTTGTTATGCAGCTTTATGGAAACAAAGATCTTACTGACCACCATGAAATTCCCAAAAGGCACCACTCTTGGACTGTAGTCTACAGAGGCAGTTGTGTAAACCAGCTCAGAAAAAGGACATACATTACACTCTGCCATGTATATGCTAGGGTGATTCGAATGGCAAATTCTGGTCTAAATCCAAACTAAAGTAAGTTTTGCTCAGACCCTCCCTAAGACCTCCCTCTCTGAACCCTTCTGTGTTTGTGTGCTCACTTCTAGTGCATTGAGGAGGTCTTGCAGAGCATCGCCAGTGTCTCTGGCTGTGCTGCTGAGGTCTGTCAAGGCAGGAACTGGCACCTTGTTCCCTGAAGTAAAATTATCCAGAGATATCAGCAGATAGAGTCACTTCTCAGCAAAATTATTCAGCAGATTTCAGTATGAGTGTGGTAGCTCTGTTAATCTGCATTGCCTACAAACGTATGGTTTTGCTGCATGTTGTTGAATGTCGTAATAGCTTTCATTTGTGAAACATCTTTTTTTTCAGAAGTCCCAAAAATGCTAGCAAATGTGAATAACTTAGATCTCTCTGTTTTGGACATATGAAGCTTAGAGATTGCCAATGCCTTTTCAAATGTTGATGAGAGAGGAACGTAAATCCATCTTTTTCATGGGTACATCTTGGATGGATACATCTCTTGCTGGATTTTTATTCTGCTAGTTACAGTGCACTCCCATCAACGGATCAGTGCAGTGGGACTGATGGACCATGCTGACTTTCTTGACCCCTGTGGTCACATCCCAGCCACTGATCCGTTTCTCACATTTCTGATCCAGGAATTTGATCCTGATGAGAGTCATGGACTGCCGAGTCCTGGCTGTGGACATCAGGGCTCTGAAATGGCTTCTACTTCCCATGTAATCTGCAATCAAAACCTCTTGTCAACCGAGTCATATTTCCTGTTTTTAAAAACAAAAAAAATAAGCAAACACAACAAATAACAACATGCAAAATATATTGATAATGAGAACAAGTTTATAATTACCAAATGCAGACAGAAATATCAAAGCAGTGTTCTTCAAACAGGATATTATTTTGTAATTAAACAGAACTTCAAAAGAAAAAAGCTAAAGACACCATCATTATAATGTGCATTAAGTGCAATTGAAACACTATTTGAGTAAAATAATTCTGGGTAACAGGGAGGAGAATATAGAGGGAAGGAAAAATTAAAATCACTCAGTGTTAAGAGAAGCAGGTCCAATTATATTTGGATAATTATGTTTTCTTAATACCTGTGTTATAAAATTATTCCCTGCATTATTTATTCTACAAGCCTTAATTGATAAATATTAGGTGACTGACTCTTGCAAAAGAGCAAGCGCTTGGTAGAACGTATTCTGAGCTGGTCTGGTTCATACTTATCATAAAAATGAAAACTACTGGAGCATAAAGAACTTACAAAAAGGCAGCATTACTGTGGATTTAGTACAGTTGGTGTTTGATACACTGAGTTGTATTCATCACATACACTGTGTCAAGGCATTGCTTACAATGCATCGGATCATCTTACAGGCCATAAGCAAGCACAATATTTAAATTGAATGATGCATTTGGTATCATTCTGCGTTAATTCTTATATAATAAAGTATAAAAAAAGCAAGTAGCATCCATTTCCACGTAATCTCTCTTCAAACTTATCTGTATTTGACTGTATTTTTCCTGTCAGCTTAAAAAAAGCAAATATGACTGAGAAGCCACCGAATTTAAAAAGGGTATTACAAAGACATTTAGTGAGGACATGCTATTTACTGGCTTTTTGATGGCTATAATGTTTAAGCACATCACAAATAGAAATGGGCTTATTTCACATCTTCCTGAGACCAAGAGGCATTAGTAATATTCCCATTTACAGCAACCAAGGCAATGCTGTGAGGCTCGGTGACATGCCTGCACCCTGCGGGGAGTCTGTGGTGCAGCTGGAAACAGAACCACATTGCTTTTACTGTTTTAGCTGCCACTCTTAAAATTTTTAACTGGTTTTGGTCCCCTGCTAAGGGATGCCTCTTTCCTTGCTAAGCCTGTCTTTCCATCTCAACACTGTAGCTGTGAGCGCCACTGCACAAATCCAGACTCCTCTTCATATTTGAAAATGCCAAGGGAGACACAACTGTCAGCAGAGCTCTGGGAATAGCAGAGTTGTCTTGTTTCTGGTGGAGGCTTTCCCAGTCCCACTACACAGAACAGAAGCTTTGTTGCTCTTCACTTAGACCTTTGCTTTACCCTTCTTTTGCATGATGTATGCCATCATTGTGGGGTCACCCAGACAGCAGAGACAGAGGTATCCTGAAACATAATCCCATGCTTCTCCTGAACAGGGAAAGTACATTTTGATTTATTCTGCAGGATCAGTAGTTCCAGAAAAAAACCTTTTTATACATGTTCCATAGGTCAAATCCAAATCCATGTATAGTTGAAGCTGTTGGTTGCCAGCCCCCTGCAGGCATATACTACTTCTGCTTGAAAGGATGACCTAAAATTTCTTCTTTTTCAAAGTTTTGTCAGGATGTATTCTCATTAAAAGGTTCTTTCGTCGAGAATTCAGATTTTTTTTTTTTTTCCCATGCCTTTATGTAGATGATATTCTCTTGAAACACCATGGACCTCAGTAACTTCTGTAACAGGGGTCGAGGTATGAAAAGAACAGTTGAAGATTTAACGGAGTGCGTTCGAAATTTTGGCCAAAGTTTACTTTTTCCTCCCCCATTTCAAAACACCAACAGGCTGTCCTTGCTTTTGGAGCGTCTCGTTCTCAAGGCTCTCACCTTGCAAAACTCTACGTATGTGCTTTATTTCTTAAGTGTACACAGACCACAGCCAAAGCACGGGCATATGTGTGCGTAGGACTAGGATGTCGTCTGGCAGATGGTGCCGTGGCACCTAGATTTGTTCAGAAGTCAACTGAAGCTTCCATCATTTCATGGAGATAAATAGGAAAGCAATTTCTGAATGCGTTACGAAGGGTTATTCACTCAGAGTTACTTAGAAGGAATAGCTAACATAGCATATAGAAAACAGCTCTGTGGCTGTGGATGAGAAAGTTGAATGCCATTTATTTAACATTTTGCATGCAAATGAACGAGGCATTATCCCATCAAAACAAATATTTTCTGTAGAAGGAGAGCAGATACATCAAAATCAAGGAGAATAGCCCTGAGTCTTGAATCTTAATATAACTGTTAGCTCATTAGCACGAAACTTGGCGGGGTTTTGTGCGTCCCAAAATGTCCTTATCTCTGCAGAGCTTTGTGCTGATTGCTGAAGGTGATTTTGAGACGAAACACTTGCAGAACGGTACGATACAATTTGTCTTTGTGTCAGAGGGAACTGTTTAAATGACTTGAGGTAAGTCAGCAGAATAATATAAGCACATGTTTGCCCACAGTCTTACCTGAAGATATAGTTGAGCTTGTATTACAAAGAATTCAGCTGTATAAATACCTCGTGCCATCTGTGTATGGCAGGGGAATTGAGCCAGTAGAAGCTCAAGACCTGTGTCAGTGTTCTCACAGAAGGACTGTTTATGAACAGATGTTATGTGGTGTTTTTCACAGAAAATGGGCTCTGGAGAGAGAAAATGTCTATCAATTACTGAGGTATTATGTATAACAGCAATTTTTAACCTTGAGAATGATACTTAAAAGTTCTCTGTGAAATATTCAGTGCCGTGACCACTTCCTTTGTGTAACGTAACATATGCCCTTGCCTATTGCCCAAATTCTTTTTGATATTGCATTTTAAGTTCTTTTGAAGAAAATATATTGGATATTGTAGAACTCATTATTCACATGGAAAAAAAACTAAAAAACCAGGGCCTGACTGAAAAACTTTTTCTATTTGCTGATCTAAAAACCAAGATGAGTTTTTAAGATTAGGAGCTTGTATATTCTGTTTTGTGCTTCTCAGACCTGTCTAAGGAATACATGGATTCAAAACTTGTCATTTGCTAAGCAAATTAGAAATGTTAAATGGATGGAAGAAATACATATTCTGGCTAACCTGTGTTCAAACCTTCGTAATTAACACTAATTTCAGGAGGATGTTTGGGGGAATTAGGTCTTAATCTTAGTGAATAAAGATGAATTTACTTGCAACTGCAAAATCAGGCAATATTCAGTAAAATTTAATAACTACTATATAGATGTATTTATTTAATAGATTGCCAGTGCTAGTTTGATCAGACTGTCATATCTTACTCTCCATTTTTATCGCTTCTTTAAAACTCTTGACTTCAGAGGATCTTTGAATTTGGGCTTTCCATGATAACAAAATGATAAAAATGAAGCCCCCAGTTGTTGCTAACAATTACAGCTATCGGAGTTGGGCTCTGTTTTACCAATCTGCTCTTGCTTCAGGAGACAAACTGTACCTTGCAAAAATGCATCGTTATTAAATATTCTCACACGGGATGCCTATGATTCTACAAGACCCTTACATGACCTGTGGACAGACACTGTGTTTTGCATAATATATATACTTTTATTTTCCTCTAGCTTTCTTATTATTTATTCAATAAATCCTTTTTTTTTTTCTTGCTGACAGCAGTTGTATTTATAAAGCTAAATCCAACACAGCAAAATGTTCATCACTTTATAAACTAAACGCTAATGTTTTATTTATGTGCAATGAACAGAGAAAAAAGAACTGAATTGATGTTTACCTAACAAGCTGCAAAAAAGTGCAGTAACATAATAGTGAAGTTCATAAGCATTCTGGCTTGTAATTTTTGGTGTCAACATTTGAATTGCAGAAAGAGCTTATGCAGACATAGCACGTATACAAGTGCAGTTTAGATCTACATCTATAAAAATAACATCTGTTTAAGCATACATTACATTTAAAAATAACTGTACAGTGATCAGCTGGTTAAGTACAGTTAACCAGATGCCGTTTTAAAGTGCCAGATGGAACAATGAAACTAAGATTGAAAATTAAAAAATACTGTGAAAGGTCAAATCAATTAAGCAACCTGTTTTGTTGGCATGTAACAGTTAAAAGTAAGTTTAAACTACTTAAGGAGTGAGCAATGTGAAGATGAAGCAGTTAATTTTTAACTTGCTATTTAGAAGAGGGAAAGATAAAATGCCTGCCTTAGTTCCAGGGTCCCTCAGCAAGTCTAGGGGGATACTGGGAAAACAGGCACGGTTAAGTCATGTTTGCCTTGTTTGCTTTCAATTTAAAATAAATAATGTGTTTCAGGCTTTTAAGTAACATCTTTTATGGCAATCTGAGCTCACACAACACAGAGGCAAACATGTCTTTCTTCTCTCCTATGACCAGTGGGAGACTCCTTGGCTGAATCAGCTCCCTGGGCTTGCTTTTTAGCAGTGGGGAAGGTGCCCAGAGGGGTCAGGGTTGGGCTTGGGCACACACTGATGCCAGGGTATACCATGTGGAGCAGACACCCCTTGTAACTGGCCCTCCAAGCCTTGTCTCTTTCTGAGAACCCACCCAATTAGGTGGGTTAGGAACAGCACCCAAAAAGAGGTGCAGGGTGAAGCTTTGGAAATAAGTGTGTCACTGTGATTCTGTGAATACATGACAAACATTTGTTAAAATTTGCATGCGGTATTAAACCTCTGAAAGACAGATATGGAGAGAAGAGAGCTTATCCACCTAAGCTGTTTTAAGTCCAAGGGGAAAAATAGCATCTTTGAAATATCAGTGAGCCAATGCATTTTCTTTTGCAGTCCTAGCTAGAGTAAAATTCACAATGTAAATTTAAATTTTGGGCAATGGGACAGTGGTATCCTTGCTTTAATCAGGAAGGTGTAATGATACCTGCAAGTCTGTTGGCAGGCAAGGCAGCACTCACGGATAGTAAGAGAGGAAGTGTTGATTTTCCCATGGAGATGACTGCTGCTACTTTTTGTTAATTTTTTTTTCCTAGATTCTCAAACCACTGTAACTCAGATTCCCCTATGACACAGTATATTCCTGGATAATCCTCCAGCAACAGAACAGAAACCAGGGACATCAGGAACTGTTTTGGAAAGAGGGTTTAGGCAACAAATCTGGGAGAGCCGTGGGGCTCCAGGTCAGAGGGAGATGCTCAGCTGCCTTGGGGAGAGCCACCTCCTAGCAACAGCGGTGCCGTCCATCAGCAATCTGAGCAGGAATTTTTCCTGAATGAGTGTAGGGCTATTTTCAACCTAGGAACTTGCTGTTGTTCCTTTGTTTTAGTAACTTTGTTTATATCTGGTTGGCGGAGGCGAAGGGAGGAGGGCAGAGCTCCGGGGCACGTTGCTCCTTCCTGACACCTCCTCTCTTGCTCCCACAGTTCCCAGTAAAGGAGCAGCTGTACCTCTCCCGTGTGCACAGCCAACTGTTTAGACCAAAAACACAATGAAAAGATTCTGTGGCTGTTAAAATAAATAGCTTCCCGGCAGGGGGTGGAATAGTGTGGCCGTTCCTTGGAACTTCGTGTACCCTGCTTCCAGAAAGTGCTGGGATAGGACATGCTATGGAGAGAGAGGAAACAAGCCTGGCTTCTGTACTTGGCTCACTCTTCCTCCTCACACTGAGAATAGTTACCCTACAGATCTCTGGTCCTGTTGGATTCCCTTTCATGGAAATATTTTGCGTTCCTGCTGGTTCAGTGGCTGATGTTCAATTATTTTTATTTTTTTTTTTTTTTCACTAAACAGTTTCTCTTCGTTGACAGCATAAAGCAAACATTTGGGCTTGCTGTAAATAGAGAACATACCAGACCAATGGCAGGTAGCTTGTGATGTTTAAGTGGGTTGCCAACCAAAGTTTGTAAATCTGCAAAATCGAATCATTATATTTAACAGACAAATGTGTATAATATAAAATCAGTGAAAAGATAACATAATAAGTACTTTGACTATTATCTGGGGGCCTAATTAGACTGGTGGAATCACTGTAGTCAGTGAAATTAGAGTTATACAACGGAGGGGAAGGGAAATCCAGCCCTTTAGCAGAATGAACGCTAATGGAGCCCCGTTGACATTTGCTGGTCCCAGGTATTCAGCAGCTGTTCCCTTCATTTGTAGAAAACAGGGTTTTGCTGTTTCCAGACCATATTTTCCTTTATTTAGCTCCCTGGCAGAGAAAATAGTGGAGAGGTAAGAGGGGCTAAAGCCTGCTTGAAACCCAGACTGTTTCATCAAACATTGTCCCATTCTCATTGCTGCTTCCCTCCAGTCTCCCAAGGCGGTACCTCAGAGTAGGACTGAGGCTTTATGTTAGAAAGGAGACACACAGTTCTGCCAAACTCTGTGCTTTGCTCACAAGAACAGTTGCTGTGAGACCACAAGCCTTCAAGAAAGCCAAGGATGTGTTCCCCTCTTTTCTCACCCCTGGGCACTGAATAACGTTTCTGTGGCAAGCAGAGGCTCTCAGGCAATTTTACTGCCCTAGGATTCCAGGAGCCAACAGCCAAACCTGCAAGGGGCAGGGGGATGTGTGGGCTAGTGGTGGTCTGAAGGATGTTGATGAAAAGGATAGAGTGTATAGCAGGGACCAGACAAGAGCATCAATTTTATTTGGATGTGTTGGACTGGTGGTTTATTTGGGGACGTGAGTCATTCAGCCTGAGCAAATGATTTCTCTGATAAAAGGGAATAATTCTCAAGGAAGATCCTTTGACTGAATTTTGCTGTCACACTTAGGTGCAGATGAGATGACTGTGCTTGCAAGGCACAGTGCATGACTAGCTGGGCAAACACACAATGGTAGAAGAATTATTCTGGCAGTAGGGCTGGGACACTTGTTCCTCTGGGAGCATGAATGCCAGGAAGCTGGAGCCTCTGGAGGGTGAGACAGGAGATCTACCTGGCTGCAGGCTGCTTGCTTGTGTTTGTTTCCCCCAACACCCAGTGCGTGGCCAGCCTTCCTCATTACTCCTCTCCTCAGTGCTCTCCTAACCTGTAGCTAAATCACCCTTGGCAAGTTTTCCTTCCCTTGCAAAGACGGCAACTCCCCTGTCAAGTTCTTGAGCATTTGTTTGTGCAATGAAATCTGTGATGCTCTAAATCTCAATGTGCATCAGCTGGCATGCTCTGACATTTGGAGAGCCTCACATTCATCGTGTGCCAGACACACAACGAGAGGCCTCAGCACAGATGTAGCTGGACCCCAGGTTCATCTTGGAAGGTAGGGAGGGATGTGCTGTGGGTCAGCAAGTGACCTGGAGGCTTTTGGTGGGGGAGGGAGTAATGGAAGGGGAGCAGTGGATGGCCAGCTGGCTGATCACGCCGAAACCAGGACAAACAGTTGAATATCATTTTCTTCTGAATTCCTGAAGTACCCAGACATCTGGCTACCTGAAATACATCAACAAATAGGTCAGCTAAGATTGCAAATGCCTTGCACAGCAGCGCCGTTACGAGGCTTTTTGATTAGGATCAGTAGAAAATGTGTTAGTCTGGGGATCTTTAATTAAAAAAATATAATAAAATAAAAAAAGATATTCAGGGGAAGTGCCTTTCCGGGGCGGCAGCAGGACATCTGCAACTGCAGGCAGCGCAGGCACGTCTCTCCCACCCTTGGGTTTTCTGTGCATCTTAGTGTTCCATACTTTCACTGGTCTAACCATCACGTGGGGAGGGACCTCCTCCCCCGTTTTCTCGTGTTTTCCCTCACACCATTGCTGCAGTCCTGATCTGGGGGCACTTTGCAGCATCTGCATAGCCCCAGTGCTGACGAGGGATGGAAGGTGGGAGGGAACTGGCTCCAGAGACCATTCCCTTGTTTCTTATTTCTGCAGTGTGGACAGTCCCTTATTGAAAACCCTCATAAGAGCCAAAAATTCCATGCACTTATGCACTTCCAGGCTAGGTTTGTTTCCCATGGAACACCCAAAATGACCCTCCAAATTTCTCTATTTGAAAAAAAAAAAAAACTCTGTGATTTTTACTTTTTTTAATGTCACTGGTGACCTTTCTATGCCTTTTCACATTTTAGATCTATTGCAGCTTCTACTCCTGATTAGGGTAATGTATAGGAGCTTATGTAAATGATGCCACTGTTTGTCCAGTATTTTAGAGACTTTTAAGAAATGAATTTATAAAGCTTGTGAGGTCCTCTTAACTTTTTTTCCCCACCCTCTCAAGCCACAGAGAAACCAGTTGGTCCCAATAAATAAAATTCTTACCATAAAAGTCGAATACGGAATATTAAAACAAATAAAATAAAGTCATTTGTACTTTATGGATTCTGGGGTACTGAGTAGTGCCTTTTTTTCAGTCTTTCTTTTCCTAAATCAACATTAGCTAGCAACACACCTAATCTTGACTGAACTATGTTATTTCCTGCCTCCCTGCCTTTCCTGTCGAAATCTCACTCTCTGCTGAAGCAGCTAAATTTGCTGCAAATGAGGAATATTTTGGGACACGAATTTTCTTACAAAAACATGGGAAGAGATCTAATGCCGTAAGCAAACAGCACTCTAATTAATGCAGATCCAGGCTATTGAAAGCATTTGTAGGTTACGGTTATAAAAAAAAAGAGATCAAGAAATTGGTGATGAACCCAGTACTGGCATGTGTGATAAATACTGACCACAAACATTTTTGGGAGCGGTACCAGAGCAGATGCTAGCTCAGAAATTCTGGACCTGGAACATATGGGTTTTAATAAACACATTTCTGTTCCAGCTCCTCAGTTGCTTTTTTTTCTCCTTTTTTTTTTTTTTTTTTTTTTTTACTGTACTTGCTTAATTTTATGTGCCTGTGTATGCTTCCATTATTAATTAATCTACAAGTATTTGGCATTGCTTCATCGTTGAGGTTTTCTTTAATTTGCAAATGTGCTGTTTTAGCTTGAGCAGGACTTGTGTAGCTAATGTTAGAATGGAAACATTTTTAACCCTCTTTTTCACTGGTTTCCTTATCATCTCCTTTTCTCCCTCGAAGAGGAGTAGCTGCCTTTATATGTGTGTGCACGTGCACACGTGCGTGTGTGTATTATTAGCTGCGCTGTCATTTTTAATCCTTTTCTTTCAATCATCATTTCTCCTCAGACATGAAATATTTCAGTCTAACACGCTGCACAGGCTGCTCACGGTGAAACACTCGTAGCATTTTCAAAATCTAAAACAGAGGAGTACCATGAGGATAGAACAAAAGAAATTAAAACACTAGATATGCCACAGTTGTCTTATGCAGCTGTTAGAAATTTAATTATTTTATCTCATAGAATAATGTGCCCTTCAGAAATCATTTTGGACTAGATGTTTCAAACCAATGATCTGTAGTTAATTATCTTTAATAACTGTTGCACATTATGGTTAGATCTATGTTTTTGCTAAACCAATTAATAATATCTTCATTAGTATAAAGACAAGGTAGCTGGATCCTTTCATTTTTCACATTGAAAGAGTAGATATTTTAAACACTGTAATTTACTTTAGCCATACATTCCCGATGATATGACTAATTAATGAAACTTCAAAGACATATAACTTCCAAAAGCTACTTATTTAAAGTCATTGTTGAGCACTTAATGACATTATGTTGGGGCATTGCAGAAACCATCACTGCCTGAGTGTTGAATTTGCTAAACCTTTTTATTCAACCAAACTGAAGGAAGCTTGAGTTATATTAAAAAGCAAATTGAGCCAATATTTCTTCATGTTAAAAAAAAAAAAAATCCCCCAAACCTGTTGATTACAAGAGAATCTATCAGAAGTTGATGACCTCCTTTCTGCTTACATGTTGCAGCTGTCAGTTTGACTTATTCATGCAAATCTGTGTGGAAAACCCTGGAAAAGGAGCAAAGCAAATATTCTGTATTTTGTGGGTTAGGTGCAATCAATTTTGTTCAGAATCATTAACTGTGTAAATATTCCTTTTGTATTTGATTTTTTATTTTTCATGTCCACGTCTCATTTTTGAAGCTGGCTGATAACTACCATGTAATTTTAGTCTGCTACCTGACAAAAAAATAACCCTGAGTACAATACTAACCACACAAATTATTGCCTTAGTATTAACACTGTTCCTCATGGCATAGAGAATGAAGTTGGAAGTTATGGGGCCAAATAGTTGAGGACTCCTGTTTAGGCATGTGAGCTGATAAAAAGATTCTCCTGTAAAATTTCCCTGACCTTAAGGTAAACTGAATGTTAAAAAAGATGTATTCTGTTTTTCATCTTATATGTGTTTTCACACAATCTTCAAATATCATGCAGCCATCAGGGAAGGCTTTCTGAATCTTAAAAGAGCATCGTATATACCAGGAATTGGTATTTCCCACTTTGGAGAACCTTACACAAGGAATCAACTGAAAATAAAAAAATAAAATAAAAAAAAAAATTACATCTAAGAGAATAAAACAGTGCAGTCAACTGTGCACAGGGCTGGAAGGCCAGGAGAGAAGTGTTAACAGCCAGTTGTGACAGCTACAAAATAATTATCTGAGCAGTGAGCACCTGGTCCTTCAGCTGCTGAGCTTCCCACAGGAGTCATCCTCAGTCCTGGTGCAGATAGGGAAGAGGGTGAATATATTTAGTTGGGATTATACTTAACTGGTAGCAGAGATGGGGTTCATGGTCCATGTCTGTGCTGGGAGTCTGCTGGCAGAGCTTGGGGCTGCTGATCCTAATTCACACATAAAGGCTGTTTTTCTTGGGAAGGTGAAAGGTGTGGATTCTCTTGATACCAATCTGGCAGCCTGGGGGGGGGCTTGGGGGTTGTAGAAATGCATCACTTAAGAGCAAAGAAAGGAAGGAGCTTTACAATGAGTTAGCAGCAATGTTTTGGGGGCATTGTCCCTGTGATTTGTTGACTGACGTTTCAAATACAGGTTAACCTGAGTGATTGATATTTAATGATTATATTAATACATAATAAAAGGAAAAAGAGCAAGAGGTCTAAAAGAAATCTTTGCACGGTATATTTCTTTTTTTGCTGTGTGCCTGCTGTGTTTGAGCCTCTGCAAGCACAGAGTCTTTGGGGGGGCTCCTGGAAATGACCAGTTCAAACCAACTTCTTTGGAATTTGGCAGGTAAAGCATCAAAAAGATCATTTTCTAATAGCAACTGTATTTTGACAACTTGTAAACTCAGATATCTCTGGAAAACGTTGACATTTTTCTCAGATGCCAGCACTTCTGCAAAGTTGTTTTCCCCCCTTAAACTGTGCCATCTTAAAAATACTGTGTATTAGTGCCAGACTGTTTGAAGCTGCTGTTATTAATGCTCCAGTGAGCTGTAGGATCCTGAACTTGATAGTGTGTTGGGCTGAACCTTCTGTTTCTAACGGAGAGAAAAATAAATTTCCCCTAAAAGATCATTATTCTTTTTTAATCCTGCATGGATATTTTTATTCAGTTAGTCTGAAAATACTGCAATAGGGAAACATTAGGCTGTCTGTAGATTATATGTGTATCTGAAGAAAAACTTGAGTAAAATTACATTTCTGGAATTAAGTGGAATATTTTAAACTTAAAATTTTGCCTACCTTTTTATCTTAGCTTTTTTATGTGCTCTACCATTTTTTTAATCAGGTAATGGACACGAAATATTGCGTTTATTCTCCACTGTGTTTATCCCTTCTAGAAATCTAGAAGATTTAGTTTTCTATGGTTTTATTAAAGCACATAATCATTCTGACAATCTTAAATGTTGGTCCACTAATATTTCTGGGATATTTTGAGGTGTGAGGGAAATAGGTGGGTTTATAGGAGTCATAAATATCAGCTAACTACAACATATTCTTAATCCCCTTGTAAGAAAATAATGCCATTGTTCATTTTCGTTCCCTAAGGTTTAGTCTTTGATGTCCTACATACCTAATCAATCTTTAAACCAATGCCAAGCTTGATTAAAGATTGTCAGATGAGGCTGGCACTTGTTACTTCATATTTTTGCTGCAAGGCAAGAGTGTATACATGAAGAAATTCAGTGTTTGGGTACAGTGAAGCGTCTTACTAGCTAAAATTTTAAACTGAATAGCTCAGTGCACAAGAAATCTCACTGCAGAAATGGGTGATGGTTCTTCAATAAGGATCATATCATTTTCCTTTTTCACCTGTGCAGGACATCCATGCTGGAATATAACTGGAGGCATTTTGAAATTACCTCTACTGTGAGCTGTTGTTTGAGTTGTTCCTCGCATACAGCTGTATTTTATTTCATTTCATTTCAGTGATTTGGTTTATATCTTTTGAGAACTTTAACCTCTCCCGTTTTGGGCTGACACAGTAACTCAAGCTCTTTCTCTTCCTTTTAAAGTTTGGGCAGCCAAAAAATCCAAACATTTACAGTGTTCTGTGCCTTGAAAGTAAGTTAGCAGGAACTGGGAGAGGCACCGGACGAGTTAGGTTACAGATGGAAATCATTATTCTGTTTGATGAAAGTTTCAGTAATATTCTCCAACCTTGAGGTGAAGAAGGCTGACTTGTGCAGCTCCGTGTCACAGCATCTTGTTCCAGTGGGAAAGTAAATGAAACTCTACAGTTTCCATTGACTTGAGCTTTGCACTGGGGGTTAGTTTGCACGTGAAATCGGTGTCGTATGCAAGCCAGAAATGAATTTCAGCAAATCTCAGTTGCATAGGCTGATGCTAGTGAAATTATTGAAAATTTACCACTTGAGAACTCCTGATAATTAAAGATTGCTTCTGGAGGTTCCCCTGCTCTTCAGGAATAACCTTGTGAAGTGTCCCTCTAAGGGCTGCTCACAACCTGCCTTTCGCAGAGTCGCTCTTTACTGCTATGAAACCAGGGATATGGAGAACAAGCATTTTTAGCACACCCTCTGTCTTTGCAGAGCCTGTGTTTGGTAGGTAAGCCCTCAAGGAAGAAACATATAATATAGGGAATTTGATCTCTAATTTGGATATCACATTTGTAACACCTTAAAATTATGATAATGTGATTCTGTTACTGCAGGACTAATTGGTAAACCACAAAATCTTGGAATGCATAAGCCAGTCCCACATTAATGTTATTTAATGCAAATGCATTGGGTTTGGGGTTGGGAGTATTTTATGATTTAAGTAAGCAGTTTAAATTATGTGGTTATAACTGAAACAAAATGTATTGTGCACGGGGGTGATAATTCAGAAGCCTTGTGGCCACTTATCCAACTGCTTATCCCATGAGAATTACACATGTTGTAAAAAATCCTGAATGTACCAGAAGTGGTTAAGAATATATGTCTGAACACTTCCCTAGCTCCCAAGAAAATGAGCGATTGAAAATGTTAAATGTTGCTGCTGCCATATTTATGAACAGGAATCAAAGCTCTCAGGGCTATAAAACTTCATTCTCTTGTTGTAGCCCAGCTTATCTGGCCAAAAGATACCCCTTAGGAGTGAGCTGGATGAGAGAGGCTCAAGTCCCATCTCAGGCAAATGTCTTGCAAGGTATTTTCTTTTAAGTAATCAGTATGAAACAGTCATATAACTTGTGTCTCTTGAACTGAGAAAAGGGATTTCAGACACCAAAGATCAAATAGAATACTGGTAAAAAACCTCATCTAAAACCAAAACTTGTCAGAGACTGAAAAAAACCCAAACCCAGACACTTTCTTTTTTTCCTTAGGATGGAGACTATTTCTTAAAAGCAAGTTCATATTCATCTGCCCATTTTGATTATAGCTGGGTCAGAAAAAATAAGTATGCTGAGAGAGACAATTGCAGCGAACCCAAAGTAGAGAAGATTGGAGAGCCGGTGTTAAAACCTGCTCAGGTTAAGCATGCACAGTGCCCTAGGACAGAGGAGGAGCAGGGAGCACTGGTGGGGAACAAAGCTACTGCATTTTCCCTGTTGTTTTTTCTTGTTGATTGTTTGGGTTGTTTTGTTGTTTTTGGTTTTGGTTTTTTTTGGTGGTAGCAACCGGAAACACAGTTTCCTGAGAAAATAAAAAGAAGTCCTCTGAAACTGCCTGGCTAGGAAAAAATTTGGTTCTTGTAGCTGTGAGAATTAGTGTACCACTCTGCCCTAAGCAAGGATTACATCCGGAATTAAACCCAGCTTTCCTCTGCCTTTGTTTTATTTATTATCTGCAGAATTGCTTTGTACGAATGTTACGAAAGAGCCCTGCATTGGGGACTTTTTTTTGTAAATGAGCCATTAGCTTGAGTAAACAGGATCCGGTCGGAGTTTGAAGCCTCCACAAGGCGGCACTGGCGCATCTCGCATCCCAGTTCCCTTTCCCTGCTGGATGCTCCTTCTCCAAACGTTTGGAAATGATATTTGCAGGCATTTTATCAAAAAACTCTTCTGCTTCTAAATTTTCGTGTTGCCTTGAAAAGTGTCAGGTTAACAAAATAGGAGTTAACCTTGATAAGAGCCATCAGTAATTTCTTATACAATAGATATTATGCGTTCTGGGAGCTTTAAAGCAACGATAATGTAAATTGCCTATTTGCAGTGACAAACAATATTCTTTTAGTACTTCTTCAGTATATCAGTGACTTGCGAATTTTGTGACAGATACCCAGTTGCTACTTTCATTTTCCTGGTCTTTGCAATGTGTTCCAAATGTTACAGAAACTGGTTTTATTTTATTTCTTTAGGCTAACAAATGGATGCAACACTTGTGAGCAGGATTCTTTTTTCCCCCACTGATCACAGCTGGTGATTGAGATGAAGCTACTTCTTGTCTTTACAAACTTGACTCCAGCCAGATGAGATCCAAGCCCTACTGCCTATTCTGTATTAAATACATACTGAACTCTGTCAATAAACAGCACCATGAGACAGGAGAGCAGTGGGCACAGCAAAACAAAGTGGTTTTCCTGATGACAGTCCCATTACCATGCACAGAGTTGCTGCTATCAGTAAGGAGGGCAAGTTCCCCATTTCATCTCCTTATGCAGTAAAAATGCAACTGGAGAAATGAAATGCAATAGCAGCAAATGCTCCCTCACCAAAGGCCAGCTGAGCGGGGTTCGCTTTGCAAGCCCTACAAGTCTTGTTGCCAGGTGTCCCTACTCCAAATAAAGCAGGGTGATTTTAGTTTAGCAGGTTTTTAAAAGAGATTTCATTAAACTTTAGAATGAGACCGATTAAATGCCTTTTTTTCTGTGCTGATGTTACTTCATAGAACCATAGAATCGTTCGGGCTGGAAGGGACCTTAAAGGCCATCTAGTTCCAACCCTTCCACTAAGTGCTTCCACCAGATTGCTCCAGCCCCCATCCAACCTGGCCCTGAACACTTCCAGGAATGGAGCAGCCACATCTTCTCTGGGCAACTTGTCTCAGCATCCCACCACCTTCACAGTGAAAAATTTCTCCTTGTCAAAATTGTTTTGAAACCCAGAAATGTGGACTGTAGCTATCATTCCTTGGACAACTGAATAGCTTCAAAGGTTGTGATTACTGTATTTTAATCTAAATTTCTTTTTTATTACTTACCAGTGTGAAAACAGACTAGAGGAAAGAAACATATAAAAACTCTCCCTCCTCAAAACTTTCTGGCTCTTCTCCCTTGCTCTGTGGTCAAAAGTTAAATAGGATGTTCTGATTATCACCACTCCCAAAACAGATCAGTGGGATTTTTGTTCAAAATAATTCCTCCTCCTCTTGCAGCTAGTCTGTGCCAACAAGTTCAAAATACGGGAAGCTTGACCTTAGCTACAGTCCTTGCCGGTGTGCCACACATCCTGCACTGCCCACGGAGCACGGACAGCTGAGGCAGTCTGGGGGAGACTTCCAAGTTTTGCCCTTTCCACCAGACCTCTGACACGCCAGGGGAAGGAAAGCCCATGGGGAATCTGATGCAAAGTTACTTGAAGCTAACAGGTTCCACAGATTTCATTGCAGTTTTGGAGCAGGACCCAAATGTGTAATAAATTGGCAAGGAAAAAGTTCCCACTGTGTATGTGGCAAAAAGGAGTCTTCAACTCCTGAGTGCTAAAGGGGAAAGTCAAAATCTCTTTCGAACTCCGCCACATTCACCAGTGTACAGTGAAAGAAAACATTCCTCCCTGATCCCGATGCTGGCGCTCATCCAGAGCCCAGAGCACTCTGGGAAATTCCACTTTCTGAACCCCGCTGTGCTACCTAATCACACAATGGGCTACATATGCCATCCAAGAAAATAAACACAGGTCTGGGAAGCTGTTTGTCCTGCAGGGCTAGGAATGCTCTTCCTAACTTGGCAGGGCAGCATAATCCTCTCTGAAAGGGGAGAGAGAGCTGCTTGAACTCAAACTGACTAATGAGATTGAAGAAAAGCCCATCAGAGGCTGGCACGGCCCTTCCCTTGCCCTGCCAAGGCAGTACCAGGTGACATGATGCTGGATACTCTCTCTGTGGCTTGTCTTTGTGTCATGGCAGGAGGTATACCATGGATCTAGACCCCGGCAAGGGCATAAAATGTTTCTGAGTGGCAGGTTGTACCCCTGAGCTTGCTGTTTGTAGGGGAAGAGGCTCCTTTTGTTGGTCCTCTGGGTAAAATCCAACTAAGTTGCAACCTTGACCATAGACCGTGGGCAGGTTTAGTAGTGACTGGAATTTTCTTTGGCTGCAGGTGCCTTGATAAGAGTCTTATGGCCCATTCTGGGCTGAGAATCTGGGATCTCAGTGAACAGGGGTGGTGGAGCAGAGAAGTGGCAGCCCACTGAGGGTTGCTGGTTGGTCAGCAGCAATCACAGATCGCACTGGCTTTCCTGAGACCCAGTCTAGTGCTCTTCTCCACTTGGTTCTTGGGATTATAACCAAATTCCTCCAAGAACAAGACTTGCATTGATTACAGTAGAAACTGGATCTGGATTTTAAATCATGTTATTAGCTCTTCTAGCAAGATGAACTGAGTGATACAGTTTGATTAAAAATTGCAAAGACCTCCCCTTCCACCTCCCTTCCTCAGTTTTGGAGCAAATGTGTGTTTCATGGTAACAGGGAATGAAAGTGTTCCACAAGGGCTTTTTTAATTAAAGCATTAATAAAATGCACTATATGTTATTCTTGAAATCTACAGATTTGTTGCTTTAAACACATCATATCACTCTCTGAAACACTTGAAACTCTTAGAAGTTTTTAAAAGTGTGTGTTTAGGTTAAGGTTAAGTTGCCCTTGACAGCATTTTTTAAAAAGATTTGAATTGTTGAATAACCACCTTTCACCCATCCCTAATTGTAATTTAAATGACAATATGCTCCCAATCAATAGCTCTTTGTCACACTTTGAAGATCAAGGATGAGATTTCACCCCATGAGTTTACATGGCAAAAGCTTCTTTTTCATAATGCTAAAAATGTTGCATCCTGCTGTTAAAGAAGTATAAGAATACCTGCTCTCAAATAATTAGTTTTGAATAAAAGCATTTAAGTCATACTTTATAGCCATTAATTTGAAACAATTCACAGCCCTTCATTTCTGCACTTTGTTCACAGCTAAGTATTACAATAGGTATTTTAGCCAATTGGAAAAAAAAAATCAGTTAGAGCAAGGTAATATGAACAACTTAGGTTGGATGATATTGTGAGAGGTGGGTTTTGAATAACTGTAGCTTTATTTTTGCATCAACTCTGTTTCTGTACAGAACCATCTCTGCAAGTGGAACATTGAAAAGCTGTTAATGGTGACTTTGCCTCGCTCTGTGTGTGTCTAACGGGTACATTTATGGGCCTGTTGCTGTTTCTCCTGTTGTACACATAAAGACAGAGTTATTACACAGGCTCCACTGAAAAAGCTGATTTTCTTATTTTATTTTAATCTTGTTTCAAATGTTCAGAGTCCTAGGCAAGGGCCAGGACTCTCCCGTGCTTGGTGTTATGAAATGCCAAACAGAATGATGGTCTTTGTCCCAGAGTGCTTACAATTCTTGTTTTTAGTTAGAGCAGCGAAATGTTTTAAGAAGGATAAAGTCTGGTCTGTTTCTATGTTGTCCTTGGTAAACCCAATCTAGTCTGGTCTCAAAAATGGAGCAATTCTGCTCGTTGCCAGGGAGAATACATAGGTATCCAATGAGTCATGGTCAAACATACGGCCATTATTAGACCACAAGCACAGGAGGAGAAAAAAGATTTCATTTGGACCTGTTGTCCCTGCCGAGCTGGTGAAGAGGAATAACAAATAAGCGAGTGGAGGAGGTTGCTCTTTAGGTATTTATGAGGAGCTTCTCTCCCTGTGGGGATAGACTGGGGGAAAGCAGAAATGTGCATGTTGGAAAATTTAACTAGAGCAAGGGAGGCTGTGTCATGGTGTAACTAAGAGCACTTAGTGCATTTTAATGGCAAACTAGAGACAATGGGAAAGAGAAGCTGAAGCTGTAACAGGCTTTAGTGAATACAAAGAACTTATTTTTAGTTTGGAAGAGAAGGGGCAATCAGAAGACAGACACAAAGAGAGAACTGATTAAGTTTTGTGCTAGAGCAATGTTCTCCTTGTATATCAGATGAGTAAGAGCACGTTCATCCAGGCCAAGAAAAAGGATGCTGAAGAAACAGGACACAGGGTGCTGAGCACCACAATGCATGGTTGTGTTTCTGTGGCTTAGTGGAAAAGGTCACGTCTGAGAGTTGTTATGCAGAAATGTTTTGCAAGACTGGGCCCATATGTATAGATTTAGAGAAAAATCCTTAATTAAAGATTGAGCACAAGTTCTTACCTTTAATAGTGGGCTTGTACAAATTCAGAGTAAAAAAACAACCCACGAAGAAAAGGAAAAAATGAGGTTTTTGAAGCCTTCTTTAAAATTAAAATCTACAGGGCTCATAGAATTAAAAAAAAAAAAAAATTAGCACCATATATACTACAAAATACTTTGCACTTTGGTAAGTCCTCTTCTCCTGAGTTATCATTTAGTGTAAGCTTAGGAAGCTGATTGTTTTTACTCCAACACTGAGTTTTGACTGGACCAGAGTGGGAGAAACTCCTGGTATTGAATTGTTCTTGTCTGGGCTGCTTAGCAGAAGATTTGGAGAGCATCATCTCATGCTCAGGGTCCCACTGAATTGAGGCATGTGCAAATACATAGCAACAGATATTGCCCTGGCATTGCACTTTATGCACAGTGATCTCAATGTAAGGATTAAGGTATGGCTGTGCATGGCTCTGGGTAATCACAAAGCCTTTCTGTGCTCCAAGTTTTCCTACGTATAAAACAGAGGCAATAATATTTCCAGCTCTGACACTGGTGGTTAGGGAATTTATACTTTTGAACATTAATTTGTGAAAAACTATATTGGTACAAAGTATTGGTTCTGTTCACGTTGTTTCGGGTTATTAACGCTATTATTGGTCATTGTATCTGTATACTCAAAACACAGGGTTTATTGATGCCTTTTATTTCCTATATGTGTCATATAAATGCCTTAACAGATGAACAGCGTAGTGAAAATGATAGGGTACTTCAGAACAGCTCAAAGTCACTGCTTCTTTAATAAAGCTTTGGTTTTGTATGTCGGGAGAGATGGAATTCACACCCCAACCTATGCACAGCTGCAAGCCCTATTAAGTGAAACCCCTCCTAAATATAGATCCAATGGCCTCACCCCTGGCCAGCTTCCAAAGACCATAGAGGCCTGTTTCACTCCTTCCACATTCCCCTCCCAATGCATTGAGTCTTCAAACTTTTTGCTCGGTAGCCAGGAAGCCTTGGTGCAGGGTTTGGGGGGCTGGAAGGTGCAGCAAAAGATAATTTACCCTTTGCAAGCAAAGAGTCATTTTCATGTGTGCAAATGCTCAGTAAATAACACTACAATCATCTTCCTGTGTATCGTCACTTTAAATAGAAAAGGGCTTTTTTTATTGTTTTTTCAAGTAGCCCTAAAGACAGCATTCATGAGATGAGCAAGTCTGAGCCATGCTCAGACAGAACATTTTAACAATCAGGAGAGCCCTGATGCCTGGCAGTTGCCAACAATTGCATGTTAAGAGTAAGCCGAATCATCAAAATGCAGCTTGAGTAGGTCCAGTGAGGGTGTATTATATTGCTACAATTGTGGCTCCTGGAGTTAAGGTTGAGTGGGCATTTCTATTATAAAACCCAACTGGTAGGGTTGAGTATTTTGACCACATCAGATAATGTCAAGTGAAACTTCTCATATGAATTGACACCCAAATACGTGTAACCTCCCTTACAAAACAAGATCAAGCTCTTCCCCTTCCACCTACTCTTCTTCCCAGTCTACACTTGATTTCGTAACTGGGTTGTTCTCTTCAAGCACCAATGGATAAAAAATTGTAGATATTTAGTTTAAAGAAATCAACTGTGGTGTGAGTTTTTCTCCTGGTGGCTGTCACAGTGCTTGATGTCATATCCATGCAGTGGTCATTCCAGAACCCACAGGCATTGTGTCACCCGGGTGTATGATGTGACCCATCAGGCTCTCAGAGACAGCCAAAGTGTGGCTGTAGCATGCTAATGACACTACATTTCACCAGACAGCCCTCAGTAAACTCCACTGGTAGAAGCTCAGTGCTGGCAGCACATTTCACATCTGCAGGCAGAAAGTTTGCCCGTGTGTTTTGCCCAAGTGCTCCGGGTGTGCACACATGGGGAATGTTCTACAGATCTCTGCAGAGCTCATTGCCACCAGCAGGGGTTAGAAGGGCCAGGAATTTAACAGGATTAGAGGAAAAAACTGAACTTGGATAAATTAATAAAAACATCCTATGTTATGTTGCTAAAGTTTTCAACAGAGTTTTCTGAATGAGACAGAAGACTTTGCTGCTACCAATATGAACTTGTAAGGATGACAAATGGATTTTCTTCATAGGAAAGTGACTCTTAACTTGATTTAGGAGAGAAAGGATGCTCCAGGGGTGAGGATGCAGCTGAGAAATCAAACCCCAGAGTGCTGAGCCATTTCTCTGTGGTCATGAATAGGCTTAGCAGGCTTAGATCTTTGCAGGTATTTAAGACCTTACTCCTCAGCAATCTCCTGGGGACTTTGAGTGAACATTTCCAAGGACAAGACCTTAGTCTGTGGTGCCCTTGTCTCCACGTGGAAAATAAAGAGCCCAACGTTTACCTGTCCTCTGCAGTACTGGAGTGGACAAGCCTGTAAAAGACAGTACAGACTTGAATGAGTCAGGGGCTGAGGAGGGAGAGAGGGAGAGGAAAATCCTCCCACTGATAAATTGCAAACACTGTTCTGCAAAAGATTTAGGATACTTGATGGTATCATGATAATTTTTTGTGTGTCAGAATTGCTAAATATTCAAACATCTGCTCTTTGCCAAACCCAATGTGTATAAGCAGATGAGAGAATATTTTGCAAACTTCTAAAATCACCTACAGCGTTTAAGATGTTGAAGGTAGATTAGATAAGACTAGCAAAGTTATTTGAACATAAACATTTATTTAAAAAATATCCTCTGCTTTGCTGAGCCCACAAACATTATATAAATAATACACAGTTCATGAATAGGAATGAACAGCCTTCTACCCCTCACCAGAACAGATTTGTATTCTGCACCTGCTAGGACTTTAATAACTCTCCTGAAAACAGTGGTATCTTTGCAGAGAGATCTAAAGGAAGTTGTTCTTGAGAGTATGACCCCAAAGCTTAAACTTCAGGTGTTAATGGATAGATTGACAAATGTATTTAGGCAATTAGAAATGAGAATACATGGCTAGTTATATTTATAAAAGTTAAGTTGGCTGCCCAGCTGCTGGTCTGGGCTCTGTTAATGCTTTTCATGCATTTTAGGGTTGCAAGAAATCATGGTCTTATCCTGCAAACAACGTTACATGTGCTTAGCTTGATGCATGCAGATAGTCCTCAGTGGGACTGCTCACACAGGTGAAGTATTAACGAATCTGTAAGAGCTGGCCTGAAATGGTAAACATTACCAAATAAGCCTAAACTACCGTCTTTGGGTCTATGATTTTAAACGTGGTCAAAATTCAGAAGTGGCTGGTTTCATGCTGCTGGTGCAAAAAGTTTACAGAAAAATCCCACTAGTGATTCAGTCTGAGCTTGTTTGTCGCATTGCTTTGAATCCATCTTTCAAAACAGTGCTTCTTGGTTTATTTTCTTTTTCTTTGCAACCTTACCTGTGTGCTCCCAAGGGTCTGTCTGAACACTGGTGGCTACAAAGCCTTCTGCTAAAGTAAAAGTCTCAAAATAATGCATTGGATTTCCTATGCAGTTGGGGAGTTAAAAAAAAAAAAGAAACCTAGATAGGAACAGCTGTTCTGGAATTTGCTCAGAGTGTTTTTCTGTATCTGTGTCATCTTGCTGGGTTAAAAAACAAACAACAAAAACCCCCAACCCCTCAGCTAATAAGTCCACAGGTGCATCAAGAATTTGAGTCTCAAATAGGGAGGAAGGGAAGAAAGTTTATGTAGTGAAATTCAGCCCACATTCCACAAAACATGGAATACTTTAAGCTTGTTGCTAATGACCCTATGCCTGTTGTTTGGGCAAATACCTAATGAGTCAATTATGGGCACATTCATCCTAATTTGTAAGGTACTTACTGTATTATATGTTTTAAAATTTAAATAAGTTGTTAGCTTTCAAGTACCTTTAAATCTTTTTATTATTAACAACAAGAGATACATTTGTCTCTATACATTAGTAATCTGAGGGTCAGTGCTCTATTTCATTAAAAGAAACACCAAAATGATTCAGTAACATCTCAAAATGCAGCCTTTGTGGGCAACAAGGTTGTGGTGTAGAGACCAGCTCCCCATGGACTTTGTTGCAGAGTCAGGATCAAAATCCCAGTAGCACAGCAGAGTTATTGGATGGCTTGAGAACTCCTGAAGATCAGAGACATTATTAAATGAGTCAAATAAAAATTAACACTGATGCATTTTTATTGCTATTAGTGCATTTAAGTTTTTGGGTTTTTTTAATCCTAAATGCAAAGGTCTAGAAAGAAACATTTGGAGAGCTGTGACTGATGTGGTGGATATGGATAACGAAACAAGTTTGTTTGGTTGTAGTTTGTTATGGTCAATGTGCATATATGTGGATCACAGCAATTGGGTTGGAAACGAGCATGAGAACCTTGGGAGATGCAGCCATAGGAATAAGGAGCAAAAAAGAAAGGATTATTGATACGTTAACCATTAAATTTGTGCTAAGGAAAGTATTCCTGGGTTGTTGGGGTTTTTTTTTAATATGGGTTAGCATGAAAAGATCTGTGACACCTTCGGAGTAGAAGTGACCTGACAGGTGATTATAAGAGGCCTTTGTAGAGGCTCTTTCTACCAAAATGGTCAATAATATCTTTCTAGAGTCATCTCTCCTGGAAAATATTGAGTATAGTATACTTTGATTGAAATATTTCATCCTGTTACTGTAAGAGCACCAGCAGAACGACTGCTGCTGTGTGAAACATTCTCGTAACCTAGCCAGGGTCTTGGATATAGTCAGGCTCTAAAGGACAGGAAAATCCCTGTAAACAAGCCCAAATCAAGGATTGCTGTACTGTTAACAAACTGCTTGAAGCCAACAGATCCCACTAACTCCCTGATGTAGGGTGGACACTCTGGGCTGGGAAATAGGAGGGCCCTGGAAAGCCATCCCAGATGCCAAAGCAAAGCACAAAGGTGGAGGGGGCTGCTGGCACCGTGACTGTCTCACATCCCTCCCTTCAGGCAGGTCAGGTATCCTTTGGTCCCCCCGGGGAAAGGCACTTCAGACCATGTGGAAACTCAGTATGAATGAAATCCTCTTGCTTTATTGCATAGCCCTCCAAATTACCCTTGTATGAAATCAGATGCACCACTCAGCCTTGGTATATTTAATGCCGCGTCTCTTTTTCTGCCTTTCTCTCCCCGTGCCTTATTTCTCGTGCCAGACTTATTCTCCCTTTGTTTTTATGGGTTTTGCAGCAGTAAATCTGGCTGCTGTTTAGCAAGGAGAGCTGTAGCTTGATTCAAACCTTAGTTACAGACTGTTTCTTTTTGTTGTTAGACACTACCCGCCTCATACTCTACCTGGCCAAAGCTGCCAAGTTTTGGATTTCCTAGAGGAGGCTTTTTATTCTGTCTTGTCTGCACATGTACACACAACCTCCAATTATATAATAGGTGAACTCACTGTTGTGCTATTGTGCGCTTTCCTCTTTTTACAAGCGAACTGCACTGACACTTTTTTGTGTTTTGAGTCTATTGTTACCTCGTGCTGGGGCTGCAGCCCTGAGATTTCCTCGAATCTTCACTTTTCCCACACCTAATCAAGAGCTTATTTTTAGCATGGTTTTTTTCTCCCCCCCCCCCCTCCACTTTTTTAAGTTTAAAACCTCAAAAATACTAAAAATGGCCTGGCCAACATAACCTCTCTAAACACTGAAGCGTTGTGTAATCTTTGGGCACGTTGTCAGCCTACCTAGGATGGCAGAAGAGCCTCATAGGTGGTAAAAGAGCTCAGTGTGTTTAAAAAAAAAAAAAAAAAAAAAAAAAAAGAGCAAGAGGTGATTCCCTTGGTGCTGATTTCAGGCTCAGCTTTCCAAGCAGCTTCAGAGGAAGCTCCTGGAGGGAGCACCATGTTGTCATCAAAGCCGCCAGCGTGCAATTTATATCTGACAGCGAGGAGGAGGACGGGGTTCCCCTTCCAGCCACACATGTTGCGTGGGCATGAGGCTTCCCAGAGCTGGGCTCTCAGCTGGTACACATCTGGCTCGGCACAGCTCTCCTCCTTCCCAGCAGATAAGGAGTGATGGTTGCAAACTGGCTCTTAGTCGAGAGAGGTTTCTTGGAAAAGCCACCACATATTTGTGATCGAAGGAGCGGAAAGATGCGATCTCTGACTGCCTGTTAGATCATCCTTCTCTGCAGACCACATAGGAGGAGGAAGGGGGGAAAAAACAACTGCAAACAAACAAAAATGGAGTGAGGTGGCTAAGCCCAAATTAGATTAATTAGCCTCAGGCTGTTTTGTATGTTTATGTTTAATTTAGGTTCAGCTACTTCAAAGTTCACATAGTTTTAGTTAATAACTTTACTATAACTTATTATTTTCAGATGTTGGCAGGTAGACAAGTTGTGAGTCACCTGGAATCTGAGGCTAAATAAGTAATTCTCACTGGCAGGGTTTTGACCATGACTGATTACACTTCTCTGTCTTCTGTGTTAGAAAAATATAGCTTCAGAAGGAAAAAAGTCTACTTTTCTCACTTCTACTGCCATTTTATGTTGAAATGTCCATGGGGTGGGTTAGATTTCATACATGGCTGTCTAACCTTCAAAAACTTTCAATCTTTAATCTGCTGCTTAATGGTTAGTACATCCTGTGGCATACCAGATCTTTATTATTTCATTTGACCTCTTTTGTGAACCTAAGAAGGTCCACAAGACCTGTTTGTTTATGAGCAGGGCGGTCTAGAGGTTAGTAGTCTTAAATCACAGTGGAGAAAATGAATGGGCAGCTCTTTACTTGGGATAATAAAATTGTTGTCACTCCAACTATAGATTTTTGTAGGTTATTACATTAGTTAAATAAAATACTGCCTCATCAATGCAAATTCCAGTTCCGGCTAGTCCTGTTGTTGGCTGTAGAAGCAGGAATTCATTCATATAGCTGGCAGTAAAAAGGAATAAAATTGTGTTTGACAGGAGTGGAGAGTTAAGATCATAACTTTTCAGAACCAATAAGGGTTCATGGAAAAATATATACTTGAGAAGAACAAAACCCTAATCACAGGCATTGCTTACTGGAGGTCTACAGCTGTGACAAATGGTGTGATACTCATGAATATGCAAAGTTCTTTTCAGCCTGTAATTATAAGAATCATTGAGCCTATATATGCATTTCATAGGAAGCTTCAGTTGCATAAAGTGGCAGATGTATTTTGGTGACAACAATCAATAGTAAGAAAGAAACTCATCATAATCCCAGGAGCTCAGTGTGGACCTGACAGGCTGTTTTTCCTCTAGATTTCCAAACCCGTCTGTAAATTTGCTCTATTGGATTAGTGTGTGTTTCTCTCTGCTCTCAGAATAAGTCTGCTCTCCTTGACACCCTGACACACCAGCTCCACTCCTTTACCTTCTCTCCCTTTATCCCATATCCACCTTGGAGAGAGAGAGAGAGAAAAGTGCTGCTTTATCCAAGCCCTTCCTTCTCCAAGCACAAACGGTCTGTTATCCCAATGCAGCACCAGCTATTTGTGGGGTGACAGACCATTGGGTTATTTTGCTTGATTTTTCTGCTGGCGTTTTATTTGAAGAGCCACTTCCATATGGAGATGAAATAGTCCCAGAATCTATCATCTAACACCTCTTTCCTACTGATGTGTTTTGCAGATGAACCCCTGTCTGGACCAAATTCAGCAGCAGTGGCTGAAGACACAACCTCAAACGTGCAGGTCGGCGCCGAGTGCAGGTAGGGTTAAACTCAACTTGCAGCTGGCAAAGATACGACTTGGCTTCTGCCTCCAGGCACTGCTTCTTGGATATGTCATGGAATCACTGATGGATGGAGGGGATGGTGAGAGATGTGTCTGTTAAAGATTTCTCTTTCACTATTGAAAGAACCTAGAAAACTCTAAATTCAAGAGTTACACAAGAGCTCCTAGAACTTAGCCTCTTAGCCCAAATGAAATGATATTCAAACCCAAAAGGTTGAGAAAGAAAAAAAACCCACTCCTGATAAATTCAGAATCAAGTGAGACAGAGGAGAGAGGTAACTAAGACACCTATAGCAGCTTATCATGGAGGAAGATTATTATTACCATGTTATGTGTATCTGGGGACAGAGGCAGCTGTTTGTGTTTCTAAATGTCACCCTGGGACTAACATCTTCCCATACCAATGTAAGCATATATTTTACAAATTGAAATACTTGTTTATCGGCAATATTAAGGTATCTGTGCTTATGGCAGGTTTATTTTGTCAGTAAATTATGTTGCATGTCTCAGTCTTGATGGAAAGCATTGAGATGTATGTGTGCTGGAAGGATCACCTCAGTATTTTGCACCTCGTTTTCACTTTTCCCATGTCTATTTTCCTAAGATTTCTGAAGATTTCTTCATACTATGGGCAAAGCTCTTTTGAAAGTACTGGGTCCATGTCTGTATGGTCAGTTACAGGCACTATTAAACCCTTATTCAGATGTTATAAAGGTGGTCATCAAAATTTCTGCAGGTTGTTTGGAGTTAACTGCAAATGTCTGGAAGAAGCATATATTTTCTGCCCTTCAAAAAATCACCTGGAATGCATAAACAGGCTATCATGAAAATTGTTATTGTATAGTGTAAGACTGTTTAGGAAATAGGTCTTTTTAGGGAAAAGGCAATAAAATTTATGTGTTTAAGAACAATAGGATATTTAAATACAGAGGAAAAACCTACCGTACGGAGAGAAATCTTTGCATTTCAAGAGGCTACACTGTATGTGTTCGGGGTATCTTGGTTCCTTGTTCTTCTTAGCCTAAATGAGACAAAATACTTGCTCTTAGACAGCAATATTCTGACTTTGTAATGAAAAACCTGTGTGTTTTGGCAAAGCTTTTGTCAGAGGCTATGGTGACTGTAACCAGTGAGATGCAGGGATCCATGGAGTTACCAAACATAAGCCATCAACTTCTTTTCTTCTCAAAATGCTGGGATCTGTGCCTTAGTACACACCTGCCCAGGGAATGAAGGGACACCTTAGACTCTGTTCATGTGGCCAGAGTACAGGACAAAGAGACCAGACTCTGGACCAGAACTGCTCTTATTTTTCTTTGGGCTGGGGGAAATATTGGTGCCCACCATCTGCACAAACCAAGCCAGGACAGGGGGTAGAGTAATGAGAAGGAACTTTGTGATGTTTTGAGTTTGGGTACAAGCTAGGTGACAAACTCCTTTAAGCCAGTAACAAATTGGTTTAGGCCCGTGGCATCACAGAGAAATATCACGCCTTGCTCAGGACTTGTGGTGTTTTAATGCCTTTAAGCTGTTGACTTTTTGCATGCCAAAGTCAGATGGAAAGATGTACATCTTCGTGGCTAGATGGATGTGAAAGCATGGAAAAATGGCCCTAAAATACAAATGAGTGACCTGTGGTGTAGCAGAAGGGGATCTTGTCATGCTGAGTGCTGTGCAATCTGTTGAAAGCAAGCCTTCATATTGATTAACTACCTTCTTTCTGCTGCCATAACATAACTGAAATCCAATATGTTACATAAATAAAAATCTTTCTGGTTATTAAGGGGTCATTTATTTGGGGAAAATGTCCACATGAGTGTATAGCCCTTATTCATTCTGAATGGAAATGATAAATAATTGGGGTTTATGCAGAAAACCCAGTGGGGCTAAAAGACCATGGGGTGGAAGGTTCTTTCCATGAGCAGGGTCAGGGTGATTTGGTGTCACCAGTTTTTACCCTGGCAGCACCTTATACTTTCCAGGATTTCTGCTCCCTGCTGGGACCCCCAGGTCAAGGAGAGCCAGGCTTTGGGCACAGATTGGATAGTTAGAGGCAAAACTCTTGAGACTGAAACCAACAGTTGATTTTGTAGGTATGAACTACACGAGAGGAAAGATTTTTTTCACCCATAGGCTTTAAAAGCCAACAAACAAAAGGCAGAATTTAGCCTTGGCTACAGATTTGCTGCCTGGCACGTTTGTACATTTCAATTTCCAATAAGCCACGTTCTCTAATCACAAGACTTCTAATCTTCCACCACCGAGTCACCGATTTTGAATTCAAATTTCCTTCTTTTTGTCTGTATTTAAAAAATAATAATAATCATTTTCCATCTATTACAAATAACAATACAGATCCACAGACTGAATGCTGAAGTTGTAATTCAATCTCAGGCTTTGGCTGCCATTCATTGATACCTCGAGCTGTGCTCTTATTATTTATGACATCAGCAGAAACTCTCGATTGAATTGCAGCCTTATATTTAATTAGGGACTATGTATTATTTTGTATGCAATATCCAGAATTAAAAATAGCCCCTTTCCAGAGTATAATGGGGAAAAGGCAGCAAAGTTTGAATATATATTCTAATTGATATTTCTTGCACTTATTCTAAAAGTAATCAAAACGTATGTTAAATATTAATTATAATATTTTTACTGCATTGTGCACCCTGATTTATTGCTGCCTCTTTTGGTTCACTTTTTAATTACTGTACATTATAAGAAAACTAAGGGGTTTTTAAATAGAAAAGTTATTTAGCATTAAAATTAATGTATAATTCAATATCAATCCTCATAGTGAATGTTATATTAAACGTAATGAACAAAAGGTGTATTTAACACAGTTTGCAAGTTTTTTTTTTACTTTTTTTATTTTCTCTCCTCTCACAACATGCCTCTCAACTCTCTCCACATTTAAAAGTCGGGGACAAAGCTCATAAAGGAACAAAAGACTAAAATCAGGGATGGTCTTTTTTTAAAAGAGGTACAGTTTCAAAGCCTGGAGGGAAAAAAAAAGATAGAAATCAAAGTGCTCTTGAATACAGAGAACATTTTAAAGGAAATATTGAACTGTTTGCTTAAAAATCTTACATTATTGCCTTCTTTTTTAACTCAATTCCTTTTTGAAGGAGAACACCAGATAGGGACAAAGAGAATATTTTCATGCAAAAATCAGGCACAGGTACAGAGGCACAGCCAGACATCATTTCAAGTGGGCACAGGAATTTAATTCAAGTTATTCTCTCCTTTATTCCACATTTAACAAAGTTGAAGGATTTATCCACCTCTCTGACACTAGTGCAGACTTCACTAGGTAACATTTGTATCCAGTGGCAAGTAAATATTGGGCTGGATTTTTATGTCCACCTGAAATGGATTCTGGTTATAAACCTCAGCAGTTGTAGGAAATTAGGTTTAGCATCACTGCAGAGCTCTGCTCACAGATTTGTTAAGCTGTTATCAGCTAGAACAAAGAAATCACCCTTGTTTACCCACCCAGCTCTAATTTGAAGGCAATGTGACCCATTTTTTTGCAGGGGTAAATTCACCTGAGAGTTGGAAGTAGAAAGATTTATGAGTAATGGGAAAATGGTGCACTGGGGGAAAGTGTTCCCATACTAAAGCAGAGGGTGCTATGGAAATCCCCAGGGAAGGAGGGGATATTGTGGACCCTTTTTAAGCCATGGTGTATCCTCATGGGAAAGTGGAGAAGGACCAAGGTGATGCCTCCTGTCCCAGGGCAGGTCTGATCCCCAAGCTCATGGCAGATCAACCCGCTCAGCCTGGGAATGTGGGGCATTTGGAGGGATGGATAAGCTGTTTGAAAAAATATTTACAGATGTGTTATCATTAGCCCAAGAACCTCCTTGTCTAATCTACATGACCTGGTTTCCTGAAAGGAGAAATGAAAAAAACATGTTTGTTTTTAAATAAATAAGAGATCCCTCACTAAATCATCTAACATACTGTCTATTTATATTTCATAAGGACAAATGTTTCTGACAACTCTCATAATAGGTCTGTACAAGTATGCCATGTTCTTCCCAAGGAGGCTTCTTTGAGTGACATAAATTGCCATTAATGAAAATTTTAACAATTCAGGATAAATAATTTTTTAACTTTTAATGTGCAGAGATGCAACATAACATGGCAGGCCTTGAGAGAGAAGACATTTGTTTTGGAAGGAAGTTGCAGAGTATATTTATTCATAGACCAAAATAAAAGCAGCATGAACATTATTTTTTAATAGCTCTGCTTGTTGGGTGGCTGTACAGAAACACTGATATATTCCTTCAATAAATACTGGAATATAAAGTACTGTAGTGCCTTGAGGAAATCTCAAGTATCCAAATGTTAAAAGTACAGATCTGCAGATTTAAACAATGATGTTGACCAAGAGGTCACCTGGGACAGTGAGACTCTGTGTGAAACCCGTCACAGCTCAGCTCTCCGGTCTTTAATGGAAAAAGCAGCCACTGAACAACCAGCATTGAGGAAAAAAAAAAAAATCCTAGCATTATTCTTCCAGAAATTCCCCCCTCCACCAGCAAAATCATAATATCGCAACCCTAAAACACAAGTACCGGAGATATCACCCAAGGGAGCAGGGAGAACTTCCTTGTCACTCTTATCACTCCTTCCCTTATCAAGCTATGTCTGGGTCCACTAATCCATTTGAAATTCCTGTATCACTGTCATTTACCCTCCTTCCTGCTCAGCGCCCATTGATGCTGGCATTGACAGGCACCTGTCACTTCCGATGAGTTCTGGATCTGGTCCACTGGACTCCTGCGAGGCAGGCGAGGATCATTAGGATTTTGCGGTGTTAGTTCCAGCTTTCCCCTTATATAATAGCAGTCCCACTTGAAAGGCACAAAATATAGTTTCAATAAATGGCTTTCAGATCAGATAAATGTTCCAGCTTCGCTTTGGAGTTCACAAGACCTGACAGTCATCTATTTTAAGTGTACAACGGACATTCAAACATCGGTGTTTAAATATCTAATAACTGTTACATAAGAACTTGGCACTAACGATGCCATCACGCATTCATTTGAAAAAGCAGTAAACTTATCCCACACAGAAAAGAAAATGTGGATATTGCCACTTAGCAGTGTATTGGGCAGGGATTCTTATCGATTCAGTCACAGTAGATTTATTTTTTAATGTTTGCCAGGCAAAACAAAAAAAAGTTTTCATGCAGATTAAGCCTGCATTTTCCGAAGCCAAGTTGGTAGGAAGTGAAAATGTGTTCTGTTGCTGTACTGTAGGACCTTTTCTGTGTTACAAGAAGTGACTCTAATAACTGTATACATCAAAATCATGCTGAATTTGTTACATAAAAGTATGCAGTTGTGTTGTCTGTATAGCCTTCTGAAAGACTTTAGTTCAGCAAAGCACTTTTATTAGTATTTACTACTTCTACTGAAGTTAATATACCTAATTGCAGACAATAAAACAACTGAGATTCTTTAAATTAAACACATCTTTAATTGCTTTGCGAAATTGAACAGTAATGTCATTATGTTAACAAACACACTTATCTAGAAGAGGATGATGTAATCAAACATGAGAAAGAGTCAGAATGGAAAACTGGAATCTTTATCATTAAGTGTGCAGAGCCATTCCAGATGCCTTAGGAAGGAGGCATGATGCAACTGAAATGCAATCCAGTGGGGGGGAAAAAATGGGGTGAAGAAACTAGACACATTGCAGAGTTAATTCCTAATTAAAATTAAAACTGACAAAACAAACCCTGCAGGCAAGCATCCATTAGTGCCACAAGGCATAAGAACATGGAAATTTATTTTAGTGCAATAGTTTTAGCTTTGTGTGTTTCCTCTACCAATAGCTGCTGAATTATTTGTAGTCTTCAGCATGAGGAGCAATTAGGGGAGGCAAAGGGAGAAAATGGTTAGGGCTAGTTTTAAGTAGGCATAGACCTTATTAATCGTAATGAATTTGGACTAAGCCCTTACTAAATTTCCCTGAAGGCAAATGGCACGTGGGGAATGCTGTGTAGAAAGGAAGTTGAAGTTTTCTTGAAACCGTTGATTTTTGGCAAAGCATGTGTCAGTCATGATCATAAACAAACTGTGCAGGTTATTGTTCCTGAACTGGATCAATTATTCTGGCTCTAATCCATACTTTGGGTAGACAGAGAATCACTGAGTCATAGAATATCCTGAGTTGGAAAGATCATTAAAGTCCAACTCCTGACATATTTCTTTCAAGTGAGCAGAGGGGTCTGAGAAGGAGACCTCCACCCTTACATTTTGATCTTGAGTAATATGATCTTCCATACCAGTCTGTGTGTGTGTGAAATTGGAACGATACACATTTGCCTGATTTTTAAAAGCACTGGAATGGGAAAGAAAGTAGCATGACTAATGTTGTTTATCATAGTGTGGTTTCTATCTGATTTTCTTTATAATGCACACACTAGAGCAGTCCTGCTCTGTTTTGTGAACTGGAGAAGCAGCTGCAAGCACCTAGATATCCTGTTTTGGTATAAGGCAATTAAAGTCCAAAGACATTTTGGCTGTCACACACCAAATTTCTGCTTTATTTTTGTAATTTTTTTAAGCTATTCATAATGTCAGCTTAAGCAGTACAACAGGGCTTTCCTGGGGCTCTTGTGCCCATCTGCCCTAGTGGCTGCAGATTCCTCTGTTCACTGAAAAGTTGGTCTATTAAAGGGATCATAAGTAATATCTGTCAAATAGACTTTGATACCATGTCTATTAGAGTGGAATGTCCTATGCTTTCAGCTTAATAAGGTTAGAAAATACTTCATTTCCTGTCTATATGTGGCAACTAATAACTAAAACTGGAGTGGGACAATGCTTCCTATGTAGGGATATGGAAGAGAGCAGAGCAGGACTAGGGCAGCCAAGGTGTAGGTGCATCTCAAGGCACTTCCCCACCACACATAGACCACAGGCTATGGTACAAATCTCAGCTTTGGCTGGATGAAGAAAAAAAAATCATCTGTGGCATCATTTTCTGGAGTGATTATATTCAGTTTCAGCCAGAAAAACTTTCTTTTGGTGACTGTGTCCTTGTGTTCAGTTTTGAGATTCAAGGACACCAAAATGCTGATGACTTATCCGCCTATTTATGGCTGCAGGGGAGGGCAGCACAACTTTCCACCACTTTGCCTATACTACTGTTGGTAGATAGTAAGCAGCAGTTGTTTTTTGGGGAAATCATTAATTGATGCCTGTTGAGGTTTAACCTGGCAGCAGGGGAACACCACAGCTCCTTCCAGAGGGATGGAGGACAGAATCACAAAACAAAGTAAAACTCATAGGTTGAGATAAAAGCAGTTTAATAGGACAGTTTAATAACACCATATGTTCTGGAATATCCCTTCAGCCAGTTGGCATCAGCTGTCCTAGCTTTCCCCCGCTCCTTGTACCCCATCTTCTCCCTGGCAGGGCAGCACAAGAAGCTAAGAAGTTCTTTTGACTCTGTGTAAGACTTGATCATTAATAACTGAACAATCAGTGTGTTACCAATACTGTTCTCATCCTAAATGCAAAACACAGCACTGCACCAACTACTGGGAAAAAAATTAACTCTATCCTAGACAAAACCAGGACAAAGCCATGGGCAGAACTTCCCTGAGCCAACAGCTCAAGAGCTGTTTTTTCCTTTTAGCAACTTCAGAAATAAGGGCCTCGTTGTCCACCTCCTGACCATGCTGCCTGTGGCCATTCAAGTGAGGAGTGGTTGGAAAGTGCCCACTTAGAGCTGGAATGGAGAGAGAAGCTGCTGTCCAGCTGAGCCTCTCACTGCCTCCTTGTTCTGCTCTTGCAGCTGAAATGAGATGCAAGGATGTCTTGCCTGGGATGTTGTCCAGATCCACTCTCAAAAAGGTGTAATGCTGCACACTGCCTACATTAATATCATCTGTGCACCTGGGTCTGTCCCCACCAGCAATGCTGAATATGGCTTTTGAACATGCAGGGACCTGGACAGGGAGGAATCATGCACAGACCTCACAAATTTGCTTATATGGGGCTGAAATGGGTTGGATTTGGCTTAGGTTCTTTGTACCTGGAGTGTTCAGCAGCTCCAGCAACTTGACTTTTCTGTCAACTCAAATGCAGCATCAGCATCTGCACGTAGTTTTTGTTGCTGTCTGGAAAGACCATAAGAGATCCTCCAGTCCATGCTCCTGCCTAAGCCAAGGTCAATTCACCCTCTTCCTGCCAGCCATGCCCAAAAATGTCAAATGCTTCTTGCCTTGGTCTCACCCTCACCACAGCAATTTCTTTACAGCAATGAATGGGTTATGCAAAGGACATCTCACAGAGCTTCTGTAGCAGTCGGTCTCAGAGCTCTCCCTGTCATTACTGTGAATATGTGAGTCAATATCTTACTGATCTCTCAATATCCCCTGACACCTTCAAGGCCCTTCTTCAAGTTTAACACTTACAGTTGTGTTAGACTCTTTCTGTTCTGCATTTTCCTCCCCACTACACCTCAAAGAACAGATCAAATGAGTAAGCAGTTTTGTAAACCACTCACTTCTCCTGCTTGGAAAAAATGTCACTGTAGTGGAGATCATAGCCTTAGTCCTCTGCAGTTGCTCAGATCAACTTTTTGAGCCCTTGAGAGACTTTTTCCCTCCCACAGGGGAGAAGATGCTCAGGGATATCTTCATACAGTGGGAGACTTGGGAACACAATTTGTTTGCTCACTTTTCAAAAAATTTTATTGTCTTTCTCTTTTGCCATGCCCCCAAATGTGACATCTTTCTTAGTGTGTTCTTCAGTTTGTCTACTCCAGCTCTAAGGAGCTTTGTGCACCTGTGAGTTCATTAAACCAAACTGTTCAGGATAGCTTCCCCAGCTCACTTTGGACTAATTAAATGGTTGTTTTCATCAGTTCTTGCAATTTATTTTACTACAGATAACAGGAGAATATATCAGCCTTGGAATTGTATTAAATATTTCCCTCATAACATATTGTCAACAAAAGTCCTGCTGAATTAATGACTTGTGTGCCTGTTTGAAAGTGGGATTGTACTTGTCTAATTGTGGCATCAGTTGTCATAGTGACTATCAGGCAATCCGGCAGCAAACACCCTTCCTTGGCAGGGTTTAGGTAAAGCAGCCTTTGTGCAGTTGTCAGCCAGAGATTTATGATGGTAAAAACTATATTTGGCAGCCAAATCAATGCTTTGACCACTCTTTGTGCTCCTGCCCTTATTTTAACTTAAACACTGGATATTCTACCTGAATATTAAGAGACCATATGTCTCCAGAGCTGTTTTGTTATTAATAGATCACTTTTTATAAACTGTGTGTAGGATGACTGGTTATTTGTATGTAAGTCCAACAAATGCAGTTGCTGGTATTTTCTGAACATGTAACTCCAAATGTCAGATCTTGCAAGCAAGTGGATATTAGAGGGTACCTTTTTATGCCTGCTATTAAAACATGTCGAGTGATCTATAAATTACCCTGTTGAGATAAACAGTGGATTAAAATAAGGCACTCCCATTCTGTCATCACTGTAATATTAATCATTGCAGTTTTGGTCTTTAATGTTAAAATGTACCTTTTAGCAGTATATGTCACTCCGTATTAAATTACATTTGAACTGACAGATTTTTTAATCAAAACTTACATTCCGAGTTTTGTTTTCTTCATAATGTCACAACAAGGTAGGAAAATAATTTCGCTGATATTTATGATTTTTTTTTTTAACACTTGGTGTTTTATTTTTGCTTGTAGGATTTGTTTTTCTTGGTGGTTTTCTTAAGTTTGACTCTAACTTGTTTGTTTCCTTGAACCTACGCAAATCCTTATTTTTGTCTTATTGTATTGGTGAAGGAAAGGAATCAGAAATTTAATCCAAAGGATTGAACTATACAGCATTTGAGCAAAAGAAAGTATAAAAATTTCATAATGTCAGTTAGTAGAGGGAAACTTTTGTATGGCCACAAGAGCATCACTTGACTGGGTCTGTTTAAAAACCAAATATTTTCTCGACTGGATCTATTTTTTGCCACCATTCCAAATGAAGTTGTGTTAGTGGGTTTAACAGCATGGATTTACTTTTTTAAAAGCATTGGACAATAACAAGGCCATGTGTGTAAATGTTTTTCTAATCCAAATATGCAGCTTTGAAACTGCCTATTTTCTTTCATAGGGGAAGTGGGCTGCAGCTCATCTTGTAAAACTACAAAATTAATCATTCAGGACAAGAAATCACAACCTTTTTGCATTTGGTTATGTGTTAGGTCTCTGAAACATTGAAGGCCAAGTTCTCTATTGCCAAATGTGGGTACTACTGCTCCAAGATTCACATCAAAGAGCTCACTACATTTAAAGTGCTGTAATACTACATGACAGTGGGTGCAATAACAACTTTACTGGTAAACAGCCTGAAACATCTACTGCTGTTGACATTCCAAGTTTTCATGTGGTCAGAAAAGTAACTTATTATTTGAATATGTATCTTGTGTCCTCATCCTCCAAAGCAATTAAACCCCAAATTTAGTTTGGGAGTGTTCTGACTTCCAGTGCCTCAACACATTGGAAATGTTTTCCTTCTGTTAAGGTGATTTTACTTTGCAATCTACCATTTATGGGCTGTTTCTGTGCATTTCTTTATTTCTGTTGGCTCTGGAAGGATTTTTGCAACCATGCATTTACCATCTCTCCTTCCCCTCTCCTGTCATTATGTGGAAGTAGACATGAGTGTCCTGACAGGGAACCACCAGCCAGAAGTAGCCCTTGTACTTCTGGTGCTGGAGAGGGCTGTTCACCTGCCAAATGTGAGATCAGGAGCCAGGAGGGAAAATCTGAGGGAGGAAAGGAGTCTGAGCTCATGACAGATGCTCCCAGCAGAAAGGTCATAGAACGGTTTGGGTTGGAAGGGACTTTAAAGATCATATTGTTCCAAGCCCCCTGTCACGGGCAAGGAACCTTCCACTAAGATGAGCTTGGCAATAAGGAGAAAAACTTCCAAGCCAAGACAGAACTTTGTGTCTCAGACTAAACTTGGTCTCCTTACTCACAGATGTGAGGAAGGCTTGTTCTTGAAGGAGATGATAAAGTTACAAGTACAGGGCAAAGAGGAAGATGGTCAAAAATCAGTAGCAGGTACAGTAGATTCAGAGATAGCGATGGTTGGGTAAATCAGTGAGTTTGTTGGCTGGGAGACATCCATATAGAACAAAAGATGGATGAATCAGGAGAGGATTACGCATCCTAGAAATGGAGAGTCTGGAAACGCTGTCATCCTCGTCACAAAGACGGATCCTGGCAAGGAATTGTGTGGATGTTATCAGTTGAAGGTTATCTCACTCTGCTCTCGCTGGGTGTGGGCTGAAAGCAGGGACTGGGAAAGGGAAACATTTCCCTCAAACATTTTTGCAACGCTTTATCAGTTTGTTAACATTTGGTCTAAGCGTTCCCGCATGCCTTTTCCCCATCCCCCCACCTCAAATCCCAGGCGTCAGAGCTCCTTTCACAACATATTGATAATAACCAACACAGTTGTCCGTCTTGGAAATAATAAAAGCTATAGACCGTAATAGATTTTTAAAGTTACATTTCGAGTTTAATGCTTATAACTATATCACTGGGAGCAGGTACTTGGCACGAATGTCTCCATTGGAGCATAAACACCTTGGCCTATAGCCTCTGAGAGTTTATCAGTGCCATGGGAGATATTTTCTGCTATGTACATGCTCCTCTACAATGAATGAACAGCTTGCAACTACATATTAATCTACTTGATGACCTAGATCAAGAACAAGGAAAATAATGTTGATAAGTCAGTCACTTTTCCTTTTTGGTATATTCCTGACTATTAGCACTGGTAGAGAGGCAAACAGATGAATGAAGACTTTGCTTTCTGACAGGGGTCAATATCATTAAGAAAACTTTCTTTATTAATTATTTCTGGGCCAGGCTGAACAAGTGGCTGGATGGCGAGTGGGGTGGGAGTTGAGTTCAGTTCTGCTGGGATTGATCTGAGAGCTGCAGTGTTTAACAGTGTTACAGCACTGGATGGATGGTTGAAATACATGGAGTTTCTGTGAATATAAGTGCTGTTGCAGTGATTTACAGCAGCCAGGATCTGGACTGTCATGCCTGATTCTGTAAGAAACTTCTCTGTGCAGGTTATTTTGTTCTGTGTGGCATCGCCCTGTTAACCTCTGAGCATTGTGTCCTGGCTCCAAGCAGAGAGTTCAAATCAAGGCAAATAAACTCCAGTGTTATCTGATAGAGGATTATGCAGCCCTGCAGTCATTCAGCTGCAACCTCTACAGTAACCTTCGTATACACCCTGTATCCTTCCTGGTTATGTTCATCTTTCTCCTAGCACCTCTTTAAATTACACACCTGCAGAGGCACTGATCACTGCAGTGTAGCCATAAAGGAAAGACATTGCTTCTTTGCCCTCCTAAATACCTTGAAACACCGTTGATTAATTTTTCACCAAAAATAGTCCACCCTGGATAGATTGAGAGGAATTTACCACTGAGATTCTGTAGGCCAGTGTGTGTGGATGGCATCCCACTCCCTCAGCTCTGACCACTCTGTATTTCAGCCCCAAATCCCTCCTTTCTGCCACCCAAACTAATATGCTTTTTATCCTTTGTTCTTGCCAAGCTTAGAGAAAAACAATGACTTTTTTCAATTTAATATAAGTCTTACAATAAGAAAAAAGTTTAAAGTGAGAAAAATATGAGTGTTGCTGTTTTCAACAGAAAGTGCTCCCCAATGATCCATATATTCAAGATGTATGGAAAATTAATACCTTAACACATATATTAGTATGTCAAAATGGCATGCCTACTTACCCATTTATCAGGGTAAAGGAGGAGACTGGTGTGACTTTAGATAGTCATTTCATTTCTATATGCCTCTGTTCTGTCATTTAAAAACAGGAATATGGATAATAAACAATAGCAGAATGTTATTGAGTCATTCACATTTATAAAGCCCTTTGAAATTGTCTATGCCTCAGTTTTCTCATTTGTAAAACAAGTGTAATAATTCATGTATTTATAGCTTTAAAGGGTGGATAATCTAATTTGACATCCTGTGGAGCAAAATCCCTAGCATTTCATTTAGCTCTTCCTTCACTGCTCTCAGTAACTCGTGGCCTAAAGAAAGCACATTTTAGGAAGACATGAGATCTTAATTTTAAAAGTGTCATGTGACTGACAACCTTCTGCAACTCTTGGCAAACTATGCCCTTCATCAATTATCTGAACTATCAAAACTGTGCACCTTATTCACAGTGTGGTACTCTTCATGATTCCCAGCTTTCCAGCATGTTTTGAAACACCTTATAAGTAATTTATTTTATGGGACAAATTTTATGGGACAATTTGTACAATATATTCTGTTCCCTTTAGCACTCCAGCTATTCTGAGATCTGCAGGTGGCCTGTGCTTTATGACATCCTTCTCCAATATCCTCTTTTCTTCCCAAGTCTGAGTCATACTGGCTGAAAGGTGCCCAATGGATGCTTGTAAAACATCACCAGCTAGGATAGAGATGTGTCATTAGTGATGACCTGCCAGTGATTTTTCCCAAGTGGGCAGAGGAGCACTGACCAAACCACCGGTAAGAGGCTGCTAAGTAGAGCTCAGCACCGTGTCTGACTTTCCACTCATCTTCCCTCCTCAGTCTGTACCACTCTGTTATTTCAGGAGTCACTGGAGTGCATGGAAAGGAGCATTCCAAGTGGTGGGAACCATCTGCTTGAGAGGGTGTTGCTGGCAGCTTGTTTCCAAGCTGCATCTTAGTCAGGATTGAGAATTTTCTAACTTGATGCAATGACTAAAATCTCCTCGTCGATCGCGTGTGTCATCCTCAGCAAATTTCCGGTGTTTTGGTTACCGTGCAGGAAAACAGCTGGATGCAAACACAGATGAAGTCAAGTCCAACAGAAAAGCTGAGGTTGTGCTCTCACGAGTGTGCACACACAGGCACACACGGACCAAGGTGCCGCTGTGATTGCAAAATTGCATTTTCTGAATCTTTCAAAGTGTAGTTCTGTATTTTCCTGACATTATGTGTTTTGGATTGGTCTCTGTGAAGAAAAAAATAGAAATCGTCTTACTGTGAAATCCGGTGTGTCTGTTAGAGAAATATCATTTACCATTTGAAATTCCACTCGAGGGTAACTTTTTGATTGGCAGTTTGTTTGATTTTTCAAGGTGACAAATACAAGCAGTTGTCTCTGAGTGGACTCTTGACTACTTCATACAAAATAATTAATTTTTGTCCTATTCAAAGCTCTCTTTTGGGCCCATCATGAATGGACCAGCTGCCTTGAAGCTTGGATAAAATATTATTATTTTACATATATAACAAAGTAGTGGAACAGTAAAAATAACATTGGCATAGGCTTGCCAAGGGGATTCAGTTGAACCGTTAGGTAAGGTCTGCCAGATATATATAGTTTCAGCTGTTAAAATTGCATATTCATGTGTTTTCCATATACCTATTGGCCTCTCTGTCGGAGACCTTTGGAATACTTTTTTACTAGACTGCAATTAAACAACAGCAATTGAGACAGGGTATTCCCCAGAAATTGCAAGACGAGGAGTGTGTGGTGGCCGCTTGCGGAGTTGCTCATTAACCTCAAAAAATTCAGTAAGAACAGACTCGTTACAGAGAAAGGATGTAGGAGGGCACAGAACTAAAACACGATCGTTTTGTATATGTGTTTTGCAGATTTAAGTTTTGTGCAAGGAATGTAATTGAAATAATTCCCTACAATCCAGCCAGTCTGTATTTGTCCATATTATTTCCCTCTGCCCCCTCAAAATTTACTTGAGTTGGTGCCACGTGTTCCAGTGCCGTCAGTTTGTATCTCTGGGAATAATTCAGTCCTATCCTAGCCTGGCTTTCTGATGATTTCCCTGGCAAACAAGTCTAGTTTTCTGTATTTATGAAGCAGTGAGTCAGGTTCTCTGTTGGTTTTTTTTTTTTTTACTTTCAGTGAAACACAATGTCGAGTAGCTTCTGAGATGTTTGTGTTGGTGTAGCTTTTCTTGCCTGAGAGTTCTGCCTTACCAGAGTTACCTCCTTGGTAGAACTTACCAAGTTGTCCTGATGTAGCAAGAAGTTATTAATTAGAGGAATACTCTTTTTTCCCTATCTGTGGGCAATCATAATCTTCAGATCCCTACCCCAAATCAGGTTGGATCAGGAGTGTGAAGCCTATTTCTGCATTGTGATGAGTACATTTAAATCGAGAGGTCACATTTTTGGTACAGATGAGTCTGTGTACGCTGCTAATTTCGGCAGGACGGGAGGGAAGTCATTCAAAGCTCTCACTGTGGCTTGCACATTTTCACCCACCCACCTCCAAAGTATTTATGTGACCTATGAAAGCTTCTGTTCCTTCGCTCACTCAGGTTAAGCGTTGACACCTTTGTCTTAGGAGACCTGTGCTTCAGACTCAGGCTGTGCAGACTGATGGTCAGAGCAGAAAATGGACTGAGCAGGGCTTCTGACATGCTCCAGCATGGAAACCCACACAGCTGTAGGTTCATCTGAGGAGATGCTGGGTGTCCATGCCGTGCCCTCTACCGCTCCATACTACAGTCCCATCTCACTTGTCTCACCTTGATGTACCTCTGATCTTACATTCACCACATGTTATTTTGTCATTTTTCTCACATCAGAGCCATGACAGTAGTCCAAAGATAAGTATTTAAATGAATTTTAGAATAATATCATAGTGGAGCCAAATACAACCCTGAAGTTACACTAAGATTAAAGAAAGTAAACATGATTTTTACATTGAGCCTTTTTTTGTGATGGATTGGGATCTTGTGTGTATGCCACTGTCTTTCTCCTGTTCTGTAAGACTGATATGGATATTAATTTGTAGTCTTCCAGACAGAATTATATATCTATATTTATATTTTTAATATATTTTGCTCTACCTTGAAGGAGAGTTTTCTGACTAGACTTGGACAGCTAGGATGACTGCTTTTGGGTTTGGAAAAATAGTGTTCTAATTTCCCAGTCTACAGAAACTTTACTGGTGTTTTTTAGTTCGTGGGGGGCTTATGGTCTTGGACAAGAAACTTTTGATGAATCAAGTGCACAGACAATGATGGGGAATACAGAAAAAATTTCACGCTCTAAAAAAAACATCAATTGCTGGGCCCTTTTTTCTTCTTTTTTTTTTTTTTTTTTGTGTCAGCGGTCTACAAACATTTATTTGGAGAAGTTTATTGGCTGTGCAGACGTTTGTACTGATATAACACAAATGTCTCTTGTCTTGATACCTTGTGAGAAGTCGGTCGTAAACTCCTGTCATGTCTATTTTCTTTGTCTCCTATTTCTTGGGTCCCAGTCTAATGTAGGGTAGACATCACTGACAAGCTCAGAGTATCAGCTTCCTGAAGCTGATTATACACCAAATGCTGAATCTCAAAGCAACAGAACTTTAAGTCCCTAGATTTAGCATTCAAATAATGAAAGGGGAGGGGGGGGAAAGAAAAGCAAAAATAATAATCAACTCAGTTTTCCCTAAATTTACAGGATAAGTGATAAGCACTATATTTCCTTTACAGCCTTATCCAAGCACCTACTCTGAGTGTAAGTTATGCATTAAATAAAAAAAACCAAACCAGTGCAAACTACTGGAATTATTTTGCAAACACTTTGCACATCTGAGGCCCGGGTGCTGCAGGCAGTGCACCCAGAGCTGCTTTCTTCTGCATATTCTGCTTTTTGAATATCAGGACCCCCCTTCCCAGCAGGGAAAAGCAGTGAACAGAAAAGCTAAATGCTAAATGTCCCACCGGAGGTTCTTGGCGAAACTAGGAGCAGCACTCAGAGATTCTGGCTCCTGTTTCAATATCTTAATTACATAATTAGCCTTGCTCAAATCAGGTCATGTGGCACTCAATCTGACTTCCTTTGCTGTCGTGCTATCTGTGCTATGTAATTCTCATGCCAAGATAGTGCAGAGAGCCTTAAATAATCCAAGATATTCTAGCAAGGCATGGTAAAAAGTTAATTTAAAAAAAAAATCACATAAACATATATATAAGGAAATTAACACTGTTAGAGATTAACATAATCAAACAAAATATGGTTCATTACAACTGTATATATTACCATGCATTTAAATGAATGCTGATTGAAGGAAAAATGTATTCTCTCTGCACTGAAATGAAACACAAGAGCAAAACAAGTGAGCTTCTTTTAAGAATCTGTAGCTAAGAAATTTATTTCATAGGTAACAAATGGTAAACGGACAGGAATAGTTATTTCTGTTAAAGGAATAAATCTGCTGAAATACTGTGAAACATTTTCTGTGCAGCAAGCCACAATATATACAATAATGCAGTAAAATCCTCCACCAAATATCTGTTAAAGGAATAAACCTGTCAAAAGAATTAATTTTCTGTGCAACAAGGTTATTCATTCAACAGGCTTCCACCATATGTAATTTATGAAGCAAATTATACTATTCCAAAAAGGAAGGGGAAACTCATACAATGCAGTTCAAACTGCAGCAAGATTGGCTGGAAGAATGTAGCCTTAAAAGTCAGGAAATCTCCAAGTAAAGCCAAGTGTCTGTTCTGTCTGTAAGCAAGGACGCTCACAGTGTGCACCAAACGCTTTACCATGGCTGAGGACAAAAAAGAACACCCTTCTTATCATATATGAAGCAAATCTGATGATGTAAAGGGCAGGGGAGCCATTCACACCACAGATTGCTATTCAAGAATGTACTTTCCTGGTGCAGTTTATGGGTGAACAGGAGATGCAGTTCAGTCCTAGCAGAATTACCTGTCCAGTGAATCAAAAGGTACTGAAAGTATTACTGCTTGAATTAGTTGATCTTGCAGTAAGTAATAATACCTGGTGATGCTTTCTTTACTGCTGCTTTCAAATTCATGTTATTTTTTATTTTAGTGTCATTGAGTTTGACTGTAGGAGGCTGAGGAACTCACCAGCACTAAGAAAGTGTAGTTATCCCTTCCAGTCACTGCTGTCCTTCTGTACCAAAAAGCATTGAGAAGTGCAACATGAAGGTGTGCTCTTTTCTACCTGTCCAAGCCAAATTCATCAAAAAAATCAAATTTTGCTGCATGCCAAATCTATAATTTGAAAATCCCTTTGTAATACTTTTTCCTTGGATATCTGTCTGGGGGCCACTGCAACTTTTGGGTGGAGTCTTGTAATCCAGCCTGAAGTATCATCCTCAGTGGCAACTTTAAAGCCATCTGAAATGCTTTATTTGCAAGTCTTTAATTTCATGCAATAGTCTTCAAGTCCTGGGCAGCTTAGTTTGCACTGTGAGTCCCAATCTTATTATTTTAATAACTTTTTGCTAACCTCTGAGCAAGGAGAATGTTATTCCTAGAGCAATGCTGAAGTTTTCTTAAAAAAATCTGCAGCAGGGTGAAAGTTGCTTTGTTTGAGCTTTTGTTACAAATCCAGAGACTAAGCCAGGTTCAGTGGGGTTCATGAACCTTTTGGTAAATGTGGGCTCAGTGTCATCAGAGAACCACAGAATGGTTTGGGTTGGAAGGGATCTTAAAGCCCATTCAGTTCCAACCCCACTCCCATGGGCAGAGACAACTCCCACTACACTGGGTTGCTCAAACCCCCATCCAACCTGACCTTGAACACCTCCAGGGATGGGGCAAGTGATGTCAGGCCAAATATGAACAAATATGGACTGATTTATAATTTTGGGTGGAAATCAGGTGAAACCAAGAGAAATGTGGCAGAGTAACTAAGTCACCCCATTTACTTTTTCTGGGTATTGGTAGTCTAAACCTAACAGAGAAATTCAAGGTATTGTATTCCCATCATAGGGGTGATCCCATAACAAGATAATTCCTGGGGTAAGGGTCTCTGTAAGGAGCGGAGAAATTGCAGATATTTTACCTGATAACTGACAAAATTACAAAAAACGCCACAGCTACCTTTGCATTTTGAATCACCCAAAAATAGGTGCTTCCTTTAAGCAGCAGCTGTAGTCACCTGGAGTACTGCTCATGAGGGAAACAAGCATGAGTAATAATTCACAGCCAGTTAACAGATAGCCTCCAGTGGGGAAGCTCAGGCAAAGATCACATAAAAGAGATTTAGACTTCCAGGGATTGTCCGTTCCAGGTCTATTTATTTACATAAATTTGTCAAAGCAGAATTAAAAGCTGCAGTTAAGATCCAGAAGTCCATATCTGTGATTGAGCTAGATGTGTTATTTGAAAATATGTACTTATCAAATTGCAATATCACTTTATTTTTTTCCTGCAGGCAAACTAAGGAATAAATTGCCTCCCATGCAAATCCACTCACCTGTTTTTTGTTGGGTTTTTTCTTTGTTTTTTCTTCCCCCTGTTTTGTTTCATTTTATTTTATCATTCAGTCACTGAAATCTGATCTCAAAAAAATGTAGGCAGATGTACAGAAGACTTATTTTTCCCTTGGCACACTGTTTAAAAACTTATAAATTAACTCCCACTCTTTTAAATCATTCTTCTCGAGGTGTTCCAGCCAAGCATCTTTTGCTGGCTGCCACATCCTAAATTCTTTGGGATTTGCTGTTGGCCTGAAATTATTGTGCAATGTGAGCTCATCATCTAGGATATTAAAAATATCCGTTGCTTCAAATGCGATTCATATACCCAGTGGCACTTGAGTAAACAGCAACATCACTGACTCAGGGATCCAGTTTGGCTCTATGACATACACTAAGTGCAAAAGCAACACCATTTTAGGGAAGAACAGAACTCGAAGATTATTCTGTTTATATATTATTGACTGGAAGGGAGATCTGGCCTCCTAAGCAAGTGTATAAAAAGATCTAGAAAACAGAGGCCAGAAAAATAAATCACTGTTGAAATAAAATTTTAAGTTTCCTGTTCCTGACCTCCTCAAGAAAGGTCTCATTTTTCCTTTCTCTCACATTCTGAGTGTTGCACAGAACTGTGAGCCGTGAAGTGCTTTCTCAGTGATGGATTTTGCTGACACTTTAGTCTGACTTCTGCCTCCAGGGAGATTTTGTTTACTGAGTGTGCTCACCATCTTAGTTGTGGTTGTTGTTTAAGTAACTGCTTAAATTGCTGATAAAGATTTCTCAAATTAGAGAAAGTCCTGAGTGGTCTAAAATATTGAAACACAAGCCATTAGTTGAGATTGACAATAAAGTCTGATTGATAGTTTGATTTTTAAAACAATTCCATAAAAATATTGTTTGAAATCATTCATTTTAAACAGTTGACACTTTAATACATAAATATAATTACAGATTCTTTAAGAAGAGCCTAATTTTGGCCTTGATATATATGCTGGCAATTGTGTATTTGAAATAGAACCATAAAACGTAAAACTTTTATATTTAATCACTAGTGTCAAAAATTATTAGGTAATAACCACAGCAGGAGAGAATGTGATAAAAGATACAAAGGCCCATATTTAAAACATAATTTTTCTAATACTTACTGTGATTTTAAGATGTCATGTCGTCATATGGAGGTGAGCGGGTCAGATGCAAAATTGACTTTTTTTCTTTCTTTCACGCTAAGTGATCAATTTACACTCGTGGACGGGTTAAGATTACTGGAAGCCCAAGTGCTCTTTGTCCATACTCCAGGTACATCACTGGAAGCTGGGACATCAGCCTGGTACCCGTCTGCTTTCTGCAGGTGCCGTGTGTTAAGTAAACCAAACTCCCATCCAAACCCAGTGCTCCTGTACAGTGCAGACATGGAACACAGAGCAGCAGGAAGTTCTCGAAAGAAATCTGTCATCTCACAAAATGCTGTTTAATTAGCTCACACCTGCTTGTTTTGCACAAGGAATGAGGGTTTCCCCTTCAGTTACTTATCATCTTTCTGCAGTGCCAACCTGAGTGCTTTCGTGATAGAGGGAAAAGGGCTATCACAGCCCTGTTGGAGGCTATAATAGTGTACAATGCAGGAGAATCACATCTAGTGTGTGCTCTGACTGTGCTTCAGATCCTTTTTAGTCAGCAGAGATGGCTATGATCCTTGTAGCTTGCTGTTTGTCTCAGCAATCTTTTTCCAGATATGCAATAGTTACTATGAAAAATACATCTCCTGTTTCCAGTCCATCTGTGGCCATTAAAAAATCTGAGATTTTTAAGTCACAGCCACACACAAATGGTACTGTAAAACTTGCAGAGCAGAAGGTTGATGTATTATTCCTTTTTTCAGTGACTTATTTAGCATTGGGACAGAGCTCAAGAGTTTACAAGCCTTGCAGAAAGAAGTCTTTGCCCTGGACACCTTGCAAAAGTGCTCTGCAATCAGATCTCTGCTTTCCTAAAGGAAGTCATAGGATCAGTCCCAACAGAGACAGAACAGGGGAGAGCAGAAGAGCCTATGTGGCAGGATAATGGCCAGGCATTTCTGCTATTACCCCTGTAGTGCCTCTGAGTGACCACTTTTAAGTGGAGAATTGGGGTTTGTGGAGTACTTTAGTGTCATTTTTACTCTCCAGGTTTTTTTACTCTGGCTTTGCTTAAATGAAAACTGGTTTTGAACTGCTCTCCACTTTGGCTGCCTGCACAGGAAGGGGAAATGGGACAGGCATAGCAGGAGTCCTGCATTTCAAAACTCTTCAGCATCTACTGGAGCCATCCAGGGGACCATCTGTCCTTACATGGGTTCTCAGTCCTTTGCCACTAGAAAAGGGGAGGGAGACAAGGTGTGGAGGAGGAAATCCTTTTCTTAAGGCCCCAGGTATTCCTGGACTACTGCCAGACTGGAAATAAGATTTTTGCTTCCTGTAATAAATGTAATCCAGAAGTGCTGAGGAAATTAAAATAAATTCAGAGACAAAATTAAAATTTAGATTGAAATACCAAGGATTATTGGGTTTTATCTAGAAGGCAGATGATGCTACTTAGCAAACCAGGCAATTTTTAAATGGCACATGTAATCACTTAATATAAGTTACTGAGAATAACCTGAAAAGAAAGTAGACAAAGTGAAGGCAGTAGCTCAAGACAGAGTTTAGTTCAGTGATGGCACACACCAAGATGTCTAATTGAAAGAAAAATATTTATTCCTTAGTCCCAGAATCAAAGAATCACAGAATTAGGTTTGGGTTGGAAGGGACCTTAAAAAACATCTTGTTCCATCCCCCTGGCATGATCAGGGACACCTTCCAGTAGCCCAGGTTGCTCAAAGCCCCATCCAACCCGAACTTAAATATTTCCAGGGCTGGGGCAGCCACAGCTTCTCTGGACAACCTGTGCCAGGGCCTCACCACCCTCACAGTAAAGAATTTCTTCCTAGTATCTAATCTAAACCTAGTTCCACAGAAAAGCTGTTCTACATCTGGCTGCAGTTCACAGCAGAAGCATCCCCAGTAGGCACCCTGTGGTTCTCCTCTTCAGGGACACTTTCCCAGAGCTTTTCCTCTCAGCCCTGGCAATGAGATACCAGGCAGTAAAGAACTTTTCTACCACTTTCCACGGCTTTTTTATGTTCTAACTTAAGAAGGACCTGGCTTTGCCAACTTAAAAACCTTTGAATGAAAATTATAATTTAATGTTTTTATTAAAGTATTATATTAATTTTTTTACTATTAATTTTTAAAATATTGAATTTAATTTAAAATTTGAAATTATTCTGTATGCCCTTTAAGGTCAGCTGATGGAATGTCACTCACCAGGAGCAATCACCAAAATTTTGGTCTTGAGACAATGACTGTGAGGTTTGGTTGTTATTAGGTTGTTTAGTGTTTTGGTCAGGAGATGCTCCAGTGACTTCTCTGAACCAGCAGAGAAACTAGAGTTTTGTAGCAGCCAAACTATGAAACCATGTTTTTGCCTTGTTTTCTGTCACTCCAGCTCTGTTATATAGGGGAAATAATTCCAAATTAACTACTCGCTGGTGTCAGTGTTTACTAATGGTTAGCTGATGAGTTGTGGATGTACTGCTAGCAGATACTTTGCAGCCCTCAAAGGAGAGAGCTCTGCTTCTAACAAAACTATCTCTCAGCCCATACTGGAAAGCATCTCCACCCTCACCTTTGTAATCCGGGTGAGTCAGCTGAATTCAGTCTGAACTGATCTACTCAAAATCAAAGAGTACGTGTTAGTACTCTTCCTTTTCATCACCAGACTTATCTTCTCCACTTAGAGTAGGTTAATAGTTCAGAAGGATCTATGGAGTTTGGAAAGTAGCCAAGATAGTGCCATTTTTAAATGCAGCACCTTGGAACAGCAGGAAAATCAGTTTGTGTCCAGTATCTGATCTGCACTGACCAGCTGAAAATAATTATATGCTTGTATATGTAAATATATGTATTCATATGGGGGAAACAGTTTAGTAATCAGGCTAAACATATTCAGAGTCTAAACTGCTCGCTCATACATTGTGGTGTGTGAAGGGTTGCTTGTTTGTTTGGGGTTTGCCTTGTTTTTCCTTATGTATTGTTACTAGAGCAGATGGGCTTATCTCTCCAGAAGGGCTCTTAGCAAAGTGCTTTATCAGATCATCCTTCTGATTGCAGCACAAAAAACAGCCTCTTTGTCTTCCTAGCAGGGGTGTATGGGAAAATCTCCCTCTTGGTTTCACATGTGTCCTTGCTGCTTTTTTTTTTTGTTTGTTTTTTGATGCTATTGGCTTCATTGGGTTTGGTGTGACAAGGGTTTACAGCAGAGAGCAGTCACCAGAGCACTCTGATGATAAAATCTTCTGGTTTGTTGACGCTATGGCCAGTTCTTTGTAATTCATGAGTTTGTTCTCAGTGGGTGATTTTAGCCGGTATATTGACAGGAATTTTTAATCTCTGTAGTATCTCTGGGATGATGCAAGCAGGAGAAGGCTGTTTATGTCTTTGACAAGCATCCTTCATCCCTACTGTGTTGGCTTTAGATGTGTGTTTAATATAGGGGTAGTTATCTCTTGCTGATATCTCCTTGGCAATGGCCACAGAAAGCAAATCTATGTTGATTTTATTAGATCTGTCAACAGTCCTTGCTGTTATTGACAATGAGGTTTTGTTGACTTGCCTGCAGAGACTTGTGGAAATGGAAGGAGACCTTCCTCAAGTTTGGCAGTTTCTTAGCATCCCATGAAGTGCATCCAAACTAACATTCTCAGCAACAGATTAGTTTAATGTGAAGTGGCCAGACTTGATTACTTGAGGAAAAATAATAGAGTTTGCTGGGTCCATACGAGAAAGCTAAAATAGGGAGGGGCGATACAAAGAAAGGAGGAGGAGTGCTCTTTAGCATGAATGAAAGCCCCAATTTCATGGTATTCTCTGAGCTATTATTGCAAATACTGTACAGCATCTTGATGTAGAGAGGTCTGTGAACCTCTTGGTTGTTCTATAGCAGCATTGTGACAGATAAAGAGGAAGGAGTTCTATGCTTTGACAATAATCTTCGCTAATACATTTTCCAGCAGGGGAAAAAAAAATAATCCTAATTAAGAAGTTACTTTATGCTTTACAAAATGGAAGGGCAAAAGGTTACTTGTTCCAGGGAAAGAACAGGAGAGTAGATCTAAGAGCTGACAGTGGGATTGGCTTGGATCCACCTCTCTTTAAGCTTAGTTTTTTTGCAAGCTCTCTGCCAGTTTGGAGCCTGATGGACCTCTTTCCGTACCTAATGGCATGCTGGATGTCAGCCCTGGCCTCAAGAAAACTCAACTGCACAAACAGAAATGAGGTGTGTTTCTGTGCAACAAAAACATCTTTCTCAACAGCAATAACTTTTCATGTCGTACCGAAAGTAGCTGATTTGTAATCCCTTCAAGCCCACATGTAAAACACTCGCACTGAAAACACAAAGACAAAGCAAGATGTAATAGCATATAAACACGTGCAATAGGGATGGATATCACAGTTATAGCTGTATTTATGCCTGGAATATTCATGCCTTGATTTCATCCGCTTTTTCTTAAAGGGGAATTTTTCAAAAGTTCTGAAGGACCCCGTCATTGGAGCTACATCTTGAAAAGGGCACGTCTTTCTCTCGCACACCTCAAACAAGGTGGCCTGATGTTTCAAAAGCTGCTCAGAATTCAAACGCTTCCTTCAGGTGCCTGAGTGGAAGAGCATCTCTTTTGAAACTTTGGCCACTTGTGGAGGTGTTTAAATGGGAAGACTTGGTGCTAAGTAGGGCATGTAAAAAGTTTTCCCTTGAAATATTTCCTTAGGGAAAATTGGGGTTTTGACTACTGAAATGTTATTTCACAAAGAGCAATGCTTTCTGTGATAATAACAGGTTTTAATAAAAAGAAAAATGACCACTTGAAGAACAAAGAAGATTCCTGGTATAAACTAAAATTTAAAGCATTTTCAATTTAAAAGTTAGCATTTGCCCTTTGGAGGCTTCATTGGATTTTTGGTTTTTTTAACAGCATTTTTCTCAAAGAGGAGGCTGGGCAAGAACCATTCTTTCCAGATCTAACATAAAATTTTAAGTGAAACAAGTGGCAAGATTCAAACAAACAGAAGAAAAATGAACCCATCTTTAAAAACATCCCTGGGAACAGCTGAAGATCTACATTCATTCTATTCTGTCACTAAAAACTGGGAAGTTTTCAGACAGCTATCAGGAAGCAATGGGGTTCGTGTGCAGAAGTCTGTAACGAAGGTAGATTAAGAATTGGAGCATAAACTTCACTTACCTTCTGAGTAGACTTTGAGCTCCAAGGCCCTTAAAGGTTAACAATAAAATCTCAAATTGAATCCTCATTTTCAATATGAGACAATTTAAGTTATAAAACAATGAAGTGACATGAGCTTAGCGAGGCCAACGAGGACACTTAAACCAGGGTTGTCAGAATGCCCAGGCTTTATCACCCATGAAAGGATGTAACTCTCCATGACATTAAGGATGCAGGGTTTGATGGAGTGTCACAGTTAGTTGACACCAGAATCATCCGAAATCGTAGACTCCCTGTCACATCCTGCCACTGCAGAATAGAAACTAATGATTGTGCTACTGCACCATCACAGGCATGCTGGGGTGCTGGTAGCTGGTAAATTATTACCCAACAGTAAGAGTTACCAACAGGAGTAGACTTCTGGAGCTAATAGCTAGGAAAAAAAGGGAAACTATAAATATGGGCTGTTTAGCTCCAATAGAGTCAGCTGCTGCTCTGAGTGCCTGATGGGACAAGTGGTTTGGGGAAGATATAAAGTCCTGCTGGGCCATTGCACCAGTTGGAAATCTACACTTACATGTAGATGCCTTTTTGAAAGGGATATTTAGATTGAGAAAACATGAATATTCACTTTTGGTCATGGAAAATGTTTTTGCAAAGATTGATAGATTCAAAACACCAAGGCTCAGATTATTAAACAAATATATACATATAAAATAGAGGAATGTCCTATTTCCAAAAAGAAATTTGCAGGGGAAAAAAAAGGGAAATATTATTTACAAAATGTCATTCTGAATCTTTCACAGACTCCAGAAGTCTGTAAATAACAGAAATATAAAACATCTTTTGGGCCCAGATGCAGTAGGCATTAAAGGCTGATGGAAAAATAATTTGATTTTAGATTGATAGCTTTTTATCATTTTCTCCAAAGGAACACTATCAAAAATCAATGTGTGGGAAATACAGAGGACAGATGCACTGTATCCTCAGCTAAATGATCTTTCAGAGCAGGCTCCTGCCCAGGTTGGAGTTGAGCACAGAAATAGAAGCTTTATGGGTGCAAATCAATGGTATTTAAGCACAACCAGCTACCCAGTTACAGAAAAACTGGCTGATTTGGGATCGTCACTGATCACAACCTGACTGGGGGGCCATGGTGACGTCTTGCTGCAATATGCACTGTTCAAACAGACCGATCACCTGGGAGAGGTGAGAAGTAATCCCTTCTCTTTTCATGCACTTTTTCCTGGGTTATGTCCCAAGAAAAGTTGTCACTTGTTTGTAGAGGGGCCTGAATGCAACGTCTAGAAACCCCGACCTAGGAGGACAGATTGGCTGAACAAGGTTGTTTAGCTTAAATAATAAGGGCTTGAGAGGGGACATGAAAGTAATTACAGAAGAAACAGCAGCAGAGAAGACAGAAACAATCTGTGCATAATGGAAAGGACATGACATAATGGGCTTAAATTACAGCAAAGAATTCCGGTTAGACATCAGGAAACTTTCATAACAATCAGGATAATAAAGCACTAAGGTAGACTGCCTGCAGAGGCTGTGGGATCTCCACTGTTGGAGGCCGTCCAGACCAGGGCAGACAGACTTCTGAAAGGAAAGACAGGAGAATAATTGATCCTGCTGTAGGGCAGAGGGATGCACCAGGTGACCTCCCAAGAACCTGTGACTATCTTGAATTGTGTGTACACTTCATCCTCATCTTCTTAAAACTTGTTTCTTGGTCATGTCTCTGTTTTCTGATGGTTCATCTCTCAAATCTATTTCTGATTTTATTTTAGAGGCTTGGTCTTATCCACCTTCATCTGAAAACACAAATTTAACTACTACTTTTATGCTGATGATTCACAAGTCTATGCATCTTCCTACCTCAGACCTAGCTAATACTTTTCAAAATAAAAGCTTGGCCTGTTTTCCTGATTTTCCTGACATATCATTGCAGATGTTTTGCTGTCACTAAACTCAGCACAGCTAAAAAAAGTCTTATTATAATCAATTCCCTCTGCTTCCTGCTTTTCCTTTGATCACATTGAATAACACTGTCAGCCTGCTGGTAACTCAGGTCTAGAACCTGGAAGTCATTTTACCTGAGACCTCACCTGGCTCCCTGTTTCAGACTGTGTATGTATTTTATGGAGGAGAAGGAATATTGGACCTGCAAAATGACACAAAAATAGGGCTTCTCACCACCTTCATCCCGTAAGAAATGCAGGCTTTCTCATCTACCTGTTCTCAACACCACCATAAGCTTCCTTGCTATCTTAGTTGGTGCTTTGATCCTGCCAGAGCAGGGAACTGCGGCTCAGCAGAGCAAGTGCCAGGCTGTGCAGGTAGCACACCGTATCCAAACACGTGTTCCTGTCTTGTTACACCACTAACAATTTGTTGTTCAGTGGTGAAAACATGCTGAATAATGAAAGATGCCTGGAGAAAGGAACACGGCGCGTATGTACCTGCAGCGTGTTGTTTCTGTTTGTGTACACAGCCCCGAGTGGAGACGAGGGAGTGTCGCCCTTGCCTGGTGGATAAGCACCTGTTTCTCTGCCAAATGAAACTGTGGCTGCAGAAACAGTGTCTGCATTTGCTTTCCAGCAGGTAAATACACCCACTGAATTCCTGCCGTGCAGCCCCGGGCATGGCAAACACCTCTGGGAAGAGCCCGTGGAAAGGGAGCGTGCAGGACCTCAACCCTCAGGATCCATCTCTGCTAAATCAAACTGACCTTGATTTGAAATTTAAGGGAGTGTCCAGGTACATCCATGTACCCGATCAAAGATGTACTTGAAGATTTTAGGACAAAGATTGGGTTGGCTTCTTGTCTGTGTTTGTGCAGGTGCCCAGTGCAGCTCCATGACTAAGCTCCCTGGCAATTCCACAGTAAAACAAGTAAAAGCTGCTTTTCAGTAGAAAGTAAACGGACAAAGCCTTCCCACCTTCCTCCTGGAAATATGCTGGGGTGCAGCAGAGTGTGGGGAGATGTTGCTTTTCCTTTAGGCTTAGATGTGACCGTGAGTTTTGGTCACTCTCTGAGAAGAGCTTGTATTAACAACAACAAAAAAAGAAGATTATGTTTAGAACATGGATTTTTCCAACCAGCTATTTGTGGAGTGACTAAGCTAGAGGAGATGAAACCCCCACACAGTCAAATCACAGGAGTAATGAGGTTTGGGACTGGGAAACCAAGAGGGACAACAGGCAAACAAAGTGGGGCTGTGCCACAAGCCTCTGAAGTCTGTAAGTAACTTCGTTATGTCAGCAGCAAACGAGGGAATAGCTTTGCAAAAATTCAGATCCCAAATACCATTGTAATTAGCATTATTTCAAGATTAAAGAAACCACCACTTCCGTGTAACAAATTATCTCCAATTTAAAAGCAAAAATAATGTATTTTTTGTTCATAAAAAATGCTCAAGCGGAAGCATTCTCACATTAATTATTTCAGTCTATTCAGAAAGCATATCCCTGCTTGCTTTTTATTATGCCTTCCAGCTCCTTCTTTGAAAAATATGTTAAGAAGCTGCAAGCTATTTTCCAAAAAAAATGAAAAATAAATAATCTTTGAAGCAATTAGAGCTGAACGACAGAATGTATAAATATTTTTTTTACTTATTCTCCCCCTAGATTCAAGTCCTCCATTTTCTGCCACCTCCCATCTTGGCAGCTTCAATTCAAGCATCTTTGCTTGAACTTTGGAGGCAGGCAAGTGTTTCTCTTTCTTCCCCCAGAGTTGAATCAAATCGTATTCTGCAGATTTGACTGGCACAAGCTTTTTATAAGTGAGCTGAGGGTTACTCCTGGAGGCTAAATGCATTATTTCTATAATGCATTTGTCTTCACTCTCCTAGGAGTCTAAATACTTCTGAACCTTTCCCTACAAAAGTAATAATTAGTGAACATGTTACAAAAAAAAACTTTGCTTACATAAGAGGAATTGCAAAATTGAATAATAGGAACTATGGTTGGGTAGGGTGGAATTATCCGGAATGTATTTTATTGTAAGAACAAAGAGCACTTTGAATGTCATGTAAATATCATTTACAGGGCTGCTTTTTATTTTAATGAAGGCTTTGCACTGGTTCAGCGTTGGGCACAACTGCTCAGCATCAGCGCAACTTTAAGACAGCCTGTGCTGTGGTGGGGCTGGCAGCTACGTGTGCTTTTCAAAAGCACCTTCAGCCTCAGAAAGTTGAATTTAAAATGTAATTAAGGAACATTTGTCTAGTTGCATTGCCACAGTCGAATCAATATGTAGCCCAATTAAACAAGAACAGTGAACTCTACAGCACTATCAGCTACATTAATAAAAGGTACCTGTTTTCAATTCTCTGTAATATACTTTCTCCTTTTCTTTCTTTGATTTTTGCCATAGGAACAGGAGAAAGCATCTAAACAGTTTCCTATTTCTCTGGCACTGTCTGGAAGTAGTCGTGAGTTGCAGGGAGATAATATATTAATATGAAACTAGCCAGGAGATAAAAAGAGCTTACACGGCAGTTTTCATCGGTAAGATGATTAAAAGTGTTATATATGATATTAGGGCGTGGGGCCACATCCTCATTTGTTTGCTTTCCCCAGAGGTGGATGGGAGGGTGTGCAGGGATCCTTCCCTGGAGATGGTATGGAGGATATTCTCTCTGGGGCAGGAGAGTTTGGGTTCAATGGAGGATTTTTTCTTATCCAGGAAGAATTTGAGATCTTTTGTAGTGCAAAGACACCCCAGGCAGTGAGAGGGGCACCTGCTGCATGCCAGTGGGAGCAGAATAAGGTGTCCATGCTGATGTTGGTAAGACTGATCCTAGAATAACCTCACTGTGCAGCATTTACTGACACTGGGAGCAGCTGCCCACCCCAGGTGACAGGTGTGAGTTGGTGCTGTAGCTCATGGTTTTTTAATGGGCTTCTTGCGAGTCAGAAATGCTCAGGATCATCAGTGAGAGCTGGAGATGACGAGCAGTAAAACACAGGCAAGGGCAGAGGTTCCACCAAGCCCACCCACTGTGACTTCCTGTGTAACTCAGGCCTGAAAAAGACAGAAATAGGCAAAATTTTAGGAAAGTTTCAATTTTAAAATCACAGTTTAAAAAATTCTTAAACAGAGGGTGATTCACCACAACCTGAGATGAGGCTGGGGAGTGGTTGCACTGTCAGGGAACTTTCCAGCTTCTCTCAGACCGTCTGTCTAATTCCAACAGACTGTGATAAAGTTGCTCTGTGATCCTGTCAGAGTTAGGCTAAATGAGCTTTTCCATGAGACAGCATCTTTTTCAATTTCTTTAATGTTTCCTATGACTTTCTACTATAATTGCCTAATTTTTCAATGCACTTTTCAAAGTGGGGATCCAGAACTCAATATTCTCACAGGGGCAATAGCAGGCTGAAATACAAAAGTGCACCTGCTAATTATTCTCTTATGTGAGCATCTTAGGATGAGTTTGTTCTTTAGTTCACATCTTAATTCTTGAATATAATGTTGAAAGGATCATACCCATGTCTTCTTCAGAACTGGAGTTCCACACTTAGAGACTGTGGCCTTCACATTTTAATTACTAGATGTGTAAATTCATACTAAGTTATACCTTGAGCTCATATTTTTTGCCTTCAGATGGTTTATAGTCAATCTTGTCCACTTTCAGTAACTCTTCCTCAATTTTGTTTACCACTCTTCCAAATTTTGTTTCACTCCAGAGTGTTGCAGCAGCAATTGGTTTTCTCCTAATGTGTACTAATGATGCATGGTACAAGGCCAAGAACTAGTCTCTACAAGACTGCACAAAATGTTGCCACGTTTCTTTAGGTTTAATAATTTGAATGTCTTGGAGTAAAAAAAGGAAAACTAATGACATTAAAAATCTACTGAGAAATGTCATATTTACGCTGCAGGATGAAGTGTAGTCTGTAAGCTACTACATAAGGTACCATCTGCAGCAGAATGGAGCTCAGGGTAGTTCATTCAGTTTGTTTTCTTAAGTTTGTTTGAATCCTGTGATTCTGTATCCACCACCAGGGTTTTCGTGTTATACCTTTGACTGGCATTTACTTGGCTGAGAGCTGAATGTCCTCCCTTTCCTCTCTTGAGTCTTTCTTAATAATACATAAGGCTGCTAATTTTTTTCTTGACCTTATGCAGGTACAAATGGAATGTGGTCTTCTTTCAGCTAAAAGGACACTTTTCTGTTTGTTTATTTTTTTAAATCTTTTGTGTCTAAAAAATATTAGCTGTGTACTTTTCTTGTCCTTTTTTGGACAGATCTTTGGAAATCATAAATGCTGAGAGCATTTCTTACTTGGCAGGGAGAGGTGGCATCAAATTTTTTATCTGCAAGCACTCTAATGTATTGAAATGTAGAGAAACCTGCACAAGCATGGACCATGATGAGTGAGGAGGGACAAAGAATCTTCAGATCAACTGATAATCTCTTGATGTCATGGAAGTTCCTGGGCAAAGAAACAGTTGTATTAGCAGTAAAGAAAGACACATTTTCTTTGGGGATCAGCAGGGTAGGAACAACACATATTTGCTCATGTTGCTGTGCAGCCTAACTAGCTGTTTGTTATATTATTTACTAGGTTTCTCTAATCCAACCTTTTTATGCACATGGCTTTACTTTGGAGTGCAGAGACAAATCTGCTCCCCAAAGACGCGTTAAACAGCGTCAGTTGAAATGTTGAGTAACGATGAATTCCTTTGAATTTCTTGTGTGCATTCTAATCCACCATGATGAAACTTTCATGTTTTGTCAGCTATTGTAATTTTGCTTTCAGAAATGCAATACAAATTCTTCTGGGTAAGTGACTTACACATTTAGCAGTGTCTTTCAGAAGAGGATCACTATTGTTGTGTTCTAAATGGCATGTGTTTCAGTGGCACTCAAACATACAGGGTCTTGCTGGTATATATTTGAAACCCAATTGGTTTTACTCAGCTGAAGCCAAGCTTACTTTTTTTTATTTCTTTCAATAATTACCTATGTTTTATTGCCTGCAGGGAGAAACCCTAAACTGAAGCAAAATTCAGGATGCATAGTTGAAAACAAAGATCATGAAAAGATAAAGGTCCTGGTTCTATGATCTTGGATTATAACAAGTATTTAAAAAAAAAAAAAAAAAAGGGATTTGGCTTCTCTTTTCAGTAAGAATCTGTCCATATCATGTTTCAGTTTTGTTTGTTTTGGAGCTATTTTTATAAGGAGGATTTTAATAAGAAACTCATCTGTATGAAACATTTTGGGGAGAAGAAGGAAAGCTATAGGAGGAAACCACCTGAGAGAGCTCAAAGAATTTTCTTTTCTCTCTGTCTTGCCCTCTCCAAACCCTTAGCAAGATAGTAAAGGTGGAAAACTTCCAGCAAAATGTCAAATGGTTTCGAAATAACAGAAAAAGTCTCCATCTCAGCTACAGGAGTCGCTCTGCTATAACAAAAGCCAGTGGGATGTATAAATGCAATATATTGCATATCATATGTTCAATAATAACAGAAAAGCCAGCCCGGCTAAAAATAATTATGAAGCTCAGCAGCTGTAATTAAAATAATTTGATGGGAGATAGGAAACGTTTATGCATCTTGGCAGAAAAAGACATTTTGAGGATTTTGATTGATGTCTTTTATGTTTGTTCGATGTATTGTACAATAGTAGATATGGGCACTGCACCAGGATGTTAACTAAGCATAATGTTGTGTGTCTTACTAGGGTAGATAAAAGGTCACACTGAGAAAAACTGAATTTCCTGGTGACTTCCATTTTCCACCAAAAGTATCAAGGTAGGATGATGCAAGTTTTTCATGGGTGAGCCCTTACAGACTCAAAAAACCCAGCTGAATTAATTTCTGTGAGGTCTACTTAAACGGATTGCCAATCATCACAGTAATTAAATGATGGCCAGGGTAGTTCACTACCCTGAGAAGAACAAAAACTACTATCTGAAGTCATTTTAGTGAGAAATATTAACCCCTGCATTGGGCTTTTCAACACTTCACCTGGGGCTTGGAAAACATCACAGCAAACAACTGATCTCACAAAGCCAGGCTGCTCCCAACAATTTCCTGTTGATAGTATAATTTTTTCTTCTGTTCTGATAAAGAATGGGCCAGGTTTTTTATCAAGGAGCTGACTCCAGTGTTTCCAGTGAAGCTGAGTGGATGTTGTCTGCACTAGTGTAATCATACCTTAGAAAAACAACGAGCTATCTTCACATCTCAATTTACATTATTGATGCAGTATGAAATAAGTCCCATAGTAGATGAGCACTCTGGGGATTCTCTTGTTTGTCTCAGCATGTTAAATGACTGCAAGGCATTACACATCTGAGATAGAACTGCTTAAGTGCATAATTCTTCCTCGTGGCTTTGCTAGGAGCTAAACGAACCTTCTTAAACTAATAATAAAATAATCTAAGATATAAAAATATGTTTCTTTTGGACAAATCTGACATGTTACAATGACAGAGTGTTTATGACTCACAATCACCACCTCCACCACCAGCACTGCTGTATTTAGAAGCAGCAGGCAGCAGAGTGAAATAGGCAGCCCTGAAGTTTCACATCAGGATAAAAGTAGCTAAATTCGTACTAAATGGGGATTAGATATTAATGAAGAAAAAAAGATGGTGGATTTCCAGGACTGTGGCTCAAGGGAACACTCTCCTATTTCACCGAGCCTTGTAGTTGTGTCTAAGTTCAGATTGCAGTTTAGATATAAACAGATGAAGACTTTAGGGATGAAATATAAACATTCCCAAGTTCTTACAGTTCTAAATTAGGTGCGGTTCCAAGAACATGGATTTTGGTCCTAGCGCTGTTTATATTTGATTTTTATGTGTCAAGGAGTACTTATTCAAAGGTGGAAAAAACTAAACCAGGAAGGCCTGTCTCGTTAAATCTGTACATTAGAGGTGCCTCACAGCGTGCGATGATTAATTGGGTCTTAGAGGAGAAATTTTTACTCCCCCAAATGGAAAACTTTTAAAAGTCCAAGAACACACTCTTCTGCATGCAGAAAGTATGAATAGGATATAGTCAGCTTTCAGTGTCCTGCAAGATTTCTAGAAAAATGTAGCATAGCAAATCTGTGTTATTATTGCAGTAAGGTGAAGTAGAGGAAATGTCACTTATAAACCTCAAAAAAGACTATCAAAACCACTGTTTACAAGTTACTTTTTATTCATAGCCATGTAAAGCCTTTAGCATCACTTTAGATTAGCCCTGGTAACCTTTTCCCTTTGCTCTCTCTTATTTTAACTCCTAATTCTCTTGCCAAAATTCCTGCAGTCACATGTTACCTATTGAGCTAAATTAATAAGGAGGAAATTTGCAGACACAGAAGCTTCTGGTAGCAGGAATTGCTCAGCACCCCAGGCAAACCAGGAACCAGGGAGATGTCAGTGGGACCAGGGCCTTTCCCAGGGCAGAGGGTGAAGGTGGATCTTTGAGCACACTGACAGGTAGATATGGATCCCCAAGGTTTCCCTTCCTGAAGGTGAAGCTCAAGGATTTACGGGGGCTTGTCACACACACACAGCCCCATCACAATCTTGCTAACCTTCAGGAGAAGCAGGGAGGGTGAGTTGATCCCTGTGGGATGCACATGCCCTGCTCCCTGAGAGCAACGAACAGATTTGTGGTTTGACTGATGCAATCAAATCAGGGACCTGCAGGAACTGTGGAGAGAGCATTTGTGTCCCGTGTCCAGTGGCTTGATTAAAAATCAGAAGTGATGAACTGAACAAACGCAAAATTAAATGTTTCTGTCCAATGAATGTGGATGCCTTTGTAAAGGAAGAAGGAGTCTTACACTGGTGTGGTGCCAGCTCAGGATTTAGCCAACCTGACGACCTAGTTTGACCTAAATGACTTCCCCAGTTTACCTGTAGCTTTGCTGGTTTACTCTAGCAGCTCCTAAACGTAAGGGTTTTTTTCCCCTTGCTCTATGTACATATTAAGCTTCTGTTTGTGTAAATAACCATCTTATATAATAGGCTGTGAAATATTGTAGTATAAAGATGTATTTGACACTTTTTCTCTGATTTTGTTCCTCACCCAAAATATAACCACTCAGACATGTTTTTGGAATGACGCACATTTTAGCGGAAAAAATATTTTAGAAATATGCTGAGCGTGTTGGCATTATTTCTTTTTGGATCCCTCTGGTTGTAAGCAAACTAACATTGTGAGCTCCATTGGGCAAAAGAAATATTACTGCCACTGTATAAAATATGTGTGTTTGAACTCTTGGTTAAATATTTTAATGTTAGCTTAGGTCTTTTCCAGTTGCCATAATTTTAGATAAAGAAATTTGTGAAACACTAGGATGAACGGTAAGGCAGTCCAAATGTTTTCTTCCTATTTATCAGCTATGCACATTCTTACCACAGTTACTCAAATTTTTAAATCTTTCATGGCTATTGGTAAGATTCCAGGAGGTTTGCTAGCCTTGAAATGGAAAAAAATTCCATGATGCCAAGAAAATGTAGCCCAATCTGCATTTAAAACAGATATAGTTAAATATTTAGAGGTTTTTCTGTACCTATGCAGAGCATTTTTGCAGATTACCCTTAAATTTAGAAGTCCTAGATTGTCTTGCCTTGATAATTTCCTCTCTGTTATCTTGTGCTTTGGTCACCTTACCAGTGGATCAAAAATTTCTCTGTTTTATAGCACACTACCTTTTTCAATCTAAATTATTTCAATTGGTAACTCAGCCAATTTCTATTTAAACAGTAATTTCCCCTGATTTTGGAAAAGGAGTGGGATATTTTTACCTCAGCTAACCCTGTCACAGACCATGCCCCATTTGAATTGTTTATGCCAGCCAAATGCATCTTGGAGGTGCTATTATTTCTTTACCTATGAACCCCTTTTTTAGAATTGAGACATAAAATTCCTGAGAACATGGATTTCAAAACCCCATTTTATATTTAAATCTTAACCAAGCACCTTTAAATGTACAAAGTACATTTATACATTAACCTAGTACCTTCTAATCATCCTTCTGACCAAAGATTCACCTCACCTTATTCGAGACATACTTTGGTTATTTGCTTAGTAGCACAACAAAGAAAGCATTGACCTGGTTGATCCCAAAGACTTCCCAAATTGTTTTCCTTCTCTTAAGCAGAAGGCAGTGTTGTACAGCCACAAGAAACTGTACCTATTTTGGTGCTGATTTTGCTCTATGAGGGGTTCTGAATCAGTTCTTTATTGACTGTTTCTTGCTAACAATGAAAACCCACTTTTCGGTGGCAAATACTGTGAACAGCTCCAGGTGAAGATGTCAGGAAGGATTTTAAGGATAGAAGACGCTGTGCCCAACTGGATCAGGCTCAGGTATCTGCTCAAGTTCCAGCACATCCAACAAGAGCTTCTTGGAGATGAGTTTGCTCCAAGGGATGCTAATCTAGGGGTTCCTCTCATCTAATTCAGCCATGCTTGCATGAAGCTGGTGAAAATTTTTCAGTGGTATATATTTTTTTCTCACCCAATGCTGCATCACTTTTCCATGATGCTTAAGTTGTTTTCACAGTGAGGTGTGGTGTATCTCATGCCAGGACAGGATGAATGTCCAAACCCAATGTTTTAGCCCACTGAGAGTGGGGTAATATGGGCAGGCTGAGCCTTTTCTGCACCCCTCCATCTCTCTGAGCTCATCTGCCTTTCTGCATGTCATGATGCTTGGCACCTGGTAGACACACTCACAGTTCTGATTGAAAGGAAACAGCCTACAACTTTAATTAGCTAATCAGACTGTGCAAAAAAAAAAAAAAATGTAAAAGGGGAATATTAACAAAGCCTCAATGGTTGGTAAATTATACACTTTCAGTGGATCTAGTGCTCATCTTCACTGTTCTGTAACTAAACTCAGGATACATGGAGTGTATGCCCTCCATTCATTGAAATGCGCAATTTTTTTTGTGTCATTATAGGTGTGGTTTTTGTTTCAGTTTAGCTTTTTAGGCTCCTGATACTTAAGCAAACCAGATATCCTTTCAGAGCTGTAACACTAAAACCCTTGAAGGAATCACGCATGCAGAAGTAATAAGATAACAGCACTATCAGCAGCTGGGCAGGTAACGACAGGTTTAGAGACTGAAATTATTGAGCTCATTTAGTGTTCCCACTTTTGCAGCAGGAACAAGCTGTCCTGTTCTAAAAACCTCCTGACTGTTAGTGATACTTTTTTCCTGGCAGTCTCTAGTTCTGCTGACTGCACAGTTTATCACATAAGGAATAAGGCTGCCATGGTTGAAGTCTGCTCATCCTCACAACCAACCTAATCTGCCTAATATTTTGTCATTTCTGGCCTAGGGACGGTCTCTGTTTCAGGCATTACTCACTATCTTGCCCACTACAGGCTTCCTTGTTCTCTTTGATGACCACAATGTATATACATATACAGTATATCCAGAATATTCAGCAGTTTCAGCAGTAATTTTACTACATTTTGGACAATGTGCTGAGTCCACCACTGCCATCTGAGATCAGGTATCATACTTTGAATGTGATTTTCCTTTGTATGTATCTGTGATGCATGAAAGAAGTTGCAAAGTCTCATTGTACCAGACCTCCTTTCTGCAAGGCATTAAAGAAGGAACCTTGGAAACAAATTATTTCTAGAAATTGTCTTCCATGGGATAGTGGGGGTATTTGACCTGATCTTTCTTCCCTTTCTGTCTCCTGATGAGGTGACAGGGGGTAAAGGACTGTCTGTGAGGGAAGGATGTAAGACAGAAAACTATAGTTCAAGTGAATATTTTTGTTCAGGTGATTATTTCCGCATGTACCCACCCCGAGCCTCTGCAGGGGCAAAATGTTTGATTTTTTTTTAATGACCTTTACCTTGGAGCTTGGAATCGCTTGCAGACACAGCTCACTGAAGCTGCAAAAGACAGATCTTGGGCATCAAGCTCTAGCTGTGAATCAGCAGTGTTCCCAGTCTGGAGAAAAGCACATAAATTTCATCCCACATCCATTTTTGATATCCAAAGTACATTTTTTGGATAGTTACATGCTTCTAACTTGATAGATGTATTTTCTTGTTAGAAAAACAAAATCTAGCTTTATTTCCCATTTCATAAAATTTAGGCAAGTGTCTTCCCTTCGTTCTACATAAGCATTTCTTTTAGTTCTCTGAAATGAACTTCAGGACCTTGATCTCTAATGCTGAATCCAACTCCTCGCCCTTCAGTTTTTAGGATTTCATAATTTTTTCATAAACAACTGAGTAGCAAGATTCTGACAGTTTCAGCATGTTCTCTCAGTTGTCAGTGGTACCAGTACCCATTTTCTATGACCTTTATCCAGTTTTAATTAAAATATTGATAGGTTGATCATGTAATGCATGCTGGATTGTTTTTGAGTTCCTATGCAATTTTGAGGGGTTAATGGCAGACACTTTAGAAAAACCAAATCCAATCAATCAGAAAGCCAATTTCAATCCAAAGTTAGCTTTGATTGGAGGATTATTTATTTATTTATATAAGAAGAACATTTATCTCCTCATGAGCATTTGAATGGTGAAATAGCTGTGCTAAGGTCCTGTAAGTTGTTCTGCACCAGGCATCAAAAAGTCTGTAATGCAGCTCTGAAAAATGTGCTTTCCATGACATTCATTATGATGGATAAAGTATGGGTTGGCTCTGTTGGATGAACAGTTATAGGTGTCACCTATTGTCAGTGGCTGTGTCATTTCCTAAGGGAGAACAGGGACTGCAGAAACCTGCAGCCCTGGGTGGAGGTGCTCTGCTGCCATGGTGATGGTGATGGGCATGGTATAAGGTCTCACTGCAGCCTCACCAAGCACTAGAGCACTCTGGCCTTGTCTTACCCTAAAGCTTTTGTGTCAGTTGTCACTGAGAAAAAACTCAAATAAAAAAAAAGTGAAAGAGAAAACCTGCTGCCAAGGCTGCGAAAGGGGGAAATCAGTGTTCAGCTCCCAGATTCAAGTGGCCTCTCTCCAATGGAGACAAGGACAAGGCCCTGGGGGAAGATGGTGGCCAAAGCCATGGTGCAGGCAGTCACTATGGTACAAGGAGCATGATGCTAGGAGTATATGATGCTAGAAGTAGTTATAATGCAAGTAGTAGTTACACTGATAGCCCTAGAAGAGCTGTGCTGTTTCAAAGGACCCTGGAGAGGCTGATGAGTAGCAAACAGAGCCCACAGCATAGTTCCTGCCAGCTCCTGAAGACCAGCTCTCCTCCTCCCTGCAAAGCTGAGCCTTACCCCCTGCCAGAGAACCAGGCAGACGGTGTATGAAATCCCATGGAGATGGGGTCAAAAGTTCAACTTTCTACCCTCACTCCTCACCTAGTCACACAAAACTTCAGTTATTTCAGGAGTAAGAACTGAAGGTAGCTTTAAAGCTGTCTTCTGCCGATTTTGCTGCAGGGGTCCCCTTTGCTGTCAAGTTCAGTTAACATTTGTTTAAACAAGAGATGTAGATACCTGATAAGTGGCAGCACCTGGCTTAAAGATGCATTATGGACAGCAGAGAGTAAACAGAGCAGCTATAAGATTCCAGTGTGCAGAGGTCAAGACAACATCTGTTTTGCCTCGTGTACATATTCATACATAGTTTTCTGTTCTAGAAGTCACTCAAGCATCTAATAACTTCCTGCTCCAGGTGATGTTTCAGCAAATTGTTTTCCTGCTCCAGTTCAGTCAGGATTTTTCTAGCTTTGGCAAAATGGCTAAAATACCTACAGACTCCGCATGCCACCCCAGCTTAATTGCAGTGTCACAAGTCTCGGGCTGGGAGCCAGAGACAAACAAGTTCAGCCAGGCAGGGAGGGGGATGGACAGGGAGCCAGCAGTTCAAACAGGGGATGCCAAACCGGTGCTGCTGTCAAATACGTTAGAGCTGCGGGTCACCAGCCACCCTTCCAACAGCTGTGACAAATAGTAGCTTTATATCCTGGTGGCTTTTCCCCTAATGCAGTGCCTTGGTCTGTGGCTGTGGATGCAGGCTGGGAAGCCACCCTTCACTTTCGAGGCTACCAAGCCAAATGGCATGTCTGACAAACAGCATTGCCTCACCTATCAATTTTCACTCATTTAAATTGGGAGTGTTGGGTAAGGTCATGGGTTAGGTGCAGAGACCTTGGATTCAGCCTCCTCTCAGGGCCAAAGTGCACACATTTTGTTCCAACAAGCATCTAAGTCATTAGTACTATTTAAACCAAAAGGGTTTCATATTCTGCAGATAATGACTTTACATTCTGTTCCTAAAAATTAATAATTGAACAAGTGTATCTGATATCATATTTTAGTATTTGTGTTGCAGTAGCAGCTAAAAACCCACCAAGATCAGGGCTCCCTTGTGCTGAATAAAGATGCAGTGAAAAACAGATTGTAGATAAGAAACATACATCGTAAATAATTAACACCAAAGGAAAAAAAATTGCAAGAATTTGATCTATCCTTCTGTCACACTTTTTTTCTTATTTGTCTTCTATATCATCTCAGACTCACACTCATCTAGTTTAGTTTTGCAACTGGGCTTTTTCTTCTTTTTTACTTTTTTTTCCCAGTGCTAAAGGGAAAGTAGGTGCAGTAGAAAATACTACGAGCAATGCACATTTTTGGGTATGTAGGTTTCTGTAAACTGGTGAACAATGTTGCAGACAGCAACTGAGATATCTGTGATATAACTCTGTGTGTGCAGTGTTATCCCTCTTTTGGTTGTGGTATTTCCTTCAGCAGTACTGAAATACTTTAATCTTCCTCCAGTTTGGCAGTTGGTTTATTAAATGTTTATTCATTTTCTTTGCATTTGGGATGGAGCTGAAATTAGCACGTCCATTTTCTTGTTTAAACAAGAGAAACTTCAGTGTAAATAACATCTCGTCACACAAATGCGTTTTTGTCCTTCCACTGATGTCAGAACAAAATGAAGGATGATATTTGCGGGGAAAACAAAACCAAACCAAATCTCTTTCCTAAAACCAACAGGGGGAGCACAAACCTTTGGGTTTTTGGTCAGGCTTTTAAAAAATAAAGAGACTGGGCCTGCCATATTTTACCTTTCCAGTGAGAGCATGGCAGGTTTAGAAGCTGTAGAAATACTTTAACTCTTAGAAACTTCTTCCATTGACAGTTACAGCTTGCACAAATTAGGGATTTAGCTAGTTGTGTTCAGTGTGTCCCTACTGTTGCAAAGGACTCGTTTGTGCCCTAGAAGAGGGCAGCACCTTATTTATTATTCTTGTCATTCAACCTCTTGAGTTTGCATAGACTTTTTTGGTATACAGATGTAAAATGCACCTGCCCTCCTCTCTTCTCACCACCCTTTGCTGCCCTGCAGCCCAACAAGCTCTACCCTCTTTCCTTCTCATGAGTGACTCACACCACAGCTGGGAGCATGTTTCTCCCACAGTTTGTTGTGCAATGTGTCTTTTTTGAAACTTTGGGTAAAATATAATCTGATGACAATGGAAGGCTTGAGTACTGTGCAAGTAAAGCATGAAGATGGTCCATTTCCTCCTCTGTCTGCAACAGACTTTATAATTTCACCCTGTTTTTGCAGACAAAGAAGCACCATTCATGTTCACAAAGGGATATCTAGGGTATTTTGTGGTGGTTTCATAGAGCTGTTGAAGGACAGTGGGCCAGGTTCTCCAGTGATGTATGGCAGCATAACTCTAAATCAGTAGAGCTCACGGAAATGAGATGGTAAAAATTGTTGTCAATTATATTTGTGCTTGGATGTCCTTCTAGAAGACATGCTCCAGTTCCAGCACAGCTTGTTCAGAAAAATGTAGGTGGATGGATGTCTGTGATACCCTGAATGCAGGACAGACATGCAGTTGGACAATTGTGCCCTTTGGCCAGGACACCTCCTGCTCCTTCTCACCTGGTTTATGAGTCAGGCAGGTCTCCTCATGTGCCAGGGCACTGTGCAATGCATGGCTGTGTGGTTTACTGAGAAATTGCCTCTTTTTCCACAGTTGTGCAAGGTTCAGGCCTCTATCTATTCAGACATTTAAAACAAGTGACCAGATGCTGTAGACTTACAAAAGCACTACACATAGCCAGCTGTGCCATATAAATCTTAGACTCCTTTTTTTTTATCATCAAGCTGTGGTTTGTTTGTGGTGTCTCATTTTTCCATCAGCTAGACATTCCTGTCCGTGCTTCCCATTTATTTGTTGGGATCACATAAAAAACGTAGCTTTATTTATGCGTATGCTCTAATCCAGAACATAAACTGCTGCAGCCGACTCATCATGTATTGTCTGAGGGAATGCACATCGTAAAGCGCATACGTCACAGCAAGAGGTTTCTTATAACTCTGGGCAGTCCTTTTAACTGGATCTCTGCTTTGGCCATCTGTTCTTTAATATTATAATGAATATTTCACACCTATTGCTTCTTTTGTTTGAGGATCTCTCACTTTGTTCTTTTTTTTTTTTTTTTTTTCCAAAGGTGATTAAATATTGTTATTATCTCAGTGCTTCAGACAGAGTAACTGAGGCACAGACACGTTGGGTGACTTGCCAAGGTGATGTGTTCATCAAGTGTTAGAATGAGACTCACCCCTGCAACTTTATGTTTCCTATCCCTCGTTGCTCCATACAGTTGCAAGTATGGTTTGGGTCAGCCTGCAGTAATATGTCATATAGTTCAGCTGGTTCTTTGACCCAAATGCTATCATTTGGGTTAAACAAATATCCTCTAGTTTGGCTACCAGCACGTTATGGTGTCTGGATACACTACAAAAATCTTGGCAGATTTCAGCATCTGCAAATGCTCTCCAAAAATTGTTGTTAAAATTCTCCAAGCAGTCCAAGTCCAGCACTGACATTTCCAAGGGCTCAGGTTTAGCACTAGGTGCAAGTTAGGAGGTGTTTAGGGATATATTTGAGTAATTAATTGCCTACATGCCTTGAATGAAGTACCCGTAGAACTGAGTTAATGTTGACAGAAAATATTTGTGACTTATAAAATGCTTTCTCAAATAAAACACCTCAGTTAGACCCTTCTGATTGTTTGGTTGGTGTTTCCAGAGGCTTAGCTAGATAGCATTTAGATGTTTTTTGTTTAGAAGCAACACTGTATGCACATAAAGATGTCTCTACAAAAGCAACCATGTGTATGGTGATCATGAGCACTGAACTGGAAGAAAACGGAATTCAATCAATGAAAATATAGATTAGGCAAATTGCAAAACGTTCCTGTATAACAGTTAGGACTGGGCTTTCAGCACAGCAGCTCTGGCTTTGAAGGCCTGCTTCTAAGATAGCTGATAAATCAGGCAAGCTTCAGTGATCATCCCCTTTGCAGATACAACAGCTCAAAATTGAATAACCCTAGTGCTGCCAGGAGTAGCCTACTTTCCCCCTTGGCTTCAAAGGTTGAAGGCTTTAAATAAAGACCAAATATTCTGCACATGCACTGCAAAGAAACAAAATGCTTAAATTGTGCCTCCGTTCAACACCACTCATTACCTGAGTGTCTAAAGAGTGTCTGAGCTTTGGTGGACTTATGCCAGTCACCTCTTCTTCTCCCACCTAGGATTGCACATGACTGTGTGAACCTTGAGGTCAGGTTTGATGGGGTTTTGAGCAACCTGGTCTAGTGGAAGGTGTCCCTGCCTGTGACAGTGGGGTTTGGAACAAGATGATCTTCCAGCCCAAGCCATGCTATCATTCTATGATTTGTCTGAGTGCTGTTGCCTTCGGATGAGAGACTGACCTCCAGGTACCTTCCCCCCTGGGTGGGCCAGGTGAGACAGCAGAGCTCAGGACAGGCAGGTCATGACCCAGGTGCCCAGAAACGTGGCTGGGATGATGAATATGGGCTTTTGAGTACAGCCAGTGACCCCCTAATAAAATTGAAGTGGTCAGAAATAGGAATCAATGGCCTGAGGCTGCTGCCCTCCACAAACTCTGTGAATGAAGAGTAGTAGGGGTTGGAAGTGAACACATCACAAACAGTCACAGCTGAAATTTTCCCACATATTTATGAGCATTTACAAGGCAGTTTTGTAGAATAAACAAGTTAATAGCAGCAGGGAGTGCCATTTCTAGAGAATTTACCAACTAGAGAAGAACTAAAACCTGCAGGGAAGTTTGTGTGTGATAAGATATCCCCCTCAATGCCGATGAGTGCTGCCCTGCCTTTGTGCTACAGTTCAATTAACAAAGGTGCTATGCTAGAGATTAACTGTCTTGATCTGTACATCCATCCAGCAAAGAGATGGTCTTGGTAGTGTTCACCTGATGGGTGGCCCAAGATAAATGTGCTCTCTGTGTTATTTTAACAGTCCCTCTTCATGAGTCAGTGCCCTGGCATCTGCTCCCAAACTGTTCCCATCCTGTTCAGAAAACTGACCTGCATATAGATTGGTCTTAATGATCAAATGTTTAAAAATTCATTGCACAAGAACAGCTGAAAGCAGTTGATTGGTTTGAACTTTATTGTATGCACCTTGATTCCCAGATCTGCAGTAAAGGGGAAGGTCAGCTGGTAAACATTTGAGCATTTAAAAATAAAAAGGGATGGATTTCCCTCTACCCGGGCCTTTTATGTTCAACCTCAGTACAAACCTGGATGTACTGAGGTATTTCTCATGTGTATGATTTAAATCCACCTGGACACTGTGGGCCACATCTTCCCTCAGCTGGTGTAAATCAGCATAGTCCCTTTGAAGTTAATGAAGAAAAGCCAACTTTGCACTAGCTGAGGATCTGGCCCAGTGTTACTGTAACTTATTATTTCAAGAATCCACATATATTCCCGAGAAACAACGGAATATTTAGAAGGACAAAGTTCCTGACCTGAGTATTCTAAAAGCACAGTCTTTCAAGACATTAATTGCCCTGAATTCCCTGTGACAAGCTGAGCTGGAAATCCCAGTATGGAGCCAAACTTAAAGTTATATTTAAGGATTCAGTGTGAATAATATACCAAGAGAAATCAAAATGAGTTGTTAATATGCTCCTCTCTTCTTGATGGTCCTTCTTTGTTTTATTTTAGATGTAATCTTCAAATATATTTTAATTTTTATTCTGATTATAATATTGAAAAATTAAAAGCATTTTAATTGAGTACCATAAAATGTTTCCAGAGAGCAAAAGTAACAAACATTGACTTCATTTTATCAAAGTACTCACAACATTTGAGAACCTGAGTAAGATTAGGAGCAAACCTGTCATAAATTAGATTTTTAGGTAGACTGCATAAGAAAAAGTTGCGTGGACATATGGTCAAAGAGCTGATCCCAGAAACACTTAGATGGCAGTAACAGTGATGGAGAGAGGATTTGCTTTTTGGGAACTTGTTTGGTTTTCCTCGATTTTCCTTCACTGTAGGTGGGAGATACCCAGCATTTACCTGACCAGAGGAGGTGTCTGTGTGATAGCAAATTGCTCAGTGGTGCCGTGAATCAGTAAATAAATACAATGTGTTCTGTGAAGACATCTGCAGTTTGTCAGGCTAATTGGTCTGGGAGCATTAGGTGATGCACATTACTCTGTCTTTGATCCTGCTGCCCTGGTGTGCATTTTTCTCTTAAGTCATGGGAACAAGCTTTAATCACAGGCACATCTTGGGACACTGCAGTCATGGCACCCAGTCCATGGGGACACAGAGATCTGCCCCAAGAAGGGGTAGTTCCCATAGTGCTCTCCTGCTTTGGCCATGCTACCACAAGACAAACATTCCATGGGGTACACACACCAGGTGTAACAGCATCTCCCTGGCACTTCTTCACACACATGTTGGGGCTCCTGCACACAAGACCTCCTCAGTTCCAGCACTTCCAGCAGGATTTCAGCAGCAGCAGGCACAGGACTGAGTTTCACTAACCCCACTCCCAGCAATGCTCGGGACAAAGCTTCTTAACTTTTCGTCTGCAAAGTTCAGATCAGTTCTTACCAGCTCAAGCTCCAGGATTTATTATTCCTGTCTTCCAAAAAATACGAGAAATTCACTTTAGTGCAAATCATTCAAGCATGGCAGCTCTAATAATGATGTTTTAATAGCACCTACAGTGTTAAAGTTTGTTGAAATCTGATATCTGACACTAGCTAATATAGGCAGTATCATCCCCTTTTTAATAAAACTGTTACTCTAATGAGGAACTCAGTTGTACTTTACTGATAAAGACTAATGATTTTAAACATGACTTTCTCTTCCTGTATTTCTGATTTTCATTTTAACCAAGATTACTGTGTTGTTTCAGCACACAAGCAGTAATGTTCTGCCATCTAAGTACATTTTGTTCACCTCAGAGAATTTAGGTAACTAATTATCCAGAACTACTGAGGCGGTTACTGTTTGCTTCCTGTTCTTTTGCATAGTAATATAAGTTTTCTGTAATGGAACAAAAATAATCCAAATTCTTTGCTCTGTATTCCAGTGGCTCCCTTTTAAAATGCTCGGTTCTGTTGCCTGCAAATTTTTTTGTAATGAGGACTCTGGATCAGCTTAACAAGGTTAACATTGTTTTGGGAGTTGCAGATGTGGACTTTACATCGTTTTTAATGAAATCAAGCCCAAAAGAGGCTCAATAAACAAATGACAATGTTTGGAAAAGAGAGGAACTCATTTCCTTTGATAGGGTGCAGGGAATTTAACCAATCTGTGTTTATAATTACTGTCTGGTTTAGTTAGTGCTAAAGAATCTACTTGTTACCAATTTATAAATAAACAAACTAGACCTGCTTTTTCCCATTCTGCAGCAGTCTTCTTAGAGTTTATTTTCTTTTTATTTGACTACAGAGCACTTACTGCACATTTAATGCTTAAATTGTTTGGGGGGGTTTTTTGTGTCCTTCAAACATACACTGCTACTTCTGAAATTCTGGATTGTTTGGCAAAACTTGCACCTTGTTGTTATATTTTCTAGAAATACTTCTACTCTATCAAAACTATCATTGTTGGTTAAAAATAGTCGGGGGGTGGAGGGGTGGGAGGGGAAAAATCTGTTGTCCACATTTTGATCCTTGGTAATTTACCAAAGATATCATTTTTCTTGGCAGTCTTCTGTATAGGCTAAGTTGCTACTGCTTAGTTAATTGTAAACCAAAATCAAATTAACAGTCTTTGAAGGTTTTGGCTGCTACAAACGTGGAATTTTAAGCAAATTAAAAATCCAACATTTGGACTGCCTAAAATGACACAATTTGCTATCGTGGAAATTAGATTCTAAATTTTCAGTTACACAGAGTTGCAGACACTTTAATAGATCTAATTTTTGTATAGCTCTTTGAATCTGTAGTCATGATTTATTATTCCTTTTTCTTCTTAATTCTTTCCATGAAATATGCAGATTTCATTTTAAAATCTCTTCTATTTATTTGGAAATGAAGGTTCATTTTTACTCTGCATCAGCCATAATTAGCCTTAAGATACTTTTTTTTTTTCATTTATATACAAGGAAGTAATTAAAATTGCAATTTCTTGCTCTCTAACAGTAGTCACAGAGGTACAGCATTATTTAGCAAGTGACTGGCTTTGTTCCTTTGCATAACTCTGTGTTTTTATGATTTTGTGAATTCTTTGTAGTTACTACCAGGTTTGTGGTTTTTTGTTTTTGTTTTTGTTTTTTTTTTTTAACTGGGATGTGAGTTTACCTTTGTTTTGGAAATTTCATAAATCTATCAGGAAATTCTGAAAAATCAATAAACTAATTTTATCGTTAGAGATATGTAAAGCAGTAAGCACTTTCCAGATGTGGCTGGGGATAGAAGCAAAGAAAACTGCTCTGTTCTAGGAGAGGAAAAACTGTTGACATTTCTTTGAAGTATAATCTCTTTTGTTTATTTGGGTTTTAATAGCTTCCAGCAGTTAGCTGCATATTTTTAAACTGATGTTGCTTGCATACTTATTTTCTAAGGTTTGTGAGTGGCATTCATTGACTGCCATATGTTTAAAGGCTAACCTGTAGGTTGATGAATGAATGAGATTGATGAGGAGAAAGGAGTTTTAACTAAAGATGGGTTCAAGTGAAAATGCTCGATCCACACATTACCTGAACTCTGAAGGTATTTGAAATTCAAACAACCAAAGCTGGATTTCACAAAGGTTTATTTCATTTCTGACTCCACTGCTGCTTACTCAGGATTCTGGTTGCTTAGCAAGAATTAAAATATCTAGGTAGGAAGTCTAACACTTTCAGCACAATATTATAAATTGCCTTTTTTTTTTTTTTCTATGTAGAAATTCTTCCTATCAAAAAATTGTCTATAAAGTACCTAATGGTACAGTGCCATAAACCAGTCTTATGCCACTGTACTTTCCTAAAGGGGCCTTATCAAACACACATCCTTGCTCTTCCCTCCACTCTGGAGTGGGGAGCATTTCTGTTTGGGATCTGGATGCCGCTCGTTGATTCAATCATGACTTTAATCAGGATCTTAAAATATTCTCTCACTTCCCTGTGTCAGAATTGCCCGAATATTACAGATTAAATACTTTGTTTATAGATCACTGGAGAGTAGGATTTGTGAATAAAACCTTTCTCTGAGATCTTGTGCTTTGATGGAGCATGAGGCTTTTTTGGCTAAATACACAGAATATTTTAGATTTTTAATTACATAGGCTTTGGTGTGAATTATCTTCTGGAAGGCTGGACCTTACAGTCCAGCACCTACCTGGGTCAATGGGAGGCTTCCTACACTGGATGAGGCCCATTGTCTCTCTCCACCTCCTTTAGCCCATCTGTAAAATGGGAGTAGAAATACTTATCTAAACCCATAATGAGATTTCAAACTATTGGTCTGGAAAGCACCACAGAAGTGTGAAACCCTAATGAAGAGGAGAGCAATTATTCCAAATGTATCAATTTGCAGTGTAAGAGTTTTTAAAGAAGTCATTATGATTTCTTAGTATAAATGTACCTATTCAGAAGAATGGCTTTACAAATCATTTATTACTGTAATAACAGCTATTTTGAGCTGAGATATCAGGGTGCAATCCAAAGCACATTAAAGTCAGTGGAAAGATTCCTACAGATGCTAGTGCATTTTATGTCTGTCTTCAAGCACATGCTTAATATTAAAGTCGAGGAGACTTAAGAGTCTACCAGAAGTTAAGTATTGAAACAGGCCCCAGTCCTTAGTCTTATCCTGGGCAAAAATGCTTCTTGAATGAGGCTTCATAAGCCACAAACTTCACTTTCTCAAGCATGTTCTTCTTAGGCACAGAGTAAATATTCACAACTGCTGGGACTCCTAATGTGGAGTGGGCATTGCACCTTGTAACTTATTGGCCCAGCAAATATGTGCAGCATATTAAATATTAAATGGGTTATTAAAAAATATTCAGGTGACGAGCAAATTTAACACACAAATCATTATAGCTGGTCTAACTGGCTGAAAAGGGGTTGACATTGAAAAATGAAAACTATTTTGGAAAGTAAGTGGAAACTTGGAAAAAAAAAAAAAACAAAACACAACTATATATGAGCTCTTGACATTTCCTAATGATTTATGTAACATACTGTATGAGAATACAATTTAATATGACTTCAGATGCAATGCTGGCTGTTGCCAAACTCCAGCAAACAGTAAGCATTTCAAATTGAGAGCAGCCTAATTTTTTTAACAGAAATAAACAAGATCGAAACCCAACTTCTCCCTCAGCCCAATCAATAATTTTTATTACGTAGAAGGATGGGATTGGCTATGAAACATTTTGTGTAGAAAAAGTCTCTTTATCTAATTCCAGTGCAGCATTTCAAGAAAATTTGTAATTGTCCTATGTACTTTAAAAGTACAAACACCAATTTTGCATGGTTTGATACATTTTAATGGTCTGTGAGTTCTACAAATTAATGCTTGGGAAGCTTAGCAAATGAACTTGTATTTGGTTTCTGGTTTGAAATTCATCACTAAATAATGCTCCTTACACATTAGTAATAAAATTATTCTAAATGATGCTACTTGAACAGTTGCTCTAGCTACATATTAAGATTTGCTCTGTTTTTCATGTGTTTTCCATCAAGGAAGTCTGTGGTTACCTTCCTGATTCTGCTGGACTGGAAAAACATAGCTAATATGGTGTGATCTGGAGAAAGCTTTGATGCAGGGGCTTTACAAATAAACCTCCAGATGCCATATGGTTTACATTCATCTCTCAATTTATTTCCTATAAATGTCTATTGAATATTCCATTGAACCAACACATGTGAAACTAGAGCTGGAAAAGAGAGCGAGGTATAGAATGCTTTGTGGCAGCATGTGATTATCATATTTCTTTTCCAATATTGCTACCAGCCTTGAACGCACGGTAAATTAGTCAAATGCCAAAGTTCTCAGAGTTAGGGTGGAAAATAAAGAAACAATATTTTAAACTTTACAAAAACAAACACTCCTCTCTCGCATGTTGTAATGTATCTCTCACACTAGAGCGAGTCCTCCTCTGCAATAAAACCAACTTGTGTGTTTGGTTTCTGTCATTAGAAAATTAAAGTCCGGGGGAATTCAGTTATGGGAAAGAAAATGCTGTTAAAACTTTGCAAAGGAAAAACAAATGAAGGAATGAGAAGCTTAGATGTATATTTGGGCTTGATTAACTAATACCTTGTATCAGAGCTCCCTGCCCTTCTTAGTTTCTCTTCTTTCTGAAGTCAGGAAGCATAACTTAAACACGTCTGACTAGCACATCTCAGTCAATGGGCCTTTCTTAGGGCTGTATTTACTCAGGAAGAACTCCACTTCTCCAAATGTTCCTTATGGTAGAGGTGACATCTCCAAAGGAAATTCTCCACGTATTATTTGGAGCTTCTCTTATCTCTGGAAGCCCCCACGTACACATTCCCTGGCCTGAGCTCCAGGCACTTGGCCATTGGAAGTTAGATCTGAAAATTAAAAGAGAAAAACCCCATTTGGGTACAGATGAGGAAAATGGCCTCTGTTGAGACGGACTAATTCATTCTACAGAGCTAAACTTTTCCATAACCCAGCTTTAACGAATTTACCAGCTTGGACTTTTAGTTTATGTTGATCAAAGGAACATATTTCTGTGCAGCATATAGAGGAGCTTCCCTCCCCATCCAAGACAAGTTAGTTTGCATTTATACATGCTTCTGTCTGAGACAGAATGCAAATTTCTCACCTACCCAGACTGTCTACATAAGGCTGAAAACCCACTTAAGACCTGCTTATGCCTTACGAAGATTATTAGCTCAAATGCCATAGGCAGGAAATCTTGCCCTTAATTCATTTAAACCATGAATTTATCTGGAGGAGTCTGTAGTTCATCTAGTCTGTGCTGGTCCTCTATATGTAATTTTATTTTACCCAAGGAACCTTGAATAAGTGAATCTTCAGATCACTGACCAACACATTAGAAAATTACTGTTATTCATCTGTCTTTATGATACCAGATTGAAAAGCTCCAGTCAGCAGCAGAAAGTCTATTCATTGTAGCTGAAAAGCAGGCTTCTTTATAATGCAAGTTCCATAAATAGCAAAAACAGTTAGGGAAGCAACCAAATCCACAGATGAAAAATAATGTAACTAAATTTTTTACTCCATGCATCATCCTCTTATGTTCCACTGAGACTAGGGCTGGGAAATCCTATATTTAAATACTAAACTTTGATGTCTTCTACAGGGATTCTACTCAGATATGTATGGCTGAAGAGATGAATGGAAAAAAATCTCTTTGTTTATCCTCAGCCATAAAAGATGTTAGAGACACTTCGCATGTATTTTCCATGTTTTTATTATTATTATTGCAAAACAGAAACTGCCAGATGCTGCTGGGCAGAAATCTTAAGAGTTTCCTTTGAGAAATAAGATATTGGATTATTAAAATTAAAAAGTCCAGAAAAATAGACTACTACATAGTCACAATGGCCATGCACAGGTTCTGACAAGTGTATTGTATTGCTAAGAAATTTGTCAAAACAACTTGCATTTAAGAGAAAAACAAACTGCTGGCAAGCAAATTATATTATATACCAGTGTGGAAATGTCAGTCCCTTCCTATTCAACTCCAAGAGCAATAAAAAAGGACTTTTTACTGTTCCCATGTACAGTAAATGTAATAATATTCATTTTTGTGAAGTGTTATCATTTCTACTAAATTTCCTCAGTGACTCACCGCAGTTTCTTTTTTTGGCAGTTTGTTACTACACTGTCCTCCTGATGAAAAAAAAAAAATAAGAGAAAGCTTTCAGTATAGGAGAGGATGGAGATTTTTTCAATGCCGTATGAAAGAAACAAGAATTTCAACACACTCTTATATGTCCCATCAGTTTTGAGAGGAATGAAGCAGGGCTGTGAGGGGGTGAGCCTTCTTCATCCCGCCTGCCACCTTCCCTACTCCCGCCCCTAAAGATCTCATCCTGGACAGCCTTTCCTTTTATTTTTTCCTTTAGTTGTTAAAGCACTGAATACCTCCCAAATATACAGCCAGCATGACGTGCTCTATTTTTAAAATACTTTCTCGCCAAGTACCAAGGGACTCCTGGAACAAGCACATCAAAAACCGAGAATCCAAACCCAAGTGTTTTCTCCCTTTGGCTTCTCATCCCCCAAATGCATGATCCCACATGGCCCCTTGACTGACACCTTCATTTCAACCCCCAAAGCCGCATTTCTTGCCTGTTCCCTACCTTTCCACACTCAGATGTCTGGGTAGCAAAGCTATTTAAAAATACCACTCCTGTTTGTTCTCACCCCTATTTTCTTTCCAAAGTGAAATCCTGCTGCAGTGCCCACGCACTGAGTTGTTGGGAATGAGAAACCATCCCAAAAGGCTGAGTGGAGCTGCAGCCCTTGTGCTGGTGTCCCCAAGTGTATGTGTCTCCCATACCCAGCTGAGGAGGGTGACAAGTCAGTGGTGCCACGGCTTCGCTTTCCTACCTTCACCTAAATGGGATGCCTTGCATTGACAAGGGGGTTGTGCCCAGTTCTGGTGTGTCTCGTGAAATCCGCTTCAGGCACGGTGGCATAACCAAGCTAACCGGGTTATAGCATTATAAATGAAGCTTACATTTTCCACAAAAAGCCCGTGTTTGCACCCAAAGCAGTGCTGTTCATTTTTTTTTTGAACTCGTGCAGTATTGGGCGTGATGCGACTGGGAGACGGCACTGAAGTAATGTGATAGAAAGGCTGTGGATGTGGAACAACAACCGCATAGATAATGCTGCTAAAACCAAGGCTTTCTTATCAAACTAAGCTTAAACAAGTTTGACTTGTGCAGAGCCCCGAGGTCATGCTGGCCTTCAGCGTGGGTGATCTTTACCTCTCCCACCATCAACACTGCTGCTCTTCTTGGCCAGGAGTCTCTCTCCATCATTGTGAAATTTCCAGGGCAGGAGTGCTCTGGCATTTCCCGAGCTGTCGCTCGGTTTCAGCAACGCTGCAGCTGTTGCGAAAGTTTGTACCTCTTGTTTTGTACCTCCTGGGGCTCAGTCATGTGTCTGCTGCTTAGAAATAATTATATGGGTTATAAATGCTTTCTTACATTCTTCCATGATGGTCAGCCAAGTGTTCATATTCAGCTGGTAGAATAAAGCCTGTTTAGGTGGTTTTTCGTGCATGTTCAAGGTTTTCAGACGCATTCTTCTATGATCACGCAGGAATGATGGCTCTGCTGCTTTGCCCTAGGTGGAGCTTGCCAAAGATCTCTTCCCAGAATGATCTTATTCAGCGGAAGCAGCATGGAACAAACTCTCCAGCCTGCTAGGAACTGTGCTCTCACCCAGAGAGTTTCCTCAGTTGGTGTCAAGGAAAAACATCCCTGGGTCATTCCCTGCACTACCCGTTAGACACATGACTGCGGGAATAGCCTGTTTGGTTGCTTCAGCCCTGAGGAATGGGAAGGTTCAGCACAGCGATGTCTCCTGCCTCTCAGAGCCATGAAGAAAGGTGGCACTGTGCCCAAGGTAGAGAAGTGGGGAGAGAAAGGATCAGTCTCTCTCTTGACACTAGGCAGATGGGGAGGAAGAAGTGGAGGGTTTTTTGCTAAGCTTGCAAAACGGGGAATTCAGCCAGGATTTACACTCTTACCTGCCTCTTTCGTCACTTAGCCCAACACTTTATTCTGTAAAATCCCAATTAGCTGTTGTTTAAGAGTAGAAGCACTGAAATTCAGAGACTACATTAAGCCTCTCAAAGTTTGGCATACCCAGAAGTTGTCAGTTTTCACAGAGTTTGGCAGTCCAGGGTTTATCTTCTGCCAAGCATTGCTGGTTTCCACAAGTCACATTTCTTCTGCTCATCTGGCCTGTGGAGCAAGTATGAATTCTCAGACCATGACAGATGGAGACAGGTAAAAGGAAGGGAGATAATGATCATAGCCATGTCCATCAAAACTCCTTGAGTGTTTTCAGCTTTAATTTATTACATAGTTGAACCTTTATCTCCTTACTACCAGGAATCTATCTGCTGGCATTGTAGAAGGCTTCTGGGAATAGAGAGAACTTTTTTACTCTTGGGAAGCTCTTGATGGAGTTAATTGACTATCTATGGAGCACAGAAAGAGAACCAAGATAAACACAAATATAAACTTTAGCTCCACTGCTGTGTTGTGAAGATCATCTGCTCTTTTGAGAGCATAACCTAAGGCAATGAAATACTTAGAACATAGACTGGAGTGCATGTCTACCTCATGCCAGTGGAGACATGAACATCCCAACCTGGTTTTGTGCCTTCTCTGCTGTTCAAATCTTCCTTGCCTTCACTGACCCCAAGCTTTAACAAACAATTAGTCGATGAAAATTTGGTCACTGTGTGAGAAGAGAGAAAGTCAAAGTTTCACCTGGTGCTCACATCAGGCCAAACTGAACCACTGTTATGGACTTACCAGAAAGCCATCACTCATGGGGGACTTTGTAAAAGTGCTAAGTTTTCTTTATTTGCATTTTCCTTTCACTACCAATTGAAGGGAAAGACAAGAGAAGGGATAATACTTGGTCAGCAGAAACAGGATTTGTCTCCCTGAACACATAGCCAGACAGATCTGATGAGGAGGACACAATATATTTATATAGACCTTTTTCAAAGTGGAACCACACTTTAAATATTGATTTTCACTGGCATGCAAAATGCTGATATCCACAGTCAATTATGTCACTGCTTTATTATTTTATTTTTTAAATAAATTTTCTTACATGACAGGGTAGATCCTTAGTTCTCAGCCAAAAGAACCATCTCAGTAACATGCAAGGAACTGTGGGTTTGACTGAAATCCAGCTGGAGCATAAATTTCAAATCCAATTAATTGTAAGCAATATCTTAAAGGCATTTGAAGAACCGTGTCTTGCTTAAAATTTCCTAGTCTGTAATACATATATGTTATATACAATAGTGCATATTTATATATACACATATATATGTGTGTGTATATATATACACACACCAGTTACAGTACTATACACAAAATTTTTGAACTTGAATGAAAACTTCTGTCAGCTTTAGGAAAGTATACTAGACTGTGCCCACTCACATGATAAACTTGTGATATGGCAGTTGTACAGTCCAGGTATTCTGTATCCTTCCCCTTTTCCCTGCTCTGATGTATAACCTTGCTGGAGCAGTGCAGACTCTGACTGCCCACATCTGATCTACGTGTGGCTGCTGATTTGGGCAGACATGTCCTCAGTGCAAGTGAAGATCACTCCAGAAATCCTTGTCTCCTGTAGACTCAGGCACAGGGACTCCATTTCCATGGGGCTGAGCGTGGAACCAAAGGCTCACAGCCACCCAAAATTCTTGTAACCCCTCAGATTTAGGGTAGCATTGTGGTCATCATTGAGACTAGCAATGGCAGTATTGCCTTGCTGTGCCTTTAATTTCCAATCCATCAGCCTGGATTTCCAGTGCAATTTAGTTGCCTTTGTACCGAGATAAGCAATTTGTTTTATCTTTGCAAGAGTGCTTGTCTTGGACTTCCCTCGTAGTCATCCCAAGGGTGATGACACATTCATGTGACATCTGAAACAATGTATGCAAGATTACCTGACCACAATTTATCGGGGAAATGGATGAAAAATGCTTTCATTTAACTGATTAACATTTAATTAACATTGTTAATTAACATTGATTTTAACTTTTTCAGCTGGAGTGTAACACTTAACATTGACCTTAACTTTTAAAATCAAAGCTAGGTGCTAGGAAAGCTTGGAGAAAACCATGATTGATATTATGCATTATAATCTAGCTGTATGCAATGTGGTGAAGTTATGGAGTAATGTGCATTGTACCATATAAAAGTCTAATGATAGTTAATGTTAGTTAATTAAGATGAACACTGAATGGTATTACCCTGTCTCATATGGGTATTAACATCGTATTAGAGTCTAACAAAATATTATTTTAGTTAAAACCACATATACTGACTCAGTCTAGATTCTCTCTGAAATGAATTCTGAATCCGATTAAACTGCCTATTTCAAAACCATATGATGCTCCTGGATCTCAACACAGCAAATAGGAAAACAGGCTACTGTCTAATAGGATAAATGGGTCTTCTTTATTAAGTAAAAATAAAGAGATAACTTTATACTTATACTCAGAAATTGTAGGACCATGGAGTAGAAATCTTCAGTTTACTGCTGGAAAATACATTACATTATTCTGTTCATAAGCTTAGCAAGCCTCATTTTCAGCTGATAAGGTTTTTCTTCTGTCTTTTCACACACTCCCATCCTGAACTCCTCCTAATGGACTGTTAATCCAGAACAACGTTTCTACTGTGGTGCATAAAAGACACAATCAGTGCTGCTCCAGATCCCAGGACAGCCCTGTGTGTCCTCACTGATCACAGAGGAACATCAGTGTGCTCCTGCCTTGCCCCCCCCAGTGTGACAGGAATGACCTGAGCATTTAGCTTTCCGAAATCTCAGGTGTATTTAGCTACAAGAAGGTACAGCCCCCTGAAGTGGGCTCAAGCCACTGACTGTTGCATTATATACTACTGAGGCAGATCAAAAAGCACCTCTGATCTCTATCCACTCCAGAGTGGGAGACAGTTCTGTACACACAAACATGCAGGGGACATAGGAATAAATGGAATTTTTCTCCTTTCCTTGCATTCATGAAAGTAGTGCAGGGCATCAATTAGATGTTCATGGTCTCAGGCAAAAAGCAGTATCTAAAGAGAGGCAGAAATATGCAGAAATGCAAGAGTGCATATATCCTTTAAGCACATGAATATACATGTGATATTAAATCTGAGAAGGATTTAAAGAGACCGTATTGTACCTTTAATTAGCAGGTGGTGCTTCTTAGCATTGTAAAAGAGATGAGCCCTGTTAAGTGATCTGGAGACGAGCATAATGACTTTAGCTCTCAGGTTATGAAGGGCATTTCTATGAAGAGAGGAGTAGTATTAGACAGCCAAACTCTTCATACAGTCATATTTATTCTCCATAGTCTTGTCAGCAGAGCCAGGTGGTCACAGGTTGGCTGGTGCAGCTGTGGAAGTAAAGCAAGGACCAAATTTCCCAAAGCAAATTCATATTGCCAGAGCCTGTGGAAAGGGAGGTTGAAGAGGAAGTAGGAGTGGGAGTAAGAGCAAATTTCAGACTGGCTGGAGCAAATGGGGAAAGGAAAAGGCAGACTACATCAGGTCAGATTGTATTTGAAATGGAAGTTAAGGTCCATGGATGACAGGCAGAGCTTATTTCTTTCCCTTTTCCTTCTGAGCCAATCTCTGTGTCTGAGGATCTTCCTTCAGTGCACTTCACTTCTGTGTCTATTTCTGGCGTATTGTTGACTCCAGACAGTTTGGTGTCTGTTGTAAATTCTGCTGAACTATGTTTGGCCAAGAAATGAAATTGCCATTACAGTTCCAAGCATATTCTTAACTCCAAGATGAATGGGTGCTTTTTCCTGCATTGTAGATGGGAGAGAAAACTTGATTTTTCTTTCACAAAATTGAGAAAACCAGGGGTTTGTGTCTTGGCAGGAAGGTGGCACCTCCAGCATCACAAAATCTTGCTGCCACAAGGTGCTATTGACACCATTTCTCTCAGCATTACCATGTGCTGAATGCCACAAGGAGCCTTTAATGGCTTTCTATGGTTGTAATAGGGAATTTCAGGAAAGGAAATTGAACAAACTTTGAGTGTGGCTGTGTCAAGAGCATCTTCACAATGAGAAAAGGCACCTGATTCTCAAATGCACAAGCATTGCAGCAATGTCCATGTTGAGTTCCTCTCAGCCCTTGCCTCCTTGGACTGTCCCTTGGTGTGATTTTGAATGGCACTGTAAAGTACAGGACCCAGGTGCTGTGCTACAGAAGATAATATTCTGAGGGTAGTGTCTGACCCTTCTGTGAGCTCCAAAAGCAATTGTCTTGGTAACTTTGCATTTGCCTGTGGGGCTCTCTCATAATTAGGCTATTCATGAGCTATGGGGGTTGCTTTCTACTTGTGAATGCCTTTTCTTCCCTTTGACTTATCTTTGATTCCTAGGAATTTATGCACTTTTATTCGCTTCAGAATCCAGTAATGTACAAATCTCTTTCTAAGATCTGCAATATATGCATTTGCCCCATGGGATGCCTCTCTGGGCCCATATTTGTTTTTTGTGTGTAAATATTCACATTGGCCTCACTGCTGCTCACACACGAGAAGGGATCACACTGAGGTGACTGATTACAAATCGAAATTAAAACCACCAATTGGCATTAAAGGTCACATCTTTATTAGAATTATTCCTCCAAATACAATTAGCTGCACACCAATCTATGGGGAGGAGGAATGAAGGGTTTCTGTGAGTCTGACGAACTTAGACCAGCAGTGTGTCATTATCTTGAATAGAGCTTCTTCCAGCTTTTGGTAGGAAAACAACTCATCTTCCACAGCCTCACTTCTCCCTCTCCTCCCAAGGGCAGCACAAAGAAAGGAAAGAAGGCATTAAGACTCCTGGTCTTGAGGAAACAAAGTCTGTTTTATTTTTTCCATATTCTGTTTTATAAGTGACTTCATTCCTTACCCTGTTGGGTGAAGGTCCATCAATACACTTGCTGTGGATGGGCTGCATTTCCATGGCAGTCACTCCGTACAGTGACAGGGTGAAGGACTGATGATAGCAAGAAGATAAAAACAAATCAGTGGGATTAATCTGATGAGTTCAATAGGTTATTTGTGCCAACCAGTTAACATTAAGGCTTAATCCCCAGGGGCTGCACGTAAGCCATGGTAAATGAAATCTAAGGTGGAAATATGCATAAGAATTTGAAAAGCAAGTGAGCATCAACTTTAAAAAGTGAGGGGAAAGATCAAGTAGAAGGAAAATGTGTAGGCCATTCACTGGGGATGTGAAGTAGAAAGCACTGATGAGCTCTTTACTCAATAAAGTATGAGAGAGCAATACAAGCACTGTTTCACCTGCCTCCAAAGTGTCCAGCACTGCTTGATCCCAGGGACAGTCTGAGATTGCACAGACCCTTGTGCAGATTATTTATGTTGCAGAAATAGGTTTGTTGAAGTTTACGTATGTAATAACCCTTATTAGACCAACAGATGTGGTTATCTGGGTTCTTCTTCAGAGCTGAAACGGAAGCAGCAAACCTGCATGTGTCCAAAAGCAGGTCCATGTTTTTAAAATATGTTAGTTGATGTAATAAAAGACATTACTTCTCCCAGCAAGCCCTTCGTTGAGAACATTTATGGTGGCTCATATTCCTGTAACTGGGGACTTCAAACCACTTTAGAAACATTACACTAGATAGCATCACATCATATTTATTTGGAAGTTAATTATTATTTTTTATCATCTTTAAAATGTGAGGAAACACAATTGAATAGACTCAACCAAGATAAAATAGGATGTCTGGAGGAGAAATCAGTCCTAGACTTTCTCCTTAGGCACAGCCCTATCATATAGAAGGGTTAAGTTAAACATCTCTCCAGAAGTCAGTTTTCCTTCATGCCCGAGGAGCTAAAAGGAGAATGAATGCATTTAGTTTTTTTCAGGACCATATGATGAATTTGAAAGTTTTCCATGGTGAAGCATGGTGAAGTTAAAGTAGCACAAAACTGCCTGTAAAAAATGGAGTGAAAGTTTGAGGTGTTCCTGATGTATAATTGCTCTTCATTCTTAGATGAGAATTATGATGTTAATTTTAGAGGTTTAAAAAAAGAAGGAAACTTTAATTATCATACTTAATGGCCACACATTATTCAGTGATCTGCAGCTTTTCTAGTTGCTCTGTCATTTCTGACATCTGAAGACAAAATACACTGTCTCTCTTCCAGAGAGACACAGATACACAAGTAAACACAAAATGAGATACAAGTACTATGTTGCAATCTCTTCACATCTATTTATCAATAGAAGAAACAAAGGGGGGAAAAGACTGTGTTTTTTTCAGGACGGTTTGGAATGACTTTTTAAGTTGATTCCTGAAAAAAAAATATTTGCAAGCCTATCATTTGTTAAGTGAGTCTGTGCAAGTGGCTTGGCTTTCAAACAGTTACTCCTTATTGTCTGTCTGAATTCATCTTTCTAACCACAGGGCTCTTAAGTAATGCAATTCCCAAAGCAAAATGCACATACTGTGCGTCTGCAGATCCTCATAATGAGAGTTGCTACCATGTGCAATACCATGTAAACACCTTTCTTCCTCCAGTTTCTAGAAAAATAAAAGAGAAGGAGATAAAGTTCCTATTGGTACATTTCAAATGCAAGGAATGTGTCAAAAGTCTCCCGAGAAGTCGGGTTTCCTTTATGTCACAGCAACGAAGAAGCAAAATGTGTTTTCTTTCTTTCACTGTGTCAGAATGCAGCGCTAAAGTCTGGGGGTCAGGACCGGTGTCAAATAAACAACTTTACTGTTTTGAATTTTTTAAAGGTTGAAGCTCCAGATAAAACAACTGCCGTTTGCACACAATATGCCCTGTGATCACATGGCATGATTGATGATAAGTCAAAACAAATTTTGTTTATTCAGCTTTAAAGTGAATGTGGTGTTCAGATTTTTCTGCGGTTTGGAGTGCCATTAGACAAACAAGGTGCACATATGGGATGTAGTAAAGGTAGAGGCCTGTTTTCACCAACAACGTGTTTCCTTTCGGCACTGCTGAGTCATCTGTGAAGCCACCCTGGGTTGGAGGCGTCTGGCCCCGCTGCCCCTTCCACACGGGGTGACTTCAGAGCTGCCAAAGGCTTGGCAGTGATTTTGGGTGCCCCACTCTCCTAGGAAGGCTGTGCACTGGGGCAGGATGTCTCTCAGCCTTGGGGCTGGGCTTGGGGGAGCCAGTAGGTGCAGGGAACAGCAGGGAAAGGGCACAGTGTTGCATCTCCTACCCTGGTGCTCTGTGGTGTCAGAACATCTGCCGACCCATGTCTGTGATGAGCCACCATGGGAAATATCCCTTGAGCCCACAGCTCATCCCCACAGCCCCCACTCATATCGGGAATTGCGACTGGGACTTAATGTTTGCCATGGAGCATCCCTCTTCTCTTCCCAGTGCACAGACACTGCCCAGGCATCCTTTTGACCCTCTCATTTCAACTGAAGGGCTCATCCAGGAGAGGTGTTTTGCCACCCTTCCTCATGCTGAGCAGTCCCTTCCTTGGAGTAGGGCATGAAATGTAGGAAAGTCAGTTAATTTAACCCCTCGTTGCCTCCTCTGGGGTGTGAGCCAGACCTCCTGGGACACCCACGTGTGAAGAGATGACAAGAGTGCACCCCAATGAGAGGCAGGGGCCAATTGTCTTTGTGTATATTGGAATTTGTATTTGTCCTTATTTGTGTGCAAGAAGAGCAGGGAGGAGGCTGTGGCATTTTGGATGGGAGGATTTTATGGTTTTACTGCTGAGCTAAAATAGCAGGTTGAAAATAGGAAGGGAGAAAACATCGAAGTGCACAGTTATTTCTCTGTTGTCTAGGAAGGCTGTGATGTTTATTTTCCTTACAAAATCAAACTTTCTTATGATTATGCTTGAAAATAGAAGTAAGCTGAACTTATATTTTTCAAAGAGGAAATCCAAGATATTTTTTCTTTCCATAGCAGTATAGTTCAGCTGAAAGCAACAATTGTTTTCAATTTTTCTAACAGGAAATATCATACCGATTCATTGGGAAAATACAAATGAGGTCATTTTTTCGAGAGACTCAAAGATTCCCCAGAGAAATATCAGTAATTTCCTAACACCACTATCGTTTATCCTTGGCCTTCCTTAAACATATTTTTCATGAATTCTTAGCATGGCCCCTTCCACTGAAACTCTTTGTGTAAGAATAAGACATTTGTTACAAATATTATTGCATATAATTAGATTTTCTTTTGATATCTTATGTACAAAAACTTATATATTGGGATATCATAAATAGCGAGGCACTAAACTATTAGTATTTTAAAAATTAAATGTTTACTTGCAAAAAGAGTTAATGCTATTTAGAGAAAAAAAGTTGATGCCTAATTTCATCCCACTTAGTGTATTGTAATTATATGATTACCTATAGAAACTTCAGAGTATGGGTTTTGAAAGATCAAAGTTAGTGAAAAGTCAGCATGTAATTAGTTTCTTGCTTTGGAGCATTAGGTAGAATTACTGCAAAGAGGCAAAACTATCATTTTATAGAGACCCTTAGGAGATTTATAATGATGGTAGACAAATATATGCATACAATATCAGTTGGTGTGCTAAAATTTAATTTTAGTGAGGAAATGTGGTTGAAGGTGATCACAATACATGGGGATGTTCTTATTTTAATATTGGTGGATGTTATTATTAGAGAATCATATCAAAAGATATGTCACCAGGGAGAAAATATCATTTATAAATCACTAATGAGTAGCAAACAGTGTTTAGCTTGGAGGTATAAGACATCTTTTCACAATGTGCATTTATGATCAAACACAAAAGATCAACTGGGGGAAAAAACGAACAGTAGATCTATATTTTATCTTTTAGTTCTCAGCAACATTTTTGACGGTTAAATGGGGTTATACAATGGATGCACTGAATCACACCCTCTCTATAAGGCAGAAAGAGCCCTTTTAATGTGTAACAAAGAGCTCACATTTTGGCCCCCAAATGTTGTTTTCTTTTAGAAAAATCCCTAATAAATAACACCCCAGTGTTAGGATAGTGTGTGCTCCAACATTTCAAGGTGTTCAAGTCCTTTGTACCCCTCTATGTCGCAAGCAGAGACAAAATGTTACGTTGGGTCCACCTGTGCACACATGGAAGTCTGGAGGAATTTTACAAGAATTTCAGTGGCTTTGTGATTGAGCCTATTATGTGAGAGAGGATATTTTCAAGACAGAGCCGTTACAACATCATACAACACATCAGGACCTCTTTTCCCACCCACAACATCACACGAATGTGATTTTAGAACAGATTTGAAGCACATGAGAAGGGCCTTTTGGATAACCGTGCAAGACCCAATGGAATAAATGAGAGGAGAGCTGAAGCAAATATGTGCATGCAAGAGATTGTCATGAGAGACAGTACAAGGACTATAGTCAAAAAAAGGAAAAGGCAATGGAGAGGTTGAGATGGGAGTCAGGAGGAATATGCATGGAAAGAAAAGGAAAGAAGAATTTGAGAGCAGATATAGAGAGTAATAACTACCATAGTACTTGAAAGAATAGAAAACACCACTACCACTACTGGTGGTGCATTTAAAGGTGGCTTTTAATCTTTCTGTAAAACGTTACTCATTATAAATCCTGGGGGGGGAAAAAAGAAAGAGGAAAGAGAATGGCTTTTGTAGATTGTAAAAATATAATACTGATGAACTAGAGGAAAAAGCTGAACCATTATCTTAAATTACTGCAGATCCAAAGGTCCAGGGGAAGATGGACTTATGTAAATAATTCAGATATTCATTTTAGTGCCTATTACTGTGAACAATTATTTCAATATTGCTACTATATTTGTCCAATACGTATGTAAGGTGTGACATGAGAATCATCATAAAGTATATAGGACATAAAAAGTTTATTTGTGGATAAAGCAGGGATTTTTACTGTTTTATTTCATGTATATTAATTTGATCTAAATGTCTTGCTCTTTATTCTTTCTCCTTTATTAATGTCTCTTTTCATGCTGGAATAAATTATCACTTGCTGCAGTCATATAATAAAATAAGTAAATAGATATTAAGGATTCCAGAATTAAATTCCCATTTTGAGCAGATCAGAAAGTGAAATATCTCACATTTGCCTTGCCTTGCTAAACAAGACACAAATTTGGCATCTGCCCCTTTGGGGTTTTTTTAATGGCCCTCAGCTGGATCTGGGTAATATTCTTCGTGTTCAGTTTTCACAGTCACCTGCATCTATTGCTATTGTCTGTAGGACAAACCAGGACAGGTAGGTTGCTCAGTTGGCATCCAGCCTCAGCGTGGAACAAAAGGATGCACACACACCCACACACACGGATCAGGCTGCAGCGCCACGAGGTTGCTATCACAGCGAGCGAGATTCTTAAACTAAGATTAACCTTGAAGCTCGAATGAGATAAAAACAAATAGAAATTTCTCCACAGGAATAAGAGCTTATTATAAAGGAAAGTATTTCATAACTTGCATAACTTTAATTAAGAAAAAAAAGGCTGGCAGGATATATTCTATCTCAGCAGCCATATGCTTAAATGTGTGCTCAGTGAGGTGCACAGAAGGTGTGCACATCTCATTATTAACTAAGTAGATCTGTGTGTACAACTCCCTACAAGTGCTGACAATATCACTCACGCATTTGCATGATGCTCATCTTTTTGCCCATTATGGAGCATCATGTCTGCACCGCACTGGGTGAGCTGAGCTGTGCTGGTCTGAATTGAAGCAGCTCCTGTAGCAGACACAAGTGGTTGGAATGGGGGTTTCTGGGAGGAAAAAAAAAAAAAAAAAGGAAGGGGTAAAAGAGTGGATGTAGTGGAAGATGAGAACTCATTTAGACAGGGAGGCATCTGGATGACTTTTTCCTTCTATTAAATGAAGCAGGGAGGAGGGTTTATAATAATAATCCATTGTTTTCAGACAAATTTAGGTCACCTTCCTAAGAAGCACTTTGGTTTGAGAGAGACTTGGGACTGTCTAAGGTTCCAGGCACCTTTTGGAGCCTTGTGTTTCAGATTTGCTCTTGGGATGCTGCAGGTCAGTCAAATGCTGGGAACTGAGTCTGCAGGAGATGTTGTAGAGGATGCTGTTGGTGAGGAGTTTGCTGTGTTTTTTCATTGGGGAAATCTGCCAAGGTTTCCTCAGTGGTATCGTCAGCCACTGGTTGAACACTGAGACTGACAAAGGCATAAGAAAGTTGTGTCTATTAATGAAATTACTCTGCATGCCAAATATCTTCATGTGCATCCATTTGAGTCATAGTCCTTGGTTTCTGAAGCAATGAAGAAATACCAAATTTTGAATGAAATCTGCATGTGCATCTTGGCATAGAGTGGTATAAAAAAGGGGGAAACTGGCTGAAGGCTGACCCAGCTGATTAATGGGTCTGGAAAAGGGGAAGGATGGAGGAAGGAGAAGTGACTGGTTTCTCCCTTGCTTTTTGGATAGACACACTGACCCTGAGTAAACTCATATGGATGCAAACTGCAGTCAGGCAGACAGGGTGGCATCAGTCCAAGCTGCCATGAGGTCTGTGAGCCTCAGCATGTCCTCAGCCACATCTCAGGCTGCTCATGGAAGTGGCTGATGAGATTTCTCCCTGTTAGAAATCAGTGCAGACATAGGATTATTCTTGTCTGAATATAATCCGACATTGCCCAGTAAATTGTATGATCTAAGAAGGGCTTGTAATGGAGCTTTCTTTGTTGATCCAGAGACCTTGCAAACAGAAAGGTGAATAATTATATGTACTCTGTCAATTATCTGACTTTGGATCAGCTGGTAGTCTACATATGAATTCATAATGAATCCAGAATGAATCTTTGGCCTCCATCTGAACAAGCAGAGAAACATTATGGCCTGGACTTCACTAAAAATTTCTGAATCCATAGAAAAAACTTAGGAAGAGGAGGACACTGCATGAGTAATGTCCACTAGAAACCATGACTATTTTTTGAGTGGAATGAATGACTCAGGGCATGACCTAAGCCTCCTAGTAAGATTTAGAAGGCATTTTATGGAATAGGGGTGAAGGCACACTGACACAAACTGTTCCACACGCTGTCCCCTCCAGCACTGACACCCTCAGCAAAACTCTTTGCTGACAAACTGTTTAAGTTGTGAGATAGTTGCAAGAGAACTAAAGGAAAACCATCTCTAGCATCTCTAATCCATTCTCACAGATCTGTATGTGCATTGCTGCCAACTGCACTGTGGCTGAATTCTCTGGTTCTAATGCAGTTACAACTTCTGATTGCTTAAACATCTTTCAGGCCAGGAAACGACAACAGCACCCCTTCTGTAAAAGGCAGATAATTCATAACCTTCTTAAGGGACCCTGAAGGTACTCCAGGGACTAAAATTCCCATAGCTACACTTCCTACCTCCCCATAACAGGAAGCTTATTTGAGGTTTTTAGGAAAAAAGTGGAGCATTATTGCTGACCAACACCTGGGGCCACCTCGTGGTGTTAGACAGCACTGAGAGATGGTGGAGGCCACTCTGCAGGGATCATAAAGGTGTGAAGAGCAAAGTCACTGGCCCTGTAGGGATTTATCCCAAAGTGTGTCCACAGGACGTGAGCTACAGTGAAATACTTGTGGGCAAATGCTCGAAGAACCACTGCACCACACCTTGTGATTACGCTGGACTGAAAGGTTAGAAATGGTCCCAAAGCCTTAGGTTTTCAATTCCCACAGTGGTCCCCAGGACTCATATAGCCTGTGTGGCAGAAACCTCAATAGCACAGAGGTCTGATTTCTGCCCTTCTGTTGAGACTCAGGGAAAAAAAAAAAAAATTCTAATAAAATACAAATTTTTTTTCTAATAAACATGAAAAAATTAAAGCTGAATGAACACAATGAGCAGAGGGCTATTAGACCTTTCAAAGGCAGCCACTGCACAGGGATTCTGCATTTTCCCAGCTCTTGGGGCTGGATGACTACTCCTTATTTAAGATTTTCCCTGGAAAGTTTCATGAAGATGTTTCCCATTTAAAATTAGATATCCTTTCACCAAATCCTTGTCTGAGGGATCAAGAAGGAAAAATGTTTAGAGGCCAATAATGCAGCTAACATTTTCATACATTCCTACTGTAGCAGAAACTTCCCTATTCAGAACAGCTACATAAAGCTGTATCTTGTGTCATTTAGGACTGATTGTGGGATCTGGCATTCAGAGTCTGTCACCAGTTTAGAGAAGTCTGTCTCAATCAGTGTCACTGCTGGCCACAGCTGCCTGTGTAGGTTGCTGTCAATCCAGCTGTCTTTGTTTTAAAATGCTGGTTTGTTTGTTTGTTTTTTTTGTTGTTGTTTCTCTTTTCTAGGGTAACTACCACATCGGTGTCAGGGTCTGATGCTGTCTCTTACTCAGGCATAAGAGAGATTCACACAGGCTGCTCATCAGTGGTTTAGGATATTTCCTTAGATGAAAGTTCCCCTTTCTAACACTATTTCTCCAGGCTCCTGCAATGCTCAACAGAAAACTCTTCTTTGCCAAGTTACCCTGACTGTGAGTCAGAGCAGAGCAGCTGATGGCATATAAAAACCTCACTCATCCTGTATTCTCACCTTGCAAGCAGTAAAATTTGCCTGCTAATATGCAAATTTCAGCTGGTTTTTTGCTCTTTATTGCACTGGGCTGCAGCAGTAGTGACAATTGAAAAGAGGTGGGAAGATGGGGAATGCCACTACCTAAAGCAGACATTTAGAAAGGGCTGGGCCTCCTGCTAAAGCTATTTAGCACATCTATTGCTCGTGTCCCCTGCCTTTGCAGTGAAGCTCTCAGTGTCCCTGAACAGTGTCTGTAGCTTTTGAAATCTGCTGGATGGGACATGTCTCCAAAGCAAGGAGAGACCAGGTTATTAGTAAAGCTTCACTGGTCCTTTCATATTTGAATCACTGTATGGAGCTGTAGATAAGTCAGTACAACACGGCGTGGTGTAGCTGGCAACTTAAATCTGATATTGTGAGTATTGCTCTTCCCCTACCTGGCACCTTTCCCTCCACTTTAGTTGCAGAAAAGAGAGAGCTTTTCCAGGGGGTTGTCTTTGGCTGAGCAAAGACTCTGGGGTGCAAAGAATTGCAGGCACGTTGCCTACTTGTGGGGATTTTTTTTTTCTGTTGAGTTCAGTCATGCTGGGATATCATTTGGTGATGGTGTGGGTAAGCAGCAGCCATGGGTCAAAAAATAACTGCATTTACAACGAAAAGCAAAACTGGGGGCAAAATCTACTTAAAAATAGAATAGGAACTTAATTACTGTCATTTACAAATGAGACATGTTTCTGATCTCCAAGTCATGCCATAGGGGCGAGATGGCTCACACAGGGCATGAAGTCTCCTAGCTCACAGTTATTTCCATGTTGCCATTTTGGGCAGAGGAACAAGTTCAGACAAAATAAAAATTGACCTTTGCCCGTTTCTTCGACCCAGCCCAAGGCAGTGCTTTCCTGCACTGTCTGGGCTTTATTTCCATGCTCCCCAGTGCCTCCTGGTCCGTCGGGGATAGGAACACCAGTGCCCCAGCACTGTGAGAAAGCTGTTCTTGACCTGAACCTGACCAGAAACAGGAAGTAATAGAAATCTCACAAAAAAAAAAATCTTTTCTCCTGAGATCTTCAGCCAGGGGGTCATTTTCTGAACTCTCTCTTTCCCTGGTGTAACCACTGACTTTGTTTACACCAGTGTAATGGAGCACAGCCTTAATTATGGAGGTTCCCCTACAGCTTTGCATAAGAGTCAAGCTTGAGTGTGTGTCCAAACCAAATCTACAGAGCTTTTGAGCTTCTCCCATCCCTAATTATTTGTGGGTTTTGGATATATACCAAGAAATTAGTTCATATCCATCTACAATTTTCTCTTTGTTTGATTGGCTTGAGGGCTGGAATTAAGAAAGAGAATTACCTAGAATAATGCCATCTGTATTCCACATAAAGAGAATCCAACCAGAAGCAACAATGCAATGTTTTTTAAACTGTATGATATGATAATACATAATGACACGCTGCACAAACCGACACATGGTTTCCACGAATACCAGTGAGGTTTCTCTTCAAGGAAAAAGTAATGAAATGGAGCAGATCTCAATCCAACCACAGCAGTACCAACCTGAGCATCCACTAGGGACATAATCAGAAATCACATACTCACTGCTGAGGAGCTATAATTAAACTAGATTTAATTTTAATGGAAATTCTTCTCAGAAAAAAAAATATACCGACATTCCCCACCCCCTCTAATGTTGCTCTTCTGTTCCAGGCTTTATGGAAATAGTTACAGGATTCATGTGTTTTGCAACCCCAAATGTTTTCAAAACAAATAGAACATCTTAAAAAATGAAATTAATAAATCTTTTACATTCATACTCAAAAGTCAGTCATGCTGAGGTTGTGTGGGTTCATCAGCATCAGATGCTTCCTGCCGGCTGGTGCCTCCACCCAACACATGTTTTAAATAATAATCAAGTTCAGCCTTTGCAATTATATTTTTGAGTTAATGCTGTTGTATGGTAATAGCTCTTTTATCCTACTTTTATCTCTCAACTTTATGTCAGACAGTACTACTCCTATCTAGGGATGTGAAAACCTGATAACTTTAAGAGGATTAATACTGGCGAAATATGCTTTATTAGTTTGGATTTGTTTTATTGGTACCCTGCAGTTTGATTAGGACTAGGAAGCAGTCAGGATATTGTTTGCCCAAGCAGAGAGAAAATAATACCAAGCAGAAAGTTAAATATATATCCATTTATTGTGCCGGTGCTCTCACAAGCACACCAGCTCTGCCTGTGTCACTCAGCCCCTCTATTTACAAAGGGCACAGGACTCCTGGAGACATAAAACAGAAACCCAGAGCAGATTCTGCAGTGCAAACACACACAGCTCAGCTGTGACCCACACCACTGAACTGAGACCCTTTCTGCAGCATCGTCACCCAGTGGTGCTTGGAGGAGCCCAAATTAATCCTATGCCCAGTGTGGGGCTGCCCGAGGATAATCCTGTTCCTCTGGGGCCATTTCCCCAAATCTACTCTCTCTTTCACATTTTCCTCCATGGCCACTCTTGGGCACACTGGGATTGGGAATAATCCCTGTCCTTGCATACCTGGGGAATTAAAGGCACAAGCTGAGTGGTGCTTTCCCTGCTGCTCAGCACACCTTCCTCCTGGTATGGGATTGGCGCTTTCCAGGGGAAGAGTGGACAAATCCACCTGGCAGCAACACCCTGTAAAGTGTCTTTATGTAGAAGTGATGAAGTGTTGCTCAGGAAGATCTGGTTACCTTCTCCTCGGGATAGATTAGCTCAGGCTGAGTTAAGTGCTGTTGTGTGTGGTAATCAAACTAATCAGGTTAAAATTAGGCTGGGTATTGTGCCCTTGTCCTGCAGCCCTGTGATGGCCCCTCTCCTCTGGGTGCTCAGGGGATGCCCATCACAGAGTGCTTGGTGGAGAGAGGGAGTCAGGCATATTCCTGGCAACTCTGACAGTGAGGCTGGCATCTCTAGGACTAAGAAATGCAGCTAAATATATTCCTACATGTGATAGGTGCATGGAAAACCCATTTTTTAATTTTTGGCAAAAAGGAATTGGAATGCAACTGGGCAAGCTACAGACCAATGCTCACCCTGCCAACTTTTGTAATAATAGGAAGCTAGTTACAGTAAACAGTGGTAAATAACACACTCATGAAATCCAGTGGGGAATAAATGATTTGTTCTTATACAGGAAAACAAAAAAGGAGACAGCACTTTATTTTTTAATACTATTGTGCTCCACCCACACTGTCTCCAGTATATCCCATAACAGTGTTGGCTTTTGAGAAAAATGCATATAATGACTGGACTCAGTCTTCTTGCACAGAAGCATGACTAGATAATAAAACAAAGATGCTGGCCTACCAAAAAATTCACATTCAACTTTTTGCAACAGATTCATTCACCACTCACTTTCTCCATTTTTACATGTAGAAAGAGTTTGGTGATTGGATTTATTCCTGATTTGTGCTGGTGAGAATTAAACAGAATGAGCACAATGCTATTTCTATCTGTGCCCAATATATATAGTACATTACTTACAAAATATTTATCTGTGTTTCCTCCCACCCACTACTTTGTTACATTCATCATTGCCTGTGAGGAGAGGTAGAAGACACAGTAGATAGATGAAGATTGGAAAGGATGTTTACTTGAGGGAGATTTGCTGTGAGTTATGAAACAGACTTTAAAAAAAAAAACTGCTTTCTGACATTTTTCTGGAAATAAACAACAAGTTTAGTTATTCTCATAGATTAATCCAGTGCACATAAAGGATCTGTTGCCTTTTCTACTATGAGCTATTTTTATAATTACAAAGTTCTTTCTTAGGCTCTCTTACTCATAGATAAGCCTGCAACTTCTTCTCATATCCCCCATGGACAGGAGAATAGTTTATTCCCTGCCCCTCTGCAACAGCCTTTTACATGTTTGATGTCTCCTGTTTCTCCCTGACCAACCCCAGTTCTCTCTCTCAGCCCTTATACTGGCCTCTATTGGATTCTTTCCAATTAGTTCCCACTCATTTGAGCACCACACTGAAGACTGGGCAATGACACTGGAGCTGAACTTCCCCTTGAGAGTGACTGCTCCTTTACCATGGTGTGGGGACTTGTCTCACATCTGCCTCATGACCCCTCCACATAAACCAGGGCAAATGAGAGTTAGAAAGCAGAATCTGGGCATCACAAACACACACTCCTGCTCCAGGCAGGACTGTGGCCAGATACCTGGTGGGACCATATCTGGGGACATGGAGCTGGTTTGAATTCAGCAGATCAGCCTTTCCCTGAGGCTGGATCTTTGGCTGAGAGCTGAAGTGGCAGTCTTGAAATAACCCAAATGCAAAGCAAGAAGAAGCCTCTTGTACATCTCCTTCTGCCTCAGCCTAACTGTTACAGCCAGGGTCTGATCTGAAAACATGTCCTTCCTGTGAGGTTCAGACCACAAAACTGACTGCTTGCCACATTCCCCTGTTGTTTTTTCCTTGGGTCGCTGTATGAATCTAGTTTATCACATCCAGCTCTGCGTTAAATATGCTTAGTGTTTGAGCAATCCATGAAGTCAGAAGCTCCCCATGGAGAGTTTTTCTTCGCTTCATCTGGAACCCACCAACTCATACAACGTACACAGCATGGTCCCCCCAAAAGGTCCTCCCTTGCCACCTCTGGAAACTTTTGCTACTTCTTAAGTTGAGCTCTTTCACACAGAAACGTGTGGTGTCTGGGGGGAGGGCAGGTCACGTAGCTGAGCCCCAGGCTCACAGAGCTCCTGGGCTTCTCTTTAAGTCAGAGAGTGGAAATATTGCTGAGGTATTTCCTCCTAGTGCTCTCCTGGGCTCTTCCCAAAAGACAAGGGAAGAAGCCTAGAGGATGGGGAGATGACACTGCCATGCTGAGTGAGGGCACTGCTCTTGCTGCCACGGAGGACACACAGACACTTACTGAAAGATGGGGTGAAATATTAAGGGAAAAATGCTTTGGGTCTGGGATTTCATCCAGGTCATGTAGATAGTAGATCAAAAGGAGCAGTCAGTACTCTCTGTGCCTCATCATCCACTTGGAGCAAGAGCAGAGCAAGGGAGACAAGGGTGGCTGAGCACTGCCAGGAAGGTCTGTGTGTCCTGTCTTGCTGTCCATGGGTCCCATCTGATGACAGCTGCATTTTCCAGCACTGCAGTGTTTTCTGGGCATACTCCCTTCCCTCAGCTCCCATCAGGACTATTCACTGACCCCACAGGTAACTGATATCCCATTGTATGAGGCACAGGAGACAGAATAATAAATAAATAAATAATAAATAATTCAGAAATAATCTTTTCTCACATAAAAATCCATGTTCCTGGGGAAAAGTACACAAAGCTAAGGCCAGGAATAATCTGTTCAATTCCAGCAAAAGCTCCGATTCCCCTCATCTTTTGTGTAAGTGACAGATTCCCTTTTCTCCTCCCATAACAATCTCATGCATAATAAAAACAGGGCTTCCTCTGAAAATCTTTTGTTTTCCAAAAATATGAAGAGTTCCAGGGAGAGTCTCCAAGATCAATTTGCTATCTGATTCCAAACAGAGCTGAACAAAATCTCTGGTTTTCTCCACTGCCAAATATTTGTGGTGACATGCAGGATCTGCCCCTAATGTCAGCAGGAATATCAACAAAACATTTCCAGCATGTTTTCACAAATTTGCCATCAGTTCCCAGGCCATTTGGTGAAACTCTACAGACGTCATGGGTTGACTTTGTTAAAACCATCCATGCAGTTTTAAAGAAAATAGCATCTGATGACTTCCCACCACCTTTCTTGTCTTTTTACAGACTCCTAAAATACTATATGATTCCTTCAAAATGTTCAAATAATCACTCCTGCTTTGATTATAAACAAAGAAGACTTTAATTTGTGTCTTCAGCCAAATTCAGGAAAATCAGATCCCACTGCTCAGTTGGAGAGGGAAAGACAAACAAATGTAATGAAGCCAGGCAGCTGGAAAAAAAAAAAAAAAAAAAAAAAAAAAAAAAAAAAAAAAGAAGCACTGATTAATGGAGAAAAACAACTCACACTGTATTTTTTTTCAAGCCCATTTGTCCTTCTACCAACAGTCTAAACACAAGGCAAAAGTGAAAGTGCAACTACTCCTCTCCTGCTCTCCTGCCCTGCCGAGGCACCCTGCCTGCCTGGGGTGGTGGAGCCATGCTTGGACCCTCTTCCCTGGGATGTGGTAGACTCCTTCCCCTTGGATGTGGGTGCCCTTCCAGCCTGGGTGGTACCACTGCCTCCAATTCGTGCACTTTCAAAAGGAAACAGCAGCAGCTGCTGCTACATTTCAGATGATGCTCAGACCAGATGATGCCCATAGGATGCTCACAGATGCATAATAAGTTTGGGAAAACACTCCACATCTCCTTTCTAACCATGGAGTGGTAGGAGGTGAGATTGATGGAAATTGGGTGCAGAAGTAAATCAGCTGCTGACAAGCTTAGGAGAAGCTGAGAAAGGATGCCCTGATACCATCCCTTCCTCCCCAGCTCAGTGTCTGGTCACAGTCTGTAGGACTTGCCCAAGATGTGCTCAGCAGCTTCCCCAAAGGAATCCTAGAATCCTACTATGGTTTGGGTTGGAAAGGTTCTTGAAGATCATCTAGTTCTAACCCACTACCATGGGCAGGGATGTCATTCCCTAGATCAGATTGCTCAGAGCTCCATCCAACTTCCAGGGATGGGGCATCCACAACTTCTCTGGACAACAGAAATGCTGATGTGCATTCAGGAGTATTCTCAGGGTGGGATTTTACCTTTTCATGGTCTTTGTTTTTAGAGTCAGAAAGAAACTCTCCCTATTAGTAACTAATTTTCAATGGTTTTTCTGCCACAAGTGCTCCAGTCTCTTACAGACTCGAGCCTAAGAGACTTCAGTTTAAGGGACAGCACATGCAGGAAGTTTACAGATATCCTAATGATTTCAAACATCACTTACATCACTCTAGAAGACACCGAGTCCATAAGAGATAATGTAAACCTCTTCCTTGCTGCACTTTCTCTTGAGATACAGCTAAATGCTGCAGACACATTACTGTGACTTGAATGCATATAATAGGTATTTGTGCATGCAAATGGCCGGTTATATGTGAGCAAGTAATTACCTGATTTGCATGCCCAGACATGGTAATTCAAATGTAAATTAGCTGTGCAGTTGCAGATATACTTTGCATGTATAGTTGCCTGTTTATAAAAATATGTATATTTTTGTCCAGTCAAAAGGCCCTTTTACCCTCCCCTCTCAAAATGAGATATAAGTGGGCATTAAGTGGCACATGCTCACATCTGCCCAGGGGTTAGTGTCATCAGTCTGAATATATATGTGAGAACTGCTCTGCCCAAACTGGAGCTCAACTTTATTTATAGAAAGCAGCAACAAAGGGTTTCTGTTTGACACCCACCAAAATCAGTGAGAGTCTCTCTGATGACTTCAATGGGCTTTGAATCAGGCCCAGATGCAGGGAAGATATTTCTTAAATTATTTTTAATGGAGGAAGTGTCGTGCACAAATATGTGAATAGATTAGCAGGGAGATCTGCAAGTCTCTAAAAACTGCTGCTGATTATACAGCTGCATGTTCACAGCTTTAAAGTTCCCTTATCAAGACCTCTGAAATAATTTTGATCAGGCAGAAATCAATAAGATATTTACTTAGAGGAAACATTTTGCTTCTGCATTTGCAAACTTCAAAACCAAAGTAACACACAAACCATGATTATATTTTCCAAAGTTAGTAATGATGTGTTTTTCTACAACACTATTGGTATATGCAAATAATAATTTTTTTTTTCTTTTTGATACAATTTCATTATTTGCATTGCTACCAGTGGTTCACCAATAAAGGCGAACATCACATTAGGATTCATGACAGTTTTCACATTGTATTATCAATATGTGGAAATAATTGTCTGCTCCGGGATTAAATTACATTATTGTGTATCTTTTTCATGCCTAATAAATAATGATGGATGGCTTTTATTTTCATCACCACCTGCAACCATTTAGTCACCCCTTGATTGTTGAAGATAAAATAATAAAAGGCAAGTGTTATGTTGCAAGCAAAAGAATGCAGTCAAAACAGTTGCATGCCTCGTGTCTCTGTCTACCTTTTTCCAGTCCCTAAAGAGAAATAGTTGGTGTTCTGGGAAGGCTGGCAACCTGCAAACTGGCAAGCAGTTCTCACAAATTGGGCAAGGGGGAAAAATGTGGAAAGCATTTTTTTTCTCGTAAAACAATAATTATTTCTTAGCGCGTGATTCATAATCTGAAAATTAGGTTTTTGTTCTGCTGTGCAAATCAGTTACATGCAATTAGAATGCAAAGCAGAGGCACATTCTCAGTGTTTAGCCCTTTTAAATAGAAATGAAAACAGCCTGCAAATTGTTCCAAAGTTGAAAATGCATGCTAGGTAATTTTGAAATTCAAAGAAATAAAGCCATGCGTAATAAAAAGCCCGCTTCATTCATTTTTTTTTTTTTTTTTTAAATTGCTGATTGTGAGGCTTTATAATAAAAATAGATGTTGCATATTTTGGAAAGCTGTGAAGTCCTTTGGCAGTGTTGACATATTTACACACAGGTACACGGATACACGTGTGCACACACAGAATCACCGTTTATGTCACTTTTTACATGATCGTCTTTCCTACTAGGTCAAGTGTAATCTTGAAATTGTTATAACTCCTACCTGCACGTTCTGATCCAGAAACTCTTTAAAGCTGAAAACAAATGGAGTTGACATTTTTAGTTAAAGCTTACATTAGCTATTGTCACAAGTCTTTAATCACACTCACCCTCTTCAGATATGTGGTATTGTTAGCTTGGGCCGCCCTGCGTGGAGTGCCATAGGAGCCTTTTAAAAATAGCACAGCAATATTTAGAATGGAAAGTTATTGCTGGATAATTTCATTAACTGCCAGTGTATCAAACCGAGCTCAAGACAAAGTCATCCTCTTTTTTTTTCTTTTTTTTTTTTTTTTTAACAAAATAGTCAGTTCTGAGTCAAAGGTTTATTCTCTGTGTGCAGTTTCACATGCTTGGCTCTATTATCTTTAAATCACAAGATGACAATCTTCTCAGGCATACCAGAGAGTCAACCAAAATCCAACAGTAATAGATAATCCTATCAAATGTCAAGTTACTGAGGAGAAGCGGTTTGAAAAATAGGCCAACAGTCCATTACTTGATTTACCTTGAGAGGATGTTAACATTTCTGTAGCCTGCCTTCAACAGGGTATACTTACTCTGCGTTGCTAAATTGTTTAAAAGCATGTTTCAAGCATTTAGAACTATTTCTGTTGTTTGTGTTTTAAATATATACTTTGAATTTTCAATCATTTAGCAGCAGGGCTGGCCAACTGGGGAGGTCCCAGCTGACTGGAAGTGAGTAAATGTGACACCCATTTGAAAGAAGGGTCGAAAAGAGCCAGGCCTGTTTAATATTTTTGTCAGTGATCTGGACAAGAGGATTGAGTGCACCCTCAGTTTGCAGATGACACCAAGTTGGGTGGGAGTATTGGTGTGCTTGGAGGGTAGGAGGGCTCTGCAGAGGGATATGGACAGGATGGATTAACTGGCCAAGGCTAATTGTAGGAGGTTTAAACAGGCATGCCAGTGCTGAGCACCAATACCTCCTAAAGAAAACAAAGGAAAGGGAGAAAGCAGGGTCAGAAATAGCACCCTCCATGAGAACATCCCCACTAATTGTAATACAGTTGTAATGCAGGAGACACTTTGATGTATTTGCAGCCCTTTTGCATCCAGTCAGTAGAAAGCAGCTGCATTTTTCCTGGCTGGCACTTTTGGTTGAAAAACATGCCTTATTACACACAAACACACAGACACACACAGAGCAAAGGACTGACCACAGCTGAGGCTTTTCCTCCTTATGCCCACTCAGATGCTCCCTGGGACAGGATGAAATCCTGTCCCCCCAGAGCTGGAGCTGCAGGGCTGGCACATGTGCCAGGCTGCAGGAAGCTGCACGACTGCTCTTTTCAGAACTTTATTTCCCTCTCCAAAAAAAATCGTTCAATTTAAAGTGATAAATAAACACTCTCCAAGTTCTGCCTGCAGCTGGAGGCAGTCACTGTCTTTCTCATCTCTGTGCTCCATCCATGGTTCCATCAATAGAGAAGTAATTTTCGGACTCAGCTCATTAACACCGAGCTGTTGATGGAGCTGTAAACACTCCACCCCGCTGTCGTTTCGAGCCTGTTACCAACTATTCTTTTCTGTTTAGCTGACCTACCGTGGCATTTAAGATGAAAAATATTTGTTTTAAATTCACAGCAGTTGCTCTAGTCTGTGAAGAGGGCTGACACTGCTTCTGACATCCAAAAGCACTGCAGTGCTGAAAGGGAAGCAAACTTTTTTGGCTGGAGTTCTGCAGAGAGGGTGGAACACGTGGTGGTTAGGGACACCACAAGACACAGGCAAAGCCATATTTGGCTTCAGACTGGCCTTCCAGTGTGCAGAACATACACACACATAACATAAACAGGCATCGAGATAAGGAAATGACAAGAAGGCAGAAGGAAAATGGGGTTAGCCAGCAGATGTCCTGGTGAGGAGAGGGGACACTCTGTCCCATCTGCACACAGCAGATACAAAATCCTATCACACAGGCTGGTTTGGGATTGCTTGATACCTTGATCTATGGTTTGGACCACAGTTTCACTGGTGTAGGAAGGGAGAAACAAGCTCTCTGTGACTTATGTCATGGCCCAGCCTCATTTTTGCTCTGCTGCAGAGGGATGCTGTTGATGGGCAAAGGCACCCTGATATGGTTGCTGCTCCAAACACTCCCGTGGGCATTTCTTTCTGTCTCACAGCTCATCAGGACATTCTGACCCAGGTGCCAGTGTGTGTCAGGCCACGGTTTGCAGACTGGCAGTCCACAGGCTCAGCAAGAGCCAAGTGGGGAGAATTAGACAGCACCCACCCACACAGAGCCAAATGAATCCCTGGGGATAGATTATTCCAGTAAATAAAATTACCAGGCTGGACATGAAATTATGTCTCTGCTCTTATCATTGTTGTCAGTTCTTTCACCTCCAGGTTGGCAAAGTCACCCATGTTGGAGGTAGGAGACTGTTAGAGAGATTGATGCCTCCAGAACTACAATTCCCATCTTTTTGAAGGCTCTGTTGTGGGCATGGTATATATAATTCAGTATGGAATTCTCATGCTTTACAGGCATAAATTTATCTACATGATGAGGTGCAGCAAGTCAAATGTCCACAGAACATCATAAAAAACTCTGCTCTCCTGGTTTTAAGAGAGAATGTGCCTGGCCCAAAGGAAGCTCCAGAGCATCCCTGCACCCAAGCAACCAGCCACCAAGTTTTTTGACAATTTTACATGGTACACAAGAGGGAACTCTGCCTTGGGCAGGTAAGGTTTCAAACTTTCATTCTGTCTTTTTTTCTCCTCTTGGCTTTGACTTGATAAAAATCAAACTGAGGTGGCAGAGCCAAGGGATATTAAACTTCACCTTGCAGATACCGAGCAGATACCTGGCCCTGGCAATGTCTCCACCCAGAGCTGTGTGTACCAGACCATCAAGCAAGAAAACAGCAGCAGAAGCCACACAGCCTAAGTGCTGTTGTGAAGCAGATGTCTCCAAAAGGGCAAGAATATGGCTCAGGGATCCTGTGACTAGGGGTGAACTGAATCTGCACAATTTAATGAAAATGGCTATCATCCACATTTTGTTTTCTTTATAAACATTTGCAGAGTGTCAGTAGCCAATCTAAATGTCTCAGCAGACAAGTACATACTGTACTTTGCCTCTTTTTTCTGGAGTGCTGGAGAAAACACGTTAGCTGGAGCCAGCTGATGTGCTCTCCATGGGTCTCAAGGGCAAACTCCTTCGAACTAAGAATGATCTTCATGTCCCTTCCAAACTTGTTTTGTGCTCTTTTTATTATGTCTTCGGAAGTTCATAAAACCATTCCCACCCCCTGCTATCCTCGGGGACATCTCCTTTCCCAGCCAGCTCGGGAGGGTTCCTGACCAGCAGGCACAGCCTGGCTCCTGAGGTGTTTAATCACACCTTGGGATGTACTGTGCCTTGGGTCCAGGAAAGAGACTTTGGAATAAGCTTTTCTTAGCAAGTCTACAGCCCATTTTGCTTTTCATTGTGATGTTTTTCTCTTTCAGATGAGGATCATCTTGTCCAGAGAGAGGGCAGTGTGTGCATGGAGGTAGCAGGAGCTCTTCAGCACGTGGCTGCAGGCTGTGCAGGCAGCAGGCTCAGCTGTGAGAGCACAGGCAGCTCCTACAACAGCCTCGTTATTGGAAGGTGAGCCTAACGAACCTGCTGTCAGAGGATCTCTTGTCTCTTTTAAGCAAAGGTAAAGGATCTAAGAAAGCTCTTTCTTGCTCATTCTTTGGACAGAGACATTTAGATTGAGTGCCGCTGCTCGCCCTCACTACAAAGACTACAAAGGTATTTTTATCTTAATTAGGAAGTTTTGCTGCCCTACTTTCTCTCGAGCCCTTGTCCAGCCAGCCTGTCATCTCAGCCATCATTCAGGCACCCTCAGAACCAGACCAGCTGGTTTCAAAGCAGCCTTGGCACCGCGCTACCCAAGGGCTCCTGCGCTCCGGACTGAGTGGGAGCAACAGCCTTGAGAGATCAGTTTGAGAAGGTCTTCGGCTGACAGGAAGAGGCCACAGCAGAGCCTTGTGCCTCCCCTCCAGGCTCTGTCACCCTGCCACACAGAGGGACAGGCTCGCTCCCCACTCCATCACCATATGCCAGCCAAGGCCCCGCCACTGGTTCCTCCGGGCTGGCAGGGGCAGAGCAGCCCAATCCACCGTGACAGAGCGGTTGAGTAAGCGGCACAGATTTCACATGTCAGCCCTCTCCTGCCTAATTCCAGAGCTATCCCACAGCAAGTGACTGGTGAGGAGGCTCAGCAGCGTGAGGCAGCAGGGGTTGGTACGCTCCAGAGCATGCGCTGCTAAACTGAGTGTTGTGCTGGTCTGCTTTCCACTGCCTGCGTCCAAACTCGAAGGGCTTTATATACATGCAGAGCTGTGTGTATGTATGTGGAGACAGGCTAGAACAAGCTTCCCAAACTGTGGTCTTTTGCAACACCTTTAATGCACTTGTGCACACCAATCTTCATATCTGTAGGAGTAACTACTTTTCAGTTTTCCTCAGTAATGTAGTTGTTTTTTTGATTTTTTGTTTTTTATAAAAAGAAAACCTCTCTTCCTCATACTCATGCCTAGCCCTGCTTTCTGGAGTAGCTGTGAAAAGAAAATTGTCAACAGAGTTTCCTTAGAATTTCAGCTGGAGAAAGTGTCAAGGCTTGGTAAATATCTTATATTTTGCTAACTTGCTAATGTGGTATTTTTCAGGACCCTGAAGGTTCTGGTAAGCGTTAATGGCCCTGACCAGCCTCACCTGGTGCCTCCACCCGCTCTCATGTGCCTGAGAGCCTATTTAAGCTCAGTCAGGGGGGTGAGCTCCCTTCTATGAGCTGGGCAGGGGGATGCTGGTCTTCAGCTGAGCCATAGACCCACTGATTGTGACCACGGACTGACTTCCCAGCTTGACATCGCTGTGACCTGGGCTCCTGGTTGGACCTGACCCCATCTGCAGGTCTGTCTGCTCTTCCCTCAGGTACTGTGGAAAGGGGCTATGGCTGGTGAGGGGCCCCCTCCCCACCATGGCAGCTGGACATGGTGTCTCTCTTGGACCCCTCCTTGAGGCAGAGAACAGTCCTTCCTGCTCCCTGGCAATATCCAAAGGCATAATAGCCCACGTAGTCACACCCTGCCCTTGTTACCCTCAATTTGCGGCCAGGGCGAGGGGAAGCACAGCCCTCACTGGTGTGCTGGTAGAGCTGGAGACATGAGAAGGGAAGACTTGGAATAAATGACTCATGGCAACTCCCTTGTACCAGTGGTATTGGTGTAACTGCTTCTGGTTTCTGGATTGAGTTAAACCAAACATCTCATGAGTGCCAATTGCTGTGTTGTTTACAGTAAATGGTCTTGGGTAAATCAAGCAACTGCAAAAACTTCCCATAAAAATGAAAGGTCAGGCTGCATGATAGAGTAGTAGAAGGATGTTTGTGTTGTTAGTGTCCCAAAGTTTCTGTGGTGGGTATTCAACTATAAGTGACAATAGCTCTCATTGCATTGTCTTTGCTAAAAGAAGAGGTATGAAGGCAGAATGCCTCTTGCATCCACAGCTGATGTGAAAGTCAGATTTGCTGATGATGATGCTATAGCACCCATGTTATAGGAATGGATGCTGGACTGTGTCAGCTGAACCTGAGTCACTGCTAGATCATGTTATCGTTGATAGATGATATCTCAAAAGAAGCTGTAACTTTTCACTTAGAGCTCATTCTCCCCACAAATTGTGCTACACTCTCAGTGCCAGGATGTTCACACCACCATGACAGGCCATGCTTTGCTACCTCTGCACTGTTCTTAAAATCTGCCCATCAGTCTAAAAATCTTCCACCAGCGTCAGTTGCTGAACTTCATGAGCATTCCTGTCATCCCTCAGGGAGTCTGTCAGAGACATTCCTTTCCTTTTCCTTCACTGGGATGCTGGCAGAGGGCATGGAGAGGTATCACTGCGATTTCCCTCCTGGCTGCTGTTAGAAAGGGGACACAAGGCTGGACAGGTGCTTGGTCTGAGTTGGGATGGTTGTTTTTCTCCCCAAAAGGTGCTTCCTGTAGCTCTACATGAAGTCAGTAAATCCACAAATCATAGCCCTGGCAGTTAAGGCATTGGATTAGCCATTTTTGGAGGAATGTGTTCTTATGTGGTGGTATGACATGAAATTCCTGTATCTTGCAGTCACTGTGTCCACCTTGAGAACAGATACTTTAATATTTGCTTATAAGGTCTTACCTCCTTTTACACCATCATTCCAGTTTTTTTCCCTTCTTTAAAACTTTATTCTTGCAAAGTTACTGAGAAACCTGACTACCTCTGCTGCTTCTAACATCTTAGTGTAGTAGAATATCTTAGAATTGAGGCAAAACATTACCCAAAGGATGTTCATTGTGCCTGGCATTATGGATAGAGAGCCTGTGGGAATCTTTGCATCCTATATACCGACTTATTTCTTTTGCTTCATTAGATTTGGGATTTTTGTGGACATAAACATAATTCTATTGTGTAAAGTTGTACTTCCATTGATATTTCACATCTGATTTATTGGTAGGTACAGACAAATATCCTGATTGCATTAAAAAGGGGCAAAAACTACATCCAGGATTTCTCCCTAGACGTACCTGTGCACATTTCTAATTCTTCTCCTTGCTAATATATTTAAGCAGGAGTGTCAGGAAAGCTCTTGCTGATGTCATGGGCTTCTGACTCAAAAAGTTGTAATTGTAAAAGTTTGTTGTTGTCCTTGCAATCAAGACTTTCATTTGTCCTACTCTGCTCAAGTCTGTAAGAGTCTTTTCCTTAACAAACTCTTATTTTGACAGATGCAAAAGCTTTCTCAGCCTTCAGGCTTTCCTATTGTGAAGCCCAATTGCATTAAGTAAATTAGGAGAACTAAGAGAAAATAAGTATCCCATTTTAAAGAAGTGCAAAGCAGAACAAAAGAATAAATTGTTATTGTGCATAAGTTAATACTTTTAAGGAGCACATCTCAGGCAAGGAAAAGTCATAATCAACACCAAAGCAGAATCTCCCTTGAACTTTTTAGTGAAGAAATTAATAGAAAGCTTGTGCTTTTCTGAAATGTTTTGGGTTTGGTTGTGTTAATGTTCTTTCCATGATGGTGTCTATGTGAGAATTGGAGATAAAATAAGACAGATGTACTGACCATGGTTACCAAGGGAGCAGTTTCCTTAGCAATGGCAAAGCAGTTGTCAAAGCAGTCAATGTTCCTTCTCTGTCTCTCACATGACTTGTTTTTACTAGTTTGCATAGCTTGGTTACACAAACAGCTTACCGTAAACCTCTCCCAAATTTCCTTGTGTAGGCAAACAAGGCCTAGGTAGGTCCTCCATCAGAGGATCCCAACCTGTTTTCAGTTCAGTGTCTACCTGAACCTTTTCTTCCATTTTATCATTTTTCATAAAACATTTACCATCTAAAGAACATGAAAGTCATCCAAATGGAAACATAACCACATACTGCACATCCAGATAAAAAGATATGGAGGTGGGTGAATAGCATAAAATTGCCACCTGCCCAAAGCACCAATCCTTTCCTCTTAAGGACAAAGATGCAGCTAAAATAATCCCTATAAATAGTTCTTGTAACTGCCTACATGAAATGGTTATTATCTGAGAATGGAAGGAAGTATGATCCTGCCATCTTCACTGAGGCTGAAGAGTGGATTATGCTGCACTATAACACTTATCACTCTCTCTGGGTGCTTCTGGTGGTGGAGTCATAAGTGTGTGAGGTCCCTGGGCTGCATCCAGAATTGCCCAGCCGAGGCCATTACCCAGCAGGTGCCCTCTCCATACCCTCATTCCCAAAGCACATTCAGGGACAGCAAGGAGGTGAGAAGGGCTCATGCTGCTGTACGGGAGGTATCAGCTCTAAAAGAATGGTTGGTCTCATAAACGACAAGGAAAACCTTGTTGTGTGGAGCTCCAGGCACTGGGACCACCAAACCAGAAGACAGTCAACGTGAGCAGAATACTAAAAACATCAAGGCAATGATGAAGCTCTTTCCCATTCTGTATTTAAGTTAAGCACTCAGTTTTAATCAAACTGTGATTAAAATTGTTGTGTCAGTCGCCGGATAATGCAGAGACAGAACTGTGCTGTAGTGTTGGTTGCATGAGGTGCAGTTACTCGTTCTGATGATCAGCATTAGGAAACAAGTGTTGCTTTCCTGCCTCCATTTCCAAACAAGGGCTAAACTGTCTCATATCAAATACATCTAAACTCGTATATGAAGATATTTCCAGGGAACCTCTGGTTGCAGGCTAGCAAAGGACATTTTTAAAGTCATATATGCTTCTTTGAAAAGCAGTATTAATATAAACTGGTACTATCTACTAGAGTGCCATGAATAAAGCAAATACTAACTAGATCACATCTGGATTAATTCTGGGTTGAAAAATGCCATCTTGATGTCACTGGTATGATCTGTCATTTTGCAACATTTGCTATCAAATGGCACCTGAGACTACCCCAATAATTCAGCCACCCTGTATGTATTTTTCAACCTGTGGCTAAAAGTTATTCATACTCATTTTTCCAACACATCCTTATTTACTGCCTGCAACAAGTATGGATCTTTTTGTTCAGGTTGACTGGAATTTAATTAGACACTGATAAAGAGAAGGGAAAATGTGGTGTGTATGCACACGGAGAGGCTGATTGCTGCTGCCCCCCCTGCTTGGCACGACTTGGTGCCGTGGGGTAGGTGACAAGAACATCTGTGCTCCTCCTGGAGGCTTTCATTCCATGACTGTAATACTCATGATGCACTTCTCCAGGCAAAGTTGGGAGTTTTCTTGAGCTTTGTTTACAAATACTTCTAGCAGGAATCTGACACCTTAGACAGGAAGGCACAGAACAAGCTGGGAGTGCAATACCAGGTAGAAGTGTTGCCGGCCTCTGATGTGACTCATGTGCCCTTGCTTGCAGCACCTGGACAGGGAGGGGGAGCAGGGAGAGGAGCACTGTGACACCAGTGAATGCTGTAAGCAAAATCTGTCTCTCATCTGCTTTATTAGGAAAGCTGCATGGAAAGGGAGGGAAAAGGCCACAGCATGTCTCTTAGTTATTTCCTCTATTCCACATTGAGGCGGTTTCAGATTCAGAGAATCTCATGGTGCTTGAGCTCCAAAAATTACACAACACTTGTGAAAAAAACCAGCGTTTTTGTGTCAAGAAATGTGGGGACAAAGAAGAGGGAAAGGTAAAACGTACATAAAACTAAATCACGTTCAAGTAATGAGACACTTCTTCCTTTAGAGGAGGTAGTGTATGTGTATATATGGGAAAGGATGGGGAAGATCTCGTTTCTGCAGTGCACAAAATTTAAGTATGCAGCTTGCTTTTAAAAAATTTGGGGAATGGAGGAAGGAAATCTACAGGAGGGAAGAGTGAGTAGTGGCAGCCATCCAGCTGATGGAAAAAAGCAGCAATACTGAGGGACTCAGATTGCTTTCTGCAAAGAGGCAAGTTTGCATTTTTAGTTGTAGGAGGAACACACCCTGAGGCCAACCACAACTGAGTCACCTCAAACCCCACAGCAGTATGGCCACACTTCCATCCTCTCCCCAGCCCCTCTACCTCAAACCCCAAAGATGAGCTGATGAAAAGGTAAAGGCATGATTCACCTGGGTGTGTCATTTTGCCAGAATAGTGCCTGGTTCCCATCTCCCAGCCCCACTCCTGCCAGTCCCTAATCCAGCAAACCCATAACTGCCCTGCAGTGACCCTCAATTACCAAAGTGGCAGCTGTGCAGTTCACCTGCCTCTGGTTGAGCTGATTTTTTTTTTTTTTTTTTTTACCAGTACGGTCCCAACCACCTGCTGTGTATTTGATGTAACTTTTCAATTAACATTCCCTGATGATTTGTAGCTTTTCGTGTGTGTTGCAGCCCCGGCCATTCCCACACCCGGCACCCCTGGGCTGCGCAAACCTCCCGCACAAACACATCAGGCACAGATTTAATGGCACTCTCCTAAATCCCTTCAGTCAGAGGTGTGTAAACATGCCTGTAAAGGCTGTGCAGAAGAGGCCTGAATGCAAAACCAAAGCGTTATTGAATGTGACTAGTGCCACTCACACAGACAGGCACAGGATTCCAGCCTGGCAAATGAAGGTGGATACGATAACTGCACCAGGCAGGAGCAGAAGCCAAGCTGTCCTTCTCAATATCACGGGACCACAAACAGTCCAGGAGCAGAGTAAGTTTTGCTGACAGGTTACATAAGAATAAACAAAACTAAAGCAATAAGAATCAAAAAGAAAAACCAGGCCATTTGCACCACGCTGAGATGGTTTTCAGATCTGACATCTCAGCTGAATACAACTCGTGTTCAATTGCCTGAAGTCTTGCTGGAAATCTTTGTGTCGCTCAGTTTTGTGGTGTTTGCTCTTTTACTCTCATCTTTATTTGGAGCTCACAAAGGAAGGCTATTTTTTTGTTGTTGCTTGTGGGCTCAGGTATATGAAATATTTGGCAATATCCTTGAGTAGGGTTTAAAAATTTGGGCATGTGCCAAGAACAAGAGGTGTAAAAACCTAGTTCAGAGGGAGTTTCATTTGTATCTTCACTCCAGAGTTTAGTGCTCATCAAAAAGGTTTGAAAGTATCTTGTTTTGGCCCTGTGGAGTTTGATGCTGATGTGTCATTGGGTGTAAAAGCTGAGACTGCCAGCACATTGCAAGACCAGAATTCAAGAACAAGAACTGGAATGAAGTGATGCTGCTAGAGAAATTATCGTCAGAAATGGGAAGATAAACTGAAGTGTGAATTACTTAAAGGGAAAGGATGAGCGAGCTGCAGGGTGGAAAAAAAATAACTGAAAAGAGGAAAATCTTCAACTGAGATGTTGAGTCCATGGCTTGAGAGAGGGAGAAAGGAGATGGGGATAAACTGAGGACAAAAGTGGCAGAAGGAAAATGAAGAGTGATATGGAAAGGATAAGCTCCATGAAAGCAAGTGGTCATTTAGGACATTGTAGTGATGTGGGGAAGAGATCAACTTGCAGAGCAGCTGGCTGTGAAATGCCAATACACCCACCCTGCATAAGCAGCTCTGGGAAGGTGGGTCCTGGCACCATTTGGAGATTGATTTATCAGTTTAGAATAAAAATTAAATCAGTGTCATTACTAATGCTGACACAATTCCACAAATTTATATCAGGGCAATATGTTTTGCAGATTTCTGAAAAAGGCAATAAGAGCCCAATAAATAAGAAAAATGGTCCTTACTATTGCGTGTGCCAAAGGAACCAATGTTCATTTCCAAATCCATGTAGCCAGCCTAGGACAAAGCTGTATTAGCACCAGTCTTCAGTGAGTAACCTTAGAGATAGCAGGAACTCACACAGGCCTTTATTGCCATTGTTAAAAGCACTTGCATGCCATGTAGAACGTTTTTTGGTATGATAGATATTTGTTTATGCTACTATTTTGCAGAATGGGTTTTTAAGTTAGCTCATAGATAGCACTTTGCTGTGGACATACCTTAGGAAAATACCGTCTAATTAACTGTGTTAGCTCAAAAATAAAAATTAAAGTCAACTGAAATATTAAGGAGTTCACATTTTCAACGCTTCATCATTTAGCTGTACAGCTCCCATTAACAACAATGGGAGTCACGCAGCTAAATCACCTCCCATTGCTTATAAAATGTACCCCTAAGGTATGCAAATCAGCTGCTGTGCCCTTGCTGTAAAGGGAGTTGGGTTGGTGGTGGGTTGACTTTTTTTTTTTTTTCTTTTTCAATTAAAATTCTGTGAGGATTTGTAGCTCTCGTGGCACACGTTCAAGTGCCTGATGTTCCCACGTCTGTCACCTCTAGGGCGCACTGCTGCAGCTCTCCTGCCCCGCTTCTGCTCCACGTCCCAGCCCAAAATCCTGGGTGCTGCAGGACCTGCTCCCTGTCCCACCCTGAAATCCTGGGTGCTGCAGGATGAGGAAGGTTTGGTGGAGGCAGGCCCTGAGGATGCCCAGAGGAGGCAGGAGCTTGGGCTCAGTGCTGTGCTAAGGACTTCAGAAGGACCCCCCAGCACTGCTGAGGGCCCCAGAGGTTTTATCTGGCAATTAGTCAAGGTTCACTGTGGAATGGAGGCAGCTGCTCCAGAGCTCGTAGTCTGTCTTTCAACACTGCTAGTTCC